>CP032251.1:32386279-37186279 GCA_005610355.1 Gossypioides kirkii
GGGAGAGAAACTCAAATGAAGCTCCACTGTAAATCTCTTATGGGGCATCAAGAAGATTGTTTGAATCACTCTTATGGGAGATATACTGCTCACAACCCCCCCAAGTCACCGGTGGTTCAATTAGAAGAGAAAAATGGGCCAACTATTGTACCCACAAGAATTGTTGTCTTGAAACCAAATCTTGGGAAGTCACAGAACTCTTCTAGAACTGCTTTGTCACCTTGTTCCTCTCATCATTTTCCATCCAAGTGCACAAGACACTCAGAAATTCTAGGTATCCAAAATAAGGAGGTAGAAACATGGGGCAAGAATAAGGTTCATCAAGATACTGGGTTTTCAAGGCATAATTCTAGAGACTCTAGGGAAATGGCCAAGGAGATTGCTAGGCAAATGAAAAATAGCTTTAACAATAGCCCAATTACAATTTCAACCTCCAGGTTTAGAGGATATGCAGGGGATGAGAGTTCATGTGATGTATCTGGATCTGAATCTGCAAATGATTCAGATGTAACAACAGTGTCCTACAGAGATAACATTAGCTGGAATAAGCGACGACATAGGAGGTCATCATCCCGTTCTAGTGAATCATCAGTCAGTAGGGAGGCCAAGAAGAGATTGTCTGAGAGGTGGAAATTAACACACAAGTCTCAAGAGGTGCACATGGTTAGCAGGGGCAGTACACTGGGTGAAATGCTTGCCACCTCAGATAGGGAAGTAATTCCTGGAAATTCTAGTGGCCCGGTTGGGTGTGGAAGGATGCAATGAGATTGGTAATTATGTTAGGCCTGCAGTTTTGAATGAACCATTAGGTATTAGCAGTAGGGACGGTTGGAAGGATGGTCGTCTTGGTAATCTTTCAAGATCACGATCTCTTCTTGCTTCATCTACCAACTTTGGAAGTCCTGGAGTAAGCATCCATCCTGAAAGTCTTCGCAGAGATAAGAATGTGAATCCAAAAGAGGGTTTCATGTGGGACAGAAACAAGGCAGTAAAAGGCAATTTTAATCAGAGGGAAGCTCCTTTACCTAGCAACCAAAGATCCCGTGTTAAGAAATCTCAACTTCAGGGTCGTCGTTGCAGTAGTAGTAAGGAATGCAGTGACACTTCACCAGATTCTAATGTCACCCCATATCAAGTAAAGCAAAATATAGAAGGGTATAAGCAATCTGAAAACAATGTTTCGGTCTCAGGGGCTTCTAGCACTGCCATGGATTCAAGTTCAGTTCTTGAAAATGCAGCTGATGTCAATGATCAGAATAAGCCTGTGCTTTCTGAACCTTCTCAGATGGAATTATCACCTCCTGCTTCTTTTTGAATCCTGCTATAGTTTCTACCAGTGACTTAGATAATTTGGACTCGCAGGTATTTCTGAAAGGTGTTTTAGTTTGATGATGCGTCTATTCTGATCATGCTCATGGTGTTGCATACTGGTTGTTATTTGTTATATTCGAAAAATTGGGCAGCCTTTCCCTTTCAAACAAATTTTGAATATTGAAGTTCTAATGCAAGTTATAGTTATACAAGATGGACTTCTACGTTTTTTCATCTTTCTTTCCTTTCATAATTTTAACCGAACAAAATCTTTATGTGGTTTCTCCACTATTAGATTCTTTTTTTTATTCTTTGGTTTTCTATTCTATCATTCCGTTCTACTATTGATTATTTTCTTTATCTGTTGCTTCTTCGTAACATGCACACACGGGATTTTTGCTCAATAACAGATTTTTTTTTTCTTTTTTCAACTGACTACACTTTCCCATAGTTCTGTTGCAAATTTGCTTGAAATGATTACCTCAAAATAATTGTTTATAGAATTATAGATTATAGAATTGTTAAGGAGAAATTTCTCTACTAAGTTTTCTGAATAATCTGTAATAATCTCCAGGAACCATCAGAGGGACCATCTAAGCAAACCACACCGCGTTGCCCTGTATCTGAACTAGAATCTCAAGCAAACTGTAAGGAGGCAGATCAACCTAGTCCAGTCTCAGTTATAGAAGCTCCTTTTACGGATGATTTATCATCTGGTTCTGAATGCTTTGAGAGTATTAGTGCTGATCTCCATGGTAATTTAATGATGGTTGTTTTGTTACCTTTTGTATTTGGCTTCCGTTTGGACTAGAAAAGCCATTGCTTTTTTTTCCTCCTGTTTTACTAGTGTTTATTCTTTCAGAGCTTCGGATGCAACTTCGACAGTTAAAGCTAGAATATGAAGCATATGAAGATGGAAATATGCTTCTTTCAAGTGATGATGATAGCAATGAAGTATCTGTTGGGTTTGCTGAGGAAAACGGGAGACCAAAGGCTGAAGAGAATTGGGAATCTGTATACATTGTTGATGTCTTGGTTGGTTCTGGAATTGATGGAGCTGAACTGGATACCTTCTTAGCTGCATGGCATTCTCCAGAATGTCCAGTGAATCCGTTAGTATTCCAACAACTCGAGAAAAAATATTGTAGCCTAAATTCTTGGTCAAGGGCTGAAAGGAGGTTGATGTTCGATAGGATTAATTCAAAGATACTGGAGATGTATCAAGAATACATAGACCAACCCCCATGGATGATATCTGGAAAAAAAATAATTCCAAAATGGAACATCAGAGAGCTTGAACATAGCCTGCACAAGTCACTAGTAAGCCAAAACAAGATAAGGCAGATGGATGTGGAGAGATGGTGCTTGCAGGGGAATGTCTATGGTTAGACTTGAGATGGGATATCGATACAATAGGACGGGGAATCGAGAGATTGTTGGTGGATGAACTAGTAGCTGAGGTATTGGCCGGTTAGTAAAGATGCCTCCGGTTTAGGAAATTTATATACAAAATGCTGGAATAATAGGTCGGATATATGATCATTTCATGGCTGTATCAATAAGTTCTACATTTTTACAACACAGCAAGAATTATCAAAACCAGAGTATCAATATAGAATTTGGTTGAAATGTAAAAAGTTAGATCTGGATTTGATAGAATTTGGTTAAATGGCTAAACTTTTTCCCCATGAATTTCAAAGCCTATTCAATTAGCGATGAGTCGAATGCGAGGTACTTTTAAAACAAATATCCCACTGTTGCAGCCACTTTTAAAATATTCCTCTATTAAAGCCATCTCCCAATATTTTCATGGAGTGATGGCTTTTTTATAAAATTAAAAGAAGTGGAAAATACATCTGAGAAGGGTTAAATATATATAGGTGACAGATCATCATATTCTCTCTCGAAACTAAAGCAAGGAGACCATACATTGTTGCAACATATTATTTAAGTTATTATGGTTATGTCCTATGATTGAAAAGGTATATTTTATGAAATTTATATACGCCATGCGAGAACAGTTGCAGTATAAAGAGTCCAGAATCTTTTAGGCAAATTGGCTATGAAGATGCTTCAGCTGGCCGAGGAACAGACTGCCATCCAGTAAACTGCTGTACTACATGTTTAAGAGCTTCTGACGGAGGTTCCACTGTCCAAGTAGGGTAGTATTCACTTGGATGAAACATGTTGGACATAACATTCTCGGTCAACAACCCTGCTTGGGTTCCGGTCATAAACAAATCCCCTTCAGACCTTATGCAACCGCTGCAAGCTTCATCCTTGTCCGCAGCCTGTATAACCAATACAGCGAATGATAATTTTCTATTCATCGAGTGTCAATGGTTACAAGCGAACATGTATATGGAAAAATTGAGTATTTGCAGGAAAATAAATAAATGATTTGGGTTAGAACATGTTTTTCTTCATCAATTATATCTTCATCAGTCAAACTAATACTATGCAACACTCAAATACATGCCGAAAATGGTAGATGCAGATCCTTTCTTTTATGGGATATTCCACACTTTTTTTCCTGCCTCAAAACTCAGTGCCCCATGGGGAGTTCACGACTTTCTAGAGGAAATGTTATCGATACTTTAGGCAGTTGGAAGATCATCTGATGATATACAAAAGATTGTTTATAGCTTCTCAATCCAAGGGAATGGCAAACATGGGTTCCAAAGTAAGACTTGAGGGAACATTAAGCAAGGTGGTAAACTGTTTTCTTTCTTCAAAAACCATAAAGTTCAGATAACAAATGATTCTTCCTGGTAGCATAAGCATTTGCTCAATGTACCAAATTTAGAAACAAATCAAGAAGAGGTACCTTTTCATGAAGATACTTGAAGGCCACCTTCTTCTGCCCTGCTTCGTATATATTGCACTGAGAGTATATCTGACATCATTTAGTAAATTAAACTGTTATCTTTTCGCTATAAAAGGTTGAAATGATGAAACCTTAGAAAGAAATTTTAGAATGGTAGGAGAATGATCACCTGTGATTCCACACTGGCACAAACAGCATAAATGCCCCAATTTCTAGTGTAATTATTGTACAAATGTACCTTCCCATATCTAACACGAGGGTGGCGTTGCCGAGTCCCATCGAAAAAGCAATGGTGAATAGTTACCCGGATACACCTATCACCGACATGAGAAGGGTCTGCTCCAATAAGCATCGTCTTGTCATGCTGTGCAAAGTGACACCTGAGAACCCAATTAACAATTTCATTAGTGTTAACTGCTGTTATTTTCCCTGAAGATAATATACCATACCTGGAAACAGTAATATCAGTGCTTCCTCGGGTGATGTCTATCAACCCATCATCATAATCGCGAAGGCTGCAACGGTCTATCCAAATGTGCTTGGAGTTGGGTTTTATTTGGATCCCATCAACATCTGGTCCTCTACCACCTTCAAACTCCAAATTGCATACGATAACATGCTCACATTCCTTGAGCCTCAAACCTTTCCCAGTGAGTTTTATCCGTTGGCCACGTCCATCAATGGTCTTATAAGATGACACACTCAAGGTAGACGAAAGATGAATGGTTCCTGAAACTTCAAAGACAATCCAAAGGGGTTCTTTTCTGCGGCAACCATCACGCAGCGATCCTGGTCCATCATCTACAATCACACATCAAAATTACTTCTACTTTTACTTTAAAGAAACTAAACTATCCACAGTCAATTTCCATACTCTACACAAGGGATCTCAAATAATCAATTCAATAATTTGTAACCCAACCAGCAAAAGAAGGTTGCCCACAAAATTCAACTTAAACTGACCAATATCCAGAGCCCTAAAACAATCAGCAATAAATATTTAATCTGGAATTCTAAAAGATGTAGCTAAATGGGGCTTCAATTTAACTTCAAAACCCTTATTTCATACACAGACAAAACGGAATTCCAAGCACAAATCACCTAAGAGAACTTCAATAGTTCCTCAATCAACCCAAAAAAAAGCTTCTTTTTTTTTGTTAACATAGCCAACGAAATAGGAAGAGGCGAAGGAGTTATACCGGATAAAGTAGTGACATGGTAGATAGGACCGTGCAGCCCACCAATGGCGAAGCGACCGAAGCCCTCAGCTTGACCGGCAAGAGCTCGAAGACTAGAGTCGACATTTAAATAAGGCAAAGAGTGAGGCATGTGGGGTTGTGGCATGTAGCTTGGGACATAAGGTTGGGGAGATATATGGTAAGGAGGGGTAGGAGTTGGGTGATGGTGGTGGTTACGGTGCTTGCGGTGGGGGTGAGCGTTCCCCATTTATGGTTGTAACAGCTAAGCTGATGAACGTTTAGGAAATTGATTGTTTTGCAACGGAAGAGGCTTGGCTACATTGATTTGCCCATATCCATTCATGCACCAATGATTTTTTTGCCGACAAAACATTTTTGGGGATACTTACGATACTTGGCGTCTCAATTGATTTATCATAGACTGTATGTGAAGATTTCCGAGGAAGCAGTGGCGTATCTAGAGGAGGGGGAGGGGGCGATCCCGGCCCTCCTAAATGGAAAATTCTTTAGTTTGCCCCTTTAACAATTTTAAAATTTTAAATTAATACAAGTAAAATTATACTTTAACCTCACTAAAATAATAAAAATTTAATTTAATCTTTTAAAAATATAAATATATAAATTATTAAAAATTACAATTTAATTTTCCATCCTTAAATTTTTTTTTTTCTAATTTCACCCGTGAGTGAAAGGATGGAGAAGTGCTCACCATCGGTTGTGAAATTCTAATCCCATTCATTGGCCCAATTACTATTAGTATTTTTTAATAATTATTTTTATTAATATCAATATTACACATGGTTTTTTTTATTTAGTTTAATTATATACATGAAATTTTAATTGCGATTTAGTTATACACATTAAACTTTGATCTTAATTAGTTGTGAAAGTATTTATTTATTTTAATTAAATTTTGATTTTAAAATTTAAAAAATAAATATATCTATTTATTTTTATATTATATTAATATAATTATTTGTGAATGTAATATAATGTTGCTAGTGGTTTGTAAAAATTTAAAGGTAAATTATAAAAATACTTTTATTTGCCTTAGATTATATTTTAGTCACTTATGTTTGAAATGTTATGTTTTAGTCACTTATGTTATCGTTTCGTTACGAAGTGATCACTCTGCCGTTAAGCTCCGTTACCTCCCTAATGGTAATCCTACGTGGTAGTCCAAGTAGATTTCAAACATAAGTGGCTAAAATGTAATCTGAGACAAACAAAATGACTATTTTTGCAGTTTACCCAAAATGTAATCAAATTAATATTTCTTGTACAAAATTACACAAAATCAATATTTATGTATATACATAAAATCAAAGTTCATGGATAATTTTGATTATTCCTTAAATTTATAAAAAAAAATTAAATGGTGAGTATTTGGTACATTAGTAATGTATTTTTTTTATTTCACAAATAATTTTAAAAAATTGTTATGTATTTATTTTTTAAATATTTTATTATATCTCTATAAAATACTTGTCAAATCTTTACTCTACTTGAAGAGTCTAAAAAATTCACTAACAATGTATAAAATAATTTCCAAAAATTAAAAAGCATATCATGTGTTCTTTCATGCATGGGAGTTTTTAGATAAAATAGAAGAAAAACTAAATATATAAAAGAATTAGAACAAGCGTTAATTATTAGTAGCATTATGTAAAAATGAGAAATGATTAGGCGAGGAGAAAAATGGCCATTCCTGTGTGCCGACCATGAGATTATCATTTTTGTTCGGACAAGATGTATGTGATTGATCCATGGCCAAACTCTCCTGTTTTTGTTGCAGAAGACCAAGATGTCTGTTATCAGATTGAAGCTGTCCTGAGTTTGGTAGAGAAATTGTGGCAGTACATGTAGTTTGCAGGAATTCAGATCCCAGTTATGAAGACAATCGCTACCTTGCTTTATAATCAACCCTTCATGGTTTACAATAGTAAAAAATTCTTTGTTTGTTATTGTATTCCACCCATTTATTCCTTATTTATGAAATTTTTACTAATAATTTTTTTTATATAAAAAATATATATGATAAACTTTAATTCGTTTGTGTGATATGAAAAATATTCAAACATAAGAACTTAACGAGTGACTCCAGTGAAAAAGAGGATGTTATTCACTTTAAGAGATTTGGGTTCGAGCACCTGTATGTACAAGGTGTGTATGCATTATCAAATGATTAAAAAAAGTATGAACAGATACTATCATGTTTATTAAATAAAAAATAAAAAATATTCAAACTTAATTCCATTAAAATTTTAAAATTTTTCGAAAATTATTTTAAAATACAAGAATTGAACTAAAAAGAATCTAAAATAGTATTTGCAGAAAATATAAAAAAATCAGAAAACAGTTGGGAATTTAGTTGCCTCTGACCAAAAGGAGAATGTTTGTCTGTCGGACTTTCCAAAACGAGGTCTTTTATTTTATTTTATTTTATTTTTTGGTTCATACAAAAGAAACAAAACGGGGGTTATTGGGCATTTCCAACATGTTTCCATATGTTATGGAACAACCAGAACGCGACACGACAGGAGACTCTGCCAAAGCTACGCCACATTACAACTTTAATTCAGCAAAAACTCCCGTACTTACCTGGACTTCCCAATCCTCCGGTGACCCCACTGTTCGGCCTGTCTCAGGGCCCGGTCGGTCCATTCTCCATTTCTCCATTCCCCATTCTCTCTTTTCTTTCGTTCTTTTTTATTTTTTCAAACTCAATTCTTAGTTTCCATCAGACCATCCATCGAATCAATGACAAAATGATTTAACTTTCTTTTTCTTTCTCTTTTCATCTCCTGATGGACTATAGTAAGCACGAAGGTACTTTCCAATTCTGTTTTTGCTTTCTCATTTTTTTTTTCTCAATCCGATCCATTCGTTTTAATTTAATTTAAGGGGTTCTTTTGAAAGAAGGGAAAATCTGAAAGGTATATGCATATGTTGAGCAATGAAACATAGGCATAGGATCTGGGATTTATTTATTTAGATAGATAGGAAAAGGGTTATCCATGTTTGAACATGGATCTGGTGTTAATAAAGACTAAACAATGCAATTTATTTATTACTACACCAGTGCTTAGTTGACATTGGATTTGGATTTTGATCTATAGAGATTGTTTTTATTAGGGTATGTTTTGGAACTGATGTCATTTTCCTTTGGTTTTTGAATGGAATGTGCAAAGAGCGGGAGAAGGATCTGGAGAAGGGACTTTCTCCACGGAATGTCCTGGCTGCAGCGGCACAACCGACTTCTCCGTCTGGGCCAAGGCGTGCTCTGGTTCTATCTAGTTCATCCAAGGCCCTTTCGGCCTCCAATTCAAGTAAGACCCTTCTGGTCTCCAATTCAAGCAAGTCTCTTCTAGGTTCTAATTCCGGAAAACGATTTGATAAGAAGTATGTCAAACAAGTTACCGGCCGCCACAACGACACTGAGCTACACCTCGCCGCACAGCGTAACGATGTTGGATACATCAGGCAGATTTTAGCTGAAATTGATTCTCAAATGATGGGGACAGTTGGTGGAGAAGAATTTGATGCAGAGGTAAGTTGTATTGTAGAACAATGCATGCATGCATGCCAATGCCTTACTATGACAATCTTGAAGAAATTTTGTAGATGCTATGAGCTTTTAATTTTAGTGATTAAATTATACTCTAGTTTAAGAATGCATCAGCAGAAACGACTCGTTTGTTGCATTTTCATTCTGATCCTGTCTACATGTTTTCTTATTTTAACAAGGTGGCAGAAATAAGGTCAGCCATTGTGAACGAGGTGAATGAGTTGGGAGAGACTGCGTTGTTCATCGGAGCTGCAAAGGGGTATTTGGATGTGGTTAAGGAGCTTTTGAATTATACAACTGAGGAGGGGCTTAAATTGAAGAGTAAATCCGGGTTCGATCCATTGCATATTGCTGCAAACCAAGGTCATGAAGGTATTAGGACTAGCCTTCTCTCTTATGAGTTTAATCAATGTAGTTGAAATTAACATTTATGTGGTTAACAGCAGAGAACATTCTTGGGTGGTTGTATAAACAATAATTTTTGCTTGTTTATGCTGCAACAAATTGCATATGTTCTGCTTGCTTGCTTGCTTTCATTTTATGTGTTCAGCATAAATTGCACGTTAGGATTGTGCAGTTTGTCTGAGGTCAATACTTACCTTTATGCAGCCATCGTCCAGTTGCTACTGGATCACAATCCAGAGCTAAGTAAAACGGTAGGACAAGCCAATGCGACCCCTCTTGTATCTGCAGCTACAAAAGGACACACAGCTGTAGTCAATGTATTACTCCGCAAAGATCCTAGCTTGTTGGATATACCAAAAGCAAATGGAAAAATTCCATTACACTTTGCTGCCAGGCAAGGACATGTGGATATTGTTAAAGCATTTCTCGACACGGATCCTCAATTGGCAAGGAAGACTGATAAGAAAGGGCAGACAGCATTGCATATGGCAGTCAAAGGGGTTAGCGCTGAGGTGGTGAGGTTGCTTCTTAAGGCTGATTCAGACATTGCTATGCTCCCAGACAAGTTTGGTAATGCAGCACTACATGTGGCTACTAGGAAAAAGCGGACAGAGGTATTCGATTGACATTATATATATATATACATACATACATACATGGGCAATGATTTCCTGTTAGTAATTGAAGATACGAAGGTTTTCTGTTGCAGATAGTGAACGAACTTTTGGAACTTCCTAACATTGATGTGAATGCACTATCTAGAGACCATAAAACGGCGATTGACATAGCTGAAGGGCTTCCACTCTCTGAGGAAATCGCTGAAATAAAGGAAAATTTGACTAATTGTGGTGCCGTCAGGGCAAGCGAGCTGAACCGGACACATGATGAACTCAGGAAAACTGTGAAAGAGATCAAGAAAGATGTGCATACCCAGCTTGAACAAGCCCGCAAAACCAACAGGAATGTGAATGGCATTGCCGTGGAGTTGCGTAAACTTCATAGGATGGGTGTTATAAATGCCACCAATACAGTCACAGTCGTGGCAGTGCTTTTCGCAACGGTTGCATTTGCAGCTATTTTCACAGTTCCTGGGGGTGATTACGACAACGGAATAGCTGTCGCCGTCAAATCGACATCCTTCAGGATGTTCTACTTTTTTAATGCAATCTCACTCTTCACTTCGCTTTCAGTGGTGGTGGTACAAATGACGGTTGTAAGAGGACAGTTGAAATCAGAGAGAAGAGTAATAGAGGTGATCAATAAGATGCTGTGGGTGGCTGCGGTCTGCACCACGATTTCATTCATGTCATCGTCGTACATAGTGGTGGGTAAATATAACGAGTGGGCTGCAATTCTTGTAACAGTTATAGGAGGAATTATAATGGCAGGTGTTCTCATTGCCATGACTTACTATGTTGTGAAAAGCAAACGGATTATTAAAGGAAAAAAGAAGGAGAAGAGTTCGACGATCAAAACAATGTCAAATAATATATCAGATTCGGAGCCAGAGGTGAACACAATTTATGCCATTTAATGTTCATACATACTACTTTTAACTCCCCTATCATCATAACTTGTAATTCAAGGAAAATGAATAAAAAGACACTTGCTCCAAACAACTTGATGACTATCATCACATGCTTACATTTTCTTGTGGCATACATACACACACATGCATGCATACATATACATACACATACATACATACACACACACATTTCTTTAACGGTGAGCTTGTTTATTTGTTTTTGTCTAATCGACTCGGGTTAGACGGAACTATGATCTTTGAAGAAAAAGTTCATTTTTTTTAATTTGATTTAATCTATAGATAGATGGCCGCAAAATGAACATTAAAATACTGTTTTCCCCACTTCAGTACAAAAATGGGCGCCCTAAAGTCAAAAGAAAAGCCTAAGAAGCTATCAAGATATGCAAGGGGTGACAGGGATTAGTTAAGCAATCCCCATCATAGAAGTAGTAGAGCTAATTAACACCACTCTATGCCTCCAATTGAATTAGATTTAGGTACTCCAATCCCAATTAATTCATTTTGATTTCCATTTTAATATACTAAAATAATTTTTAATGTATTTTAATTTGAATTAAGCTTAAATAAAAATTTAAAAAACAATTGAAATCAGGTTAGAGGTGTTCAACCCGTTGGTGAAGTGTTTATTCAGATCGAGTTATCATTAATCAAATTAATTAAAATTTTAAAATCATTAATTATTTATCAAACTTTTTTTAATCTATTAATGGACTAAATTAATTTCGATGGTTAATCGAATTAACCGAAATTAATTCTTGTTTTTCAAACAAGTTTAAAACATAAAAAAATCCATTACAATCTTTTCCTTTGCTTTTAATTTAATGAAGATTTAAAAAATAAAAATACGATATATTTTTTATAATTCAATCAATAGTAAATTATAATAGATTATATATATATATATAAATTCTTTTAGAATTTTATAATTTTAAAATATAAAATTTGAAATTTTTATAAATATTTTTATTTTTAAAAATTAATTTAAATTTTTAAAAATTATTTTAATTTTTTTTTATAATTTTATTGAGAGAAATAAATTTGTTTATTTCTAAAATTGATAGAAAAAAAATCATTTACATCACTATGTTATTGAATTATTATTTGAATTGATTTGAATAATTTAAATAATTTAATTCAATTAGATTAATTCAAAATTTAAAAATTTTTCAATTTTTTTTTATTAAGAGTTTCGCTCATTGTACTCATCGGTATGCTCCACACGGTTTTACGTAGGAAAGGGCAAAAAAACAGCCGCAGGATGTTTGGGTTGATGGTGGGAGAACATCATTGGTTGTTACTGTATGCGTAGGACCACAACCCAAATGGGATTTTAAGGCAACCCTCCTCCATGTTTCAATGGTGTGTGATTGTTGCTTACAAGTTTTTTGCACCAAAAAGCTCCTCCCCACTTGCCCATTTCCACTGACAATCACTCTTTTTGTCCTTTTTTGCTTATAAACTTTCTCTTATTATTTCTTCTTCTTTTTCTTTTGTTCTTCATCGTTCTAAACCACCCTTTTATTCTTCAATTCCTTTTAATCTGTTTCTAAAACAGAGAAGGCAGGGGAGCTCTGGTTTTTCCAGAGCTAGCAACCAAGGTGAGTTAAAAAAATAAATAAAGTAAAAGCCATTTCTTTATTTTAGTCTCTTTTTTTTTGGAACATTTGGGGTCTTTGATGTTATAGCTTGTATTAAATTTAACTACTCAATTACTCTCCGTGTTCGTTGAATGATGATAAATATTCAAACTTGGAGAAAAAGTTTCCAATTTTTACAGTGCTTATCCAATGGTTATCTTTTCGCGTCTTTTTCATACGTTTTTTTAATGATTTGTGCTAATAAATATATAGATATGAAACTGTGGATATTATAATGAGGAGTGGAGAGACTAATGTGTCTCATTTTTATTTTAAAGATTAAAACATGTGTACGGAACTTTGGGTTGCAAGAGAAATGTTAAGATCATGATGATATCAAGGAAATCGAGCTCTAAGGTTTCCTCCACGTGCCCCTTCAGTCTTCTGAATCATCTTATCTTTTGATTTCAGGGATTCTTTTATGCTTAGGTTGAAGTTTTTGATCCTTTTGTATGGTGGATAATTGAAGTTTGCATCAAAGGAAGCAAACTATGGGAGAAGAGCAAATTTTCCAGAAAAAGATGGCAAAGCAGTTGACAGGTAAAAGGGATGATACACCACTTCACTCAGCAGTGAGAGCAGGGGATCTTCAACTGGTTTTGGAAATAATTAGAGGATGCGAAGATGGGGACTTGTTTGAGCAGAATCAATCTGGTGAAACTGCCTTGTATGTTGCTGCTGAGTGTGGTAGGGCTGATTTAGTGAAGGAACTGATCAAGTATTGTGATATTGTTTTGGCTGGTATTAAAGCAAGGAATGGCTATGATGCTTTTCATATAGCTGCCAAGCAAGGGAACCTGGGTGAGTTCTTCAGTTTGATTTTCACCTTATAATCATTATGAATGTCCAACCCTGCAATTTCTCTACCAAATAATTTTATGAAATCAATGGTTGTAGTAAAGGTCAACAATTTTTGAAGTAATTTTATTCGCATATACAGCTTGAGGGTTTTTGATTTGCGTATTTGCCTACTGATTATCTTTTTTTTTTCTCTACTATCTCTCAGAGGTATTGAAGATTCTCATGGAGGCCAATGTTGATCTTTCGATGACTTTTGATTCTTATAACACCACAGCGTTGCACACTGCTGCATCACAAGGCCATGCTGAAGTGGTGAATTTCCTCTTCGAAAAAGGCAGCAACGTGGCTGCAATAGCAAAGAGCAATGGTAAAACTGCCTTGCATTCAGCAGCAAGGAATGGGCATCTAGTGATAGTAAAGGCCCTTTTGTCTAAAGAGCCTGGAATCGCAACAAGAACAGACAAGAAGGGGCAGACAGCTCTACATATGGCGGTTAAAGGGAAGAATATTGAAGTGGTCGATGAGCTGATAAAGTCAGACCCTTGTTTAATAAACATGGTTGATAATAAGGGGAATACTGCTTTGCATATAGGGACTCGAAAGGGTCGAATTCAGGTAGTTAGCATTGAAATGTTGGTGATTGCGGTGTTACCTCATTAGAATATGCCTTTTTTTTTTGGCCAACTTAATAAGCATACAGGATGAACTTATAATGGCTTTGCATGGTGTCAGATATTGAAAATCATCTTAATTAATCTTGTCTTATTTCGAGTAATACAAGTTTTTGCTTTGGCCTTTAGCATAAGCACCAATTTTAGTTACTATTCAAGTATTTCTTTTCTACTAATGCACTCTGCCATGGCTAGAAGTAACTAACCAAAGTTGCTGATAGAACTTTTCTGTCTCTCGTATAGTGTTGAAAAGACTGTGTGTTGGTCTAATCTCTAATTCGATCTTTCAGATTGTTGAAAAGCTGCTAAATCAAAATGGAGTTCACAAACTAGTCATCAACAAGTCTGGGGAAACAGCTCTTGACATTGCAGAGAAACACAAACTATCTGATATTGCAGGCATCTTAAAAGAGCATGAAGTCCAGTGTGCCAAATTCATCAAGACACAACCTACAAATTCGGCTCAAGAATTAAAACAAACTGTAAGTGATATAAAGAATGGGGTTCATCACCAGTTTGAACACACACGCCAAACAAGAAAACGCATGCAAGGTATAGCTCAAAGGATCAACAAAATTCATGTTGGCAGTCTCAATAATGCAATCAACTCCACCACAGTGGTGGCTGTTCTCATCGCCACTATTGCATTTGCTGCCATATTCAGTGTCCCAGGCCAATATGCTGACAGTCCACAAGATATTTCACCAGGAGTTTCTCCTGGACAAGCGAGAATTGCTTCAAAACTGCCCTTTTTGATTTTTATTGTCTTTGATGCTATAGCCCTCTTCATATCATTGGCTGTTGTGGTAGTGCAAACCTCGATTGTAGTTATACAGAGAAAAGCAAAGAAGCAGATGATGGCAGTTATTAATAAGCTTATGTGGTTGGCTTGTGTACTGATTTCAGTTGCATTTCTAGCCCTTTCATATATTGTAGTTGGAGATGAGAGGTGGTTAGCTAATCTAGTTACTGGTATAGGGACTGTTATCATGGTATCAACACTGGGGACATTGTGTTATTGGGTGATTGTGAACCGTATCGAGGCTTCAAAGCTACGCAGCATCCGGAGATCTTCAATGAATAGTGGATCTCGATCATTTTCGGTGTCATACGTGTCTGACACAGAGATTCTGAACAATGAACGTAAAAAACTCTATGCGGTTTGAGCTGCAATGTGCCTTATGGCGTTCACCTAGTCACCCACCCTTGTATCTGTACATAGATTTCACTAACTGTAGGAATGCCAGCCTAAGCAAACAAATTAGCCAACGATTTGGCTTCATTGTCTGGATTTTGTGTTACGTTCGTAGTATATCTGATAGCTTTTACGTCTGAATGTGTCAAACAACAATCACTCTAACCTCAGAAGTTGCTGATTGCTTTGTTCCAATGATAATCCAAAAGTATATCAAATGAGTATGTATACTATATTTCGATATTATGCTGTGCTCCCAGGTCTTATGTACAAGATTCCCAGTTAACAGAGCATTGCGGTGATTGTCCTACATAGTTTCCTTCTCAGTTAGTCTCCTTTTACCACATTCATTGCAAAAGAAAATATCTTATGGAATAACTCACAAGGTTTTAAAAAGGGATTACTTAGAACAGTTATGATTATTTTATACATGGTAACATTATGCTGAAGGTGCATAGTGCTTCAGAACAAAGTGGGAAACAAGTTACTTACAGAAATTTTATAATTCCCAAATAGGATATACTATTGATGCTTTGTGTTAGTCCTAGTTTTTCAAGTATTTTGATATAATAAAAAGTATATTAAAAATTCCCTACTTAAATTTGTAAAAATTCCTTATAAGTGTTGGACAAAATAAACTTTTAAAAAGCCTTGAAAGAACTTAGTTTTTGACAAGTTTTTGAAGTCTGGAAGATTTCTACTGATACTTAGTGGAACAAGTATCGGTAGAAAACAAGGTAGAAAAATCTTTAGTATGCTTCAGACTTCTACCAGTAGAACAAAAGACAACTACCGATATAACTCTTGGTTCTACCGATACAACTCTTGGTTCTACCGATACAACCAAAACTTCTATCGGTAGAACAAATTCCAGAGAGCAAAAAAGTTGTGACCTGAAACTTCTACCGATATCTTGGTCCAGACTACCAATACAACTTGCGTTCTACCGATACTTGTAAGGTTTCTACCGAAACGAATCAAGTCAATAGCCAAAGTTCAGCATCTCCTGCACTTCTATCGATACTTTGATGGGTTCTACTGATACCAAATGAAACCCTCAGAATTTTACCGATACACGGAGGGATCTACCGGTACAACAACTCCAACGGTCATATTGTGATAAGTTTTCTACTGATACAAGTCTTCTTTTATCGGAACAACGAGGCTGCTGTTTGCATTAAATGTTGATTTTTAATGGTTGCAACGTCTCTATTTTATTTCTAACGGCTATAAACGTCCACAAGGTTATTAGAGGATTTAAATACAAGGTAAAGGCTTCCCATTGAAGTAAAAAAAAAAAAAAGACAAGAAACAAGTGCTTAACTTCATGGAACTCATTTTTCAATCTTTCATCAATCTTCTAGCTTTTCTTGTACACACTTGTGTGTTAAGTTTTCAATCATTTTTTTAAGTGTTGTAACTTTATTTTTTTTAAGTGTTGTAACTTTGTGTGAGAGTGCTTAATTGTTGATCATTTACCTTTGAAAAGATAGAGATTTGTACGTTGGCCTTAAAGGTTCAAATTTAGTGTATTTAGGAAATCTTTAGTTGAAGAAAGCTATGGTAGTGAACGTAGGCAATTGAGACCGAACCACTATAAATTTTTGAGTCTGTTGCATTTCTCAAATTTATTAAAAACCTTTTAAAATACCAATTCACCCTTCCTTTCTTGGTGTATTTCGATCTTAAGACTTTAAATCTATTCTGACATTTTCTTTCACATGCTAAAAGGGTCCCAAAGCAAAACTTTGAAAGAGTTCATTGCTGAAACTTACTTCTAGGGGGAGGTTATGATTGAATGCAATGGTAAGTTATCTGTAAATATCATCAGTTCCATCCACCAACACAATATTTCAAAGCAAGAAGCAGAAGGGCCCTATTTTTCTATATTTTAAGCAAAGTAAATGCAGCAGCAACTTTTCCTTTTCTCAATACCAAATTCAGCTAGCCCCATAGTTTACTCATACAAATTATGCATGATAAGCATATACTTCTGGAATCCAACTTTTAGTCTTTTTCACATAAACACGAAATAAAGATCCAAATTACTAGCTTACAAAGTGTTAGACCCTTGTTCTTCCATTTTCTTCTCACCAAATGGATCATATAGGTGGGGAAAAGGAGTAGTTACTTTTTCATTCTTGTCTGTACTCATGGTGCTCAACATCTGTCAAATTAGCTGCAATGCAAAATCATTATTTCCATGTCAAAAATCTAGCAGGCATGTTTTGTTTTAGTTTAATGGTTAGTCAAATTCATGAGAAAATAACAATAAGATATAATGAAATTCTTTGCTTTATAGTTGGGGTCATTTCGTTTTCAGTCAACAATGACATTGCACAGTTTCCATGTACAGGGTAGTGATGAAAATCATTTCATAAATAGAAATATAATTGCAATAACCTAAAGCATTTGGTATAGTTTAGTCTGAAATTGCAGTAAACCATGGTGGTTAGCAGGTGGGATGATCATGCTACTCCTGAATAAAGCATATGTTGGTTCCTTTAATCAAGTTTTTTTAGGCATCAAACTATAATTTAAAACCTACTCTCTTTTTTTTTAAAGTAAGATTGCAGGGTCTCTCTCCTTGATGTCAAGGGAGTTATTTGACCAGTAAAAGAATGACCACTTATTGTTATTACCTTGTTTAGATTAAGATTATTATTACTTTACTAAAGTGAAAAGATAAAAAAGATGGTAGGGGATTTTCTGGACTTTCGGATTTAATTTTTTTATTTTTAAATTTTATGCAACAATTTTATTATTATTAAAGTCATTTTCAAAATTAAAAATAAATACATCATCTTTTTTCACATCATATGTATAATTGGCTACCAGAATTAATAGGGACTATAAATAATGTGGTAAAGACAATAAATTATTTTATAATCTTTTTCATCATATCATCTATGGTTCATTTTTTAATTATTTAATGATATTTCAGTAATTATTTTTATGTTATTTTTACATAATTTTGATAATTTATTTACCTTGAATCATAAACCTTTAACCGTAAACCTTAAACTCGAACCTAAATCTAAACCTTAAATCTTATACTCAAAATCCTAAGCTTGAAACCCGAACCAAGACCCGAATTGAAACCCTCAAGATTCAAGGTTTCAATTTAAAGTTTAAAATTTGAAATTTAAGATCCGAAGTTCAAGATAAAAAATTATTAAAATTATGTGTGAATCACATGAAAAAAAAAACTTATTAAAATATTATTAAATAATTTCCCCAGATTCATAAAATAATTGTTTGAGCAAATTTTTTTCTTATCTGACGTATAAAACTCCTCGCTCTTCTTGAATATTGAAAACTGGGAATTTCAGTTTCGTTAAAAAAAGGCCTGAAAGGCTGAAACAGTAATAAAAAAAAAAATCTATTTCTGGGAAAAGCTTCAGGTAGAAAAAGGAGCTTTTTGTAAAATACGCAGTTTATACAGAATTTAAGATTTAAAGTTCTGCTGATCTTACTGAGAAAACGGTTTCTTTTTTCTTTAGGAAAAAAAATTTCGAGGATTCGTATTTCACTGTTATCAATAGAAATTGACTTTTAAACTTGGCATCAATGGAGTAAAACTTTGTTAAGTGGTAAAAAGATGATTGTCAAATGTCAAAAGATGCTCTACGAAAACTGGCAAGTCCTTGTAAAAGAGAATGTCTTGTCCCAGTCCAAGGAGGAAAACAAAAATTAAAAAGGAAACAGGGGAAATGAAAATTGAACCAAACATTCAACCAATTCTAATCATGCAATATCTTGAGCAAGTACAAAAAGGAAAAGGCCATATAGTGACCATTGATTTTGAATGATAATCTTCCATGGAAGAATCTCCACACTTTTTTTTTTTTTTATAATTAGATTAATAATGGGGTTTTCAATATGTTCTTCCATAGAAAGCTATTCCAGTAACATTAACAAATTGATATTGCCTAACAGGGAAGGAAAATCATGCAAAGTATCTAAAGTATCTCACACTGCAACTGCATTGAAAATGACTCACTTTGGAAGAATGCAACAGGAACTGGGTACCAACTTTGTGATTCTCATGGTGGATTTTTCAGTGCCCCCCCCCCCCCCCCCTTCTCATAAAAAAAGTTCTTTCATATGATCATATGCTGCAAAATCCTGGTCTTTCTTGGTTTCTTGAACTAGACAGCTGCTGAGACCGCTTACAGTGAGCAATTGCTCCCTCAATAGAATTTTCCATATCCGAATTGGCGCTGTTGCTTCTTTTCAGCAACTGTAAATCATAGAATCCGCTAGCGCTGAATGAAAACGATGAAGACGAGGATGAAGAGGAATCGGATGAAGATGTAGATGAAGACTTGGTTGTAGAATGCCTTTGAATTACTCCTGAAAAGGACCTCCTATGGCTATTTGCAGCATCCTCAACCACCTCCTTGTCAATGCTCTTCATAATGATACTTGATATCTTATATCTCTCATTATCAATCTTGCCAAATGGATTCTTCTTTGCCATTTTCATGTACTTGTTTACACAATCTTTGTTCTTTGAAACATTACCTGCTTCTACATTGCATGCTGCTTTGGCACAAGATTCATCTGAACACCCTGACTTGCTGAACAAGGACTTAAGATATGCCCGAGATGTCTTGAGCTTTTGGCTTATTGAGGATTGCTTGATCTGCATGAGCTTTCGGCACCAAGACGTCTTCGAAACCGAACCGTTTCCGATGAGTCCATTCATTTCACTTGAACATTCAAAGAAATAGTCATCAGCATTTAGCTCACTACTCACCCTACAGGATTCTGATGCAGAGATGCTGGTGCAGTCTTCCAGTGGGAAACTTGTATTAGTTGAAGGAACAGCAGGGTTTGGTTCAAAGGGTGGTTGAGTTTTGGAGTCCAAGGCAGCATTGTTGGAACTTTGGCGTAGTTTCTGAACCATTTGGAGGCGAGGAGGGAGGTGGAGCGGAAGGAGGTTGCCCTTGTAGAAGAGTTCATCAGCTGGATAAGTAGAGGTAATATCTCCATCTGGAGAAACTGAACACATTTGGAACTCAAACTCTCTACTTTGAGGTGGAGAGCTTATGGAATAACACAAATAGTTGGAGGATGAGCTTACCTCCATATCTATATAATCTTCATCTGCATGGCTACTTGAAGCTTGGCTTACGGCCATCATTTTTCAACTCTCAAAAACACCTCTCTTGGTCTTTGGGGGATGCTCAGTTATGGGAAGGTGTGAGGTTGGTGATGAAAGAGAGGGGTATCCTTTAAAGTGAAGATGGAGCCAAGTTAGAAAGAGAAAATCATAAGGTAAGGAGTTGTCAGATCTTTTCCATTTTTAATTTGCCACCCTTTTTTTTTCTCCTCTGTAGTAAGTAATATCTTGAATGGTTCCAAATAATAAAATAGCAGAAAACTGCTTCTGACTGACCCATATATATGTAGTATTTTTGCATCTTTATCCCTTCAATTCTGCATCAAAATGACCTTGCTGTTATTATTTTTACATCAGTTACCAATTCCAAAAGGTGAATTACAACCATTTGTCTTTTTATTCCAGATAATTTCCAGTTCTGAGATTAAAGATTGCAAAGAATCTTCTCATGTTAAAGAATGATTTGCATCCATAGCCACTAGCCAATGAACTTCTAACAGGTACATACTACTAAAGCTTGACAGATGAGCTTAGAACCGTATGATCAAATCCCTATAATGCAACAACTGTTGTTTTAGGAAAGTGGGATAACAATGTTGGTGAACCCCATGTTTATGTACTTTGAATTGAACTTGAAATGTGGTGGCAGAAGGTAAGAATCTTCCAATATCAGCAGAAAGAAAGGTGACAGTTCCCTTTTGTTTTTGCTGAAAGTTTCATTGTAAGCAGCGATACATATCTCTTTCAACAGTGTTGAAGAAAATGGAATTAGGAGAATGGAAAAAATTAGATCAAAAGAACCCATGGAATCTTCAAATTATATGATAATGACATATACAATAATAGTGTATCCACTTGGGAATTCTCAAGGATTTAAGCATCTACTACTTGTCTGCCTCCATTTTAACCTATGTCACTTCGACTCTTTATTTAATATACTCTTATCCAACACTCACAACATTATTTCCTGAATAGAAAACAAAACTTTTGAAATAGAAACAGCATTATTTCCTGAATATGAACACAAAAGACCAATTATATATATATACAATAGGGGTTGTTGTTTTCTGCACCTCCACAAACTTCTTTCACTGCAGCAAAATTTAAATTTGAAAAGGGAAAGCCAGGCAACAAGCCCTGTTTCCAAAACCTGTTTTTTTGCAGTGTCAAGTTTTACAATTCAATACTGATAAATTAGAGCCCAAGGGACAGAGAGCTATTATTATATTTTGAAAGTTCCAAAACCTTTAAGCTAAGCAAAGCTAAATTATATGTGTTCTCCAAGAGCTGTGATATGATAATGATCTATCAGAATCAGACAATGCAATGTATGCCAACCAGTATTTGACTTGGTCAAAGCATGGGAGACTTGTACATTCCAGATGATGTTATCTTTGGAGGATAGTTGTATGAATTAACCTCGGATTTTAAAGCTTTAGATATTTTGTATTTTTTTCCCTCTTGATTTTCTTTTTCCTATTTTTATTCACCTCACTAAAAACAAACATAAACGCCATTCATTCACCTACAAAAAAATCAAGTTTAATAAACTCCAATATTTATGTGGTGGGACGTGGTTTATCCAAGGCTGGGGGGCTGCTTTTTTTTTTGCTGGTCTCCTCTTGTACCAATTGTTTAATTTTGGTAAACAACGACCTTCGAATCTTTGATCCAAAACCACAGCCGCAATATGTTGAATAGGGCTCATTGAACCTTGTATATGCAGTTTTCTACATTGTACTCCAGCCCGAAAAACAAGAATATATATATATATATATATATATATATATATATTAGTGTTATGTTATGAGGGTGAAGGCCAAGTTCTGGTGTGGAATAAAAGGGTAAGCTGGGTTTGGCTGCAACAAATGAAGCAGGTGATCACGTGATGCTGGTCACTGAGTTCAGAGGGAGGGGGGGGGGGGGGATCTTACTTTCGGTTGTGGCAATTAGCTTTTAAAACACTAATGCCTGCATCATTCGGCTGAGCCACTGTCAAAAGGACTCAAAGTTGCATCATTTACAACTCAGAGCTTAGATCCCTAAAAAGTTCTAGACCAAGACCCAATGGGTAATGGGACTCACTTTTATTTTATAAGTGGGTTTTCTTTTTTACTACATTCTGAGTCTTGTCAGTACAATTTATTTGAATGCATGGCAAAGATATTGTGAACATGTTTTAATCTTAATCTTTGATCCTCAACCTGCATTTACTCCATTTACATTTACAATTGCTTTTGGGTCCAGCTAGTGCCCAGTGAATCTTTATATTGGATTTTCAGAGCTGATGATGAAAACATCTTATATAACAGTATTAATGGCCTTCTTATGCCATATTGCCATAGCTTAGGTTATTGTTACTGCAATCAACCCTTTTAGGAACCAATCCCCTTCAAGATGTAGTTAAACTCAAGTTTTTGTTAATTATGATCGATTATTCTCTCCCCTCCATGAAACATATTGTCTACTTTTTCATCTTACAATAACAAATATCCATATTTTTAATTGCAATCGACCACTTCTTCATCTTAGGAACTCTAATAAACCATCCAAATGAATAAGAAGAATGTGTTCAAATGCACTTCATATTAATCATAGAAATCAACGAAACAATGTTTTCATCTCTATGGTACATACATCTGTGGGAGGCAATGATTTTGATTTTGAAGGTCACAGATGAATATAAATGTGTGGGGAGCGGTCACAACAATCTGTTTACCATGGCGCCACTTTACCCAACTCATCATCTCATTAACTAGTTGGTAGAAGTAAACTGTATTCCTTAAGCCACCATCTCACGCAAGATCCGGTAATGGCACTTTCCAAAAATTCCATGCGTTAAAATCTTCCTGCAAAAGTATTTCCATATCAGCGAAACCATTGAAGGCTCCAAAATAAAGTCCAGGAACAATCTTGCAGAGAATTTGTAGTAAAGAGACGGGAAATATACTCCTGACCTGCTCAACCAATGAGGCTGGTGGAAACATGTCATCAACAAGAGTATGCAATGACGTATATGATCTCGCATCAATACGTTGACTGATAGCCACCTCACCCTGCCAAGATTATTAGGAGTCAATAGTAACCGCAAGACAGGCTTCAGTTAAGTTTTGTCTCTTTTTTCTCATACAATCATATGGTTGTACCTTAGGGTTAATTATAAATATCTTGCCCTTTGGGATTCCAATTTTTCTGTAACTGAGCTCATCTGTGTCTCTGTTTCCAAAGCCAGCATAAAACGGATTGTGATCGGAAGGGAAAAGTTTCTTGATATCCTGCTTGCACATGTAACCAAGAAATCAAAGGTGAAAGACTGATCTGATCATAGTAATAGTTTAAATCTATATAGAGAAACAAGGTTTATTATTTCAGAATTTACCTCTAAACATGCTATTTTGAATTCATGAGGTGCTCTTCTTATAACTGCCATGAATAAGGAGGAAATTGTGGAATAACTCAGAATGGTACACATGTTATTACAACTAAGAAGAAAATGGAGAGGGATGAAGAGGATACAAAAGATAATGCATGCAAGTACCTAACTCCATACTACAGTCAAAAGATTTTGATACAAATAAGATCAAAACTGCAAAAATACACACTTTTATCATTCATGGGTTCTATGATGGGATGTAATTTCCCTTGTGTTACCAAAGCCACAAAGTTGTAATGCAAACTTGAAACAACAAGCTATATTTTACTTCAATAGACAATGGGAAAAATGGGGGAAAAAATAGAAGACCTTACCTTCACGGTACAATGAAGGAAACAAACCATCAGGGGAAATAACAACAGGTCCATTCGGTAAAGCTTTTCCGTCCTGCTTGAAAAAAGGAATCAGTTAAGATTTGATTACAAATTCATAATTTCAACGAGTTTTTTTTTTTTTTGACAAGATGGCTCTAGATGTGTTAGTTTATCCATTTAGTTGTTACTTTTGTTATTGCCTTTTTGCTTCCATAAGTAAAATCTAAAAAATGCTTTCGGATGCAACAGCAAATAATTCTTTTGAAGAAATAAAAAACTGCATATTCGAATTTTCTAACATTGAAATAGGAGGCTAAGTGCAGCAAAACCTGGGCTATTTTGCTACCTGTTTCAGGTTGAGTAAATAGTTTCTCGTTATATATGCCTGAACGATTGCACGTGCACTGAGAAATAGCAGCTGATATCCATTCTCCTGTTGTGAACACACAATTAGGTATTTGACATCAGATACCAAGGAAATGACTTTGCTAAATCAAACTTGATATTGAACCCAATGTTCCATCGAAGCAATATTGTGTGTGTATGCAAAAACATGGTAGTAAGAGAGAAAAGTTAAGGAGCATAATAATGGGATAACATTCACATCATCATGGTACTAAGTCTATCAAATGTTATTCCATAAACTAGCATTATAAAACCTGATGAAAGAATATATCATCACCTACATCAATAGGAAATTTTATAAGGAAGAAGAAACAAGAAAAGGAAAACATGAGACTGAGGTGACTTTTGATTGGTGGTGGGTATACGAAAGGAAAGGAAGGGAATAATGCTGGAGTCATTTCATAGATCCAGTTTTGCATGATAGTCCAGAACAGAATTAAGGCTCAATTAAGTCAAGTTGAACAATGAAGCATATGAGGAAATGCAAACCTTAATTGCAGAGAAAAGTTTGGCTACACCAGATTGTGTCCAATCCCTTCCAACTAAAGGCATAAACTGGCCTAAAACGTCAGACCTGAAAGAAATGTGTCAAGGTTATCGAAAGATACATTTTGTTCTTAGAAAAGATTGAAACACATTCAAAACAAAGATTTCACCATAAATCAATTAGGAAATGGCAGGTTGTAGAAATGCTCATTGTTGCCTTAATGCTAAAGATCTTAGGGGAAGATCAATCTCAGCTTCAAATATATAAGTACATGGCTTATTTATCTCCGGTTCTTTTATAATCCAGTTTTACTTAATAGTTCAGTATTGAACTCATCAAAACAAGTCTATTAAGGAAATCATGTACTGATTGAGAATGCACATATGTGAGTCTAGACAAATCCCTAAATGAGTGAAACAAGAATAATTTAAATAATGCAGAGAGATACGTCAGGAGGTAAAAATCCCTACTTGGTAATAGTTCCATCGACGTCTGAGATTACAATCTTATCATTCCACTTCCACAAGTAAAGATGGGCGTCAACCTGTTAAAGATGCATAGGTTTTAGAGGCTGACATTTCAGCATAACACAAATCTGGAAAACATGAGTGAGGAATTTAGTAAAGAACTGAAACCTCTTGGTTTCCAAAAACCATGGTGGAGAAACTGAAAGTAATTATATTTTGACCATCTTTCAGATTCAAGGAAGCTATCTGCTCAGTAGTGGGAACATTGGTTCTAATAAATTGCTTGCGGGGAGAATCAAGAGTTGAACCTGCTTGTGAATTTTGTATATCAGATTCAGAATCAACAAACACCTCCTCACTTGATGAATTGCTATCAGCGTGCTCAAGTGTTTTGCCCTTTGTAAATGGAATACGCCAGAGATTCCATCTGCGGCTAGAGGATGTGGAAGTGACTACAGAATCATCACCCTTTGAGTTTGATGACTCATCCTGCTCCACATGGATTGCATCTCGGGGCTCAAGAGATAACTTTGAACCAAAAGCAGCCGTTCCAAGAACAACAGAAGCAGCTTTTTCCCAAGGAAAATACCTGTCTCCAAACCGGACGATAAGGTTTGAATTCTTAATAATTGATCTTGCATTAATTTTAAATTCTTCCTTTGATATGTGGTGTGCTTCAAAGACTGCAGCTGCAGCATCTAACCCCATGCCAGCATGAAGTTTATTTCCGCAGAGAGAGATCTCAAATACTGAAAAGACAAGGTGAGCAAGAGAATCCAAGTATTCCATGAGAATCAACGCAAGGAAAACGAGAGGGAAACAATTAAAGGAGGAAAAGGACTCTTAGCTCCTTACCTGGATTAGCATGAGCTTCTGTCTCTTTACCAGAAGTAGATTCAGTTTTGACACTCTGACTTTGGCGACTCTTATTCTCAGGTTCAGGAATTTGTGGACTGCCATTTATCCCTTCAGTCAATGCTGATGTGCCAAACTGTTCACCTTTCACTTGAGATCCATTACCAACAGACACATTGTTAGGATCCAAACAATCAGATTCCAACACTTTGTTTTCAACTGGTAAGTCAGGAGATCCATTATTGTTGGAAGAAGACAACAAATCTTCCTTTCTGGAGTCACCAACATCTCCATCTTTGATTTCATTAACGTCTGGAGGGCTGCAAGAAGGTTTATCTTGGGAAATGTGAGCTTTAGATGGCCTGTTTGTATCTACAGGATCAGTGTTTTCACCATGTCTTCCCAATTCAGATAGTTCAAGGCAGCTTTGAAAAACCTCCCCCCTTTTCTTAATCACAGGTGCATCTCCAACATCACTTGGCCTGTTAAATTCACTTTGATGGTTAGAAACGTTTTGAGTTACTTCGGTTTGACAGCCATGTTCCCTCCCTTCTACACAAACTTCTGGATGGTGTCTCAAAGCAGTTGAATCACTGTTCACACTAATATCATGAGAGGAGTCCTTATCCGCTTGTGAACTGAGCTTATTAATACAACCAGCAGCACACACATTGTCACCTGAAATAATCTCCTCATTACCATTGCAACACTCAGGTTCTTCACCTGGTCCTATATGAAACCTGGGTGTGTTTAATTGCATATCTTCACCATTTTCCTCCGATGCTGATACAGGGGCTGTAAGCATATGACCTTCCACACTGACCAAGACAACTTCTGAGTCTAAATATTGTGCTTCACCAAGACAAGCACCATCTGAACCATCACATTGGCCAGGCCCGACATCTGACACATTAACTGAATCCTCTAGAGAGAATTGGTCATCTTGAAACTCGTAGAACCTCGTATCAGATTCCGACCTTTCAAGCCGCTTCGGATTAATGGCATCTAATTCATCCCTCAACAGAGCCACCCTGGAATCTGAGACACTATGTTCAAGTCTACAAAATCGAGCAATGTGTCTATTACCATCATCCTGTGGCACTTCACACACAGAATCTTTCAGCTCTCCATTTGTATCATATCCTTTACCAGCATCAACCTCCCTTGCGAAATAGGCTTCCCCAGAGTTATCAAGACACATATGAAAATCTGCTTCAACGCCATTAACAGTTATACGAACAACCTTCTCAGCCCCTTTTAAAACACCCTGAAACTTCCCGAACCGAACATACCATGGCGTGCTTCGAAATGTCCCATCTTGTTGCCGAACAACAATGACATCAACAGCCCCGCCAAAAGGATGGAAAGGGGTAGCAACAGAATATACACCTTGTGAAATTAAACTCCCAACTTTGCCAACCACATTCATTTGTCAAATCTTAATCCTTTTTCGGATTAAACAAAATTCAAGGGAAAATAACGAAAACCCTTTTTCAGATTTTTTATTTTCCAATAAAACAATCAACTGTATAAATCCAACACCTTCCTTTCCTCTCAATGGTATTCGCTCTTTATCTTTAGGTATCTGCATGCAATTCAAAATCAAACCAAAACCCAATGCTCCCCTTTTGATCAACAACAACATATAAATAAAAGAAAAAGAAAAGCAAGACCGGGAATCTAACAGCTACTAGTTTCATACAAAATCTTGAAATCCCTTTTCACAACTATTATATGAAACCCAGTATAGAATGTCATTAACATATTACTTAGAATAGAAAAAGGGAAGGGAAAAAAGAAAAAAAAACTTAACTTTTTAGAAACATGAAAAACTGGAATTACTTATTCCGCCAAATTTCTCGGCAACGAAACAGAAATTAGACAATGATTGTACAATTAAAGCAGTCAAACGCAATTGATAGAGAGACAGCAATGCACCTAAATCTATTTATGCTAATTACAGAACATCAACTCAATGATAAACTAAAATGGGCACACTAGAAACGTGGGTGGAAGCGAGGAAAAACATCGTGTTAAAATATTTGGAAATATATGAAATTATTTTATGTTGATGGTTAAAAAAGGAAATATTAGATGTATTCGTTTTTTTTTAATATCCTAAAATATATAAATAGATACTGTTGTCACTCGTCACTTGTCAGAGTTTACTTTCTTTTGTCAAACATTATTGTTATTTTAAATATTTTAATTAATTAAACTTCATTAAAAAATATTTTTTGAGGAATTTAAAAACGATATTTTTAAAATTTTTATCAATGATAAAATTAAAACAATAATAAATTCAAGTTAAAAAATTTTAACTAACCAAAGTTAAAATATAACAAATTCAATATCACGAAGAATGTATTTTGAAGTTTTTTAAAAAAATTATAAATAAAAAAAATTAAATATTAAATTTTATAAGTATTAAATCTATATTAAAATTTATTTGATATTTAATAACAATTAAGTATTGAATATAACCATTTAGTTTGATAAAAATAAATTTTAATTTAAAAAATATTTATCTTATTTATAATATTATTATTTTATTTTATATGATTTTGAATAAAAATATAATTAGAATCAGTGGTTGGCAGGATCGATCCCTTAAATGAAATTTTTTTATTTAAACTTTTTATAATTTATAAAATTTTAAATTATTAATAATAAAACTATACTTTATCCACTTTTTTAAAATCATAAAAATTTAATTTAATTTTTTAAAAATTATAAAAATATATAATTTAATTTCTATCTCTCAGCAGAATTTGTATGATATTTTTATCGGTTTTTCAATTACATGCTTGGAAAGAAAGAAAAAAAACGAACGTATGACATGTTTCAAATTCCACGTGTGGATTTAAATCTGCAAAACAGAAATATTTGTTTTTAAAAGAAAGGTGTGCGACTGCCACTGATTGCTCAACCTTACAATTTGATAAAGATAATTAGATTTAGATTTTAAAATGGAAAGTAACACAAGCATCTAAAACCCTTACATTCAAATTATATATATAGTGTATAGAACTATGCCAAATATTTATTAATCAATTTCAAAGAGTGCCATTATCTTAAAGTACTTAAAATTTTTGTCACATTAAAAGAAAATATTAATATCAAATTCTTTTATAATAAATTAATCATAAATAAACTCTTTTAGGCCTGGGCTTGAGTTTTTAGATATCTCATTCTTAATTATTTTAGTAAAGAATATCATATAAAATGATAAGAGGGGAAACACTATTATATTAATATTCATTACTTTGTTTAAAAAAATCTATTACTTTATTAAATGATTTTTTTAATGGTGAGTTAATTAATAAAATCAAAATGATAATTTAATTATAGTAAAGAGACGGAAAGAGATATTGAGCCTAAAATCAGAATGGGTTGGACCATTTTCAGGCAACTTATTGATTTTTGAACCCATTAAGTTGGACTGACCCAACTCGCCAATGTCCGTCAAATATGGAGGCCTATTTCCCGGTCCGCAACGACGCCGTGTGGACTTGCCTTGAACTTGAGATTACGATCTGAATTTCTCTGATGGATCATAAAAGCACACAAAAAGGAAAACAATCTCAGATCCCAAGCAAAACCCGATATCCTTAGCCTTTTAAATTCATTCATTCATTCACTCACTTCCTCTTGTTTCGCTTCCGTCCAACCCGCCGTAACTACCACGCCGACCGTCGTAACCACCGCCGTAAATTCTCCCAAAATGGCGAAACTACCCTTACAGATCCTCCTCCTCTTCCTCCTTTCCCTCATTTCCTCATCCACCGCAGAGATCAAAACCCTAACCATCACCTCCGACTCTCGCCCCATGATCCTCTTCGAGAAATTCGGCTTCACCCACTCCGGTCACATCGCCATCTCCGTCTCCTCCGTCTCTGTCACTTCCTCCGCCAATGCCCCCAATCCCGACGCTTCCCGCCTCGGCTTCTTCCTCTTATCCGAGGAAGCTCTCCTCCAAGTCCTCCTCGAGATTCAACAGAATCCTCACTTTTGCGTCCTCGATTCTCGCTACATCCAGCATCTCTTCACCTTCGGTGACCTCTCTCCACCTCCCCTCTCACGTTTCAACCGCACTTACCCTGTTTCTTCACCCAATGAATACTCCCTCTTTTTCGCCAATTGCGCCCCCGAAACCCGCGTTTCGATGAACGTCCGGACCGAGACCTACAATCTTGAACGCGACGGTTCCAAAGATTACCTCTCCGCTGGTCTAACTCACCTCCCTTCCCTTTACACCTTCTTCTCCATCCTCTACTTAGTCTTCTTGGGTTGTTGGATCTACGTTTGTTATACCAACAAACGATCCGTACACCGGATCCATTTATTGATGAGCGGTTTGCTTTTATTCAAAGCTTTGAATCTGATCTGCGCTGCCGAAGATAAGCATTACGTTAAGGTTACCGGAACTCCTCACGGTTGGGATGTTTTATTCTACATTTTTCAATTTATTCGTGTCGTTTTGCTTTTCACCGTCATCATTTTGATCGGCACCGGTTGGTCCTTTTTGAAACCATTTTTACAAGAAAGGGAAAAGAAGGTTTTAATGATCGTGATCCCGCTTCAAGTTTTAGCTAATGTTGCTTCGATCGTGATCGGGGAAACTGGGCCTTTTATTAAAGATTGGGTGACATGGAATCAGTTGTTTTTGCTGGTTGATATCATCTGCTGTTGCGCTATTATTTTCCCAATTGTTTGGTCGATCCGTTCATTGAGAGAAACTTCGAAGACCGATGGGAAGGCTGCAAGGAATTTGGCGAAGTTGACCCTGTTTAGGCAGTTTTACATTGTGGTGATTGGGTATTTGTATTTCACAAGAATTGTGGTGTTTGCTTTGAGGACGATTGCAGCTTACAAGTATCAATGGGTTAGTAATGCCGCCGAGGAGACCGCGAGTTTGGCGTTTTATTTGGTTATGTTTTACATGTTTAGGCCGGTGGAGAAAAATGAGTACTTTATTCTTGATGAGGAAGATGAAGAGGCTGCTGAAATCGCTCTTAGAGAAGAAGAATTCGAGCTTTGAGAAAACCCCTCCGGCCGCTGAAAAGAGAACTCATATAAGGGTACTTTGGATATTACTTCTGATGCAAATTGGGATTAGTTTTGAGGTTTTTTCTTAGTGAAATTTACGGATACAAGTTGCTGCATACAACTGTTGCTGCTCTTCACTTTATTTTTTTTTATTATGTTTAACTTGTTGCCAAATTTGAATATGTTTCGTTTAGTTACTGTATTTCTCTTTAATGTTCTTATTATGTTTTAACTTGTTGCTAAAATTTGAATATGTTTCTGTATTTCTGCCTACTGCTTAATGAACTTCTCTTAGAAGGTTGAATTTAGAAACAAAGACTTTTTAGTTTTTAAAGTTCTGCAATTCTACGCCTTTAGGTGGTAGAATACTTACATCTTCTGCATTAAATGAAACATTATGTCGAAAATGATTGATTGTCTTGAAACTGGATGATCATGGCTTGAGGTGGTTTTCACTACCCAGATGATGCAAAATTTTAAAGTCTTGTGTTGAGGGATCGAACTTGAGATTGGTTTCAACCGATGAACACAAGTCTTGTGTCCCATGTGGTTTAATCAACTGGGAGTAAGGTCTTTGATTATTGTTAGTCACTGTTTGGAGTGCATTTTGGGGGGTACCTGCAAGTCCATTGGCTTAACGTTTTGCTGTTTCAACTCCTGTCTTTTTACCATTATGTATTTCCAATTTGAATGGCAATGCCTTGCGTTTGTTCTTTTCTTATTGGCAGATTTAGTGTTTAGTGGTCAAGTTGAATTTATATATGAGCAAGTCAATTTACCTAACATTTTGTTGTTTCAACTTTTGTCTTTTGTCTTGATCTATTTCCAATTGGTCTTCACAGCAATTTGAATGGCAGTGCCTAGTGTTTGTCCTTTCCTATTGGTAGACTAGTTAGTGCTGAACTTGGTGAATCATTAATGAATTGGGTGGGTAATAGTAATGATATTGTTAATTTCCCAATCTTGTCAAAATGCTATAGCTGTTAGTTCTCAGTCTTGGTGATGAGTTTCTTCCTAGTTTATGATCTACCTATACTTTTAATCAGTCTTTTGTGCCTATTTTAAGCTGAATGAAAAATCGTCAGTTGCATAAATATATAAAAGATTAACAGTATTTAATCAGGTTTGCGGCTTTTTTACCCAAATATTATAAAATAAAACAAAAATTTTGAAAATGGTATCCCAAACCGTGGTGCAGAGGTGGCACCACCCATTTTTCTTGCCAACAATGGCGGAGCAACATTAAAGCTCAGGGACCATGACTCCTTCAGTTTAATTTTTTTTCAATTTAGTTTTTTTGTAAAATTACACTATAACCTTTCTAAACATATAAGTAGGTCTCTTAAGATTTAAGATTTTTGTAATTTTTCTCTTTGTATATATATTATAGCTCCCTTAAAATAGTAAATTTTTAATTTAGGTTTTTTATAATTTATAAAATTTTAAATTAAATTTGATTCTTTCAAAAATTATAAAAATTTAATTTAACTCTTTAAAAATAATAAATATATAAACTATTAAATTAATAAAATTACATTTATACTATTATAAAAATATACAATTTAATTTCAACCCCTTTCAAAACTTCACCACTGTTTACCAGTGGCAGAAATTCGTTAAATAAAAAAAATTATATTGATGATGTCTTGTCGATTAGCGGGGCTATAAGATATATTTTATACGAGTTAAATATAGGTTATATATGTATCGGTTTGGTGATACCATATTGACAGGTGATATTAGTGGTGTTCATGTCAATGACGGCACCAAATGGTGCCTACGTAAGTAATTGAGTGGGATTTGAGAGAGTCACCGCCGACATACCATGAAGTATTTGAATTAAATTGTATTTTTATAAACATATTTATTATTTTATTTCCATAGCGAATGGGGTTTAATTTGGGTCTTCATTGTGTTTATTACTCTTTAGAACCTTGAAATTGCATGACACCTTCTTTGACGTGAAATAAGAGGTCAAACGGTTAAAAGTATTAGTTTAGGGCGTAATTTGTAATAATAAATACTTTCTTTTTACTTAAGTAACTGTCAATTTCTCCCTAATCTTTTTAGTTAATTTGGAACCTATTAATTAAATCAAATAATTATTTTTTAAAAAATCAATAAATTTAATTTTGACATTCTCAGATTACTAACATATTTTTAGAAAAATACTTTTATTAGTACTTTTTGACCAGTTCATGGCTAAGTTTAAGAAATTTGTTTTTGCCATAATGAAAAAATTGAAATCCTGGTAATAAAGTTAAATGGATGAGACAAGTAGGACCCTTGGGAGATCTGAAGCAAGAAAAGGCTGAAAATAATGTATTTGCAGTCTGAAAATTATAATATGTTTATAAAAATATAATTTAATTAAAATACTTCACGATATGTGGGTGACTCTCAAATGGTGACTTACATAGGCATCATTTGGTGTTGTCTATCAATATGACACTATCAAACCAATATCGTATATGACCATATAAATTATTTTGTTGCCGTCAATCGTCAAGGCATCATCAATATAAAATTAATTTTTTTTGTTTAATGGATTTTTATTATTGGCAGAAAAATGGGTGGTGTCGTCTCTGCATCACCTTTCATCATTCCCGTAATTAATGAGTTTGGGATATCATTTTCGAAAATTTTGTTTTATTTTATAATATTTAAGTAAAAACAAGCCTAGATTTGCCTTTGCCCTTTATGGTTGTCGATGCTGCGTTATCATCCTATTTCAGTTGTATTTACACTCTAATATAACATGTACAAGGGCAACTAATAAAATTAGTCACACAATATAAAAAAATGTAATGACTTATTTGATCTTCCAACATAATAAAAAAAAAAAAAAGATGTATTTAAAATGTATTCATTTGAGGGTGGGTGATACTTAGACCTGATCATGGACCGGGCTATCTGTCCAAAAAATAAGAGGGTTTGAATAAAAATATAAGCCCGAAAAATAGGCTTGAACAAAAAATAAGGCCCATTTTCAAAATGAGTCGGGCCTCGAGTAAGAGTTTTTTTTGCTCGAGCCCGGCCCGACCCAACCCGAATAAATTAACCATTTTTAATAAAAAATTATATTGTTGTTTTGGTGCTATTTTTTTGTTATTTTGGTTGCTATTTTTTACTGTTTTGGTGTTGTGTTTTTACTATTTTGGGTTTTTTTTACTGTTTTCGTTGCTATTTTGGTGCTATTTTTATTGTTATTTTTGTTTCTATTTTTTCTATTATTTTTGTTACTGTTTTGGTTGTTATTTTGGTTGTTTGAATGTTATTTTTATACGTTTTTATTATTGTTTCGCTGTCTTTTTTAATATTATTTGAATATTATAAAATTTATATTTTATTGTTAATTTTTCTATCACTTTATTTGCAACTATCTTAATATAAAGAATTTTTAATATATTTTTAATTTGTTTATTTTTTAATGTTTGTTTTAAAGTTTTTAAGCGTATTTAATATATTATATATTTTTAAATTTATTGTACATAATAAAATAATCTAAAAAATTAATATGGGCCGGGTCGAGTCGGGCTCGGGCTTGACTTCTATAATTCGGGTTGGGTTTGGACAAAATTTTAGGCCCATTTTTTGGGCCAGACCAAGCTTGGGCCTAGCAATTTGGTCTAAAAGTTTGTTGAAGCTCGACCCGAACCCGACCCGACTCGGTCCACGATCAGCTCTAGTGATACCCAATGAAATGGCCCTACTTTTTACCTCACAACGGGGTTTTAGTAGAAATTAGGATGCAATCTATTATTTTTCATTGAAAAACATGTAGAAGATGTTTGTATGAATCAAGTAAAACACTACCTATTCCGTCATGCTTTGAATATTTTGAACAAATTAAATAAACCAACCCAGAATCCTTTTCTCTTAACAAAACCAAAAATTCAGAAGAAAACAGTCTTTTGATCCACAACATCAACACTAGCAGAGCAAGCCAGTAACCTACTGAAAAACCTAAACAATGCTACCTTCACTTTCCTCCCTACCAAACACCTGCTTCTAATACGTCTCTTCTGCTTGTATCTCCTCTTCCTTTGACCCACTTTCTCCTTAACCCTCCCCAAGCATTTCAATGTCTTCTCAGGCACAGTTTCTTTCCTTGAGAACCTATAGCTCCTCAGATACATCTGCCTGCATGAGATACTGTCAACAACTCTACCACCATGCAAGGACCCTGATGAGCTCCTTGACCTCACGAACTCCGCATCCGACTCTGGCCACTTGTAAAGATTCACGTAACTTGCCCTCACAGGCACCCCAGGGTCTCTGGCATCATTCAAGCAATTAGAAATGCAAATCGAACTCATTGCTTCAAAAAAAAAAAAATCTTTTGCTTTTTGGAGTGTGGGCTTTTTTTGCTTTGGAGTTGCAAATTTTAGCAAAGCTTATATATTGCAAGAAAAGGGTAACAATAATGAAAAGAAAGAAAGAGGAGGAAAGCAGAGGGAGATGATGGGGGAAATTGGATTTATGCATGCCTATATGCTATGATTTAACATAATTAGAGCAGCAATGAAAGGTTTCTTTTTGGCAAAGGCGTGCTGTTAGGCAAAGAGTGGGTCTGCTAACGCTGTTTATTTTGTTGACCAAAAATAGCCGCCGTTAAGTAGATTTAAGGGTGGAGTTAGGAGTTTCCGAGTATTTGTCAATAGGGAAAAAAAAATATTTAAGCAATTCACAATGAATTTTGGTCCTACCAAATCCACATATCCGCATTTGTTCTAACCCGAAAATTTATACTTTATAATTATTTGGACTGTATTTATAAAAGCTTCGTTCTTTTCAAAAAATAAAACACAGTTAGGCAGTTAGATTCATTCATGTGGTTGAGGGTTTTTGGTAATTAAATCATATCAATTATTTTAATAATTAAAATATGATGGTGGGAAACGATGGCGACGTACGCCCATCACAAAGGCCAGGAAGTAATCCCGGAAAATCCCTGCAATGAATGCCACTATTTAACTCCGGCCCAGAATGTACCGAACGTTGCGTGGAAGTAGAAGAGGAACCCAGAGAAGCCTCCTGAAAGGCCGATTGCCATAAGACAGAAGCTGAGGGAAAGGACGATTAATGCTGGGATTGAGATGAAAGAGCGAGCGAGAACGTATGAAGAACGTCGATAAGCATTGTAAGCAGTTTCCCTCACGAAAACAAATCTTTCTTTGATGAGCTTTAGGGTTTCCGTTGTGCAGTTGAAGAAAATGGTGCTTATGGAAATTGCTAAGCATCCTAATATTCTATCTTGGGCTCCTCTTGGGGAATCATCAACCTGCCAAAACATGGTGCCTAGGACAAGTCCGGTGATGATTATCATCGCTAACCGGAGAAGCAGTTGGCCCGACCCGACTCACTCAAAATTAAGGGTAAACTACTTTCAGGATCACTAAACTATCAATAAATTTACTTTTTGGTCAATCAATTTCAAAAAATTACAAAATAGTTATTGAACTATTTAAAAGTATTTATTGAAGTTGCTGGTTTGTTAAGTTTTTTTATTTTTAAAAATCCGATTAGCGAGCTCTAAGTGATGATTCGACGATCGGTATCGGGAATCAGTATCCATCGATGAATAAAAGAATATAATTTAGATCAAAGTCTCTGATAGTTAATATCGAAGATAAAAAAAAAAATTTATTTGGATTTTGGTTTATAGATTTGTGAAGTTCAAAATTGCATCATGAGAAAAATTGAACTGTAAAAGAAAATAGAAAAAAAAAACTTTTGATTAGTGTAGACAAGACAATCGAAAAAGGTCATATAACATTGATTTTAGCATCTCAGTGATTTAAATGAAACTTTAGATCGTTTTATAATTTTTTGATGTTATATGATCAAAATATAAATTCCTTAATAATTTAATGATTATAAGTTAGTTTATGTCAATTTTAATAGGTAGCGTAAATTAGATAAAAAAAAGCCATTTTAAAAAAATATTTAATAAAATAAAATTTATTTTCGATAATTAAGGAAATAGATGAATTTTGAAGAGAGTAATGTGTTATCTGTAGATGTTCTAGTACGGCTGGGATTCGGTGTTGTTCTCCCTTTGCTCGATGAGTTATAAATGGAAGTCATGAAGCAGATGAATAAGCAAAAGCAAAGAAATGAATGAGGACCGCAAATCCATTGTTAAACAAACTTCAGTGGCCGCCGACCAAACTCCAGGAATCACTCCGAACTTTAAACCCATCCAATTCCAATCTCAATTATGGCGCGTACGGTCACCTTATCCAACACTTCACCAACCATCACCTCCCTCGCCAAGCCAAGCAACTCCATGCGCGCATCGTTCTCTCTTCAGTCATTCCCGATAACTTCCTTGCTTCGAAACTTATTTCTTTTTACTCAAAAACCAATGGCCTTCCCCAAGCTCACCATTTGTTCGACCAAATTCCCCAACAAAATACCTTCTCTTTTAACGCCTTGCTCATCGCCTATTGCCAACATAACAAGTTTGTTGACACTTTGAGGTTGTTTTCAAGTTTCCGCGACGTTATTAGGCCGGATAATTTTACTATTACGTGCTTATTAAAGGCGTTAGCAGGTTCATTTTGTGAGGAAGGGTTGGCTAAGGAGGTCCATTGCTTTGTTTTGCGAGGTGGGTTCAATAAGGATATTTTTGTTTGCAATGGGGTGATCACCTACTATTCAAAATGCATGGAATTCGGCTTGGCGAGAAAAGTGTTTGATAAAATGGGTGAAAGAGATATTGTGTCATGGAATTCGATGATTTCAGGGTATTCACAAGGAGGGTTTTACGATGAATGCAAGGCTTTGTATAGAGAAATGGTGGATACTTTAGAATTTAAGCCTAATGCGGTGACTGTACTTAGTGTTTTGCAAGCGTGTGGACAGTCCAATGATCTTCTTCTAGGAATTGAAATTCATCGGTTTATCATTGAGAATTCTATCGAGATGGACGTTTTGATTTCTAATGCTTTGATTGCATTATACGCAAAATGTGGGAGTTTGGATTATGCTAGCGAGTTGTTTGAGGGTATGAGTGATAAAGATGAAGTTACTTATGGCTCACTTATTTATGGTTGTATGTTTCATGGGTTCATTTACAAAGCTATGGAGCTTTTCCGCCAATTGAAACACCCAGGTTTGAGTACATGGAATTCTGTGATTTCAGGATTGTTTCAGAACAAACAGTATGATGATGTTTTGGATTTAGTTTGGGAAATGCAGGCGTGTGGTCTTAGACCCAATGCTGTGACACTATCAAGCATTCTTCCCAGTTTCTCATATTTTTCAAACCTGAAGGGAGGGAAAGAGATACATGCTTATGCTGTTAGAAACAATTATGAGAGCAACATCTATGTTGCAACTGCCCTTATTGATACTTATGCGAAGGTGGGGTTTCTACGTGGGGCACAACAGGTTTTTGCTCAATCAAAATGTAGGAGCTTGATCATTTGGACAGCAATAATTGCAGCATATGCTTCCCATGGAGATGTTGATGCTGCTCTAGGTTATTTTCATGAGATGCTTTATAATGGAATTCAGCCAGATCCTGTCACATTCACTGCATTGCTGTCTGCTTGTGCTCATTCAGGAATGGTAGATGAAGCTCAGAGGATCTTTGATGCCATGCTCGTAGACTATGGCATTCCACCCTCAGTTGAGCATTATGCCTGTATGGTAGGGGTCCTAAGCCGAGCAGGGAGACTCTCAGCAGCCACAGAGTTTATTTCTAAAATGCCAATTGAACCAAGTGCTAAGGTTTGGGGTGCATTGCTACATGGGGCTTCAGTTTGTGGTGATGTTGAACTTGGGAAGTTGATTTGTGATCATTTGTTTGAGATAGAGCCTGAGAACACTGGAAATTACATCATCATGGCAAACCTATATTCACAAGCTGGCAGATGGAAAGAAGCTGATATGATCCGGGAGAAAATGACGAATGTTGGGTTAAAGAAGATCTCAGGCACTAGTTGGATTGAAACTAGTGTAGGCTTACAAAGCTTTATTGCGAAGGACAGATCAAGTGAAAGAACTGAAGAAATATACAGTCTGCTAGAAGGGTTGCTTGGTTTGATGAAGGAAGAAGGGTATACTTTGCATGATAAATTTGATGAGGAGAGTGTTTATGATCATTGAATACTGATCAACATAATCGCTTTGATGTTAAGGACATCGGATCCTTAATGCATTTCTCTTTTAATTCTAGCAGAAATTGCTACTTCATGGCTAAAAAGAAGAGACACTTTGTATTTTCTCTCTGGTACAAATTTGACTCGTGGACTTGGCCAGAGCATTATTTTAAAACAATTTTAGCATTTATTCATCACATCCGGCAGACATGGAAGTTGGATCATCTTCATTTATTTGCGTAGTTGAGTTTGCTTTTCTTAATTATGCTAGTCGAGAACCTCTGCTTGCACCTGGAAATTTCTATTATGAAAATAAGACTATTTCAAGTGTTACTCTTATGTACAAGTCATTGAGTAGGTAAAATGAGAACATCCAAGTTTTGTCTGTACTAGTGTTCCATGACAGTTTGTCTGTAAATGGTGATAACTGACCCTGATGAGCCCACAAGCTTAGCTTGCATTTGCAACATAACAGACAATAGGATGGAGCTTGGGGAAATGGGTCAAGCCTTTCCATTTCCCCTTCTGCCTGTTTTGTTGCATATAGAAGTTGGAGGAGATAATGAAAAGAAATAGGGTGTCAAAGATGTTTGAAATGTACATAATTGATGACAAAACGGCTATATGGTCATTTTCCGGCCATTCCATTAAAATTCCAAGGCACCAACATCCCCCTTTTGGCTCCACATATATGATAACTCAAACCTCTCAATGCAATAAATGCCCAATCAATCTATACGATTAGCAGCAAATCATAAACAAATCTCACTTAACTCGTGTCATTAAAGCATGACTTCTTTTTAAGAGTCAAAAGCCACAACAATGAGCATCTTTCAGTTCCTATTTTGCCACAGTTCCAAAAAGAACAAAAAACAGCGGTCCACTAACCATTTGGCTATTCATCTTCATCACAATTGGGTTTTGTTTGAGTGAAGTGAAAGCCAATTTTCCCATACTCTACTATCATGCAATCATGTAATTATGCCTTGCATAACTTTTGATGATTTTATGTATTAGAAGAAATGCTACTACATGCCTCTGCATCCATCTACTATCCTGATGGTAAATAAAACTGGCATTTCTCTCTACTGATAGGGTTGAATCAGCTTATTTTTATCAATTTGGAAGCATACCAAATAAAATATGAAGAACTGAAACAAAACCAAATAATTAATTAAATACAATGATGATTTGGTTTGTGATCATGATGTTTTTGTTGGAAAAAGATAAGATGAAGAAATGTACATTTTACTATTACCTGGTTATAATGGCCTTAACCAGCTCCTACATTAGATTAGTGGATGTCAAAAAAGTTTATTTGACTGATACATGTCAAAATTTCAGCAACTGAAAATATAAACACTTGATTGCTTTGCTCTCATTCTTCAAATCCTTATTTTGTATTAACCCCGATTTGCAGAAATGTCATAAAGTTTGTGGCAGTGACGCGAAAACAGTGGCCAAATGTTGTATTCTTGAAGAATGATAATGACATATGAGCAACCTGGAACGGATAATGAGTCCAAGTCTTCTACCTTGGATTTCCAACACTTTTAGCTCCCCGAGGATCTTCTGTTTGGGAGCAACCCCCCATTGATTACAGGCCACGGCTTACTTTGCTTCCATTTTCTTTTCTTTTTTTTTTTTTTTACAAGCTGCAAGGTGAGGAAGCTCTGATCTACTGTATTATGGTAACTGAAGTATAGCTAAGATTTTGAGTGTCACTGCTTCATAATGTGATTTGGTTGTTTTTGTATTGTCCACTCAGTGAAAAGATGGAAAGAGATGAAGGATTGAGGACTTTAGAGTGCTTGAGAGCAAGGCTTCTTGCAGAGAGACAAGCTTCAAAGACTGCAAAAGAAGATGCCGAACTTATGAGAAATAAGGTTAGGTCTTCTTTTATCAATTTGAATGTTAAAGGAAAAAAGATGCGAAGTTTCTGTTTGTGCTACTGGAATGCAGGTAATAGAACTTGAGAAAAAACTCAAAGAAGAGACCAAAGAAATGTACAAAGCTGAGAAAAGGCTCAAATTGTTGAGGAAGAAGCTTGAATCCCTCAAGTTGGTGCCTAGTTTGGAAGAATCAGAGCACTCCGCAGCAGTTTCTTGTGTTTCATCCACAAGCAGTTCATGTACCAAAAACCCAGAAAGAACAGCTTCCAAGTCTCAAAATGCAGTTCCCGGAATTTCAAAAAATATGGAGGAAAATGGATCAGACACCACTACATCTATACCAAGCTTTAAAATTTCTTTCAGCAGAGAAAATTCTTTTTCTTCATATGAAAACTCCAGTGTTAAATCAAGCTCAGTCCATGAAGATCCAAAGGTTGATGACACAAGGACAAGGTATTTCTTCACATTTTATCCTACTGACTTTGCTTAAGTATATATATATCTTTCATTTGATCACTTTCCACCATTCATTTCAGCTCTTCAAGCCTGAAAGCTTCACCAAGGGAGATTGATATGAGTGGAAGAAATGAGGATGATGATTATGTTGATAACTCATTGGCATTGGTTCCTCTAATCCTACCAGAAACCAAGGTGGCCCCTCAGATGAAGATAGTGAGCAAAAGCATAGGTGAAGTTCTTGATACACTAAGGCAAGCCAAGGAAAGAAGTCAGAGTTCAATGGAAAGAAGACAAATGATTAGGGGTAGGGCCTTCTTGAATTCATGCAAAGTAAACAGTAATCATTGTGGCATTTAGATAAATAAAACACAAAGTGACAGATGTTCTCCGGCGCATTGAAACATAAATGGGTATTTAAATTTTTGCCTTGATCAAATGGTTTAGTGGGTACTAAGTTATAGAATAGCATGTGATGTAGGGATGGTCATGTGACCCTCCATTGACTTGGGTCCCAAACCTTACCCACTTGCACTTTAGGTTGGTTTGAGTTTGAATAGGAACTCAGAGTCTTATCTGAGTTTCTGTTTATTCTGTACGCCTGTCCTCAATGTACCGACAGTGTATATGTTAGTGAATCATATTAAATTACACATTATCAATAAATTAATTAATAATTTTCAAAATAAATGTAATTATTATAGTTTGTAACACCCATCATCTTATAATTAGTGAAGAATTGTTCACAAAACTTAAAAACTTTTGCTTAGAAAAAAGGAAATTGAAAGGAAAGGCATAGACAAATGGCTAAATAAAAGAACATGTTAGAGGCTGCAAATAAATCCCTGTCACCATGGGTGTTATAAATTCAAGAAATAGTGAGGAGATATATTTATTGTATTTTTAAAGAGAGACATTATTAAAGAGATTGAAGAAGTTTGGGTTGGGGGAAAAGGTTAAAGTTTTCATGCAGTCGGAATGGAAGAACACACATTGAATTGAATAGAAAGTCTACAGAGATTTGAAGCAGTATTCTTTAGAAGTATGTGATAGTATGGGAAGTTCTGTAGATTTTTTATTCAATTCAATGCTCGATCACACAACAGCCAAGCATTTTTTGCAAAAATAATTGCTTGCTCCTAATTTCATAGTGAGAGCAAACTTTTATAGACTGTTAATAATAAAAAGAAAGAGTCCTAATTGTAAAATTCCTAGCTTAAAATTTATGAAGAAAATAAAAATCTAATATAATAGAGAAAATAAGTAAAACTAAAACTTTTATTAAAAACTTGATATAATAGAGAAAATAAACAAAATTAAAACTCGAATTGATGTTGTCTCCTTTTTTCTATTCCTTCTTTAATATTGTTTTTCAATAAAAGCATCCACATCAATACTCCCCCTCTCGAAGTTGAGCTTGTCCTCAAGTTCAAATTTAGAATAAGCTTCGGACCTTATCCAAAATTATGTATCTCATCGTCATCTTGCTTGCCTTCAACATCTGATACTTCTATCCAAAATAACCTTTTACATTTGTCTCTCGTGGAATAAGACTTACCACAATTATAACACAACCCCTTAACCCTTATTTCCGTCATTTTTGCCCGTGTCAATCTCTTAATAAATGGTGTAGAATAACCTATTTTATCGTTGTTCCCTATTGGTTTCGTTATTTATCCCCCTCCCTTTAAAATGCTCTTAGTTTATTGGAATGATTGAATTGCTGCCTGTGTTTTGGGAAGTTGGCCAATTCAAAATGGTTCGAGACAACAATTTGGAAGAGACATTTTGTTTACGTTCCAATGCTCGAGCCATATTCATTGCAACTCCATGGTTTTCCAGTTGTTGCATCTCAATACCAATTCTAAGTTACTCTACCAACCCGACAATAAAGAGGTTTATTGTTGTCGAGATTTAAGATCAACAATCTTGGCCAATAGTGATTGAAACTGGCGTTAATATTAAATCTCGATTTGTCTTAGGTTGGCAAGTTTCCCCAAGGGATTATTACTCATAGGTGGGCCCAAACCTTACATGACAACACTCTTTTGAAACACCCCCAATCAAGATTTGCCTCATCTTCTTCCATTTGATCAAACCACAATTAGGCCTCTCCTAAAAGATGGAATGCAATTAAGTCTACTTTGTCTTCTTCGTTAGTCCGTTGATTGTCAAAAAATTTCTTGTATCTTTTTAGCCACCCTAAAAGATACCCAACACCATCATAAGTGTGAAATTTCATCTTAGAGTATCGTGGTACCATGCACCATCATGTTGTGAGTTTAAATTCCTTTTTTGCCTTTATTGTTGCATTGTTCTTCACTATTTTTCTTTGAATACCTTTTCATTGTCTTTTGGACCGAAAAAGATAACACCACCATTTGCTCCTCTAACGTCCATTGCCTTGTAACCATTTGTTCCATGAAAGCTTCTAGTTTGGCTACCAAAGTCTCTTTGTCACCCATGACAGAAGGCTCCAATACGAAGTTAGGAATTCTCTATCATATTAAGTTTTTATTTCCTTCATAAACTCTAAGTTAGGAATTCTATTTTATGTCAAGGACGAATTTATTTTTTTGAGTAACCATAGGTCGAAACAAGAATTTTTCTTCATTTAGACCCGTGGCTAAATCCTACGTCAAAGTGCATAACGCAATGCTAAACTGACCCTAAGCCTTGAACTACTAAAAGACTGAGATAAATGGAAGGAGAAATCCATGTGAATATTACCCTCCAACCTACTTTAATTAAAAAAAAAAAGATAAAGCTCAAAATTATACATGAATTTTGATTTAATGTGTAATTATATACATGAACTTTAATTTGGTGCAATTATACACGTAAAACTCTAATTGTGGTTCAAATCTATACATGAAACTTTAATTTTGATTTAATTATACACATTTAAAGAAATAAATACATCAATTTATTTTTATATTGAATAAATATAATTATTTATGAATGCAATATATAAACAAAAAATGATGTTATATCAAAAATTGTGTTAATAATTTACAAGAATTGGATCAAATCAAAATTTCATGTATAAAATTACACAAAATCAAAGTTCATGTATACAATTGCACATTAAACCATAGTTCATGTATAGTTTTGGGAGTTATCCCATTAAAAAAAAAGTAGTAAAATAATGTGACATTATTGTATATCCTGACTACTGGATAGTACAAGAAATTGAATTGAAGTTATTTTGTAGCCATTCAGCCATTAATGTTAGTGTACAGTAAGATTTGGGTGTTCATGGTTGTAAATAGTCCTGGAAGTCAGGTGGGAGGTGAGCCAAATTCAACTGATTGGTGTCCAACCAGTAGCTCAACATATAAAAGCTTCTCAATGCATGTACCAAAAAAATATCGGTCAATCCAACACCAGACCAATGGACCCCTTCTCCCAGCTGTTTTTAACTCCAAAAGATTGCAATCCTTCACATTCATCAATCCAAACCCAGAAAATGGAGTCAGTGAAACTTTGGTAATGAAAAGGAATCCTATCCTTTTCTTCTTTTATAGATATTCTTTAACAGTAGTAAGAAATGAACTACTGATGGAGAATTTGCAGAATAATATGAGTGAATTTCCGTTCATGATTTGCCCCTTCAACACTAATGCTTGCTAATGCGTGCAGGAAAGGGACATGTAATAAAAATAGGCATGAAGTTAGTAGTGTGTAACACAAAATATCAAAGTACAGAATAGTGTTGGGTTATTGCAAGTAAAAAAAGAACTTAAAATCTCAGCCATGCAATAATAATTGTACACAGCTTTAGGACAAGCAAAGAACATAGGCATACACCAAGAGGCTAAACAACAAGGAAAGGAACAATGACAAAAACAACAATGTCAGAAATCTCTTTATTATTATTACTATTTCTCACTCATCTTGGATCTCCTCTGACAACAAAACCCAAGATCTTCTTCTGACATAAAATTCCAAAAACTCTTTTTTCTCTTATCCAGTGGCTTCTTTTTCTTTTCTTTTTTCTATCACTTTGATCTCAGACCAAACTCTGTCTCCACCAAATCCCAAGGTGCTTTTCCAGCTAAGTCTGTTGCTCAAACACGCCACACAGTGAAGGTGCCAAAAGCGATTTAGCTCAGATTCAAGGTACACACCCACCACCACCTCTCCATATTCTCTGAACTCGTATAAAACTAATGCTTTCTTGTCTCTAATACGCACTTAGCAGTTGAGTAAGCCCATACCCAACTTTGCTCCTTTGTCTCAGACTTGTCATCTACTCAGATAAATGATGTCTTCTATTTCTTTGGTTATATACTTCCACCTACTGGGATTCTAGTATATTGTATACCAAACAAAAAACTTGACCCCAGATTGAATCTTGGTCTTCCTGCTTACTCAAAAATGGTTAAATCCTGCTGGAATCCATCGGCTGAGGGTGATTCTGGTGGGCGTGTTGATGGTTTATTGTGGTATAAAGATTTGGGGCAACATATGTATGGGGAATTTTCCATGGCCGTGATTCAAGCTAATAGTATGTTGGAGGATCAAAGCCAAATCGAATCAGGGCCGTTGAGTTCGACTACTTCCGGTCCTTACGGGACTTTCATCGGTGTTTATGATGGACATGGTGGAACTGAAGCTTCCCGCTACGTCAATGACAACCTTTTCAGCAATCTTAAGTGTAAGTTTCCACTTAAAACTTTGCTAGTCTTTAGTATTTTGCCACATGCTTATTTTGCATCCCTTGATGTGCAGCATTTGCATCTGAGCATCAAGAAATATCAGCAGATGTTCTGAGAAAAGCTTTCTCAACAACAGAAGAGAACTTTCTCTCTCTTGTGATGAGACAATGGCATGTTAAGCCACATATGGCGTCGGTGGGATCGTGTTGTTTGATAGGGGTTATCTGCAATGGACTGCTATATATTGCTAATGCAGGTGATTCCAGAGTGGTGTTAGGCAGATCAGGAAGAGGAACAAAGCAAGCTAAAGCAATGCAATTATCCGTAGAGCATAATGCAAGCATAGACACAGTAAGAGAAGAGCTTCGGTCATTGCATCCCAATGATCCACATATCGTTGTGATGAAACACAGAGTTTGGCGTGTAAAGGGCTTGATACAGGTTTATATTCTATTCCTTCTTTCGTTATGGAAACTGAACTGGAAGTGAATTCAATTGTGGGTTCTTTTTTTAATGTTTTGTAGATTTCAAGATCCATCGGTGATGCGTATCTAAAGAAGGCAGAGTTCAACAAAGAGCCTCTTTTACCTAAACTTAGACTGCCTGAACCCTTCCAAAAGCCGATCCTTAGTGCTGAGCCATCAGTGCTGGTACACAAACTACACCCAGATGATCAGTTTCTCATATTTGCTTCTGATGGTCTGTGGGATCACATTAGCAACCAGGAGGCTGTCAAGATTGTTCAGACTAGTCCACGAAATGTAAGTTTCCAGAGATAGCAGGGAGGGAGTTGTTAAAAAGGAAATGGTTTGAGCATGTTTTGGACACTTATATAAATTTACATGATGCAGGGAATTGCGAGGAGACTCATCAAAGCTGCACTCAAGGAAGCAGCAAAGAAGAGAGAAATGAGGTACTCAGACCTGAGAAAGATTGATAGAGGGGTGAGGAGGCATTTTCATGATGATATCACAGTCGTGGTTGTGTTTATAGATCCCAACTTGATCAATGGGGGCTCCTCCTCCTACTTTCCGTTATCGATAAAAGGTGGACGATTTGGTGCTGCCGCTGGTGTCCCATAGCCAGCAAAGATTGGAGCTAAATTTCTAAAAGGTCATCCTCCGTACCCATTCTGAAAGAAGCAGGGGCAACAACTTTCTTTAGCATTCCCATCAAGGGTAATAGTATAGTATAGTTTGAGACTGGTTATTGCCAGAGAAACTTAGGATCATGAGATTGCAAGATAATCTGTAGATATGATTTCCATGTAATTTAATAGTTGATTGTTTGCTCTCCCTCAAAATCCAACTTTCTTTACCACCACTGCCCATAGCATCTCTCTCATTCACTATCCAAATTTATGTTTCTTAAGCCTTGACACCCATGTTCGGATATCAGATTGCATTTCAAATCTTTTGAAAAACAAAAAATAAACTAATTACTTGATATCCAGCAAATGAATTGTTAGAAGTAAATATATATTCGATTGTGAGTTCAATGTCATGATAATTTGACACCAAAATTTGCGTTTGCCAGTTCTCTTGGCAGTTTGGAAGACAACCCTAAAGATTTAAAACTAATGCTTGGTCTAAAGAAAGGAAATGTAAGCAAGAGATGAAAATATTTCTTTTAAGCATAACCATAAATTAAAAACAAAATTAGACATTTAACTCCCTTATATTTATATTTTTTATTAATTTAACTTTTATCTTCTAACCAAATTTTATCTTTAATATTTTTTTTAAAATCAAATTACTTTCCGTTACCAAAATGTTGATTTTGTAACACTTTTGATACAATAATTTGTGTTTGACATGACACTATTTGTTTTTATACTATATAAACAAATAATTTAAAAATAATAAAAATTTAAAAAATTATAAATAATTAATAAAAATTAAAATAAATACATGTGATTTGTTATATAAATTGACATGTTAAAAATTTAACATTCTAATCAATATTTTGTTAAAAACACCAATTCAACTCTTTTTAAAGACTAAACTTGAGTAATAAATTAAATTCTAAATTGACAAAAAGTATAAACATTAAGGACTAAATTTGATATTAGACCTTTTTCTTTAAAAGCAAGTGGTGAACTCTTCTGAACTTCATCAATTTCACCATGGAAACAAATATATCTTCCAAACATCCAAATACCAACTTGGCATGCAAAACCAATTGACACGTATTTTTTTTTCTCATTTTAGTATCATTCTTACTTTCAATCCTCCTTTTTCTTAACCTTTCACTTACCAAAAAATTCCATCGAGGATTACCAACCAAGAAATGAGAAAACAAATGTCATATTCGAATTCCCCCAATCATTTTAACTGGTCCTCCATACAAAAATATCCAACCAAAATTCCAAGGAAACTAGTTGTTGTGAACAGAACACTTGAATTTTAGTTCAATTATTACACAACTATACAAAAAACTGAGAAACATTAAACGGACTTCACTCCTTGCAGATCAGCGAACCCACCTGGTGAGATCAAAGGGAAGGTAGCAATCACCTTATATTGTTCACTTATCTCAAATACAAACCAGAAATATCAGATATTCCGAAGTAGATGGCTCAGCAAAAAGTTTTATCTTTTGGTTCAAATATCCTCCAAAGGCAATAGGCAATAGGCAATTTTCACATTATAAGACCATTCCTAGATTGCAGCATTTCTCTCACAATCAAGTGCTGAACAGCAGTAGTATCGTAACCCCCACAACATTAAACTAATTATATTACGACAAGTAAGATAGGAATACACAGTAGTAAGATAGGCAATTGATTATGTTGACTAAATGCCATTTGAAACATGAGTATGATGACACAGTAGCAGAGATAGGAATACAAACATGCAAACAAACACATCGCCAACATGCACATGTGCATTAAAAGGTCATATTTCTTTTTCTTTTTTTATAACAAGGAAAAATATTTAAAATGAACAAAATCAACAAGACGACAGTCAGAGATCAAGAGAACAAACAATTTAAACAAGAGCAAACTCAATTATCAATCTAAATACAAAAGTAGAAGTTATCAATGCTTGCTCGGATCAAAGGCATCTATGAACTATGATTACCATTTGTCCTACAGCCACACAAACAACACACACCAAAAATGAAAAACAACAATATATTTTAAAAACAAAGTTAAGAATAGAAATTCCTCTTGCATATTTAGATAGAAAGTCCAAGGATTCCTATAAAACAAATGTCTGTATATATATTGCTATTATAACCCAGGGCAAGAAGTCAGACTCGATATGAATTCCTACTGCTGTCTCACACTTGATCAGATGACGCAACATAGAGGAGTATAAGCAGCTGCCATAATCTTACCACAAAAAAGACATCAATTCATATTTTAATAGGAAACTACTTACCACTCAATACTTCGTCGATTATATTATCAAAAGAGAAAAGTTCTAAAAAAATTAGCCATTACTTCAGAGTTTCTAATGCTCTTTGTAAGATTTGAGACAGGTTAACACTACAGGTGGTTGCTAATTCCTCTAGGTCTCACCAAGTGAATAGAAACCAAAGCTGTGCCAAACTGCCAAAAGAAGCCTCTTCACTGCAGTGGAATTGATCTGGGGATGAAGGAATACTGCACATAAAAACTCCTCGGTTGGAAAGAAAGCATTGTAAAGAAGCCACTGAGGGAATCATAAACTGTTAAAACATTAAACCTGACAGGGAAAAAAGAAAACGATAAATGTAAAATAAAGGTAATTGAGAATAATAATATGGATGGACATATTTAAAAAAGTATATCTGTGCAGATAGCTGCATGTATATACAAGATTAAAGTAATGCAAATCTCAAACAATACCATCTATGTACTCCACCAGCCTTTCCAGCAATAGGAACCTCCTGAAGGAAAGAGTATATATAAATCAGTATCCCGGACAGCACCTTTAAAATACTTGATATTCTCCTATCAAAGAAGTATGTCAAAAACAATTAACAAGGCCTTACTGGTTCAATATTTCCATTGCCATTCACCTAAGATAAAGTATTAGAAGAAGGATTCGAAAACCTGGAAGGACCGAAAAAAAATTTCAATCTCGAGCATAAACCTTTTAAATAAAGATCTCTGGAGGCAATTATAGAACAGTGAAAATGTAGGAAACAGTCCTTTAGCAGTGGAACTGACCTGATAGCCCGTGATTTTCTTTTTTCTTCTTCAACTGAATCAGGTTTGGAATATGGTGCAAATCTAGCAAGACGAGCTTTCTTCTTTGCATCCTCTTCAGTAGCTGAAGTGGGTGCAGCAATCCCAAACCTTTGAAACCAGGAAATAAAGTTACACTCTGCAAGCGATAGTATAACAAGGTAAACATAGTATGGAATAAAAACCTCTCTGCTCTAGCCTTCCTCTTCAACTCCTCTGATTGCTTAGATTCCTCAGATCCCTTTGAGTTGGGTGCAGTGCCAAACCTACAAAATTATTGGTCAACAATCAGTAAGTTACAAAGACAATCCAAAAGTCAATAAAGAGAGTTCAACATCCACAACTACACCTTCAACATCAAGAAAACCATTTCAGTACAAATAGAATGAAGAGTCATAGAATTTATCTCTAATCAAATACAAGTATATATCTACGGTAATATTTAACTAGTCCTGACAAACATTCCCAGGCTCCAATCTAAACATGCATCCATGCTTAGCAAGGCCAGTAGGTCAGATTATGATGGGTTACACTCATCTTTTGAGAACTAATGTATAAATTGGTTAAAACTTAAAATTAAGACAATAATTTAGAAAATTATGAGCTGTTAAGAGATTCTAAGTAATATAGTTCGAGAGCGTAAACTAGAGAACATATTCAAAAGCAGTACCCTATGCATTTCAGCACATTACAAAAAGTGCATCCAAAGAAATTATGAGAATAGTCATAGTCAGAAATAAATCAACATAAAGTAAACAATTTCTTCTCTTCTCTTCTCTTCAGAAATTCTAATCAACCAAAAAGGGGGGGCATGAACACCGGATAAACCCTAAATATTACCCAAATGAAGAGGGAAAAAACAAAAGATGTTACCTTTCAGCCCTAGAATTACGCTTTTCTTGCTCAGATAACTGGATGGGCACGCCGAATCGCTCAGCTCGTCGAATCTTCTTCTGGATATCGTTGACGGGACCGCTGCTTTCCCCAGAGGCCAAGCCCACAGCAGTCTCGGTGGTCTTCAAACCCTCGCCCTCCTTTACAGAAACTTCAGCATCGGAAAGTGTTGAAGCGCTAGGAGGATCTGACTTATCCATAGAAGGTGAGGCAGCGTCCAGGGTCTTCTTAGGGTTTTCTTCTGCCGACGAATAGTCGGTGCTGGTGGCGACAGGTTTATCGGTGGTGGTGGCCATCGGAGCGGTAGGTAAGGTTGCGTGAAGAAAACGAGGCTAAGAACGGTCTCTTTTCCTTTTCTTAAAGTCGCTGGATACTTTTGGAAGGAAGAAATGTGAATATACTATTCTTCTGGAATGGGAAGCGCTGAGATATATTTTGCTTAATTTATTAGGATATTCCTTGCCATGACTACGTTTGTTTGATTGGTCAGAGCACTAATTTCCCGGCCCTGCTTTTTGAAAATCAATATTATAAACCCCCTTCTCATGTCAATTACCCAATTTTATACGCTATCTAATTAATATTAATATATATTTAGATCTAAAAATCACATTTTCAGCCTGATTTAAATATTTTAATTATTAAATTACAATAATTTATTATAATTATTATTAACATTATTGATTTGTTATATTTTCTAGGTTCTAACAATTCGATATATTATCTGTTAGAGTTACGTGACTCGAATCTCTTCACTCACTAAAAATAAAATAACATGTCGCATAAGTGGAATCCGTGTAGAACAACATTTATTCTATTTGTTTAGGTTTAATATAACATATGTTACTTGAATTTTACACTTGTTCTTAATTTGGTATATAAACTTATTTTGGTTCAACTTGGTACCCAAACTTGACTTTTTTTTTAATTTGGTACTTAAACTTAACACTTTTTCTTAAGTTGGTACTTAAACTTTTGGGGGATTCAATTTGATACCTGAACTTGATTTTTTTTTCCTAATTTGGTACCTATTTTTTTTGTTTGATTTGGTACTTGTCAAACGTTTTACAAATTACTTTAGTATATTCACAATGTTATTTTTTTATGAGGTAGAAAATAATCAATGTATGACCGATATATAATAGATGATATGATATTTTTTGTGTTTTATATATTCAATTATTTTTAGGTTTATTTAATTAATTAATTTTTTTATTAATTGAAAATAATGAATTTTTTTAATTTGGAGTTTTAAATTTTTTTTATTCAATTTTAATTCGTTAAGCATAATTTAATACTTATTTTTTTTAACATGATTTTTTTAATACTGACAATATTTTTATAACATAACAAAAAAATAATACCGTTAGTGTTTTGCATAATTTGTATAATATTTAATAAATTTAGATATTAAATTAAGTACCAAATTAAAAAAAATATCAAGTTCAATAATCAAATGCAAAATATTATATTAAGTCATTTGATTAAAATATGATGTTAGTGCTTGTAATTTTTTGAAAATTTCAGATTTAATATTTACACAAAAAATTAAAATTTAAGTATTACTTTTTTTTATTTAAAAATTTCAACCTAATTATTAAAATTATAATCAGTAAAAATTTATTAATTTGAGATGTTGATATGATATATAATTGATAAAAAAATAAATATGTTGAGTTATAAACATAATAATAATTGAATTAAGATTTTTAAATATGTTTAAGTTGAATTCATCTTCGTTTTGGAACAAGAACAGGAATAAATTGGCGCGTCGCCTGTGATTATTATAAATGAAGGAAGATTGCTTCTCGACGCCGGCGTTGATGACGACTTGCCAACCCCTCCATCTTGTTTTGTTTTGGTCAAAGTAAAACAAAGAATACACGAGAATATAAACAAAGTCGGGTGGAAAAAATATGAGACGTTTAATATTTTCTTATTCATTTCGTCATTGCTGACCATACTCAACAGTTCCTACGCTTTATATAAAGCGAAGAATTTCCTTCCTGAATGTAGGCACAGTTGTTAAGCAAAACTAATAAGCATCAACAGTAAGAAAACAATAAATCGGAATTACCCAGCAGCAATGGCTTCTGCGTAAGAATCTTCTCAATTTTCAAGCTTATCTGTCAATTTTAGCTTTTGGGTTTCTCTAAAATTCTTCTTTTTTTTTTTTTTTTTTTATTTTGGTTTGTGATTTCAGAAGTGTAGAGTATTTGCCTCCTCCATTGGATGCTACTGCAGAGCAACCCGCTATCTTTGATGGAACAATCAGGTATCACACTTTCTTTTCTGGGTGCTTTTACTCTTTTGTTCTGTTCTACTTTTTTTTTAACTGATATCTTGTTTGCTTGCGTTTATTGCTACACAATACAATTAAGTTGACCCTTTTCTTCTTCCTTTTGAAGGTTGTATATTGCTTATCCTTGCCCTTTCGCACAGCGCGTGTGGATCGCCAGGAATTGTAAGGTTGTCCACTTTCGTTGATTATGTTTGCACCCCCTCATGATTTGCGGATTACTTTTCCTTTTCCCCAGTTTTTGAAGTAAATAAATCTTTGAATTTGGTTGAGTTTCAGGGTTTGCAAGACAAGATTAAGTTGGTTCCTTTGAACCTTCAAAATAGACCTGCTTGGTACAAGGAAAAAGTTTACCCTGAAAACAAGGTCAGACTCGTGAAGTTATCAATATATTACTGATAAATTTCCCATCACTTCTTTTGGAGTTTTGCTCAAACCTACTTAATTGTTGTGTGAAATAATTTCATTTTCAGGTGCCGTCCTTGGAACATAATGGCAAAGTCACTGGGGAGAGTCTTGATTTGATTAAATATGTTGATAGCAACTTCGAAGGGCCATCTCTTCTACCTGCTGTAAAGATCTGTGGGAATTTTTCTACTGATCTCTCTCTTTATATATATTAACTAAGTAGTAATCTTCTGGAAATGTTTTAGGATGCTGACAAAAAGGAGTACTTCGAGTCGTTGTTATCACACATGGACGAATTTCTAGGGTTGGTGTATGCTACATTTAAAGGAGACTCAACAAAGGATGCTGGTTAGTCTGAAACATGCTTCTGTTTTCCCCTGTATCCTGTATTTGTATAAAATATGATTTGAACTAAAAACTTCGGACTTGCATCAGGTGCTGCTTTTGATCACTTGGAAAATGCTCTTGCAAAATATGATGGTCCATTCCTCCTAGGCAACGAGTTTACTCTGGTAAATCTGTCTCGCCACTGATGCTAAAGTTTATAGTTTGCTTGCATTACTTTAATCAATAAAATAACTATGGTGACATCATTATTTGTGGTTTGAGTTTTTGTGCAAAGATATATGAATGATTTTGTCGTTTTCAGGCGGACATTGCCTTCATTCCTTTCGTCGAAAGGTTCCAGATGTACTTATCAGAGGTGTTTAATTATGACATCACAGCCGGCAGGCCTAAAGTGGCCGCATGGATTGAGGTATAACTTCAAAAACATATACATATACATATACATATACATGCATATATGCTTTTGCCCTTCTCGTAGCTATCTAAACTTCCCCGAAGAGTAGCCTTTAGATTTATAGTCACTCTTCTGCTGAAGACATGCAGATTTTAGCAATATTGCTAAAATTATAAGCACATTGAGAGTAAGAGATTACAGATATCGGGATTCATACCCCGACCTACCAGGTGTTCATTTCTTAGAGAACAGTTGCATGAACCAACTAGACTAAAGCCTCAAGTTGTATTGCTTACATCTAGTGTTCCATGCCTCCATGTTTGTCTGCAGCCTTTCTTTATCTACTTCGATTTTTGAATAAAACATTTTATTGGCATAACTTGGTGATGCAGGCGGCGGACAAGATCGATGCCTATAAGCAGACAAAGAAAGCTGATCCAAAAGAAGTAGTGGCAATTTATAAGAGGATATTCTCAGTACTGTTCTACTTTTACCCTTAAACATAGGTGATTAGTATTTCACTGTGGATTATTATACCAGAAGTTGCTAACTAGTGACATAAATGTTGCAGGCCCAGAAGTGAAGATGAAATTGGGACCATGTATGTGAAAGAGAATAAGGTCTGCTTGGATCAGTGATTACCAGCTATATGAGTTAATTTGAGGAGTCTGATGTGGTTGTGTTGAATTTAGTAAGTCACGGCCGTTGCCCGTGACTCATGTATAATATAATTTATATCAAAAGAATAATATACAATTTGATTATATACGCATAAAATCATTGCATAGTGTATTAATGAGTGACAAAATCTCATGGTTTCTCAATCTCACGTTAGTATTAGCTATGAAAACATTATGCAGAAACTCTAAACCTTAGTTTTTAGATTAACCAAATTGTTGAAGATTAACGTCTCATTATAACTTTCATTATCTGAGAGTTCAAATATGATTTAAATATCGAATTTAGCAGAGAAATTCATTTGTGTATTTCTCACTTTTATTAATCGATGATTGGAAATCTCTTCTCCATTTGCTTTTTTTTTTTTTAAGTAGTTCTTTTCAATAGTTATCAAAAGAGAATAATTACTTCGAATTTGATCAATTGAAATATATTGAAATAATAGCGATATCAATATAACGATAATATACATTTTATTCGAATTCAAAATAGATTTTTATTTTTTATTTTTGTATTCCTTTTAGATTCAACGATTAAGCATTGAATAAAAAAAATAAAGAATAGATCCATAGACATCTACTTTATAGTATAATGAAAGACATGTTTGATAGAAAAATTAAATTACGTTAAGCCAAGTAATGAGGTGGATTCATTAACTCATAGATGAAAAAATGAAAAAAGAAATTCACTCACCTTTATATATTGCTATTTTATAAATTTATATGTATATGTTAATTAACTATTATTTTGAATAATATTACTTTATATTAATTAGGTGAAATAAAATTATATTATATATTAAAATTGATTTAAATTTTTATTGTAATATTTGATTTATTAAATAAGTTAACAAATTAATTATATTTAATAATTTGAATAAACAATATTAGTTTACAAAAATAAAAAATAACATTTAAAAACTAAACATATAAATCACATACTGTGACATTAAAAACTAATTTCGATAAATAGCCGTACAAGAGCTACAGCTTAAGAGAGGGGAGAAGTTATGCGATTAGGATTAAATGAAAACTGTGTTAAATACAAGGAAACCTAATTAATTGAATGCCTCTTTGATGAAATCATATAATAAATCAAATTTAAATCACTTCACAAATCCTAAAACAACCTTTCTCTCCTCTGCCATCATCCGCCTTGTGCCGGCTGTTGTTTGCCTTTCTTTCCTTGCTTTCTCTTGTAACACAATAATGTCCAAACCTTGCCCCCCTCTCTTTGGTCGGCCTTTGACTGAAGATAAGAGGCTTTTCTCCAATGGCTTGTGGAGGCGCCTCCCCCCCCCCCCCCCCCCTTTTGTTCGCCACATTGGGTTTGGTCCGATTGGCTGTTTTTTGGGTGGCACCACTACCACTTTAGCCTCCCTGGTCGAAAACTGCTGCACCAACATTGATCCTTTGGTGGCTGAAGGTCGATGTGATGGCCACAGTCTCTTCCCTCTAGTTGCCGGTTCTTCTCTAAGGTGTTACATTCCGGTGATAAGTACATCTGCCTCAACTTTTTGACCTCCCGTGGCAATCTCCTCCCCCGACCATTTTTTTTGGGGCCCCATTTTTAACGTATGTTCCAAAGCTAGATGTTAAAATTAAAATTAGATTATGTGAAGGCAGAATTTTCCCTTTCATCGTTCAAGAATGAAGACTGTTCATGGTTGCTTGAATCATTCCTTATCTCGGAAGATAAATTAAATGGCAATTAAGAATGGAATATCATTTTTAGATGATTTGGGGTAATGTATGGTCTGAAGAATATGAAAATAGGTATATTTCTTTCAAGAACAATATGTTCATGGATATTGGTATTTGGGAAGGCCTATGGCTGAATCAAACCCATAGTGTAGTAATTCATTTGCAACTTCCAAGGATGGTTTGCGAATGAAGCCACGGTTAAAGGTACACCACAAACTAACCAATAGAACATGATTAAAATGGTTTACAAAGCACCCAATTGTTCAATGATGTTCATGAATCCAGCACACCAAATCAAATAGGGTCTTAATATAGAAGTCTTCTACCTTCTCCAGTTCCCCTAATGCACAATTCATGTTCATAACAACAAATTATAAAATTAAAAGAAAAAATAAAAGGAAAAAAGAGGAAGGTCTATAGCAATAAAACACAGTTCATCAAGTAACATTGTCAAATAGTCTAGACCGGTCTCTTTGCAGTACTGCTTTTTTCTTGTTCACTATTCGTCGCATGAATTGCCATTGGATGCTGGGTCATTGTTGTTCACTGTTTGCCGCACGAATTGACCTCTGATGCGAGGTCGTTGTTCTGCTAGTCGTTTCCTGCTTTGGTACCTAACCTGAAAAAAAAAAGGGGAGTATTAAGAAAAGTTACTCTTGAGATCCTGCAATTTATCAGCTCCAAGTGTTTAAACAAAAACAAACAAACAAAGAGGTACAACCAGTTCCCATACAGTAGGAAGATGTCTCGATGTGCATGTCAGAAATATATGGCATGATTTGCTGGTGGCTTGAAGATTTTTAAGTAGAAATTGACTACCTAGAATATTATTAAACAGCTAGATGTAAGCTACCTTTTTTTGGAAGCATCTCTCTTTCCTTTTCTGGCGAAATTTGGTCAAAGCAGCTTCCCTATGAGCAGACTTGCTCTGGTCGGCTTTGCTCCCAGTCCCAGTCCCACTGCCGCTTCCACTCCCACTCCTGCTCCTGCTCGCATCTCCACTTCCACTTTTCCCAGCTATTCCATTATCACTTTCCATGTTTGTCCCTACAGTATTGACTGCATTACTACTTCCATTTGGCCCATTGCTTCCATGGTTACTACCTGAGGCACTTCCATTGACACTGTAGTTGGCAGCATTTCCTTCAACAAGCCCACCCAACACATTTGATGACCCACAATGAGGAGCATCTGCAGCCAATTTTTTCAAAGATAAATCATCATGTTCTGGTGGCTGCTGCTGCTGCTGCTGTTGCATACCATGAGTAAGATGGTGATGTTGATCATAATGGTTTGAGGGATGTTGCATTTGCAGTTCGTGGTGAGTGCCTCTAGCTTGAGCCAGTCCTGCTGTAGTAGTTACATCATCAGCCTTGTCAAATACAACTTTCTGAGTAGTACTTAAAAGGTCATTTTTCATTGGCTGGAAAATAGATGACGGGTGCAAAGATCTGACAGTGGATGATGCAGCTGACTTATTCTTATCAACTGCTGCTTTGGCAAAAGCATTGTTAGTTGTGGAGCCCATATCAATGTTATTGCTACCAACATTTGAGCTTTGATTGGGAAGGTCATTAACCAAATGAGATTGGTTTTCGCATACTGATCCTTTTCTTGTCAATTCTAAATTATTATCAAGTGCAGACAAGCTTCCAATGTTGACAATGGGAACCTTATTTGCATTTGATGCAGTATTATACCTGCAGGTAATACACATAATTGTCAGAACTAATCAGAATTCAACAAATCACGACAAAGTACTTTTTTTGGGATTCACTGAAGTTGATGCTCCAATGCATTAGTCTCTACTTCATACCTTGAGAAGGCTGAAGAGTCTGATCGTCTCAAAACATTCCGCTCATCCCTAACTACAGTCCCAGTATCTTTAACACCTCTAAGTCTCTTCAAACCAAGTTCAACTGATGGTGGATCTTTAGAATCATTGATGGTTTTATCATTGACATCTGAGATCTTGAAAAGCCTGTTTGAAACCTCATTCTCTGCAATTTCCTTCTTAAGATCAGTAGTCTTAGATGTAATTCCAGTTTGATTAGCAGCTTCAGACTTTTGTTTGTTTGATGGGCTTTCACTATTGAGGTCCAGCTGCCTTTTCTCAATCTGTTCACTGAATTTACTGGAGCTCATATCAAGCAGGTTAATCTGTTTAGCTCCAACTGTTCTGACTGGGACCTCAACTGGACACTCTAGTTGTAAATCTAAATTTCTAGGCATGCCTATATCCAGGTCCTTACCCACTGCAACATTGTCTGCAATAGAAAGGATCAATAAGGCTAAAAGAAGAGAAGAGAGACAAGGCAGTTCTTCCATTAAAGGAAAGAAAGTTAAAAAGGCACTCAAAGATTAAAGATGTTGCCCAGCATGATATGCTTCAAGCTGAGGGTGTAAATGAGACACTGCCTGCAAGCTACTTGGGTTCCACTCAACAAAAGCTTGAATTCAGTTTGGTCATTGTTGAGCAGAACTCAAGCTCGGCAACTCAAGCTATTAAAAGAGCTGAGTTTGAGTATCTTAATTCTCAGCTTGAGTATTTTGCTTGCTTAATCAAACCCTTCTTTTAGTATATGTTTATTGTTTTTATTTACTATAAAAAAAATCACTGTTCAACCCGTGCCTGAGTTTGAGTACAGACAATTGAGTTTGAAGTTGAGTATCGGAAATGAACTCATCTTTACTAGATAAACGAGCCTAGTTGAACGAGCTCAAGTAATTCAATTTTTATCTCGAATCGAGCCTGAATTGAGTCTCAAGCCTCAAGTTTCATGTTGAGCTCCAGCTTCTTACTGCTTGAGATCCATGACTCAATTCAAACCTACTTCAAGCTAAACATTTGAGATTCATGTTTACCAAGCTGTTCATCTCGTTCTTGGCACCCCTTTGCTGCAGCAACTGGCACCCATTTGTTCCCAGATAATTCTGCATTTGAATGGACAACTTGGGCACATGTACTATCAGGGCATTCAGCAACTTGATCTGGGGGTGAAACTAGACAAGGGCTGTCAACTTCTACCGCTTGTTTTGTCCAAGAATTCTGCAAGAAAAAAATGCACAGGTATTAGTTTTCCACTACATATATTTACAGGTTTATAACAACTTTGTGACCTTTACATCCAAGTTTTGAGAGTGATGAAGTTCAACTGTTAAGGATGAAGAATCAGAGGTTATAGCCCAAATACCACAAAGTGATTAGGAGGATGTAGCATTTGTAGATAGTTAGCCCTAAATTTGGAAAGAATAAAATAATTCGTGCAGACTACCAATAATACCTATAATGTTCATTCAAAAAACATAATACCTATAATGTTATACATGTATCTGTATGAAATTGATGGCAAACAATAAATAATGCTATTGGAGTCTTGAAGTTCAGAACCTACTTGTTTGTTCTTTCATATATACAACCTTCTAAGCAATGGCATGAGCTACTCAAATATTTTGATCAGACACCAAACAGCTCTCTTTTCTTGCGAATATGTACATTATTTCCTAAGCAATGGTTAGCGCAGGCGGAGCTTAATGTAGTCCATGACTTATAAAATTCGTTTCATGATGGCTTCAGCGAAACATTACGCCATAAATTAAACTTGAATGAAAGTCCACTACAATTAAAAACAAATATATTTAAATATTATAAATTAATACAAACAGGAAAAAAAACTACCCACTCTGCACTATGATATAAATCAATGAAAGAGCAGTTCAGAAGTAAAAGTTGCTGACTATAGTTCAGTACAATCCAAGGCCTAAATTTCACTACTAGATATTAAAAAATGCAACTGAAGGACAGGTTTTGAGTACCTGAGTGCCACTCCCATCATCACTACCATCTCCGATATTTAGACCAATGCTCCCGTTATTTTCCTCATCATTGCTGCCACTGTTGTTGTCAGACTTCTCAACACTTTTTGATCTCACAGATTTTTGAGTCTGTGTTCCGCTCTCACTTCCACTACCACTAGACTGAGGGAGCAGAAAAATAATCATGTGGCAAAGAAAACTACGAAAACATAAATGTAATTCAATTCTCTATCTCTTTGCTTTTATTTTTTTTTTCCTTTTTCAAAACAAACTAGTGCAACCAGAAGTTTTCCTAATCAAATACACATCTTAGATGTTATCTTCTTCATATGGTTGGAAAATAAACTAACGGAGTATGCTTTTTGTTTCAAATATTTTATCTATTTTCTTAAAAATAAAGCAGGAAACAAAAAGAAAAACTTGCTAGTACATATTTTGCAATATCTACTAGTAAATAGGGAAGTTAAATCTAAAGAAGGAAGTTAAGGACTCACACTATGGCATCTCCTCCAAACATGCTGCCAAAGGTTCTTAAGCTCATTCTTTCGAATAGGCTTCACTAAAAAGTCAACGGCACCTTTTGACAAACACTTAAAGACTAGATTCATAGAATCCTGAGATGACATCACTGCATGCAGATCCCATAAAAAATATTAGATAAGCATATACTTAAAAGACCACGAAGTGAAAGCAAGAATTAGATAAAAACAAATACTAGAAGAATTTACAAAAGACAAAAGAGACTGAAGGCTTACTGATCACAGGAACATTTTTTCGTGTTTTGTGGCTCATAATCTTGCTCAAAAGAACAAGGCCAGATAAGGAAGGCATTCCCACCTCAGCCAAAATAAGATCAATATGATTCGTTAAATCTTCTAGTATCTTCCATGCTTGTAATACATTTGCAGCTTCAATAACTGGGAATGTGAAGTGAATATTTAAGTTAGCACAGGCTACATAAGCCCATATATTTCACCACATCAATGATAAGTTGAGTGTTCCAGAATGGAAGAGTGTATCCGACGCATGAATAAATATATCTCTTGTAGAGAGAAAAGAAAAAGAGAAGAATCAAACATGAAATAACTGATAAGAGATAAATAGGTATCAGAAAATATCATCATTAGAATCTAATAAAATATTGACTCTAGTGATGCTATGAATAGACAAGATGAAATGTACGATAAGAAAACTTCAGGCTTTAAGCACTATAGCAAGCCAAACTAAGCTTAGCTTAATTTGGCTCTCAAAAAGCAATGTGTATATTAGAGAAGCTAAGTATCTAATCAAACTAGTTGAGATATAAGCTTTTTTCCATGTGACCTGAAATTTTTAAGGTTACATGTATGAGAAATTTAATAATTTATAGAATAAAGTGAATAACCTCCAAACCATGATAACAATATCCAAGATAACAATTCTGAGGCATAAATCTATTATTTTGCAACTGATCGGCCAAAAAAGAAAGCCAAATTGTTGTGTGTTATAATCCTTGAAAGACTTGAGTCACTCACCATCATAACAGCAATTGCGGAGAAGTGCAGTGACAACATGGCGGGTAGAATCATCATTTTCTACAAGCAGAACTGTAACTGTTGTTAGATGCAGAAACCTCTGCCAATAACACATTGCATTTTGAGGCTGTTGCTGTGATATTTGCCGCATAGCAGGAGCCTGAACAGCCCCAACATGACCATCTTTCACATTTTGCGCAATCTTGTTAACTTTCACATCCTCCAGCATCACGTGCTCCTCAGCCACAACTCCGTTTGTAGTTCTCTTGCTACCATCATAGAGCCTATGATTTAGTTCCCGTAACCCTTTGTCACCATCACCATCAACATTCATCTAGACGCTTCCCTGTAAATCAGATTAGACAATACCGGTAACAACCAATAAGGACAGTCCAAGATTGGAACAGTAAAATCCTTCTTCAACTCAAAAAATAAATAGTACATAGATTTGTCTTCGAAAAGTCAAACCTCTGAAAATACAGACAGTTCAACCTAAAACAAGAGCAAATCACTAAAGAGATCCGTAAGTAAAAGGTTAAACAAACCACCACAAGGAAAATGTTAACTCCTTTCAATCTTCAGAAACCAACTCTATACTCTCTAAGCTGTTTTCACCCTGTATAAAAACAACAGAGCATCCCGTCAAAATAATCCACCAGAATCTAACCATTAAGGACAGCGAAATAAAACTCCCGATATTTTCCTCATTTTAAGGAACAAACCCGTTACAATACAAAACAAGCTTAATCTTTATAGATAAACATGTAACCACAAGTTAATTTAAAATTATTAAAACAAACAAGTAAAATTTTTAAAGACTTCTATGCCAAAAACCCTAATATCACGCATAAGAAGTCTGCTCCTAAAATTAAAGCAAAGTTTTTCTACTACTAACCAAAACCTAATCTAAAGCTATAAACAATTATAAGTAAATCACTAAATTCAAAATTTTTAATTTTCTACAGTATCATTTCTTTGCAGTTCCAAAAAGAAAAAGAATCTATGACATAAAGAATTCAATCAAATAAATCTTTTCAAATCTGATATAAAGCTGAAGAACTTACAGGCATTTGAAATGAAGATAATCCTCCGCAAAGCTTCAACTAACCATCGTTATTCAGCTGGATCGAAAACATGTCCGGATTTAAAATTAAATAGCGCAAAACTCAAGCAAAAAATTTAATTTAGAAGCGTAATTTTTACATTGAAATGAAAATTTTCAGTTATTACCAAAAAAAAATTCCTAAATTTAATGCAGATTAGATTTATTTTTTAAAAAAATAAATTGACTGCCTGAGAAATAGAGAGACTCGGAAGGAACAGATATCGCCGACCTTTAGTTTTGGCGACGCGAGAGCGAAGAAGATATTAAGACGAGCCCATCATGCTGACGTGGATAAAATGGAGGTATAGAGCGTTCCAGAAATTCCAGGTAGGATGGCGGATAAATACACGTGGCCAAAAATTTGGGGCCGATGGGGTTGCTGAGCTGGACAAAATCAAAAGCCGGGAGCTCGCGAGTCTCTATAGCATCTCTAAAGATCTAGGAAATCTCGTATGCGACACGTGGCGTTTAAAGAGGTGGAGGACATCGAGACGGAGGGTTACGTCGTTTTCACGGACGTCAAGCGCTGCGTTGCTAATTTCAAAGGATCTACCGGTTTATGCCATTATAGTTTAATTGTGGTCATGACGACGTTAAGTTTGTGGCGTTCAATGACGGAAGTAACCTTGTTATTACAAAATGACAAAACTATCCGCAATTTTGGCTTGGATTCAACTATTGGAAAATATCTAGGCGAGTGTTTGATACAGTATGAGTCTGTTACACGGAATTAAGAATGTCTTGGCCTTCCTAAATGACAACATTACCCTTTTTTCTTTATTTGTCACTAATTTTATTTGATGCAAATTGCAATGTTGTTAATTATCATTTTTAGTCCTTCTAAAAATGTAACAATTCAATTTAAGGTTTTTAATACAAAACTCATGCTTTGTCTCTCAAGAATTTTTATTTTATTTCAGTCCCTTTTAACAAAAAATTTCTCACTTCACGCTTGAAAGTAATTTAGTACTGATATAATTCTTGAGTTTAGTGTCATGAATTAAAGACTATAAAGTGATTGGGGTACTAAATCACTTACAAATTAGAAGAGAAGGATTACATCAATAAAATTACACCACTCTCCTTATGCTGTTGGCTAAAGACATTAATTCGGTTCAGTGAGTTACAAAAAGCCGAAATCAAATCAAAACGACAATAATTATGAAAACAAATGGGAGTGTTTAAAATTTTTAAAATTTTAATAAAAAACAGCTCCAGAAAAATATCCATTCACTTAAAATATATTTTTATTGTTAAGTTTTAATTTATTTTAAAATATAATTTTTAAATATTTATATATATATTTGAACAATCTCATTAAATAAGAGAATAATGCGCTTTAACGTACTCAAATTCACATCTTTCTACATTGACAATAATACTCATACCAATTGAACTAAAATTCAATCGATTTAAAAAAAAAATTAAATATACTGATATGATTACATGATAATATTTGTTCATATTTTTTAATCTTTTAACAACGCGCACACACTTTACACACACAATTACTTAAATTCAAGTTTCTTAAAATGAACATCATCTCTATTTCCACTAGAGTCACTCGTTAAATTCAACTTTAAAAATATTTTTTAATAAATGAATATAATGAATCACAGTATAAATAAATACGGTGATTAAAGTCACACAAATAAAAACATATAATAAATTTTTTTTTCTAAAAATTTAAAAAAGCAATTAAATGTGAAAATAAATTCTAAATTAATAACTAAAAAACAATACCATATGATAAAATAAAAAAACAGTAAAAGAAATACTTTCAATTGATTGTTAAATAATCAATAATGACGCGATTTATTTATAGTTTATACTTTTGTTGTTCAATCAAATTTGGACAGACAACAACATTCGACGACACAGCCAAAAACAGACTGACAGCTTATAAAATAGTAAACGTAGCTTTAGACAGTGGTGTCTTTGTAAAGCTTCGATGGACTTGCCCTGCTAATTGCTAACCGACAGACTCAGCTGTCTCAAAAATTTTGCAATAATAAAATGGGTAAACTAAATCCAAGTAACTAAATCATTAATAAATTTACGTTTTATTCATTAAACTTTAAAAAATTACAAAATGATCATTAAGCTATTTGAAAGTTTTTATTTAAGTTATTGAAATGTTAAATCATTATTGTATGACCTTCTCTATTTGCACCGCTTGTACCAATCCAAAGCTTTCATTTCCTTTTTTTTTCTACAGTACAATTTTTTCATGAAATGGCTTTGAATATCGCGAATATGCAAACCAAAATTTAAATAATTTTCATCTCCGAGCTCCGACATTGACCGTCAAATTGACTTGGATCTAATGTATGTTTTTTGTACTAGTAGATGGATACTAATCCACTTTGTCAATCGTCGAATTGTCGCTTGGAGCTCACTAGTCGAACTTAAAAAAAAATTAACAATCTAATGATTTAACTAAAACTTACAAATAATTTAATAATTTAAAGGAAAACTTTTGAATAATTTAAAGATTATTTTATAATTTTTTAAAACTGAGTGACCAAAATATAAATATATTAATAGTTTAATAACCTTCATTACAGTTTACCCTAACAAAGCATTTGAAGAAAACAACTTATTTTAAGGAAACAAAAGAATGTGATGGTTATTCTTTTTTAAAGATCTATATGACTTTGCTATAAATCTAAACTATTATTTAAAACTTTAATTAAATTATATCAATCTAAATTTGGTCCCAAGATGAGAAATTATAAATAAAAATTGAAAGTATTTCATCATTTTTTAGGAAAAAAAAACTATATACACATATTAAAATTTGAACCCAATACCTCAAAAAATTTCATTTCTTTAATCAAAATCATACTTAATTTTTTTAAATATATTTATTACTACCTCGTACTTCGTTTATCAATTTTTTGATTTTGACCATATATACTTTTTCGACCTAATACTTAGAATTACTCATATCTCTTCCCAATCCATAATGTGATTTAACGCACTCGAACCTATGTCCTTTTGCATTGGTAATAATGATCATGCCAATCAAATTAAGACTTAATCAACTTAAGAGTTCTAATTCTTGTTAAATAGAGTTTGACTATAGATTAAATTATTTGTGCTAAAGTTTATATCATTTTTGTTGATCCACTATTGATACACTGGATCAACGGTTGTGAAAAAGATATGAGTGGTTTTATTTTCTAAGAGTAGAGAGCCCGAAGTAGAGAGGAAAAAAGCCCTCCCTCCCCCCCTCAAAGAGTCTTTGGGATTGTGTTTTAAGGGGTTTTTTGAGTCGATTTTCCAAGTTGGATCTCGGGTTGGATCGAACCTCGAATTGGATTATTATAAAATATAAATGTAAATAAATTATTATCATCATATAACACAACTCCAATACTGCGTGGTCTATATGCTCCTCTTCTTTTTCCAAATTCCTCTCGACAGTTCAATGGATTTTGTGTTAGCTTTGCTAAGGACAAAGCGAGGAAGAGATAACATCTTTGTGGTTGTGGGTTGTCACAAGATTGATGATGTACTTCATATTGTGGATCCAAAAACTATTGTTTCTAATTGCAATGTGAGGTTTCTTAGTCACTTCTAGATAGTGTTATATATGATAAGTCAAGATGCTTTATTATTTGCCATCTTAAAACATTCGATCAAATCGAGGTGATTAATTCGAGTCTTGATATTTCTTTTTCAAGCAATAGTGAGTAAGAACATTAAATCATGAGAAGAATTATTACCCTTTGTTGAGTTTGGTTATAATTGTTTTGTTTATTTTTCCATCGATTTTATTATATTTAAAGTTGTTCATGGTTGGTATTAGATTTAATCTCTTTAGCTTCGAATGTGATTGTTAATTTAGATGGTGATTGAAAAATTGAATTGATGAAGAAGATTCATGTGAAGGCTTGAAAGACAGTAAAAAAAAAAGAGTCTAATGCATACCACACGAATAAAGGGTGCAAGCAAGTATTGTTCAAACTTAGAGATTAGATTTTGGTGTATATTTATAAGGAATGTTTTCTTTCCAAACAAGTGAATAAATTAGATCCAAAAGAAGATGGACCATTCTAAGTTATGAGAAAATCAAAGACAATGTTTGTAGAATTGATTTAATATTGCTAACCTTTCCTCTTTTGAATTCGACGCAAGTTTGAATTTGAAAATGAATGCAACACTCTTACTTGAACCAATAAAAATTCCAGATAAATTATACTACATCGATATTTGAATGCATCATTTAACATTCAAATCACTTTATTCATTCTTAATAAACTCGATTTAACATTTAATATTCAAATGTAAACATATAAACATAATTCAAACTCATTGAACAAGCAAAAACATTATTTTTGGGGCCATTTTGGGTTATAGGCATTGATATCCACATGATTGATATCAATACATGAACATAATATTTATGAATTATAAATAACGATTAACGCGATTCGAATTCATATCACACCTGAACAATAAATACTTTTAACTATTACGCCAATACATATGTTGAATTTAAAAATAACTTTAAACACTCTCAATTGATATCATTTCAATTCCATATATTCAAAGAAGCTTAAATATCGCCAAAAAAAAAAAAATTCTATGCAATGTAACCATCGGAAAAATTCACACATGATACGTGGCAAATTGAACGGTAATCATCATATGTACATGGTTTAATTAGAATCCCTAATCTCCTGCCACGTGTTCGAACGGCTGCCATAAAACAGCCTACGGACCTACGGTTTACAATTTTAGTGCAACTTTTCGTTTTTTTGTCTGTAACGAATCAGTGTTCGCAGTTCACAAACATGGCGATTTCTCTATCGACAAGTCACTTGCCAAACACTTTCCAGTGCAACGGGAACCACAATCATCGTTCGACGCGCCTCTTTCCCAACCAACCATTGAATTTCGGTCTCAAACACCGTAGAAACGAGAACAAACTCTCCACGCCACGGAATCCGCCGGTGCTCTCCGCCGTCTCCGGCTCTACCGGAAAGTATTCAATTTTCTTCTTCCTTTAGTTGCTGCAGGTTTTTCCTTTTAGTCCGAAGCTGATCAAAGGGTTGAACTTGGTTTTGTTAACAGGACTCGAATCTTCTGCAGTGAGTGAAGATACTGTTGATTTGTTGGATACGGTCAAAGTGTTTGATTTGAACGGCAATGAAATTCCTATCTCTGATTTGTGGAAAGATCGGAAAGCTGTTGTCGCATTTGCTCGCCATTTTGGGTGGTTATTTTTATTTGCATCTTTGTAGTGTAGGGTATGGATTTTGATTATTTTAACTAAAGATTCCTAATAGTTCTTAGTCTTTCATTGCTTTTAGATGTGTCTTTTGCCGCAAACGGGCTGATTATCTTGCCTCCAAGAAGGTAAACTACTGCTTAATAATAAACCCCAACTCGAAACCCCATACTTTGATGGTATGTCATCTTTATTAACATAGCCCTGATAATGATGGCAGGATGTAATGGATAAATCAGGTGCTGCACTTGTTTTAATTGGACCTGGAAGCATTGAACAGGCACGTGCACCAACAGTATACGGGTTGTTTAATGCATGTAGTTTGTTTCAATTTTGGTGGCTTATGTATATATCCATGAAATTTTCACTTGGCAAGTTCATCAGACCTTATAAGTTGCATGAAAGTTTGAACTAGGCTGGTTAGTTGTTATAACTAATGTTTTTATCCCATGCAGGCGAAAACATTTGCAGAGCAAACTAAGTTCAAAGGAGGTACGAAAAAATTCGTGTTCTGCATCTATTTTGCTATCTTATTATTAACACTTATTGACGAGAAGGTGGTGGTGTTATCTTGTTGGTTTTGGTTCAGAGGTTTATGCAGATCCAAGCCACTCATCATACAATGCACTAAGATTTGTTTCTGGGGTTACAACCACGTTTACCCCAAAGTACGTAAAAAAGGAAGCATTGCACAACTAATGGCTTTTGTTTCTTAGAAATGATATTGGATTTCTGTGATTCTGGCAACCTTTCTCATTTAGGTATTTTCTTGAATGGCAGGCAGGTCTTAAAATAATACAGTTGTACATGGAAGGCTTCCGACAAGACTGGAAGCTTTCTTTTGAGGTAGACACTGTTAAGAGAGGCGGCTGGTACGTCGATCATTTTATTACAATTACCCTATTAATGAATCAACACCGACATTCACAAGCTAGTCTTGCATAAGACATACATTCTGCAAAAAATGTTACCTTTGGCATGAACTTTAAATTTTCACTTCAATCTTTTACTCTTTTTTTGTGGACACCTTCCTGGATGTCAATGAACATTTCAATCTGCTTATGACCTAAACAATGAATCTGGAGACCAGAATATTAAGTTTGCATGTGGTTCCTGCCTTTCCTGGATGTCATAGTAGGGCTCTTGCCACTTGTTCAATTTATAAATTGAACTAGTGTTGCAGAAAGGCTGTTTTAAGTCATAACTTGTACACGTTGTTCACTTTGCAGGCAGCAAGGTGGAATTTTAGTAGCAGGTCCCGGAAAAAAACAACATTTTATACATTCACAGGGTATGTTGCCTGAAAAGATGACAAAACTCGAATGCCACAAGATTTTCTTGGCATAATGATAATGTGAATTTTAACAACTATTTCAACTGTAACCATTATTAAATTATTATGTAATAACTTGTCATTGGTTCACGGCCTTCTTTCCTTAACATTGGCTCTAAAATCCATTTCCCTTGATAGGACAAAGAAGCAGGGGATGATCCAGATATTGAAGACATTTTGAAAGCTTGTTGCTCATGAGAAATGGGGCTTATTATCTCTGTGAAATCTCGTGTTTATATTCTATCCTTGTATATGGGAATTTTCAGTAAATTCTTATGTTCTTTTCCCATAATGTGTGATACAACAGAAAACTGTGATGTTTCAGCAATACTTATAGTTCACAGATAATAGAAAGGAGTTAATCACTTTCTTTTCATTTAAATGATCTAGGCTTAAATGCTAAAATAACTATCAATTAAGGTCCTAGTATAATGTAACAACTGCTGTCTGCTGCCATTAATCAAAAGTTTCCGAATTTGACAGGACAGAAGTTGCTGTAGATTGGTTTCAGAGGTAAAATGTAACTACTGCTGCCATTACAACTTAAACATATTGGCCCTGCATCTTTGATCATTTTTCATAAAATCATGCCATCACGAGACATTTTTGACGATAAAACTAATGGAATGCAAACAGTAGAACATGGTGAGAGGTAATTGAAATAAAGACTGTAGTAAAACGGATTTTGTAATTAATTATCTTAAAACGCCCTGCTTCTGAAGATCTTTAGGTTTCATACCTTACCCTCCTTGATCCTAACATGTATTGTTTCTGGTTTACTGTCATCTTAACTTGTGAGTAGTAGAGTCTTCGGTCCACATGCTGTTTAAAGTGTCAACTCTATGATATTGACTGCTGTCTGAGCTTCCCTTTGATCCTGGCAGAGTAGCAGCCAATGTTCATTACCTATAAGCCTAGTGGTGCATGAACATTTGGTGAAACTGCAAATCAGATCCATTTTAGATGCTGGGTTTATCCCAATCTATGCTTGTTTTTCTTTAAACTTTGAAGTTCGAAATGCACATAGGCATGATATATTCTCTTGAGGAATAGAATTCGTTGCAGTATTAATTTGAGGTCATTTACACTGCTTATATTCATTATTTGTAGTGTCGTCGATCAAAGAAGCATGCATTCATATATATCTGATATGCAGAAAAGGTGATGTTTAACTCCCAACACTGGGAAAAAGCATAATTATTCATCACCATCGCCGTACGGAAAGTGCTATATGCCTGCCAATCATTTATGCTTCATCTTCCATAGGTAAAAAACAATTTTCATCAAGACTAAAGATTTTATGACAATGCTTGAGGACAGCATTTAAGGTTCAGCAATAGCTCTTTAAAAAGTTAGAAACAAACAAGAATGGAGTTTACGACACTCAACAAGACAAAACCGACAAAGAAAAAACGTGACAAAAAAGGAAAAAATTCAACCCAGAAAACGAGCTCCACTTCCATCTACAAAGACCAACAGCAACTCACACAGTAAATACTGTCTCGTTGTCTACGAACCGAACAATTCACGTCGTTTTCCAGTCAGATGAGTGCTTCAACATTCATGGGCCCTTTAGTATGGGGTTATCAACATCACCCGTGCAAAACCAGCTACATTATTTTAATTACTACTGTTTATTTGGGTCAATTCCATTACGTCACTAAAATATGCTCTAAATCTTAAATTAGCTTTCAAGCTTTAAAGGTTTTAATTGAATTCGTGTCTCTAAACAACCAAATTAAATGTCAATTTAGATCTAACATAGAGTACATTTAAAATACTTTAATTACAATTTTAGCATATATGTACTTATGGTAATGTAAAAAAAATGAAATACTACTAACAATGATGGAGCTAGAATTTTTTTTTGGGTCGGAATTAAATTATATATTTTTACGACAGTAAAAATGTAATTTCATCAACTTATATTTTTATATTTTTTAAAGGGTTAAATAAAATTTTTATCATTTTTGGATGCTAAAGTGTAATTTTACCATTTGTAATTTAAAATTTTATAAATTATAAAAGATCTAAATTAAAATTTTACCATTTTAAGGGAGACCTGTGTCTCTACTAAGCTCCGCCACTAACTGTTAATAACACATTGTAATTTTAAATCAATTAATCCATATGTTAGGTACATTAATAGAAATTATCTACCTCATATTAGTGCTCTTGCACCTAATCATGCCGCCTTTAAATTATGATTACATGAAAGAGGCACTAACATGGGACAAAGAATTTTTATTCTTAGGTAACATAGTGTTTAAATTTTGATCCGAATGTTTTAACTATGTTACAGGTCATCTCCAAACTTATAAAGAACTTTGATTCACAAGTGAACAATTAGGTTAATAAAAAGCACGATTGATATGATATTAATATTTTGAAATTTGAGGACAATTTAAAATTTAAATCATAATATAGGGATGTCTAGGCAATTATATCTTTTTAATCTATTTTTTTAAATTGAAGAAAAAGTTTCAAAGATGAAATTATGTGGTTAAAGAAAAAAAAGGGTTCAGCTTAGTCAAGAACGCAATGTAGGTTTGTCGGGTCAATGTTAAAGTTTGTTCACCTTTGAGGTGACATCCTTGTTAAATTTTTTATGGTAATTTTATTTTTATTTAGTATATAGTTGAAAATAAAGAAAAAAGTATTTACCCTAAAAATATTAAAATCATATTATGACCTGGATAATTTACTCAAAATATATTAATAGGGCAGATCAAGATATATGCTTGATTATTATATCAAATAAATTATACAAATAATTAGGAGAGGAGAATAGGTTAAATTGAAATGGACCTACAATATAATGTTCTTATCTAAACGAAGAAAATAAAGATTGTTTTCCGAAGGGAAATCATAAGGTAAAAATTGTTTCTAGAATCGATGGGTGGAGTCATTTTTCTTATGAATTTCAAACACCATCTATTTGTCTGTTTCTTACCAGAAATAATCATGTAAAAAACTTTCATAAAAATCACCTTATCCAAGGAAATTTTCCTACTTCTTAGCCAAAATTTCTCCCTCGAATACTCTTTCCAAGAAAGTACAGTAAACAAATAATATTTGACAATTGCACTTTGATTCTTGTCCCCATATGCCTCCAAAATTTTCTCTAAAGGTATTTTTATATTTGGAATTACACAACACCAGTTATTTGAGGATCCTTTTGCCCCTACAGTTAATAATGCTTATGTTTCATCCATGGCATCTGCTCTTCAAGTTCTACTTTCATGCAGCCAAAACCAGAGATGATGGATGCTTTCATATTCACTGCTTTTTAATTTTTATTAACCAAATAAAAATGAAGCCTTGAAATGTTAACGTTGCCTTCTTTTTTGCCATTGAACCAGTAAACCATTTCACAAAAAGGAAGCAAGCAAGTTGGGAAAGAGCAGATGATTGATTTTTTTTAGGTCTTGATTTGATACCAAGCATTGTCTGATAAAGAGAGAAAGAGAGTACATCAAAGTGATAGAATTGATGTTGTTGATGATAATTAAAAGAAAGATAAAGTTACATGAGATTTCCCATTGAGGAGCACTAGTTGCAGGCAACAATGCAGGAAAGGGTAAGCAAAGCTTCAATCAAGAATCACCATGACTATCTGGTTTTTGGAAGCTGTATTTTCTCTCTGAAGATGCCACCTTATTCTTCTTTCTTTGCAATCTTCTACCTACGTTTGATGCTATTCTTAAAACAGACTCCATTATAATGGATATGATTCTAACCTTGATCTGCCCTCTTTTTGGAGGTACCCTGTTTTGCTTTACCTCACCTTCTGCCTTTTCCATAGCCAAGTTACAGACTTGAAGGAATTTGCATCAACTGATCAAACTGAGCTACAAAGTTTGGCAAATTGTGAATGCAAAGTGGGAAAGTTGAGGATATTTTATATACTGAGGGGCCATTAGCTTGTTTCCCTTGCTTCTTCCTTTTTTCTTTTTTTTTCTCCTGTTGGGGAAAAGGGTTGACTGGTGAGGGGAGCAATTGACTCAGCTTTCTTGATTCACCATATCCTTTTTTTTTGTTTTTACTCTCAGCTGAATTACCTTGTTATGTTTTGAATTTGATGACATTTTAAAGATTTGTGTGCTTATGTTCATATGGTTGAATTTATTAATTGTGCTAACTTCAACACATTCATGTATGGAATCACTGGCAATTGAATTTAAGTGCCTTTCAGCTTTGACGGTCTACTCTGAATTAAAAATGAAAAAACAAAAATCTAGTTTTCAGCATAAGCTAACGAAGGTGCAAAGCCCACACGTTCACCATGTCAACCTCAAACAATCCTATTATTATTTCATGTCCTCGTTGTCTACCTTGAAAATGACTTATGAAAGAACCTTTTGTCAGAATCCCAGACAAGATTATAGGTGGAAGCAGGACAGGATTTAAAACCAAATTTGGGTCTTAGTTCCACTTTCTTATGGTGTTGGGAATCACACGGAAAAGACCAAGGAATTCACATGACAAAGCCCTACTTCGGCCAGTTTTGGTGATGGTTGCCGTAATTTGCTTGAATTTTATTCTGCGCTCAACCTTAGACATAATCATCGAGAGGACAACAACCGTGCCAAGTAATTGGCTGGCATGAGTACTTCCTAGGCCCTCAGCTGCCTCCTATATCATCTTCTTCGACATTTCCTGCAACTGTTGTTTGTCAACCTATAGCAGGTTGTGACTGGTCAAATGAGCTGAATTATTGTTTCAATAGGATCAACAGTAAATCAATTGAAGAAGACATGTTTCATAGTCATTCAAGACTAAAGTGACTGGGAAACCTCCAACAACGCATGCTGAGAATGCGTTTCCCTTACATTACTTCCTAAACCATGTCAAATGAATGCATGATAGCCTGCAACCATTCATAAGTTCTTAACCTGTCCAAAGCAATTTCTTTATTTAGCAATAGAATATAGAATTTCTATGTATGCGAAAACTATGCCAACACCTCGTCAAACAGACTGTAAGACAAGCAGTAGCTGAATTTACTTACAAAATTCTGGTTTATCCCTGAGAAAAACGACCTTTTGCTTTGCTTCTTGAAATTTGACCATGCCTTATCCCAGTCAGTAGAGAATTTATCACCTGACACATGTTCAAGAATAACTGTATTGTAAGAGCAATGTAAATACTAAAGTAGATACAAGTGATAGCATAGTTAAAAATCATATACGAAGTAGCTCTATTCCTGAAAATTCTTTTGGATAGCAGTCCGGCAATCTAGCTAACATGTGATCAACACTGCAATCTGCTGCAGTATCGGTTAACACCATCCAAAAGCTAAAACCAACAGGCCATGCAGACATTGGTGTTTATCAAATAGACATGGACTCCATAAGATAAACCAAGTTAGTATTGGGTACAAAGCATAATTGCAGGCATGAAGGAGAAAGATTATGTATGATTCCATCTGTATGCTAATGTGCTGATGCATACACATTATAGCTGTGAGGAGAACCAACAAGACGGTAAGAAGTGACAAGAACAAGAATGAGATTGGACTGAAAGGATGCATTTGAAATTGGAGCAAACCTACATGAGAAATAACTAAAATTAGGATGATGGTCCACTAACGTAGCCGTAATCAACAACATGAAAAACAAGTTTATCACTGAATTAATCATTACTGTCAACAAAACAGCCCACTAACCTTACCATGACCCCAAAAAGATGTGAAACATGGTTTAACTTATTTCCTAAAATTAAAGCACTAATAGGCACATGTTTAGCACCACTACAGGAACTAATGAACTCCTTAATGCATGTGACAACGAAAGGGCAGTTAGTGCCTCCATAGTTGAGATGAGAACCAGTTTCTTAATTCTGAAAAGTCCCATTTATGCATGTGCCCACAAGTCCCATTTGTAGACTGAAGTAACCACTAACCAGGAATATTCGAATTCTAAAATAGCTAATGAGAACTAATTCCATCCCTAATCTCGGATTGGAATACTGTTATTTTCAGCCGGGATCATGTAGGAACCATTGAACTCAAACTAATACAACTCCATTTCCTTAAAACTCTCAGCTTAAAAATAGCTTAATGGTTTGATACATGCGTTAGAGTTTTGTCCTGTTGCTTCGTTTTTTTTGTTTGAGTTGTTGTTCGTGTTGCATCCGTGTGTTCGAGATATTCTTCGTTGAAGTTCCGCACTAACAAATGACTGTTACAACACATGAAAGTAAAACACTAAGAGAGTTGGCTTCCAACTTTGTCAAGCTTGATCCATTTGATGGTGACAATTTTCGATGATGGTAGAAAAAAGATGCATTTCTTACTATCAAGTTTGAATATTATTTATGTTTTGGACACTCCAAGACTGAAAGCAAATGAAAACGAATCTGTTTCAACAACCCAAGAAAAACAAAAATGGGACCATGCTGATTACATGTGCATAGGCCACATATTGAATGGTTTATCCAATGGTTTATTCGAAACCTAATAAAATGAAATCACTTCTAAAGAACTATAGGACAAATTGAAGACAAAATACATGACCAAAGATGCTACAAGTGAGAAATTTCTTATTAATTGTTTCAATAATTATCAAATTTCTTGTTATGCAATAATTTTGTGATATTAAAAAAATATTGAATTAGTTTAAGTAATATGATATGAAAATGGATAAAATAACTGTATCTTCCATTATAAACAAACTTCTTCCATCTTGAAAATTTTTTAAAAGAAGTCTAAATCATAAGAACGAGGAAATATCTCTTGAGGCTTTGACAAATTATTTTCGTATTGAAGAATAAGATCGAAAGTAAGATTAGAACCTAGATTCTGAAAATGTCAAAGTGCATATTACAAAGGAAGTGTAAACAATTAAACCATCCAAAAGAAAGTTTAAATAGACTACTAGAGCTCCTAAGTTAAAAAAACAAAAACAAAAGAGTAATCTCTTTTGTAAGCTGAGACATTTCAAGAATGAATGTTGATTTTTAAAGAAGAAATCTTCTTCTAATGTTGATAATAATGAAAAGCTTATTTCCATGATTTTTGAAATTAATATGGCACAAGATGATAATGTATGGTGAATTGATACTGAAGCAACCAAAAAATCATGTTCACAAAGTTCATACAATGTGTATATGGCGATGACTTGTACATGAAAAATTCTTTCACGACAGCAATTAAAGACAAAGGGTCTGTTGAACTACAAATAATATTTTATAACCCTTTGATAAAATTGTGGTTAAAAAAAATGAAAAAAACCTTATAAAAAAAACTTTAGATTTACTCTTGATCTTAACAATATAATATTTCTTTAAGGTAGATATAATAGTTTTCGAAGTTGGTCCTTGAAATTGAAAATCAAATCCAGAGTTAAAAAAATATGATTTTGAAAATTCAATTAGTCAATAAATAATTATATAAGAAAAAAATGCAAACATTTAATTTTCATAAGAAAAAATGTTAAAGAATTAATTGAATCTTTTAATTTTCAAACTGTTCTTACAATAACATCTCTTAATTTATCTTCTAGAAGTAGTCTCTTAACATGAAATGAGGGAAAATCAATCTTAACTAACTCCTCTTCGTTTGAGGGACAATTTCTTGCTAACTAGTCAGCAACCATATTCCATTCCCTATGCACAAATTGGAATTTGACATGTGCAAACTGTTGATGCATCGTCTTTATTTTTTTGTTACATAACTAATGATGTTTTTAATTTTATAAATTGATTAAGAGATTATTATGTGCTCGATTTATTTTTAATTATTTTTTTAATTTTTAAATCTACAATAAGTAATATGTATCACTAATAATTTAATTTAGTGTCAAATCATTTATCAACTTAATTAAAAACTAAAATTATGCTAGTTTAAGTGAAAATTTATTTTTTAAAAATATTAAATTATTTATATAATTTTGTTATATATTATATTTTAAATTTTTTTATTATTTTTAATGGTGTTTAGTTATTTTCTAACACTAACTTCTTAAAAGTATAGATAAAAAAGGTTATGTACTGAATTGAATAATTTTAGCCATAAATAAAACAACTAATAGATGTGGAATACCTCTATTTTAAAAGCTGAAAGCTTTAGTTAGAAAGTTTGAGAATTAAATTGATAGAATTTGTAAATTTGAAGGGTTAAATTTATTGAAATATTTAGAATTAAGATCAAATTAATAGAATATGTAAGTATTGAAGACTAAATGTGTTATTATAGTAATTAGGAAAAAAAAATTGTTAACAATTTAACAGCAGGTAACCAAAACATGAACAAATTTAAATGTTAGTGCTTAAATTGAAATTTTTTAAATAGTTGGATGACCATTTGAATAATTTACCCATTTTAAAACTTTTTTTTGAATAATTTTATTATAAGTTCTGATCATATCTGTTCTTTTTGACACAATGTTTAAAACTACTCATAGCCCCTTCACAACTCATTAATAGGAAGGTAATGCACTTCAGCACGCTCGAAATCATGTCTTCCTGTATTGACAACAACACTTATACCAAGTTAAAATTTGATGGGAAAAAATTATTAATTCAATTAAAAAACAAAAACATTCGATAAACATCTTTTATAAATTTAAAAGATTATATAGTTTTTGGAAAAAAATATTATATTTATTTTAATATAAATTAGATACATGTATAAATACTTTAAAAAAATATATATAGTATAATTTAAATGTGATTGCACTAAACATTTCCTTGTCATGGTATACTTTTTGAAGAGAGAAAGAGAGCTGTAAAAGGTTAAGAGGAAACTATTTAATTATATTTTGGACTTTGATTGTGATTTGGATGGAATATTTTAAATCAAATCTCTGTATCTTTTTAAAGTGCTTAATCATGGATGGTAATTTATTTTTATTATAAAATAAAAATAAAATCATTTCGTTGATTAAATTTTAATTCGATTGATATAAATATTATTACCAATTTAAGAAGATGTGTATTCGAATACACTAAAATACTTTAAATAATATTCACATTATTTAAAGAAGAAAGTGGAACAAAAGTCTTCTTCCCTATTTTTATGCTTTTAATGGAACCCCTCCAATCTAGAATTCAAAACATGGACTAAGAATAAAACCCAAACAAAAACGTACGTGTGGCGTTATATAATAATGAGTAATTACGTTCACATTATACCATGCTTGTCAAAACTAGACAAGTGATGAACCAATTGAGTCAATTGGTACCATAAATTTCAAAAATATTGAAATAATAAAAAATCATTTGAATGCAGTTTTATTATCGTTATTGAATAATATAATAAAGGTTATTGGTTTATTTATTTTTTTATAAAAAATATATGTTTCAAAAAAAATATATTATTTTATCAGGACTGAACCAAAACATGTGATTTGACGTATATGAGACGCATTATAGTTTGAGGTTGAGCCAAGCGGAGCCAAGTAAATGAGAGCCGCGACCCGACGTGCCTTCACTCACCACTGTGTGTCCCCATTGGCACGTTCTCTAAAATGGTCGGCAGATTGGGCGGGACCTAACACAACACATGGATGGGACTTCCTTGTTTGGTTAACACCCCCACGCCATTGGATCATCATTCTCCCACGTGTCCTTACATCCCTTACCTTAAAAAACCTCATAACCAATGTTTTTATTAATTATATTTACGGTAAACTCTAAAAATAGTTACTTTTATTTACCTCAAGTTACATTTTAATCACTTATGTTTGAAATATTACGTTTTGTCACTTATGTTAGTATTTTGTTACAAAGTGATCATTGTACCGTTAAGTTTCGTTATCTCTCTAACGGTAATCCTACATGGCAGTCCAACTAGATTTTAAGTGTCAACTTGAATTTTCAAATGGAATAAGAATAAATCTTTAATTAAATAAATTTAATTAATTAAATTTTTAAACCCTAAACTCATTTTCACACACCTCTTTTCTTCATCTTCATCTTTTTTTCTTTTGATTCCAACATCTTTAATTACAAATCTGTCTCAAGAATTGAATCTTTGAAACCTATTAACCCAAAGAAACTTAATGGGAAGAAGATATTGGAATAAAAGATATTGAATCTTTGGGTTAATGGATTTTAAAGATTCAAGCTTTGAGACAGATTTGTAACTAAAGATATTGGAATCAAAAGGGAAGAAGACGAAGATGAAGAAGAGAGGCGTGTGGAAATGGGTTTAGGGTTTTTTCAGTTAATGTTTAGTAATGTTTAGTGTTTAAAAATTTTAATTAATTAAATTTATTTAATTAAAGATTTATTCTCATTCCATTTGGAAATTCAAGTTGGCACTTAAAATCTAGTTGGACTGCCACGTAAGATTACCGTTAGAGAGATAACGGAACTTAACAACACAGTGATCACTTCGTAATAAAATATTAACATAAGTGACTAAAACGTAACATTTCAAACATAAGCGACTAAAATGTAACCTGAGGCAAATAAAAGTGCTATTTTTGTAGTTTACCCTTATATTTAATATTTTTATTAGTTTGGATAATTCTTAATTTTATACCATCAATTGGATTCAATTAAATGTGTTCATGCGTCGGGTCGAGCTTAAATATGATATTAATATATCTTATGTTTATCCAAACTCGACTTAGTTCAAAATATGAGTTTAAAATTCTATCCAAACTCGTCCAAATCCATTTTAGGTCACCCATATAATTTTTTTAAAAATATTTATTTTATTTTATTTTAATATTTAATAATGTTATATATTTTTATTTATTGAAATTTTTTATATAGTCATCTTAACATTATTTTAATGTTTACATTAGAGTAGTATTATATATTTAGTATATGTTTATTTTTTAATGTGTTCTAAATTACATAATATATAAAAATAAAATAATATAAAGTATTATAAACTTAAAAATTGATCTGATTTGGGCCTTAAATGTTCAAATCCGAACTTGATCCATATTTTAAATGAACCTAATTTTTTGTCCAGACTCATTTTTCGAGCTTAATATTTTTATTCAAACACTCTAAAATTTCGAGCAGGCCTTCGAACTTTGACAAATAAATTAACCCATAAATAAATCTAAATTCAACTTCATGAGACTATAGATATTATAAGTAGAAATTATAAATTCAATTAATTAAATTTTACACAAAATAAAAATTTTACAACATATTTTAATTTTTTGTGCATAATAAATTTTATGTAATAAGGTATCAAAGTTAAAATTTTACTAATAAAAGGTTTGAAATTAGTTGGTTAGAGATCCTTGACGACCCCCGTCCTATATCGATTAAAAAGTTGTTGGAAGAAGACATTTACGAGGCAATAATTCGAGATGAACATCGTAATTAAATCTTTTTTTTTAATCTTGTAATAATTTTTTCCTTGTAAAAAAAATAAAATAAAATGTGACAACTTTAGGGATGACAGATGAGAAGGAAATCGAATTCAAATGACTTTAATATCTATTAAATCGCATTTAAAATAGCAATGGTTAGCATAAAATTAAATAATATAATTTATATAAATTCAAACTTAAGCTTTAAAAAAAAGTGATGGAGAGAAATTTTGGGGGTTAAATATTATGAAAAAATGAAAACAGGGGACAATTGGGACACACAAAAGAAAATTGGGTGGTTGTTAATTTAGTGGAAGAGAAAACTTGGCGGGTAGCTTTCAGAGGGTAGGACCCACCTTCCTTTTGGGTTTAAACTTTAAACTTCTCAAACATCGGCGGCGCTACCAACGGTTTAACTGGCTTAAATTCCTCTTCTCTATCCTACCCTTCAACCTATTCCTCTGCTTCTTTCCCATTGGAACTTCGGTGCGCTCGATTTTAGATGAAAATTACTACTCTCACTTTTCTATAACAATTTCGTACTTTCAATGCCACCTTAATTCATTTACTTAAATGAAAATAAAGTAAAAAAGTTAAATTATTGAGGGTAAAGCTAGGTTATTTTTTGAAAATTTTAAAATTAAATTATGTATTTTTACATATAATTTTAATAATTTATTATATTTTTTAAAAAATTAAATTAAAATTTTATCATTTTAAATTTAAAATGTAAATAAAATATAGCATATTGGAGCATATGTGAAGTAATGTTAAATTTTGATAATCTTGTTATTAATAATAATAAGAAATTCGGAAAGCTAAAACACCCATTAATTTCATCCATTCACAGGGTTGAATTAGATAGTGCATAGTGAATGAGACCGCACATGAAAGACACCTCTCATTAAGGATAAAGACCATAAACGAAAATCGCGGAAACGAGGAATTGAAACCAGACGATTAATTGAACGGTCCTGAGACGACTCACCACATGTATCACCCAGCCCAACCAGCCAGACAACTGAGCTAACCTCTCTCCCAAACTCAACCATAACTCATATTGTCTATTGTTAGGTAGCAAAAAGGCAAAGCCAAGCCAAGCAGAGGAAATCATGAACTCATCACCCAATCCTCCACAACCCCCTCCGCCACAATCTTCCACTTCCACCACCGCCACTGATGGCTCCGGCAAGAAAGTCAGGAAACCTTACACCATTACTAAGTCACGTGAAAGCTGGACTGAAGAAGAACACGACAAATTCCTTGAAGCTCTTCAACTGTAACTTCTTTTTCTTTTTTTCTTTATATTATATATATTTAAAGATGAAAACTTTCGTTTGTTCTTCTTCTTTTTTTGTGAAATTAAAGTGAATTACGAGTACCCCCAACCATGTTTTACTGTTTTCTTCGTTTTCCAAGTTTCCATCTCCTCCTTTAGTGGGAAAGTTTCCTTTTCGGTTTTTTTTTTTTTGTTCATGTTGTTTCTTAGTTTCAATTCTTCTGCTTTGGCTAGTTTAGAACATAGAAATTCTTGACTGAGTCTTTTCTTGTTTCAACTGCTAAGTGGATGCTTCGGAGAAACCGGTAATGTAATTTGGTCTTCAATTCAAGTTATTTTGGAGCTTAATTTTGGTTGAATTTGGTATAACAGTATAACTCATCATAAATTTTAAAGCTTCCTTCTCAGCTTCTGTATTGAGTCTTGTACGAGGATGCCAACGGCAATGCATTTACTTCCTTTTTTTCTTGTTTAGGATGCCATTAGCAGCTCTTGCCTTGTTCCTCTTTGTGTCTATTACCAATTTGAGCTAATATTGTTTCGTCAATGAAAAATATCCATGTTACCCTGTTAATTGGTTATCTTTCTTGCTGACTTAGGTTTGATCGGGACTGGAAAAAAATTGAAGATTTTGTCGGTTCAAAGACAGTTATCCAGGTTTTAAGAATGGAGGTTTGATGTTTTGATCTTAGTTTTTACATCTTTGATCTCATTTTGGTTCTGCCTTTTTCCAGATTCGAAGTCATGCTCAGAAATACTTTCTGAAGGTTCAAAAGAATGGGACGATTGCACATGTGCCGCCTCCTCGTCCCAAGCGCAAAGCTGCACACCCTTACCCTCAAAAGGCCTCCAAAAATGGTTTGGTTTTTTGAATGGATTGTGATGATATATTCTACTGAATTCTTGGGGTATGATTACATATTGACATGCTCTTATATTAGCAGTGTTAGTGCCATTACAAGCATCCATGGGTTATCCTTCATCGATAAATACCATTGCACCTGGATATGCTCCCTGGGATGAAGCTTCCATGCTGGTAAACACGGCCTCAAGTAAAATCATGTCACCACAAGATGAATTTACAGGTCTTCGAGGAACGGAAGGCATGAATTCTTCTCTCTGTTGTTTTTCCTTTGTTATAGTAGTAGACGAGTAGATTTCCTAAAGGAAACTTTCCAGCATTTTCTTATGCATATAACGTTACTGATTCAGCTAATATTGGATCGAAGGGCATAGCTAAGATTAGTAACAGTGGTGTTAGTGGCATTGGAAACTCAGGTCAAACAATATCTAATTCTGATATGTCAAAGCAAGGGAAACAAGCGTCCATGCTTCACGGTAATTGTATTTCTCTATACCATAATCAACTGTTTCTCCGGTTACTCTGTTCGTACTTGATGGTATTGGCCAACTTTATCTTTGTTTTGCAGGTATACCTGATTTTGCTGAAGTGTATAGCTTCATTGGGAGTGTCTTTGATCCAGATACTGAAGGGCACGTACAAAAACTCAAAGAGATGGATCCCATAAATTTTGAAACTGTAAGTAAAAATTTGCATTTATTGCATCTGTCATGAGATGCCCTAATTTATGTTACATGATGTGGAAGTTGTAAGTAAAAACCATAAAAAGAGCTTGTCAGATGAATTTGTTTGCAGTCGGTTTTGTCCATAACCACTCAATAAGGTTTGCAAAGCAGTATCTCTAGGAATAACTGATGATAATCTAATCTGTTTAAAATTGTAGAACCAGAAGATATAACTGAACATGACTTTTGATTCATGTGTCCTTATCTGCTTCATAAAATTCATTGTGTTCTAAATCGAGTTACCGTATGTCTTTCCTTTTCTTATCCTTGCAGGTTTTGTTACTGATGAGAAACCTCACTGTTAACTTGTGTAGTCCAGATTTTGAGCCGATTGTAAGTATTCTTATCCTACTGCATCACCAAGAAACTGCTTTCAACTTTCTGTTTTTGCTCTTCCTTTCGATGTAAAAATTTCTCACGAGCATGTCGCCACTTCGAATTTCAATTCCTTCTGGGTTACTTGAACAATAGAAAACAAATATATACATACACATATATATTATCGAAAGACTGTTGTTAAATGTTTGACTAACTATTCTCCTTGGTTGTTGCAGAGGAAGGTCCTATCTTCATATGATGTCGGCACAAACACGGTGGGAGTTACCAAAGGAATAATTCCCCAAAACCAAATGAATGATATATTGTGTTGAGCTGTTTATTATGTAGGATTTTCGGGCAACTACTTTCCTCCCATATTATACTTCTCCAATGCTGCACCCGGAACGGAATCTGTTTTCTGTTGATTGCTATCTTAAATCTAAAGCGAGTGATGGGAATTAGGGGCAGCATGCTTCGAGGTTTACCAGGTGGAGAAGTTGCAGCCAGCAGCCTATAGAAAATGCTGGAAACGATGAGTGGAAGGAAGGTTCTCTGCTAAGATCTTTCAAGCTCCTCGTCAGCCGGCAAGATCAAATGGAATGGTTGTCACCTTGTTCTTGCCTGTTAACCAGATAAATTGTGTATATTCTTGTGAGGTCCGGTCCGTCTTTTAGCTGTAATTGCGCTGTATGGCTTAGTATAGAAGTGAAGTACGAGAATTTGAAGATATATGTAATAAGGATCATGATTCTGCCGTTTGAATGTAGGTAGAAGGATCTCCATGACAAAATATGATAGATTTCTTATCTATTCTCATATTGGTTTATTAAATTATAACCCTTAGTTATGGCATGACGGATGGTGCAAACATCAATGGCGCCAAGCTTCTGATATTCACGAGCTCATGGAAGAAAACTCGCATTGATTAGCAAAACTATGGCCACTTAAATCACAAGAATCCTGAACCACATACTCCTTCACTCTTTGCAACTTGATTAAGAAATCAATATTCTCGCCTTGTCCTGATCCAACTCCAGGACTATCCCATCAAAGTATTACAATTTGAATATTTGGTATAAAATGTAGAGTTAATATACTATTTGCTACTAAGTTTGGCTTCAGTTTTCATTTTAGTATTTGAATTTTTTTTTTTGTCTCAATTTGGTATATGAGTTTGGTCACATGATGTTGTATGGTCTAAGTACTAAATTAAACCTCTAAGCCAAATTTAGATACCAAATAGTACATTAACTCTAAAATATAAATAGTTATGTTGTAATACATCCGTTAGTCTTTAATATGCAAATTCATGCATAGATAATGATTAGAGGTATCCATGGATTGGGTCAAGTCTAACTAAAATCTTAAGTCCGTTTGTTATGTTCGGGTTTAGTTTAACTCGAAAAATGAGCTTAAAATTTGTCTAAACTCAGTTCAAATAAAAACTACTAAAATGCATGCTTGCTCGTTTTATTTTATATATAAATTTTTAAAAATATATATTAGTAATACATCAAAAATACTAAAAATATTAAAATAAATATTTCCCAACAAATTGAAAATAAATTTTAAAAAATGTATATTTAAATAGCACAAAAATAAGTGCAACTTAACAAGTAAATGACTCTAAAATAATAACAAAATTAACAATAAAACAAGAGTTATACAATATCCAAATAATAACAACAAAATAATAGTAACACAATAGTAAAATGATAGCAAAATAGTGAGAAAATAACAAGAAAATAGCAACAAAACAACAAAAAACTACAAATTCATACTAGGCCGAACTCGGACAAAAAAAGCCTTATCCAAGGTTTATTTTTTTTGTTCAGGCTCATTTTTGAGTTTATATTTTTACTCAAATTCTCTTAATTTTTTGGGTCGACTCAGCCCGTAAATGATGAATTACCTCTTCTATGTGTTTATGTTTAGAAATCTTATATAAGAACAAGCTTTATAAAAAAAATGATAAAGAAAATATTAGGTTGAAATATGCTGTTAGTTCGTATACTTTGATAAAATTGAAGATTTAGTCCTTACATTTAAAAAGTTAAAAAACAAGTTTTTTATTTTTTTATTTAAAAATCTCAATCCAATCATTAAAATCATAAGTAATTTCTGTCAAAATTTGTCAACTTGAAATTTTTATTAGGCTATCCTCACAGGGGCGAAACCAAATTTGGTGGTCGAAGTTAAATTGTAATTTTTACGATAGTAAAGTGTAATTTTTAAAGGATTAAATTAAAATTTTATCATTTTTAAGGGGGCTAAAATATAATTTTACCTTTACTAATTTAAAATTTTAAAAAATTTTAAAGACCTAAATGGAAAATTTTTCATTTTAGGGGGGCCAAAGCTCCTACCAGCCTCCCTGGTTTCACCCCTGTATCCTCATATAACTTGGCATATAACAGAAAATAAACATGTTAATTAACAAATTTTAATAAAAACTATTAACATGATAATGATTAAGTTAAGATTTTTTAAATTAAAAAAAGATTGAACTTTAATTTTAAAGCACAAGAAACAATTCTCAAATTCTATAAAAAAGATATATTTGTTTTAATTTTCCTTTGTATTCTTCTCATAGGCCTTGGAGTTGTCCGGTGTGTAGCAGCAAGTCCATACCGTTTTTGACATAGACCAGTCCTCAATAACCCCAATTTTCTTTTGATGGAATGAAGCCAAAGCTTGGCTGTCTATAATTATGGATTACCCATTTTCTATTGCTCTTGCTGATCCCACTCTGATTTTAGCATCTTTTTGTATGACGGGTTTTAAAAATCAAAACTTTATTCAACAATATCTTAGAAATAAATATGAAATTCAGTTTGGTGTAATTATACATATGAAATTTGAATTGTGATATGTATATACACACACAAAACTTTGATTTGATTCAACTGTACATATTTAAAAAAATAAATTCATACATTTATTTTCATATTGGATTAATATAATTATTTTTATATGCTATATGTCAACGTAAAATAATGCTAATTCGATAATAGTATTAGTTATTTGTGAAATTTGAATCAAATTATAATTTTTTTTATATAAAATCACACAAAATCAAAATTCATATATAATTTTAATATTTACTTCTATTATTTATATTTAGCTTGATAATCTCACAATCTTATCCTACCCAACATGAGAATTAATTGCCTGGTCAGAATAAGTCCATTCTAAAATTGCTTTCTCTATTTGTATACACTGATTTGCAAACCTTGTCTTTGCATTTAATAGATGTTTATCCCTTGATTATCTCTACCAGTTATGTATTTGGAAGCAAATACTTTTTTTTAAAAAAATTATAAGAATACAACTAACACGATTTAAATCTATATCACATTTATAATAATAAACAATTGTATTATCAGTGTGATTTAAAAAACCTCGTGTAAAAGATAGTGTGAGCAGCTGAAAATGATGACTCAACATCAACATTATACTATAAAATAAATATATATCTATTTGATCCTATCCTAATTCCGTAGGACACTGTTCTACATGTAGAAGGTAAAGAAGAACTAAAGATACAAAAGAAAGGTGATGGAAACGGAAAATGGAAAAGGCAGGCAGGCGGGCAAATGGATGGAGGATGCCCTTGAGAAACTGACAAATTCTAGGATGACGACTGTCCATGTGGCCAAAACTTGAACACATGTTGACCATGCGGCGACCCACAGTGGCTGATACTCTCACGTTTACTTCACTTTGACCCTAGCTTTGGCCCCGCCCTTGCACATGGATTCACCCTTATTTTGTCTCTGTTCCTCCACCTTGTTTTGTCTTTTCTTGCCTATGTGGACCCTTCTCTTTTTCATCATTAGAGAAGATGAAATCTTCTGTTTTTTCTTCAATTGGAGAGCTGTTAAGATCAGCTTGAACAAAAGAAACTGTATGTGTGCAATTGGAATGCTCTATTGTGCTCCTATTTCAAAAGGGGGACTAGGTTTGCGGCAAGCTTACTAGGTAAATGATTCCCTACTATGATAATTCATGTTATGCAAATAGCGTAAAAGAGAATAATTTTTTTTACTAAAAAAACACATTAGCTTCAATTCTCAGAAAAATTTAAAAGCGTCACAAAAATTCCACTTAAAATTTAATCATCTGGATAAAATCTTTTTATAATTTAATTTAATAACACAATATATCACTACAATTATATCCTACAAAAATAACAATTAAGAGCACGAGAAATTTAACGAGGCTTGACAAATTACACCTACGTTCTCAAACACTACTAAATATATTTCACTGCAAAAGATATAAGTGGGATTGTGCTATTTCAACAATTCAAGATACGGGTACTTTTTTTTATTTTTGGAAACTTTGCCATATTCATCTTCCCACGTGAATGGAGCTACAGAAGGGCTCAATTATGCACTTTCAGAATGTCCTTTGTGTTAGGAGCATAATGAAACCGTCTAGAAGTTATTCAAGGAATGTAATTTTTCTAGGTAGTTTAGTTTGGATGCCATCTGCCACTCAAATTGGATGAGTTACATCACATGATGTTACTTCAAAATCTACAGGATTGACTTGATACAGTTGATGCTACTAGTGACATAGGTCACAAGTTCTTCGCTTATTTTATTGTCGGTTTATGGATCATTTGAAAAGTTAGAAATGCAACGATATTTAATCATATCACTCATAATCTTATTAGAATTAAATTAATAAGTTTTCATCGACCATTCTCAATGCCTTCAATCAAATTAAATTTGAGTGTTTCCAAATCGTTGAAGGTTCAGAGATTGTCTGTAAATAGATCTAATGAATTACATTGCATTACAGCACTAGTACTTGCTAGTTGCAGGATTAGATCTTACTTTGGCACACTCTCTAGTGTAACTCTGAGCTCCATTATATATTATTATTCTCACGGCTATTATTGCTTCCACTATGAGATTACAATGTGGCTTCTTGTGAATTAAAGGATAAGTCCCAAATATGGATTAACATTCTTCTACAATGAGTGCCTAATCATTCTAAAGGATAAGATTTACTGTATCTGGACGTGAGTTAAAGTGCACTTAAATGTGTTTTATCTTCCTATTATTGCTCGACAAATTATGCTTACGTGCTCAAATACTGTAAAAGATTTAAGTGGGATAGTACTATTTCAACAATTCAAGATATTGATACTTTTTTTTTATTTTTGGAAACTTTACCATAATCATCTTCCCACATGAATGGAACTATATAAGGGCTCAGTTATGCACTTTCAGAATGTCCTTTGTGTTAGGAACATAATGAAACCGTCGAGAAGTTATTCAAGGAATGTAATTTTTCTAGGTAGTTTGGTTTGGATGCCATCTGTCAGTCAGATTGGATGAGTTACGTCATATAACGTTACTTTAAAATCTACATGGTTGACTTGATACAGTTAATGCTACTAGTGACACAGGTCACGAGTTCCTCACTTATTTTTATTATTGACTTATGGATCATTTGGAAATTTAGAAATGAAACGATATTTGATCATATCATTCATAATCCTATTAGAACTGAATTAATAAGCTTTCATCGACCATTCTCAATGCCTTCAATCAGATTAAATATAAGTGTTTCCAAGTCGTTGAAGGTTCAAAGATTGTCCGTAAATAGATCTAATGAATTACATGACATTACAGCACTAGTACTTGCTAGTTGCGGGATCAGATCTTACTTTGGCACACTCTCTAGTGTAACTCAGAGCTCCATTATATATTATTATTCTCACGACTACTATTGCTTTCACTATGAGACTACAACGTGGCTTCTTGTGAATTAAAGGATAAGTCCCAAAAATGGATTAACATTCTTCTACAATGAGTGCCTACTCATTCTAAAGGATAAGATTTATATCTGGACGTGGGTTTAAGTGCACTTAAATATGTTTTATCTTCCTACTGTTGCTCGACAAATTACGCCTACACTTAAACACTACCAAATATATTTCATTATAAAAGATATAAGTGGGATTGTGCTATTTCAACAATTCAAGATACTGGTACTTTTTTTATTTTTGGAAACTTTGCCATAATCATCTTCCCACATGAATGGAGCTATAGAAGGGCTCAATTATGTACTTTCAGAATGTCCTTTTTATTCAAGGAATGTAATTTTTCTAGGTAGTTTGGTTTTGATGCCATTTGTCACTCAGATTGGATGAGTTGCGTTACTTCAAAATCTATAGGGTTGACTTGATACAGTTGATGCTATTGGTGACACAGGTCACGAGTTCCTCACTTATTTTATTGTCGACTTCTGGATCATTTGAAAAGTTAAAAATTAAGGATATTTGATCATATCACTCATAATCCCATTAGAACTGAATTAATAATAAGCTTTCATCGACCATTCTCAATGCCTTCAATCAGATTAAATCTGAGTGTTTCCAAACTGTTGAAGGTTCAAAGATTGTCCGTAAATAGATCTAATGAATTACATGGCATTACAGCACTAGTACTTGCTAGTTGTGGGATCAGATCTTACTTTGGCACTCTCTAGTGTAACTTAGAGCTCCATTATAATTATTATTCTCACGGCTACTATTGCTTCCACATGAGACTACAATGTGGCTTTTTGTGAATTAAAGGATAAGTCCCAAAAATGGATTAACATTCTTCTACAATGAGTGTCTACTCATTCTAAAGGATAAGATTTACTGTATATGGACATGGGTTTAAGTGCACTTAAATGTGTTTTATCTTCTTACTATTGCTTTACAAATTACACCTACGTACTCAAACATTACCAAATATATTTTACTATAAAAGATATAAGTAAGATTGTCCTATTTCAACAAATCAAGATAATGGTACTTCTTTTTATTTTTGGAAACATTGCCATAATCATCTTCCCACATGAATGGAGCTACAAAAGGGCTCAATTAATGCACTTTCAGAATGTCCTTTGTATTAGGAGCATAATAAAACTGTCAAGAAGTTATTCAAGGAATGTAATTTTGTTAAGTAGTTTGGTTTGGATGCCATCTGTCACTCAGATTGGATGAGTTACGTCACATGACGTCACTTCAAAATTTATAGGATTGACTTGATACAATCGATGCTACTACTGACACAGGTAACAAGTTCTTTACTTATCTTATTGTTGGCTTATGGACCATTTGGAAAGTTAAAAATAAAAATATATTTGATCATATCACTCATAATCCTATCAGAACTGAACTAATAAACTTTCAACGACCATTCTTAATGCCTTCAATCAAAATAAATTTAAGTGTTTCCAAATTTAAAAAATTGCCCATAAATGGATCTAATAAATTACATGGTATTACAGCTGTGGTACTCGCTAGTAGCAGGATCAAATCTTACTTTAACACACTCGTAAGTGTAACTCAAAACTCCCTTATAGATTATTCTTCTCACAGCTACTATTGCTTCCACTATGAGACTACAATGTGGCTTCTTGTGAAATGAAGGATAAGTCACAAAAATGGATAAACATTCTTCTACAATGAGCGTCTATTCATTCCAAAGGATAAGATTTAACGTACTCATGTGAGGGTTTAAATGCACTTAAATACGTTTTATCTTCCTATTTAAAAGTTGAAGAGTTTATAGATATTTTATCACAAAAAATTTGTTTAGTCTAATTAAAATTATAAATAATAGTAAATGATCTTATAGAATTGAGTAATTTTTTTAAAATTTTCTCTTTATATTTTTCAACCTATTATATCAATTGGCGCATGAAGTTAACCACCTTTTTCAATTTGGTACCAATGTATTAGAAGCATGTCATCATATTGGTCCACTTTGTCAGAATCTGAAGTGAAAATCTATGATGCCTAACAACTGTATAAGGAAGGTCATAATAAATCCATTAGCTTCAAATAAGGCAAAGACAGAAAGTGGAAGTGGAATGAGGAAGGAAGACCCACCAGTTGAGGGGGCGGTCCGATAGGACAAAAGGGATAAGGTCATAAAGCAGGGTGGTCACTGACTCAGTGGTCAGATCAGGTCAGGTCAGGCCTACAAGCAGCCCAGTCAAAATTGAATTCAATACTGAGAAGGTTCTTCTTCTAACAATCCCATCCAGTAGACATAGGGGAGAGCTTGAAAACAAGGGTGACTGGGGGAATTGCTATTATCCATTAAGCTACTCGTGGCAATAAAAGATTGGAACTTGGATGCCAATACCAAAAAATTCAAAGCACGATAAAAGGCAACCGGAAAAACATAAAAACACTTTTTAAGGTAACGCAATGAATGATCGTCGTCAGCCACAACTGCCTATAAATTGTCATTAATGACCCAAATATCAGTTATTTTTCTTATGATTTCCTTCTCTCTTATAGAACAGAGCTCAAGCTTCACGTGTCTTTCCCTTCTCTTTTCTTTTTCCCATCCTTTATTTCTGTTGTGTACTGTTTTCTTCTGCTACTCATTTGCTTTGCTTTCCGTTCATTTCCTCTTTTTCTCTCAAGTTCCATCCTCTCTCTTTCCGTTTCGTTTCTTTCCTTTTCTCTGCTTCTTTCAAGCGTATCTCTTTCTCTCTATATATACGTGTCTCACCTTGTTGAAGAGTACTAACAAGAGAATGGAGGGAAGGAAAAATGTGGGATCGTCCTCTTCTTCCATCACTTATCAGCTCTTCGGTTCAAAAGATTCACCACCTTCATCTTCCGCTGGAATTTTCGGCTCTTTATTTGCTCCTCCATCCAAGGTATTTTTATGGCCTTTGGTGATTCTTTCTTTCCTTTTAATCTTTTTATGCATCATTTCTTTGGTATTCCATGTTCTTGGCAATGGGGTTTTCAACTTTTTATTGTTTAGGTTCCGTGGAGTTTCAAAGATTGAATCTTTTTTCAATCGGGTAATTTGAAACGGTTCAAGAAACTGTTGTTCCAAAGTTGTTTGTTTTATAATCAGTGCTTTACGAAGGGTGGTGAATTTGAAGGCCTTTTTGTTCTGAAGGCTTTTGATGACTTGACACTCTTCTCGTTCTTGGTTTTGTTCCTATGCTTTCTTCTTTTGCAAATGCATGCAAGTTCTCTATCAAGGCAACTTGACCTGTTCTGCTTCTCTTTTGTCTGTCTTTTAAGATTTTCTTCAGAAAGTTTTAATTTCTCTAAGGTGGTGCAGGCTCAGATTTTCGGAAGGGAGTCCCTACGTCCTGCTGGGGCTAAAACCCAGCATTCTCCAAATGAGTCTTGGAACACAAAGCCCGGAGCCTCTGGTTTGTGCATCAGTCTTACCTTTTACATGATTTTCTTCTGTGAGTAGGGCATGATTTTGATATTTGAACCTATTATTCCAAACATGAAAAGACAAAAGGTTTTACAATCTTGCTATTTTCTTTCCCTTTTTGCTGTTCTTTCCTTCTCTTGCAAGATCCTTGAGATGACTATGGTAATTGAACTAACACTGTTTTGTCAAATCATATATTGGTTCTAGTTTTATTTATCCAATTTCCACCTTTTTTTGGTTTTTAATTATATAGATATAATCAGAAGATTAATGTCTTTGCTTGATTACACAAATTAGTTCTTTTATTATGTCCATTTATTCTGAAGCGCTAGGTAATTCTTCCAAAGCATATGAAGGTGAAAATGACAATACGGAAAATCGAGACAAGAGTTACATGTATCGAGATCAACAAATACACCCATGTCATTTAAGTTCATCCATCTACTACGGTGGCCAAGATCTATACGTATGTCCCCCGGGTAGCCAGGGCTCTGAACTGGACTCTGTGGTGAGTGTATAGGCATCACATAATCAACAACATTGCTCTCTTTAGTTTGATGAGTCTTTGGATTTAGGAATAGCTAACATGTTTGCATAACTTTCTAGTTCAAGAAAGACGACGGAGAAGATGATTCAGGGGCTGCAACAAGAGGAAACTGGTGGCAAGGTATGAATTTGTCTAATGGGGTATACTGGACCCGTACCATACCGAATAACATTTTGAACTGTAAGGCTGACATCTTTGTTTTTCCCTTTTTTTTTTTCATGCAGGGTCTCTATATTACTAAAAGTTTGATCGCCAGTCAACGTACTTATCTCAAGGTACCTTTTGTCACATATTCATAGTCACTGAGGTTATACATCAGCACATATATGCTTATTCCATGTTGTTTCTTTGTTTTTTGAATTTATCCTCGGCAGGTACATAGAGGAAGGTATAGATATGTGGGAGGAGGATTACAGTAATCAAACGCTGCAGACAGTTAGCCTGTATTACTTTCTCGAGCCAAGCAAATATAGTTATTTGGTCTCCCTTCTTCTCTTTAAAGGATAATGGAACTTGTTCTTCTTTTCTTGTAATAAACATATGCTTTAGTGACTTTGATATGATAGTTCTATATATGATGAGTTTACTGCTTTTGCTCCATCTATCACTCTTTTCTGCTTTTCTTTAATCAATATGAGTTTACGTTTCCATTAGGAATAATTTTTATCTTGTTATCCAAGTCTTGTCATGATTTTTTTATAGTCTACTCATCTCTTACGTGGAATTTCAAGAAAAGAAGAAAAAACAGAAAGTCCTACCTTGCTTGATTAAGAAAATGGGTTGAGTTTAAAATCAGTTTCTGATTCGGGTTCTGGTTTTTCAACTCAGATCATTTACAATCCAAAAGGAAATTAAAGAAACAAAGTTTTAGTTTTGCTTTCTAAACAAGTCAAAAAGAATGAATCAGGGACATAGCTTTCACTTTGAAACTGTCATTGAGATACCTGAAACCAATGAAAGCCCCACATTCTCATTTCATGACCCTCAGCTGGTATCTAAAGATGCCACGCACCATAAACGGTTAAAAGCAACCATCAATTGAGCGTGGCCCATATGCCACAAGTATCTACCAATCCATCCAAAATAGTCTGTCTACTCTACAAAACTGCCCTTTCAATTTCGACTCTTGAATTAAAAGCAGTCACTATCAATCTGTGGGGTGGGACAAATGCTTATGCTTTACATACAGTGGTCGTTAAAGAAACTTCATAAAGTCAAGACAAATACTATGCAACCACATTTTTTACTCTTTTAAGCATCATCTTGATGTGATTTCTTTTTCAAACATGTATATATTAGAAATGATATTTTAGTTTGATATGCAATTGGAATGTTTTGATGTTCAGGGATCGATTTCGATGTTTTTTGTTTCCATATTAGTTGAAACAGTTTTGATCCAAAGAAGAGACATGGATGATTTTATTGAACTTCAAGATTGGATATAATATAAACATGCTTTAAGCTGTTATTCATACAAAGGTAAGCTTAAAGCTACATATTAAGTGGTGGTACAACAAGAGAGCTCCAGCACTGTTTATGTCTCCCAAATTTTCCATTCAAGGAAGTGTATAAGCTGCAAAACAAGCAATTATAACATAAGAAAATTTTCGAAAGAGAGGAGTGAAAATGGAGCAATGAGAGAAAATCAAGACTCACCTCCGCATTTGTAACCGACTGGACGGTTGGCTATGTTGCAGCGTTTAGGGATGGTTATGGCAATCTCAGGCTTGATTCCAGATGCTTGAGCAGTGTTGGAGAGCATAACGGCACAGAGACATTTCGCACTTTGGCCGATTTTCCTCACCTGAGCGCAGCAACTGGCTGAAACAGGGGCATTCTCGTCTTGTGCAGCTTCGGCACATGGGGCTAGCTTCATTGCCTCGTTATCAGGAGATGATTTCCCACATTCCCCTGCTGCATCAACCACCTTTCCCAGGCTAATAAGCACAATCAATCCCATAACAGAGATGAGTTTCATTGCAGCTGCCATCTTTTGTATCTGAAAAAAATCCAACAACCCTCAGCTGAACCTGAATCTGACTCTGAAATCTGAATGCAGATTGCCCTCTTTTGAAGGGGGGTATTTATACCGAAACTTGAGCATGTAATGGAATTGCAGCCTCATCCACTAATGGTATAATGGAGGTGGCACTACAAGGAGAGACAATTTTATAATTGTAGCACTTCGGTTTAAGAATTATAGATTTGTTGTTTGAATCGTTGTAGTCCCATCATATATCAAAGCATTCATCCATCTGTCATCATCTCAACGACTGTGTAAAACCCTCAAAAGCTTGACATTTCGACACTTCAGCTGCCATTTCTGGAACTCCACACTCCATTGCCAACAACAACGACCCAACAGAGTGCGTGTTCCAATCATGAAACTTTTTGTTGTGGCTACGTGTAATCAACTTATAAGCAACTACTCCCATCTTTATTACCAGTGTCATCAGGCCACCTAAGTTATATGATATTGTATATGTAGATAAATAATAGGTAGTTTGGCAATTTCTGTTCTATGTTTGATCTTCGAAATATTGAGCTATGATCAAATTTGAGACCATAAATGAATGCCATGACAAAGCATGAATCACTCAACTTATTTATCATTTACAATAACAAGGTGAATGTTTGTCATTCTGAAGCATCTTCTAATTCCTACCAAATTTAAAACTTAAAGAAAAGATGTAAAATTGATTCATGATGTGCAACATTAGGGCTCTTTCTCAGGAACTGGCTCCAGTTTCGATAAGCTCATTGCCTCTTTTATACATTCAAAAGATACTGATGCTTCTTGAGTTATGGTTGAACCTGATTCCGTTCCTTCATCTGGATTACTGTATTCCTTCGGGCTTAAATCGATACTAAGATAATCTGTCAAGACCTTTGTCACGCCCATCCCACGCTGAGGAACTTTGCTGCTTGAAAGAAATGGTGATCTATCACCCTTTGCAGGGGTAGCTAGCTGTGCTGGTGAAAAGTTCGGGGTTGAAAAAGCTGTTCTATAAGGAGTGCTGGGGAAGGGCACTGAGTAAGGAATCGAAAGACTCTTCTGACCAATAAGTCCAATCCTGGACAGTGAAGAGAATTGATCTGAATGCTTGGTCAAGTCATCCACATAGAGCACATCATCAATACGCGCGATAATGTTGAATGCAAGGCTTTCCAAAACTCTCGAGTAGCTCTCCAATATGGATTTCCCAACATCCTAATTAACACCATAATGTTCATTTATCAGGATGAATTTTGTAATTAAAAGCATTCATAAGAACAAATCTCAAATTCAAACTATTGACACAAACCTTGTTGTACTGAATTTTACTCATATCTAAAGTGGTCTGGGGAAGACCAGGGAATCGCTGCTTCAAGCAAAGCAGGAGGCTCTCTGCTCGATCTGCAAGCATTTCTCTTTTGTCAGAATCGATCATTAGGTCCTTGACCAAATCCCATGATGACTTAGAACTGGACCGATTTGTGCTGATGGGTTTGGAGTTTGATTTTTTCCGCCATAAATATATTGAGGCCTCCACTCGGTTGGCAATCTCAATAGCTTGATGCTCGGATGACAAATCAAGGCAATCAAGAAGGCATTCAGGTGTAAACATATCCGATGAAATATAGCGATAAATGAGATCTCCTAAGCTCGCTCGGCTATTCTGAAACAAATTCGTATCAAAATTTTAACAACAAAAACTTCATAAAATACATAATGCCAAGTATTTATTCATTGTCTTTTACCTTTGGAAGAGATTCCAAATATGATTCAGGGACTTCCATGTCAGCTAGAGTAATACTATTGATTGCCATGGCAGCTTTTAGGATCTGGTTTGTGCAATCACGTTTATGCTGCAACTGCTTCCTTGAATTTTCATGGAGTCCCCCTGGTGGCACTCGAGACACAGGAAGCCACCATTTTTCCTCTTGACGTTGAAAAGCTTTTCGGAACGAGGTGGATCCATCAGCCTCTGGGGCTAGAATCCCTTGATCAACATACCAGAACTCTGTATCGGTGAAAGTATCTAATATCTCCTGTAAAAATTATTGTTATATTAAAAATACAACTCTGTCAACAGAATAGTAACCTCATTGTTATGGAGTTAATGGATCTCACGAGTAGCATGTTGTCCAATTTTCTTAAAGCTGGGAGATTAATGTAAAGATCCGAACGAGGTCTGCAAGTCATGACCTGAAATCATAACAAAAGCCAGTCATGAATTCGAATTAGACTATATAATTATAAAACCTTTTTTCATGATTATATAAGTATACAAGTAGCTTAGGGAGGCTCTCATTACCAGTAGCATTTGATTTGAATTGCCAGAAACTAGACATGGCACTCTAAACTAATAATCTTTCATTGGATACAGCTTGTTCCCTAGAACTCAAAAACTGTCCTAATGTCGCATTTTCAAAGCATGGAAGGAGTTTATAGGGAGAAGAATCGATAGCTTTACCTCGAGCTTGCTTCCATCCGGGAATGTCTGCCACGAAGGTATCAACTCAACAATGTGATCACTAACAGAAAGAAGCCATTCCATCTCTCGACGCCACATTGCTTTCTTCTCAGGAGGAACTGGTTCTAACCTCCATATTTGCCCAAATAAGGTAGCTTCAAATGGAAGTGAATGGGAAATAACCATCAAACTAAAGAAACAATAGCAATTGACCAACATAAAATCAGAAACAAATGCCCACATAGGTAAACAGAATAGAAGAAACAGCATACCACAAAGATTGGTGATGGCATTTGAAATAGCCAAGGCTGTGCAAACACCATTTCCACACCCAGACATATCTTCTCCAAGCAACAATTTTGCAAATCTTTCCTTCATCAGCTCAATCTCTGAAACCCCCATTATTAACCAATAAAAAAGAAATTCAATTGAGAGACAAATTCAAATGATAATCAATAATAATACCTGAGATTGTGGAGCCTTGTTTCTCTAATTTCCTATTATCCAATGGGGTTTTCTTTCCATCTTCACTACAATTAGTACTGGTGCAGTCTTCTGTCCCAGCATTTTCCTTTGCAGGCCAACCTAACGAAGGTGGTGAAGCAGATCCTTCCTCGGAACTACTGTGACTGTGTTCCTCCTCATGCCCGGTTGTTTCGGATGTTAAAAAATCAGAACTTGAACTACTTTCCCTACCCTTGTCTTCAAGCAACTCGGCAAAAGTCCCCATTTGAACCCCATTCTCACTAAAGCTTTCATTTTTTCCTTTAAAGCTCCCTTCTTTCTCAACCAAACCCTCCATTTCAGTTTGCTGTTCTTCAAAAGGACCAGGTGAAGGACAAAATACAGAGTTATTTACTATCATACCACTATATTCTAACCTCTGTGAGCAACACACATTGGACTCTATAGCTTTGTAACACAAGCTTCTAAAAGATTTTGAAACCCAAAAGCTCTTAGCTTTTAGCTTTGGCGAAGGCATACAAAGCTTCAACTGGTGATATCGTTGTTGCTGCTGTTTGGTAGAGCCTATTTACTCCTGGTTGGTGAGAGCTCCTCCATCCATGAGGTCGCCAACATGTCTACTTCAATCGGGTAAAGTGGAAGCAAAATAAAAAAAAAAGAAATGCAGAGAAATTTGGTGTGGGGTTTTCCTTCTTTTTCCTTTTATCTTTTTTATGTGACAGAAAAAAGGCAGAAGCTTTATGTTCTTAAATATATGGAGTCAAGCTATTGATGATTACTGAGGCCTGCTCAAAGACATGACTGGGGAGCCTTTTTCTTCACCTATAAAACTATTTAAGACCTCCCAATATTTCCCATTTTCAGAAATTTAAGCTACTTCCTGTTTTTAATTTTATTTTTTTAACCAAATCAAAACAAACAAATCTTAAAACTTTCCGGGCTCTGTTTGAAATTTAAAGATAAAATGTAAGTTAATGAGGAGTCGTGTAGGCGACGGATTTATCATTGATCCATGATATCTAAAAAAAACAAAAACTTTATAAAATTCTAAACTTTCAACCAATCAAGTTGTTTAGTTCCAAGGACGCACCAAATTTTTTGGCTTTCAAAAACTGTTCCATTGCCGGGTTCTCCAGGTTACTTTTCATGGCCATGTCCCAATGTATTAAACAAAACCGTGGTATCTATATGCTTGGGGAAGTGCTGAAATTTCCTAGAAGGAAATGGTGGGTTCTTTGGCAACCACATTGTAATGGATATACTAAGGATAATGGAAAAGGATGCCTTTGTCTCATGGGCAACATCAAAATGGAATACTATGCAGGGCAGGCGAGTTTAGTAATTTCAGGGAGGGAATCAGGGATTATTTTGTAATTTTACCGGATCTCCATCCCATTTGAGGGGTAACCGCATCATGGAATATGATTATTCAAATAAAAATCACATTTTTTTAATAAACATAGTTAGGGTTTTAAGGAACATCTTAGGTAAATGAAAAATAAATCTGAGGGCTATATATATTGTTTCATAAAGAAATCATTGTTCAGTGAATGCTGACCTCTGGTGTTAGCCTTTTTTAATTGTTTTCCTTAGAAACTATGGCATTTTTTTTATGCTTTTTAATGTAAATTTATGGGGAAAACCCAAATAGCAAAGCAACAAGGTTTAAGGATTGGGAGCAGAATGAAAGCATATCAGAGATAACTAAGAATGGGAAAGTGAGATTGGAGTTGAAGCGAAGTTGTCATGATTGGTTAAATCATCCCTTCCCTCTGTTTACCACACTTCTCACTATGCTCCTTTTTCAGACTTTGCTTGCAAGGCTTAAGCTTGGTTGTTCCAAGTTCAGATTTTGTTTGCTGATGTTGACTTCCTAATTGAAACCACTTCAAAAATGGGGAAACCATTCTTTTAAATTTGTTTTTCTAAAAGGACCAAAAATGGTAAATGTTCAGGTTAAAAAAGTTTAAAATTTTTAAAAATCAATAGACTTGCGAACCAGTGAACAGGGCTAAAAAATTTAATTAAATTGATAATTGAATCGATTTTTAAATATTTTATTTTTTATTCTTAATAATTTTATTTGTTTGAACCAATCAGATTAGTCGTTTTGGGAATCAATTGGTCACCAGTTTGAAATTGATTCAACCAATTTTTTAGCTCAGTTCAATCAGTCCATATCGATTTACGGGTCAATTAATTTTTTATCTCTCACCAAACCGATATTCCAATCAATTCCCAATCCAACTGACCAGTCTAGTCCAGATTAGATAACATTGAATTTTGGTATTTTTATTTATATTTTTAAAAAAAATATTTTATTTTTTCAATTTTAAAGGCATTTTCTCATAATTTTTATTTAAAAAATACATTTTTAATTTAAAATACATATTTTTGTTTTTATTTAAAATATGTAAAGGAATTATTTTTTAATTTTTTATTTACTTTCAAAGAATAATGATCAAATCGATAAAAATTTAAATATTAAGGGCTAATAAATTATTTTATGTTTGATATTATTAACATTAACAGTAAAACCAAACGGAAGAAGCCAAAGATTTTTAAATTAAAAAAATTCAACAACGTAATGTCTCAAAATTAAATTTAAAATTCTAAAAAAAAACCCTTGGATAGATTCGAACACTTTGTTTTTTAGGGACTCAAATATTTGAATATTGAAACCAAGGCATTTAAGAAAGGGAGCCTTTTTTCTGTTAGAAGCATGAATTGGATCGCTTCTTTATTGCTTTGTGTTGAGCTGAAATCAAGCTTTTTGAAATTTGAATCAACATCACATATTATTTTTTATCAAATATTGTTCATATTTAAACTCAAAATCCACCCCTCAATCTCTGAAAATTGCTTCGTTTTATTTTTCACATTAATTACCTCAAAATATGTTTGGTAAAACAAAACAAATATTCAATCCCTTCAGCCCACAACTTGGATAAGAAAAGCCCAAAAAAATAAGGTCTCCAAGGCCCAATTTAGTTTCAAACCAACACAAACAAATATATCAACCATATGAATTATTTTAGTAATCTTGAGTTAAATGATATAACTCAGTAATAGAGATATAATTGAAATGATTATATAATAGAAATATCTTGTCTAAATGAATAGAGTGTTCGGTGAACAATTCGGTTTTTGTTTCTTTATATTTGTTTATCAAGTTAAATAAACGAATATGAAACAGATTTCGAGGCTCATGTATAATAAAGCTTGTTTAATTTATTTATTTATTTATTTATAATTTTGAATAAACTTGTTTATGTTCGTTTAAATATCATTTAATAAATACTCTAGAACCCAACAAGTGGCTCCAGTGAAAAAGAGGATGTTGTTCATCCTAGGGGTCTCGGGTTTGAGCACCTTTGTGTGCAAGGTGTGTGTGCGTTGTCAAAGGATTAAGAAAATATGAACAGATACTATCATTTAATCACACCAGTATGTTTAAAACTCATTTACTATTTGATTATTGTATATTAATACAATTATTTTATTATTTGTGTGATTGTTTCTTTATTATTTATAATATAGTTATTAATATTTAGGTCACGTTTGGTTCGCTGTAATGGAATAGAGTTGTAATAGAATAGAGTTGTAATGGAATAGAGATGTAATGGAATATGACTGTAATCAGTAATTCAGTTGTTTGGTTGAATGGAATGGAATGGAATAGAACTGTAATAGTATTTTTGTGTTTGGTTGAATGGAATGATGCTGCAATAGCATAATAAAAAGGCTTAAAGGACTAAAATACCCTTAGCAGAAATTTTTTTAGGTAAATGATTATTGTTATAAAATTTTAATAAGATTATTATTAAATATAATTTACTAAAAATAATAAATAATTTAATTATATTTTAACATAATTATTATTAAATATAATTAAATAAAATAATATATAATTTAATAACGTTTTTAATATAATTATTATTAAAATATAAATTAGTAAAAATTATAATATATAACTTACTTTATTAATTTTAAATTACAATGCATATGTAAGATCAAAGATCAAGAGGAAATAAAAAAGACATTTGAAAAACATTAGATAACTGATAATTGTTTTAGTTGCTTCCAAACATAAAACTATGTAAACAGTTTTAGAACAAAACAAAACCATAAAAAAAATACATGTTTACCTCCATTAAAAATGGGAGAAAAACTTCAATACTAACTCCTTAAAAGAAAAAAGCAAAGTTTATATTACATCAAACAGCAAAAGGATTTTTGGGTTTTGAGCTAAGAGCTAGATTGCTGCTGGTCTCATCCTTGGCCACAGATTGTTTACATGGATCATGTTCACATTCATAATATAATCGGCAAAGTCAACTCCGTTTTCTTCAGCTCTTGCTAGCAACTTCAACTGCAACACAGGGCTTATTTTTCCAGAAATATAAGCCTGCCTTGTAAATGCATTGATGGTGAAGGTTACACCTGATACAAATCACAAATACCCCAAAATTAATTCAGCATAAAAAAAAAAAAATCTTTCCAAGAAACAAAATTGGGAGACAGAGAAGTCACTGGCCATTACAGCCTGCAAAAGAAAAAAAACAAGTTATGTGATTCACTGGCATGCAATAATAATTTGTCTTAAGAAGCATCATTGTCAAGATAGAACCGTTATATGTAGTATTTGCCTTAACAAACATCATGTCAAGATAGAACACTTGTAACTGTAAACTTCACAGCTGAAAATGCTCAAGATTACATGCTTGTGCTTTTACGTACATGGAGAATTTTTAAACATTTTCAATCATTCCATTCCACACCTCTAAAGAATAGTTTCATAGACAACATATTATAGTTGACATCTTAAACTCATTCTCCTCATGTAGTATCAATATAACTGAAGTCTAGTTAATGAAATAAAAACAACCAACCTGGAAGTTAACCTTTACAACGAATATGAAAAAATATATGCAAAAGTCTAGCACAACCAATTAAAATAGTTGCATATAGGTCTTATTCATGCTTTGATATTGAGAATGGAGTGGTGCAAAATTTAGCTCCTAAGTAAACAATGAAAATGATGGGAATGAAAACCTGTGGTAGTCTAATTTGATATTCTATCACAAGAAACTACCCCTCTAATTATCAATTGAAGCCTAAAAAACTATAAGAATATCAATGTTGCAGAATATATGCAAAAAATTTAACCTAGTTGAAACGTTACATGGAATATCTTAAAATCCTTGCATACAGCAGATGCTGGAAGGAGCATAGGCTTACCATACCAATCTGCGTAAAAGCTGCCAAACCAACTATATTGCACAGATATAGTAGAATTTTTTTTTGAAACTACATACGGCAATTAAGATATGATAGAAGAAAAGGTTAAGCACCACGTTGGTTTTGCCATGGGAACTAGGCTTGATGCCTGAACCTTCAGAGCAAAATTAAGCCATTTGAAGAAACGGGAAGATGATTTATAAAATCTATTGGCTTGTAGGTTTCGCCTTAATTGCAACAAAGCTAAAATGCCCTCAGCAACTCAAGAAATTTTGTTGGTTCTTCATCTTCTTTGACAATCTGTTGATAATCAATGTACAAAAAAATAAAAGGTTAGAATGTAGTACAGATTATTTGCTTCTTTTCTATGGGCTGAATGCATAACAAAATCAAACAGAAAGTGATGCAAACAGAGTTCAGACACAAATCTTATATATTTTTCCTATTAGTAAACAGGCTTTCTACATATACAAAAGCATCAAACCCAAAGACAATAAGAGGGACCCAGAGAACTCAAAAGAACATGATTACAAACTTGTCTATTTCCATGTCTGACTACAGTGTAGGATTTACTTTGGTTACATACAGCATTGGTGTTAACACTGCCGTAGTTTTTTGCCATCAGCAATTCTAAAGTTATATTGTCCGAAAATGTCATGCTAAGTCCCCAAAATGATTAGACAAATCATGAGACTTAAAATATAAAAAACACAAGAGGAAACAGAGTTATATATATTACCAGTGTCTTTGAAGTTCGAAAGTGAACCAAGACCTAAAGTTTTTAAGACCTAAAATTCAAATACGAGACGTGCCTCAAAATTATAAAGACAGAGAACTCATCTGCAAAGAGATATTTGCATGAATATGAACAAAGAAACTTCTAATATGCTCTCAATATCCATGCAATTGAATCAAATAGTTTTAGCTAAGTAACTTGTTCATTAACAAAGACAAAGAACTCATTTGATATTCATCACCATTGTCATCAATCTAACAGCATTTCCATACAGAACTGTCGCAAAAAATGGTGCCATGTGCACCCAAATCTATGGCTCAACCAACAGATCATTATCAAAAAACAATATCTTTCTATAGTAAATAAAAGAAATAAGAATTCTGATCCACTTTAAAACAAACACAACTCACCCCTGAAATAGAATCAAGAAGGCTTCTTTTCACCAAAACTCCTGATGCCTAAAAGTAGAAAAGGCATAAAGGAAGCCCCAAAATCAAGACATAATAAATAGGGTGATGGATGAATCAACTAAAAAAGAGAGAACGGAAGAGTCAATGAAGAGAACAGAGGATAGCCACTCCGAGAAGGAGCCTATATCAGGGCCGATTGGGTTTTTTTTTTACAACTATTTGGCATTTTTCTCAAAAGAAAAAGAAAGTTGGAGTTAAAAAAAGAGAATCGGCACAAAGAAAAAGTAGAAAGAACGAAGAAAGGAAAAATAGAGAAAGGTAAAGATGGAAAAAAAAAGAAACTTACCGATGAGGCTGGGAGAAGATGATGTTCCAATTACAGTTACTTCCGTATATGGGTAGAGATGAGGGCAAAAAAAAAAAATTAGTTCACGCGTTGAATAGCTATTCAAAGGTGGGGGAAGGGAATGGCTATTCAGCCTTCTCTCGTAATAGACCCTGAATATATTCAGGCTTGTAATAACATTACAGCCAACTAAACTAATGTTTAGCGGTGGGCCCACAGAATTAGGCTGAAATGTATTCCTAAGCTCCCAACCAAACATACCGTTATATTTAACTAGTTTATATCTAAAAGTTAATATCCATATATATATATATATATATATATATATATACATGGATATTATTCATAAACATATTCGCAAATATGTTGATTTTAACTTAATAGAACAAATATAAATATATAATTTTAAATAAACAAATGCTAACACTTTTGAAATTCCAAACAAATGAATAATCTTAAAATAAAAACAAATGGACATAATTTGTTGATTTTCAAACCTATGAGTATACTTTGAAAAAAAGCTACCCAATATTCGCTTTGTCCATGACCCTGCTCATATTGCTTTGACTGAGCTGCATTTATTAGACAAATATAATTTTCAGAGTTGAACCTTTCCTCCATGTCCATGTCCATGTTCATATACCTTTGCCATTTGTTGACTTTCCATCATGTTGGCTCTCAATTGATCAGATAAAGGATGACTAAGTTGACTAAAGCAGGCTTATATCTCCGTCCGTAATGAAACTAGCAAATCCTCCCTCTGTAAGTAGCAAGAAGCCAAGGTCACCCTCCAAGCGAGGATCAAAGGTAGCATAATGGGCGAAGAAGCGAAGGTTTTTGGATTTTGGGCAAGCCCTTACAGCCACAGGGTACAGCTGGCTTTGAGCTTGAAAGGTGTTCCATATGAATACATAGAAGAGGATATCTTAAAGAACAAGAGTGATTTGCTTTTACAATACAATCCCATTCATAAAAAAGTTCCGGTTTTTCTCCACAACGGGAAACCAATTGTAGAGTCCATTGTTATACTTGAATATATTGAGGAAACTTGGATAGCTAATCCCATTTTACCACAGGATCCTTATGACAAAGCCATCGGTCGATTTTGGACCAAGTTCATCGATGACAAGGTATAATTTGTTTTGTTTTTTTTAGTTTAATCTTTCTTATTCAAACATCATATTTGAATTTTGGACTAAAGAATAATCTTAAAATATGGATATTAAATCCATTTGTGCCTCACTTCTTTTCGTGGTGTACATATAGTGCTTGCCTGCGGTTAGGAAAGCTGCATTTAGCCCTGAGAATGAGCGAGAAAAGGCGGTGGAAGAAGCTTGTGAGTGTCTAAAAACGCTTGAAAGTGCACTGAATGGAAAGAGATTCTTTGGTGGGGATGCAATTGGAATGGTAGACATTGCTGCCAACTTTCTTACCATTTGGCTTAGGACCATTCAAGAAGCTACGGGAATGGAGGTGTTGTCGGTTGAGAAATTCCCCGACTTGTTTAAATGGGCTGACGACTTCATAAGCTGCAGTGTTGTTAAGGAAAGTTTGCCTCCTACAGACAAACTATTATCCTTTGTCAAAGCTAGTCTTTCCCAATAATTAGCTGGTTTTGTCTGTAATCTTCGTTTATGTTTGGATGCTCTACTTGATCTTGTTTTGAGCCAACAATAAATTAAAAGTCTTAAATAAAAGGTCATTTTATTTATTATTTCATCATTTCTAGATACTCCATTTTTCGAAATGTATCATGGAGGCCTAGTAGTAGTTGGACTGTATTTTATCCCTTCAACTAAAAAATTATGTAAATTAGTTCCCATACGTTAAATAAAAGAGCAAAACGATCTTTTTATTAAAAATTTCATTCATTTCTAAAATACCCTTTTTAGTGCCAATGTCATGGCTTGTCGCCACAACCTTTATTTTTGAATAGCATACTAAACAGATTCATCATGGTTTTGTGCCACGACCTTCTGATCGTAAAGAAAATGTTGTTGTGATTCCTTGCCGTCTTCGCCAATTTGAATGTTGCGGCGTTGAAAATTATGTTTGATTTTGGCGTTGGTCACTGCAGCCCACCGTTGCAATATTCTTGTCCCAAAAATCTAAGTGGTCTAGTCGATGCGACCTTGCTCATTCATGTCGTGACCTTGTGATCATATTCGCCTAGTGTCATACAATGCCGCGGCTTGGCCTTAGTTCTCAGGATGTCCAAATTTTCCGCCAACTCTTTGCCACCAACTTCCTCCATTTTCAACCCTGCAAATGTAAAATAATCAAGAATTTAATTCGAAAGTATGTTTCTGACTAACAATATTATTATCTAAGAACCTATACTAACACTAAGCTACAAATTTTACAACTTATTCCATGTAGCTAAATGAATATTTTTGCTTTATTTTGATGAGAAAAATGATGAATTTTAAAAAACTATATAGATGATAAATATATTTTGTAAGAGTCATGGATGAATAAGTGAAGAATTCAGTTGGATATAAAATTTTCGTTTAAGGAGTTAATGCGAATAACAAGAGGAGAACCAAACCAAACTACTCTGACAAAATTATAATTGAAGAAAATAGATCGAGGGTTTCTCTATTTAACTTACAAAGAAAATCACTGGTTGAAAACCTTCTTGAAAGGAGGTCTTTTGTGGGGAGGTTATTGTTGCAGATCTTCCATAAAAAGATGATGATGTTGAAGGGATCTTAAGTCGCCAAAATTTTATCCATGTTGCTTGGTGAGTTCTATGGGCACCAATATTGGAGTTTCTCTGGTAAAGATGCATTTTTTATTGAAAAAACTCTTCAAATCAGATTTTCCAACTGTGATATTAATTGAATCAATAAAAATATTTTAAAAAATAATTTAAATTAATAGTATAATAAAAATATTTATGCCTTTCAATTTTTTTCGAAATAATATATATTTAAAAATTATTTTTAAAAAATAAATATATTTTAAAGTAAAAGCCGCATACAATTTCTCACCCATTTGGATATCCATTTATCTAGTCATTTATAGTGCTAAAAGGGTTAAAAATGTGTCATGAGTCTATATATTTCTCGTAAATTTAGAATTAAATTTTATATTTTATTTTTAAATATTTAATCATATTTTTTATTTCAAAATTTAAATTCAATTGTTAATACTGTTCAAATTATTAACAATTTGATCTAAATTTTAAATTTTAAAAATAAAAAAAATAAATTAATAGAAAATAAAAATATAAAATTAAATTTTAAATTTTAAATTTGTAAAAAATACATAGCTTTTACCATATTTTAATCTGTTAAAAAGGGCACACACAAACAAAATATAATTACTTCTTCTAAAGGAAAAATATATACAATTACGTATAAAATGTATATGATTAGGACGCACAATTTTAATAATATGATTATATGAAAAATATAATCATATTCTATAGACCGTCATAATTGACTTTGACTGAGCTGCATATATGAATAATCACTAGTCAAATTTTTTTTCCAATTTCGACTATGCAACTTGTCATCTTATATTTTGTAAATGTACTTCGGAAAGTGTTATACGAATTGTATTAAATTATTCTATTAATTTATTTTTTTATTATTAAAAAATTAAATTAAATTAAAATAGAGTTAATATTTACGATATAAAAAATTCATTTACATTTTAATTAAGTTAATATATTTAAAGCATTTATAATTTTTATTTGAAATAAAAAAAATAATTTTTAAGATATTATTTATCTTCTTTTTATCCATGTGTTTGATTGTAACAGAAACTTTAAAAACTTATAAAAATGGATTAAAAATGTAAACTAGCAAGAAAAGTAATAACCACATTTTTAAGTTTTTTTTCAATGTTTTACATTTTAAATAATTCATAAAATATCTAAAATGTTTAAAACTTTTGGTAATTTTAAAAATTATATTCAAAATGAATTTGAAGTTTCGTTTGTCTAAGTTCATTATAAATTTGATTTTTTTAATATTTTTTATTTTAATTTTTTTACACTTTCACTTCAACGATTGTTGTTTATTTAAATTGTAGAGTCATTATCGTAATGATTGATTTAGTGATCATTGAAAGAGATGTTTTAAGAATACTTTGAAAGCTTTTTATATCATTCAACCTTAACAATTTTATCTGTATTCAAGGGCGAAGCTTGGGGGCTGGCAGGGGCTTAGCCCTTTTAAAATGGAAAATTTTTCATTTAAGTTCTTAAATTTTTTAAAATTTTAAATTAGTGAAGATAAAATTGTATTTTAACTCCCTAAAATGATAAAATTTTAATTTAATCATTTAAAAATTACGCTTTTACTATCGTAAAAATTACAATTCAACATTTGATTTTTATCCATGACTTTTAAAAGTTGAATTAACCATTTGTAATCTTTATTAATATTTCATTTTTATCTATTAGTTTTGAAATTTAATTTACCATCTTCAGCCTTTTATTAGTATTTCATTTTCATCCATAAATTTTATTAATATTTTATTTTCATCTATTAACTTTTGTGTTGAGGAAAAATAAAAAATATTTTTTTGAATTAATATTTAGTACACTAATAATGTATTTATTTTATTTCACAAGTTAAAAAATTAACATGTTTTTTTAAATATTTAAGTGTTTCACTTTTTTCTATAATAAGAAAAATTCTAAAAAACATCAAATATAGATTTTCAGTAAAATAAATACAATTTCTCAGCCATGTGGAAGTAAATTTATCAAAAACACACAAGACACAAACAAAAAAAAAAAACAATTATTTATTGTATACGATTACGACGCATCATCTTATTCATATAATTGACTTTGATGAGCTGCCCTGCATACGCAACATGCCACGTTTATTTATTCTTCTTCAAATTGTATATACCTTAGTAATTTACTATTTTCAAGAGTTGAACTTTCCTGCATTTCCATATCTGTTGCTCTGTCCTTGTTCATAACTTGAATATTCTAACTAGCGCTTGGCAGCCTCACTTGACCGGCACCCGCTTCAGTAAAAGACGAGAGCAGCCCGTCGTTATCAATCATATTAATTTTTTATAGCTACCGTATATCTTCATCCACACGAAAGCTACCAACTCCTCCCTCTATAAGTAGCACCCAATCAAAGTCACCCTTCAAGTGTGGAACACATTAAAACAGAGAAAGAAAAGCAGTGTAATGGGTGAAGAAGTGAAGGTTTTTGGATTTTGGGCAAGCCCTTACAGCTTCAGGGCAGAGCTTGCTTTGAAGTTGAAAGGTGTTTCTTATGAGTACATAAATGAGGATATCTTTGGCAACAAGAGCCCTTTGCTTTTGCAATACAATCCGGTTCATAAGAAAGTCCCTGTTCTTCTTCACAACGGGAAACCAATTCCAGAGTCAGTTGTTATACTTGAATACGTTGAGGAAACTTGGAAGCATAATCCCTATTTGCCAGAGGATCCTTATGACAGAGCTACCGCTCGATTCTGGATCAAGTTCATCGACGAAAAGGTATAATTATTTAATTTTTATGTATGTCTGATCATTTAAAAAAATTAAATCATTCAAAATACTAATATACATTTTATTTCCAGTGCTTTCCTACCCTTTGGCTAGCTGCATGGAGCCCCGAGAATGAGCGAGAAAAAGTGACGAACGAAGCTTTGGAGTATATAAAAACGCTTGAAGGTGCGCTTAATGGAAAGAAATTCTTTGGTGGGGAAACCATTGGAATGGTAGATATTGCTGCTAGCTCTGTTGGGTATTTCATTAGGGTCACTCAAGAAATTATGGGGCTAGAGCTGCTGTCAGCTGACAAATTTCCCCAATTATTCCAATGGTCGGAAGATTTCGCAAATTGCAGCATTGTTAAGGAATGCTTGCCTCCAAGAGACAAACTACTTCCCTTCGTCAAAGGTCTCATTGCCAAATATCAGCAAGATAATGCTAAGGCCTAAGCCCTCTTTCACAATGATTGTCGCATGCAATTTTCCTTCTTTGTACTTGCTGCTTTTGTGTGTTACCAGTTACTTGCTTTTATATTCGAGTAAAATAAATTAAGTAATTGTACTCTTAAATAAGATTGTTTATTAACTGGTCAATGAGGTTTTCCACAATCCCTTTGTCATAGTAATAAATAAATATATAATTTTTTTTATATGTTTAACATGTTTCCGGTATAGTAAACTATTAAAATATATATTTTAAAAAAACATATATCGATTTTTTAAAATTACTTGTGGATTAAAAAAAATACACTGTGAGTTTACCAAATACTCATTCATATTAAAATATAAATCAACCTAAATTAATTTGAACTAAACCTTTTATGAAAATAAATTAAAGTGAGCTTAGATAAGTAAATGTGATCATATATTTAGAATTTGATATTTTATTTTAAAAATTTAAGTCTGATTATTAATAATATTAAACTTTTCTGAATTCCAAATAGAGGTAGAATAAAATAACTTTGACCATATTTCACCAAAACAATGGGAGTTGACACAATGCACCAAAGAGTCAAAAAAAAAAAAAAAGGCCCAACGTAGGTGGTAGAAACTAAGCTTTTGCAGCTCCAAATCCAAATGCCATTATATCTGTCGTAAGAGGTCCAGGAAGACCCCATTAGGCCTGCTTTAATGCCTTAGGTTTCAGGCTTATTAGGAATTAAATCTAATTGAGTAGACGCAATGGGAAAATAATAATATACATGCATCCAATCATTTTGATCGATTTTATCACATTTAAGAATATGAGCTGGTTGAATCATAACGTAGTTGATGTTGGTATTATTTTTAATGCAAGATGGCTTGAATTTAAACACGTTTATTTTACTATTTAAAGATTAAGATAAATTATGAGTAAAGCTTAACATTTTATTTTCTTTCGGACGAACAACGGGCTTAAAAATTTACCATCATTCAAACGCTCAATCTCTATCTCAAGTAGACTTTCGTGAAGTTAAAATCCATTTTCTTAAAATAAGAAAAAAAAATTAGAAGCAAGAATTCAAGAAATATTTACTTTTCTTAGTTTTCTTTCTCGTAGCAGATGTGCCACAATAATGAAATTATATAGAATAGGGTTTTAAATAATATTTGGTTAATTGTACCTTTAGTCCCTAAACTTTATTGAATTTTTAATTAAGTTTTTTCTTGTTTTAATTTCCAAATTTCATTATTGTATATGACCTATTAGGCTTCTAATTATGATGGCAACAAATATAATCTATTTCAATTAAGAAATAATTACATATATAGATCATGAGTGAGATTTAGGGACTTACCTTGACTTCTAATTGTCAGAAGAGTCAAAAGTGATTCAACATGGCCTTTCAGTATCTGCTTATGCATAATTCGATCTCTCAATCATACATATCGAATAAGCTGAAATGTGTGGCACGGTATTTAGATTGGCTTATCCATATAAATCTTACAACTTCTTGCATTAACTCAAACTAATTGCGTTGACTAATGACTTGTGAATCAATGATTAATACGAGTCAATAACAAAAAAAATATACCCTTCATATTATTGTTGAAAATGATCTCACGAAATTACATGATTTTGAACTTATAAACTTTGACGCAATTAGAATAACACATATTTAAAATTTAATATTCTTTTTGGTGTTTTTCATATCCGTCTTATACCCAATACTTACTAATAAATGTAAAACTTTTTTAAATACTTAATTCAAACTTGGTATAATTGTCAACTATTGAATTATTGTTTTTTTTTTTAATCTTACGGATGTTACTGGAAAAATGAGTAAAATAAACAGCATTATAAGGCAAAATATTTGGGAAGAAAAAAGTTGATAAGAAAAGGGTAGAAATAGCATCATAGTGCAAAATGGTTATCTCATTTCACCATTTTCTTTTTCTTTTTAAAACATTCATAGTGGGAAGTCCATGGAGACAACACTTCATCTACCAAATTGATAATAACATATTAAAAACCAAACGTCATCTTTAATTTAATTACTTTGAATAATTAATTCAAATTTATTAATTTCATTGTTAAAAAATAATTTCAGGTTAATACAATTTATCGTTAACACCGCTACATAATTTTGGACATACTTTTGAGTCAATCATTTTAGATAGGTATGGTTTTTTCCTAATATTAATATTATTTTTTTTCATTTATTAAATATAAATTAAATGTAATCTACTTTATGTACAACTATAGGTATGGTTTTTTTTAAAATATTTAACATTATTAGATATCATCGTTATTATCATATACAGGGACGAAATCAGAAAATCTTTTTAATGGATGAAATTAAATTGTAATTTTTATAAGAGTACATTTCATCATTTTAATAGTTTATATCTTTATAATTTTTAAAAGATTAAATAAAATCTTTTATTATTTTGGAGGGAATCAAAAGTACAATTTTAGGAGAGCACGCCCCCAAGCTACTCCCTGATCATATAGAGTGTAATTTATGTTAATATACTAATTTCAGAAAATTCCTCTACTTTCACGTTCAATGCTTTGTCCCTGTTAACTTTTCACTATGTTGATAGCTTGAATCTCACAGACTTGATCGTCACTGCTTACGTAGAAGATGACAAACCCCTTAGTTATGAGATAAAAAAGGATTCATTTCACTAAAGCGGGGCCTGCATCTTCTTCCCCATGGCCAACTCTATATAAGTAGCGCCAAACCAAAGTTACACTCCCAAGTGAGAAACAAGGAATAAAAAGTGGGATAGCATCAATATTGATATGGGTGAAGAGGTGAAGGTTTTCGGAGCATGGGGGAGCCCTACTAGCCGTAGGGTAGAGCTGGCTTTGCGGTTGAAAGGTGTTCCATATGATTACATAGAAGAAGACTTAAATAACAAGAGCACTTTGCTTTTGCAATACAATCCGGTTCATAAGAAAGTCCCAGTTTTTCTTCACAGCGGGAAATCAATTGCAGAGTCAGTTGTTATACTTGAATACATTGAGGAAACTTGGAAGGTCAATCCCATCTTGCCACATGATCCTTATGACAAAGCCATGGCTCGATTCTGGGTCAATTTCATTGATGGCAAGGTATAATTTTGTTGTTTTTTTTAGTTTAATTTTCCCCATTCCAACATCATATTTGTTTCATCTTTCAAGTCTCTTTGAGCCATTTTTAGTCAAATATTAAATATCTATAACAAAAAGGCTTTGACTAATTCATGCCTCACTTTGGCCATATAGTGCTCGTCTGCCATTAGGAAAGTTGCATTTAGCCCCGAGGAGGAGCGAGAAACGGCAGTGGAAGAAGCTTGTGAGTGTCTGAAAACACTTGAAAGTGCACTGAATGGAAAGAAATTCTTTGGTGGGGATACAATTGGAATGGTAGACATTGTTGCCATTTTCACTGCCTTTTGGCTTAGACCCTTACAAGAAATTAAGGGGTTGGAGGTGTTGTCATCAGAGAAATTCCCCAACTTATTCAAATGGACCGACGACTTTTCTAGTTGCAGCATTGTTAAGGAAATCTTACCTCCCAGAGACAAATTAGTAGCCCATATCAAAGCTCATCTTTCCAAATGATGGTCTTACCTGCTTTCCCGTGCAAGTTTTGTATACGTTTGGATGGGCTACTTGCTCTTGTTTTCAACCCAAACAAATAATGCAATCTTGATTACAAGGTCATCGGTATTTGGCATATAATTTCATCATTTCCAGACACTTTATTTTTGAATTGGGAGCCCTAATTATACTTTAACATGTGGCCATGTAACTACTATGAATTGGGTGTTCGAGTTGCAATGCAATGGAATTTAAAGTGATAGTTCGATCCTCACACCGTAGATGAAATGTGGGGGTCTCTGAACGCCATCGCAACATCATGAACTCAAATAGACCTTAAAACTATCACATTATATCTCCCTCAAACACAAATAATTATTTCCCTCCAAAAATTTCAACACTCAACCAAAAATAATAATTTAGAAGAGAATTTTTTATTTTGTAAGGGACGGTGACCAAGAGAGTAGAAGAAGTAAAACCTCCCTTTATATAGGCAACTAGAGGGAAAATTAAAAAAAAAAAAAACAATGTGAGAGCTCATGATCGGGATTCCTAAGATAGGATGGTTGAAAATTATAAAAAAAAATCGACCTACTCCCTAAATATCATAAAAATCTATCTAAAATCCTAATTATTTTCTAAAAATGACATGTATTGCTAATTTACTCACCAAAACGCACCTAATAATGAAATAGAAGGTGTTATCCAAACTGAGCTCAGGCCTACTTAACTAGACCTAAGTCAAGTCGTAGGGCCATAGAATTTGATATTTTGCTCAATTCTTGGGGTACCAAAAACGAAGTAAACGATAGCCTCTTGGTCCGCATCGATCTGGCAAATCAACATTACCTCATCCAATTCTCCAATGTCTTGATTTATTTATTTATTATCTCAAAGTTTTGTCTGCCATACAAATTAAAATACGATATCAACATTTAAATTGCAAAATCAATTTTTATAATTTCATTATTCCTTTTCGAGAACATAGCAGAAAACAATAGGTAATTGAAGCCAAGCAGAGCAACATTCTTATTACACAACTTGTTTGTTTTGCTTCATGCATGACAGCCACCGGGAGAATCAAAACATAAATAAAAAATAGCAACACAAGGTTTTGCAGCACTCTGGGAAGAATAAGGCTCCCTCCAAATATAACTGTATCACTGTCATTGTCATCTACAGTTGAATTAAGAGACTCTTTTCTATTAATTACTTATTAATAATGATTGTGCCGAGGGTTTTAAACACTTTGGCCCCATTTTGCTTGCTAATCAATCTTAAGTTGGGACACTTTGTGATTAAAAATATAATTGCAGTTGTACCCTGTCTTCCACTTCAATCGCCAGATTTGTGTGCTTTAGGTTTAGTCGAAGTGGGTAGAGCTGCTAATGCCTAACAAAGGAGACAAATGGTCAAAGTTTTGAGACACTCTCACCATAACAAGTAAAAGGAAACGACAAGTTTTGAGACACAAAACCCCATTTGGTTACCCCGCTAATCAAGGTGACATGTTCCTCGATAATATTCCCCTTTTCTTCCATGCCTTGGAAGACCCTTTTGGTTGCAGTATCCAATTTTCTTTATGTTTTAATTAATTATTGATTTATAGGTAATCAGACATGTTTAAGGTTATGGCTTTACAGCTGGTCTCCTACAACTCCCCAGTCATTGCACTTAAACCGCCCCTTTTGGATTTGATGGCTGCTTTGTTGCTTACCATTATTCCTCAAAATCTGCCCCAAAACCCTACTGCCACTCTGCTTCTGGGTTTAGTGGTTTGGATTCTGTATATTCTTAATCTTTTCTTGCTTCTCCTGTCTTTTATGTCTTAAAAAAACAAACCTTTCCCTTAAAATTTTAATTGATTAACTCAAACTTGAATTAATGATTCCAACACAAAATAATTAAAATTCATAAAATCTTAATTGAATGATACTACCCAGACTTAACCCAACCTACCAAATTAATAGATTTCCTCAACCACATTGTTTCCATTTTTAATTTATAATAAAAAAAAATCTATTTGAGATTAGAAATGTGAAGGAAAAAGCTTAAAACTTGCTAACTTTCATTTGGATTTAAATTACCTTAATCAATTTACTAATCATCGATTAACATTTTTCATCAAACTATATGAGATGGGAAACCAAAAATTTGAAGCTTTGGTTAGAAAAATATTATGGGTGGGATCGGATAAACAGTGCGTTTACTTGTGATTAGTGTAAAAAAAACAGTGTCAATATTAGATACCATAACGATACTATAGCATGAAATAAATGTAAGCTAAACACATCGCACCGTCCATCCAAACCCACCCTATATCAACAATGAACTATTCCATCGATTTGATTAAAAAATGCAGAGCAATCCATTCGGTGGGCGTTTGGCAGGGTGGTGGAATGGTGCCTTTCCACGTTCACTTCCTTCTAGCTTTTTACAAACAAGGGGCGGTGGACTCCGATTCAAAAGATTGGCTTTCTCACGCAGGCATATGCATGTGAGAGCTATGAAAGAAAAAAGCTCAATTAGTGATAAGATCAAGTGACTATCCATTATATAAAAGAAAAAGGGAAAAAAAATAAAAGAAGGCCAATTTTTATCAATAATAGAAGATCCCCCATGTGCAATTTCTGCCCACCCCAATTTGATCCTTTAGATCATGACTACACGACAGTACCCTCAACATAACATAATGGGTACTAAGACAATTGAAAACAAAATCTAATTTATTTGATTGATTTACGCGAAGTGTTCAATGGAAGGAGTTGGAAATAGCCCTGAATTTCCATGAAACTACAACTCATGCAAAGCAAAATCTTTTTGGAATAAGAGAAAAGATTGATCAGAGTTTTAGATTAGAATTGTTAGATATTTCAAGCAACAATATTTATCAGCTAACTATATTAAACTATAATTGGACTGGGCCTAGGTCGGATCCATAATGAGCTCGCAAGAGGGATACCCATATTCTCTTGTGAAGTCACACGTGAGAATATGTATGACACTGAATAAACATGTGTTAAATCTAGAATAGAATACGTGTTATCATGGATGAAACCTACTTAATATATCACATTAATGCACAGTACTCATATCATATAAATATACAACCTTACCATCCAAGGAAAATAGAGAAAAACGTTCAACAAATACCATATGAAGAATTAGAGGCATATGAATACGTGGAGTATGGCATGGAAACTGGAAAAGGTAGCTAAAGGTATCAAGATCTTCCCACCATAAAGGATTCGAAGGGGAAAAAAAGTGAAAGGAAACGTAAGCAGGATGTATACACACCTTAACTTTAAATATAATCAAATAAAAAGAAGAAAATGGGAATTGGGGTCTTCCATTCTTATTTGATTGGTTTTTTTTAAAGTACATAGGGGTTGACTCAAGGGCAACCTTCCTTTCGCACCTTCAAAGAAAAGCTACCTTGATCCTATCCTACCCCAACCTTTTAACCTTTTGAAATTTGATGGATAATCCAAGTTTTTAGATTATTCTAAAACTTCCCAGGATTTTATTTGATTCAACATGGTGTTGATGGTGAACTTGAGGAGAGTGTTGGAAGAAAGAGCAGGTCATGATTTACCAGGGTATTGTATTCATAGCTAAAACCACTGTATACAGTCCTTCGAGTCAAAGGATCATGCGAGCTGTGCTTCATTTACGTAACTTGCATTAATTATTTTCAAGGATGTGAAGGATGGGGTCCTACATATATCACAATGATAAGCTGATCTCTTTTATTTATATATTAATATTATTATGGATATGTATAAAAGAAATCAGGTTATCGTCGTGATATAAACCTTATAGCTAACACAAGGACCAAAAAAAGAAGAAGAATCCCACTTTTCACAACTTAGATATAGATATTAGAATGGACTTATACCAACACATATTTAATCAAATAACTATAATCACACTAATAAATGATTAGATGTAATTGTAAGATACATTGTATTTTTAGGGAGGTTTAAATTTTAGAGATAATATTGTTGAGAGAAACAGTTACGAATCTCGAACATGAATCGTAAAAAACGAATATAAAGAACATTAAAAAAGTAACTATCATCACGACCTTAAAATAATCTCGTGTAAATCATTTGTGAGTTCTGATCTGATTATGAGAATATATAATTTGAATCCTAATCTAAGTTTGAATATATTTTAACTATCAATCTAATTATAAACTATTATGTGTATTTATAATTACAATTATACTTGTAAAGTTTTTTAAAAAAATAAATTATATTAAAAAATATTATTCCTATAAAATAAGTGTTTCGTTCACATTATGTAACACTCTCCCTTATAATTTTACATTACAGATTATTCTATAAATTACTTTCTTTCAATATCTCATTTTGGATTAAGATTATTATATAAATTCGAAACATTTCTATGAACCCATAATTTCAAATATTCAAATGCAAATAATTTATTTATTTTTAATGTAAAAGTCGACCTACCTTTTACTTGTCGAAATAAAATAAAAGTAGGGGAAGATTTAGGAGGGAGGGAATGATGGAAGTAAACTTAAGGAAGACTCAAAAGAAAAAATCATAGATAATTAGATGATGATATTATGATTTATCCACAGCACAACGCACCGCCCTCATTCCCTGGCCGTCACGGCAGATTAAGGAAGCACCCCCACCGCCCTACCTGGACTCCACTCACTCATTCAATTCAATTAGTATGATGGATCATACTACCCCTTATCATAACGTTTTTCACTATCTATTAGTCTCACGTCTCAATATCAGCCTTCTCAAAGAAAATAGCACTTGTTTTTATTTCCTTACTTTCTATATCTAATCACTTAATTAATTATCTTTTATTTTATTTAAAATATTATATGCTCAAGTTTAAACCATGCAATAATTCCACAAAAGGAGAACTCCATGTGTTGACCTGATGAATAGGATGTTCATCGTCTCAAGTGTGATCTGAATTTAAGTTACATTAGTCGCATTGCTATTAAGGCTTTGTCCTCTTATTTTAATTCATTAAAAAAAATTCATCAAAGAAAATCTCTCTTTTACCTCAAATATGGATCTCCATTTTCGTCCCCATCGAGTACATTTTGCAAATACAAGTTTCAACAAAAATAATTATATCATATTACAATCACAATATTGGTTAAAAGAATTTTATGTAACAAATTTATAGAGAAATTTTGAAAAAAAAATATAATTTTAGTTGAAATGGTAAAATTGAGTTTACAATACAATGATATTTCAAGTTTAAATTTCATCGTGCACATTTATTTTTTATATAAAAATATAAAAAGATAACATTACCATCAAAATAATATTTATTACTTTACAAAAATAAAAAAAATATAATTCTGATTATAACTATTCGGATGTATTTTTTTATTACAATTGTTATTGTGCATATAAGTTTCAAAAAAACTTACTTATATTAATTAAAAAATAAATTATGTTTAACATATGGTTATATAAAAATAAAATGTAATCTATATTTTAATTTAATAATAATAGCAGAATTTATGAATGTCAGTGCAATTTATATTAAATTCATAATTTTCTTAAAGTACAGGGACTAAAGTAGAAATTAACGAAGTTTAACAAGTTGCCAGACAATAACTTATCTTGATCAAAGATAATGACGAGGAAGATGAATTAAAGATGAAGATAATGACAAAAAAGATAATGATGAGGAGAAATATGAATGTAGCATCACGATTTTTTTTTTCTGATATAATGATTAAAATTGTTCATAATTCTTTTTAATCTTTAAATAAAAAAATAACATGTTTCAATGCATTTGAATCAATGTCTTCCTACACTACTAATAATATTAATACCAATCAAGTTAAACTCAATTCGTAATAAAATAAAAAAATTAAAAACATATACTTATATTTAACTGTAAAAGATGAATACAAAATACAATGTGATTAAAATCCTTTAATTAGTGAATTGAGAATTTAATTAATAAAATACATTATTTGAGTTAAATTGTGGGACATTATTAGTTGGAGCAGCCAAAGCGGAGGGCATGGCATAAGCGTGTCACGAGGATGCCTTAAAGACATGATATTTACTGCTTTCTCTACATTGCAATTAGTGAAATTAAACATTATGGTTGACCCACATTTTTTAATGACAATATCATTTTTGGCCACTCAATTAACATCTTCCTTCTAGAACCCAACAAGTGACTTCAGTAGAAAAAAAGATATTGTTCATTCTAAAAATTTCAGGTTCGAGCACCTATGTATACAAGGTGTGTGTACGTTATCAAAGAATTAAAAAAATATGCACAGATATTATCATGTAATCAAACCAATATATGAAAAAAAAACATCTTTCTTCTAATTACTTCCCAACATCAATACATAAAATTAATTTATCAATAAAAAATTTTATTTATTTATTCCAATAAAAAATAAGTGGTGCTTTAATGATTTAACTCACATAAAGACTTTATCATAATTTTTTCATCAAAAAGATTATAACAAATGTAATTATTTATACCACCAACTAAATTATGTCCCCTAGATTACTAAGTTGGAGGTAATTAACTTTGTTTCAAGAAAATCAAGGTTTTCATTTTTCTTTAAAAAACATTAATTTTGCATTTTTTTCCTTTTGTGGAAGATTATATTAACATGTTACAACATGAATAAGACTTTAAAAAGGGACAGATTTGTGCATGGAATGCATGTGTCTGCCCTGTCCAAATCCTTTCTTATACTTATCACTTCAAAACACATTTCTTAGCTTAGCTTTGCTTTGTATTTTAGATTTAAATAATATTTACGCAAATATTTAAATTTTTATTTTACTTAATTAATACTTAAATTTGAAAATTGTAAATTAATTTAATATATTTTTCAGATATCTAATTAACATCGTTAAAATACGTTAATATGACATTGACGATTAATAGCATGGTGACACATGTCAAAATGTGAGACGATCATGAGTTATCATGAACATTAGATACATGATTTTATGTAAAGAAAAAAACTATTTTATTTATTTATTCAACAATATTTGACTTAAAAAATATTAGATTATATTACAACCATAATGTGAGTGACAGAAAACATTTTATATAAAAAAAATATTTTTAAAATTTATTTAACAATGATTATAGGTGGAGTCGTAAATAACTTGTATATGTCTTATTAAACATGTGCTTGATCATTAAATATATAATTTTTAATTATTTTATTTAAAGATTATACAAAAGGAAAAACAAAAGCATCATCATAATGATTTTAATTATCATCTAAAGAAAAATATATTAATTTATTTTTAATTGAATTGATACTTAATTAACTTATAATACTAAGTCGATCAGGAATTTTATAATAAGTATGGATAAATTATGTTTGTGTGTATCACATTTTTATTCTCTTTGTCACTAATGCGAAAAGTAAAGAAAGAAGGTGATTGTAAATAAACATGTATGTATACTCACTTTCATACAATTCAAAAAAAAAAAAAAAAGTTATTATATAGCTCGTTAAGACTACTCGATTATGCTCACGATAAGGTATTGTTTGCTTCAAAGATGAAGATCACCTCTACGATTTTGTTCTTTCAAAAAAAAAGTGCCTCGTAAGTAAGGGTTGATAAGGTTTCCGATCTTTTCTAAATCGAAAATGTTTTTATTTAGGTCCTTATAAAATTTATAAAAATTTAAATTAGTAAAGATAAAATTATACTTTGATCCTTAAAATGATAAAAATTTAATTTAATTTTTTAAAAATTATATAGATATAAATATTAATACAGTAAAATTATATTTTTACTATCATAAAAATATATAATTTAATTTTAATCTCAAAAAAATAAATTTTCTGACTTGACCCGTATTCGTAAGAAGAATGTGAAACTTGTTTTATACAGTCAGGATTCAACCCTCAATGAGTCCATGCTGAATCATTTTCGGCTCCCTCCTAAACACGGACAATGCAATTGTTTACGCAAGAATTGTTGGATTAATTGTCCATGCTGAATGATAAGGTATGTCTACTTTGGAAGTGGAAACAATACTCATGGTTTTGTCGTTTTGAAGAAAACGTCTCATGTAGGGAAAATGATCTTAACTTTATGTAGCCATGGTCCAATCTTTAACTACTTAATTTATGACCCATTTTCAACATAATTACTTTTAAAATCTTCCTATCTATTATATTTAAACACCTGTAAAATTTTTAATTGATTCTTTTATCAAAAGAATTCAATATTATTACACTTATACATGCAATTTTCAAATTAAATATTGACACATGACATTTTATAATTTATCAAAAATATTACTTGAATTCACAATATCTCTTAATTGAATGATCCTTGGGTCGTGCCCATCTTTACCGTGTGGTCCGTAATATATATTTACCTATTAATAGATCCCATCTTTGCTTTGTACTAACATTATTTTAAAAAGTCATAAACATGAAGCGTTTTCAATAAAATAATAATCACTGTCTCCTTAACGAAGTTTCAAAATTAACTTAATTAGACTTTTATCATTTGCAGTCAAAAATCATAAAAAGAACATGTTCAAACATGAATATGACCTAGAAAGGGACAGGTAAGTTCATGAAATGCGTGGGTATGGTCTGTCCAACTCCTCTCTCGCCAACTTATCATTTGAGAAAAAATAATTCTTACCTTTGCTTTCATTTGAATGGAGGAGATGATGGTGGTGGTGAAAGGAGGTAGGTACACCTTTAAAGGGTGAAGAACTGTTTTCATGAAGACGATGATGAATGGAGTAGAGGAGAGGATGAGAACTTAAAGGTTCAAGGAGAGAATTGACTGAGGGTTGAGTGAAGTTGGTTTGGGGGAGTATTCGATCAAATTCAAAGAAAAAATTTCGAGTTAGTTAAGTTGATTAGTCCTATTGTATTATTTTAATTTCAAATCGAGTCGAATGAAATGAGATTTCAATTGAGTTGAGCTTAATAATTTTATTTGAGTTAAATTAAAAAAATTAAACAGACCATATTGAAATCTTGTTGACAATATTACTAAAATTCAAGTTAAAGAACATTAATACCATATATATATATATATGAAAACTCTTTTAAAACAAATTAAGAGAAACAAAAAATAATTAGTATGATAATTTACTTGTTTAAGGCATAAAATTTATCATTTTGGATTTACTTTAAAGAAATATAATTTAGCCTTATATTTTTAAGATATAATTTTTGAATTTTTATATGTATTTTTATAAAATTCAGGGAACAATATTTTTATGAGTATTTAAATTTTTTTGTAATTTTTGGAGAGACCAATTTGCATATTTTTTAAAGTGCCGAGGATTCAAGGGGTATTTATATTAATTTGTTATTCGAGTCATTTGAATAATTCGAAAAATCCGAGTTGTAAAATTCAATTCAACTCAAACTCCAAAAATCGAATTACTCATTCGAGTTTAAGCAAAAAAATATAAAATAATTCAAAATTAAAAAATAATCAATTTTTTCGAATAGTATCAAATTTTGCTAACTGTTAAGATTAGTTGTGTTTCACTATTCTTAGAAGTGAGAAGATATTCATAGAATATTTAAGGACACACATGGTAGGTCTCAATTAGTCCATTGGTCTCTTTTAAAGATCTTAACTAAAAAATTACGTAACGTTGTAAAGTATGCAAATGATAAATGATGGTTGTCTCATTTGAATAATTTTTTTATTCAAAGGTGACGTCTAACATGTTACCTAATTATTGGTTGAACAATGCTATCGACAGAGGTACGATGATAAAGTGGATGATATTTAATAAAAATAATCTAATGACAAAAATATTATATAACAGACATTAATAAAATTATAGTTAAAACAAAATAAATGATAAATTTTATTTATCACTTGAATTGAGTTATTAAATTAAAATTAAATAAATATTAAATATAATTAATTTAAGAATAAGAATTTAAAGATTAAAACTATTACAGTAAAATGAATTAACGGAATCAGATAATGATTTTAAATTGAACCGACAAGGCTAGATGTGAACAATGAACCATATGAAGCCATATTCAAATTCCAAATCTTCCAATTTGAAAAAACGAATCAGCACTGAGTCAAAAGAAAAATGCTATTACTGCTTATGCTAATATGAAAACTATATTCCATCTTTATTTTTCCCATCCTCTTTTCTTTCGGCGGCAAAGTTCAGATTATATTTATTATTTTTCACTGAACTAATAATAATAATAATTTTTAAAGCGATTTTCATCTTCTTCATCAAATAAAGATTATGAGAACAAAATTAGTTCATGTCTGGCACGCCGACTAACTGAGAGAATTTCATCTCCACGCGCCACGATGGTGAGGAGAGGTTACGAACGGTTGATATGATCGAAATTTTTATTGTCAGGAAAGTGATGGTTGTGGTGGCGAGTATGCTTGTGCCTCATGATGGGTTCGTGATTCAGAATGTACGGCCTCTGGTTTTTACAGCTGAGTAGTCTTATGAGCTGTGAGCTGTCCCTTTTGCAGGCAACCATGTCCCAACCAAAAAATCTCTTCTTCTTCTTTTTTAATTTAATAGGGGATGGATTTGAAAAAATAATATAAAATGGGGTTGATAAAAGGGTGTCGTGTCCACGAGGGAGGCGCCGACTAATGCCGGCAAATGGGTGAAGTGGAAAAGGACACGCCGAAATTACGTGTACATATAACGACGAACGTTAAAACAAACGGTGGGAAGAAAAGTAAAAGTTTGACCAACGACATATCAGACAGTTATAACTGCCGAATCAAATGATCTGATGCATCTCCGCCACGGTCCACGCCATCATCTTTTGCTTAATTACCTTCCCTCAACTTTTTAGTGGAACCTCCCTTACTTTATAAAAGTTCACCATTTTACCTTATAATATTAACCTTCGTATTATTTCGCTTTAGTAATCATGGAAATGTATAAAATATAAAAATTCAGCTCATTAATTAATACAAATTCAATTTAGATTACTATAAATAATGCGATCAAAATGCCTTAAGGATTTCTCTCCATAATACGTCCTTTGTTTTAATTTTTATTTTAATGATATTTATTAGTTTAAATAATTAATATTTTTAACTATTTTTGTTAAAAGAATGGTGTGAATCTTCTTCATCATTTTAACCAAAATAATTAAACATGCTAACTTTTTAGATTAAATAATAATTTTATTAAAAGTATAAAAATCAAATTAAAATATAAATATTAAATCTAAATTTAAATATAATATATGGATCATAATTTAACTTAAAATAATTTATGCCTAAGAAAATAATTTGTTATTTAATTTGATAAATAAAAATTTTAAAAGGATTATTTTGTAATTAAATTGTTTCAACTGATTGTTCATTTACCCAAAAGTGAAGTAAGAGTAACCAATTAGAATTGTATAATTTTTATGGTTTTTTTATTTACTTCCTTTCATATGATTGTAGTGTCGTGATTTTTTATTTTTGTTTTTTTATACAATAACTAGAATTACATATAATTTTCTCCAACTCTTAAATAAGAGAGTAATTCTTCTTGCATTAGAAACAATATCAATATCAATCGAGATAAGATTCAATCAATATTTTCAAAGTCTTTTAAGTTTTAAAATGATATTAGTAATAAAGAAAATATTAAAGTTTAGATTAACTTGAGATCAATATAGATATTTAATCAATAAGTATTTATTAAAATTAACGAGATTTAAGTTTAACGATAAATTTGAAGTCTTTAAAAATTTTGAGATTCTTTATTCAAACATTATCTTACGTAAATAACATGCATGTTCTTCATATTTATTTTGATTTAAATTATATCACATCATAATTAATCGAATTATACGTGGAGTGATGCAAAAATTTAAAATTTCAAGTGTTAACAACCTCAACCCGACCCCTAAGCTACTCCTTTTCCTACCTTCATAAAAAGAATCTCACCATGTGTAAAAAAAGAAAAACACACAAAGTATTTAATTGTAAATAAAGACTATAAATTATTTCAATTTGATAAATGTTTTTATTTCTTTGGAGATACTGCTTTAGTAAGTGTGGTATCACTTAATATTATTGTGCAATATACACATATAAATCATTAGATTTGATGTTGGGGATCAAAAATATTATCAATGTGAAAGTTGTTTAAGATTTCCAACATTTCTTGTCCTATTAAAACATAGAACAAGGATCTTTAAGATTCTTTCACCTTTGGACCAAGCTTGTCCTTTTTCCCACCATTTTGCTTGGTTTAAACATCGTGTGTGCTTCCATTTTCATTGACAGGAGACTCTCGTAGCAAATACTAGGACCCCATTAGGATGAAGCCAGATAATTTTTTAAGCGGGTTAGAATTAAGTTGTATATATTTTACTATATCAAAAGTAAAATTTCATCATTTTAATAATTTATATTTTTATAAGTAGTAAATGATTAAAATCATTTTTTTTTATTTTTGAGAGATAAAAATATAATTTTATCATATACTAATTTAAAATTTTTAAAATTATAAAAAAAATTAAAAGTAAAAATTTTCATTTTAGCGGGCAAAACTCCTGCCAACTCTCTTTCGCTCCGCACCTCGACCCCATCATCATCGTTATCATCATGCAAATGAGATGAGATGTTTAGATTATTATTTTTGTTAATAGAATTTTTTATTTAAATTATTTAGCATATTATTCATCCTGATAAAATTTATTTGTTTAATTTATTTGGTTGAGAATATATAAAATAAGCTAGCTATGGTGATGGGATTACAAGAAGTTGAGGTCAAGCGATATATTTTCCATTGCCTCCATGTATAGTTGCTGAGATTAAATCTTGACATAATGATAAGTTTAATTTTTAATATTGAAATATTTTATTAATTTAATATTTTTTTTAAAATTTAAATATAGTTATTAATATTTAAAAAATTGAATTTAATTATTAACTTTTCAATAAGAGCAAATTATCTAAATTATATTAAAAGTGTCTTCCTAAATGGTTTCTTGATCATGTCTACAGATTATCTAAGACACCATATAAATTAAAATAAATCTTAAAATTTGATACGAAAGACTCATTAAATAATAAAATGATAGAGGCTTTGTAAAAAGTATTTGCTACCTTAAGGTAGAATCAACTTTCTTTGTAAAATTAAAATATTTCACTTGTGTTAGGTCAAATGCTAACCCAAATTATAATTATCAAAATGATTATTTATTTTTTTTCTCATTTATCATTTAAAGTCTTGGAGTTTAAAATATTTTATTTCATTTAAAATGAAAAATAATTGTTACCAGAATATTAATTTTTTTATCAAATTATAATTCGAAAATTATTTCACTTTTATTAATAACATTATTAAAGAATAACATTGATGTTAGTAAAATGATAAAATTGGGTTAAACGTTGTTTACGTATTTATCCCCAATAATTTTTAGTATTTACGTCTTCACGTTACAGACCAGTACTAGTCTTTAAGGCTTCAACCTTCAGACCCTTTTTGGGGATATGACACCAACTGTATGTACATTTCCATTTTCAGATTTTTCGGTTAAAGCCTGTGGTCGGGTCAGCTTCGGGTATTGCACCAGATCTTTTAGCACACCCCGATTGAGACAATCACAGTAGACATGATAATTTAATATTTTTGTTGTTTATTTTAATTATTCCATTTAATTCTATTAAATAACTTCCAACTATTGTTTTCAATTTAAATAAACATTTTAACTACGTTTGTAACTATTAATATTGTATAAATTGTTTGTTTGTCTAATTTAATCATCAAATGCTAGTTCAATATGAAATGTATTTCAAACATTAAATTAAATTGAAAACACTTATATACCAGTCGCATGGATGTCGTCGACGTCGTGACGTAATTTATTTCACGTCGTGATATCGTCAAACAGTTCGTCACATCTCGATATCTTAATATCACATATTGTCGATCAACGTTACAACGAAAATTCTGTTTTTGATAAATTTTGAATCATTTGATACTTATTTCAAGTTTCCAAACAAACCAACCAAAATTTTCATTAAAATCTATTTAACTTGGAATCAAAACTTACTAAAACATAACAAACAAGCTCAAACATCTATGTTCAACTCTTTATCAAAATATTAATCACTTAAACATCAATTAATCCTTAACATTTCAAGCCATGAATCAATCACCAACCAAGTCATTCAATTATCAATGTGTACCTATGCTAAAGATCCATAAACCACACCAATTCAGTTTCATTTCAAGCACTTATGTCAACAACTATCTAGATTAGGCCATCTTTCACAAGCATGCTACAAGTTACAATTGTTGCTTTTTTAAATTCATAGGTCTTACTTTGATTCATTTACGTTTCAGGTTGTACCAATATTCAAATTTCTTTTCAACTGTCAAGAACCCTAAGTTAAATTTGTGACTTGAACAAACTTACAATTCTTTTCTTTTCTATGCGCGTCTCCATATTTTAATTTTACTTTTTGAATGATATAGAGATTTCAATTTTGAAAAATAAGAGGGTTTGGATAAAAATATATATTTAAAAAATGGGTTTGAACAAAATATAAGACCCGTTTTCTAAATAAATTGGGAATCGAGTATCATTTTTTGGCTAAAGCCCGACCCATATTTACTTATTTTTTTTTCTATTGTTGTTTGATATTGTTTTATTGTTGTTTTACTATTATATTGTTATTATATTATTGTTATTGTTTGAATATTATATAATTCTTGTTTTATTTTTAATTTTGTTACTATTTTAGAGTATTGATGCATTATATTTTTAAAATATGTTTTATATTTAAAAAATAATATGGGTGGACCAGGCAAAACTCGAGTTTAGCATTTTTTATTTGGATCGAGCTTGGTAAAATTTTAGATCCATTTTCGAGTCGAGCCTCAACCTAGAAAATAGGCTTAAAATTTCGCATCGGCCTAACCCAATCCATAATCAAGTCTTGTTTCATATCTCTTCATAATGACATAACTAACCAAATAGATAATCATATCTTTAACAATAAACATAATTATTCAATACATATCTACTTAAATAATTGTGATCATTTTTAATAATCAAGTGGCATAACATTTGAATTTAAGAGACATGACTCGTCATTATAAATTGTGATAACTTTTTGTTAATAACCAAGTGACATAATTTTTGTTTACTTGTATCTTTTTCATTTGTAACTATAGGAACACTATATATTTTGAAAATATTCCAACAATTAGTTCCTATACTTATTCAAAATATGAGACTTAATCCTGCACTTTAAAAGTTAAAAATTTAATACACTTATTTTTTAAAATTTAAAAATCCTAATCTAATCAACATGCCAAGTTGGCAAAAGTTTGACAAAAAATACAAATAATGTTAATGATGGGACTGTGATTTGTAAATTAGAAAAGTAAGATGACTTAATTTTTAACTTTTTTATTATAACGAATGAAATGTCTAATAGTATACTTTAACCAAATAAAAAATAACATTAATAACAATAGTCAACATGAATTGGGTTGAATGTCATTTGATAAATGATATGTAATTGCTACTTTTTGCCATATATTAAAAGCTAGTAGTCGTTACTGTGGACTACCATAAGGTTAATAGCATATCATAACCTTTTTTCATGTAAGATGACAATTATAGTCAACCTCATGTGAGGATAGTCTAATCAATATGTTAACTTTGTAAATTTTGACGAAAATACTAATAATTTTAATGATGGGACTGTGATTTTTAAATTAGCAAAACGAAAGGGCTTAAGTTTTAACCGTTTAGGTACAAAGACTAAATTTTAAATCTTTTCTAAGTATAAGAATCAAGAACATATAATGGCTAATAGCAATTTTTAATCAAATAAAAATAACATCAATAATAGTAGCCAACGTTGATTGAGTTGAGTGTCATTTGATATATGATCTGTAATGACCATTATATTAAAAGCTAATAGTTGTTACTCTAGACTACCATAAGGTTAATAGCATATTATAGTCTTTCTTCATGTAAAATGTCAATTATAGTCAACTTCATGTAATAATAGTCTAATCAACATGTCAAGTTTGTAAAATTTGATGAAAATACTAATAATTTTAATGATGGGACTATGATTTTTAAATTAGAAAAAGTGAGTTGTCTTATGTTTTAACCATTAGTATATAGACTAAATTTTAAATCTTATTTAACTATAAGGATCAATAACATATTTTTTTTATAATATCGAAAAAACGGCTAATAGCATGTTTTAACAAAATCAAAATAACCTCAATAATGGTAGTCAACACAGATTGGGTTGAGTGTCATTTGATAAATGGTTTGTAATTATCATTTTTAACCACCTATTAAAAACTAATAGTCGTTACTCTGGACTATCATAAAGTTAATAGCATGTCACAGTCTTTCTTCGTGTAAAATGTCAATTATAGTCTAATCAACATGTTAAGTTTGCAAATTTTAACGAAAATATTAATAATTTTAATGATGGGACTGTGATTTTTGAATTAGAAAAGCAAGAGGGCTTAAGTTTTAATCATTTAGGTACAGAGACTAAATTTTAAATATTATCTAAGTATAAAGACCAAAAACATATAACGGCTAGTAGCATGCTTTAACCAAATAAAAATAACATCAACAATGGTAACCAAAACAAATTGGGTTGAGTGTCATTTGATAAATGATCTGTAATTACCATTTTTAGCCATTTATTAAAAGCTAATGACGTTACTCTAGACTATCATAAGGTTAATAGCATATCATAGTATTTCTTCATATAAAACGTCAATTATAGTCTAATCAACATGTTAAGTTTACAAATTTTGATGAAAATACTAATAATTTTAATGATTGGACTATGATTTTTAAATTAAAAAAGCAAGAGGGCTTAAGTTTTAATCATTTAGGTATAGAGACTAAATTTTAAATATTATTCAAGTATAAGGACCAAAAATTATAATGGCTAATAGCATGCTTTAACCAAATAAAAATAACATCAACAATGGTAGCCAACGCAGATTGGGCTGAGTGTCATTCGATAAATGATCTGTAATTACTATTTTTAGCCATTTATTAAAAGCTAATAGCCGTTACTCTGGACTATCATAAGGTTAATAGCATATCATAGTATTTCTTTGTGTAAAATGTCAATTATAGTCTAATCAACATGTTAATTTTGCAAAATTTTATGAAAATACTAATAATTTTAATGATGAGACTGTGATTTTTAATTTAGAAAAGTAAGAGGGCTTAAGTTTTAACCATTTAGGTACAAAGACTAAATTTTAAATATTAACTAAGTATAAGGACCAAAACATATAATGGCTAATAGCATGCTCTAACCAAATAAAAATAACATCAACAATGGTAGCCAACGCAGATTAAGCTAAGTGTTATTTGATAAATGATCTGTAATTACCATTTTTATTCATCTATTAAAAGTTAATAGCCGTTATTTTAAATTACCATAAGGTTAATAGCATACCACAACTTTTCTTCACGTAAGATTATAAGGTGAAATGGTGAAAATGCCATACTACTCTGTTTGATTCATTTGGTCGAAATGTAATATTTTGATGTTTGTTTGATGTAATGTAAGATTACTTAAAAGTATATTTTATTAAATTGTAATTGTTATAAAATAAATACAATAATTATAATTTTAAAGAATGACCTTTATTGTTTCGCTGCTAAGAAAAAGGAAAAAATTTTGTTTTTAATAAAAAATAAAAGGTAAATTAATCCAAAATCTAAAACTAAATCTATGATATAAGATGATCTAATAAATTGATAATATTGAAATTACATTTTATATTTATGTAAATATATGATTACGAGATGATTAGAATACAATGTAATCTTAGCTTGAAATGTTGCTCATGGCTCTCCAAAATGGTTAAATATTTTTAAAAGTTTAACCCTTACATGTATATTCAAGATTAATAATAAATCAAATTAATAAATAATTTAAAATTGAATAGATGAAGAAATATGTGGAAACCCTAGTTGGGGTTTGTATCCCTGCATTGCCAAGTGGACAGCATAGCCAGGACAAATGTCTGCAATGTTGGTGCACCATAGCCCCCATGTCGTGGCCCTAAGGCCATTAAGAGAAACTCGTGAATTCTGGGATTTTATTTTTTCTTTTAATAATTCTACACATAATTTCAAAAGAATTAGGGAAAAAAATGCTTAAATCTGAAACTTTCGAAAGAAAGGGAAAGAAAATGGTGACCCTCTCACATGTTGCTGCAAATGCATCCACTTACCTGGCTTCAACTCGACCATGGACCCTACACTTGGTGAGCGTGTACTTCACCTTCCACCCCATTCGCGTCGTTTTCTCATCCCGCTTTTTTTTTTTTTTTCAATACTCTCTCTCTCCTTCTTTTTTACTCTACAAATACAATCCTTCCCCTATTTTCCCCCTATTTCTTTTATGCTCATTTGTTGACGGTTACTACTCTCTTTAGCACTGAGTTATTTGGTTTCGTCTCATACATTTTCTTTTTTCTTTTTCGCTTTTTTCGCTTTGGCTGGGCCCGATCTCTGCCACAGCCAGCGATATCAACAGGGCTGCAACTGCTTCTTATATTAATTCTTACCCATTAGCGCCGAGCTCCCTACTCTCACCAAATGCTCCCTTCTTTTCCCTTCTAAGAACCTTTTCTCTTTGCTACTTTTCTTTGGGTTTTTCTTTCGTTCTTTTTTTTTTCTTGTTGGGGGGTTATGGCGGAGGTTTTAGACGACGGCGAGTTTTGGCTTCCTTCCCAGTTCTTAACCGACGATGACTTTTTCGCTGACGGAGTTAAGGCTGCCAATGATATCAATAATCTTAAAGATGGGTTCGGGTTAGAGCTTGATGGTTCGAAGTCTTTGTTTCCCTTTGAGATCCCCGGCGGGTTTGGGTCTCTCCGGTTTTCTCCGGATCCCGGTTCACCTGTTGAGTCTGTGCTGGGTTCAACTGAAACAGAGAGTGATGAAGATTACCTCGCTGGGTTAACTCGCCAAATGGCTCACTCCACTCTCGAAGACGATTCCCGACGAAACGACCGCTCGTTTGCCGCTGAAAATACCAAGGTTTGTTGAACTACTAAGCATGAAACTTGTTGAGTGAAGTTATTTGTTAAGTGTTATTCCTTATTCTGTTTTTGGTTTTTGCTTTGATTTTTAGGGTTGGGTCCTGTCCAGTTCACCGCAGTCTACCTTATGTGCGTTACCGAGCGGTTGTGGTTGCAAGCAAGGGTCTAGTCGTGCAAGCCCGAACTGTCAATCCCGAGTTTCCTCGCCGCCGGGAACCTGGGACTTGCTTTATGCAGCGGCCGGGGAAGTGGAAAGGTTGCGAATCAATGAAGAAGCGTATGGTGGATTCAGTAACAGAGGCCTTTTGGGTCCACCAGCTAGAAAACCCTCTCCAAATCTCGATGTTTCTGGGTTTTACACTCAACAGTCACTTTCTCACAATAAGCTGCGGACCACTCATGTAAGATCCTCAAAACAGAGTTTTCAGATTTTTTTTCACTGCAGGGTATTAATATTTTGGATTTCTTTTTGCAGTTCCAGCAACTGAAGCAACAACAGCTAATGAAGCAACAAACCGCGTTGTCGTGGGGAGGACTGAAGCAGCAACAGCAAAACCATGTGGTCCAAAACAGAGGAAGGTATGCCAATAGGACTTTGGGTTTGGCCCCATCTGCGTGGCCCCTCTGCAGCAGCAGCAGCAGCAACAGCAACCCAAGCCACCGAACGGGTCGGGTATGCGGGCTGTTTTCTTGGGCAACCCAAATGGGAAAAGGGAATGCGCTGGAACTGGTGTCTTCTTGCCTCGTCGCGTTGGAAACTTTTATGAACCCCGCAAGAAGTCAGGTTGGTATCCATTTGCTAATCTTTTGTTAGAAAAAGGTATAGTTCAGTAGAAATTTCATAGATCTGATGTGTAATCTTATTTTGCAGCTTGTCCTACTGTTTTGGTTCCAGCTAGAGTGGCTCAGGCCTTGAACTTGAATCTGGATGAGATTGGGGCTCAACCCCAGCTTCAGCACCCTCGGTTCAACCCAAGCTTCACTTCTGGTAGCAATAGTACTTAATTGATCCCTGAAATCCGAATCGATTCGTTTTTGTTTATATCCTTTTTAACTGTTTAGTTATTTGGTTTTTGGATTTTTATGTAATTGTAGACGCTGCTTCTTTGAGGCTTCGAAGTGGGGGGAATTTTGTGGGAAACCAAAAGCAGCGGAGTTTGAGGCCACAACAAGAGATGAGTCATGAAGTTCGTTTACCGCAGGAGTGGACTTATTGACTCAACTGCATGCGGTGGTGGCATACTAATTGATTGTTGGTTCGTTTGTTTTAAACGTTCTTTTAAAGTGTTAGAAATTTTAAGGTTAGAAGAAAGAAAATGGGAAGAAGTTTGATAGTTTGCTATAGGGAAAATAGTAGTATAGTGGGTATATAGGAGGCTTTAAGAAGGAAAATGGGAATGAAAAAGAAAGGGTTGGTTTTTTGGGGTTAGGTTTTTAGGGTGAAGAAGAAGAAGAAAAATAAAGAATTTCTAGTTTCAGTGATGGGGGGGGGGTACAGCACACAACCAGCAGCTTTTGTTCCTTTTGGTTGGGGCTGGGCTAACTAGGGAGGAGCAGTGAAAAAGTTCAATGTGGGGGGTGGGGGTTACTCTTTTATTGTAATTCTGGCATTTGGGTCAATAAGTTTTTGAATTTTGTTGGAAGAAAAACGAGATGTTAATGAAATGGAAGGCTTCTATTTTTCTCTGCCTAGCACATGGGGAGTGTTGTGATTTATTGTCATTCGATTTGTAGAATTTTTTGCGCTTTCCAACCTGTCCAACCAACTGCATTGCTGTTTAAAGTACTAAAAAAGGATTATGGATTTGTCATTTTATCAAGGATTTAAGTGGTCAAACAACCACAGAAAAAGTTTTTCAATCTATGAACATTGTCTTTGGATGTTGGAATTTTAACTATTATTAATAACAATATTAATATAATTAGAAGGATCTTTTGCACTCCCCGAGGTCTGCCTGTTTGGATTCACTTTCTAAACATTTTTTTAATTAAAAAAGTCCCACTACTTCTAATTTTAATGAAGATTAAGAAGGAATTTTCCTTAGGAGGGAAGCATATAAATACATGATGATGGAAGTGGAGCAGAGCGTATGGGTATTTTGTACACGTGTCCAACATTAAGGTTACCGTCTCTGCTTTTTGATCTTTCCCATTTCACTTTTTATTATTATATCCAGGGCAGAGATATTTTTTTCTTGCCATTTGCTTTCTTTCTTTATCAAATTTCAAAGTGGGTCTTGGAACTCGTTCCTATTGTTGCAATCAATGCGTGGGCATGGCACCGCATTGCCACCATGCACCAGCTGCAGCTACTGCTGCTATCGAATCTTTGGCTCGAGTCATTAACCTTCGTGTCTCAACTCTCATCCCACATGCTGCCCACTACTTTTGTTTACGTGACGGTTTTTTCACGCACCCATGTTTCGCGTCTGTTACGCGTGGTTGGTTCGTGCATTTTAGGTCGGTTCATATGTCCTTTCTCCTTACTGCTCTTAATGGTGCTAATATTGTGCTGCTTCATTTTTATATGTGGTGGGTTTTGACTACTTGAACATGTTTGCTGAATTACCCAACAGATTCTTGTTTTGCTGATATTTTCTTCGTCACCCAAAACCAATAACGACCTTTCAATTTCATCAGTAAAAAGTTGTACATTACATTCCACTGTTTATATCAAATCTTGTTGCGATTTTTTATTTTTGCTTTCACATCAACTCAGTCTAATCTTGGCTTGTAGCTATACCCATTAGCCACCGATGAAGAACAGTGTCCAACATTTATTGGGCAACCATTTCAAGGACTCTTGGTAGTACACGCCTCCCCCCATTCCTTCGAAAAATTAATGAATTTGGAATGCATATCTACCTTAAAAAGCTATCGCATTAGCTATATGTATTGCCCTCTGGCTAAGAGCTGGATCGGCGGATAGAGCACAAACCGACCCCATATCAGTTGCCTATAAATGTGCCCAGGTTACGGCACTGTACAAGATTTTTGTAGTAAACTGCGTACTGAACCCAACAAACACTGCTACCATGGACCACGCCCTACAATTTAGTTAAAATTAAAACTTGAAATTTCATTTAAAATGCATCAAACGTTTTTATGAGTCGTGTGAAGTGGAAACAGATAATAGGTTAAATAATTGAAGATCAAGTATCCTAAGAAATTTGGGTGGAAATTATGTGTGCACAAAAGGGCAGAGGAAGGACCACCCTACATCTTACAATTTCAACGGTTTGCTCAACCAACTAACCAACCAAACCTCTTATTTGGGAGCTCTCCACACAACATTAAAGCCAGAAAATAGACAAAAATGTAAAACCTTAATGGAAAATAATGGAGTGTGGTGGTAGTTTTATTGCTGACAGATAAGGTGGTCTGATCCTCTCAACAACAACAAAATGTTTATACTACCGTACGCCTTGGTTTCATAGCTCGATGGGTTGGACTGAGTTGGATTAGCCTATACCTTACATTTATTCTATTATGTACCATCCCTATGCTAATTATTTGTGTTTATTTTGATATCGGTACTTCATTTTTTAAGTATAAATTTTAAAATTATATATGAATTTGAATACAGTGTTATATATGAATTTTAGTTCCATACAATTCTCATACATTAATATCATTATTGATATAGAATTATTTTATCTTTACATATTGCATGCACAAAAATTTTTATTTATCAAATAAAAATAATTTGAAACATTTATTTTTTTAAATATATACAGTTGAATAAAAATCAAAATTTCTTTTGCATAATTACACCAAATCAAAGTTTACCTTTAAAATTACACATTGAGTATTTTTAGAATTTTTCCAACTAAGTTGATGTCCTTGAGTCAAGTTATACCAAGCTCCGACAAAATTATTTATAAAGAAAATATAAAAATCATAACAAATAATAAAAAATATTAAAACTTTTATAAATTTGTGAAAAAATTATAAAATTTAAACTTATAAAGAAATTCTAATATATTTTTTAAAATGTATAAAACTAATAAAACGCAAAATATATTAAAAATATTTATAATTTTATATAAAATTATAAAAGTTAATAAAAAAAACTTATAAATATTACAAATACGTATCTAACACAATTCTAATAAATTATAACAAAATTATACCAACAAGTGGTTGGGTGCAATGGTAAGGCACATTGCATTCTCAAGGGAAGGACCTAGGTTCGGACCTTGGAGACGATATTGTTGAAAAGGGTAGCCACGCACCCCGAACGCATGGTATATCAAACCAAACATTGGATAAAGAGAATAGTCATTAGATTGTTGGACCTTTCATAGATAACACAATAATTGTGACATGATAGTACCTGTTCATATTTTTTTTTAATTTTTTGACAACGCACACACAAGTACTCGAACCCGAGTCTCTTAAGATGAACATTATCCCGTTAACCACTGAAGCTACTCGTTGGGTTCTATTGTTTTTATTTTTTATCTCTAGTATTTAAGTACACTACAATAGTTTGACCCTTGAAAAGTTGATTTTTTCCCCTAAAATACGATATGCTATAAAATATTCTAGGTATGATTAGATACTATAAAACCAAAATTTTATTACTCAACCGTTCCAAATATTAACATATGTCGACATGGAATACTTTTAAGAACTATTCTCATTATCCAATTGTTAGTTTCATACCACATATTTATTTTGATTTTAGGTGTTTAATTTTCAAAATGAAAAATCAGTAAATGTATTTTTTTTATAATTTATAAATAATTGATATTTTTAAAAAATTATAAATTTTCATAATTTATTAGAAAGTTTTATAAATGGTTATAATATTTATAAGTTTTTATGACTTCTTTTTAATAATTATTAAAAATAATAAAATAATACATTAAAATTTAATAAAATTATATTTTAATCTTCCAAAATTTATTATTGAATTCTTTTTTAAAATTTTAAATTCGCCATGAATATTTTTCTCATCCATGCTTTTTCACTGTGCCAACATGTTGTTGGATGTCAGAAAGCATAAGCCTTTCAATTTTTGGCATTGAAAAACCTATATATTCCTCGAAATTTTTATATTTTTGCGGATTTTCTTTTTATTTGGAAAAAAAAAAAAAACACTTTGGGATTCTTGCCTTCTCGCAAGAAGTGGCTATTTTTTAAACCTTTTAGTTCATTTTTCCCGTAAGAAAGAAAACGTTTTCTTCACTACATTATTATTCCAACAAATAATAAATAACTAAATCAGCGTTTGTTGCTTTGCCTTTTTTAAAATTTGTGTGTGTATCTCTATATTCCTTGTGTGCGTTTCTCCATATATTAACGTTGATGTGATTCTTTTATTCCATCTTTTTTAGATTTAGTTCATCCTTACGCCGCCTTTGTCAATTCCCTTTTTTCTTTCTATTTTCCCATTTTCAAAAATTAAATTATAGTAATAAGTACTTACACATAAGCACATTTGATAATTCATGGTAAGAAAATGGGATATTCTCAATGAAAGAGTGTGGAAAATGAGAAATACATAAACAGCTACTTATTAGTTATTATTTAATGTAGATTTTTTTAATTTATTTTATTTAACATTATCCATTACATATTTATCTTTAAAATTTTAAAATTTATAATTATTAAAAATCGTACTTATTTTAATAAATATATCAAACAAATTTTATAACTTAAATTTAATGATTATTTTTTAATTTATCAAATAACACTTTAATATATATTCATTTTCTCATCTTGGTATTTAAAATTTTTTTTATCACGAGTGATACCTAATTATTATTTTTTTTCTAAGTGATACCTCCATTAGTCAAACTGTAAAAAAAATAATTTATTTACCTCTTATGATAAAAAAAATATTTAGATACCAAAATATGAAAAAGAGCTACCATTTTGTAAGTTAAAGAAAACACCCTAGACTCTAATCACAACGTTGGGTTCTAAGTTGAATTGGGCCTGGTTAAAAAATATTTGGACATTTTGGACCATTTGACTCTAAACAGGCTTTGACTCAATTAAACACCGAGTCCAATTTGGACTTTCTTTCATAATAGGAACTCTAATTAATTAATTTAAAAGAAAAACAAAATTTAATTTTATTTAAAAATGAATTTTGGTTTAATATGCAATTCAATCAATACATGAATTTTATTTTGGTACAACTATACACGTAATTTTGATTGTAGTTCAAATGTATATACGAGATTTTATATTTGATTCAATTATACACATTTACAGAAATGAATACATTAATTTAGTTTTATATTTGATAAATATAATTATTTATGTATACAATATATAAATATAAAATGATTACATGTTAATATTTGTGTTAATAATTTGAGCGAATTAAATCAAATAAAAAATTATATATAAAATTACACAAAATCAAATTTCATGTATAAAATTATACATTAGACCAAAACTCATATATAATTTTGAGGTTTATAAAAAACCAAATTTTAATATTATTTATGAAATTTATCGGGTTTTTTTTCCGGAATGTCAAGAGCCACTTTTTAAATATTCACCTCCATTATGTCTGACTTTTACTAATACGAGAACTTAAATCGAAATTGTTAGCCCTAGTTTTTCAAGTATTTTGATATAATAAAAAATATATTAAAAATCTCCTACTTAAATTTGCAAAAATTGTTTATAAGTCCTTAAAATTTTTTTCAAAGTGTTGGATAAAATAAACTTTTAAAAAGCATTGAAATAACTTAAAAAACTTTTGGAATGCTTCAGACTTCTATCGGTAGAACTAGAACAACTACCGATACAACTATTGGTTCTACCGATACAACCAATACTTTTATCGGTAGAACAAACTCCAGTGAGCAAGAAGTTGTGGCTTGGGACTTTTACCGATACAACCAAGACTTCTATCGGTAGAACAAACTTCAGTGAGAAAAGAAGTTGTGGCTTGGGACTTCTACTGATACCTTGGCTAAGACTACCGAAACAACTTCTGTTCTACCGATACCTGGAAGTCTTCTACCAAAACAAGTCAAGTCAGTAGCCAAAATTCAACATCCCCTATATTTCTACCGATACCAAATGAAACCCTCAGAGTTTTACCGATACAAGGAAATATTTATCGATACAACGACTCCAACGGTTATATTGTGCAAAGGCTTCTACCGATACAATTGTGCTTCTACTGGAACAACGAAGCTACTGTCTGCAATAAATGCTGGTTTTAATGGCTGCAACGACTCTATTTTATTTCTAACGACTACAAACGTCCACAAAGTTGTTAGAGGATTTAAATACAAGTTCAAGGCTCCCCATTGAAGTTAACAAAGATAAGAAATAAGTGCTTAATTTCAAAGAACTTATTTTTCAATCTTTCATCAATTTTCTACCAAACATTTCTTGTACACACTTGTGGGTTAAGTTTTTTAATCATTCTTTCAAGTGTTGTAACTTTGTGTGAGAGTGCTTAATTGTTGATCACTTACCTTTTAGAGGTATATTATCATTCATTCTTATTTCTCTCATTTTGTGAGGTGTTGCTTAAGGTTTTGGGTAGAAAACTTTAAGGGATAGCGGTTCTATCTTACTTTTGAAAAGATAGAGATTTGTAAGGTTAACATTACCATTAAAGGTTTAAATCTAGTGGATTTGGGAAATCTTTAGTTGAGGAAAGCTAAGGAAGTGGATGTAGGCAATTGAGGTCGAACCATTATAAATTCTTTAGTCTTTTGCATTTATCAAATTTATCAAAAACTTTTTAAAATACCAATTCACCCCCTCTTATTGTATTTTGATCTTAACAGAAATTAATCTAGTTGGAATTTAATATTAATTAAAATAAAATTAGAATAAATTTCATTTTTATCCAATAGTTTTATAAAATTTAATTTGGCCCCAAAAAATTTCGATATTTAATTTAATCCTTAAAAATAAAAAAATAATTTAATCCTATAATAAATCAAAATTGCAATTTAGCTTTAAACCCAATATAGAAGCCCATTCTCGAAAATTTGGAAGCCTAATCATTGTAAAAAGCATTATAAAGCTTAGACAATTTTTTTAAACAATCTCGTTATAGATTGTAATCATATATTTTTTGACACAATGTCTAGAGTTATCTATAGACCCTTCTCAATCCATAAATAAAAGTATGATTCACTTCAGTGTACTCGAACTCACATCTTTTTACATTAATGTGATGTAATTAGTTCAACCAACAATCTAATTTGAAAATTCATGAAAAAAGCCCAACATAAATCCACAATAGGTCTCATTTTCATAGTAATAAAACAAACCCGACGGCCGGTTTTTGGTCTGAATTAGGTGAGGCGAAAATAGCCGCCTAGACGCTGCTGGGCTGGCTATACTGGCCCACTGGCGTGCCGACCATTAATAATAATATGGCGTCAAAGCTGGTGCACTAGTTAGCTGATAGCACCTCATCATGTTATGAAATTTCAACATCATCAACGGCTGCGATTGGTCAATGATCTTTTTTTTTTTGAGGTGATCGGTGATCGATGATCGAATATTAGCTGACGGACTTTGTTGCGGCATTCGCCTGGATGCTTGGAAACATCAACGACATTTGGTCAACTACTCTTGAACATTCGCGAATTTTCGGTAATTATTTTAATTATTTTATTTAGTTTAATGTTTACAATTTTTAATTTTTGGGTTCTTTTTTTCGGGTTTAATTTTGGTTACTAAGAAGAGGAAATGGAGCGACTTTCAAACAGTTCATTACGACTGTTTAATTGAAATTAAGCTTAAACAAACTGCGATCATAGTGTAATATTGTTCAATTATTCAGTTAACAATGGCGTCAGAGGAAGATGCTGAGCAGAGCTATGTGCCGCAGAAGAAGAAATCGGAGTCTGAGGATGACAAGAGGTAGCTTTGATTCTTCTTTAACCGCATTTTTTTTCGAGCTTTTAGGAAAATAAAAAATACGGTTTTTATTTTGGGTTTGTAATTAATAGGAGAAAGAAAATTGTTCCTGGAAGCCTAATGAAAGCTTTGATGAGACCTGGAGGAGGTGAATCAAATCCTTCTGATGGTGATCAGGTTATATCTTTTTTGTTCATAGTTGGATATGTGAAATGCATATTTTTTTTTTTTTTTGTATTTGTAATAGAGAATATATAGTTTGAAAAACAATACAATGGGTTGAGTTGTGAACTGGTAGTTCTTTGTTTTCTTTTCTAATGTTTTGTAGGTTATATATCATTGCACGGTTAGGACATTGGATGGAGTTGTCGTTGAGTCAACGAGATCAGAACATGGAGGTGAATACTAAGAGTTTGATTAGATTTAACTTTGAGGGATAATTTTGCGCTCTTGCTCTCTGGTGAATTGTGGAATATTGAAGTTGGATAAGTTGGTCTTAAGTTAAAGAGTGTGCATAGTTGAATTGTCTAATGGTACTTTCTTTTCTAAAAAAAAATGAATTGACATTCCTTTATGTGACAGGGAAAGGTATTCCGATAAGAAACGTATTGGGCAAGAGCAAAATGATATTGGGCTTGTTGGAAGGAATTCCAACAATGCTGAAGGGTGAAGTGGCAATGGTATTGTTGTCTTTGTAGTTCACTGAACTATATTTGTGTTTATTGCTCCAAAATTCTTTACCAAAATGAAAATAAAGGAACTTTGATTTCTCATTTCTTTTTATTTCTTAAAAGAATCTGGTGACATCTCTTGTTTCAGTTCAAAATGATGCCTCAAATGCACTATGGGGAGGAGGATTGCCCTGTTCCAGCTCCTAGTAGTTTCCCCAAAGAAGATGATCTCCATTTTGAGATTGAGTTGATAGATTTCTCCAAAGCTAAGGCAAGAATCGCTTAAGTTCAAATTTGCTATTTTTCTTTTTTGTTGTAGCATTTTGGCATAATGCAATTATTATCCCTTTACACAATGTGTATTCAGTGTTCCCATACATGCTTTCTTAGTAATGTCATTAGTATTCATATCATATTTTTGAGGAGCTGGTGATATCTAGATATTATTGATTAATTTGCATGTAGCCTATTTTTAGTTCTAATGGCTTGTTATTTTTTGCTGCCCATTTTCAGGTTGTGTCTGATGATTTGGGAGTTTTAAAGAAGGTAAAGTGCCATAGCAGTGCTTACATTTTGCTAGGAATATGGTGCTAGCTGGAACTAGGAAGTATGCAAGGAAGATTGGGAAATTCATGCATTTCTAGGCATGCTTCCATTTTATAAATATGCTGTCAAATTTTAATGCTTTGCAGCTACTATCATCATTATTTTTGGTTTGTTGTACTCTGTTGCTGTTTTGGGCTTCATTCTTTCCTCCATACTTGCACCATAGTTGTTTTATTCTGAAAGACATCACCTCATTAATACTTGATATAATTAGGTGATAGATGAAGGACAGGGTTGGGAATCACCAAGGGAACCATATGAAGTAAAAGCTTGGTAAACTTTTTCTCAAGCCTTTTTGTATTCTTTTGAGTGCATTGCACTAAGCTTTCCAGAATGGTTTGGATCATTTGTTAGATGTATCTTATGTGAACCTTTCAGGATTTCTGCAAAGACAGGTGATGGGAAATTGATTATGTCACACACTGAAGGAGAACCATATTTCTTTACTTTTGGGAAATGTGAGGTTGGTGATTTATATGAGTTTTTGTTTTAATTAGTCATCCTGGTTTTCTTTATCTAATCATGCGCTTGTTCTATCCTGCTTCGTGTTATCATGCTTAAGCTACTTTTGATATAGATTTTGTTCTTGATTCAATAATATTTAGGTACCTAAAGGTCTTGAGATGGGAATAGGAACAATGACACGGAAAGAGAAGGCGGTAATTTATGTTACCAATCAATACTTAACCCCATCTCCTTTATTGCCCATGATAGAAGGCTATGAAGAAGTTCATTTTGAAGTTGAGCTTGTCCACTTCATCCAAGTAAGTCATTGCTCTTCTATAGATTTTTCTCATGCATATGTTTTTTTTTGAATTACCAAATTATGGATGTAAGTGAGCTCTAGAGCTTTTGACTTATAGGTGAGGGACATGCTGGGAGATGGTCGCCTAATTAAACGACGACTACAAGATGGAAAAGGTGCTGTTTGTTATTTGATTAAATATTGCCACAAAGAGATAACTTTGTTAAAATCTCTTCAGTTTTCTCTTCCTTATTCCGTGCGAGATTCATTCAATGAACATATCTATTGTTGACATATCATTAGTTATGCTCATGTGACATTGTCATTCTATTTGTTCATTCATTTGAAATTTTATTTGGAATTACAGTTTCTACACTCATTCTTGTTTGATGGAAAGATACCTAGGATGATGCTTAAAAATTTGATTTTCATATCTGCAATTTATGTGCTAGTTACCGATTCCATTTCATATTCTTGTAATTGTGTCTGTCTGTTGGCAATCCTCTTTGTGTGGGTGTGTGGATGATGATTTTCTTTGTTGTTTGGAACAATCAGGGGACTTTCCCATGGATTGCCCTCTTCATGACAGTCTTTTACGAGTCCATTACAAGGGCATACTTCTTAACGAAGAGAAGACAGTATTCTATGATACAAGAATTGATAACCAGGGTGAACCTTTGGAGTTCAGCTCTGGAGAAGGGATGGTAAGTTCTCCCTATAAGGTTGAAAAGGTTTTGTGGATTCTTTTATCTTCATCTTGTTCTGGTTGAAATCAAATTGTCATATCAATACCAATTATCCAAATTGCTTTGATCAAAATTATAATGTTAGATTGAGACTGTGCCTTGGATCTTCTGAACTTTTATTTTTCCTTACAGGTGCCTGAGGGATTTGAAATGTGTGTCCGTTTGATGCTACCTGGGGAGATTGCTCTTGTCACATGCCCTCCTGACTATGCATATGACAAATTCTCAAGGTTGCTCTTTTTATTTATTTATTTATTCTCTTTGAATATTATTATTTAATTTTCTGTTTTTGCGGATGACCAAAGTACCTTGCTTCCAATTGGATTAGGCCACCTAATGTTCCTGAAGGTGCTCGTGTTCAATGGGAAATTGAGCTTCTTGGTTTTGAGATGCCAAAGGTAATGAACTTTCCTTAATATGTGTTAGGCGGTGTTATCTGACATCTATTAAGCTTTGACTTTCTTACGCTATTACATTCAAGTTAGGTCCTTCTGCCTATAAACAATTGGTTTTAGGGTGGATGCTTAACATAATATCAAAGCTCAGGTGTGTTCTGTTCTTGCTTTGGTTAACTACCCCTTGTAAGGCTGTCCACGTGCAGGCCCTCACTGAGCTAGATGTGAGAGGGAATGTTGAGCGGTGTTATCCCACATCTTTAAATTGGGTTTTCTGTAGGCTTATATTCAAGTTAGACCTTTCCACATGTAATTAATTGGTTTTAGGTTGGATAATGTAGTCGTTAAATTGTCATTGTGCACTAATATTTTGTTATGAAAAATAGTGCATCCTAACTCAAATCTTCATTACAGGATTGGACTGGTTTGAACTTTCAGGAAATAATGGATGAAGCAGAAAAAATTCGAGTGACGGTATGTGGCATATTTTATGTTGTATTATGTTGCATTCTTCCTCAACGAGCCATTGTCTGGATGTACACTTTACAGCCAGTCGCGGAGCTACGGGGGCTGGCAGGGGCGCTGCCCCCCCCCTCACCCTAAAATGGAAAAATTTTTATTTAGGCCTTTTATAATTTATAATAATTTAAAATAGTAACGGTAAAATTGCACCTTGGCCCCCAAAAATGATAAAAATTATAAAAATATAGACTATTAAAATGGTGAAATTGCATTTTTACTATTGAAAAATATACAATTTAATTTTGCCTCCCGTCAAAAATTTTTTTACTGGCTCTGCCACTGTTCACAGCCCCATCTCCATGTGTATGCAGTATGCTTGCAAGCTGTTGTGGTGATGCACATTAATTGTTTAATTTTCTGTTTTGTTGTGCTGTAAGACTATTAATTTGAGTAACCATTTATCTGCAGGGTAACCGACTCTTCAAAGAGGGAAAATTTGAACTTGCCAAGGCAAAATATGAAAAGGTAGTATATCAACTGTTTTAAATAGATCTTATATCTCCTTTGGGATCATGAACTATGTATTAAGCATCAATCAAATATCTAAGCCCAATAAAAACAATTAAAAGAAATTGGCCTTCATTGTGGTAAACAAATATGGTGATAAATGGTAGAAAAACAAAATAAATTACCCAGATCTGGAAACCAAGCTTAACCCAATCCAAATGAATTGGTAATGGCTATAGGGTAAGCCTAAATACACTTTATTTAGTAGATGTTCATGTGAAATCAGTGAAAGTGTTTTCTACTGTGGTACATTGAAGTTCATATGTAGTTCAATTCCATGTGTTGCTTTATTTATAGGTGCTTCGGGAATTTAATCATGTTAATCCACAAACAGATGAGGAAGGAAAAGTGTTCTTAGACACAAGAGTAAGTTTATTCCTGCCTTGTGGTAACTGAAAGACTCTATCCTGTCCTTTGATCTATCAGTTGTTACATGATATTAGATAGCTGTTTCTGGATGCTATTAATTTCTTCTTTCCTGATTTATTGCATGAAGAATTCATTACATCTGAATGTAGCTGCGTGCTTCCTCAAAATGGGAGAATGCAGAAAGTCCATCGACACATGTAATAAGGTTTGTTATGACTTCAAATTGTGACTCTTTAGCTTTCTCTCTTCCATTAGGAAGAAATTTTTGTGATTTTATTGGTGTCCATGTGAAGAGATGCATATTATTAATCATAAATAACCAAAGGTAAAAGATCATCTTTCATGCAAGAGTTAAAGGATATTCAAATTAATCAGATTGTTACCAAAATAACATGGTGATTGGTTTCTCAACTTCACAAGGAAAATTTTGTGTACATCTAATTTTGAGGTTTAAAGTTGAAATCAGGGTAGAAATAAAGATAAAAACAACCAACATAGTGGATCAGGAAAATGCTTTGCCATGAGCTGCTTTCTGTTTGACTTGTTTACTTATCTAAATAATATATTGTTTGAGGATAAGCCATGGGTTTGGTGATATATTTTATTTAAACTATGTAGGTTTTAGATGCAACGCCTGTACATGCGAAGGCATTATACCGTCGTGGAATGGCTTACATGGCAGCTGGAGATTTTGAGGAAGCAAGAAGTGATTTCCAAATGGTACTGTAAATCTTTAAGCTTAGTGGTCTCAAACTGGATTCTTGACCAATCTAAAACCCTGTTTCTGGATACTATCAGATGATCAAAGTTGATAAGTCATCAGAACCAGATGCAACTGCAGCTCTAGCAAAACTGAAGAAGCAAGAGCAGGTGTGTTAGTCAGTGATATGCTTTGTTTGCCATTCAACACAGTCGAAACATGGGAACTCATTATTTATATTTGTCGAGTTTATGAGCAGGAAGTAGAGAGGAAGGCTCGGAAACAATTTAAAGGACTATTTGACAAGAAGCCAGGAGAAATTGCAGAAGCTCAAGTTGAAGATAGAGCTGGAGGTGAGATCAGTGGTGAAAACCAGAAGAATGATCTGTCGGCACCATTATTAGAAAGAGACGACTCTCAACATTGTAATGAAGCTGATGATGGTCAATATCGAATGGGCTGGTTTTACAGCTTGTGGCCTTCTGGGAGAAGAATATTTTCAGCTCTTGGCCTTGATAGATGTACAATACTCTAAGATTCTAAGGTTCGGACCTAAACTTGTTAGCATTGGCTGCTGAGGTGCTTAAATTAGTTTCTCAGGGAAGAATAAAACTACTAGGTATAATTTTAGAAAAGAGCAAGGTTTCTTCCTGTCTTTCAACTCTTTTCCCATAGTTTTGTCAATGGAGTAGTGTTTCAGAGGTCTCTGATTCTTCAAAACTTTCTTCTCTCATATCGCTACCAAAATTTATCAATAAGAAATGTGAAGGGTATCCAATGATCTTCTATATTTGTTGTAACGTATGTCATATGTGAATATGCTTTATTGCAAATTTTTTAAGCTTTCAAGCAGACTTGAGATGACAGACTGATAGTTGATTTTGGTATTTGAAGATGTAAAATATTACGAGGGATTCCGTTAGAAAAATTTTGTGCAATACTCGAAGGGAACCCTTTATTTATCTATTACATGCACACACAATTCATGGGTAAAAGCTTTTAATGAGCACCTTTAACAAAGAAGTTGGTGGAGACGACACAAATTTCACAGAGCTTAATTATATCCTCGATCTTAGCAGCCAAGGCTGTAAAACCGGTTCCTTTTAGGTCATCTTGGCAAACTCTAGTGGCATTTGCAGCATGATACAGACGAGCAATCATGGGATTGATGTTCTTACTGTAAAATAAACTGCTAGCAATCCAAAGGTCCTCCATGGTGTTCATGTTAGAATCCCAACATATTTGGAGAAGCTCTTTCGCCCGTAGAGGGTTCTTTGCTACTGGTAAGATGGAAGAAGAATCATTAAGTAGACTAGCTATGATGGTTCCGGCTTCCAGAGCTCTTATCTGTGCCCAACCCAAAGTGGTACCAGCGATCCTTTCCCCGGATAATGGCGGCTTTGGGATTATGGTATCGACGCAATATTCATTGTTGGATGAGTGGCGGCAAACCTTGTCGACGAGGGCTATACCTTTCAAATGCTTAACTCCGTATGAGGGATGGATGATGACCACCAAGATCAGTAGAAAGAAAACCTGAGGGGGGAGAAGTCGGGCCATTTCTTATTCTAAGTTGTTTGGGTCATTTTAATTAAGCCATAAATAGACCTTTTTGGGGGGATGAAACAATTTACGTGTAATGTATAATCCCTATCTTATTCTCATGATTCAGTTCATTACAATTTCTTCCAACTTGTTTAATAATGTCGTAATTTTTGTAACCGTTTCAGGAATATATGGCTTGCAAGTTCTTCATGATACTAAGATCGGGAAGATTATCATCTTGATGCTACCACTTCAATGATCATCACATCCCCATCATATACATTTTTGGTTTTTTCTAAACTTAAAACCCTAATTTACTCAAATTACCTGTTTAGGTTTTAACCTACCATTAAATGTAACGCTTCTTATCCCAATTGGTCATCGAACTTTAGCAATTGAATGCTAGAGACAAATACATATCAATTACATGCAATTTATAATTTAAAATCTCGATTAAATATTAATACATCACATATAATTAAGTATAAGAAGCATTACAACCAAATTTGGATTTATATTGAACTTATGAAATTTAAAATCAATTTGGTATCAAACATGGTTCAATTTGAAACAAAAACAAAAAGATTGGAAAATTCTACAATAGGAGTCACATGGTCGTGTTCCTTGACCATGTGGAAAGCTGAGGTCATGTGAGGCTGGAGACACACAGCCGTGCAAACGAACCATGTAATTCACTAATGCCGTGTGGGTCAAAAGTGCAATTATTTAAAATTTATCCCACGACCGTGTCACCGAGCCGTGTAACAGATTTTGATCGTGATCAAACCAATGCTACAAAAAAATAATTAAAATTTATTTTTTTATAAAGTAAATTATATTATTATAAAGATATTTTAATTTTTTTTCACTTCACAAATTGCGGTACTTGAACATAAAACATTGTAATTTTTATATTAAATTTTTAATTAATATATTTTTTATATAAATATTTCTCATCCAAATCCTGAATACGTTATGATTTAATGTCCACAAAAATCATGAGTAAAAAAAGTGAAATTGTCATGAATACGTTATGATTTAATTTCTTTTTTTTTTTTTGTAAATTAGTACTATATTTAATTAAAATATACAATTTCACTTCTTTTATATAAATATATAAATATTTAATCATAAATACATAACTTATATATAGTACAAGATTGATGGCAAATTTAATCGAATAATAGAATTTGATCTATTTAATTTAAGATTTAGTTTGCATATTTTAATTTAACATTAATTAGTTTTGTTAGTATATTATTAATATCATGCATAATTTCAAAATAATAATTATGTTAATAGATTGATGTTGAGTTTTTTTTTAAAAATCCCAAAATTCGAATTTTTGTAGTCATTTATGTGTTTAAATATTATTAATCACTATAAAAAATTATTAGTATAATAAAAATAATTTTTAAATAAATAATAAAAATTAAAACAAATAACCATATGTATTATGTTAGTTTAAAAGAGTAGTTAATAATACAATTAGTAATAAAAATAACAAGAAAAATAAACATCATATGCAATTTTATCTAGCTGTTCTAGTGTATATTTGTTAAGCTATTCCCTCTTTAATTTTTGACATATGCACTTTATCATCTTTTGTTGATCTTTGATCGAGTTCATCATCTGTATTTGAATATGCATCATTAATATTATCAATATATCCTTTCATGTACTCTTCGAAGTATGGATCATCTCAATTCCACCTATGATTCAAGTTAGGTTATATGCAACATGCTAATACGATCTACTCTTCTTTTTTTTTATACTATACTAAGGTGATGTTGCTAATGTGGAAAATATATATTTTAGAACAACAAGAGTCTTTTCAACCACATTTCTAAGTCTTGAATGTCTCAAATTAAAGAGTTTGCGAGCTATCTATAATGCTTGTGTCTAGCACTATTCTCTGAAATGGTATCATACACCATAAGATAACCTTTTGTATTTGTATAATTAGCGTCGACCTTATAATATTCGGATTCACAGTCCAAATAAGTCATATCTTTAATTATAAAAACTTATATCAAATTAATTTAAAAAAAAACTTATAATAGGTTATACCTATTTTTATAAATAAATTAAATAAAAAATAATATAAGTTTTATCATATGTAAGCTTTATAAAAAAGGGTTTTTATAAATTTTTCATTAACTTTCATAACGATTTTTATAAATAATATATTTTTTTGTTAAAACTTTAGAAAGTTATTTTTTATAAATAAGTAATGATAAAAAAAAATTAATATTTTTTATGAATAAGTTATTGTTTTTATAATATATATTATGGACACATAGATAAATTATTTTTATATTTTTTGACAGTAAATTTTTATAAATAAATATATTATAACAATTTTATAACATGTAAATTATTTTTTTATAATAAATTTTTTAACCATAATTCTCGAAATTTTTTAAAATTTAAATAATATACATTTTATTAAATACATAAATTATTTTTATAATAAAATTTTAATCATAACCATCCCAAACACTCATGTATGTTTATATTTATAATATAATTTGTATAAAAATATCTTTTGTAAAATTAGATTTTAGATATATGTAATTACCTAAATTCTCACCCTCATTTCTAAGAATTTGAAAGTTTCCAATTACAACTAATTAAATGAGAACCATTTATTACAATACTCATCCAAACATATCATTATTATATAATTATTTAGTGACTTTTCAAACATTACTTTTAAATCTTTTTCAACTCAGGTCAATCAAATATATATTTTTTAATATTTGAACCAAATAAAAAATTGCACTCCCCTTATATTCTAATATTAATAATATTTAATTTATCATACTAAATTATGAGAGCCAAAATAAATTGGCAATTTTACAACAAAAGCACCCATATAAGATTTTATATATATATATATATGATTCATAAAGACCTGGTCTTATTCCCTGATGAACTTGTTGAGCAAAAGGGAAACACGAGATTAGTAATTACTGGCCATGGATCTGAATGGTTCTTTTAGGGTGGTGTTTGCGCTCTTTCTTAGGAACTGTGACGGTGAGCACCCCCCGCTCCAAGCACGCCGTCAGCTTATCAAGCTTCGCATCCTCAGGCAACCTGAAACGCCTTACGAACGTACCGCTGCTGCGTTCAACGCGATGCCACGTCCCGCCGCTCACTTCTTTCTCCACGCTCTTCTCCCCGCGGATGCACAGTACTCGCCCCTCCTCCACTTCCACCTTCACCTCGTTCTTCTTCAGCCCTGGGAGCTCCGCTTTGAACACGTGAGCTTCCGGGGTTTCCTTCCAGTCTAGCTTCGTAAGCTCGAGCTGAGATTCGGCTGAGAAAGCAGGCGGAGCAGCCGCAACAAGGCTGCTCCCGCCGTGCGGGACTTCTTGGAACGGATCCCAAACTGCTTGCTGCTGGTAGTAAGGATCGTAAACACTGTGCCCACCGTAATACATACGTGGAATCATGGACATAGCTGCAAAAACAAACTAGGCAAGACGTCTAGATTATGTAAGAATAATCAAATGCTATTTGGCTATGAGAAAGAGATCACTAAGATAGAGAAGCATTTTATAAGGGAAAAATGGGATTCTTAATGTAGAAAAAGTTTGTATTTGATGCGTATTATACACTTAACTACGATTTCACACTTAGTGCATAAAATAGTGAGCGTGAAGATGTTGGAGACAGGAATGAGGAATCCTCTTTAGGGAAAGGGTGCACATCCAGATGGAATTTTATCCATGATGAAGGGATTTAGAGGAATATATGTACTGATGGCATCCAATAAATACTGTTGAATGGAGTTTGTATTGCGTGGGGGGGAGTAGTCATCTTCAGAATATATTTGCATTACTAACAAAAGGGTGATGTAAGAGACATTGACGCCATGCCGTTGCCATCTTCTATTCTCAACCTAATTGGGTCTAATGTCACTAAACAATCCACCATGTGAAAAACCAATGAATGGCCCATCACAGTAATGTTTAAGCTTTTGCGAAGTCCTCGCAACCCTTGGGCGTTATGTTGCCACGCACAATAATCGATCTTCTATTTTCAGATATAAATTTTTTAGATTAAGGCTAGTTTAGACTAAGGAAGCATCTCCGTCTTAATGGAGGGGTTTCACAATACTTAGAACTAGTTTAACAATTCTTTTTACGTAGTATTTTTTAAAATAAATAAAATCGTTTCTAAATAAAATAAAAAAAAATTAACTTGCTAAACTAGCCTTTAGACAATGCCAGCAATGATTAAACATGCAAAAACCTAATAGTATTCCAAGGAGAATACTTTATAGTATGAAACAAAGAATAAAGGATATTAATAGTATTTTTTGTTTTATACTTTATAGTATAAAACAAAAATCTTTTAAGTTTTTAACGTTTACGTCTATCAGTATAATGGACTTTTGTTGAACAAGTTGCATACAAACTCGCCAAAAATCATTCAATGCTATACAGTAAACTTTAATTACTATCACTATCCAAACTATTTTGGCAAATATTAATCATATTCGTTTGGATCAACTACTACATTTTTCTCTCATTATTTTAATTGTAATTTTGGTCTCATTATTTTAAGTTAGTTTAATTCGGTAATTTTATGCTTTTTTTACATTAGTTAGCCGGACTCTTTAATTCTATGCATTATCTTTGTTAATTCTTCGTATCATTCAATCTCTTTTAAGTTTGATTTTTCGAATACTTTGTGTTCCAATGAAACACGTAAATATTACAATTAGCCCAATAATATTTGTAAAACACAACACAACACCACATTTCATTTTATTTGTTATAATTTTCTTTACTAGGTGAACATACGTCGAGTCACATTAGTTGCGAAAATTTTAACGGTTCGCCTTTAATCTTTTAATAAAGTGTGTGTTTAAATCGGTGCATTTTTTATTTATTTCTTTTTTATTAAAGAATTGAAATTTGAGGTTGAATGTAAGAAAAGATTGGAATACGACGATCCAAAAAGATAGAAACAGAAAAAGATTCCAATTAAATATATATAAATCCAAGCATTTTCCCCCAAAATTTGTGGGGTCTTTGCCCTTTCTTCAAAAATTAATTCGGCCTTGGCTATGGCCTATGTGACAAATAAATTAATACCCAGCAGACTTTTGTCGAAAATTTCTGCCATTTAATATTTTTTGCAATTACCTTCAAAAACAATGTTTTCTTGCAATTATATATTTTTGCATAATAACTAAAAAATAGAAAGTAAATAAAAAACTGGAATACATAATAGGATAATAAAAAAATATACGGATATAATAAAGCTTGTTTTTGCATAATAGCACTTTGAAAGTAAGAAGAAAACAACTCAAAAAAAAAAAAAAAAGGAATATAAAGTTGGTAATTGTAGGCAGAGAGAGTTGATTGAATTTATCCTACAGATTTGTGAGGGGAAGGTATGTTGATATTGCCATTTATATAGAAAATGTGTGATTTTTTTTCAAATTTATTTTAATTGAAGTTTAATAATTAATTGTAATTTAATGTATAAAAAACTGAAATTATAAGATAGCAACATATGGAGTCATGATTGTTATTGCCTGTTGGCATTTAATTTGTTAATTAATTAGGTGAAGGGTTTTCAAACGTCAATTTTAATTGTTAAGGGTTTTTTTCAACGTAATTACTAATTTCTTAAAAAATTATTTATGCAAAATTTAGTAATTATTAATTTTTATATATGTCAATATGGTTTTATGATATATAATTTTTTGAACCACATTGATTTCTTATCTCATCGATATTTTTTAGCTAAATGACAAAATAATAATTAGCAATAATAAGAGAAGTAAATATATATATATATATATATAAAAGAAAATGGTTATTATGACCATTTTTTAGTTAAAAATAAATATATTGGAGAAAAAAAAACCATGTAGGAAGACAAAAAGCTAAAACTAATCGGTAAAAAAAAGTTAAAAAGATAAATAAATAGAAGTTTTAAAACAAAGAGAATAAAAAGAATCAATGTTTTCTTAATTTTTGCAGTTATAAAATGAATTGGTAAAAAGAAAAGTAAAAGAGGGGAATATATATAATTATTCTTATTTTTTCAAAGGCGAAACTAACCCTATCTAACTAAGTAAAGTCTCTTTTAAGAGTTGGTTTTATATCATATATAGATTAGTATTTTTTTTTTATTGTGAAAAAAGAACCGTAATTTAAGGGAAGTTTTCTTTTTTTGTCAAACATTTAACTGAAGATAGAAAATTTAAAATATTGGTATAATGAATTTTTTTGCTCTCCAAGAAATCATTTTAATTTTTTATTTTTTCTTATTTTTAAATTTATATTTTTTTGTCAAAATACTCGAAAATAAATAAAAAAATTAATATTTGTTGACGCAATATACACATGAATTGTCATTGGATGACATGTCTGCATTTAGTTAAAAAAATTTAAAAATATTTTATATATTTTTCAAAAATTTTATATTTAAAAAATAATTAAATGTTGAAATATCATTCATGTGTCAACAAAATTTAAAAAAAACTAAAATTTTGAGATAATTTAAAAAAGAATTAAAAAATTAAAAAAATTCATAAAACTGAAACACTAAATAAGAGTTATATTAAAATATTTAGTCTTTGGAGAAGCAGAAAAGACAAATATTAAAGTCACTAATTCACGACTTACTTTATCCAATTGCCTCATGCTTAGGCTGCATTTGGATAAATAGAACGTCCAAGTCAATTTAATAGTAAATTAATTTGATATTAATTAAGAAATAAACAAATGCAAAACTTTTTTTCTATGGAAATAAATAAAGTATTATTGTTTAATAAAATGATTGTTGGATTTTAAATTTTAAAGGGGTGATTAAATAATTATTTATTTTTAAATTTTTTAATACTAATTAGAGATATTTGGCAGTTTTTTCGCATTATTTGTAAAATTAAAAATTTACACCATCAACATGTTAAATAATTAATGTATAAAAAAAAGCATATTAAACAATAATACATAAACAAATATATAACTAATAAAGAGAATATTAATAAATAAATAAAAAGAATAAATAAAATAATGATTTAATAATTATCAAATAATTTCAATTGTAAAGGAATAAATTATTTTATGGATCCTCCCATCAAATCATTCATGATCTCTTTTCAATTATTTAATGATATTTAAATAATTTTTTTATGTAATTGATATTTAATTTTGATAATTTTTTATCTTGAATCTTGAATATCGAACCTAAATACTTGAATCTCAAGTCTAGAACCATGAACCCCAAACTTAAACATTGAATATTAAACCTTGAGCTTGGATTCGAGTTTGGAGTTTGAAATTCAAAGTTTAAGTTTCAAAATTCAAGATTCATGATTTAATATTTGAAGTTCAGTATTTTAAATTTAAAGTCTAGAGTTCAAAATTTTAATTTAAAATTCGAGTTTCGAGATTCAAAATTTAAAATAAAAAATTACTGAAATTATACATTAATAACATAAAAAATTATCGGAAAGGTCGATAAAATAATTACAATTATCAATCGAAATTTTAAAAATCTCAAGTTTTTGTGCTGTTTTTTCATTATAATTAATCTTAAAAATAAAAAAATGATAACAAAAAGAGCTAAGTGCTTAGCCTATAATAATTAATTATGAAGAGAGAAGCAGTATAGGAAGAGTCCGCTGTAGTGGACCTGATAGTGAAAGGGGTGGCGAGTGGGACCCATGTTTATACATCGGGATCCGCACACGGGAGGAAATGGTCTCCAAAGTCACGAAAAGCGGGCCCACATTTATAGCAAAATCCCCCCCCCCCGGGTATTTGTTAACCGTCCGATCTAAATTATATAACGTCAACCTTTCTCACTCTCACTTACACTTCCACCTTTCGCTCCCCAACAAAAAAAGAACTTGATTAGCCGCGGGTCTTTTTTTTCTCCGCCACTTGATTGCTTCTTTTTATTTCTGATCAAAATAATATAAACAAAATTGATATTTTGTTGAAGAAGATAAAGATTGGTGATTGCTTTTGGTACAGATATATATATATCATTTCATTTGTTCCTTGTTCTCGATTTGAGGTAATTGTTAATTCTTTGCTTTGCTTAGAATCTACGTTTGAGTTTGTTTCATTTTTTCTGGCGTTCGGGATTTTCGCCGACTTACTTCTCTTCCGTAATCGATATCTTTTTCTAGATCGGCGAGGTTTTCAAGGTTTTCGTCGCTTTCTTCAACCTGCATTGCTTCCATTCCTAGCTGGTAATCAATTATTCTCTCTCTCACGCACACTTTTTTTCTTTGATTATTTCGCTTTATGTTTTCATTTTTTTTTCTTGTTTGTTAATTAGTGCTGTGTTTGGTTGCCGGTAAAAAAGAAGGAAATAAAGAAAAAAAATAATGAAATGGTTCTGTTTAAGTTCTTTTGTTGTTTTATTAATTTTGTTTCAGCTGAACTTCGTGACCGATGTTAGCTTTTTATCTCGACATTGGAAAGAATGCGAACTCTTTTCTTTCTTTTCTTTTTTTGTTTTATCTTGCATTTTCCGTAAATTCCTCTACCGCTAGACGGAGGCTGGCTTCTGTGATCCTTAATTAGGATTCTTTATGGATCTGTGAGATTCTTTTGTTTTGGATTTGAATCAACGAAGCTGATTGTGTTTGATTGTTGTCCGTAAATTTAAGTACGGTAAACGAAACGTCGTTAAGGATATAGAATCTTTCTTGTTCTTTTTCTAGAGACCATAGTTGATTACTAGACCATGAGATGGACTTCTGTTTAAATGATAAGGAAAAAGATTACATCTTGGGGACTTTTTTAATGGAAAATGACTCTGGTCACTTGTGGTTTGTTGCATTTCTATTGATCGGTTGCCTTGCCTGCTGTGCTGCCATAGATTCTAATTACTGAAGCAGAACTAATCTTTTCTATTGATCCATTGATTTTTTTATTTTTTTTATTTTTGTGGAGGGAATTGGACTTTTATCTGGGCAAATAAAAAAGATGAGCTTGGATTTGTTTGACCCCGGATAAGATTTTTTGCTGCATTGGTTCCATTGATGATTAGAACAAAGTTTTGTTTCAATAGGTTTTGAGAGGAAACTTGGCATGTTTTGTTAATATGATTTGCAAACATTATGTCATTCATACATATTCAGCTATTATTCAGTGAAATTGGTGAACAGCTCATGAGAGAAAGTAAATTTTGCAATTTTGCAGCTAACATGGGGCGGTAAAGCAAAAGAATATCATTGCCATTTGATAGAACAAAAAGCTAATGAATAATTAGAAAGTTTGAGGGACATGGGATTTGGTTCAAAGTCAGAAAGAAGTTCAATCACACAGCAAAGTTCAAAGACAGGGAAGGAGAAAGTTCACTTGCCTCATGCAGGCCTAAAGAATAAAGATAAGTTAAATGTAAAGAACGGTATTACTTTTCCATATGGTAAACTGCCAGGTGAAATAGGAAAAAATCAAATTCAAAGCAGCTTGGTTGAAACAAAACCTTTTGGGAATTGCCAGGGCCGGCATCTCAAGAGCAAGCCAACAAAAGAAGATGAGCTTATTAGGTACATGTCAAACTTGCCGGGTTACCTACAGCGTGTAGACAGTTCAGATAACCTTCAAGAGAAGGCATTGAATGTCGGAGTTCTGGATTGGGTACGTCTAGAAAAATGGAAGTACCACCGAAAGCATATCTCAACAATAACTGGCAATGATGTATCATCCACAAGCACCATTTTAAAATCGAAAACAGATACCAAGTCTGCTTCCTTTTCTAGTGCTGTTACCAAGGTTGCCTCTGCCAATAAAAGCAAGCAACACTCTTCTGCTTCCTCAAGTCCTACCTCACCTCAAAAGGATGGTATTCCTCGAGGTGCAAAACCATCTACTCCAAAGGTTAGACACTATCAAGATATTGATACTGCTTCCAAGAGTACCTTGGATCAGCAGAAGAAGACATCCAAGACACATAAATCCTTTGGCAAAATTCATTCCGATGTAATTCTTGAGAAGGGGAAGAAAAAAGAGTTAGATCAGAAAATCACTTCAGAAATGGGAAATATGTCATCAAACATGAGAAACCATGGGGTCTCACCTCTGCCAAAGGAAACTGCAAGTGTTTGTGGTGGAGCAAAAAAGAGAGAAGAGCAAAGGCGGGAAACTGATGTAAACATAAAAGACTTGGATCAAAAAAGCACTTCAAATCTGGAGGCTTCTTCGTCGAAATCCAGAAGTTTTGCAGCTCCACCAGGTCCTAGCAAAACACCAAGTGCTGAGAGCAACAAAACTAAGAACAAAGAGACCGAGGAATCCAAAATTGATCTTAGTCATCAATTTTCCCCTTGTGAGCGCAAGAACGTTGTTCTTCTTCTTCCAAGATCTGCCCGAGGCAGCTTTTCTGAAGAACTCCGAGATGGGACTTTGAATGAAGCAAAACGGAATAGCTTTTCCTATGACCTACTTCAGAAGGATCATTTTCTGGAATTATGTTCTGATGTTTCTCATTCTTATCCACTTCCTTCTGGAGTTGAGAGGAATCCTGAAACTAGAATGATGGCACAAAGTCTGAAGCCTTCCTCTGATGCATCTAGTAGGTCTGTGTTAAATAACACAGGAAATACAAGATCTCAGGGCAAGTGTTCTGCAGAGAACAAGATCAAGTCTCAGGATGCTCATGTTGAAACTTTAAAGATACTGGAAGAAGAAATGGCCGAATTGACTACCAAAGGAAGCAGAACTAGCTCACCAAATCGCCGTTTTAGTTTCAGCTTAAGTCGTTTGAGTAGAAGTTTCAGTTTTAAGGAAAGTTCTGCAGTCCCGCAAATGAACCCCGGTTATGTTTCTGTCAAATCTGGCCCAGTGAGGTCTGATTCTTCTGGTTTTCTGGATGATATGAACAGAGAGAAGTTGAATGGCCATACCAGAACTAGATCCAGCCCCTTAAGAAGGGTGCTAGATCCACTACTTAAGTCCAAGGGCTTACATTCCTTCCGATCTACTGACACTCTTCAGCCATCAAAAGGAAGCTTGAACTCCTTTAATCCAGGGACAGTTAATACGAACGAATCCTTCCAGGCAGAAAAGTTGGGGCAATCAATGATTAAAGCTCTTCTAGAGGTTGCAACAAAGAATGGACTCCCACTGTTCAGATTTGTTGTCGACGATGGCAGTAATATGCTTGCAACTACCATGAGAAGTCTAGCATCATCTGCCAAGGGGGGATCTGATCAAATTTATGTATTCTCTTCAGTTAGTGAAATTAAGAAGAGTGGCAGCTGGTTAAGTAAAGGAAACAAGGGAAAAAATTGTGGCTACATCTACAATATCATTGGACAAATGAAGATTTCGGACTCTCATATTTCAGATTTGGTAAGGGAGTCTGTTCTGTTCAGTGTGGAGCAAAGACAAGCAGATCAAGCGTCAGCGAAGTTTACACCATGTACTGAGCTTGCTGCTGTTGTCATCAAAGTACCTGGTGAAAGCAATGAACAGCAGGTTGATAAAGATATAACGAATAATGGCTCTACAGAATCTTTGGCTACATATGGATGCACTTGCAACTTTATAGAAAATTCGAGCTCTAATATCACTACTGCCATACTTCCTGGTGGTGTCCACAGCTTGCCTAACAAAGGAATTCCTTCCCCATTGATTGACCGGTGGAGATTTGGTGGATTATGTGACTGTGGAGGTTGGGATGTTGGTTGTAAATTACATATTCTCTCCAACCAGAACTGCAGTTGCTGTAAGAATTCAAGGATGTATCAAGCATGCCCGGATCCCAACCATCTTGAACTTTATCCACAGGTATCCTCGTTTCTTTTTCATTACCATTTAGTTCACCACTGTATCTAATGCCGTCTGAATATCTAAATTAGTCCTTCTTTTGTACTTCATGCAGGGAGAAGCACAACAGGACATGCCTATCTTCAGCTTGATTCCACATAAAAATGGAATCTATGCAATTGAGTTCAGTTCATCAATCACTGCATTGCAAGCGTTCTTTATCTCAGTAACAGTTATAAGCTGCCGGAAATCCTCTGGTTTTCCGGAATTTGGTGACCTGCCTGAAGGAAAACTTACAAAGGAGACAATGTTGAATGGCAGCCTTGGGATGGACAACAAACAAACCATTGCCCTTGGAACCATGCCTGCAAGATATGCTCCGAACCCACCACATTCCCCGGTTGGTAGAGTATAGTTTCAAATGCCGGGACCAGCTTTGATTTTTCAGGTATAGTTATCAAAAATCTGAAAAGGGTACAAAATACTGGGATGCCATGTCGACAATCAAACCATTCATGATCCATACAGGGAATTGGATTTGAGTGTAAACTTGTTCAACATGGTTAATCATGAAGAGTTGCACATCATCAATATATCACTTGTATAAAGGAAATAATATTGGTAATTCATTATATACCATTCACAGTTGTAATCAAGTGGGGTTTTCGTTTTAAGGTCAACAATTGCTTAACTGTATGTTAGCACTTAGCACAAACCTTTTAATAATTTATGCTTATGAAATATATACCAATCGGTTATTTTCCTTGCTATGATCATTGTATTGAGTAATATAAATGCACCTATTCTGAATGTAAAATCTAAAATTAATATTGATATCTATGTATGATTTATATAGAATAAAACGAAACTAAAATGTAATGGTCAATTCAATAAAATATAAATTGTGTCAAAGATTTCATAGCATTTTAAATTATTTGGGCGGGTTGAAATTTTGCCACGTCTTATTATTTTTTAATTTTTTAAAATACAATTTAAAAACACATGACAAGTTAAAACTTTCCACTGATGTACCAAACACTTAGCCAATTAGTGGTGATACCTTCTATATATATTTGAAGCAAAGATCATGCTTGATGTGATTATGAAGCAAATTGACCACCATCATATGAACAATGTACGCTAATCATTAAAGAAATGATTTGATTTATGCAAACATCCGCCCAAATTAAGAGGGAAAAGAAACTGCAAACATCCACCCAAATTAAGAAGGAAAAGAAACCCAGACTTGATTGAAAAGGAAATGTTCACAATGTGTTCTACAGATGATAATCCAAAAAGAAAAAAAATAGAATGAATGATAATGAAATGTGATTCACAAGTCAGCTTGAGATGCATGGTGAATGCATATATACCATTCACCATTAATCCTCTCAAACACATTTGTTACAAACTGTGCCCCCCAATTGTTACCTTTTGTTGTCTTCACAAATTCCATGCACGTAACATACCCGAAATCTCCTTTAACATGAACCCTAACATTTTTCAGCTCTATTTCTAGCGGAAATTCATAGTTCATCCACACAATTTCCCAGCTTTCCATTACGAAATCATAACCGGATATCCCATTTGCCGCTGGGTGCACGCAACAAACATCATCTCCTTTTGCCCAAAGGTTCTGCATTGTGGCTAGATCCCCTCTCCTAAAAGCATCATAAAACCGTGAATTTGCTGCCAGTACAGAAGCCTTACTATCCTCATGTAGGACTCGTAGATCATCCCTGATTTTTGCTGCTTCAGCATAGTTTTCTTTCTCAATGGCAATCTGTAGGTCCCTCTGTAAGGTTTGTTCATCCGATATGATGCTTTCAGCACTCAGGTTACCCTCAACGTCATCGCCTTTGGCTTGACAAAGCATCGACAGTACCACATGTAGATTTTGTCTGAAGGGTGCTACACTAAATTAATCAGCCATTTGAACTATCTCAAACTCAAATCCCAACAAGTAAATACATTGGTAGAGTGAAGAAACCTAAATAAAAGTAAAATTCTTCCAACAAAATATATATCGAAGAACTCATTGGAAGCTAAATATGAGTTCAATTCCAAATGCAGAAAACCAACTTCACAATTACTTAATTTATATGAAAAAAAAAACCCTCAGAAATATATATATATTCAGATAATTTACAAAGCCAAGAAACTCACGAGGTCTTCCATTAGGCAACTTGGAGAGGCAGTGACCCGGAAACTTGGTCTTGTTTCCTCTTGAAGCCTTAGCTACTGCCGTAATGCATGGCTTTGGAATTGGAAGTGGTTGAGCAAAGCAACGAAGTCTCTTAAAACAATTAGTGCTTGAACATGGCATGAAATTAACATTTGCCTATACCAATTAAAAGAAGATTAAGGATAATTTAGTTGCAAATATCTCTGTAAATAAACAACACCCCCCCCCCCCCCCCGCCCTTTTATCTCAAGCAAATTGGCAATTTTCATCATTCATCATTTCAAGAATTCATTTTTTCCCCCAAATGAATAGTTATAAAGAAAAGGTGATCTCAGTTGGAACCATATGTATAGGATTTGAATTTAAGAAATTGAAAGGGATTATTAACTAGATTAAACAGTAAAAAAATGCCCATTTGTTCAAATTCAAGGAATTAACAGCAACTAAAACTTGAGCGAAATAGATTACAAAAACAAAGACACGTGGGAGTAGGGGAAAAAAATAAAACTTACATTGTAGCAAAAGCTAGATCCTTGGATTGCCATGAAAGTGAAACCCAAGGTTACTTACATAGAAAGATAAGAGAGGGAGGAAAGAAAAAAGGGTTTTGGGGTTTGAAGGTAAAAGGGTTTTGCTGTATTTGCTCTATCTTGTGTAGGATCAGGACAGAAAATGGAAGATTTCACTGTGGAGGGCGTTTCGTGTATTAGAAAATGAGTAAAAGGTTATGGGCCTCAAAGGTCCAGTTGAACATAAACTCAGACAAAAGATAAGCTAATGTAACAGACCTGGGTTTTGGGTTCATATAATTGAAGCCTGTTTGGTGGAATTCTATGGCTCAAAAATACAGAGTAGAGGCTATAAAATATCCAGGAAGAGGAAGGCGACATTAGTGTTAGGTAATTGAAAGGTGCCGCTCTGTGTATTTGGTACCCACGCACTGCAGACAGGGAAGGGGAAGCAACAAACAAATTAGCCATCAAGCGAAGTCAGCCCTCCTTTCATCTGGAGTTTCCAGGGAAGGGTCCCCCACTGGCCTAACCCTGATACCACCCAGCAGCCTTTCCAATTTTGACATGCTTTGAAGCCTAGTTTAGGACCTTGGAATAACCGATGCTTCAATATAGGGGTTAGGGTTTAGACTTTTGCATCCAACCACTGTATGGTATAAATATTCAAGAGATCGCTCTATTATAGGCTCCGAGCTAATTTTATTAAGTGTTTTTTACTAGTGAATTTATCCATTAATCACCATATTAGATCTTAACTATCGGGTTCTAACATGGCCTATGACATCAAGCCATATCTTGAGACAGAACATGTCAGGTGTACAATGCCCTAGTCTAAAGAGAGGCCTAAGCAACCCGCATTGTTTCTTCTCTTAACCTATCTCAAGCCTTATCATCTCCTTCATTCTCCCACCTGATTTGAACATATTATCGAACAATTCTTTATTTTGTCTTAAACTGGGTGAGTCATCCATTTTCACAATTTCTCCTCAAAACACAAACGCATAAAATTTTCTCTCAAATTTTCTATCACTCAACAAAATAATAATAATTTGTGAAAGGACGAAAACACGTCTTGCTCTCCAAAATCAATCAAATTTCCTTGGATTTGAAAAAAAAAAACCTAATTTCTTAATTATGTTTTAAAATCAGCCTATATTAAATTATTTTATTTGGAAAGGGAGTAAAGTAGTGGGACGTCCCATTTTTCATTCATCCCTTGGTTATTTTATAGTGGGAGGAAAGCAGATATTTGGGGAAGGGAACCCATCCAAATTCTGACATATTTTTTAATTTTGGATTCATAATTTGTCACGCGGAACAGGTTTTCAACTGTAAATAATCCTTTCCGCTTAAATCAAATTATTAATAATATTATATGCCAAGATAGGCTTTTATTAAATACAAATATATTTTTGTATTGAAGTTTATTTATTTCTCAACAAAAAGACAAGTCGCCACTTCACAACCCTCTATATCATCTTAATTTCTTTAGCGGGTAAGTTTAGGAGTAAATCACTATCCTCATTATAAAAAAAAAATGATTTTCTTTTGTCTAATTTCAAAATAAAATTATTTTTAAAAAATCATAATATTCAAACTCATTATCCATGATGGATGAAACCATGTTTATTTAAAAATCACATTTAAATAATTAATTTTTAGTCTACCAATTTTTTAAAAAATATATTTATATGAAAAATATAACCATGTTTAAAATATGTTGTATTTATATAAGCTTTGTTATCTGTATATATTATTGAATGTTTGGTTGAATTTGTGTCATGAGTTAATTAGATGTCGGTTTATATAGTAAATGACTTAAAATATTTCAAACTTTTTAGCATCTTTTATATCGATCTATGTTTGAGGTTTATTGATTTAAGCACAGTCACATCATGTTACGATGCAATTCAGAGATATCGAGATTGGTCCAAACACGAGGGGTCAAACGCAAAAAGAAATCCTATCATAATTCTTTAGTTATCAAGCACCTGTTTAGAAACGGTTGGGCAATTAAGTGACTTGTAATTCTAAATCGATTACGAGCTCACATCATTTATGACAACCCCTGCTAATAATATTGAATCTATAAAATCGATTCAAACAAAGAATAAATCTTAAAAATTCATTATAGGACTTATATCTAAGACATTAATAGCCCAAACCTTCAACTTATCATTTGAATCAAAATTTCATTAATGTTTTATATAATTTTTGGCATTATTTTTTATTCACGTTGTGGTGTGCTCTAATATTAATAATAATTTATATATTAAAATAGCCATAATGATTTATTTGATCTTCTAATTTTATAAAAGAAATTATTTTAATCATTTATTTAATTTTTTTCTCTTTTTTTCGTCTTTAAATTTATGTTGTTTGTCAAATCGTTCAAAATTAATGAAAAAATTAACTTTTAAAAATTAATTAATTAATTTTAAAAATTAATTTATCTTGTTTGTCAAATCATTTTAACGTCAAAAATTAATTAATTTTAAAAATTTTTAAAATTAAAAAAAGTAAAAAGTAAAAATATTAAAAATATTATTTAACTTTTAAAAAATCATTTAATTGTTAACGTGACACACATGAATTACTATGTGGATGTCACATTTGCAGATTTTAATTTTTTCATCTATTTTGATGTAATTTGATAAAAAGTTTAAATTTAAGAATTAAAAAAATGAAAAATTACATATAGAATTAAGATAAATTTTTTTATAAAGTTAGAATATAAAATAACACTATTGAAATAATTATGTTTGCTTTGGGTGTTGGAATTGGGTTAGGTCCGGCCATCGCCTCGCCTGTAGATACATTGTTTAATTTGATTTCATTGATTTGTGGAGCCGTTAATTTGCCCAAAAATGCGAAAAAGGAAGATCCCGCCTTGAATGTGGACAAGGGCCGGCAATAACGACCATTGACTATTGACTCCACCTTTGCCTGCCTCCCTTTATCTTCTTCTTAATTCATCATAAATCACTATTCCTTCCCTTCATATTTTAAATACCCACAACTGCCCTTAACTGTCACTTTTTTTTTGATTGAATAATTTTCGGGTAAATTTAAAAATAGTTATTTTTATTTATTTTAAATTACATTTTGGTCACTTATGTTATTGTTTTGTTACGAAGTGAGCACTCTGTCGTTAAGCTTTGTTACCTCCCTAACGACAATCCTACATGGCAGTCGAAATGAGTTTTAAATGTCAACTAGGATGAAAATAGGTTTTTAATTAAATAAATTTAATTAATTAAAAATTTTAAATTAATTACACATCTTGAATTGGGAAAAAAAATAGTTCGTGTCCTTTTACTTTTAGTTTTCTTTTTCATTTTGATTGAAAAAACTATTTTCATCCTAGTTGGACATCCAAGTTGACATTTAAAACTTATTTGGATTGCCACGTAGGATTGTCGTTAGGGAGGTAACAAGCTTAACGGCAGAGTGACTCCTTCGAAACAAAACGATAACATAAGTGACTAAAACATTTCAAACACAAGTGATTAAAATGTAATCTGAAGTAAACAAAAGTGACTATTTTTGAATTTACCCAATAATTTTCTTAATTTATATTATAATTAAAATATCTAGCTACACGTTTAAGGATCGAACTAGGAGTGGTGAGCGAAACCAACAATCTTGCAGAATGCTTCGTAAAACAAATCTGACTGCATCGGTAAACGAACCACAAAAGGAGATCAAACCACTGAAAGATCACCTATAACCGCAAATCAGAGTCGAGCGTTATGAGAAAACTATTCACGAACGCAGGTCTACCACAAAAGTAGATAAAAAAACGTGCCATAAGGCAAAGGAAAAACGTGCCACAAAGACAAATAAAAACTAGAAAAAATAAAATATAAAAGAAAAAAACTGAATATAAAAAAGAAAGGGGCAAAAATACCAACGGTCGACGACCGGCATTAAAACTGACGTCGTTGCCAACTAATCAAGAACAAAAGAAAGAGATAAAACAACACAGAGAAAATGTTTGAAAACAGAATTCTTACAAATTAGAAAGAAGAGAAAAGACTTATACTTTTAAACATTCAAATTTAGTTAAAGTGTTATTTAGTTGTTACATAAATTTTTAATAAATATATTTTCACATAATGTTCTTCACTCTCATCCTAAGTGTATGCTATAATTTAATATATATTAACGTGAAAATTGCTTGTAAATATTGAAAATATAAAAAATATGTTAAAAGTTTATATTTTAGATTACATTTTTTTATATTCTTTTAACTGAAATAAGCATTACAATAATTTTGTAATTATTGAAAAAGATGAACTATTAAAATAGTCACTTTTATTTGTCTCAAATTATATTTTAGTCATTTATGTTTGAAATGTTATGTTTTAGTTACTTACGTTATCGTGTTGTAACATTGTAGTCACTGAGTCATTAATTGTCATTAATGGTATAACGGTACGTGGCACGTCAAATCATCATTTCAAATGAAGATTTTAGGTTAAATTCTACAATTAATCTCTATATTTTTTCGTTTTGAGCAATTAAATTTTTTTTGTTCTTTTAATTTTTATTTTTTTTCTCATTCTATTTTGCTTCTCCTTTTGTTAACCGAACCAACCAGTCATTGCTAGTTGCTGACATAAATAATTGAAAGAAGTAGAAGATAAGATAAAAAAATTAAATTACTCAAAATAAAAACTATAAAGAGAAATTATATAATTTATATAAAAAATATTAAATTAATTCAGATAAATAAATTAACCAATATATCATTCGGTCTTGGAGTAGAAATACTTCATAAATAAGGGTAAAAACATTATCGTGCATACTTAAATAATATAAAAAATTAAAAATAAATCAAAACAAGCATATATCATTCATTTAATCCTATTTAACAATAAACAAAATAACAATCCATATTTGTCAAAAAAATAAATAACAATCATACATAATTAAACAAATTTAACATTTCCTTTTTACATAGAATTAAGCAAACTCCAACCTTGAATTATTAGGACCCAAAGCACATTTTTGAAATGTTAATATTTTGAAAAAAAATCAAATTGGGTGGCCCTTTCAATAACCTATAATCTATACTATTTTTGTTTTCTTGAGTTGGTGTCACATTTAAATACTTTCTCGTAATTAAAATAAATTATATTTTCAAAGGTGTTTTAATATTTTCATTTTAACACAAATCAATAAAAATATACATATGATAGGATTTGAATCTAAACCGATTACATTAATAAAACTTTTTTTTTTATGAATAAAGTACGATAATACAAGAGAAATTAAGCTATTCCCTCGTGGGGGGGATATTCCAAGATACGCAATTTTGTTCTCCAATCGCGAACTGTCTTTATTAGTATATTTGCAACCATGTTTTCTTCACGTGGGATGTGTTTAATCTTCCAATGAGTGACTTTCAGTAGAAGTTGATGAATTCTCTTAATTAAAGCCGACTGAGCTATCAGTTTGGATTAAGATATACCCAAAACCCCGATCAAGAGATAAATTCAATCCATCTAAAATACCCCATAGCTCTGCCTTCAACACGCTACAGCTTCCCAGATACCTGTAAAAACCGAAGATCCATTCTCCATTGTGATCACGAACCAAATCGCCAACTGTTGCAAACTCCTCCTCACTCTTGACCGACCCATCAGTGTTCAAACGTACCTAATTACGCGCTAGTTTTACAGAAGAAGAAGAATTGCGGGTCTTCAATGAATTCAACCTTGACACAGAGGTGTATTGTCTTGCCCAACTAAGAGAGATCTTGATAATATCCTTTGTGCTCCAAGAGATATCCTAAAAAACAAAACTATTGCGGTTTTCCGTAAGTGCCAAGAAATCATACCAAAAAAATAAGACCAACCAACCCCATTCGAATCAAAAGGAGCTAAAAGATTGGAGATTCCTCATCATCCATTCATGAAGGGAGCCAGAGTAGAAACACGCTTGCTTGTGAACAAGGATGAGCTTGTTCCAAACGTCTTCGGCCACAGGACAATCTCTAAGAACATTTAGAATTCCTTTTGAATGTCCACAAATTTTGCAAGAGCTGTCAATTTATATCTTTCGTCGTACCCTTTCTTCATTCGTGAGTAATCGGGATTTAAGGACGAGTCATAAGAAGAATCTAACCTATTGGGGTATGTGGAATTTTCGAGAAAGCTGCCAAACCAAATCCTTTTGATTTCAAGTACCTTTTTGGATTTTGCTATGAGCACTCTTCAGCGAAAAAGATCCTGGCATAAAACACCCCCATATAATCCTATTTGGTCCGGTAGAAGGGTGAGGAGGTGGAATACCAACGATCCTAGTGATGATATCCTCATTACACCAAAGGTGAAAAAGATCTAGATTCCAAGAGCCAATATCTGTGACCATGTTTTTAAGCGAACAACTCGTATTATGGTTTCAACTCGATGGGATATGCTTAATTAAAGGACTCAACTTAGGAATCCAAGGATCTTTTTAGCAATAAATTCCTTCCCCATTATCGATTGACCAAAGTAAGTTATCTAAGATATATAAAACATTAATAAAACCTTAATTTGCCATTCAACTAGAGCTTTAATTTAATATTTTACTTTGAATTGGTGTCACGAGTCAACCGTGCACCAACTCAATTAGAAAGTTACGAGAATGCTCTTACGTAATTAAAATAAGTAATATTATTCGAGGATATTTTAGTTTTTTTCTTTTAAAAAATTCAATAAAAATATGAATATAGTGAAATTTAAATTCATGCTAATTGCATTAGCAAGATCTTTAAGTTACCATTTAGCTACAACTTTATTTTGATGTTTTTATGCACATTTTATTACTTTCATTAGTTATATATATCTATACTATCTATAAAACTCTTGACTGAGTTTATGTCATGGGTTAATCGAGTGCCAACTTAGTTACGAAATTATTACTATACCTTTTTATTAAATGATTACTATTATTATTTTGATGACTTTTTTGTCTTTTTCATCGTACTTTTATATTATTTTTAAATAAAAAACTAAAAATTAACAAATTTTGGAATTAAACTTAATGGAGTTATAAGCAAATTCTTTACCGCAACACTAATAATAATTTTTAAATAAATTTTTAAAAAAAGTTAAAATTTAACATTAAATATTTTATCTCACCAAATTTTTAATTTCCACACACATACTCATATGATAAGATTTCTAATATATATTAATGTACTGATTGAGATGATCTAATCCATTAATCGGATCCTAGCATAGTTAAGAATCAGCAAATACTCCTTCATTCTATAAAATAAAAAATAGTTTGAGAGTATTTATGTTTTTTTATATAAACAAATAAATGCATATAAATGAGAACAATGAAGTTTAAATCCAAGACATCATAGTCTTGGTTATATCAAGTTTACAATTTCAAGAAATACCACATTTAATTTTTATGTTAATTTTTATTGGGAATCGATTCAATTAAGCAACGAATAAGTTAAAAATAGCGGAAGAAATTGAGAAATTGAACACACAAATTTAACGTGAAAAAACCCTTCCGAAGAGGATAAAAAACCACGGGCAAAAATAATTTTACTATAATGGCAAATAACGAAGAATACAAAAGATGGAGATAAAAACTAAACCCCAAAAACTTGAAAATAAAGAACCCTCAAAACGTAAACACTAAATTCTCCAAAAGTGTTAGGAGTTCTAATTTATAATGGGTATGTCTAAATGAGTATTTTATTAAGGTTGTAAAAGAGCCTAATGCAAAAAAATATAAGTTCAAATATGTTGAAATACATTTATTTCTTCCTATTTAAGAGTTAATGAGAAATTATGAATTTTCTTATATTCTTCATGCCTATTTTTACAATTCATGATTAAAATTTATGATTATCTCTTTCAATAATATTATTTTCAAAATTCAAACTTATATCACCCTTTAAAAATACAATATAATTATATTAACACTGGATGCCTAAACAAATTCCATTGACTATTTATTTAGCATGTATATAAAGAAAGAAAAATAATATTTTTATCAACAATAAAAAAATAAGAAAATTAGAACAGAGTAATGGTAAGCAAGAAATGACATTATGACAGAGAGACAGACATACTGGCAAAAATAACAAAATCTGAGTATTTGCAGTTTGCACATTCACAGTTTGGCAGTTGGCAAATGGTCGAAAAAATATCCTTTTTCAAAAAGAAGATGGCACCTACTATCAATCAAATATTTAAAATCTCAGATGGTGCGTTCAACATGGCATCTCCACGTGGATTTGTCCCCTTTCATCATTAAACTTAATCACCTCTAAACCTCAAATAATCCCCTCTTCCCTTTTTCTTCTTTTTAGAAAAAAAATCAAATCCAACCGTTGATTGAAATTGTCGATTTAATGTCAGTTAAAATTAAAATTGGGAATTGGAAAAGGCAAATCAGAGTTTCTGCTTTTTGTTTTATTATTTTTACAATTTTTCATTATGTTTTGATTTTTTTAAAACAAATTTTTAATGCTTTTCGTTTTTATAAATTTTTTAATTGTTAATAAGTTTGGTATTTTTTTAAAGAAAAAATCAGGCAACTCAACTTTGAATTTGATTTTTCAAAATTTGAAAATCGTAAGACGAGTAAATACAAAGAGTCAAACAGAGACCCAACACCACGAGGCTGCTTAATAATTATCGTAAGCCGAGACGCTCGTGACTAACTCACCCACAAAAGGGCACTTTAGTAAATAAATATTGTTAAAGCAATCATATTATTAACTGCAGATTTACCCAAAATTGCAGGCCGAGGACGTGTAAAATCAGAATTTACTGCCTTTCCAAAGTCCAGTAAGTAAGTAAAAGTTAAAAAAAGAAAAAAGCAACAAAATTTATGAACGCCCTTTCTTTTCTCCAAAACTTTTAATTAGATATCTGCCCTTTCTTTCAACTTTAATTAACGTTAAAGTAATTAAGGAATTACCGTTTCTCCGACTCTTTCACTCACGTAATAAGGTTTAAATATCCCTACTTTTTCAACCTTTAAATTAACATTAAAATTGAACGACATTTCATTAACAATTAACTTGTAATGATTAAATTTTAGAAGTTGAAAGCGTACAAGGACCGGGACAGAATTAAACCACGCAATAATAGTAGGAATAGCGGTGAAAATATTTAAAAATAATTGAAAATAAAAGTCTCATTGTAATGTCCTTCTCCGTGTTGAACTCGCGTCGCGTTCTCTACTAGGAAAAAAGAAAATAATAAGCGAATCCATAACCCAAAAAGAAGATACACAGAGATAAATCCAGCAAAAGAGTTTCTCAAATTTTTATTTTTTCCAAGAAAAGTTTCCTTCATATTTATATCGAAGCTGAAGAAGCCTTAATTCAACACTTTATTCCCTCGTTCATTTTCATTGTCTTCCTTATTTGCCGATCTTGATCGAGGGATCGCGTTGTCTTTGATGATCGCTTGAAGAATCGATAAGAGGCGTCGATTTTCAGTTAATTATTGGTGGAAGGAAATAGAAGCTTAAATAAATTTCGCCCACTTAAATTTTTTTCTTTTTTGGCGGCGGTTAACTTGTTAAGGTTTTGGGGAAAAGGGGATTTTTCTTTTCAAAAGATCGAGTTGTTTTTAGTTTTAATGATGTTAGCCTTAACTGCTGGGTTTTGAAGTGCTATGGACCTTGTTGCTACACCGCAATAAAGATGACGCTTTACATTGGTCGCGAAGCTTCAAAGGTTTTTTTTTCTTAGTTTACGAGAAATGAAAAGCATAAGGGATTTTTATTAAATTGTGAGTTTTTATTTTTATTTTCTTTTTTGTAGTTATGGAAGAGAATTTGTTCAGAGACAACTACAGAGATCAACCTTCTTCTAGATAACTGGAAATACCTTCTTGCTGGTCTCATCTTTCAGGTTTCATTTTGTTCAAATTAAACCCATTTTCTATTTTCAGTATCTATATTGTTTGAATTATTTAAAAAAATTTTCCCCCTAGCGAAAATTTTTAGCGTTTTAAGTATTGATGGGCAGTGGAAAAACTAACATTTTACTTTTTTTTAAAAAAAGTGAGTTGCTTGTTTTGATTAAAAAAATGGTAGGATCTGGTAAACTGTAATGCTCGTAGTTTCATATAATTGGAGAGATGGAGCTTATGCTTTTAGCATAAGATAAATCTCTAACGTGGTTCATGCAGATAACGCTGCTTTAGCAACGAAAATTTTCACCTAAATGGATTTCATGGTCTACTGATTAAGCTTTTCTGTATAGCTTAGTGTTTTTATTTTCCAAAAAAAAATATGCTTAATTTATGGTCATTTCATAACTAGATTGTGTCTTCTGTTCTGGGTCTGAACTGTGCATTTTTCACCTCTGCAGTATATTCATGGTCTAGCTGCCCGAGGAGTTCATTACCTTCATAGGCCAGGGCCAACACTTCAGGATCTTGGGTTCTATATACTTCCAGTAAGAACTAGTTTTGTTTTTGTTTTCGTTTTCGTTTTTTCTCATTCATTATCTCTATTATCTGCCAATTGTTTGGCGAAACGCATTCTTATATTTAATTATCTTGTAAATTTAGGAGCTTGGACAAGATAAAGCCTACATCAGTGAGACTGTGTTCACCTTTGTCTTTTTATCATTTTTATTGGTAAAGTTATCTTGATACTGTCCTTTTCTATTTTACTTCTTTTGGGGTAGTCCTTTCACTTTTTTAGTACTTGATATTGCAGTTCTCTTATTTCAGTTCTGTTAGCAACTTTTATTTCTCTGAGTTCTAACATATTAATGGCTATTGCAGTGGACTTTCCATCCATTCATCTTCAAGAGTAAAAAGATCTACACTGTTCTTGTTTGGTGCAGGGTGCTATCATTTCTAGTTGTGAGTACTGATGCTTAGTTTATATTTGTTCTGATTATATGAGCACCTAGCATACAGTCTTGTTCTAGTATTACCGTTTTCATAAGTAATATGTCTAATAAAACTGAACTCATTGCTGAAGACTACCTTTGCTAATTTATCTTGATAAATTTTGAAACATTGAGCATTTCTTCAGTATTTTACTTAGAATTGTTTCTTTTCTTTGTTTCTTTATTTGCTGCAGGCTTCTCAGATTCTCCGTATCATCACATTCTATTCTACTCAGCTTCCCGGACCAAATTATCATTGCCGAGAGGTATAATCTTGAAATTATATGGGAGCTTGCCCTTACCGTTATTTCTATATTTTGAATTTTATGATTATATATTAAACAACTCTGTTTTTTGCAGGGTTCTAAGCTTGCCAGGTTGCCAAAACCAGAAAGTGTGTTGGAAGTCCTCTTAATTAATTGTATGTCTGTTTTGTTGAAAATTTTGATTTTTGCTTTTAAAGATATTGGCATGTTTTTATAATAAATATTTTGGCTGATTTGCTTGTCAAATTTGCAGTTCCTCGTGGTGTAATATATGGTTGTGGTGACTTGATTTTTTCATCACACATGATCTTCACCCTGGTCTTTGTACTCACCTATCAAAAATATGGCACTCGAAGGTAAAAGAGATGGTTTACTCTTTTTAATTGATTTTAGCTATTACCACCCAAAAGGAAAAAGAATAAAATGAATATAATCGTTGGGAACACCTAAAAATTATTGTATCGAGTATTCTTATAAACTTTTTTATTCACAATAGCCATGTTTAGATGTGGTAACGGACAATGCGTTCTAGCTTGCTATGTTGACATACATACGAGTAAACAATCGATAGATTCTGATGGTATTGTTGTTGTCTAATTGCAGCTTCATAAAGCACTTTGCTTGGTTGGTAGCTATTGTTCAAAGTTTCTTGATTGTGGCATCCCGCAAACATTACACAGTTGATGTGGTTGTTGCATGGTATGGAGTACACTTTTGAAATTCCTAGATATGATCAAGATTTTATTTCTTTTCAATTTAGTTTGACAATGGTATAATTTTTCCGCAGGTACACTGTTAATTTAGTGGTATTCTTCATAGACAAGAAACTGCCAGGTCTGAATATTCTGATCTTATTGATCTTTCGTCTAATCTTATTTCAATTGGCATAATGTTCTAACAGTAAGATATTACTGCAGAATTGCCTGACAGAAGCAGTGGAAGCTTACCAATGTCGCTACCATCGAGCACCAAAGACAAAGATAGTAAAACCAAAGAAGAGAATCACAAGCTCTTGAATGGGAATTCTGTGGATCCTGCAGATTGGGTACAGTAATTTTATTTTGTTAATTCTTTGAATACTTTCGTGATGATATTGTATTTACGTTTCCTTTTTCATTTGTTTAGAGGCCAAGAACTCAAGTTAATGGCAAGATTCAGGAAGATGGCAATGGAAACCATGATACTGCAATGAACGGAGCATAGATGATGGTAATTACATGCTGTCACTGTAATGGGGCTGCCTGTTTGAATCCTTTATGTTTCTTCCAAGGCTGGCAAATTTGAATTTGTAATCATAAGAAAACTGAACCTTAGTGCAGTTGTAAATTGTGCAGTCCTCCTAAAGTGTGTTTGTTAAAACCCATCATCAGCATTAACATGTATCATGGAATTTCCCTATTCTCTCTAAACAAATGTCGAATTGGTGGAAATATAATTTGTTGGTCTCTCTCAATGCCGAAGGCCATTGAGATGAGAATGCTTTCAATTGACTTGAAAATCTTCATGTTTTCATTTCAAGATAGGATTTTTGGTGGGGGACTTGGGCCCTTTAATGTTCATATAGCTGTGGCAGCCTGGCTTTAACTATAATGACTTCAACAAACTAAAAGGACCGATGTTGCGTTGGCAGGATCCGATTCTAATGTAAGCTAATGCGCATTGCCTGGACGTCCCCGAGCGCCAGTTGTCTACAGGCTTTGCACCCTCTTTTTAGTACACTTTTTATACGTCTGGAAGGTACAATAATGTGCCAGGGAAGGCTTCTTTTTCCTCCACACAACCAAGCCAGGCTGCTTGTGTTTTTCTTTTGAGGGGCACAACTGTCATTTCCAAAGACTTAACTTACAATTTTTTTTTCTCATCCAATGTGTCTTATCACTACTTGTCCTTCATGTTTATGTAGGAAAATATTCTTTTGGTTAAATTTTGACAGTAGTCTCTCCATTATGCCTAAGTTGTGGATATAATCCTTATGTTTTAATTTAGTAATTTTAGTCATGACCAAATAACATCTATTAAATTTTTTAAGTTATGCTATTTTCAGATTTTGATATGACAAACTTATCATGTGTAATGGTCATGTTAATTTGTTATTTTCACATATTACACACAAAAAATTAGTTATTAGATTCAACAACTATTATTTGCATTAAAATTGAAAATTTTAAATTCGAGAAATATAGCCAAAAAATGATCCAATAGGATAACATGAATTAAATCTATAACTTTGTATAATATGAGATTAATAGTAGAATTTGGTCAAATAGATTTAGCTGCTACCATTTGGTTATGATTAAATTTTCAAAATTTAAAAAGTACAGACACTAAACCAAGATTAAAATTAATCAAATTAAAGTATAAAGATAAATCTATAACTTATGCAGAGTACAACGACTAATAGCAAAATTTTACCATTTTTTATCCAATCATAGTTTCGGCAATGTCAAACTGCAGCGCATTATAGCCAACGAATCTCAACGGAGTTTAACAATTATCCAAGTGTAGTGCTGTAACCTTTTTATTGATAAAAATGAAGATTAAGAAAATTGTTTAATTAGTTTTTGTAAATTAGTTCAAAAAGAAAATTAGTGTGATTGGTAGAATAAGTCGACAATGATATGTGACGTGTCACGTGTACATCATGATGACATATAAAGATTAATTTTTAACCGTAAAAATAAATAAATTTTATAATAGAATAATCAATTTACTTTTTAACAAACGTGCATAAATTGATTTATTTTTTTTAATAAAGAAAAAATAGAATTGAATTTATAGTTCAATGAACTCCTTAATAGTTTATTTTTTTTAGGGGTGAAGTTAGAACCATTCCATGCTGCCCCCGCTGTACATTTAGGATAAATTGAGAATTTAATCAATGTAGTTTAATTTTGTATAATTTGTATTTTTACTATTATTAATATTATGTTTTAGTTTCAAATCAGTAACACAGTAAAAAGAATTAGCTAGTCAGTTCATGTGATTTGTTTTACCTAATTTTTTATGATTATTTGGACCGTTAAGTTTTTATTTAAAAAAATTCATATAAACTGATTATGGAATTTTTTTAATAATGTTAAGTGATTTAGATTAAGAAAATGATATATTTAGCGTTTTAATTTTACAAAAAAAATTATTTTAGTTCTCCATTTAATTTGTCACCTTTTTTAATATTTAAATTTATGCTATTTATCAAATCACGAAAAAAAGAAAAAATAAATGTTTGTTAACTTTATTGAAGTGACATTTACATGGATTATAAAGTATGAACTTAATATATCTTTTAAAAATTTTTAAAAATTAAATACTAAAAATATATTTTTTAATATTTTTAAATTTTAAAAAATTAATTAATTATTAATGTAGTATAGACTGCCACGTGGATGCATATCAGTAAAGTTAATAAATGTTAATTTTTATTTTTATTTCAAGATGATTTGATAAAAAATAAAAAATAAAAAAATAAAATAAAATGCTAAAAAATATTTTTTTTATAAAATTATAACGCGAAATAAATCATTATGCCTAAATTAAATTAGAATAACTAAATACTCTAATCGAGTATAGTTAGAGGATAGTTTGAGGTTATAATATATATGATATAGAAGTCGTTGTTGCTTATCCATAGAGTCTGAAGGGAATGGGAGAAGAGTGGAGGACAAGTTGACAGCAACGAGGCCCCATAAATGTTGGGTGATATTATCAGCAAGCAAAGGGGAAGTGGTGTGGGGGATGTGTGAGTAGAAAAGCGAAGCATGCAAGGGCGCGATTTAAGCTATGGAAAAGTTGGTCAATAAAGAGAAGAAGCAACAACGGCGTGTCTGATTTAGAGAAAAAGCAAAACAGCAGGCTGCAATTTTCATCATTGCAGGTTGCATAGCATTGCATGTCTGAATAACCACCATTGTCTCCTTTTGCATGCTCTCCCCGAAAGGGGGGGTTGGGTCCTCTTGAACCCTAAGTGGGTGCTTCTAATTATGTCAGACATGGATCCTCTCTCTTCATTCTTTTGTTTTTATGTTTATCCCCTCGGCCGCTGATCCATCGGTGCTATTATGATTACGGTCCGAGTCTTGAAAATACCAATATTCCCAATATTTTACTCTTTTATATATATTTAAATAATATTCAACCCAAAATTCGAATATTTTAATCTTCTGAGGAGGGCATGGTTAAATTGCCACATGGACCTTTATGTTTTCACTTTCGTATGAAATCTTGTGCTTAAATTACATTTTTATTGGTTAAATTATTTGATAAAAGTGAGCAATTTAACTGTCGGTCATATTTAATTTTTAATTAATGGGTGAATTTTTAATATATCATCAATACATAATAACATGACATCTTATCACTAGTGATGTAAAAAACATTAAAGGACTAATAGTACATAAATCTTAAATTCAAAATCCGAAAATCCTTAAATTTTAAACCATAAACTTTTAACTTGAGAAAAATAAAATAATGATAACTAATATTTAGTTATGGTTAAATAAAGTTATTAGTATTTATTTTTTAAAATATTTTTTATCTTATCCAACATTGATGTGTCATGTTATTATTCTCTAATGATACAGAAAACTCATGCACTAATAATACATCAAATATTATTCCTTAATTGAATATATCTTTGCGTTATATCCTATCTAAATGGACTGGATCCATTAAAGTCCAAACAACAGCCTAAATGCACTTCGACTCAATAAGAACACCAAGCCTACACATGGTTATAGGTAAGATTTTCAGAACTAAACTAGTTTCGAATTGTTAAGATCATCATTTTGTCATATCGATCAGTCAATTCTATTAAATTAAATAAATTGTTAAAAAAATTTATAAACAATAAAAATCTAGTTCAACCATTTTTATGTCAATCAATTCAATATCCTTCTATAAATAGATATTCCAATCAATTCTCAATCCGATCAATCATTCCAATTAAATTCAAACAACTTTCTTTGTAGGTCGATCTTAACCTAACTAGTGATCCAAACAACTTTAGCTCAACTAAGGCACATAACTTGTCACGAGTCTAGACTCAACATGCCCATTATTTGATATACTAACATAAAACCACTGAAAGGTATCAACACATTTCCTTCTCCCACTGACTAATCAATTATGTGTACAATAAACAAAGAGTGTTTTTCCCTTAGACTCTTCGATATAGGGTAGTCGTATTGAGCCCAACTAAATTTAAAGATCAATCAGATTAGGCCTTTGAATGGGGGCTCCAAAATTTTAATTGTCTTTTCCATCCACAAAACTATAATCCAAGCCACTTATACAACAACATGGAGGTCATAGTTTCGACGGCGCATTTAGAAATTTGGGGAAGACTATTAGTATTATTTGATACGATATTTACTTTTATTTATAACGTCTTCTTGGCTTTTAAATCAGAAAAAAAAAAAATCAAAATCAACATCCTTTTTAAGGGTGGCATGGGAGGTTAATAGGTGTCTTGACTTTTAACATTTTAAATTAATACATGATAAAATTATATTTTAAATTTAAAATGATAATATTTTGATTTAATCATTTAAAGGAACGATTAAAATAATAAAATTACATTCTAACTCTAATAAAAATATAATTTAATTCTGCCCTTTAAAAAAAATTATTGGTTTCGCCCCATTCCTCAAATCCTATTGAGAATCATAATAATTTATAAATGGTAAGAAAATCTCCTTCAAAAAGGCATCCACCTTTTTTCCTTTGATTATGGCTTCTTGGAATCACATTATTTAAATTCCGAAAAAAGAAAAAAAGAGTGAAAAAACAAGAGGTTGAGGAGTCAAAATTACACGACAATTTTGCTTCATTGTCAATGATCAATTGCTTTTCCACCATCTTCCTACAATCATCAATGGAGTCAATGATTTCAAATTTTCCTGAAGAAATTCTTTTAATAATATCAACAATCATTTTCCAGATGATCATGCTCACATACATAGTCATACAACACTATTCTTGTTTTCATGGTGGATTTGTCATGCAAAGCGTCTAGAATATACAATAAATGCTCTCATTTCTCACTTAAAATTTTCACATTTTTGAACAAATCAACCTATCAACTTTGAGCCAAAGCAGGAACATTTAACCAAAACAAATGGTGAATTGGTCTCTGTCAAAGCTAGATAAAATCTAAAGACCAAACTAACCCACATACTCACATAAATCTGCTTCCCACGTCAGTGACCAGACCAGACCAGACTATACATACCATCCTTCGATCTTGTCCAACTTTTACCTCTACGCGTTTGAAGAACCCTTTGATCTTGTCCAACTTTTAATCTTTTTTACACCATTAAAGGGCAAAGAATATTTTCAAAATGTCCCTCTGATCATAACATATTTTCCAGAAAAACCACCTACAAAGTTGAAAACAGAATGAGAGGGAAAGGGGAACTCAAATGATGAGATTGTAGAAAAAGCTGAAAAACTCAAAAACAAAAAACAAATTTGAAAAAGAGCTTTTTCTTTCCTTTGAGAATCGGTTTGAGAATTACTTAAAAGCAAACATTTTTATTTTGCTGTAAAATTTCCCATTTTTGTAGTAAAGAAAGGGGGAAAAAAAGGAAACTTTAGATTCACGACGATCAGAGTTCGGGATTGTTGCAGAAATGTACGGAATCTGATTATTTGACTTTCCGTTGATTCTCCGTCTTTTAATCGTTTGACTTGAAAAAAAAAATGGGAGCTCGTTGTTCTAAATTCTCTATCTGCTGGTTTCATTCTCACCTTAAAGCTTCTGTCCTCGAATCCTCCGATCTCGGTACTGTATTTTTTATCTTCAGTTTCTCGTTCTTTGTTAAAAATTTTTTTTTTTTTTGGAGTAAAAAGTTTAATGAAATGCAGAGAATGGGGGCAAAGGTGAGAAGAATGCATGGCCTAGTTTCGGTGAGTTTAGTTTGGAGCAACTTAAAGTTGCTACGTCTGGGTTTTCTTCCGATAACATAGTGTCGGAACACGGTGAAAAAGCTCCTAACGTCGTTTACAAAGGGAAACTCGACAATGACTGTTGGGTTGCCGTTAAACGGTTTAACAAGTTCGCCTGGCCCGATTCTCGCCAATTCCTCGTCCGTTTAATCCATTTCCCTGCTCACCAATTCATTTTGTTTACTAACTGTTTGATCATTAAACTGAGTAAAGATGACTTTGAAATTTTCATGTTTTTAGGAGGAAGCCAAAGCTGTTGGGAGTTTAAGGAGTGAGCGGTTGGCAAATCTGATCGGTTGTTGTTGTGAAGGCGATGAGAGATTGTTGGTCGCCGAGTTTATGCCCAATGAAACGCTGGCTAAGCATCTTTTTCACTGTAAGTTACTCAAAAGTGAAGCTTGGGATTAAAGTTAAATGAAAGTTACTTACAGGGTTAATTTTGTCAGGGGAAAATCAGCCAATGAAATGGGCAATGAGGTTGAGGGTAGCACTCTACTTGGCACAAGCTTTGGAGTATTGTAGCAGTAAAGGAAGAGCTTTATACCATGATCTCAATGCTTATAGGATTCTGTTTGATAATGTACTTATTTAAGTTCTTCAAGATTTTGCTTGTGAAATCAAATGACCCTTTGATTATGATTTCTGAATTGGGTTTTTTTCTTCTTTGGTAAAAGGATGGTAATCCCAGGCTGTCTTGTTTTGGGCTCATGAAGAACAGCAGAGATGGCAAGAGTTACAGCACAAACTTAGCATTTACACCTCCTGAATACCTGAGAACAGGTTAATCATGTTCAAACCATTCATGTAATCTTTATTTAAGATCTATTACTTTGAATCTCAACTCAAAGTCTGGATGTGCTTCTATGGCAGGTCGAGTGACACCAGAAAGTGTCGTGTATAGCTTTGGAACCTTGCTGCTAGATCTTATGAGCGGCAAACATATTCCTCCCAGCCATGTAAATTCTCTTTGTCATAGCGTTATTTTTTACTGCAATTATGATCTCTATGTTGCTGCAAGAGAAAGCTTGGTGATGTGAACTTAAAAATCAGTATTTCATTCATATTGTGAATCTGGATGTACCAGTTTTTGGTTGGATAATTAGTATTTACTGTTATTTCTGCTCTGTGATTTGATTTCTTAAGTGAGTTAAAGGTTCTGCAATAACTGCATGCTGGAGATGAAGATGTGATGTCAACATTTGGATGCTGTTTGCTTTTAGTGTATCTTGGTTGAATTATCCATGGTATTTTAGTTTGTTTGCTTCGTTATAGGCACTTGATTTGATCCGTGGCAAGAATTTTCTCATGTTGATGGATTCTGCTTTGGAGGGCCATTTCTCAAACGAAGACGGAATGGAGTTAGTGCGGTTAGCTTCTCGCTGTTTGCAGTATGAAGCTCGTGAGAGGCCAAATGCCAAATCCCTCGTCATATCTCTCATGTCTGTTCAGAAGGAAGCAGAGGTACATACAATAATTGCTGATTGAATTAAATACTTCAAGTTCATAATCTCCAACCATTAATTCTGTGCAGTTCGGTGTCTCTCCCCGACTCCATGTCCTTCATTATTAAAGATTTATCTTTTGTAAACACCATTAAATTTCTCATTAATTAGATGGAATTTTGCTAGGTACCATCATATGTGTTGATGGGTATTCCACATGGAACTGCTTCTTCAAAGCAGCCACTGTCATTGACACCTTTTGGAGAGGCTTGCACGAGGATAGATCTGACTGCTATACATGAAATATTGGAGAAGATGGGATACAAAGACGATGAGGGAATTGCTAATGAGGTTTGCTAATTCTGTCCTCGATATTCTACTTTTATGAGGTGCAAAAGACCTTAAGGGGCAAACGACCATTACCCGTCATCTTTGGTTATCTTGAGTCTACTTTTATTTTTACATTTTTAATGTTACTTCACCTATCATGTAATTTGTATGCGAATTCTCTGGTTCCTTCCAGCTTTCTTTTCAAATGTGGACCAGCCAAATGCAGGAAACCTTGAACTCCAAGAAACATGGTGATACCGCTTTCCGAGCTAAGGATTTTGCAACTGCAATTGATTGCTACACACGGGTGAGTTTCTCACTTACAAATCTATACTGCTTGTGGTTGTTGCTCTATAACAACATACTGAGTTCAATACTACCTATTTGAAATAATAGACACCATGTTTCAAATGCAAGGCAACAAGATTATATGACTGTTTGTTGGTTTTCGATTTTCTCAGTTTTTTTTCTCTTAGCACTAACAACTAGTGCATTAATATATGCCATAGAGGAAAGATACTTTTTGATGGTTTGAACAGCATGATAAATAGACTGAAGATGTTGACCATTCTTATGTAGTTCATCGATGGCGGGACCATAGTGTCACCAACAGTATATGCCAGACGCTGCTTGTCCTACTTGATGAATGATAGGCCCCAAGAGGCCCTTGGGGATGCGATGCAAGCCCAGGTGGTGTCGCCACAGTGGCCCACTGCTTTGTATTTACAAGCGACTTGCCTGTTTAGCCTAGGGATGGAAGGTGATGCTCAAGAAACCCTCAAAGATGGCACCAACTTGGAAGCCAAAAGGAGTAAAAACTGAAAATTGTATAGGTTTTCAATTTGGTTTATATAATTTCTCTTTCTGTTTTTCTTCTGGCTATTGTATTTATTCTGGGTTTTCGCCGCTATGCTGAATTCTTCAATGTTTTTATGGTTGGTTTTTGACATTTAACGTTTGTTCAATCTCCTGTTGAAAGGATAATGGCTCCTGCAACTCAAAATGGCTAGCTTAGGTTAGATTCTATAAGACAATCACTTCAAACATAAAGAAAACAACTATCTCACTGATCACATGGAAAGGAAAATCTGGTTAAAATTTCCCACTGGATATTTTCTTGAAATCACAACCGTGTTTAAATGCGAAATCCGATAGAACACAACTCCACACAACCAGAGCATAACCACCAAGAGCTCTTCTAAAACCAGAAAACACAGCTTTGGTAACTATGATGAATGTGCATAATATAACAAGCTTTCTACACGTATGAAGAAGAGAGATGTATATAATTCGTATTAACCATCAAGAGACTCTAGGCTAATTCCATTGCTCATCATCACAGCAACAAGTTTCCCCAGGCTCCTTTACAGTATTTCTGTTCCTTTATTTTTTTTTTTTTCCTTCTTTCGATTTTGTTCAACGACTGTGCGCAGAAAGAAGTTTTATGATGAGGGTACATTGAAGTGGAAGAGCCATGATATGACAAATGCAAATACCATGCAAGCAAGGAGAAAGTTGAGGAAGCGATGACCATGCCAGAAGCTTCGAGACTCTGTATAGGATGCTGCTCCCAAGACTGCAGTGGTTGCAGTGGAACTGTTTGTCTCGTTTGGTTGCTCTGTCGACTCGACCTCGTTCACTCCAACTATATTGCGTGCAATAGAATGACAAATTTCACAGGTCCTAAATGAATTAAGCAGATTGAGTGAGTACATAATACAATAATCCATACAAGAAAAGCAATGCATTATCAGTTACAGATACAATGATTCGATATACGATCATTACACTTTACATATCACTTAAATGCTTTAAACTATAGCTTATACAATCTCGAAATCTATGTATCACATGAATTATTATGATGTCGTTGTATATGAGGAATCATGCTCCTGTGTAAAGATAACAAAGTTCATTCACTGTTCTAACAGCTGAACATTAACTCGGATATCATAGTTGACATTCTTCAATTCCAAATGCCTGTCTCTTTTGGTATGTGATTACATCAGAAAACACTTTGTTGCCTATGACCTTTCATTTGCCACATATAAGATGGATACCATGTAAATTCTTACCCAAACCAGTAAACTTAGATGATCAATACAAGCGCAGTATTCGGAGCACAACAGATCATTTGTTAGACAGTTCTAAATCCAATCTAATCAATTACAAAGGTCAATGACGGAGGGACCAATTAACCACATAATTGGAACTTAGATGGTACAATAGCTAGCAAACACTGTTCAGTTCACTGCAACTGTGGTGGTCACCGAGTAAACAATTGTTTCGCCAGTGCAGGCAGGCATGAAGTGCAGAACATGGCAATGCAAGATGTGCTAAAACTTTAGGATCAAGGAGTTCCTTGCACCAATGGTTTGGCACCTAAAATATCACTAATCCCTAATCATGTCAAGCAAGAAATCTAGAAATCGCAATTGCGAATTAAAAACTCACAAAGTGATGCACCATCAAACAATGATCATCAACCAAAGATTAGATAATGCATCAATAAAAGGTCAAATCCCCACTTTCCTACATGGAAAGTGAACATAAAGTAACGAAAAGAAGAAAAAAGAAAATAGAGAGATTCCTAAACCTCAAAAAAAGCACGTAACAGCACAGAATCGTCGGTGTAGTTAGACTGACAAAAGAATCGTCTTAGTCTTTAGCTTTATTTTCAACCTCCTTTATAAATCTAATATCCATCCCACTTTCTTTCACATTAAGCAAATTTCACCTTTTCACATGCATATTTTCACCTTACACCTTATTTTTTAACCAGGATTGTAAAACTAACATCTAAAATAATCCACCTTTTTAACTATCAAGAAAGAGTAACTCTCAATTCCCAAGTCCGAGCAATCATCAAAAGAACAATACATAGAAATCTCAATTATGATCCATGAAAAAAAAGGATGGTTCTTTTGCTAAAAAGTTAACAATGTTAAGAAGACAAAACCATAAAAAGAAAAGGGTTGGGAATTGGAATTGTTTTAACTTACTTATTTCCTCTGATCTTAAACCATGCTTCAGCACAGTGTTTATGAGCAGCAGCAAGGTCATCCTTGCAAGAACAACCCAATTCAATAGGGGCACCAGATTCATGGCTGTTGCTCTCTAAACCCAAATGGCAAATTCTACAATCTTTCTCAACTTTGGCCAAATGCAGCTTGAGTTCATTAGCTCCACTTGGAACCCGCACCTCCACCGAGCAATCCGAGGCCGAAGACACCCTCCTGGAATCCGAATCGCCACCAATCTCGCAACCGAAGCTGTACTCATCGTAAGAACCACCCGTGGTGGAATAGAACTGAGAGTAGCAAGAGCCCTCGTCGGCGTCCGAGAAGCACACGCTGGCCTCGCCGGCGCTGACTTCGCTCTCGTTCCGGCGGTGAGTTCCTTGCTCTAAATCGATATGGGACATCTCTAATGATGACATTTTGGAAAGACCCAGAAGCTGAAGAGCATTAGCAGGCTTAAAGTTTCAAGCTTTGAATATCATCAAGTGTTTCTACACTCAATAGTCTCAAAGTTCAAGCTTTTGAAAGGGCTTTGAACAGAGTTCGTATAAAATGTTAAAATTTAAACAAGTTACAATTGGATTAGATTACCCTTTACCTCCATTACCCTTTCATTAAACAAGAAAACTTACAATAAAATGAAAGAAAATAAGGACTGACACAGAGAACCAAAAGTTGAAAACATGGCAAGCTTTTACAGAGCCATGGCTTCTCACTTAAGAAAAATGCATAGAAAAAAATACAAAGACAGAAAGAGAGAGAGAGAGAGTGAAAGAGAAGCTTAAAAAGGAGACGGGGCCTTCTGTTCAAAGCCAAAAAAAAAAAAAAGGCGGAGAGACAAAGTTGTTGGAAGATTTGGTGTTGGTACTTGAGGATCTCTGTCCTAAGCAGATTCTGTACGTCCGATGGTATCAAAATAGTGATGTGTGAATGTTGAAGATAATCAGGCGGTTAAGAATTGAGGTAGCCATACTCCTTATGAGTAGCACAATCCTTTTTATTACAATGCAATTTCGAGGTTAACAAACAAATTTACATGTCGGAAAATTACCACTTTCAGTCTCTTTTATTTTAATATTTTTTGGTGTGTCTCTCTCCGTGTTTCCATTTTCACATATTTATGTTGGGTTTTTTTAGGTTGTTTTGTCGATATTTCTTAAATAGATATTTTAGCATTTAATAATTGGGTTTTCAAGGAATGGATATAAGCGGCCTGTTTTAAAACTTAATATAGAAACGAAACTGTAAGATGTTCATCAGTTTTACAAAGCTAATCAAAGTAATTACTTCTATCTCTAAATTCTGTGCATCGACTTGACTAACTTTCATCGGTCATCTTCTCAAGCAAAGGGAACAGTGATGATGATTTGATGTATGGAAGGGTAAGCCCGCATGGAGTCTGATAAGCATGCGAAACATCTGATAAATATGTTAGGGTTAGTTTAACATTACTTTTAAAAAATGTTTTTAAAAAGTGTGGTGGAAAAGTTTTTTTAAGAAGTAGTTTTGAAAAGTTTGGTTTGAGATTTGATTGTTTAGCATTGCTATCAAAAATTACTTTTGAAAAATGAAATGTCTATTTTAGACATGAAATTATAAAGTAATAATTATACATTTAAATAATATTTAAATTAGTTAATATTATGATATTTTAACAATAATATAAAAAAAATTATTATAACTTATTGGTAATATTTTAATAAATGAAATATTAATTTTAAATATTTCTAAGTAATTAATTGTAATTATTTAAAAATTTAATTAGATTATATAAATTATATTTTAAATATTTAAATATAATCATTAAATATTTATATTTAAATATTAGCACAGTTGTATTATTTTATAAAATGTATTTTTAATCTTTAATTAATGATTTTAATACATTTGTATTATTTTATTTTAAAATTTAATTTGAATATATAACTCATATTAGATATTAACATAATATAGAAAATATAAACCTAACAAATTAAAATTACATGCATTTGGATTAAAGTTTCAAAAAAGGGCAATATTTATATACCAAATACATCATCAAAAGTTTTACATTAGCATTTACAATTCAAAGTGAATTCATTAAACTAAAAGCTATAGCATCTCTTGTCAATTCCATTTCAAGACTACTTGAATTGTTTGATTCACCACCATCATCATCATCACTTTCTCCATCATACATATCTTATGGATCAATAATCTCTTTCTTTTCCCATTTATCATCACTTTCATCACCGTTAGAATTGTCAACCATACTCATCACCTGTGAATAAATTTTATATCCAAAATCAAATATAAACAACTATTGATAAAACTAAAATACACATAAATAAGTAGAACATAAATTCAATATCCAAGAACCAAACATTTGCACATAAATAAGAACATAAATTCAATATCCAAGAACCAAACATAAACAACTATTGATAAAATTAAATTACACATAAATAAGCAGAACATAAATTCAATATCCAAAAACCAAAAATAAACAACTATTGATAAAACTAGTTTAGCATTGTTGTTTAGTCAAATAGTAGATATATCTAGACCCTAGAAGAGTAGAAAATTTTCAATTATCCTCCTTCTCCATCTCTGTCTTAAGCCACATAGCTCTAATCTTGGGATTAATTGATAAAAACATAATTCTCTTGTCCTTGTTGAGTAATAATCCCAGTGAGAAAAAGTATAGTGGACTAGCATCAGGAACTTCCTCCGACATGCTATCAAGTGCTTTGACTGCTTGTGGAATACCATATGGATCCATAACATGAGTCAAACAAGATGTGGCTTGACTCATATTGTCAGCTGCATTGCATAATTTTTCTATTTGATTAGACAATCTTGCAGCCCCTCCAATTTGCTTTGAGAATTTCTTCCTTTCAATTTTTAAATGTGAAGTTGATATCTCAGGTGTTTTCCTTTTTTTACCGTTTCCATCAATGTTAACATCATTTGAATTTTGAACATCATTTAAAATGTTAACATCATTTCCTGCATTTTCTTCCTCATTCTCTTCAGGTATGTCATTGTCAACATCCTTAAAAATTTCACTACGAAGTGTACCAGAAGAAGGTGCCCATGCTTTATCACCTGTTGCAACTATCCCCATGAACATTTGGTCCAACTTCCCTTCCAAGTCAGGATCAATGCCCAATGTTCTAAATTTTTGAGCTGCAGGCACAACTTACATATAAAATAGTAGTTTAATAAAAGAAATTATAAATAACCTCATAAATAAGAAAAAACAAAAATATCTAAAATTATTAATGTACCTTTAGCCTACTCTCCCACCAATCATCCGATGCATCAACGATTTTTTTTATAGGATTCCACCCTAAACCAGTATCTCCGTCTTTAAGTTTCTTCTAAGCCTTCCATTCTTTTTTTAAGGCATCCCACCTATTTTTAAGTTGTTTTTGTGAATAAGCATTGTCTGTTTCTTTTTCAAAGTTGATCATTATTTTCAACCATCCATTTTTTGTGAAATGAGTACCAGGTCTATTTCCTTTCAATATCTCTTTAATACAAATATCACAAAATGTTTCTGTCAATTTCTTATCCCACCAAGCTTTGACTTTTTCACCACTAACTTCAATCCCCGAAGTACTCATTCTTCTTTGACTGATCACATTACATTGAATATATATATTAATATACTCATTATTATGAGTATACGAAATTAAAAGGAGTGCAACACAATTATGTATGTATGTGACAGTTAGATCATCATAATCACCATGTTAAAGACTAGTTCTTGAAAGAAAATAATGAAAACCAAATGCATATATAACCACACCATATGGTTAATAAACAAAAGACATCATTCCTCATAACTAAAATCATTAACCAAAAGATAAGAAACACAGTTTTCCACCTTCCAGTTAAAGTTTTGGTTGACAGAAAAAAATGCAGCACATGTCTGTGGAAACAACATGAATGATAGCTCATTTAAACAATTTTTTATGTAATTCAGGACAGCTTAACCATTAAAAATAAGTAGCATTTATACAACAAATGTTCAATCAATTCAAACATTAGAAATCAGACAACATTAATATACAAGTTTTGAAAAACATTTAATCTTCAATTTGGACAAGCATTTAAATATGGCAAAACATAGGCAACATGACCTGTTTTGGGTAGATTTAATACTTCCATTAAATAAGTAATTAATTCAACCGAACAACATTCAAGCAACAAAAAGTTAAATGTCCATTCAACCAAAAAAAAAACAATAAACAAGTCAGCATGATTAGATATGAACTGTATTGACAAAGCCATTGACATTATGACTAAATCATTAGATATAGAGAACAAATTTAATGCAGGAAGGTGGACAAGAAATAACAGACAGTAATATATACACATATCTTATTCCAACTAGACATTGCAAAATCAAACATCCTAAATGTTACAAACCAATAGGAATTCAGACATTGATAAAGCATAAGATAAGGCTTTTGAGTTCTACCAAAATATGAAAAATCCTAATTTTTTCATGAGAAAAATGTTCAAAGGCTAAGCTCGTTATCACATTAATAATACTCTTTCTATTCACTAAAATTTGGAATTCAATATAAAATATAATTTGATTGTATACAATTAATGTAAAATATCGTTATTGTTATGGGGCTAATTTTTTGTTTTGACTTGGATAAGCCTGGTTTTCACTTGGGTTCTAACTCTTTATTTTCTTTTTTACAAAGGAAAAGGTAGAAATTGTTCCAGGATCAAACACGAGATTAATATCAAGTTTTGACCCCTAGATTGAGATCAAATACTTGGCCACCTCTCCATGGTATGTTGAATCGACAACGGTCCATTTTAATTTTATCTTTTTCTCAATTGTTTCTCATCAGGGCTTTAATTCTACAAACAAAATAATAGATGGATTGGATCTGGGTAATCCAAGAAATTTTATATATTGATAATGTGAATTAGAATAGCAAGTGGGTACCTGAAACCTAATCAAACATCCAACTATGACTCCAAATTTGCAGCCTTCCTCTCCTCTCTTCAATCCTATTCTATTATGCTTATATAAAAACAGCATCATAGATCATAATCTTTAAACTAAATGTGGGTTTTGATGAATGGTACGGTGTGATGCATTTAACTTACTTTTTATCTTACGCTACAGTATCGTTACAATATCTAATCTCAATATTACCACAATTTTTACATTAATCTTAAATAAAAGTACCGTCAATCAAAATTTACACTAAATATCTTTCCTCTGAATGCCATAACAATAACTCCACTACCAAACATTTACCCATGACATCAAAACAAGGTAAACAACCAATCTTGAATACGCTTCAGCTTCAAAATGACTAGAAATCATTATTCAAAAACCCAAAAAGCATTCTTCAAATTCTGTCAAGGCTTTAAATTAATCATAACATAACATAAAATAACATAACATCCTCTAAGCAAGTCAACCCAACTCATGTTTGAATATATCATATATTATACACAAATGTGAAAAAAATACTATAACAAACTAAGAAAGCAGAACCATTATTTCAATCAAATCAACCTAAACCCAAAAGCCACTTACTTCCCTACACTATCGAAAAAGAAGGGATTAGCTTGATTCATGTGGACCAATGCCCATAGCCGAGAACAATTAAAAGAAATTGATGAATAACCATAGCACTTACAGGAGGAGATGATGGGTGCACAGAAGAATCACAACAGCTACCCGTTGGAGCTAAAAAAGATGAAAGAAGAGAAAAGTTTATAAAAAAAACAGCTTCAAAATGGAAGAAATGAAGAAAATGGAAGGGGAGAAGGAAGGAAAAATAAGAGAGCAGAAAAATTAAAGAAGAAAAAAGAAGGAAGGAAGAAATAATTGGTGCCTGTGTAAGGCTAAAAAAGTAATTAAAGTTTCTAAAAGCTCGTTTGGGCTGCTACTGGACAAAATTTTAACTTTTTTAATGGACCCATAAATCAGTTTGAAAAGTCAAAAAAAGCAGCTAAATGAAGGTTGTTTATTAATCCTGTAACCCAAAAGGACTTATTTAGTAAAAAGTCCTTTTTAAACTAGTTGCTGAAGAGGGCCTTACAAGGTAGCGGTTTGACTGGACACAGACCACCACTGACTCACTGCCTCACGCTTATATGGTCAAATTCTAGTCTTGGTCCTTTTATTAAGTTAAATTTTGAGGTTTAGTCACTACATTTTTAGTTAATCGAAATTGTTGTGCTCAGCCCCCGACACCCTTAACTTTTTTAAATTCTTTTATTATCCGTTTAAAGTATTATATGATTACTTATATTCATGGTAAAATTCCGGGGTAAAATACACAAAAATACCGATTTCTTTGTAAAATTATCAGATTAGGTTATTTTTTTCAAAATTTACCGAATTAGGTCAAAAAATGAAAACTCATCTAACTGAACAAGTTTTTAGTGGATCAACAAGAAAAAGCTTCCATCCGGAAGTGTTTTTCATAACGGCTACCCCGCACCCCAATGGCTCCTCCTACCTCCAATGGCCATTTAAGCACCCCCAACATCTCTTTTTTTCTATATAAACCCCTAATTTTTTATTCTTTTTCAATTCAATCTCAACTCAACTCTCTCTCACGTTCTCAATTCTCTCTGAAATCTCTTTTAATTTTTCTTAATTCTCACTCAATTTTTATTCCTCTCTCAACTCTATTTTTTATTAAAATTGTATTAATATTTTTTAAATTTGATAAAATTAAATGACGACAATGAAGAAATATCACAAAGAAAATGGGGAAAAACACACACACAGATTTTACGTGAAAACCCTTTCGGGAAAAAACCACGGGTAGAGGAGAAGAAGATTCACTAATGTCGAAAATTGAATGATTACAAGAGGAGATGACTATGCCTATTTATAGGTTGAAAAACTTTATTCCAATCAACAACTAATAGAAGAAACGTAGTAAGGTTGAAACACCTTATTCTAGTTAAAATAAAATAGATGAACTATTCTAATTAAAATAAAATAAAAGAAGTCTAGTTTATTTGGACTTTACTTTTATTTTATTTTAACAAGAATTCTAATCAATCAATTCTAACAATCTCCACCTTGACAAGAATTCTCTACGAACAAGAATTCTCAACGAACAAATTCTTCACCTCTTCTACAAAACCCCTTAAGGGGTATTCTTCAACAATGAACACCAACCAAATCCAAGCAATACTGAAACTTGGTTATGGGAAGTAACTCAGTCATCATATCTACAAGATTTTCATGAGTACTAACTTTGCTCACAACAATATCTCCTCGAGCAATAATATCATGCACAAAATGATACCGAACATCAATGTGCTTTGTTTTCTCATGAAACATTTGATCTTTTGTAAGAAAAATGACACTTTGTCTGTCACAAAATATTGTACCAATATCTTCAGCCACGTTTAAAGCATAAGCCACTAGATCAGCCTCGGCATACCTCTTCGGAGGTTTAATTTTTCTTCTAGGTCTATTCTTGGCAATAGAATATTGTGGTGAAGAAGTGGCTCTATTATGAACTTCTGTACTAACTTGAGAAGTTGACTCTGTTGTAAATACTGGATCAATCTGAAACTCCACCTGTTTTTGTTGTTCTTTACTGGTAGAGTTTTTAAGAGATAAGTTAGGTAACATAGCAGTTTCATAAAAAACATCTCTACTAATCATAACTTTTTTATTTTCAGGACACAATAACTTATACCCTTTTACACCAGCCTTAAAACCAAGAAAAACACATTTAATGGATATTGGTCCCAATTTTCCGTTATCAACATGAGCATATGCAGGACACCCAAAAATCTTTATATCAGAATAATCAACAGGCTTACTAGACCATATCTCTTGTGGAGTCTTTTTCTCAATGGCAACGGATGGAGATCGGTTGATCAAAAAACATGCAGTAAAGGCTGCTTCAACCCAAAACGACTTCGGTAAATTAACATTCGACAACATACATAAAACCTTCTCTATGATCGTTCTTTTCATTTGTTCTGCAACGCCGTTTTGCTGTGGAGTATGACAAACTGTCAAATGTCTCACGATCCCTTCTGATTTGCACAATTCATTAAACTCATCAGAACAGAACTCTAAGCTATTATCTGTGCGGAGGTGTTTTATTTGTTTTCCTGTCTGTTTTTCAACCATAGTTTTCTAAGACTTGAATGCGAAAAACACATCGCTTTTCTGCTTCAAAAAGAATGCCCAAATTTTTCTGGAAAAATCATTAATAAGAGTTAGCATATAATTAGCTTCACCTCTCGAAGGCACTCTAAATGGTCCCCAAATATCAGAATGAATATAATCCAATTTTCCTTTCGTGTTATGGATTCCTCTGGTGAATCAAATTCTCTTTTGCTTCCCAAAAACGCAATGCTCACAGAACTTCAGTTTGCTAATGCCTTGCCCATCAAGAAGTCTTCTTTTACTCAATTTTGCCATGCCATTTTCACTCATATGCCCTAGACGCATATGCCAAAGTCTAGTAATATTATCATCTGACAAGGAAAAGTAAGCAACTGCAGCATCACCAGTAATAGTTGAACCTTGCAAAACATATAATTTGGCAGTCTTTCTCTGCCCTTTCATCACAACGAGGGAACCCTTACTAATCTTTAGAACCCCATTTTCAGCTGTGTACCTGTATCCTTTTGAATTAAGAGTACTCAACGAAATCAAATTTCTTTTCAATTCTGGTACATGTCGCACGCCACTAAAAGTTCTAATAACCCCATCAAACATCTTTATTTTGATTGTGCCAACACCTGCGATTTTACATGAAGCATTTTTCCATCAAAACAACACCTTCAGACACAACTTCATATGTTGTAAACCAATCCCGATTGGGACTCATATGGAAGGTGCAACCAGAATCGAGGATCCACTCATCGCTCACTTTAGAATTGTCGACAGAAGCAACTAGAGTTCACCATCACTGTAGTCTTCTACTACATTAGCTTCACAGGATTGTTCTGGTTGTTTTCCCTTTTGATTCTCTGCCTCCTTTTTGATCTTATTTTGCAACTTGTAGCACTCTTTCTTAATGTGCCCTTTCTTCTTGCAGAAGTTACAAGTTTTACCTCTGTTTGAAGATCTCGATCTACCTTTAGATTTATTGTGGGGATTTCGTTCTTGTGTCCTCTCACGATTATCATCACTGTTTCGATCTTGTCTCCCACGAATAATGAGACCCTCTCCTTAAGAGTCAAATCCAGCCACAAGATGCTTTATCTTGTTATACAAGGTTAAGGAAGCATAGACTTCATCAACTGTGAGAGATTCACAGCTATACAAAATTATATCTCTGAAGGTTAAATACGACGGTGACAATGAACAAAAGAGAATTAACCCTAAATCTTCTTTATCATACTGAACCTCCATGGCCTCCAAATCCGAGACAATCTCTTTAAACACATTCAAGTGTTCGTGCACAGACGTACCTTCTTCCAAACGATGAGAATACAAATGTTGCTTCATATGTAATTTATTGGTTAGGGTTTTTGACATACATAACTGCTGTAATTTTGCCTATAATGCAGCAGTAGTCTTCTCCTTTAACACATCTTATAGAATTTCATTCGACAGATGCAGCTGTAATTGCGTCAAAGCCTTCTGATCTTTACGCTTCTTCTCTTCATCTGTCAAATTCGAAGGCATCTTATCAAACCCTAACAGGGCATCCTCCAAATCTATTTGCGCAAGAACTGCTTGCATCTTTACCTGTCATAACGCGAATCTGGTATTACGATCCAACAACGGAATATCATACTTCAATATTGCCATTATCGTGATCGAGACTAGTAACCCGAAAAACTCTAATACCAATTTGATAAAATTAAATGACGATAATGAAGAAATACCGTAAAAAAAGGGAAAAAAAACACCGATTTTACGTGGAAACCCTTTCGGGAAAAAACCACTGGTACAGGAGAAGAAGATTCACTAATGTCGAAAATCGAATGATTACAAGAGGAGATGACTATGCCTATTTATAGGTTGAAAAACCTTATTCCAATCAACAACTAATAGAAGAAACGTAGTAAGGTTGAAATACCTTATTCTAATTAAAATAAAATAGATACCTATTCTAATTAAAATAAAATAAAAGAAATCTAGTTTATTTGGACTTTACTTTTATTTTATTTTACCACTGAATTTTATTTTAACAAGAATTTTAGTCACCCAATTCTAACAAAATTATTTTGTATGACAATTTATTTCGTATTTATTAAAATTAATAATGACAAAATCTGTAATTCGTTTGGATGACAAGTACATTTCGATCAATCAATTGTAAATGGTAAGATTTTTTTTATATTTAATCTAATTTAATTTAAATATTTTGCTGTTATACTGAAATTTAATATTTTGTATGTTTTTTTATATATAGTTGGAAGATTGGATTTTAGAGACATATTCGTAATCTATTTGCTCCTTTATCGTCTTTAATCAAACCATAGTTAAGAGATACAAGATTTTTGCACGTGACCCGTATGAGTAGGGAGTGTAAATTGGACCCCACACTTGTAAGCACGTTGGTGGAAAGATGAAAACCCGAGACGCACACATTCAATCTTCCACCCCCACACTTGTAAGCGCGTTGGTAGAAAGATAGAGACCCGAGATGCACACATTCCATCTTCCATGCAACGAGTATGCTATCACACTCGAGGACATGCAGTTACAGCTCGGGTTACTGGTGGATGGGCTGGTAGTGACTAGATTAGTTGTCGCGATTGATTGGAGAGATAAATGCTAGCAATTTTTAGAGAGGGTTTCGGACACCATTTATGGAGTCCAGATAGATATGAATTGGTTGAAAAGAAATTTGGGTTGGCTCGATGTGGCTCGAGTGAAATTGAAAGAGAACAATACACTCAAGTGTATATGCTTATGATCATCAGGGGTCTTTTAATGTCTGATAAATCACGAAATCTTATCAATTTTAAGTGATTACTAAAATCCGTGAATTTAAAAAAACAGATAAATTCAGTTGGAAGTAAACCGTGTTCGACTTGAGAACTATTGTCAGTAAAGAAGAGATGGGAAACAATTGGGCTACCACGACAAACCGAAACACCATGCAACTCCCCATGGAGTTCCACTCGCCTGAACAAGAAACTCAACCCTTCCACGCATAAGACGAACAAATAGGGAAAAAGCGAATCAACTCAACGGAGACCCCGATAGTGAATAATCGGACCCAGCTCATCGCCATTAAAAGCCACAGAGTATTGAACAGTAGTAACGCACATCATAACCCATTTGACCCAAAATACATAAAAGCCAACCTCGAGCAAGATAAACCCTAGAGAGTTACAATTAAAGAAACATTAATTGGTAATTAATAAATACATACGCCATCTCTGTAGCATTTAAAGGACTTTAAAGCGCTATAGTGATTTATTTTTATTAGTCATAAATTACCATTATCATTTTAAATTAATTAACACTTAATTAGTATTATTGTTATATATTAATTAAAATTTAAATTAACATTATAAATAAATTATTTGAATGCTTAAAAATGTTTTTTTTATTGTTACCATTATAACTTAACCATACTCTTACATGAATTTTTATAAAATGAATTTATATATCATTTGAATGCTTAAAAATGTTTTTTAAGAAAAACATGTCGAACAAAATTTAATAAAAACTTGCATATCAATAGAATGACTAAGAGCGTTTTTTTTTTTGAAAAAAAATCTACCGTTAATACTTTGAAATATTTAATTGTATGAAATTAAAATATAAGGATTAAACTTTAAAATTTAGCATAATAAAGGGATCAGGATTAAATTTTACTTATTTATATTTATATTATGATCTGCGTTTGCGTGAATAACACAAAAGCTAGTGTATGAAATTTAGGATGTAGGTATATATCTACGCAAAAGGAAATGAGGAATAAAGAAAAAGAAAAAGAAAAAGAAAAAGAAAACCACAGAAATTAAAAAAGAAAATTCCAAATGGAAGAGTTTTGCCATAAAGCCAACTTGGGAATGTAATGACAATAAGAATATGATAAAGATAGGAGTAGAGACTGGCCGACGCCGTATTAAGAAAACGACAGCTTATTTTCGTATTTTTAAATATAAATGAAGAATAGGTATCATTTTATTAATTTAACCTGTATGTCAATATGCATGGTTGTATATCATTAGTCTGTAGTTGAATGAGAATAATGAACATTAGCTAATGCCTCATTTATCTACCATTTGCTAATGTAATTGTGGGCAATCTGGAATTGAGATTTGGGGTGCAAAAGGAGTTGAGACAATATTGTCAGATTTAGATTAAATTAGTAGGAGGAATGGATTGAATTGAAAAATTAAAATTTTAACCAATAATGTAGGGTTTTGAATTGATAAAAATAAAAATAAAAAGTCTATTCGATGTTGGATTCCATTGTTGAAAATTTGGGTAGTGCCTACTTTGGATCCAAAGGCACATGTTTATTTGCAAATATAGGCAAAATGGGTCAGTACAAATATTGCAATCTATGTAGAGGTTGAAATGACTTTATTTTATTTTTTTCATTTTTCAATGTATTTGTGCTGACACTGAAAATTATTTGCACTCAACAACCCCCCCAAAAGTAACAAGAGTCAAGTAAAAACCGTTTCGGATCGCTTTCAAGTGTCAAAAATTGAATCTGCCATCCCAATTCTGCAATTTCCACATAGAAACCAAAGTGGAGCAAGTGAGAAAACAGGGGGGGGGGGGGGAGGGAGGTGGTGGGGGCTGGTAACCCTGTTGTTGTTCAATCTGCCATCTTTGTTTTTCCTTATGTTTTCTTTTTTATATTTGCTTCTTTTTGTCCAGGGAATAGTTTCTTTTTGAGCTGTTATAGTAGAAGACAAGCATCTAACAAATTGACCAAGAATTCTCTCCCTTTTATTTTTTGGTCTGTAAAATCAATAATATATTATAGTAACTCAAAGTTGTATGAACATATGTATTGGTTTGGTTTGATGATGAATCATTGTTAATCTATTATTTCCATAAAGGTATTCCTTGGTGGTTTTGTTGAAACACAGCAGAACGTTCTCGGGTGCGCGGAGCAACCTCTAAAAAAAGATAGTGCTTAGCCAGATTCCCATGATCCAGGTTAAACAAACACCAAAGAAAGAAAAAGGATCCCTTAAGTGCATAAAGTTGAATCTTTTTATTCGAAAACCATCAGAGTAGGCACTAAAATGGACTTGATAGGTATTCAATGTTAGGCACCACATTCTGATAATTCACATTTGGTTTCAATCAGAAAGCAGCTCTGCAAATGCAATACCATATGCTTATCTCTTTCAAGCAGCCCCCTAGCATGTGTCTTTTTCAGGGTTTGAATCCTGGAAAGATTAAAAGGGCATTCCCTTTTTTGCCCTTATTTTTTTTCTAGTTTAAGGGTTTTTGAATCACTGAAACCTGAAAGGGTACATCAACATGTTTCTTTCACTAGAGATGGGCACTCGTGATTAGTGAAACCAGATGTCTTCCACTTCTATATCAGCTCCCATCACCACCTTTAAAAGCCAGTCAATCTCATTTGCTACCAAAGATAATAAACATAACTGGCCCTGATTACCTGTTCCAATCTAACATGACTAAAACATCAAAGAAGCTTTGTCCTATACCCCGTGTTAAACTTTGGCACCAAAGGTCATTCAAGCACTAAATACCATCAATTCACCTAGGTGGCTACTTGTTATGTCCGATGTTCTCATCAACTTTCTGCAATCCTAAATGACATAGAGTCCTAGTTCAATATGAATCACAATTAGAGGCTTTTCCCACCATAACTCGTTCTAGGATAAGCCATGCCTCTGCCACATACTAATCAGCCAATGAGTTATTTATTTGGGCTGGCTTAAGTATGAAAAATAGTCCTCGATAGTAGGCAGAGATGTCACCATTTATTGTTCAAACAAGATTAGAAAATGAGATGGGTGAAAGATATTATACATATCAAGATTGTTTTGAGGCTCTCAAAACAAACTATACTAGATCTAAAAGCAGGCCCAACAAAAACTGATAAACGAGGCTTTAGTTTTTAAAGAAGAGAATGGTAGAACAGGATTATAAGGTCAACATGGATACTTGGAAAGATATTTAAGATACGAAGAAAGTTAAGGGAAATATCAAAAGAAAACAACTACATACGGAGCAAAAACGATGAATAGTAGTAATTAGATTGTAAATCAATATTTTCCAAGCTTTGTCATCAATTCATGCTGGTACAAGGATGTTAATAGGCATTGTTTGTAAAACGAATACGTAAACAAGCTTCACTGCATCAAACTTATCAGCCACTATGTCCATTTAAGCATCTAGGTCAAGCATAGCAATGAACATGAAACAATTGAGCCCTTCTTATAATTCAGTACCATATGGTGATTACCTTGAACATAAGAAATCAGGATCTCATTCCAGCATCACTCTCAAGCTAATTCGGAGGCCAAGACCATCTTTCATAATTTTTCTGACCACCTTCTCTCGACTTAGAAGTAGAGGTGCCTCATATTCTATGTTGACAGCAGGTTGGTCATAGTGCCCATAAACTTGCTGTTTCTCTCTTCAATACGTAAACGATCGCTCAGTTGGCTCTCCTCAAAATGTCCCATGTGCACTTGAGATCTATGCGATGTACCAGCAGCTGCATCATCCATTGCTCTGACGCTGTTATTTTCCAATCCACTTTTCAGCCATGCAAGGTTGCTTATATCAGTGGCTATTGCAGCCAACTCATAATTTGGAAAAGATGGAGGTTCTGAAAATTCCATGAATTCTGGCCCCAGCAAAGACTTATTTTGACCATTTTGAGTTCCACAACAGCCATGACCACAATGCAGAGGTACTAAACGATCAGTGTAAACTCCTTCAAGCAATTTGCATATCCCAACATCTGGCTTTGATGTTTGAATGGAAGGGCCCAGCACCGGAAATGGCCTTGAACATGGTGAAACAAATTCAGGGGCATCCATGTTATTATAAACATTAAAAGCACTGATACGGGCCACAGGACGGAAAAGAGTTGGTGGTTCAATTGATTCATGGTTAGATTGAGTCCCTATTAGTGCTTTGCCCTTTGATTGATTATCTAACTTTTCCGAGGAGCTTGCGTCTTTCCATTCCAGGGATCTGAAAGAACTGTCCTCCGCACAAGACAGAGTTTCTTCAGATGATGCCTTCGTTTTGTCCAAGCAGCCAGCATCTTCCACCATATTTGCAGATTCTGTGTTTATTCTACCAAGATCCATGTACCGGCGACGCAATGTGGAATTCCAATGATTTTTTATAGCATTATCTGTTCTTCCAGGTAGAAGCCTTGCAATCACAGCCCATTTGTTCCCATGTACTGCATGTGCTGAAATAATCATCCGATCCTCCTCATCTGCCACAAACATGATGATCAGTTCCATTTATCAGAAAGAAGTAGATACATTCTTGTTAAAATTAAATGTTCATAAACCGAAATGCACCAACTAACTAAAGAAATGCAAAAATATGTTTAAAGGTAAAAAAAAAAAACTAATAAAGTGAAAGTTGCAAACTAATACTGACTGCTGCCATGTGAGTATGAGTAGAATGTTCATTGACACTTTCTTATAAGTAATGACACTTCCCCAAGTTACAAGCAGTTTCTCTAATGCTCACCAAAATTATTGCCATTTCCGAACAACTAGACTCCTGCCCAATTTCAACAAGCCACATGTGATTCAAGATTTGACATTAAAAGGCTAGCTACTTTGTTCCAATTTGAACATTATCATCTCTGTTTCTCGATTGAACCAAAGGTAGAGTGGCAAAGGACTTGTGTTTAGGTCTTCAATTGACACCAGTCCTGAGTCCAACCCTTAGTAAAAGGAAAAAAAAAAAAATCTTTGTTTCTCTCAAACATTTCCCTAAAATCTCCAAAAGTACAGCATTGAGAAATCTTGGGAATTGATATACTGGTTACTTAAAGCATAGTTCTTAGGAGATTGTGGGTTCTAAACACATTTTTAAGAAAAAAGACACTAAATTTTGCTAATCATTAGATGACATAACTTGAACATCCAAAAGCAAAGTAGTCTAAAGTCTAAACTTGAAACTGTTACACAAATCTAACATGCAAAAACATCCGAGCAGGTACTAAAAATTAAGAAAAATAGATAACCAGATCGACAGATCGAAAAAACAAAACAAAGGTGTAGCTTGGTACCAGTAAATGGCTTGCGCTTAACGGCCGGGTCAAGCTGATTACACCAACGAAGCCGACACGACTTCCCAGAACGACCGGCGATTCCACGCGCAATCAAGCTCCAATTCCTCGCTCCGAACTTGCTCACAAGTTCACTCAGAATCGCATCTTCCTCAGGCGACCAAGGCCCCTTCACTCGCTGTTTACGCGCTCGCCCTCCCGCCGCCGCATCGTCGTGGCTTCCACAATCACCCCCTTCGCCGACATCAAGGGGTGGTGGTGATGGGACGTTGATTTCAGCAACAGTGGTGCCGTTGCCGTTATCAACGGCTTCCACTTCTGTTTCCATTTAGTGGTGAGAGTAATGACGGTCCCCTCGAGTACCAGACTTAACGGCAAGGAGTCTTTGTTACGTGAAAAATGAATTGACAACTTAGAAACAGATTTTATCGAGCAAAATGTTGTTGGGATCCTTCTTATTTGACAGTTTTATCCTCCACGTTTTTTTTTATCTTGACGGATTTGTCCAAACTTCGATTCACTACCAAATTCAAAATAAGAACTTGGAATTATCAGGGTTTTCTTTCTCTCAATTGCGCATGAATTTAGAAATCTCCAACTATAAGAAGTAAAAAAAAGAAAAAGAAAAAAAAGAAATTGTTCCCAAATTTTGCATTACTTGAACTTCCTTGCGTTATAGCAACATATGCTTTAATTCCTTCTCAATGGCTTTGAGGGGGAGAAAAAAGGAGGACAAAAAGGGAGGGGCGTCTTGTAATTTGAGTCTGATAATTCGGACAATTCATTCATAAAACATAGTAATAATAGAGTTGACCCTGGGCTGGACAAGTACAGCACAGCAGGGTTTTATTATATTGGCGGGAAAACAAAGAAGGTAAATGGAAATGGGCCAAGGTTAAAATGGGTTGATAATGGGTCAGTGAGCTTGCTTCTCATCATGGCTAACCACACCTTCCATGCCCATTTCTCGGGTTCATAATGGGTCAGTGACCTTGCTTCTCATCATTTTATTTCTCGGATTAATTTGACGATTTTATTTCGATAAAAAAAAGGTTGTACTATACCACCTATGATTTCTTCTTTCTCTATTTTTTGCTCGTGGGTTAACGAAAATGTTCCACAGCTATTCCTGTTATATTATATGTCCAAACCCCTTATACAAAAAAAATCAAGAGGAGAAATTCATTAATGTTGAAAATAATAATATAGGAGGTTTTCGGTTATGCGTAGTTTTTAAGGGTTAAACAATTTTTTTTAATCAACATCTAATAGAAAAAGTATGGTCCTATACGAATTAAACTTGTGCGGCAAGGTCCGTACGGGCAGAGATGTTCGGCCTTTAGACCTTCGCCCTCACAGATCCCCAATTTTGTCTTTCTATTTTATTTCTTTAACAAGTGAGTTGCATCTTGAACTTTTCAAGTCTGATCAAACGGGATTTGGATCACACAACTCTAATAATTCTTACTCGCAAGGGCTTCACTGTCGTTTAGCTTGTTTGTTCATTACAAGAAAACAAAAAAGAACAAGAAAAAAATATGGGACAGTTAACCGAAAAAACAACCGTGCTGACCTAATCAAAGTCGATTCTATTTTATTGATTTTCTCAATTAAAATTGATCAAATAAATTCTCATGTTAAAATCGATTTAAAAAAAAAACAACCAAACCAATTGATTAACCTAATTGCTATCCCTTAAGCATCAAAACAACTATAAATGTAAAATAAAAAAATAAATTATATTTAAAAAATTGAATTTATAATTAGAGAATTTTTAAAATTGTATTCAAGTAAAAAAAATCATTAACCATTGTATATAAAGTGTTGTGATCATATTTTGGAAGGGAAAGAGAAAAAAAAAAGTGAAAGTCGGTAAGAATAAGAATTTTTTTTATAGTTGTTTATGCTAATGAACAATTACTATTTATATTTTTATTACTTTTAAAGTATTTAAGTAATTTAATTGATTAAATTGATATCACTTATGTTATGTTTGATAGGAGTATCATTTTTTCATATGTTTTAATCGTGGATTGGTTATAAATTAATTACAGTTAACAATTTTTAAGCTGTTCACATGACATGTTTGTGACAAAGAGAATAAAAACATTTCGTTTTTTTTTTAGAGATTTTATTTTTTTACAAAAATTATTATTCATCTTTCTAATTTCAAGTTTAAACTTATACAAATCCTTCTTTATTTTATCTATTTTAAAATATATCTAATAAATAAATTTTTTTCCTTACGTTATTACCTAAAAAATCAAACATAGTATAATTCATACCATTCAACTCAAAAAGCAATAAAAAATTTTATTATATTAAAAACAAGATATACATTGCGGTGAGATGTATGTGGAATAAAGTTAGTTTATATATGAAGAATTTTATTTTTACAAAAAATGTACATACATAAATACAATAATATAGTTAAATGTGTTTTTTAGAAAGAACAACACTACGCAATTACAATATTAATCGTAGGCTAAATTACTGAAAGATTATTCTTATCCCTTAGTAATAAATCACGTATTGAACATGGAGGCTCTTCATAGTATAATAATCTTGAGACTCCAATAAGAGCATATTTTGCCATGTGGTTTGCAATTTCATTCAACAATCTAGGAATATGACGAAATCTAACTTTTCAATTCTAGGTTAGTAATTGATGAATTAGGCGCAATTCCGTCAAGTTACTATTAGCGACACCACCGAATAAAAGAATTTCCACAAGGAGTGCATTATCACATTCCACATCTATTTGTCTAAACTTTCTCTCCCAAGCAATGCGCAACTTCAACTCGAAACATGAAATCCTTGCCAATCCTTATTGAAAAGTCACATAACCAATTTACATTCGAGTCCCTAAACACTTTTCCAATAAAAGCATTAGCAACATTAAACGAACTTGCCCACCCATATTGAGCTTAATCCAACCATTATCAGGTGAAGACCAACAACTGTCCGTTACCATTGGAATAGAACGCAATATATTGGTGTTCGATCCCATGTAAATCCTTGTCCATGCAACACCTCTATCCATAACCTCCTATATAGAATTGTGATTATTAGAAAAAACGAAATTATTTCGACTTTTCCAAAACAATCAGCACAGTATGGGAAAAATAATTTGCCATTCGACATCATTGTTTTCATAATTCCCTTTATTCTGCATATTCCATAGGAAACAGTCACAGGTTTGCATTGCAAAGAAAACGTTATGAGCAAAATGTGGTATTTAATTAGGAAAAGAAAGAAAATATTAATGGATGTAGGTCGCTAAGTGTGTGACATCAATGGGCTTCGGTGGTTGATTGTCGGTTGAAATCTAGGTATAAACCAAACTTTAAAACTTTGGGTAGAAAATAATTTAAATATGGAATTGACAAGTCACTGAAAAGAGCTGAATCATCATCTAACTAAAACACTAAATGGTCCTGCTGGTGGTGGTGGTCGTTCATTTTCATCTTTGCGTCCATTTGATGCCCATATGATATAAACTTGTCAATTCTCTTTTACCCCCGAGTAGGAGTCGCTATCTCCCTTCCCCTTCTTCATTGTCTGTCTCTGTCTCTATCTCTATCTCTATGGTTCAACATTGCAGAGGTTTTTTACTTATTTGATTCTCACGTACATTTATGTTTCGATGAAAATTATTTGGGTAAATTGTATTAGTAGTTATTTAATTATTAGTTTTTATTATTATTTAACTATGAAAAATTATAAAATAATTACTTAATTATTATTTATTAATAATTTTTTTGTCATCAAATTATAAAAAGTTAGTCATCAAATTATTCAAAATTATCTTTTTTTTTGTCACCAATTGACTAACGATGACAACTTTTAAAATTCACATAGTAAGTTTAACTCTCAACCTTTATACATTATGTCCATTTAGTATTGATTCTAAAAAATCTAACACTCAACATTTACACATTATGTAATTTTGTATTTTTGTAGTTATGTTTTTCTTTGTAATCCTTTCACTTAAAAAGCTAACAAATAAATTTATCAACTAAATTTAATTGAAAATATACAAAAAAAAAGAGAGAGAGAATAAAAACACCCGAAAATCCAATATAATAATATTTTATTTTTTCATTCTTTTAAAATTAACTCTCAACATCACAAAGAAAAATAAAACTGAAAAAAAAAGATCAAATTACATCATGTATAAATGTTGAGGGTTAATTTTTTTAAAAACAACATAATTTATAATTATTAAGGGTAAAAGTTACTGTTATACCCATTTTACAAGCTGCTATGTTTAGCCAGTTAGTGATAAAAAAGAAGAAGATAAAATTAAATAATTGAGTGATTAATTTTTTACTAACAATTGAATGACTATTTTGTAACTATTCATAATTGGGGGATCAAAATTTTTTTACTAATAATTGGGGACTACTAGTGTAGTTTACCCAACAATTTCTCTTATTATAGGAAATAAATGTATGTAGCTAATGTATATTTGTGTTAATCTAATTACAACCCCAGAAACACATATAAAGACGGTAGAATACAGATGTAGGACTTCCAAAAATGAAAAATTGTAACTTAGTCTCGTTAAAAAATCATTAAATTTATAAATTTATGAAAAAATTATACTGTGACTATTTTAAAATAAAAAAATTATATAAATTTATAAATTAATATATGATAAAATTATTTTTAAATTCTCGATAATTTAAACCCTTTTGCAAACATTCTCTATATTCACCCCTTGTGTAAAGAAAAAGAGCTCATTGAAAACCAACAAAACCCGATAGGGTTTTAAGTAACAGCCAATGCAATAAAGAAACAGTGGTCGCAAGATTCATTTAAGACCTCAAAAGCCAATGGTCCCCTTCCCTCCCCTCCCATGTTTTCAAATTTCATGCACAACCCTATCACAATTCTTCTCAACTTTGTTGCATTATGCAATTCGGTAATAGGGTTTTTACCCAACAAGTCTCAATATAAATTATTCATTTATATTATTTTTAAATAAGTTTTTATTCCTAATTATATTTTGATCGAAAGCAATGTTTGATATATTGTTAGCACTAGAATGATATAACATATTGTAATTTTTTATATAAAATTACTATTTCATCATTATAAAATATATTAATTTTTTAAAATTATTTCACTGAAATATATTCCGCTAAAATTGATAATTACGATTTTATTAAAAATTAATTACCAATTGATTATTTTATTTTTAACATTAAAATTTCGATTTTAGATCAAGTTTAATTTTAAATTTTTTTATGTAATTTTTTTAATTTGCTCTATTTCAATCTCTAATCATTTCAAGTGCAATTTTTTAGTTTGAATTTTTTTCAATCAAAAATACGAAATTGAAAGGTTAAAATTTCACAGTTGAACTCATTTTAGTATTGTAAGTTATTACTCTAAGTTGTTTGTTTGCTTAAAATCAAAATTGTAATGGATGTGCTAGATTACAATGGTTATTATAATGTAAAATTATGAAAAATTGTGCAAACAAAATTAAAAGAACATCAATAATTTGTTTACACGGTTTGATTTTTCTATGATTGCGAAGCTTAGCTCAACGAGTAATTCCACTATTTATGTTCACAAATACACTCACCTCTAAATTTCCTCTGAAAACTTGGGTAGTAAACACTCGACAATGTTTACAATAACAATTTGCACTCTCTCACAAAAACAATTCATCAATGAATAGATTAGAATGCACTCAATAAGCTCTCATACAAAACCTATGCAAGCCTCAAAGCATATATCAACCGGCTTACAAAACAACAAGATTTTGAGAGAAATTGAATAAAAAATTAAGAACTAAATTGTTGAGAGAATTAGGAGAATTGGATTTGAATACAAAAAATAAAAATGACTTGGGTCTATATAGCAAATAAATTAGTCATTTTTAGCCGTTGAAAAAAAAAATTTCTATTGGATTTTTTGACCATTAGACGAAAATGCATCTTATAACGCTTGCTGCCACCTCAGTTGAAAACACATCATGTTGGACACATTTTTTATTTTTCTCTTAAAAATCTATCCATTTTCTTAAATATTAAAAAAATTGACTAAAAACCTAATTTTTTTTTGAGAACAGCATATATTACTAAATTACCCGCCATTGTAATGATTCAAAACCTATACATTGAAATTTACCCGCCATTACTAATTTTCTATTTCTATGGTTCATGATGTTTTATATGGAGTATTTCTTTAGCATACGTGTATTAATTATAAGGTTTACATTTAATGTACTGTATAATTTTATATATTATTAATGAATTAATTTTGTGATAAAAATATAAATAAAATCACTTTAATTTATTTTTAAAAATTTTAATATAAAATTATATACTAACTGCATATTAAATATAAATTTATATATAGGAACGTATTCAGGTGGTTGGTATTTTTTAAATAAATTTTTTTATTTAAATTATTTAAAAATTTTAAATTAATAGAAATAAAATTATACTTTAATTTCTTAAAAATGATAAAAAATTTAATTTAATTTTTTAAAAATTATAAAAATATAGATTATTATATTTTTATTATCATAATTTTTTTTTTTTGACTTTCTCCATGCTTTTATATATATAAGAGTTGTTGAAATGGATGAGACACTAGAGTACAGGAGAGTAGCTTCAAAAGCAAGTACGATTAATGAATGAAAACGCCCTTTACCCACCAAAATCCGCAGATTCTTTCTCACGAACCAGATCATCCCAGGGCTTGAGTAAATAAAATAAAAAAAAAAGTCATTAATGAAGGGCTCTTGCAGTCTCCTATTAAATGCTGGTGAGAGAGGGAGACTGAGAACATTCACTACAACAACACAACAAGGGTCAATTTCCAAACACATTCTTCAACCTTCTTTCCAATTCTACGTTTCAAATGGATACTAAAATTCAACCTTACTTTTCTTCTTAACGGTTAACAATGAATTCCTTAAATAAACAATGTTGAAATACCTAGTTTCCATTTAAAGATTTAATTTAAGTTGATTTTGAATTTAGTCCTAATTACCCAAAAAGAAAGATAAAAAAGTTAGAGGCTTAAAGCACGCGGATATTAGTTTTTCTTTTTTTAAATGTTGGTGGGTTGGTCTATCGACGCACGTTAGAAAATGGTCCCTCTCTCTCTCTTCCAACAAAAGAGAATCTCATTCTTTTCTCCTTATTAAAATAAATGATAAATTATATTGATGGTTATTTAATTAAAAAATTATCATTTTAAATATTTAAAATAAAAAAATTATAATTTAAATACTCATATTACATAATTTGGTGATTTTAATTACATTTGTTAAAATCACAAATAAAAAACTGAGGCAGTTAAAAAAAATATAATAACAAATTTAATCATTAATTTTTATATATTATATCAATTTAATTATAATTTTAAAAAATTAATCATCAAAATTTACAAATAGTCTTCCTTTGTCAATAACCACTCCTCCGCCATGTCAGTCCGGCCGCCTCCTGTGTTTATCTTTTTTTTATTCATATTTGTTATTTCTTCTGCAAGGTCTGATGAATTGGAGATATTGCTCAAGTTTAGTCCCCAGTAGAAAAGTCAGACTCTAATGTATTCAGTTCATAGACACGGGAGCTCTACATGTAACTTCAGCGGAGTTGTTTGCAATTCCAATGGATTCGTCAACGAAATCAATCTTTCCTAACAACAAATTGTTGGGTATCTTCGTTTTGATTTAATCTACGAGTTGCAGGCATCGGAGAAGGACTGATGTTGGGAACAATTCTTTTCATGGCAAGATTTCCGAGGACCTGAAAAAATGTTGAGGCCTATAGGCCCTATACTACTTTGATTTGGGGTGCAATGCTTTTTTTTGGTGAAGCCTCTGATTTGTCTTCTTTAAATAGATTGAAGTTCTTGAATTTGAACAACAGTGGATTTTCCGGGATTTTTCCATGGAAATCACTGGTGCAGGTGGGAGGAGGTCCGGTGGTGGGGGAGGTCCAGTGGGGGGCGGAGGGAGAGGGAGGAGTTGGGGATTTTTATTTTATTTAATATTAATATTAATATAAAATTTAAATTTATTATTATATTTTTTTGAAAATATTTATTTTTATACAATAATATCTTTTATTTTTAAAATTTATTATTATATTAAAAAAATATTTATATATTTATATATTTTTTATATTTTTAAAATTAAGAAATTAAAATCATCCGTAAATTTTGAAAGTTAATGTTTTAAAATGATAACTGAATTAATATAATAGGTAAATATTAAGAGTTAAATTTTTAACTGTCACGTCAATTTATTATTTGTGATTTTAACGGGAATGATTAAAATGATCGAATTACATTATGTGAATGCTTAAATTGTAACTTTTTTTTTTTGAATGCCTAAAATAAAAAAATTTTGATAGTTAAATAATTATATTATAATTTACCTAAAAAAACAAAGCAAAGTATTTTTTTAAGAAAAAATCATTTTAAAACAAAAAAGGGAAATGAAAGTGGAGGATTTTGCTTAGAATTGATAAAGACCTGAGAATTGTGGCACTTTCTTTTCACAGACCATTGTCTATGCTTTGAAAATACATTTATCCTTCCTTTTTAACCTCCTTTTTTGTTGTTGCGCTTTAACACATTGGTAACTCTTCAATCCAATAAATTCCAAATTTATCCACATTTGTTTCATAGTTTTTAATTTACACCCGAAATGATTTGGATGTTGGAACTAACAAAAATGAAGTCTGGGTTTTTAGATTAAATTGTAAATTGTCAAAAAAAATGAAGTACAATTTAAGAAGTTAAAAAAAAAAGTACAAGTGCAAAGCTGAAAAATGTTCATTATAATAATATTCCCTCAGTCAGCAACCACTGACAGAGGGAGAAAATGAAAAGGAGTTGCAGAAAGGAGTAAAGTTTGTATTTAATTTTCACAACCTCCAAGCCAACCTCTAGTTTCTTTTCTCTGCTGCTTCTTCACCCATAGCCCTAAATTGTATCAACCGGCGATTTCTAGCAGTCCAACAAAAACAAAGTTTCAGATTTAGCTCTAAACCTCTAACCCATTTCAGCAATGGCCTCATTCACCATTCCCATGTACTTCTTCTCTGCCCTTATCCTTTTCCATTTAAAATTCGTTGCTGCAGAACAAAGTTCCTCCTTTTCCTTCAAAAATTTCGGTGAAGATCCCAACTTTGAGTCTAATATTGCTTTATATGGGGATGCACATGTTGCTAATGATGGCTCTGTGATTCAACTCACTAACTCTGTGAAATGGAGTGCTGGAAGGGTCATGTATAAGAAACCCATCCAGCTTGTTGAAGGTAAAGTTAGGAACTTTGCTTCTTTTTCAACCTACTTTTCTTTCTCAATGTCACATGAGAAGGGTGATGGTTTGGCTTTTTTTATGGTTCCTAGTATTTTTAATGATAATGTATTGAGCAATAGTTCGTTTGGGATTTCCTTTGGGTTGAAGGAGAAAAGTAAAAAGGGTATTGTTGATGTAGAATTTGATACCTCCAAAGATGGAAAGTATGGTGATTGGAATGAAAACCATGTGGGGATTGATGTGGGTAGTCTTGTATCAGTTAAAGTGGGAAATTTATCATCTGTCAATTTGGTATTAAACAATGGGGAAAAGTTGCATTCTTGGATTGATTATGAGGCAACTTCAAAGAGACTAGAGATTAGGTTGAGTGAATCTAGTAGTACCAGGCCTAATGAACCATTGCTTTCACACTCCATCGACTTGGCCAATCTGTGGAAGGATGAGGAAGTGTTTATGGGCTTAAGCTCTTCAAATGGGAACTCTTCACAGACATGCTTTATTCACTTGTGGAGCTTTAAGCTAAGGCAGGTTCCAAATTGGATGCATTCTCAACCACTTGATCCTGAGGCTATTTCAAAGAACCCCAAGCCTTCAACAACTGCAGACAAGAGTAGCAATTGTTTATGGAAAGTGCTTGCCATGTTCATCTTCGGTTGCGCTTGTGGAGTGCTGACAGCTTCTTGCCTGCTATATCTATGGGCCTCACTTGGTGCTAGGCGTCTGGTAGCGCCTGAAGAGTGTAGTGTGCACCCTGTGGAATTTGAATACAAGAAAGTCAAAATAGTAGTAGACGAAGTTGTCAAAGATGACAAGAAATAGATGTTTTATGTTGCAAATTGATCATCTTTTTTTTTTTTTTCTGTAATTGTAGTTGCAGGTTTTGTGTGCGCTTGTAGCTGATGACCAATTGTGAAAAATATAACTGTTTGTTAATTAGTGTTTAATGATGAAAGCATTGAGATTTACCTATGTTGCTTGTCGTCTCCTTAATTGTAAATGCATTAGCAAGTTGTGTAAGAAATCTGTAACTGTGACCTGAATTGAGGAAACATGCATGAATTAGACAAAGAGTGTGGTATGCACCTTGTGGATTTTGAATACAAGAAAGTCAAAACAGTAGTAGACAAAGTTGTCAAAGATGTTTTTTTTTTCTTTTTGGTAATTGTAGTTGCAGGTTTTGTGGTGCTTGTAGCTGGTGATCAATTGTGAAAAAATATGTAGCTCTAAGTTGAGATTTGTCTTAAAATATAGATTGCAAAGTTGCTTGTTGTAACCTTAATTGTAAATGCATAAATTCCAGAGCAAGTTGTGTAAGCAAAACTATGAGCGTGAGCTGAATTATTGTCTCTGGAAGCATATGCCACATGCCTATCTCGTGGTTTAGGTAGGCTGTCTTAAATATGTGCTTTATTTCATAGTGTTAGATGATTGATGCATTGATTTCACTTTTAAGAGTACTGTCTTTGTTGACATAGATGCTCTTGATGGAAGAAATGAGTGAAAAAATGAAAAGAAAAATAAATTTTAGAAGTTCTTTTGGAGGAAAGTAAATGAGAAAGAGGAGAAATTTGCACCATAATGCAATGAAAGGTTCAACTTTTGTCTTCTCTCTACATACACACTACTGAATAAAGCCTTGGTGAAATTTGCAGAATAGTGAACGATTTATAGCTTTTTTGTACTAATATATGGGAGCTGTCGATTTTCTGCAGGTTGAGCACATTTTATGACAGACCACCTATGTTTCCTTTATTGCCAATGCCAGTATAGGCAACACTGTTTGATAACATGAAAGGCTCCAAGGGATCAGGTAATTTGAGAGATTGTTTGCCAAGTCCATAGTTCAGATTAGATGGCTTATATATGCTTGCATATGGTATTCGCACTTGAAGTTGGAATATTGAAAGAAGAGAGCAGGAATTATTAATATTGACACTTGACATCATATTGCATACAGATATCCAATTGGTAATTGGTATTTCTTTTAGCATTGTTTTACATTGAAAAAGCTAATATCTATCATAGAACCGAGTTAGTCTTGATACTCCTCCTCTTCCTCCTCGTACTTTTCCTCATCGTCTGCAGTTGCATCCTGTTACTGCTGATACTCCAACACCAGATCGTTCATGTTAATTTCTGCTTCTGTGAACTCCATCTCGTCCATACCTTCGCCCATGTACCAATGCAAGAAAGCCTTTCTCCTAAACATGGCTGTGAACTGTTCACTCACACACCTGAACATCTCCTGTATGGAATCCGAGGTTCCAATGAATGTTGATGCCATTTTCAACCCATTTGGAGGGATAGCGCACACTGTTGCTTTCCTCATCGTCTGCACTTGCATCCTGGTACTGCTGATACTCCGACACCAGATCGTTCATGTTGCTTTCAGCTTCTGTGAACTCCATCTCATCCATACCTTCGCTCGTGTACCAATGCAAGAAAACCTTTCTCCTAAACATGGCTGTGAACTGTTCACTCACACGCCTGAACATCTCCTTCTATGGAAGTCGAGTTTCCAATGAATGTTGATGCCATTTTCAACCCATTCGGAGGGATATCGCACACTGTTGATTTGACATTCTTTGGGATCCATTCCACGAAGTAGGATGAATTCTTGTTCTGGACATTGAGCATCTGCTCATCAACTTCCTTGGTGCTCATTTTGCCCCTGAACATAGCCGATGCTGTAAGGTACCTTCCATGGCATGGATCGGCAGCGCACATCATGTTCTTGGCATCCCACATTTGTTGGGTGAGCTCTGGCACGGTTAAGGCTCGGTATTGCTGCGATCCACGAGAGGTAAGAGGCGTGAAACCGACCATGAAGAAGTGAAGCCTAGGGAAGGGAATGAGATGCACAGCGAGCTTCCTAAGATTGGAATTCAGCTGACCAGGAAACCTCAAGCAACATGTTACTCCAGACATTGTAGCAGATATCAAATGGTTCAGGTCTCCAACGGCACCAACAAGCAGACTAAACAAATCATTAGTTCTCAGTCCACATTAAAGATTAAATGAAACCCAGAAAGGAAAAGCATGTTCTTACGGCTAGGACTGGTGAGCTTGAGAGTACGGAAGCAGATGTTGTAGAGAGGTTCATTGTTGAGAACCATACACTCATCACCATTTTTGACAAGCTGGTGTACTGATAAAGTAGCATTGTAAGGCTCAACCACTGTATGAGAGACCTTTGGAGATGGGAAAACAGAGAAAGTAAGCATCATCTGGTCTGGGTACTCGTCTCTGATCTTTGAAATCAAAAGAGTTCCCATTCCAGATCCTGTGCCTCCACCAAGCTAGTGGCAAACCTGAAACCCTGCAAACATACATATCAATAGAATCCTAAGAACACATGGAAAAAAAAAAAGAAAAGAAGAAAGCTTACCCTGCAAGCAGTCACAGTTCTCGGCTTCTTTTCAGACAGCATCAAGAACGGAATCAATGAGTTCAGCACCTTCGGCGTAATGGCCTTTAGCCCAGTTGTTTCCAGCACCGGATTGACCGAAGACAAAGTTGTCTGGTCTAAAAATCTGACCATAAGGACCAGACCTGATACTATTCATGGTACCAGGTTCAAGATCCATAAGGACAGCCCTGGGAACATACCTCCCACAACTAGCTTTGCTGTAATAAACATTGATCCTCTCGAGTTGAAGATCAGAGTCCCCATGGTGTTTCCTGGTGGAGTCAATGTCGTGTTCGGTACAGACCACTTCCCAGAACTAGGCCCCAATTTGGTTACTGCATTGGCCTCCCTCGATGGGAAGGATTTCATGCATTTTCGGGATTGATTAAAACACGCTGTTAGAAACAGAGATTGAAAAGAAAGAAATGAAGAAAGGGAGCGGAGCAGGTTAGAGAGGAGGAAGGTGGGGACGGCGGGACGGAGCTTTTATAGAAAAAAATTAAAGGTGTTAACGGTAAACAAATTTGGAGGGGCGGAGGGACCAAGCGCGATCTATCTATACTTACTTTTGTATTTTAATTTGCTTTGCTTCTCTTTTCAACGGTCAGCCTTCATTTTAAAGGATGATTATTCTCCTAAATGTAGCTTAGAGCAAGTTATGGTCCCATGTTGTTCCAAAGTCAACATCCAGTTCCCCAGCAGTTAGTAAGATCGAAAGAGGACTCCTCAGCATGCTTCATGCAACTGCACATGGTTGCTACAATTTCTTAGTTCGATAGTACCTGCAAAGCCTCAAGTTGACCCTAAAACAAAGATATGGACAATGCAAAAGATGGATTCCATTTAAACAAGATATTGGTTAAATATAGAGTTTTATATCTAATCTTTAGTCAAATGCAAAATACAAATCATGTCCAAGTGAATAATGTACCCGTGAATGATCAAACAAATCAAGTTTTGATGTAAATCTACAGGAAAAAGCAGGCATTGTTCATATAAAAAGTGAATGTCAACTGAAAAAAACACTAATTTATCCATTAAGAGTGAACATGTTAACCCTTACTGTAATTGGACTGATAAACATAGCTCTAACGCTATTGAACTTAACCTGAAAGAGACACAGATATGCAGCGAACATGTTACAGAAGGCAGTAGGTCTGGATCTCAGAATGGATCATCATCTTCAATACCTTGAACAGGAAGTTCGGATAGATGACGCCAGTTTTGAAAAGTAGCATCATGGAACATAGATCAACACTCACAAGGGTTTTGATTTTAGCCGACTACCATAACAAAAGAAAAAAAAATTGAAATTATTAGTGTTACCATCATTTCCTTTCAAAGAAAGTATTATCATATTGGTGACTATGAAAGTAGCATCATTAATCCAAAGAAAGATTTCGGAGAAAAGAAAAAAAGATCTCAGAGAGAACATGCCCATTTTATTTCTTGGGTGACAATCAGAGTGCAAGGATAATCTTTTTAGTATCTCCTTATTGATGCCCTGTTTTAAAATCTAAGTTCCAAAAAGCAAAGAAAAACACACCTGTCATCCACTACTGTTATTCATTCACAACATGCAACCCTTACCTATCATTACATCAGCTTGATTTGCCTACCTGGTTTCTGGCATCATGTTTGGACATACACACACCATTTCTGTCTGTTCACTTTTTGTTAATAAAGTAGAGCAGATAGAAGACTACAACCGCGACAAAGTTAGGCAAAGTTGAGTAACTCTGAATAAAAAAAATGGACCTTCACATTAACATGGTAGACTCTTTCCTGAGAAAATTTTTAATAATAGTTGCCGTTTATCAGCAGATGTCAAATACCTCAAGTGTTGCACCCCATCCTATTAGTACAAACTGTCAAACAGGCAAAATGACATCCATGTATTAACCCAGTGATATGCCACATTAACCCTCGTTTAGTAAGGAACCTACCTTCATTCAGTATTGCTAACGCATTGCAAAGAACAGCAGACATTCTAGCAAGGTTCCACAGCCCATTTTCTGCACAAAATAAGGTCTCAGTTCTCAAATTCGGTACAAACACTGGGCTTCATATACAATAGTGAGAACTCAAAACTTGTTATTGGATTGGATTTGGGTATAATAATATCTTGCATTCCCTGTAAAATACTAGAAGGTGCTTGCAGTTGTTACTCCAGTTATTGTGTCTACTTGTTGCAACATGATGAACAACAAGTAGTCCACAACCTGAGAGTTACTTAGAAGTTTCTGACTTTTGTATTTATCCATATGTTTTTCCGTAAAGGAAGCTTGATGCAGCATGCTTTAGAACTTAGAAGAGTCCCAGTTCAACTACACTTCAATCAATCAGGATCGAGTGTGACATTGGATAAGCTTTTGGATTGGATTAATTTTTCTTAGATAAATCATCTCAGTAGTTGATGATACGTCGAAGCTACAAAGCCTATTTATCAAAGCTTCCTTGATTGAAATTTATGAAAAATAGATACCATTTCCAGTATTAGGAACGAAAGAAGTGCATTTATCATATACCTTTGAGTGTTTTCGGTTTTGTAGAGCTACCTTCAATATAGATTGCAAAGTTGCTTGTTGTAACCTTAATTGTAAATGCATATCTCGTGGTTTAGGTAGGCTGTCTTACATATGTGCTTTATTTCGTATTGTTAGATGATTGATGCATTGGTTTCACATTTAATAGTACTGTCTTTGTTGACATAGATGCTCTTGGTGGAAGAAATGAGTGAAAAAATGAAAAGAAAAATAAAATTTTAGAAGTTCTTTTGGAGGAAAGCAAATGAGAAAGAGGAGAAATTTGCACCATAATGCAATGAAAGGTTCAACTTTTGCCCTCTCTCTACATTCACACTACTGAAAAAAGCCTTGGTGAAATTTGCAGAATAGTGAACGATTTATAGCATTTTTGTACTAATAGATGGGACTGAGCTGTCGATCTTCTGCAGGTTGAGCACATTTTATGACAGACCACCTATGTTTCCTTTATTTCCAATGCCAGTTTAGGTAACAATGTTTGATAACATGAAAGGCTCCAAGGGATCAGGTAATTTGAGAGATTGTGTGCCAAGTCCATAGTTTAGATTGGAATAGCTTATGTTTGCTTGCATATGGCATTCGTACTTGAAGTTGGAATATTGAAAGAAGAGAGCTGGAATTATTAACATTGGCACTTGACATCATATTGCATACAGATATCCAAATTTTAATTGGCATTTCTTTTAGCATTGTTTTACATTGAAAAAGCTAATATCTATCATAGAACAGAATTAGTCTTGAAACTCCTCCTCTTCCTCCTCGTACTCTTCCTCATCGTCCGCAGTTGCATCCTGGTACTGCTGATACTCCGACACCAGATCGTTCATGTTGCTTTCTGCTTCTGTGAACTCCATCTCGTCCATACCTTCGCCCGTGTACCAATGCAAGAAAGCCTTTCTCCTAAACATGGCTGTGAACTGTTCACTCACACGCCTGAACATCTCCTGTATGGAAGTCGAGTTTCCAATGAATGTTGATGCCATTTTCAACCCATTCGGAGGGATATCGCACACTGTTGATTTGACATTGTTTGGGATCCATTCCACGAAGTAGGATGAATTCTTGTTCTGGACATTGAGCATCTGCTCATCAACTTCCTTGGTGCTCATTTTGCCCCTGAACATAGCCGATGCTGTAAGGTACCTTCCATGGCGTGGATCGGCAGCGCACATCATGTTCTTGGCATCCCACATTTGTTGGGTGAGCTCTGGCACGGTTAAGGCTCGGTATTGCTGCGATCCACGAGAGGTAAGAGGCGCGAAACCTACCATGAAGAAGTGAAGCCTGGGGAAGGGAATGAGATTCACAGCGAGCTTCCTAAGATCGGAATTCAGCTGACCAGGAAACCTCAAACAACATGTTACTCCAGACATTGTAGCAGATATCAAATGGTTCAGATCTCCAACTGCACCAACAAGCAGACCAAACAAATCATTAGATCAATCCACATTAAAGATTAAATGAAACCCAAAAAGAAAAAGCATGTTCTTACAGCTAGGAGTGGTGAGCTTGAGAGTACGGAAGCAGATGTCGTAGAGAGCTTCATTGTCGAGAACCATACACTCGTCCGCATTTTCGACAAGCTGGTGTACTGATAAAGTAGCATTGTAAGGCTCAACCACTGTATCAGAGACCTTTGGAGATGGGAAAACAGAGAAAGTAAGCATCATCCGGTCCGGGTACTCCTCTCTGATTTTTGAAATCAAAAGAGTTCCCATTCCAGATCCTGTGCCTCCGCCAAGCGAGTGGCAAACCTGAAACCCTGCAAACATACATACCAATAGAATCCTAAGAACACATACATGGAAAGAAAAGAGAAAAAGAAAAGAAAAGAAGAAAGCTTACCCTGCAAGCAGTCGCAGTTCTCGGCTTCTTTTCGGACAACATCAAGAACGGAATCAATGAGTTCAGCACCTTCGGTGTAATGGCCTTTAGCCCAGTTGTTTCCAGCACCGGATTGACCGAAGACAAAGTTGTCTGGTCTGAAAATCTGACCATAAGGACCAGACCTGACACTATCCATGGTACCAGGCTCAAGATCCATGAGGACAGCCCTCGGAACATACCTCCCACAACTAGCTTCATTGTAATAAACATTGATCCTCTCAAGTTGAAGATCAGAGTCCCCATTGTATTTCCCGGTGGAGTCAATGCCGTGTTCGGCACAGACCACTTCCCAGAACTTGGCCCCAATTTGGTTACCGCATTGGCCTCCCTGGATGTGAAGGATTTCACGCATTTCGGGATTAATTAAAACACGATGTTAGAAACAGGGATTGAAAAGAAAGAAATGAAGAAAGGGAGCGGAGCAGGCTAGAGAGGAGGAAGGTGGGGACGGAGCTTTTATAGAAAAAGGTAAATGTTTGTGGGGTTATTTTTGAAATTTGAATGACCAAGCGGGATCTATCTATACTTGCTTTTGTATTTTAATTTGCTTTGCTTCTCTTTTCAACGGTCAGCCTTTATTTTTAAGGATGATTAGGGCTAGTTTTCCGAAAGTATTTTTAGAAAAATTACTTTTGTAAAAGTATGGCAGAAAAGTTTGAAAAGAAAATGTGATTGGTTAATTTTTAATATTCTCGATTGTTGTTAAAAATTACGATTGAAAATTAAAATATTTTTTCAATATGATGGTAAAAATAAAAAATTAATTAAATTACGTGATAATTAAATAATTTAATATGATGATATATGAAATATAAATTAGTATAATGCTAAATAATATTCACACCATTTAATATAATTTTTTTGCAAAATTAATGAAATATAAAATATTTCAAAAAAATTAAATATAATAATAAATAAAATTTTAATAATTTAATATAATGATAAATGATATTTAAATAATTTAATATATTGATATATAAAATATAAAGTAATGCAATTTTTATATACATCTTAAATAGTTAATAGTAACATATCTAGTTTGCTGTGAGGGTTCTGTCCCCCTAAAATAAAAAATTGTTCATTTAAGTTATTTAGAAATTTTAAAATTTTAAATTAGTAAAAGTAAAATTATACTTTAACCCTCTTAAAAATAAATAAAATTTGATTTAATCCTTTAAAAATTATAAAAATATAAGCTATTGAAAATTACAATTTAATTTCGCTCCCAAAAATTTTTTTTATTTTGCCCCTAATAGTTAATATAAATAAAGGTTTTTTTGGGGATAATTTTCAATTTTAAATACAAAAGCCTAAAGTACGAGAAATTATTAGATGGATCATTCCCACCACATAAGCAATGGTCTCATCCAATTATATAATGCCATGTAAGATTATTTTTACATGTCATTGTTGACTAAGAAATTAAAAAAATTGTCAAAAAAATTATTCTTTCTCTAACCTTCAACCATTCTGCATCAAACTTTAGAAAATAATCAAAGTTTATTTTTTTCTTTTTTTTCATTTATAGATTTAAAGTATGAAAAGAAGTAAAAATTAAAAACATCATGATTAAGACCCAAAATATTAATCTTTCGTCCAAATAAAACTCACTTATCATTATCCTATTCCATTTTAAAATGATTCTCTTTGCTTCGATTTTCCCTTTGATATAAAGGATTGGAGAATGAAAATTCAGGATATTAGGCAAATTAGAAAAATTAAGGGTTCAATTTGAGGCTTAGGATTAGGAAATAAATGGGGATTTTAGATTTAGTAATTTACATAAATTAGGAATTAAGGATTTCGAAAACTTGGGTTTTGGCTTCAACATAAGTAAATAACATAATGAGATTTTGTTTCTTTCTTAATTTTGATCACAAATTAAAAAATATTTTCTATTAAAATTTCACTTTAATAAAAATATATATTGTAAGAATACTAATAGGTGTATGGATCATTTTTTTTTTCAGAGATAGAATAGTTGAAAGAGAAAACATAAATTTTGAATTTATTTTTAGTTCTTTAATCATCAAATGACATGTAAAAATAATCTTACATTGCATTATATAATTGGATGAGATAATTACTTATATGATGAGAATGATCTATCTATTAATTTCTCGTAAAGTACCTAAATATCAACCTTATTCTGTTTATTTGGAATTGAAAAACTAATTAAAAAATTAAACGACAACTTCTTAATCTTTGTGAAAGCTATTATGTGTAGCTAATAATATTTTTTTTTTAAAGAAAAGACATTTGCAAATACAATTTAAGCTCTATATCTATGAGTATGTTTCCGAGCAATTATAAAATAAAATAAAATCAATACAATATACAAATAGGTAAAAAAATAAGAAATAAAACGTAATTGCACAAAGTAAAATTGGGGACCTACACATAAGCAATTACGTTTGGTGGAACTTGAATCCGGATACTCGAGATGTTATAGTGTAGATATCACATTGATTTTTTTTTAAATAAGCTTACTCATTTAAACAAATATGCACTCCCACATGTATTTTATTTGTCAAATTCAAATCATGACTCATATTTACCTACATCACTACGAGATGTCAATTTCATAGTGTAGGTATCACATTAATTTTTTTAAAATAAATTTACTCATTGGCAAATTCATCAAATTCCGAGAGTTATTCTTAAAACACAAGGAATAAATTGTAAAAATAAAATATCGAATTTCAAGTTTGTTAAATATTTCGGTTTCGAATTTTCTGAATAAATGATAACAAATCTCATGTTTATGAGATGGTGCATGAGATCAATGCATCGATTATTCTCCTAAATGTAGTTTAGTGCAAGTTATGGTCCCATGTTGTAGAATTAGCACCATCTATTCACATGACAGCCAGCTAAACCTAAGTGCAACAAACACATGGAAACCAGCATTAGCCAACTGAGGCAATTCTAATAAAGCTTCATCTTTATTCTTTTCGAGGGAACAAAAGAGAGAAAAACAATGGTACAGTCACCACGTTTCAGGTCATATTTGTTTTTGAATGCTATAAAATCTCAGTGCACATGGTGAAGGATCTAAATCTAGTACTCAACAGACCAATAATCATTCCAAAGTCAACATCCAGTTCCCCAGCAGTTAGTAAGTCGAAAAAGGGCTCCTCATGCTGCATGCAACTGCACATGGTTGCTACAATTTCTTAGTTCGATAGTACCTACAAAGCCTCAAGTTGATCATAAAACAAAGATATGGACAATGCAAAAGATGGATTCCATTTAAACAAGATATTGGTTAAATATAGAGTTTTATATCTAATCTTTAATCAAACGCAAAATACAAATCATGTCCAAGTGATTAATGTACCCGAGAAGGATGAAACAAATCAAGTTTTGATGTAAATCTACAGGAAAAAGCAGGCATTGTTCATATAAAAAGTGAATGTCAACCGACAAAAACACTAATTTATCCATTAAGAGTGAACATGTTAGCCCTTACTGTAATTGGACTGATAAACATAGCTCTAATGCTATTGAACTTAACCTGAAAGAGACACAGATATGCAGTGAACATGTTAGAAAAGGCAGTAGGTCTGGATCTCAGAATGGAACATCATCTTCAATACCTTGAACAGGAAGTTCGGATAGATGATGCCAGTTTTGAAAAGTAGCATCATGGATCCAATGCAATCATCTCATTAACCTTTGTAACATAGATCAACACTCACAAGGGTTTCGATTTTAGCCGACTACCATAACAAAAGAAAAAAATTAAGTGATTAGTGTTACCATCATTTCCTTTCAAAGAAAGTATTAATCCAAAGAAAGATTTCGGAGAAAAGAAAAAAAGATCTCAGAGAGAACATGCCCATTTTATTTCTTGGGTGACAATCGAAGTGCAAGGATAATTTTTTTTTAGTATCTCCTTATTGATGCCCTGTTTTAAAATCAAAGTCCCAAAAAACAAAGAAAAACACACCAGTCATCCACAACTGTTATTCATTCACAACATGCAACCATTACCCTATCATTACATCAGCTTGATTTGCCTACCTGGTTTCTGGCATCATGTTTGGACATACACACACCATTTCTGTCTGGTTCACTTTTTGTTAATAAAGTAGGCAGATAGAAGACTACAACCGCGACAAAGTTAGGCAAAGTTGAGTAACTCTGAATAAAAAAAAAGGACCTTCACATTAACATGGTTGACTCTTTCCTGAGAAAAATGTTAATAATAGTTACCTTTTATCAGCGGATGTCAATTGCCTCAAGTGTTGCACCCCATCCTATTAGTACAAACTGTCAAACAGGCAAAATGACATCCATGTATAAACCCAATGATCTGCCAGATTAACCCTCGTTTAGCAAGGAACCTACCTTCCTTCAGTATTGCTAACGCATTGCAAAGAACAGCAGAAATTCTAGCAAGGCTCCACAGCCCATTTTCTGCACAATATAAGGTTTCCGTTCTCAAATTCGGTACAAACACTGGGCTTCATATACAATAGTGAGAACTCAAAACTTGTTATTGGATTGGATTTGGATATAATCATATCTTGCATTCCCTGTAAAATACTAGAAGGTGCTTGCAGTTGTTACTCCAGTTATTGTGTCTACTTGTTGCAACATGATGAACAACAAGTAGTCGACAACCTGAGAGTTACTAGAAAGTTTCTGACTTTTGTACTTATCCATATGTTTTTCTGTAAAGGAAGCTTGATGCAGCATGCTTTAGAACTTAGAAGAGTCCCAGTTCAACTACACTTCAATCAATCAGGATCGAGTGTGACATTGGATAAGCTTTTGGATTGGATTAAATTTTCAAGATAAATCATCTCAGTAGTTGATGATACGTCGAAGCCACAAAGCCTATTTATTGAAGAACACAAAGAATAATAATAATAATAATAATAATAGTAGCTAAAAAATGGGAATTTTCTCACCTATGACAAGAAGAATGGAAACCAAGTCGAGGAGACCGAACCAACAACAAGAAAGTTGCAAAACGACAGACAATTTCAGCTTGTTGGGCCATGTCGGATTCAGGGAAAGGAAAACTTTGATCTAACGGATAGGATCGTCCTTGCTTACGTATCCATCGAGCTGCTAGCCATTCGATATGTCCTGTTGTTTCTTACATGACCCGAAAATTAAGACCCATAAAACACAACCCGATAAAGTTTATCAGACGAAGGACAAGGAACCAAAAAACCCAATGGATAAACCCTACAACATTTGAATCAGAAGAATGGCATCCTTTCTTCAACTTCCTCACTCTTTCTCACCATTCTTAAACTCCCAGAATCCGAGAATTCAGTTTCTAAGTTCTGCCAAAGTTGTAGCTTTACCAAGAGCCTCAGTTGAAACCAACGGAGCCGTTGAAACTCCAAAACCAACTCGTCGAGGCAGGAAAAAGAAGCCAACTTCATCTTCCCCAGAAACTCCAACAGCGAAGAGAGCAGAGCGCAAGAGAAAAACCCAGACTGAAAATGGCTCAGTTGAATCCGAAAGTGAGGGAGAAGAAGAGGAGCTATCGGATTTCGACGATGGCATGGATTTTCCGTACGATGAACCTCCTTTGGTCTGCTGCTTCGGCGCTGCACAGAAGGAGTTTGTACCCACAGTTCGAGTGAACGAAGAGCAGATGCACCCGGACAAATACTCCACCTGGAAAATGCTTCAATGGGACCCACCGGAGTTCGGGAGGGCTCCAGGTGGGCCACCTTCCAACGTGGCGATATCCCACGTTAGGCTTGGAGGGAGAGCTGCATTCATGGGGAAAGTTGGGGAAGATGAGTTTGGTGATGAGCTTGTTTTGATGATGAATAAAGAGAGAGTGCAAACTAGAGGTGTTAAGTTTGATGAGAATGTAAAGACTGGGTGTACTTATATGAAGGTTAAGTTTGATGAGAATGGGAAGTTGAAGATGGAGACTGTTAAGGAATCTGCTGAGGACTCTCTTCTTAGCTCTGAATTGAATCTTGCTGTTCTCAAAGAGGTATCTTTTACAAGTTTTTGTTGATCTTTATGCAATGAAATCCCACATTAATATTATAGGAAAAGTTCCAAATTTTGTTTTTGGAACATTTTATGATGAAGAGAAATTGATTAGGCTGCTGATTGAATAGTGGGTACTTGATATTTGAATTTTTTATTCTCTTAATGTGGAAACCAGATGATTGGAGTGAAACATATGACTGTATTGAGTTTCTTGATTGAATATCCAACATTAATGCAGGCTAGGATTTTCCACTTCAATTCAGAGGTTTTAACTTCTTCTTCCATGCAATCTACACTTTTTAAAGCAATTGCATGGTCTAAGAAGTTTGGGGGGCTCATGTTTTTCGATTTGAACTTACCATTACCTTTGTGGAGATCACGTGACGAAACGAGGGAGGTTATCAAGAAAGCCTGGAGCAAAGCAGACATCATCGAGGTATCAAGGCAGGAGCTGGAGTTTCTGCTGGATGAAGAGTATTATGAGAGGAAGAGAAATTACAGGCCTCAATATTACGCTGAAAGTTTTGATCAAACCAAGAAACGGCGAGACTACTATCATTATACACGCGAGGAAATCTCTCCATTGTGGCATGATGGACTTAAATTTCTGTTCGTGACTGATGGAACACTCAGAATACATTATTATACGCCTTTGTTTGATGGTGTGGTTGTTGGAACAGAAGATGTGCTAATAACACCATTCACTTGTGATCGAACTGGTTCTGGTGATGCTGTTGTAGCTGGTATTATGAGGAAACTGACCACTTACCCTGAGATGTTTGAAAATCAAGATGTCTTAGAGAGGCAGCTCCGCTTCGCAGTTGCAGCAGGAATTATATCACAATGGACAATTGGTGCTGTGAGAGGTTTTCCTACCGAGAGTGCTACTCAAAATCTGAAAGAACAGGTTTATGTACCTTCAATGTGGTAGTTGAGAAGCAGAGAACATGATATCAGGTTTTTACTGTTTTTCTATTAGATTACGAGGCTTTGTAACCAATGAATATTTATGAAAAGAGGAAAAGGCTGCATGAAATATTTTCATTCCATCTTGAGTGACTTCTTCATAGGCACAGCTTTTGTTACTTGTAGAGTAGTATTGGTGAGGGATGGATTGCACGATATGTTCTTGTGTTGAATTATATTTTCTGTAATCAGAGGTTTTCCATCTAAGATCCCATATTGTTTAAGCCATTGAAAATAGTGTCTGCCCCTGGCACCAGACAGTGGAGGCTGCCCAAGCCAAATTACTTAGGTAATATTATATTTAATCAACTTTTATCTAGGTGTCTTGCCATTGATGAACAACCCCTTTTTCTTTTGGCCTTTTGCCGTCAATGTCTAGGCAATTTGCTTCATCTTTTGTTGTTTTCTGATTATCTTGTAACTTTCTGCAATGTTAGAACATCTATGAAGGTGACAAAAGCACAAACTGCTGGTTATAATAAAAACAGAATCATGCAAGCCAACGACAACGTAAATTCAAGCTTTCTGCCATTCGACATGCAATGAAATACAAGCTATTTCCTTGGGACTTGGGCCCATAGGAGGAGAATGAAAGAGATGCATCAACATTTGAACGTTGGTTCTTCACTTTTCTCACTCCAATAATACTCCTGGATAATATGAGCTAAAAATGATTGTATATCCAGCTGTTAGCCGGATTTCAATTCCCTTTTTTTTACTTTAAACCTGATTTTGCGGCATAATCAATATGGAAAGGCAACTGCTACTTTTTCAATTCATCTGATAGACTGCTTCATTGCATTGTAGCATTCTTTTTGTATGAAAATGGAATATCAGCTAGGGAAAATCGAGAACTGATCTCCGTTATGTAAGAGACTAATTAGGCAAATGTTTTGTTTCTACAATCAAATTATTGAAAGAATAACGAATAAATCAATATCATGATTCCAGTGTGATATGGTCGTGTGCCTGTAGAACTAGCTTGATTTGCCCCAGAATTATACATCATCTTCTCTGCTTACGTAAGTTGCTGGTTTTGGTCCTCTAACAAAAACTGAAATCGCTACCGTATAATTCAAGTGAGAATTCTGAAACCACAAGATTTCACAGCCTAGTAGGTGATTGCTGCAAGTCTCTTTACCAGGGGAAAGCACCAGAATCAATGAAAGTAAAATGCAGTGTATAATTCAACTGACACGATCGACTACCTTAAATACTGTCTTTGAACTGAACTCAAGGTCCGCTCAAGCTTCAGGCTGCTAGTTTGCTTTTCCTGGGATCTTTTACAGATGCATCCAGGAAGAGGATTTGCATAAAAATTCTCCTCCAGTCGTGGTGACTCCCCCGGCTGCCTTAGGTACGGCGCTCCAAGCCTATCAGAATGTAAACTCTTTACTTCCAAAGAAAAATCTTCCCAAGATATTACACCCGCACCCAGCTGATCGATGAGTTTGACAAAATTTTGTCTGAAAGAAAAAATATTATTGTTATGTCGGCTTCAAGAAAGAAATTGTGCATGTATCCAACATCCTAATATGAACAGACCTGTCGGGGTTGATTGTCTTTCGAAATCCTTCAAACCTTCGGTGACCCTGCGTTGCTTTAGCCATATTCCCATCATAGGTATAAACAAAGACATCGCTTTCAAATGCCACAATATAATCCAATGCAGCTAGGCGATTCTGGTATGGCTTGAACAATTCCAACTCTTCCTCAGTTGCCAAAGTAGAATGAGAAAAGATATTTGGATACTCGGAACGTAAGGTTGCCATGCTATTGCTGCCATAAATTTCTCCGGCAACAATATAGACAGGCGTGGTGGAAGGGTAACCCATTGCCTTGAGAAACATGGCTGCTTCCCTAGGGGTCATTGGACATCCCCCTTGACTTCGCCGTTCTTCACTATCTATATCTTTCTCCTTCCAATGTTTAACATTGTATCTCATTACCGTGAGTTCATCACCTTCTTCAGCAGTAAGGTTATGGATGCAGCCCGTGAAAGCAAGCATATCTTTCTCATACCTGCAATTAAGAGTCCAGTTTGACTGTTTGGCTTCGACTCTTCATAAGGAGAAATACTACTAGATGGCAGTAATGACAGTACCTTAAATGTAAAGCAATGTATGGCTCATTATTTTTCCTTAGTCTGTTAACTAAAGTCTGCCCAAGATCCTCTATCTCTTTCGTATAGCAGAGAGCCTCATAATTGGCACGGCACCTTAGCCTTTGAATGGAGGTTGCAAGGCCATTATCAGCGAGCCTTGAATCAGTGTGAGTGAACTTGATCACCTTATGTCGCTTTAGTAACGGAAGCACCTCCCTTCTGTAGTAACTAGCCTGCAAATGAAGCCATCTAAGACACCATTCCACTAACAGAAAATCAAATGAAGAATTCATCATGCATTTAACAAATCTCAAGTCTTTTTTCCATACCTGTGACCAGGAAACAGGAGCCATTACAAAGGGCTTCATTGTTCTGTAACTAAGGGGTAGATGCTCAACAATCTCAATGTCATCTTTCAGCACATCGATGAAGTGCTTCCAGTCAAAAATATCCTTGAAATCACTGCACAAAATTTACTATGAAAAAATTTAACATTTCTGAACTCACGAAGAAAAAAAAACTGATATCAAACAATTACAACCTTGGGTCTTTCCAAAATGAATCATGATCAAGAGAAGGAAGAACCAAAGTGGCATTCATTATCTTGGCAACAGCAACCATATCACAAATCTGTAAATCAATAGAGCCAAAATATTATTAGCTAGTGAAATTATTAAAAAGCTAAAAATAAAAACCAAAGGCCTTGTTAAGTCTAGGAAAAACAAAGTTGTCAAGAGCTAAACTGACTCCCGTTCTCATTTGATTTAGTCCACCATTGGCATGAACGATAATATAGCCATTAGTCTTTGATCCTGTCCCTGAAGTGAACTCGGGGTATTAATAAAAATTACATATGAAATCCTTACAAGTTGAGGGAGGAACATGACATACTTATCCGATTCTTAGGTCGGGATACACATTGATGATAATTTTCACTGTCTGGTTTCCTCCAAATTTCTGGGGTCTGCAAAAGAAAAAAAAAAGGGTAAGAAATTTATTACGAGCTGTAGATTTCCATAGAAAGGAAGTCAAAGAGAGATCACATAATATTCATGTAAATGCACAATTGAACGTCATCGCAGAACATAACACCAAGTAAACAAAGGGTCAAGATGAAGTAACCCAAAGAAAGTGGAAATCAGCTGTTCAATATTGATTCAAAAACAAACACGGACCCTTTCAATAACGCCTTTAGGCATGGAGTGTTCAGCTTGGGATTCGACATTGGTCTCGGCAATAATGTGTTGGGCCAAGGTCCGATCCTCTGCGAACGTTTGCAAGATCAACAAGCCGTTATCTCTTCCCCATTTGGCGTGATTACTGAGACGCCAGGCTTTGAGAAAAAACAAAACAACCGCCACCAACAGCAGAGCTGAGAGGATGTTACGGCCAGCGTTCCTGCCGGATCTTAAACTGTGAGCCATAACAAACGCCCAATGACACGTATCTGAGACCCAAGAGAATAATGAAAATAACTTCCTGCGAAGCAGCAGATTCCTTGTCATGGATTGCAAGAAATGGGACCCGCAGGAGGAAGGAATGTAGCCGTTTGGGTTGTCGGCCTCTTCATCGTTATAGGCAAGGGCGTGGTGGTCCGAAGACGAAGATGAGTTGTTGCTGTCGGACTCCGGTGCTGTTGGAAGATCTGAGACCCGTCGTCTTGTAGTGGAGGGACAACCCAAAACTGGGTTTCCGTTTGCACAGTTGCTGGCAACTCCCGACGACATGGCGTGGCCGGAAGTTTATGAAAAAAATCAAAGGAAGAAGAAGAAACAACTGGACGGAAAAGGAAAGGAGAGAGGATTGTTCCGCAATGTATGGCACAAACAGAGGTGTGAAAAGATTTTGCTTTTTAAATATATTTTTGTGCCGCTGCCACTGCCTGCCTTTCTGTTTATAATCTATACCATTTTATTTTATTTCTTCACTGAGAGAATCGGATGTTTTTTTTTTTCCAGTGTGCAATCAGGCCAAATATTTTATCAAAAACAAAATCGTAAACATAACATTTAGTTAAACGATGAATTTTATGATCATATTTATTTGTTTTTTACTGTTCATAATCATATGTTTTTATAAAAATAAAATAATAATAATAATAATAATAATAATAAAACATTTTGTAAATTCTAAATTTGCTTGTGAACTTCTTTTATATCGATACAATTTGAATTATTATTTTAAAAATTAGAAATAAATGAGATACTAAACTGTAAATATTTATTATTGAAATTTTTATATTTTTTTTAGGTAATGGATTTGAATACATATATTTATTATTCAAATTAATTTTAGTTTTACAGAATTGAATTTGAATATAAGAATCTTATTTTTAAATTTTTAAATCTGTTTGTCTTATTAAATTTGAATAGTTAGTAAATTTAAATATTGATGAAATTTTTATTTAATTTATATTCATATAATACAACTGAAATATAATAAAATAATAAACAATTTTAAATTTTAAAATATGTTTTTTTAGAATAGTATTAATTCCATTGTAAAAAAAATACTACGGAATTGACCACAAATTTAACATCAACATGTAAATGAAAACAAAGTACCTAAAATTAAATATATATATATATATATATATTAAATTTAATATTGCTATTTGGAGGGTTGTATCCTAAACACAATCTTGTTTAGATTTATATTTTATTTCCTAAATGAGCTTTCTTCCTTTTTAACCAAATCCATATAACTGTAACAGTTAAAAGTGCTGGGCAATAAAAGGATTTATATAAAAATATAGATTTAAAAAATAAGTTAAGACAAAAAATAAAATCCGTTTAGAAAATGGATTGAGTCTTAGGTAAGATCTTATTGTCTAAGCTCAATTTAAATTTACAAAAAAAAAACTTGTTTTGTTATTATTTTCCATTTTTTGTCATTGTTTTGCTATCATTTTATTATTATGTTACTATTATTTTATTGTTAATATTTAGATATTATATAACATTTGTTTTATTATTAATTTTTCTACTATTTTAGAAATATTTGTTTGTTTTAGTGTTATTTAAGTATAAATTTTTTTTAATTTATTTTTAATTTATTAAGAAATATTTATTTTAATATTTTAGTCTATTTGGTATATTATTTTTTTAAAAATTTTATATAAAAAATTAAAATTTAAAAAATAATACGAGCGAATCGAGTTCAAATTTTAGCATTTCTATTTACATTAAATTTGGATAAAATTTAGGTCTATTTTTTAGGTCTATCTGAACCTATCAATCAAGCCAGATGCTCTTAATTAGATTTAAATAATTTTGATCTCTTATAAGTTATATTTGGAATGTAATTACATTATCCCTTAAAAATTATATTTTACATAAATAATAAAATCGAAACGAGAATTTAAACACTAAAATTTTTATGAATCTTTGAATATCCGAATTTAAATTTTACCATACACAATTGTCTAATTCAAATAGATTTTATCTGATTCTATATTCACTATATTTTATGATATTTTAATTCTATATTGTAATTATTCGGACATTTCTTTGAAAATGAAATTAAAACAAAGTTTTCATGGTTGGTAGTAATTTTGCCCCTTACTCCAAATACAAAGGGCCCAATAGGTAAAAGGCTTAAAAGCTCAATAGAAGATGGGCTTAATCCAGCAGTTCAGAAAGGTTAGAATGTCATCTTTAGTTTATCATACAGATCAAACCACTTCAACAAATTCGAGCGCTCGAGTACGAAATTTGATACGATTTACATCTGGAAATAGAGAAAGAAAAGAGGGAAAAAAAAAAGGAAGAAAGTGGTTCGATTTTGATTTTCGTGGAAGGGAAAGCCGAAGAAACGAGTAGAAATAAAGATGCTTCAAATCAGACTAAGCAAGGGCCCCTCCTCGGATGCCGGCGGTTCCGTTAAGCCATTGCCCGTTGAGACGGTGACGGTGGCCTGCCCCGACCATCTCGTTCTCGCCGACCTCCCCGTTGCCAAGAGCATTGGTGCCGCTACCTCCTCCTCTCTCGTCAAGACCATCGGTCGGAGATCCCGCCGCCAGCTTGGCGAGCGAGTCCACTTCTGCGTTCGCTGCGATTTTCCAATAGCGGTTTACGGCCGCTTGGTACGTTTTAATGATTATTACTAGTACTATTTTTTTACCTTTTAATTAATTAGTTAATTCAAAATAAGGTGAGTAAACAATGAATTAGATAACCTATGCCCTTAATCTGTGGAAAATAGATGACAATGAATTGCTAGGTATTGAATGTTACATTTAGACTAAAGTTGAAAATTTGAAACAATTTAAGTGGTAAGGTGATTTTCATCGATGGCTAAGGGTCGCAATTGTTAAAAAAATTATTGTTACGACTTAAAGAGTTTCTTAATAATTTGGAATTTGTTTTCTGTATATGAAAATATGTGCCCTTTTCTTTGGTTGCAGAGTCCTTGTGAGCATGCTTTCTGCCTTGATTGCGCAAGGAGCGATTCGATTTGCTATCTGTAAGTGATTGCTTCATAATTCTTTAATGAAAAGTGGTGTTTAAAGAAGCATAGAGTTTCATATCTAGTCTTATACATTTACTTTTTTTATGGTGTTCATGAGTTATCCCAACTAGGATCAAATGGTGGTTGTCTGTGTTTGTGGCAGTTTGATTTTAGCTGATTTTTGAACTGATCTTTATTCAAGCTTAAACATAAGTAATTTGACTTTGACTAAAAAGTAATTGTTTCTTATGTTTCTTCAATAGTTGTGATGAACGTATACAGAAGATTCAGACAATCAAGATAATGGAGGGGATATTCATCTGTGCAGCTCCTCATTGTCTTAAATCGTTTTTGAAGAAGACTGACTTTGAGTCTCATATCCATGCAAGCCACACTGACCTTTTACAGCCTAATGCCGAGAAGGAAGATGGCAAAGAATCAGAGGTTCAGAGTGGTAACCAACCTACAGGTTCAGATTCCACTGTTAGAGGTCCTCCAAGGCCTGCCATTTCTCCTGGTTCAAACCCACAGCTTCATGATACTGACGACAAAGCTCGTTGGCAGCAGCCGAGGGAACAACTGCCTCCAAGGCCAATGATGCCGAAGGGACCACCACCATTTTGTCAAGTTCAGAATTATCCATCCGAGCCCCAAGTAGACAATAACCAACCCCCGGGCTTTGACAGAACTGGCCCTCACAACCACTTTCAGCAAGGCTTTGACAGGCAGGGCACCCCACAACCAGAATCGAGTCAGTTTTCAGACAAACCACAGGGACTTTTATCTGAGAACCAGTTTCCTGAATACCCGCCAATGCATTCCTTGCAACCACCTAATTTTGCTATGCCAATGAATTCAAACCCTATGTTAACTCCATATGGTATTCCTCCATTTACAACTGATGGGGCTCAACAGTTTTACGGTGCTCCCTATGAGATGGCTCGGCAGAGTTCAGCTCCAGGTGTTGGTTCCGAACAGGGATCGTTTATGGGTTACCCACCAGGTCCAATGGGGGGTGTAAATTACCCAGCAGCTTATCCTCAGCCCTGGAACGGAGGGCAACCCGGTGTCCGTTTTGAAGCCACACCAGGTAGTCACATGATGGCAGACGGTTTTGCAAATTATCAAGGTGATTATGGTCGAAATCCTGGAGGTTTACCAATGATTCCTCCCCAGCAATCATCCAACAAAGGGATGGAAGCTGTACAGGGTAGTAATGCCATGGACCCCAGGGATGGCGTAGGTATATTGGCACCGCAGCCTATGCAGGTTCAGCCCTCACCTCCCCCACACCCACATCATATGTCACAACATAAACGAGGCAAGTTCCACTCGGGCGATATGGGCCGTGATGGACAAGGGTTTGGTTGGCAGCAAGAGAACCGTGATGGCTTTGCAGGTAGCCAGGACTAGAAATTGTTTGTATTTCTGCGGTTGAGATGTAATCTTTTTCACTTTTTGGATCTTTGATTAAGCATTGCAACGTGCTGTCAATTATCTTAAGTTCTTAAGAGCATTTTCCTCTGTTCTTTATGATAATTAATAGTTTCCAAGCTTATATAATTTGCATCTAGGTTCCTCATTACAACATACGGAGCGAGTTTTCTTGTGTAAATGGTATTCCCGAGAGGAAAGTAGCATCATCCAACAGCTTAGTTCATCGTCATTTTGCTTCCTCCTGTAACACTTGCTGTACCATTATTTGATTAAAAAAACAAGTCAACGAAAAAAATCAAATTAGAAACAAAAGGATTTCAACTAAACCCTTCAAAGGAAGCTAAGCCTGGCACGATAATTTTCTAAATTTGTAATCTATTGTATCATTTTATTTTTATATATTATGTTGTTTATAACATATAAAAATTAAATCTATAATAATAAATTGTATTATTTTGTAATTTGCAACCATTTGAAAAATGTAAGATGTCTACATATAAAATTTAAAAAGAATGAAAAATATTAAATATCAAATTAAAATAATTTAATTTTTTTAAATAAAAAATATGGACGGACCTAAAATGGTTTTGAGATCCATTTATAAATATGAACGAACTTAAGTTAAATTGTACGTTCATATTCCAATCCGATCAAGCCCATTATCATCTCTGAGAGAAGAGAATGATTCAAATATTTATTTATGTAAATTTAAATTGGTCTAATTCGTTTTCAGCCCCTATAATCATTTAATTTTAATCCCAAATATTTAGCCCCACCAATATTTTGATTTAAAATTGAAGGGGAAAATACTTTTCCTCTCAATTTTGATATTGAGCAATTTAGTCCGTCTAAAAAATCAAAACAATTTAATCCTATCAATTTCGAAAGTGAGCAACTAAGAAATATTAATCTTAGCATTAGTGTTTTCCATGAATGTATATAATTTTTATTGGAATAATAACAAATTTAGGTATTAATGTTTACATATTCCATCAATATGATCATGATTTGAAAATTTTAACCCGCGATATTTACACATTATACTAAATCATGACCAAAATGGCAGAATGTGTAAACTTTGAAGGCTAAATTAATTATTATAGCAATCAAACTTATGTACATTTTTCGAGAAAACATTAATGTCATGATTAATTGTTTTAAATTGCTTACTTTCAAAATTGATAAAATTTACTCTAAATTTTTTATGAGAGATCAATTTCCTCAATATAAAATATGAGAGGAACAAAAGAAGCTTTTTTACCAAATAACATTGTCAAAGAATTATCGTGGCATTAGAAAATTTGCTCACAAGCTTATATTACACATGTGGAAGACCCAATAAGATAAATTATTGATTTTAGGATTGTATGTAATTTTGAATATGGATAGTGTGATTCTTTAGCATTGTTTTGAAAAAGTCATAATGATAAATTTAGTTTTAATGTTTAGCTCTTTTGTTACAATCGTGAACTTTAATTAGGAAGGACAAAAAAAACTAAAATCAATAGATTTCGAGTCAACCATATCTAATAGGGTTGGACTTTTTTTCTTCATGAAATCATGTTTCAAAGCAGATCGGATAAGTTTTAGAGGACGATCGAGTCGGGTCGAAATCAAATTTAGCATTAAACTGCCCTACCTGAGATATTTACTAAATTAACCTTATACATCTAATATTAATTTTGTTGAAAAATCCTTAAATTTTATCAAGTACCAATATCGTTTTACCACATTTATTACAATTTCACTCTAATTTCTTTTCCCTCTCATTTTAATTTAATTTTTTAAGTCTCTCACTCATTTTCATTCATTATTATTTTTTCTTTAATGTAATATATATTTTTACTTAGGTCATTTTAAATCTAAATTTAATTAACTATAATTTCAAAAAAAATTGAACTCAAATCAAATCGAATTGAGGTTAAGTATTAAAGGTTGAATTGGGGTATTGTGGTAAAGTACCGGATCGGGCCGGGGCGGGAAAGAATCTGCCCTGTCCTGCCACGTCCCGTTGCTATACTAACTTCAATTAGAGGTGGAATTAAAAGTAAATGGACTAAATTTTAAATGCACGAATAGTACAAGGAGTAAATCATAATTAGCCATTTTAAACAGTAGCTGCTAGATTTGATTTTACGCAGTAAAGAAGGCGTCAGAAATCGCCAATGTTACGGCCTTGTTTTCTGCTCGAAAATCCTTGAGAGGAAGACGGGAACTGGATCTTTACAACTCTAGCCCAGGGTTTATTCATCTCCTTTTCCAATTTCCCTACTCTCTTTCTCCAATTTACAAATTTGCTTTTCTTTTCTATTTTTCATTTTTCTCTCACCAAATTCTGTAGTGAAACGAAGATCACAACATGAGACTCTTGGAGATTAGGGTTTTTTGGATACTCTTCCTTTTGATTAGTCGTTCCAGTTTCTCTCTCGGTGAAGACTCAAATAATAAATTCCGTCAACGAAAGGCCACCGATGACGAGATTGGTTATCTCGACATGCAAGTCCTTTTATCTCAATTTTAATCCTTTTCATTTTTGGATTCAATCACAAGGTTTATTGTTATATGAAAATTTTGTGTGTGTGAAAGTGTAGGGATGAAGATGCCTTGTTGAACACACAATGCCCTAGAAATTTAGAACTTAGATGGCAAACGGAGGTCAGCTCCAGCATTTATGCAACTCCGTTAATCGCTGATATCAATAGGTCAAGTTTTAATCTACCTCTAATTTCATGTCCTTATCGCATCTAAGCCTTGACTACGTTAAAAATCTTACTTCTTTTCATGCCCCTTTAAAGAATCTGCTCTTCTTATGTGAGTAAATTCATCATTTAGAACAATTTAGCTGAATCTCGTATGATTGTATAATTTTTAGTGATGGGAAGCTTGATATAGTGGTTCCTTCTTTCCTTCACTACCTTGAAGTTCTAGAAGGTTCTGATGGCGACAAAATGCCAGGTACTAGTGCTTCGTTTTCCTCTAATCATGTTAATTTGAACTTATCAAAATGAATCTAGAGTAATCCAATCGAAGTTGGTACATTGAGTTTTCAATAATTTATCAGGTTGGCCTGCTTTTCACCAGTCAACCGTGCATTCTAGTCCTCTCTTGTATGATATTGATAAAGATGGTGTGAGGGAAATTGCTCTAGCTACCTACAATGGTGAAGTGCTTTTTTTCAGGTTAATTTTCTTAGTTAATTGCTCATTATAGGAACTATTCCTTAGGTCACCCAGGACTTCATTATTGTGATGTTGGAATACTAATTTGTCCAAGGGTTATTGTTTTTAGGGTTTCAGGGTACTTGATGACTGATAAATTGGAGGTACCTCGTAGAAAAGTTCGAAAAGATTGGTATGTGGGGTTGCATCCTGATCCAGTGGACCGTTCTCATCCAGATGTTCAGGATGATTTACTCGTCCAGGAGGCTGCTGAAATGAATGCTGTGAACCGTATGCTATTCCCGAATTTCAATAGTTTTATACCCCTGTTATTTCTTTCTTAATCTCTCAAATTATATTAGTTGCTAAGGTAGCTCCATTGCACTCCACTTCATAAGGGTAGTATGCAGACAATGAACTGGTTCTTTCCTTATCCTGTTACATTGCTTTCATCTTGGAAAGGAAATCTGAAACAACTTTAGAAGATCATGGTTTTATTAATATTTTGAAGCATTCTGTTCCCATGAAATGACTCATACCATTACCTGTTGGGTTCCTTGCAGAAACAAATAAAACTATACCTGAATCTAACCTCACTGAGTCAACACCAATAGGCAACCACTCTATAAAGGCTAACTTGTCCGATGCAGTGAATGAAAAGAAAACGAATGTAAATCAAATAGAAGATACCATCAAGCTGCCTACTAGTGTTGATAATCCTTCTGGGAACACTGGATCAGTGGGAAGCAATGAAACGCATACGAAAACAAGTTCTGGGAGACGCCTTCTAGAAGATGACACTTCCAAAGGTTCCCAGGAAGGTAGCTCTGATTCAAAAGAGAATTCTAAGGAAGCTACAGTGGAAAATGATCAAGGGTTAGAAGCAGATGCAGATTCATCTTTTGATTTATTCCGTGATAGTGATGAGTTGGCCGATGAATATAACTATGATTATGATGATTATGTTGATGAGTCCATGTGGGGAGATGAGGGATGGATTGAAGGACAACATGAGAAACTGGAGGATTATGTGAATATTGATTCACACATCTTGTCTACTCCAGTGAGTATAAAATTCAATTAGAAAATGCATTTCTTTATAGTGAAGGAACAACATCGGTAGACGCTAGTGGAATTCTTCTACGAAAGTCATAACTTTTTTTCTCTATTGTCATCAGGTCATAGCAGACATCGATAATGATGGTGTATCAGAAATGATTGTTGCTGTTTCCTACTTTTTTGATCATGAGTGAGTTCTCTTCCTTACCTTTCAATCTGACTTCGGAGTCTAGGTTACTACCAAATGCCACTTGAAATTCATTCATGGAAAATTTTAGCTTTTTTCTTCCTTTTTTGTATTTAACTTTTGCAAATCTGTTTTATGTTCATTTATATTTTGTGGAAGGAGGGATGAAGGATGCCCTTTTACAATTGAAGGGACTGAAAAACTGAATTATTTGTTAGGTACTATGACAACCCTGAGCATATGAAGGAACTTGGAGATATTGATATTGGAAAATACGTTGCTGGTGGTATTGTTGTATTCAATCTTGATACAAAGCAGGTTAAGTGGACAAAAGAATTAGATTTGAGCACAGATACTGCCAACTTCCGTGCACATATATACTCTTCGCCAAATGTTGTTGATTTGGATGGTGATGGAAACTTGGACATCCTTGTGGGAACTTCATTTGGTTTGTTCTATGTATTGGATCACCATGGTAATCCCTTTAAATTTATGAGCTTTTTCCTGTATTTTTAGTTTAGATTTCTTACTGTTGGTCTTATATGTGTGACTCATACTTTTAGAACATAGCTAGTCAATATTTCTCACCTTTGTGCATATGCAAATTCAAGTAGTTGCCTAATCTACTCCAGTGTTGAAACTACTTTAGCTTATATTCATTTTTTTACCAAATCCCCGCTAAGATTCTTCTTTGTCTAGATTAGTTTATTTCGTTAAACATGATTTTGGTTCAATTATGTGGGTTTCACATGTGAATTTGTTGAAAATGTAACACTCTGGAATTTTCTGCTTGAACCCTGATTAGTATCTACTCACTGCAGGCTTGCACATCATCCCTTGTATCATAGTATTCTGTTTCATGTTCCATTTTTTTGAAGTTTTCATCCTCAAGGAACTTGGTGTTGTTTCATTAGAAATAACTTTCTGTGCAAAGATCTGCCATCTTTTTTTTTCTCTTTTGATATGACTTTAATTATAAGCAACTAGTTTTACCAATTAATCCAATTGGATTGTTCATTTTCATTCAGGAAATGTCAGAGAAAAGTTTCCTCTTGAAATGGCAGATATTCAAAGTTCTGTAATTGCTGCTGATATCAATGATGATGGCAAGATAGAGCTAGTGACAACAGATACACATGGGAATGTTGCTGCATGGACTGCACAAGGGAAAGGAATTTGGGAAGCTCACGTGAAGAGTCTGATTCCCCAGGTGAGAGTTGTAGCACCCTTTCTGTATGCATTTATAATTTGGTATTGTTCTGTCAGTTTCTTTTCATTCCTGACAAATTTCGTAGCTTGTTATCACTAATTTTAGTTGCAGTAAGGGATATGATATGTTCATCGTTACATGCCCCAGGTGCATGTTAGCCATCTTTTAAGCATCTTTCATCTAGTTTTAAACCTCTAAATTGAACTAAATATCACATTGAGAAACTAGTGCTGAGCTGATATACGTCAAGAGTCATGCCTATTTGATGTACAATGAGATTATTTTCTCTGAATACCATCTCATTCCTCAGGGTCCTGCTGTTGGTGATGTTGATGGAGATGGCCACACAGATGTTGTAATTCCCACATTATCGGGGAATATTTATGTTCTGAGTGGAAAGGATGGTTTAGTGGTTCGTCCATATCCATATAGAACTCATGGGAGAGTAATGAATCAAGTTCTTCTAGTGGACTTAAGTAAACGAGGGGAGAAAAGCAAGGGACTCACTATTGTGACAACATCCTTCGATGGTTATCTGTACCTGATAGATGGACCAACATCATGTGCTGACGTTGTAGATATCGGTGAAACTTCGTAAGTTATTTGTGCTTTGTTCAGTACCTTTCCCATGCGCTTTTTGGTTTCTTTGTCTTATATTTGTACCATTTCTTGATAGGTATAGCATGGTGTTAGCAGACAATGTTGATGGTGGTGATGATCTAGATCTTATCGTTACAACTATGAATGGAAATGTCTTTTGCTTCTCGACCCCTGCCCCACATCATCCTCTCAAGGCAGGATAGACTTAACCCGACATATGATTGAGTTCTTGTGCATTTGCTAAGAATTATATTAATTAATTTTAATTTATTTCAGGCATGGAGGTCAAATAACCAAGGAAGAAACAATGTCGCAAACAGGTACAACCGTGAGGGAGTCTACGTTACACATTCATCCCGAGCTTTCCGTGATGAGGAAGGCAAAAGCTTCTGGGTGGAGATTGAGATTGTGGATAAACATAGATATCCTTCAGGGTTCCAAGCACCATATAATGTCACAGTAAGCCGCCATTTCACACACAAATCGCTAAAAGCGATTTAGATGTTTCTTAACTTTTTAAAGCAGTTTAGTTTTCCGTCCTTTTCTTTTTTGTTGATTTTGTGCTGAAACAATGCAGACAACATTGTTAGTCCCGGGTAACTACCAAGGAGAAAGAAGGATAAAACAAAGCCAGATCTTTGAGCGTCCGGGAAAATATCGAATTAAACTTCCAACAGTAGGGGTGAGGACTACAGGGACTGTTGTTGTGGAGATGGTCGACAAAAACGGACTCTATTTCTCGGATGACTTCTCCCTCACATTCCATATGTATTACTACAAACTGCTGAAGTGGCTTCTTGTCATCCCAATGCTTGGGATGTTCGCTGTGCTAGTCATCTTTTGCCCACAGGAAGCCATGCCTTTGCCATCATTCTCCCGAAACACCGACTTGTGAAAACTGTACCGAATTGAACCTCAACACATGCTATACTTCACGTCACTTCAATCAAGGCCCCTGATATAAGATGTCTTTTAAGTCTTAGTTACAAAGAGAGATAGAGAGACAGGCTAGCTCAAGTTTGATTTTTTTTTCTGTTGTCTAAAATGTTGGCCTTTGTAATATTGTTGTGGAATTTGAGTTTCTTTTTCGAGATTAGGTAGTCAAAAAGTTAATTTTGACACACTGCTTTGTGCAGTGAAGCAATGTCGACCAGTATTTGCCCAACATTTCTGTGTTACAGGGAAAAGAAAAAATTGACTGAAACAAAAATATTGCAAACCTAATGTACATGAAAGCTAAAAATCAGGTTTAAATGGGCATTATTAGGGGGTGACGATTTAATTTTGATTCAATCTGGATAATAGTGATTTATACCGAAAACTGAGAAAACGAATCGATTTAATAAAACCACAAAGAAACGGCGTCGATTTGACTTTCGGTCTTTTTGCTCAGCTTGCTTAAGGGAAAACATTTGCTCCCCGACAGATGCATCGACCGACAACAAATGTTTTTTTTTTCACTGTTTTGTTTTACAAGCATGAGGCATCAGCGGGACACCCACACGAAAGAAAAAGAGAGTCCGTCAACGCCGCTCAAAACAGGCAGATTGGTTGATGGTACTTCACGTCCACAACCAAATTCACTACTATAAACAACATTCTTTTTATCTATTAATTTAACACACGTCTGAAAATTTTGGTCCTACAAAAAATACACGTCTCAATTGCTCCAAAACCTGATTGGGGGGGGGGGGGTCTTCACTTCACTTCATCACACCACACAATCTTCAATGCACCCTATTTGAAAAATCATAGTTGCTCAACCAAACTACTCTTATGGGATTCACCCAAACTAACTGTGCTTGCCTATTTCAGTTCAGATATTACAGGTTGGCTTGCCACATGTCAACAGTGTATTACCAAACTACCATTTATACCATTATCCCTTGAATATATTACCAAATTAACTCTGGGACTAGCCAGCAACTAACAGTAATACATTCACTACCTAGAGATTATATCCCCTTAGAAGAATGTCAAAGAATAGTGTCCTAGATTATATATATATATCTGAGAGGTTTACCCAAACACCATGGTTGAGCTGACCGATGCTCATGACTATAAACAAAGGTTCTAGAAAAGCAAGACTGTGAGATGAACAATGGTGAACCACATTTTTGTTCACTTGCACTACATGTCCTTCACTGCTATATCGACACCATTATTCCTCAAACTCAACAATCTAAAGGTTTCCTTCTGAATTTTAAAACACCTAAAGCAGAAACCAAACCTGAAATCTAGGCCTTACACAAAGTGGTCTCTGCACAAACTGATTCTTCAGCTAACATGAAAGCTTTAACAGCATAATATCACTCAGAAAGACTACAATTACATTTTCACCAACAATCATCCAGCTAAGTCTCAAATTATTTCTGTTCATCAATGAATTCTACTCAATTATTCATCATAAGTTTGACAGAAACGTGATTAAACATTGTCAGAGGCAAGATGTAAAACAAGAGTTCAACTAGAGCTGACAGCATCCTAGAAAACAGATGAAATACAAGTAATTGTATCATGAATTAAACAGAAAGGGGGGGGGGGGGAGGTTTTTACATAAGAACCCTTAGAAGCCCTGTAAGATAGGTCTCTTTCCAAGCCTCTTGATCTCTCTATCCATTTTCCCAGTAAGCATCAATCCAAACATCCTGAAGTCACATAAAAGGGACCAAAAGGGATGCCCAAAAGTGGCAGGAACATTCCCTTCCACAAAGAAATGGCTGTACCAGGCAAATCCATAACCACATATTGGCACAAACACCAAGAACCACCAGTTAAACAACATAGAATATATAAACAATACAATACTCATGAGTGTGCCAGCAAAGTGCCAGCGTCTCGTCGATGGTTTCGAGTGCTGATTCACATAAAAGGCCCAAAAGTCCTCCAGGCTCCTGAAATTCATCTCTTTGAAATCAACAAAAAAAACCCCAATCGAGAAAGTTGATCCCTTGAATCACCTGATCAGCAAAAAAAAACCTCACAAGAAATTAAGCCAAGAAAAATCCAATCTTGATTTGATGGGTTTTGGTTAAAAATCACAAAAAATCAATAATTGATAGGAAAAAGAAAAGAGAGATTGACTGGGATATTTCCCAAATCCAAATCGAGGGTAATTATAAAGAAGATGATGGGATATTTCACTCGGCGTTTGGAGAAATGATGGAAAGGAGGGGGTAATGAAAGGAAGGAGAAGGGTGTAAGAGAGTTGAAAAAGGGTGAATAGTTGTTGTCTATGGGAGGTGAAGGAATCAAAGGTAGGTTTGCAGGCTCTTCTTCAACAGTTATATGGGCTTTGTCAGCTGAGATATGTGATGGATAAAAATTTGGACTTTCTTTTCTGTTTTTTCATCTTTATTTTTTGAGCTGACTAATAATGTACAAACATTTTCTTTTTTTTCACGAAGCTTGTAGACTTTTGGTAAAATAGTTCAGTTTTGTCTACATGCATTGGTTCAGCCTCAATTTTTTTTTTGGGTAAAAATTAATTTATATATTTTTATGATAATAAAAATATAATTTTATTATTTTAATAATTTTTATATTTATAATTTTTAAGAGATTAAATTAATTTTTTATTTTTTTGGAATTAAAATATAAATTTATTTTTATTAATTTAAAATTTTATAATTTATAAACAATTTAAATTAAAAATTTATATATTTAAGAAAATCATGGCACACTTGAATTTCTATTACGCTTAGCTACTATCTACGAAAGAAGTGAAGTTTTATATCATTTTTCACAAGTTTTAATAATTAAATTAAAATATCTAGATATAATAATTCCATTCTTAAATAAAATATTGAATTGTTTGCAACTTTATGCAAACTTTGAAGATTTAAACATGGAAAAAATTCAAATAATTAAAATGTTCAAAGGTATAAAAGCCCTTTAAGAATATACATATATAATCACTTTGATTTATTTCGCAATCAATTAAATTCTTGTTGTTGATTTAAAAAATTAATTAATCGCTTTTATTAGTGGTTTCGATCTTTGACTATATTAATAGTTAAAATTAATTCATGAATCAATCAAATGAAGACACATGACAATTCTAAAATTAATATTTTTAATGTACTGGTGTGATTACATGATAGTATCTGTTCATACTTCCTTAACCCTCTGACAACGCACACACACCTTGCACACACAGGTACTCGAACTCGAGACTCTTAAGATGAACAACATCCTCTTTTTCACTGGAACCATTCGTTGGGTTCTAAAATTAAACTTTTAATTTAAAAGATATAAATATCATTAAAAATATATTTAAAATTTTATAGTCAAGTGTAAAAATTATTAAAAGAATTATAAAAAATATTTAATGATATTTATGTCTTTTTATATTTTGATAAATTTAGAAAAATTATGAAATTATAAAAAATTCACTCATTTTACAAATGAATGAATATTATTTTGAAGCTATTTATTTCTTTTTATATTTTGATAAATTTAGAAAAATATATACAATGTACCGTTTCAACTAAAATTTTATTTGATTTTTATATTAATTTTTACAAATTTGTTACATATTTTTTTACCAACATTGGAGGTGTTATAATCTAGTATATATGAATATGATTTTATGATGTTATTATTTTAAGATAATTTTTAAAAGATATATTCAAATTACTTAATTTCAAATTAATATATTATCACATTAGTTAATAATTAATTAACATTATTTTTATATTTAGCTCAATTGGTATGGTTGTTATTATAACAATCAGAAAAACGAGTTGGAATACATCTAAATACATTTTCTTTTTTATTTAAAAGTTAAAATAAATAATAAATAAAAGTAGGTGTGGTATAAAAAATGTTAATTTTATTATATTTTATAATAATAAATTAGAAATATACCTCTAAACAAATTCCAATATTAATTTAATAATATGGACAAACAATTAAAAATATTATTTTAATTTTAAAATATGTCAAAATTCGTGTTGATATGTTTGAAGCAGAGTGAAAAACTATTTAATATTTAATTAAAAACAACACAATCTATTTGGAGGAAAGATCAAAGCCAGGGGTGAACTTTCTTGGATATCAATCATCCACTTTATATTCGTCAGGGGAAAGGCATATCTTCTATTGGATAAATAAATATAGTTTTCGGTATTTCGCTTCGTTACACACAATGTATATACGACAAACAATGTTAATATTTTGATGTTGTTGAATCAATATTTAATATGTAATCATAAATTTAATACACTTTGATGCTATTATAATGATCTGAAATTTTTAAAAAAAAAATTAAACTTTTAAAATATTATGAAAACTAAAAATACTTTTATAATGTTTCATAAAAAAATCAAGCTAAAAATATTTTTTAATAATTTTCATAGTGTTTGTATGGAAAATGGTATATTTTCTTATTAAAAAAATCAAATGTTTGTATAAAAAATCAAATTTTCTTTATAATTTTATAATAAAATTAAATCAAAATCATAAAAATGTTCAAAAAATATACTTGTTTTTTACTTAAAATAAATTTTTTTAGAGTTTTTAATATTTTTAAATTTTTAAATGATAATATTATTACTGCATATCAAATATTTATTGAACCACGTAAAAAAAATCAATTTGTTTATCAAAAGTACTTTTTATGTAACCAAAACTAAATATAAGTATCATTTTTTTTTTTAAAATATCAAAATGAATATTAAAATTAAACAAAGGTAACAAAAAAGTACATATATTTTTGACATAATGATATTTTTTGGCCTTTCAACTTTACAAAAGAATCATTTTAGTCTTTTGATTAATTTTTACTTCTTTTAGTTTTTAAATTTATATTTTTTGTCAAATCACTCTAAAATGGATAGAGTGACATATACGTGGATTGTTACATGGATAGACATATCAACATTTAATTAAATTTTTATATTTAAAAATATTAAAAAAATATTTTTTTATATTTTTATAATTTTGAATAATTTTAATGATTTTTAAATTTTAAACATAATTTTTATAAATTCTTAAATTTTAAAAAAATAATTAAACATGTGAAATTCATATGACAATTCACATGTATGTCATCAGCAAAGTTAAAAAGTTAATTTTTTTCATTATTTTAAGGTGATTTGACAAAAAATATAAATTTAAATATTAAAAAAATAATAAATTAAATGAAAGACTAAAATAATTTTTTTTTTTTAAGATTTGGAAGATCAAATAAATCATTATGTTTATTTTTTATTATCCTTGTTGATAAAGTTGCAAAGTTGAGTCAAACCGTGGTAAGTGGTCCTAACTTGTGTGTTAACTGGGTAAGATTTTATCGGCATGACTCAGTCATTTTGATAAAGTCCATTGCCAAGTTTCAGTAGCAGGGTCAAACATATGATGAACAGTGTGTGGAAAAGCAAACTCTAGCAAATATTTATTTATTCACTCTACTAAGATTTGAAGAGATTTCTTATGTATACATCAAGCATGGCAAAGAAAAGACGTAAAATGCGAAACAAAATGAGGCACTTTTTCCACAAGCAAACACAAAGAATGAAGTGTATATATGTGTTATTCCCTAAATGCACTTACTATTTCAATCATGAAATCATGCCTAAAACGATTACACCCCCAAAATCTTGAATGTCGACCTTCAGTTCCCAAGCACGAGCCCTGCTTTTTCTGATGATTTATGCTCGTTGACAACACTAGAAAACTCGCTCCCCAGTTGCAAAGAGGTTCCAGAAAAGGGTTGTAATGAAATACAGGCAAGCTGTTAAACTGAGGAATGCTTGGAAAGATCCCAACCACTGTACAAAATAGCCGGTTCCTATGGTGCTGATTATGGCTGCTAATGTCCCTGCTGAATTTGATATGCCTGTTCCCACATTCCCATTAAGCAAATATGTCATTATTGTTAGGTGAAAGTTAAATCATCAGCTTAGTATTAGATAGAATTGGCTTTAACATACCATGGAGAAGTCCTGCATATTGAGGTGCAATATCCTGATGATATAAACCAAGTAAACAGCATTAGTTTGGTGGTCAATCCTTTTCTTTTGATAAGTTTATTTAATATTTTCATGATTGAATGGACAAAATGAAACTTACTTGCATATTGAGAAGAAAACCAGCTTGGCTAAAAGAACTCAAGCTCAGGGCTGCTGCGATAAATACAGCAGCTATTTCAGGTGACTTTGCAAAATTCAGGCAGAGCAGGGACACTCCAGGGCCGATGAAGCCTATAGACTGTTTCATTTGCAATTACACATCAACAACAGTTGCCATTTTCAGAGAAGTAACATGTTAAGCTAAATAAAAAAATCGATTTGCTAAGGACCAAGTTTCCAGCTTCTAAGGTCTTTTACAATTGCTTTTTCCATCTTTTCATCATATCATGGTTATTCTTCTATGATGAACTTCCTTACATCTTCCATGTATTATCTACTCTGGCTAATATTCAATGAGCAGAATAAGAATTTGAGAGTGCAATATGTCCTATGAGATCTTATCATTTTAAGACATTAAACAGCTTGGGAGTACCTGCATGATCTTCCGAATAAATGTTATAGAGTAGCCTGCCTTGACTAGAGAATCCGATATTGCTCCTGCAATGTAACCTGAAACAGCCATTGTACCCCATGGAACTGCACTAAACCAAGCTGCTTGTTTCAAGTTCACATTAAACACCTACATTCATTCAATGAGGAACGTTTATTATACCAACATGGATGCTCAAACACCACTCTTAAATTTATAAAAGAAATTGAGCAAAAGATGTAAGATAGATCCATATGTAAAGCTTGACAAAAACTGTGTGCCAACGTGTGTGTATGTGTATCATACTCACTATGTTGATCTCTACAAAGTTATCAGGCCCCAGAGTATGCCAACAAATATAATTTAAAAGGGAACTACTTACAGTCTTGAAATAAACTGGCATCCATGAGAGAAGAACAAAGTATCCCTGAAATAAGAAAGTGCAGCTTTATTATGTTGTAAAAGAAATAATGAAGCCAATGAGAAGTTCTACATATGATGAGAAGGCTCACCCAATTGTTGGTTATATTAGCAAATATGATTGCCCATGTGGGTAACTTTGATAGGAGGAGGCCTATAGGTGGAAGCTCAGCTGTAGATGTAGGAGGATCAGTTTTACCAGCCTGGATTGATGTTAGCTCAGATTTGGTGATAAAAGGACTTTCTCTGGGATCACTTGTAACTTTATAAACCCATGATGACAACCATAGCAACCCAAGAGATGAAAAGAGAATGAAAGGCGCAGCAATTCCAATGGTGGACAGCATGATTGGTGTCAGAATTAAGCCCACAACGTTTCCAAGATGAAATCCAGCCATGGAAAATCCAACTGCACTTGCTCTTTCATGCCCTGGAAACCACCTAAACAACAGTTTTTTGGTCCATCAAGGCTCAATTCTTTATTCATTACTATAAATTATATACTGTTATTAGTGTATGACATTATTTAAGAGCTGAGTAGTAGGTATTACCTAGATAAGATGGTGCTCATGGAGGGAAGGGCAACGCCTTCAGCTAGACCAAAGAAGGCACGAACGGCCAAGAGAGCAAAGGTGGAGTGATTGGCAGCCCATGGGGTGAGAAGTGTAGCCAAAGACCACAAGGCCACACCCCACGCCATCACTCGTTTGCCTCCATACTTGTCCACCAAAGCTCCTCCAATCACAGAAGAGAATATGTATCCCCAGAGGAAAGATGACTTCAACCAATTAAAACCATACTCATAAGCATCACCAGTGAAGAAAACAAGACGCCATTAAATAAAGGCTTGATGTTTGAACACATGTTTCATTGCATGTGTTTGGGTTTGGTTCATTGAATAGTGAAGAAAACAGCCCATTTAAGGTTTAGCCAAGGCCTGCTCTTCTCTCTTAAAGTCCAAACGTCAAATAATTTAGGACAAAACTACTTGGCACATTCCGAAAATATTCCTAAAAAATAACAATTTTTTGTTGTTGTAATTTTCATATATTTTCATTTTAATTTCTTGATATTAAAATTTTAAATTTTCAATCAAATTCGTTCCTTTAGGGTTTTCTTTTCCTAAAATCATGAAAAGAAAACGACATTTTATGTACTAAACACAAACATTTATGATAGGGACCAATTTAATCAATCTTTCACCAACAAAAGTAATTTCAATTTATGGCAGCTGACGTTGCTGAAAACACCGTCTCACAGTTTCTCAACGACCACCAGATTGTCTCACCTGCTACCACCATCACCATTCTTTTTTTTCCCTTCTGATTTTCACATCACAAATTAACAACCTCCCTTTATCGGTTTCCTATGGACGGAGCTCTAAAAAAACTCGGAAAAAGAAAGAGAGATGAATTTATATTTACCTGAACAATGCCGAGGAAAGAACTGGACCAACCAAGCTTATCGGCGAGAGGAACAACGGCAACTGACATAACAACTCTATCAGCATTACATAAACACATAACACAAGCCATAAAAGCCACCACCTTGAACCTTTCCGGTACCCTCACGGTGGCTTCCCCGGGGATCAACATCCTTCTTTCTATCCCCTCTGCTGTGCATCTCACTTCTCCTCTTCTCTCCTTCTTCGAAACCTCTCTTCTTGATGTCAACCCCAAGCTCTCCCATTTTACCTGCTTTCCAAGCACCACTTTACGCTCAAACCGGAGATTGGTTGTCCTGGATTCAGTCCAACATGACTGAGGACTGCTCAAATAACAACGAGGTTTGGTGGAAGAATAAGAAGAATGAAGTAGCATAGATTCGGCGCCCATTGGTAGGTGCGGACAACAGGAAGGTTTTGGATATGGAAAATTTGTTAAATATAGCAATTGTTTAAAATATATTCTTTATAATATATATTATTTAACATAAGAAGCAACGATTTTTTTTTATCAAAAAATCATATTACTTTGCTAAAGATTTTGCCTTTTGTTGAATAATAATGACAATAAAATAATCGGTGGTAGTTAAATATATTATTTTGATTTTTTTTTGACGCCGAATAATATATACCTAACTCACCCTGAAAGAAGTATATACCTAACTCTTCAATAACTTAATATATTAATATTTTATTAAAAATTAATATATTAGTATTTTATTAAAAAATTAATATAAATGGAAGTGAATATTTATTTAGTAAATTTATAAAAATTATATAAAAAATCAAATATAACTTTAATTGAAATTGTATAATTTAGATAGGGAAGTCGATTGAGTGTTAATTCGATTGACATCGATACTGTTGTTAGTGTAGGAAGATGTGAGTTCGAGTACACTAAAATGTATTATTTTTTTATTTAAGGGTTGAGTAGAGATTATTAGTAATTTTAAACATTATATCAAAAAAAATCAAATATGATAACAATCTACAATAAAATTAATATTCAAAAAATTTAGATACTTTGATGAATTTAAATTTTATATTCTTATTTTCATGCATATAGTTTTCAAATTTATTAAAATATAAAAAATTTATAAAAGTATTTTCAAAATAATATTTTTTAATTGAAACTTGGTTTATAAATCACACAATTTAATTAATAAATATTTTCACAATATTATAGTTATGAATAAACAGAAAAACTTTTATCGCATCACATACTTTAGCATAAACTAAATATTATTTTAATCAAATATATATTATTTTATGTTTGCTTTTGTTTTCCATGACCGAACGCTCTTGCGTGGCGAGACGTGTCGCACACCCATTTTGCTCACCTACTACTTTTACTTCCAATGTGTTTACTTGTCACTGGGATTCGCCGGTAAACTTTTCTCAAATTGGTCCATAGAATATTTTTTTTATCACATTAGTTTTTAAAGCCGATATTTATTATGCAATTTGATCCTTATATTTAACACCGTTAACTTTTTAACATTTGAATGATGTGGTCAAATTATGATGTGATACATGAATAAACATGAAAACAACATACATCTGTCTCTTTAATTATTTAAAATTTATTAAAAAACCATAAATTAAAAAATAAACATTTTTTAGAAAAAATATAAGAAATATATATAAGTTATAGAAATTCAAATAAATTTGTATATATAATTCAAAACATAAAAAAATAGTTAAAACTTTAATTCAAAAAAATATTTTGAAAAATTCAATAAAAAGCAAAAAATAATTTTAGAAGTTTAGAAATGAAATAAATGTAAAAAAATTGACCGGTCAATTTTTTTGTATCTTTATATTTTTTATTTTTATTTCTAATTTTCTAACATTTTAACTCTCTTTTTTTTTGGAAATAAAAAAACTTTTTTTTGAAAGTTTAATTATTTTTATTTTTATTTATATATTTATTTTTTTGAATTTTTATAAATTACCTATATTTTTATATTTTAAAAATGTTTACTTTTTTGAATTTATATATTTTTATTTTTTTAAAATAATTATAAAAGAAAACACGTGCCATTCTCATACTTATCCACGTGCCATTTTCATGTTTGACTATGTCACCCAACTATTAAAAAAATTAATAGTGTTAACCATAAAAATCAATTTATGTAATGGATACTAACTTTAGGGACCAATGTAATGCAAAAAAAATTAGAGATCAATAATCTACACAACTTTACTTCTATGATATCACATATTTGATCTAATCATTAAATTTAAATGTGTAATGTTATATTACGTTAGCAAAACAACTCAAACTATTCCAAATGATTTCAATAATGATAATGTCATTAAATATTTTGATAAATACATTTTAGTAAAAGTTTTTTTTTTTTAGTTTTTACCAAAAAAAGAAGGTTTTTTTAGTGATAATTTCACTCGATTAAAATCTTCATAAATAGAGCTAATTTTACAAATTCCACCCAACCGGAAAAGCGGAGCTGAAACTCACACGTGTTTTATTTTTTAACTCATATTTTTTCTTTTTATTTTTTAGTGTTTTGATTTGCAAAAATTTCCCGCCCCCATACCCAATCCTTATTCATTCGAAGTTCGAACGTTACCAGTAGACCATAGACAACTTCACTTCCTCCAAAAATTTTAGCAATTTCCCCCCTTCCAATATGAAAACTAATCGAAAGCTCAAGAAATCAGATCCAGCGTCATCCAAGGTACGTAGCGTTTAGGTGCCTAATCTATCCTAAATTTTGTTTACATTAATAGAAGAGTCGTAGAATGTATATATCTTCATCGATTCTCATTTTGGTTTCCTATTGCAGCTGGTTTTGAAAGAGATTATCGGATTAACTACGAAGAATGCCAACGGATTAGCTGCCGCCGTATCGACCTCGAGCTTCGTTTACGTTGCCGGTTGCGTTGCGGTGGTTTACGATGCAAAATCTGGAACCCAATTGCATCTCATGCTCTCTCATCGAATGGCTAAACCTTTGAGCTGCGTTGCCGTGTCGCGTGAGGGTCGCTTCATAGCCGCTGGGGAGGTACCGAAATGATTTTAACCGAAGATTTTAGTTTAATCTGTTCATGGATTTCTTCCTATTGCGGTGCGATTGGGTTTTAAAAAGTATATATTGAACTTGTAGTACGTTTAATTTTTCAATGATATGAAGCAAGAATTTGTTTATTTGTAATTATTCATAAATTCATTATTTGGTTTAAAAACTGCAACGGCGAATTCCTTTTGTTTGTGTTTTGTTACTGTGTGTACGGATCTAATGTTGTTTTGCAGTCAGGGCCTCAACCTTCGGTGTTGGTATGGGACTACGTAACTCGTACCTTCATATCTGAGCTGAAAGGTCATATATATGGAATTGAGTGCATTGCTTTCTCACCAGATGGTTAGTTACTATATATCAATGGGTTTGGGAAATCTATGTTGCCGTTATATTCATATTTGCATGACCTACATTTATACATTCTAAATTTCTGTTTGGTTTTTGTAGGGAAACATCTGGTGTCTGTTGGAGGGTACATTTACCTTTGGGATTGGCGGAGTGGGATTTTGGTTTCAAAGCTTAAAGCGAGTTCATCATGTTCTGCAGTTACGTCTGTCACTTTCTCTTCAGATGCCAATTACATTGTTACTGCTGGAAAGAAGCACCTGAAATTCTGGGCTGTTGGTGCATCTCCTAGGACTCGCATGAATAAAGGGACAGTGTCAATGTCTATTCATGCGAAGCCTATTAATCTTGGTCCTCAGAAAGGCAGTTCATTTATATCTGTCTCGTCCGCCATCTGGACAGATGGTAGCGTTGTGAACTGTGATCAGGGTGATGAGCTCTTTCCTATATACGCACTGACTGATGCAGGTTACATATTTCTTTAGATTGTATTTAAGAGTTAAATTGATTAGAATTTCTGAAGCATAGTCAAAATTTTCAATCTTTCTTCTTTTACGTACAGGAGTTCTATGCCTTATAGATTCTGGGCTGTCATTAAGAAATTCGGTTGATTTAAAGGTATGTTTAACTTCTGATGTTATGTTTTTTTGTTTTGGATGTAAATGAACCAGCATACCAAGGATTTATCATTCCACAATTTTGAATTTTTGATCTGACGAAGATTTTAGTTCTGCTTTAAGGTTAACATATTTGGATACTATGGTAAGGTTTTAGTTAGTCATTAAGCCGGAAAGTTGTCACTGAGGTCTGAAGCTTCTAAATTACAGAATGTGGTATGGATGTGTAGAACTGCATCAAATATATCTCAACTATTGCAAATTGGGTCACGTTTGAGTTTGATGCATTCCAAAATTAACTTTCAGGTTGAAAAAGGATTTGCACTATCTGCATCCAGCAAGTTAATTGCTTGTGCTTGTAGTAACGGACAAGTACAGCTCTTCAATGTCGAGGATCTTGGATATGTGGGAAGCCTATTGTACTCTAAGGCCAAATCATGCCATGGAGAAATTGATCTTTTTTGCCCTAAAGCTGGTGAAAATAATTTTCAGTTAGCCCCTACTCTTCCTGATGCAGTTGCTTGTCAGTTCATCTCAGAAAAGCTTGGTGCGTTTTTTAACTCAACTGGTTCTCTTTACTGTTGATATTCCACCTCTTTGTAACTCATAATGGTGAATTTTCAAATTTTCTCTTTTGCAGTTGTGATCTATGGAGATCATAGTCTCCATATATGGAATTTCCATCAAGAGAATGAGGTGATTGTTTCATATTAGTGATATTCATTTTTTATTTGTTCTGAGGAAGAAAACATCTGATTCTACAAGAAACTTAATTAGTTACAACCTAAAGTCTTCTCCTTAAGTTGGTATTTTGAGCTTATTAATAGATTAGAACTTGATTAAGTAAACTTCTATTGGTATCTTTCCAGGCTACTAGGTCCTTTGCTCTTATTTCTCATTCGGCTTGTATATGGGATATCAAGAATCTCTGTTGTGAAAAAATGCACGATCCATCTCTTATGTGTGCTGCGAAGGGATGTTCCGGAGGAGTCTCTTTTGCAACCTGTTCAGCTGATGGCACGGTTAGGTTATGGGATCTTGTCTTACAACCTGATCTATTAAGGGATAATGCTGACAATAATTATTTGATCACTGAAGCAGAGGGGAATATTAATATAGGTAAAGGCCTCAGTTATAATAGGTCCTAGCATAAGTTGGAAGCATGTTAAAATGTGCAGATTTGTTTAGTTATCATTCCAGGCACTTTTATCTTTTTTTTTTTTGATTTATTATGAATTGAAATGTGCTTTAGAAAGTTAATTTATATTTGTACTTTCCACCCTGCAACTGTTGGATTCATTTTTTTTTCTTTGCCTGAAGCAGTGAGTGCCGGAAGTTTCGAGATCGCCACTGAGGATACAGCTTTTGGCAATCAAGGTTTGCGGTCAATGGCAATTAGCTCAGATGGAAAATACATGGCTGTTGGTGATTGTGAGGGAAACCTCCATATCTATGATCTTCACAATTCTGATTATACATGCATTAAGGTAACTTGAGGCCACCACAATGCATTAAGATATTTATTCTAAAAAGAATTTAGTGCTGTGAGTACTTTGACTATGTCTGCAACTAGCTTACAATATTCTGTCAATCTTACAAATTATGTTCTTTAATGCCACAGGATTCCCATGATGCAGAGATTCTCTCATTGAGTTTTAGCTTGTCAAGTACAAAGGATATAGATTCTGGAGGAAATGACAATCATTACTTGCTTGCTTCTGGGGGACGGGATCGAATAATCCATCTCTATGATGTTAAAAGGTTTTAATTGAATATTTAATGTCTCTTCTTCTCTTTTTGAAATTTATTGGAGCTTCTTGGATCTGTATGCTGAATGATCTAATACCCTTCATGTCAGGAACTTTGAGCTCATTGAAAGTATAGATGACCACTCAGCTGCTGTGACTTCTGTTAAACTTGTTTGCAATGGATGTAAGATTCTGAGTTGCAGTGCTGATAGGTATTTTGCTTTATGTATAAAAATGAGACCCGGTTGATTAGGAAACTACTTGAGAAAATGATGAAGAGAGACAAAATCACTGTTAGTTTGTACTCTAGATAGTTTAATTTTGTTCAATGGCATTTGAAATGGCATTAATTTGTTTTAATTGCTTTCAACTAAAACCAAAAGATTATGGTTTGCATTTAATATTTCTATCTTGCAATTTTTTTTTTTATCAAATGATTACTTACCATGGGCGTCCTTATGGCTAATCTTAGCTAATATCATTTTTTATCCCCCATAGGTCCCTTGTGTTCCGTGATGTCTGTTTAACTGATAGCAGATGTAAGGTTTCACGTCGTCACCACCAAATGGCATCTAATGGAACTGTCTATGATATGTCCGTAGATCCAGAGATGGAGGCTGTTGTCACTGTTGGGCAAGTAAGTTTAAACATCTTGTTATCTCCGGGGGAGTAATTGGCATATTCCAATGGTGGTTTCAAGAGCTGCCTCAAATGATTTTCGTGCAACGAGGCCCTTAAATCCATCATATGGTTAAATGCTACACATTAACAAGTAACCTTTAGTTGACTGTTTGACATAATTTGCAGATGCCTCATGTTTGAAATCCCAATTCTTTGAATTAATTATTATATCATTCAAGTGAAACAACTTTGCAGATGCCTCATGTTTGAAATCCCATTTCTTTGAATTAATTATGTGGTCTTTCAGGATAAGAAGATAAACATATTTGACATGGCTAGTGGAAAGCTTATTAGATCATTCAAGCAAAACAAAGACTTTGGTGATCCAATAAAGGTGAGTTATGACTTATGAGTGAATAATCAGTAAGGATTTGACCATAAATGTTTCTGCTGCTGAAACTTAAATATGTTTGTCAGGTTACAATGGACCCTAGCGGCATCTACTTTGTATGTTCATTTTCAAACAAGTCTATGTGTGTGTATGATTTTACGACTGGAGAAATGATTGCCCAAGCTGTAGGACATGGAGAAGTTGTGACCGGGGTCATCTTTTTACCAGATTGCAAGCATATAGTTTCTGTGAGTTTTCTCATGGTTAACTATCCCTTTTGACATTATCTGTATCATGTATTTGACTGAATTTGAACTAATTCAAGGTTACTTATGTTTGTTTACATGAATTCTTCTCAATTTTATGATGCATTCAGGTAGGTGGTGATGGTTGTATTTTCGTGTGGAAAATTCCCTCTCGCTTGGCTTCCAGGATGTTACAGAAAGTGAAGGAAAAATCTCTTTCATTGTCCCCAAGAACCATATGCATGCCAGTGGCTTTTAATCAAACCATAAATGGTGGAGAGGGAAACAAGTCATGTAGAATTGATTCGAAGGATTCATTGCTAGCTGAGAGGTCAAGCCAACTTAAACAAAGAGCGAATTATCATGGATGGGATACCCAAGAGACCTATGCATTTAAATTAAGCATTTCCAGACTTCCAAAATGGGCGCAAGACAAAGTAACAAGCTCCGATTTTGTCCAGAGAAATCTTGAGTTCACTTCACCTCAGGTATTCTTAATGGTAGACTTTGACATGTTGATTTGCATTCGTACTTCAAAGGAAAAAGAAATGGTTTTCTAGACCCTCATTTATCAGATTAATAGTATTCCCCCCACATTTTTCCTGTTGTCATAGTAAATGTAACCAATAAGATTTTTGGAACTCCATAAACTTCTATCAGGATTTAGGGATAATCTGAATGATGGATACCTGTATTGTTTTAGTGTTCTTGAAAGCTGGCAGCGATGGTACTTTGTGTTTCTGTGACCATGTGCACTGGCACACAATCAATTTTCCGAGTCTCAGTTTAGTTCTGTTCAGCCATTTTTCTTTCATTTTTCACTGGACGTGTTCATGTATATGAACTGATCACTTTATTCCTGTAAGGAATTGGGAGAATTTTATCTTCTCTTTTACCAAAAGAACATTTTGTCACAGCTGAATGGTTTTGAATTTCATCGAGCCTAATTTATCTTTCTCGTTAACCCCTCCAGCAAATGCAGGAAGAACCAAAAATTTCATCTTGTTTGATTAGCAGTGGTGGGGATCATGGTTCATTGTGCCATGAAAATCAAAATCCATCTGGTCCTTGGTCAGGAGGCAACAACTCGTGCCTCAGTAGCTTACACAGTTCTTCCAATGTTACTAAAAGTGAAAGTTCTGCATCACCCGATAAAATAGTTAGGTGAGGTTTAAATAAATTTATCACTTCTGCTCTGCATAAGCTAGGTCCAGCATTCACTATTAGCTTCTATCCTAATGCCTCATGATACTTCATTATTTCTTCAGCAGCTCTGCAGCGGAAGATCATTGGTTCACTGTCTACAATGTACGTTTAGATCTACTGAATTCCCCAGAGGTTCAAAATGTTAAAGACGTACAGATGCCAGTGTCATCGCCAAAGCTAGGTAAAACCCAATTTTTGTCTTGAAATTGAAGTTTCTTTTATTGCTCTTCTGAATGGCTGCAAGGATGAAGAGATAGTTTCAAGCTTCTCAAGGTCAGTTTGTTGTAACTCATGATGAAAAGATTCCAATGAAATTCAGGATGGAACTGAAGACAGCAAACAGCTATGCATTTATCAGAGTTGATATTATTAAAGTGCAGTGTCAAGCAGGAAAATTAATGAATCCAGATACTGTAAAGGGGAAAAGTAACTAAAGTTAATCTTAGCCTAAAATGAACCAGTATTAACCTTTTTGGTATATCTCTTGCAGTGCAAAGCCTAGCTGAGATGCCAAGTGAGAGTGAAAAATCTTTAGGTCACAGGGGCCATTTCATAGATGAAGGTAAGACTTTCCACCTCAAAACATACTTGTCTTTCTAGTTTCGATTTCCTAAGCAAGAATCAGAATAATCTTGGCATGGAGAGAACAAAAGTTTGCCACAAGACATTTCCTGAATTGATAGTGCAAGTTTATTCTGATTAAACAGAGCCAAGCGCTATGGATGTTGCTACCTTCCATATGAAGTCTGAGGACAGTGATCTGTTCAAGGAGCATTTTGGCAACCTGTCTGCAATACTCAAGGTTAGTTTTCATACCTGCTATATTTTAAATTAAAGTCTCAAAATGTTTTTCCATTAAGAATTTTGGGAGAAAAGAGCAGAAAGGTGGCCAGAACTGGGGTGGATCTGGGAACCTGAATCATTCTGTTGTTTCTTTCGTTTTATGCCCAGGGTCAGGCTAGGAGTAGATTTAAGTATTTCAAATTAAATCACTTTTCTTGTTTTGTAGGAAAGAAAAAAGTTATTATGGGTCTTCTTCCAAAAACCATATATATTTCACATTACATAAAGTACCTGACAGACCATACAAACCATTTGGTCGACCCCAAATCTTTCGAAGTTTCATTAATATCTGTTTACAGGTTGAGAAAAGGCAATCATCTACTAGGAGAAGATATTCTTCACAATATTTTGTACGGCGGGATTATTTAGTGGGCTGCAAAAGACTGTTTAACCCGTCTAGTCAAAAGAACGAATCAGCCACTAATGTGAGTTTGGAGGAAGTGGCAGGCTCTACTGATCAGGTACATCTATCATTGTATATGTCATTGTTTATATCTTTTCCCCTGTAGTTAATGTATTGAAAGACTATTTCGAGTAAACTGAAGATAGAAATGCTGTTTTAGTAAATATAAACACAAAATAAATTACTGAACATATCAAAATCTAAACAAGGATATAATATTTGTAAATCTGTCATGTTATTTGTGTTTAAAAATACCGAGTTGTGTTCATTACATTGTTTTTGTATCTGTTAAACATATTCTGATCGTGTCTAAAGTGATTATGTTTCACGTTTGAACCTTATCACAGGGCCTAAACTCAACAAAATGCTCGCTTACACAAAGTTATGCTCTTTCTTATTATGAAAAGGATGAAGAAGAAGATTCATCAACCATTGATGAAGAAAGTGAAGTAGGGGAGAAAATGAGAGCATGTAGAGAAGCATTACTAAGCCTGGACATTGCTGCCGAGAATGTTTTCCAGTTATTTACGAAATTAGGAACAGAATATCCCATGGAAGAGGGTTCAAGTGGATGTAGAGCTCAATTATACGATGAAGCAACTATGCTACTTCCAAAAATTGCTGAAAAAATCAATGCAGTAGGCAAAGGATTACAAAAGAACACTACTGGCAACGCTGGTTCTTCCTCAAGTGATATTGAAGGAGATTCAACATTTGGACCTATGTTAGGAACACTGGCTGAGAGCCAATCGCAAAGAGTCGTTGAAATAGTAAAACAGAATCTCGGCTCTGTTTAGTTCTACGACATTAATCATGTACAGTGAAACGATTTTCTTGTTTCAATTTATTAAGATTTTATCTTTCAACAGCATCAAATTGTAGAGTTGGTTGCTGCTTGTCAAATTATGGGTCAATTTTTAATTTTTAAAATGTTCTACTTAAATATCATTCTAATTAAGTCCTTCCATTAGAAGTTTGGTGGTAATTTGAATGTAAGGAGTTTAGAAATAGATTTTATTACTGGCTAATAAAATTTATCAAATTTATAACAAAAAAAGTTTAATTTTATTAAAACACTTTGTTTGTAGATTAATTTATAATAAATTTATATCTTGTAAGACGTAGATCTAAACGTGTTTACAGTTGTAATATTTTTTACTTTATAAATTAATGGGTTATATTTAATTTATACATTGTATAAAAAAATATATAATTAAAAAATTAATTAAAAGTTTAATCAGTTGAATATTCCATTTTCATATCGAATATTTATTTAAATTAAAATTTTATATGGGAGCATTTCTCTAATCTTTTGGGAACAATTTCTAACTCCAATTCTTCGAGGGATCATCGTTTTGGTTTGGGAACAGAGAACGCAAAGGGTTGTCTAAGAAGTCATGGAGATGGAGTAAAACTTGGAACAATTTCTGGTTTATTAAGAGGGGTGTTAAGAAAGATGAGGATTGAATAGGTATAGTAGAGCTAAGGACGTGTCGAGAGGGTCTTATTCGGAATCTAGGCCGAAGTAGAGAGGGGAACGGAATGGAGATGTGAGAGGAGGGTTTGATCCGAAGATTTGAGGAGCAGTTGGAGGAGTTCGAGCAGTTTTGGTGGACCATTTGTCGGTGCAAGGAAGAGCTGCGTTGAATCAAATGGGCACTGTAAGAAGAAGAGAGATGAGTTTGTGTTGGAGTGCAAGGTATTCGCCAAATAACATCGATAACGGACTGTTAAGGTTCTACTTGAACATATGGAACTGCTATGGAAGAGCTGCTATGAAGGCATAATGGATTGAAATATAATTCACAATTTTTAAAAAAAAAATTTAAAACCATAATATACTGATATCACCAAAATCAGGTCTACAAATTTCAGAAAGTCATTTGGGAGTCCTAGGCTTAATTTATTCAGGGTGTCCAGCTACCTTTTTGTATGTATACCACTTCGCAATCCAGAGATAGACTATGAAGTTAAGCAGACTTAGAATAGCCAGGAGCCAAAAGAAATAGTCAAGATGACCCCTATTCAAGTTATCCGGAATCCATCCAAGCTTCCCGTTTTGTGTGGTTATCTTCGTCACGGCCGTAACAAGCAGAGTGCTCAAATAGTTGCCTAATGCAACAGTTGTTAGTGAAAGAGCTGAGGACAGGCTTCTCATTGCATCAGGTGCTTGGTCGTAGAAAAACTCTATCTGTCCGACAAATGTGAAAACTTCGGCACATCCAACTAGAAAATATTCAGGGACTTGCCAGAAGATTGACATTGGAATAGTCTTAAGATCATAGTAGTTGTGCTTCCGGACCATTTGAAGCCGGACCACTTCTAATATACCTGCAGTGATCATTGCAAAGATAGAAATGACAAGGCCAATGCCCATCCTTTGGAGTGTGGTGAAGCCTCGTTCCTTGCCTGTGAACTTCCTTGCGCATGGGACGATGATTTTGTCATAAACAGGAGCCCAAAAGATAACGCTGAGAGTGTCGAATAGGGAGAGAGATGCCGAAGGAATCTTGAAAGTCGGGCCCATGTGTTGGTCCATTGTGTTGCCTTGCAAAACAAACATAGTGTTCATTTGGCTGTAGACAGTAGCGAAGACGATTCCAGATGCCCATACTGGAAGCAATCTGATAACTGATTTGAGCTCCTCGACTTGGGTAACAGTGCACAGTCTCCATGGGTTTAATGATTCCTTATCATGGTCATTTTCAGTCTCTACAGCAGCCTTGTCAAAGAACCTACAAGTTTAAAAGATCAATCACTAGATCAACATTCAAATAAACAAAAAAGTTGCCTATGTGAACAAAGGCTAAGCAAATCATATAAACAGAAGGTTGCCTACGTAAACCAAGTATAAGCAGGTTGTTAAGCTTTAACAACATACTTTAACTTAGCTGTGTGCTCCAGCTTTCGGCTCCCTTGAATATTGGATTCATTGTCAGCAATCTCGTAAAGAAGAGACTTATCTGCAGGAACTTTCACGTTGAGTTTTTTGAAGGATGCAACTATAACCTGAGCTATCCTTGTAAGCGGACTTCCCCCAGGTTTTTGAAGGCGATACGTTCGACTACCAGCAAAGAAGAATACAACTGCAATAGCCATTGCAACAGCTGGGATTCCAAAACCCCAGTCCCACCCCACATTCATTTGTATCCATACTAGAACAGAAGAAGCAACAAGTGCTCCAATATTGATTGAGAAGTAAAACCAATTGAAAAAAGAGCTTTTCCTTTTTCTCTCAATTTCATCAGTTTCATCAAACTGATCAGCACCAAAAGATGAGACACATGGCTTAATCCCACCAGTACCAAGAGCAATCATGTATAAGGCTACAAAGAACACTGCGATTTGTTCTTGTGTCGGGTGGCAGACGTCTCCACTGCATGATGGCTTTAGTCCAGGGATAGAAGAAGACAATGTTAAGAGTGTCATACCCTTCAAGAAAACAAATAATCATCAATCAAGGCATCGAGTGTAGTTGTTTTTTTTTGAAAGAACTAGATGTCTCTATAAAAATACTATCAGGATATGCATTCCAAGAACCTAATTGCTTAAGAAAGAGAAAATCGTGTGTTGAAGCCAAACTTACAAAGAAGTAGATGATTGAGAAAATAGCAATTGTCCAGTATCTACCCAAATATGCATCTGCTACAAAGGCTCCGATCAATGGTGTAATATAGCAGGTTCCGGACCAATTCGTAACATTGTTTGATGCAGCGACATTTCCTTGATTGAGTTGTTCTTGGAGATAGTTGACTAAATTGGTCCCCATCCCATAGTATGCCAACCGTTCACAGCATTCATTTCCTGATGAAATTTTTTGGGTTCGGCAAATGCAAAGCAAACCAGAGGGAATAAATAAAGAACAGAATACTAATGAATATGTTTAAAACAATGATAAACCTGGAAAACCTTAAAATCATACCAAGAATGAAAGCGCAAGCTTTCCAATTCCCAGTTTTTTCCTTGTTGGCAGGCTTCTTATTGATATCCACTGTCCCATCCTTCGTATAGATATCATCAGTCACCACCATCTTATATTTGGAGCGATCTTTCTACCCTTTGAAGGCTGGCAATCAATTCGGTTTTAAAAGGAATATGAACACAGTAAGCAGGTATATCTTGAAGTTAATGAAAGAATCAGTCATTAACTCATTATAGCAAGCATATTAAGAACTAAAGTAAGCATCTCGATAAATGAAATAAAGCAGTTATCAGGAATTCCAAAACAGCAATTTGCATTCCCTTTCCAGAATTCAATCTAAGGTCTGGGGATTAACAGGGCGTAATAGTACTTCAATACCCCATCATCGACCTTTACAATGAAAAATTACAGCACTTAGATTCCGCCAAAATCCAAACTGATGCCCAACCAATCTCATAAAATCCTGTCATACTAAATTCATGGGCTCATTTGGCGGAGCACACTTCAAATAAGAAATACTATTTTAATGGTTAAAAGAATGGGGTATCAAGTTGAATCACAAGAGACAAGCGGACAACAAAAGGGGGAAAATAGCCCATACGCTGCTGCCAAAAAGAATCCAAATTTTCAGATAATTAAAGGAAACAATTGTCTTGCTCATCGTTATGTTCAAATCATTGCCAAAGCTTAAAACGTCATCAATTTAAAGCTTACAGTAACCATATGTATAATGGTGGTAAATCAAAAACCAATAATAACTCAACATATTTCCTCGCTGCCAAAGGAAAATCTAGTGAGTTCCAAGATACTACACACACAAAATAATAATAATAATAAAATCTGTAACCCATAAGGAATCTGAGTGTTTGGTATATCTCAGATCCATGGAAGGTTCACTCAAACGTTAAAAACAGAGTATGTATATTCCAAGACAAAAAAAAAAAAAAACCATAAATCCGCATGTTTGGGCATGTATGCAAAAGTAGGAAACCCAGTAAACAAGGGAGAATTTCGATAGAAAGAAGCCAAAAACACAAGAAACAAAAGTCTATGAACGTGACGTACCTTTGAAGAAAAAGTGCAGAAAGAGAAGAGAAAAGAAGATAAGAGGAGTTAATAGGAGAAAACCAAGGAGAAGGGAAGCCCGGTTCCAACTCCGGTACACAGCCAAAGGGGTTAGACTTAAAATCTCAGACGATATGTCACCATTTGGCAACGTTTCTATATACTATATACTATGATGCAATATTTTCAGATTCTTTGCTTTCTAGTCCCCATACTGCTTAGGGATTTGCATTTGGGGTCATTATTACAAATCGGTTCCATTTTTAGAGAATGTCAATTATCGTGGTGAGTCGAAGGTTTCATTATAAAACTTTTGACCAAGCTCGTTGGTTGCTTATGCAATTTTCATAAAAATTATTCTGATTAGAATCTCGTGTGTTGATCTAATGATCAAAATATTCATTATCTCAAGTGTGATATGGATTCGAGTCGCGTTAATCGTATTGCTGTTAGAACTTTATCTCCTTTTATAATTCACCAAAAAAATTATTTTGCCTCTTTATGTCGTTTAAAATTGTAAAGGGGGCATAATTTCATTTGTGAAGAAAGAAATCTGTAAATATGAATAAAATGGAGTACATAGATAGTTTATTCAGATTCATAAGGGACTGATGTGAAAATATCATAAATGTTGATTAGCTGGCATTTTCTAAAATTGGATAACCCGACCTGAATATTCCAATCCAGGTTGGCCTTTGTATCTGGACATTTTACTGGCATTGTTAACATTAAATCTCTTTTTTTGTTGATTAAATATCTTTCTTTTTGTTCGGCACAAAATAAACAAATATAAAAAGTCAACTCATAATTATGTTTAGGATAAGGCTTTTGGAAAGAATCTGTGGACTCTTCGATTCTTTTTTTTGGTAGTTAAAAACAGTACTAGACGATTATAAAGGAATTTTTTTTTTAATATAATTATAAAGGGAAATTAACTCTTCTTAAATGGGACATTCTTTTATTATTTCACGTTAAAAAAAAGGTAGGATTCCATCAAATTTGTAGTTAATCAAGTACCAGCTGTCTTTTTAAATAAGATAAGTGGAAGGTAGGTCCAGTTCATGTTCACACTTAACTCCCAAATTTTTTCCTAAAACAAGTAACTCTCATTGGAATAACAAGAATTTTAATGTAAAAATCCGTTAAATTACTCAAACATATCGAAAAAAATTAATTCATCATAAGTTATTTTTAAAAGATAAGGAAAATAGATTGTTTTTTGAGAGAGTATGTGAAAGCGCGTTTAGTTGGATTGATAAGAAAGTTCGTTCCGTTGGGTGAATTTTTTGCTGACATGTCAGGAAAATTGTGCCCAATTGGGCACGTGTTATTTGGAATTTCTAGAAAACACTTTTAGCTATACGTACTTTCTCGTCATGTCAGTAGAAAGTTCACCCAACTGGACGAGCTTTCACACTCTCTTCAAAAATTTATTTATTTCCTTAAATATTATTATTTTTTAACAATCTCATTATAGTTTATGATCATATCTATTTTTTTGACACAATATTTAAAATTACTCATAATCATTCCTCAACCCATAAATAAAAAAATAATGTGCTTCAACATACTCGAACATTCATCCTCTTACATCGACAAAAATACTCATACTAATCGAACCAAAACTCAATCAACTATTAAATATTATTTTTAAATGAGTTGAATGTTGAGTTTAATATTAATCCATGTTGCTTGATGTCTTAGAACCCATTGTTATTGCTAGAGGCGAACAGACCGAATTCAAGAGATTGACAAGAGCTTTAATTTTTTTTAAAATAGAAAAATTTCATTTTAAATCTTTTAAAATTTTTAAAATTTTAAATTAATAAAAATAAAATTATATTTTAATATTTTAAAAATAATAAAATTTAAATTTAAATTTTTAAAAATTTATATTTTTATTATTATAAAATTATAATTTAATTTCGATCTCATTAAAAAGAAATTAGCTTCATTCTTGAGGCGAAGGCGAAGGCGAAGGCGAGGTCCCCACGCTTGGTTTTGAGGCTATTTACATCGTCAATTCATGCGCATGCCGGTTTCAAATTTTAAAAAGAATAAAGTAGGAGGTGGTGGGTATCATCGTGATCCATCATGGCCTTCACCGCATTGCGTTTTGAAGTTGCTTTTGCCTTTGCTTCATAGCCCATACTTGGCCTTAATGATGTTGACAAAGACTTGTGCAGAGGGACGACAATAAAGCTTTGGGAAATTGAAAATCCATATCAACCTTACCTTTAAAATTAGACATAATCACCTTTTTTTCCCATTAATTTAACTTTTAAGATATTTAAATAATTTTTAAGATGAAATTATTGTTTTATTTATCTTTAATTACATTTTATTATAATTTAAATTACTCAATTTAATCCATCTTATTATTTTAAATTATTTATCACTTAGTTGACATCAACATTATTGTTAATATAAGAAAATGTAGATCAAGCGTGTTAAAATACATTTATTTTCCTATTTAAAAGTTGATGAGGATTGTGAATAATTATAAACATTATATAAAAAAACTCAAATTTTAAAAATTATTTCTTTATTTAAATCAAGATTAATTCTGTAATCAAACAAAAACACAAAAAAATACAGTATACAAAGAGGTGTTACTATAAGACAAACACATATAATACATTTATTTCAAAATTGAAAATAACACTATTATTTAATATATTGATAATATCATTATTTTATTCACATCGATTTTTTAGAGATTAAAAATAAATAAGATTAAAGACGGTATGTCCATCTTTTAAACATTGCACACATATAATTTTTAATATTGTACAATTACTTAATTACGAATTGAAAATTTTCTATTTTTTTAATACCAGTTTTTAATGTCACATGTGTTGCATGTAATTTTACGCATTTAATATTTATTTAGTTTTTTAATATTGTATTTTTAATTGTATTAGTTAACATAAAATAATATTTCTCATTCAAATTATTAAATATAATTAAAATATATTAACTTATCGATTCAAATATTATAATAAAAAATTTCAAATGATAATTAAAACATTTTTAACATATTCAACGGATAATATGATTTTATTTTATGTAATTAAGACAAAGTAAAATTATTCAAAAGAATAACTAATTAACATAATTAAATCTAATATTAATTAAATAATATGATAGAAAATAAAAGAGTATTCTTCTTGATTCAAAAGTTACGATAGATTATGTATATTAAATATTTTTAATAATAACTACGAAATAGAAATATTTGTTAAATAATAAAAATATATTTATACATATTCAATTGCAATATGATATTGTCATGGACCGCACACCAAGATCCGAGACTAGCACACACCAAGCTGCTCAAGAAACACTCCATAATATCCTGGGCCTATCACCACCCATCCGAATTGGCCCAACCCTTAGGATTGAAGAGCCTTGCAACTTAGATATGGCAAGTAACACATAATCAAATATATTCTCTTTGATTCCTTTCCATATCCATTGAAATCTTTTATCTAAAAAATGTTTGACTAGATTTTCTTAGATTAAGGGATATTATAAATAGTATTGTATCTCCACCGTCCATGTACTTTAATATTAGCCTTTAGATGTAGTCAATTATAAATAGAGACTTACCTCCACCTCATTTCCACACATCATTTTTGAGGAATATATAGAGCATTCATTCAAATTTATTGTTTGACTTTGTTTGCCTTTCTCTTTCATTGTTCTTTCGCTTCCGCGAGGATCTAAGCATTTTAACTTCGTTCGATTTCAAACTTACTTAGGTGTTTTAGTGATCGAGAGGAGTCTAAGACTGCACGCTCCAAGCAGTAAGCTTCTAAAGACGTGACAATAAAAAAAACTAGTAATATTTAAAAGCTATAAAATAAGGTTAAATTAACTAAATATGTCGGAAAAAAGTTAATTGGTCAAATGGATTGTTTTATTTTAAATTTAGAATAATAGTTTATTTCTGGAGATTGTGTGTGAAAACACGCCCAGTTAAATGTGTTTTCTGATAATTACAAAGAAAATGCATCCAGTTGAACATATTTTCCTTGACATATCAACAAAAAAGCTCGTCCAGCTGGACGTGGTTTCCTGTCAATTATGCAGAAAATGCACCCAACTAAACGCGCTTTCGCACACTTTCTTCAAAAATAACTTATTTACTTAAATTGAAAAAAATGACCTATTTGATCAATTAATTTTTTTTCCGACATATTCAATTAATTTAATCATAAAATAAAACTCATTTTATTAAAATAAATAAAAATCCAAAACTCAAAATTTAAAAAAGAAATCAACTCGAAAGAAATGACCATAAAAAGTTAAAAAAAAAATCCAAAAAATTCAACCAACCAAATCTTACTTGTGCATAAAATATTAGTATATCATCAGCAGGTCTGTCATGTTTTGTTTGGAAACTAGATGCGCTAATGCTTACATCTCCTCTACGCAAGAAACACACTAAACAATGACAAGTTTGTAACATGCTCTCGGTTGGTTTAAGTGATGGCTTTGGAGCAAGACATTGTACACAGTTTTGGGTTGCCATCTGATGGAGATGGACAACTTGAAAGCCATGTCTCAACCTTCGGTTTTCTTGGCTCATAAGATTCTATTCCCATGCTAGCGACCTTGTGACTATGCACGCTGGCACTCGGATTATCGGGGTGCCTTTTTTAAGTATGATTTATTGTTATATAAAATATTTTCAAATAAAATATATTACTAAATTTTTATATTCTTACAACAATCATATATATATATATATATATATGAAAAGAAAGAAAAAATGTAATTGACAAAAGGTATTTTTTTTTATGTAAGCAGACATAACTATTCATAAAATTTTTTAAAGAAAAAGATTGTTTCTTTTAAAAAATGCACATAGGTACTTTTTGATATTCTATATATAGACACGAAAAATGAAAAAATGGAATTAAGCTTTAAGAGGACACCGTTAAAATTATATTTTTTCTTTCTTGTGTGTTTCTAGATTTAATTTTGAGTTTTAAAACAATTGGTAGTATAGTACGAATTGTTCTGTTCGAGTAAAGGCATAGTATCCTGAGAATAGTATTTTTTTTATAGTTCTGTACATGCAGAGAAAATAACTACTCTTAAGGTAGTTTTTTTTAAAAAAACATTGTCTTTATAAAACATCGATTTCAAATCCGATCACATTTTTTATTAGTATTTATTAATTAGTTATTAGCTCTTTAAATTAACATTCTACGTCATCATTCTAATGGGGGGTAATAAATGAGTGGTAAAACTGTAATAATTTGATAATGTTAATGACTATTACGTAAATTTTAAAAGTTTAGTGGTTGATATGTAAACTTAGTCGAAATTCAAGGACAACGGATATAGTTAATACATATATTAATATAATGTTTAAATCAGATTCGACCTATAAACACATTTACTTCGTATAGTTAAGTTAACACCTAGTAAGCGAACTAATGTTAGAGGTGTATTGATAGAGAAAAACTAACTTCACTAAAACAAAGTTATGGAGAAGCGTAGTTAAATCTCAATGCAGTGGCACAATTTGTTGAAGAGACAATTGTTAGGAAATGAGAAATTACGAAGGACATCCGGAGTTGATCCAAAATTCCTTTGCAGAGCATTCCAGCTTCGTTAGAAAGCGGTTAAAGCTCCAATCTTGATAATGAAGTCCAATTTAATTGCCATAACTCCTCAATTTCTGACCTCAACTTATCTAAGGTGTTGGAGTATAACTGAAGACCAGTAAGGACAGATGGGGCCTTGTCCATCAAAGTTTTGTGAAGATTTCTTCTTTTTAGAATTTTTTAATAAATTTTAATTGGGTCCTCAAATTTTGAAATTTTTCACCTTTTAATTTTTTTAATTTTAATTAAGCTCTCTTAAAATCTTTAAAAATTCTCATTAATACCACAAAAAAAATTCTCCTTGAACTCTTCAAATTTTTCAAAATTTTACTAACCTCAAAACTTAATTCCAAAATCCGTCACAAAATAAGTCATGAAGATTTGTATTTGATTATCTTAGATTTGATTTTATAATTAAAAATGTTAATAAATGATCAATTAAAGGTATTATAATAAATTTGTAAAAAACCGGATCTTAGTGCAACCAACTCCCCGTTCTACACTAGTTAAAATTTCAGTTCGTATTGGTTGAACTAGTTAGAATATTGTGCACCAATTGGTGCATGAATAATATTAAAAAAATATAAAATTTTAACTTTTTTACCGTTATGGTAATAAATAATAAGAACTTTACTAGAACATTGTGCATCAGTAATAATTTATATTTGAAATTTATTTAATATCATTTATTTGAAATTTATAAATATTTTAAAATCATATATTAAATAGATTTTTAAAAATATCGATAAATTCAAAATGGTACACTAAAATAAACTTATACTAATACACATCACACCAATTCAAGTAGAAAAACGATACATCCGTTCATGCTTTACTTATTACTATGTCTAAATTATATAAAAAAAAAAGGTTTAAATATTTCCTAAGTCTCTATTCTTTTAATAAATTTTTTTTTGGTGAGTAAAAGATTAGTAGTTACATCAACTTAAAAGAAAGTTATCATAATCTAAAGTCCGTTAGCGGATCCCCAACACTTCAGTAAGAGGAGTGTGTAAAATTTGTAAGCTTGATTTCCACGACAGGCTAAGTTTGACCAAGCGATCTGCAACCGCATTATCATCTCTCGCAATATAACAGATGTGCCAAAGGCTTTCTGAATGTAATAGTGTTTGCACTCTTCTAAATATTGTAACCCTCAAATCATCCCTTGCAATTTCGTTTAAAGCCTTTGCAACTTTTAGATTATCAGTGTATATTATCCCCTTTTGTATCCTCTTCCAAACATAATAAGAAGGCCATTCAAAATGTCTTGAAGTTTAGCTACAAAAGGAGAACACGTACCCAAAAAATTTAATTCCTATACTTTTATTTTCAAAAAAAATTTAATGTAACATTGTGAAATAAAAAAAAATTATTTAATAACCATGTAATTAAAAAATAACATAAATAATTTAACCTAAATTTTAAAATAAAAAAATAAAAAAATAAATTTAAAAATATGACATATTAAGGATTTTGATGGAGAAACGTGTGCTACTGCCAAAAGTCAAACACTGAACCGCAGTTAGCACCACTTCCGTTCACCAACTAAACCAAATCAAATGCCACACAACCTCCGCCCCCAATAACTTTGCTTTTGCTGCCTGCCACATTACCAATCTAAACTCGCCACCCTTCACCAATCTCTGATTTTGGGTGTCTCTTTATATAAAATATTACATCAAGATGTGCTTTTTCTTCCATACTGCTTCTCGAATTTTCCTTGGGTTTTGGAAAGTTACTTTTTGAGATTCCCCTATTTGATCTTTGGTGAAAAGTAAGGGCACCTCGGATTCCATTTAAATGCTTCCATGAGTTGATACTTCTTTGGTCATTTAAAACAGTCGCCATTTTTGAACATTTTTATTCAAAGAGAGAGAGCAAAGAAATGATGAACAGGGGATTTGAGATTCTCTTCCCGCCTTCTTATTCACATGCTTCGAATTGGTTGTTTCAAGAGAGCAAAGATATAAAATGGACTCGCCAAGAGAACAAGCTTTTTGAAAATGCTCTGGCTTTGTACGACCAACAAACTCCTGACCGATGGTTTAATGTGGCTGCAATGGTTCCAGGGAAAACAGTGGCTGATGTAATCAAACAGTACAGAGAATTGGAAGAGGATGTTAGTGATATAGAGGCAGGGCTTATACCAATTCCTGGATACCTCACTGATTCTTTTACATTCAATTGGGGAAATAATCATACGACGAGTGGAAAAACAGGGACTGGGACTCCACCTTGTGATCAAGAAAGGAAGAAAGGTGTTCCATGGACTGAAGATGAACACAGGTATTTTTGCTTGTCTTTGTTGATTCTTTTAATGTCATTTAGTTATGATTGATCACAATGTGCCTGTGCTTGGTTTATGAAGTTCCATTTGATGATTACATGACAGGCGATTTCTAATGGGTCTTAGAAAGCATGGTAAAGGGGATTGGAGAAGTATATCGCGCAATTTCGTGACGACTAGAACCCCGACTCAGGTGGCAAGTCATGCTCAAAAGTACTTCGTCAGGCAGCTCACCGGAGGGAAGGACAAGAGGCGGTCGAGCATCCATGATATCACAACACTTAACATCGCCAATACGCCCTCTTCTTCACCAGATCATGGAAAGCCTTCGTCTCTCAAAAATGCTTCTGCAGTAGCCGGGATAACAAATGAAGTGCTGTTTGATTTTGAGTGGAACCTACAGAATGAAGGAGCAGCCATTGTTTTCGACCAGAGGAGTAGTGGCAATGCCTCGCTGTCTCCTTTCTGTGAGATTCCTTCATATGGACCTAAGCTGGATGAACAAAATGTGGCAAGTGGAAGTCTGCCCACATCTCAATTCGGATCTTACCGTGGGATATAAGCTATCTGTGCCCATACCTCGTGTATAAACCTTGAATATGCATAACATGGTTTTGGTTTTGTTGTCACCAGCTTAGATTAATGATTCGTAAGTATGCCATGTCCTTGCTGATGAGCTCTCTTTATCGGTTGTATACAAATTCCATGCTTTCCGGATTCTATTACCAGAAATTGTTGTCTCTTCATTCTTTTTCAAATTGTCACACACGATTCCAAAAACCGGCAACATTAGCAATCCAATTTAATCAAACCATTAATAATAAATATTTAAAAAAAGAAAAAGAAAACATGTTAATTAAAAAAAAAATTTAATGAGGGCATCTTCCTATGGAATCCTATTACAGGTAAGGTTGATTGAGGGCATCTTCCTATGGAATCCTATTACAGGTAAGGTTGATTGAGGGCATCTTCCTTTTTCTAATGCAGTGGGATAGGAATCTTAATTAATGAGGAAGAGCATACGTGACCACCTTTATACTTCTCAATTTATTATTTTTTAATAATTTCTTTAGAAAGTTTAGGCCAATATTGTCGGAAAGAAAAGGGTTTGGCAAAAGTAGTAATATCATGGTTTTTCATTTTGGTAAAGAACACATAAAAATTGTAAGAATCATCATCTCTCCCTGGTTAGTGCAGTGAGGAATCCTGATGCTACTTTTACCTAGAGTTTACTGTTGCAAGAAAACTATCACTAGGAGACGATACAATTCTAAAGAAAATGAAAAGTTCTGGTTGTGGCTTTTTTTGTTGATGACAATGACAAATAAAGAAGTAGTGTTAATGCTCAAAACGTGGCAGAAAAATGAAGAGCAAAGCAAAGCAAGAGTTGCCATTGATGCTTTTCTGAAAATATACAATATTTTTTTTTTCTTTTGGTCACTATTTTTTGAAAAATGTTACACAAATTTAAGTAATGTTATGCTAACTCACTCTAGATTCTCATTTAGGTATACACATTCCCTCTTCCAACATTATAAAACACACAATATCAACTTTATAATTCACACTCTACTCAAGTATCATCCTAATAACATAAATAAACTATCATCTTTAGTAGTTCTACCATCACATACAGTATGAACCACCGTCTTTTTTATTGGCTCTTTGCATTATCTATGTAAAACCACCTTCATTATCTATAGCATGATCTAAAACTGTATGATGATGTTATCTGAAATTTGATTCCAACGATTGGATCTCAACTAAACAGATCTCATCCAATTTGTGGCCAAAAAATTGTTTTGGGGGGGGGGGGGGGATAATGGTAAGAAATATCTCCATGCTTTAACAAATTTGTCAACGTAGTATCTATAGTTTCAATTTGTCCAATTTAATACACGTACTTTTGATTTCTTTAACCTTTTGGTATTCCGAGTTAATTATTATCAGAAATTGAAAATCCCCATTATCTTTGATCATTCATGTCACATAAAAAGGACACACTAAATTTGTCATTGGCAGTTAATAAAAGATTAATCGAAGAGTTAAAAAAAGTAAATTTTGAAGTTGAATTAAAATGATCAATACAATCATTATTTTAAAAGTTGTCCATTTTTTTTTCAAGTTATAATTGCAATCAGAACTGTAATATTTATGTATTATGGTACTTGAAATAAAAATAATTATCTGAAAATCTACGTAAAGGGTGACCATGAGATACCATTTGTGCAAGTGACATATTGCTTAGAGATGAGACCTGATCAAAACAATCAGTGGCAAATTTGGAGAGTTGACAGGACCTCGACCTCTCCCGAAATAAAAATTTTTTATTTATCTTTTTTAAAATTTTAAATTTAAATTGTAAAATTGTACTTTATCTTTCCAAAAATAAAAAAAATTGATTTAATTTCAACTCCTCTCTAAATTTTTTTTGACTTCGTCCATGACAATAATGGTTCAGCCCAACCATCCAATCTATGGAGGTTGAGCTACTTATTAGTCCAAAATTCGATTGGGCCAAACAAAAATGATTCGAACACCACAACTATCCCTTAAACAACAAAAGTGCTGAAGGAACGTGGTAGAAAAGCCTAAGCCAATTCATAATAAAGACCCTTTGAATCCATTTAACTTAATGCTTAGCTTCACAGAGTCGTCAGTATTATGGTCCAAAACTAAGGCCATTGCCCTAACGACATGGTCCATCCTCCACCCAGTAATAAGGGCTGTCATCGCTTCACATCACAGGGACAGGAAAATTTATGACGGAAAACAGGAAATGCCAAGTGCTGAAAAATGGTTCCACATCTCAGTTATGACAATGGAAAACAAGCATTTATGGAGTTATTGTCACTCTTTGTCCCGCGGGGACTATGACCCTTAATCACGTTGAAAACCAAAGCCCAAACCACACATATTGTCTATGATGTAGCTACCTCTATTCCAACATTGCTTTGAAATCTCGTTCCACTGTCACCTTCATGCTTATCTCACCTACGGAATTCAATACTGGACATTAAAATTCCACATCTTTGATTGGACCTTGCAAGGAAAAAAATGAAATGCAATCCTCTAGCATCTAACCCCACTTCTTAGGTCATCACCCTTTTTATATCCCTGAAATGAAATTTTCATTATGTTTATATATATATATTATATCAGCATTAGATAAGCTAAGATAATGAGGGAAATGAGACTCACTTTTGCTGCTTTCCCTTTAATATTTGCTGTGCATTCAAAAAGCTTTATTTATGAACATGACGTCTTTGATTACTTGACCCATGGATGCACTCCAATAGAGATGCAAAAACTGAAAACTGGGGCCTTTTTCGGTCAAAAAATATCCTTAGCAGGCAACAAAGTTCAACATGAAATTGTCTTCTGCCAAAGTGGTAAAGGGGATGGGATGGTTGGTTGGTTTCCCTCGTATTCACGCCAATGCCCACACTCCAATATTCAAATAGATTCCCTCTTCTTTCTTTTTTCATGTTGGAAAAATGGGCCAATCTCTCAACCATTCTATTTCCAGAACAGGATCAAGAAATGGCCAACAAAAGAGAAATAAAGTAGGCCCTGACACCACCTCAAAAGCAGCGCTGATAAGAAGAGTATCGAGTGCTTGTCTCCCTGTGTTCCCTTCCCTTCCTACCTTCTGCTACTTTTGACCAACCCTGCAACCCCCCCCCCCTCCCCCTTTTTTTTCCTCTTTGCTTCCCTTTCCCTACCTTCCATTTTCTCCTCTAATCTTCTTAATCTCAGGTTTAGTAGTCTTATAACACTCTATATGGTTAGTAATTTCTTGTGTTCTTTCTTCCAAAGAAGTGGAATTATGAGCCAATTATGACAAACAATGACATGCCAGTATCTGATTGCGGGAGGGGGGGGGGAACTTGGGTATTAATAATTATAGTGAAAATAAACAGCAATTATATGTATACATTCCAATACGCCAGATGCATGGCTCATGCATTTATGTGTGAAAAAAATGAAATGCTATGTTGAAAACCGTAATTAGCCCCTGCAGTCAACATCTATGAACATTATTAATATGCATTTGCTTTGCTCACCCACAAATTAAATTCCTCTGCCAATTACTCATTTCAATGACAAATCCTATCCTATCCCCTCCCTTGCTTCAGTATTCTCCTCCTTTTCCTTTCCCTTTTCAGTTTTCACTTTATTCACAATAATTCGTCAATAAATTAAATACCCCTCTTAAACCTTAACAACTGCCCCTTCTTCCTTGTTCAAAGCTTCACATATCAGAGTTCCTTTCTCTTTTTCTCCTCTAGAATGTCGAGAAGAACAATCAAGCGAGTGAGTTTCAGTCCTGACGTCAGTGAAAGGCCTAAGCTGTTTGTGAAACATGGAGGCAGCGCCACAACTAGAGGAGGTAACCGAAGAAGGGTGGTGGTTGGGATTTTCACGTTTAGGCTTGTGGAAAGGTCAAGCTTTTCACCAGCAAGTTTTTTGAGACATGTTGGGGCTAAAGTTGCAGGCGCTTTGCGTTTCGTATCCATTCGAGGCAACTCTTCGCGTAAGGTTTCTTCTTCCAACCTACCCAGGTCTCGATCGCTGGCTGAATCTATCGACTCCCATCGTGCTGAAGCTATTGAAGATTGCATCGAGTTCTTGAATTCTTCTTCCTCTTTGTCAAGGTCAAACTCGGTTACCACATGTTCTTGCTAGAAATTTGAGTAAAATCATATGTAAATGAAAGGGAAAAAGAAAAGGGATTCCAGATAATTCATTGATCGCTTAGTTTCCAATATTTGATGGTTATTAACAATCATTTGCTACCATAAACTTTCATGGAAAACCATTCTATGGCTGGCCACGGCAGAGGGTTGAGCCTGAGCAAATATTCCAAAGGAAAAAGTCAGTGTTAGGACCCTAGGTGATAGCTCAGTAAAATACACCACTTGGTTTCTCATTTATTTCAGTTCTTTGGATTTTAAGATTGTTTGGACCAAGTCCACCTGATTACGTAGTTTCAAAAGTATTGAGACTACAGAGAATTACAAATAAACTCTTGATAGTTTCATAACATGAATAACTCGTATGATATACTATGGGTTTAGCTCAATGATTTAAAAATTAGAATGGAAATCTTAACTTCGAATCATGATTTCTTACAAAAATACTAGTCCTTGTTTGGAACAAGATGCCAAGATGACTGATGGTTTGGGGGACAGACAGGGCATAATGAGAGAAGAGCACTCCACTTTCTCTTCATAGAAAGAACGTAAATTGTATATAAAACAATAACAGTAATCATTGTTTCTACATTAAAAACTCCATCTCACAATGGGTTTACCCTTCTTTTTATTTTTAATTCAAGCATCCAAAGAAAGCTTTTCAAGGTCCCGGATACCATGACTGGAAGCTTTCTTCATCTCAAGAGCTCTCTTATAAGGAGGGGCAATGGGAGGCTGGACAGGATCCAAACTCTGGTAAGTTCCATCAGCAACTTTTGGCAGTGGATATGAACGGTCAGAATCGTACCCACTTAGGTCCCCGCAAGCTAAAAATGGAATATAAACCTTATTTGGTCCTTCTAACCATCCACTACTGCAATCTGACAAATGAATAAAGGAAACAAGAAAAACAATAAAGTATAAACCTTTTACTAAAGAAAGAGGATTATTCAAGTATATCTAAATCTTAAGTAGGAAATCGGATTCTTTCGCAACCATGATGTCCATTTACCTAGATCATCTCCACCCGAGGGACTGCCAACCATTTCCAGGAGACGATGCAAGTCTTTTGGATTGAATCCTTCAGGTGGTGAATAATTCTCACAAACTGCAAATGCCTCTGTATTAGAAATACGACAAGAATTAGCCACTTTCAACTTAACATCAAGTTGTTTAGAAATTGCTATGAAGCAATAAAATCCAAAGAGAGGAAATGAAAGGAGGTGAGAACTAGATATAACATATAATGTTTAAATGCCCCTGCTTATACATAGCAATCAATATAGAGCATTCCACAGGTTCGGTTACAATGCATGAGCCAATGTCTCATATTCACCAAAAGAAAAAAAGCTATGTTGCTAAACAAACTTAAAAGCGTGAAAGATAAAGTCAGAAGATTCTAAGTATAATACAACCAATATATCAATATGTTCTAAAAAGAGAAGGAACAAAAAAACAAACTGAAGCAGCTGCCAAGGAGAAGTACATGTATGATCTACTCATGTCATTCCTACCTATGCTGGAGTTTCTGCTGCTTTTTGGTTTTGCAAAAGTAACTACAGGGAAAAATAATTTCAGCTGCAAGAAAGAATAAAAAAGGAATGAGTGTTTATCCATTTAAGGAGTTTGATATTGTAATAAGCTTTGTTACTAAATCTCACAAAACTTAGACACTAAAATTAAGTGTTTTTGGAAAACTTTACCTGGCAATACAGAAGACTGGTATCTTTTCCACGAAATATTTTTGCAATGAATTTTCCACCTGGTCTAAGTATATGAGTAACAATTGTTAAACCCTGCATTAAAATGCAAAATCATAAACAAAGACCGGCAAATTCAGGGAAACAAAAAGAAAGAATATGATGTAATACACAGGAAAACTATATTATCAAGTTTCACAAATGGTAGGATCTTAGTGGGGATGGCCGTATATGATGAGACATATCACAATTCACATCCATGCACATCACACATCCAGAATTATTCACAAAACTGAGTTTCTCATTACAGATGCAGATCAACACAAGGAATTAGAACACTTACGGCGAGAATGAGTTGGGACTGAACAAATTCATCCATGTCATGAAGACCAGTTACTGAAAATCCAGAGAGAATAAAACAAGCTTAAGAAGCTTAAGGGGAAAAAAAAGAAACAACCAAAATGCTTTAGACTGTAGGCTAAGTTAGAAACTCGAAATATTGTTTTACCATCAGGAGCACCATCACACACAACAAGGTCAGCCTTACAGCCATCAAATTGTCTAATTACCTGCAAATGACTCAAATAAATAACAAATGAAATTGATGTCATATATACACATTCGATAAACAATATAGGTCAAACAAATTAAACCTTAGCTCCAAAAAGTAAATCATATATATGTACTATCCATATTTTCTAACCATTTCACGATTCTAAAACAAGCACAGTGAGTACTGAATCATCTTAGATTATAAAAGTGGATCACGGTTTCCAATTTTCATGCAATTATCAACAGAATATTGGACCTAAGTAGAAAGCTAATAATTAAGACTCAACATCAAAACAACATGCAAACACCCCACTGAAGTAAAGAATCTTGCCTATAATAATTGGTTCTGTCCCAAAGCACTTTTGGCATTCAGGGATTCTCCTAATGTGACCATCCAAAATACAAGCATGGAAACTTTCTAATCATCATAAACTGGAAAGGCAGGTTAAAAAAAAAGGAAGTCCTCACCACTTCAGCTGTCCTGGCATTAGTTATATCGCCCTGCACTTGGATGACGCCCTCAATTGGAGCCATTGGCTGTAAATCAATGGCTACAATTAGAGGAAGCTCACCATCCCTGCAAGTTATAATAAAGTTAACGAAAAATGGTAGCAGCAAATTAAATTTCAGGTGCAAAAGGAACGAGCAGGCAAAACCAAACTACAAGGTGTGTACTTCGGCATGCCTCCTAATTCCTTAAGCAAAGAAGTAAACACTAAACGCATGAATCAGGCAAATAGACACCAAGAAGTAAGCAGAAAAAGAAATTACTTTGAAACAGGTGATTGCTTGGAAGGAAGATACAATTTGCGGCTCAAAACCTGTCGGCATTATTAGCAAGCATGTTAACAAAGAAGACTAGTTACTTAAAGTAGCTGATCTGGTTATCATCACTAAATAACTGCAGACCTGACTCCAGCTACCAGGGGCAGCACATAAATCTACCACACGCTTAACTCCTACACATCAAATCAGAATCAAAACCAATGAATTCAATGTTCTACGCATATATTTATGCATAGACACATATAAGAGAATTTGACCTTCAAAAATATTGAATTCTTCGTCAATCTGGAGAAGCTTAAAGGCACTCCGAGCACGCCAACCTTCTTCTTTTGCTTTCCGATAGTAAATATCCTGAATATCAAACAGCTTACCCTTGTTATAAGTCACTGAAAATCCCAATAAAGAAATTAATACCAAAAAAAACTCACCCTCTTATCCCTGGAAGCTTTACCCATTAGTTTCAAAATATGATACCGTTTCCTTTTTTTAAATACACGGAGGAATAGGGAAATTTCTTAGTTCTAACTTCAAAAACCCAGCCGTCGAGGTCGAGGGTTTTACAGTAAAAAGGGCGTGATCGGACAATCATGAAGGAAAAGAATGGGCAAAACTACGTACCCCGAAAAAGATAATTGGGCCGTAAAACAATGGAAACCGGTTCAACAACCATGGGCTTATTTGCCTATTAAGCTATAATAAAAAAAAACCCCACTAAGTTTGATCGAATAGACTGTTTCCTTTCTTCCTTCTCATTCTTTTTAACATTTTCTTTTTCTAGTGATTTTAAATGCTTCAACTCCATGAAACAGAGGAAAGTGTCTTGAAGCAGACTGTTCATTGCATAAACATAGTATATACTATTAATGAAGTCTGAATCACCTTGCTGTCTCAATAAAATTACCTTGAATTTCTCTCTGGACACTGTTTTATATATCAGTTCTATTGAAGCATATGAAAAGAACAAAGGGTCCTTAAATGTCTGTACAGATTTACGGGGTCTCATTTATGTACGTTTACTGTACTCCCTTTTTATTTTTAATTGGATGAATGGGATTTCTTTCTTAATATTAAGAAAAATATAAACTTTAAGATGCAAAACTTATTTCTTTTTGAATACTCTCTTTTTTGGAGGACTGTTTGCTCAATCAAGTATTTGGGTTTCAAGTTGCCAACTGATCCCTAACCCCAAGCTTCCAATAAATTATGGGAATGGTGAAGTAATTGGGTTTGTAGCTTCCACTCATTTTTTTTCCTTTTGACCAAGTGGAACTCAGAAGTTCAAAAGAACCCTCTTGGCATACAAAGTAGATTTATCTATTATAAGCAGTTGTTGATTGGACAGTGAAAAAAGAATGTAAGAAATGGATTGAAGCAAACCCTATGGAGTACACACTACTGAGTAACAACTCGTGGATTTACTGATATAATAAATGTCGAGTCCATGCATTAATCAGGCCGAATTTAAGAGCTGCTGCAGTTGTGGGACTGCTTGACAGTGTGGCTAACATAACAGTGCCAGATTTGGAGTAACTGCAATGCAAGCTCAATTCTTTCTCTGTCATGGCCACGTGCATTATTACTGAATTAAAAACAACACCCAAAGTTGTAATTTGAATAGTAGGCAGGGGATCTAGATTTCCAACTGTTTCTAATCAAAGGTGGGGGAGAACATGGGGATTGGTCCACATTTTCCAGGATGGACCACTCCATTTTAGATCAAACCAATGGTTTTTTTAATATTTTTGTTCAGCAGCGAAGTAAGCCAAATCTGGATGTTTGTATATCACCCAATGGAAAAGGATTGAATGAAATAGTGACACCACGTCATTTGTGTCTCTTTTTTAATAGTTTTATGCCACATCAGTATTTTCATTTTTAATTTCAACATTTCATCCTGAAAAAAATCAAATTACAATTAAAATCTTGAAATTTAGGATGAAATTGTTGATGTGTTATAAAACTATTGGAAAGGAATAATATCCATGTTTCATACAATCCTTTCTCATCACCCAACTCCTGGAATTCATGAGTGGTGGCCGTATTTATTCTTCTGCTTAAACAGTGGGAGAAATTCAAGCAATAAAATGGGCTGGTGGGTGGAGAGGTAAGGGAAGATTCTGGTTTATGAGCTAATTTTGGAGACATTAATGGTCTGGTTTGGTGTATGGCTCTATACTATGCTATGTCAATAAAACAGAGCTAGACAAGAAATTCTTATGTAAACTAGGTTCTAATTCAAGCATCTCACCCTAGCAAAAAGGGAAATAAAAGGTGAAAAAAGCAGGTTGCAATTGCCTTATTTATCTCTCAACTTCAATGGAGGTTGGCAGCCCATTAAAAATAGAAAAAGGAAACGATTTTAGTTCACCTATACCATCAAATCCATATGCTTAATCGATTCCGTTGACACAAATGCATTGAATTTTATCACCTTACTAACTTAATGATTGTATTCATATCTTCATTACCGACTTTCTCATTAGAGGTAGATTGTATTCATAAGCTTTTTATGTTTTAACTTAATGATTGTTTTCCTTCGTTGGAGATTTCTAGAAGTTAAAAGAAGAAGAAGAAGCAATCACGTGGCTCAAATCAATGCAGCATTACTTGCCCTGAATCTAATCTCTGATAAGTCCTTATCGAGCCAAGCCAACCCTTAGGGCCACAAAACAATGCAAACATCTCATTTTCATCGATTCATCAAATGGCCATCACCAAAAAATATGGTGATATCCTGGAAGAGTGAAGATGCAGAAAGATAGGGTAGGAATAGCAGAGAGCAAGCAGTGACATTAGGCATTGGCCATTAACACATTAAAGATTTGTATGTAGTCAAATTACTAGCAAAATATACATATTTTTTATTTTTTTAACTAGCACCACAATCAATTTTTTATTTGTAAGACAAAGTTTTAACGTAATGAAAAACAATGGCCAAATTAATATAAATTATCTCTTTTTGTTTTTAAAGAACTTGAGCCTTTTCCTTTTCCTTTTCTTTCTTGGATGGAACCCGACCGTCCGTTCCGGCAAGGATGGCATACTTGTCCTTCCTTGTCAAGTTGGTGCACTCAAATCCCAATGTCCCAGCCAGCACCCTTTGGATGTAGTTTGCAACTTCAATGGCTGATTTTCCACCTTTGCAAGTAAGCTCTGTAGGCAGCTGGTTCAAGAAGGTGATTTCGTAAGTAGGCATCGGATTCATGAATACAAAATAAGGATCCAACAATTTGTGTCCCCGAACAGTTGTCCCGTGGAAAACTGTTTGTTTCGTGTTGATTGCAACAGGCACGATTCTATCAGTGAGTTCAGCGAACAGTGCACTGAATCTTAGCAGAAATGGTTCTCGGCAGGTAGTCCCTTCAGGACAAATAACCAAGTCACCTTCCTCCAGAAGGCGCTTGATGTCGGCAGCATCTTTTTCTCTTTCTCTCGATAATGCAACAGCCCGAATGGGCGAAATAATTTCAGTGAATTTGCTAATACTATAAGTAACACAACTGATTTTTCGGCCTAAGGCAACCGCTGTGACAACTGGGTCTAAAACTGTTCTATGGTTGCAAACAAAGAGGACTCCACTTTGGCCTTTCCTAGGTGCTGGTGGTGGGGTACCCTTAACAATCAATTTGATCCCCAACAACCTGTAATTATATCGAGCAATTCGCTCCGGCAATGGGATGTTGGTGTAGACCCTGAGTAGGGAGAGGATGAAGCCTATAGGAAGCCATAGGAAGGTCAACAGAGCAGCCAAAGGGGTTGGCCTTTGGACTAGGCGGCCCTCATGAAATATAACAGGGCTTAGAAGCTTGTTCCTTGGCAATGGTTCGCATTTGGTTCTTGGCACCATGTATCCTTCCTGAACATAAACAAAATCAACGTAAAAAAGGCCAATTAATTCCATAAGTTTATTCAATAAAACTTGAAACTTTTTGGTGTACTCACTTCACCTACAATCATCTAACCACCATCTTGCCATGCATTAACTCCACCAAATAATATTGCAGCTCAAGAATATGAAGCTATACGTAAGGAATCCATGCACATGTTAATTTTTTGTTTTAATTATTATTACAGAGTTAATTCAAAAGTATTAGTACTATATTTATGATTCATGTTACTTTCATGTAAAAGTACTTTTCCTTTTCTTCTTCTTATTAATTGGGAGACAGCCCATTGAAAACATCACGAGGATGGCGCTGCTGCTTGGAACAAATGGATCATGATTTGTATAAAAACTAGAGGTACAAAAGAGTGGTTATGGCACGAAAAAGTTGTGTTCTTAAGTAGAAAATTAATTGAAGAAAAACTGGCCTGAATATTGAATTGCAACTTGTTCTTTTGATAATCTTTTCAGCAAAAGAAAAGCTAGAGGAGAAAATTATTTCTGGGTTAGGAAAGGTGTTGAGTAAAGCTAAACGTAAAATTAAGAGTATGGAACACTGTGGACCATTGGAATATGAATTTTGTAACTATAAAAAGGCTATAGGAATCTAAAGATCAAAAGGGACAAGCACCTCAAGCAAAAACATTATTGGATCATAAACACACTCACAAAACATAATCTAATGTTTAAGGGATCTGTGTTAGTCCTATATTAAGAAACCATTTGTAGAATTGTTCAAATATGTCAGTAAAAAAGAGAAAGGAGTGAGGGTTTAGTTAGTGAGGCTGAACCTTGCATAATGACATGAAATCATGGTCGGTTTCTCTGTCTCCTAGCCCCAAATCTGGCAAGTTGGCGCCGAATTCTTTCAAAACGGCAGCCCTTTTGTGTTCGCCGACGAGAACTCCAGGTTTAATGGCAAAACCAGTTGCCCTGCCAGATTTCGTCACTTCCAACTCTGTTCCAATAACCTTGTCAGCTCCTAAATATGTCCTGGCAAAGGGTTCCACCATGATCCTAGGACTCGCCGTAATAATGTATCGTTTGCCGAAGGAACTGAAAACTCTCCAGGTGTCTGGATGAACATCCTCGGCATAAAACTTGGGCAAGACCGATCTCGAAACGAGCTCAATGTCTCTAACTTTTAGCCCGGAAAAGGCGATGAAAATGAAGGTATTAATGGCTACGGACTCCGAGATGAACAAGTACGTAAAGTACACAAATGGAACGGATGTTAACAGAACAAGTGCTCTAACAAGGCTACCAGCTTCAAGAGCAACAAGCATGAAATAAGGAAAAGCACTTCGTGACACGAGAAGTGTCCCGTCTAAATCCGCAGCCACTGTCTGATTCGATCTTCCGTTGCTGTTACATTTCGAAATCGGTTCGAAACAACGGTGAGCCCCCATGATTGTGGAAGAGAAGTTCGAAGATAGCCTTAGCTAATTGGCTTTTGTTAGCAATGTTGAGAAAGGAGAAAGGAGAAAGAGGGCTTTAATAGGATTGGAGAAAGATAGCAAATGGCAATGATATTGTTGAAGCTACTCGTCAGCTTTTATAATTTAAGAAAAATAAATAAAGAAAGAAGCAATGTAGTTGAGACTTTGAAGGATAAGAAAATGAAATATTTCTAATTAATAGATCCCTCAAAAAAAAAAGATTATTATTTTAGACTTTTGATTAACCTTTTCAACGACAAAAAGATTATATGCATAATATAAATTTTACGTACAAATTTGGGCAGTTGAGTGTCGTCCGAGTAGTTGGAAATCAGATACCCGTCATTCAATTAGCCTATATTTTAGTTCTCGGACGCCGCCCACAGCCGCTTCACCAAAGCTCATATTTCGGCTCCACTTCATTCCTTGATTGCTGCCCTCTTTAGGTTAAATGGTTTGATATGAAATTTTCATGGTTTTCAAACTTCTTTCATTTTTAACAATAATATATATTAGGAACAATTATAATCTACTTTTTGTAAAATCTAACGAGTGGCTCCAGTGATAAAAAAAATATTGTTCGTCTTACGAGATTCAGATTCGAGCACCAGTATGGGCAAGATATGTGTATCTTGTCAAAAGGTTAAAAAAATATGAGTATATATTATTATGTAATCACATCCGTATATTAGAAAGTGACCAATAACTAATTACCACGTGGCTTATGTTCTCAAAGAAAAAAAAATGATATAAAAAAGTAAATAAGACATTAAATTGAATGAGATGTAAGGGGAGAAAAACAGCTGGATGAGGCTTCAGCAGTTGAGCCAACTGGAGACTGGAGGTGCTTGACTTTTAATTAATGCAAGGCTATTATCTTTTCTAAATATTTCTTTTATATAAATAATATATTTTTTTAATAATCTTATTATAAGATATCATCATATTAGTTCTGTTTAAGATAATTTTTATAATTATTTATAGTTTCTCATTAATTTATAAATAGAATAATAATGCGCTTCAACGCATTCAAACTCACGTCCTATATCGACAACAAAGTCAATATCAATTGAACTAAAACTCAATTACCTATTTTATTTAATTTTAAAATATAAATAATGTAAAATTATTTATTAAAATGTGTTTTCTGTTTTGGATTTAAGAAAATTTTGCTATCCGTGGTGAATGGATAGAGTGCACATAAAGACTTGACCTAAAATAAAATAAAAAATTTACTTTTACTTCTTGAAAATTTATAAAATTTTAAGTAAATATATGTTAAATTATAATTCGATCTCTCAAAAATAATAAATAATAAAAATTTGATATAATCTTTTTAAAAACTATAAAGATATATATCAATATCAATATAATAGTAAAATATAATTTTAATTCTCATAAAAATATATAACTCAAATTCAATTCTCTAAAAAAAATTTCCCCTAACTACCCATAAAAGACAAGGTTCTTAGTGTTCATCTCCCCATACATTATTTTAGGGTACATATCTCCTTTACATTTTTTTTCTTTGATATAATGCTTACTTCCGGTCATTTCTTCACTTGGAACTTTGATTTGGAATTTGGAATTTGGAATTTATTTGTTATGTAGACGGCAAGAATGAAATGTATATATTATGAATAAATTAATTGAGATTCAATTTAATATATATTAAAAAAGTATAAAAATATTAATTTATTAAATTCAAAAATGTTTTTAAGATTTTAAATTTATTATTAAATAGAATTCTAGCAAATTCATGAATTTGAAAAATTAGAAAGTTGCATTTCTAAATAATTAACTACCCAGTTTACGTAATTTTTTAATTTTGAATCCGAATTCTAAAATCTTAAGTTCCCAAATACTATCTAAATTATATTTTTATATAAATTTAAAATAAAATATATTTTATCAAATATTTTTGGATATTATGTTCGAGGTTTGTGACTATCTCTCTCAACAATGTTATTTCTGAAATCCAAATATGAGTCTCTTTTTAAAAGTGTAATGTGACTTATTACTTCAGTCAATATTTATCAGTACTATATGATATCGATTTAATTTAATAAATTTGAAATAATTTTTAAGAAATTTTATTAATTTCATTATCAACTAAATTAAAATTCTATGAAATGAAATAAAAGAATAATGATTGTATTATTATAGCTTAAAACAGGCATTTTCAGTTGAGCCTGTAATGGAAATTTATGAAGACTTTTTAAAATTCCAAGGGGGGTAGATATTGACATCAACCAACTTGGACTGGTCTCTTGTAGCCAATAAGAAAGCGATTAAATAAAATAAGGTCATCAAACCAACAATTAATTAAAAGCAGTATTTTGTTGTTGAAAGGTAGGAAAGTTTTAGGCTTTTATTTTTCCTATCTATATTTTATTTTATTGGGTAAACTGTACAAATGTCATCCAATTATTATTGTGTTTTTGTTTTGGTTACTCAATTTTAAAAATTTTTAATCTAAGCACTAAACTTTGTATTTATTCCTATTTTGGTCACTTACGGTTAAATTGATAACATAAATAATGACATGATATTTTTCTAACTGGTATAGTGACACATTTAATCACCAATACTTACATATTCTATCAATTTGATCCTAATTCTAAATAATTCAATCAATTTAACTCTTTACGTTTACAAATTCTATCAATATGATCCTCACACTTCCTAACCATGGCCCTTTGGGTCTTCACTACGCTCCACCACTGATTATTTTGTAATTTTTTAAAGTTGAATGATCAAAATAAAAACTTACATATAATTAAGTGATCTTGGGTGTAGTTTACCAAAATAAACGGCAAAGCAAATTATCAAAAGAAATGAGAAACCACATATTAGTCTCTAAAACTCTTAAAACATTCAAATTATATATAATCATATAATATTTTAATAAAATAATTAATAATATTAATTATTTCAACTAATTAACAACATTATAAAAATATAGAAATTGATTTAATTAGTTAATAATATTATAAAAACAATTTAATTAATTAATAATATTATAAAAAAATTAACTTCTAGAAACAATGAAGAAAGCAGAGGTGAGAAAAAACATGAAAAAATGGAAGAGTCAAATCTCAAATTAAAACCACAATGATATGATTATAGAAAGAAGAAAAAAAATTAACGCACCGTAAAATTCTATGTATTGACTTAATAGTTAGAGTGTTCATTATTTCAAGAGTAATTTAGATTCGAATTATATTAATCGTGTTGTTATTGGGACTTTATTCTCTTATTGTAATTCAAAATAATAATAATAATAATAATAATAACAACGCCCTGTTTAAACAAAAAAAATTCCTTAAACTAAAAACTGGAGCTTAGCGTTTGCCACGAAAATTGGCACAAAAGCATGTGTGGGAATTTAACTTCTAGAAACAATAAATTATAACCAAATGACAAAGCAGAGGTCAAAACAACATGAAAAATAAAATCTCAAATTTAAAAGCACCAAAATGATACCAGAATTAAAATCCAACAACCCTTAATAAGTCTAAAACTCTTGTAAATCAAGAAAGATTTCCTTAGGCAAAGCAGTCATGGATTTAGTTAGGTTGAGCCACCAGATTTTTATTTTTTTTTAAAAAAGGAGGAAGATTAAGAAGAAACTGCTTTTGGTTTATACAAATAATTTGTATGAAAAATGTTGTAAATTAGCAGCCCAAGATATAATTTGTAATTATCCCAATACAAAATTAGGAATGTTGATCACAACCAACATAGCGGCCTACTTCGGGAAGGTCCATTTTCATATTAATTCCCTTTTCCCCCCAAATTTTATATGCAAAATGTTGACATTAATTTGTTAGGCTATAGTTTTTCTTTCATTAGTGTATAATATAATATAATATACGCTTCGCTTTCTTCGCATTTATAAACCTCTAATATTAGTTGTTATAGTCATATAATGGGAGAGTAGGAAGAAAGTGAATAACCGATAGTTTTCGAATCCACTAAGATACTTTTTAATAAGAAATTTTATTTCTTCTTATATTTAAATTTGTTCTGTAATTTGATATCAACAACCTCTTTGCATTTGGTCTTACCTAATTTATCGGCAGTTCTTCCAAACCCATTTTTCAGTACAGTTGATCATAATAGAAGTAATCAGTGTAAATATAAGGAGTATTATTAAGTATATTTGCAGCAGTTGAATTTAAAAATTTCCATAAACAAATTTAAAGAATTACTATGTGTTTTTAATTCAACTTTAAGAAAAGCGTTTTTTTTTCAATATATTTATGAACATTTTTAAATTTCGTTGTCGATATATAAAATAATTACTCAAAATATAGTTGAATTCAACGGCAAAGTAAGAGGGGCATTCCGCTAACTATTTTTTTTTAAAATATATATATATATATATACGCATTTTTTTTAATTCAACTTATGAAAAATGTTTCTTTTAATATGTTTATGAAATTTTTAAATGTTACTACTAGTGTATAAAATAAAATGAAAAATTTTATTTTAAGTCTAAAAAATTCATGATTAAGTTATAGCTTTACCTTCAAAAATAATAAAATTTCAATTTAATATATTTAAAAATTATAAAAATATAAATTAATATAATAAAATTACATTTTAATTTTCATAAAAATATATAATTAATCTCAATTGATGAACTGATGTATTTGATCCAGATTTGCGCATTGATATAAAACAAAAAAAAGAAAATGATTGCCCGAATTAAGCTTTAATTTAATCTCATGGAGGAAAATAACCATTTTAAGTCTATTTTAGTTCAGTAATACATAATTATAAATTATTAATGGGTGGAATAATTTAGATTAAGACAATCTAAGCTCTCCATGGCATGGCATGTCATGTCATGTCATGTCCTTATTGAGAATTAACATGATGTGTTAAATCAAATGATACCGTACCATGTAAAAGAAGAAAGTGAATTCAATGCGGTAGAAATAAACATCATTTCTTTTCTTTTTTACGTTAAACACATTCTTCCTTTTTATGGGAAAATAAATATTTGTAGTAAGCCCTTTTTCCTTTTCAAGCATTTTCTTAAAACAGAAACTACTCTTTTTTTTTTTTTTTTTTTAGAATAAATCGAATTTTTTATCACGTTTAAAAAAACACAACAAAAAGTTAAAATTAAGTCTTAGATAAACTCAAGTTTTAAAGTATTTCCGTAACGATTACATTAAAAGCATCTATAGAAAGGAAATTATAATCAAATGCGTGAATGAGTCAAATATTAATTAGGTTACTAAAAAGGTTAACAATATTTGGTTTGGATACCAACTTTTATAATAAAAGTTAATAAGATAATGACAAAAACCCCTCTTGTATTTTAATCAAAATTTTAATGTGATACCTATATTTTTAATTTATTTGATTTGATATCTCAATTTTTTTTCTATTTAACCTTTTGGTACCTCAAGCTGATACATTTATTTATGTTAGTGATTGACACTTGAGTCAATGAATAGACATTGTATGTTACGTAGATGTCACATTAACGATTAATTAATTATTTAAAAATTTAAAATATTAAAAATATATATATTTAAATAAAAAAATACTAAATTTTTTAAAAAGTTATAAAAATTATTTTTAAATAATTTTTTAAAAAATTAATTGCTTACATGATATACATGTAAATGCCAAAGTTAATAAACGTTAACTTTTTCATCCGTTTTGAAATGATTTGATAAATAATACAAATTTATGAGAAGAAAGAGACGAAAATCTAAATAAAGGGTTAAAATAATTTTTTTAATAAAATTAGAAGATTAAATAAATCATTATGCCAAAAAACTAAATACCAAATTACATATTAAAACCTTAATATAATTACCAAATAATACATTAAGCAAGTGCACTTATGCTAACATTGAGGACATATTATCATATTATTTTACCCTAATAGTAACAAGCCAGCCCACAAGCATGCAAACCAAACATGGGCCAACGTCATAGGCTGTCAATGAAGAAGCCCACTCATAATTGTTTTCTGTTTGGCCCCAAAAGGGCACATATGGAAAAGATTATATCCGATTGAATGGGAAATTTCTATTTTAAGCCACTGAAATTCCGATTCATTTTAACATAGGTTACAAACTTTTAGTTTCATCAAATTATATCACTAAACTTCAATAATTAGAAAATTGAGTCACTTATGCTAATTTTATTAAGTGATTTTCATAGAAAAATCGGCTCAAAATGCATACTTGACTTAGCATGATATCCCGAACTTGACATTTGAACATCAATATCTCCAAAACCCCAAAATTTTATCATTTCAAAGCATTTTATTAATGTACTCTTTACATAAGATTTATTTGACATGAGACAATGCATTTAAATTTATGTTATATTTGTTTTTAGTTAGGGGTGGAAGATGGAAAGGATGCAAAATGCAAATCATATGGAGACATTTCTGTGTGAATAGAGGAAACCATTATTTTGCTACAAACTCAGCCTATACGACTATACTAGAGATAGAGGGAAACAAGCCCACAATTTATTTAAGAGTAGAAAGTGGTCAATTTGCCTGCCTAGATCATAACATTTGTCGTGGATCAATTACGTTCATATTAGATAAAACCATTGACATGGAACCACCACTAGTACAATATAGGCGCCCATGCTTCGTTCCTTAACTGACCATTAATTACATTGATGAAAGCTAAACATCAAACTCACTCCTTGGAAGAGAAAATGATAATGGAGAACACATCATCATAGACTGTCTTGTCTTCCTCACTCCCTTATTTGGACTTGAAAGGGATGGCCCTTATCACTATTTGGTGGTACAAAGCTGCTAAGGCTGCTCCAATGAAAGGTCCTACCCAGAATATCCACTGCACTCGAGGAGGATTTTGCATTAGATACAGATATAGATATAGTTTCCAAATCATATTTATTTGGCCTCTTCTTCTTACTTGAAGTGGAAAAAAAATTAATGAAATATGGGAAGACTTACATGGTCATCCCATGCTTGGTCCTTGTTGTAAATAAGAGCTGCGCCAAGGCTCCTAGCTGGATTAATGCCTGTTCCAGTAACGGGAATTGTTGCCAAGTGGACCAGGAACACAGCAAACCCAATAGGCAGCGGTGCCAAGATCTGACATCCATTTTAAATTAAACAATGGGAAACTTTACAATAAATTTCAGATAGAAAGGAAAAGGAAGGTAGAGAAGCTGTAATTTTTTGCTTACAGGGACGTGGGAGTCTCGTGCATTACGCTTAGCATCCGTGGCGGAGAAGACCGTATAGACCAGAACAAAGGTACCAACAATCTCAGCACCAAGGCCACTACTCTTGCTATATCCCGAGCTAACCGTGTTTGCACCGCCGCCTAGCCTTTCGTATTGGGTTTTTTGGAAGCTCTTTACGACGGCAGCGCCACATATAGCTCCAAGGCATTGCATTATCATGTAAAAGACTGCTCTTATCAGCGACAACTTTCTCGCTAAGAACAGCCCGAAAGTCACCGCTGGGTTAATATGACCCCCTGCCAACATACATAAACAACATCAGTACATATCCATGTCGGAACTAATCTCTAAGGTTTTAACTCGAGTAGTGTACCTGAAATGCCAGCAGTGCAGTAGACAAGAGCAAAGATCATGCCACCAAAAGCCCAAGCAATGCCCTGAATCCCCACAGTCGAACACTTGGTTGAAGATTTAGCGACACCCATTACTGTTAAAACGGTGATGTAAAGAAACAAGAAAGTGGCAACGAACTCGGCAATGCCAGCCCTGTAAAAGGACCATGAGGATAACTCGGCAGGGTCAAACAGTGGTGCAGCAGGTGGTTCCTTGTAGTCCTTGGTATCTTGGGTTTGAGCAGCAGTTCCTATAGGCTGCCTCTCTCTATACTTATTTGCTCCCAGCCTAACATCTTCACCTTGTCCTTCCATTTTACCGACGATTAATACTGTTTCAGGCTTTCGCTGGGATGGGAATGGATCAAGCAATGAACTTCAAAATGAAAATGAAGGGCATGGGTTAGGAAGTGAGGGGATTGGGTGGTATTTATTTGTAGCGTGACTTTGGGTCAAAGATTTGAGGGAGAGTAAGCCGAACCCTTCTGGAGTATTCTGATTGGTTGAAGAGGGAAATGGACTGTGCAGTGGTGTGACATGTGACCGACAGTCCATTCTCCACGCACATCAAGAAAAGGTCGCTTCTTTGCTGGATATCATGTAAAGATTTTGGATGTTTTTCTTGAGTAATTTTCACTTCATTAAATATGGACCTTGCATTTGAATATTGCATGCAGGAGTGGGTTTCTTTTTCTTCTCAATATGTGGTTTGCAGTAGGGTTATGATTCTCGCTTTCGGCGTGAATTATTAATGTTTATTTTGTAAGATAAGAAAAATGCTACTTGTGGAACATGTCATGGAGGATTAAATTATAGCTTAAAGAATTGATCTTCCTCTAATCAAATGCATGATAATGTGATGATGGATGTATAAATTTGGATTATTTTCTCTTTGCAAAATACTTCGCTTTATCTCAGGAAAACGTAGCTAATAATTCAAAGAGAAAAATGGAGTTGGTGCTATAACAGTACATTTTTACCTAAAAATAAGAAGACAAAAGGTTATATAGCACGGGGTGGCAGATGTTACAGTGGGCGCACTCACATCCTGGGACCGAGGCGCACACCCTTGCGGGTCCCAAACTAGGCCCCTCAAGTGATCACCAACCATTTCGCTAGCAATTTATTTATGAAACTAGAATTGTTTCCACGCTTACACCACCACAATCACAAGCTACTACATTCTTATTTACAGCAAATTCTTACTGTTGGATCCCACGATGTAAATGAGTCAAATACTAAGGCTGAACCACAAACTAGATGATTGTTTCCATGGCAACATCGCCAAAATCAATATTGTTTTAGTTAAAAATCCCTGTCCACATTCAACTCGATATGTGTCTAAATTTAAGTGGTAGTCCATACTGGGACTTGGGAGGACTAAAATGACAATTAACAATTAGAAAGATTGTCTTTTTAGTTAGATTTAGAAGATGTGCTCTTTTTCACTGCTTCATCACTACCATTCCAAAGAGAAAAGACAACTATTTATGTCCTCAGAACTTAATAATTAGTTATGGAGGATGATGGGTTTGAGGCAATGGTCCAACCTAATAATCTAGTAACTAAAAAGCAATGTTGCTTTTACATTTATTGGCTGTTGTTTTTCTTCCACTATAGTGAGAGGCTGCAGCTATAGGACCGACCTCATCCAAGGGGAGGATGATGGATGAGAAGTGTGTGTGAGTGGGTGGTAGGGCCCTGATGTTGCCTGCTTTTGGTTGAACAGACTCCTACTTCTAGTCACTAAATTGGGCATGGTGACCACCGACTTTTGCCGCCCTCTGTCTTAAACTACTACAAAACTCATGTACGTCACGTTCCTACATTGGGCTCTAATCTCAATAATGACCCATTAGCTAAGGCTTCTTCTTCATTATTTTTAGTGGTTTCTTGAGAATGAACCCACCACAGTCTGGGCTACGAGCCTATAATGTTTTCTCATTATCTACTTCTGGGCTTGTCCTCCTCAAAAATGCAATGATGAGTTTGCTGACTACACCAATGCCATTTTTTTGGTAAAAAATCGTCTCTGGTCCCTCTCAATTTTGATATTAAACAAATTGGTTCATCTCAAAAAAACCAAAGTAAATTGATCCCTGTTAATTTCGAAAGTGAGCAACTAATGACAATTAATCATAATGTTAATGTTTTCAACAATTGTACATCTTTTTTATTGATATAATAACAAATATAACCCTTAAAGTTTACACATTTTATCAATTTGGCCTTAATTTTAAAAAAAATTAACTCACAAAATTTACACATTCTGTCAACTTAGTCTTGATTTAACAATTTTAACCTACATCTATTAACATTTAGACAAGATATGTAAACATTGAACGTTCAATTTGTTATTACACCAATCAAAATTAAGTACAATTAACAAAAAAAAATTAACATCATGATTAATTATCTTTATTTGCTAACTTTTGAAATTGATAGAGATTAAATTGCTTCAATTTTTTGAGAGTAACGAATTTAATCAATTCAAAAATTGATAGGGACTGAAAATATATTTTTACTAAACTTTTTTGTAGTAGTTTTTAATCTGAAATTTCACTCGTAATATGTGGCCCAAAACTGAGCCTAGTCAAGAAAACTCCTTTGGGCATCATTGGTAAGACCCAAAAGTCAAACGGTTAAATTTAACGAGGCTTTGTATATTCAGCCATAGTCGTTAGCCCAATTATGGCAGTTTATTTAAATGGTATTTTTCCTTTAAATACAAGAATAGAGCAAAGTCTGAGCAACAAACACAATTAGCACTACTCGAGCTTAGGTCATATTTGGAGCGATGGACATCCTAACTATCAGATCATCACACTGGGTTCTTTAAATAGTCTTTTTTAGATATTTAATTCTGATCCTCTTAATCTAACTATTAATAAACATATAAATTTCAACTGTTAATTTGTAGCATATAAATGAATCAACTATTGATTTTCATGTCAACTTTTCATATAGTACAAGAGGTAATTGCTGACAAATTAAAACACATGGATTAACTTGTTAATTTCCGTAAAGAATAGAGATGGAATTTCAAGTATGTATGACAAATTCGATACCACTTCCTTGGCTTATTTAAATTTGTGGTTCTCCCTATGCTTTAATACAATGAAACCATGCAATTTGGGCAATGCATTATTAAATTTAACGGTCCAGCCATCCAAATGTTGGAATACAGTTTCGCGTGGGTTCCCTTCATGTCTGCCACAAACACTATGTAATGAGGGAAGGGAGGCAAATAGTAGTGGCAGAAAAGAAAAGAAAAGAAAAAACAAAAACAAAAGAACATGAAGTTGGAAGAAATACACTTTCAACATGGACTCCTTTTCATTCATTCATAATAGAACAAGCTACTGGTTTAGTGGGCATTTAGAGTTGACACCAAGTTCAAGTTTTTAAATCTTGGACAAACCCTTTCACCTTTCTCCTAAAATTAGCAAAGTAAAGAAGATGAAGGTGTAGGCCATGAATGCCCACTAGCAAAGGTAAAAGGTGAAGCTTTAGTTCTGAACCTAGGAACTATAGAGCTCAATCAATCAACTGATGTCTCTGTAAATATCCATGTATTTGGATTTCTGAAGTTAGTGAAACCAACGCTTAAATGACTTAACAAATTCTTATCCTCACATAAACAAGAAAAAGAAAGCCAGAAAAAGCCCAATTCAACTTAGAAAGTGCGATCAGAAAGCAAGACAAATGGATAAAAAAGCAAAGGAAAAGAGGTGTAAAGTGGAAGGATGAAGACAATTTTTTCTATGATCTTTCAAGACATCTGCCCTGCTCAGCTACATGGTTATGAAGTTTGAGTACTCAATTTCCCTAGAAAACTTGGAAAAAGACGTGTACACCATAGTGGCTGCAAATATGCTATGTTAGCCCCTGGAAATCTAACAAGCCCAAGAAATACTATTCGTCCCCTGGCATTGGCTCTTGTGTGGAAATATGAGGGATGTATTCTTAAGTCAAAAAGATGCCCACAAATTAGATGGTGGCTACAGTCTGATAGGACAATTGGTATTGAAATGAATCATTTGATTGGATTCCATCAAAGGGTCTTAAAATATCTCAATATCCAAGCCGATGAAAATAGCAGTAGAAAAAAGGACTAAGTTGTGCATAAAAACAAACTCTGCATAAGTGTGTGAATACTTTAGATTGATTCGAGTTTGTAACTATGCAAAATTGTGAACTTAAGCTATGCATCAATTTTTGTTGATTAGCCCAACTGGCATACGACAACATGTGGCAATTCAAGAAGGGATAAATAGGCAGAGCTGCCTCTGTGTGTAAGGACAGGATACACATGACTAGCATGAGGACCCCTAATCTCCAATGTCTGTACTCTTCGATAGCTCCAAATACTTAACCACCCTTACCCCTACCTAGCTTCCTCAGTATGACATTTGACAAGTTAATTATTAAACTCATTAAATCGGAATTTGCTGAAGTTATGACACAATTGTAATTGGGTGCTCATTATTTGTGAAGGAATGGAAGTGGAAATGGAAGGGGCTTCTCCTGGACACATGAATCCAAATAAAATTCAAAGTGTTTGTTGATGATCCATCATGAAGGAACATTGAAAAGATTGATGGGAAATTGAAAACAGGGCATTCCCCCATTAAGCCTGGATAATTCTTCTGCTCAGCACCAATTGTTGTTTCATATATAAAATGGAATATATACGATGTGCACAGGTTTGAGACAGACCCCATTAGTTTCTCATTTATGATCATCCACCCCATTAATTTTTTTTTTGTTGCCATAGAAATTAAATACTTAAGTTTCAATAAGAATAATCAGAGATAGATTATTAGTACAAGTATGATAATTGTACTACTATCTTTAGCATGCAAATGTTAGAAATATCGACAGCTTCCAGTTAAATAATTGAGCATGGAGTAAATTTTGAGCCAGAGAAAAACAACCAAGTACAGATTGAGAGACAAATGAGGGAGCATATATAAACTGGAATCATCTCCATGTTGGAAGAAAACAAGTGGGCTATAGGAGGGAAGAAAAGAATCTCATATTCAAGATTATATATATTATGTGCCTTAGAAGAGCTGGTAATTACATAAAAAGAATACGATAAGGAAAATTATTTTTTTTGAACCGAATTGAATTTAGCTCCTCCCTAAATTATATTTTATGATTTTAATTAATATTTTTTAAAGAATCTCAAAATAATTGAATAGAAACCAAACATATAATAGATTTGCTATTTACAATTGTATATAACAACCTTAAAAAAAATGTTTCGAGAACACTATATTAAAACTTTGTCTTAAAACACCATTAGATGCTTGACGGTAAACAATTTGCTTCGAGTGACAACGCAATTTCCACTTGATCAATCGGCAACTTTGGTATTGCGATAATGGCGTTGGAGTTAATCTAACCATGTATTAGATTCGTTAAAGTAATTAAAGTGGAAAAAGTTGAAGACAAAGTGCACTTTGGTCTCCCAAATGTGAACCCTAATTTGTCATGCAATCTATATGCTGTCTTTCTTATCAGATTCTGTTTGTAATTCTACCTACCATCACACTCATTCGTTTCTTGGAGTGTGGAGCCGATAATTCATTGCTCACTCCTAAAAATTAAAAAAAAAAAAATCAGTTTGTTATGTTACTTTCCATTATCGATTCGAAACTCAAATATAATTCGAATTACTGATTCGAGTTTGGATCCTACAACGTGGATGCATTAAGGGCTAGCGGAGAGGGCTCACAGCCCAAGTTCACATGTTCCTGAGTGTTCGCAGGCAGAGCAGAGGATGCAAAATCAAGCGAATTGACCGGTGAACACGTGTTAAGTCTAAAATAGTATACGTGTTGGCATGCATAGAATTTACCTAAGATGTTATTACGTGTCTTATAAATACCCGACTCCCCTTATTAAGAGGACACAGAAAAATATTCAACACAATCCAATCAAAATTACTGTCTTGTACATAAAGTTCGAAATTAATGTAATCCATCTCTTTTGATTAAATTCAACTATTAATTTCTTTATTTTTCATTGGATATATCATGTTTTAGATTCATAAGAAGCCTTTTATCACTTTTTTTTAGTTGTTAAGTTACATCTAAAACATAAATTAAAGAATTTTTTTACTTAAATATTTTTTGATATTTTATAGTCACATTGATTTAATTAATTTAGAATTAGGTCGAATTGAACTCTTAAATAAAAATAAACTCTCCCAAAAAATTTTCTATTATAAAATTTAAATTCAAAATTTAACTTTAAAGAATTTCTTATATATTAGAATTCAATGTGTCTAAATCAGGTAACATTGAATAAACATAAACAATATAAAGTGAAAAAGTTATTATGATTTTGCTACAACATTTGCAACTTGAGGTTTCATTAAATGTGAAATGGGTTAAACGATGTTGCTTCAAATTGGTGAAATTCCGAACAGCTTTTTGTCGCTGTAATGTATAGCATCGGTAAAATCATGTTGGCGGCACGATCAATGGCGCCACCTCCGTAGGCGAATTACCCATCAAAGTAAGCAAGAAACTGTTGGAGGGCAGTAAAGTAAACTAATTAATAATTTATATACTGTTTACACATTAAAGAAAAAACAGAACAGTAGCTGCTATTGCTTCCAAATATCACATATTAACCTTTGGTAACGGAATTTTCAGCCCTCTACATAAAAAAAAAAGGTAAATTACAGTCATATTTTAAAATAGTATTTTTTTTATTTTGATTATTTAAAAAAAATAATATAATCATTATGAATTAATTAATATTGTTAAAATTTTCGTTTTTTTTAATGAATTGTTGATATAGTATATTAACCTATTAAGTGATTGACATGTGACATTTTTTTTGTTGACTTTTGACTAAAATTTAGGATGAAAAAGTTTTGGACTAATTATAGGGAGGTCCCTAAACTTTACTCAGAAGTCAGCAAAAATGCCATGTGCCTGTCACTCAATGTGTTAATGTGGCACATCAGCAGTCTGTTAAAAGAAAACGAAAAGTTTAATCATAGTGATTAATTCGTATAATTATCTTATTTGGAGTGACTAAATTAAGAAAAAAAAATAGAATGACAGAAATAAAGCAATCTTTTTTAGAGAGACTATGAGTGTAATTTACTCTTAAAAATTGTAATGAAGGGTAAATATATATATAATATATATATCATTTTGCACTGTGCATATATTGCTATATTTTCACTTATAATGTGTGTGTGGTTAGTTTTGGCTTGTGGATCATAATTTGTCGCCAAGAAAGATGGTATGATTTATGTTTCCTATGTTATTCCCCCAATTGAAGGATTCTGTTTCTTCATGCCATATACACGTATATAATTGTTTATACCTCTCTCATTGTTTTAACTAAAATCAATTATTTGTAGTAAAATAAGCTTGTTTCGATCACAGGAAATTTAGTCAAATATATTTAGTTTTTGGAGTGAAATCGTAAGGTGCTTCATCTTGCATAAACAAAACCCCAAGAGAGAACCTTTTTTGGGGGAACTACGTACTGGAAACCTGCAAGCTTCATCTTTTTCCATTCATTCTACTCAACCACCAAGTGGAAAGCCTGTTGTCATATATTATTACCGGATGGGGGGCATTTACATGATGTTTATGCAAGAATTTGGGATCCAATCGACGCCTACATATGGACTCACCTTTCTCCAACTGGAATCCCCATGAACTGCATCTTTCCATGTTGATGCAATCATCAATGTAAACGCAATTAATTGCATCACCAGATGCAACCCACATTTATTCCCAAAGCTATAAATGTGAATATTCGAAGAATTGGGAAAGTATGAGCCGATCACCGTTGGTTTGACTCTTATCCCAATTTTGCTTTTAATATGCCCTACTCAATTATCACCTATTGTTAAGCCCCATTACAATATTCTTCTTCAACATCCAAACTCTTATGGATCCTACCTACCTATATTATCTTTTTAATGTTTTCCCTATCCTAAATTTTACTTAAACTCCATTTAATTACATATCACTCCACCTAACATGTATTGATTTTTATAAATCTAATTTCTCTTTACGTTTTTCGAATCCATGTATAAAGGATTTGCCCAATCTTTTAAGGTTTTTTAGAGGCACTTTCTTTTATGGTGACAAAAAGAGTATTTAGACTAACTACATAATCTAAATCATCTCTCCAATGGAGAGACCTCAAACAAGCATAAATTACATGTTTTATGGTGAGTTAGTTTAACCAGTCTATCAACATCCTGATTGTTTTCTCTAGAGATGTGTCAAATGTGTTAGTGTCCGATTCACGCCAACAGCCGATGAATTCTCCTGATCAAAGCAGAATTAGAATCATTTAAAGGTCATTCTTGAATAGCTTTAACCGCATTAAGATTATCAGTCTGAATTAAGATTTTATCATAACTTCGATCAATTAAAAGAACCAAATCATTAAAATACCTCACAACTCAGTATCTAAAACCCAAAAAAAACTCTCTTTATACATTTATTTTTATTAACATTTATAAAATAGAATTAAAAAATGGGAAAATATAGTTGATTTAATAAAAACACAAAGAAGGGCGGTTCCAAGTAAAACATAATGGGCCACAACAAGCGTCCGATTAGATTAAACTACAAGCCTTCCGGGAGGTGGGGTTTTATTTATTTATAAGGCTTCATTGCGCGCGTGTTTTTCCTTTAAAAGCGTGCCGCGTTCTGGCGGGTCCATCTTTGCTCCCCCTTTTACCCTTCTTTTCCTTTTATATCAACTTCCAATTATCCCGCTGTGCCCATATTGACTTTCCTTCACTGCTTTTTCCCAAACAATACACTGGAGGAGTTATTGATTTATTTTGGCATAAGTGCAAAATTAGCCCCTAACATTTGGTGGTTTTATCATTTTGGCCCTTATCTTTTTTTTGGTCATTTTCATACACAATCTTTGTTTTTTTGTCAAATTGGTCATTTTTTAACGGTCTTGCTGATGTGGCAAAAAAAATTTTCCCATGTGGATACTGCCACGTATGCAATTACTGACGTGGCATATAAGATAAAATATGTCACGTCAGAAAAAAATTAATTATATGCTGATGTGGCATATAAGACAAAATAGTGCCACGTCAACAGCTGTATATGTGGGCTTGCCTAGGTGGAAAATTTTTTGCCACATCAGCACCGTTAGTCAACTAACGACCACATCAGCAAAACCGTTAAAAAATGACCAATTTGACCAAAAAAATAAAGGTTGTGTATGAAAATGACCCAAAAAAAACGATAAGGGCCAAAGTGACAAAACTACCAAACGTTAGGGGCTAATTTTGCACTTATGCCATTTATTTTTAAAACTCAACAAGTAGTTCCAATAGAAAAAAAAATATTGTTTATTTTAGAGTTTGAATATTTATGTGTGTAAAATATGTGTTTTATCAAAAAATTAAAAAAATATAAACAAATATTATTATATAATCACACCAATATATTTTAAAAAAATTATTTTTAAGATAAACTACAAAAATAATTATTAAACTATTGCATTTGTTTTATTTTAATCACTGAATTTTTAATTTTTATCAATTTAATCATTAAATTTTTCGAAATCAAATTTTTTAGTCACTTATTCATTAGTTGCTATGAATTATGGAAAGTTGATGTAAACTTTTTTTTATTGCTCTAATAATATATTTAATCCTTTAATATTTACTTATTTTTAATTTAATCCTAAATAAAAAATATTCAACAAATTTATCTTTCAATATTTATAAAATTTATTATTTTAATTTAAATTCAAAAATTTCATTAAATTTAACATTTAAAATTTACAAAATTTATAATTTTAATTTTAATTCTAAAAAATCAATAAACTTAACTCTCGATCCTTTTTTTTTTTAATCTCTCTTGCACTGACATTTCATCATTATTATAATTCTTCTTCTTCACACGTTTAATGAAATCAAAGAACTTTACGATCGGCTAACATCATTAAAAAGAGAAATAAAAAAATCCTCGTCATATCTTTTGAACAGTGTTAAAAGTATAAATGTTGTATTTTCAAAAAAAAAAGAGTAAAATGAAAACCAAAATGGACTCTGTTAGTCCTTATTCTTGGCTAGATTAGGTGTTGAATTATTAAATAGAGAATAAATAAATAAATAAATAAATAAAATCTTCCTCATATCTTTCATGTGGGACTTGCTAATGTGTACCCACAACCGTCACACACACACAATTTTTTTTAAAAATATATTAATGTGATTATATGGTAATATCCGTTTATATTTTTTTTAATCTTTTGATAACGCACACACAAGTACTCGAATTCGAATCTCCTAAGATGTACAACTTTAAATTCATGCCTAACGAAGCAATTTTAATGGGTTAATACTGAAATTTTTGGTATTATTGATATTTATTATTACATTTTGAAAATACGATAATTTTTATGTATTTAAAATTTATTACTAAATTTTGAATTGTATTAAAATCTACCACCAATTTTAATTTTGATGATTTGGAAGCATAATTCAATAAGAAAATATTTGGTACCAAATACGGCTCTTATTTTAATAGTTAACAATAAGTTAATTTATAAAATATAAAAAATTATAAATTAAATTCAAGTTTTTATTAAAAAAAACAAATACTTTAAAAAAATTAAAAAACTACATGTATAAAAATTTAGTTTACTTTTTTTAAAAACAACCATTTTTATTATTTTAATATTAAATTAATTAATTTATTATCGTTGAATATTAAAGTAAAATATAAAATAAATTTTTTATTAAAATTGTCTTCAAATTATTCCAAATTAAAATTGAATAAAGAAATTCAATAAAACAAAATATTAGTGGGAAAATTCAATCCAGCCAAAAGTAAAACCATAAATTTGAACATAAAGTTAAACTATAAGTACAATAACAAATATTAATGAAAATGAAATATAATGAAGAATTTTTTATTTTCAAAGGCAGACATGTAAATGTTTGAATTTTTATTAAAATTGGATTAAAGGTTTGAAAATTTTCATTTCCTTTAAATTTTATAAAAATTTAAGTTAATAAAAATAAAATTATACTTTAAACCTCTACAAATAATAAAAATTTAATTTAATGTTCTAAAAATTTTAAAAAATAAATTTACATTTTTATAATATACCATTTAATTTCAATTTTTAAATTTCTTTTTCTAACATCACCCTGATTTGATTATAGGATTGATTGAATTGGTTAAAGAAAATAGGTTGAGAGTGTAGTGTAATCCATGTGCTGATGGGATGAGTGGGAAATGGAATCCATTTCATTGATTGGGGTGGGGCGGACAGGGAAGAAGCCTGCATCAATTAAAATTCAATACAGAAAACGAATCCCCTCAATTATTTTGACTGAGATTTGGATTTGGATCTGAGGAGCAGCTGAGCCACCATTAATTGGGAAAATAGATCCCCGGAATTACAAAACTGAAGAGCCTCGTAAATCAGCTCTGGATCTGTTGCTTGCTGTAATTAATAAATTATCCTCTCACTGACACACAGCCACCATTACATAAATACCAAGCAATAACTTGACAGAATTAGGTAAAAAATTCTCGTAAAAAAAATTATGGTATTTGGTTAGGTTGAGACTCTCTCCATTTGAGATCAGAACAACGTCTCAGTCGCTTTGATCTTTAATTGTCTTTTAAGAATCGAATCAAAAGTGAAATAATACACAGGGAATTTTGGGTTTAGTCACTCTCACACTTTTCCTTTCAAGCTCCACTCACGCAGAAATAATTATTATTAAGAAAAAGAAGTATCTTTAGCTGCTTACTGCTTGAGGTTGTGAACTTTTCAAAAGCCAAATACAAAAGCAACTGTAGCATTACTCAGAGTACATAAATATAAATCTATATATAGTAGTTCAATAGGAGTGAAATGAGCCTTTAATTCAACCACTGCAAAGACCATTGAATCTGGGTGGGAAGGGGTGGGGGTTTGCAGTGAGAGAGAGAGATTTTCTATTTCCTACTTTTAAGGTCTCGCCGTCATTGGGTGCCACAGAGTTGTTCTTTTTTTTTATTTATGATTTCAGCAGAGAGAACCGTGGTGGCTGCATTAAAGTAAGAAGCTTTTACTACGCCTACAGCCTTTGACTGACGAAGAGGAGGCAAGCAGACCCAAAGGTGGATTTTTGAGGCAATTATTTCTGCCAATTTTTCAAACTCTTTATCCCCATTTATACAAGTCTCTGCGCCTGTTAGATTCTTTGGCTTTTCCTTTTTCATCCAAGACATAATATTTGGGGGTCATTCACACATCTCTGCTTGATTTTCTTCAATCTTTTTACACGAAAGAGACAACTCAGAACAAGGTTTGTGCTCAACTCACTTGACTTTTTTCTTTTTGGTGTTTCCATGGAGTTTATCTTTTTCTACATTTTGGATCTGGAGTGTTATTGACTATCGTTTTCCTTGGGGGCTGCCCTCGTTTTGATTATAATTTGTCTCATTAACCGTCCTTTTATATGTTTCAGATTCTACCAGGATTTAGACGTTAAAACAATGTTGCATGAAAAGCAAGCGGAAGATGCAATCGTCTCCAACTTTAGCGAGACGGGTCATGAAACCAGAGAAGAAAATGAAGATGAACAACAACAATCGATGTTCAGCTTTAAGAACTTACTCTGGCACGGTGGCTCCTCCTGGGATGCCTGGTTCAGCTGCGCCTCCAATCAAGTACCCATTTATCCTCACCTACCGATACCCAACATTCTTTCTTAACCTCTTTATGTAACAAAAATTCTCTCCTTTTGTCTTTCCTTATAGGTGGCGCAAGTGCTATTGACACTTCCCTATTCCTTCTCTCAGTTGGGGATGCTGTCAGGGATTCTACTTCAGGTATTTTATGGACTGATGGGAAGTTGGACTGCATATCTCATTAGTGTGCTCTATATAGAATATAGAAGCAGGAAGGAGAAAGAGAATGTCAGCTTCAAAAACCATGTCATCCAGGTTAAGAAACCTGAAACCCACTACTACCACCATTACTGATGCTTAATCTTTCCTTACAAAACCCTGAAAAATATCTAAAAAACATTACTGTTTGGGATTTGCAGTGGTTTGAAGTGCTTGATGGGTTGCTGGGTCCATACTGGAAGGCAGCTGGACTTGCTTTCAACTGCACTTTCCTCTTGTTCGGATCTGTCATACAACTCATAGCTTGTGCGAGGTAAGGAGGATCCATCTTACTTCTTGATTTAACATCAAACTTAAGCAGAATCTGAAACTGGGTTTTTATTATTTTGTTCTTTTGCTTTGCATGATAACAGTAATATTTACTACATCAATGATAAGCTGGATAAGCGGACATGGACCTACATCTTTGGTGCTTGCTGCGCAACCACAGTTTTCATCCCATCCTTTCACAACTATCGGATTTGGTCTTTCATTGGCCTTGGGATGACTACCTATACGGCCTGGTACATGGCCATAGCCGCTGTTCTTCACGGCCAGGTAAAATATATAAAAAAAAATGCCATGCAACCACCGGCTTCAATGCTTTTTGTTTCTGTTTTACTCTTCTCTTTGCATAACATAATTTTGGGGCTTAGGCTGAGGACGTAACTCACAGTGGTCCAACAAAGCTAGTACTCTACTTCACCGGAGCTACCAACATTCTCTACACCTTCGGCGGACATGCGGTGACTGTGTAAGCTCTTGGGTTTCTCCTTGAAAACTTGGAAGTGATAATAGATATTCATTTCTCTTTCTCCTGTTTCTACGCGGCTTCTCTTTGCAGCTTTTGCCGGCCATCTCGGGGTTCGAGACCAACACAAAATCATGCAAACCACTTTATGTTTGCTCGGAAATGAACATTATAATCACACCCACGCCCTTTATCCATTTCTCTAGGAAATTGTACAGTTAAAAATAGTCATATGTTCAACTTTTTTTTTGGGGGGGGGGGGGTGGGGTTCAATCATATATTCAACAATTTGCGAATTGTTTTCCCTGCTATATACGTCTTGATTCTAACAATTAATCCAGTTTAGTCTCCTTTGTCTTTACCTGTACCATGATTTCTCTTTAATAGACTAAAATGTGCATAGTTCATTCACCCAAAGGAAATCACTAAAAAGGTTACAAAATCACTTGGCTTGAGGGCATTCTTGTACACTAAGATTAAGCTAATGAATGAACGTTATTGACCATTTTATCACCTACTTCCTTTTTGAGGTAAAAACAATTTTGACTGAAGTTTGATTTTTTCCAGGGAAATCATGCATGCAATGTGGAAGCCTCAAAAATTCAAGTACATATATTTGTTGGCCACATTGTACGTTTTTACCCTAACCATTCCATCTGCTTCAGCCGTGTACTGGGCATTTGGGGACCAGCTTCTCAACCATTCCAATGCCTTTTCTCTCCTCCCTAAGACTGGTTTCCGTGACGCCGCCGTCATCCTAATGCTTATTCACCAGGTTCGTTTATACTACTAGTTTACTGAATTCGAACGTGTAATTATGGTTTTATTTAATAGCAAAACTAACAGTGGGATATTGATGAAATGTTTTGGCAGTTTATAACATTTGGTTTTGCGTGTACTCCATTGTACTTCGTGTGGGAGAAAGTGATAGGGATGCATGACACAAGAAGCATTTGTTTGAGGGCGCTGGCTAGGCTGCCAGTGGTGATTCCAATCTGGTTCTTGGCCATCATCTTCCCATTCTTCGGACCCATAAACTCAGCAGTTGGTGCTCTTTTGGTTAGTTTCACCGTCTACATCATCCCAGCTTTAGCCCATATGCTCACCTACAGAACCGCCTCTGCCCGACAGGTAAATTTTTTTTATCTTATTACCCAGTAATTTTGGACTGTTATCTAATTTATCACTTCACAAAAGTTTCAGTAAGGCCATCTTCTTGTTGTCCCACTTGCCAGTTGCCAGTATTGCCCCCTTTTTTCATCACTTCATGTATGGTGCTAGTTGTAGTTTCTTTGTTTTATGAAGGCTATGTTGTTGGCCTTTAATTGTGTGGAGAAAAAAAGGGGTGGGGATGGGGGGAGTCTACAGCAAGTGTACAAAAGCATTTAAGGCTTGGATTTGGAAACATTATTGTGTCTTGGATTAGCTGGCTGACTTGACTGTTTTCCTTCCAGTTTGGTTGCGTATAAGTTGGTCGCACTTTTTCATTCAATCCTTTTCCTATCAACAAATGCCTAACCCCAATGGACTGATTCGGTTGCCCAACTTTGATACTAACCCGTTTGGGTGTAAGGAGTTTGAACTAATTCTGTGTGGTTCGTTCTCTTTTCCCTGTTGTGAGCAGAATGCTGCAGAGAAGCCTCCATTCTTCTTGCCAAGCTGGACTTCAATGTACGCAATAAACGCCGTGGTTGTGGTGTGGGTGCTAGTGGTTGGATTTGGGTTCGGTGGATGGGCTAGCATGACCAATTTTGTCAGGCAAATTGACACTTTCGGGTTGTTTGCAAAGTGCTATCAGTGCAAACCTCCAACACCAGCAGCTGCACAGCACCACTAGTCTTACTCATGAATCCAAACCCCAACAAAAAACTTTAATTCTCTTTTTACTCCATGTTTTGTATCATACATAGGGAGATAGCAAACCCTCCCCTACATGTGATGTGTATTAGATTTTGCCTTTTCTCCTTCATTATATATATATATCCCCTCCCCCCCCCCCCCCTCTCTAAATTAGTTGTTCAATTAAAATAGTGTGCTTAATAGTGATGATTCCATTTTGTGTAATGGCAAAGGCCTAAAATTAATCATAAAATAGTGTTATATGTTTAGTTTCCCTTCATTCTCTTCTTTTGTTTATATATATTACTGATTCTTTTTCTTTTGTGTCATGACAAATGCGTAAAATTAAATATATACAAATTAATAAATATTTTTAAACACGTTAAATCTAAACTGGTATTTAAGGCCAAAGCTAGTTGATAGATTGCCAAATAAAATTGATTGGAATATTACATTAATTTGAAGATCCAATTGGAAGATTTTAAAGTTGAAAGACCAATTTTAAAATTGAGTTATAGTTTAGAGGCTTCCCGGTTAACTCTAAACAATAAAATTCAGTGGAGGAAAGTGGGCCATGGACACGCGCCACATTCACATGGGTTTCACGTTGACTCAGCTGATTGTCACATGCCATTCTTTTCTCCAAAATATTCCCTCCCAAAAATTGGCATGTGAACACACCTACACTACCAAAATTCATGTATCTCACCTCACGTGATTTCATGCCTAATCAATAATCAATTATCATATAAATTGACTGTTAATTCTCCTTGATGTTTTTTATGTATAGAATAAACCATATCATTTATTATTCACCAATTATTAATAAATTTTATAGTTTTTTAACTTCAAAAAATTATTAAATTATTCGAATTTTTTTACTTAAGTCACAAAATAATTTAATTTTTTTTATTTTAAATTATTGGATTGTTAAATTCTTTTTATTATAAAAAAGTTTGACTAACGAGCTCAAAGTCACGATCAAGTAGGTGAATCAATAAACATCGATGAGTACAAAAACATATCTTAGGTCCAAATCAACCTGATAGTTAATATTGGAGATGGAAGAAGTTTTTTTTTTTTGATTCGCAATTTGAGGAAAATGAAAAAGAGAACTTTCAATTGGTTTAAACAGTACAAATAAAGATCATATAATAACGATTTTAACTACTCAATGACTTAAAGAAAAACTTTAGAATAAATTCAATAATCATTTTGTAACCTTTTAAAATTGAATGATCAAATATATATATTTATAAATAATTTAATAATTTTGAGTGTAATTTAGGTTTATATATAAAACACTAAAATATTCTACTCCATACACTTCCATATATTCTTATTAAAATTCTAAATATGGTATATAAAAAACGTAATGATGCAATTTATAAATAAATAAATAAATAAATTTAACAGTTAAAAATTGAATTATTGAAACATGCCATAAAAAACGAAAGTAATATCAATATTCGACGAATGCAAAAACGTATCAAGATTAATAAATTATTAATATAAAAATTTGTATACATTTATGATGTTGTACCCGTAAAAGATATTAAACGCAATGCGATATGAAAATAAAATTTTATATTATTGTTTCTAATATTATTTGTTAATATGTGAGTGTAAAAGTTAGTTTGGTAATGATATGATGGTCAAAAATATTTACCGTTTCAGATATGATCTGAATTCGAATCGCGTTAATCACATTAATGTTCGGACTTGATTGACAAAACAAACATAGACTTGGAAGGTTTGGAAGTGAGGTGTAATGCGAACCTTCGAAAAGCTGAAGCTGTAGAGGTCATAAAATGTTTGTTCTTAAGTGCAGATGATCCAGAGAGCGTCACAAAGATGATTGCCACGAAAAAGAATTGTTGAGCAAATGTAGAAATGTTTTCGTTTATGTGTGTACATTATCTTAAAAATGAAAGGAAAGAGCATTGATTAGACATTTATCGGATTTCAGGTCGTCTTTTTAACTTTTAATGTAAACAAAAAAAAAAAAAACCGATTCATGTGGGAAAGCTGGGTTCCAATAAGATGATAAATTTGGTAGTGATCGCCAAATCCACCACATGCTTACTTCTTTGCTGCAATTATTACAACCTCATCAAGTTGAGATTCATTCCAAAAAGATGGCTTAGGATTCTATCTTCGTTTGCTATCTACGTGCCTTTATGCTTAACATTAATGCATTATATATAGAGATGGGGTTTTAGATTTTCCAGCCTATGCTCGAAAATTATAAAAGACTATAAGTTTAAGAGATAAATCAAGTTTGATTTGGTTATTCAAAGGTGTTGGATTTCTTTTTCATTTTTTTTAAATATTTTATAGTTATTTTGAGTTCTGATCAATTTGAAGTCAAATCAAGTTGAATTTTTAAACGAAAAGTAAAAATTTTTTGTTCTTTTTATTTTTTTCATAAGCTCATATTCAAAACATTATTTAAAATGTATCAAATTTTTTATCATTCAATTCAACGTATACGAGTGAAACTATCAAATCTTTAACTTGTAGGCATATAGAGATTGAGTTCACCTCTAATCCGTTGCATGTGAAATTCAGAGCCGTCATCTGTAAAATCAACAAGGAATAAAATGCTTCTTGTATAAGCATCCTGTTAGGGTATTTTTAAGATTAAAGGAAGATTACAATAATAAGTAAGTAGTTTGCTTAGATTTGACATACTATGGATTTACACGTGAAAGCAGCAATTTCAAAAGATTTAGTTAGATTCAGATCAGATTGCAAAAGAGTGAGTATTTGTGCATGAAATAGGGATGATTAACATTGCAATTTGCAAAAGGGTAATCAGGGCCATGAACCTTACTGTACTTACTCCTTTGGGCCATCAATTTTAGCTTCCACTCTCAAATAAAGAGTTTGAACTGACCCAACATTTGAATCTTAGCTCAATCTACAAGGCCAACTTGGTTTGGTTGGGGGAAACCCAGTAAGATCCATTGTGTCCCCAGCTGTGTTGCTTGATACTTTGTGCACCAATTAATGGCATTCTTCAACCGGATAAACCTTTAAAATAAAATAAAATGAAATCTGTATACAAGTAAACTCCCTCATAGTTGTACAAAGCTGCTTAGGCTGATATGAGAAAGATGATTGAATAAAGGAAGTGAAGCAGGACATTCTTCAAGTCATCAACCCTGGCTTAAGCTGGAGTATTCTTCACTTAAAGTCACCTCAATGTGACCGCAAAAACATTAAACCCACCATCCATGAGTGAATTCAGGATCCTGTAACCCTCTGGGGTGTTCATGAAGCTATACAAACTAAATTAGTAAACGTAGGCATAAGCCATCTGGTTTGGTCCCAAAGACTGCCACATTATGAAGAACTGAGCCGAACAATTTGAATGTAATTTCTCACTCAATACCACTGCATTGTTCCATTCTTTCATCTACATAAGCCTTGGGAGGTGGAGATGAATGATCTTCATTCTCTGTTTTTGTCAATCCACAAATTCCAAATGTTGTATTCTCATGAAATGAATCTTATATGCATTCCAAGTAATATTTATCATAAACAAAATCAAATTACTAAATGCCTCTAAATTCTGAAATTAGAAAATCTTAAACAAAGACACAACATGTTTTAACTAACCAACAACTTAATTAGATATCAAATTATAACACTCACATCCGAATGATCATAATCTGTGATGCTAAACTCAAAAGCATTGGCTCTTATTCAATCTTTCTTTCTAGGGTTGTAGATATTAAAACTATGTACAAACTTGTTATTCTCCTTCAACAAGTTCAGTTCAATTGAAATTTGAAAGGGTAGGGCACCAAGTTAACCGTATGAAGTGGCGGGGCCTGATATTTTTTTTTGGGAGGAGAGTCAGAATTAAATTGTATATTTATACAATAATAAAAATGTAATTTTATAATTTTAATAGCCAATATCTTTATAATTTTTAAAATGTTAAATAAATTTTTTATCATTTTTTGGGGTCAAAGTGCAATTTTACTATTACTAATTTAAAATTTTATAAATTATAAAGGGCAAAAATTAAAATTTTACTATCTTAGGGAGGTCATGGCCCCCTACTGTCTTTATGGATAACAAAAAGTATGATAAACTATCAAAATAGTCACTTTTGTTTGTCTCAGATTATATTTTAGCCACTTATGTTCGAAATGTGCGTTTTAGTCACTAATGTTATCGTTTTGTTACGAAATGATCACTCTACCGTTAAGATATGTTACCTCCCAAACGACAGTCTTACGTGGTAGTTAAAATGGGTTTAAAATACTAACGTGGAGGTCCAACTGGGATGAGAAAAGTTTTTTTTTATAAAAATAGAATACAAAATTTGTCCTAAAACCCAAATCATTCACGCAACACATCCCAAAATTTTGTATTCTATTTTCATAATTGTTTTTTTTTTTAATTTTCTCATCTCAACTGGACATTTACGTTGACATTTAAAACTCATTTACACTATCACGTTGGACTGCCTTTTGGGAGATAACAAATCATAACGGAATAGTGATCATTTTGTAACAAAATGATAACATAAGTGACTAAGACGTAACATTTCAAACATAAATGACTAAAATGTAACCTAAGACAAACAAAAATAATTATTTTAATAGTTTACTCCAAAAAGTATAGCAGCAAAGGAGATGGTGGAGAGGTAAACTGGCACATTCACATAATCATATATAAATAAATGATATATAATTTAAGGCTTAGTGGAATATTTTAATTCTACAAGAGGACTCAAAGAAGATTACATATCTTCTTCTTCTTCTTTTTTTAATTTTTAGTACTTTAAATGTTACATGTACGAACTTTGTTAATAATATATCAAATAATTTTTCGTGTATTATTGTTGGTTTGCTGATTTTGCTAAATGTAAACAAATTGTGGTTATACATGCATATATTCACATATATACATGTGATTATAATTATATTAATAGGGTAAATGCATGATATCAAAGAGAATTTTCTTGCATACATCTGAGGAGAAATGGATGTATCCTAGTCTGAATGAGAACGTGACTGAGACATGCCTGGTTTCAGGTAGTCGATAATATCGTTAAGAGATATGCAGGGCTCCGTAATTCGGTCCTACTTATAAATGGATGTTGAGGGGAACACTATATATGTAGATGGATGTGCCCTGTTCTTTTCATTACTACTGTCCTGCGGAATTCCAGAGGTATCTCCCTTATCTAGAATGAACATATTTACTTGATGAAATTCTTTATTTAGCTTGTTTATAAAGCAAGCTTCAACCATGATCTAATGTAAAAATATCCCTGTTTAAGTCAAGTTCCAGGTTTACTTAAGGATATGAACCCAGGATGTGTGTCATCTAGCACAAAACAAGACCCTCTTCTGTTTTGTTTTCTTTTACTATGGCCGGCTTTTACTTTTGTTTTCTGGCAGTTGTTGGCATATGTGTTCCTTTTTTATTTCTTCTTTTGTCCATATTGAGTTTCTCAATAACAATGAACTGTGTTTTAATTCTTGCATTGAGGGTTGATTTTGGATAAAGAAAAAGAAAACCATTTTGGATTATGATATCATCGGAGATAACCGAAGAACAAGATGACGAGAACCCTTATTTCATCAATTCAGAAGCTCAAAAAGAAAGCATTAGGAGGATAATCCAGCACCAGAAATCTCTGTATTGGTCTTCATCATCATCCTCTTCGATAACTTCCAACGCAGCGGCTTCGAGTTCCTCCATTCCGTCTTCTCGAAGATGTAGGAGTTTATTAGAGTTAATGAAAAGCGGAAGCACGTCATTGAAGAGATTATTCGAAATGGAACATACTAGTTTGTTAACTCATTTCCAGGATTACAGTGGCTCACCAATCGTAAAATCTGTACCCTTATGGGCAAGTGATACAGATGGTGGAGTAGAGGATCCCTGGGCATCGATTAAGCCGATTGGGTGGATAAATAGGTTCGAAACCGGTAGCCTAAGTGGCTCTGTTTCAGATGGTAGTTCCATGGGGAAAGACTCTAGATTCAACAATAGGGAAACAAGAAATAGTAACCGTAGACTGAGCAGGAAAAAGTCATATAGGAAGCTTCCAGGTTTTAGATTCAGGTTGAGGTTGAGAAGACTTAGGATTATGATTTGTGGTAGACTGTTCTGATTTATCTGTATCTAATTCACATTAAATTTACAAATGGAAATCATAAAGAAATGAAAAATCACAGACCTCGAATTCGAGTACCTTTCAAGCAACGAACTGTACAAAATTGTGAACCTGTTTGAATCCGCCTTACAATGTGCAATCAAGAACTATACATCTGATTACACAAGACACAGTGCTCTGACAATAATTTTCCCATTGCACTTCCCTCTTCAACCATTAATTTGCTACTTTGCTTATTCCAGAGATGGAGTCCATAGCTATTCTCGTTTACCTCTTGCAGCTTAGCTTCAACCCAATTGGGGTCAGCCTGTTGTGACGGCATCTTAAAAAGGCGAACTATTTTAATCCAATCAACAGGATAAAAGGCCACAGGTGGCAAGATGGTGAAATTGTAACCAGGTCTTCCTTCCACTCTATGAACCACCCTGGAAACCATGTAGGGACCATTATGTCCCCATTTGTTACCATCAAAGGTTAAAGCAAATTCCTCAATGAACTTGTATAGGAGGGGATGGTTCATATCAAATACCAGAACTGCATTGTTCAATCTTGTCCAGTTCTTGGCCGAATTGATGCTTTGTGCTCCGATTGTATTCTTCAGACCTTTAAAACTTTTCAGCACTATGAAATCCGTGTCCAAGTATACACCTCCGTACTTGTATAAAGCTGCAAGTCTCATTAAATTGGATAGATTCTGAGCCAGAGGGATCCCACCAGGGTCCTTTTCTCCACTCTTGATGTCATCGAACCAAGCTTCGGCCGGCGTATTCTTGAGCAAGAATGGCAAGTCTGGGGTCACTGCTTGAACTTTGAACCCACGATCGAGCAGGGGTTTAAGGAGCATGTAACCCTGGGCAGAGTCCAGGGCTCTTGATAGAATCATCAGACAACCACGAGGATGTGCCTTAAAAACACTTTCCACAGCTAAGATTTCTCTTGTTCCAAAAGACTCAGCCGTCGAAATCCATGTCATGAAGAATTGAACCTCGCACTTGTGATTAAAGAATTCCTGGACCCGAGCATGGAACTTCTCAGTCAACTCGTCCGACCTGAAAATCTCGTTTTCCGGTAGTTTTCTACGGATTCCCCCGTGAAACTGATCATTTTCACTATCACCTTCAACGATCATATTCCTTTGTGTAGAAATAGTGAATGAAATAGGAAGAACAGTGAAGGCAGCCGATTGAAGCGACATGTTGGAAATGATACTGTATGCAAACGTAAAAAATATAAGAAGCGAAAGCAAGACAATAGAAACAACAGGCGATTTGGCCCGGCTAACTAGCCGGAGCCCAAAAATTTCATGAGAAACTACTCTTTTAAACGTCATGGTACTTGGCAAGATATGGGGTGGAGTTTCAAAAGCAATTAGAATTTAGAGCTCCCGAAATGAAGCTTGGATGGAGGTCAGAGAAGAAAGAGATGGTTTTGAGCAAATAAAAGAGAGTCTGAGATACGTCCCAAAGGAAACGTGTATAGAATTAAGAATATAAAAATGGGAAACTATGAATATTTGGTTTTTCTTTAAACACGTATTAGTATTTATTATAGGTCTAAAGCCTGGCGTAGTGATTGGAGAATTCTACAGGCAAGTTCTCAGTCGTATTTGGCAAGTTTGAAAAGCCGCCAGCCGCCGGGGTCTATCGAAAATGAAGGATGGAAATTAGCATTTTCCTTGACCCTTCTTATAGTAGCACCTTATGTTATAGATATATGACTAAATCATGCACATGATACTTAGTTTTCATGGAAAGGAATACTTGAGGCTATCCCTCATCCTACAAAAAAGCCAATAATCATGTTATCTATACGTTTAGTTTTTTAAGGAAATTTTGACCATTTTTTTTTATCCCCATTAATAAGAACAACTCCCCGATATAATATTAACTGACAAAAATCAAAACTGGTCCAAATCTACTGATTTAATAAAATAAAAAAACTAAAGAAGAAAAGTCATAATTTTGAACATTACTTGTTAATTACCAGCAATATCTAAAACTACTCGATTTATTATTGACTTGTTCCTTTGTTTATGCTTTAGGGAAAAAAAAATCCTTCTACTAATATGACCCACATTTGCTCTTAAATACTATACCTGTATCTTGAATTTGTGGGTTTTAAGTTTTAACTAAACCATGAAATAACATCATTCCTCACCGACACGATATTGATTTTTCCTAAATAAATCTTTTATGTAAAAATAAGATTTTTATGCTTCGGTTTTATGTAAACAAACATATTTACACATGTAAGAAACATAAGATACTCCACACCATCGTTTATCCCTCCCATTCAAAATATTTCATGTAATTATTTTTTAAATAATCGATTATTTATTACACATTTATGTAATACTTGGGTTTTAAGAAATTAATTTAATTACACATGATATCTATAATCATAATTAAGCAAATCCATTTTCAATTCATTAAGATTTATTTCTTGCAATAATCGTGCGAAAGTAATGCGGGTTTCTGACTTTAGGATTCAATTAATATACTTGGAATAGATTATGGATTCTGACACTGGGCAGGTCCATTAATTATTATTTAATTAAATCTTATTTAAAATTATTTTTAAGTCATGCATCCAAAGTTAAATTTATCTATTTTTTTATAAATTTTTTGTCTAAAATTGTTAATAATAAGGATAAATTGTATTTTTTTTATTTTTTAATACAGGTCGTTATCTTTTTATTGGAATGATGTTTTTTTTTAAAAATATACTTTAATAAAAAGCACTTGACTTAATTCAAATTATGCTAAACCAAAAATAAAAATTAAATTTTTATATAAAACTTCAAAAGAAAAATCAAGCTTGAAATCTGTTTAATTTTATTAATACGGTATTTACAAATATTTTAAAAATGATAATTAATTTGAAACGATAGATCAAAGTATCAATATATAATAACACTAATGAAAGGTATGTGTATCTGTATGGTATTCACTGTGTTGACGAAAACCAACCTATACGTAAATGATCTAATTTTACGCTGACTCAGCAACACCCCAATTTCAACTCTTTATAATTACCGTCTCTATTATTCTTTTCCTTTTGAAATTTGTAATTGCTATAGGAGTTAAAATGGATTGAATTTAACAAATCGATTTGAGTAAGATTAATTTGGGAAAAGTCAATTACTTATGAAAATTTGATTAACCTATTTTTTTTTTTTTCAAAATCTAAAATCTAATCATAAAACAATCAATTATTTAAATAGTAATTCAATGGCATGTCAAAATCCATATAACATTTTTTTCTAGTTTTAAACATTCTTTGCCGTGAAATTTTAATATATTTATTTGTCTTTTTTATTGGATCTAGAAAAAAAGGTTTTCTAATAAAAAAACATTACTTGAGTTTGATCTGGTTGATATTTTTGGAGGGAATAAATTATTGAGATTTATTGTTTTAAAAATTGATGATAAAAATAAATAAGTTGATATAAATTATAATCGATTAATAAGAGAGGACCAATGGGTTTGGGTTGATGATATTTTAGGGAATTGGTTAAATCAAGTTATTTAATTTGTATGATGTAACCATTGAAATTGACCTATCTGAATATATATATATATATATATATGGACCAGCATTGGAGGTGTTGAAGAGCGAAATTTGGTCCCTAATCGTATTTTGGAAGATGAGAAGTCACTATAAGTATTTATAATTTTTAATTGAGAAGAATTATTTACAATAATATAAAAAACTGTCTATTATTATAAGATAATAGTTTAAGACTATAACGTATCTTCTTTTCTTTCTTGTAGGTCTTCGCTTTTCCGCAACCTAGATTTAACACTAAACTCGTGCATTAACAACTTTAATATACCGTAATTATTTAGATAATTTCTGCAATATTAACAACATGTGGAGATTTCTGCATGATTTCTTTGATCGCTAATTTCTCCATTAATTGTTGTATTTGTAAATTGAATAACCAAATCGGGCTACATAATTAATGAATAATTTTAAAGGATGGAATCAGGGACCGCGCTAGGGGGCGGCTTGCCCCCAAAATGCTGAATTAGAGTTTAGTGCCTTTATTTAATAAAATTTTAATTTTTTTTTAAAATAATAATTTTATAGTTTAATTCCTCTAAATTCTAAAATTTTAAATTAACATGATAATAAAATTATATCTTCATAAGCTTTTCTCCATTTTTGACTCTCTCTTTTTCCCAGAAACATCAATTGGCTCCACATTTGACTTTAAGCACCCATTTGATTGCATTCTTCATTGGGTGTCAACTATAAGGCTGTTCATCAACTTGTTTAAGCACGTCCACCCCACCACACACTCTTATAGGTCCCCCCCCCCCCCCCCCCCCCCAAAATACTTCATTTTGACTTTTAATGGTAAAATTTAAATATATATATATATATATAAACTTTTGATGAAGACATTTTAAAGTACATTCTTTGTAAAATTTAATTGATTAAAACATTTGAAATAATTCAAATTGAATTTTAAAAGGTTCGGCCCTAAAACCTCAAACGTGATATTTTATTGGGACAGAGAGAATATAAATTTTAACATAATATATTTAAGACAAAATGACCGGCAATAGTACTCCTATATTATTATACCTTGTAAGATATTTGTAATGATTTCCATTCTAGAATTTGAGTGAAAACAACAATTATAGCATATATGTTGTTGGATTAATTTATGTACTTTAGTAGAGTTTAACTCGTGTTGGAAAATTGTAATGTATTCTTACACTTCAATTAGAAAAAAATAAACAACAAAAAGTAAATTATTTTTTTCAACTCAAACCGAAGAATTTTGAATTTTTCATTCCTCCATCAATAAAATTTTCTGAGTTTTTCTGGATGAATGTTTGCTTTTAATATGGTGTATTTAGTTTTTCTTTTAATCTCAAACTATAATATCGTTACCGTATATAATCTCACCGTCATCATTGTTTTTATACTAACTGCAAATTTATCCAAAAGGGCCCTAAAAAGGAAAAAAATAAGATAATTTGGTGAAGTCCAACATTTCCGAGAGGAAACCATGAAGAAACATCGTTTTCATCATATCAGAAGATTCCTTAATCTCGTTGCTTTATTACTTTCATCCTTCGGCTCCCCAGTCATCCTATAAACAAATACTTCCTTTCCAGCATGCAATATATATATATGGGTAAATGTGACTATCAGTGCATGCCAATTGTTGTTCTCACAATGATCCTAGAAAGTAGATCTCAAAGCCCAAATCGGACGAGGTCTAGCCAGTCTCTTTCAGCAGCCCTTAAAAAGGAGAGTCGCTCCACAGAAGGCTTACCAAAAGGCCCAAACTTCACAAGTTATTTTAGGATTTCATCATACACCAACACTTCAGGGAATATGGTAATCCATACCACAAAAGGACATTAAAAGATTGGATGGAATTTGGAGAATGTTAACTACAGCATGGGTATGCTAAACCCGAGCCTGGCCCAGCCTACTCTTATTATCTATTATATAAAAATAAATTTAAAAAAAACAATGCATCAAATAGATTAAAAACATTAAAATAAATGCTTCTCAACAAATTGAAAAAACATATAAGAAATCTTTATACTTAAATAATACTAACACAGTTGTAACTTAACAAGCAAATGTCTCTAAAATAGTAATAAAATTAACAATATCCAAACAATAACAACAAAATAATAGCAATATAATAGCAAAATGATAACAAAACAACAACATAACATAAAAAAATAGCAACATAACAATAGTAAACATCAGCAAACAACAACAAAATATTTTTTTATCAAACCCGTGCCAAAAAATCTTACCCAAGATCCAACCCGTTTTTTAAATAAACCTTATTTTTAATTCAAATTTATTTTTTTAAACTTATATTTTTACTTAAACCCTTAATTTTTTAGGGTAAACTACAAAAATAGTCACTTTTGTTTGTCTCAAGTTACATTTTAGTCACTTATGTTTGAAATGTTACGTTTTAATCGCTTATGTTATTATTTTATTACGAAGTGATCACTCTGCCGTTAAGTTCCGTTATCTTCTTAACGGTAATCCTACATGGCAATCCAACTAGATTTTAAGTGCCAACTTGAAATTCCAAATGGGATGAGAATAAATTTTTAATTAAATAAATTTAATTAATTGAAAATTTTAAACTTAAATATTAGCTGAAAAAAACTCTAAACTCATTTCCACACACTTGTCTTCTTCATTTTTATCATCTTTCCTTTTGATTCCAACATTTTTAATTACAAATCTGTCTCAAAACTTGAATCTTTGAAACCCATTAATCCAAATAAACTTAATGGGAAGAAGATATTGAATCTTTGGGTTAATGAGTTTTAAAGATTCAAGCTTTGAGACAGATTTATAACTAAAGATATTGAAATAAATAAAGAATAAGATGGAAATGAAGATGAAAAAGAAAGGTGTGTAGAAATGGGTTTAGGATTTTTTCAGTTAATGTTTAAGGTTTAAAAATTTTAATTAATTAAATTTATTTAACTAAAGATTTATTCTCATCTCATTTGGAAATTCAAGTTGGCACTTAAAATCTAGTTAGACTATCATCTAGGATTACCATTAGGGAGATAACGAAACTTAACAGCACAATGATCACTTCGTAACAAAATACTAACATAAGTGACTACAACGTGACATTTCAAACATAAATGACTAAAATATAATTTGAGACAAACAAAAGTGACTATTTTTATAGTTTACGATTTTTTAAACAGGCCTTCAAATCTAGATAGATTACCCATATTGATAAGTCAAAGTGTTAACCCCAAAGTTGTTTCGACGGGTAATTTATCCAAGTAACTCAAAAAATTTATTATTTATAAAAATGACCCAAGTTCAAAAATATTCACCAGAATAACCTAAAATGAACAGTAAAAATTGAAAATGATCGACACCACCTGCTCAATGATTGGTGTCAAACATAAACTTTTTTGTTTTTTGGTGTTGCTCATGCAATAGCCGACACCTATGTATTTTTTTAATACGGTATTTTATTGATATATGAAAATACGAGAATTTGAAAAAAAAATTGGTGTTGGCCATTGCATGGTCGAACCACCTTCTTGTCAGATAGATTTTTTTTGTGTTGGCCATGCAATGGTCGACACCTCCTTTTTGTCAAATAAAAAATTCAAATTTTTTGGTGTTTGCCATTGCATGGCCGACACCCCTTTTTTGTCAGATAAAAAAATTTAAATTTTTTGGTGTCGGCCATAGCCCTTTTTATCTGATAAAAAATTCAAATTTTTTTATGTTGGCCATGTCATGGCCGACACCCCTTTTTTATCTGACAAAAAATTCAAATTTTTTTGTATTGGTCATTGCATGACCGACATCCTCTTTTTGTCAGATAAAAATTCAAATTTTCATGGCCAACATCAACTTTTTATTTAAAAAATAATCAATTTTTTTGTATTGGTCATTGCATGGTCGACACCACCTTTTTATCTGATAAAAAAATTAAATTTTTTGGTGTTGGTCATACTATGACCGACATCACCTTTTTATATGATAAAAAAATAATCAAATTTTTTGGTTTTGGCAATTGCATGGCCGACACCACATTATTATCTGATTAAAAAAATTAATTTTTTTGGTGTTGGCTATTGCATGGTCGACACCACCTTATTCTCCCAGATACGCAAATTGTTCGACATTTAAATTTATAGTCGCACATACTGCATGAACATGCGCACACTGATATCGGAGAGCTTGAAATCTAAAGCATTCACATCGCCTGTTTGCCAGATAAACTGCGTACGACCTCGACGGAACACCCGAGTGACGACCGGTGTACTCTGAAACCCAAAAAATCTCCAACTCCCGCGAATAAATTTTTGTGTTCATCGTTCGAGCTCTCTGACTGTTTTCCACTATAGGCGAAACACCCGAACGATGACTGGTGTACTCTGAAACCTGAAAAATCTCCAACTCCTGCAAATAAATTTCTGCGTTCATCGTTCGAGCTCTCTAACTGTTTGCCGCTTGACCCTTCGAATGTCCTCAACGTACATGTGTCCGGCCTCTATCTGCACCACTTGTCTCTGCCACATAATAAGCATCAATGTGACCAACCTATAGAAGGCTACTGAGAAAATAGCAGCAATTGGTAGATGTCGTGTTCGCCTCAAGACGGAGTTTATCGACTCGACCAAGTTGGTCGTCATCTGGCCATACCGAGTCCCCTCATTGTAACTTTGTGTCCACTGATACGTTTGGACGCTATCCAACCACCCACGAAGATTTTTGCCATTTGGTAAATATTTCATCTTAGCTTCAAGCTTTGCGAACTTTTGCCTCAATCTCCGCAGTTCAAATTGGTGAGTTGCATATGTATATGGAATTTCAAATAAGTATTTTAATAATTCATAAACTGATAAAATTTAAAATTAAATCGAATAAAAAATACAAACAATAATTATTACCCATTTCCACGATTTCTGCTTTCCATATTTTATTTTTATAATCACTATGAAAGTTTGCCGACATGTGCCGGATGCAATAAACGGACCTCTTTGGAACCTCCAGTCGCCTTATTACAGCAAGTAATCCCTTCAATCTGTCCGATATAAGGCAAACGTTGTCTTGCCTAACTCAGATTTTTTAAGAAAGATTCCCACGACTCGAAGCACCCTTTCTCGACTATGGCGAAAGCAATCGGAAGTACATTTCGGTTGCTGTCTTGTGTAACAACAATCAGTAGTATTTGCGTGTATTTATCGTACAACTAGGTTCCATCAACTTGCACCATCGGTTTACAGTGAAGGAAGGGCCTAACACACAGGTCGAACGTCCAAAACAATCAGTGAAAATATCGTTTTCCCAGATCAATCACCCCATCCGAACCTTCATACGATAGTGTTTGAAAATCAGTTACTGTCCTCGGCACATACTCTCGCATCGCGGCTATCCACCCTTGGAGCTCGTTGTATAACGCATCCCAGTCACCATACAACTCTTGCATCGCCATTTGCTTCGCCCACCATGCCTTCTGGTACGAAACCTTATAATTGAAACGAGCTTCATGGCCGCAATATAGACCGATACCTTATTCAACGAGTACGCTTTCACCATAGGCATGATGCAATTACATATGGTATTTGCATCTAACTTCCGATGGTCTTGTGTTATACGAACCATGGTGCATGTGTGCGGACCTTCTATTTTTCTTATTGCCCACAATTGAGTTCGCTGTATTATCGCGGCTCGGATACGCCACTTACACCCACTCTCGCTTTCCAACATTCTCCGATGTACAATGACTACGACGACTTCGTTACTTTATAATCCACAGCTAACTTCAAGCTGTATTGCTTTATTGCATTTAAGCAGTCATTCTTGTTCTCAAATTGTTGTCATACAAATAACTCTTATTCGTCGGTTTGTTCGTTGAGTAGATAAACCGGAACTATGTTTCTATATTCCGAAAACTTACGAGCTCGACCCTCATCTGGGTTTACGTCGCTCATGAAGGCCCTCGGATTATTCTTGATAAATATACTTGGGCTCGTATTTCCTCCCGAATGGGTGTTAACATCATCACCCTCCACCAACCCCTACTCATCTAAGTCTTCGGGGATTTCATCATCATCTTCTATTGGAGCCAACACTTTCGGATGAAATTGTAGACGATGACACGTGTTTTGGATGTTATACGAACATCCACCAGTGTTTGGATTTTCTGGAGTGGACCCTCCATAACTCGATTGATCTTCTCAGCATATATTAAGATCAATATCTATTCTAGAACGCTGGCTTGCTGGATTTAAGACTTGAATTGGTTCAGACTGTGATATCTCCGCAAACAACTCAACGGGGCATGGATTTTCGATCTTAGAGGGGTAATAAATTTCAATCATTGTTCTTAGATCATCATCATCAACAAGCTCCATTTCGGAGAACTTGATCGGATCTGATAAAACCGAAAATTTGTAAAGTAGTTTCAACATTTGCTTTCCGCAACGAGTAGCTATCTTTGTACTGATCTTTCGTTTCAATCCCTCCAGTGAAACACGCTTGTTCAGTCTCATTCTGATTTTTTATTAGCTTTCAAATACACAATCTTCATCAACTGTATTGATAATTTCTCCAACGAAATGAACATAAACAAAAAAAATGTTGAAACTCATCTTGAAAAAACTTGTGATCACAAAAAAACAGACATAAACAAAAAAATTGTTGTACTGTTAATGAGAACAAAAAAACTCAAATATTTAGTATTGACTTATATATATATATATCTGGTACTGGGGTTAAAAGTCAGTCTCGGCTATTAACTAAACTAGTGTTCTTTTAATTTTTCGTTTATTTCTTAAAATTAAATTTAATTATTATATTTTTAATTTATCAATAATATTTATTTCTTAACATTTTCTCAACAAAATATTTAATAATTTTTTAATAAATCAAAAATATATTAATACGATAAAATACAAATATTGTTGAATATTACAACAATACAAATTAAATTTATTGATAAAATAAATTATAAATTGTAACATCCGCGTGCTTGAACTGAATTTGAAACAGTGACAGAGTAGAATTGAGAATTAGAATATATGGTTGAATTTAGAAAGGTTTGGAGAAATTAAGGATGTATTAGTAAAGATGGAAAAATAGGAAGGACTAAATAGCAAATTATCCAAATTAAATTTTGAGTCATCATGTGAATTAAATTGATTGAGGAGAGGTAAAAGAGTAATTTGATGAAAGATATTTTTGGAGGCAAAGTTTTGGGGCCAAAGGGTTTATTATCTTTTGTAATACTTACTAAGCCTTCATCGGCTTAACGTGTTTATTTTTAACGCGTAGGTACAAAGGTTGCAAGAAGTTAAGATCAAGCTAGGGACCTCTCATCACATCATACCATCATTGGTGCTCAAGTTTAGGTACTTTACTTTTGGTAAAAAATGGCATGTACAATGGTTCATATATGTATCTTTAATTAATAGACGTTATTAAATGATATTTTGATCCAAATAAACTTAGAAATGAATTACTAAATGAAAAATTTTCTATTACTCGATTTTTTTTCTGTACTGAACCTTAATGTAATGCTTCTATGCCAGATTTATATACGGGAATCGGGTATAAGGGTGTTACATAAATAATTGTTAATATTAATACACGAAATTTTATATTTTGAACAATAATACAAAATAACCTAGAAATCCCTAAACCTGCCCAGCTCATCTTTTTTAGGTAATGTCCATCTTTTTCATTACTTAGCCAATTTTAAGAAATTCTTCAATCCCCAATCCCTTAAGCAATATGGGTCCAATTCTTGTGAATACCTGGCCAGGTCGTCTCGGTCGACCTCTCGATCATAGATTGCAGTTATCGACCTTTGATAGCATAACCTTTACGGTTATACCACCTGATTACATATGATGGCAAATATATCATCTACGTTGAATCAATAACTCAACAATACAACTGTTGAATTGCAGAATAACAATTCTTCCAACGCAGATAATGTCCATCTTCTTTGGACATTTAGGATAGTCTTCAATGGCGCAGAAAATCGTCACACCATTGAAGACATATATTTGCCGCTTCACATGATAGTATATAATTCAACTCCGGCAATACATGACAGTATATAGCTTAACTCCGAAATTATATTGTATACTTCACAACTCTCCCTCAAAACAAAACACTCATCTAATGATAAATAACAAAAACACTCTCATTTTGTTGTTATTTTAAGACAAATATTTATTACTCACAATTTCAAAATCATAATCTATACTCTATATATAAAAATGATGGAAAGTTGGTGTCGGTCAATGCATGACCAACACAAAAAAATTTATTTTTATTTGGCCAAAAAATTTGATTATTTTTTATCATATAAAAAAGTGGTGTCGGTCATGGGATTGCCAACACAAAAAAATTTAATTTTTTATCAGATAAAAAAATTTGATTTTTTTTTCATATAAAAAGGTGGGATCGATCATGGCATAGTCAACACAAAAAAATTAATTTTTTTATTAGATAAAAAGGGGGTGTCGACCATGTCATAGCCAGCACAAAAAAATTTAATTTTTTTATCAGATAAAAAGGTGATGTCGGTCATAGTATGACCAACACAAAAAAATTTGAATTTTTTATCTGACAAAAAGAAGGTGTTGATTATGTAATGGCCAAAAAAAATTTAAATTTTTTATTAGATAAAAAGGGGATGTCGGCCATAGTATAGCTAGCACAAAAAAATTTGAATTTTTTATCAGATAAAAAGGGGTGTCGACCATGGGATGACCAATATCAAAAAATTTAAATTTTTTATTTGACAAAAAGGGAGTGTTGGCCATGCAATGATCAACACAAAAAAATTTGAATTTTTTATCTGAAAAAAAAATTTAAATTTTTTATCTGACAAAAATGGCCAACACCAAAAAAAATTTTTTATCTGAAAAAAAAGATGTCAACAATTGTATGGCCAACACTAGAAAATAAAATTTATCTGACAAGAAGGTGGTGTCGACCATTGCATTATCAACATCAATTTTTTTAAATTCTCGTATTTTTATATATCAATAAAATACTGTAACAAAAAAAATATGTAAATGTCGATCATTACATGACTAACACTAAAAAACATAAATTTTTATATCTGATACCAATCATTAAATAAGTGATGTCGGTTATTAGATATTATCAATTTTTACTGTTTATTTTAAATCATTCTGATGAATATTTTTGAACTTAAATTATTTTATTAAATAATAAAATTTTTAAATTTTTTGGATAAATTACCCAGTTTCGACTGGAGTCTGACCTCTAACAACTTTTAAAAAACTGGTGGTGACCATAAATGGAATATAGCACCTGGCTGCAAGCCGATTATGAAACTTTGTAGTAAATACATAAAAGAAAGTAGGAAAGAGACAGATGTGACCGCCATCATCCCATCAAACGGCGTGGGATCAAAACAAAGGCTCTCTCGAAATATTAAAAACATAACAGTTGCCAGTTAGGTTGAGAGATTCTCACGCAAGTAAAGCCAGATTCAACTCAACTCATACGGTCATTACGTGTCTAAACGCCACGTGGATGATGATACTAATCCCCTTGCCCTCTTTATCCCGATCAGGTCCCACCCATTTTATAGAGATCACCACCACCACAACCAAAATTATTACTACTATTTTAGCTCCCACAATAGACAAAAGCAATTATTTTCGAAAGCTTTTATTGCAAGAGAGAGAGAGAGAGAGTTACTGTTGTGAACTGGAAAATGATGAAAACCTTAACAAGTTCTTGTTGCACCAACCCCATCCTTGAGAATCATAGTGATGTAGGGTTTTCTTGTTTCAAGGATCTTTCTCTTAATAGACCTCAACTCTGCTTATTCCCTTCAAAAGATGTTGTTAGAATCCGGTTCTTGCATTTGCTTTCTCTGCAACACAAGCGTCTGCATCCTCTGCTTTCATCACAGGACTCGCAGGTATGTACCCTTCAAATTTTTATGGTTTTGATTTTTTTTCTTCTTTTACTGGTTCTTGAATGGTTTTGGTTTTGGTTTCTGGAAACTGTAATTCTTGCCTTTTGTTGTTGAGGAAACTCGTTAGCATGATTCCCAAGTTTCTGCTATTTTTTTAATATATATGATCTTCCCTGTGAATTTTTAATCTAGTCTAGCAGTGACTGCCTTTTAATATTTTAAGGAATCTTTTAGACTGTCTAGTTCTAAAGAATTTAATAATCAATCCATGGTTTCATTTACAGTTTCAATTGGTAAATTTCCCTTATGTAGGTGGAGTTGGAAACGGTGGAAACTCAACCTGAACAAGAAAGTAAGATCTTGCAGCCTTTTAAATATTTGTCTGTTATTGATTTTGCTGAAATGCTCATTTTAAATCATGTAATGCACAGTTCGATCAAAGACTGTTAATGTCAGATTCCAGTTAGAGAAGGAGTGCTCCTTTGGAGAGCATTTTTTTATAGTAGGTGATCATCCAATGTTAGGGTTATGGGACCCTGAAAATGCTGTACCACTGATTTGGTCTGAAGGACATGTTTGGACAGTAGAGCTGGTAAGGAGGAATTTTATGAAGAATATGAAATTTTTTTAATGTTGAAACTCGCAAGGGCCATATTGCTGACATTTATTGTTTTGAACTTGCTCAGGATGTACCTGTTGGAGTATCAATCCAGTTCAAATTCATTCTCAAAACTAGCACTGGGATCCTTTTATGGCAACCGGACCCTGATCGGATATTTGAATCCCGTGAAACTGAGACCGACAATACCATTGTTGTTTTTGAAGACTGGGATAAAGCTGAATATCAGAAAATCATAGAGGAAGAGGCATTAGCTAAACAAGACGGATCTCTTCTTGATTCTGAGATGGCAATCGTTGCAGAAAACTTGACACCTCCAGAGGAAGAACTGGTCCCCGACATAAATCTTACCTCTCCTGGAGAGGAGCAATTACAAGCATTATCTGAGGAATTGGCCACTGGCAATGGTGATCCTTCACCAGAGAAGCCCTTGGCTATTGTTGCAGAGAACATTAGTTACCCAACAGAAGACTTCATAGCAAATGCTGCAGATAATGGAGTGCTTGGTTTGAAGAGAACTAACTACCCAGAAGATGAAGCTTTGTATATTTCAAATAAGAATGTTTTGGTAGCAGAAGACATTGGTGATATCAGCAGAGCAACTGAAGAAGTTGAAGGAAATATGGTAGCATATGAAGGTAATCCTGTTTTAGTGCCTGGCTTGAGTCCATTAACAACAGTGTCAACTGAAGAAGCGATGTTGAGTGATGATGAGAAGAATGGTACAATTAATGCATTGATTGGAGTCGATGAAGCCTTAGATCACAATTTGCCTGAGGTAATTGCCTGATGAGTGTATTGTTCTGCCCTTTCTGATGATTTAAGAAAAATGGCATATAAATTATTGCAAATGGGACAAGAATTATCAATGCTTGATCAGTTATTCTAATATATGAAGCCTCAAATGTAAAGGAAAGACTTCATTATTTGATCAGTACAGAATTATCAATTACTTGCCCATTTGACAATCTGTGATGCTTCGATATGAACTTTACAATGATAGGGTTAAGGGAGGCACTATGTAGTTCTCTCCTTGCAAAATCTGCCATGGTTGTTGGTATTGCGGCTGATATAGTTATGCCTTTTCCTTTTCGATGTTATTTGAATGCCAGCATAATAATATTCAGTTAGATGAGAAGCCAGAACATGAAGGTGAACAACCGGAAGAAGAAACAACTGCAGTAGCCAAGGACGATGAGGAGCAGCTCAACCAGCATATTCAGGAGCCCCCAGTAGCCAAAGAAGAACAGCCTGAGGTGGAGCCTTTTCACAGCAATGTGTTGCGAAGTGATGTCCAGTGGGGTCGTAAAACATTACAGAAGCTTCTTAACGGTTTAAGATTTCTATAGCTCATCTAGACTAAACTAGATATTACATATAGTCTATGAAGGATGCATGCTCATTGCTATGCTTCATTTCTGTTAAATTCTAAAGAAGGCCTGGCAAATAAAAATGAGGGTTAGGTATTGGTAGTGCATTATTGTTGTTACCGTGTAGCATGTACATACAAACACTGCTTCCTTTTATTCTGTTGTGTATTCTACCATGCGAAGTAACCAGAATTTTGTACCATGCGTTCATGGTGTGTTCTGTATTAATACCAGGAGTTAACAAGCAATCCGTTTGGTAATATGTGAAGACTTGCATAAAGATTTCATTAGGAAACAATGACAAACAACATGGACTTTGAAGAATGGTATCATTCTAGTATCAATTGCAAAGGAAGTTCAGTAACAGAAAATATTTCCATGTTAAGCGGCCATGGAAGGCCAACAATCACATGAGATTAAAAGAATGTACAATTAAGACATTTGGTCAAATGACAAACTGCCAAAACTGATTTGCAAAGTAATCAAGCATTATCAACATCACTTCCACTAACCATAGCATCATGATTCGCCAAATAGTTGCTTCCATCAGGACCCAACACCTTAAACCTGCTCCACAGTTGGAAAATACATTTGAGAGCACTGAAATTTTACATGCAAACCAAAAGAAAAAGGTGAATATGGCACCTCTCAAGAATGAACTTTCCCTCTTTGTACTTCTGAGTCTTTTCATGTGCAGACTCCTAGAATCACTCAGAATTCACAACGTTAGCAGAAGATAAAAGGTTCTGTGAAAATAACTCATACAACTAAGCCTTGAAAATAAATCAAACCAGCAAAAGCGCCAAAAACTGCAAACTAGTTCTTACATATTTCCATCCCACAATTGAGCCACACCCGACACAGAATATATCAACAACAGTGTGCAATCCAGTCATCATTATGCGTTCTTCTTTCTCTCCTACTGTGATATTCACACTGCTATGCATTAAGAAAGAAAATAAGTAATTCGAACCATTCATATCTGCAGAATATGCTATGATATAAGTAATGAAGCATGCCCCAAGGCTTTGATGAAGGGAAATCATAGAAAAGTCATGAATGACTTATTTATTTTGAGCTGCCTGCTTGTCAGTGTGTTGTCTAGAATAGCAGATAGCTGATTGGTTCAGATTGTTGACTTCTTAGTGTTTATTTAGTGGAAATAAGATGATCTGGGTCATCTTTCTTTGTGCAAATTGAAAGAAAAGAGCATACATACCACAATCAAAACCTCACAAATACATAGCTCTCATTGATTGCAGAAAAGAGAGAATAAATACATAGTAATATAGTAGAAAAAAAAACTTGTTTTTTTTTAATAGAAAAGAACATTGCTAGACAACACTCTACAGACAAAAGTTGGCTTTATAGAGTATGCAACGAAGGAACACTTACACCTTATCAAAGAGATAAGCCTTTCCATGCCTGCAGTGGAAGGACTGAAACACGGGTAAAGGATGAGGTTAGTATGTGCCTATATTACTGAAATATAACTGATATTTTTCCAGGGGACAATGAGAAAACAGGGTTTAGATGAAGTGATAAAAGACAGAAAATCCATTCAGATTCAGTAAGTATTGACAATCTCCCCTGTTAGTATGATGATTTTACGAGTATCCAAAATTTAACAAGTTAGACTAATGTACAACCTACTTATTTTACTTCTTTAATCAAAGCAAAAATTTATACAAGAATCAATATACCAACATCCACAATTGCAAAACAAAAAGGAATCACATTGAATGTAATGCGCAACATTTCAGCAATCAGAAGCAGAATAAGGCATCAGTTGAATCCCCAATATTATTTAGATGATGGTTCAACCATATTCGGTTCATCTATCACAAGATTTATCAATTTCCCGTAACCCCAGAAAACTTCAGAAAGGAACCCAGAATCACATGTAACCCCCATTAAAAAAAACTAACAATGTATAAAACTAACACGTGAAAGATCAAAAGATGTTGTTAGCAAAAAGAAAAAAATGAACCTTAGAAATGATGTCGTCGAGGAGAGCCAGATGGGTATGGCAGTGATTGCAGCTATAAACGCTTCCTTCAAGAGTAATTACGAACAACCTTCCCATTCTGTTTTTTTTTTCTCCCTTTCTTTATAAAAAAAACTATCAATCTTTCCACTAAACCTTCAAAAAAAAATAAACGAGAAAAAAAATGGAAGAAACTGGATCGAAAAAGAAACCAATGAAGGAAAAGTAATGGCGGACGTGTAATGTACACATATGTTATATATGAATGGGGGTATACATTACCTTTACCAATTTCCAGGCAGCAGTCACAGAGAGCAAGATATAAATGAAAATCCCGATGAAATTTCGAGCCAATACTGCATCGGTTACCCAATTTATATTTATATGATTCCAGGGTAAAGAAAGTATGGATAGTTGAGTTCAGCGTAATTTATAATCTTCATATTAATATTAATTAAGTAATAATTACGATTTTAAATTATATTCAACTAATAATTATAATTATTTTTAAATATATAATTATTACAACTTTAAAAATGTAATAAAACAATCATTAACATAATTAAAAAGTGACAAAATAATCGTTGATTAATAATTTATGTTAAAAATTTAACTGGAACGATAATATAATAAGTTAATTAGTTGACGTGACTAGTTAATTTGTCATGTATAATTCCGGTGAAGGGTCAAAAGAACAACACAAGCTGAATTGAGGTTACAAGATAGTTCGTTGGACAACTTGGTGTTACCCCAATGAATCTCAGCTAATTTCTTCCTCAAAACCGAGACTTCATTGTCTTTTTCATCAATCCCTTCTTGCAATCGGATCGAAACCGTTTCCAAACTCCTCAATTTGCTTTGATTCTCTTACACTTGAGCTTCCAAGCAGGACCCGAGAGACGACCCGAGTTGGGAACTTGGATTCTTTCGCAATTCCCCATCAAAACGCTTCAAATCGTACAATCTTTGGAGATGAGAAACCCAAGCTCTATCAACTGCTTTCACGCTTTCCTCCACGAAGGGTACCTGCGAGGCTTGTAACTGAATATAGGAAGCTTCAAAGGAAGAAACAGCAGCAAAAACAGAATAAACCAAGCATTCATCGATCTGGGTATCGATGGTTCCACGGTGGCAACCGTTGTTCATTGAGGAAGAAGAAAAATTGGGCAGTGGGTCAGGCTTGATGACAACGACTTTTTGGTCGGTGATGAAGTCTTCGGCGGAGTCGAGGAGGGAGAATCCATCGGAATCTGAAAGGTGGCTGCCGTTGCTGTGATTGTCTTCATCGGCGAAGAAGTCGGAAGGTTTTGGTCTTGAAAGCCAAAGCGAATTTTTGAAACATTTCAGAGATTTGAGGGGTTTAATGGGTGTTATTGGAGCTTCATAGCCATTCATTTATGTTATAGAAATGGTAATAAAAAAGGGAAAGGCTTCCTTTTTCCCTTTGCTCTGCCTCTGGGTTTATTAATGGAAAGTGGGCAATTGCTTCTTTGCTTTTGGATTTTTGTGCTTTGGATGCTTTCAAAGTAAGGTATGTATGATCCAAGCTCACAATCATTGGACCAAGAAGTGTTTAGTTTGACTGGGTTTCTACAGTAGCAGACTAGAATCACTCTAGGCATCTCCATCTTCTTTTTCTTCTTTTTTTCCTTTCTTAAATTCTAAAATATGTATGACTGTTCTATTAAATGTAATCTGACATCTAGAAGTTTTTCACACACTATTTAGGCTGTCAGCTATTATATCACTGTTTTGTAACATTCGTGATAAAAATGTAAAAAAAAAATTATTTTTTCACATTTTCAAAAATGAACGATTAAAATATAAATAAAGTGATTATTTTGCCCCCAAACTAAAATTGAATGATTTTTGATATAATTTACTCTAAATTGAATTTTAATTAAGTGAAAATTAGAAAAGTGTAAGAAATAAGGAGAGAGTCGTACATGAAAAAAATATATAAAAAATTTACATGCTAATTCTATAATTGGATATTTTTTTTAATAAAATTATTTTATGTATCATTTTTACCGTATATTCATAATTTCATTTAATTAAAAGAAAACATATTATTTATTTATTATATTATATGTACATTTAGTTTAAATTAAAGATGATATATGTTGTTTTAATTGAACGTAATCATAAATGATAATGTGGAAATTAAAAAAGTTCATAAAATATTTTTTTTAGAAAAGCAAAAGAAGCGTGTCTACTCCTCAAATGCGACACAAATTTCACCTATTGTCGTCGCACCGTAGGGAATAATTTGGCGGCAAAATAATCAGCAACGCTCAAACTCATCGATCACAAAATTCCCTTCATTAAATACAATTATATAATTATCAACCATGTTCTCGAACATATCAAACCGGCTATATCCAGTAAAATAAACCGCATTGGCTTCTCAGGCGATGGCGGCAATCGCCTTCACGCCAAAGCCCTTAAAAGAATAACCGGCTGATCCGGTCATTTCTATCAAGTTTTTTCACTTCTCTCTGCCCCCTCCCTGTTTTCCTTTTCTCTTTCACCGCCCTTTGATATTCTCTCAAAACTCTGCGATCCTTATTTTTGTTTGCTCTGTTTTTTCCCCTTCTCTTTCAAAAGCATCTGTTGTTAATTTCCTGTGAGGTAGCGTTGGTATTCTCTAGATCTGATTCCTTCTAGCTCTTGTTTTTATAAATTAGAACGGTGAAGTAAGCAACATTTAAGAAAATGGCAACTCTGTTTGTGTATATATAATGTTTTCTTATTCAGTAAATAATCATGTAATGCGAATAAGCTTATTTAAACACTTATATTATGTTATTGGAATTCGACTTTTCATGATTTCTTTTGTAAATTTGAGTTATGTCATTAAATTAAGTTCCGCTTTGCTTGACTGCTAGTAGTTTTTAATGAACAAAATGTCATTTTATTTTATGCTTATTTGTTTGTTATTCTAATCGTTTTTATTTAAAAAAAAAAAGAGAAAGTAATTCAAAGTCAATGTGTTTAGTATGTTCTGCATTTTGATTTACATGTTTATATAAGTGGTTTATTAGTCTTTTTTCATGTTTTTGGTTTACTGTAGAATGACAGGAGCTAGAGGTAAGGGTGCTGTGAAGCCGGCTGAGGATAGGTGAGGTGACTTAGTACTGCTTTTTCACTTTTTACATCTAAAATGAATTTTGAGATATTCTCTGATAATTTACTAATTGTTATCGTTGTTCCTGCTAATGTGTTAGCGGTGATTACTAAACCAATCGGTTTTATGAATGCTTAAGCTTTAAGGGATGTTTATATATGGATATGATCCATACAGTTTATATAGGAATATTGTAATGATGAATATATTGTCTCTTCTTTTGTAGAAAGGTTGGGAAGCGGAAGGCCCCTGTTGATAGAAGCAGCGTTCGGAAAGCTAAGAAGGAAAGAAAGGCTAAGAAAGACCCCAACAAACCAAAGAGGCCTCCTAGTGCTTTCTTCGTTTTCCTGTATGTATTTCACCTGTAGCTGTAGGTTATAAAAATATAAAATATTTGAATGTGGTGCTCTACTGTTTTCTGGTTTAATCATGTTTGTGTAACAGCGAGGAGTTTAGAACTACTTTCAAGAAGGAAAATCCTAATGTGAAGGCTGTATCAGCTGTAAGTTGCAATCTTTGAGCATGCTATATTAAATGTATGTTTTTCGAATGACTTTATGGTTTTCTATTTGATTTTTTTGCTTCCAGGTTGGAAAAGCTGCGGGAGAGATGTGGAAATCCATGTCCGAGGAAGTAAGTTCTGAAATCTTTATTACATAGATGTCTATTTGTTGTAGCTTGATAAACAGTTTCCGTGTCAATTTATCATGAAAGGTATATTAGTAGCCATAGTACATAAAATTTTCATTTTTACAAGAAGGGTTAGTGACGTTATTGCATGTTTATGAAGGAAAAAGGCCCTTATGAGGTCAAAGCACAGAAAAGGAAGTCTGAATATGAAAAACAAATGAAGGACTACAACAAGAAACAGGTGAATAAATTGCATTATGATTTCTTCACTTCAAGCAATGATTTGCTCGACTTTTATTTTATTTGTTTCACTGTCATAATCGGTAGGAAATCTCTGCTAATAATCGGGATGCTGAAGAGGTGAATGATGAAGAGAATGAGGGTAGTGGAGAGGTAATCTAGTTTTAAGTTCTGCAATACTGGTTTGTATTTCCCTTTCCTTGTATAGTATTGACGCTGTGCACGTTTTGGAATGAGGAGGAGGATGATGAAGACGAAGATTGAAGGGCAATGGTTGATTTGGACATAAAATACGATTAAATATAGCGGAAAGGGTCTACATTTTGTATGTTAATACTTGTAGGTCTCTTTATTCCATAGCATAATGATGCTTTTGTATCTTTCTTGCTTTTATCCAGTATATATAGTTACTGACAAGATGAACTGTATTTCTAGTTTAATATTTTCATTAATTTGTTGATCACCTATAATTAAAAGAGAACAATTATTAAAGACATTAAATTAAAAGGGCATATAATAAAATTTTAATTTGTTTTAAAATTAATAAACAATGAAATCATTATTCATGTAATATTTATTTTTGTAATAAAAATATGTATCTAATTATTATATGAAAAGAAATTTTATATTGGTCACTCTAAATGCTTTTATCAATTTAACCACTTTAATTAACATAATTGTTTGAATTAACATAATTGTTTGAATTGATCATTACAATTAAAAATTTCGTTAATTCGTTATTTGATTGTTAATGTGATTTTTTTACTTTTAACTAAAGTTATGATTCTCTCTATAATTAATTTAAAACACTTTGGTTTATTTGTAACATAAAACCACCAATGCTCATCATTGCCAAACAACCACCATAAAAACCACCGTCTCAGCACCATAAAAACCACCTTACATGAATTCTTTCTATGAACAAGCAATGACTGGATCAGAGTTGCCTTTATTATTATTTTTTTTTTTGGGGGGGGGGGTGTTCAGAAGGCGTTATATTGTGTATATAGAGATAGTTATAGGGAGGCTGGCTGGTTATGGCAACATTTAAGTTGCCTTGCTTTCAATTTCCACCATTTCCCATCAAATGGATCATTCTACATGTAAAATTGTAGGTATATTATAGTCTCTTTAAACGTCCAGCTCCACAACATGTTGAGCAGAACTTTGTTGGTGCTGGAAAATAAGATGTGATGAATGATGATTCGTTTAGGACAAGAATCTGGCAAAAGAATTGCACTTCTATCAATTGTTACAACCCTAGCTGGAATGAAGTCATTCTCACAAAAGCTTTGGCGCATCCATATCTTCCCGCGTTGCAACCAAACGATTGACTTCCCTAGTCCCTATTGAACTTTGGGGCTCTGTTTCACGGCCTAAAACACTAAAGAAAATGCAGCCTTCCAAGGCCTAAAATAGATGCAGCTAGAAGGAATCATGTAAGGTAGTTCTTATGGTGTGAGAGGAAGAGATGAGGAGCCATAGCAGTAATGAGGAGTGATGAGAATGGGTGATTCTTATGTTGCAAATAAACTAAATAAATGTGTTTTGGATTAATTACAGAAAAGTCCTTAGCTTTAGTTAAAAAGTAAAAAAAAAAATGCTATATTAGCAATTCGTCAATGGATTATCGGATTTTTAATGACAGTGACCAATTCGAACAATAAGCATGTCTTTTTATTCCTGAAGGCCTCCAGAGAAAGATTAGGAGTACAGAGTGGAGCAAATCTTCCTTCACTACATGTAATTTACATGGTTATTAATCTATCACCCTAAGGGAAGTCATGGTAAGGAGAATTTAATGACAGTTAAAAATTACAGTTTTGGGGGGGGGGGGGGGGGTTCGAGTGTTGAACCTTGTTTACGATCAACTTCCAGTTGCAAGGACATTACATGCTCCGTGCAAGTTGATTCTAATACTCCAGTGGCCAAATACAGCTTCATGTGAAGCCCCTTCGTATGCCATCATCAATTCCTTTCCATTCCACAATAACTAAATGTCAACAGTCGAACACAAATAACTTCATACACCGTAACGTCTCTGCCTTTGCTGAAAGGCTAGCAATGCCTTCAAAAACTCGGCTTCTCCGAAATCCGGCCATAGTGACTGTGCAAAGAACAATTCAGTATATGCCAGCTGCCATAACATGAAATTGCTAATTCTAAACTCTCCACTTGTCCTTATAAGCAGGTCGGGATGGGGAAATTCTGTGCAACTTGTTTCTAGTTCCTGTTCCAATAGAGAGACATTGATGTCAGTGGGTTCGATAAGACCACACTTTGCCTTCAGAGCAAGCCTTTGGCAAGCTTGAACAACATCATAGTGTCCGCTGTAACTGACCGCTACGATTAGTTGAAAACGTGTATTGTTCTTGGTGGCTTCCTCTAAGTTGACTATCGGTTCCTGAAGGGCCTTAGGGAGCTTAGTTAGATCTCCGATAACAGACACTCTAATATTTTCCCTGTTATCAAAGTACTTTCTTCTTTAGATGTTATCAACAAGTAAGATGAGAGAAACTTATAGCAGAATATGAAATTTGAACATCAACAGAGCGAGTCCAAAATGTATGAAAATTACCTAATAAAGATCCCTGTATCCTCTTGCATTCCCCTTTCAAACAAACTCATCAAAAATTCCACTTCCACCTGCAATGCGATGAATGAAAGAGTGAGCAGCTATAAATGAACTCCAATTAAAAGAAAGGCAAGGCATGGAAACAAAACTAACTTTGGGACGAAACCAATTGTCACTAGAGAAAGCAAAAACACTGAGAACTTTTATCCCCCATTTGCAACAGATCTCCACAATCTTCCTCAAGGACTCTACGCCGGCTTCGTAACCTGACCTGACGGGCAAGTCTCTCAACCGGGCCCACCTACGGTTCCCATCCATGATCACCGCCACGTGTCTGGGCATTGCGTCTCTCCGTAGTCCCAATGGAAGCGGTTGGCTGTCTTCGGGTCTCCGATCAAAGGCTTCTTGTTTGCCTTGATGAGTGAGCGCGTGTTCCATGGAGGAGCAGAGTGGGGATTTGGGCGCGTGGAGTGTGTGGTAGTACGGCACGAGGAAGAAAGGTTTGGATAGAGGAGAAGGAGCGGTGATGAGCGGAGGCGGGGAGAAACGCAGGGAGAAGAGCATTGCTAGGTTTCGGCGGAACAGTGAAGGGTGTTGTTTTACTCAAATTTGTCGGCATGTGGGCGATTGTCGGCATTTCTTCTAATCTATAAGGCATCGGGTGAACTGGCTTAACCAATTACAAAAAATAATAGAATAAGACCCAACAAAAACAATTATGTTTTTTTGGATAAGTAAAGAAAGAAAGTAAAGTTAGCAGTTAGTTGGACATTAATGAGCTTTGAAAGAAAAGGAACTTGTCTGAATGACCCCCCATGTCTTTTTTCGTCCCGCTCTTCCCAACCAATATGTACGAAAGCTTTTGTTTGCCATTACCTTTTACAATGTTTCTGGGTCAAAACCATTTTTTAGAGTTTAAAACTGTAAATATAATATATTTTATAAATATAAGTTTTAATATTATTAATTACGCACAACAATTTAGTTTAATAATTATTAATTTTAAATGTAATTGTAGAAATTAAATTAGTTTAGAGTTGATTTAAAATGTCAAAAATTTGTATCATTTCGTACGGACCGATGAACACTACTGTCATGAGGTTAGATTTTAAATTCAAATCCGTTTAAGCCAATTTAATTCTTAAAAGATGAGAAATTTTAACCTAAATTCTCTAAGGCATCGAAATAAAAACGAAATCAAACTCTTAAACGAAGAAGTAAAAATGAATAGAAAAGCTAAAAGAAAGCTAAGCACACCAAATATTTGAGTAAATGCTCTCAAAGTGTTTTCGTTACTTTAAAAAAATTATAACCGAGTGATTACAAATGAGGAGGGAGACCTTCTATTTGTAGTTGAGCTCTCTCAAATTCAACGATACAGTTTAAATTACTTCAACGGTTGAGATCAAAACCTATTTACAATATTAGAGTCTTACAAGGTTTAAACTTATATGCAATCTTATCCCTTAAAGATTTACAATATTTATCATGATTACTCTAGTTTTACTGAAATGTTTCATTAAGCCACCAAAGGTTCAAGTAGGTGAGTTTCTTTATGTGTTTCACAAATCGGGCCAATTCAATTGGGTTAAATGAGCTACATTTAATCAGTTGATCTCTATGGGACGTTATGTGTGCATTCATTACGACCTTTGATTTGTGGCCCGTGATACTAGTTAGTGCAAGCTAGTATTCACCAAAACAGGCTAAAAAAAACATTGAAATTTTGATCGAATGTAACATAACTAATTGATACTAGTTTAGAATCGAAACAATATGTACTAACTGATATGATCAATACTGATACGATACCGACTCCCACACATGATATCCCCAAAACAAACATTCTATTTTTGCATCCTGGGCAGCTAACTAAGAAATAAACAACTCTATGCCAAGCAACTTTAGGATGCTTATGCCTAAAAGTTTTAAAAGTGCTTTGGAAAGTTCTCTAATAATTGGAATAAACTTTTTTAAGATTCAATATCTTCTTCCAAGCCCAGCTATACCAATTCTTAACTTGATCATTCTGCAACCTTTCGCCTTTAAGTAAACAAGCATTTATCCATGCCACCTGCAAGGATGCCAACTTTTTTCTTTAGCGTACAATTTCAATACCAACTTTTTTCACCATACCTTTGAACTATACTTTCTTGAAACCAAGTTTCTTTTTTCTACTGTAAATTAGCTTTTAAAGTTGAAAGAAACATGACAACTAACTGACAAAACTTGGATAATAACAAGGTAAAAGGAAAACAAAAACAATGAAATGTTTTTTAATTATTGGCAGGCTCGTGGTCCTGCATGAATATGATCATCTTGTAAGAACCGGAGAAAAACCATGTGGCGTCCCAATGAATTTGCGGCATCCCAGTTTCATTAGCATAAATTCATAATCACCCATATTATATATTTAGCTGCAATGACGTAGGTACATATACTTACTTTTCTCATAATCATCATCAACCTTAGACACTCATGAATTACTGAAAAATAATATTTAGATCTTGTAACTATTGTCTCGTGTTTGAGTTTCTTTGCAACTAACTATGAACTTGATTCGACACGAATTCTTCAGGAAAGTTTAAATGGAATAATAATTAGGTATATTGGAAAATAAAAAACAACGACGATTTCATTTATTTTGATAGCTGCAGTACAAGAGGGAAACAAACCACCCCATGAGCAGCTCATTTGCTGCCACTACTTAATTACGGGCATAACTTAGAAAAACACTTAAGAGAGATGTATACACAGACAGAACAATGTGCTGTGTATTGTATAGCCTGTCTTCATCAAGCTTCAACGGTATACTTATAGATAGTATCCATCTCAACTTTGAAGGCATGACAACTTGTATGCGGCCTAGTAAATGCAAATTGTCAGCTTTCCGGCAGGCCCGATATATGAAAGAATAACAAATGCATGAATCTCGGTTCAAGTTTCAAACATTTCATCATCAAAAGGGGGGGGGGGGGGGGGTAACGACATCCCCCGAGACGGCAAAGCCTGCATTTGAACCCATGGTTAATCTTTAGTTTCCGTAAATATTAAAAATCAATTCTTGTAAAAGCTGTTTAAAAAATGCACTTACTTATCAAGCTCTGAAGATTGAGTCAATAGCAAGTTTAGCTCCCGAGTTGGTGATGTTTACTTGGTCTGAGGTGAACAAGAGTGTTAGAGAAAATAATAGTGTAAGTAGGTGATATAGTTGAGAGCTGAAGATGTATAAGAATCCTTACTTAGAGGTGTTTTGGATACGAAAAAGCAAGCTCCAATAACAATGTAGAGCAGTAGGAGAACCAGGCCTTTCATGTAGTGAGAAGTGCCATCCTACAAGGTTGATAATTTGGTTAATAATGAATGATACTCAAGATGTTTTATTTGCAAAATTGAATAGAACGGTTAACTTACCTGTAAAGTGAAGGCAACAGCAATAATGGATAGAGCGAGAGAACCAGTTTCGAGGAGATTGAAATTAAGATCCATGTTAATGCCCATAATCCAAGAGACAACCACGCAGAGTGGGACCTGAGTCAACATTGAAATGTTGGTTTCTTTTCAAGAAGCTCCAAAATATAATGTAAAGTACAGCATGTGCCAAAGAAGGCTACAATTATTTTGAGTTCGTACCACAAACATGGAAATCTGAGTTGCAGACCCTAATGCAACACCTAAAGAAATATCCTGCAATATTTGTTCAGTCCCAAATTTCTGTCAACATATTGTTCTATTTATAAAACAGTAGAGGGAAAGGTAGAGGGCAGGGATCTTTGATTTACTCACCAGCTTATTTTTAAAAGCAAAAATGATAGCTCCTGCATGTTCTGCTGCATTTCCAACAATGGGTAGCAGAATAATGCTGATGAAACTTACAGAAATTCCCCAAGAATCCGAGGCATCCTGAAATTTAGTTACTCATAGTTTAGTTATAAAAAATAAAGTTGATAACAAAGAAATTAATAGACCAGGCTATCAAGGGTAGTAAACTAAAATCACCTCAATAGTTTCTACGACATATTCAGAGAGGAGAGAAATGACAGCAGTCATTCCAGCTAGCCATATAAACCCACTCCAAAATCCAATTACTGGCTCTTCTTCTGGTATTCCACCATCGTCGTCTTCTGCTTCCTGATCAATGGCATCACAATGGGTTATTCACCAAAATTAGCAGAAACTGGGTTTTAGGAGATAAATATGTAAGATTAATGAACTAGAACTACCTCCTGAGCTTCAAACAACTGCCTGTGTGTGAATAGTTGGAACACTAGGTATGAGAGGTATGCAATCAACATGATAATGCTGCTTGCTCTTGACAACTGCAGCGTTGGGTCGGCTGTGAGAGCAGCGGATGCTCCACTCATACGGAACAACAACGGCAGCGAATGGCACAATAATCCAAGCAAAAGAAGGAGAGAGTTCACATCCGCTTGTCTCTGTCAAATTCAACGGTGTTTGACACACAAATTAGCCGTGTTAAACATCTATATCCCACTCCCACCATGTGATGAAATAACTTTTAGGTGGTGGTAGTAATTTTTTAAACAAATATTGCACGTAAAGTTTGACAAGTAATAACTTACTCTATCATATTTTTGTTCCCTTGCGATGTTGGCAATACCGCCACAGAAGAGAGAGGTCCCAAGAACCAAAAGCAGGTTCGATAGGACTGAACCCAGAAGGGAATACTTGACCACATCTATTTTATGTTGGCTTAGTGCGAAAATTGCTATGATCAGCTCGGTTGCATTCCCGCAGGTTGCATTCAACAGCCCTCCCACTGTAAAATTGAAAAATATATTAATTTAATTCCATTGTTCAATAGCCCTTTCATCTTCTTCATACAAAAAGAAATTTATATTCTCAGGAAGTTGAAATGTTCATTTTGTGACAATATATTGCACCAAACACTCACGCTTGGAGGAGAGATAAGAAACAGTATTTGACAACTCTTTTTAGGTTTTTAAACACTTAGGATTCTCTTGTTGGTTTAGACCCACAAGTGTCGAATCTGCTAGAAACATATTAGGTAGCAAAGTTGGCAATCATGGAGAAAGGTAAATTGACCCAACCTTTTGAAAACTTGAGTAATATATATATATGATTATGTACGAGTGTTGATAATTACCTGTTGGGCCTGTGTAATAAGTAATTTGCCTGCAAGTACAGAGAAAGAAGAACCAAAAGGGAATCATGATTAGCCAAATTAGTTAAATTCTAGATAAGGATGGATAAAAGAACAAATGAAGATGAATATGCCTTACTCGGTGAGAAAGCTAACTCGTTCAGCCAATGGTGTAAGTCCAAGTAAACTTAATGCAAACACCCAGGGCTGTTCATTATTTACAGCAAAATCATAAATGTCAGCACATAAATCGAGAAACAGCGATAAATACTGTTTTCAAGTGGAAATAATCAAATAATATTTTATTAATTGGCGTTTTAAAAATTAGGAATGATGCAAGAAATTAGCGAATACATTTTGATGGTTTCATATTTGAAGATTTGATCATCATCAAAGTCTTCCAGCAGAGAAAATCTCGTAGCAAATAAATTAAAGAAACAAAGAGACTCACTCTTCCAAATCCATAATACTCAGCAGCAATGGCCAATGGAATAGCAGGGAAGAGAACGGAGAGCTTGGTCCCTAATATGACCTCTTGAAGATTGGCGAGGAACTGCCTAAGCATTACATACCGAACCTTGGAAACAAGCGTCAGGTCCGATTTTTTCCGCAACGACGAAGACGACATGTTGTGTGCAGTCCTGCCATGGCGAATCTCCTTGCTAGATCCCTTCAACCCGTTCTCCAATACCCATGGTTCATGCAGGGAAGCCATCTTGTTTTGCCACAATCTTAGTCGTTTTTCTAATCACAAAACACTGTTGAGTATCGTGACTATCTATCTCGATGAGTTCGTGTTTAAGACATAGTCCGTTATAAATAGCAGACTCCATGCAGCTTCCAGGAAGTTTCATAGAAACAATATAAAAAGAATTAAATGATTGCATACGAATTTAAGTTTTACCATCTGTGATTCTCATCTTTTAAGCCGTTATATATCTCGTGAAAGTTAAAAATGTAATTTCAATATTATATATATATATATATATATATAATTATTTTATATTTGTATATAGGCAAGCCATGGGTAGAACATTAATCATAAAAAAGGGAATGTTTCAATTGCATGATTGGAATATATCTATACATTATCCATATTCTATTCTTGTATTGCATATGCTTTTGTATGGATGCGGTAAATTATAATTAGAGTAAAATATTATTATTACATTATGATTATAAGTTCCTAGATTTTTTATTTGAATATTTGGATTAACTTATTTTTACATTCAATCATTGATTATATATTTATATATAGTTAATGTGTTTATTAATAAATTTTATGCTAACTATCAGTTGTTGATTGAATTTTAGCTAAGTTAATATTAATATTATTATCGGTGTATAAAGACATGAGTTTAATAATTGATGTGTCTTTTTTTATTTCAAAAGTATATATATTTTTTATATACTAACAATATACTTTTTTTTTATTTCTAAAGTAGTCTTAAAAAATTGATGTGTCTTTTTTTTTTTATATTTTTTAATAATTTATTATGCTCCTATAAAATATTTGCAAACCCTTTGACCTTACTTGTGAAATTTAAAAACTTCACTGAAATATTTTTCCTTGTTATATTTTACTTAATATTATTAATATTAATTATATATTTAATATTTTTATCATTACATTGATTCTTTAAAGCATATATATAATTATCATATCCTTTACATGCAATGTAATTTTTTAAAGGAAAAATCATTAATTTATTTTATGGATGTGACCATACAATTCATGGAAAAATAATAATAAATATCCATTGTAGGTGGTGAACGACAAGCTTTATCAATATAACAAAAACTTTAGGCTCGACATTGATAAAATATTACAGCACGTTGATAATTTGCACTGCCACAACTCAAACACGACATATTTGGAATGATTGCAAGCACCTTAGATGGTCCAAAACAACGGACAAAAATTGACAAAAAAATCGAGCATCCACCAAATTGAAGAGAACGACGACAAAATCATGACTATAATCACTTGCAAAAACAAGACTACATGCATAAGGAAGATTTAAAAACTTGTACAAGATAAGACAAAAACTTTCAAAAATAAATATTTATTAAACAATAAAAAAACATAAAGCACTTACAATAACACAGGTTCAAACTGACTCGTAAAATCATTTATTATTCTTAAATGCTCTCAAAATAAGAGATTAAGAAGCCGAAGAATCATCATCATCCAAGTATTTACAATCAACCCACTTTTCAAAAGAAAGTATTAGTGGCTGATGGAGATTCAGTGATGACAGACACCATCACAACTTGTGAAGATGACGAATATATATACCCAAAAATAGATCTGCAAACTAAAAGAGAGAGACATGTGGAGTGAATGAGGAGAACAAAAAAAGAGATGATTAGTGGAAGAAAAAAAAAAGATGGCGCTAGCCAATTTGAAAGCTAGCAGTAGAGCTTATCGTGGGTCAGGTCGGGTCGAGCTTCAACAAACTTTTAGGCCTAATTGCTAGGCCCAAGCTCGGCCCGACCTAAAAAATGGGCCTAAAATTTTATCCAAACCCGACCTGAACTATAGAAGTCAAGCTCGAGCCCGACCCGACTCGGCCCATATTAATTTTTTTAGATTATTTTATTATGTACAACAAATTTAAAACATATATAATATATCAAATACGCTTAAAAACTTTAAAACAAACATTAAAAAATAAACAAATTAAAAATAAATTAAAAATTCTTTATATTAAGATAGTTGCAAATAAAGTAGTAGAAAAATTAACAATAAAACATAAGTTTTACAATATTCAAATAATATTAAAAAAGACACCGAAACAATAATAAAAACGCATAAAAATAACATCTAAACAATCAAAACAGTAACAAAAATAATAGAAAAAATAGTAACAAAAATAACAATAAAAACAACACCAAAATAATAAAAAAAATAGCATCAAAACAACAATCAAAACAGTAAAAAAAACCAAAACAGTAAAAACACAACACCAAAATAGCAAAAAATAGCAACCAAAACAGCAAAAAAAAAACATTACCAAAACAATAATATAATTTTTTATTAAAAATGGTTAATTTATTCGGGTCGAGTAGGGCCGGGTTCGGGCCAAAAAACTCTTACTCGAGGCCCGGTCCATTTAAAAAATGGGTCTCATTTTTTGTCCAAGCCCATTTTTTGGGCCTATATTTTTATCCAAACCCTTCCATTTTTTAGACGGGCCTTCGGGTCGGATCGAGTGGCCCGACCCATAATAAAGTCTAACTAGCACCACGGTTGAACAAAACAAGGGAGAAAAAACAGAAATCATAAAACTCAAAACCATACGAATCATAAAACCAAAATCAAATCGAGTCAAACGAAAACAAAAATCTATCAATATTATTTTATCAATCCATAAAACTGGGGTAAGAGAAGAATTAGACATCGTTGGGATTCAAACACTACATGAGTTTTCTTAATTGCTTCTTTTCGTATACAAACAGAATTGCACTTCGCTTGGTATATTGGCACGATTGGAGGGAGAATGAGTAGTCATGGTTTAAGGATTGGTCCGACCCACAAACATCTAATTATATTTAACTAAGAGAAAGGGAAGAGCAAATCGGAGCCACGTAAAAGATTTTGTACAACCAAATTTGTTCTTGGTCGTACAATCCCAAGATTTTCTCTGGCTATAATATTGTCCTCACTATGAACAAGTTGTAGTGTAGTAGTGTTGAAGTGTTGCTATCCTAGTAGATGTTATATGTTAATGTCAACCTTGTGTTCACGCTACATAAAGTTTCTTACATTTTTCATATGATTTTAAAAATGTCGGTTTTCTTTGTTCTTGTATGAGTTATGACAGTCCAATTAAAATTTAGGCATAGATTTTGAAGAAGAGAAATTGAAGTTGGAAACGACCATGTCTACCAATAAATAAATAAAAAGACGTGCAAAATTCCGTACTGAAATTTCGGCGACGAAGTTTCGGCGAAACTTCGTGTGAGAAAAAGTACAAAAACGACGGTTACGTTATGGATATGGTTGAATTTGCGCCTTGCTGCATTGTCACTAATCCTAATTATTGGTAACGACACAGCAAAATTATTTGATTGTTAATAGAATTTTTAAATTTTATGAGTCATTTTTAAAAGATATATTATTATAGAAAATGCAAAATTTAATAAGAAAAATGGATATGTATGACCTTATTCAAAATTTGCTTGGGAATTAAATATTATTTTGACAGTATATTAAATATAAGGAATTGGATTGAAGGGTTTTGAAGATTTGTTGAGAGAAATTCGACTGTGAATTCAGAGCTGTGAATGATTCTATATGATTTAGAAATAGCTTGATTTAGAGGTTACACTAAAGTGATTATAGAAACAGATTGCATGATGGCTGTGGATATTATTAAAGAAAGCTTGGGGAGTACATCTTCGATGACTCTTGTAAGGAAAATCAAGGAAGTGTCTCGACAATTCTTGACAGTCAAGTCCCCGTTTGTGAGTAGGGAAGGAAATATGATTGTTGATTGGTTACCTAGATCATGTCATTAATGATGTTAATTTAGTTAATATTCATGTTCTTACATTCCATGTTGGGAGACTACATTCCATGATGGTGTAGTATGTAGAGCAGGCGGCGTAGTCAGAGATAGGGAAGATGGGTTGTGGGGTTTTCAAAAGTTGTTGGAGCGTGTTCTGTATTAGAAGCTGAGCTGCGGGGGCTGTTCGAGGGGTTGCGACTTGCTTGGGAGACTGGTTTGCCAAGGGTGATATTAGAAGTAGATAATGCTGCTGTTGTCCAGATGGTTAATGGGGAGGATCGGGAGATGCACCATAATGCGGTCGTGCGAGGAGTAGAAAATATGCTTCATCGGACGTGGGAGGTAAGAGTCCAGCATGTTTACCAATAAGGTAATGCTGTAGGAGATCGTATGGCAGCATTAGCACGAGGCTATGGAATGGACCTATCACCACCACTAGAGGCTACGGAGTTACTGAATGAAGAAGGAAGACGTTGCTGTAATTATATATTCTTGAATGAGATTCGATTGTGCTCTTATTCTACCAAAACAAAATATGAGGATTTGGGCAAACCAAATGCTATAGAAATACGCAGTCCTATTTATTCTTTCATTTCACATATTCACTATCAAACCTTTGCTACTGCAAAAGAATCTATGATTTAAAAATAAATTATTTAAAATTTATTACAACAATTAAGTTATTCAAGGTGGTGGTTAACACCATGTATAGTATGGAGATTCATCAAAAATAAATATTTGGAGGCGATATTTCAATATGATGAATTTCGCATGTTTTTTTATCTTAGAAGAGAGGGTATTTATAGAAGGTTGGCTTAATGCGGGTCTCAGTCATCGCATGCTCTATCCTATAAGTGCAAATAGAATGACGGATTAGTTGAAGTGCCATTAGACTTTACAATTTAAGATTTAGGGATGGGGTTTTATGGTTTAGAGGATTTTACAATTTAGTGTTTAGGATTTTTTTTGTGAAATTTCTAAAATAGTCCTTAAAAGTTTTTGTTTCTATCAGAAATGTTTCCAAACTATTAATTGGTTCATTTTACTAAAAAAAATGTCATTATTTGATGCATATGCACCATCAACGAACTCGAACCCACAACATTCTACATTAATAATAATGTCGATACCAATCGAGTTAAAACCCAATCAGCAATATAATTAAATATTAATGGTGTATAATTAAGATAAAATAAGCCCCGAGCAGAAGAAAGAAAAATGGGTTTTAAATCCAATGAGAAGGTAAGTGCAAATTTACACTTCACAAGTCATCTCCAAACATGCAGAAGACGATAAATCATATTTGTCGGAAGCAAAATGTCAAATAAGGGAAGGAGGAAAGAAGTTTCCACGTTAAAAAAGAAACTGAAGCTTTTCCACTTTACACGACCTATAAAAAATTAAAATTTGCAATCCATCAACTTATCCATCAAGTTTTTTCAATCTCCAAAGTATCGAATTGCAATGCTTTATTCCTCAACAATGCTCTCTGCAGAATGCTTTCCATCGGCAGATTAGTTGAGATAATGTCGTTGCCTCCACATTTTTATTAAAGCAAAGGTAAAAAAAAACATCTTATCGTGCATGATGCATGCAATTATTTGTGTTTTTTTTAATGGTTTAATTCATCATTTGAGCCTTCCCATTATATTAAGTTTGGTGGGTGGTGGTAGGTCGAATTTTATTATTTATCATATTTTTTTTTGTATTTTGTATTTTGATTTTATAATTTATGTTTAGAATTCATTGTTATCTTTCTCTACAATATTGTATGATAAATGGAGCTAATTAATTAAAGAAGAGTGAACTATTTTGTAGATTAATTGTGAGGTTCAAACTTGACTCAAACCCTCCACTTGCAGAAAAGGTTGATGTCATAGATCTTTAGTTTCTGAAAATGTTGTGGCCACTGAAGCATCTATCAACTTGCTCTCCAGGTGGAACACTGCTGACCTCCAACAACAGCTGGGCATACATAGCTATCCTTTCTTCGATTCATGTGACTTTCGAAATATTTTATTTTATGGCAGTTTTTTCCAAATACAATTAAAGGTTCAATATATATTTTTTAATAAGTTCCCATTATATATACATTTTTGACATAAAGTTTAGAATTACTTATAATCCCTCCCTAACTCATAAATAGAAAGATAATGCGTTTCAATGCATTTGAACCCACGTCTTCTTGCATTGACAATAATGTCCATACCAATCGAACTAAAACTCAATCATCCAGTTCAACATAATTTTATTTTCGAGTAATTTTAGATTCACACATTTTAGGGATCGAATTTAGAAGTAGCGTCAAGTCTTTTGTTATTCCACCCATAGTTAAATCAACATGTAATTCATAGTTCTTTAATTTAACTTCTAGCCTAATCAAATTGATATTAGCCTATATTTTATATCATTTTTATTAAAACTAGTCAACGAAGTTTACATAAGTGATCTATTTTTTTAATATAAAACTTACTTCTACTCATAATCTCTCCTCACCTTTAGATCGGAAGAATCTAAATTGTTTTTCTTTATATAAAGTCTCTTAAATTATTACAATAGCAGTGCGCTCAATCAATCTTTAGTTTAATACTAAAGTGAAGTAAAATGTAAATTTTTATTTTGAAAATGATTGATTAGGTAAAACATCTTTTACGTTGACAACTAATTGGAGAGAGCAATAATGAAAAATTCATGATCAAGCTGATTTGGGCGCAAACGTGAGTGAGTAGGAGGACAAATATTGAAGCAGGAGGTGGAGCCAGTTGAGGGCAGAAAACAAGGAAAAGAGTGACATGTTCTTGTCTCCATTAGTATATGTGAATATGCATGTGCGAGGAGGCAGGGACAGCTTCCGGGAAGTTTCCTCTATCAAATTCAGAATGGAGTCTGTTTCATGCGAATTATGGGGGCAACAGCTACTCCTTCATTGTGTTGCTAAAAAACAAGGTTCTTCCAAGATTTTCGTACTCTACAAGATATCAATGTCGTGAATTTATTTCATTTATTTTTGCCCCTTTTATTCTTCGTTTCAAAAAGGGAATTATTTGTGTAGCCTAATTAGTGATTTGGTTGCAGTGACCTCAATGATAGGGAAGGGTGATGGCAAGGGCAGTTTCCAGGAAGTTTCCTCTACATCTTTCGATAAGGGCAAATCCAAAATCTTGGCAGATATGTCATTCATATATAGCTTTTTGATTACTAGAAGGTTTATTTCATCTATACAGCTTGTATAGATCGAACTTAAATGGTGTAGTCATGGTCAAGTTGGTTTAGGTTTAGATATGACTGTGGAATCAATCAGTTTTGTTAATTCACTTATTATTAATTGGACAGATTAGGTTGGTGAATTCAATTTTTATAATTTTTGGATTATTTAAGTATTTATTGTTGTTTAAGACTTGAACCTTGTCAGATTTTTGTATCAGATCATTTCAGTTTTGTTATTTATTTGAGTTTAACACTTATACACAAGTCACTTTGAATTATTTCAGGTTAAAGTTTTTGAGTTCAAATCAGAGTTGATAGACAAATTTGAATGGGAAGCAAAAATTATATGTTGTTATCAACTGCTGCCACTCCAGGTTTCCACAACCTTGGTTGGCTATGACCAGTGCTCAAATATTAGCCATGCCTAATTTTTTCTTTTTCTTCCACTTTTACAATAAAGAATGATGCTTCAGGAATTAGGGTAGGGGCTTTTCTTACACATCAAGGCAGACCCATTGCTTATGTCACGGACCGAGCATCGAGGCCCGAGACCAGCTCGTGTCAAGCTGCCCAAGAAGCACTCCGGAGCATTTTGGGCCTATCACCAGTTAGCCCAACACTTGGGTTTGAAGAGCCTTTCAAAAGAAGATAAGGGAAGTGGCATATAATCAGGAATATTCCTTTTTGATACCTTTCCATATCTTTGTAAAACTCTTTTAGCTGTATCTTAACCGTCGATGTACTTTAATCCCAACCGTTGGATGTAGGGGGCTTCAACTATAAATAGAGGTTTACCCCCACCTCATTTGTCACTTGACTTCACTTTTGAGGAATATACAGAAGCATTCACTCAAATTTCTTCCTTGTCTTTTTGTTTTGCCTTTTCTTTCAGAGTTCTTTTGCTTCCGCTAGGATCTAAGCACTTTAGCTTTGATCAAGTTTCAGGCTTACTTAGGCGTTGCGTGTTCAGAAAGCGTCTAAGGCCGCACGCTCCAAGATTCAAGTTTTAGGGACGTGACAAGTGGTATCAGAGCCTATTCGAGTGAGAGAGATGGCACCACAAAACGCAAGCGAAGTTCCAGCAACTGAACGAGAGACTCGTGCTGCTGCTGAGAAGAAGAAGAGAGAGAGTTCCAGGGACATCATTTCAGCCTTGGAGAGAAGGGTCGCTAGACTTGAGGATTCCATGAAGGAAGTCAAGGAGGCCCAAGACGAGACAGAACCGTTTCACTCTCTTAAAGAAGAAGTGATGATTGCGGTTCAAGAACTTCTCAATGACATATATGAAAAGCTAGACCAACGAGACAATTCCCTTAAAGCAGCAGGGGAAGCTACCAAAGCCGAGTTGGTAGAAGAGATCGAAGATCTCAAAAGTGAGCTAGCCATTTACAAGAGAACCATGAAGAATGGCGTGATGGCAGAATCATCATCACCCACACCGAGGATCGATGTCTCGAAGCCGAAAATGTATACAGGGACACGATCAGCCCAAGATGTAAAGAATTTCATTTGGGCCATGGAGCAGTACTTCCGAGCCATGGGGATCAGGGACGAAGCAACAAAGGTAAACACTGCTTCTGTCTATGTGACTGATATCGCGCTTTTATGGCGGCGACATAGGTGCTCCGAGATGGAGAATGGAGAAATTCCCATTGCAACATGGAGCGAGTTCCAATCTGAGTTCAAGGAACAGTTCTATCCCAAGAATGCGCAACTAGAAGCCCGAGCAAAGTTACGACAACTTAAGCATACTAGCTCGATTCGAGACTATGTCAAGGAATTCACCGAGCTCAAGCTTCAGATCCCAAAGTTGGGCGAAGAAGAGGGATTCTTTGCCTTTATGGATGGACTTCAACGATGGGCCAAAATGGAGTTGAAGCGGAGGGGGGTTAAAGAGCTTTCCAAAGCCTTGTCCGCAGCTCAGTCCATTGCTGAGTTCGAGATTCAAAGGTCCGAGTCTACCAAACCAAAGCCAAAATCCAAAGGCAATGGTGGGGGAGACAAGGAAAGACCAGCCAAGAAGGGGTCCGAGAAGCCGACAGGTGGTAATTTCAAGCTTCACAAGCCTTGGGAAAAGAACAATGAGCCTTTCAAGTGCTACACTTGTGGAGGCAAGCACTTGGCTAGGAACTGCCCACAAAAAGCCGCTGCCATCCAAGGGAAGGATGCCGAAGAGAAGGAGGCTCTTAAGATTAACTCCATTATGAGCTCCATGGAGGTTAAAAAGGGTCGTAAGAAGAAGGGACTGATGTTCGTTGACATCACCGTGGCAGGCCAAAAGATGAGCGCTCTAGTAGACACAGGTGCGTCAGAATTGTTTGTGTCCGAGCGGGCTGCCAAGAGACTTGACCTTCGTGTTGAGAAGGCAAGTGGGTTTATTAAAACCGTCAATTCGAAAGAGGCTCTGATTGCGGGGGTGGCAAAAGGAGTCACGATGAACCTTGGAGGTTGGACCGGTAAGGAAAACATCAAGGTGATCCCCTTAGATGACTTTGATTTCGTAATTGGACTTAATTTCCTTGACCGGGTTAATGCGTTCCCTGTTCCTTTTACCGATTGTTTGTGCATTTTGGATCCGAAACATCAATGCATTGTGCCGGCAACCCGAGAGGCCGGAGTTAGAGCCAAGATGGTATCGGCCATTCAGTTTGGTAAGGGGGTGCGCAAGGAGGAACCAACTTACTTAGCTGCGTTGGTTGATGAGCAACTTACCAAGTCCGTCGAAGTCCCAGAAGAGGTGGGACAAGTATTGGCAGAATTTCGTGATGTGATGCCTGCCGAATTACCCAAAAGCTTGAATTTTTCAACAAGTGTCCATCCCCAAACCGACGGGCAAACTGAGCGAGTGAATGCACTCTTGGAGATCTATTGGAGGCACTATGTGAGTGCAACGCAGCGCGACTGGCCAAAACTGTTGGATGTGGCTCAGTTTTCTTACAACTTGCAACGGAGTGAGGCCACAAACCAAAGTTCGTTCGAGATCGTGCCCAGGAACAACCACTTACACCCAACACGGTTGTTACCAAGTATGAGGGACCGAATCCAGCAGCACACAAGTTTGCCACGGAGTGGCAAGAGCATCACGACTTACCCCGAGCTTGTTTACACAAGGCAGGGAAGCGGACCAAAAAGTGGGCAGACCGAAAGCGTAGGGACGTGAATTTTCAGGTTGGTGATTTAGTCCTTGCCAAATTGATAGGAATCTTGCGCAACCCAACCGTGCACAAAAGGCTTGTGCGAAGATACGAGGGTCCATTCCGAGTTGTGAAGCGAATAGGCACCATGACCTATCGATTGGAGTTGCCACCGACCATCCGAGCCCATCCAGTGTTCCATGTTAGCTTACTCAAGCCTTACCATCAAGATGAGTCAGATCCGGATCGAGGTAAATCACACCGAGCGCCAGTCGGAGTGAAGATCTCCTATGAGAACGAGGTTCGAGAGATCCAAGCTGAGAGAGTTATTCGACGACCAGGTTACCGACCGAGGCACGAATATTTTGTGCAGTGGAAGGGACTTCCCGACAGTGAGGGGAGTTGGGAACTAGCCGAGGGCCTGTGGCAATTCAAGGACCAAGTGGCTGGTTACCATGCTAGTCGAGTGACGAGGGCGTCACTAGATTCAGTGGGGGAGAATGTCACGGACCGCGCATCGAGGCCCGAGACCAGCTCGTGTCAAGCTGCCCAAGAAGCACTCTGGAGCATTTTGGGCCTATCACCAGTTAGCCCAACACTTGGGTTTGAAGAAGCTTTCAAAAGAAGATAAGGGAAGTGGCATATAATCAGGAATATTCCTTTTTGATACCTTTCCATATCTTTGTAAAACTCTTTTAGCTGTATCTTAACCGTCGATGTACTTTAATCCCAACCGTTGGATGTAAGGGGCTTCAACTATAAATAGAAGCTTACCCCCACCTCATTTGTCACTTGACTTCACTTTTGAGGAATATACAGAAGCATTCACTCAAATTTCTTCCTTGTCTTTTTGTTTTGCCTTTTCTTTCAGAGTTCTTTTGCTTCCGCTAGGATCTAAGCACTTTAGCTTTGATCAAGTTTCAGGCTTACTTAGGCGTTGCGTGTTCAGAAAGCGTCTAAGGCCGCACGCTCCAAGATTCAAGTTTTAGGGACGTGACACTTACTACAGCATCAAGTTATGTCCATTTATAACATGACAAGGAAATGTTGGCTGTACACTTTGATGCTACCATCTGCAGACATTGTTAACCGTGGCTGATAAGAAAATATCTGACAGGGCTTTCAGAAGTGTATTTAATCCATTCAAAATGGTTTTTGTTACAAATGTTGCAGACTCCCAGCGCTGACACAATGACAAAATTTTATTGTCTCAAGAGAAACATCAACATCACGCATAAAAAACTTCTAAATGAACAAATTCTCGTTTGCCACTTCACTAAATAAGACCATGATCCCGATTTAGACCACAAAGAAGAAACTGCCATTCTTAAATTTCATAACAGCTTCAATCATCAATACTACCAGTGGTGGACACCAGATTTTCTCTTGGTTTGATGCAATACACACGGGATCCGATATGCTTTACTTCAAGACCAGCATTATCACAGCCAGTGAAGAAGAGTGATTCATCCTCCTTGCCAATTCTGCGTCTCCAGCTCATTAGAAATGCCGGTACAGCCAACCCCATACACGTTCCTGCCAGCAAGAAGTAGACATCAATAATCAAATAATGACCAATTACAGATTCTACCGGTCCATAAGGTCAATTTTTTCCCTACATATATTTATATATATCATTTACCGCTACTCTGGTCATTTCCTACAGAAGGAATAGCTTTGTCATCTTTTGGCTTGTAAGATTTTAGGAGAAAAGAGAGAGACTTTATCAAGTTAGGGTACTGCTTGACATCTGCAAAAGCCCAAGAAATGGATATAACATGTTTAAACAAATCCTTGTTAAAGGATTTGGAGATTTAATTACAAAAGATAACATGAACTTTGAATCTAAAGTTTATAATTCCAGAGAACAAATCAGTTCACAGAGCCGAGTTAAGTCTAAAACAACAAATTACTCTAATCAACTCCAAAGTTTGATCTTATTGCTACGATATTGTCAAAAAATCAGCCCCTTTAGCCAGAAATAATGATAGGAACTTCACGCTTCAGCTTTCATAACCATTTACATGCAAGTAACCACCAGGATCCAAAGATGATCGATAAATTAAAACATCAGCAAGCAAGAAACTTGTTCCCAAGTTCTTGATCTTCTTCTGGTTTATCACTGCTCGGGGTCCACATAATTCAAAGATGATTTTTCTCAAATTCTCCCAAAACTTTCCGTGTTCCTATTGCATGTGAGTATTAATGTACAACAACATAAGTTATAAAAATCTGACCATTAATTTATTTACACATCTGCCTTTCTTCAAGCATAAAATGTAGAAATTGCAGAAGCTAAATAACAAGCTTACACAATAGGATATCACTTGCTATGATAAGGTCCCAGTCTGGTTCAGCACTTGGAAAGGTTTCTCCCCATGAATCTGAAAAACATTGACATTTTAATTTGAACATTATAGTCCATGAAATCAATGCTTCATGATTCTTCTCTGTAGTACTTGACAGACTGTATGAATGTTAGATTACTGATAACTGAAAACCACAGAGACTAAAGGGAACTCACGCTTTACATGAGGAAGGACAGGCGTAATTCCATTTGCCTGGCAGTTATGAGCTATGTTCTCTTCAATTTCCTGATCGTCATAGTCTGATGTTGTTATGTCAAGATTAAATGATTTCTGAAGGAAAATAGCCAAAGCTCCAGTCCCACTGCCAATGAGTTAAGAATCAAGATCATTAAGAAAAATATCAATAAAAATTCAATTTCAGAATTATAACTATCGATTCTTATTTCAAGAAACAAACCAGATTAAAAATCAGAAATCAGATCTGGGGTGCCAACATAGCAGTACAAAGAAATTATACAATGGACATAACTCGAAAAGTTTGTGCTCATAATTCTGAAGTTGAATGAATTTGCAGATAAAGCTGTGCCTTAAAAGCATAAACTATTCAGAAAACATGCATCAGAAGGGCAATGTACCCCTCAACAACTGATAATAGGGCCTACCACTAATGATAAACAGCCCTCTCCAGTACACGATACTTATAATTAAATAAATGTGTACAGACTAGATAGACAGACTAAAATAAAGAATAAACAACTAAAATGAGTGTGCACTCTCGTAAAATCACAGGCTTTTTTTTTTCTCTGCAGCTGAAGGTATTACCTTCCCAATTCAAGGCAACGACGACCTTCTATCCATGAATGATGTTGAACTAACCATTCTGCAAAAGCAAACGTACCTGGCCAGAGTAAGTTAGCATTCAACTGGTGGAAGGAAAATTCTCGAATAAGCAACTCCTGCACACAAGCCAAAATGCAAATAATGATATAAAGGTAAAAATAGGTGAACTCAGGTGGATTCTAAAAGCAAAGTACTGAAATACTAGAATAAGTTTCAACTATATTGCTATGGTCAAAATGGTTTGCACTAATGCTAAGAGCTACAGCTTCTGCTGAGGTATCAGGAGTGTCTGTGGCAGTAGTAAAGTTGACTAAATCCCAATATGATAAGAAAATGCAAGAAACAATGACAGTTAAGCTCAGTCAAATTATCATCGAATTTACTTTCCAGTAAGTTCAGAGTTACAATTTTTTTCCTTCACCATGTATCATACTGCATACTAAGTGCCAACTCTACATCTTAAACCATATCATTAGGGTTTTCTAATAAACTATAGATCAATCTGCAGTCATATAATTTCATATTTAATGAGATCAAGGAGAAAACACCCTCTCTTTTTTTCCAAAAACCATTTTCACACCAATTTTGATACAATTACTACAGGGAGGTACTAATCAAGAATCAGTTCCATTATATCTTTCCCCGGTATAAGCATAGTTAACAGAAAGCAATTTAATTCTGCAAAAAGGTTAGAACTTTTTCGATGAACAAACAGTGCTATCTACTTTGTTAAGTAAAAGGAGTGTTTTGTTTTCTAAGATTGGGCATCTCGAAATAGATGCAAGGAATTATCGGAAGAACACTTAGTTACAGATAAAAATCCATTAGCTAAAGCAAAGTTATGAAACGGGTAAGAAGTATATTCTAAAAGAAAAGAGACCTACCATGCCAGGAAACTGGTGTCTCCTCTCCACAAAGCTCTGATGGACATCTGTAACTTCATCGTCTGCAAAGGTGGGGGGGGGGGGGGGGGGGTGAAGCGTTTCTTTAATGTAAAGCCTTCAAAGTAAAATGAAATTGGAAGTAAATATAAGAAGAGAAAGAATACCAACAGAGACTTCTTCGGCATCGGCAAAAAGTGAAGACGGAGAAAAGAGTGCTATGTCCATTCTTTTTTTTATTTTTCTTTTTCCTTTTTAGTTCAACAATACACTGCGAAGGGAAACAAATCTCCCTGCCAAAAGTACGAACACCAACAATGCGAAGAAGGGCGATGCTCGCTGGGTTTTACAACTTTTTTTAGTTCTTTTTGTTTGATGGAGTTGGAGGCCCATTTATCTAATACGGATTATTTGGGCTTTAAGGTACGGATTTTAACTAAAGGGCAAACTACACTATTAGTCATTAAACAATGAGAAAATTTTTGTTTTAATGACTTAACTAAAAAAATTACAATTTGATCACTAAAATATTCAAAAATTTTCATTTAATTTACTAGACTGTTAAAATTAAAACTCATTGACGAAACTTTAAAAAAAAACTTAACAACCCAATAGACTTGTCTAAGGGCCAAATAACCCACCCAACCTGATAGGCCTAACCCAACTAGGGTTGAGCTCAAACAAGAATTTTTATACTTCGAGTCAACTCGACCCGACCTAAATTCAATTTAAATAATAAAAAAGTATTCCTAAATTAAAATTTAATTATAAAAATGTATAAAATAGCAACTAAACAATATATTTATAATAGTAAAACAAACTTTTTGAGTGGGCTAAGCATAGCCTAAATTTAAAAAATATTTTAAAATCAAATCTCGACTCAACTCATGAACACCTCTACAACCAAATAACTTAAATAAAAACTCTTAAATAAGAGTAATTTAGTGATAAAAACAAAAATTTATCAATTTACCCTTAATTAAAGTTGATGATGTATGCTTTAAGTATAGTCTTATATTGAATGGTCATAAACATTTGAGTCGCTGAGTGTCAAGTGTCTCACCTATTTATAGAAAGACCAAAGTATAAATTTAGTACAGTTCAGTTCCAAGACAAGCATAAATCGCGCATAAATCCAGTTCACATATGTCAACTGTCATGCCCAACCCAAATGCGTTAAGTGTAACATTTAACAAATAGGAAAGAAAAAAATAATAACAGAAACTACATACAAAAGGAGATGAAAAGCAAGCAAGCATAAAGAGAAGCAGTTGCGGCACTCAACATGCTCCTTCAGGAAACCAATTTAACTAGGGAGAAAAAAGCCTCTCTCTCTCTAACCTTCCACAGCCGTAAGCATCCAAGCATATCAAACACCCTCTGAAAGGGATGATATAACAGAGAAATATGATTATTTGAGAGGCTGCATTGTCTTCTAGGGGAACATTCTTACGAGGAAAGCTGGAACCTGCCGCTAGGTTTTTTTCTTCTCCATCCCTGAAATGTTCAGAAACAAGAACAAAATCAGACCTTCAAATACAGGAACCAGACACAGGCAATTCACTCGAAGAATGGAACAGAAAGATAAAAGAAAAGATGGCTGATGACTTACAAAGGCAACATAATACACGAAGGTCAATGCCGCTAAAACAATGAATGCGATTTGAAATACATTATACCTGTAATGCCAATATGCCCAACAATGTCAGTAGACATGTACATATATGCCTGATCTGAATAAAACTTGGAATTCACATGGTATAAACTCACTTGTACAAATATTTAATTCCGCGAAGAGACTGCAATGTGTGGCCGAATATTTCCTGGGCAGCAGTTGCTTGAGCATAGTACCCAAATGCAGTGGCACAGAACTGTATGACACTGAAATTGCAAACAAAAATATTATTTCATCAAGTACTGTTCAACATATAATTCCCAAATACAATTTTCAACAACCAAGCACAAACCTAGAAATTCAACATGTTCTAATAAGAGATAACTCATGATAACATAGAAACAAAGATTGAGTGCATTAGCCAAGTCACCAACCTTATTGAGCACAAAAGAATAAGTCCCACGTTGAACAGAAAAGAGTTCATTAGCGTAGCTCCCCACCTACAAAGCGTCCATTAAACATGTCAGCCAGCTGGTCGTTTTCTAGACAACTAACCAAAATGCCATCAACATAAGATACATTACTTCATAGGATGAATTGTAATGAAAACCAATCGCAGGCCAAGCATCATTGCTCCAGCAATCACAGCAAGCAGAAGGTAGAAGCAAAAGAATGCAAATGCAACGGTACCCAGAAGACCTTAAAAAATTGAAAACATAAATCTCCCATAAATTCTGAAAGCAGCAAAACAGAAAAAAGAAAGGTTAAAAATGGTTTAGGAAGTACCCCATATATCATCCAGCTTGATGAAAACCTCATTCAGGAAGGGAGAAAGTGGTGGATCAATCAGAAGGTATATGACAATATGAACGATCCAAGCCACTGAAACAATCAACCTAACAAATTGCCGAAAGAAGGCATGTTAGATAGTTCCTTTTAGTACACTGGTTGTAACCTCTCATTGTTTAGAGAAAGACTAAGAGTTATCTCCTTTTTTCTAAAGATAGCAGCAATATATTTTCTCTTTGGTGCATACATCGACACAAAATGCATGATGTAAGCACTCACCCTAGGATTCCCAAAACAAGTTTTGCCAAGTATCCAAGAACAGTCAAGGCCCAGGAAGTTTCAGCCTGAAATGTCATGGCAAGGGAGTTGATACAGAAATAAGAAGGAATGAGACTGTAACCAAGTGTCATGTCAACACACTACACAAAATTTCACGCTATTTTAGATACCTTCTCTCCTTGAGGATACATCTCTTCCAAAAGTTTTACATCTTCTTCTAGCTGAAGCAACTCCTGCAATGTTAATCAAGAATGTAAATACCCACAGCTAATGAACAATAGGAAATATGCGAAAACATCAAATGATATCTACTTTATCACTCATACCCCTAAAACTCACTATATTAACTTCAACTCTTACCAAGCAACTGCTAAAGAAACTGCCACAAACTAATACAACAATTGAAATATAACTACACTTTAGAATAATGATTACAATACAATCCAAATTATTGAATAATCTGATATTTCAACCCAAAAGGAGAAGTGAATAAGCAAATAACATTTGAACTAGAGGGGCCTACAACTCATGACCAGAGCTAGTTTGGACAAAGTAATTATTGTCATAGGGAATGGAACAAACTAGAATTCAGAGACAAAAGTAAGTTTAGGATTTCACAACATACCTTTTCCACAGCCTTAACATTTTTACGCCACTTTCTGCCCTTAGAGCCACTTCTTTCTTCCTGATGAAGGGCATCAGCAGCTTTCTTCACTTCTTTTGCCCTTTTACCAAGTTCAGTTGCTTCCTACAACATCAATTAAAACTATGACCATTGGCAATTACAACAAAATATGCAAATATCAATACTATTTTCCAACTCTTGTGCATTGCTTGATATAGCAGCCTCATACGCAATTAAAAAGAAAAGAAAACCTTAATATATTGTGAGCGAGTGATAACAGCCTTTGGACGGCGTATAAATGAAGCAATAAGCCCAAGAGGCAAACAAGCGATACCTACACCACCAAATATCTGACAAGGAATTTCGAGATGTAAGCAATATATTCTACCAAGAGAAAAGGTCAACATTAACTAGAACTTCTAACCAAATTCAAATTAAAAAATACATGAACATTGAAATTATCAAGAAATTCAATACCGAGAAAAGAACTGATCCAACAATTGTGGCAAGAGCAACAACATATTCTGGAAAGGTAGTACGCATAGTCCATGTTTTCTCTGATGAAGCACTTGCAGTATATGCAGAACACTGTATCCAAAGAGAAAAAAAAGGAAACAAAAGATGGAATGATGAGCTTAAAGAAACTGATTAAGGGAAAAACCACAATATTCTACAATAATTATAAAAGGATAACACCGCATCTTAAATGGGAAAAACAATTACTAACCGCATGTGCTCCACTGCCACCAATACATGGCTGAACACTAGTGAAGTCCCAATTACTTGGGAAATTAGTAGTGGCAGAAGACAAGTGCCTAACAGTAAAATCCACCTTTCCAGCTAACCCTGATATACCATAAAAAAAGGTTAAAATCAACGGTACGCCTGCTACAAATAAACCTACAAGTAACACACTCCAATCAACAAAAGCAAAAAACAATTTGCTTAGATCTACCAAGCCTGTCTATGTAAAACTTTTTTGGCTAAGATCTTCTGATTGTAAAAGCAACTTCAATTACAATTTGCATTAAGAGACATTAACTGAATATTCCAGTGATCAATATTGCTCCTATTCCTAGCCTAACATTCAGCTCAAATGCTCAATATTTACACGGCATGTAAAAAACTCAATGATAAAAATGAAAACGCTAATGAAACTAAAATTGATATAAAAAGGGCAAACGAAAACCAACCATAGAGAATTCCAAGCAAGAGAGCACAAACAATTGCCGTTGTCACCACCCATAGCAACGCGCTCTTTATCCGCTTCCCAACACTCCTGCAACCAAAACCAAACGGATAAAAGGGAAATTGGAGAAATGCATCAATAACTCCAAAAAATCATAGTCCTACAAATACATACTTGTCCTGGTCTCCTTCGTAGTAGAACATAGCGAAGGGGATTACAAAAAAAACGAGCACAGCATCGATGATATAAACGGCGAGCCAAAGCTCTTTCATAGGTAAGGTGAGATTACAGGCGCCGTTGTATATCGCGTGCCTACACGCCTGCCGGTTGGCAACATCAGCCGGTAACATGAGTATGGAAATGGCAGCGATGGAGAGCCCGAAAACGACGACGAATTTGGGGAAATACGCTTGGTTAGCGTCGTCCGGGTGCTGGTAATTGACAAGGAGATAGACATTGAACAAGAACACTAGGACACACACAACTATGGCGACGATTACCAGAGCCAGGTTGAAATCGCCCATCCTTGCTAAGCTACCGATTCGAGTCAAATCGAATCGCTATCACGAAGTTAGAACGAGATTAGAGGAACCACCGTTTTGTTTTAACCCTTCGAAGTTCAAATTTCAAACTTGAGAGTTTTTGTAGATCGGATCTAAGCTTTCTTCTAAGTGGTTTTTTTGGAAAGGGAAAGGTGGGGGTTGAGTCCGGTGGCGGTGAAGTAGGTTTGTTGAATATTGGGGGTATTGTTGACGTGTTGGAAGCTGAATGACGTTTCTACCCTAACATAAAGTTGTTAATGGTGGGATAGACTACTCGTGGAGAAGACTTGGAATGGGGTTTAATGTAAACTCCTTTTGTAGCCCCGTTACTGGTATCGAACCAGGCTGTCCAACGAAACAATAAGCATTGTTTTTGGTTTATAGAACTAAATGATGGTGAGACAAATTTAAATTTTTTAAGCCCGCATTGTTTCTTTTTCTTCCTCCTTTATTTAATATTTATCATCCAACGGATTTAACTCACAGTCCAAATATAGGGGAAACCCTTTTGTTGTGTCTTCTTTTCCAATTAAAAAACAAACAAACAACCATGTTGTTCTTCAATTCTAGCCATTAAACTACCATTATAACTGAATTTAGAATTTTTTTTTTGATAAATGAAAAAAATATTATTATGAGAGTTTTGCATCACATTTCGAGGTTAAATTTAACTTAATTTCTAATCTAATCAAGATTCACTCTTACTATCAAATATAGTTGGTTTTGTTTTGCTTCTGTTTAACATAACATCCGTTAGTAGATAGATCTAAATATATCCTTGATTAGTAATACTAAGTGGTATTACGTGGTTGGATCGTAATACACAAAGATAACTTATATTAGTAGACGAATCTAAAAATGTCTTTAGTCTAATCGGAAATGAGCAAACCAATTGGATGACTAATATGTCATATATTAAGTCCAGTTGGGAGATGTTTTGTCTTGGACATTTGAGCGGATGACTCCTGTAACATCCGCGTTTTTGAATCGGAGTTGGAACAGTATTAAAGTTGAATCAATAATTAGAACATGTAGTTAAAATAAGAAGATTAGGAAAATTTAAGGATTAATTAGTAATTGTGTGAAAGAAGGAAGTACTAAATAGAAAATTAACCAAAATAAATTATGAGTCATTATGGGAATTATAGTGATTAAGGAGGGGCAAAAGAGTAATTTGGTGGAAGATATTTTTGAAGGTAATGAATTGGGGCAAAATGTAAAGTTGGATGGCCCAAGGATTAAAAGTGCAATTTTACCATTTTTATTAAAGAGATATTTTAATAGAAAATTCTAGAGAAATTGAGAGATGAAAAATCAATCAAAAGATGAGAATATCATCTTTTGTTCTCATAACCAACTGTCCATGCCTATATTCCCCATTTCCAACTTTTGCTTTTATTCTAATTAGGTCTTTCCACCATTGTTAAATTCTCCAAGCTTCAAAATTCTCCATTTTCTTTGAAATTTCCTTAACAAAAGCATAGAAGGAAGCTAGTAGACACCTTAATTTTCTTGTAGAGTCCCTTTTGAAGTGTTAAAGAGTGTAGGGATTGAATTAGAATTTTGGGATTTCAAGAACTAAGGTAAGAGATGATTAAATTCTCATGACATACATGTATATTTTCATAATCTAGCATGAGAAATTATTGAATTGTAGCCTTTAGCTTATATGTGTTTTTATGAAATTGAAGAGAAAGGAAAGAAAGAGAATGACCGATTTGAAGAGAAGGGAAAAAAGAAAAGCAAGGAGTAAGAAGAGAAGAATACCAACCTTTGTGTTGTAAGTACTACAAGATTTTAAATTGAAAACTTATTTTCTTTAAAAGTATATGATTTTAGTATATGATTAATTGTGATTGAATGAAACATAGTGCAAAGAATCATGAAAAATGAAAAATTCACATTAAAACAGTTTGGGCAGTAACAGGGGACTAATTTCGAAAATTCACCAAAAATTATATAAACATGGTTAGAGGCTGAATTAATTATGGAATTAAATATTATTGAGTGTAGTTTCATATGGAAGAAACAGTGAAAGAAAAGGAATTGTATATTTTAAGATATACTAGTTTTAGTGTAACAAGGTCAGAGTAGATTCGGGTTCCCCTGTTCTGACTTTGAAAAATTATAAAAAAATGTAGAAAAATTATTAGAGACTGAAATTTATATGGTTAAATCTTGAATAAATATATTTTCAAAAGAAACGGACAGCAACATCATTTGATCCCTGTACTAAAAGATAAATACTTTTTAGTGAAGAAAGGTCGAAACTGTCAGGCAGCAGAGAAGTGAAAAATTGGAAGAAATGATTTTCAGTGATGCATTCTATAATGGTTTGGGTTGTGTATTAATACAAGAAGGAAATGTAGTTGCATATGCATCTCGACAATTGAAGCCACATGAGAAGAATTACCTGACACATGATCTTGAATTGGTTGCAGTGGTATTTGCATTGAAAATTTGGAGACATTATTTGTATGGAGAAAGGTGTTATGTCTACATGGATCATAAAAGTTTGAAGTACTTGCTAACTCAAAAAGAGCTGAGTTTGAGACAAATAAGGTGGATTGAACTGCTTAAGGATTATGACTATATTATTGACTATCACCCCGGGAAAGCAAATGTAGTAGCTGATGCCTTGAGTAGAAAGTCCATAGCAGCATTAAAGGCAATGAATGCACATTTGGAGATGCAACAAGATGGTGAGTTATTAGTTGAACTAAGAGTAAAGCCGACTTTATTGCAAGAAATGAAGAATGCAGAAAAAGATGATGAAGAGTTGTTGATGATAAAGAAACAACTTGAAGAAGGCAAAAATGGTGAGTTTGAGATTGATACTGAAGGAAACTTGAAATTTCATAATCGGCTATGTGTGCCCAATCAAGAAGATTTGAAATGAAAAATTTTGGAGGAAGCTCATCATAGTTCATTTGCTTTGCATTCGAGGAGTAACAAGATGTATCATGATTTAAAGTCATTCTACTGGTGGAAAAGGATGAAGCGGGATATACCTGTCAAAAAGTAAAGGCAGAGCATCAAGTACCATCAAGGTTACTACAATCAATCACTATACCAGAGTAGAAATAGGAAAGAATTACAATGGATTTTGTCACAGGATTGCCACCTTCACCAAAGAAAAAGGATGCTATATGGGTGATAGTTGATCGATTAACTAAATCTGCTCATTTTCTTTCGGTCAAAACTGATTTCTCAATGGATAAGTACGCACAATTTTATATAGATGAGATAGTTAGACTTCATGGTGTGCCTGTATCCATTATTTCTGATCGGGATCCAAGATTTACGTCAAAGTTTTGGGAAATGTTACATGAAGCTTTAGGTACTCGGTTAAATTTTAGTACAATGTATCATCCTCAGACTGATGGGCAGTTAGAACGGGTGATTAAGATTCTAGAAGACATGTTGAGGAATTGTATTATTGAGTTTGAAGGTAATTGGGAAAAGTATTTGCCATTATTGAATTTATTTATAATAATAGTTATCAGTCTAGAATTCAAATGGTGCCATATGAAGCATTATATGGGAGGAAATGTAGGACTCCTGTATGTTGGACAGATTTGAGTGAACATAAATTAGTGGGTCCTGATTTGATTCAAGAAACAGAGGAGAAAGTAAAGTTGATCCGAGATCGATTAAAAGCTGCTCAAATAGACAAAAATCATATGTTGATATAAAAAGGAAAGATATTAAGTTTAATGTGGGTAAAAAGTATTTTTGAAGGTATCTCTATAGAAAAAGGTTATTCGATTTAGGAAAAAGGGAAAGTTGAGTCCAATATTCATTGGGCCATATGAGATATTGGAAATGATTGGTCCAATTGCATATCGATTAGCACTCCCTCCAGAGTTGGACAAGATTCATGATGTCTTCCATGTGTCTATGTTGAGAAGATACTGGTTTGATCCATCTCATGTGATTACCCCAGAAGTTATAGCAATACAACAGAATCTGACTTATAAGGAAGAACTGATAAAGATTCTAGCTCGAGAAGTAAATGAGTTAAGAAATAAAAGAGTTCCTTTGGTAAAAGTTTTATGGAGACATCATAATTAAGAAGAAGCAACATGGGAAAGAGAGGACACTATGAGGCAACAATATTCGCAGTTGTTCATTACAGGTAAATTTCGAGGACGAAATTTATTTAAGGGGGAGAATTGTAACATTCGCGTTTTTTAACCGGAGTTGGAACAGTATTAGAGTTGAATCAAGAATTAGAACATGTAGTTAAAATAAGAAGATTAGGAAAACTTAAGGATTAATTAGTAATTGTGTGAAAGAATGAAGGACTAAAAAAAATTTAGCCAAAATGAATTATGAGTCATTATGGGAATTATAGTGATTAAGGAGGGGCAAAAGAGTAATTTGGTGGAAGATATTTTTGGAGGCAATGAATTAGGCCAAAGTGTAAAGTTGGATGGCCCAGGGATTAAAAGTGCAATTTTACCATTTTTATTAAAGAGAGCTATGGAGGAACAGTCTGAGCATTATTATTTCTTACAACTTGCTGTAACAACTGATTCATCGTTTGCAATAGAGCCGCAATCAGAATTTCTTATTGAAATGACATCGGCTCACTCGTAGGTTGAGTCCTTTCATCAAACATAGACCTCCTACGATCATCAGAATGTACTGATTCTCGTTGAGATTGGATCCTAGGTGGATCTTCTTCTCTAACAAGATTTGGGGCCTTACTTTTGACTTCATCTTCAGACTCTTCACGAGATTTATTTGACATATCTACTTTCTACAATATTTAAAAATTAAGTAATTAAATAACACTCTTTTGCCCCTCCTTAATCACTATAATTCCCATAATGACTCATAATTTATTTTGGCTTAATTTTTATTTAGTCATTCATTCTTTCACAATTACTAATTAATCCTTAAATTTTCCTAATCTTCTTATTTTAACTACATGTTCTAATTCTTGATTCAACTCTAATACTGTTCCAACTTTGTTTCAAAAACGAGGATGTTACACACTATCAGTTTTAAGTTTCGATCTTAATTATACATAGTCGACTTATGATATTTGAATAAAATGACTTAAAAACACATCGTGAAGAAAAAAATTTATTGTACTCGTTTTTAATTCTCTGGCACTGCATGTAATACTCTTATACCAGGTTTATACGTTAAACCAGGTGTAGGGGTATTACATTTGTTGGTATCAGAACGTAGGTTTTTTGATGTTTGGGGTTGGAATGAGTCCGCATGTACATGTTTGATTGAAATTATGTTTCGGATTGATTTGCGATATTGGAAAAGTTTTTGTATGATTTCAAGGGGCTATTATGAAGTTTTCAGCTACAATTATTGGTTTTTAAAACAGAGGTATCGATACCAAAAAGTCACAATTAATCATATACTAAAATCATATACTTTTAAAGAGAATAAATTTTCAATTTAAAATCTTGTAGTACTTACAACACAAAGGTTTATATTCTTTTCTTCTTACTCTTTTGCTCTTCTCTTTTCCCTTCTCTTCAAATTGGTCCTTCTCCTTCTTTCCTTTCTCTTCAATTTCATAAAAACACGTATAAGCTAAAGGCTACAATTCAATAATTTCTCATGCTAGATTATGAAAATATACAGGTATGTCATGAGAATTTAATCATCTCTTACCGTAGTTCTTGAAATCCCAAAATTCTAATTCAATCCCTACACTCTTTAACACTTCAAAAGAGACTCTACAAGAAAATTAAGGTGTCTACTAGCTTCCTTTTATGCTTTTCTTAAGGAAATTTCAAAGAAAATGGAGAATTTTAAAGAGTTAATAAAGTGTGTATGAGGTGTCCTTTAAAGATTCAAGGCTGTGAGTTTCCAGCAGATCTTATGGCTCTTACATTTCACGAGTTTGATGTGATATTAGGAATGGATTAGTTATCTAAATATGGGGTAATGGTTGATTGTAGAAGAAAAAGAGTTTCTTTGAGAACTTTGGATGGGAAAGAAGTAATTATGATTGGTGAGAAATTCAGTGCTTTATCGAATGTGGTTTCTACAATAAAGGCTTTCAAGATGATTAAGAAAGGGTACAATGCTTTCCTTGCTTATGTTTTAGATACTCGGGTAGAAGGTAATGAGCTTGAAAAGATACCGATAGTACGAGAATTTCCTAATGCCACAATAGCACAATTCACACTTTTATCCATTTTCCATAACTTAGCCCATAGTAGACTTTCATAGAACCCTTAGGATATACGGAACGAACAGAGAGTACCAAAGTACTTACAGAGAGCACATAAGTGCTAGGCAACAGAAAGCACACACAGTGCTAAATAGAGAGTACACAAAGTACTAATCAGAGAGCGCACACAGTGATAATAACAGAGAGCACGAGAAGTGAGATTATTGAGTGTAGTTTCATATGGAAGAAACAGTGAAAGAAAAGGAATTGTATATTTTGAGATATACTAGTTTTAGTGTAACAATTTCAGAGTAGATTTGGGTTCCCCTGTTCTGACTTTGAAAAATTATAAAAAAATGTAGAAAATTTTTAGAGACTGAAATTTATACGGTTAAATCCTGAATAAGTCTATTTTCAAAAGAAAGACGACAATATCATTTGATCCCTGTACTGAAAGATAAATACTTTTTAGTGAAGAAAGGTCTAAACTGTTAGGCAGCAAAGAAGGGGTAAATTGAAAGAATTTTCTGTACGAACTGGCTAAAGTAAAAATTTTGGAAATTTCATGGTAAAAAGAAAATTGAGTCTAGTTTCAGAAACATCAAGCAGATAATAATTTCGAATTCGGTAGCTCAAGATATAAATAATTTAGTGATTGTGACACAAGTGAACAACTTTGAGTATGTAGGTATGAAATGATATGTGAATATTAATAAGTGAAAATCACATATGATGATATATGTGAAAGAAATTATATATATGATGAGTTAAATGTGAAATATGAAGTTGATGATAATATTGCCCAAGTAGACCGAATTAGAACTATTGTGATATGAGTGGGATGCCATTAAGGAACACTAACGCGCGCTCTGTTTAGCACGTTTCGTGTTCTCTGTTATTAGCACTGTGTGCGCCCTCTGATTAGCACTTTGTGTGCTCTCTGATTAGTAATTTGTGTACTCTCTATTTAGCACTGTGTGTGCTCTTTGTTGCCCAGCACTTATGTGCTCCCTGTTAGTACTTTGGTACTCTCTGTTCGTTCCGTATATCCTAAGGGTTCTATGAAAGTCTACTATGGGCTAAGTTATAGAAAATGGATAAAAGTGTGAATTGTGTTATTGTGGTAAGTTACATGTTACATGTAAGGCAAGAAGTTTATATGCATGAGTATTTAAATGATCATTCATTACTTTTGTAGTGCTTACTAAGCCTTCACCGGCTTAACGCGTTTATTTTAACGCGTAGGTACAAAATCTACGAGAAGTTGAAGTCAAGCCAAGGGACCTCTCATCACATCACATCATTATCGAAAGACTTCAGTTTAGGTACTTACTTTTGGTAAAATGGCATGTACAAATGGTACTACTATGTGTCCCTAATGAATGGATTTAAATGTTGTTTTAGAATTTTATGAGTTAATGAAATGAACTGAAGTATTTTCATTGAAATTGTGTTTCAGAATGATTTGCAATATTGAAAAAGTTTTTGTATGATTTCAAGGGGCTATTATGAAGTTTTCAGCTACAATTATTGGTTTTAAAACATAGGTATTGATACCCAAAAGCATATTTTATTACTTTTAGATCGATTTTAATTTTCGATTTTAATTATACATAGTCTACTTATGATATTTGAATAAAATGACTTAAAAACATATTGTTTGGAAGAAAATTTTATTGTACTCGTTTTTAATTCTCTGGCACTGCATGTAATACTCTTATACCGGGTTTATACATGTGAATCGGGTGTAGGGGTGTTACAACTCCCAAAAGATAGAGACGTAGATGTAACTGAATAAACTGACAATACATTTGACTAGACCCAAGAAGAATAGATCTTAAATTCGTTTATAGATATATTCACTTGTGACGTTCATAATGTGGCATACTTAAATCTTGAGTGGATAACAGACTATGTATGCATGATTCGTATACTTTAATGTAAGCAAAACCCTAAGTTCAAATAGTGGAACCGAAAGTTTGTAAGTTGGGTATACAACTTCTGCGGTATGTATCGTCATCACAGCCGTGGAATTCATAGCCCGAGACATAAGTAAATGATATCCTATCATTGGCATTACATGGTTGATGAAAAGTAAAAGTGGTCACTGGTCATTCGTTTTTGTGATGAATGACTTGATTACAATTTGATAGTAATTGACTTTTCATGAAGAAAGATGTAGTAGTTATCATAAGATAAAATAGGATCATATTTGGAGAACGAATATTGTCCCAAAGAAATTAAAGCTATCATATGAGGGTAACACACTTATGACAAGGTCATTAGACGAACATTGATCGAGTTGCTTTCATAATTGTATCTCAGTCACGATACTATAGTGAAATGACTTCGTGACTAGATGAGTTTATAATTAATAGGTAAAAAGTTTAAACATAATTATAAATCATTTGAGTCTCAATTACATATGTCTAATCGGTTCCTCCGCTAACTCATTAAAATCAGAATTAATTGCATGTTGAATCAAATGAACAAAAATAAATAGAAATGGTGAAAATGGAGAAATAAAAAACATTTGGAAATCATTGTGGTTTTCTACAAAATGAAAATGAAAATGAAGAAATAAAATCATTTGAAAATAAATGTGGTTTTTTCTAAAATGAAAATGACACGTAAATGAATTTATGTTTTTCTAATTAAATAAAGTTTAAAATGAAAGTAAATCATTTGGTCATTGGCATGTCATTTATATCCCACAAGTTTAAAACTTGTCTACAAGGGCTTTAACATTATTATAAAATCAATATTCATCACAAACACAATCAAGTTTCATATTTTCATAGTCACACATAAATTTACAACATTTTACAATTTAGTCATTTTTTCTACACATTTAATTACATCAATAATAACCACAATCATTTCCTATTTTCTTGAATCATTCACACATTTACTAAGTTACAAGTACATAATTCATGACATTAACATGCTCTTTAATTTATCAATTTAATAAAATCTAAATTACTTACAAATTTAGCTAAATTAATCTTCCTTCAAGCTTTTTTCACTTGTTTCCCCTTGTCTACACTCCTATCTTATTCCTTATCTTTCTCATAGATTTTTAGTGTCTCACATAGCCTAGATTTTCTCTCTCTTTAAACATGAACACTTTACTTTTATCAAAAAATATAAGCTTGATAAGTTGTGAGTAACTTGATTTAGCTAAGGTTTCTAAAAAAATTGTTAGTTTTAAGCTTGTAAGGACCTTAAATGGAGATGGAGGACCAAATTGTAAAAGAGATAAATGTTTTCTTCCTCTCAAATAAGTGTGACGCGAACGAAGAAGAAGATGGAGAAGTTTCTCCATCTTTCGCCTTTAATATCTCTAATATTTTAATCAATTAGAATAATTTATTTAATATTATAATAATAGTGGTAATGTTGATGAAAATAAAATATCATTATAACTAAAAAAATTATCCATCATCATTATCCACTATATCTTGGTAAAATGCCTCTTCATGTCCTCACATATATCACCACTAATTCAATTTAATCCCTTTCTACTTTAAATTTCTCACTTTGACCCAACAGTTTGTAAAACCTTACAATATAATTCATACTTCCGTTTAATATCCCCACTACATCAGTCTTTTAGATTTTCTCTAGTCTCCTACCACATTCTCCACTAACACTTATAAATCACAATTTATTTATTTTGAAAAAAATATCTTGTAATTGCTCAAAATAATATCGTTATGATCAAAAGGCTTTCAAAATCACAATTCATTTATGTTAAAAAAAATTATCTTGTAATTGCTCAAAATAATATCGTTACGATCAAAAGACTTTCAAAATCACAATTCATTTATTTTGAAAAAAATTATCTTGTAATTGCTCAAAATAATATTGTTACGATCAAAAGGCTTTCAAATGTCTTATACAAGACAAGTCAAAAAATTTAGAATTCAAATTAACACAGATTTAGCTTACTAAAAACCAACTCGATATATATTCAAAAAAAAAAACCAACTCGATACAAACAATTGAAAGTGTAATTCCAGAGACCATCATCTAAATTTTTATTTTATTTTTCAAATTATTTTTATTCTTATATATTTTTTAAATATCAAGTGATGATATGATACAATTTTACAGTGTCATGTTGTCAAACAGTAATGGTATCCAAGTTTAAAGATCAAATTGAGAAAGAAAATGTTAAATTTTTTTAAATAAATAAAATGTTAAGTTTTAAAACTAATATAGACAAAAAATGTTCATGGACCAAATTAAAAAAATTATCAGATTTAGAAACTAATTTTTACTTTATTTATAATTTTAAATATGGTATGATAGGTTTATAAAATTTGAGTTAATTACAAGTAAAAAAGACATGTTGGTGATTTTCTAACATATAAAAAATTACGATAAATTACATACAAGGTCACTAAATTATTAATAAAATTATAATTTGGCCACGCAACTTAAAAAAGTTACAAAATTATTATTGAACTATCTGAAAGTTTTCATTTAAGTTATTGAAGTATTCGAAAGCTTATATTTAAGTAATTGGGGTGTTAAGGTTTTTTTTGTTAAAATTTGGTTAGAGAGTTTCAAGTGACAATTCAATAATCGGTACAGTGGATTAATACCATCGGCAAGTAAAAGAACATACTTTGGATCGAAGTTGATTTGATGATCAGTGTTGGAGATTGAAGAAGAAAACTATTTGGATTTTAGTTTTTAGATTCATTATGTTCAAAATTGATTCATGAAAAATAAAACTGCACTATAAAAAAGAAGGGGAAGGAGAGCATTCAATTGGTGTAGACGGTGCGAACAGAAAAAGACCATAAAATAACTATTTTAACGTTCCAATGACTTAAATAAAAACTTTCAAATAGTTTAGTGACCATTTTGTAATAATTTAAAATTGAGTGACTAAAATATAAATTTATTAATAATTTAATGACCTTGATAAAATTTACCCTTAAAATTATAAAATTTATGTCATCTTTAGAGAGAAAATTTTCCTACCGATAATAGTAATTAACCAATTTCGTTTTTTATAACAGAGGTGACATCAATTCGTTATTTTTCAATCGAATTAGGATATTCGATTTTTTTCATTTTCTGAATCAAAATTGAACTGATGAATATAAAAAGTTGAATATTATCGAACTGTATTAATCAGTTGAATTCAATTTAGGTTTTCATATTGTTCTCGAGCTTTGAGCTTTTGAAATTTATTCAGACAAAATTATTTTTGGATTTGGACATTTCAATTTTAATTAGATAAATTATCTTTGTTTTATGTTTCTTAAACACTATTTTGACAATTTTATTTTTTTCAATTATACATAAAATCTCAATTTATATTTTTATCTAAAAAATAATTTGTAAAATCTATAAATAAATGTTTATTAAAAATCTATTTAAATCTTGATTTAATTACTCTCAATCTTCACTACACATAATCAAATGTTAAATTATTTGTACTTTATAACTCATAATGTATAATGATAGCAAAGAAAAATCACCAACTTAAAAATGTTAATAATGATAACAAAAATTTTAGAAGTATTAAAAACAAGAGAAGAAGAAGAACACAAAATGTAATAACTAAAAAAGAGACGGACATTTGAATTATTGAAAGTTTTAATAACAATAGTAAATAAGCAATGAATTCATAAGAGATTACCACTGAAATTAGATTTGAGGTTTATTTTTATTTAATTATAGAATATGTAAAAGTATAATAAAAGGTATATTTAAAATATAAAAGTAATCAACAAGTGGTTGGTGTAATGGTAAGGCATATTGTACTTCTAAGAGAAGGAATTAGGTTTGAACATTGGAGATAACATTGTTGGGAAGGGCAGTCACGCACCCCGAATATGAACCGTAAAACGAACATGAATAACATCAAAAAAATATAAAAATAACATATTTTGTTTTGGGGTTTAAATGAATTTATATATTAAAAAATATTGATTTGTTTTTTGACATTTTAAAATATATTTTTTGAATTTTTCGATGCTCAATGAAATAAATCGAAATCGAACTAAACAAAAATATCGACTCCACTCAATTTAATTGATTTTTTGTCAACCCTAATTAGAGCCTAGTTTAGACCATCGTTAATGTGTTCTTGATTGCGTTTAGACTTTAGAGGCTCAAATTGAAGATAAAAGTGCAATAAAAAGTTTTTTTTTCATCCATACGCAAATGTTGGCATTTTTGGTGCTTTTGATTTGTCTTTGCGTTTTGAAATGAAATTATAAAAATATTTTTATTTATATTAATTTATATTTTATGTATTATTATATTAAATTATTTAAATATTTAATGTATAATATTAAATTTTTTAAATATTATTTATAGAGATCATATATTAAATTATTTAAAATATCATTTATCATTAGACTTAAATTTTTATAATTTTTTATGCATCATTAATTTTATAAACAATTTGTATTAATTACTTAAAAGGTATTTAAAAATTATATTTTATATATTATTATAAATAAATATTTAAATATCTTTATTATATTAAATTATTTAAACTTTTTTATAATATCTTATTATATTAATTTATTTAAAAATAAATTAAATTATCTAATATTTAGTTTTTAACATATTAAATAGTACATTTTAACTCTTTATTGTATTTTTTAATGATAATGTCAAACACTTAGAAATAAATAATTACAAATCCTCGCAACACTTTTTTTTTTTATTTTAAAAAAGCATTTTCAATTGGAATTATGAATTTAAGCCTGAATTAGGAACAACAAAGCAAAACTTGAAGATGGCTAGTAATTTAATTTGCTCAAAACAAAATCAGAAATATAAAGAAATAAGCAGTTTTTAGATTGGATTGATAGTCGAATCGGTTAGATTATCAATTTTTTATTTGATTAGTTTGATCAATTTAATTAAATAACTTATTAAAAATCATAAAATTAAGAAAAAAGAAGAAGAAGATTAGTTCAACCGTTTTTAAACTCGATTCAATTGATTTCAAGCGATTTATGGGTCAATCGATCGAACCTCTCTTCGTGAATTAATTCTCACATGTTCTTGGTCCAAGTGGCTAGTCTAATCTTTTGCTTTTTTGATTGATGATTTTATAGGTGGATTTTGTTCTAAGCGATGTTGTAGCTCGATTAGTAGGTGGTTAGATGGTTAGAAGTTGAAAATCAGCCCTTTTGGTTTGGAACTACTTGGATGCCCCATATGTATATGACATATGAATTAACCGAGCAGCTCAATGATTAAATAGTTCAGTCACATCCCATTATCACTTAGTTTATTTCCTGCTCCATCATATCTGTGGCATATACTGAATCCAAAAGGCATTGTTTACGTTTTATGGAGATGGGTTGGTTCTGAAATGTTCAGGTTTTGAGGTTTGGTTTGAACTTTTGATGAAGTTGCGAGACCATCAGAATCGGCACTCTTCAATACTTGTTGCCAGTTGTTATTTGTCAATATATTGAACTTCTCAAAACATGCAATTCTTGAAGCAAATTCAGTTCAAACTTGTGAAGATAAAACAAGTGTTCCTTATTGGGGGGAGGCAGTTGATGAAATCTCAATTTGGGGTTCATCTTCGGATTCTGTGTGTGGCATTTCATTGAGAGAATCAAGACAAATTTCAAGTGTCAACGTGACGATCAAAGAAGACGCTTTCCATTCCTTTTCCGACTGTGCTATAGGTTGGAAACGAGCGGCAGACCGTACACCCTCCCTCTCAGCCTCTTGACATGCTCTCTTTTATGTCATCGTCATGACAAGGAAATTAGTCATCAATTTAAAACTCTTTTCTTTATTTCTTCACCCTAAACCTATTCCCCAATAAACGATAATAAGAAAAAAAATTGAATTATAATGAGATATTTAAATAGATGGGATGGAATAGGAGAGCTTAAAATAATCCAAAGGTGGGAAAATTAAAATGCTGCTATTGGTATTAATACAAATGATTTCAGGATACTGACATGCAACCTTCACCTCCACCATCAGATAGAAGAGAGATTAATTCAATCTTGGCGAGTGCACGTGAAATACGCTACATTGCAACTCGCGCCAACTTCTGTGCTGCACCTCTGCTTCACGCCAATCCCGTTCAATATATCTCATCTTTCCACTCTTCTTTATCTTTTTTCCAAAAAAGAAACATATCTCTTCTCTCTTGCTTTTCGTCTAGCTTTCAGATATGGCAGGAACTGGGGTGGTTGCAGTTTACGGAAACGGGACTATAACTGAGACTCACAAATCCCCTTTCTCGGTGAAAGTGGGGCTAGCCCAAATGCTCCGAGGCGGAGTTATAATGGACGTGGTCACTCCCGATCAAGCTCGCATCGCTGAAGAAGCCGGAGCCTGCGCCGTCATGGCTCTCGAGCGAGTCCCCGCCGATATCCGAGCCCAAGGCGGCGTGGCTCGAATGAGTGACCCACAACTCATCAAAGAGATTAAGCAATCCGTTACTATACCTGTCATGGCGAAGGCCCGTATTGGACATTTCGTTGAGGCCCAGATCCTTGAAGCCATTGGCATCGATTATGTTGATGAGAGCGAAGTTCTTACCCTGGCCGACGATGAAAATCACATTAACAAACATAATTTTCGGATTCCTTTCGTTTGTGGGTGTCGGAATTTGGGGGAAGCGCTTAGGAGAATCCGAGAAGGAGCTGCTATGATTCGAACCAAAGGTGAAGCTGGAACCGGGAACATTATCGAAGCTGTTAGGCACGTCAGGTCCGTGATGGGTGATATCAGGATCCTTAGGAATATGGATGATGATGAGGTTTTCACCTTCGCTAAGAAAATTCAGTCACCTTACGACTTGGTTGTGCAGACGAAGCAGCTGGGGAGGCTTCCTGTGGTGCACTTTGCCGCCGGAGGAGTGGCGACGCCGGCGGATGCTGCTCTCATGATGCAGTTGGGTTGTGATGGCGTGTTTGTGGGGTCTGGCGTTTTTAAGAGTGGTGACCCGGCTAGACGTGCCCGGGCTATTGTTCAGGCTGTTACCCATTATAGTGACCCGGCCGTGCTAGCTGAAGTTAGCTGTGGGCTTGGTGAGGCTATGGTTGGTCTTAATTTGAATGATAAGATGGTTGAGAGGTTCGCTGCTCGATCTGAGTAGTCTATTTCAAATTTCTGGGGCTACGCGAAGGTGATAAATTCCACTTCTATTCTATTTTTTCAACATTTAAGCCTATATTCCAAGGTATTTGATGTTTTAGTTGAATAGTGTAGCAATGAATATTGATGTTTTAATGATATCCATCGCATTTGATGTTTTAGGGAATTGTTTAAGCATTCATGGCATTGGATTTTACTAATGTGATGGTGATGATAGATTTGGAGTGTATCATTTTGACGCTTAGTAAGATATGAGTTGTTTCACATAAGTTGTAGTTGATGCTATTGTTTGATAATGGAAAACCATTTGATGTGACTGGATTCTGACATAAATGATAGATACTACTGTAACATGCTCTGTATGTGATACTTTTATAATTTAAACTTCTTGTTGCGAAGCCATTTGTTGATTCCTTCACTTTATCTTGTTCCTCCCACAAGAGTATTGTTGTGGTTTTCGCCATTATCGACCCGCTACCTGTTTACCGACTGGAATCGGCCCAATCCTCTTTACTTCAGTAATGATAACCTGCATAGTTCGCTTACATGAGTTCAACATCATGCAAGCGAACCCATAACCTTAGAATAAGGTACGTGTTGGCATGTATGGAGGCCTACCTAAGACGTTGCCTCCAGGAACCGTATCATATAAATAGGAAAATTAATCCCCTTGAGTGATAGACTCACAAAAACACTCAACAAGTATATTGGATTATTTGTTATTAGCCTTTTACTTTCTTTCCAATGCTTTTTACATTTCTTGTAAACATCACTAGTGATGATTTCTTATCATATGCATCATTCCTTTCAATGTACAAATAATGTTTTGAAACATTAAATTCACCGTGGAGAGATTGTATTTGCAGGAATTCTTTGTCGTGCATCCAACATCGTCTTTATTATGTGCTTGTTTTCCAGGCTATCCAATTCAAGTGTCGTCTTCCATAATTGGGGGTCTACTTCTATGTCTAAATGTTCACCAAGTGAAGGATGTTTTTGTTAACTATGCTGTTTCGTTCTCTAAAATTTGATCTTTAAGCTTGCTAGAAATTAAACAGCTCGTCTCTGCATTCTGCATCTATACTAACTGTAATCTTGAGCTGAATTCTGCAACTTTTATGTATGATATTCTATTTGCTGACTATCTAGTCCGAACAAACATCCGACGATTGACATCTTGAATTGTTCTCTTTGTTGCTATTAACCCTCTGGGATGAAGAAAATAGTGAACTGTTCTTTTAGGATGTCCAGCATATAAGACTGGCAGCGCACAACACTAGCCATACACTTGTTTCCAACTGTGCCTAGTGAAGTCACTTTCGTCGTCATAAATTGAAAGTTAATTTACATATTTTACCTCCATGACGGGGCAATTGTGTCCCGGCAGAAACGAGATTATTACAAAACCCAAATTAGGTGGTGATGCACTGCAGATTTTTGCAGCCATTGCCCTGGTTTTTTGAGCGAACAGAGGAGTGTTTTCCTGCTCTGTTAAGATTGTTGCCAATAAACGGCATATATTCAATGAAAAGAGCTCATAACTCTGAAGCTGACATCAAATAAAAAGGGCATAATCACTTATTTGGTCCTCCAACTTTATAAAAAAAGTCATTTTAGTCCTTTTTAAAATTTTTTCGTTAATTTCAATTTTTAAATTTACATTTTTTGTCAATATAAAAGCACAAATATAAAAACTAAAAAAGAAAAAAAATTAAATGAAATCTAAAATATTTTTTTTTTTTGTAAAATTGGAGAGTAAACCATTATGCCAATATAAACAGAAACATGTAGAGTCCCAGCTAGATTGCCGGTTAGCAAGACTGGGACCGTGTCAGCGTTAGCAAAATGCCGCCCAGAAATGACTCTAGACTAGCTAATCAATTACTCTTTGCCCACAGCTTGCAAGAGGAGGAGCAATTGTAGGAAGTAATAAGACACACCCCCAATTGTAGCATACTGCAACTTTTCAGGCCCTTCAATCTCTGGGAAATCACTATCTGCAGCTCGATTAAATCCTCCAGCCAACCACCCCAAGTTCTTATATCCTCCCTCATATAGCTTGGAAGTTGCCACCATGGACCTAAGGATAACAATATCATCACTAAAAAAAGAAACAAAAAAAGGGGGGGAAAGTTGGCTAAGAAGGTTTTACCTTAGGCCCTCGCCACAAGCTACAAGCAGCTTAGCGTCCTTGTCAGGAAGAGTAGCTTCTACCTCTTGGACGAAATTAGGATTGATCATAGTAAAGTTTTGGCCAGTCCACAAGCCAATGTAGCCAAAATGCACCCATTTCTTCAAAAGAGTAATGGGGCTATTGTCCATGTCCTTGACGAAGAGTGGCACATGAAGTGACCCTTTAACATATGCCTTTTCTCGTTCCCACTGCGGTCTAATGTCGAGTAACTTGAAACCCTCAGAATTCAGGGCCGTGGCTGCGTCCTTAGGCAGTATAGGCTTCACCTCACCCGACTGTATTAGCTGCTGCCCACTGCTTGACGCTGCAGTATTGACACCAAAGTTTTTGGTTTTAGAGGAAGTGAAGAATAGCGGCTTATGTTGCTTCTCTTGCTTCAGCAACGATGATTGGAAGTGGTTCAGTTGAATTGCCATTTTTTTTCCTTATCCTGAAAGCAATCGTCTTTGGTTGTGTTCACTTGTTATCTTTGTTTGCCTGTTGGAGGAGCCCACCACGTTATCTTTCAAGCCTTTGTTGTTTGGGCGGTTGAATTCCGATTTTGTCCCATTATTACACTAAAATTTGAGATTTAATTTAATTTGATTTTGTTTATTTTTATAATGTTATTAGTTGGTCCAAATTGATAACTCCAATCATTATTGTCATTAAAGTGAAGTGAAGAGATAATGTGAGTACTGAAAGGACCTATTAGATTAGAGACAAATCCAAGCATGGATAGTGGGACCAAATCTGAGGCCTGCATACATAAAGGTCGATAAATTAAAACTTGCTATTGTTCGAGCTTGGGAGTTTCAATCACACACTTTTGCCTGACTTTTAGTGTGATTAATGCACAGTTTGGGATGAACACCGGCTAATATTCCCTGCAGATAAAAGAATAATTTTCTTTTTCCTTGCTTTACACTGTGTAGCTTGGGAATGAGAGTCGCGAAGCAGACACTCTGCGGTGGAAATTACAATGCAGATGAATTTGGGGATGGGGTCTGAAAGCATTTCCATGGCTGACAAACAATAGTGTAGCAATATTCATGTGTTTAGTAATGTAATGATGAAATTTAACTGGATGCTTCTGCAAATAAAGCAAAAACAGAATCATCTTTTCTTGATGATGTAGTTAAGCCCAAAACAAAGTCCAATTTTAATTTTAAGAGCACTATAGGTGTGGTAGGTCATAGAGTGGCCATCCAGTGTTGAACCAAGTGGAAAGGGGGGGGGGGGGCTTCAATCTTCATGTTGTTGTAAACTAGTTAAGCAAGTTATCTGCTTTCTTACTAAAACATGGAGATTATCGGCAAAAGAGTTAGAACAAGGAACCTAATCTTTTAATTTGAATTAATTAAGTAATTTGGATTATGGGAAATCTCTGCAAATTCCGACAGCTAAAAGACATTTTAAGGCACCCATTAATCCTATCAATCCTTTCTTAGTGCTTATCGCTACCTTAAATATATATAGTTTGGTTCCCAACTGTTTTTGTCTCACTCCCACCTCTCTATAATCACCCTGGGACACGCACGGCAGATTGCTCGTGCTACAATCGAGCCAATCTCTCCACAATGCGTCGTCCAAGTCGTGCCGATGGCTTAGCAAAAGAACGCCTCAGATGGACTCAAGAGCTTCACGATCGATTCGAACAAGCTGTTAATCAGCTAGGAGGTCCAGATAGTAAGTGTAGAGCTGGGAATTTATTTATTTATTTTTCAGCTCTATTTGGTTTTACGGTGGGTGATGTTTGCGTGAATTGTGGTTGCCAGGGGCAACACCAAAGGGAATTCTGAAGGCTATGGGGGTTGATGGCCTCACCATTTACCATGTCAAAAGTCACTTGCAGGTTAACTCATATTTCTCCAAGAGTTACACGAACATGTATTGTCATTGGTTTATGGTATAAACATCTGAGTTATTGATTTCTTCTTTTCCCCAGAAATTCAGGATTTTAAAGTTTGTTCCCGAAACAAATACTAGTAAGAACATTGAAGTAATGGATAGATCCTTTGATAGCTTCGATTCTATACCTCTCTAACTTGGGATTAATATTATCACATTGTTTAACCGCAGAAGGCAAGTTTGAAAGGAGAAATATTTCAGAAATACTGCCTAATTTTGGTACAACATCGTGAGTTATCGTTTCTTTGCGGGGGAATTCTTTCAGTACATATGTATGTATGTATATATGTATATATTCACTTGGTTGTTGTGTCTTTGCTATGACTGGAAAAACATATACAGAGGCGCACAGCTTAATGAAGCTCTGCAATTGTATATGGAAGCACAAAGGAAACAAGGGGATGATAAATTCCAGGTATTTGCATATATCCATGCATATGAGACCAAAGCATGATAAGATTTTAGATTTTGTCTTCGGTTTACCTGTACTTAAGAATAAAGGTATAATAAGCCCAGCGATGGAGTTTAACACTTTCCTTAATTATATCTCAAGGTTAGAAGGAATTTGAAGATTAAGATTGAAGCACAGGTGAGATACTTTGAGAGAATTGCAGGGGAGCATAGAAACCGAGTCACCCCAACAAAAGCTACCAAATCATTGTCTCCCATATCATTGCCTTCGTTATGTGAGGAGTCTGAGTCCAATTCAAAAGATTCTGAAACCGATTCCGAGGCCGACAAAAACGAAATAGAGTCTGGAGAAAGAATTCAAGCTCTAAAACGGGCTGGAATAGTGGAAGATAACTCAGCATCATCTTCTTCATCATCATCATCATCATCATCATCATCAATGTATGCATTCGCACTGTCATTCAGCGCAGATGGCTATGAATATGATGATCAAAACATGCTTCTTAACGGGGGAGAAAGACTTTCCTACACTGCAAATGATATCAACTTTCCCTGGAATATCCTAGTTTGCTCATCACCCTTGGTGCCTAGCTTTATGTGAATCTTGCCACAGGAGACTTTGTAAAATAAAGCAATAAATGATCATATTATGTAGACATACTTGCATGATTGCTTTCAAGGTTTACTAAATTAAAGAAGCGGAGCATTGGCACTGAACTTTTATGAAAGCAATCCATATATCGAAATAAAACTTTGTAGCATCATAGAAATGCTGCTTCATTAGGTAAAAGAAGAGGGTGGTCTGATACATATATACGTCTTTCTGTGTGGACTTGTAGAGCATGGATTGCTCATATTGTATTTAGAAAAAGGATTTATCATCTTTTCAGCCATCTTTCTGAATTTTAATTTTGTTTTACTCTTACTTGGTTATAATTTCTTCATGGGACTAGCTCCAGCAGGTGCAGACACACCAGACAACAAGATGAGTAGCTATATGTCAATGGCCACTACGGCATTATCCATTGACCTTTAATTGAGAGTTGACCAGGGTACTTAAACGCCCAACATGCGTGAACAGAGCTGGTTTGGTCAAATGTTTGAAGCTAAGCAAGCAAAAAACATGGCAGCCTAACAAGCTTCTATGCAAAATTAAACTAAATTAAACCACACCAAATCAAGCCAATTTAATTAATTAACTTCAACACTGTAGTTAGCAGCTAGGCATGGGTTGACATGAGGAGTGGGTGAAATTTTACTCGAATTTTTATGGATGTGGGCTTTGTTAATATTTTGAGATTATTCAAGTTCATTAATGAAGTTTAATTTTTTTAGTGAAATATATTTCGAGAATCGGATCGCTTGTACTAAATATTAAATACTCTAAATATTATAACTATACTTGGGTCTCGTCTTATAATATCTTGGGAGCTAATGAAATTATTTTAGTGAAATTTAATTGTCTCAATTCCCGGGCGATCGCACAAAAAATTCGAGTTCCTTTTGGATTTCCTTCTTGATCAATGACAACTGCAGCATTGTCATCATATCGTATTATCACCCCGTTGTTGCGTTTGAGTTATTTACAAGTATGTACAATTACAACTCTGATCACTTTTGATCTTTCTAAAGTTATATTTGGTACTACTTCCTTGATCACAGTAACAATAACATCACCAATATGAGCATATCGACGATTACTAGCTCTTATGACTTGAATACACATAAATTCTCGGACCCCACTGTTATATGTTACATTCAAATGAGTCTGAGGTTGAATCATTTTTTAAATATCTTTTTTTCAATATAAAAAAAAATATTGTTTGTCAAAAAAAAAAAAGGAAACTTGTAATTGTTTCTTTTTATTCCCAAGACGAGACTTCTTTCTTGGATTAAAAATTTTTGGATTGGGTCAAAACTTGAAGGCACATCTTTCACTAGTCTATCTTATTTTGATCTTTATTATAATATTGTATTTAGATATTTTAGTCATTGTTTAGAAGAGATATTGATTAATCTTTAGTATGTTTGTAAATTTCGAAAATTTCTATTTATTTGAGAGATTTGTCTAGGTTGATATACTTGATTATTGAAGGCACTTATCAATTCATCGAGGAATGCTATTTTTAAGATTGTGTTTGAGAAAGTAAAATTTTTTTTTGTTGTTGGTTACGAGCTAAGTTTTTAGTGAGAGATTTAGTGGTGAGATGTCTAGTCTTTGAAGTATAAAAGTGAGAATTCTTCGTTAAGGTGTGTCAGAAATAGGATCACTAGTTGTATTGAGTTCAAAGATAGTTGATTTATCTGACTGAGCCAGATTCTGAAGATGTAAGAAAATCGAACTGCATAAACAATTTTATTGTCCTCTGTTTTTATTGTGATTGCCGAAGTTCGATCAAAAGTCCTCACTTTCGCTGTCACATTTGCTCGTTCTTTATTTCTTGCAATTTAGCAATTGGGTCAGGTAAACAAAAAAACATGTCTTTTTTTTAGTATTTGTAACACTAGAAAATATTTTCTAACATATTTCTTTTTGTTTTCCAACATAAATGACTTAAGGAAGAATATGAAAATTTATTTTAAATGTTTTTATATAACCTAAAATCCTAATTTTTTTCATATATTTGTTATTAACATGCCACAATTAATCTAGCATACCACGCAATCATACAAAAAATGATATGAGTAAAAACAACTGAACTTTTATTCATTTCAACATTAAGTTTAAACCAAAATTTCATCTTTTTCTTAAATAGAGATTATTTTTTAAACCAAATTTTATCATGATAGACATGTCTTTAAAGACTAGAGCAGGTAAAATAAGCCTAAGCCCTTCATCTGTGTCCATCCTAATCCATAATGATTCAAATTCGAAAAATCCGATCTCCTAACAAATTCGAGCTCGAAAGCGTCTAAGTCCGTAATAAATCCAAGTCCGAGATTGATCTAGCCCAAGCTCGAAAATTATCAAAATGTTGAAAAGTATATAACATTAAAAATTATCAAAACTTAAGAAAAATTATTAAAAGTATAGAAAAGTTATAAAATATATTATAAAATATAAAACATATAGAAAATTGTTAAAAATTATATATAAAAAAAGAAGAAGTTACATTCTTGCTATGATTTTCAAGTTCAAAGGTGATCTCTCTTTAATCATGTTCCATTACTATTATCAGCACTGGAGTTTTAGGTAGAAACCCACTCAAACCTTGCCTGAACCAAGACCCACAACTTCCGCTCAACACAGCTCCATCATTCACTGCAACCTTCACCTCACCCACTCTCTAACCCACAACTCATGCTCATAAACCACAATCACAAACAGCTTCCTGCTTTTCAAACCAACGGATACTTGTGAGAAAGTCAACTATCAAGATTCTAATCCAACAACCAAGATACAGACTGTAAAATATCAAACCCAACAAAAGTAATAACTGAAACTAAGACCCATTTCGGGTTTAATAGATCCTTTTTTTTTATATAATTTTTTATAATTTCTAATAATTTTTTTTATATATTTTTAATAATTTTCTATAGTTTTTATTTTTTTATCATTTTTCGAAAAGTGCCACAATAACGATGTGACACGTGGCAAAGTAATATATATATATATAATTTTTTCTATATTTTTATATTTTATTAGTTTTTATATATTTTTTAATATTTTCTATATTTTTATAATTTTTTTATTTTTCTATATTTTTATTACATTTATTCATTTTTATCATTTTCGTCATGTGGCACAATCACAACGTGGCACGTGGCATTGTTAATTGAAAAAATTGGGACCGTTAGTTTTAACCGTCAACCTAACTTTTATTTATTTTGATAATTCAAATATCCAATGAGTGAAAAAAAAAAGCTTGATTGCTTTTTTTGAAAAAGTTTGAAAGCTTTTTACACGTGCAAACTTAACTTTTACATACAATAAGCACTTTAATTATTCTATATAAAACAAATTTAATAAATATATATAATTTATGTTTTTTAAGACAAATTTAAATTACATTGTCATGATATAAAATAAAATGAATTATTACATTTAAAATTAAATTTTTATAATTTATAAAATTCAAAATTATCTAAATTTGTTAGAGCCGGCGCGCTCGAACTCCATCCAAGTTCACCCATTTACCAGCTCTACTAAACACCCAAAGTCTGCCCACCATCTTTAGAAGGATCAATGGTGTTAGATCATAAAAATCATACTATTAATGACTTTTCATTTACATTAGCAAATTGATCATCACAAAAATATATAATAGCTATCAGAATTATCATAGTTAAAATTATAAGGCAAAAAGTTTCGAGGTGTGCACGGGTCACTCTCTTGTAACGATATACACTCTCATAATTATAATAATCAGTGCAAATAAATTTTATTGTATGATATCTTTTAAGATACAACAAATCCAATCACTTGTCATACATCTTATTACGTACTTATCCAATTTGAGGGATCAAAATGAAGAATGGATCCTAGGATTTGATAGATGCTTGGGATTTTATTTTGTTATGGAAGTTGAATTGTGAGGTATTTTGGATGGTTTAACAATTCTATTGGAACAGGACTATGATAGCATGCTAATTCAATTTGATAGCATGGAGGCAATCTTAACAATTCAAGCTCAAGTTGGTAATGATTCTTACGCAACTTTGATCAAAAGAATTCACCAAGTTTTGTTTAAGATAAGGCATTGGATCATTCGACATATTCGTAGAAAGATAATGAAGAAATAGATGGAATTGCTAAACTAATTCAAGAGCGAAGAGAAGGCCTTCAAGTATTTGAAGTTGCTCTTGAGAGCTTTAGTTTTATTTTTATGTAATCTTTTTAGGTTTTGTCTTTTCACAAAAAAAAATGTAAAAACTCCATAAATATTAATAAAATTTTCTTCACTTAATTAATTAACTCCCTTAAAAAACTTTAAAAGATCATTTAAAGGTAATAAATGACTATTAAGACTTTTTTTCCCAAATGAGTATGGTAGAAAGAAGAATAGCTTTACTATTTATACCAACTTTTCGAAGAAAAGAACATAATTCATTTATGGATTTATTTATTAAACTTAAACCCATATGTATAATTTAATTGATAAAATATATTTTTATTAGACATCAAATAAGGATTATTAGACTAGTTTATTATTATTTTATTAGGACATTAATGTAATAACCCTATTTTGGCGTCTAATAGTTCTGAACAATATTCTTAGAAAGGAAATGTTAAACCGAGGAAGCAGCTAATTGGTCTGCATGTGCGCAGTAATACCAGATTCTGACTTTTTCACTGCCTAAACGTGAGAACATTTTATTTTTCTTACCACCCAAATGCCAATGCCAAGCCCAAATTAACTTCCTCTTCCTGTTATTCATCCTATCATATATTAACCTTTTGTTTGCTGACTGAGACAGCCTTATTCCATACATGTTTTGAAAAAAGCAGTAGTACTTCATCGTTTTGCATTTTCATATCTCCTTTGATTTAATCAACAACTTCCAGTAAAAAGGGTGATCACTAGGCATAAGTTGAGATGATAAAAGAAATATAAGTTCATATATTTTTTGCGTTAATGTAGAAGTTCAAAGGCGAAATCAAGTTGTGATCTACAAGTGAGGTGAGATCACTGGCACTCACTGTTTTTATCACATAACTATTTAGAGATTGGATATTTTTATCTGTTGGATTTCAAGGTCTCGATTTGTGTTTTGCCACAAGGGCCATTCATCCTTATGTAGAGCCTGTACTCATCATATGTCATTGGCTTGTACAGTGCTGGCCGGTCCTCATTCACAAGCTCCTTGGCCGGTTCTATCAGTAAATCACTCTTGGGGTTGTAGAAGAAAGCTAGGGAGATTCGATCTTTTTCTGAGTTCACGATAACACGGTGTTCAACACTCTTGTAAATTGCATTGCTCAGCACCTAAAACAGGCATCGTCAAACATGCATGAGTCAATTTTGTCCTCCATGAAAATATATGGCAATTAAAAAACATGAATACTATATCAAACAAAAGCTATAGAGACCTGGATTTGATCTCCAACGTTGACAATGAAAGCATTGGGAAATGGCTTCACCGTTATCCACTTGCCACCCTTACGAACTTGGAGTCCAGCTACGTCGGGATCAGGCAGGAGAACGGTGATGGCACCGGGGTCCGAGTGTGAGGAAAGGCCTAATGTAAGTTCAGGTTGAGGACATTTTGGATAGAAATTGACCCTTAAGCAGGCTCCCATTTCATCTCCACCAAAGGCATTTTGCAGGTAGTCTTCTTTTAGTTCAAGGTTGATAGACATTGCTTTAAACAGCCTTCCACATAGTTTTGTAACTTGGGCACCATATTTAGCAACCAGTTCCCTGAGTCCAAATTCAAAAACTAATAATTAATAGAAAAGCTAGTGAGACTCAATTTGCCAAAATACTCACGTACAGCCTATATCAGCGATTATACTATAACCATATACTCTATATTTGAGGCAGGCGCACCTGCATGATGCCGGCTGTGCAGGCCACTTGCTTTGATTCCTTAATGTAACCGGCAAGTAATTAAGAAAAAAGTAATCGCTCCAATCAAGGATCGCTCCTTTCTCGATTCCTAAGCGACTACCGTACCCTTCATAGGTACTTGGCGAGTTGGCGTACTGTTGTTTCACTTCAAGCGGCGACTCAAAGAAGTCACGCCACACGGCACGCGTGCGCTTCATGAGCTCATGGCTAACCCCATGGTTTACAACCTGGAAGAAACCCCAGTCCCTGCAGGCGCTGGAGATGCGTCTCAAGGTCTCCTGGTGGAGAGCTGGGTCTTCGCCGAACAGGTTCTGGAGATCAATAACGGGAACGTCAAGGTGGTGATGGATTTCAGAACAAAGTTTCAGGGCAGGCCTGTCAGTTATAGGCTTAATATATCGATCCGGAATGGTACGTATGCCATTCTCAGACAGAGACTGAACTCGAACCACTGGCTCAGGCCAACTCATGAGAGGATTCATTATTTTATATAAATTTCGCGGTTTTCTTCCTTTCAATTACCCAGAAAGAGAAAGAAAAGAGAGAGAGGTGGTGATAAGAGAGGAGGGAGTGAGAGGGGGTTTATGTAAGGAGTAGGAAAGCAATTTCGGCGCCCGTGATGACTTTAATCAAAAAGTAGGAATTAAGGAAATGGATATTGGTGAATGCCGACAATAGAGGATTAAAAAATTGACAGTCAGCGATGCTGGGATGTGAGTTTTTTAAGCTTGTATCTGTATTTTTGTACAGCTGAAGCTGGGTTCGGATTAGGTTTAATACACTGTCGTGCGGTTGTACAGCAAAATTAAAGACGAGTTTGCTTTTGACTCTGCTTAGTGGAAAGCCAACAAAATCAGGCATTTTTTTTTATTTTTTTTATTTAGCACAGAAACGTAATAGAGTAGGGTTTTTGTATTTTATTCTTTTTATGCACGTGTGTTTTAAGGGAATTACTGACTGACAACAACAACATTCTAATTTCCGGGGCAACTTGAATTTTCAAATGTCTAGTGTAGTGTAGGTGGCAATCTCAGTGGGGGCGAACCAAGTTTCCATTACTTTAAAGTAACTTAACAAAAATAAAAACCCTTCTTTCTTAATCTGGAATTTAGATTTCTATTTTTCCTTTTGGACAGGTGAAATATTATATGCAAGAATAAGAGATTTTACGTTTCCTTGTACACAGAAACTTTATATACTTAGAAATAAATTTTGGTAAATATGTAATGCTGCTAAAGATGGAAAAGAAAACAACTCATATTTAATTTTTATTTAATAAATAAAAGAAAAGAGCATGACACTATTTCATTTTGCTAATTTCCCAAAATTGTTGTTCATTATTCTCAATAAAAACTGACATGAAGTAAGAGTTAGAATTGCACATGGCTGGGTTGAGTAACCTCCCCAAAAATAAAAAGTTTTGGATTAAAATATAGATTCAAAAAATAAATTTAAACAAAAAATCTGTTGCTTTGCTAATGTTTGTCATTGTTTTGCTACTATTTTATTGTTAATATTTGGATGTTATATAACACTTGTTTTATTGTTAATTTAGTTACTATTTTAGAGATATTTGTTTGTTAAGTTACACTTTATCTTAGTGATATTTAAGTATAATTTTTTTAATTTATTTTCAATTTATTGGGAACCATTTATTTTAATATTTTAGTGTATTTTGTGTATTATATTTTGTGTATTTTTAGCTCACAATATTTATATCTTTTGTTAATTTAGCTTTTATTCTTTTTTTAACTAAATTTGACCCTCAATCTTTTTAAAAAGAATCGATTGATCATCAATCTTTCAAAAAGGATCAAATTATTGTTCTTTTGACATAAATATTGACTAAAATGTCAAATTTTAAAATATTGCAGCTCACATGAAAAATCAAAATGTAGTTAATGCTACTTTTTCTAAATTTCTATGAATTTTTTATAGTATTTTTAAATTTTAGATTTTTTGAATATTTGAATATTTTTAAATTATTTATTGATATGATATATAAGATAAATATTATCATATCAATAAAAAAATATACGTGACATGTCAATATCGTTAAAAAATTAATATTTTAGTTAATATTTTTTGTAAAAAATAATTTAATCTATTTGAAAGATTAATATTCAAATTTAGCTTAAAATAGAATAAAGATCAAATTGATGAAATATAAATATCAAAAATTAAAATTAACATTATGCCAAAAAAAAAAAGTAAACATCTGCTGAGAGAAGGGAAAAACTATTAGGCCAATAACTACTCAAATGTGTAAGCAGCGAAAAATCAATGCTGTTTTCACGTGATATATATTTATGCTTGTCTAGCGAAAAGATTAGGCTAATTTTCAGTCAAACAATAAAATATGGCCAAATATGTCAAAACTCACGATGATGATGATGGTGATTAGAAGTTATCTAAAAATAGGTTTCTAGAAAAAAAAATTAAAATTAATTGTTTTTTTATGTAAAAATTGCATTTAATTAAGTTTTTAATTGTAAAAAAAATAACGAAAATCATTAGTTGATTGATTTGATCTTTTAATTTTATTGACATAATTAAAAAAAATCAAAATTATTATATTAAGGTAAATATATCACATCAATAAAAAAATTAAAATGTACATATAGAATGAAATTTTATATATTTTTAAGAATTTTTAGTTAATAATATTTTTTTTAAGTTTTCACGCATTTAAAATTTTTATATATTTTTTGTATAATTTTTGAAATTCTTTAGTCTTGCATTAATTCAAAATGAATATATGCAAATGATCATTTGTCTAAATTCATTCTATATACATATTTTAAATAATTTTTATAAAATAAATTTTATTTAAAAAAATATTTTTATTGACTTATCATATCAAGTCAACATACTGCCATGTGATAATTTTTAAGACTTCTAGTCAATAAAATTAACAATCGAATCAATGAATTAAAATTTTAAAATCATTCAAAACTTGATTAGGTGTATTTCTTTCATAAAAATTCAAGTGATTTTTTTTTACTCAAAAAAAATTCCTTTTATCATTTAAAAATATTATGAAAAAAGATTAAAAAATTAACATTGCAAATTGATAAGTCAATTCAACGGAAATGGCTTCAATCCAATTATATAACTTTCCTTTTTATCCAATGGAATCCAACGTGGATGCAGCAGACGGCTAGCTCTTATCGCGTTGCCAAATATCAACCTGTTTATATAATAAACTAATTAATAATGTAATGGGAAAAGTCTGTCCAAATTAACGAAAACATCCTTCAAAACCTATGAATAAATATAATTGTTGATATACATAACCTTCTTACATATATGATTTTATTAATTTTTGTCGGATGAGACCTATGTTGTACAAACTGACACTCATGTCTTCTTGTTATACATCCCTATCACGTCAATTTTATCCTGTAATCATTTTACTTATTATTTAATAATAATAATAATAATATATTATTATATCAGCCTCGCCAAAATCATCTTATATACATCTCTCTATAGTTTCTTTTTCCTTAAACATACCGGTCTTTAATTATTTTACATCAGCATGTCTTTAATTATTTTTTTCATATATTTATAATATTTCTATGTTTCTATTTCACACATTAATAAAAATATTCAAATATTTTTACTTTTATTCCTATTTCTCTCTTCGAAATGAAAAGATTCTATCAATTAAAAAAAAGAAAATTTCTAATTTTATAAAAATAAATATCAAAATTACGTATAAATTTTAGTTTAATATGTAATTTGATATAATAATTTTTAATTTTAAAAGAGAGAAAGAAAAATTAAAAAATAAAATAATTTTTCTCAATAAAAACCCATGTAAAATTTCATGTTTTTCCTTTTTATTGGAGAAACTAAAAGTTAACTCTAGAAAATGATACTATTTTTCCTTTTACGTATGTTAGGGTTTTTATAAAAATAATACATATAAAATAAATAATTACGGAAATATACTATTTTTAGATTAAATATAAGAATAAGTTATTTTCTACAGGAAAACTGGGTGTCACATGACTAGTTGGAGGCATTACTTTTTTTCCTAATCATCCGGTTATTTTGAAAAAAAAAATTAATTGATATTGATTAACACATTGACGGCATCCAATTGAAGTGTAATAAATCAAAACGTTTAGGAAATTGTATGAAATTTTCATTTTTTAAATTGGTTATTTAAAAAAAATCTTAAGGGTACCACCTAACAATGTGGTAACACCAAATATATTTAAGGGATAATTGTTACATAAATCCTTCATTGTTTATTATTTTCCTTTTACGGTACTTCTATTTTATAAAATAGCCACTTTAGTCCCTCTCATTATGTGAAATTTGTTCTTTTTCATTTTTTTATATGAAAAAATGGTGACTAAATTTTAGTTTTAATCCCTCTATTAATTTGAGATTAATTTTTAGTTTTGATGTTTATATTTGATTGAAATTTAAAATTTAATCTTTATATTTTATTTTTGAAATAAAACTTTAACTTTAAAATTTTATCAATTGTGTTATAATTATATATAGACTTAAAACTAGTTAATCTATGTGAATGACGTACAAATAGAGTGACATGGCAGCACCATCAAACTGAACTGAACTGACCTTGGCCACATAAAAGTTTCGGCCGACATCATTGGAACATGACCGAACTATAATACTATACCTTGCCGTGTAAGGAAATCACGTGTCAAACATTGTTTACATTATTTACATTATTATATATTTACATTATTATATAGTCATTTAAACATTATTCTAATATTTACATTAGAGTAATATTATATATTTAGTATATGTTTATTTTTTTAGTGTATTTTAAATTATATAATATATAAAAATAACATAATATAAGGTATTATAAACTTAAAACGGGTCGGGCCGGGCTAGGTTCGTGCTTGAACATTTAAGCTTAAGCACGATTCATATTTTAAACGGATCTAATTTTTTTACCTAAGCCCATTTTTAGGGCTTAATGTTTTTATCCAAATCCTTCCAAATTTCAAACAAGCCTTCGGGCCTGGACGGGTAACCCGACCATGAACAAGTCTAATGAAAAGTATACGATTAATTTAATTGTATTATACTAGAATAATAAACATCATGTTACTTTTTTTTTTCTTTACGGTTATTGTGCTTAGTTTACTTGATTAGAACAAGTTAAAATTATCCATAAAACATCAGTGGTCGGTAGTAGAGGTGATCATGGGCCGGGCCGGGTTTCAATAAAATTTTAAATTCACTTTGCAGGCCCGGGTCCAGTCCAGCCCAAAAAATAAGCCTAAAATTAGCTCAAGCCCGAATCATATTATAATAGTTAAACCCGAGCTCAACCCGATCCGGCCCATATTAATTTTTTAAGATTTTATTATATAAATAATTTTAAAATATGATATATCAAATAAAGTTAAAAATATTAAAACAAATATTAAAACAACAAACAAATTAAAAACGATATTAAAATAATTCGTAAAATAACAAACAACTTGAAAATACAATAAGAACCCTTTATATTAAGATAGTTACAATTAAAATAATAATAAAATTAATGATAAAACAAAAATTCTTTCCTAAGAAGAAATGTGGCGAATGGATATGTTAATGACATTAACAACATCATTGTTTAGCTGCAAGATGAAAGCCGAAATCAATATGGTAAAAAAATCCAAGTTTCAGCCTTATAATGAAAAACATATAAAAGATGCTAAGATAATAGATTTGCGGCAGATTTATACAGAGCCAATCCAGATATTTTGCTCAAATTCAGGTAATTGTCTGATAGAGTTACGTGCCAAAGTTTATCAGATCATTATTTGCTTTTATCTTTCATTAGCCATTAGCTGTAATTTATTTGCTTTATTTTATTTGTTGTCTTTCAATTTTCATTAACAAATTATTATTACAAGCAAAAAAAATAGTATTAAAATAAAAATAAAATCATTATTATAAATTCGGGCCGGGCCGGGCTCGGGTCAAAAAATCAAACCCAAGATCGGGCCCATTTTAAAAAATGAGCCTCGTTTTTTTGTCCAAACTCATTTTTTGAGCTTACATTTTTATCCTAACCCGCTCATTTTTCGAGCGGACCTTCGTGCCGGATCTTCGGGCCAGACCGGATAACCCAGCCCATAATCACCTCTAGTCAGTAGCCAAGACTTGGTTAATATAATCACCTACTACTAGATGAAGTCTTTGATACGTTTTTATAATATTTTATAAAAAGTAAAAAATTATAAAAAATATTTTTATCAAAATAAAAAGCTATAAAAATACAATGTTTTTTATATATAAAATCAAAAGGTTATTTATAATCTTATAAGAAATAAATCAAAATTATGAAAAAATTTATCGAGTCACCTAATAATTCTTTATAATTTTCTGATGATGACAGCATGTCATGTGTGAAATCTAATTAACACCATTTGTTTTAAATACTAATTTGTATAACAAAAACTAAATATAGGTTATCAATTTGAAAATAAAAAATATAGATATAAAAAACAATGTTTAGCTAAGTACAGAGGGAGAATCCAACAAGTGGCTCCAGTGGTAAAGAAGATGTTGTTCTTCTTAGGGGTCTCGGGTTCGAGCACTTGTGTGTGCGTTGTCAAAAAATTAAAAAAATATAAATAAATATTATTATGTAATCACACCAGTATATTCAAAATAAAAATATGATGGGTTTATGATAAAAGCATACTGAGTTCACAAATAAAGGTAGAAAGTAGAACTGATGGTTACTATTACAGAAAAAAATAGTTGAAGTGTGAACAGAAGAATAGTAGTAGGGTAGTAGCTAGATTGTCAATTCTTCACCATAGCGGCTTTTGCATGATTGTTGCGATAAATGTGAAACTAATGGGACTACTACAGAATCGTCATTGTGGGTGTGAAGGGTCAATGGTCATACAGCCATGTGTGAAATGTGGTGCCCTTGAAAAACCATTACCCTGTGTAGGCTATAAGATGAAATGAGTATATCTGATACTATAAGAGTGGGTTTGAATGATTAAATATAAAAACAACGATAACGATAAAATTATATATTATAATAATGTTATAACGTGAGACATAAAATAGATTAAATACATCCTACCGACAATTGAAACCCATCTTAAAAACTTTTCAATTATTATGTGCAGCAAGGTAGTTTGTGGAGTGCATGTGGACAACTTCTACAAGTAACCACTGAGCTTTTCTGTGTTTTTTTAAAATCTAAAAGGATGAGTTGAGCAAAAGGGATTCTTTCTTTTTCCCTTAGTAGTGCTTAGAGTTCTAAGTTGACTGGTCAGTTAAAGTTGCTGCTTGCACATATATATTATGGTGTAAATTTATTTATTTATTTATTATTTATTCAATTATGGTGTGAATTTATATATGTATTGGTTTTTTACTTCAAAAGGTAGTGATTTGGATATCTATTATGATTTGAGTTGTCATTTTTACCTCGTGAAAAATCATTTGTTGAAGATCTGTAATTTGTAAAAAGAATTATAGAATGGATCATCTTTATTTATAAATAGAAATGTGTGATTCATTAAAAAAAAAAGCTATTTACTGAAGGTTAACAATTCATCGATAAAACCCAAAATTCGTCGATGAAACATCATAAATTCTATTTGATTTTTTATTCAATTGATCCAAAATAATTAATTATTTACGAAAATAACTTATGTCAAAATATATGTACGAAAATAACTCATTCTCTATAGTGTTCGTTGGTGTTGTCTGACATACTGATGGTTCACCCTTGAATGATAATCCAATCATTAGTCTATTTTTTTAATGGGTGTTGCTTGACAGCTCGACGGTACTGAAAAAAATTTTAAAAAATTTAGATGTTATCGATATATCAAGCTACACTGATAAATATTTTTAAAAAATAAATTTTGGTAAATAATAAAACTTTATCCAAACCCGACCCGAATTATAATTGTCAAACTTGAGCTCGACCTGGCTCGGCCCGTATTAATTTTTAGATTATTTTATTACATACAACAAATTTAAAAAATATATAATATATCAAATACATTTAAAAAAATATTAAAACAAACATTAAAAAAAATTAAAATACATTAAAATTTTTTTATATTAAGATAGTTGCAAATAAATTAGTAAAAAAATTAACAATAAAATATAAGTTCTACAATATTCAAATAATATTAAAAAAGACAACGAAACAATAGTAAAAATGTATAAAAAATAACATCCAAACAACAAAAATAACAACCAAAATAGCAGCAAAAATAGCAGCAAACAATATTAAAAAAAAAAAAAAACAAAAACAAAAACAACACGAAAATAACAACCAAAACAATAAAAAAAAAACAAAAACAGCAAAAAACAGTACCAAAACAACAATATAATTTTTTTATTAAAAATGATTAATTTATTCGGGTCGGGTCGGACCGGGCTTGAGCTAAAAAACTCATACACAAGGCCCGGCCCATTCAGAAAATGGGTCTCGTTTTTTGTCCACGCCCATTTTTCGAGCCTATATTTTTGTCCAAACCCTCTTATTTTTCGGGCGAACCTTCGGGTCTGGTCGGGTGACCCGACCCATGATCAGATCTACTTTATATTATATTATGTAATTTATAACACAAAAAATAAATCTATATTAAATATATAATACTACTCTGACGTAAATATTAAAATAAAGTTAAGATGACGATATAAAAAAATTTAATAAAAAATATTAAATTATTAAATAATAAATTAAAATAATATAAATATTTTTAAAAAATTAAAAAAATAATATGTGGAAACTTAAACAAACATAAAATATAATAATATATGCTTGAGTAAGATACGAACCCGATCTCAGTCACTCAGTAACAGCTCTACCCAATAGGTTATATACATAAATTTTGAAAGCAAAACCCTCAATATTTGACTTACGGATATATAGAGACAAAATAAGGATGCAGATATGTATTATTGGAGCTGGTTTCATGCAGAAACTGATGCATATCACCCGCCTGCCTAAACATGTTAATCAAGGACAGAATTTTGGCTCTTTCGAATTGGGTTTCAAATGAATCATAAAGACTTGCGACACCCAACTTTACATGGACGCAGCCATAGAAGGAGAACATCCTAAGCTGCATATCCGTCTGCTATCTCCTCTCACAATTGTCAAACCCTTCCCTTACTTTTTAGACAGCACACAATAAATTAGAAGATTTCATGTTGCCATTAATTTCTTAACCACTCATCGCTCGGCCAACATGCCAATAGTGAAAGCAGTCGATCTTGATGGCTTATCCGGATTCAGTTATCCATACATAAAGATGGAAAGGTGAATCTGGGTTACTGTTGTTGCCTTCTTGTGATTTCAGAAGCATCGTCTTTATATCTACTAATTCACCGATCATTTTCACATGCCGAAGCCATTAGCATTCACAACAGTCAGGGTTTTGAAGTCTGGGGCTTCTTAGTGCTTAAACACATATTAAAGGTGAACTCAGACTAGAATTATAAAATTAGAAGGTTGAAGAGTGGCTGGCGGGCTGGTGCCGGGCCCGAAATTTATGCCTTTAGTATTTAAAGTTTCATATATTTTTAATTAAATAAATGATAAATTTATAATTTAGACTAAAAATGATAAAATTTTAATTTAATCTTTTTAAAAATTATAAAGACTTATGTCAATATATGAGGATGACAATTCGAATTGTAAACTCGAATATTAACAGATAATCCAACTCACATATTTTATTACAAAATATTTAAAATTTTGCTTCGTTCCAACACATGACATTTGACAATAAATAAAAACTATACTTTAATTATCAAATCTAAGCTTCATATTTTCTAAAATTAAATATTTTAATTAATAATATACTTAAATATAATAAATTTAAATATGTTTAAAAATATAATTAAATATAAAAGCAGTTGACCTTGATGGCTTATCCAAATTCAGTTAACCACTCAAAAATTAATATTTGAATATGGTAGTAATTCAAATATTTCAATTAGATGTCGGTTAAGTTTTAGTTCGATTGACATGAATATTTTTGTCAATACAGGAGAACGTAGATTCGAGTGCGCTTACATTATCCTCCTATTTATAAGTTAGAGAGGGACTATAGATAATTTTAAATATTATGTCAAAAAAAATTCCAATGAGATGGATGCGAAGAGTATTTGAAAACTGTGGCCCATTGGACTTTGCTGAAGCTAATGTAATGTAACAAATGGGTTAGCTTACAACTCAGAATAGCGACGAATACAGGAATCAAGAATGGGCCTAAAAGATACAATCAGAATGAAGCTGATCATTAAACAAAATTGTAAGTGGCGAGTCCTAACTCAGTCATGTGAACTAGGAACGTGTTTATACTGAAGCCACGTAAAATGGGCTAAGCAAAGCTACACTTCGTCATCTCAATTAGACCAACCCAACTAGCCTATTAGGGCTGGTGTTTGCCACAGCATAAGGAGATTATTTGCGTTGGAGCCGCCGACCTTATGCCCTAAGAAGTCCTAGTATTTCACATATAGGTATTTTAACTAGGGTTTGATACCATTGTTGCACACAGCAAGTTGATAAAATAAAGAAAATGGGTCTAAAATTCTATGTAAAAAATAACAATTTATTTCACTCTTTATTACAAATAATAATTTCACCGATATTTTTACACTAATTATAGGTAAACGCACCGTCCTTCCATTCAAATTTACCTCAATTCTTACTCTTATATGAATCAGATGAAGAAAATGAACCATAAATTTAGATACGATTCATTAGTAAAGTACTAAAAAAGCAGTCTTCATTAACAGACTGTTGTTGACCACCTATCATCGGACCACTTAAAATTGAGTTACAGGACGCACCTCAAACCACTCCATTTTTAAATAAGGTCCCGAGCACATTACCTCTCTTTATGAACCTTAAAATTAGGTATAACTGACCAACTTCATTTATTCATCTCCATACAAATTTAAGATCTCCTTTCCCCCTCACGTACCCTACCTAGCTAATTTTCTTTTTCATTTCCTATTTCCCTCCATATCAAATAACATTCTTCATTTGTGAATGGTGATCCAATTTTGAGACGTTTATGTGAAAGCCTTTGAAAAATCAAATATAACCAATACAATATTGGCTTGCTAGTCAAGCTACATGTCTCGGGTTTCATTATACGTAATTGCGAGACGTAAATTTTTACTTTTATTATACGTATATATATAATTTGTGAGTTCTGTTTGGTTCTTATAAATTATACTTTTTTAAGTTATATATTTGATGCACCGAATAAAATTATTTATCCAATTCTTCTAGTTTTCCTGATTAATGTACTTAATTCGTAATATTAAAATTGAATATTTGATACATTGATGATATACAATTTTATACATGGTTTACTGAAATAATTACAAATGGTTTCATTTTTAATGATTTATCATCTTATTTATTAGAACATATTGTATTACACTATTGCTTTCGAAAAATAAAAGTAAAAATAAACAAAGCAAATGTATTTAGCAGTGTTGCTTGAACCGGATCAGATCGATCTGTTGGATCGAGAATTGGTTCTGAATCGGTTAGATTAAGAATCAGTACCGACCGATTGAATCAATTGAGCTGAAATTTTTTAAAATATTTTCAAATTTTTAATCGTACTAATCAAATCGATGAATTAATGACATGACCAATTTAACTATCATTTCGATTTAAAAAAAAAAAAAAAACATTGGTGGGAAATATCACCTTTCATTGAACACTAGATGTCGGTAGCCATGGGCGGGTGTCGATCACTGTAAAGGTAAAGACGGAACAAATTAAGGGATTGAAGAAAATGGAATTTTTCACTCCTGTCCAAAACCATTTACTGGGTTTAGTGTTGTCTTTAGATTTCACGTCACTCAAAATTTCCTCCTTTTTTTCTTCATTAGTGGAGGGATTCAAAATTCAGCATCTTTGTCCGATTATTTTAGTGACCACATTAAAGTGCCAAGGAATTTATACATAGCAAGGACAAAGGACAAATGCATTTGACTTTACTTTCTTAGCATTATCGAATCCTGAAACACCAAACGTGTAAGAGCTGCATTGGAGCCATAATGCTCGTTCAACAACCTTATTCTCTTTCTTTTCTTTTTTAATGGAATTTGAAAGAAGGGACTATTTCAATGCTTTGAAATGGAGAAGGCAAATTTTGAAGGGTTACCAGTTCCAGACCCAAAGGATTTCTCTCCAATTTCCACGCACCTTCCAAGGGTGGATTAACATTGCAAATTGGATTTACCACTCTCAAAATTCTAGAAGGGTCCCTCCTTTAGGGCCCAGAATACAAGTCTATGCGCACGTGATTTTGCTTTTCCGGGGCCTCCTGTTTCGACTCAATATATATGAAATGCTTCACGGAGAAAGATTCGGCTTACTCTTACTGACTACGTATGCCTTGGATATAAATCTTATCGTCACACCTTTTATTTATTCCAATAGTTTTGATTTTGTTATTACCAAACTTCTCTTCCTCGTAACTTACTATGAATTTCCCACTTGTTGATGTTAGGTATACCAAGAAAACATCAATCCCAGTTGAAATTTGATGCTGGTCAACTTTTCTAGTTAATTAAAACATAGAAGACCATTGAGAATTACGTTATGTAATTAGTATTCCAGTCAGAAATATGTTTCCATGAAAAGGTTAACTTGGTTTTTATTAATTTTTTTTCCCTTATATACAAGTTAAAAAGGACAAGGGTTATAGTGATGGTTTAAATACTAATGTAATGCTAAAATATGCTAACTTTGGTATTAATTTCTCATGTAAATGGTTAACATAACGTATGTGTCAAAAATATATGTGATTGCGAGTAAGTCGTATTTGTACTTTTTATTCTGATATCCGATTAAGTTGATGTCTAGTTTAATTATGCTAAATGTTAATTTAACTTATGAATTGAAGTTTACTTAAAGTTTTATATATGTCCTAATTTGTTAAATGAGGTATGTGGACATGTAAATGTGGGAGTAAGACTTGAAATGTTGAAGTTGAGTAAGTGGTTATGCTTTGTGAACCATGAATGTAAAAGTTTGGTAATTGTGATATGGTCTAGTATGGTAAAAGCTTAAAAGTTTTCTAAAGAAATATCTGAAAAACGCGAAAAAATTCTGACAAACACTATATCAATTTTGAAGAAAGCTATTTTTGATTCAGTTCAACTAAAGAGAGGAAATCAAAAGTTTTTTTAAAAGAAAACTGCTTTTTGATTCGATTCAATTGAAGAAAGGTGACTCAAACCTGTTTGAAAAGCAAGTCAACACAATACTTGAAGCAACTAATATTCATCTAAAATCAAATTTAGATGACCCTTGTCGAAGCTCAACCAAATTAGAGAAGAGTCAAAAGAGTTCTTTGTAGAGAAATATCCAAATATTCTAATTTTTTTTAAGTCGAAGCTCAATTAAAGAGAAGAATCAAAAGAATTATTTGTAGATAAATATAGAGTCTTTAACTCTTTTTAAACTTTAAATAAAAATTATTTTCAAATTTTCAAGTATTATATTCGATGCGACCCGAAATTTGTGTATGCTAACACTAACAATTAACACCCTCTAAAACAACTATTTATAACTAACTAGACTAACTAACTCTCTAACTATCAACATGAACCACTATCAAATTAACTTTTTTCATTTTAATGTATTATTAATATAGTTTTTCATGATTATAGTTATTTATAAGAAATCTGAAAAATATTTTTCTTTTGAGAAAAGAATAGTAACAAAAGACAAATCCAGAAAAAGTCAACGGAAACGAATTATAGCACCTACGCCAGCCGATTGGAATTGTGAAAAGTTGGTCAAGGTCTTCCATGCTTCCCTCACCTTTCCTGCTACTTCTGCTCTGCTCCTCTGTCGATAAATCCTATATTATATATGCACCGTTCCACCTCTCTTCTTAATTTACAATAACATCAACTTAATTTATTTAGAGTGATGATTAAAATTTATGTTATCTACATCTACTATCTTTGATATTATATAAAAAAAGGAGGAGGAAAATCTTCTCTTTGAATTCATCTTTATTGTTTTTAAAAAGAATGAAACTAAAAAAAGGTGAAATATACTTGGGGAAGGGGGACTAGTGGGGTCGTCTAGGCTTATAGGTGTGAACCATAGGCCAAGTGGGTCCCTGTCTTTTTTCACCCTATAAAAGAGCTGCATGCTTGCCACGTGTATGACTGTGGGAGGCGTATACACGTGGGACATGAAAGAATAACGCGTATAAGATCATGATTCATTCAAAAGCCAAAACAATAATTAATTATGAAGGGCTTAAAAGTTAAAATTAAATTAAACCAAAGAATAAGCAAAGTAAAATGGAAGTTGTATACATCTTTTGATTTCTTTTTCTTTTTAGAAAATTTAGATTTTCGGAAATCCATGCAAAAAATTATTAAATAAAAGAAGAAAAAAAAAAGCGTTACCGCCTCCTCCACGTACATTCTGGGAAAGCAAATCCCATCGTTGGGTCCTTCACTTGTTCGGACGGGTCCAAAAGCGAATAGACCACACCACAAAGTTGCAAAATATATGATTCCATCAAACCAAAAAAACCATAAAATATATATAAAAATTCACTTAAAATTATATGACTAAATCCTGGGATGATAATAAAATAAATAAAATCTTCGGGTGCAAGTTATGTATGAGCGTAGCAGACAAGGAAGCCCCCACCACAGCATCGGGGCATCAACACTGAGACTTTCCGGGTCGTCAGCGTGACGCCCCGTGAGCGCAATGGGAACTAATGGTAAAAAGACGATTTATATAAATTATATATATATTTTTTTTTTGAATGAAGAGAGAGATACCGCGTAGACAGATAGAGACGGAGAGAGGAGTGCTGGGGGTAGGGGAGAGAATGTGAAGAAACAAAAAGCTTTTCCCTTTTACCATCAAAACAAAACAAAAAAAAAAAAGCTTTTCCTTTCCTTGGTTTCGTTTTCTTGAATTTGAACGAATAGTAAAAACGCTCGCTTTTGACACCTAAGCTTACAGCAAATCTATCTATCTATTAATCTTTTTTTCCCTTTTTTCTTTTCTTTCTATATATATTTCTAGGTTTCTTCAGGGATTTTTCTTTTTCTTTTCTGTTCTTTTTAAAAATCTTTCTCGAGGGTTCACATTTGTTGTTCACACCATCTCCATATAAATCTTTCATGCTTCTCTCTCTCCATCTTTTCTTCTTTCTGTCAATCTTCTCTTTTTTGGATCAATAACCCTTTTGGAGGCTGCAAAAACATAAGACTTATCGATAATCTTGTGTGGCTTTTGTATGCTTTGCGTGTGATAGTTGTAAATGGAAGGGCACCATCACCATCATCCTCAATATCAGCAGCAGCAGTATCAATATCATCATCATCAGCAGCAGCAACAGCAACAACCACCTACCAGCAGTGTTAGCGTTGATGCTGATAGATTCCCTCAATGGAGTATTCAGGAAACGAAGGAATTCCTGATGATCAGAGCAGAGCTGGATCGAAGTTTCATGGAGACCAAGAGGAATAAGCTGCTTTGGGAAGTTATCTCTACCAGGATGAGGGAAATGGGTTTTAATCGAAGCGCCGAACAGTGCAAGTGCAAGTGGAAAAACCTCGTTACTCGATACAAGGTAGGTATCTCATAATAGCAAGTATTTTGATTTAACCCTTTTTTATTTTTTAAACGCAACGGATTACGTATCCAGGAATATTTATTTCTCTGTTTTGTTTTACCTAAAATATGCATCCTGAAAACCCTATTTTATACACACACACACACTCATTCAGGGATGTGAAACGATGGAAGAAGAAGCTATGCGGCAACAGTTCCCGTTTTACAATGAGTTGCAAGCCATATTCTCAGCAAGGATGCAAAGTATTTTATTGTCAGAAAGTGAAGGAGGAGCGACCGGGTCGAAGAGGAAGGCGGTGCAGCTATCTTCAGACGAGGAAGAAGATACGGAGGAAAAAGAGTTAGAAAAGAGTAGCGTTAGGAAGAAGAAGCAAGGCAAAACCAGTGGTGGTGCAGGTATTGGTGGCAGTACAAGTGGGAACAGCAATAATAGTAATAATATAAAGGAGATATTAGAGGATTTCATGAGGCAACAAATGCAGATGGAAATGCAATGGAGGGAAGCGTTCGAGGCGAGAGAAAAGGAGAGGCGGTTGAAGGAGATGGAATGGAGGCAGAAGATGGAAGCATTGGAGAACGAGAGGATATTGATGGATAGGAGATGGTATGAAAGGGAAGAGCAAAGGAGAATGAGAGAAGAAGCTAGAGCTGAGAAGAGAGACGCCCTCATCACTGCACTCCTAAACAAGCTCAGAAGAGATGATCACATGTAGACGACAAGTATTTATTTATTCATGCATGTTTTAGCAGGAGATGAAGCCTTTGTTTGAGAGGTTTGTCTTAGAACTCTCGTTCTATATATCAGATAGATATGTTGTTTAGTTCTATGAATTGTTTCTCTCTTTCTGCTCTGCCCACCGAGGCTTCATCTTTTGCTAGTATAAGAGAGCTTCCATTTCCTTAAGTTTTTTGTAGTGTTTTTTTATTCTTCATTACCATTATGTTATCGTTATAAGAGGTCAGTTGACAATGAAAGCATATTCCCAAAGCACCATGGATAAAAAGCTTCAAGTTCTAGACATATCTTGCGCGATAGTTAAACAAATTTAACAATATACACACATCAAAATCCACAAACGATAGTGTGTCCGGAATAATGTTCATAGTGGCCACTGTTGAAAATGGTCCATTAATTCTTGCTAATGCCTCTCAACTTATTCAAAGTCTCGTACCTTTCACTCACATTACATTGATCAATCTCTTCATCAATAACCCTGGTCAGCATGTCTACAGCAAGAGGGATTTGGGTTTTTGGTTTTCCATGGATTCCTAAAGTTATGGCTGTCAAAACATGTGCTTGACTTTCCCATATTAGAAAGTTACCATATGTGTGTTGTGCGTTTTCTGAGCTAACTAGGTAAGGCAAACTAATGAGTGATAAAGAAGGATTACCATAAGGGGAGTCATCCCCTCTAAAATGATTATCCTCCACGCAAAACTAGAACAGGCAAAAGTATGTCAAGCAGATAGATGAAAAGGTTCTTTCCTGATGTAAGAGTTAGCTAACTTTAGCTGAAACCAGTCTAGCGGATTTTTAACACGTTTAAGCTCGGTTTTTTCATTTCTAGTTTACTTCACTTATGGCTTGAACCAGAGATGCATGTCTTGATTTATTTCGTTCATCATTACCAGTCTAGTAAACTTGTGTGCCAGCTTGAATATCATGAATTTAAATTTATGTAACTATGTATATATTGATTGTGCATGAACCTAACATCTATTTACGTTCATACTTATTACCTCATTGTAAGTTGATGGAGCTTGAGTGGTTCGCAGTGCGAGCTTTCCTCGTTCATATTTGTCGCTGTGAAGACTAATTATTTCTTACACTCTTTATATATTATGTTCATACATATATTATATTTGTAGGCACTAATTAAAAAGAACTTTGGAATTTAATTTATTTGTAAAAGCTCTTTTATTTCATTTCATTTCATATTAATTTATTCGAAAACATTAACCCTTTAAAATCATTTGAGGATCTTTTTACGATAATTAACTTAGGATTTCACTTTCAATGTGTGAAATATATATTGTGCAAGTGGTAGAGATCATGATAACCAATAGATCAGTATGTGGGGTTGATTTCTAGGGTTATATATGTTATATCTGCCTAGCTAGCTAGAAACAAGAATGCCATGTATATATTATACATTGTTTTTCATATGACTGGTATTTTCGAGTGGTGCATCACTTCAATGTAGCAGAAACTTTTGGGTAGCATTATTTCTTATGGTTGACAGATTATGATAAAGTAAAAAGAAAACAAACTGATAATGGTAGGCATGTAAGATCACAAAATCGCAGGCATTGATATATTTTAGTATATATGAAAAAGTGTGAAAGCAAGCAATGAGTCTTCATGTGATGGCAACACATATTTGTCTGCTTGAGTTTTGCTTTTTCACATCTCCATACCACTTTTCCTCACTTAGTGTTTCTGGTTTGCAAGTGATTGAAGCAATTAGTATCTTTGCTGACCCTATGCATGACTTGCGGCCTTTTGTCCACAATATACTTTCCAGGTTTCATAACATTAATTACTTCTCTTCCAAATCCACATGATACTAATAATTATGATATATTCAATTTGTCGTTTTAGTTTTTTTTCCCATAACTTTTGGGTTTATATCATTTCATTTCCAACTAATAATAGACTCTAATTTCTGTCTGCAAAACAGCTTTTTCATCGTCAGGGGTAAAAAACAATTTGTACTGTGTGTTTTTCGATCATCTTTCCAGCTGAGTTGATTTTCAAATCGATTGACTTATTATGATTGGAGACAACCAAGCTTGAGAGGATTTAACCTTGTTTGTATGCATGTAATCATATGATTTGAAAACAAACATACAGAAACAGGAAATAAGAAGAAGCTTAAGATTTGCAGGACAGCTATCACTCTAACCGTGTTTCTCATAGGAGAGATAAAGAAGCTTATTAAATTCACCGACGTGTATATTATATATGCTGTCACGAGCATATATGGATGTATCACTTTGCAAAATGGTACTTGTAATTTTTCATACAACTTAATGCACTTATGTTTCTCTTTCTTTTTCCCTTTCCTCAGAAATTGGTATTCTTGCTTCAATTAAATAGGTGACCCTACAGTTTATGTCGTGAGTTCGAGTCACCGATATTATTTACTTGTGATATGTATGATATTGATTTATTCTTATTAAGGGTGCGAGTTGGTTGATTGATATATTGTATAGATAGTCATATGTTTTGTTTTTTTTTTTTTTTTTTTCATGATTTAGTTATTACCAACTTGTTTTTTTTTTTCTTATACCATGTTGACTAATAATATTTGCATGCTATAGGAATGTGAAGGCCAGTTTTTGCTGCAAATGTAAAATATAAGCATGTGAACCAAAACCCCCTCGTTTGACCAGATTTCTAATACTGCAGTAGAAAACAAAAGTTTACGACGTCCTAAGCTATTTTTATTAAATTATTAATATATTAACTTTGACTCTCTCCCTGGCTCATGTGCTCAGCAATTATAACGTTCCAAATGGAAAAGAAGGTCGCTTTTAATCTTCATCTTTCTATTCAAACAAAACGGATGAGTTAAGATTTTTCCCCATTTTTAACTAAGATGCATATGACCACATGCAAATATATTTCTCACCCTCATTCAAACTTTTGAAACACGAGAAACATCCCAATCAAAATATCTTTAAATCTGATTTAAAAAAAAACCTTGAATCAAGATATTCATCGTTTTAAATATAATTTAAATTTAAATAACGTGAAATTTATTACAGTTTAATCAGGAAAAAAATCACATATTACTTTAGCAACAATCAAGTCAAGGGTCAGGAAAAGTGATGGAAGGGGAAAAGCAAGATTCTAATCTCTACACAAATCGCAATTATTTCAGTGCCCCACTCTCAATGCAATAAGATGCGACATTGTTTTCGCTTCACCAAGTTGACAACCTTTTCTCTTTTTCTATGTGACATTCAGTATCTACTTTTTCAAATCCTTAATTGGAACAACATATTTTTATGGTTCTCCACTTCAATTATTTTATTATTGCTAGATTTTTATATAAAAATGTAAAAGATAATTTTTTTTTAACTAAGTTAAATATTAGTATAGATAAAAATGAAAGAAAGCCAAAAAGCTTTCCCATCCTTCACAAAAAAGAATAAACCCTAACCACTACCCCATGCCTTGTCTGCAGCAGCAACGCTTGCTGTCCTCTCCATTACTTCCTTTTCTTTCTCTATAGCTGCCCCTGCTCCTTCCACTTGTCTCTCCACCTCCACCTTCCACTGCCATTCACTATCTTTACCGCTTCTCCCTTTCCCTCCCTCTTTTTCATCTTTGGCCTGCGATTTCCATGGACTCCCCTTCTCCAGTTTGCGACTTTGTGTGTTTTGTCTACACTTGATCCAAACAACTTTTTCTCTTTGGGGCTACGTCAAAACGCATTGTGGAAGATTATGGACATTAGCATCGAAAACAAAGCACCGATTCACAATGCTTCTGGTGATGGGTTTGTTCTCGAGTTGTTTGTGGTTTACCAGTGCTATTTTTTTTTTTTTTTTAGAAATTATTAAAATCAAGTGTTGTTTCCAATATAGCAACGACTCCCCTTCCAATCTAACTTGAGTTTCCTAGGATTCATTGTCTGAGTTTTGGGCTTTGTGAGCTATGCTTGGGCTTAAAGCCTTTTACGCTTTTATTTATTTATTTCTAAAAATTTTGACCTTTTAAATTATCGCGTAACTATTATTCTATTTGTTACATCTCTTCAACTCTCGGACACATGTCAAAAGCATAGACAATATTGATCTCCTATTGACTCATTTGAAAATGTATCTCGCTCGACCACCCACTCTAAACAAGGAGGCATTGCCTCCTCGCATTCTACCCAGTGCACCAAGAAGGCTCTTAGCCATCTATTTGAATTCCTCAAGTCTGAACACCTATATAAGTATAATAATTTTACATAACAGAATGAATTTCATTATGCACATCCTTAACGTGTTAGATGAAGATAATTCTTTTCATGATAACTTGTCACGTCATACTAATACATAAGAAGATTTCTCTTATAAATATTCTTATCAACAAAAAAAAAACGATCATCTTTTAGCACCCTAAAATTACTCTGAATAATTGTTTCTTCATATAATCAGTCTGTCCAATTATATTTATCTCGACTCTCCACTTTTTTAGATGAATTGATCTCCACATAACCACCATTATATTCTCTTTATCTTCCCCTCTTATTGTATTACAGTAGGATGTTAGCTCTTGGAAGGAAAAAGAAAAGAGAGGAGAGAGAATGAATTGAGTGATTTAAATAATTTCAGTATTATTAGGAAAAAGAAAATGTAATGGCTTCTTATGCATGAAGTCGGTGACCCTACAAATCCAGGAAAATGTGTTGAGAGTGATTTTATTCTTGATGGGGTGTGGTGGGTCCAATTCAAATAGGAATAGTGAGTATTTAATTAATTAATATTGCATCATCCAATAGCTCAGTTGTTTGTGTCTTGGGGGAAAAGAAAAGCTTTTGTGGACGGATGTTGAGCTGACTTTTACTCCCTTTTTCCTTGTAAGTTTATGATCAGTTGGTCAAATTTTTGGACTCCCTTCTATCCATTTTATTAAAGGATTTTCCATTTGATATATTAAATATTATATGGATTTTAGTTCAGACCATGAAAGCAAATATATATCACTTTCATAATTAATTTGGAAGAAACATGATATGGTTTTCTTAATTAAATTTCAAGCCATGACTGTAATTTTAAATTAATATTGTTTAAATTTTAAACAATAATTAGATGATATATTTAAAATATTTTAAAGCTTAAGAATCCATTTAAAATAAAGGTGATAATTTAAATATCTCTCACGCAATTAATTAACTAAACTAACAAAGAAGACTCTGATTTTTCCAGTTTTCAGCTTCCAAGCAGAAGAAAAGTAAAAGAACAGTGGCTAATAATTTAGCCCCTTGTCATTCTCAAGGTGGGTACGTAGGTACGGTCAATCTCCTTCTATAACTCTTCTCTTGGAATGTGATTTATTTAAAGCATTTCCTTTTGAGTCATAGTTTCCCATTATATTATAAATTTATATTCACAAGAAATTTTATTATATATATATATATTCACACGTATGGAAATTAAGTATTTGAAAATAATATACAATAAATAAAAATGGTATGATTTGAAATTAAACAATAATACATGCAATGTATAAAAATGAAAAAAAATATATGAGTAAAAAGAAAATTAAACACATCATTAAGAATCCTAAATGTATTATAATTGTTTATGTTAATGTTGTTATCAATTGTAAATTGTAAGTTATTATCGAGTTGACTTGTGACACAAACTCAATTAGCATTATCAATATAAAAATCTCATCACGCGTGTATGTATGTAGAAATCAAAAATTTAGAACACAAATGTTCTTTTAAAAATAACATACAATAACTTATGAAACTTATGAATTGAAACTAATTAATAGTAACACATGAAATATATATGTTATTAGAATGAAAAAAATTACATTAAATTGTTTAACATGGTGCTATCGCCAATCTTGAGTTGGTGTTGAGTTAACTTGTTACACTAATTTAATTAAATACATTATTAATATTAGAAATCCTATCGCACGCGTATGCATGTAGAAACCACAAATTTAGAACACAAATGTGTGCTTAAAAATAATATACAATAAATAACGAAACATATTATTATTACACATGAAATATGTATGATGTTAAAATGAAAAAATAGATTAAAATTGTTTTTCATGGTATTGTGACCAATATTAAGTTAATGTCAAGTTAACTTGTGACATCAACTCAATCGAATACAAAATTGAAATGTATAAAAATATCAAAATAAAACTTTAATTGAATGCTAAATTAAAGATTTTACCAATGCAATTAGTTCGGGTTCAAATGTCGCTATAGGTATATTTTTATTATTTTTTAAATAAAATGACTAAATTACCCTTAAATAATATAACTCATTTTAATTATGGAAAAACATTTTCATAATTTCTCTAACCGAGTTGGTAACCTGGTTGAGAGTGACACCAACATAGTAAAACACTTAATAAATAGTATAAATATAAAATTGACGAAGGTAATAAAATATGTATAATACAATTAAAATATAAATATTATATTAATATAAAGTTTTAGTTTAGTTGTAATGTTAATGCTTTATTGATGTAAATAGCACAAGTTCAAATCCAACTTCATGTAAAAAATTTATTGGATTTTTAAATAAAAAGATTAAAATACCCTTGAATAATAATATTTATTTTAATTACGGAATGATTTTTTCATAATTTTACTAACTGATTTGGTGCCCAAATAATGACTCTGACACTAACTCAATCAGGGATTTAAATAATAGTATAGATAACTCATAATTTATTATAAAATTATCAATAATACATAAAAAATAATTTTTAATCAAATAATAAAATTTAAAATCAAATCATGGCGAATATGCTTGTCTAAGAAAATATTATGATTTCAGCTTTACTCTTAAAAAAATTTAAAATATAATTTAAATATTAAAAGAGAAAAAAAATGTAAAATAAGTTACTAAACAAAAAATACATAATGAAAAGATGTATAAGAAAAGAAAAAAAAATAAGCTCATTCAAATTCAATTAAAAATGAAAAATTTGGGCTTGAAGCCCACAACTAAGGGGTATAATGACCAATTCAATACTAAATCCGATTGACATAAAAGTCCATTGAAATCAAAATAGTAAGGAGAGATTTGAAATCGAATTTTTCATTCAAATTGGATCCTAATTAGAATTTAAATCAAACATTTAACAAAAAGGATTGTGTATATATATATATATATAGGTAATCTAAAGACAAGAACAGTATGTACAACTTATATAGGAGTTAGGGGTTTAACATGACAACCATCGTAGGGTTGGTGGAGAACGGAGGATGTAAGATCGATGAGGATATCCCATGCTTGTGCTGAGCTTGGTGAGGACGCCATTGATGACTTCTCCAATTTGTGGAAGTCCAAAAGTGAAGGAAAATAGACTTCAATCAGGTGGCGTTGATGTTGATAGACCCTCTCCTCTCCTGGAATCATGAACTCAGTCAAGGAAAGGATGCTATTGATGATTGGGCATCTTTGATGGGCGATGTTGTTTTAGAGATCAGAACAAGTGGATGCATTGCTTCCACTATCTATATAAATTATGGCTCCACAATGTAGTCAATACGTAAAAGACAAGTAGGAAGGGGAAGGTTTCAAATTCATTCTGTATATGGTTTTAGTATTAATTCCTCAGGTGGTCCTGATGGTTACCGTTTAGGCCTGACAATTGAGATTTGTATTGTAATGCCATCCCATTCCCTGCTCAAAATAGCAGAATCCGACGCTACAAGCTTTGACAAAAATAGATAAGTCTCAAATTCATGTCCAACTCAACAGCAATGAACCTTGGAAATGTATATTCTCTTCCTAAAGCTGCAATATATATCAAACCCATAAAAGTCTACAAAGAAGAAGTCTTTTTGTGTTTTCTACACTCTGTTACTAGTAACTTTTTATTACATTTGCTGATGAATCAACATGCATTTCTACATATTCCTAAGCCACGTGAGACTAGAATCTTGTTGCAGAGTAATCAAAACCGGCCAACTCTTTTCACACCCGATTTCCCTTGGAATGTTGTGTTTTCCAAGGTTTACCAGTTACCGCCTTGCTTAGAAAATCATTGCTTGTCTTTTTTGTTTGCACAAATCTACATGTGTGTGAAATCCCACAAGTTCATCAGCTACCTGCTGCAGCAGGTAATCAAGTATATGCTCCTCAAACTCTGCATAAATCTTTTCGAATGTGAAAACTTTCTTGGTTTCCCAGTTTGAGAATTTTATATCTCCCTCTGTCAGCTTGCTGAGCTTATCAACCAACTCTATGTAATACTCAGTCTCCTCCACATTCGTTGACTCAAAATTCTCCTGCTTTCCGAGGCCTTCAGGGATTGAAATGCGAGCACTAGTATCTGTAGTGGGGAGGGAGTCATGTTTCACTGACTTTGATGACCATTTCTTCGACTTCACTTCCAACGACCTTGAATTTTCTGCCAGAAATGTTAGTACATTACTCAAGTTAGATGGCAATGACTGTGTACCACACACATGTAAGGCAATTGAAATTTAGAACCCTAACCTGAGACGCCATGGACAACAAATGAGTTCTCAGAGTACTCAATTTTCTTAACTGGACGTTGATTCTTTGTCTTCCTAGTCACAACAGATACTTCCTTCTGATTTACCAACTTCAATGTCTTTGAATTTGCTCCATTAATGCAGCTACCAGCCTTGGAAGAATGTTTACCAGAAACTCTCCTTGGCTCATTTTTAAGCTTAGATATCTTCTTGTTTTTCTCTCGAATCTGCTTCTTACAAACTACTTTCTCTATTACATTATTCTTTTGCTTAGCGTGCTTACTACCTGAACCATCTCTTTTCTCGGACTTCCTTGGCTTAAACTCTGCAGCTTCATTGTTTTTATACTCATTATCCAAGTACACAACCAGGAAGTCTTGATTCTGATTATGGTGGAATAGTTGTCGACCTTGTGGTACCTCACGAAACGATGATGATGATGATGTTCTCACACGGCGATGTTTGGCTTGTTTGAAATCAAGCTCCAGCATGTAATCCATGAAATTGACTGACCTACTGCGGGTAACAGGACCAGGAATTTTACTTTTCTGAAGCCAGTTGTTCTCCGGCAATGAGTCTAGCCCCATTAGCCTCGCTACTATCCCAGGACCAGTTTCAGAAGCTCGGACTTCAACCTTGGCTATATCATCCACGGTGTTTAACTCTACGATGTGGTCTGATGGGTGTGTTTGGGGAGTCCCAGAACAAAGAACCCGGCGCAAAACGGATGAAAAACACCCAGAACCAGACCTTTTTGTGTTACTCATGGTTCCAACTAAGACAAAAAGAAAGATAAGCGAGTGAGAGGCAGAAATGTGCGTGCTTGTAGGAAAAAAAGAATGGTTCAAATATAGTCGGCAAAAATAGCCCACCGTGGAAAAAAAACAGGGGCGGGCTTTGAGTTTGAATCGTACACAAATGAGTATGAATTTCTGCATTGATTCAGAGGATAGGGAGAAGGTGGGTCTATATATCATAGACAGGAGGAGGGTGTAGTCGTGGCATTCATGTTAAAAATGGTAGAGCTACGCGCAATTAGGTCGCGTATAGAGTGAAGGATTATGTGCATTTAAAGACAAAGTAGCCTGCGACAACATTTATTGATTCTTGTTGGCCTACGCGCCATGCTGAGTTAGGGATTAAGGGGAATAAAACGAGTTGATTATTTTAGATTAGTGAAGAGGGGGGACCAGGTTGTATGTTTAGGCATATTTTTATCATTAAAAGGATAGAGGGAAAAGCAGATTGGGCAGCCGAAGTTGTGGACTTTTGATGATGTTCAGATTAGTGAGGGTTTTGGATGATTGTGGCTGTGGTCTTCGACACTTTTGAACTTCGTATTTGCTGCAGCCACCGACTCTAGAGAAGAGTACAAGATGGCTTCAACCAAATTTATTTGTTCGCAGTTCGTTTGGGCCATCACATGCCCCTGTCGGGCTTCATTTCATTTTGATTGATCAGTAATACATCATTCATATAAATTTTTAACATAAGCTTAACTAATTCTAATTGTCTATAGCTTTTAACGTTTTTCAGAGCTTTTCATTTAATTTGTGTGAGTCGGGTTTGTTAAGGTGCTTCGAGAAGTTTAATTTGATCTACTAAATTAAAAAGTGAATTAAGAGATATCAAAATTAGCATTTCAATCACTTTCTAATATTTAAATCAATCCAAAATTCACGATTATAAAAAAAATAAAAGAAGAGAGAGGGATAATATCTCTTCATCATATGCTTGCTTCTTATTGATTGTTTGATATAAGGAGTGGTCCCACATGTATCGAGTAGAATTGGTAGTGCTTAATAACTAACATATTTATCTTTATTCATGTTATGATTTAACAATAATCTCTTTCAGATTTTAAACTATTATAAAATAATTAAGTAAGGATTAAAACAAATAAAATATATCGCTAAATGAGCAGACTAAAAATACGAAAGATAAATTACCTAAAAATTTTTTTACACAAATACTTGTAACTTATGAGTCCAAATTGTAGATTATCATTAACTTTTAATTTTACCAATTAAATCAAGCCGCTCAAAACACCTTAATAAGCCTCAACCACACGAACTCGAGGAAGACAAACTAGCTTGATTGGACTGTCATTTTCCGGGCATCCAATGATTAATCAAATATCAAATTACCAAAAAGAAAAAGTGTATCAATCTATCATTTAATAAAAGCCCCAAACCATGGTTCTGTCGTCAACCTATCAAACCTTGTTAATGATGTATGGCATTTCAGTGTGATTAAAGCAACGAAGGTAAAGAAATTCTTCTATTTCTGTGTGTGAACAGGGTATAAAGCTTACAAAAAGAATTTAGTCCACAATCTTTTTTTTTAATTTACAAATTATAATACCACCCTTCAAAAAAATTCTAATAGCAAGTTTCAGTCTAATATGGGTCATGATACTTGCACACATCCAAATTTAAAATATTTATATTTTAAATAATTCACATATATACATATATATATATATATATTAATTTTTTCATGAGTTGAATTATTCGTCAAGTCTAAAAGCTCATTCGAAATTTGAAAAGATTTGAATAAAAATATTAAACTCAAAAAATGAATTTAAGCAAAAAAATAGATACATTTAAAATATGAATCGAGCTTAAGTTTAAACGTTTAAGGTTTGAGTCTAGCTTGAACTTTTTTTTAGGTTTATAATGTTTTATATTATATTATTTTTATATATTTTGTAATTTATAACATATAAGAATTAAATTTATAGTAATATATAATACTATTATAATGTAAACATTAAAAATTTTTAATATGACCATATATAAAATTATAATAAATAAAATATATAAGACTATTAAATATTAAATTAAAATAAATATAAATATATTTTAAAATAAAAAATAATATAAGTAAACTTAAAATAAGCTTGAGTTAGCCATTTTCAAATAAATGAGTTTAAGCAAAGTTTTAGGTTCATATTTTAGGTAGGGCCAGACTTGGTCAAATATAAATATATTATTATAATACTTAGGCCTGACCCATGAACATCTTTAATGTATAGGCAAATAAAAATTTTAAATTTTAAATATTATATGTTTATTTTTAATTAATATTATGCTTTAATTATACATTAATTTTGATTTAGTGTAATTATACACATGAAACTTTGATTGTTATTCAAAATGTATATATGAAACTTTAATTTGTATTCAATCATATAAATTCAAAGAAATAAATACATTAATTTATTTTTATATTAGATAAGTATAATTATATGTGTATGCAATAATATAAACATAAAAATGATGTTATATCGATAATTGTATTAATAATTTTTAACTATTTTCGAGTTTAAGATGTTCACAGTTTATCCATTAAACTCAACTTAAACATAGGATATCAAATAAAGATACTGCACAGACGGTAGAGGACTCATTAGTATCCACATCTCCACTTACGGAGTTTGTCTTTTCTACTGTGTCATTTTCCTTGTACCCCAAGCAAGGAAAGTAAAGAAGAAGGTGGGAGTAATAAAAAATGATTTTAAGTTGTTAAGTAGTTTCCATGTCTTGAGCCCCAAGTAGGCAATTCAAGGCCCAAGACAATAAAGAATTCAATATTCACCAATAGGGAAGAAAGGCGGAGTCAGTGATCCTTTCTCTAATTAAATTATATATTTTATGATGAAAAGGAGGAAAAGAATATTTAAGAAGGAAGACCTCTGGTTTTGTTGATTCAAATGGAGGATTAGAAGAGCGCATGCTACAGAAGTGATCTTTCTCTCGCCTACGACAGCGAGGAACTCCAACGCCATTATCAATGGATTCGTTTGTTTCGGAACCTCTCAGCAAGAAGTATTGCTCTTCATGTGCTTTACTTATATGAGTCGTTAGCCTTCTTTAATAGCCTTCCGATGACTGATATATATATATATTGTTTATGCTTGTTGTAATATAGTGCTCTTAAGAGAGAACGGAGGGCAAGAGAGAGGCAAGTCAGAGAAGAGGAGAAAAAGAAGGTGACCACAAATAGGACGCCAGAGAATCAGGGGCAACAGGTGGCAAATGATGATACCTTGGATCCTACGGTAGGTTTCGCCAACCACCAATCTCTCTACTTAAAGAGCTCTAGTTGCTTAGCTCCCTTAGATAATGTTTGGTGGCAGCAATTCCTCAGCAACAGAGTCAAAAGTTTGGAATTACTAAAGGAATCTGGTGTAAATCCGTACCCTCATAAGTTTGATATTTCAATGTCTATCACTGAATATATTGACAAATATAGAAGTTTGCACGCTGGTGAACATGTTGAGAACACTGAAATCTCCTTAGCAGGTACTCTGCATATGAATTGGTTTTATTTCTATGATTGTCTCTTAGGTGTGCATTCTGATCAAGATAACATTTTCTTTAAGGGAGAATTTTGAACAAGAGGTCATCATCATCAAAACTATTTTTTTATGATCTTCATGGAAATGGTGCTAAAATTCAAGTGATGGCAGCTGCAAGGTACATACATAAATACATACGTACCTACATATACATCTTTGTTTTCAGTCCCATCATTGATCCTCTAAGACTTTCTATATTAAGTTTCAAAGGTCTCATTGTCATGGATAATGAGATCAAGCAACTTGTACCATTAACGACCTTGATTTTGGTAGGCATTCCAACATGGATGAAAATGAGTTCTGTAAGTATCACTCTGGGGTGAAGCGAGGTGACATTGTAGGGACATGCGGGTTCCCCGGTTAGTATACATCTATTTTAGTAGGATATATGATGGATTGCTCATTTTCTATCGTTTTTTTAGCTGCATTTGGTAGAGTAAGCTGTTAGTCCCAACTAATGCCTCTTGTAGTGAAGATCCAATTCTAGAATTTGGTCATGAATCTTTAGTTATATTGAGATGATACAGTTGATCTTAGCAAGCTTTGACTGCAGAAATTCATCTTAAAAATGCTTCATATACATGCATCTTCTTCATTTATGCATGTCAGGTATATAATCTCTTTGCTCCTGATTATGCTACCGGGAAGAGTCAAAGAGGGGAATTAAGTATTTTTCCTAGGTCACTCGTGGTACTCACCCCATGCCTGCACATGCTTCCAAGGCATACAGTCACCTCCAACAGCGATGAAGCACAGTCTAAGGTAAAAGATCACAAGGAATTTCTCAACTTTCATAATGTTTTTCTGATGCTAACTATAATACTGATATCTCTAGAAGAAAACAAGAAATCATTCATGGACCCCTGGAATAACAAGAAATCATGAAACTTACATTCTTAGAGATCAGGTATGTAATTGCTACTATTTCGGTTGCCAAGAGATTGTCTTTCTTTGAGGCTTGAGAGTTGAGAAATTGATAATAAGTTCTTTTATGTAAGGAAACTCGATATCGTCAACGTTATCTAGACCTGATGTTGAACTCAGAGGTTCAGAAAATATTCAGGACCAGGGCCAAAGTCATATCTTACTCCAGAGACTTCCTTGACAATCTTGGATTCATAGAGGTATGAAGATACTTAAAAGGGTTGAATACATGTGTGGTAAACATGTTTTTGAAATCTTTGTGTTTATAAATATTCTACCCATCTGTCTCAGGTTGAAACCCCTGCAATGACTATGACTGCTGGTGGAGCTGCTGCTCGGCCATTCATCACTCATCATAATGAATTGGATATGAAGCTCCATATGCGGATATCACCAGAACTGTATCTCAAGAAACTGGTTGTCGGGGGCCTCGATCGAGTTTATGAGATTGGGAAAGTATTTAGGAATGAGGGAATGGATCTAACTCATCTTCCAGAATTCACAATGTTTGAATTTTACGTGGCCTATGCAGATTATAATGACTTGATGGACATTATAGAGAAGTTGTTATCAGGTTCGCATTTCAAGCTTACATGAATGAGAGGGGTTGTTACCATAGCCTCAATGCATATCTGTTAGGCAACCAATGAATGATTTTGCAGGTATGGTGAAGGAGCTGACAGGGAGCCATAAAATGAAGTACCATGGTAATGGATTCGACAGTGATCCTGTAGAGATTGATTTTACTCCACCTTTTAGGTAAAGATACTATATGTAGTATATTGTAATATCACATAGGTCACAAGGCTAAAAGTATCATGTCAGGTCTGGTTACCATTGTTTCCCTATCTTGTGTGCAGAAGGATTGATTTGATAGAGGAGCTGGAGTCTAGGGCGAACCTCAGCATACCCAAAGATCTTTCCAGCGAAACTGCCAATAAGTTTTTGTTGGAAGCTTGTGAAAAATTTGATGTCAAATGCCCTGCTCCCCACACCACAACTCGGTTGTTGGACAAGGTCATTGCTTCCCCCTAGTTAGTTCACCAACAGTTAATCATCTACATAATCATATCACATCAATATTGATGAATTCAATAACAGCTTGTGGGCCATTTTCTTGAAGAAACGTGCATAAACCCTACTTTTATCATCAACCATCCAGAGATAATGAGTCCTCTGGCAAAGTGGCACAGATCAAAACCGGGGTTAACCGAGCGCTTCGAGTTATTCGTGAACAAGAGAGAGGTAAAACTGCAAATACAAAGTTCATGCTATTAATTAACTAGTGTTGCAACCAACTAATCCCGGTCTTGGTTGCAGCTATGCAATGCATATACTGAATTGAATGATCCTCAAGTACAGCGCCAAAGATTTGCTGAGCAGCTCAAGGTAGCATCTTTTTCTATTCTACATATTACTGATGCAACAACAATAGGCTGTTCAGTGCTGTAATGTAACATGGGAGACGATGAAGCAATGGTGTTGGATGAATCATTTTGCAGTTGTTTAGAGTATGGGTTGCCCCCAACTGCTGGACTGGGAATGGGGATTGATCGCCTAGCTATGCTGCTTACAGATTCACCAAATGTCAAGGTTACTGTTCTTCAAGCTTCATTAATTGATGTAATTATGTACATACTTGGATCTCAATGTGACACTATGGTGTTTGTTGATATAGGAAGTTATCCTTTTTCCAGCAATGAAGCCTCAAGATTAGACTTTTCACCAATGGCCAGCTGACTTTTCACCAAACACAGGGATTAGTTGGCAGTTTGCTGTAATTATTGCTGTCTGTGTATTCCTCTTTGGGTAATTGTAGATGAGTGCTCCTGTAATAGTAACTACTATCAAATCATTATTATAATATCTTATTCTTGCTTTATATTTTCCACTTTTAATTTTTTTTCAATTTTATCAATTGAATCAGTGATAAAAAATTTACATTAAATTATTGAATTAACACTCATTCCGAATTTGGTTTCAAGATAATTGCTATCCCTGCCTATTATTAGAAAGCAACTCTTCTCATTTCTCATATATGATTAGCAGCAGCGTAGTTAGGGAGCTTGACAGGAAGGTTTATTCTAAAATAAAATAAAAAATTCATTTAAACCTCTTAAAAATGAAAAAAAAAAGTTTATTTAAATCTTTAAAAAATTTTAAATTTTAAATTAGTAAAGATAAAATTATATTTAACTCCTCTAAAAATATAAAATTTTAATTTAATCTTTTAAAAATTATAAAAATATAAACTATTAAAATAATTAAATTACATTTTTACTAATAAAAAATATTATAATTTAATTTTGACTCTAAAAAAAATTTCATCCCATTATTAATAAATATTCATAACTATCTTAAATTCATTAATGAGTATCGTCATACTTTTATGAAAAATATTGTAATTAAACACATGGTTTTTAAAATTGTAAAAGAAGAAGTATTAAAACTTGTTTTTAAAATAATCATTAAATGATTTTTAGTTAGGTCTATAAACCCTTTTTATTTGAACCAAAAGACAATTGTTTGAAAAATTATGGTATTAAGTTGTTTGAAGGGTAGTTAAAATTCTTGTAAGATACTCGTTTGATAAAATCATTCACTCATTTTCACAGAGGATTTTCAGTTTTTTATTTAATTAATAATAAATTCAAAATAAAAAAAATTTAGGAAGAAAATATTATTGAATTATTATGATAAGTTATGTAAAATATGAAATAAATTATAGTTTTTTGTTTGATATGAAATGAGAACATAACTAGGGACAAAGTCATAAACTTTGTAAGGGGGCAAGATAAAATTTTAAGATTTTGAGGGTGTTGAAGATAAAAATTTATTCTAAAAAGGATTAAATTATAAGATCGAGGCAGGATACGATGGTCCACCATGCTTGTCTGCTTGATTAAGATGATATGATTTTTTTTATTAAACCGTAATGGGGGTTTTCCTTAGGAATCTATCAGTATGCTTCATAAAGCATGAACCAGTAGACTTTAGTCTGAAACAGGAATCCATGAGGATTACCAAAATCTGACTTATTTGATTATCTGTAATCATTGAAGAAAAGCGTGCTATAGGAATTATTTATGAGTTGTCTTTCACAAGTTCGCAAGTAAGAATTCATAAGGTTCTCCTTTCAAGGAAATAGATGCATAAGAGTCCGCAAAAGCAGCTAGTGAAAATAAAATCCGCAAAGATAATTCGCCAAGAGATTTATTGTTATTAAATCTGTAGTTTTGATAATGCGTCTATGAAGTATCACCAGTGGAAACTTTGTCTGTACAGCCAAACATGAAATCTTCTGTTTCAAGTCGTAAATAGTAGTTCAACCAAAATCAAGTAAGATGAATCGTTCTCTTGAATGCTTGACTAAATAAGCGATGGTATCATTGAAGGTTACGTGCCAAGTACCAATGAGTCAACTCATGTGATGAAAACACTACACAAATGAGATTAAAGTATCGTCCTAATACAAACATATCAAACGTGAATTTTGACCCATGAAATGCAAACGTGTCAATGTTCGGATGATAAGGTGTGAAAACTCATTGAGCTCATTAGAACTTACGGATGCTATTATGCATTGCAAGTAAAAAGGATATTACGAGGATTAGAAGAGAGATCAGACCAAAATTTGATGTGCTCAGACGAATATGCTTCTTAGATGTAATATGCATACAACGAGGTGACCTAGAGACGAAGCCTCAAGGTCTTAGTCGTAGTTGTAATTAAGTGGTCAGGATACAATTTCAATACTAAGTAAATATTTAATAGGTTAAAGTTACTTGGTGAAATCATTGTATCTTTAATTAAATTTTTATTATTGAAATAGATTCTTGAATTTAGGAATTCATTTAGCAACGGTATCCAATATTATTTGTCTCTCATTGTTTTAATAATGTGGATTATAATATTGAAGGTGTTTGTTAAATTTAAGTACGAACTGTAACATTCTATAATCCAGATCCGGCGATTGAATCAAGTATGGAGTGTTGCATAATGATATCCTCACAGTTCGTATGAGATTTATTACAACCTAATTTCGAATTTTTTACAAAGCCCAAAAATAAAAAAAAAATCTTAAAATGAAAAAACCTAGCAGCTGTCCTTGGATGCTTGACCACTGTTGTCCTTGCTCGAAAATCTTGAAGATTTGCGAATCTGCAAAAATAGGAAAGAAAATCACAAAAAGATGTAAATTTTGTGTTATAAAAATATGAAATCAAATGTAAAGAGGGGGATTTTTTTTTTGTTCAAAGGAATTTTTTTGGGAATAAGATTCAAAGATTTTTATAAAACATTCAAAAAAAAAATTTTGAGACATACATTCAAAGAAAATTATAAGCAAATATTGAGGTATTGATTTGTATTTGTATTTTTTTTTCTTTTGAAACCAACAAAAACAAATATAGATCTATTTTTTTAGCTTTTGATGTTGATTCATCTTTGGCCTCCTCCTAGTATGTGAGACCGATGATTTCATTCGGGTTTGCTCGGAGTTCATCGGAGTCGTCTTCTTTTTCATTATTATTTATATTTAGTTGTTTATTTTGATATTTAATTTATTGATTTTTTGTTTATTTATTTATTTGTCATTTATTGTCATACATAATCTCAATTATTTTTATTGTTTATAGTTATTTATTTATTTTAACATTTAATTTTTATTTTATTTAATTTTTTGTATTTTTATCTAGTTGTTATTTATTTTCATGTCACTTTATTGTTATCTCTTTTATTATTTTTATTTAATTTACATTTATTGTTATTATCTTGTTTGTTTATTTATTTATTTATCATTAAATTTTATATTTTTTCTTTTTATTTAATTACATGTTTATTAATCTTTAATTTAATTATGTTAGATATTTTTATGGTTGTATTTCATATATTTATTCATTGATTTGTTATTTATTTGTATGCAATATTTTGTGTCTTTAAATTAATTACACGTCGTATTGTATATTTGATTTAATTATTTTAGAGTTTTTCATATTTATTGTTGTTTATATTATTAATTAATTAATATTTATTGCCATTATTATTATGATTATATTTTTATTTTATTTAATGCTATAATTATTATTTTATTGTGTTATTAATTGTATTTGATTGTCTTCATTTAATTATTTATATTCTTGTATTTTATTTTTTTGTCATTATAATTGTAAATTATGTACATACTCGTTCATCTATTTTTACATGAAATTTTAATTCTTTTTAAAAATACTTAAACTGTTTTTTAAAAAATATTGAGGTAATGTTCTTTATTTCGAGAACTTGAGAGGATTATGTTCTAACTCATGGGGTGTGATTTCAATGTTCTTTATTTCATAAACTTGAGAGGATTATGCTCTAACTCATTAGGTGTGATTTTTTATTTGAACCGAGATAATTGAATATCCTATTTAAAATTAAAATATACGAGATTTTGGGATAATAATTAGAAATACATGTTATTTTTGAAAATTTGAATTGTTGTGTCCTAACTTACTGGATGTGACTTTTCTTCTTGATTAATTCGAAATAACGAGCTTTCTTCGTAAAATTTAATTTTTTAAACAACATCGAAATATGTCATTCATGCATTTAAGGATCGCAATTTAAATTTTTCTCGAGCTTTTTTATTTTCAACAATTAAGACTTTAAATAATCTGTTAGGTACTAATTTTGGGCGTGTGAATGTATTAATCCTTCCTTACTCATAACCAACTCTCGAACCAGTTTTATGATTTCAAAAATCAAAATTTATTTTAATGATTTTAAAATTTTAAGGTGATTCAATCACACCTATTTAAAAAAAGTTGGTGACGGTTTCATTTTTGTTTTTTCCAAAATATAAATCAAGACTTTTTCTTTTTTCAAAAAAATGGTTTTGACAAGATTTATGGCCAAATCCAAGCCATTAAATTCTATTTTTTTGGCAATATTTTTGACAAATTTGGCAAATTTTTTTAATATTTAATATTAAGACTTAATATGGATATTTTTACCAATAATGTAATTTTTATATATTAATATAATTCTAAAAAACAATTTAATATAAAATTCTAAAACCCTAATGTTACATACTAAAATTCTAAACTCTCACCCTCAAGCTAAAAATCCTATCATTTAACATCTTTTAAAAAAATATATTTAAAAGTCTTTGTTAAAATATGTTTAAAAGAACAATAAAATTGGACTAACGAGTGGCTCTAGTGGTAAAAAAGATGTTGTTCATTCTAAGGGATCCGATTTCGAGCACCTGTGTGTGCAATATTTTTTGTCAAAGAATTAAGAAAATATGAACAGATAGTGTGATGTAATCACACAAATATATTAAAAAAATAATAAAATTTAAATCTGTGTTACTACTCAAAAGTCTTCGGTGATTTAAGAATAATTAATATTAGGTACAATTACTTATTTGATCCTCTAATTTTACAAAAAAAATTATTTAATTTTTTTATTTTTTTAACCCTTAATCTTACGTTGTTTGTCAAATCACTCTAAAATAAATCAAAAAATTAACGAAATAATTTTGTTAATGTGGCATATACATGGATTGTCACCCACACCCTCAATTAATTAATTTTAAAAATTAAAAAAATTAAATTTTTTTAAAATATAATATTTTTTTTAGAAAAATAAGTTAATTACTAACATGGCGTACATGTGAATATTATGTTTGTAAAGTGAACAAAAGTTAACTTTTTTATTTTTTGAAGAGATCTAAAAGAGACGAAATATTAAATAAAAAGTTAAAACTACTATTTTTTAGAATTAAAGGGCTAAATAAGTAATTATTCCTTTAACATTGATCTCACTAGTTATCAAATCCTTTTGGTGAATTGGCTATATATAATATAGAAATCCTAAAGTTGCGTGCCAAAGAAAAAAAATAAAAAAAGTTGCGTGGCAACATTATCTTTCTCCGTCCTGTATAATCTCGTCTACTACATTTTCAATTTTCTTTCCGATCCGTAACTCTCATTTCAGCACCATGAGTGTTCGCTCCCAGATTCAAGGTTCGTTTTTTAAATTTTATTTTTACAAATTAATTATCAAAAGTGTCACTTTTTCTTTTCAATTGTTTCTCGTCTTTTGATTCTTAGATTGCTCTGAAATTATATGGGGAACAGTTATTCGATTTAACGAGCCTTTTACTAATCTTCAACCTATTTGTTAGTAACTATAAAGAATATTAAGCGATTCCTTGGTTCTGTTCTCTAAAAAAATAGGAGCATTACATATATTTCTGGATGAATACTTGGAAATATGAAATCGTGGATATCTTGCTTAATTTTTTTTCAACTGAAGAAATATTTATATAATTTGCTAAGTGATGGTGTTTTCCATTCTTGTATTTGTTTGGTCAAATAAATTTCCTGGCTTCGATGTCTCACAGATGAAACTGGCAGAAGTGTCAAGCCTTCTTATTTTAACTCATCACCTTTGGACGTTTCGGTCGCATTCCCTCAGGCAACTCCAGCATCTACTTTTCCTCCTCTTGGTATGAATTCTATACATTATTCTCTTTTTTTCAGCTCCGCTTATGTTTATGCATTTGAACTTGTTGAAAATGGTTGCAAAGTTGATTGTTTTTTGGAGAACAACAAATTATTATCTCTGGTTGTTAAATGATTTATAGCTTTTGACAAGTTGTTATTGCAAAGGGAATCGTGATTTCTAATTATGTCTGTGTTTCGATCTTGGAAAACAATTCAGCGTCCGACTATTATCAATTTGATGACCTACTGAGTCCTGAGGAGCGGGCTCTACGTAAGAAAGTAAGAGAGTGTATGGAAAAAGAAGTAGCTCCTATAATGACAGAGGTATCTTTCTAATAATGATCCTTTCTCACAACATGGATTGATGACTTTGGTTTTGTAGATGACAATTAAATGCTGTGGTTTATAGTATTTGGTTATGTTCGTTTCTGTTTGCTTACATTATATGTTCACAAAGAGAGCAACTAATTTGCAATTTTTCCCTCAGTACTGGGAGAAGGCAGAGTTTCCATTCCAAATTGTTCCCAAACTTGGTGCTCTTCGTGTTTCTGGTGGTACTATCAAGGTTATTCCTATGCAGGTTTTGGTTTTTAGCTTATTTGTTCCTTGAAGTGGAAATCAAGCAAGATGTTTGGATATTTCTGGGTTGCAGGGTTATGGATGCCCAGGTCTCTCCCTCACTGCAAGTGCTATTGCAATTGCAGAGATTGCTAGGGTTGATGCAAGTTGCTCAACTTTTATCTTGGTGCACTCTTCTCTAGCCATGCTTACCATTGGTGAGATCTATGATACATGTCAACAACCAACATTTCTCTTTATATCTTAGTTCTAATTTCTAGTATCACTTCTTTTTATTAATTTTCCTTTTGAAAAGAGATAAACAATTAATTATGATCTTGCATAACTTGTCTGGGTCATCAATAATAGCATTATGTGGGTCAGAGGAACAGAAGCAGAAGCATTTACCATCATTGGCACAGTTAAAAACTGTAGCTTGTTGGGTAGGTTTTTCTTTTTGGCATTAACATTGGGTAGGTATTTAGTGTCTTTTTCAGCTATAATTAAAGAAATTTAATGTCATCTTCAGGCTTTGACTGAGCCTGACTATGGAAGTGATGCTAGTTCTCTGAAGACAACTGCAACAAAGGTCCATCCACAACCTTGTCTTTCGGTTTTCACATATCAAATTTCACTCACTGGTCAGCATTCTGAATTTTGTGTCTTATTGTTTGCTTTCATCTCAAACATTCAGGTAGAAGGAGGCTGGATACTTGAGGGACAAAAACGCTGGATAGGAAACAGTACTTTTGCAGATGTGTTGGTTATCTTTGCCAGGAATACTACAACCAACCAGATAAACGGGTAAGTGAAACAGCATACAAGAAATACTGTTTAGCATTTGGTCTTGCACACAAAAGAATCCATTAATGATAGACACGATCATATGTTCACTTGTAACTAAAGTATTAGTATTAGCAAATATAGAATGAGAACCCAGGATCATTTTTTCAGTTGAGAACTTATGTTCTAGAGACCACCATAAATGACTTCATGAAGAAGTAGAAGCATTCAAACCTGGTAATAAGTATTAAACAATGGTAAAGCTTGTATTCAGGGACCAGGGACTCTGTTCCCTATTGAGTTCCACAATTGTTAAAATTTTAAACAAAGGTGGGATGATATATCATTGGTTGCAGACCTTTGAAACTACCATGGGCTGTTTACTGATATGATAACCGAAGAGAGAAACATTGACATTGCTAATTGGAAGGTGATTAGATTCATTGCCTGCTCTTTTTCCTTAAACATGGGATGCTTCTGCCTTCTGTTTCAGATATTTAGTTAAGAAAGATTCCCCTGGATTGATGGCTACAAAAATACCAAACAAGATTGGATTGCGAATTGTTCAAAATGGAGATATTCTCTTAAAGAAAGTCTTTGTTCCGAATGAGGACAGATTACCTGGTGTGAACTCTTTTCAGGATACAAGCAAGGTTTGTTTTAATAACCTTCCTCAAAAAAATGATATCTGAACTCAATCCTTCTTTCTAATCTGTCGATAAGTTCAAGTTAGTGGACAGATCCCATTTATATGGATTTTTAATTTGTTCTGCTGGATCTTATGCAATATTTATGCACTTCTGAATTTCCACCATGGCAAGCAGGTACTTGCTGTTTCTCGAGTAATGGTTGCATGGCAACCTATCGGCATATCAATGGGTGTCTATGATATGTGTGCCAGGTATGCAATGAATTATGTTCTTCTCCAGTTTGCGAAATTACATTTCAAGCATTCAAGATAACATGTTTTGCATTTGCTATAATTGCAGGTACCTGAAGGAGAGGAAACAGTTTGGAGCTCCATTGGCAGCCTTCCAAATTAACCAGCAGAAACTTGCTCGCATGTTGGGTAATATTCAAGCAATGACCCTTGTTGGTTGGCGCCTTTGCAAATTGTATGAAGACGGTAAAATGACTCCCGGTCATGCCAGCTTGGGAAAGGTATAGACGTTTACGATCTAGAAGCCCATGATTTCATGTGACTATTTTCTTTTTGAAATCTTATCCATGACAAACTGTTATGATCTTCAGTCGTGGATTACCTTAGTGGCCAGAGAGACAGCTGCACTTGGGCGGGAGTTACTTGGTGGCAATGGAATTTTGGCTGATTTTCTTGTTGCAAAGGTTTTCTCTACTCTCACCTCAAAATCACTTTCAATTTATTCCTGCCAAAGTACAATTTAGAATAGAAGTAGGTTTGAAAGTGCATAAAGCATGATGAATAGCTAGCTATTAGATTTTAGTGTTTGGTGAATCGGGTACTTCTGAAGATTTGGTCCGCATTAATTACCCAATCAGGGTAATTGTGGAAGATGATCTACTTTTGTTTTTTTGGTAGGAACATCCTTAAGTTTTGTTGCATTGGTGACCATTGCAGGCATTCTGTGATTTGGAACCCATTTACACATACGAAGGCACGTATGACATCAACAGCTTGGTAACTGGTAGGGAAATCACTGGTTTTGCCAGTTTTAAGCCAGCCTCAGTGAGCCGGCAAAGCCGCCTATGAGAAGTACTGTGTAGACTATCTTCCTTTCGAACTTGTTACAGTTAAATAATGGAAAAAAGAAATCCTAAACAGAGGCAATCGACTTATTACAGTAGAAGTTAAATAAATTATCGTTTCTGTTGCCATTACTTGCTTAATGCTTTTGAATGTGAATCAACCTTGTTTATTATTACAATATTGAGGGAGAGGTACGGGGAATGACAAAGTTTAAACTCGTGTCAAACAGGAGCTTTAACCACTACTCTAAGCAAGTCTTAGCAACCTTTTTGGTTCGTTATATCATATGAAATATCATCATCTCGAAATCTTTGGAAGTTAGAAAGTTTTAACCAAGCTGCTGCAAATGTTTATACTGTTATTGTTAAAACTTCTCGTTGCTTTTGGCTGGTAAAATTTATCGATTTTGATGCGAACGGGTGTATTTTATAAGATAAAGCATTGAATATTTTTATTTCTTTCAATATTCATTTTTCACAATTTTTAAAAAATAAGTGTGAATAGAATAAGTAGGTATGTATTTCTTGTTACTGTTGAAAATATTAAGTTACTCATATTTTTTTAAAAACTATATTTAAAAGAAATTAACTTTTACCTTTTAATTTATGTCAGATAAGATTTAACGTATCATTAGAGTAATGATTTTAGTAACAAAATGATCTAATTAACATAAGTGAATGGAATAAAAATGATTTGAAATTTAAAAATCAATTTAAAATGTGCGTCATAATTTAGAGATGTTCAACACAATTAGCTCTGGAAGAGTTGATGTAAAAAATTAATAGGTTAAAAAAGGTAATAATATTTCACATCTTAATCACTTCCTTTCCTTTCCCCTGTAATTGAGATAAATAAAACCCAAGTAATTAAAGGAACTAAAAGAAAGTAAGAGAGATTCAACTCCTTTTGCCTCCCGTGCCTAAATAAAAAATAAGAGTTTTAACTGAGATGCTTATCCAGAGACTGTTACCATATCTGATGAAAAATGCAATTATGATCCACAACCTATGAAAGGCATAACAATAGAATACACCGTCTTACATTTCTTTCCATGCTCTCTCTTTGTTTAACTGCTAAAAGCAAAACTCAGAGCCACTAGTTTTTGAGCAAACCAGCAAGCTCACCCTTCTCGTACATTGAGGTCAATATATCACACCCTCCAACTAGTTCTCCATTCACAAAAACTTGAGGGAATGTGGGCCAGTTACTATATTGCTTCAGTGTCTCCCTCAATCCACAATTATACTCTTCATCCAGCACATCTACACTCTCATAATCCACTCCTTGGCTTTCCAGAATGGCTATTACTCTCTGCGAGAATCCGCACATTGGGGCACTTCTTGAACCCTTAATAAAGGCCACCACCTTGTTCTGCTTCACCAACGTATCGATGAGTTCCTCAAGTGGAACTGTCAATTGGACATGACGACCGGGAGTAAGTCGGAGATCTGCCTTCTTTTTTGGAGGCTGCCGGACCCAAGTGGTGTTTCCTGATTCATTGCCTGGCGGGACCTTTCCAGTGGCTTGTATATGCTCTTCCATCCATGACTTCCAAGCTTGAGTTAAAGCTGTTCTATCAGCTTCATTGACTACACCAACCTACACAAGGCGAGTACATAACTCTTTGATTCTCTAAACTACTATCAAATATAAAACACCAGCAGTTTTACCATAACATGACCTCAACAAAGTAGATTAAGAGAGAAAATATATAATATTGAAGAATGAGAAAGCCAGATTAACCAAGCTCAGACATCCAATGCCAAAGCCAATTTGGTGGATTTCAACTCAGCTCGCTTGGTAAGGATAGAGAAGCATTTGCTGCTTACTCTATTCATTACAACCCTCAAGGATGGTTCATGATGAAAGTTCACAACCTACAATTTTGTTTACATATAATCCACCCAATTTGGTGGTACAGCATTTAATTTCCAATTCATTTCCATGATGAATAAAACTGTGACAAAGATCATTCACCATAAATGTCTACTCACTAAACATTCAATTCCAGTAAATTGATAAATACAAGACATTGGAACATTTGAAACATCTAGACCCACCAAATTACAAATAGCAATGAAATTTTGGCAACTAAACAGTTAAATAAAACAATCAGAACTTTGTAAACATAATTGAGCTAAAAACTTAAGCAACTCTATTCAAAATAGACTACTAATTTCAAATGGATTCCTGCATTTAGGATTTCCCATTAAGAAAATGCACCAGTGCTTAGAATTACCCAACTTCAACTACATGGTTCTCAACCCACAAAAAAAAAATTGATGCTTCCCTTGCATTTAACTTTTCAAGCTTTATGCTATTAAAAAATGGGTCAAACTCAAGCATCAACCCAGATCTTAGAAGTTGCATTCACTTTTTGAATTAAATATCTTGCATTTATTTACTCAATAATTCCCAAACTCAACAATCAACATTCAAAGAAAAAAGAAAATTCATAAAATATACCTTAACGGAGCAGCAAAGCTCCGGCACAGAATTTTTATGAGAAAAAAGGCTGCCAGCAATGTTACGCGAGATGCCTATAAATTGAAGCTCGTCATTTTGATCAAAAACGGCGTAGACTCCAGCATCCGAAGGGAACTTAGCGGCAATTTCCTCGGGAGTGGCCGGGACGGGAGTGGGTTCGACCTCCGAGAGGTTCTTGACAGCAGAAGCGATTAGTAAAGAGCGAGTTTTTGTGGAAGTGAGAGGTCTGAGAGAAATGGAAGGGAAAGACGGGGAAGGGGCGAAGCGTGAGTATAAGGAAAGGGTAGGGGAATTTTGGGGAGCATAAGAAGAGAAACTGCGAAGTGAAGAAGAGGAGGTGAAGGGTGGAGAGACATTGATTGCGGCCATTAGAACAAAGATTGTCTGAAATCTGAAATTGGGATAAAATAATTATTTGATTGATATTCAGTTCTGTTAAGAACAAAGTTTGAAGGGACACGAAAGTCGAAGACAGATTTTTCCCATTTTTTTATATTTATTTTTGTTGGCATGAACTGGGCTTATCATTAATTACCCAACCTAGACTTTAAAGTATGGGTTTCACAACTTCTGGTTTATATAACCTTTGGGTTTGTTTTTTAGGATTGAATCCATGAACTCTTAATTCCTCAACTATTTTACTTGATTTCTCTATTTTGTAAATTTTTTAATGGACAAACTCATTCACACAATTATTACAACTTTTTGAGCAAATTATTATGAGCTCAATATGCACATTGATAGTAAGCAAATAGTTCCATTAACTAGACTGAAAATTTTTCACTAACGAAGCTGAAAACCTGTTCATTTTAATTTTTTTCAAGCATAAAAGGGGAATCTCCCCAAAATTGAAAGTAATTATATGTTTTGACATAAAAACTAATATATCCAGTATTTTTTACATTCAAACTACTTTCATAACAAAACTTGAACCCATATTAACCCAAACCCAAAAACATCTGAACAATCAGATCTCAGGCTTCTCAAAACCAACCGTTCATCACAACTAAAAGCAAAGGATTCAGATGCTTATAAATAGAGACTTGAATATATAATAGATGCAGATGGAGGGGAGAGCCGAAGAATGAGATGGAAGAAGCTTAGCAAGTTAATCCATGACGCATGCATGCAAATGTTCCAGGTAAAAGCAGGCCAAAATTTATTATGCAAGAAGGCATTTATTCACTTCTTGCCAACACTATTGATAATGGCATACACTGTAGCAACTGTACCGGGAAACATTATTTTTGGTTATTCTCTCTATGGAAGTCTATAATTTGCTTCCTCGTGTCAGGCTGTATTTGATTCATTTTTGGATACACCATGCTCTGAGTCTAAGAACTAAGACATTGCAGATGTTCCCATTTCAACAATCTCCACTGCGTACATGGTTTAACCACTGGCCTCAAACCATGTTAACTTCCTCTTTAGACTGTTGCTTGCCCCCTGCAATTTCTCAGTTCATGTGGCTCATGGTCCCTTTATGCAGGATGAAGGTAGAAGGCAGGTTTGCCTACTGCAACAAATAAGAGCAATGGAGAATATAATCCAAATTATACAATTATATTTGAAAAAAGAAATAGAATAACTACTCAAACGAGATGCAAAGGAATCAGATGGCTACCGTCTAAATAAACTTGTAACATTCAAGAATGGATCCTTGTGCCGTATGTTCAACATTACTTGTCAACATCTGTAGGGATATCAGCCTTGCCCAAGTAAACCAGCTTCATTTCCTCTCTCCAGATCTGCACAAAGCATAGCATGTTGAATATGTTTAAATATTCACTAGGAGAATATGTTTTTACAAGCATCTGTAATCAAGTTATTTCAAGAGTCAGCTTAACAGATTACAGTTAGGCTCCTACCGTGTCACGAAATTCCAGCCGGATATGAGGTACATTTGTCTTGTGTATATCATTTCCATCAGGCCCTCTCTTGTAGTAGTGCTTCCCAATCCAGTGGGACTGAAACAGAAATTCATACAACTAATTTCAATTACATCAAATCATTCCAAAGAAAGCTCTACCGAAGTGGAAGGGAGTAGTAGACCTGGAACAATTTCCTAATCAAACTATTTATTAGTATCATGAAATACTTTTCAAGCAATTAGACTGGTGCCATTTGGAATAGACAACAGGCATTCTTTATGTACAAGTCATTCCTAGTCTTATAAAAGGTTGCAACAGTGTATCACTGCCCTTCCTAATCATCACCAAGATTCTAAATAAGAAAGAATTTTACCTTCAAAGCATGAGAAAAACCTGACTGGTAGACTGAATTACGGGCAATCTCACATAGATCACATGAACTCAGCTTCCACACCTGCAAATCAATGGTTTTAGTTTAATTGAACCGTAAATAACAGTATATATTGTATATTCTTGCTGAAAGAGAGATTACAGAAGCAGCTATGCTATACTCTTCCACCAAAGGTTCCTTTGTTAAGTGTATTTGAAGAGGATCATCTGTAGATAGGGAAACATTCAGACCGCGCAAGAAAAACATTGGAAAAGGGTTCCGATGATAGTCCAAAAACAAGGAATTGTTGCTCAGAGGAGACATAGCCAAGCCAATCTGATAACCAATAGGCCATGACAACAGTTAGAAATTCTTTGCTTATTGATAACTAAAATTACTTTCAACTTTCCATGTGCTCTTACCTGTGCCAAATAATAAAGATACTGTAGTACAGGCGATTTCTTCAAATTGATTCCATGTGCAATATTATGAGCAGTTAGAAATGTTGCCGCAAGATGGTCAATATCACCAGCCTGAAACACTAAAAATATGAGGGACACAACATAAAATTGAAACATTCATGATAGCTTGCATATAACTTTCATAAGTACCTCCCCAGAATGTGGTCGGAATTTGATGGTTGACATGCCCTTGGACTCACGAAGCTGAATAAATCATGCCACGAAGGTAAGTATTCGTATAGTAAAAAAATAGCGGTTGCATCTAGTACTGATTTAAAGAAGAAAGCCAGTACTAAAAAAAATTGGCGGAGGGGCCAATTTATGTAATGAAAGAAGCTTAGAAAGCCAATGCAAAGAAAATACATAACTGTTCTCAAAAGTTACATTTATTGAATTTGAGACTGATAATTTGAAACTATAAAGATGATAAAGGTATCCAAATCTAGTGAAGATGAAACAGTGTCGACTTATATAATGCATACCTTGTTTAATGTGTAGAGGTTCGCATAGCAGTAATATGCGTAGTAGGAGAATGCAGGATTAAACACATTTGTCCATTCATCTGGTCTTGGCATGTGTTTTGTTGGGCGTCTTTCCGGTTTGCTTTCATCATCTACCAAATCCAACCCTACAACCTGAATTGCCAACAAGAAGCAGATGTCATAGCAAACACCACAAACTGAGTCACAACATAACCCAAACAAAACCATGGCAATGCCCCCAAAAAAAAACAAATAATAGACACTAAACCTGTTTCAAGAAAACATGCAACTGAGGATGTGAATCAGGATCCACAGTAGCCTCAAAAAGAGGAATAAAGATGTTGTCAAGAATGTTCTGAAATGATGTAACAATCCCCATCTCCTTGTATACATTGTAAAGTCGAGGGATCTGAAGCAAAAAGTAGTGAAAATGTCACATAATCAAGGATTAAGAACTATTGCCCAGCCAACAGTCACACAATTTTCTTATATGGAGCCTGTGTCACATTCTACTAAGGTTCTAATCCACATATATGGACCAATAACAGACCTATACATAAAGGTTCACAGGATATATCATTAAAAGCCAGTATGTATTGAGATATAAAAGAGATATAAGCACCTGAATTAACCAAACAACATTCTCACTGTACAATTCATTATTAACAATCCAACTAGCCAGTTGATCCCACTCACTTTGCTTCCTGCCATATATAGATATTCTGTATTCAGCCATCTGCAACAAAAAACTGAACATCAAAACAACGAAAATCCAGAGAACATGTATTTGCAGAATCATGTGAGAGGAGAATCATGTAGAATATTATCCAAAGCAAATATTAGCATCTATACTTCAGTTCATTGAATACATGTAGTCCCTCAAAGAATGAAGTAAAACATATTAAGCAAATTTATAGGACAATTCTCCTTATAATAGTACTACTAAACTCAAGTGCTCTGAAGGAATGCTATCCCCAAGTCTCAAAAGCCAAACCAGATTTTATCTCAGGGAGAAAATGTATTTGCGAACTAGAATTAGGATGCACCTGGTATTTGCTTGCAGCAAGATCAGAAAAGACCTGCTTTGTCAGCTCCCCAAGGAATCGACCTGCAAAGTTACATAACCTGACTGTAACTTCACAATGAAAATCACCACAAAGAAAACATTCCTTCTGGGCAATAAATCAATCAAAAACACAGACATGGAATTATTTTAGCAAAGAACCACAGAAGCACCTTATAATGTATAATTACACAGACATGAAGAAGAGACACTGATGATTCATTGAAATAAAAGTTGGAAGGACTTATTCAGCACCATATCTGAACCTCAGTACATGCTAGAAGCAAACAATTTCATAGAGAACTCCGCATAGTACTCCAGTGTCCAAAAAATCAAGGGAATAAAAAGGATATACCTTGGATAAGATTATCCTGCTTGAGGAAAATTTCCCTGAGCCTACTTTGACCACAAGGATTATACTTAAGGTTAAATTTATCAAAACGATGGAAGGTACTTTTGTCTGCATGAACATCAAGAAGGTCCACATTTAAATCATACCTGCTCAAACAAAAGCAAAAATAAGTTAATTTAGTTGCATAATCCCTCCCTCCCCTTTTGAGAAATAAAAAAGGAAAAAGAAAGTCCTTACCCAGTTAAATCCAGGCTCTCAAAAACTTCTTTCAGGGTTAGGTACGTCCCATCTCGAAATATTACAACCTAAACAAAGAAAGAGGCCAAAAATGCTTCTTCACATGCACGCTTTCACACACCTCTTCCACAAAGCAATGAGACTATCCCAACATCACTTATGTAGTTATCATTGGTTGACCAAACAAATTAGCTTTTATGCAATTTCCATATTAGAGAGAATAAAAAAAGTTGAAATTTGAAAGAAGAGTGACACAATACACACAAACAAATTTTATATAGCACCTAAGGACCGAGGATATTAGTAATTATAAGGACCTTTTGTAAAATCACACCAGAGAAAATCAACAAGAATGACAGTTACCTCATCTGGTTCCTTCCTCAACTTGGACTTTATAAACCTCAAAAGGTGTTTCTGGTTCATGCACGCTGAGTGATGAACGTGAGTATCAACCTTCCTCACATTATAGAAGTCCCTATGTGGTGCACTTTTCTGAGCTAGAAATTCTCTATCTGAATTAAGCATCAAATGAAGATTGAATTTCTGAAAGAAATCAAAATGAAAAAGAATTTTAATGATCAAAATAGAAAATTACAAAATTACGGTGCACTTCATAAACATGGAGAAGCATTTACTTGTTCTAGAAGATTTAGCCGATGATGACATAAAGTTCTGATATTGCCTGCCGCTATAACTCGAAGTATGTGATGCAAGTCCGTGAAAAAGGTTGTGGCATCAGCTACAGGAAAGAGCTCTTCTTTTGCTGAAATAAGACAGATGAAAAATGCTTAAGCAAGAGAGTAGTTCAGATCACAAGTAAGAAAGTTAATATCAGGTATCACAACACTTACAATCTTTATTTGCATAAACATGTATTACTCCATCTTGCATCTCAAAATAATGCTGCAAAAAAGGGTATGCATCTTTACAACTCTAAGGAAGAATTGAGATCAAATGCAAGTAATTTGTGGTACAGAATTTGGGATTGCGAATATAAGCTTACATCAGATTTTCCCTCAGGAGCATAAAAAAACGGTGCTGGATTAGGTTTTGGTGTGCTTGGGTCTGATATAACTTCTTTCTCCCAAGGAGCAACTGCCTCCTTGAATACATATCTTTTCCGCATTTCTAGGCATTCTTGCAGAACTATATAGACCTCAACTTCATCCGGTGAAGGTACCTCTGATATTAAGTAGAAGATGAAAATTTTATTTAAAAACATTAAGGAAATTTTATTTAAACTTAAAAATAGGACCTTATAAACTTGTTCTAACAAGGGAATACACACATTTGCCATCTTAGACTGCTGTCAAGCACACTAAAAAAACCCTTTTAGTAGCTTATATTTTATAAAAGAAAGAAAAGCATGTTTTAATATATAGTACAGAAATGGATTTTAGGTATATTTCGAATGTTAGAATTTTTCATTGAATAAATTGCTAAATGTATAACAAGGTGAAAACTTTGAACGCACAAACAACTTAAAGCTTTAAGACACAAGATATGGTGAAAGTGGTGTATGAAGCGATAATAAAAATTATGATGCAGACCTATTACATGCAAACCTAATGTAGCACACATTAGAGAGTCAATACCAGTAGGGGAAATATTAAGTCGTGCAAAGGTCTCATGCTCTGGCTCTTTCCTTAGGATATCAGCTGCAATAGGATCAGGTGGAACACCATGGAGGTCACCTGATACACTATGAGATCGAATCATGCTTGAAGCAGCTATCTGAATCACCTCTCCATTAGCATTAATGTGGTCCGGCAAATTTGGGCCCTACCCAAGAGAAATTTCTATTACTCAAAAGATTGATCAAGTTTCCAACAACCTATAAATGTATAGCAGAAGCAAGCTCAGAAAGAGAAGGGGGAAAAACATTACTCACAGCATTTCCATTAGTATGGACATATGTAAGGTCAATCTTAGAATTGTCAGTCATATTATCTTCATCCTCTGATCCTTCCATGCTGTCAAATACACTTGCACTAGCAACAGGGGACTTGGGAGAAGAAGGTCGCATAACACTTCCAGATTTCTTAGTTGGTGTTGCATGGCCACTAGACTTCCCTGAAGCCAAAACAATTACAGCATCTAATCAGAAAAGACAATGACACAGGGAAATACAAAAACGAAAGATTAAAAAGAACAAGACAGATCAATTTCTTTCCAAGCCCTAAAATTGCATATTTCTCATGAGTGGAAGTTGGGTTAAAGCCTGAAAGAGACGCAGCCAACAATCTCAAATGCACAAAAAAAACCTTCAGTTGTTTTTATTTTATAATCTACTAGAGATAATGGTCTTCAATTATCTTGATTGCAGTGTTTGTCAGGTTCCTGCTTCAGAAATTTTCCAACTAAGATTCTCTAGAGAGCAAGGCTGATGTTCCTCGGAAGTACTTCCGTACAAAAGGTACTCTTTAATTGTTTCCTCGAAGTTTCAAGTTATCGTCTTTTCTCTTCGTTTCGTGCTGTAACTTGATTTCCCCTTTTTCTTTCACTTAAGCTTACAAAATCAGCAATTTGTTTTTCCAATTAATCGGATAATAAGTTTCGTCTCTTTTCATAAAATAAGAATAACAGAGAAATATGCAAGGAAAACAAGTTTCCAATGCGTTAATTCTGTAATGTGCAAAATTTTATTAAACAAAGTAATAAGCTATTTACTTTATACATATTATTATTCAATAACTCATTAAATCTCTGGATTTCAAATCCCATGTTTACCTTCTGGCAGCATATGGAGCCTCGGCAACCCGGGGGAATCTCGTCAACATGGATAGTGCCGTTACGTTTCTCTTCTCCATCAATCCCGCCGTACATCATCGAAACATCCGGCAGAGACGCGGAGCTACGGCGGTAATATCCACTCCCCTTCCGGCGAGAGTGGTGGGCGCGCCGTTTCTTGGAGTGCAACGGCGACTCTCCCTCCGAGATATCCTCCCTCTCCACCGTTTTAGCGAACTCCAACAACTGATTTAGGGTTTTCCTGTGCATATAATACGCCGACACGGCCACCAGCGAAGCTCCAACCAGAGCCGCCATCGCAAGATGGACTGTGTACGTGTCCATTTAGAACTCTCTATAAAACTCTTTTTTTTTTTTTCGTTCCAAACTTTCCAAATCCACAGCCAAAATAAAAAAAAGGTAGAAAGCAAGAAGGAAAAATGAAAAAGAAAAAACCAAAGAGCCCTAGTGAAACTCTCAACACTCTGGGGCGAATGAAGAGAACGGAGAGAGAAGCTCTGTTTTACGGGAGAAAACACAAGATAGGCTTATTCCACTATTTATAGGGCAAAAATAGAAATTTAAAAAGAAACAGAACAGCACCAACCTAATAGGCTTATTCCAATAAGGACAGATTCGCGTTCTCTTCTTTTCTACCTCATTTCTGACCTAAACTTTTTGTATTGCTAATTAATTTTTAATTCTAAAGTATGATTATTGTCAATCCAATGCGAAAGCAACTTTAATTTAATTTAATAAGCAAGTTAAACTTTTTTAAGTTGAATTAGTGTCGTAATTAGCATTACGCATTGATTTCTTAGTTAAACTGCATTGGTTAGTAGAGTTTTAAAAAATAAAAATGTGTAAAACCAACGTTGTTCTTATGTTGTATAGAATCTCCACTGTGGATCGCTTTCGTTAATTTTAAACTTAAGTATGATTATTGCACGCAACAAGCTCTTTATCTTCATAGAACTCAACTCGATTTATCACCAAAAATACTCAAAGATTGTACATGATAACCAAAAAATGTCATGGCCCAACTTCCTCAAAATGTCAATCTCGTGTTTTTTTTTTTTTTCAGGGGGAGGGGGGGATTCATCCCTATTTCGTGGGTTTCTTCCAACTTCAGCATCAAACTTCTGCTTGGCCTTCTCCCATGTTATTTTTAGGTTTCTTTTTTAGTTTTTTCAACACGACTCATTTCAATTTTTAAATTTTTTGAAATATTTCTAAACACATTTTATCTCAATTTTTTTATTTCCTAACTGATCATAATTCTAATATCTTAAAGTTATTTTTCTTTTATTCTAGTAAAATTTTATGAATTTTCTTTTTTATATATTTAATTTATTTTCTAAGTTAATTATATATTTTTAGTATTAATTTGAACTCATTTTGAGTGTTTTTTATTCATTATAAGCTTAGTGAAGCATGGAAAAAAAAAAGAGGAAAATTTGATTTATGCAAGGAAAGCAGTTTTCCGCTTCAACAAAAAATTTGTCCATTAAAGCATGCACGTAATGTAAATAGTGGCAGATAGCATTCTGCTCCAACAAAAATATCGTCTGCAAGAACAATGTGTCACGGGCCAAAGTTCACAGCCCGTGACCATTGCACACAATGAGTCCCATAGAGGTCTATCATTGACATTGGGATCATTTAGCCCACATGAGCTGGCCCGATTCGGAGAGCTGTTGGTCAAGCCTATCAGATTAAAGCCTGGGTGGCCCAATAAGTCAACTTAAGGCATCTTGGCAGAAATGGGAACTAATCCTAGAAGATAAGATAGAATCATATCTTTAGGATTTAGATAGGATTTGATTTGAATTTAATCTTGTAAATCCCATAATTTAAGGGATAGGCCAATTTCATCCGTCGATGTAATTCGATCTTGACCGTCTATTGTGGGGGAGCTCAACTATAAATAGGGAGCCTCCCCTCATTTGTAAACACACTCCAAAATACTCATTCTTGTATTGTTTCTTTGTGAATACAATAGAGAGCATTTACTCAAACTCTTTCTCTCTTGTTCTTGTTCTTGTGGCCTTTCAGTTGTCTTTTGAGCCTTCTTTTGGCAAGTCGCTTCCGCTATACAAATTTGGTGCCTTGGAGGAATTCTCTTGGTGAATCCTCATCGTGGAAATCAGGCTTACTTAGGCGCTGTGCGTTCAAAGAAGCGTCTAAGGCCGCACGCTCCAAGATTCAAGGTCTAGGGACGTGACAAGTGGTATCCGAGCTAGTGTTGCGAAGGCACCGTTCGTGATGTCGAAAGAAGATTTCAAACTGAAGTTGCCTTGGATATCAATGAGGGACGCGAAGGAGTCCATCAGTAGAAATTCTGATCTCATAGGTGACTCGACGGAACAATCGAGGGACTATGTGACCATAAAACTCAGCAAGACTAGGGATGAGATAAAAGGGTTACTCAATTCCCAAAGGTCTAAGCTGACAGAAAGGAGCGATGCTCTCGAAGCCATGCTGGTGGCTTTCAAGGAGGAAACAATAGCCACGACGAAGGCTTTGAGCACAAGACTAGAGAAGCTCGAGGGAGAGCTTGCCTTGTGTCGAGCAGCCGTGGGGAATGGAGGAGTGTCAAGTGCAGCACTCAGTGATGTCCCAAAGCCGAAGGAGTTTATGGGGACAAAGTCTGCATGCGATGTGGACAATTTCTTGTGGACGATGCAGAACTACTTCCGTGCCAAAGGCATCGAGGATGATGCGAGTAAGGTAAATATTGCTTCAATGTTTCTTACTGATAATGCGCTTTTATGGTGGCGAGACAGGACCACAAATAAAAGGCATAGTGAGATTGGAACGTGGCAAGAGTTCCAAGATGAATTGAAGGGACAATATTACCCAAATGATGCCGAGGACGAAGCTCGAGCAAGGTTGCGATGGCTAACGCAACGAGGCACAGTTGGAGAGTATGTTCGAGAGTTCAAGGAACTCATGCTCCGAGTTAGAGATGTGACCGAGAAAGAAGCATTACTTGTCTTCAAGAATGGATTAAAGCCGTGGGTCAGACAGGAATTGGAACAAGGAGGTGTCCAAGAGCTGTCAAAAGCCATGACGGTAGCAGAATCCGTGGTCAAGCTTGGTCTAGGGAAAGACAAGCTTGAATCTTCCAAGTCCGATGAAAGGGGCGTATGTGAAGGGAATCACAAGGAAGATGATAATGGCGAAGGCAACGGTGACAATGGTGGTAATGGGAAACCACGAGTTGGGAAAAAGAAACCCAACAAAAAGCGAGGCAAGTTAAAATGTTTCCTTTGCGACGGTCCACATTTGCTGAAGAAATGTCCAAGGAGATCCGAGTTGTCTAAAAGGGGCAAGCCGGAAGGTAAGGCCGCAAGACTTGGTTCGAGCGCAAGGGGTGTCGAAGCCAAGAAGGCCGAAAGCGAGAAGAAGCCAGTCAAGTGCTTCTTGTGTCATGGTCCGCATAGGTTGCGGAAATGTTCGAAAAAGTCTGCCACTGATGAGACAGACAAGGTGCCCAAGAAGCTTGGTTCGAGCGAAGCCAAGGGGGCAAAGAGGAGCAAAAAGAAGCAAGTTAAGTGCTTCTTGTGCCGTGGTCCGCATGAGTTGCGGAACTGTCCGAAGCAACAATCCGTGAGGGTCAAAGAAAAGGCAACATCGGAGCTTGTTGAGTCATCAAAGGGGCTTCCACCTAAAAAAGAGGTGAGTTTGTCATCGGACTTAATGGAGCAAGCCGCGATGAAAACAGTGAAGCTGGGACCAATGAGGCTCAATTCAAGAGAAGCGACGGAGTTGGCCGAGTCATCGGCGAGGCTTCAACCCATTGAAGGGGTGAGTTTGGCATCGAACTCAGAAGAAGAAGTTGCGATGCAAACTTGGAAGCTAGGTTCAATGAGGCTCATTTCTGTTGACACATCGGAGGAGCTTCCACTTATAAGAAAAGTGGGTGGTGCATCAAAGTTTGCAAGAATGACGATGCAAGCAGGACAGTTGACCAGAGTAAATGCGTCGAGTAAGGTACATTCGAAACACTTTGATAGTGTTTTGCATTCTAACTTGGTTGCTTGGCAAGAATGTAGAGGCCCTTTCAGAGTTCTTAAGCAAGAAGGCCAAGGGACTATGGGCGATTCAAGGCCAAGTGATGTGAATCATGTGGGTTCCGATCAAAGCGAGTCAGAATGTGGGCAAGTGAGTACGAAGACTTCTTGCCAACCTGATGTACCAACATGTGAGACGGTTCGAGTTAAGAGGCGACGTAAGCCGAGGCGAAAGTCCCAGAAGAGGGGACAACCCGATAGTGAGACTAATCGGGATAATGCTAAGGCAACGAGACAAGACCGAGGCGAATCAAGTCAGTACCATTCTGGAGCCACAACGAGGGCGTTGCGAGAATGGGTGGGGGAGAATGTCACGGGCCAAAGTTCACAGCCCGTGACCATTGCACACAATGAGTCCCATAGAGGTCTATCATTGACATTGGGATCATTTAGCCCACATGAGCTGGCCCGATTCGGAGAGCTGTTGGTCAAGCCTATCAGATTAAAGCCTGGGTGGCCCAATAAGTCAACTTAAGGCATCTTGGCAGAAATGGGAACTAATCCTAGAAGATAAGATAGAATCATATCTTTAGGATTTAGATAGGATTTGATTTGAATTTAATCTTGTAAATCCCATAATTTAAGGGATAGGCCAATTTCATCCGTCGATGTAATTCGATCTTGACCGTCTATTGTGGGGGAGCTCAACTATAAATAGGGAGCCTCCCCTCATTTGTAAACACACTCCAAAATACTCATTCTTGTATTGTTTCTTTGTGAATACAATAGAGAGCATTTACTCAAACTCTTTCTCTCTTGTTCTTGTTCTTGTGGCCTTTCAGTTGTCTTTTGAGCCTTCTTTTGGCAAGTCGCTTCCGCTATACAAATTTGGTGCCTTGGAGGAATTCTCTTGGTGAATCCTCATCGTGGAAATCAGGCTTACTTAGGCGCTGTGCGTTCAAAGAAGCGTCTAAGGCCGCACGCTCCAAGATTCAAGGTCTAGGGACGTGACAAATGCAATTACCTTATAATTTTTAAGAGCTGTGAATTTTGATTAGTACTGTCAGCGGAGTAGGGCAAGTTGGGTAGGATCTTTTTACCGTTAGGGTTGTAAATGAATCGAGTTTGAACGAATAAATTTTTGCTCGTGTTCGTTTGTTTATTTTTTAAGTTGTTCATGTTCAGTTCATGTTCGTTAAGAATTTCAAATGTTTTGTTCGTTTGTTTAAAATTATTTGTGTTCATATTCTTTTGTTTAATGTTCATGAACATATAATTGAACATGTTCACGAACAATGTTAATGAATAATAAACAGATAATACATATATACATATATACATACATACATACACACACATATATTATTTTAATATTTTTATAAGAAAATATCATTAATAAATAAATGAGTCATAAACGAGCTTGTTCGTGAACATAAACGAACCGAACACACCTCTGTTCGTGTTTGTTTGTTTTTTATACAAACATAAAAAATTTGTTCACACTTGTTTATTTAGCTTAATTAACTAACATAAATGAACATTATACAAACGATTATCTAACAATACATCAAACGTTCTGTTCATTTACACTCTTATTTGTCACCCTATCCTGAGCCCAAATTTTTATATAAAATTCTACCATCAAGTCACGAATCTGACTCGCCTCGACATTATAAAAATAAAATCACCCCGACCCCAAATTTTTATATAAAAAAACCTAAGCCCACCCGAATTTTATTTCTTTAAATGATTATAAATCGTTTGATATGCTAATGATCTTCCGTCTTCGCATCTGAATCTGCTAACAAATTTTGATTTGATTAATTCATACATACATAAATATATTAGTTGCTCCTTACAATTACAATCACAATCTAAATTCATATGTTGTTTTTGTATTGTTTCTGAGTTCACATATGTCATGTTGATTTCTTCTAGTTTATTATAGTTCACAATCACAATCTGCAGCAACAATATCCTACTACGCTCAATCTAAATTCATCAACATTTCCCAATTTCGTAACATTAAAACGCGCTTCAACACAATTTCATATCAATTATCACATTTCAAGTAAATCATGTAACTTCTTATTTTATTCAATTTAGTTCATATCTTGACATTAAATCTTAATCATAATAATTCAATTCATAAAACCATTGCCAACTCACCTCAACACTATATAATGCAAAATTTTATGAATATGCAATAATTAAATCAGTCACGAATAATAGAAATATAAATCGAAAGCTCATATAACTCGTCGTCGACTCTTGCCTTTCCTTTCCCTCTCAATGGCTCGGCGGCGTCTTTAGCTATTAATAATAATTCAATAATAACGCAATATCAAATTCCACCCAAGTCAAATTCAATTACAAACTCAAATATATTTTGTAATTTATTCAATTTAGTCCCTAAATTCGGGACAATCATAACTTTTGATCTAGAGCTTCGGATTAAAATGTGATATCACATAAACTCATTTGGGACCTCCTACTTTCTATTTCTACCAAAATTTTATGAAAATTTTGTATTTTATTGAATTTAATCCCTAATGTGCGAAATCAACAATTAAGCTTTAAATTTTAGTCATTTCATAAACTAAGCTTAATTTCTATAACGTCACACCTAATTCTTCAAGAAATCAACAATGAAAACTCTCTAAAACATTAAAAGTTTCACAAATTAGTACATGAGTTAACTAAATCAAGCTTCCATGACCTCAAATATACAAAAATTACAAGAAAAAGACTTGGCTTTCTTACCTAATTGTATAACTGGATAACCAAGGGTTTGAAAGTTTTCTTCAAGCTATCTCCATGGCGGACGGTAGTAAATGGGAAGAAGATGGTAGATTTCCACTAACTTTTTCTATTTATACTCTAATTAAATGTTAATTAACCTTGTTTAACTAATTTAATTATGATTTACTTAATATAATCAACCTTTTAATCCAACATATAGTGGAGTTTCCATCATCATCCACCGTGATTATAATTAATAATTAAAAATGGTTTATTTGTCATTTTTGACCTTTAGCTAATTAAAATTAAGTCCCCAAGCTTTTAGTAGATGAAAAATCTATAATGATTAATCTTTGCAATTTAGTCCCTAAGTCTTAATTAATCATAAATTTGGTTAAATTATTTAACCAAATTTCAATTAATCAATATATTAACTCCGTAAATATCATTGTTTAATATTTATAGACTCAATTTACAAAAATAAAATCTTGAAATCGTAATTTTTAATACCACTAAAAATTGAGTTGTTACAACATGAGCATCCTAACCAACTAGACAACGTATATAAACTAGATAAAGAAAGAGAGAGGATTAGGATGCTATATGGGATAACTAACACAAGAAATCGACTTACTAATTACATTTCTCCTAACTCAAGTGGTTAGCAAAATGGTGAACTATATTTACACTAAGTTTCATATTAATAGTTTCATGGAATTATTAAATTTTAAAAAAGCCAAATTTTTTTAAAATAAAGGTCGTTAAAAGAATTTAAATTGAAATAGCAATTTTTTCTTTGAAGAATCTAAAAATTCAAAATTTCAGGCTTAAATTTAATTAGTTGTTATGAAATATTAACATTGACATTATATATCCTTTTACACAGATATTGACTTAGCAGAAATTTTTTTTTTGAATATATTGATGTGATTACATGGTAGTAGATGTTCATATTTTTTTAATCCTTTGAAAACGCACACACACCTTGCACACATAGGTGCTCGAACCAGATCTTCTAGGATGAAGATCCTCTTATCCACTAGAACCATTCGTTGGGTTCAACTTGACAGGAGTTTTTTTGTTGTTGTTGGATATAGAATGGGCATAACAAGTAAGAATATATGTTTGGATAGACTTGGGAACTTTTATGCATCTTACGCTTCTATCCAATCTCCACTGAAGCCATATGAAAATTGACAAATCGTGACAAAATTCCCACATTTTCTTGGGTTTGTGTCATGTTGAAAAGGGCACGTGAGTAGATGCAAACGCCATGAGTTGGTGTTTGGTGGATTAAGGAATTGCATTCTATTTTAGGACAAGAACATATTTTCCTCAGCTTGAATTTTGGAAATTGAAATAAAAAAAAAAAAGAATAAGAATGTGGCATAGAACAATACCCAGAATCTCTGAGCAACACTAGGTTCAAGTGGTTTCAACTATACAAAGGAAATGTACGTGACAATGGCATCTAATGCTTTTAAGAATATGGCAATACTTTTTCGTCACTGCTCTTTGTTAAAATGATTGCTTCTTTTTTACCTTGGACACCCACTATGAGTGAAAAATAATTTAAAAATATTAAATGAATTTGTTTAATTGTTTTCTACAGTAATTTAGTTGTAAAAAACTAAAATCCGATAAAAAGGATAATAAATATGATTTAGATAACTGACAAAAATAAATGCAAAGATATTGAATTTTTATAGGTTTCCTTATCACCGAATTTTATCTAACTGTTTACCAATATAATTAAAGATTTACTAATATATCTAACGAATTACCAAAATTTCAAATAATTTACTTACATTTATGAGAATTTATCAATATTTTCAAAATTTTTAACACTATACCAAATCTTAACAATTATCAATATTTATAAGGATTTACCAATGAATCTAAAGATTTACCAAAATCTCTAAAAATTTACTAAAATATCTAATGATTTACCAAATTATCAAATGATTAACCACAATTTTTAAAAATTTATCAAAATATTTAACGATTTATCAATATTTTTAAGGATTTATCAATATATCTAACAATTTACTAATATTTCTTAGAAACCTGAAAGTGATAAGTATTTCATTCAATACCTCGGTCTTTCAGGAGCTTATTGGTTTCCAGCTCATCGTTGGCTGACATTTAGTTTATTAGGTTTTATTTTGCTTTATTTCTCTATTATGGGCTACAATATTAGGATCCAGAAAGACTTTTTTGAAAGCTCAACTTTAGTTCTGAGTTGAGACTTTTAATTGTTTATGTTAATTTTTTAATAAAGTCAATCAGGATTTTATTTCAGAAAAAAACAATTTACTAATATTTTTAAAGGTTTATCAATATATCCAATGTTTTATCAATATTTCTAAGGACTTATAAAAATATCTAACGATTTATCAAAATTTTTATTGTTTTGCTGGTATTTATGAAAATTTAGCAAAATTTCTAAATTTTTTTCAATAACTTCAAAATTTCTAACACTGTACCAAGTGTTAACAATTACAAAAATTTATAAAGATTTATCAAAATATCTAACAATTTATCAATATTTATAAGAGTTTATAAATAATACTAACGATTTACCAAAATTTTTAGTTTTACCAATAAATCTAATGATTTACTAAAATTTATAAGAATTTATCAATATTTATAAGAGTTTACCAAAATATTAAGTATTTACCAATAAATCTAACGATATACCAAAATTTTTACTGTTTTACCAATACTTATGAAACTTTACCAAAATATCTTAGATTTTACCATTATTTTCAACTTTTTTAAACCTTACACCAAGTCTTATCAATTATTAACTTTTTTTATGATTTTACTAAATGAGAAAGGATTGGATGAAACAGTTAAGCCACATAATTCATATTCCTTCACAATCATTTAATGGCATGTGGATTAATTTTTACATGTTATTCACATATCATTTAAATTATTTTTTTAATCATAAATCCTTAAAATCCAAAAAAAATTCCTGCACAATACCCCTTGCTTGCAAAACTTAAGAAAGAAAATAAATGAAAAATCAAAAGCCTAAACAAAGAACCCAAGAAAAAACCCTAAAGTTTAAGATTACCCAGCAAAATAGATTCTTGTCTTCCACAATCCCAAGCTACGTACCATCGAAACCAGATTTTGAAACCCATTTAAGATCAAGATTTGAGAAACACGATAGATTTTCGTAGGAACAAAAACTGTTGAAGTCAAAAAGTAACGATTCGACTTGAATCGAATTTTATTTTATTCAATTCAATTCGAAATTTTTTAAATCAAATTAAAATGATAAAATAAGACTCATATCTTATTATTTTAAATATACAAATATTTCAAAATTTTTTTACAGTTCTTTCATCTTACAACAATACCATACATTTAAAAATCACAAACCACACTCACTTCTCAACACAAACATTTTACAAATCAAATCTTTTTAACATTACTAAAACTTTTTTTTATAACATGTATGATCTTCAAGTAATTATTTTACAAATCTCATTGCCAGAATCAACAGTCTGGCCACCAGTTGCTTCATCGTCTTTCAACATTCGATTTATCTCCTTAACAAAACTTTCCATAAGTGGAGCAGGCAAGCATACTGGGACAACAATCTCTTCCTTTCCTTCTTTGTTCTAGGTTTCAAAATCTGGTTTCGATGGTACGTAATTTGGGATTGTGGAAGACAATAATCTATTTTGCTGGGTAATCTCAAACTTTAGAGTTTTCTTTTGGGTTCTTTGTTTAGGCTTTTGATTTTTCATTTCTTTTCTTTCTTTAAGTTTTGCAAGAAAAGGGTATTGTGTAGGAGAAATTTTAGGGATTTTAAGGATTTATGATTAAAAAAATAATTTAAATGATTATGAATGATATGTAAAAATTAGTCCACATGCCAGGAAGGGATATGGATGACGTGGCGTTTCAATCCTTTCTCTTTACTAAATATATAAGAATTTACCAATATTTTCAAAGACTTATCAAAAATTTTAAAGATTTATCAAAATTTCTAATGACTAATCAATATATCTTACGATTTACCAAAAGATATAAAAATTTACAAATATATCTAACGATTTATCAAAATTTTAAATGACTTACCAATATATCTAACTATTTACCAAAAACTATAAAGATTAATAAACACATCTAACGATTTACCAAATTTTTAACTGAAAGTTTATCAAAATATCTAACAATTATCAAAATTTTTATTACTTTACCAAAATAATTTCTAAGTATTTTTTAATATATTTAATGATTTATTAAATTTTTATTACTTTACCAAAATAATTTCTAAGTATTTTTAATATATTTAATGATTTACTAAATTTTATAAGGATTCACCAAAATATTTAACAATATGACAATATTTATAACGATTTACGAAATATTTAACATTTAAAAAAATTATCTAAAATTTTACCGATATATCTATCGATTTATCGATATTTATATTAAATTTACCAAAATATTTAAGAATATCAATATGTATACTAATTTACCAAAATTCTTAAACTGAACATTCTTTTTACCGGGGAACCTACAAGCTTAGAAAAGCTATTTCTAAGCTTTTTATGTAGAAGGTGATAGAAGAAGTGTCGGACTGTTTGTGTACCCCTTATTTTGCAACACGTGTATTAATAAAACTCAGTAAGTCAATTGCCGTTTACTTCTCTTTCCATCTCATTCTCACCTATGTTTTGTCGTTAACTATTTCTGCTTAATTTTTAAGGCTCTTGAATCCTTCTGCTTGCCAAGAAATTGCATCTATCGACGAAAGAAGATTGAGGGAAGGCTCCCTTTCTCTTTTCAGAACAAGAGTTGGTAAACTGAGAAAGTTAGGCTTTAAATTTTCTCAAAAATGAGTTTGCAAGCTGAAAGAGAGATATCAGCACTTAACCCTAAAATAGATTTCATCGTCATCAATTTCGGCTATCTTTTACCTAACAAAACCTGAACCCCTTTTTTATACGGTTGGCTGATTGTTAAAAGCTAAAAACACATTTCATTCCATAGTCAAAAAGCATACAGAAAGAAGAGAGGCACCTTGCCAACTGAAAACCTCTCCATCATTAGAACCGGAACAAAAACTACATAAACATGCAGGGGGGTTATAAAAAAAGATACCATCTTAACACTTGGTCAACCTAGTGTTACACAAAACTACCAAGACTGCTCTCGACTTAAGCAAAGCTACCTAAACATGCAGGCACTTAAGGGGCTGTTGCATCAAGTTCTGTATTTGGACTCGTCAATGTCGATTCCTTCCTCAGCTGCACGCTCTCCTCCCGACTTGTCCATGGTACTCAGTCCACCTTTTCGCCCCATTTCCTGGTACCCTTCACTTCCTATCTGCTCCTTTCTTGTCTGACCTCCTTTGCTTCCCAGCTCCTGGTACCCTTCTCTCCCCAGTTGCTCCTTCCTTGTCTGACCTCCACGGCTCCTCCCTAAAACACCATTCAATCAAAGCGCCAAACTAATAGGTCAGTATCATATAACTGCAGGCATTGAATAATGAATACAAAACAACAAATTAGACATCAGGTGGTGCGGGTCACCTTCTGCAAGGTGCTCTTGAGCTTCGAGGCTCTTGCCACCGGTTCCACCGGGAATAACCGTCTCTCCCTGCCTTGCCCTGGCGTCAAGTTCCTGTCTTTCCTGCTGCGATGCCATGGCCACTTTCACTCTTCTCGGGGTTACTTTTGCTTCTTTCGTAAAAACAACTTGGAAACTACTGAGACAAGCTTACACCAGGTGAATTCACGTAACTGTGCATACAAAACGTAGAGTTGGTGCTTTATATAAAGGCAGGGTATGAAAGATGAGCGAGGGCGCCGATCAAGGAAGGCAGGACACGTAATCGAATAAACGCGGCGAAGGAGGGGCAATGAAGCCATATGGCAATGACACGCAGGTGCTTAGTCCTTCAAAAATGTATTTTGGATTCAAAGTCAGTTGACACGAGTCCAATGCTCGCAGAGTTAAGTAGCTAGTACTATTACTTACTAGTAAATAACTTATTCGGTTTCTCAGATCTTTCGGGAACGAAAACATGTCTCTAAGATGTGTTTGGGGAAAGTCTTTTTTCACACCATTTGACGGTTACGGACCTTACGGTTAAAAGCCCGCTGGAAGGATAGCTCGATCGGACATCATCGAATACATATCCGTAGGCCGGAAAATGGGCCCATTATATAAGCCTATTTGGTCTTTGTAAACATTGTCAACCCTTATTCACCGGTTTTTGTTTTAGAAGGAAAACAATAAATATTAAATCTTCTGAGTAAAAGTGTTTTTGACAATATATATATATATTCCCGCAAAAGCTAGAATTTTTTATTTCTGTTTTTATTAAAAAAGTGTTTTTGCTAAGATTTAATATTCCAATAATATTTTTAAAAATCTCAAAAGCATTTTGTTTAATAATAATTTTATCTCAAATATATTTTTTGTTCTCAAAGTATTTTTTAGAACTAATGCTAAATTGATCCTTAACTTTGTTCATAGTTGATCTAGTCACAGTTAGCACTCTCGCAGATTTACACAGTAAATCGAGATTCGGGTAATCTATCTCGTTTCTAAATTTGCAATGATAATTAAAAAAAAACTTAAAATATCTGATATCTTCTTTTAAAAGTAAAGTAACTTTTAAAAAGCCATCTTTTAAAGTATATTATTCGTAATTACATCTTAGTGGCATGTTTAAATAACCATTGAAATAAGTGGATTTCAGTGATAAATTTAATAAAATTGAAGTACCTTGATTACACTTTACGATTCTTAAACGATGTGAGAATTTGAGTAACACATGTACATATAAATCCAATTATCCTATGGTTTTCCATACATTTATATATAATTTTAATTTTAAAATTGATTTTTTATACATTATGAAAATTATATTATAAACATGAATACATATGAGTGTTCGAGATGGTTATGACAGAATATTTCTAAAGTTATATTATAAACTTAAAAAATATATTATAAAAATTTTTATGTGTATTTTATAAATTTATAAGAAAAAAAAGTATATTGTTTAAATCTTAAAATAATTTTAAATTTAAGTCCAATAAGTATATTATAAAAATAATTTATCTTGTAAAAGTGTTATTAAAAATTGTTATAATATACTTATTTATGAAAAGTTATGGTAAAAAAGTATGTACATTACTTATTTTCGTGTTCATGCTATATTTTATAAAAAAATAATATATATTTATAAAAAGTGTTATAATTTTTTATATATCTTATTTATAAAAAGAAACTCTCTAAAATTATAACAAAAATTTTATATTATTTATAAGAAATGTGATGAAAGTTATTGGACACTTTATAAAAAATTTTTTATATAAATTTTTATATTATAAATTTTATATTATTTTCAACTTAATTTACGTATTATAAAAAATATTATAACATAGTACAAATATTTCTCCAAATTAAATTTATATGTAATTTTATAATTAAAACTACATACTATTTGCACCGTGAATACAAATATTATAAGGTAAATATTAGTTACTCAAATACAAAATATTTTTTGTACCATATCATGGGATACGATATCATTGAGAAAATTGTGCCAGACGCAAGCACTAGAGATAGCTTGTAAACTCTTTAATATGAGACATCAAAAGTTTTGAAATGTGGATGAGAGGACATTTGTTAAAAAAAAGTTGTTAGATCATACTAACATGTTTCATACTTTATTCGTAGGTGAAATTGAGATTATACATATTTTAAAGAGTGCAAAGAAGAAGAAGATGGTGATAAAAAGTTTATGTCTTTTTTTTTTTGTGAATGATAAGAAGTATATGTTAAACGTTAAAGAAATAACAACCTGACTAATATTGAATGCTAGAGCAATTAGATAGAATTGTATATGATATTTGTTCTTTTTAATTATTTTTATTAATAATCGTATTATCAACAACTTTCTTAAACTATTATGTTACATATTATGATTTGATTTTAATTTTTGTTACTCGTTTAGAATTTTTATTAGTATTAATAATTATTTATAGTAATTAATATTTTTTAATTATATAACTGTTTAATTACATTATGTACTTCCAAATATGTCAGAGGGAATTACAATGTAATTAAATTGTCAATCAAATATGTTTTCTCAATTACATTGTACTAACATGGCTTAATGTTTTACAATGCAATTACATAGTCAACCTAACATGTTTTGTTAAGTTATGTTTGATAGTACAAATTGTAATTACAATATTAAATAATTTATATTTTAAAAATATTAATTACTATGAAAAATATTAGTACGATAAAAATATTTTCTAAACAAGTAACAAAAATTAAAATCAAATAATCATATGTATCCAACTAGTCTAAAAAAAGTAGTTGATAACACAATTACTAATAAACCTAAAAAGAAAAATAAACATCATATTCAATTTTATCTAATTGTTTTAGTGTATATTTGTTGCATTATTCCCTCTTTAATGTTTAACATATGCTCTTTATCATAATCCGTTGGTCATGAACCACGTTCATCATTATCATCTAAATTTGAATTTACATCATTAAAATTATCAGTATCTCCTTCTTTTATGTACTATACAAAGTATGAATCATCTCAAATCTAAGTATGATTAAAGTTATGTGTAACATGCTAGTACGATCCAACATTATTATTTTTTAATGTTATACTAAAGTGGTGTTATTAATATGTTATTAAGGTGATGTCTACAACATTGTTATGTAACAACTCAACTTTCGGTGGTGTCGAAAAAGACGATTTTGAAACCCCATTAATTAATAGTTACAAAGAGGGAAAGAGATTGGGAGGTATTAAGGAATGTGGTGCAATGAGAACAAATTCATCGTGTGTAAAAATATTAACTAATTTGGAATTTTAAAGGTGATAGCAATCATAAATTCTTTCATGTAACTACAAAGAAAAAAAGTGAACGTAATGCAACACACGATATATTAATAATAATTACGTTAAAAAGTCTTTGAGATCAAATAAGGTTTTATTGAAAATTTTCGATTTTTTTTTGCCAAGAGGGTGGCATACCGATCAATTAACTCATCTTAATATCCCTACTCGTACATAGGATCACTTACTTTTCTTACATTGACCTTTTATATTCACGTGACATAATCCTAACGTGTCACGTGATGAATATAATGATTGTTAAGGATTTACATAAAAGATAATTTTAGAAAGCTTAACTAATTACTTATATTGGCTAACTCATTTTAATATCCTTACTCGTACATAGGATCACTTACTTCTCTTACATTGACCTTTTATCTCCACATGGTATAATTTTAACGTGTCAGTGATGTGATGAACATAATAATCGTTATAGATTTACATAAAAGTTAAAATTTAAAAACTTAAACGATTACTTATATTCAATTAAGAAATAAATTGAACGATATTTTCAATCGATGAGTCAATTAATTTACAACAAATTTTTATCATATTGTGCCAAAGAAATTTTTATCATATTGTGCCAAAAAAAAAATACCTAACGAATGAATTTGAATAGAAAAACAGAACATTCAGGGTAATGATTACCTTACCGCATCCTTGGCTACGTGTTCGTTCTTATTTTTGTTTGAAAATTGGAGGGCTAAAGTGATTGAAATACATGACTAGGAGTATTTAGACAGTTGCCACGATTTTTTACCACAAAACATACAACAACCTGCCGGGCCATTGGCCCAGTGGTGATTGTAATATAAAGACGAACCTGCTATATAAGCAAACGCTGCCGTTAGCGTAAGGACCGCAACCCTAGCCACCCTTCCCTGATTTCATTTCTTCTGTACTCTCAGTAATCACCTCTCCAAAACCCTAGTTCCTTCACTCACTGCCGCCAATTTCAACCAGTGAGCTACTACAATCCAATCTCTTGCTTGTCTCCATTATTACTATTGCTTTTTTTTTTAATATTGATTTTCTCCCTCTCTTTTTTTTCCCTGTAATTAAACAGATTATTCGTTTATAAGCGTCGAAAACGATGTCGGACGACGAGCGAGAGGAGAAGGAGTTGGATCTCACCTCCCCTGAAGTTGTTACTAAATACAAGAGTGCTGCTGAGATCGTTAACAGTTAATCTCATTTCTCTTCTTTTTCTCACTTTTAGTTTATTTAGAAACGGGTTTTGATTTTTTGAATTTAATTGTATCTTCTTTGGCCTTTTTTTTTTCTATTTTGTTTTTATGTTTGATAGTGTTTGGAAATATGCAGAGGCTTTGCAGTTAGTTGTAAAAGAATGCAAACCAAAAACTAAGATTGTTGACATTTGTGAGAAGGGTGATGCATTTATCAGAGAGTAAGTGTCTAGTTACTGATGGTTTAGTGTTTTCATATGTTTAGAATGATGATGAATTAGTAATTTTTGAATTATTGTTCTCTGTTTATGAAATGTGAAGGCAAACAGGCAATATGTATAAGAATGCTAAGAGGAAGATTGAGAGGGGTGTTGCCTTCCCCACTTGTCTTTCTGTTAACAACACTGTTTGTCATTTCTCTCCACTTGCTAGTGACACCTCCGAGCTGCAAGAAGGTGATATGGTGAAGATGTAAGCTTCATATGCTATTTCTGCCCGCCCCCTTTCCTAATTTAACGTTTTGAATATTTTATTGGGGTTTAATGATTCCCCCCGCCCCCTTTTCATGCAGTGATATGGGTTGCCACATTGATGGGTTTATTGCTGTAGTTGCGCATACCCATGTTGTCCAGGAAGGACCAGTCAATGACAGGAAGGCTGATGTTGTTGCTGCTGCAAATACCGCTGCGGAAGTTGCATTGAGGCTTGTTAGGCCTGGGAAGAAGGTAATTGTGTTGCATTTTATGTTGTGACATTGTATATTATTCTTTTGTGTTTTCTTTAGCTATTGTGCTTTTTTCCATCTTATAATTCTTAAGCCAAACTTCTGAATTTAGGTTGTATTTGTGATTGGCTTTTGAAGCGCTTGAGGACTGTTTTGAGTTTTGACTCTTGATTTTTGAATTTGATCCCCTAAATGATGAATATATTTTATTGGCTATGGATCTACATTCAAATGAAGCTTTTTGTCATAGTTACTCTGATAGGGGCATTGATATCTTAATTCACTATGGCTTTTGATTTAATTAATGTAAGTGATTGAGAAATGTAGGATAAAAATCTGAAGGCTAGGCAACTTTGCTGAGGTGATCAAGCTTTTGTCAGTCTCCTCTTTTCCCTGTTGCCAATATTATGTTTGGTCATGTTAGGCTGCCTTAGGGTAGTACATTTTTTATTTGTTTATGCTGATTGCCCTAGATGACCAACCTTTTATTTATCACTAATATAAAGTGGGTGTTACCCTCATGGCTGTTTTTATTAAACAGTTGAGAGATGCCATTGAGTAAATACTTTCCTACTTCATTTATATTTGTTTCAAATCTGTTCTTTTTTGGTTGCGACTGGTTTTGGACTATTGGTAACTCTTTTCTCATGATCTCTACATGATGAAGATAATCTCTGCTATGGATTTTGTTCCAATGTAGCATCTTTTAGTCATAGTTACACTGATAGAGATTCATGTGAGACCGTTCCTTTTGTGCCTCACTATCTACCTTCCATATGAACCATCCAATCTTCCTGATGCAGTGGGAAGACAACTCACAAGAGGTCAATAGTTTTCTTTTTCATACGTCTAAAATCATCTAATATAGGTTTGTTTTTTAGGATCTCCTCAGATCCTATTTTCCCTATGTGATGAATAGTGTTCAACAGCTATGGACCAACATCCAAGTGAGGCTTTTGTCATAGTTACTCTGATAGGGAAATATTTTTAATGTTCCTCCTTTTGAATGGACTATTGTGGACTGGTTTTTGGATAAATGCATTATTAATTACTAGTTTCCTTTGTAATTTATATTGTTTAGAACTCATCCTCACTTCTTTACTTGATATTCTCCATTTTACTTAATGTCTGTTATTATGGTTTTAATGGCAGAATAAAGATGTAACAGATGCAATTCAGAAGGTAGCTGCAGCTTATGACTGCAAAATTGTTGAAGGTGTTCTTAGCCATCAACTGAAGCAGTTTGTGATAGATGGAAACAAAGTCATACTGAGCATCGCCAACCCGGATACAAGAGTTGATGATGCGGAGTTTGAGGAGAATGAAGTTTATGCAGTAGATATAGTCGCTTCAACTGGTGAAGGCAAGGTAAATATTTCTTCTTGTTTTTTAACCTCTCCTGTCCCCATGTGTCAATTAATCTTGTCCTTGAAACTCCCATTTGCTGAAATTGCAGCCAAAACTTTTGGATGAGAAGCAAACCACCATTTATAAGAGAGCAGTTGACAAGAATTATCATTTAAAGATGAAGACCTCTAGATTTATTTTCAGTGAAATAAATCAAAAATTTCCCATTCTCCCATTCACTGCCAGGTCTGTTTTTGTTAAAAGAATTTGTTAGGAATATGCGTTGGTGGTTACTTCTGCTGTTTAATGCTTCATGTGGATTTTCTATCTACAGGGCTCTGGAAGAGAAACGAGCTCGTCTAGGTTTAGTTGAATGTGTGAATCATGATCTGTTGCAGCCATATCCTGTCCTTCATGAGAAGCCTGGTAAGAAATGAAGGCTGAAATCTAGTTTAATAGCGATAGGAGATAGAATGTTGTCACTATGAGCTCACACAATCTGGACTGTAATTCTGCAGGTGATTATGTTGCTCATATAAAATTCACGGTGTTGCTAATGCCTAATGGATCAGATCGGATCACATCGCATCCCCTGCAGGAGCTGCATCCAACCAAGACAATAGATGATCCTGAAATCAAGGGATGGTTAGCTTTGGGAACGAAGACGAAGAAAAAAGGTGGTGGGAAGAAGAAGAAAGGTATGTTGTAAATATCATAAGAGGATAAACATGTTCTTTGTTAGGGGTATGTAGTAAAACCCATGGTGGTTCATGTGTTGCAGGTAAGAAGAATGAGGGTGATAAAGCTGATGCAGAGCCTATGGATGCATCAAAAACTGATGCCGCTGCATCTTAAAAAAACAAACTCCTATTCTTCTACTCGACCCATGTTTTTAAAAAATTTCAATTTTGGTACTCTGTTCACTTTGTATCTGTTTGTCAAATGTTAGTACATCAGATATTGATCCTTTTCCTAATTGAATTGGGTTTTTACGCCAATGTCTTCGTCTAATTACATCATATATACGGGTTTTACTTGAAATGTCTATCATGCCTAAACTATATAATATATGAAAGGGTTAATTAGGTTTCCTGAGCTGAAGATGAAATGTTATTGTTATCGTAGCAATAAATAATTTTTTTTATTTATATGTGACTTTTTAAAACTAGTTCGGTTTGGAAATATTTTAATATGACCTCGCGTTGGAGATCTACTTTATAATAGTTACGGTATGATAATTTTATCATAAATTTGGAGAATTGATTTTTTAAATATTTTAAGTGGAGGGATTGTTATATAATAACTATTTTTTGCAATGTATGAAATTTGGTTTATTTATTTATTTATTTTGATAAATGAAATTTTGTTATTTTTAATTTCACGGGTGATGTGAAAACAAATTAAGTTCATGGAAGGCTGCAATCTGACCTTGTTTGGATTGAGGAAAGAGGATGGGTTGGAATATTAAGCATGTTATTAGTTATATTATTTTATATTTGACTGGTGATGAAATTTATTTAGAATACTTAGTACATTGTCGTATATATATATATATTAATGTAGTAATAAAAAATAAAAAATAAGATAATTTATAATATATATAAAAAAGTATAAATTTGAAAAAAACTTTTAAATTAAAGTATTTTTCATTACTTAACTTTTTCAATGATATTTAACGTGCTAGGCTTTTATATAATGATTTATAAAACATGTTGAAATATGCTGGAATTCACATTTTCTTGTATGTTTCTAGAGTAATGATGTCAAGTAAATTAATTCAATTAATCGTTTTTAAATATAAATATTATTTTTTATTCAGGAGCGAATTTAAAGAAGTTGACAGGGTTTTAATTTTTTTAAAGTGAAAAAAATTTCATTTAGATTTTTAAAATTATTAAAATTTTAAATTAATAAAAATAAAATTATATTTTGATTCCCTTAAAAATGATAAAATTTTGATTTAATTTTTAAAAATAACATTTTTATTATAGTAAAAATTATAATTTAATTTTAGTCTCCTAATTTTTTTAATTTCATCACTGTTTATATTAATATTAAGCTTAAAATTGATTAAAATATAATATAATTTTATAAAAAAATTATTAAATATTTCTTAAAACTACCTATAATTCCTCTCAATTTTTAAAAAGAGAAAGATAAAACGTACTTAAGAGCACTCGAATCTATGTTTTCTGTACTAATAACAATATCAATATTAATTATACTTATACTCAATCGATAATTTTGTGAAACGGATTTAAAACTATTTAAATTTAAAAATATAACTGTTAGTTATAGAAAATAATATAAATCGCTAAAATGAATATAAGTAACATATAATTGTGAAATAAATAATTGAAATTTTAAATTCTTTTATTTTATAACTGTTAGTTATAGAAGTTGCATACATGTCCGTTCCACCTTTGTGGTCCAAGGCGTTCTAAAATTCCATTGGTCAGAGAGCGTGGGAGCACATACATCCGCCACGTGTACCAAGCGGCTTCAAGGATCGGGACCCCGCCCGAACCATCTGGAAGTTTTTGCGTTTCAATCCTCCCCCAAACTATTTATTATGCAACCGTCATTTTCCTCCTTTTCAACTCCACGACTCTCCCTCCTTTGTTTATTCATATCATATAACCAACATTCCGATTAAAAAATCTTGCAGCTCAAAAAAAAAAAAAAAATCCCCCACCGGCGTTTCACGTTTTTGCGAAGATGAAAATTCGATCGCCAGTGTCTTTTGCGTTTCTTTCAACTCTGTTAGTTTTATACGGCGAAGCCAAAACCATTGATCCTTACCAGGTAAGGAAAAGGAACTTTCAGCCCTTCTAATTTCTGCTCTATTTGTTTGCATTCTCTTCTTACTGTAGTTTTTGCTTAGATTTTCTGGCGATTATGATTTATGAATCGACAGAATCGTCTTTTTTGCTATTTCTGTTTGTTCCTTGATAAATTTTTTCGAGTGCTATATATGGATACCGTGAAACCTAATAAATGCTTTCTTGAAATTCCAACAAGAACTTATTTTATATTAATAGTGGAAGCATTAAGGTCATGAAAGGTGAGCTTCAGCTCTTTTAATTAAAAGAAAGTGAAAAATGTTTCTAACGAATCTACTTGATCCGCAGGTTCTTGGCGTGGACAAAAATGCGAGTCAAAGAGAGATTCAGAAAGCTTTCCACAAGTACGTTTTAGTGTTAATTTGTTATCTATTATGAAATTTTAGTACATTCCTAGGTCTTCTAGGTTATAAATTGGTCCTTGGTTCTTTCACTATGTCTTAATGATTAATGTACATCATTTCAGTGATTACCATTGCTTCTATTGAATAAAAATGTTTAATTTATAGCATTACCCTCTGTTGTATTCTTCCTTTTTCGTTTTACGTTTATCAATATAGATTTCTTGTCATTTGATGCTAGGATTTGTGTTGATACTTTTAAACATGCTTGCTTATGCATATTCAATCATATAATGGCTACAAACATGCATTCGTTTGTAATTGTTTTTCCTAATCATTTTGCATGATTTGTACTTTATCAGGCTTTCTCTTCAATACCACCCTGACAAAAACAAAAGTAAAGGTGCACAAGAGAAGTTTTCTGAGATCAACAACGGTATTATAAACTTCTTACTTATTATCCTCCTGTGTTTCCCCTGCCCTTTCTCTGAATTAGGAAGTAGTATTACGGTCTTGATCTACATGGTTTCTGAGTCTTATTGCACAGACGTGAAGTTATTAAATTTATCAATAAAAGGACGGATTTGGTTATTGGACCTTTGAATTATTGTATTGTTTTTTGTCTGTTATATCAGGAAATCTGATTCATCTTTTTTTGTATGATCAGCATATGACATTTTATCAGATGAGCAGAAGAGAAAAAATTATGATATGTATGGTGATGACAAAGGTGCACCAGGATTTGATGCTGGGCACCCCGGGAATCATGGTGGATATACTTTCTTCACAGGCGGTGGACCTGGACAAAGTGGGTTTACATCAGGACCAGGTGGATGGCAGCACATGGGTGGGAAGGGAAGTTCCCAGAGTTTCTCATTTTCGTTTGGTGGCCCTGGTGGATCACGCTCATCCGGTAGCCATGGTGGACCAAGTTCCTTTGGTTTTGATATTGATGATATTTTCTCAGGGTTCTTTGGGGGTGGTATGGAAGATCAGGGTCAGTTTGGCGGTTTCAGCAGTTTCAGTAGTTCGAGCAGGTCGCAGTCACAATCTTGGAGTTCATCTAAGAGCATCAGAGCAATAAATTCAGAGGCCTTCAGGAAAGAAATAACTGACCAAGGGATGACTTGGCTTTTATTATCTTATACACCATCATTGCAGGGGAAACAATATTATGAATCTATCATGGGGGAGGTGGCTAGTTTATTGTCAGGAGCTATAAAGGTACCGTTGTGCTTGTAAATATTTCTGTAATTCAAATTTGCTGAGTAGTGATTCCATTAACTGACTTTTCTTTTTGTCCCTTGTTAGGTTGGGAGCATAAATTGTGAACCTGAGTTGTCTTTATGTAAGGATCTGGCTGTTCGTCCAGGGAGGTCTCCAAGGTTGTTTGTTTACTCATACAAAGGAAGTGAGAAGGGTTCTCTTGAAGAGTACAATGGAGATTTGACGGCTAAGAATGTCAAAACATTTTGTCAAGATCATTTACCTAGGTTTTCAAAAAGGATTAGCCTAAATCATTTTGACTTGTCTTCTAGTAATGTAGAAAGATACCCAAGGGTGATGCTTCTTTCTACCAAAAAGGATACACCTGTAATCTGGCGTGTTCTCAGTGGCTTGTATCACAAAAGATTCACTTTCTATGATGCAGAGGTATGATCCCAAGATCTTCATACTTTGAATTTTTTTCTCGTAACTCAGCGAAATTTGGTGCTTTTAAATCTTATTTGAATTAGAAACATATCTATTCAATTTTATGCATGAGAAAGGATAACGAGTAGCCCAATCTTTAGAACTTTTAGTGAAGTTTTTATTTGATGTCTTGCTCAGTACAGCCTTTTTTTAATTATTTATGTAGGTTCACGATGTTTCTGATCCAGCTGTGAAGAAGTTAGGTGTTGATGCACTTCCAGCCTTAGTTGGGTGGCTGTCCAATGGAGAGAATCACATCCTGAAATCCGGTATTTCGGTAAAGGATTTGAAATCTGCAATCAGAGATCTTAGTGTGTTGCTTGATAGTTTTGAGAAGAAGAATAGAAAGGTAGCTTCATCTCGGACTAGTGAAGAACAGACAGCTTCCACTGAGGGACAGTTGCCTTTGTTGACCGCATCGAACTTTGATGGTCTTTGTGGGGATAAAACTCCTGTCTGCCTTATTGGTGGATTCCGATCATCCAAATCTAGGGATAAGCTGGAGTCCCTTCTATCTAAGGTGAGAAAAATTCCTCTTTCTAAAGAACAGATTTCTTTTCCCCTTTCAATTGGTGAGAAGTAACTCAAAAAGATGCAAGAAGGATGTTGTGGCCTTACAATTTAGTTTCTACTAACATTCTCTTGTTCAAGTATAGAATACTGAGTGGAATTTGATATTGGTTTTGTATTTCTCTTTTTAGATAGCAGTATGAGCATGCTAGTTGGTGGTGAATCATGTAGATACCACTAATATCACGATATTCAATGTTTGCATTGGAGATTGCTTGCTGAAATGCCTAAGACTCTGTTGCATTTTATTATGTACTTTCAGGTTTCTCAAAAATCGCTATCAAGGAGACAGAATGTAGCATCTGGTTCTAGGGATTCTGTATCCTATGTCCTTTTAGATGCTACCAAGCAACAATCATTTCTAGGTGCATTTGAAAAGTCTGGGTTCAAATCGAAAGATAACATCCTGGTGGCATACAAACCTCGGAAGGGGAAGTATGTTGCATTTACAGGTGACATGACCATTGAAGAGGTAGAGAAATTCATAAGCTCTGTTCTTAATGGAGACTTACAATTTACCAGGACAAGACAGAAGCCAGTTCTCAAGTGAACCAGTGCATGTTTATCATGAACATAGTTCTGGTTTCCAAACACTATGTACAGAGTGTAAAACTTTCACATCATGCGAATTCCTGAATCATCTACACAATACACACACCTTAGCCCCGAAATGCCACCTTCGAGCTGTGTTCTTTCATCATACACGCTTTATGACTGTTGATGAATATCTGCATCATGAAAAAGGTGATTACAAAAGCATTGTTGGTATCAGGGCCGGAAAATCCCTGGACATAGTTATAGAATAATTTATCTTTTTTGACAATATAGAAAAAGGGGATCAAGATTTCATGGTCTTTAATCATAAATTCTTTTGGTCCCTTGCTTTATCAGCCGGTGCAAGTGTGGTTGATGCTTTTGTTATTTTATCAATCATCTACCTTTTTTTGTTTTTTGGTTGGATCCTCAGTTGTCGACGCCATTAGTTCTAAGTTCAAAGATGAGTTTAACACTATATAGACGTGGAAGTTTCGCATCTCAATTTGAATCCTAAACTTTCAAAGAGTTGATGAAATTATGGTCTTATTACTCATGACAGAGAGAAAGAAAACAAGGGATGGTAGTTGCCGTTTGAACTATGACATGAGAACTTGTATTCAAACACCACTAAGTTGGTTTTTGGTCAGTGTTGATATTGACAGCATGTTATTACTGTAGAGCTATTTTTATGTAGTAGTACAGACTACAGAGTTCCTTGTTTCTCTACAATGCTTACCGGATTGGCCACTTTCCTCTAATTGCCTCGTGAAACTCTAACAGGACACTTCTATAAATATAGCTGCTAAAGCAAGATACTTTACAGCTTATGCCGTCAAGGGCCACCCATTGTTTCATAAACCTCCTTACAGCTTTCTTCTAGTTGCTTCCTTCATGTTTCATCCACCAATGGCTAATTTTCTTTTATGGGTATTAACTATTGGATTTACTTGCCAATTTGGGTTTTGGTTCTAGAATACGTGGTTGTAATTTTCTTATAATAATAATAGAAATAAGAGGAAAAAGGAAACAACCCATTGGAATCAATCTGTTTTTCACGTTTAAGAACGCTCCCATTGGCGATGGCATTGGCAGCTTGGTCAATCAACTCATGTGCTGGTTGCTTCTCAGCTTTCGCCTGCAGGAAGTGGCCGCGTATTGCCTCCACGTGCTCCATGCTACGGTTTTCCTGTGGACTCTGCATCATCTTAAACTAAATGAATTGTCCTTTTTGCTTACCTTTAAGTTAATCCCTTGTTCCCGTGATTATCGTTCAGGTGGTCAATTTAAATAATGATTCTATGGTTATCACGTGGTACTCTTTTTAAACATAATTTTATACTATAGTAAACTTAACCTGTGCCGACAGGTGTCTTATTATTATTGTATACAGTAATAACTTATAGCTTCATCAATCATCCAAAACCTGACAGATAAATTATACTAGATTTCTAAGGATGGATCACTTCGTGACTTGGGCGTCACCCATTCCCAAAATGATACCATCGGGTTAGGTTAATTTAATAACCAACGTGTGGTGATATAGTATTGATGTAATCTCGTCAATATTTCGAATAAATTAAGTCCTAATGAATTGACCTTGAAAATAAGCCATGATTTTATGGTGGTCTTGAAGCGAAAAGTTAGTCAAAATAGGATTCCCAGCAATTCCTATGTTTTCCAAAACCTTGGTTTTGCTCCTGGTTTTGTTTTTCAACTCAAGTAGGGTAACAAATTCAAAAGCAAAGGGAATGGTGTCCCAGTAAGCACACAACACGCGGTAACTATGGAGAAAATTCAATGTAAGTAGACTAAGTAAGAGGTGCAGCGTTCAAAAACCATGGTTACTTACACCCCAACTCATGCACGCTTTGGTTCACCACTTGACCCTTTTCTTTAGCAGTATTTTATAGAGACGACGGTGATACTGATAGGGCTACTATTATGGCCTATAATCAAATGTTATTATATTAATGCAGATTAATAGTATTTGTTTTATTAATATTTCTGAGGTCGCCGTATCCATGATTGTGTGAAGACCAACTTTACAAGATAGTTTTTTATGATTAAAATATGAGTTACCTTTATATTTTAATTTCAAAGTATTAGTATCAAATTTATAATATTATATTAAACTTATGACTATTTTCTATTTATCTTTTTTATAATAAGATGTTTCTATAGAATAATTAAAAAAAAACAGTGAATTGAATAAAATTCTTGAGTTATAGTTTTATAAGTAAGATTTTAAATTTAAGTTTTGTAGTTGAAGAAATTGACATTGATAAAGCTTAACTTATATTTAAAAATCCGACTCAGTTTGATCTTAAATTTAATTTAAATTGAATATAATATCTTACATTAAGATTCGGACAAAAATCAAGGGAATAAGACTTTTAGAAGCTCCTTTAACTTAAAAAAAATCAATTAAGCTTCTATTGTTTTTTTAGCATCCAATTAAGTTCATAAACGGTAAAATTATATGTTAGATCAAAAAGTAAAATAATTATTTTTAAAATATTTTATTCATTTTTATTGTTAAAAACTTGCGTAGTTGACAAAATAACCAAATAGTTATAAGTTGAGTGTTACTGTACCTCATTCTGACTTACAAAGATTAGTTTTTAACATTAAAAATGATGAAATTTTAATAACAAAATCAATTTTCTTTTTTAACTAACGTAGATGGATTAATTTGTTCATTTTTTTAGTATAAAAAATAAAATACAATCTAACTCTTAATACAAATTATAAAGACCTCCTCATAATACTTTTACTAACATGCTGCGAGTATAAAACCGACTAATTTATTAACTGTTAACTGGTACATTAGTAGGAATGTTAATATTTAATGGTAGGATGGTTTCAATAAATTTAGACAATTTGATTGAATTAATAAGTTTAAAAGCTCAATTATATATAGGGAAAGTTTAATTTTATTTTAAAAAATCATTAACCCAAAAATAAACATAAAGATGCCACAGTCTAAGCCTTAATCTAGAAGGTGAAAGTGCATCAAATTAGATTTTTTTTCTGTTAAATGGATTAATTTAGTTATAATACTATTAAAAAATTAAATAAAATAAAAAAATATTATTTACGGTTTAATAGAGTTAATATTTTAAAGTTTTTATGATTTTGTAAATGAAATATTTTATTTGAAATTGAATTGCAATTGTAAAATAATTTTAAGGATATTTTTTATACAATAAATGTTAACTCTATTACAATTTAAAGTTATTTTTTTAATGATATAGGAACTAAATTAATTCATTTTAGGAGGACTAATTTGATATTGTCCTTATAATATAAGGATCTGTATAGTACTTAACCTAATTTAGAAAGAACGAATGTGTTCGTACCTTGTAGCGTCACAGGATCTTACGTAGGCAATTAATTACTAAAAGAGAAGCACGTGATTTCCTTGCCTCACAATCACATTAATGATGGTACTTAATCTTCTCATAAAGGTATTTTTATCCAACTAACCCCAAAAAATAAATATTTATGAAAATGACCCAGATTGAAAAATTATAACAAAAATAACCTAAAACCTACTGTGCCAAGCGATGCTGGTCAACTCATCGTTGACACCACCCTCCATCATCCCCTAACCATGCCTTAATGATTGCCCAGCGTATAAAAAAAATGAATTTTCCATTTTAGGAGGTCGATCTCCTGCTAACCCTCTAGTTTCGCCCCTGTTACAAAGGCCTCCTCATAGTACTTTTACTAGCATGTTACGAGTACAAAACCGACTAACTTATTAACTGTTAATAGCTACATTAGTAGGAATGTTAATATTTAATGGTTAAGGATGGTTTCAATAAATAAGACAAATTGATTGAATTAATCGGTTTAAAAGCTCAATTAAATATAAGGAAAGCTTAGTCATATTTTAAAAAAATATTAACCCAAAAATAAACATAAGGATGTTGTGGTCTAAGCCTTAATCTAGAAGGTGAAAGTGCATGAAATTAGTTTTTCACTAAATGGATTAATTTAGTTATAATACTATTACAAAAATTAAATAAGAATAAAATAGAATAAAGTTAACATTTACTGTTTTTAAAAATATCTTTTACGGTTTAATGGAGTTAATATTTTAAAACTTTTATGGTTTTGTTAATGAAATCTTTTATTTGGAATTGAAATGCAATTGAAAAAAAGTAATTTTGGATATTTTTTATACAACAAATGTTAACTCTGTTATAATTTAAAGTTATTTTATTTTTAATGATATATGGACTAAATTAATTCATTTAAGGAGGGCTAATATGATATTGTCCTTATAATATAAGGATTTGCACAGTATTAACCTAATCTAGAAAGAACGAATGTGTCCATCTCTTATAGCGCCACAGGATCCTACGTAGGCAATTAATTACTAAAAGAGAAGCACGTGATTTCTTGCCTCACAATCACATTAATGATGGTACCTAATCTTCCCATAAAAGCGTTTTTACCCAACTAACCTCCAAAAAATAAATATTTATGAAAGTGACTTAATGTTGAAAAACTATAACGAAAATAACTTGAAATCTATAGTGTCGAGCGGTGCCAACCATCTCACTGTCGGCACCACCCTCCATCATCCCCTAATCATGCCTTAATGATTGTCCAATGTATAAAAAAAATGAAAATTTCATTTTAAAGGGCCAGCCCCCTATTTTCGCCCTCTATTATAAAGGCCTCCTCATAGTACTTTTACTAGCATGCTACGAGAATAAGACCGATTAATTTTTTAGTTGCTAACAACTACATTAGTCTTAATGTTAATATTTAATGGTGAAGGATGGTTTCAATAAATAAGACAGATTGATTGAATTAATCAGTTTAAAAGCTCAATTAAATGTAAGGAAAGCTTAATTTTATTTTAAAAAAGGGTAAGTTACACCAACAATCACTCAGCTTTGATGTAACTAACAAAATAATCACTCTATTTTTAATTCAGTTCTCAACTTTCGAAAAATAACAAATTAATCCTTTTAACCAATTTTCATTATAGACGTAACGAAAAAGTGACCTGTCATCCCATTGTGTAAATGACCCCAATTTAAAACCCCAGTTGGGCTGGACAGTAAAAGAAAAGAAGAAGCATATAAGAAGAAGAAAAAGAATATGAGGAGAAGAAGAGAAAATTTTTAGTGTGGTTCAGTAGTATCATGAGATTGTGGATCGCGACGACGATAGTGGGGCAAGCTTCACAAAGAACAGTTTCGATGACAAAATGATGTGATTTCCCGAGCTTTGTAGGTTCGAAAAATAGCTTATTTGAAGAATCATCTTGAAATGGTTCAAAAGGTCGAAACCATAATCCGAATCACTTGATTTCTCTAAGGAACAATAGCTATATTAAAATTATGATCCGTTTAAACTTGACCGTATACTTAAATCTTGGTGTATCGAAGTCGTCACACCTCGGATGGAAAACAGAGTGATAAGATAAGGTTTTGAACGCCACAAACTTAGAAAGATTGATAAGTTCGAAATAGTTCAATAAAGAACCGAAGAGAAAATCTTTCACAAAAATTTGATATAATTTCAAGCAAAAGTTTTTCTTACATGAATGACTTAGAACAGAATTTTTAGGCCTCAAATGACCTTTCAAGTTCCCTTAAGACCTTTCAAATTCGGTCATTTAAATAGCTTAAAACAAACCAATAAATTCGGTTTAGCTCTTTGATGGTTAGCTCAAAAGACACGTCTTTTCACTTGTCTTTGAGTAGATGAAAAGACATTTCTTTTCATTAGCCCATGGACAACTTAAAGGTCACCATCTTTATGAAGATTAATGCTTCGTAAATTGTTGTTTGAAGTCATTTCTTCTACCATAACTGAATGCTTTTATTTTTTATATTTCCTCCCTTTAATTGGTGCCATGAATTGGCCTTTAAGTGCACCAAAATAGATCGGAATTTGAAGAGTCTCCTATTGATTTTTTGAAAAGTCACCTTAATGATCTTTTGAATGCTTGAAACTGCCTAAATTTGGAGAGTCATTGGTCCTATAATTAGTCACCATTTAAATAGCCATCATAATGAGCTTTGAGTGCTTCATAATCCATAAAAAAATGTTCCCTTTATGCACCGACAATTAGGTAATTGAATACACACTGTTTTATGTCAAAATCGAATAGCCATTGGATTGTTGCATCATTTGATTCTTCTTGGCAAACGAACAAACTTATTGTAGCTTCAAAATATGTGACCAACTTTTTGGACTTCCTTAGGACAAACAATTAATCACACAAGTAAATTATTTAAGTTGCATTAAGCATTGCAAACTTTTCACATTCTTATTCAACTTATAAATTAATTAGAGACACACAAATTTATTTATGAAAATAAATACACTATAACTTATACATTTAAAAAGTATCAACCAACATAAATAACACACATATATAAATTAACTCAAACTAAATGATAAATGTATGGTTTAAGATACAAACTAAATGAACAAATAAGTTACTTTAATGCATAACTTAATTTAATAATGCAAACTTTAAGTAACATTGAAGTTACATAATACATGTCATAATTTATTATACAAACTTAAATAACATGAGAGTTACATAATGCATGACATAATTAAAATACAAACTTTATCAACAAATGAGCTATGCATAATTAAAACACAAACTTTATTAACATATGAGTTGCTTCTATGCATGACTTAATTAAATGCAAAACACTTAATGCAAGACATAATTAGATATGCAAACACTTATTAAAATAAAATAAAATATAAAAATAATAAAAGTCTTAAAGTTGACCTATTAATTAATCAAATCCATCGCTAAATTCATCCACACTTGATCTAAATTAACCATCTTAGGAATTGGGCTCAACCCAATTTGAATGATAAGCTTCATTTTGCACTTGGGCTCTTCTCGTTTGGGTCAATCTGAACATTTCTGAAATGCATCATAATATGATGTGATCGAAATCACATCATAAGAATGGTCGGGAGCTTTTCTTCGTCGTATCTGGCCAAATGCATCTCGTTTGGGCCAATCTGAACACTTCTGAAATGCATCATAATATGATGTGATCAGAATTGCATCATAAGAACGATCGGGAGCTTTTCTTCGTCGTATCCGACTAAATGCACCATCTCGATCATTTAGGAACAAAGCAAGATCCTTTGCTACAATACCTAGTCCAATTTCGAATTTGGAGTCTTATTAATCATTGACCCGACTCAAAATTTTACTTTTTGACATTTGGTTGTCCCTTTGGAGGAATCGCTTCTTTTTTCCCGAAAATCATGGGTTCAATTCATTGTTTGATTTGTCTGGATGTTCCTATTGTTTTGCTTCTGATTTTGTTTTATGCAACTTGATAATGTTGGCAATGGAGCTAGTGTTGTTTAACTTAATTGATGACCCTTTTGTTTATATCATTGTCGAAACTATTTTTTGAAAAAAGTCTCGACTTATATTTTGGAAATTGAAAATGGAGTCGCCACCAATCTTTGAAAATAGGTGTGATTGGATCACCTTGTAAAATTTTAAAAAATCATTAAAACCATAAATTTGATCTTTGAAACCATAAAACGGGTTTGGGAGTCGGTTACGAGTAAGGACTGATTAGCACCATCACACGCCCAAAATTGATACCTAATCGATTATTTAAAGTCTTAATTGTTGAAAATAAAAAAACTCGAGAAAAATTTAAATTGCGATCCTTAAATGCATGAATGACTTGTTTCAAGGTTGTTCAAAAAATTTAAATATTACGAAGAAAGCTCGTTATTTCGAGTTAATCGAGAAAAAAAATCACATTTAGTAAGTTAGGACACAATAATTTGAATTTTTGAAAATAACAAGTATTTCTAACAAATATCCCAAAATCTCATATATTTTAATTTTAAATAGAGTATTCAATTATCTCAGTTCAAAGAGAAAACGACACCTAGTAAATTAAAGCATAATCAATAAACAATACATATAAACAATAAAAATATTTGATATTAGGCATGAAAATTAATGACAAATAGATAAATAAACAAAAAAATCAATAAATTAAATGTCAAAATAAGCAACTAAACATAAATAATAATAATAATAATAAGACGAACTCCGATTAATTTTGAGCAAACCCGAAAGAAGCCATAGGTCTCACATATCCAGAAGAGGCCAAAGATGAATCAACATTAAAAGGTAAAAAAAAACTAGATCTATATTTGTTTTTTAGTTTTAGAAGAAAAAAAAAAAAGAAATACAAATACAAATCAATACCTCAAAATTTGCTTTGAATTTTCTTTGAATTTATGTCTCAAAAAAAATTCTTTGAATTTTGTATAAAAAAAAATCTCTGAATCTTATTCCAAAAAAAATATTTCTCTATATTACATTTGATTTCGTATTTTTATAACACAAAATTTACATTTTTCGTGATTTCTTCTTCTTCTTTTTTTTTTTTTTTTTTTTTTGCAGATTTGCAAATCTTCAAGATTTCTGGGCAAAGGCAACGATGGCCAAGCATCCAAGGGCAGCTGTTAGGTTTATCATTTTTTAGTTTAGGGTTTTTTTATTTCTGAGCTTTGTAAAAAATTGGACTTAAAAGCTCGAACGAAATTAAGCTGTAACAATTATCATATCCCATGAAGATCTCGACAAATCTGAGTCATTTTGGTTCTTGAATAGCATGAATGTTGCATTAAAGGATTTTCACCTCACCGGTTTGATTGTTTCAAATCCCATTTCGATCTGGTTTCTTCAAAGTTAATGGTTTTGGGCAGCAAAAAAAAAACAATCGAATCCCAACCGTGGTGGCATCTCTATTAAGGGGTTGAAAAAGAAAAAAAGGAATAAAGTGGTGGTTTGGAGGTCAACGATGGTGACTTCAAAGACGGTTGTGACGAAGGTGGCATCAGCGAGATTGTTGGGATAGGATGGAGAAAAAGAAATATAAACATATTGGACCATTTACGCAAAAAGTAAAATTAGTGGGCCATTTATTAAAAAAGAAAAAGAAGGACGAAAAAAATAGTCACACAACTTTACCTCGTCCAACGTGACAAGTTAACTGATCATATCAGCTAGTTAATTGGCCACGTCACTTGTCCTGTTAGGCTTGTAACGAATAATGTTAATGGTGACTGATTTGTCACTTTTCAATAATATTAGTGATTGATGTGTTACTTTTCAAAAGTTGAGTGACTAAATTGAAAGCAAAGTAACTGTTTTATCAATTATATCAGAGTTAAGTGACCGTTGGTGTAAATTACTTAAAGATGCCATAGTCTAAGCCTTAATCTAGAAGGTAAAAGTGCATGGAATTAATTTTTTTACTATTCATTAACCCAAAAATAAATGTAAAGATGTCGTAATCTAAGCCTTAATATAAAAGGTGAGAGTGCATGGAATTAATTTTTTTATTATTAAATAGGTTAATTTAGTTCTAATACTATTGACAAAAATTAAATAAGAATAAATTAAAATAAAGTTAACATTTATTATTTTAAAACATATCATTTATGAAGTTAAAATTTTAAATTTTTTATGATTTTATAAATAAAATCTTTTATTTAAAATTATATTATAATTTAAAAATAATTTTAAAGATATATTTTTATACAACAAATTTTAACTCGATTATAATTTAAAATTATTTTATTATTTTAATGGTACAGGGGCTAAATTAATTGATTTAAGGAATACTAATTTGATATAGGGCCTACAAAATCGAATGTAGGTTATTAATTTTTAAAGAGAAGCGGTGGATTTATTGCCTCGCAATCTACCAAATCTTCCCGTAAAAAAGAATCCCCCAGCTGTAGTACTGTGTATTCAAAAAGCAAGAAACCAAAAACAGCAATTCTCGTACGAGGGGAAAACTCATCCATAGAAACTAGAAACCAACCCCCGGTCCACTCTCATAGAAAAAACCGCCCCCCGTATCATTTTCCCTTATAAGTTCCATTGTTTTCCACTTCACCTCACATTCACATTCAAACAATTTCCTTTTTACTTCCAGGCTTACACCAAAACCAAAAGTTCTCCTCTCCTTCTCTGATTTTCTTTGCATTTGTCTTCGCCAGATTTCCTATTTCTTTTCTTTGAAATGTATACCAAGATTGGATCACTTGACAACTGCAAGCCTGCTTCCAACGACGTTTGCTGTCCCGTAAACGGCATCGTTTCCACCATTCAATGTTCCGTTTCCCCCGCCGTTGTCAACTGCTCTGAAGCCACTCTGGGCCGCCACTTGGCTAGGCGGCTTCTACAGATTGGAGTGAACGATGTTTTCTCTGTTCCCGGGGATTTCAACTTGACTTTGCTTGACCATTTGATTGCAGAGCCAGGGCTTCACCTTATCGGCTGCTGTAACGAACTCAACGCTGGGTACGCCGCTGATGGTTACGCTCGATCACGTGGCGTTGGTGCTTGCGTTGTCACGTTCACCGTTGGTGGGCTCAGTGTTTTGAATGCCATCGCCGGTGCTTACAGTGAGAACCTCCCTCTTATCTGCATTGTGGGTGGACCCAACTCCAATGACTATGGAACTAACCGGATTCTTCACCACACTGTTGGCTTGACTGATTTTAGTCAAGAGCTTAGATGTTTCCAGACTGTTACTTGCTATCAGGTTATATTCTCTCCTTTCCCCTGTTATTAAATACTATTGCTGTAGTTTCTTGTTTAATCAGGAAGATGATAAATATGTGGTCTTTGGGTTTCTCTAGGCTGTGGTTAATAACTTGGAGGATGCACATGAAATGATCGACACAGCTCTTTCAACTGCTTTGAAAGAAAGCAAGCCTGTTTATATCAGCATCGGCTGTAATTTGGCTGCAATTCCTCATCCCACTTTTATCTGCGAGCCCGTTCCATTTGTATTCTCTCCAAAGTATGCTTTTTTCCTTCTATTTACAAGTTTAAGATTGTTCAGTGATTAATTTTCACGCCAAGTAATTCTTTTTTTTCGTAATGAATGTAGATTAAGCAATAAGATGGGATTAGAAGCGGCGGTGGACGCAGCTGCAGAGTTCTTGAACAAGGCGGTCAAACCCGTTTTAGTCGGTGGACCAAAGCTGCGTGTTGCCAAGGCATGTGAGGCTTTTGTTGAGTTGGCTGATGCTAGCGGCTACGCCGTAGCGGTGATGCCATCGAGTAAAGGGCTTGTCCCTGAGCATCATCCTCATTTCATTGGGACATATTGGGGTGCTGTTAGTACTTCATTTTGCGCTGAGATCGTTGAATCTGCTGATGCTTACTTGTTCGCTGGACCTATTTACAATGATTATAGCTCTGTTGGGTACTCTTTGCTTCTTAAGAAAGAGAAGGCGATTATTGTGCAGCCTGATCGGGTGGTCATTGGTAATGGGCCTGCATTTGGGTGTGTTTTGATGAAAGACTTGCTTAGAGAGCTTGCCAAGAGGCTTAAGCATAATAATACTGCTTATGAGAATTACCATAGGATTTTTGTTCCCGAGGGACAACCTTTGAAGGCAGCACCTAAAGAGCCTTTGAGGGTCAATGTTTTGTTCCAACATATACAGAAGATGCTTTCTGGTGAAACTGCCGTGATTGCTGAAACTGGGGATTCTTGGTTTAACTGCCAGAAGCTGAAGTTGCCCGCGGGATGTGGGTGAGTTTTAGAGAATAAACTTCTACGTTCATCTTCAACTTAGACTATTAATAAAAATTCCAAGATGGGGTTTTTTTAATTACATACTGAACTCAACTTTTGCGCAGGTATGAATTCCAAATGCAGTATGGATCAATTGGGTGGTCGGTTGGTGCCACTCTTGGATATGCACAGGCTGTTCCAGAGACACGTATCATCGCTTGCATTGGAGATGGTAGTTTTCAGGTACGTACTGTCATTTTTGGCCAGTAGTTATAATATTCTTGCGTGGAAAAACACATGCACTAATAAATTGATTCACATGTGTATAATGTTCTTGTTTTGGGTACATATTTATAATGTTTGTGGTGATTGGATCAATAGGTGACAGCACAAGATGTGTCCACAATGCTGCGATGTGGGCAGAAGACCATAATTTTCCTCATAAACAATGGTGGGTACACCATTGAGGTAGAGATTCATGATGGACCATACAATGTGATCAAGAATTGGAACTATACTGCCTTGGTTGATGCAATTCATAATGGTGAAGGCAAGTGCTGGACAACCAAGGTGAGTCAAATTCAAACCCCGTACACTGCTTGAATGAATTAAATAAAGTTCCTGACATTGATAAAATTGCTTGATATCATACTAAAAAATTTGATATTGTTTTAGGTATTTTGTGAGGAAGAGCTTGTAGAAGCAATTGAGATGGCAACAGGAGCCAAGAAGGACTGCCTATGCTTCATTGAAGTGATAGTTCACAAGGATGATACTAGCAAAGAGCTGTTGGAGTGGGGCTCCAGGGTTTCTGCTGCGAATAGCCGACCCCCAAATCCTCAGTAGATTCTTGGCGCTGCCTTCAGCACATGATGCTTTATGCTTTGACCTATTTAAGTTGATGAAAATTTATGGTATGAATGCTGAGTTAAAAGCTGGGTATTTCAACATTTTTCCAAAATTTGCGGAGTGCCTGCTCAATTTTGTGTACATTCATTTTCAATGTCGTTTCCGGTAACGAATGCTATGTTCTGGTTTTATCTCTCTTTTGTCTTTTGTTAACAGCGTGATGAGTAGTGTCAGGTACCATTTTATAATAGAAAAAGTCGAAATGAAAAAAATTTAATTTAATTGAGTTGATGAGTTATATTTTATTATTTAATTTGATTTTTAAAAAATTAAATTGAATTGAGTAAAATAAAATTTAAGTTGAATCAAATTTAGTGATATTAGTTGATTAAGTTAAAAAATTAAACCTGTTAAATTAAAATATTGTTATAATGTAATTAATTTTATGTTTGAAAATTTTTGAAAGCAAAATAATAAAAAATTCATGGATCATTGGAAAGATTAGAAAAGCTATGGGTTCTATGAAAATGATATGTGTTCCGAAGCACTCGATTGTTGATCTTATTGGGACAAAAAACTTGCATGATGATATTTAATTCACGTACAGAAGTCTTCATACAAAAGAACAATTTCCCAGCAGAAAACTTGACATTTACACTATCTGCTGTGTAAAATATTCTATAAGAAACACATTGCTACTGTTTTGGGTATATGGTGGGAAGTATCCTGCAAATTAAAATATTTTTATTTTTTTGTACAAAAATGAGATTCTATCGATGATGCCATCAGGGGGAAGCTAGGGGTTGGCCGGGGTTTAGCCTCCCCTAAAATAAACATTTTTTTGATTTAAAATTTTAAAATATTTTAAAATTTTAAATTAATAAAAATAAAATTACATTTTAATTCTTTAAAAAATAATAAAATTTTAATTTAATCTTTTAAAAATTATATTTTTATTATAAAAAAATTATAATTTAATTTTAACCTTAAAAATATTTTTTGATTTCGTCTCTAGATGCCATGTTGGAAAAGCTCTTTACCTTCTTAATTACTACATGGACATGTGTCCACTGCTTCTTTCCTTTTTTTTTTTTCTAGCAGAGGTTAAACGATTTTTTTCGTTATCTCATACTATGAATTGCTTCAAGTATGAGCTCGAATAATTATAAAATAAACATAGAACTAGAATTGATTTATTACTTTTAGTAAGAAAGTAATTTTCTTTCAATAGTAACCAGTAGAATTATTATTCTCAGAAAATAAAATTTATACTTGAAAAATAAATTCTCACTATTTTCAGATAAGAATAATAATATTTCAAATTTGTGTATTGTTAGTTCTATAAGTATCATCTATTTATAAAAAGAGATAAGAAAATTCTAGTTGAAACAGTAAACACAAATAATATTGATATGATAGAAAAACTAGTCTTTTAGTTTGACTCGGAGAACGGGAGGGACGACACACCCTAGTTAAATATATTAAGATTGTCACCCCTCATATGTAATTTTATTGGAGTTTGGGTCTATCCTGTATTGAGTCCAATTATATGTGCTTATTGCACTTTTAACCTAATATTTTATAACTTAATCCAACCCAATATATATTTTTCTATTTCTAAAAATAAAAATTATTTATTAAATTAATTTTCTAATTAAATAATTTTTTCATCTCAATTCTAATTTCGTAAAGTCATGACAACTATAACGTAAAAAAATCTACGAGAAAATATATTTAATTTTCTTATTCAACTGATTCAGAATGACCAATTAATTTAATTTTATTTTCAAACTTCAATTATTTGATTAAAATAATAATTCGAAAACCTTAAATTAATTCTCAAGTCGTTTCCATACTTAGTGAAAAAACACATTCATTTCTAAATTTAACTCATTTCTCTAACATTATCATTTCCATCTATTTTTATTCATTTGATTCTTTATGCAATTCATTTCTGGTTTCAACGAGCTAGCAAATGAACCAATTGGACATATATAATTAGGGCTCAAATGATGTATAATTAAGTTCCAACTTTTTGCCTACTAATTAGAAACTTATTTTGTAATGAAGTCATTTCACTATAGTATCGTGATTAAGCTCTACTTAATTGCATATCATTACAAAAATTACCCTCATAGGATATCCTTAATCTTTTTGGGATAAATTCGTTCTCCCAATATTATCCTATTTCATCTCATGATAACCATTACATCTCTTTTCAGGAATAATTGTCATTTATCAAAAAGGTAAACGACTTGTTACCAGGTTTACTTTCTCTCTATCATGTAATGTCAATTACAGGATGTCATTTACCCATTTTTTGAGATAAATTCGTTCTCCCAATATGATCATATTTTATCTTATGGTAACTATTACATTTCCCTTCATGAATAATTAAGTCATTTATCAGAAGGGTAAAAGACTCGTGACTACGTTTACTTTCTATCTATCATGTAATGTCAATGTGAGGATATAATTTATCTATTTCTTAGGCTATGAATTCTACTATTATGAATAATGTTACATACTGCAGAAGTCGTATACCCAACACACCAGCTTTCAGTTCTTTACCTATTTGAACTTAGCCTTTTACTCATAATAAAATACACGAGTTACATGTACGTAGCCCATCATTCACTCAAGATTTATGTATGTTACATTATGAACATCACAAGTGAATAAATTAATAAATGGATTTAAGATCTTTTCTACTTGGATCCTGTTCGATGTATTGTCAATCCACTCAATCATATCTATTTCTCTATCTTTTGAGAGTCATTCGTTTCGATGCTCAAGACAAAGCATCTTTCCAATTGGACTTGATAGATAACATTTTAGTCTTTAAATCAATTTGCTCATGTTCGATTAGACTAATGACATGTTTAGGTTAATTTACTAATACAAGTCGTCTTTCTGTATTACGATTCAATCATGAAATACCGCTTGATAGTAGTTAAACATTAGATAACCTGTGAGTCAATATTTGCGTTCGCTTTGCATTGTGTGTAAAAACCATTGAGAACAATATATAAAAGGTATTAATGTAATTTATGAATAATTTTATTAAATCAATTGTTTGAAAAAACTACAAGTGTAAATAGATGAAATACTACACATAGGGCACTAGATCCAATACAGGTAACCTACTGTATATCATATCTAAACTAGCTTAAAGACGACTCGCTACATAACTTTCGTGGGGACCACTAAAGCGTAACACCTCATACAATTTTGAGGGCGAGAATGTCAAAATAGGATCACACAATAGACTGACTTATAACGACCCTACTATCTAACCAGCACGCACAACCTTATAGGACATTGCATTGTCGACTACGTAACACCACAAGACAAAAATTAACTCTCTACATAAGTTTAAATACACAAGGGATCAATGGTCGACTCCTCCTATGAAAAAGCCTAGACAGCTCATTCTCGTTCTCCTTCCTCAACTTTCTCTTACTCATTCTCCCTTCTTTGGGTCATTAGCTCTGACTCTCTGTGTGTTATAGGTATATTGACAATTCTCAATTATCTACTCCTCCTTGTTGATTAACTGGATCATCAATTTTATAATTAAATAAAAAAAGATAGATACATAACCATGATTATGATGATGCAACTAGAGCCTGGATGTAGAAAGAACGAAATTGTGTTAGTAGGGAAATAATAAGGAAAGTAGCGCTTGATTTCACACCATTCTTGCCTCCCAAGCACATTTATGACAGTATCTAGCTTCCCATAAAAACATCCCCCTTGCCTGAATCAAGTTCAAATAAGCAGTAATATCTGTACAAAGGAAAATAGAAAATCCGATCCACAGAAAGTAGAAACCAATACCCCCGGTCTATCTCTCAACAAAAATCCCGCCCCCCGTATTTCTTTCCGCTCACTTTCTTCCCTATAAAACCCGCACCCATTCTTTTCCACTTCACTTCATACACATCAAGTTCTCGATTACTTCGAAGCTTAGCAAAAAAAAGAATTCACTCCTTTCTTTCCCTCTACAATTTTCTTCGAGAAATTTCGCATTTCTTTCTTTGAAATGGATACCAATATTGGATCGCTTGACAGCTGCAAACCTACTTCCAACGACGTTTGCAGTCCGGCAAACGGTACCGTTTCTACCATCCAAGGATCCGTTTCCCCCACCATCATCAACTCCTCTGAAGCCACTTTGGGACGCCACTTGGGTAGGCGGCTTGTGCAGATCGGAATAAGCGATGTTTTCTCTGTTCCCGGGGATTTCAACTTGACTTTGCTTGACCATTTGATAGCCGAGCCAGGGCTTAACCTCATCGGCTGCTGTAACGAACTCAACGCTGGGTACGCCGCTGATGGTTACGCTCGATCACGTGGCGTTGGCGCTTGCGTTGTCACTTTCACCGTTGGTGGGCTCAGCGTTTTGAACGCCATCGCCGGTGCTTACAGTGAGAATCTCCCTCTTATCTGCATTGTGGGTGGACCCAACTCCAATGACTATGGAACTAGCCGGATTCTTCACCATACTATTGGCTTGCCTGATTTTAGCCAAGAACTTAGATGCTTCCAGACTGTAACTTGCTACCAGGTTAAATTCTCTCCTTTCCCCAGGTTTTTAATAATACTGTTGTAATTTTTTGTTGAATCAGGAAGATGATAAATACGGGATCTTTGGTTTTTGCTAGGCCGTGGTGAATAACTTGGAGGATGCTCATGAATTGATCGACACAGCTATTTCAACTGCTCTGAAAGAAAGCAAGCCTGTTTATATCAGCATCAGCTGTAACTTGCCTGCAATTCCTCACTCCACTTTTACCCGCGAGCCCGTTCCATTTTCACTCTCTCCAAAGTGAACTTTTTTTTCCCTCTTCTGTGTCCAAGTTCAAGATTGTTCAGTGATTAATTTTCACGCCGAGTAATTCTTTTTTTTTCCGTAATGGGCGTAGATTAAGTAATAAGATGGGATTAGAAGCGGCGGTGGAGGCAGCTGCAGAGTTCTTGAACAAGGCGGTCAAACCCGTTTTAGTCGGTGGACCAAAGCTGCGTGTTGCCAAGGCATGCGAGGCTTTTGTTGAGTTGGCTGATGCTAGCGGCTACGCCGTAGCGGTGATGCCATCGGGTAAAGGGCTTGTCCCTGAGCATCATCCTCATTTCATTGGGACATATTGGGGTGCTGTTAGCACTTCATTTTGCGCTGAGATCGTTGAATCTGCTGATGCTTACTTGTTCGCTGGACCTATTTACAATGATTATAGCTCTGTTGGGTACTCTTTGCTTCTTAAGAAAGAGAAGGCGATTATTGTGCAGCCTGATCGGGTGGTCATTGGTAATGGGCCTGCATTTGGGTGTGTTTTGATGAAAGACTTCCTTAGAAAGCTTGCCAAGAGGCTTAAGCATAATAATACTGCTTATGAGAATTACCATAGGATTTTTGTTCCCGAGGGACAACCTTTGAAGGCAGCACCTAAAGAGCCTTTGAGGGTCAATGTTTTGTTCCAACATATACAGAAGATGCTTTCTGGTGAAACTGCCGTGATTGCTGAAACTGGGGATTCTTGGTTTAACTGCCAGAAGCTGAAGTTGCCCGCGGGATGTGGGTGAGTTTTAGAGAATAAACTTTTACGTTCATCTTCAACTTAGACTATTAATAAAAATTCCAAGATGGGGTTTTTTAATTACATACTGAACTCAACTTTTGCGCAGGTATGAATTCCAAATGCAGTATGGATCAATTGGGTGGTCGGTTGGTGCCACTCTTGGATATGCACAGGCTGTTCCAGAGAAACGTATCATCGCTTGCATTGGTGATGGTAGTTTTCAGGTACGTACTGTCATTTTTGGCCAGTAGTTATAATATTTTTGCGTGGAAAAACACATGCACTAATAAATTGATTCACATGAGTATAATGTTCTTGTTTTGGGTACATATTTATAATGTTTGTGGTGATTGGTTCAATAGGTGACAGCACAAGATGTGTCCACAATGCTGCGGTGTGGGCAGAAGACCTTAATTTTCCTCATAAACAATGGTGGGTACACCATTGAGGTAGAGATTCATGATGGACCATACAATGTGATCAAGAATTGGAACTATACTGCCTTGGTTGATGCAATTCATAATGGTGAAGGCAAGTGCTGGACAACCAAGGTGAGTCAAATTCAAACCCCTTACATTGCTTGAATGAATTAAATAAAGTTCCTGACATTGATAAAATTGCTTGATATCATACTAAAAATTTGATATTGTTTTAGGTATTTTGTGAGGAAGAGCTCATAGAAGCAATTGAGTTGGCAACAGGAGCTGTTGAAGTGATAGTTCACAAGGATGATACTAGCAAAGAGCTGTTGGAGTGGGGCTCCAGGGTTTCTGCTGCGAATAGCCGACCCCCAAAGCCTCAGTAAATTCTTGGCGCTGCCTTCAGCACATGATGCTTTATGCTTTGACCTATTTAAGTTGATGAAAATTTTACTGGTATGAATGCTGTGTTAGAAGTTGGGTATTTCAACATTTTTACAAAATTTGCGGAGTACTTGGTCAATTTGTGTACATTCACTTTCAATGTCGTTTCCGGTAATGAATGCTATGTTCTGGTTTTATATCTCTTTTGTTAACAACTTGATGAGTAGTGTGTATGGTAGCATTTTGTAATAGTTACCATTGAATCGAATTGAATAAAAAAAATAAATTTTATTTTATCATTTTAATTCGATTTGAATTTTTTTAATCAATAAAATAAAATTAAAATTGAATTGAATTTAATGAAAAATTTTAAATTAAATTAAAAAATTAAGTCTGTCAAAGTAAATTATTTTATAATATAATTAATTTCATGAAGCATATAAATTTTGAAATAATATATGTTTGAAAATAGTTTGTGTTCCGAAGCACTTTATTGTTGATCTTATTGGGACAAGAAACGACAATGGATTGCATGATGATATTTAATTCATGTACAGATGTCGTTGTCATGCAAAAGAACAAATTCCCAGCAGAAAATTTTCCGTAGACTCGACATTTACACCATATCTATCTGCTGTGTAAAATATTCTATAAGAAACATGCTAACATGGCTACTGTTTTGGGTGTATGGTGGGAAGTAACCTGCAAATTAAAATATTTTTATTTTTTTGTACAAAAAGGAGATTCTGTCGATGATGCCATGTTGGAAAAGCTCTTTACCTTCTCAATTACTACATGGACACGTGTCCACTGCCTCTTTCCCTTTTTATTTTTTTTCCATCGGAGGTTAAACGACGCAGCTCGGTTATATCTAAGGGTATTTTTGCTTCTTTCCTTCCTGACAGATGGCATGCATTTAGGCATCAAACCAATTGGTTTAGGACTTGGGAAAATGCATGTCGATAACGTAGCAGATTGAGACAACTGTTGAACATTTTAAACTGTGGGGCAACGGTTGCTCCATCCAGCCATTGCCACGTAGCTAATGGGTGCAGTCGAGTACAACCGGCTCGTTTAGGTGTCGCTTCACACCCTCATCCGGGAAAGCTTCAATCTTTTATCAGGACTTGGTTTTCCACTTGCAGTAAATGCGTTTCAACGCTGTGTTCTGCAATGACAACTATAAAATGTTGTGTTTTTCCATTTTCTCACCTTCTTTTTTCTAAAATTCTATGCTTTTGGGTTGGGTTTTGGGGAGGCTTTTACTGTTTTCTTTTAGTTAACCTCTTCTGGAACGAATGAGAGATTAATTTCAACTTCTAATATTCTTTGAAATTGTTGGTTCATTCCTTCATGTGATTAGTCGTAATTTAGCTATTTGCTGACACAATCTTAATTATCTTTTTCAGTTTGGCCATTGACAATGCATTCTCAACAAGAATATATAATGAATATAATGAACGCCATATCAACGAAACATTAGTGTAATCGGTCGTAAATCAAATCACGTGATGATTGCACATAGAACATTTCATAATGATAATAATTAATGATTAAAATTTTGTGGTTATTATTATATTTTGAAATATCATCCTTTGGGATGTTGATCACAATAAAAGTATTATTTTTAAGTGTTTATGTTCAATTTAGTTTTTTTATTTCTTATTTTGAAAAAAGTTTTAAAAAATTCATGAAGTTTCAATAAAAATGTCTAGATTCATCAAAAAATAATTTTAAACAGTGAAGATATTATTTTTGAAGTGTAGATTCGATTTTAGCCAGCGATAGAAGTTAGAGGAGATTGACAGAAGCCTCGACTCCCTCTAAATGAAAAATTAAAGATATAAACAATTAAAATGATGAAATTACATTTTTACAATCATAAAAACATATAATTTTATTTCGACGGATAATAAATTAATTTGGTGCTATTATTTATTTATTTTTGACTAAATTACAAATAAGATGCTTCTGAACTCATGTTTTGTCTTATCAGGTATACAATAGGAATACCAAAATTCAAAATCAAACAAAATGAAGCTAAAATGAAACGAAAAGTGAGGAGAGAAGCCAAATAAAAAGTTGAAGCGTTAGTGGATTGATTGGTTCAAAATTGGATTGTTTGAAATTGTCAAATTTGATTTTTTAGGAGATATTTTTCTGATTTTTAGTTTAAATTATCTTTATTTTATTTTGGTGGAGACTTTTTATTAAGAAAATCCATGCTAAATTTAGCATAATAAATGTATATAAATATTAGTGTTGGGCACAATTGAATACACAGTTAAATATTATTGAATTAAATTAAATCGTTTTTCTTTTCTTTCCTTTTTTACGTGAAGTGCTGTCATCCTACCAAATTTACTTCTTTTCATTTCCTTTTCAATATTTCGGCTTAATTTCCTTCCAAGCCCTTTTTCCTTTCCACCCTCCACCATTTCCATCAAATCCATTTCCATACACCTACCCAGCATGATTAATTTTATGCTCAACTAAGTCCCTTTTAGTCTTAGCACGATTATCGCTTCGGTAAGAAAAAAGTCATAAGATATGAATCCGCCCTAAAAAACCTTTTCAACTCGATATTCGTTATCTCTTCGGTATATGGGATAGTACAAATTCATTTCTTAAAGTTAATTCTATTTCAATTCAAAAATCGTGTGTTCGGTTTGGATCATTTCGTGTACAGTTGGGAAGTCGAGTCAGTTGTACTGTATTCGAATTCTCGCAAATAAATTGACGTGTTCAATTGGAGAAAACTAGTTGGATTCCGTCAAGGGAGACAATTATCATATTTAAACGATCCATTCAGTTGAGACCGTTAATTCGAGTTGAGCTTTTTAGATCGTAAAATTGTCGAAATTTTAAATTACAATCACGAGCAATGTGGTTAGACATTTGGCAAGGGTCGGCTTGCAGGTCATATAGGAACCGACTACAAAAAAGAAATTGGTGATTGGGATGTTCTCGGACGCTATAACCAACTTATCGATTAAAAAAGGAGAAAGTCATTTTTCGAGGGTCGATTCAAGTTTGGAGTAAATCGAGACTAAAGCTAAGATTTAATATATAATATTCTCAAATTTAATTTATTTTGAAATAAAATTTTGGTTTCACTTTATTTATTTCGTTTTATATTTGTTCTTTTTTTTATTATCTTTATCATTAAACTCCCCATTTAATTTATTTTCAAGAAGCTCATCATGAGTCAAGTGCACGACCATTCCCGAGACAGTAATTTTTTCCACAAGAAAAAGCGAAATTAGACATTCAATTCCTGAGGATTCGACCTTACTACTTTATATTACTCTTTAGTATTATTTTTGTCGTAGGAATTATATTTGGTGACTCGGCACGCATCAAATTTTGGCATGCCGTGCTATTTTTTCTTTGCATATGTTAATTCATATACTAATTTTAATTAATTTCGAAAATGCACTTTTAATTCTTATGATTGGTTTATTTAAATAATTAGATAATTAATGAAAATTATTGTTTACTTTGATCGACAAGTATTTCGTAGAGTCGCGGGCTTTGACTTTGATTCTGATAAACTAACTAACTACTTTTTCACTACAAATAAAATAATTTCACTTAAGACTCTACTTGATTGAATTTTGATTCAAAGGAAAAAACCCGTGGAGCTGAATTAACTCACTCAGAACACCTTTTAAAGGATTACGTGGTACGATTGGATCGAATAAACCCTTATAGAATAAATATTCAGCCGCCTGTGAACCTTCCGGTATTGTTTTATTCAATGTTTGCTCAATTACTCTTTTACCCGCAAATGCAATATAGACATTGGGTTCAGCAATAATGATATCCCCCAACATACCAAAACTCGCGGTCACTCCACCAGTAGTAGGAGATGTAAGAATTGATACATAAAATAACTTTTTATTTGATTGATAATCATATAAAACGGAAGATATTTTACCCATTTGCATCAAGCTCAAACTTCCTTCTTGCATGCGTGCTCCTCCGGAAGCACACACTAGAATAAGAGGTAAAAAATTATTGGTAGCATATTCGATCAAACGGGTGATTTTCTCGCCTACTACGGATCCCATACTCCCCCCCATAAACTGAAAATCCATAGCCCCGATTGCTATAGGAATACCGTTTAGTTGACCCGTGCCTGTTTGAATAGCCTCAGTTAATCCTATCTTTCTTTGATAAAAATCAATACGATCCTTATAAACCTCTTCTTTAGACTGAAATTCAATGGGATCCAGAGAGATCATGTCTTCATCCATAAGACCCCAAGTGCCTGGATCAATCGAAAGTTCGATTCTAGCTGAACTACTCATTTTCAAATGATATCCACATTGTTCACAAATATTCATTTTTGACTTAAGCAATTTCTTATAATTTAATCCATAACAATTTTCGCATTTAATCCACAAATGCTTGTATAGATCGAGATCATTAGAACTTTCTTTTAGAGTTAAATCATTACCATTTTCACGAGTTATTATATCGAAATTCTTGCCTTCACTACTATTTCCACCTTCGCCGCAAATGTAATTATAAATATAATTATCATTGGAATTGTCACTACCACTTAAAATGGAACTATCAATACAGATTTGAGAACGAAGATAAGAGTCAATACAACTATTAATGTGATTATTCATATAACTAGAATTACGATAACTATAAAAAAAAATTTCTAGTTCACTCAAAAAAGAATGATCATTGTTAAGCTCAAAAATTTGATTTTCACTATCAAAATATATGGAATAACGGTCCTGATTACTATCCCTAATTAAAAAGGTGTCATCAGAAATGAAATTCCGAATGTCTTTGACGTCAACTAAATGATCAACCTTACTGTAATAACTAGAGCTGTCACTACAATCATGAATGTTTTTATCCGTATCATTTCTAGCCGGGTCTTCGTTTACACTAGTATTTTCAACAGGACCAAGGCGGCTATCCATTGATTTACTTAGCCCACATCTGTATTCTAATTCTCCCTTAGACAAGATCAAATTGAACCATGATTTTTCCATAGAGCTTTCTTGCCTCTATTTCCATGAAAGTACAGTAGATGAATAGTCATTCGATGAAAAATCAATTGAATATTTTATTTCCTATCAGAATACGCATACTAGATACAATCACTAGGGTTATTAACGAACAATGAGTGAATATTGAAAGAAACGATTCTCTTTTGTGAGAACCTCGAGTAGCAGTTCATTATATATGATAGAGCTCTTTTTTCTTTTGAATTAGAAATATCAATTTTCAATTAGAAATAGTGATTTCCCCATGTTATGTAAAATTCGCACTGAAAAAATTGAAAAAAGAAATTTTTCTCCTATCAAGAACCTTTTTCGTAAAATCTCGTCTACTAATACAATACAATAAGTTTCTATTCCAACACGGAGCCAAAAGGACAACATACAGGATGGGTAGAAGAAGTTGTGATGCTTGGCTCGATCCATGATCCGAAACCGTGGTATATAGGATAGAAAAGAATACACCAATCCTAAGGATCCATACATAGGATTAATTATGGACCCAGGAGAAAATTTGAGTTGTGTTTAGTCTTTGATTTTTGTATTTAAGATCTTGTATATCTAGATAAAAATAGATCTATCAAAAATATAGACAATAGAATCGGCTCAATCCTTTTAGTAAAAGATTGGGCCGAGTTTAATTGCAATTCAACAAACCGACAGTAATTACTGGATTACAAAGTATCCATTGCTTCGAATTCAAATTTGATTTATGAAGCTAGTTTATCTAATTTATCCACTGCGTCGAATTCAAATTTGATCGCCTTCCATACTTCACAAGCAGCAGCTAGTTCAGGACTCCATTTGCTAGCCTCGCGGATAATTTCATTACCCTCGCGGGCAAGGTCACGTCCCTCATTACGAGCTTGTACACATGCTTCTAAAGCTACTCGATTAGCTACGGCACCCGGTGCATTTCCCCAAGGGTGTCCTAAAGTTCCTCCACCGAATTGTAGTACGGAATCATCTCCAAAGATCTCGGTCAAAGCAGGCATATGCCAAACGTGAATACCCCCCGAAGCTACGGGCAGAACACCTGGCATAGAAACCCAATCTTGAGTGAAATAAATACCACGGCTTCGATCTTTTTCAATAAAATCATCACGTAGTAAATCAACAAAGCCCAAAGTTATGTCCCTTTCTCCTTCAAGTTTACCTACTACTGTACCAGCGTGAATATGATCTCCACCAGACATACGTAAAGCTTTAGCTAGTACACGAAAGTGCATACCATGATTCTTCTGTCTATCAATAACTGCGTGCATTGCGCGATGGATGTGAAGAAGTAGACCATTATCTCGGCAATAATGAGCCAAGCTAGTATTTGCAGTGAACCCACCTGTTAAGTAGTCGTGCATTACGATAGGAACTCCCAATTCTCTGGCACACATGGCCCTTTTGATCATTTCTTCGCATGTACCTGCAGTAGCATTCAAGTAATGCCCTTTGATTTCACCTGTTTCAGCCTGTGATTTATAAAGTGCTTCGGCACAAAATAAGAAACGGTCTCTCCAGCGCATAAATGGTTGGGAGTTCACATTCTCATCATCTTTGGTAAAATCAAGCCCGCCACGTAGACACTCATAAACTGCTCTACCGTAGTTCTTAGCGGATAACCCCAATTTAGGTTTAATAGTACATCCTAATAGGGGGCGACCATACTTGTTCAATTTATCTCTTTCAACCTGGATGCCATGAGGCGGGCCTTGGAAAGTTTTAATATAAGCAGTAGGGACTCGCAGATCCTCTAGACGTAGAGCGCGCAGGGCTTTGAACCCAAATACATTACCCACAATGGAAGTAAACATGTTAGTAACAGAACCTTCTTCAAAAAGGTCTAAAGGGTAAGCTACATAACATATATATTGATCATCTTCTCCAGGAACGGGCTCAATGTGGTAGCATCGCCCTTTGTAACGATCAAGGCTGGTAAGCCCATCGGTCCACACGGTTGTCCATGTACCAGTAGAAGATTCAGCAGCTACCGCGGCCCCTGCTTCCTCGGGCGGAACTCCGGGTTGAGGAGTTACTCGGAAGGCTGCCAAGATATCAGTATCTTTGACTTCATATTCAGGAGTATAATAAGTCAATTTATACTCTTTAACACCAGCTTTGAATCCAACACTTGCTTTAGTCTCTGTTTGTGGTGACATAAGTCCCTCCCTACAACTCATGAATTAAGAATTCTCGCAACAACAAGGTCTACTCGACATAAATGAGGAGTTAATGAAACCTTTTCGAAGAACTCTTTCAAAAAATTATCAACGAATCCGAAAGGTTCCTTATTAGACCATGGTATTTGATTCGCCAAATACATCATTATTCTATATTCTTTCATATGTATGGCGCAACCCGATCCGTGTTTTTCAAGTTTATAATTCCTTAGTTTTTTTTGAATCAAAATTCTAAATGCAAATGAAATAAATGAAATAGAAATATATCAATAATATAAAAATAATATTAATATAATATTCTAATATATTAGAAATAAAATATATAAAAAAATTAATAAAATATATAAATAAATTCTAATATATATTAGAATATATATATAATAGAATATATAAATATATAATAGAATTAATATTCTAACATCTAATATAAATTATATAACATCTAATATAAATTATATATTATAAGCTCAATAATAAGAAATAAGAAATTCACCCTTGACAGTAATATATGTTGTATATGTAAATCCTAGATGTGAAAACAGGCGTAATTCGGCCCTGAAATGAAAAAAAAGGGAATCTAGATGGAAAAAGGGGGGAGAGGTTGGACGTAAAGTAAAAAAAAAATCGATATGCTAAAATAAAATACGAAATGAAATTGAAATAAGGCTAATGAGATAGAAATAAGGAATCATAAATAGATTTCGGGTTCGAATTCCATAGATAATATGGATGGTGTTGCCTATAATGATGGACAAATCAAAGACTCTCTCAAAATTTTTATTTATCCACTTCCTATTTTGAAAATTGGTTGGTTGAACTTAAAAATTCCTTCATTGAATAAGGAAACAATCCAATTGAATGCACTTGAATTGGATGGGACCAACGAAATCGAGCGCTAACCCCCATTTCTTATTGAATTAACCGATCAACCTCCTGTCGAAGATTTTTTTTGTATTAGATAATTTTCGAAAAAAAAAATTGACATATTTCACTTTATTATATTATGAAAATAAATCCTACTACTTCTGTTCCTGGAGTTTCCACGCTTGAAAAAGAAAATCTGGGGCGTATTTCTCAAATCATCGGTCCAGTACTAGATGTAGCCTTTCCCCCGGGCAAGATGCCTAATATTTACAACGCCCTAGTAGTTAAGGGTCGAGATACCGCCGGTCAACAAATTAATGTAACTTGTGAGGTACAACAATTATTAGGAAATAATCGAGTTAGAGCTGTAGCTATGAGCGCTACAGATGGTCTAACGAGAGGAATGGAAGTGATTGACACGGGAGCTCCTCTAAGTGTTCCAGTCGGCGGAGCGACCCTAGGACGAATTTTTAACGTGCTTGGGGAGCCCGTTGATAATTTAGGTCCTGTAGATACTCGCACAACATCCCCTATTCATAAATCCGCGCCCGCTTTCATACAATTAGATACAAAATTATCTATTTTTGAAACAGGAATTAAAGTAGTCGATCTTTTAGCTCCTTATCGTCGTGGAGGAAAAATCGGACTATTTGGGGGGGCTGGGGTAGGTAAAATAGTACTCATTATGGAATTGATCAACAACATTGCCAAAGCTCATGGGGGCGTATCCGTATTTGGCGGAGTAGGTGAACGGACTCGTGAAGGAAATGATCTTTACATGGAAATGAAAGAATCTGGAGTAATTAATGAACAAAATCTTGTGGAATCAAAAGTGGCTTTAGTCTACGGTCAGATGAATGAACCGCCAGGAGCTCGTACTTCTATTTATAGACAATATCTTCCGTTTTGTCCAAGCGGGATCCGAAGTATCTGCCTTATTGGGTAGAATGCCTTCCGCTGTGGGTTATCAACCCACCCTTAGTACCGAAATGGGTTCTTTACAAGAAAGAATTACTTCTACCAAGGAGGGATCCATAACTTCTATTCAAGCAGTTTATGTACCTGCGGATGATTTGATCGACCCTGCCCCTGCCACAACATTTGCGCATTTAGATGCTACTACAGTACTATCAAGAGGATTAGCTGCCAAAGGTATTTATCCAGTGGTAGATCCTTTAGACTCAACGTCCACTATGCTCCAACCTTGAATCGTTGGTGAGGAACATTATGAAACTGCGCAAAGGGTTAAGCAAACCTTACAGCGTTACAAAGAACTTCAGGACATTATAGCTATCCTTGGGTTGGACGAATTGTCCGAAGAGGATCGCTTAACCGTAGCAAGAGCGTGAAAAATTGAGCGTTTCTTATCACAACCCTTTTTCGTAGCGAAAGTATTTACCGGTTCCCCGGGGAAATATGTTGGTCTAGCAGAAACAATTAGAGGATTTAAATTGATCCTTTCCGGAGAATTAGACGGTCTTCCTGAACAGGCCTTTTATTTGGTAGGTAACATCGATGAAGCTACTGCGAAGGCTACGAACTTAGCTTAGAAATGGAGAGCAAATTGAAGAAATGACCTTAAATCTTTGCGTACTTACCCCTAATCGAATTGTTTGGGATTCAGAAGTGAAAGAAATCATTTTATCTACTAATAGCGGACAAATTGGCGTATTACCAAATCACGCGCCTATTGCCACAGCTGTAGATATAGGTATTTTGAGAATACGCCTTAACGACCAATGGTTAACGATGGCTCTGATGGGTGGTTTTGCTAGAATAGGCAACAATGAAATCACTATTTTAGTAAATGATGCGGAGAAGGGTAGTGACATTGATCCACAAGAAGCTCAGCAAGCTCTTGAAATAGCGGAAGCTAACTTGAGGAAAGCTGAAGGCAAGAGGCAAACAATTGAGGCAAATCTAGCTCTCAGACGGGCTAGGACACAAGTCGAGGCTATCAACGCGATTTCGTAACGAGTTGGTTAATCGAAAGAATTTCCGTAGAAACAGAACTTTCGTTTATACATCCCATTTTGATTCTGCCGATTAAATAGAATCAAATACAATCAAAAGTGAAATCAGATTTTGATCTAACGAAAAATTTGAAAATTGAAAACGGAAATAGAATAGGATGAAAAAGATAGAAAATCAATAAAAGAGGGTGGGTAGAAAAACTTATTAGACACCGGGATCGATGGTATCTAATAAGTTCTACCTACTATTGGATTTGAACCAATGACTCCCGCCGTATGAAAGCAATACTCTAACCGCTGAGTTAAGTAGGTCATTTATTATCATAAGGAATCATAAAGAGAAAGAAAAGGGACCTATTACATCGATGGATTATAAATCCAATATTACTTCTAAGCAATACCAATCAAACCGACCAAAAGGGTATGATTATGATGTTGGATCATGTAATATTCATCTTGACAAGAAATTATCTACATAATATGATAAAATATGTATCACAAACACAAGGGCTATAGCTCAGTTGGTAGAGCACCTCGTTTACACGTGCGCCAATGTTTTTCAAGGAAGTCTATCATGCAATCAAAAGAATTGATCTTTTTGAGAAATCGATGTCTTACTCCATTACTTTGAAGGAACAAAACAAGAGAACAATAGCCTGACAAATGGTTCGGTCCGATTCGGGTGCCGTTTAGGCAAGATCCGAATCGAACCCATCATTGATTTGAGATATTGATAGGGTGAATACCCGGTCTATTCAATGCTAGGCATAATGAGTATAAGGACCTCAAAAATGCTCTTTTCATCCTATGAATCTTAAGGTGTATGAAGTTTCATGTTTGATTTTTTAATCAGGATGGTAGAGACTCCATTTAACTTAGGTTGATCTAGGCCAGAAGCAGACCTACGTCAAGATAACCCTTCCCCTCTTTGAAACACTTTGGAAGTGCTCTTGTATCAGTAATGAATCAGAGCACAATGAATCAGAGCACACGGAACCGTCTTCTTTTTTTTCTGTTAGAAAAAAATATATATACGGTAGACTAACTGATATTTCTATCAGTTAATGAAAGAGCCCAATGCAAAAAAAAATGCATGTTGGGTCTTTGAAATAGGCCGAATCATTTTGATAATAATCAGTTCGATCTGTTTTACCGAGAAGGTCTACGGTTCGAGTCCGTATAGCCCTATATTTTCTAATTTTCTATTTTATTTTATTAATTTTAAATATTTATTAAATTTATTAAATTAAGAAAACTGAAATGAAAATAATATTCTTAAAACTAAAGCAAACTAAAACAATAAAGAATATCCAAATACAACTAAAAATAAAAAAAGTTGTATAGTTTTTTTCCTAATTATTGTATTCTTTGTTGATTGGAACTGGTCGCTTCCAGTTGCTTGGTTAAAATCATTCCCATAAGATCGCTCGCAGGGAGATCACTCAGAGTATAACCCTGAAAACAAAAGCGCATTTCAACGGATCCAATCGCTCTTTTTTTTCTTGGATAAGAATAAAATAAACAAAACCCCATTTTCTTAATTAATCCTCGTGGGTAGATTGATTTTAGATTGATTCTATATAAATTGAATTCCCCTCTTTTCCTGTCCGTAATCAAAGAGTTAGTGAGACTTCTTCGGTATACCACCAAATTTTGGTGAATCCTTGGAGTCAAAATTATGACACGAACCCGGTAAAAAACAAAAGAAAAAAAACCAACCTAATTCAACTCAACTCAAATCGAATCTAATATTGAGTCGCACGGATCTAAGAACGCCTTACTGTATTGTATGTATTTGTTGACACGTCAGAGTTTGAAAAACAAAGATCTTTTCATAAACATAATTTCACACAGAATCTCATATATATATATATAACTATATATAGATATAAAATACAAATTTCTATTTATTCTATGAAATTATTATGGCTAAGTCAAAAATTTCATAAAGATTAGAGTCTTTCTAAACTTGCCTAATAAAAGTACTCAAATAATTAAATAAATAAAATATATCAAATGACTTGGTTAAGAGTGAATATTTGGAAATTTGATTAAATTGAGTAACAGAGATGAGGTCTTTTGGATTGTCATCTCATCTCGCATAAAAAAGATTTGAGTGACGAACCGAAGCTTATAACACTTCGCTAACCGAGCTGTCTTGAGAAAGGAGAAATAAACTAGGGACATGTCAAATTGAATAATCGGGTTGAGGTGTTTGAGTTATCATATCAATTCGCGTAAAATTTTTTTACTGTGCCTCAAATTTGTTAATAAAAAAAATAAAAAATAATAAAAATGTAAATATTGAGTACGATTATCTCACAAGTTTGATTAAGCCTTATTTTAGTGAAATAATTATTTTTACATAATGTTTGAAATTTTATAAATGCTTATTGATTGATAATAATAATTACTTATTTTTTATTCACCAAATTGTTTGAATTACGTTTGGTTAAGAAAAGAGATTTGATTTCAAAAAAGATTATCGAATGATTTTAGTATAGAATACATAACATACTTGAGGACAAGCATAGGCTAAGTAGGGGAATTTTGTTAATAAATTAATTTGGTGCTATTAATTATTTATTTTTGGCTAAATTACAAATAAGATGCTTATAAACTCGTGTTTTTCTTATCAAGTATACAATAAGAGTGTCGAAATTCAAAATCAAACAAAATGAAACTAAAATGGAACGAAAAAAGAAGAAAGGGACCAAATTAAAAGAAGTTGAATAGTTAGTGGATTGACTAGTTCAAAATTGAATTGTTTAAAATTGTCAAATCTAATTTTTTAGGAGATATTTTTCTGATTTTAAGTTGAAATTATCTTTACTTTATTTTAGTGGATACTTTTTCTTAAAAAAATTCATGCTAAATTTAGCATAATAAATGTTTATAAATACCTAGTGTTGGACACAATTGAATACACACTTGAATATTATTAAATTAAATTAAATATTTTTTCTTTCAAATTTTCTTATTTCATTTCCTTTTCAATATTTTAGCTTAATTGCCTCCTTTTTCCTCTCCATATTCCACCATTTTCATTAAATTCATCTCTATACACCTACCAAACATGATTAATTTCAAGTTCAACTAAGCCCCTTTTCTGCCTTAGTTTGGTTATCGCACTGACAAGAAAAAATCATGAGATATGAACCCACACTAAAAAAAACTTTTTCAACTCGTTATTCTTTGTCTCTCTAGTATATGAGATAATATAAATTCATCCCTTGAAGTTAATTTGATTTCAATTTAAAAAAACGCATGTTAGGATGAGATTGTTTGGCGTACAGTTGGGAAGTAAAGTCGACCGTGTTGTATTCGAATTCCTGCCAACAAATTGGCATGTTAAATTGGAGAAAGCTAGTTGGAATCCGCCAAGGGAGATAGTGATCAGATTTAAATGACCCACACGGTTGAGGTCATTAATTCGAGTTGGGCTTTTTAGTTGTTCGCAAATTTGACGGAATCTTAAATTACGATCACGAGCAACGTGGTTAGACATTCGATAATGATCGGTCTGCAGGTCGTATCGAAATCGACTACAAAAAAAAGTTGGCGGTTGAGATGTTCTCGACCATTATAATCAACTTATCGATTGAAAAAGGGAAAAAAAATTTTGATGATCGATTCAAGTTTGGAGTTTGAAGCTAAGATTTAATATATAATATTCTCCAATTTAATTTATTTTCACTTTATTTACTTTATTTTATATTTATTACTAAACCTCAATTTAATTTATTTTCAGGAGGATTCGATCATTCCCACGATAATAATTTTGTCAAAAAGAAAAAAACGAAATTTAATATCTATTTCCTGAGAATTCAACCCTACTACTCTTTAATATTATTTTTGTCGTAGAAATTATATTTAATGATTCGGCAGGCATTATCTATTTCTAAAATTTCTTTACCTTCACCCTAATTTAACTCCAAATTTTGTTTCCTACTTCGAAAAAACCCAAAAAAAAAAAATAAAATTTCGACAAGGTGCTTAGATTCCAAATAAACAGTAGTATATATTGGAGGCGAAATAGAATCTAAATTATAAAATTCTATTATAAAAAGAACAAAAAAGAGGAAGCGATGTGTGGAATAGACAGCTAAAGCGTTCAAAAACCAGGGATTCAGCCCCAAAGTCCAAAACCACTTGACGCCCGTTTTTTTATAAGGGAAAATATAATGCAGCAGAATTAAACAACAAAATCGCCCAACATGGTTCATTTGGTTGACTCTTTCCTCTTTCCTCACACCTCATTATTGATCTTCTCTATTCACCGAGTATATAATGCTGAATAACTTAGTATTATTGTTTTATAATGTTTGTTAACTTCATCATACCTCTTGACTGTCATTCCTATGACTTATGTTCATATAATCCAACATTTTATAACTTAATCCAATTCAATATTTATTTTTCTATTTTTTAAAATAAATATTATTTATTAAATTAATTTTTTAATAAATAATATTTATAACTTAATCCAACATTTTATATCTATGACTTATGTTCATAGAAATTTTTTTTCTATTTAAATGATTTTCTCATCCCATTATAATTCTGTTAAAGTCATGATAACTTTACCGTAAAAGAATTTATGAAAAAATATATTTAATTTTATTATTCAACGGATTCATAACGACTAATTAATTTAATTTTATTTTTGAACTTTAATTATCTGATTAAATAATAATTCAAAAAACTTAAATTAATTCTCAATTCGTTTCCATACTTAGTGCGAAAATACATTCGTTTATGAATTTAACTCATTTCTCTAACTTTATAATTTCCATCTATTTCTGTTATTTGATTCTTTATGCAATTCATTTATGGTTTTAACTAGGGGTAAGTACTCAATCGAGTTGAGTCGAATCGAATCAAAAAATTTCGAGTCAAGTCGAGTCGAGTTAATGAATCATATTATTTATGCTCAATGTTGTGTTTACATAGATCAATTATTTAACTAGTAGACGAAGTACAAAATTTTTTAACTACATAAACAATATAATGATTTTGCCTTTTAACTTAATGAGTAAACATTTATTAAAACGACGTACTTTTATCTTTTAACTTAATGGTTTTGACTTTTAACTTTAAAAAAGGTAAACATTTATTAAAACGACATAGTTTTACCTTATTCGGATTTTTGGATAATTCGAATTGTGTAATTCATATTCGAATTAAACCGAAAAACTTAATTTTTTATTCGAGTTGATCCGAATAACTTGATTAACTCAAATAAGTCGAACTATTTAATTTAAAATTTGAATTTTTTATCGAGTTTTTCGAATCGAATCGAATTTTGCCCACCCCTAGTTTCAACGAGCTAGCAGAGGAACCAATTGGACATATATAATTAGGGCTCAAATAATTTATAATTAAGTTCAAGCTTTTTGTCTATTAATTAGAAACTTATTTTGTCATGAAGTCATTTCACTATAATATTATGACTAAGCTTTCCCTAATTACATATCATTACAAAAGCTACTTGATTAGTGTTCGTCCAATGACCTTGTCATAAGTGTGTCACTCTCTTAGGGTATCCTTAATCTCATTGGGATAAATTCGTTCTCTCAATATGACCTTATTTTATCTTATGGTAATCATTACATCTTCGTTCATGAATAATTAAGTCATTTATCATAAAGGTAAATGACCCGTGACCACATTTACTTTTCATCTATCATGTAATGTCAATAAAAAGATATTATTTACTCATTTCTTAGGCTTTGAATTTCACTGTTATGAATAATGTTACATATTATAGAACTCGTACACCTAATGCACTAGCTTTCGATTCCTTATCTATTTGAATTTAGGCTTTTATTTACAATAATGTACATGAGTTGTATATACATAACTCATCATCCACTCAGGATTAAGATATGTCATATTATGAACATCACAAGTGAATAAATTCATAAACAGATTCAAGACCTTTTCTACTTGGGTCTTGTCTGATGTACTATTAGTTCAGCCAATCATATAACTATCTCTATCTTGTGGGAATTGTAACATCCGCGTTCTTGAACCGGATTTAAGTGATAAAATAGAATTGAGAATTAGAAATGTTTAATTGAAGTAAGGAAGGATAGAAAATTTTAAGGATTAAATAGTAAATGAGAGAAAATATGGGGGACTAAATAGCGAATTATTCAAATTGAATTTTGAGTCATCATGGGAATTGGATTGATTGAGGAGGGGCAAAAGAGTAATTTTGTGGAAGATATTTTTGGAGGCAAAGTTTTGGGTCAAAATGTAAAGTTGGAAGGTCTAGGGACTAAAAGTGCAATTTTACCATTTTTATTAAGTGAGATATTTTAAGTGAGATTTCTAGAGAATTTAGAAAAGTTAACAATCAATTAAAAGTCAAAAATATCAGCTCTTTTCATTGTTCAACAGTTCATGCCATTCTCTCTTCTATCCAACTTTTGATTTTATTCCAAATAGGTCCTTCCATCATTTTTAAGCCCTCCAAGCTCCAAAATCTTTTATTTTATTTGAAATTTCTGAAATAAAAGTATAGAAGAGGGTTAGTAGACACCTCAAACTTCTTATATAATTCATTTTGAGGTGTTAGAGAGCATAGGGACTAAATTGAGAAATTTTGAATTCAAGGGTTAAGGTAAGAAATGGTTAAATTCTCATGACATGCATGTATTTTACTGTTATTTAGCATGAAAATTATTGAATTATAGCTTATAACTTATATGTGTTTATGTGAAATTGAAGAGAAAGAGAAGAGAGGCAAGGATCAAATTGAACAGAAAGGAAAAGAAAGAGCAAAGAGTGAAAAGAGAAGGAAATCAACCTTTTTGTTGTAAGTACGACAAGAATTTTAGTTTATAGTCTATTCTTCATAATATATTTGAGTTGTTAGCATGGAAATTGTTGTTTAATTAGGTGTTATAAAAATGATTAAGTGCGATTAGTGTAATAAAACATGAGAAAGAAAATGTTTTCATTGAAACAGATTGGACAGAATCAGAGGGTTAACTTCGAAAATTCACTAAAAATTGTGTATATTGAGTTAAGGGTCAAATTATATTGTAATTAAAGCTTATTGTGTGTAGTTTCATATGGAAGAAACAGTGAATTAAATGGATCTGTATATTCTGAGTTATAACTGATTTTGTGTAACAATGTCAGAGCAGATACGAGTTCCCCTGTTCTGACTTTGAAAAATCATAGAAAAATATAGAAAAATTATTAGAGACTTAAATTTATATGGGTAATTCCTTAATGAGTCTATTTTCAATATAAATAGACGGGAACATTATTTGATCTCTGTACTAAAAGATATATAATTTTTAGTGAAGAAAGATCGAAACTATCAGGCAGCAGAGAAGGGGTAACTTGCAAGAATTTACTGTACAAATTGGCTAAAGTAAAAATTCTGGAAATTTTATGGTAAAAAGAGGATTGGGTCTAGTTTCAGAAACATCAAGCGGATTATAATTTCAAATTCTCTAGGTCAAGATATAAATAATTTAGTGATTGTGATGCAAGTGAACAGCTTTGAACTATAAATGTGATGTGTGAAATAATAAGAAATGATGAATATGAAGTGTTAAGCCCATGTAGACAAGTTAGAACCATTGAAATAGTAGTGGCATGCCATTAAGGAACGCTAGCGCGCTTACTGTTTCGCACTTTGTGTGCTTACTGTTTCGCACTTTGTGTGCTTACTGTTTTGCACCTTGTGTGCCTACTGATTTGCGCTATGTGAGCCTACTGATTGCACTGTGTGTGCCTACTGGATTGCACTGTGTGTGCTTACTGTTTCCTCAGCACTTGTGTGCTTACTGTTAAGTACTTCGGTACTTTTTGTTTCGTTTATCTGATGGGTTCTATAGAAGTCTACTATGGGCCAAGTGGATAAATAAGCTAAGTGAGCTATGGTTAAGAAAGCTATGATGGCTAAATTGTGAAAAGTGAAAGAATATGCAAATTATGATATTGAGATAAGTGAAATGATGAATATATGAAAGATAAGTACTATATGTGTATGTGTAATTAAATGTTGATAATTAAGTGAACTAATGTGGGTGAAATTACTAAGTTGTGAAAAAGAGATGAAAATGTAATATCTACCATTGAGGTAAGTTGGTATATGAGAATGAATGTGTGTTATGGTGGTATTAAGGTAAGTTAAATGTTACATGCAAGAAAGGTTAGAAATTTTATACGCATGAGTATTGAAATGTTTGATAAAATTAAGCAATAAAAAATAGTCATCTATTATGCTTGTAGTGCTTACTAAGCCTTCACCGGCTTAACGAGTTTATTTTAACGCGTAGGTACAAAGTTACAAAGAGTAAAGTTGAGTTCAGGAACCTCTCATCACATCACATCATCCTTTGGAGGATTCCAAATATAGGTATTTTTTTAAGGAAATGACATGTACAATGGTGCTGGTGTGAATCTCTAATGAGTGGGAAAAATGTTATCTCGAATGTTATGAATTATGAAAATGAAATGATTAATATACGATATTTCGACTTGAATGGTCTTAAAAGACATCGATTTTTAAAGAAAATTTTCTGTTACTCAACTTTCTGTGTCGTACTGTAATGTAATGCTCTTATATTAGGTTTATACGTATAAACCGGGCATAGGGGTGTTACAGGAATCATCCGCTTCGATGCTCAAGACAAAGCATCTCTCCAATTGAAGTTGATAGACGAGATATTAGTCCTTGAATCAGTTTGCTCATTTTCGATTAGACTAAGAACATGTTTAGATTCATCTACTAATACCAATTGTCTTTCAATATTACGATCCAACCATGTAATACTAATTAATATTAGTTAAACATTAGATAACTAGTGAGACAATATTTGTTTTCATTTTGCTTTGCGTGCAAAAACCATTGAGGATAATGTACAAAGGGTGTTAATGTAATTTATGGATAATTTTTTTAAACCAATTTGTTTGAAAAAAATACAGAGTACAGGTGTACATAAACAAAAATACTACACATATTACACCAGATCCAATACAGGTAACCTCTTGTATATCCTATCTAAATTAGTTTAGAGACAACTCGCTACATAGCCTCCATGAAGATTATTAAAGCATAACACCTCATACGATTTTGAGGACGAGAATGTCAGAGTAAGACCACACAATATTCTAATTTGTAACGACCTTATTATCTGGCAAGCAAACACAACCTTGTAGGACATTGCATTGTTGACTACGTAGCACTAGGAGATAAAAAGTAACCCTCTACATAAGGTTAAAAACAAGAGGGATCAATGACCGACTCTTCTGAAAAACCCTAGATAGGTCAATATCATTCTCCGTCCTCATCTTTCTCTTTCTCATTCTCCTCTCTTTGGGTCATTAGCTCTACTCTCTGCCATAGGTGTATTGACACTTCAGAATTATTTACTCCTCCTTGTTAATCAAGTGGATCATCAATTTTGTAATTAAATAAAAAATATAGATACATACATAACCATGATTATGATGATGCAACTAGAGCCTAGATGTAGAACGAACGAAATTGTGTTAGTAGGGAAATAATAAGGAAAGTAGCGCGTGACTTCACACCATTCTTGCCTTCCAAGCACATTTTTATGACAGTATCCAGCTTCCCATAAAATATCCCCCTTGCCTGAATCAAGTTCAAATAAGCAGTAATCTCTGTACAAAGGAAAATAGAAAATCCGATCCATAGAAAGTAGAAACCAATACCCCCGGTCTATCTCTCAACTAAAAAACCGCCCCCGGTATTTGTTTCCGCTCACTTTCTTCCCTATAAAGTCCGCACCCATTCTTTTCCACTTCACTTCATACACAACAATTTCTCAATTACTTCAAAGCCTAGCAAAAAAAAAAAGAATTCACTCCTTCCTTTCCCTCTACAATTTTCTTCGCGAAATTTCGCATTTCTTTTCTTTGAAATGGATACCAATATTGGATCACTTGACAGCTGCAAACCTACTTCCAACGACGTTTGCAGTCCGGCAAGCGGTACCGTTTCTACCATCCAAGGATCCGTTTTCCCCACCATCATCAACTCCTCTGAAGCCACTTTGGGACGCCACTTGGCTAGGCGGCTTGTGCAGATCGGTGTAAGCGATGTTTTCTCTGTTCCCGGGGATTTCAACTTGACTTTGCTTGACCATTTGATAGCCGAGCCAGGGCTTAACCTCATCGGCTGCTGTAACGAACTCAACGCTGGGTACGCCGCTGATGGTTACGCTCGATCACGTGGCGTTGGCGCTTGCGTTGTCACTTTCACCGTTGGTGGGCTCAGCGTTTTGAACGCCATCGCCGGTGCTTACAGTGAGAATCTCCCTCTTATCTGCATTGTGGGTGGACCCAACTCCAATGACTATGGAACTAACCGGATTCTTCACCATACTATTGGCTTGCCTGATTTTAGCCAAGAACTTAGATGCTTCCAGACTGTAACTTGCTACCAGGTTAAATTCTCTCCTTCCCCCAGGTTTTTAATAATACTTTTGTAATTTTTTGTTGAATCAGGAAGATGATAAATACAGGATCTTTGGTTTTTGCTAGGCCGTGGTGAATAACTTGGAGGATGCTCATGAATTGATCGACACAGCTATTTCAACTGCTCTGAAAGAAAGCAAGCCTGTTTATATCAGCATCAGCTGTAACTTGCCTGCAATTCCTCACTCCACTTTTACCCGCGAGCCCGTTCCATTTTCACTCTCTCCAAAGTAAGCTTTTTTTCCCTCTTCTCTGTTCAAGTTCAAGATTGTTCAGTGATTAATTTTCACGCCGAGTAATTCTTTTTTTTCGAAATGGGTGTAGAATAAGTAATAAGATGGGATTAGAGGCGGCGGTGGAGGCTGCTGCAGAGTTCTTAAACAAGGCGGTCAAACCCGTTTTAGTCGGTGGACCAAAGCTGCGTGTTGCCAAGGCATGCGAGGCTTTTGTTGAGTTGGCTGATGCTAGTGGCTACGCCGTAGCGGTGATGCCATCTGGTAAAGGGCTTGTCCCTGAGCATCATCCTCATTTCATTGGGACATATTGGGGAGCTGTTAGTACTGCATTTTGCGCTGAGATCGTTGAATCTGCTGATGCTTACTTATTCGCTGGACCTATTTACAATGATTATAGCTCTGTTGGGTACTCTTTGCTTCTTAAGAAAGAGAAGGCGATTATTGTGCAGCCTGATCGGGTGGTCATTGGTAATGGGCCTGCATTTGGGTGTGTTTTGATGAAAGACTTCCTTAGAAAGCTTGCCAAGAGGCTTAAGCATAATAATACTGCTTATGAGAATTACCATAGGATTTTTGTTCCCGAGGGACAACCTTTGAAGGCAGCACCTAAAGAGCCTTTGAGGGTCAATGTTTTGTTCCAACATATACAGAAGATGCTTTCTGGTGAAACTGCCGTGATTGCTGAAACTGGGGATTCTTGGTTTAACTGCCAGAAGCTGAAGTTGCCCGCAGGATGTGGGTGAGTATTAGGGAAGGAACTTTTTATGTTATGAATTAAAATCCAAAGATGGGTTTTTTAATTTGACATTGAACTCAAAAACTTTTGCGCAGGTATGAATTCCAAATGCAGTATGGATCAATTGGGTGGTCAGTTGGTGCCACTCTTGGATATGCTCAGGCTGTTCCAGAGAAACGTGTCATCGCTTGCATTGGTGATGGTAGTTTCCAGGTACGTACTGTCATTTTGGCCACTGGATTTTGATATTTTTGTGTTGAAAAACGAATGCACCATAAATTGATTCAGATGTGCATGATGTTCTTGTTTTGGGTACATCTTTATAATGTTGGTGGTGATTGGTTCAATAGGTGACCGCTCAAGATGTGTCCACAATGCTGCGATGTGGGCAGAAGACCATAATCTTCCTCATAAACAATGGTGGGTACACCATTGAAGTCGAGATTCATGATGGACCATACAATGTGATCAAGAATTGGAACTACACTGCCTTGGTTGATGCAATTCATAATGGTGACGGCAAGTGCTGGACAGCCAAGGTGAGTCAAATTCAAACTTAGTACATTGCTTGAAAGAATAAAATCAAGTTCCTGACATTGAAAAAATTGCTTGATATAATACTAAAAATTTGATATTGTTTTAGGTATTTTGTGAGGAAGAGCTCATAGAAGCAATTGAGACGGCAACAGGAGCCAAGAAGGACTGCTTATGCTTTATTGAAGTGATAGTTCACAAGGATGATACTAGCAAAGAGCTGTTGGAGTGGGGGTCTAGGGTCTCTGATGCCAATAGCCGCCCCCCAAATCCTCAGTAAATTCTACAGTATGCCTTATGCTATAAGCTCTTGAGTTTCCGAATGCTGAGTTAAAAATCTGTAGTTTTCAACATTTTGCAAAATTTACGGAGTGGTTGCTCATGTTGGTGTAAATTCACTTTCAATTTCAATTTCAGTAATGAAAGCTACGTTCTGGTTTCTTTTCTCTTTGTCTTTTGTTAACAATTTGAGTAGTAGTGGAGGGCGACGACAGCGCAAATTTGACACAAAGAGAACCAGTTGGTATGATAAAGACGGAAAGGCGATAAATACAAGTATGTACTATGTAAAATTAGAGATAGATATTTCTTAGGTATGAAGAGAATTCATTGCTAAACCTGTAGGCTGTAGTGCATTGGGATTTGTTGGTGTCCAGGGGATCATATGACTTCTCTTCTTTAGATGCAGATTTTTTTTCCCTCAAAGATTTACGTGGACCATAGGGAAAGTTTAGAAAGCTGTGGTTTCCGTGAATTTAATGTGCGTTCCATAACACTCAAAAGTAGCATCCAATTCGGACACAAGGACAGTGAGTTGCATCATGATATTTCATTCAGGTACAGGTGCCGGCCTTTAAGGAAAAGAGCTAAAACCGGCCATTGAAATGTTTCCACCATCATAATCATATTCGTAGATTTGACATTTACGGTAACCTGTTTGTATAGTATTCTATGTGAAACACGATAACGTGGCTCCTATTTTGACCATATTGGTTGACTAAATTTTCCTCTTAAGAAAGAGAAAATCTTCCACTCCAACTATAGCTGTACCATATGTTTCTAGAATGTATATAGCGAGGGAAAATGTTATAAATAGTTCAAATATTAAAAAATCAAATGAAAAAGAAATAACACTCTATTAAGCATTTAGTAACAAAAAAATAATTTAAAATCAATTAAGCTCTCTTCCATTAATAAAAATTAACACTAATCAAATGATAAATTATCGTAAAAAGATTACATAAAGTACATGTTTAGAAAAGTGTTTTTTTGGTATAATTGTAGGTGTTATCATCCGTTTTACTGTTTCAATCTAATAATCTTCAAGTGATATTCAGGAAATGCCCTTTTAATAATATCGACTTTAAAATTTGAATTTGATTTAAATATCTCAAAGAAAAATCTACTTTCACTTATTAATTATGATGAAGTATTTTGCAGCCACCAATACAGTCATTAATTATGACGTCAATTTGGTCTCTCGAAGTTCGCATTGTGTCCTTGGAATAGCCTTCCTGACTTAATCAAAATGCAATGGGTCAAGCAATACTACAATAGATTAGAAAACACAAAAGCTGCAATGCACAACGTCACTGAGAAATTTCCATAGTTGATCCAGCAACATTTTGTGATTATTATCTCTTAAATCCTATGATGATTGGACCCTCCAGGCCTCTACGGTTCCCTCGGGGTCTGGGAGATGGACCTTTTTCCTCACCTGAGGCCCAACTCCGGGCCTCAATTTGTGAGGAAAGCAGAAATGTATGAAATGTTTTTTTTCTTCTTTTAAGAACAAACCAACAAAACGTATGGCAAGTTGTTATTGATGACACCAATACAATTAACAGAAATAATTTTTTGCAGAAATAGAAGGAATAGCAAACCAATTTCCAAGACAATTAACAACAAAGAATTTGAAAATTTTCATTTTTTTTTATTTTTTTAAGTCGTTTGCTTTTTATTTTTATTTTGCTCAACGATAATGTCAGTTTTGTTCTCATCTACTTTTTTCCTCTTCTATCAATTCTTTCTTTCTTTTTTTCATTCATTATATATGTTTTCTCTCTTTTCAGTTTACAAATTTATTTTTAGGTATTTTTATTGTCTTCACAAATTGTGATGGACAGATAACAATGTATGTTGTTCGCTAAAACTCCACCAGCCACCAGTAGTTTCTTTTAGAAAGTGGGTGGTTCTTCGTCAACTTCTTAATCTATTTTTATTTTGAGAGTATTTCAGAACAATAAATGATTTCACGAGTTAATTTGGACCTATGTTGTCCTAAGTTTTTATGCTCTTTTTGTTTGTTTTGTCATTATTTAATAAGTCTTCAGTTTTAAAAGTTTTTGTTTGCTCTTGTAGCACGTTTTTTAGTCTTGCTTATGCATGTAATCTTAGTTTTACAAGTGATTTTAGGGATGATTTTGTTGTCGTCCTCTTTAGTTTGATGCATATTCGATTCTTTTGTCGATTTTTGCTCATCGTTTTGGACCATCTGGGGCTAATTTCCTTACCGTATTAAGTGCTTGCAATTACTCCACATATATCGTGCTTGAGTTGTAACAAAATCAATTGTCAACATGTCATAATGTTCTATTGATGCTTATTATGTTGATGAATCTTATCCTTCACCATCTACGGCAAGTATTTGTTATTTTTTCACCTAAATTATATGGTTTCAATCAATTAATAAATTTACCTTTCAGATTTTTTTTTTCAAGAAATTCTCATTTCTCCACTCTCTAAGTAGAATGTTTAACTTATAATTTAACTATATTTTTTTTGAAGAAAGATTAAAGATTTTTCATTAAACCATCAATGAGTACAGAATTAAAGGCCCAAAACAAGGGCAAACAAGCATAACTTGAACCTAAGGGGAGTAAGTCCTAGTGTCACGGGGCTAGATCTTTAGTCTCGCAATCCGTGTAGCCTTAAGCGATCCTTTTTTGTAAACATGCCCAAGTCAACCTAACCACCACGATTGAGGATTCACTAAGGGAATTCCTCAAAGGCACCAACTTATATAGCGAAAGTTACTAGCCAAAAGAAAGCTTAGAAAACAACATAAAGCCACAAGAACAAAAACACCAAATGTTTGAGTAAATGCTCTTAATTATATTACTTTCTCTCAAAGAATATAATGAATGGAATGAATTCCAATAGATGAGTGTGTGTTTTACAAATGAGGGGAGACTCCCTATTTATAGTTGAGCTCCCTCACAATCAACGGATAAGATCAATCGACACCGACGAATGAGATTAGTCTATCTCTTAATTTATGGGATTTACAAGATTACAATATCAATCTAATCTTATCTAATCCTAAAGAAATGATTCTTCATTATCTTCTAAGATTAGTTCCCATATTTGTCAAGATGCCTTTTGTTGCCATATCTTCATTATTGGGTCACCCAGATTTCAATTTGATAGGCTTGACTAATAGTTCTCTGAATCGGACTAACTCATGTGGGCTAAATGATCCCAATATCAATGACAGACCTCCATGAGACTCATGATCACGGGCTCTAAACTCTGACCCGTGATACTAGACATCACAACAACTTCGATCGCCATTGCCTAAATCAGGGGAGAAATGAATGTGAGCCTAAAGTCATATTAAGTATCAATTTATTTAATAACATTATAATTATAAAATAAAAAACCCATTAATAAAAACATCATTAATTAATTTAACTGTTAATAAATAATAAGTTGACTTACGAAAGGTCAAATCAATGTATATTTAAAAAGTTTAAAACACTAAAAATTAATTAAAATTACTAAAAAAAAATCTATGTTCATCTTGTCTTCCAATATACTCTGATATATATATATCCATCACCATTACTCTTTTTCCTGCTTCACCTGCACATTTGTCCATTATCTTTGAATCTGAGTATCTGACAAATTAAGCTTAAAAAAATCCACCAATTGAATTTGTTAAGCTTTTAATTAGTGGAAAATTAATTTTTTTATATGCTCCTGTACCCATAATTTATATGAAAAATCAACTTGAAAATAGTTATTTTATTTTATTGACGAATATTTAATTGCTTGAACTAATGAAATAATTACACTAATACATAGAATATCACGTATACATCATGTTGATATACAACGATCATTTTTGAATTAATTTACATTTTGATCTAATGTACATAAATTAAATTATCAATTTTTTTAATAAAAAAAGTAAAATATAATTCGACTTTTAATACATTAACAAAGCGAATTTAAGGAGGCCGATTAGCCCCTAAATTTTGTAAAATTTCAATTTAACCCTTTTGATTTTTAAAAGTTTTTATTTTTACCTTATAAATGAGGCTTAAAAATAAGATAAATTTGTGTTTGACCCTCCCAAAAGTTTCTAAAGGTTTTTTTATTTGATTTCTTTTATAGAATTTATAAATTTTTATGATAAAATTGAGTAGATTTTTAGTTTAAATTGGCAAATTATATAAAATAGTATCTAAATATTAATATGATAAAATAATTATATTATTTAATACAAATCGAGCATTTTAACTTTTTTTTTAATATATTGATGTGAATATATCGGGAAATATTGTATTAAATGATTTTTTTAATAAAACAAAAGTAACTAAGGATAGATTTGAATGGGCAGAGTGTTTATCTATGATTAGTGTAAAAGTAACGGTAGTGATAAGATTAAATATTATAATAACATTATAGCGTGAAATAAAAAACAAATTAACTAGGTGCATCACGTCCAGTCAAACCCACGGTAAAAAGAGAAAGAAATGAAGAAATAGGCAAAAAGTCTAAAATGTGGTTGGTGGGTTGGTTGGTCTGATTCTAATAAAATAAAGGGGCGATGGGAGTGCCACCAATCAAGTCTTTGCTTTATTTTGATTAATTCCAAAACGTTAGCTAAAACTTCAAAAACAAGATGCTGGCCACAATGAGAAGTCTAACCAAAACAACACTAAAACAATTGCCGACAAAAACAGGGAACGCGTCTTGTATTAAACAACTACTGCATACAAGTACAACAACGCGGTTTTACCTTTGCAGCTTCTTTCTTTGCCTCTCCTCTTCCCCTTCTACATTTTTCTCCTGGTTGCCTTCCACTGCCAAACGGGGTGCCTTCTGGTCGCTCACCACTCACGCAAGATATGCTAAAACCTCATGCATGCCTCAACCTACTCCCACTCTTATCTTCATTTTAGTTGTATGGATATCCCACCATACCCTTACCAATGATGATTTCACCATTTTCATGGATTTTCTTTAATTCATTCCTAGTAGCAGCTTTCTTTACCATCCATCTAGTTTTGGTTTCAGGCCAATGTCAAAGCGACCAGGGACAGTTGTTGCTTGAGTTGAAAAGCAGCTTCAACTCTACTTCATCAGGAAAGTTACAGAAGTGGAATCAAACAACGGATTGCTGTTTCTGGGATGGTGTAACTTGCGATGCTAGTGGGCGGGTTATCGGGCTTGACTTGAGCAATCAATCGATTTCGGGAGCAATAGACAATTCGAGTGGTCTCTTCCGTTTTCAACATCTTCAACAACTCAATTTGGCTTACAACAGACTCATGGCCACTTTTCCTGCGGGGTTTGATAAGTTGGAGAATTTGAGTTACCTTAATTTGTCAAATGCTGGCTTTACTGGGCAAATTCCAGCTGTGATTTCGCGCATGACAAGGTTGGTTACTCTCGATCTATCTGTAAGTTCGCTTCTTGGAAGATCATTGACACTTGAGAAGTCAAAGCTGGAGATGCTTGTTCAAAATCTCACAAAACTGAAATTCCTTCATCTTGATGGGGTGAATATTAGAGCAACGGGAAATGAATGGTGTCGGGCCATATCATCACTAACTGATTTGCAAGTGTTGAGCATGTCCAACTGTAATCTTTCAGGACCTATAGATTCTTCAATTTCCAAGCTTCGATCTTTGTCAGTAATTCGCCTCGACAACAATAATTTGTCTACTTCAATTCCAGAGTTCTTTGCAGAATTCCCAAATCTGACATCCCTTCATCTTCGTACCAGTGGTTTGCGTGGAAAACTCCCAGCAGAAGTTCTCAAGATACCTACATTGCAGATTCTTGACTTGTCAAATAATGAATTACTAGAAGGTTCGTTTCAAGAGTTTCCTTTGAATGGTTCTTTTCAGACACTGACACTTAGTGGCACAAAGTTTGCGGGCCAAGTACCAGATTCTATCGGCAATCTTGGGCAATTGACAAGAATAGAGCTTGCAAGTTGCAATTTCAGTGGACCAATACCGAAAGCAGTGGAGAAACTTACTCAACTGGTCTATCTGGATTTTTCCAGTAACAATTTTTCTGGTCCAATACCATCATTCTCATCGTCAAGGAATCTTACACAGCTAAACCTTGCTTACAATCAGTTAAACGGCACAATTCATTCCACAGATTGGTCAGTTCTCTCTAATCTAGTAAGTATTGACTTACGAAACAACAAGTTAAGTGGAACCATTCCACCTACTTTGTTTGGCATTCCATCACTGCAGAAGATTTCCCTTTCCCAAAATCGATTCAATGGCAGCCTTGGTAATCTCCGTGGTACGACTACTTTACTGCTTGATACCCTTGATCTAAGTAGCAACATGTTACAGGGGAAATTTCCAATGTTCGTATTTGAGCTTCAAGGTCTTAAGATCCTGACAATTTCTTCAAACAAGTTCAGTGGGTTCATACAATGGACTGACATTCAAAAGTTGAGGAATCTTTCCAACCTTGATCTGTCATATAACAACTTGTCTATTGATGCAACTTCTACTAATTCTGCCTTGTCTACCTTTCCCAACATTACCACATTGAAGTTGGCTTCCTGCAACTTGAAAAAATTCCCTGGTTTCTTGAAAACTCAAGTCAAATTAAACCATCTAGACCTTTCGAAAAACCAGATGTCGGGGGAAATACCCAATTGGGTTTGGGAAATTAGAAACCTTGCTTATTTAAATCTTTCTCAGAATTCTCTTATGAAATTTGAAAGACCTTTCCTGAGTATTACCTCTACACTTACTGTTGTCGACCTTCATGGCAACCAGCTCCAAGGGCAAATAGACCGTCTTCCACAATACGCCACCTATCTGGATTACTCAAGAAACAATTTCAGCTCTGTTTTGCCACCTGATATTGGTGACTTCCTTCAGTTTGCCTATTTCTTCTCCATCTCAGATAATAACTTCCACGGGAGTATCCCTGAGTCGATATGCAAAAGTTCATATCTTCGAGTACTTGATTTGTCTAATAATTCCCTGAGCGGGTCTATTCCTGAATGCCTGATTGAGATGAGTGTGTCTCTTGGAGTACTGAATCTAAGGAGAAACAATCTTAGTGGCGACATTTCTGACACATTTCCAGAGAACTGTTTACTACAAACTCTAGTTCTCAATCGAAACTTACTGCGAGGAAAGGTTCCAAAATCCTTGGTCAGTTGCAAAATGCTGGAGGTTCTAGACCTTGGAAACAATCAGATCAATGATACATTCCCATGCCATTTGAAGAATATATCCAGCTTGCGTGTCCTTGTTTTAAGAGGCAATAAATTTAATGGGAACGTGCATTGTTCAGAGAAGAGCCCTTGGCCTATGCTTCAGATTGTGGACTTATCTTCAAACAGTTTCAGTGGTAGACTGCATGAAGCATGCTTGTCGACCTGGAAGGCAATGCAAGCTGCTGAAGATGAAACTCTATCAGAGCTTAACCATCTCCGTTTTGAAGTTCTAAAGTTAAATAAAATTTATTATGAGGATGCCATAACAGTTACCATGAAAGGTTTAGAGTTAGAGCTGCTGAAGATCCTAACTGTGTTTACCTCCATTGACATTTCAAGCAACAATTTTGAAGGGCCAATACCAGAAGTGATTGGAACATTCAAAGCTCTTTATGTCCTTAACTTTTCACATAATGCTTTGACAGGGTCGATCCCACCATCTCTAGGAAACCTGTCTCCGCTGGAGTCTTTAGACCTCTCAAGTAACAGTTTAGATGGTGAGATTCCTATCCAGCTAGCAAACCTCAATTTTCTTTCATTTCTTAACGTCTCCAACAACAAGTTAGTAGGACAGATCCCAAGAAGCACCCAGATTCAATCATTTTCAGAAGCTTCATTTGAGAACAATAAAGGATTGTGTGGGCTTCCTCTAACTACAGACTGTGTAAATGGAACTTCCCCAACACCACATACAACCCAAGAATTTCAACCAGAAGATGAATTCGATTGGCAAGTCATATTCATTGGAGTGGGGTTTGGTGTAGGAGCAGCTCTATTTGTTGCACCCTTAATATTTTGGAAGACAGCAAGTAAATGGGTTGATGAGATTGTTGATAAAATCCTTGAAGTAATCCTTCCAAAGATGGGTCGGACTTACACACGTCCTGGTGACAGGAAGGTTGATGAGGATGAAAATCTTGAAGAAGACAACAAAGGAAGTGATGAAGAAGATGAACAGAGTCAGGAGACAACTGAAGAATTTCGCGGGAGATATTGTGTGTTTTGCTCCAAACTTGACCAAACCAGGAAGAAGGCAATTCATGACCTGAGTTGTACCTGCTATGATTCCTCATCTTCATCTCCTTCTTCTTCCACCTCTTCTCCCTTTTCTCCTTAGACCCTTTTTTTCCTTCTTATTTCTATGTTTTGTATATAGAAGACGAATGAACATGTAATTTCGGAACCTCAGTAAATAATATACTGAAATGAACGATTTACTCTTCTAACTCAATATACCGATTCACAAATTGCATGCTGCTTAACTTCCCTTACAAGCAAATTCACCATGTGACTTAAACAAAAATTTTCATTCAGGAATTTCGCCGAACACATGAATGCTCATAAATAATAAAAGAAGCCATGAAAATTTTAAGAACAATAAAGATCAAGATTTTAAAAACCAGTACTTGAGTATTTATCGACTGCCTTGAATCCGTCTATGCACCTAAAAGACAGCGTCCTCTTCCCCTTCCCTTCTCCATTCCCCGCCGAAACTCTGCTACTTGATCGACAAACAACGTTTGTTTTGGTTTAGTCATTTATAGAGGAGGCTAGGTTGGGCCTCTTCATGTTTGATAGTACACCTACAGCTTTCGAATCTATACTCTCTGATTAAAGCCCATGGCTTCCATGAGGTTGGGCTTATACAGCCGAGTCCCGTATAATTCGAAGTTGACTGTTTCTTCAGTCTTGGTCAAATTATTACAATCCATCCCTTTACTTACCTAAGCTGGTGATCTAATCCAATTCATTATTTATTTATGTGCTAATATATATTATATATTCCTAGTAATTTCCCGGTACCTTCTTCTTTCTTTACCGCCTTCATACTGAAAAGGGATCAAGGCACTTTTTTGAGTAATTATTGGCTTCATGCATGCGCGGGTTAATGTTCCTGTGGGCGTTGATTGGAGCAATTGTTGTATATAAAGAGTGAAGAGCATTTAGGGCTCGTTTTATGCCTTCCATATGGGTATTGGAGCTTCTACCCCCAAGACTTCTTCTGGTAATACTTTTATGTTCCTATTTTTTTAGTTTTTAGCTTCATTTATCATGTTCGTAATTGGACTATCCGTGTTAACACATCTTGTTTTTAACTTTTAGATTTGTTTTGGGTATCTTTTAACATTTCTGAAAAGATTTAAGCTTTGATTGATTGTTGGATTGGATGTTTCCAACTTGGTAAGAAAAAAGCTGTACTTTCCTGTTGTATTGTGATGCTTGAAATTGATGTGTTGTTGTCTTCATCGGGTGATGGCAGGCGAATTGAAGAAAGAAATTGCTCAAAAATCTAGTCTGGAAACTGATAAGCAAAGGGTCTTGAGTAGAGGGAAAGAGAAAGACAAGTCAAAGGTTGAGGAAACAGGGACGGCCAAAGAGAAGGCTGAAGAGGCCAAAGCTAGCAAAGAAAATAAAGTTGAGTTTGTAAGGGAAACTGAAGAAAGATCAAAGGCTCTTGTTGCAATTGCTGGAGTCAGAAAAGCAGTTGACAAGCTTTCTGAAAGAGTGAGTTCTTTTGCTTCTTGTATTTATTAGCATGGACAGTAAAGTCTATATTGTATATCCATTGGGACTTGATTAGATTTTTCTTTTTCTCATTTGGTTTTCTGATAGGTGGTTGCATTAGAAAGGGCTGTGAACAGTGGGACAAAGGTTTCTGATGAGGAATTTGATGTATCGGCAGAGTTACTCATGAGAGAGCTGCTGAAATTGGATGGGATTGAGGCTGAAGGAGAAGCTAAGCTACAGCGGAAGGCTGAGGTTTGTATTATAGGCTTTAGTTTTACTATATATTATTTATGGAAAATGTTGTCATGTTGCATCATTTGGTATATAGATATAGCTATAACCAATGGCTAGAAAGTTTTGCTTGAACTGATTATGAGTTGTGTTTATACCCTCTTATCTAAGTTGTTTCTTGCACATGACCTGAACCCTATGTCCCTTATGTGGATATTGATTTTATGGTGGTAAGCTTTAAGTGATTGTATTTAATGCCACTCTAGGACTACTCTACATGAGAAATTTAGGACCATTATAGTTTTATATTTCAATGAAATTGCGGTGCGAATGGGGATACTCGGTCCCTGGTTCTTGTATCTTCTCATTTGGCAATGCTTAGTGAGGCCTTGGTTCCAATATCTGTTGTCCTTGGAAGTGCTTTTGTTGGTGATGCTGGAACACTTCCAATTATGACCAAGCACCAGCAAAACCATGATGGGTCCTATGATCTTGTAGGCATACATCTTGAGCAAGTCTAACACAGCAAGCCCTTTTGCATTGTGTTGAAAGAGGATATGGTTCTATGCAGTGGATAGGTTAGGCAATGCTTAACCTTTAGACCAGGTTTCAAGCTTTACAAAATTGTGAAATCTGTATCTAGCCGATGATTAATGCATATTTCTGCTGCATGCTGTTGTATGAACTCATTGTTCCCTTGATCAGGTGCGTCGTGTCCAAAACTTCCACGAGACACTGGACAAATTGAAGACAACAAATTCCAAAATGTCTTAACAATAGTGGCAAAGCTACCATTTGACCCTGGAATGAGAAGCTTGACTGTCCCTCACCTATGTTATCTTTGACAAATCCGAAGCAGATGGAAACAGTTTGATTAGTTAATATTTGCCCAATTCTTTATCCTATAAAACTTATTTGTTTAACGTAACACATGTATCCCTTATTATGATTCATTAGTGCCTTGTTAATGAATTGTTCCTTTACTTGAGCTGCACCATTATCAGAGTATATTGGACATAATCTTAAGTAAATAGAATTTATTGTTGTTGAAATATAACTATTGACAAACACATCTGAAACAAGAATACATGAAATCTTTGTCACTGATGATTGGCCGATGCTTTTGAAATTTTGAACCCCTTTCTTCTCATCTATGATAATGTTCTAGCAAAAAGTGGAAACAATAAATATAAAATCTTTTGAAAAAAAAGAAGGAAAATGTGATATATTATATAAAATAAAAAAATTGAGAGCAGTGAAAACTTCATAAAAGAACTTAAAAAAGAAGAAGAAATGATATCGGTGCATGAATCTTGTTATTATTCACTCACATGAGATTTATATATATCAAATATTATTTTTTAATATCTAATTGTAAAAAATTTCTTTTAAGTAAAATCTGTTTTAAAAGAAAACCAACAAATATTATTTAGAGAAACATAGATGAATAATAATAATAAAATGAATATAAAAAATAATTTTTAAAAGAAAGCAGCATCTTTTAAGAGGAAGGAGGATTTGGTTAGGTTCAGAATAGAACGCATGGCCTGATGTGAAATGTTGTTGACATGAGCCTTTAGCGCACCAATTGGTTTGAGAAATATAGAAGCTCCCTCTCTGCTAAGATGTTGAGGCTAGATTGCGGTGTGGTATTGATATGATATTTGATTTTTTCTTAGTGCGTCCAGGTTATAGGCTGTTTTATTTTGACTATTTTATCATGCAACTTGTGCATGAGATCAAATTCCAGCTACCCAGTCCAATCATGCTGATTCTTTCTTTAAAGACGATTAGGCAGTGTTCCTGAAAGCAAGTCCTAAATTGAATTTGGTTGGAAGCACTAGTTACCACATTTCACCATTGAATCATTAAAGTCAAATTGAGAAGCTTCTTTTTCTCTGTATAATTAACTTAAAAATCGGTCATTGAATTTTAATTAGATTGACAAAAGTATTGATGTTGATTGTAAAATTTTAGGGTTGAAAGCTGATGTGGTGTTTGTTGATGTTTATTGTCACAAACTTCCACAAGTCGATATTTCTTTTTCTTCCATTGATTAGTTTAACCCACCATCATACAAAAGATGGAGTGGTCCAGGAGGATGGTTAGCAACCCAACCAATAAGGCAGCATCCTGTCCCAGTGCTCCAAGATATAAGATTTGAAGGTTGACTAATACATATGGATTGAATTCAAGTCCCTACCTTTACAAACTAATACAGTTAAAAAATGAAAAAATAACAAGTTTGAGTGTTGGATATCTATCTGCCGTTGCTCATAGAACTGGAAGAGAAGCCAGCGATGGAAGACAAGCGATGAGATTTTGTGAAACTATCAGAAGAAATTGTTTCCAAGAACTTCAAGTAAGTTTCATCTCTAGAATCAAACGCCTCCCAGTTATCAATGGAAGGAATACGTTCATCCCCGTTGAGGTAGCGCACGATTTTGCTCATGCTAGGCCTAACTTCAGGCTTTGGATGAGAACAAAGAAGACCCAACAGCAGGACCAGCTTCACCTCTTCCGTTACATGACTGGACTTCAACTTAGGGTCCATTGCATCAAGAATATGACCCATTTGGTGGCACTCTATCACCCAATCTACCAAGAAGAAGTTCCTCAAATCAACTGGCTTTCTCCCGCTAACAATTTCAAGGAGCAAAACCCCATATGCAAAAACGTCTGAGCTAGTAGAAGCCTTGCCATTGCGAGCCAGTTCTGGTGCAATATACCCAATAGTGCCCACAATGTTTGTGGTGTGCGAAGCTGTACCATGATCGTACAACCTTGCAAGGCCAAAGTCCCCCAGCCGCGCATTCATGTCAGCATCTATTAGAACATTGCTAGACTTCACGTCTCTGTGGATTACCACCAACTCCCATTCTTCATGCAGATAGAGTAGTCCCGCAGCAATGCCTTTAATGATATTGAATCTTTGTTCCCAGCTTAACACAAAGCCTTGTTCTTGATTGAAAAGGAGGGAATAAAGGCTTCCGTTGGGAATGTAATCATAGACCAGAAGAAGATCATTCTTTCGCTTGCACCATCCTTGGAGATAAACCAAATTCTTGTGCCTTAATCTTCCTAAGCTTTCGATCTCCGCTACGAATTCTCTCAGACCTTGGATTGAACTTTGAGTTATCTTTTTAACAGCAACTTCAGTTCCAGTTGTAGGCAACACACCTTTGTACACTGCAGCAAATCCTCCAACTCCTATTATCTCGCTCAGCTGGAAACCCCTTGTTGCTGCATAAAGATCCTTGTATCGGAACCGGTGAGGACAATCTAATTCCCAATCTTCAAGATCCTCGTACTTGGCATTCCTTTTGTACAACGTAAAATAGATCAATATTCCCAACAATAAAACAGTCACGGTGGATAAAGCAACAATAAGACCAATGACTCGAGGATCAAAAGAAGATCCATCGTTTTCTTTTAACGGTGCCAGAGGTAGTCGGGAAGTATCGAGTTGGGCCGCTGTTTCATTCGTGGAGAAGCTCCATCCTAAGATGTAATGAGAGCTCGACTTTTGTCCCGTAGATGCAGAAAAGCCAACGTACATGGTTTCCTGAATAAAAGGTGTTAAGTCAATGGGATAGGAAATGAGAGGCTTAGAGGGTTTGCTTTTGTGAAAGGGGTAGATTGTAACATTCACAAAGTTGCCATCATATTCTATCCAGGCCTGGATGCGATCACCGCTCTCCAATACCATTTCCTCCTTTCGCTCTGTGCTATCGACATAATAAGCGGCGGGTTCCGTCTCGTTCGAATACATGGTATTGATGTTAATCCCAACATGATTTCCTTGGCTGTCTAAACCGTCATTGAATCCATTGACAGTATCGAATTCCACTGCAACAATATGGTTGGAGGATGACCCATCCGTCTCCGAGTTGAATATTCCCATGAAATGCCCTGTTAGAGCTCCGGGGAACTGCTTGGAAGGGGATAACGTGAAAGCAAGGCCATGGCCTCCTCGCCCTGAGTTTGGAGTAACGATAGCTAACACGAAAGTTGTGCTAAAAGAAGAAGCTTTGGGAGAAGGTGAAGACTTGTTGTCCAACATTTGTATTGGTTCTGAATAGAATGCATGGCCAATAACGTGACGTGAATCGTTTGTCAGCTCTAGGGCGCCACTGGGCCTACTAATAGAAGCTCCGTCAAGGGTAAGCTTGGGTTCACTTCCATTGAAACCATGGAAGATGAAATTTGTCGGCTGAGGTTGGGCAATAACTGGGAAGAAGATAAACCAGAAGAGAAGGAAAGCCATGTTATTTTTTGAGCTAAAAAAGTTCACTTTCGAACAAATAATAAAAAAGTTCACTTTTGAACAAATAATAAATAGATGAAATTAGTCACCAATGGATGACTTGAACATTTCAAAGTCATCCACTGATCAAATGTCATTGGCTCAAAACTGATGATCTGAGCAGTTGCCGTGGGGAAGTGGGGGTTTGAATTTTAGGGACTAGCTTGAAATATTGACCCATTAGTAATTTATCATGGAATTTCCTTTTTATTTTTATTTTGTTTTATCACCATAATAAATATTTTGGGTTGAAAATAGAGCATATTATTGTGTAAAGTGGGATTAGAATATTGTGACAAATTCGAAATTTCTTAAAAATGCAATTATTACGTAACTGTGCAGTCATGCAAGGCAAAGAAGTTCAACCGTGAAATCAAGTAAAATAACGGACTATTTTTGACTTTACCTTAGGTTTAGACCTAAAAAGGTAAACCCAATGAAAATAAATAAATAATACTTAAAACCAACCAACCAACGCTTGATCATTGTTAATAAATATTTATTTAACTTTTTTAATTTTAAATAAATATATTTATTTGATTTTTAAAAAAATTGTCATTGATGCATTTTTGCATGAAATTTAAAATTAAAAAATATTCATTTGGAAACCCAATAAGTAGCTCCAGTGAAAAAGAGGATGCTGTTCATCCGAAGGGTTCCGGGTTCGAGCATTTGTGTATGCAAGGTGTGTGTGCGTTGTCAAATAGTTAAAAAAATATGAAAAGATATCACCATATAATCACACCAATATATTAAAAAAATATTTGCTTGGTAACCGCGTGATACAAAAATGATATTACAATTGATTTGAATTTAACAAAAAATGTTAATGTGATTAACAATTCTAAATATTCACGTAAACATTTTAATTAGAAAAAAAATATTTAGACTAACGTTAAGATACCAAATTATATAAAAAATAAAATATAAAGATTAAATCTTAAATCTTAAATTTACGTGTTGTATAAAAATTGACTATTTTTTGTATAATCTAAAAAATTAAATAAATCGAATATGTTAATAATGTCAAAAAAAATAGCCATCTAGGTGTGCCATAAAAAAGGCCTAGTATAAAAATTAAATCTCACAAATTTGAGTGTAGTACTGAAATTGATGTTATATAATTTGAAAAGTAGAGGGATGAGAATTAAAATTTAACCATTTGTTAATAATAATTATAAATAGGTAAGGTGACATGTAGGAATGCTAGTGGGATGGGTTTTGCAGGGCCCAGTCTCACTTCACATCCAATTAGGCGAGGATGGATACAAGTTTCGCGGGCGACATGGGGGGATGGAGAAAAAAATTAAATTCACCGTGGGTGGTGGGATAGACGTGGGTATGATATTCTACTTACCTCATCTCCACTCACCTCGCATAATATAATAAACATATTTAAAAAAATAAACATTTATAAAATATTTAATTTTGATAATAATATTTAACTCACATTCACTGTTAATTTTTTTAAGAAAAAAAAGAGAGAGCACTCCATAGTTTCTCATCCAGTTTTAACACACCTCACTCTTTCAGTTGGAATAATATCACATATGTGGTGGAAAGTTCAAAGAAGTATTTCATACTTTTTTCATTAAAAAAATTGATTTATATTTATTTAACTGATACTTATAAATATATTATATGAAATGGGTCGCGGGATGGATATAACGGGAATTAAGTGGGTTTGAAAACTCACGTAGGTGGTGGAGCAGGAATAGTTTTAACCTTGCGAGTCACGGGACGGGAATAATTTTAAGTTTTGTATCCTCATCAGATCGCGAGACGAGAATGATGATGAAAATTATTGACAATGATGGATGCGGAGGGAGCACCCCGCACCCGCTCCGCCTAATAGCCCAATTGACATCCCTAGTGAAATGTTACAAAATGAGAAAAATACATGATGGTAGCTTGAGCGGGGCACTGAATGTAGTAAGCCCATCTCTAGGCCCACATACAGTACCACAACAGAAGAAGAATCAACCCAGCATAAAGATGAAACTGAACGCCTCCACCTCTGCTATATCCATAGACTCAGATCTTAGCAAACTGTCACTTCTCTTTATTTTCCCTCTCTCTGTTTTCTGTATTATACCTTGAAAGAGAGATTCATAATTTCTTTAATCTGTTCGGTCCAAGAAAAGAAGTTCAGAGTTTTATAAGTAAGGATTACTTTTGATTATATTATTTTCCTGGAAATAAAACATATGCATGCTGTTCAATCCCATGAAATTCAACTCCTTTGGAATCAATAGTGACCACTGATTGATGAAATAGTCTTAAATAATATTTGATTAGAAATGATTTGTTTTTTTCAAGAGCCAAATAGGTAAAATGAATTTTAATAGGAGAAAACTACAAACTAAGCCGGCTGGAATGAAAACAAAATATTAGTATTTTACTACCATAAATTAAAATAAAATTGCATCATTAATAAAAGTTTAATGAGAGAGAAGCTTAAATTCAGTCTGCATACGTTTAAATATTTTTTAATTAAATGTTTTGAAATTTTTTAGATTTTTAAGCTCTTGTTAAAGTCTCAAATAATTTGTTGTTTAAATATTTTTTAAAATTTATATACATCATGTGTATGTGTCACGATGCTAGAATTTTAGTTTGGTAAATTGTGTGACCTTAAGCGAGAAAAATTCACCTAAGACCCCTAACTTTTGAAAAATGAGAATTCACTCGAAAACTCTCTAAAGCACCGAAAATAAAGCGAAAGCAACAAAAAAAAAACTTGAAAGTCACAAGAAAGCAATACACACAAAGTATTTGAGTAAATGCTCTCAAATATATTCTTTTAACTTAAGAATAAAATATAATTGAATGATTACAAAGGAAAGAAAAGTTTCTGCTCTTCAAATATATCGGTACAAATTGAATTAGTACTTATCTAGAACATGAAGCATTGACCATTGTAACTCTAATTCTGTTGGATTGTTTCACCGGTCCATCAAAATTTCAAGTAGATAAGTTTCTTTATATGCTCCACGAATCAAGTTAATTTAAGTGGATCAAACGAATCATATTTAATTAGCTAACCTTCATGAAACATTCCGTGTACATTCATTACCGTCTTTCCAAAAGAAAACCTTCGAAGTTGCCTAAAATAAAAGCAGCTTGCTAAGAAATTGAAAATGAGAAAAAGCAAAATTATTCCCATTAGCAATAAGTATATTTGGTTAAAGAAAATGAAAAAAGGAATGAAGTGGTTGAAAGCTTTTTCGTAGTTAATTCCTGGAAATAAGATTAATTAATTACTAATGCTGCTTGCATAATAAGATAATTAATGAGCACAGAAGGACCAAAAGTAAGGTAACCTTCATTAAGTAATTGACTGAAAGAGACATGGTCTGGAATTTTTCAACTTTTCCATGCAGCCTGCTAATTTTACTGCTTCTTTCTTTCTTAAACTCGAATAAAATATGTTGACAACAACGAGGAATTGATTCCTCCAGCCACAAACCATTGGCATTACTTCCTTTGAAGGACCAATATAACCTCACAAGCTCTTCTTCATATATTTTTTTAATGAAGGTTATTTTCCTATTCAAGTTCTCTTCCTTAACTAAAAAATTATAAATTATGGATTAAGTTATCCTCTGAGAAGCTGCCAGGCAAGGAAGACGACCCAACAGGGAACCTTGATGGGATAAAACTCTTTAAGAAATCGGGTGAAAGTGATTGGAAGTTGTTTTCTTTAATCAAATTTATATATATACTCGAAAATTAAAGGGGCAGTCAACTCAAAACTCAACCTGAAATAGTATCTTTCCAAGTTCTACACCTGTAAAAGATCATCAAAAAGATGATGCTATCAGATAATTTTCCACCTTCAGGGCCATTCGAAAGCTTCTTGAATTCAAGCTTTGATCTGTTCGAAGTGCAACCATATGGGCTCAATATGGGTAAAAAATTTTATGGTTGTGAATTCTCTTCCTCATTCAATACCAGGGAGGATTCCCCCAAAATTTCCCATTTCTCTACAATGTTCTCTGGTGAGATTTTCCCATGTAATGATCATCTTCAGGAATTTTTAGTTCCCTTGGAGGGGCTTGAGTCTATGTTGACTGATGGGATTGAGGATCTATATGATTGTTTGGATGAGGGTGAAGACAGCTTTGGTTCAATGATGCCATTGTCCTCTCAAAGTCAAGATGTATGTAGTCCTAGTGCATCCATAAGATCTAGTGAGGCATCCACTGATATGACATCAACCCAATCATCACTTACCCTGCCTGGAGATTCCATGGAAATCGATAATCAATTGAGCTTATTTCATCTTCTCAAGGCTTATGGAGAGGCCACAGAAAAGAACCAGTCAGAGCTTGCGGAGGTGATCCTAAAGTGCGTGGGTGAAAAAGCTAGTCCAGTAGGTGAAACTTGGGAAAGGATTGCATTCAATTTGTCTCAAGATATTCAACATCAAAGTCATTATCTAATGCAAGAGTCTAGCAAGAACTTTGAGGCAGCCTTCAGGGTATTCTATCAAGTGTTTCCATATTGGAGGTTTGCTCATTTTGCTGCTAATTCTGCAATCCTTGAAGCGATGCCGAATGATGCAGACACGCTCCATATAGTGGATTTCAACATCGGTGAGGGAATTCAGTGGCCTCCGGTGATTGAGGCGATGGCATGGAAACACAAGTCTTTGAGACTGACATCGATAAGATGGGAAGAGGAAGACTCTGCTCACTCTCCATGGAGATTTAAGGGCACAATGAGGCAACTTTGCGACCATGCCAAGTCTTTTGGTCTAAAGTTGAAAGTGGAAGAAATGGGAATCCATGATTTGGTGAATGAGCTAAAGATGAAGAAACGAGGTGGGGCTGGAGAATGGTTGGCCTTCAATTGCATGGTGGGGATGGGAAAAGGCAAGAGCAGGAAGATTGTAAATGAGTTTCTAAACGTAGCGAAAGAAGTATTGGCAAGTTCAGGCAGCAACGTTTCAAGAGACAGGGGGGTCATAACATTTGGTGATGGAGATGCTTGCGAAAAACTAAAAGACTGCTCAGGATTTGGCACATTCTTTGATGGCCAATTGATGCACTACCAAGCTGTTTTAGAATCGATGGAATCCAACTTCGCAAAGCACCTGGTGCAAGCAAGAATGGCAATGGAGTGTCTGTTTGTAGGACCTAATATATGTGGTCAAGCATGGTTACAAAAGTGGAAGGAGATAAATGAAAATTGCGATTTTGATGCAGGCACCGCATTGGAGGGTTTGAGCGTGAGCTCAGAGAGATTAATGGAAGCTAAAGAAATAGTGAGAGAAAGGGATACATTATTTGAGGTGAGCCTTGGAGGGGTTTCTGGGAACGAGTTAGCCTTGGAGTGGAGAGGCATTAAACTAGTCAGAGTCTCAGCTTGGAGAAACACACAACTGTAGGGATTATTTATGTTCAAATTGTATAAAGCAGGTGAATACAGGATTTCTACATTGTTATCAACATAATGTCTGTATATTTTTATCAAATATCAATTAGGATGTATATTTTCTAGTTAACAAAAATCCTCTCAACATGTACATTTAAAGCAGAACTTGATGAAAAAGGCTAGTTTGGATTAGATTTTGCGTTTATGTGCAATTAAGAACCATCATCATCTAGTCAAATAGCACTCAAACAGCAATGGTTATCTTCAATTAAAGCAGGGAGAAGGAGAAGCTAAAGTGAATCCCATAAATCAGTAACCATGTGATAGAGTATGGTGTATCAGCACTCAGCAACGATGCCTACATACGAGGGAATCGACAAAAAGGTTATATATTCTCAGATTTTCTTGTAGTTTTTCACTAATTAGCATAGCAAACCGGATAACTGGGAGTTGCCTTTTTCAATGACTTGTTCATTAGTGGTAGTGGGTGGCAAGCCTCGGGCACTTGTTCTCCCTTGTATGCATTGCAGACGTAGGTAACGAAATTCTTGAAGTCCTGTTATTCACCAAAACAGTAAGAGTCGAGACATGATAGGACCATAAAAGTGACGTTATAAGATAGAAAACGTAGTGACTAGTGACCTCTTGTAGAGGTTGACCGTCAACAAGCACCCATGGCACAAACTTATGTGGTGGATTAAGCTGAGCAGTTTCAGCAGCATACTGGTTCTCAAGCTGTAAACAGAATCACACAATGGATAGTAGAAGAACAAAGTAACATGAAGAAAATCATAAATAGAGATTATAAGCTCATGAAACTAAACTAACCACATTTCCATAGCCACTTTTATAGCAATCAATGGGAACTGCGGCCAGTCCAGTCATATTAAAACAATTAATCCACTCATTCAGCTTGTTGGCTGAGGCCAGACGCTCAAGGCAGAGAATGAAGCTCAAATGCTGCTCCTGCATTAAGAAATCACAAGAAAAAAAACCAAGTGCCTCCATCGTCAATTATATTTGCAGTGTAATGCAAAAAATGTATTTCTCCTTTTAACTTTTGTTGGTATGGAAATGAAGGCTGAATTGAAGAAGAATGTGGATATTCTTAGGCTTAGAGGAATAGAGGGTTTACCTCGTTAGGATATACTGAGATGGTGCAGGCTTCAATAGTATTTAAGAGGCATTCATCTGGGCCATGCTGCAAGGTAATACGGATTAAAAGCAATGGCTGCAAATCTGAAACTTGTTCTAAGAAGGAAAACAGAACTTTAAAAAGGATTGAAAAGTGAAAACCCTTCTTTTTGCCGAGAGAATATATGCTTGAAATGAATTGAAGGAAGCCAATCGTGGTCCCCTATTGAAGATGATAGAGTAGGAAAGTGAATTGAAAAGAACCTGGCAAAGGAAGGAGCCGTCACTTTGCAAAACAGCGTTGCCCCATGGAACCAGCCTGAGGTTGACGATGGAAAAGAGTCGGCTGTGAAAGAGCTTGACCAGATGGTTGACTATGAAGTCAGAGCAATAAGGGCAGAGAGTTTCGTAGTAAACTGAAAGAGTGACGTTTTGAGCATGACATGGCCATATCCCAATAAACAAGGCCAACAGCATACAGGTGAAGAATCCAGGAGACGCCATTTGCAAAGACGCATAGGTAATGTTGACAAGTTTTGGTTTGAGTTCAACTTGTGGAGAATCGCCTCATACCATACGCACTTTGAAAAGCTTACAAAAGTGTCACCTTTATGGGGCATTGGTATTACCTTCTTTTTTTTTCAGCTTCTTTTCTCTCAAATCCTTTTGCAGATTTCTTTCTTTCCTTTATGTTCTTCTGCTTTTGGTATGAAAAAGAAAAAGAGAAATATGAGTGGCATTGCAGTTTTTCTTTTTAATAAGGAGTAATTCTGTAGTTGGAATATTTGGTTGCTGCAATGCAAAGTTGTGAAGGTCATCGCCTTCATAATGAATAATATTCTTATTCATCACTCACAATCAAGTTTTCAATATATAAAATGCAAATATTACTACTTTATGTATATATATCCAAAATGAGAGTAACTTTTTCCCCTTCAAAGAAAGGAATAAAGTCTAGTGGGATGGGAATGGATTGTATGAAATAACATATTATTCTTTTTCAATAGTTCAATGTCACGTCAATAATTTTATCTTGAATTTTCAAGATAAAAATACTGATGTGTTATTAAACTATTGAAAAAGTATCACTGTTTCATATAATTTTTTTTCGGAACACACATATAAACTTAAATATTTTCTTTTACAATTACAATTTTTGTGGATCTAATAGTAGAAATTTAAAAAAAAATAAAAAATACACGTATGAATTTGTAATATTATACATCAACTTAATTTAAATATTTCAATTAGAAAACCAAAATCTTAATATTCAACTTAATTTGTAATAATATGCATTTTGGGCCCTGTCAGAATTCAGTACAACACATTTGGGCCCATAAAGGCTTACTTATAAAGACCCAATGTGGAAAGATTTTTTCGTAATAGGCCCAATTACGAAAACTGTTCTACATTATAAAAAATGTGAAGCATCGACCAGTTAGGGTTTTTTGTTAGCCCCTCGCGTCATCGTCTTCAAAGAACGCTTTACCATCAAAACCAGCTAGCTAAATCAGCCGCATTTCACCAGGATGGTTAGTTTATGCTTTCTCTAGCCTTTCATTTTTCTTTTTGATTATTTATTATGTGTTTGCACTCTCTTATTGTTTGCTTTTGCTAAAAGAAATTTGCTTATTCCAGATTATTTTCTTTACTCACTGTTATTTAATGCCTTTGGCCTTGTTTCTGAATGAATGAAGTAGGCTTGATTTTTTTATAAAAACCTCCTTCATTTTTTTTTTGTGATTCACATTATGCTTATTCGGATCTGGTAACTACGCCTTTCTGTTACCTGTTTTTTGGAGGCTAACGATCTAATTCCTCTTTTAAGTGATAATTGATATAAACTGATGATATAATGTTTGGAACGGAATCTCATATCAAAATTCTCTCTTCCTGTTTTTCTGTTTTCCTATTTTTTAAATTGCTACTGTTAAAATCTGCTTATTTTAGGTTTAACTATGTAATTTGTGAATGTGCAGTCTTGCTGTTTTTGATTTAGAAGTGCATTACTTAAAAATCTTCTCCATGAAAGAGTAGATTATTTCTGCTACACTTACACATTTTATTTTCCTTGGTGGTGCAGGCTAGAGGGTTGAAGAAACACTTGAAGAGGCTCAATGCCCCTAGGCATTGGATGCTTGACAAGCTTGGTGGAGCTTTTGTATGTTTTAGTCTTGATCATTTTACTTTCATGCTAGTTTACTGCATTTTTTTATTCCTTCAGTTTTCATTTTATACCACCTACGCCTGCTCAATTCATCTATTCAATTCTAGTTTTGTTTTGTTATCTTCTTGTTATGCAGGCACCCAAGCCATCGTCCGGACCCCACAAATCCAGGGAATGCTTGCCATTAATTCTCATTCTGCGAAACAGATTGAAGTATGCTCTCACGTACAGAGAAGTTATTGCTATTCTCATGCAGAGGCATGTCATGGTTGATGGGAAGGTTCGGACCGATAAGACTTATCCTGCTGGTTTCATGGGTATGTGGACTTTCTCTTTTTTCCTAGATCGAGTTGGTTCTGTTTATACTAGGTATTCAATTGAGTGAAATGTATTTGGTCTGATTATTCTGTTGTGTATACAGCTTCAGGATCCTAACATCCATTCTTTGTGTTCATTGTTCACTAGTCTGCTTGACTGACACTTCTATACTAATTTATGACATACATGCTGGGTTAGCCAATGTTCATTGGCATGTGATCTTGGGCCCTTGGCTTGTTGCTAGATTAGCTTTAAGTGCTCTGCTTTTTAGGAGTTTGACTCCTTTCTCTCTGCGTTCTGGAGATTATTGTATCCAAATCTTATGTAACATACTTTTTCACCTACTTGTAGATGTTGTGTCCATTCCTAAAACAAACGAGGACTTCCGTCTCCTTTATGACACCAAAGGGCGTTTCCGTCTCCATGCCATCACGGGTGATGAAACCAAGGTTTGAATTTGAGTAGTCAAGTATTTGAAATATAGGAACCAAGTGTTTCTACTTTCTTCACCCTGTAGGTATAACAATATTGTTCTTTTTTTTTATTCTGCAGTTTAAACTTTGCAAGGTGAGATCTGTCCAGTTTGGCCAGAAAGGGATTCCATACCTCAATACATATGATGGGCGTACTATCCGCTACCCAGACCCTCTGATCAAGGCTAATGACACCATTAAGCTGGACCTTGAGAGCAACAAAATTGTTGATTTCATCAAGTTTGATGTCGGAAATGTTGTCATGGTGACTGGAGGAAGGAACAGAGGCCGTGTGGGAGTGATTAAGAACAGGGAGAAGCACAAGGGTAGCTTTGAGACAATCCATGTTCAAGATGCTGCTGGGCATGAGTTTGCAACTCGTCTTGGTAATGTGTTCACAATTGGAAAAGGAACGAAGCCATGGGTATCTCTTCCCAAGGGCAAGGGTATTAAGTTGTCCATCATTGAGGAAGCTAGGAAGAGGCTTGCAGCCCAAAATGCTGCTTGAACATTAACACAAGATAATCCAGATATGTCATGCTGCTGTAGTTTATTCTGAAGCTACTAGCTTTTCTTGCTTTTGGTTATGAAGAAAATTTTGAGAACTATTTTCTTCTCGCAATCTTAAATTGTTCGGTTGGGTAATGTTAGTGAACTTACAAGGCTATATTTTAATTGAATGCTTGGACTTGGGTGCTTTCGTGAATATGTTAATGCTTTGATTCATTATACAATATCTTTGGGGAAATGCAAATGGTTCCAAATCACATTCTTCTTCCACATTTACTCTCTTACATTGCAATGTTAAATTGCTACGATGACATATAGATATAGATATTCTACAACAACAAATTTATTCTTCTCCGCTACCTGTTCCTCATCATATATGTATATATATAGTAGAACATCTGTGAAGCACTAAAACAACAGAAAGATGCAGCATTTAGATGGTGATTATGGGCAGCATCACGCCCCTTCGTGGAGTAGCATTTGATCAAAGTGCCACACGCCTACAAGCCAATTGCACTCGGTTATTACAAAGTAACCCAATGATTTTATGAAAACAAATGATACATAAGCTTACCGTGTCCTTTTCCAACCCGCCTTAATTGAGAAACATATTCTGATATCTTCTTAATGGCTTCAACCTGAAAACTTGAGATAATTAGAAATTGTGGGTGTTTGAAATATTTCTGTTTTGGATACCAAGAATGAAAGTTTGCTCACCTGCTCAGCTAAAAATTCGCTTTCGATGAAATCGGCCATCTGAGCATCATTGCTTTGCTCCGCTACCTGTTAAATTAAGACATTAGATTAGTTGTAGACACAAACATCTCATCTACTACACCTATGGCGTATGGCTATAAGTTTAGAAACAATGAGTGTTACATTGTGCAGGCTCAAAAGCTTCTCGTTTGTCAGCTTCTCCAAGGACAATGTTAGTTCCATAGCTGAACTCAACAATGAAGGCAAAAGTCAATAGATCAGAGAAACAACATTTAAGCAAACTCTAACAGCCAAATTATGAGATATTGTGAACTATGAAGCAATTAGCATTTCAATTGAGAGCCAAAAAGAGATCAGAATAAACGTGTAAGAGGGACACTGACTCACCGTATAGTGCATCTCCCTTCTCAGCATGGTCAAACTCTGAAGGGGGCATCAGCATAGAGTGCAGTTTTACTCTTCCTCCTCGTTTGTTCTAATTAAACAGTTGAAATTAATAATTCTATTATATTTATATGCTCCCACTCCGATGTATAATATGAAAAAAAACCGGGTTAAGTGCACCAATGTCTTCAAAACTCCGATTTTAAATCCATCTTTAAATTTTATAATGTTGTAATTAAATCCCCAAAGTATTAATATTCTATAAACCAAATCCTTTCATTAGCTTAACGTCAATTCAGGCGTCTAATGCTAGTTTAGATTTGACATGGACCGAATCTAAACTATGTGAATCAAATTTTAAATAATTGTGTAACCAGTGACGGGTCAAGGGGCTAGTAATGGCTCGCCCCCCTTAACATGGAAATTTTTTCCATTAAATTTTTTTATAATTTATAAAATTTTAAAATTAATAATAGCAAAATTACATTTTAACCTGCCAAAAATTATAAAAATTTAATTTAATCCTTTAAATGTTATAAAGATAAACTATTCAAAAAACTACATTTTTACGAATCCAAAAAAAAAATCTAGCTTTGCCCCTATGTATAACTACTATATGAATAACTTGGACCAGATATGTTAAAGAGAATAAATAGTGTCCATGTATTGATAAGTTAATCTCTATATTTTAAATATGATCCATGTCAGATGTGAGCTAATATTTAATGGTCAAATAAATAGATAGATAAATAGAAAGAAGTGATTGATACGATACTATGAATACTGAATTGAAAGGTTTATATAAGTTTTGAAGATTTTAATTTAAAACCTGGGCCATAGTTAGAATACGCTTGGTGTGATTAACCCAAAAAAGAAATAGGCATGAAAGAAAACCTGATATTCCATCAGCTTCTCCGCATGCTCTCTTTCTTCTTCACTTGATTCCTTGAAGAATCTGATGACAACAATATAAAAAATTCATCATGTCATACAGATATAAAATAAGAATAAAGGGGCTGGCAAGTGCCCTCGAACTCCTAAAATATAAAATTTTTAAAATTTTAAATTAATAAAGATAAAATTACATTTAAATTATTTTAAAAATAATAAAATATTAATTTAATTTTTAAAAATTACACTTTTACTATTCTAAAAATTACAATTTAATTTACGCCTTGGAGAGCTTCTAGTTGTTATAATCTTACTTGGCAAACCCTTTGAGCGCAACGTTGTCTCTGTCGAAGTACGCATACAACGAGTGGTACACATAGGAAACGTTGTATTCCACACTGTCACACAAAATAAACAACCACCCCTGTAAATCAAGAAACTGATAAAAATATCAAAACACGAAGCAGCACTTCTCACTTGATTTGCTCATTGATGGCGGCTTCACAGGCATCAGCATATTTCTGGCGAGCCAGCGAAACCTGAGGAGCGACTGGGATAACAAGTTCCTCCTTTTTCACCTCTTCAAAAGGCTGGAACACTACCCCTGTAACTGCATGATTGTCGGTTCCTATGGATGCATAAACACCCAAAGCCCTTCCATGTTTTCTGGACGGAAAACTCAGAGCAGATGATGATGATGATGTTACAGGGAAGCCCTTAAGGGAACAAATTAGATTATCCCCTTGCTTGGCTTGCACACACAAAGATGAAACTGGTCTCAAAAGCATTGTGGAGAGATTTTTAGGAATGGAGAAGAAATGAAGGATTCCTGATTTGATTGAGGGTAGAGGGGGATATCATATATAGAAGAAGAGGTGGGTGGAGTATTCACTGTTGCAAGAGTTCCGGAGTGGATGGCATTCGTTCTGGACCGTCGGATTGGAGATTAAGTGGACGATCATGGTTGAAACACGTAAGCAGGCGTGTGGAGAACTCGTGGTCTATCCAATTGAATAACCTTTTGTGGGACCTTTAGCCCCCGTATATTCTTTCCACATTGCGTCATCACTTAGCTGTCCATGTGATGAGATGAAATGTTGTTAACTTTTCTCAGTTGTTCGAATCTTCCACGTAATCCTCTTCTTGGCTTTTCCCTTCCTACAATCAATTTTGGTGTTTTGATCCAGTGGTCAAATTATATATCATTCTAAATATGATTTGAATTTGAATTGTATTAATCACGTTGCTGTTAAATTTTTATTTTTTTCTTTATAACTCACCCAAAAATAATAATAGACTTCAATTCTTTATTAGCAATTACTTTGTTACCCGTGCTAATAATATTTTAATCCTTCTACTATTCGTTTTAATCCCTATACATAGTTAATTTTACCATAACTTATTAGTTTTGAAAATAAATGGAATGACGTAATATGAATCAAATTAGAAACAAGTTAAACACAACGTTTTTAAAAATTTGAATCTAAAATAAGTTTACTATAAAAGCAAAATTAGTTTATTTATCTTTACTCGTTCTTTAAAACTGTTGTTTAACTTTTGAATTTAATATTTGATTTAATGTCACACCAACCATCATTAAATTATGTCATTACAGTTATAATAAAGTTAATGCGTAGGGATTAAAATATTAACCTTTTAAACATCCAAGGATTAAAATGTTCCTTTTAATAATGTAAAGATTAAAATAAACTCGAGGATATGATACAGATCTGTACTAAACTTTAACCCAATTAGCTTGGATTATGGTATAATTACTCTTAATTGTTGCATTTAATCAATTAAATATTCTTAATAGGTAAAATATTATAGATTTTTGAACTGGTCAACTAGTACTACAGAGTAGAGTTTATCTTTTAGAATTAAAGATGAAAAAAATAGAGAGATAATCCTAAGATTTCTTTGTGAAGGTTTATGTTTTAAAAGATTTTTCAAGAGTTTTTTTTTTTTAAATACAATGTTATGAAGAGAGTTTATAGTTTTTTTTAACATTAATAGGAGGATAGTGGTTTCAACGTGCTTAAATCTATGACATTTTGCATTGACAATAATATCGATATCAATCGAGTTAAGATTTAATCGATAAAAAATTTAGAGTGGTATTGATAAAAAACTTGCATATTATAAAGAATGATTGTATTAAGATGTACCCAAAAGAATATTGAATTAATAGAATAATGTTGATCGTAGTTAAAGCATGGACGTAAGCGAAAGTAACGGAACAATATTAATATGAATTGTTGATTTTGTATAAGTCTTGAATTTTGAATACCGTACTTATTTTGGGCAAGCGGAAGACTAGAAGGTTTGACAAAGACAAAACAGGCAGGGCTGGGTTTTTCCACACCCTACAAACAACTTGCTCTTATCTTTCTGCGTACACAAACTTCCCTTTGTAAGACAAATTCCAAGTCGTTTCATTGAAAGTTCCAAGTAAAACTTACCATTTGATGCTGAAATATCAAAATTCAACTTGGGGATTGATGATGAAGGGCTTTAGTTAGTGCAGCATGGCCTGAATGATGGCTTCATGCAACAGGCTCTACAATGGCCCAAATGGAGGGCAAAATGAGTAGCACCTTGCTGCCACTGTCGAACTGAAGTAGAGAAATGGGCTTTTTTTTATGTTTTTAAAGAGGAGAGGTGGTGTTGTAGGATCAGTTACGCAAAGAATCGAACCCTCACAACAAAGCACGGATTTGACTCGCATATTACACTTGGCTGCCAGCCGCAGAGGAGGGGACCTTTTGCCTTTTGCTACACATTCAGACAAATGCACCATTCCACTTATGCTTTTCGTTGGAGTTACTGCTTTCGGCTGAAGCGGCCTTGTGGACACCACACCACCATACCCACTTGATGTTAAGCCCTCAACTCCCTCTCAACTAGGATTTTACTTTCTTAACTTAAAATTTACAACTATATCAACACTTGTTATTAAAAATATTAATTATTATAAACAATGAATTCAATAATTAATTCAATTCAAATTAACTTACATATATTTACACAAATGAAACTTTGTTGAATGTTTTAGTTTGTCTGTCCTTCAAAAGGATTAAATTATCCATTTATATGATATGATCCTTGTTATTAAATGTGACGTTTTAGATAAACCTTCATGCATATCAACACGTATCTTAAAATTAACACGTGTTCTCTAAGTGCTGGTTCACTTACATGGTAGTGCGAACCTTCCCCATACGAATTCATGAGAAGATACGAACTCATCACGTGTGAACCCCAAAATGTGAATTATGCAAACTACTCAATCGAGTAATCGGATAATGGATCAATAATGATGAACACCGTAACACAATTAAATCTAGAATGTTTATTTAAACCACCTAATCAAATGAATTGGACAAACTTTTCTAAAAAAAAAATTGAATTGCGACGGACAATGATGGATGAAAATCCAATGATTCATGTTCGTTCTTGCAGAATAAAATGGAATAGACGGCTTGCAAGCTTGTGGACAACACACGGCTCCTCGACAACGATGGTACTAACAAGTTATTTGAATTTTACATGAAAAAATGTAAATTTGATTTGATAATTATCGTCAAGTTCAATTTTTAATAGTTCAAACTATTAGTTGAAGTGATTTCAAATACTATAATACTCTATTTTATTTATTTACGAGCTTAAATGAACTTTTCATTTTAATATATTTTTATACTATAAAATTAAATTTTTATCTTAAAAAATTAAAGTATGAATAAATTTGCGTTTGAATATAAACGAACTCAAATACAAACTTAAAAATCGATATTCAATCAAATTTGAATCAAATATCAAATTTTAAATCTCAAATCAAACTCTATCTAAAAATTTATATAAAAAAACAGATGAAATATATACATATACATATAAATTATTTTTGTCATGTCATGAAGTGGTGCAAGAACAAATGGACTTTGTAATAGATGATCCCAAAAGTTGTGAGCATATATACTCTTTGTCTATACTCATTACCGGATGAGATTGATTTTCCTCTTATCATTATCATTTTCAAGATTTATCGGTCGGATGATTGAATAAAAAATTAATTTAAGTATCGATTTAAAATAAAAAATAAAAATAGTTAATCCATGAATCAGTATAAATAGATTGAATTATCTTAAAAAATTGATTGATTTCTTTTTATTTTTATGATTTTTTAATGTTTTTGAAACGAATTTGATCAAATCAATGAATCGATAATTTTACTCGTCCAACCACCTTTCCAATTCTAAAAATTTTATATACCATACAAATTGTCAATTTTAAAATTGATTAATTAAGCATTTAATATATCGGTAAATTAGTTTATCCCACAAATTGATTTTTATTTTGGTGAAATTTTGTTAATTAATTAAAATAATTAAGTACAAATTAAATTTTAATTAGACACACAATATGGGTGAACGAAAATATTTTATATTAAAATATACTTATAAAAATATATCAACAAATTATTATTATTGAAGTGATGAAGGTTCATTATATAGATTTGTTGATCTTGTTTTCTATTCTCAAATAATATTTTTCAATTGTTTTATTTTAAGATTATATAAAAGTATGAAAAGATGAAAATATCCTTATAATAATATTAATTACTCTTTTAGTAATTTCACAATTGAGTTGATGTTGAATTGACTCGTGACATCAATTCAGTCAGTCACTTTATATATAATATAGATAATAATACAAAAAATTACTTAATTATAAAATATGTAATTTTTAATTAATAGAGAAATAGACATTTTCTGTACAATAACCATTAAGTTAATTATAAATATATCTATTACAAATCACAATTCTCGTATTGAAACATACATAATTTTATTTAATAAAGAATTGTTTATGATATTTTTAACCATAAAAAAAAAATCAAATTGTATACTGTGATATGATATGAATTTAATAAAAATAATATAAAATTTTAAAAAATAAAACATACAAAATTAATTCACGCACTATCAGAGGGTTGTGTTCATGTAAATGTTTTTATTTCTAATATTACTATTATAAATAATAAAAAGGAAAAGAAATTTTATATACCCAATCGATTCCCTGCCTATTGATAGCTACTTCCAATTCAAACGAAATCCCTTCCTGAAAATATAAAAATCTTGTCAACTTTTTATTGATTGGTTTATTCTTTTTTCTTTTTAGTCTTTAAGCAAAGATATTTTTTTTTTCGAAGTTTGTATTTATCATTTTAATAATTTTATCTTCAATGTTGGAATTTATATTATAGTAGAATGTGACTTACCACTTCACTACAGCTCTGCCTTGTTAGACCTGAAAGTGATCTCTAATTCCCGCCCACTCTTTGATTATATATTTGGAACCCAATCAACTCTTTGTTCGCCACCGTTAACTTCATCATGGACACTGACGCTTCACCCCAGTTCCGGTCCGTGCCACCTCCTTCAGACTTTCACCCTGAAATCTCACTTTCCCAGTCGCCAACCCACGATGGCCTCCACTTTTGGCAATTCATGATTGCTGGCTCCATAGCCGGCACTGTCGAGCACATGGCTATGTTTCCTCTCGACACGCTTAAGACACGCATGCAAGCTCTTGGCACTTCATGTTCGGTTCAACCCGTCAGCGTTCGTCAAGCCCTCAGTTCCATCTTAAAGCTTGAAGGTCCTCCCGGTCTTTACCGTGGAATAGCTGCAATGGGGCTTGGTGCAGGGCCCGCACATGCAGTTTACTTTTCTGTTTATGAGCTGTCTAAGCAAGTTTTGTCCCGTGGTGATCCGAATAACTCGATGGCTCATGCTGCTTCCGGCGTGGTGGCCACGGTAACAAGCGACGCGGTGTTCACGCCGATGGATATGGTGAAGCAGAGACTGCAGTTGAAGAGTAGTCCGTACAAAGGTGTAGTGGAGTGCGTGCGTAGGGTGGTGATGGAGGAAGGGATTGGAGCCTTCTATGCTTCTTATAGAACTACTGTTATTATGAACGCACCGTTCACTGCTGTCCACTTTGCCACGTACGAGGCGGCAAAGAGAGAGTTGATGGAGGTGTCGCCTGATACAGCCAACAATGAGAGGTTGGTAGTTCATGCCACTGCTGGTGCCGGTGCTGGTGCCTTGGCTGCTGCTCTTACGACTCCGCTTGATGTTGTTAAAACCCAGTTGCAGTGTCAGGTAAAACGCTCGTTTATTGCTTCTCCACTCTGTTTCCCTAGCTTAGAAACTGTGAATTGGATTGATTGATTGATTGGTGTTAAACAACAGGGAGTGTGTGGTTGCGATAAATTTTCGAGCAGTTCAATCGGGAATGTGATTGAAACAATAGTGAAGAAGGATGGATACAGGGGCCTTATGAGGGGATGGATTCCAAGGACGCTCTTCCATGCTCCAGCTGCTGCAATCTGTTGGTCTACATACGAAGCATCTAAGTCCTTCTTCCAACAGCTTAACAGCCGCTAAAACCAAACTAAGCATCATCTCTGTCAAACAAATAACCTTCACACTTGAATGAATGTCCAATACAACATTGAAACTTCACACTACGCTTGTCTAAAATTTGTTCCCCGCACAAGTCAAGCAATATATTACTACTTTTTATTAATCAATCAAGTTAGTTGATCCTTTCCCATACGGTCTGTCAGGATATACGATATTCAGATACTTCACTTTCTCAAGTCCTGTGAGCTTGGATGATTAACTTGGTCTTAAACATTTTCTGTCAGGCATGTTACGATTTTGAGCCACTCAAGGTCTATGACATCTCCGAGAGCAACCAAAAGTATAAAAAAGGGGCGGGTTCTACGATATCATATCATACATTTATAACGCTACATCATACTACATGACAAAACTTAAAGTTGGAAGTAATCTTGTTTTCTTGGCTTGGCTGAATTAATATGATACGATGAAAAACAAAAGGATAAGCTCCTTCCTCTAACTTTCCTAACTGTAGGTCTGCCAATGATCGATGTTCCAAGGCGATATACAGTAAACTTCTGCCTAAAAGCTGTTTTGGCTTCTATGTATCATATCCTTACTTTCAAGATACAGCACCGTATGCAACTATAAATCATCCATTGGCTTTGAGCATCAGAGTAATGCCGCATTTCATTTGCTGCCACCAAAGTCCTTAGTCCCGTACAGATTTGACTACAAAGCTTGCGCCATAACACATAATGTCAAAATCTATCAGTGCCATGGCATTGGTCGCTAACACCAAAGACTTGCTAAAAACAGAGAAATTGCGGATCCTCCAAAGCACCTTCCATACAATTTATAATATCTTAATACACAAGGTTCATGCATTGCCACCTTCATTTTATATATATATTTGGCCAGAAACCTTCAACATAGTAGAACAGAGTAAAAGCCTTATCACAATAGAAACCATAAAGATGACCAGTCTTTGCACTTGAATCCTAAAACTTATTATGGACACAAAAGTATGAAGGTTCAGAGTTAAAAGTTAAAAGAAATAGGATCTCCTAGGCATCCTAACCACTTTAAAATTTATCTACACTTACTCCATCCCTGGAAACCTCGTACGCCTCTCTATTCCTGCTTTTCTTCATTCCGGCCGTGACATAGATCTTCGATCCTTCACAAGTGATACTGGTTACTTTTACCCATATCATCACCTTTGTCTTCATTCCCTCTATATCAGCCAGCTTTCCTTTCTCCAGATACCCAGTCACAGTGGTGAAGAAGCGCAGAACAGATGAGTCCTTGTATCCCACTTCACATATCGCTGGAATAAAAACAGTGAGCTTTCTGGTCTCTTCATTGAATTCATAATTTGTGGCATCACGAGGGAAGATTCCTATTGGCAGGTTATACTCTCTTAACAGCTCCGGCAACGGCTTTTGCATTTTTCCTGTAAAAAGCCAATTATTGGTACTAATGACAAAATTTTGGGGGGAATCTATAGAAAATGCAGTATATTCTATTATCAATGAAGTGTCAAGATGAAGTCTATATACCCCAAGTTCAACACCACTAATACCCCAACCCACAGACAGAAGAAGGGCTCCATGAGAATGTTTGAGTGGTAGGTAGTATTGTTAAAATTATTATAAGGATCAATATGTTCAGTTTTTGGACAACTGATACCTATTGAAATTAGAGTTGGCTACGAAAAACACTAGAAGCTTTATGTCTGCATTCTCTACATTAAGTATCATCACAATTTAGGCAGCCACTTGGTATTCCAAAACGAAATACTTAAGAGACTAATAACGGTTAGCATCTTTTTCTTACAGGTTTTAAGTACATAAGCTAATCATATATATTGGTTATATGAAGCACAAGCAATGAACTGGATACACATTTTATCCTTCCGAACATAGCAAAAGCTATCTATAACAAGTAAAAAGTAACACAAAGAAAATAGAACAGCCAACAATTCTGCAAGAGAAGGACAAACCTTTGATTTTATTAACCAACCATTTGGCTCCTCCTTCAATACTGGTGGATAATGACTGATTGAAAGGGAGAAAAGATGATGTTAGCAAGAGGAATGTTAATAGGGAAAGATAGACATGCAGTACACAAGGAGTAGAAAATACTGATAAATGAACAGGTATTCATCAACATACCAGCTTTGCAGCATTTGGAGAAAACATGAAAAGAGTCTATAACATTCCAAAGTCTGCATTTCTTCCAACTTTTTAAGAAATTCTTTAATTATTATATATTCAAATATATGAAATTTGGCACACAATTGGATGCAAAACAAGCCAAAATAAAAAGATTTCCAATCAATCCTAGGTTAAAGTTTCAGTAACAAAGGGGGAAAAAAATTGTCTTTGCTAATTACAGTGAACAAATAAAGCGTCGGAATTTGCACCTTGAGCAATACGCTGATTAATCTAACATTTGAAAATCAAATTAACCGTTGCAGTTACAAGTACGTAATCCGAATAGATCAATATTAAAGCAACATTTCAGAAAGAAACCCTAGGCGAATTAACGATATCAACAAATTCTGGAGCAGATCAGAGTAAAAATCCGAAACTGAAGTGAAAAAAAGAAGTAAAAGTGAACAGAGAGGGGCTTAGCATACGTTGAGGTCGTCGCCGACGGAATCAATCTCCTTGTTGGCCTTCTGGCCGAGCCAATAGGAGCCCACCTTGTTCAATATCTGATCCATCTGTGGTGAGGAATATCAAATCTCGATTAAGCTCCTCTGATTCTCTCTCTGTCTCTGTGTGGAAAGAGAAACCTAAGGGGTGAAACCTAGAGAGAGAGAGAGAGAGAGATGAAATTTCGTAATTCTATATCTAAAACTTTTGATTGTCGGATAGATAGAACTCAATCTTATTTTCTTCTCGGTAAAACTTTCTTCCAATTAACCGTTCTGCAAAGTTCGAAGTCAAACTCAATCTTATTTTCTTCTTGGTAAACTCTACCAATAATGACCAACTATTATAAGTTTTCATTTTACTTAAAATAAATTTATACTTTAAGCACTCACATTTATATCTGTTTTCATTTTGGTCACTATAGTATAGGTATATGGATATGGATTGACGGAATTCCAAACTAGCTGGTCAAATCAGATATTTTATTTTCCACCTATGGTTTACTTTCTTTTCATTTTAGTCACTATAACAATATTTTAGTAAAACTGACCCTAAACTCCGGCTGACGTTAGAGCGACGATCAGAAACCACTGATTGGTGGCCCAAAATCCACTCTTTTCACCTATGGTTTAGATTTCCCTGAAAACTAAAAAGGGTTCGACCCATTCAATCAGCTGGGTTTTAAGCAAAAACGAAGGACCATAATGCTAGAGTTGATATGGGGCTTAATCACTACCCAAATATCCAATTAGGATTAAAATTGGGCTCAAAAGTAATCAACCTAGACGTAGAAAACAAAGGGCTCAACAGGTCAAAATGTTTGAAATGGGTTCCAATATTAAACTAAGAAGTTTAACGGTCAATCAATTTTATAAGAGGAGAACAAAATTTTAATATCAACGTGATTAATGTAATTTGAAATCGAGTTGTACTTGAAATGATAAATGCCTTAACCATCAGATCAACACACGAATTTAACTGACAATCAATTTTAAACAAGGGAGTGTGCCCAAATTAGAAATTTTAATTCCAACGAAATTTGGTGTGAATAATTGTAAGTTTATATATTGATTAAGTATAGAGATATTGGATTAGGTATTGATATATATGGGTGTAGGTTTATTTAATAACTAATAAATTAATTGTTTTTTTTTTGAATAATGATTCACTTTGTTTCAGGTATAATGACAAAATTAATCCTTAACGTTTGGGTGTTTGGTTATTTTGGCCTTTATGGTTTTTTGGCTCACTTTGGTCTCTAATTTTTGTTTTTTTGGTCAAATTGATCATTTTTTAACGGTCTTGCTAACGTGGCTGTTAGTTGACTAACGGTGCTGACGTGACAATTTTTTTCCACGTGGACACTGCCACGCTTGCAGCTGCTGATGTGGCACTATTTTATCTTATATGTCACGTCAACAAATGATTTTAAAATTATTAAAATTATTTTTTAAAATATAAAATTATTAAATAATTTTCAATTTCAATTTCATCATCTTCTTCTTCAACAACAAAAAATTCTAGATTTTCTCACATTTTCCCATCAATCAAACACTCAAAAAATTTTGTTTTTCTTACATAATCTCATGCTTTCTCATTTTCTTTCCCGAAACCCTCCCAAATTCCTCCATTTTTGTCTTCTATTTCAAAATCCCCTACTCTTTTCATCCTCGCAGCTTAAATTTATCTATACCATTATTTAAATTTTTTATTAAATTAATGCCACGAATCATCCAACTATCGCTTCAATTAAAAATATTCGCTTCAATTAAAAATATTATGAAAAGTGAAAGAAGGAAAAACCATGAAATAAGATCCAGAAAAAGACCGAAATAGAGGATCTAAAGCTAAACCCTAGACTAGAAAAATTCAACTATTTTTGTGAGAAATTTAAAAATGAATATAAGTTAAATATTTTTGATGATTTTGTGGAGAATCCCCACTCAACCATACGCTGAGCTCGTACCTCTTTGTTATATGATTGATACGTGGCTTTTAATTTTTGGGTTGGTTTAACGCCGGGAATTTGAAATCACCTCACCGCCTCGCCGTCATGGAACATCACCGCTTCTTTTCTTCTGATGCATTAATTTTCAATACATAATTTCATACATTTTAAATGAATTAGGTTCTAATAATTTTATATGATTTCTTTTTGTGTTCTTAGCTACCTAGCTATATAGATTAGCAGCAACTTATTGGGTCAATAAACAAATTATTGAAATAGTCGGAGAGAGAGAAGTAGAATATGAGTTTCCCTTTTTTGCTACTATCACATCTCCACGATCAATATTCTATGAAATTTTATTTTTAACTGTTAATTAATTTGAATTTTTTAAATTTTTTAATTAATAAAAATAATTTGATTAATTTAAACAGTTTATTAAATTAACTATTTATCCACATTTATTGTAGACATGTTTTTTTTGGTCTTTTATTTGTTTATATATTTTTATAATCTTTTATAAATTTTTATTTTATATAATATAAATTTAATATATTTTAAGCTTAATATGTAGTTTACTCTTAAATTTGTTCAAAAATTCTTAGTTGAAACTTAGATTTTTTTATTTAATTGGTACTTAAATTTGTATTTTATCACACATATTATCTTAATTTGTTGATAAATTTATTTTTTTAAGGGTTAACATGTAGTTTGTCCTTTGAACTTGTCCAAAAATACCCAATTGGTACCTAGATTTGTACAAAAAATACCTAGTTGGTACCTAATAAGTACCTAGTTGCTTGTCCAAAAAATAATTTTTTTTAAATTAATTTATATTCGTTTAAAAGATTTTTAATTTTTGTTTATTACATGTCATACAAAAAGGCTGTCACTTACTATTATAGGATTGACCATCAATGCCACATCATCACAAACGAACAATGTTAATGCAGTTGTACCAATCAAGGTGACGAAATACAAATTCAAGTATCAACTAGGTAAAAAAAATTCAAACATCAACAGGTACTTTCGGACAAATTCATGGAGACAAACTACATATTAACAATATATTTTAATTGTATATATTGCATATATTTTAAAATAATAATAACAAAAAAATTAATATTTTATAAAAAATTAAAAAATATATAAATTTATTAGAAATATTATGCATTTGGGCAATCATTTGTCACGATTCCTTCTTGATATAAAAAAATTATATATATATATATTTTAAAAAATATTTTTTATTTATATTTGTCATATGATATATTAAGAGGCTATCACGTGTTATTGTTAGATTAACTATTAGTATCATGTGAGCACAAATTAATAGGGATAGTATAAAGATATCAACCTAACTTACTTGATACAATCTTAAATATCAACCAAGTAAAAAAATAAATACCAATTAGATGCAACTTACTAACTTCAAAAACAAAATTTATATTTATCCTTCCTAAATTTACAGAATGGATAAATTATTAAAAAAATATTGTTTGGATGGCTGGATCCATGTATTTGAGAAATTGGTTTTCCTAATATTTGCTTCGTCACGTCGTTTTCCTTGTCTCCAACTAAATATCCAGCATGTATCACTGACTGATCACTATCTTCGACCGATGTCTACTTTTTCTTTTTCGTTTTTGACCATGCAAATCCCATAGAAAGTAGATAATTTTGTGATCTGCAATGGAAGACTCAAATCAAAGCTTAAACTGCTGCAAATTGAAAGGAAAGTTGGATGGGTGGGGTGGTGTGGGGTGGAGAGGCCTCATAATAGTCATCAGGAAATTGTTCGGGAGTTGATATCATGACTTCGGTCATCTCATGAAGATATAGGAGAATCCATACTAAATCAAAAAGGAAAAAAGAGACGCTTGCAACATGGGGAGCTCATGGCGGTCAAATCATATGTAGTAAGGGATATTGAAGAGTATCCAAATGGGTGAATCAAAAGGTCCAAATCAACCAATCATACCCAACCAAAGCATGCAATTTGACCCAAGACTCCCACGTGACTCATGGCTGCACTACCCCAAGGATCATGTGCTAAAGCCTCCCTCCAACTTGTTCCCTCTTTCTAATTTTCTAAGCCACAACTCTTTTACTTCATTGTCTTTTAAGATGCAATGCAAAAGCACCCTAATATTTATGAGTGGTGGTTAAAAGACAAGACAGAAGCAAAGAATGACGTTAAAGCAGCAAGACACCAAATGTGAAAGCTATGGTTGCTTTGGCCTTTGGGAGAGCATCCCATCACCCATTACCCATTACCCATTAGGCATTACCATGGATTGGATTTTGAACCAGTTAACGTGGCTGCTGCTGCTAGCTACTTGCTTTATTTTATTTTTATGCAAATATAATACTTAATAAATATTATTTTGCGTAAATTATAGGCCGAGAGCTAAGAGAAGGAGAAGAATTTTCCATTCAACTCCTGGTTCAATTGTTGTTATATATTTATTTTATCTGCAGTGGCAGTCAGTTTAATTAAATGCTTATCTTATCCTTCGGCTTACGACTCTCCAGCAAGTTGATCGTCCGTTTGGCCCTCTCTTTCCTACTCATTTACGAAATTTTGCACTCTCTGAATTGACATTCATAGCCTTCTGCCAATATGATGTTCAATCTGCCGGCCAGTTTTCTTGTACCTCACTGCTCATATGGGTTAAAATAGCTCCGAACATTTCCTACAAATTATTTTCCATTTCAAATGGACCATCTCTTTCGATAATTACAATTTTAGCCTTCTCTTACTCTAGTAATTTGGTAGACGATATATATATATATATATATATATAGGTGCATGAATGGCTTAGGACCACTTATCAATTTGCATCATGACATGTTATGGCCATGGAAGCTTGAGAGGTTCCTCTTTTTTTAGCCTATCTTGGACATCTTTGTCTCTAAGGTTTCTATTTGACTAATTAATTGGTACATAATAGTAATTGAAAGCCAACCGCAGTTACCGTTCTAAATTGACAACGACAATAATGCAGTAGGAGAGAAAGAATAAAAATACTTTGTTGATATATATTTAGGTTTAATATTTAATGCATCAATTCTATCACATAATATCTTATTATTAGGAATAAAGTTAAAAGTGAAATTAAAATCTCGTGTATTAACTTGATGGTTATAGTATTTATTATCTCAAATATGATTTAGGTTTAAATTACGTTAATTGCATTGTTGTTAAGATTTTATCCTTTTCTATAATTTATAAAAAAAAGTTAAATCAATTTAATTTTTTTGTGAGACCTCTTGGGTTGTTTTGCAACTAGTCACTTTTATCAATTAATTTCCCTTTTGCTTTAAAAATTTTCATTAAAAACCAAAAGAAAATTTAAAAAAAAAATGTGAAAGAGAAATAAGAGAAGGCACTGATGGAGTTCATAGAGGGGCACGCAATTTTTTTTTTTTGACATTGTATAGTTGTACTTATTCTTCTTTTAAGTTTCACTAATCCAAGGATAATTGCATTTATTCCTTTTTTAAGTTTTATTAGTCTAAAAATATATAATTATTAATATATGCCAAATAAAAATTATATCCGACTAACTATAATATATAATAAATGAATATTTGAACAAAATCTATACATTAAATTAGGAGTGAGTAAAATTCAATTCAATTTGATTCTTTTTTATTTTTGAGTTATTCGAATTTTCGAGTCAACGATTCAAGTTTCGAGTTGAGTTGAACTTCACAAGTCGAATAATTCGAACAATAAATTGGTATAAATACTCTTTTGATCATTTTCAATTTTGAAAATAAACAAATTAATCTTTCTCAACAAAAATTACAAAATAATCAAAATAATTTTAAAAAATTTAAAATATTTATAAAAAAATTCAAATTTTATATTTTAAATTTTTTTAAATATATAAAAATTTAAAATTTTAAAAAAATTTCTAAAATAGTAATTCGAGGAGCTAATTAATGATCTGAAAGCATTGATACGGGTAGTTTGGTAATCTGAAAGCATTGATACGGAGAAGTTGAGAAGAAACAAGTAGGCATAGTTTATTAAAGTATCATCAATTTTTGATTTTCTTCCTTATATTACACAAGTATAGAAAAAGAAAAAATAGAACCAGACCCACTCACCCACCTGCCTCGCTCATTAACATCATCCACTGCAACATCAACCTCTTCCCCAGTTGGAAAGCGACTAACCCATCACCTTCTCCATTTCTCCGCCCATCTAACTATATATACTCTCTCTTTCCTTCATATCTGCTTATCTTAGAATACCCAGCTTTCACCAACAAAACTGCAAACAAAAATGCATGCCAATCCTCCAAAATCATCCCTCTTGCTCCACAGAATTAACAGTGACACCCCAGCACATAGCTCCACCACCTCTACACCTGATAATTCCTTCATGCTTTGCCAAAAGCGGTACCCTTTAACATGCAACATGCCGGTCCCTGACGCCGTTGCTCGCCACCACACCACCCAGTTGGTCCCAACCAGTGCTGCTCTGCCGTTGTCCAGCAGATCGCCGCCCCCGTCTCCACCGTCTGGTCCGTTGTCCGCCGCTTCGATAATCCGCAGGCTTACAAGCACTTCGTCAAGAGTTGTCACGTCATCGTTGGGGATGGTGAAGTTGGTACCCTTCGTGAAGTCAGCATCATCTCGGGCCTCCCCGCTGCCAGGAGCACAGAGCGCCTCGAGATCCTTGACGACGAGCGCCATGTTCTCAGCTTCAGCGTCGTTGGCGGAGACCATAGACTAGCTAACTACAGGTCGGTGACGACCCTCCACCCTTCGACTTCTGGGAATGGAACGGTGGTGGTGGAATCCTACGTGGTGGACGTGCCGCCGGGTAACACCAAAGATGACACCTGTGTGTTCGTCGACACTATTGTTCGGTGCAACCTCCAGTCACTGGCTCAGATCGCAGAGAATCTCTCCAGGCGCAAATAGCAAACAACGAAACCAAGTCATTTTCGTGAGTAAATTCAGAACCCTCCATCAAAATAGATTAATTTCTCTCTCTCTCCCTCCCTCCCTCTCCCTCTTTCTCTCTCTTTGGTGATACGCCGTCGATTTTGTGAGTATCCGATGTTTGGGTTGCCGATGGAACATCTCATCACTGCCAAGTTCATGTTTATAATTTCACCTGTGTATGTGTATCAGCTTCTTTTGTTTATTTTGTTCATCTCTTTTTCTTTAATTGTTTAATCTGTGAAATACTATTATACTAATAATAAATACAGACGATTGTTAAAATATATGCATATATTTTTTTAGGCTCCACTAGTTTCTGTCGACATTGCTGCCGACTGTTTTCCCCAGTTTGTGTATACAACTTAATAATATTGGACAGAATGAAAATAGAAAAGAAAAAGATAAGAGATTTTAATATTTGAATGTAATGGATGGAGCATATGTGAGAGAGTGGTGTTATTAAATTTAAAAAAATGGTTGAATTCCAAAGCTGGAGAGATGATTAGGGTGACAAATTAGACATCAAGAAACGAGACCAATAAAAAAATGGCAGCGTAGGTTTGAATCAAGCAGAGAGTTGTGTGTTCCAATATCAAGTTTCCATGTGAATGAGTTGCTCATGAAGTTGTTCATCATCCAGTTTCCACACAATAAAATGTTGTGGGGGTTGAACTGGAAATTCCTCGGAACATGTGGTGTTAGCTTAAAAGGAAATTCAGGAAGATGGTGACATGCACATTATGTGCTTAGAGATTCTGAAATTGGAGAAGCTTTTCTTGGACGGAATAAGAGCAGGGCAGGGAAGAAGTTGGGATCCTTTGCTAATTGCAAAGGAGGTAAAGTAAAAGGGAGAGAGGGCATTCCTTTGCCTTTGTTCTGCGGCACAGTGAATAGAGAATCATGAACAAGTTGGCAGTTGGTTTAGTCAGCACGTCTTTTCAATTTAACGGTGCAATCGAATACTGGACCACTGCAATAGGTGTAGGTCTGGTCTAAATGAGAACTACATTAGGGGGGGGGGGTTCCTTCACTGTTATATCTCATCATCCCATAAATAAATGAATTTTTCTTTTCCCTTTTTGTCAGAGTTAAAATGGCAATAAGGCAGACAATTTAAATGATCATTAATATACTTACTTTCCAGGCTGGAGCTGAAAAAGGGATGATAATCCAAGTATATTTGTTTAAGGTTAAACATAGAAACTACTAGTAGTTTCTATGTATGTTGTAAAGAAAACAGGTAAGAAAATGACAAAACGTGGGGTGCGGAGTTGGGTCGGGAGTAACCTAGAAAGTGCCGGTTGGGGTATTGCATGGGTGGGGGAAGCATGTTGCATTAAAATAGTAATAAGAAATAACGTGAAGGGAATCCAACAGCTGCTCTCTTTTCTGCTACAAATTGACTTTGATAATTCAAACTGTTAAAAAAGAAAAGAAAAGAAAAGAAAAGAGAAGAGGCAAGTTGCAAATTGTTTTGTAGGTCTTTATCTCAATCTATCTGTTAAAAGAAGTGCAAGTTGATATGAATGGGACGAAGGTCTTTGCAAGTTGGGGTGCAAGTGGGAAATTTGAGGGAATACTTTTTTAATAAAATCCCGTGTAAGGTAGCGTGCACAATTGTCTACTTTTCAATGCGTTCACGCTACCCATCCATCCTCTCTCTTGCTTCTTTATCACCCATCGCCATGACACATTGACATGAGCTGTGCTGTGCTGAGCTGATCTCAGACTTTCTACTATTTCTCTACATTCCTTCGTTCAATATCTCCCACTGTCATCCATGCCCATTCTTCTGTTATTTATTATCATGTTCGTTTTACTGTTTATGTTTGGATTCTATGATTGTTCCTTTCAAAATTCAAACTTATATTTTTTTTTCTTGAAAATGCAATCTATATATCCCACCTTCATCTAACTACTTACAAAAATCTTGCATCTAACCCTATATGTACCTGCATTACTGCTTTTGCTATCTTCAATCTTCCCAATATTTGAAGTCTTAATGAAGTTTTGAAATTGAAGGTACATTACAAGGACACAAATTCAAATTTTAAAGCTGATATCGTGGGAGGAATAGTCACAAATTTTGAACATTCATCGTAAAATAAATATGAAAAAATATCTAGAAAGAGAGTGCTCAAGACTTTCAAAAACGAACTGGTGGCCGAACTAGTAAAACGAATAAATCATTAAAATTTAATAAAATAAAAAATACTAATAAAAAAGAAAGCTAATTCAACATATTTTTTAACCGGGTTTAATCTGTTCATACCGATTCACATATCATTTAATTTAACTCTCTTTTACAAACTAATACCCAACTGATTCTCGATCCATCAATCCAATCTGGTTCTACTTGATGCATTCTTTTCTGATTTTTCAAATCTATCCCAAGCCCATCATTTGCATAAAAGAAAATAATATATACTATATATGTATATATATATGCTTATATGGGAGAAACTAAAATGTCGCGGCATCAGTTATATATTTATATACAGATTATATTCATGCACGTTAATTGTGTGTTTTGATAAAAAAGTATACAGAACTCCAATTTTGTTTCTGGAACGAATTTCAAATATGGTATTAAAAACTTAATGTTACGAAATAGGTATTCCATGTAGTAAAATATATTCTACTTCATCAAGAGAATACATGTTTAAATTTTAGAGATGAGATTGTTAAAAAAGACAGTTATTAACTCCAATCATGAATAGTATAACGGATATATAGAATATTTAAGAAATTTAAAAGTTGATGTTAAAATTAATTAAAAAGTTATTTCTTTTTATTATATGACATCAACTCTTTCATGTTAAGTTAAAAGTAAAGAAAAATCATTACAATTAATTTAATTAATTAATTTTATCTTCCATGCCAAATAAAATCCCAAATTTTTCATCACTTCTTTACCCAGATGAAGAACAAGTGATTAATTTAATTAAATGTGATTATTTTTCTTTACTTTTAGCTTAGTATGAAAGATTCAATATTACATAATAAATAAAAAATTAAATTTCGCACACAATTATTAAATATGAGTTATCGAATTGATTGCATTAATAATAATTTGGAAACATAAAATAAAATTTTAAAATTTAAAAGGAGATTAATTTAATTAAATTCAATAGTATAGTAACAAATTGATTAATATTATGTTTGGAAATTTAAAATTTTAAGGGATAGAAAATTTTCAAAAATTTATTGAATTGATTTTTATTTTTTGAAAATTAAAATTTCAATATTGAAAAATAAAATTCAGCAATGTGATAAATAAATACAATTTGACAATTTTTTAATGTATTATTTTAATTATTACCGCTTCTCACTTTAATCTTTAATTTTTTTTAACTTAATCAATACTTTAAAAATGATATTTTTTTGGTGATTAAAATAAAAGCGATTTACAATTTGGATGACTAAAATGAAAGTATGAATATGATATGACGTGTATAAATTAATTTCCGCTTGAGATTTAACAGTTTTTAAAAAATGAAAGTGCCTTGCAAATTGAGTAATAAAATTGCAAAGATTTTATTTTGGATGACAAAAATTAAAATATCCTAAAAATTGGATGATGAGGCAATGTTTTGGGTTTTATGGAGTTATGGGCTTGTTTTAGGTTAAAAAGGTTGAATGCCACATGAAGCATTGCTAGAGACGAGAGAGGCTTGTTTCCCTTGGGTACCAATGGGCTGGATTCAGGTTTCAGCCCGCTACTCCCACCTTCATGCTTATCTAAAATCTCATGTTAATTAATTCCTAATTTTTAGGCATGTGCAACATCTAATAACAACTAAAGAGATACTCGTACTTAACTACCGTTTGGTACAAATATTTTATTAGTCTAACAATGTTGGCAAACTCCATTAATCTCATTCTATGTTACAAAATTATATATTATTATTTGATTTAGTTGAGGAGATAATTAGAAATTTTGATGCACAAATTCTTAAGAAATTAATTTTGCCAACACAATCAAAATCTAATTAATAAAACTATATACATTTTTATTACTAAAAAAGTATTACTTATTTTTATTACATGTGGAATGTAGCATGTGATTAGTATTGACTATTGATCTGTGTCGTTAAATGTCAATTTTTAATTACTTAACCTTTTTGTATTATTATCCAACGAAAATAAACTTCAATTTGAACTCAATGAGTGGTTCTGGTGGTAAAGAGGATGTTGTTCATCCTAAGAGACCCGGATTCGAGCACCTGTGCATGCCTTGTCAAAAGGTTAAGAAAGTATGAACAGATACTACCATGTAATCACATCAGTATATTAAAAAAAATTTTAATGAAGTAATAAATTTATATATGATCAAACATTTATGCGTTATTCATTATAAAATTAACACATCTAATTACTTATTATTAAAAAATTAATTACTATTCTCTTGCTGAGTGTTATTTTTTTGTTTTTCTTATATGATAATGTTTATCTATTTATATGATATGATACTATTTATTGATATGTCGTATTAGGTAAGTTTCATGCATATCAACATGAATCTTACTTTATACTTAACACGTGTTTGCGCGATCTCATGTATGACTTTGTAGAAGAATACAACCAAGTACCTATCTTGCGAGCACCCATTATCATACGAGCTATGTCTTCGAGCTTGATGAAATTCGACTCGAATTCATTCGGGTCCTGAACCGATGATAACAAGTATGATAACACCTCTCATTTATAAAAGATTAGGTAGAAAAATTATAAATTTTCAGGTAAGGACCAAAAATTATGGGTTGGGTTTGTCGGTGAAAATGGAAACGTAAGAGAAGCAAAAATAGAATACTCCCATGCGCACCCATGAAACAGCCACAATCAGCTGGCTGGATTTCCTCAGTAACTACCAAACCAATTGACCTAGCTCGGACTTCAATTATTTGAAGTACCCAGCATATTTATTAATTGGCCAATTCCAGGATGCATCATCGGAACCTTTTTTATTTTTAGCAACTCAATCGAGTTATTTACTTGCGATGCCTTTGTATAAGTAGCAGTCATTGAAGAAAGTTGTTGCTTTCTGCAAATTCCTTTGGCTCTGCACATTCACCATGTCCGTGACGCCTAGATGGAGTAGAAAGAAATCCCATTTCCCTTTGCTTGCTGTTCTTCTCTTGGTCTTCATAACTTGTTCCATTCTTTACAATGAATTCAGCATTCAACAAATCCATGAAAGCCCGGATCATGGTTCTACTCCCACCACTCCACAAGCTTCCTTTACTTATGTGAAACCTAATCTTCCAAACGGAGCTTCAGGTATGGTTAGTCTTTTTCGTTTAACACTTCTTCTTGGTCAAACTTCATTTTTCTTGGATTTTTCATCCCAAAGAGTTCTTTTTCTTTCTTGAAAATATTTTTGGTATGTTTTGAATAACTGGGATTTGGATATTTATCTGTGTGAGGTTTTAGAGGTTCTGGATCGATTCACTAGTTGCAACTCAACTAGGAACTACAGTGGGAAGAAAATCCAGTGGGCTGATCCGGGTACCGACTCGGGTCGGCGGAGGAGTGCAAGGCAAGAGAGCTGTGATGTGTTCTCTGGCAAGTGGGTGTTTGATAACCAATCGTATCCGCTTTACAAAGAGTCTGACTGCCCCTACATGTCGGACCAGTTGGCATGCCATAAGCATGGAAGGTCTGATCTGCAATATCAATATTGGAGATGGCAGCCCCATAACTGCAATTTGAAGAGGTAATTTCCTGTTTCATTTAGTACCCAATCTCAGATTTGCTTATTATAGGCTTCAAGCTTTTGTAGATAGATTCTATTACGAGCAGGTGTAGCTAATTCAAGAGTACTTATTGATATGATAAGGAATTAGATGTCCCGGCATTTCAATTCATGCCATGTGATTCTTTTGAGTAGTGAAGCTGTGGGTTATTGTTTTGGCCTAAGATAATGGAACTTTCTGTCAACCTTTCTCTTATTTTCTGGCGTGTAGATGGAATGTGACTGAAATGTGGGAGAAGTTGAGAGGGAAGAGGCTAATGTTTGTGGGGGATTCACTAAACAGAGGTCAATGGATATCAATGGTGTGCTTGTTACAGTCAGTGATCCCAGCAGATAAGAAATCCATGACCCCAAATGCGCAGCTTACCATTTTCAAAGCAGAGGTATGCCAGGAAATATCCTTTAACAAGTTTAAATAGAAAGAACAAGACCTGCATGTATTTATGATGGTGATTGATTTTTTCCTTAAATTTCTCTGTGCCTTAGGATGTATTTGGTTGAGTGGAAAAGTGAAAAGAAAATAAATTTTGGGTGTGCTTGATAGGAAAGAAAAGTGAGAGCAAAGATAAGAAGAGAGATAACCATATTCCATCTTAATGCATAAAATCAATCCTTACGAATTGAAATGATAAAAGGAAAGAAAATCTGAGAGTATGTATGTTAGTTCAAAATTATGTATTTTTCAAAATGCTCGTTTTCTTTCATATCATTTTCAACACTACCAAGAAATGAATGAGAAGAAAATTACTTTTTGTTTCATTTTTTCCATCTTTCCTACCAAGCACACCTTTGGAAAGGAAAATTATATTTTCTTCTATTTTTCTACTCTTTCAATTATCTTTCTAATTTTCTTTTCACCCTAGCAAGCAAAGCCTTAATGTTGGTAAGGCCATGCCTAAGGACTAATAGTAGTTCATGAAACATTATAAGCAGTTGATAGATGTTGGAAACTGATAATATAGTATATCATTGCTGTGTGCTGCTCTTTTGTCATTTGCAGGAATATAATGCCACTGTGGAATTTCTCTGGGCTCCACTTCTGGTTGAATCTAATTCTGATGATCCAGTGAATCACAGATTGTCTGAACGGATTATCCGTCCGGATTCAGTACTTAAGCATTCGTCACAGTGGGAGCATGCAGATATATTAATTTTCAACTCATATTTGTGGTGGAGACAAGGCCCAGTAAAGCTTTTGTATGTCTGATAGCTGAAGCCTGAAAGATTCTAGTTTAGCTTTGTGAAAGTTGCATATGTATTTGAAGATGTATTGAATTCCTAGTATACTTGCAACTTTTGCAGATGGAGTTCTGAAGAAAATGGAAACTGTGAGGAACTCGATGGGCTAGGAGCCATGGAGTTGGCCATGGGGGCTTGGGCAGACTGGGTAGCATCGAAAGTCATTCCCCAGAAGAAACGTGTCTTTTTTGTTACAATGTCACCAACACATTTCTGGTGAGGGTCTATACCCCTAACCTCAATTGTTCTATGTTTCTTTCATTTGGATAATTTCACCTGGTGAAAGCTTCCAAACTTATCTAGTTGATATAAATCATATATAGAGGTATATCAGACGGAGATGACGAATAGATGAGACTAATAAATGCATCATGGAGTTACTAAAAGGAGTGACCTGAAAATATTAGCATGCTGTATGTACTTTCTGGGGCTTGGGATCCTAGCTGATGATCTGGAAATATTGAAGCTTTTAGGACCTGGTTAACAAACTGAATGAGCTGCAGATTTCATTTTTGTTATTTTATTTAGACTTTACATGCATGGAAATCATTGTTGGCCGTGAATCCATTATACAATCTTAGTGCATCATATGTGTTCTTCAATCCCATGGAGTTATAAAAGGAGACCTTATGTAATTCTTGTGGCTAGTTATTAATTTATTATTTCCATACTGGGAGGAAGCATCTACAAGAGTATGGTGCTCCAACTCCTATTGTGACTAATGATTACATAGCTCCTAGAATGTGAAAAAAAATGGTTACTACCTTCTCATCTTTTGTTGAGGGCTATTTTTCAAAGAATTTTTACTGAAAACTTGCCAATAATCAGGAGTCAAGAGTGGGAACCTGGAAGTGAAGGAAATTGCTATAACCAAATGAGGCCTATCACTTTGGGGGGCTACTGGGGAAGTGGTTCCGACTTGCCTACTATGCGCATGGTGGATAAGGTACTTTCTGGTTTGGGTTCGAAGGTATCTGTCATCAACATTACTCAGCTCTCAGAATATCGAAAAGATGGCCACCCGTCTATCTATAGAAAATTTTGGGAGACACTGAGCCCCCAGCAATTGGCTAACCCTGCAAGCTACTCTGATTGCATACATTGGTGCTTACCGGGTGTGCCTGATGTGTGGAATGAACTGATATTCCACTTTTTGTAAAAAGTGTGTGAACAATTGAAATTCTTTTAGTGGCTTTACATATAGCAATATGAAAAAGAAAGAGAGGTTTAATTGTGAATTTTTCTGGAACTGGAGCCGGAATGAAAACTGTGTTGGCACTTGGATAGTTGAGTGAAATTTAATTAAATTCCTTTTTGTTTGTCTAAAACTTTGAGGACCATACTAGATGAAGCAAAAGCATGCTGGGCCTGTCTGCTTGATTGCATACAGCAACAATTAGGAACTATGGTCACAACAGTGCTAGGTGGAGGCCTCCCACCATAATATAGCATTACAATCACATATATTTTCTCTATTATTACAAATAATAGTGATGATAATTAATATACAACTAAATTATGCAAAAATACGGTCCATTTATTTATGAGGGAGGCAAAAAATAATTTATTTCCACAGGTACCGTAGTCGGCAGACGCATTAAAAAGATTCTGGAAAATAGAAACAGAAATAAAAAAACAAAGGTGGGTATTTACATATCAAATCCGTAAGAGAGTTAAGGTAGTCAAATTTGTACTGGCTCCAGGAAGAGCTGGCGTTTGTCTTCATCCGCTGCAAGTTGTCTCCTCAGCTGCTATAAATAGAAGCTGCTCTTCTTTTAACTCCCTCACACCAACGTTAGCTTAACCGGGTTTTTCCTTTTTTGGTTGGTTCATCTAGGGAGGTGTCGCTTGTTTCAGAAAAGCTATGATATAAGTATAGAAGAATCTGTTAAGCTCAGGAGGGATAGCGCCATGGATGATCTTCAACCTGATCCTCATTAGCGCTATCTATCCTGAGTTACATGGCTTCTTCTTGCTCTTGCACTGCATTCTGTCTCCATCTCTCACTCCCATCGAGAATAAGAAGAATTCATGCGACAACCTAGTGCTCCATTATCTTCTCTTCTATTCTATAGCAATCTTACGGAAAAAATTTACCCAGTTTTTGTTGGTTAAATATATACTGAGCTGTCTCGGCCACTATTCGTACATGGAACTGATGATATCTGACATGGAAAGCTACAGGGAATAGTTGGAGCTTGAGTGGGAGATGATGAGAGATTGCTGCTTAATTGGTTCCTACTTGGTATAAGCCATACACGTTGGGGTCATTTCTTGTACCAAGGAAGGTTTCCTCTGCTAGCATTTGTATTGTTCATTTCCAGGTAACTGTATTTCCTGTGCTGAATTCCCCCCCCCCCCCCTTTCATTTTCAGTACTTATGTGGAAAAATAGTGTAAGAACCGACAAGAACCTCATACATATTTTGCAGCATGGTTAGCTTGTGTACTGGAGATACTATTCAACGTTTCGATTCTAACAAGTACACTGCGTTGTGTGCTATAGGGTTCACTTCAAGCTCCCTCTTTATTTGACACTTAGTACTGACAAAGGACATCAGATTATCTCTTTCACTGTGTGGGATGATAATGGTTCGGTTCGAATCTATTTCAGAAAAAAAAAAAAAGCACGGTTACTATGTAGCATTTTGATTGCAAGTGTACAGCTCTTGTTCAAGTAATAAATTTATAACAAAAAAAAACACATTGCTAGTATGGTTCTAAAGACAATGCCCTAAATGACATGCAAGATTGCTACCACTATACTATAACGCTCTATCAAGTGCAATAATCCCCTTTACTTTACATCGATTCTCTTGATACCAATACTAATCGAAAAGTTCTAATAAAAGTCATCGCTCGTAATCTTCTTCAAATATATTCTTATTTAAGATCGTCAATCCTAAATCATTAACAGACACATTACATGCATATTTAACTAAATTAATTACAATCAATTCGCATGCTTTCTTGTACTATTAACCACAAAGAAATTTAATTATTTATAAGATGTAAGTAAGCAATAACCATATTAACCAACATCACCGTTTATGCTGTAAAAATAAAGAGTTAAGGGTTTGGAAAGCTGAATAATAGAGTGCAAGTCAAATATTGTTGAATGGAAGCTCAGAGTCCAAGGATCTTCCTTCCACTTCCAGATTTAGTATTAAGTTGAAGAGAAAATGACAAATAAAAATTTTTAAATTAAAATTTAAGAGGTATTAAAGGAAATAAACAAGAATGCAAAAGAAAGGTAGAAATTTTGGAAATTGAAGAGAAAAAGTCCTATGCTAAAACAAGAAAATAAAATTCTATTATAAAAACTACCTATCAACTTCCTCTTCTCTCGAAATATTTGTAAAATCTTCTTTTTGAATGAAAGTATTTGGATAAGTGATTTTACACATTTACCTTTAATGTATCACAAATTTTCTACAAAAAATTATGACCTTGCAAAGTTAGGGTTGCGATCCTACCTCAAAATTTCTTAAATTATTTTTATATCTAATCTAGATATGAGAGCATCGTGACCTTAAATAAAAGTTGTTGCAATCCTCTGTTGACAATCATGTTGATTAGTGATAGGTATCACGACTCAAGCACAAGATAACATCATGACTCAATTTGGATAATTGATCTTCTTCTTTAATTGATGTAAAAGATTGCGACTCTGTTAAGATCTATGTCGCGACTTTGGAGGCAAGTACTCTTCAAATCAGTTCTCAACATCATGACTCCTCTTCTTTCTATGTTGTGACCCTCATTGTTGCCTCTACTTTTAGAATAATTTTGGGCATAAGGTCACGAATTTTATCAATCTATGTTGGGACTTCGTTGTTGCTTTAACTTATTATTCTTGGATTAGGACATTTCACCTAGAAAATGAGTAATGAGTATGTACAAATAAAAGATTAAACTTACATAATAAAAACTACTAAAAAGGCAAGAAATAATCTAAATAGTAAAATAAGATGTAAAAATCCTAAATTACTAAGAAAGACTCCTAAAACTTTGATTTTACCCAAAAACAAGTTGAGAATAGATGTAAAAAGAGTATAAAAACATATGCCAATTATTTACTCAATCCAATTCAAGAGAATTCCATTTGTTCATATCAATTCAATTTATCGTTCGGGTTTGGGATTCTCCCTCCCAATAATATCACCTTCAAGTTTTAAACTTGAATTTTCCCTTGAGAGTATAATGTATCTTACTATTGCAATCAATCACTTTAACCCATAGCCGTGGTGGCGTAAGTTGAACTTAAATCCTCCTCGATGTTCATCTAATCTTTATACTTAACAAAGGCATTGAACTTCGTTATTATCTACACTAAAAACATGGAAAAGCCTATAGTTTTTTCTTAATCTAGCATTGCCTGGCAAGTGGCAATGGATTAAAGACATCATAGGGCGCAGGTCAAGTAAAATGTTTCCAAGTCCAGCAGATAGTATCGTTACTATTATTGGTTCTGTTTCTCATATTTTACCAGCATGTGCATCAATAGTTATAAGCAATCATATATGGTTACCCCCCTCTGTTACCATGGTCCGTGTCTCATGTCTGTATCTGGAATCAAGCACTAATCATACATATAATCAACAGAAAAGGTTTGTTTGCACTTTAATGTATACATTCATAACTTTATTCTGAAAATTGTGGCTTCACATGAGATATTGGGATATGGCTCCCTCAGGCCTTCAATTCATACAATTCAAAATAAAAACTGTATATATTTACTTGCTCTGAGGAAACACTCATAACGAACATGAAATGAAGAAAACAGTTCTCAAAAATAATGAACCGCAAACAATGAGAATACTACAACAGACAAAATTTCCTATGAGGAACAATATTGTCTCTAATGACACGTTTGATTTTAGCTGCAACACTAGGCAGGCAAAGTTCCTAAAATCCACTCTCGGGAAACCATAAATCAGTGTGTTTTATGGCTTCTAGGAAGTCCAAATCAATATCAGGCCTCAAATATTCCATGGTGTGATCTATATCAAAACCTGTTTCATCTTGGTTCCCACTCTCCTGCAGTCCACCTCCCAATCCGTACTTGTCATTTCTAATTAAGGCAAATGGCTTCACATCAGCTATGGCTTCTCCTGACCAACTATGCATACTCTCCAATTTGTTGTTGGACCTGTTAAAGCCACCACAAACAGTGGGAGTATTTAGTTGTTGCTGGCAGCTCAAATCTGGGGGCTTATAGTGTTTGAGATCATAAACATCATCAAAACCGTTGTAGTTATAGAAATCATTAAACCCCCCAGGTTCAACCTCCACTTCGTCCCTTAATATACTCCCTTCTGCTTTCATTTCACTTATAGGCTTACAATAAATATCTGAATCCGTAAGCTCAGTCTTCAAGTTATCATCTTCACCAAAGAAACAGGTATACCCCTTACCGGATTCAATACTTCCAGCAAGCTCACCTTCCCAGTTCTCCCTTGCTACTGGCGTCTCAACTTTAATATCCTTAAACGGCTCCAACTCAAATGTTGAAATGCCAGTATCTTGGTCATCATTATCCAGGTAATTGTATCTAAAATTGAAGTTACTTGGTCTTGATATGATATTTTGAGATCGCTCTACTTCTGATTCTGTTCCTCTTCTCTCCAAGGTTGTCTGCGTGTTATAATCATCAGAATCCATACAACTGTTCCTTAATTGACATTCCTCATCTTTATGCTCATTGATACCATTAGAGTTGTGGGTTCTAAGCTCTTTACTTGAATTGCATCCTGTTGACCCACTGGCTCTGGCATCTGTTGCAGTGTCCTCTGCTTCCTCCTCCGTACGAACTTGAGAATAATCATATTTGTCTGTCGAATTAACCTCAAGGAGTACCTTAGATTCTTCAACAGGCTCTACTGCAGGGGACTCATAATTAGCTCTTTTATCATCCAAAGTTGATGTTGAAGTAGATTCGATTGAACCCATCTCAGTAGTGGAGTTATCTACCGATTCCTTGGAATGATGATCAGGGAAATTGAGACGAGCATAAGAACCGTACATAGCCTTTGCTGCCTCATCATAAGCAAGAGCTGCGTCAATGGCATTAGAGAAGGTTCCAAGCCAAAGCCTGTTGTTTCCTTTACTTGCTAGACGACTTCCGTTGATGGGTTGTCGGATTTCAGCCACCCACTTCCCCCATATCCTTTGTCTTACACCTCTATACTTGCATCTGGAGTTCTCGGGGCCTCCTTTCCCTCTCATACACCCCTTTTTGGAACCTTTGGCAGGAAGCTTAGAAACCTTTTTGAGGCCATCTTCTTCACCCAACCCTAGTTGGTTGTTGTTGTTGTACTTCTTCCACTTCTCAATAGTGTCCTCTACGGATTCACGTCCATTCCTTCTTGCGCGTGGCTTCTTATTACTAGCAATAAAACCATCATCCATATCACAAGAACTGCTCTTTATTTTCATAGGTACCTGATTCAACAAAAAAGTGAAAAAAAACCTGAAAGAGGAAATCGAAGTATGTATGTATGTATGTATATATAGCTAGTGACGAAAATATGTAATGAAAGGAAACAAAATAAATTAGCAGAGGAAGGAGAGATGAAACACTGGGTCAGGAATGATCTCAGAGGCTTTGACGAAGGGTTTAACTTTGTCTTTGGGTTTTGTGTGTGTGTTGTATTATGGAAAGCAGTGGAAATGTTGACGTTGTAATCTATTTTTGGTGAGGGTTAGCTGAGGATTACTTGGGATCGAAGGAAAACACAACATTTGCTTCTTCTTCTTTTTTTATTTAACTTATTTGCGCATTCCCAAAATGGATAAAAACGGGACGCGGCATCTTTTGTATGGATCATAAGATAGGTATATAAGTCGTGGCTAAACCCCGACAAACTAGCTCAGTTCCCATCCCATCCTTTCCTTTTCTTGGCGTGGAAGACTTGTCTTTTACCGGTACTTTTCCGCGTGCACATTGCGGCGGCTGCTGCTTTTTCCATCTTGTATCATATTTAAAATACAATAGCACCGAACCTCAAAAAAATATATACAGTAGTACCGGAAAATTCTCGAAAAGAAAAGTTAATATAAGCTTAGAAAAAGCTTTCAAAAGATTATATATAAAAACAAACTCTAGTAATTATCAAAAAAAAATTTATATATTTAAAGATGATCATGAGTCAAGTTAAATCTAATCATAATAAAATTTTATATTCTATCTGACTATATATCAATATTTTTAAAAATTTATCAATATATCTAATAATTTACTAAATTTTTTTATTGATTTACTAATATTTGTGAGACTTTACCAAATTTTTTAAAATTTTACCAATATTTTCAAAATTTCTATCCTTATACCAAGTCTTAACTATTACCAAAATTTTTAACTATTTACCAAAACTTCTGTGAGCTTACCAATATTTCTAATAATTTTATCAAATTTATATAAACTTACCAATATTTCTATAGATATAACAATTTTTATATGAATTTACTAAAATATCTACCATTTTACCAAAATAATTAACATTTTGAATTTACCAAAATATCTAAGATTTTACCAATATTTCTATAAATTAAATTGATTTATCAAATATCTAGTATATTACCAAAATTCTTAAAATTAAACCCAAAAATCTTTTATAACAGTGACCTACAAGCTTTTCATGTAGATATTAGTGTGGGTTGAAAGAAGAAAGTAGTAATTTCTGGTCCGGTGGCGTTCGTACGTGGAAATATTACCTTTCTTGCAAAGTGGGCTGTCTTGACTTGACAATGATGTCATCAGATAGCGCCCTTGTCAATGAAATCCCAACAGTTTTACTTTTTCATATCATGTATCTTATCCTCTTAAGAAGTCAACAAATTCCTTTGAATTGTTAGATATGCGATGCTTGATCATAAGCTGTATAATTTTTACCCACAGAATGCCTACTTCTCAATTCATTTCACAAACTATATATACACCATACAGTTGTGCTGCCTGACAGAAAGTTGAAGTAGCCAAAATGCACAAGAAACCATCAACTCATCCACAAAACCACCCCAACATCAACAATTTTGGTCTTCAAAGACTAAGCAAGCCAACCAACAAGACACATGCAGACTTCTTTTCTATTAGGATTTTTTCCTCAAATCAATTATACATGAAGAACTCAATGGTCTCCAAACTAAAATATTACATGCACGATAGTATACAAAGCATAAACCACTTCTGCATAAAAGAAATGAGATGGTATACACCCATATATTTGGATTTGACAAATCCATATTTTTATTAGATTGAATCTCAACTAATTTAACTATAATATATGCATTTCATTCTTACCATTTACATCATAATTGAAATCCAAATCCAAATCCAAATCCAAATTACCATGCGAGCATAATGATTACATTCTAAACACCTAGTTTGAATAATCATTAAAAGAAAAAGCTGACAAAAACCTTGACTTGCAACTTAAAACAGTATATAATAAATTATGCATTCCTGTGACATATGAAGAATGCAGCATGCATGTGAATCCTAATGCCTCGTAAATAACACAAAATTCTGCATCTGCAAACTGATTTCAGGTGAGAGCTATCAAACCCTTTGAAAAGCACATGTCATGCAGCTCCACTCCTTTATCAAATCCAGGAAGCTTTAGTGAATACAGGGCAACTCAACCTAAGCGTTCGGTAGTTTACATCTAAATGTTCAGAATCTTCATCATGAACTAGTTATATTAGCTTTAAAAAAGAAGATCTATAAAGCCATAACACAAAATTCCAAGAGACAAACATAAGAATCACTAAAAGAGGATGGCATTAGTTGTACCACAAATTATTATGCATTCACAGCAATAGCAAGAATCAAAAAGCTAAAAACAAGGTGAACCTTCATGGGCAGTAACAACACCATTTTTGAACATTTAATGGAGAAACAAACTCTATTATTTTACTAAGAATATAAGAAATTACCTGGCATGATATTAAAAAAGAAAGCAATTATTCCAATCCAGCAGACCTAGCAACTTTGTATCTTAGCTTTCTATTGTGATTTTCCTGTCAACAATTAATTTTTAGAACATAGCTTGAAAAGCATAAAGAAATCAACTTTAATCACACTGAGCATAGAGAAAACAATGGGTAATAAGCTCACCTGTTCAACCACCTTAGCTGAGCTAGCTTCAACGAGCCTGGCCAAGCTTTCGATTTTACAAAGCATTTTCTCATACAAATCCTCTAATCCTGCCGTATAATTAACAGCTTCGGGTCCAATCAACTGGTTCAATCTCCCAATTTGCATTCCCTCGGCGCACAGATCCAACTCCGATTGATCCTTTGCTGTTCGTTTCATTCCAATTAAATTTTCCTCATTTCTACAGTCGTTGATCACCGATGAGCTTCTTAACTCGCAGTTCAAAAAGGGAAGCGCAGAGGTGGGGCTAAACGCCCCGTAATGTCCTCTGAACGCAGGTCCAATGTTGACTATATCGATCGGCAGGGGATTAAAACAGAGGTTCGATGATTGGAATTGGAACGCCCGATATTGGCAGGTTTGGATGAATTGGACTTGTAGAGGAGTGGTGAAGAGGAGGAAAATTGAAGGAGCGAAAAGGGATTCAGAGCTAGCGTTTTGGACTGGGAGATAGAGTTGGGGGTTAGAGAGGAGGGAACGAGTGACGGAGGATTCTCGCATGGAAGGGCGGAGGGGGGTTTTCCGGCGAAAGGAGAACCAGCCGATGAGGGGTTTCTGATTAAGGTTAGTAAGGGTGAGGCGGGAGGAGTCGACTCGGCCGAGTGAGTCATAGAAGGAGAGAAGGGAAGGGAAGGAGAGGAAGCTGGAGATGGTAGCGACGAGTTGTGAATCCGGGGGAGATTGGACGGAATCGTCGGAGAGGGCAGAAGGGGATATGTAAGTGACGTGGCCGAAGAGGAGGCCATCTAAGTCGGCAGGGGAAGATGAGAGGCGTTGGATCATTGAGGCCAGCGTTGGCCCAGATATTGCTATTTTCTGCAAGACCAGATCGCCCATGACGAGAGAGATCAGAGAAACAGAGAGTTATGGCTATGGGGTGACTGCGATGGGATGGAGAGAGAAAAAAGGCATTTGCGTGTAACGGTGGTCTTGCATTCCCTTACGACTGAAAATTTGGGTTAAAAACTGAAAGTCCAGTGGGTTCTAACATTGCCAGAAAACAGTAATCTTTCTTACAGGGCCTTGTGTGTCTTCATTTGCACTCTTTAATAATACAAAACATGAATTGCCAAAACAACATTATTCTCCTGATACAAAACAATAGATATGTTTTACATTTACAAAACAACCACACACAACAACAAACAATAATAAGAATGAAGGAATACCCCTCCTTCTCTTTCTCTCTCTCTCTCTATATATATTCTATTTGCACCCTAAAATGCTGTAAACGAATAAAGAAAATCTATTCACTTGTTGCTGCAAATTTAGCACCATCATCGCCACGACCAGCAGCAGCCACTTCAGGTGAGGGATCAACGCAATGCGGAGCTAGTTTCAATGTGTTAAGCAACTCATCATTTCTCATGAGCTCCAAATCAGAGACTTCATTCCTCCATTCCTCTTTTACAATGGATGCCACCCACTCATCGGCTCACCTGGGGATTTCCCTGTAAAAAGCTCCAGTATGGTCACTCCAAGATTTTTTTATTGGTTGATGGAGCTTTATTGTTTTTTTCAACTTCTGAATACTCAAAAGATCCATTAAGATGCTATAACATCTTGCAGGGCGATATTTGCATCAACTAATAGGAGGGATTATATTATCTTTTTCTGGCATTACAAAAGAGGAAAACTCATACAAAAAAAGACATAAAATCAAATCTTACACGAAGAATAGAAATAGAATAAAGAAATAAACAATATGAATTCTGTGTATTAGCTATGCCAAAAAAATGGAATTACAACTTCGTGTCATGGAGTCTCAATGGATTCACCAGTGTAAGTTATCTAATAAACCATATCCATATACATTTCAGCAATGTTAATATCAATGCTACTCGGAAAATGAAGGGAAAAAGGAACAAAACGGGGAATTTATTGTCTAAAAATGAAAATTGAATCAATTACAAACGAAGCGATGTTGTATTACCCTCGCTAAGGAGATTGAGAAAGAGCGATCCTTGGATAAGGTTTAGATACGAGTGGCAGAAACAGCAGGAACAGCGGCAGCGGCGGCATTGGAGGCAGCACCACCAAGGAAGGACAAGAAGCCAGTGTTAGCGGGTTCTTGCTCGTCCAAGAACAGATCTTCAGGGGCCCTAAAGGCACCGTGAGCACAAACGAGACCCAACCCAACCGTAATAGCGGAAACGAGAAGAGATCCAACGGAGGTAAGGAAGATGACGAAGACGCTTAAGATGGTGAGGATTCCAAGGGTCTCGCGATCAGAGAAGGTGCGGCCAAAGATGACGACAGGCTGGTCGGCAGGGCGGAAGAGGTACATGAAGACCCAAGAGAAGAGAAGGCCTAGAAGGAGGAGAAGGGAAAAGGGGTGGGAAAGAAGAGAGAATGCAAGAATGAAACCAATAACCATCAGATAATTAACTCGAAAGTAGGAGTAATTTTTGCGAATACGAAGGGTGGCTTCGGAGAAAGACTCAGGCTTGGAGAAGGCAGAACGATCAGTTAGTTCAGGCCAGGGACGACGTTGGGAGATGCCATTGCGAAAGGAATCATTAAGACGAGAGAGGTATGCGCGAAATGCGGAGACGGAAACGGGTGGCTGAGAATCGGTGGATTGGACTGTGGAGATAGGGAGGACAGGCGGAGCTGGGGAGGACATTACGGCGAACTGGGAGAATTGGAGAATGGGGAAAATGTTGTGGGTGTGTTACTGTTATGATCTTTTGCGGTGGTTGAATTGAATTGGAGAAGTTTATGAGAAGGGATAGTCATATAGATTTTAGAGAGTTTGGATTAGAGGTTTGGCGTGGAGAGAGATTGATGGGGGAACGAAAGACATGATAGAACTAGGATGTAAGTACGCAGGATAAATTATAAAAATAATTATTTTTTTATCTTAAATTATATTTTAATTATTTATATTTAAAATATTACGTTTTAGTCACTTATATTAGTATTTTATTACGAAATAGTCACTGTGTCGTTAAGTTCTGTTTTCTCCCTAACGGTAATCTCACGTGGCAATCCAACTAGGTTTTAAGTGCCAACTTGAATTTTCAAATAAAATGAGAATAAATTTTTAATTAAATAAATTTAATTAATTAAAATTTTTAAGCCGTAAACCTTAACTGAAAAAATTCTAAACCCATTTCCACATACCTCTTTTCTTCATCTTCATATTTTTCCTTTTTGATTCCAATATCTTTAGTTACAAATCTGTCAAAAAGCATGAATCTTTAAAACTCATTAACCCAAAGATTCAAAGATTCAATATCTTCTTCCCGTTAAGTTTCTTTGGGTTAATGAGTTTTTAAATATTCAAGTTTTGAGACAGATTTGTAATTAAAGATGTTGCAATCAAATGGGAAGAAGATGAAGACAAAGAAGACAAGTGTGTGGAAATGGATTTAGGGTTTTTTCAACTAAGATTTAGGTTTAAAAATTTTAATTAATTAAATTTATTTAATTAAAAATCTATTCTAATCACATTTGGAAATCCAAGTTGGCACTTAAAATCTAGTTGAACTGCCATATAGGATTATCACGAGGGAGATAACGGAACTTAACGACAGATTGATCATTTCGTAACAAAATAATAACATAAGTGACTAAAACGTAATATTTCAAACATAAGTGATTAAAACGTAACTTGAGACAAAATAGTCATTTTTATTTGTAGTTTACCGTACGCACGCACTACGTTTAATGATGCTTTCTTCTTTTTTCTATCTTTTTAAAAAAAAAAGGAATTTTAATAAGTGGACTTAAATTAAAAATAAAGTAAAATTGAAATACTTTAAAGTTCAAACTCAGATAGGATCACCAGAGATTTTCTATTATTTTTGGAGATAAAATCACACTTGTAATTGTATGAATTAAAGTTTCATAAAAAAAATATAAAAGTGTGACTTGAATTCGAGTCGCGTTAATCGTATTATTATTAAATTTTTTTTTATAATTTACTAAAAAATATATATATATAGTTTGTTTTGTTGGTGTCATACTTCATATGGGATAGTACCAAGATAATATTAATTTCCTGCCCAAATTATTGTGGTTTCATGTTCTTGAGAAACACGCACATACATATAGGGACAAGTTCGATTCGATTAGAAAAATTCGAAATTTTTTTGAATTTTGAGTTATTCAAATTATTAAAGTTAACTCGAATAATTCGATTCAAGTTTCGAGTTTAAGTCGAGTTGAATTTCACAATTCGAATAATTCGAATAATAAATTGGTGTAAATGTCATTTTGGTCTTTGTCAACTTTGAAAATAAATAATTTGATCTCTCTCGACAAAAAATACAAAAAAAAGTTTAAAATAACTTTTAAAATTAAAAAATTTATAAAAATGTCAAATTTTATATTTAAAAAATATAAAACTTTAAAAAATATAAAAAAGTTAAAATTTTAAATATGTTCTAAAATAATTATTTTGAAACTTAATTAATTATTTAAATTTATCATATTCAATTATTTTATTATTATTATTTTGCTATATTATTTTAAATTGATATGCTCTAAGATGAAATTAGTTATATTTTAACAATATTTTTATTTGACATGTTTAAATTTTTTAATTTAAATTGATTCAATTTAACTCAAATTTCATTCCATCCTACTCGATTTGAAAAAATTTTAAATTAAATTAAGATGATAAAATAAGACTCATAAATTTGATCAATTCGAATTCTCTTTTACTCGAACGCCTGCCCCTACGTACGTACATGCGTAAACCCAAGATTTGCCAAATATTTCCCACCACTTATTCACCATAACAATAATAGATCATTTGGATAGACAACATCCATGAGGTGGGGGGATTTCACTGCAGGTCATACTCATAAGGTGGGTGACCCATTCCGTCCAGCAAAATTATCCAAAAAAAAAAAAGGTTATGAGCACTATCGATCAGCAACTGCAACAAATCGGTTCTAAAAGCAAATATCATCACTGTCAACCACCATGTCATAAGCTGGAGTTGCACAAAAGCTAATGAAAGTGTTGAGAGATGATCAATCATAAAGTGGCGAGTATATTTGGCGAATGGACGGTTCAAATGTTAAGTCATTTTGACGAATAGTTCAAGTCTGGCGGACAGTCCAAGCAACAGTCATTTGGCGAACTCTTCATATGTAACAAGTAAGAATAAGCTCGTCGATGCCCAAGCTGCGCACTGTTGACAAATTGTGAAGCTGTTGGTGGATTGAAGATCTGCAGGTTGCATGGATATATTTTGGTGCATATTGCACATGTAATGTTACGTATAAATTATTTTTTAGTTAGTAAATTTGTTATATGTTTAGATGTTGATTGGCACAAATCAACTTGTGTACAAGTTAAATTTTTATGCTTTAAAGATTGTATTAGTTGAGTTACGCCACGAATCAGCTCATATATAATGTATTATCTAAACTGATAGCAAGTAAAATTGGATTGCTAATTTTTCTTTGTTTTTACTTTCTTTCTTTGTTCATAACTCCAACAGAAAGTGATGCTAACAGTATGAAAAAGGAAAATAAATAGATCAAAATATTTATTTACATTATCTAATATTCGTTTAAAGCATGCAAGCACTGCAATTTTTTGGCTTTAATGTGCCTAAAGAAACAAGGAAATGCAATGAGAAGAAACACATAAATAATCGGATTAGGAACATTAGGAGATTGTGAAAAAATCTCAAGTGGTTGACATGATGAGTCAAATCTGTGGATCCATGACGGATGTTACCAAAGAACAAAGGTCGTGCTCACCATCAAGCCACTCAAAGTCATCTGCTTCAAAGTAGCTACTCGGTCTGTTCGTCGCGTTGAGGGGAATCGATGCGTATGTTATTCCTTGTAGCGGAGGCAAGACTTTCATCTGGCGTTGTATGCTTGGAGAGCCTAGCTGCAGCCTGCATTCTTATGCTCATTCTTAAGGATTTGCTCCTATTGTTTTCCAGTCTTATTTGTTGTGTTGCGAAGGCGGTCGATAGGAGCATTAGGAATGATGATCTGGTTGTTGAGACGTAGATGGTGTTACATTCATTATTGGCGACTGAGAGACAGTTCTAGGAAAACTGTCCATGTTTGGTGGTCCAGATGTTATTAGCAGGGGTTTGGTTCTGAGCATCACAAGGCTCAACGTGAATGACAATGGGATTCTAGAACTGAATTAAGTTACAATTAATTTTGATTTAATGTGCAGTTGTATATATGAACTTTAATTTGATGCAATTATACACAGAAATCTTTAATTGTAATTCAAATGTATACTTAAAACTTTAATTTTGATTTAATCATACATATTTAAAGAAATAAATGCATCAATCTGTTTTTATATTAGATAAATATAATTATTTATGTATGCAATATATAAACTTAAAATGATGTTATATCAATAATTGTGTTAACAATTTACAAGAATTGGATTTAATCAAAATTTCATGTATAAAATTGCACAAAATCAAAAATCATGTATACAATTGCACATCAAACAAATAATTTATGTATAATTTTGGGTTTATTTTTTTTTAGGCATAAGTGCAAAATTAGCCTCTAACGTTTGGGTGTTTGGTCATTTTAGCCCTTATCGTTTTTTTTTGTCATTTTCATACACAACCTTTGTTTTTTTGGTCAAATTGGTCATTTTTAACGGTCTTGCTGACGTGGCCGTTAGTTGACTAACGGTACTGACGTGGCAAAAAAATTCCACCTAGGCAAGTCCACATATGCAGCTGCTGACGTGGCACTATTTTGTCTTATATGCCACGTCATCATATGATTGTTTTTTTGCTGATGTGGCATATTTTATCTTATATGCCACATCAACAGTTGCATGCGTGGCAATGTCCACATGGAAAAAAATTTTGCCACGTCAGCACCGTTAGTCAACTAACGGCCACGTCAGCAAGACCATTAAAAAATGACCAATTTGACCAAAAAAACAAAGGTTGCGTATGAAAAAGACAAAAAAAAAACGATAACGGCCAAAGTGACAAAACCACTAAACGTTAAGGGCTAATTTTGCACTTATGCCTTTTTTTATGAGTATAGATAAAAGTTAAGATTATCTAAAAATCAAATTAAAATTGATGCCAATTAAAAGGTTGAATATAAATAATTTGTGACTTCAATTTTGGAGATTCAATCTCTAAATATTGTAGAAGAGAAAACGAATTGATGATAGTGAAAAAATTCTCACATTAATATCACATGATTGGTTTATATTGGACAAGTTGAGCACTAAATGTAATAATAAAGTAAAAAAGAAAAATAATTTCGCGATAGAGATAGGCATAGGTTTAATTGAAATTAAGTGTAGTACTTAATTTAAGTAATTAATGTAATGAGTATATATATTATAGTTTAGAGCGGTTTGCATTTATATCATAGACTTTGAGAACAAAGCGAGTTGTGGGAATAGACAAGGTGTTCTCTAAAATGGTGCCCAATGTGGCAATCAACCTTCTCTTCACCTCTCTGTTAATGCCGCCCATTGAGACTATCTCCGCGTACGCCGCTGGCTCCTTGTTCCCGTTAAACCTTATTGCCAATGATCCCTTCAGTACCACCATCACAAACTGCGCCCATTGCATGCAGATATTATTATTTATTCAAAACAAGAGAGATATAGAGAGCAAACTATTATTAGCTAATGATGATGATGTGCTTGGAAAAGCATGCAATTAATTAGTTAGGTTATCTAAAACCACTTCTGTCTGAATGATGATAAAGGTGATGAGGTGGTTTGGTGGGCTAGACGGTAGCAGAAATGCTTTAATCATGTTACGACTCCGTAGGGACCAGCTTCTCCCATTTGCTCTCTTCTCTGCTCTTCTTCTCCCAGTAAGTGCATCCTTACGTTACGTACTCATACAGACCATTGCCATGATGGAGGACCACAAAGGAAATTAAGGTTCCTCTAATCTAACCTATATTAGATATATTTCTTTGATAGCATACCAAATCTGACTAGATTAGTTATATTTGTCAATTTTTTTCTTTATTTGGTTAAATAGGTGATTTTTTTTTTTAAGATTTAAGGAAATAAGTCGATTTTAGAGAGAGAGTATGAAAAACGCATTCAGTTGGAAAAGAGCATGTCCAATTGGATGTGTTTTCTTTGGAATTTTCATAAAACGCTTCCAGTTGGACGCACTTTCTTGACATATCGGCAAAAACTAGTTCAGCTGTACGCACTTTCACACTTTCTCTTCAAAATCGATTTATTTTCTTAAATCTTGAAAAAAAAATCTATTTATCAAATTAACAAAAAAATAACATATATGCACAATTTAACCACCAAATCTAGTAGGTTGTAGGCCGTAGACCGTAGCACCATGTTTTCCCCTTTTTTTATTTCATAGTTTCCCATCTTGTTGCAAAAGCAAAAGCAATATTTGATATTGCTGGAAAAATATATGCTACACCCTGTTGCACGATCATCCAATATTACAAACCACTATATATACGCACACATGGAATATATCTTCTATCAAATTAAACCCTTTTTTTTTTTCTCTCTTTTCATTGACTTTAGATCTTTGATACTCAGCAGCTGGCTCTTTCCCTGAACTGAATCTATCAATATTTTTATCACCAAACTTTATCCTTTTATATAAAGAAAAAAATGTCAAATGATTAAGTGAAACAAGAAATGAATGGAATATTATGGCGTTCATGGTAATCATGGATGAAAACATGGAAGCTTTCCATCCATGGCCAAAAAGATAGAAAGCAAGAAACAGAGTAAAAGTAGACAAAATCATAACAACATAAAGGTGGTGGGTGAAGGAAGAGAAAGAAGAGATTACGTGTTCAGGTCTTCCAATAATGGAGGCGACGGCCTTGGTGGCTTGAGAGAAGAGCGGATCGGTGTCAACCTCATCTAAGTTGAGGTTAGTGGAGATGTAAAGGCAAGGCATATCCTCTCTACCTTTGCTGCTTTTGAATTCTGATGGAGCATACGCAAATGAATGCAAAGCAAGGTAGCTTCTCCTTGGCTTTATATAGGAGTAATGGTGCGGAGGGAAATGTTGGAAAGGGTAAACTACGGTGGAGGCGGAGGTCGCAATCTTGGACAACCTATATAAAAATTGGGAAACGCGGTCTAACCGCTCTTTTTACTCTTACAACACAACTATGGACCGGCTTCCACTTTTGACTAATTTCTAATATATCCACAATATTACTACCTCTAAATGATGCATTCATTTCCATTTCATACAGATTTCCATTTAATCTTTTTATACAATAATACACGTCACACCATTTTAAATTTTATCTTGAAATTACAGATTAAATCTTAATTTGATTGGTATGAATATTAGTGTTAATAAAAAAATCTAATTCCTATTTAAAGAGATTGATATGTGGGGGTCGAATTTTCAGTAATAATTAAACATTTCGTTTTCAATTTTGATTGAGGGCAGGGCAGGGTAGGGGTTCATTACCACTATAAAGAGAAGAAATTGGAAAACTAAAAAGACCTCACAAATGAAATCACCTCCACTTCCAATCACATGTTTTTCATGGATTTCTTTATACCAAATTTTATTATATGGTCCTTGACTTTTTTTACTAATTAAAACTTTCTGTTTTAATTCCAATTATAAAGTGGTAAAAAAAATTAATTATAGATTGAGTATTAACTCGATTGATATTGGTATTGTTGTCAATGTAAGAGAATGAAAGAAACTATGAACTAATGTGTAGAACTAATCAGAGAAACAGAGAAATGAGAGAATTCTCAGAATTAATTTTCTATTGAATATTTGCTTAACCTTTCTCATTGCTTAACTTGCTATTTATACACGCTCAATACTTAGCAACTAATATAAACGGATTAGAAACTAATAACAACTGATTACAAGTGCAACAGATGAATTCTGTTATTATCTGGTATAACTGCTACCTTACCCATACTCTAATATTCACCCATCTGTTTAGACCTTGGAAACCCTTAACAATTTCTTGAGATGAGCAAACGAAGCAAATAACAATGGCTTTGTCAAAATATCTGCTACCTGATCACAAGATGGAACTTCACCAACAACAAGAAAACCACTATCTACCTTTTCTCGAACAAAAAATAAGTCAAGTTTGACATGCTTGAACTTGGAGTCTAACACAAGATTTACAACTACAGCAACAGCACTAGACTATCACACCAAATGACTAGTGTGTCCACTGAAGGAATCTAAAGTTCACTTAAGAGAGACACTAACCAAGTAACATCCGCAGTTGGAGCAGCCAGTCCTCGATACTTAGCCTCAACTGTTGACTGAGACACAACCTGCTATTTTTTCGAACACCAAGAAACAGGATTATCTCCAAAATACACACAATACCCCGTCGTAGACCGTCGATCGTCAAAATCCAAGCCCCAATTCGCATCCGCATATCCAACCAATGACAATCGATTAGACGATTTCAAGACCAACCCATATTCAGCAGTACTACATAAGAACCGTAAAATGATCTTCAAAGCCACACAATGATCATCAATAGGACTGTGCATAAATTGACAAATCCTATTAACAGCGTAAGCAATATCGGGTCTCGTAAGAACCACATACTGTAAGGCACCAGCTAAACTTCGATACTCACTAGGATCTGCAATAAGATACCCCACATTCTTCGACAAACATAAAGAGCTAATCATAGGTGTGTTAACAAACTTAGCACTTTGCATGTGACACCGATCAAGAATATCTAGAATAAGAGACCCTACATTCTTCAACAAACATAAAGAGCTAATCATAGGTGTGTTAACAAACTTAGCACTTTGCATGTGACACCGATCAAGAATATCTAGAATATACTTACGTTGACAAAGATGAAGAGAGCCATCAGATAGATGAGTCACCTCAATGCCCAAGAAATAATAAAGATCCCCCATGTTTTTCAACGAAAATTGAGAATTAAGTTGCGCAACAAACTCTTCAATTTCCTTTGTTGCACTACCTGTGATTATAATATCATCTACATAAACCAACACAAACATACGAGTATTAGTAGTATTACGAACAAACAAAGAAGCATCAGACTTTGAGGCCACAAAACCAATAGACACAAGAAACGCCTTCAACTTATCAAACCAAGCTCGTGGAGCTTGTCGGAGCCCATACAAAGCTTTCGTCAACCGACAAACAAGTGGCTGCCCATCACGACCAAGCTGAACATACCCAAGGGGTTGATGCATATAAACCTCCTCAGTCAAATCCCCATTCAAAAAAGCATTATTAACCTCCTCAGTCAAATCCCCATTCAAAAAAGCATTATTAACGTCCACCTGCCGTAATGACCATTGTTTCAACACCGCAATGGACAAAATTGTTCTAATTGTTGCTGGTTTGACCACTAGACTGAACGTCTCCTTGAAATCACAACTAGGAACTTGAGAACAACCTTTAGCTACTAATCTCCCTTTACGTCTCGCGACTGAACCATCAAGATTTCTCTTAATTTTGAACAAGCACTTGCAACCAATAACCTTTCGGTCAGGTGGTAACAGAATTAACTCCCACGTATGATTCTGTATTAATGCATCAAACTCATCTTGAGCTGCCTTTTTCCATTCAGGGGTTGAAAATGCCTCATCAATATTTCGTGGCTCACAATCTCGCAATTCAGCAGAGAAAAGTTTAGGTTTAAAAATACTTGCTTTAGCTCTAGTGACCATAGAATGAGTGTTACCAGCTAGAGGCGGGGGATCGCATCCTACAGACGACATAATTGGTGTAGGCGACGACTCAACATCCACAGAATCAGATAACGTAGCTAAATGTGCTCCACTATAACTCATTCAACCCGCACTAGCTACCGACGAAGTCGAAGTCGTCTTAGCCACACGTGGCCCAGTAGAACTTGAAACTTGTTCAGGAACAAAATCTGATCGTAACACAGGTACACGAGTAGTTACCCTATCAGTCACAGACTTTGTTGAGCTAGTCACTGGTGAGAATAAAAATCGGGACTCATCAAACACAACATGCCTTGAAATAACAATTTTCCCACTAGCCATAAGACACTGATAGCCTTTGTGTTGTGAACTATAGCCAAGAAACGTGCATGGCTCGGACCGGAACTCCAACTTATGCGTATTAAATGGACGCAGATATGGATAACAGCAACAACCAAACACCCGTAAATAATCATACTTAGGCTCACAACCAAACAGCACAGCGTAAGGAGACTTACCCTGAAGAACCGGAGTAGGTAACCGATTAATCAAATGCATTGCACAAGAAAAGGCATAGCCCCAAAAACGCATAGGCATATGGGTCTGACTCAACAACATCAAACCAACCTCTACCACATGACGATGTTTACGCTCTGCAACTCCATTCTGCTCAGAGGTATGTGGACACGTTACACGATGCAAAATCCCTTACTGAGTTAGCATAGAAGTAAACGATCTATATTTGCGAGTTTGGCATCAAACGCTACCGCAAACAGCCGTGCGACCTTATTCCAGATCTAATGCGGTGATGCAGCTCCTGCAAATTTCGGTAACAGATCTCCACTAATCGTGGAGATCAACCAAGAAACCAACAATTTATTTTGTTTGTGAAATAATGTATACAATGGATTAACACTTAACCTGTCATCCGCACTCGTAACCGATTTTGGCGGTACCTCCACCGTGCCTTCAATAAAACCAGTGAGCTCGTACGCATCCAATAGAAGCTTCAACTGGTATTGCCACTGAACGTAATTATCAAAATGGAGAAGAACTGCATCATGTTTCGAAAACGCCTAGATCATCTTGTAAAAAGCATCTTCACTGGGTAGATCCATTGAGACAGAGGACACAACGATCGAATTCGTCGGAGAAGCACCATTCACATCATTAACAGATACGTTCGACGTTATTTTACTTTTTAAAAAAATTTAAAGAAATTTACTCACACTCCCAAACCTAAGCTCTGATACCATGAAAAAACTATGAACTAATATGTAAAACTAATTAGAGAAACAGAGAAATGAGAGAATTCTCATAATTAATTTTTTATTGAATATTTGCTTAACCTTTCTCATTGTTTAACCTGCTATTTATACACGCTCAATACTTTGCAACTAATACAAACTGATTAGAAACTAATAACAACTGATTACAACTGCAACAGATGAATTCTGTTATTATTTGGTATAACTGTTACCTGACCCATACTCTAATAGAGAATGTGAGCTCGAGTGCGCTAAAGAGCATTATCCTATTATTTATGGGTTTGGGAGGGACTATGGGTAATTTTAGATATTATATCAAAAAGAATAAATATAATTCGAACATATAATGAGATTATTAAAAAAATTCAATTATAATTTTTTCTTTGAATTTAAAATGAATGAGTTTTATGTTTGAATCAATCTTTATCTCGTATTCTATTAAAAATTTTTATTTTAGATCTTTTATTTTTCCAAACTTTTAATATTTTTATAGATTTTATTTTCTCTAAATTCAAGTTTTAGGCAGAATTGGACGAGTTTAGATGTACTCAAACTCGAATTATTTAGAGCAAGAATAGAGCCATTTTGAGTTAGATAATCTCAAGCTTGGAGCTTGATTTGAATCCATTTAATCTCGCTTTTAACTCTTTATCTCAAGCTTGGATAATAAAGGGATAAATATCAAGTTTATACATAAATTTTGTTTTAAATATGTAATTTGATACATTAACTTTTATTTTGTGCAATTATACATATGAAACTTATATTGTTGCTCATATTTATAAATGAAACTGTGATTTTGATTTAATTGTATACATTTAAATAAATGAGTACATATATTTATTTTCATATTGAATTAAAATAATTTTTGTATATGAAATATCCAATATAAAATAATGTTAATTCGATAAAATTATTAATAATTTTTAAAAATTGAATCAAATCATAATTTCATATATAAAATAACGCAAAATCAAAGTTAATACATAATTTTGATATTTTCATAAAAAAATTTCTTAAAAGATCTTTTCATTAAAAAAAATGTCCTCAAAGGATGAGATTGACTAAGATACGATATTGATATCGTTCCGAATTGGAAATTCATTCATGTTAAACTCATAAAAAGCAAATTTTAAAATTTTAAAATTAAATGAAAATTAATCACAAAAAAACGAAGCCATAAAAGAAAACGATGGATTGAAGTAAAAAAAGAAAAAAGAAAAAAGAAAAGAGAAATGTGAAGATGAAGAATAAAAATTAAAAACAGAAAGAGATGGCCCAGCTGTCGTGCTTGTATCGTCCCACAAAATAATCCCATGTTGAACTTTCTTATGAATAAATCAGTATTTCTTTTTCTTTTCTAAATTACGCAATACAATACTATTCTTTCTAACGAAACGGTATTGCCTTTTTTTTATAAACAATTAATATATATACATATGAAAATTCAAATCAGAAGCATTGATGAATTGTTGGAGGAATACTAAATTTTGACCGCCACCCTCTCCCTTTATTACTTAATTAATTCAATTATGGTGTCACTCTCAAACTAACCTTTCTCCACATCAGTTAAACCATGGTGTTGGTCAAAGTAGGAATTTAATCATTCCACAATCATTGTACAACCACTGAATAATGATAACATTCATATCTGATAAAATGAAAAAAATGCGAAATTAATAAATTTAAGTTGCTTGGATTGAAGTTCATCATGCCAGTCATACCCTTACATTTAAAAATTCATAGCAACCACAGGAAGAAGAGGTGAATGCTGATGTTAATAGATTTAAAAGAAGATTGAATTCCATTTTTCAGAAAAAAAAAATGTTGATATTGGAATCATTATTATGTAATGCCTGGACTTCAGATGGATGCCAGAAATTGATGCAAGAATATTAGCATTTATTTATTTCCCTAAATAGCATTTTGTGGTTGGTGGTGGGTAGCTACCCTCGGAGATCTGCATCAGATTTGCACCCATTAAGGTTAAATGTATAGAAACAAAATATAAAAATGGTTTAATATTGGACTGAATCCATTTAATTGGGGGAATTAGATGTTTTTTTTTTATGATAAATAAATAGATAAAATCACATCACCCATTTTGTTTTGTTGTAAAATTTCAATGACGAAAACACGTGAATAATCTGTAAGCTTGATTTCTACTTTAAATTAAGTTTAATCAATCGATTCATAATTTTAATATATTATTTAAGTATATATCCAATTAATCGCTATCTTTCATATCTGATAATTCATTGAACCCTCCCAAACACAATTATATCTGTGCCTAATTAGTTGTTTTTAATGCTTCAAAATTAAAGCCAAATTGTTATGCAAACCATTCCTATTTACGTGATCGGTGGCACGTTGCTTATATGCAAATATTTCTCCATCTTTCTTTACCAATACGTACGTTGATTGTCTTTGACTAGAGCTGAGCTGATGAGATTTTTTAATATATAAAATGAAAATTTATTGTAAATAAATAAATTAAATTATTTATTAAAATAAGTACAATACTGAAAGAAGAAGAAGAAGATACTCAATGTAGAACGCATTTTCTAACACCATCTCTTCTTCAAAAAACAAATAAATTTTCATCCTATCTAAAATTATTTAATAAAATAGGGCGGACAACGACAAAGAGAGAGAAAAGACGATACAAAATTTCGTCTAAAATAGCTGAAAACAAAATGTTTCTGTGCCATCTAAAATAACCCAAATACTTTCAATCCCTTTTGTGTAAACATTGGTCACGTTTTCTCTGTTAATTTAATCTATTTTGCTATATAATTTAAAACAAATTATTTTTCAATAATTTTTTTAGCATGCGAGGGTTTTTTTTTCTCCTAAGTAACGTTTTGATTTAAAAAAAAAGAGTTTATTTTGATATTTTAACTTGACATTTTTTCTTAAATTAACATTTATTTTTTTTACTTAATTTAATATATGAGCATAATATATTTGTCTATAATTTGGTTCCTAAACTTATTTGGTCCAATTTAATATCTAAACTTCACATATTTTTTAATTTAATGTTTAAATTTTTTTATCCAACTTGATACTTAAATTTTACTGTTTTTTCTTAATTGATTATTAAATTTTCTTTTCCAATTTAATACCTAAATTTAACCTTTTTTTCTATTTTAATACATAAGCTTCTGATTTGTTAAAAATTTATTTAAAAATTAAATTAACATTTAATTTTTTTTACTTAATTTAATATATAAGCTTAATATATTTGTCTATAATTTGGTTCCTACACTTATTTGATCCAATTTGATATCTAAACTTCACATATTTTTTAATTTAATGCTTAAATTTTTTTATCCAATTTGATACTTAAATTTTACTTTTTTTTCCTTAATTGATACCTAAATTTAACCCTTTTTTTTTTGTTTTAATACATAAGCTTCTGTTTTGTTAAAGCTCAAAATTTATTTTTCATTGTGATTGAATTTGAAATTGCTTTGATTGTTAATGGCAAAAGGAGTTCCATGCTTAAAACATGGCCAATCTTTACAAAGCCATCAATTCACAAAAATATTGTTATACAAGAAAAAATTCATGTTCATGAACATCATGCTTAACGAGTGAACATTAAAGAAAAAACAAAAGTTTGAAAAACTCAAAATAAAATAAACTCGTTATATTAAATTAAAAAATAAATTAAATTAGTTAAACTAAATATAATTGAACATTTAAAAAAATCATGTCATCTACCATATATCAATCATACAATGATTATTTTGTTATCTCACAAAAATTAACACTACTAATACATTAGAGTAATTTATATAACCATTGCTGAACTTAAAGACCAAAAATACTTCGGAACCAAAATATGTAAAAATGTTGAAAACAAGTTATCAAATTGAAGTTTAAATACCATGTTAAATGCGCAAAAAAGATTTATGAATATGATAAATCCATATTTTATAGTTTTTATTAAAACCTAATTAATTTATTCATTATAGATCATGGATGTATCCAAATTTTGAAATTATGCTAACTGAATTATATAATAGTTCATAAGTCGAAACCTTTTGAGGGTTCCACAATTTGAGGGTTAATCTAATGTTCATAAGTCGAAGCCTTTTGAGGGTTCCACAATTTGATGTGAGTGGGCAAAGAGCAAGTGAATCTATATGAAAATTGATTAATAAGACTGAATCTTTCACGTTTTAACAGTATATGTTTCATCCCATCCCATCCCACCCTACCCCACCCCCCCCCCCCCCAAGGGACTCAAATCAATAGCAAGTGAGAAACCATATGTGACATCTGCTTCCCCCTCTAAACCCATGCTTGCTGTATGTTCACTTGAAAGTAATGGCTGACAAAAAGCACCTTTTGCCAACAGCCGTGCTAGTTTTCGATTGCCAACCCCCACCCTCTTCGTAACATTCTACCTGTAAAGGTTCCAGCAATTTAAAAATCAACCCATTATAGTAATAGGTTCACCTACAAAATGAATCCCAAAGAGAAAGGAACATACCGAGTCTACGATGTCTTCACCAGCTCTCAGCCCTCCAATTACATATATTGATCCTTCAACAACAGCAGCAGCTGCATATCCCCTTGCCTGGTTAATTGGCTCTCCACATATCCATGATCCCATACGTGGGTCATATATTTCAACACTTGGAACCATTTTAGTACCATCAAAACCACCAATAGCATATCTATCCAAGGAACATTCTTGTTAGGAAGATAGTGAAATCACATCTACTCTGCTTTTGTGGATAATTGAGGTCAATAAACCGGACAAGCTAAGGTATACTACATGTACTCTCCAGAAACATTGTGTTGGTGATATCCACAACACGGCCTTCAACTAAAGCAGTTCTAAAACTCACAACTGGAGCTAATAATATAACGACAACAAATAACCGAAAAAGAAAAAGCTTACAGTTTTTCATCCAGAACCACCAGTGAATGGCAGCCCCTCTTCGTGCTCATACTTGCAATTTTAGTCCATGAATGCTCTCTGGGATCAAATCTTTCTGCAGACCTGACATGTTGGAAATTTTAAGTCAACTGACAATGATCACGGCCAGGGTGAACGAACAACAAACTAGTTTGTTACCATACTACAGTGGGCTTCATGAATGAAGCATGTGTGCATGTTTAAATATAACAAACATATGCAGAAAACCAAAAAGGAAAATGACCTCATAACTTACTTCAGGTAATCATTCCCATCATATCCACCAGTGGCATAAATTGCGCCATTAAGTTCCGCAGCAGCAAGAGCAAATCGCTGCAAAACCAAGTCCAGGTAAATTTCAACATCAATAACTTAAATATAAATATTTGATGCATGTTACAAACGAGTTGCATAATTCAAATTTTAATGATGCTGAAAGCATGCATGATAGAACATATATGATAAATAGATAAAGACATAACGAGCATAAAATCCAAATAGAGGCAAAAACTCAAGAAAAGATGACTCCTCGCTTCTTTAAGTTACTTGAGTTTTAAACCAAATGTTAACCATATTGCTCCTTTAAATGGGAGATAATAATAAGAAATTAAGAGTACCCTTGTCCTGAAATTGAAATTTTAGTAGTTATTTTGATATGCTTTCAGTTATTATTGCCTATTGGAAAGAAATCCTTCAAATAAATATCTGATACCTCTCTCAACAGGGGAACTAGATAATCCATTTCCCCTACGCCAAGAAAATGAGAATACCAGATACTTTTACAAGTACCAAAAGGAAATGTCAGGCACTACATTCACCTTTTGTAGCATTGAACGTGTACTGATCCAACGTCCTAGAATTAAGTCAAGCATTTCAACATCTGAAAAGCATTGAATCCCATTCCCACCACCAATGGAAAAGATTTTGCCACCCAATGCAGCTCCAGCTAAGCTTCCCTTTCGCTCCTTTAGGGAAGGGCAGGGTGTCCACTGATCACTTGATGGGTTGTATGATTCAACTTGAGAAAAACATAAAAGAAACGTGAGACTTAAAGAAAATTTCCTTAACAGAACAAATAAGACTTTAGGACAAGCTAGTACCTGTATCATACCATGAATAACCATCACCACCGCCAAAGACATAGAGGTCATCATTCAACTGTGCAGCTGAAGCATATGAACGCACAGAACTCATTGGCTGAACAGATTTTATCACATCGTCAGATGGGAAGTAAGAATCCAGTGTTGGTAACCACAATTGACCGTCGTATCCTCCCACTAAAAATATTGACTTAGTAGGATCCAACTGCAGCTCCTCAGCAGGTTCAATTTCCACTTCATTAACATGTTCCACAGAATGACTGACCAAAGATTCCAACTTCTGGCAATGATCTTTTAGCTGTTGAATTTCCATTTCCGCTGCAATCTAAAAATCAAGATTACAAGTATTATCCACTGCACAGATTGGATTTAAATAAACAAACTCTGCATGCACAGTTTTCTGTTACTATTAGTCTATTGTAGATTCAGAGCACACAAAATTTAGAAGGATGGAGAACCGCACATAAGGATAAAGGTCATAATTTTGGATTAATTTTATCATAATATTAACTGAAAGAAATGGAAAATCAGTGTTTCTATCAGTGGCTGTGAGACAAACAATTGTTTCACTGCAAATCTCTCATTTTGTCATTCATAGTATCAGATAATAGTGACATTATCTAGGTCATCAGCTTAATTAAGGATCTAGACATAATTTTTTTCAGTTTCTCTAATATCAGACTTTCTTCATGTCCACACTTCTGAAAGGTACTGTTGACCACTTGTAGAGTGTATATCTATAGCACGCATCCAGTTTAAAATGAATACCTTATCTGCAACTACATGTATTCTTCAATGTGCTTCGACCTAATACAGTCAAGAAAAGTCTCAGTCCAACTGGATATAGATTCAAAGTGAAATTGTTCTGTTATTCTTAAATCCATCATTCTAGACTAGAGTATTACACACGATGCTATAGATAAACACCTAAAATAGCAGCAAAAACTAGAGCCAGAATATAATAAGCCCAGAATAAATTTTTTAACGAAAAAGGTGTTCTTTCAGTTGTTTAATATCATACTATCAATATTGCCAAATGAAAAGAGACAAAAAGTGATCTGGTGATATTCGCACCAGTTTTTGCTCCATTTGAATCATCTTCTCACATTGTTCTGCTGTAAATGTCCTTAGCTCTTCCACATCTTGGATCAACTAGCAAAGAAGAAAAATAAATCAGATCAGAACTTTTCCTTATTTTTTTTCCCAATGAAAGAAATAGACCAAATCTACCCCTTCCTGCTTCTCTATTAATATATTTGAACAATAGAGCTTCCCAGTCACCTTAGCTATACTGGATTGACAGCCAGATGATGAACAAGCACTATCTTCCTTCCTCTGCGCCAAATCTGTTTGCTCCCTTAATAAAACCCTATCTTCAATGTGTGCCTCTTTCATAACTGTGTAATCTTCCACATTATTCATCAAAGAAACATCTTGATCTTTACGTTTTTGAGCCAGTTCTTTCAGTTTAATTAGTATAAGATCTTTCTCTCCTTGTCCTGTAGTCTTTGACTCTACATTAGTTTCCAGTGAATCAAAAGGAGCACAGTCAGTAGACTCTGATTTACTACTCGACTGACTAAAATGCTCAACCTCTGAAGCCGAGAGCTTGCATCCATCATCTGCTACTTTTATTTCATCAAAGAAAACATCTGTTTCCAAATTTCCACATGTATGATTAGTATGCTCCATCTCAGGAGCAAGTGGTCTAAACCCTTCATCTTCCTTTTTTGTGCCAGATGAAGGAAGAGGCAGGAAAATATTTCTCCACTTTGCCGTATTTTGAGGCAGATAAGTGCTTGGAGAAACTGGTAAGGATGCCAATAAGGACATTAAGTTATTCGTTTGAACATGGTCCAGCTCAAACCAGAAATGATTGCGGCAGTAGTAATTGTCTGAAATAATAGGTCTAAACTGTTCTTCAAGCAATGGCTGGCACTGCATTCGAACACGAATCTGAACCTTATTTCAGGAAAAAGAAATAAATATCAGCAATAGATGAAAAAATAAAGTAAATAATAGATTAAACATAAAGGAACTTCATAGCAAAAATACTTGTGCAGGATATTGTGTTTTCTCTGAACCATCAGTAGTCCATCCATATGGATTAATGTTCATCTGACCATGGCTAGCAGCCTCAAAGATTCCATGTAGTTTTCGCTCACTGTAGTTGAACAGAAATAATGGTAATCCTGGATCAATGTTCTTCACATACGAAAAGTGTTGAGCAGGTAAGCCTGATAAAACAAAATCAACAATTACCACGGCACTCAGAAAGTTTCTTTGAAAGAAATAATCTGAATGAACTTTCCTAACCAAAAAGGAACTCATTCGATAGGATTGAGAAGAAAAAAATATGGTAACTCAAAAACAAGTGCTGGAAAAAAGGCAGCTGAAATGAAAATGACATACCAAAAAGCTGTTTGAAAAGACACTCTTTGTAGGTGGTGTTCTTGCACCCGAATATGACACCACCAAGCTGATCCTTCCTTAGATTTCTCATAGCCACAACACAGTTGGCCGCATTTGGAGTAGGAGGGGCATTTCCATTAACTATGAAATTTTGTTGTTTCCTGCCCGCCACCATTCTGTGATCCATACGCGAATTAGAAAAGGTAAAGCCTATATGATCACAGATTATAAAAATGTTCATATCAAACCTGTGAAAACAGCATGAATTTGATTATATCCTAATCCTACTGTCGCTAGTGCAAAACAGTAAGCAAAGTTCACGATATAACCATATCCTATAAATGCTGAGATCAGTGAATTCCTACTGATTAAAAGGATTAGACAATATAATAAACAGCCAAAATGAACTCGAGTAACGGTTTCTAATCAACATACAGGGGAAAAATGTAAAATTTCTCAATTTTGCTCTGAGAGAGAACAACTAAATTCATTATGTGGTGTATTGTTGGAAATATAAGAAACACAAACACCTAAATGAAGCAGCCACAATGAATTAAAGAAACAACTTTCATTCACCGTAAAAAAAAATCAAATACGTATCTCGGAATTCACACAGAAACAACAGCAAACTAATTATGCGATGTATTGTTTACAATATAAGAAACACAAAAGCCTCGAGGAAACAATTTTTAATGGAAAAATTAAAAGTAAAATTTCTCAAATTTAGACAGCTGCAAATTCATTAAACGAATGACAAGCCGCGACATTGATTATACGGTTGGCAATCTAAAATTGCAGTAAGCAGGTATAGCAGTGTTAATAAACAAAACAATCAAAGACATCTTTTTTAATATGAGCGATTAATAAACCCTAAAGATACATTTGGTGCATGGGATGATAGGGATTCTGACAAACAAAATAAAGAGAAAGAAACTTAATATTTAAAATAAATTCAAAAGAAACAGAATCCAGTGAATGCAGAAGAAAGGGGAAGCGATAAAGAAAAAAAAGAAAGAACAACCACCGATTCAAGAAAGCAAAAAGAAGAGGAAATTCATGGTGAGAATCAAGCCGATAAATCCAAAAGATGAGACACATTCAGAGAAGCTTTGAAGCAAAAAAGGAGAGAGAGAATCGTACAGTGGATGTAGTTTGGTTTGCAGCCAGCGATACAGAAAAGGGCAAAGACTCGGTGCAGAAAAGAGAGAAGGGTGATGATATTTGTGGCTTGTTCGCTCACTCAGTCAGTCAGTGAGATGAAGCGCGAAAGTGGAAACAATAAAATGGCAGTTCTTATACTGTGCTGTCAATTGCGTCAAACGAAATGGGCATTGGTGATTGGCCAGCGTTAACCTTGGAGTTTGAGAGTAATTGAAATGAATAGAATAATGTGGAAGCATCTAGAAAAGTTGCTCTAATGAATTATTATTAATTAATTCCAAATTATTATTTATTATATATTATTTTTAAATACATATTTGTGTTTAAAATTTGCGCAACAAGATTCTTCTCAAAATGAAGTGATGTTTGAGTCTTTGGGCGAGGGAAACACCATGGAGATCCCCCGGAATCGAATAATATTCGCACTATATGTGAGGTTACATTGCATGGGCATTTGTTGTACCCACATACAATCCTATTGACCAGGCACCTCTTCGTTTCAACGAGGGAAAAACCGTTTCTGGGAAGCTACGGCACGGTAGGGGTCGACTTTATCGTCTCCATGGCTAGTTTTAAGGGGTTTCAATGACATTGCATTGTTGGAAGAATGGAGGGGATGCTACATATTGTCTTAATCGAATGATTCAGTTTCGGCACCATTGGAGTTCCTATAATCTCATGGATGTCAATTGTTCTAGTTCATTTTTACTTGGGTACAGATGGTTCATGACCAAGTGGTGTAATAGGATCAATTAGATCATGTTCTTTTTAATGTTGCAACAGTCAATACTTTCCCGAATTTATCGGTGCTTAACTTGTCCTGATCGTATTCTGATCATCACTCAATTCTTTTAAATATGAGGAATAATTATATACCACCTAAGGATCTATGGTTTTTTCGGCTTGAGGCTGCTTGGTTAACGGATCCCAGATTTCTTTTGATATTCACACAAGATTAAAATGCTCGCTCTACATTGTTAAGTTGAGCTATAAATATTATTACAAAAGATGTTAAACTTTGGAAGGATTCATTCAATAATATTTTTCATAAGAAGAAATCGACGCTAAATCGTTTTCAGAGTGTTTAGAGGGATGTTGTTTATAATGATTCGATTTTCGTCAGTGTTGGAAAATTCGATTCAAAGTTGAATTTCTTAAATCGAGCCGCTTAAAACTTTAAAATGAGAAATTAGTGAATTGAATATGGGATTAATACATAGAGTCAAATAGTAATTAAATAGATTAAGTTAATTTATTAATAGTACATGAACTAATTTATAAGGTGAGTATAATGAGAGACTTTGATTGAAGCTTTGTGCATATCCCTGATTAGCAATTTGTCATGTCCATAAAAACAATTTTTCCATGATTAAAATATCCTTTGTGGACAAATATGATCAATGCCGTTGACTTCAATTATCTTTAGTAAGAAAGCTAAAATAACCATTGACTTAATTATTTTATTATTAAAAAATAAGATTAACTATAAGATAATGGTTAGTGGAAAGAGAAATTTCATTTCCTCTCCCCTCTTCTTTCAACATTCGGCTGTAGCAAGAAAATAAGGAAAGGAAAATTTGCTTTGGGTTCTTTTGATTGTGGTTCAGTGGCGGAGTCAAAAAAAAATTTTGGATCAGAATTAAATTATATATTTTTGTAATAGTACAAATGTAATTTCATCATTTTAATAATTTATGTTTTTATTATTTTTAAAGGGTTAAATTAAATTTTTATTATTTTTGAGAGGGATAAAGTGTAATTTTATCATTACTAACTTAAAATTTTATAAATTATAAAGGGCTAAATTTAAAATTTACCATTTTGAGGGGACTATAATATATATACAAAAGGAAAAATTGTAAAAATCTTAAACTTTGAGGGGGCCTACTTATATTTTTGGAATGATTATAATGTAAATTTACAAATGATTAAATTGAAAATTTTAAACTTTGGAGGGGCCATGACCTCCTGGGCCTCAACATGATTCCACCACTAGTGTTGACTTACATAAAGAAGTTTTTTAAACATGTATGAATGGGTGAAATTTATTAAAGTTAATTTAATTACGTTATTAATTTTTGAGTTTGGAAGATCAATCAACTTACGATGAATTTTTGGATGGGAACCAGATATTTTTTGAGCTAAGATGTTTGCATAGCATTCGAAGAGTTCTTTCTTAAATTTGAAATGCACTTTGAATGACTCAATTTTGAGTCTGAGAGCTCAAGTTATGATCATCTTACTAAAATTGTACGAACATAATTTTTAGACGAAATTATTATGAAAAATTACGTGTTTCGAACTTCAATTCAAGTTTAAATCATATTACGAGTTTTTCAGTCAGTAAGAAAATTTAATTTTATTAAAATTATTCATAAATATATATGAATCGATGATTAAATCAATTGGATCAATTTTTTAAATACTTTTTATAATTTATTTAAGCAATTGGACCCACAAACTAATTGTTGGGTTTGATTATGAACACCTTGAGTAAATATTAACAGAGCAAATGAAGATTTGGAATAAAGTGGGGGAGGGAGGTGCAGTGTCCAAGGCAGATGTTGGTAGAGGTGTTAGAGAAAAATGGGAGTGGAAGAGGCAGACCGAAAGCAAGCCAGCCCATTCCTCTCCCTACTCCCTACGGCTACTTGTGAGCAATTTTTTTATTAATTGGTGGGTCTCAGATGGTTCAATTATCATATCTGGGCCTATATTAATGATCCAATAACGACTTATAATTTATTTCCATAAAACTAGTCTATAACATGCAGATTATTTCTTCTTATTTGAAATTCATTGCTTAGTTTTTAAACTCTTAGAGGTTAATAAGTGTTTTATAAGGGTATAAAAATATTTAAAATTTAAAATTTTGTGTGTTCGATTTACGTTAATCACATTGATGTTAGAATTTGGACCTCCTTTTACAATTGCGTTGGAAATAAAAAAATTTAACCGATTAAATTTCAATGTGTGTTATTTAATTTTTTTTTAATACTTCAATTTTTATATAATTAAATTAATTATAAAATTAAATAATAAATGAGTAAATTACATTTCAAGTTACTTAAGTATTTTTTTCTTGTCACTTAGTTTATTGTGTTCGTCTTTTTCGACCTAAGTTAAAACAAGAGACACAAACAACAAATTCAATCCGACTAGCAAATTAAAAAAATTAATTATACCCAATATCATCTAATTTTTTTTCCTTCGATTTAGCCATTTCCATTAAAATAATTATTCAAACTAATTTCAAACTAATCACTTTCGTTTAAATAATTTATTTTTCACTAATGAATTATTGACGTAATACATTAATCCATCGAGACACATGATATTTTTTATTAACTTTTAATTAAACTTTGATCCCTATAATTAATCTAAAACACTTTAATTAAGTATCAGATTGATAAAAAAAAAGCATTATGGAATATGCGGCCTTTAACCATTTGAAGGGAAATAATTTTCTCTTAAATAATATAATACTCGAATATTTCTATATTATAAAAATATAAATTTTAAATAATTTTCATATTATGATATTATCTCCGGCCAAGAAAATAAATATGGTATAAATTGGCTAAAAAAAAAAAACAAGTTACAAATTAAACAACAATAATAACAACATACTCTCTGAAAATACCAACACTACCCTTGACAGGGTTGGGCTTATACTAGCACAACACCCTACGCTTCAACATTGTAATAATTAATTATTTGGTTTAACTCAAGACGAATGAAATGAAAACTTTTGACTTTTGCTCCACCAAACCTTGAATTTTAAATCGAGTAGAATAGAAGCAGCCATCAAATCAATCATGGCAATGGCATGTGCAATCTGAATACAAACTTTTTTGAATAATAATTTGGTGTTCTGCTGTCCACGCATGCTCTTCTCTCTTTTAATACGTTAATTTGAACTCTTCTTTTTCCATTATTAAATTTGACAATCTAGTGAGCTACTTAATTACAATGCTAATGCACCACCTTTTGGGTACTTAATCCACTTCATTTTGGGTGCACTCCTCAAAAGTGAACACCACCACCAACTAATGTTTCATAAAAAGCATTACTTGGATTCTTTTTTAATTGCTATAATCACTTTTTTTTACCCTCAACCTATCTCTAAAATATCAAATTAGCCCTTTATTCTCTCCTCTTTTTTTTTAAATTTCTTTTATCTCATAAACAATAACGTTCTGTCAAATTGATCTGTTCTTAACGAGAATACTAACAGAGGAGAAATTATTTTATAGATAATTTCCACCGCATCATCTATTATCCCATTCAATTAAAAGAAGACACATCATCTTTGATTTGAAAATTTAGTCCAAATATACATATGATGTGTCCTCTTTTAATTGGACGAGACTATGAATAATGTGGTGAAAAAAATCCATAAAATAATTTCTCCTAACGAGGAAGAGCCGTTAAAAATATTATGTGCCATCATCAATGTAGAAAAAATTTTCGCACAATAAATCCACTTGGCTTTTATGTTTTTAATTTCTTTGTTTTCCATTTTATCTCTTTTATTTTTTTTTATTTCTTCTATCTCCATAGAAACCCATCACCTATCCTTTTCTCCGATCATCATTAACCAATTTTTATTACAGACGTAACGAATATGTCATTTTTCGTTACAGACATAATGAAACTGTCATTTTCCATCCTTCTCTCCCCCTCCCCTCTCGTCTCCTTCTCTTACCACTGTTCTCTCATCCCTCTTCCAACTCTGATTCTTTAATTTAACCTTAAACAATAGTTATCTTCAAATTAAATCTTTAAGTTTTGCATTGGTTGATTGTTTTACTTTCAATTTGTACCATATACATGCCAACGAATTAATTCTAATTTTTCGACAAAAAAAATTGTAATTTTTATATAATTTTGTGATAGTTATTTATTCTTAGGATTTTTCTAGAATTTTACATTTTTTTTCGGAACTTCTATAATATTTTTTTAATTTTTAACAATATTTTTATAAAATTTATATTTTTACTTTTTAAATAATTTTTAAAATTTTAATTAATTGCTGCTGACAACTTTTTTCATTCAATTTTGATTAATTTGAAAAAAGATAATAGTTTAAGGTTAAAAAAGGCTTTAAAAAAAATAAAGGACTGATTTGATTCTTTTAAAAAACGTTGAGGGTGAAAAATGTGATTAGGGCTTTTTAATTTTAAGATTAAAATTTTCTCGGCTTCCAAGGTTACGTAGGCTTTCAACGTTGTCTCCTTCACTGCACTTTAATATCTCTCCCTTTTTTCTAGATTTTAGCTTTTGCAATTGCAACACCCAACCAAGCATATGATTCTTTCGAGTTATTAACTTGTTTCATTTTCTCAGAAAATCCAACTTTTTTTTTCCGTAACCTTCATTTTACTGATAGTAATTTTTTTGTTAGAATATAAAAAGAAAACATGGGATCCTTTCTCTCGATTACCCAAAGTTAACCGATGAAGAAAGTGAGATTTTATTCTACTATCAAAATCATCAAAGTTATGCCAATGGATTCCTTTTTTTTTCTTGAATAAAGATTATAGCTAATTAATTATCTAAGTAGAGAGTAGAGTAGATGACCCACAGTTAGAAATAGATAAAAGCTTCAGCGTTGGGGTGAAAAAAGAAACTGTTTAATCCATAATATAAACTAACCACTAACCACTAATCACTTAATAGGATTCCCACAAATTCTTGTAAGCCTAACTATTTATATTTCTTATTAATTTTTTTCAAAAAATTTTGAGTGTTTTTTTATGTGTCTCCTTACATTAAATGCGTTAATTCTATGTATTTATATAATATGGTTATTGTTCATAAATATGATATGTTAAGTAGATTTTCATACATAATAACACATATTTTATTTTAAAGCTAACACGTGTATATTTAAAATGGGTATGCATATATATATAAGTGAATCTATATTACACGATTCCATCTTGAGTTCATTCACACTACGTTTGTGCGAATACTTAACATCATATGAGCTGGATTTGCATGAGTAATATGATAGTAAGAATCCTAACAAAAACCTATCGCAATTGCAAGAGTAATAGGATTCCTTCAAAGTTTAATTAGTAAAAGTCCAAGGTTTATTGCAGGGAATTCAGTGTGAAATTTGTCTACATCACTCAACATTAACACCTACCATGCACATAATATACGGAGGGATTGGGATGAAACCGTAGCATATATGGCAAGTTGAACACACTTGCTTTTCGCCGGCATTGCTTGAATTTGGGGTGAAAGAGACAAAGATGTTGGTCGAGGTCCCAAACCTTCATTACTACGCATTTCCTTATTAAAGAAATTTCAGCCAATAATGCCCAATAGCGCCTACAAAATATGGAGAAGGACAACACAGCTGGGACCGAACATTTTTTCCACACCAATCAACTGATCTCAGAATATGATATAAATGGCGAAGCAAATTGTAATATGACAACAAGGGTTTAGCTTTCAGATAATTAAGGAGAAAAACAAAACAAAAACAAAAAAAAAAAGAATATATGGAGTTGGTCGTCTTCTCCACAGGAGGAGCAGGACCACTACCAGAAAGCACGTACGTTTTTATTATTAATTGGGTTAGATTTAAGACGCTTAATTACCCATTTAACTTTGGGTTTACGTTTTCCCACTGCTTAACCATAATGATTTCTGGGGAATTTCTTCACTAACATAATACTTTTTCCTCAGCTTTTTGGCAGGAAAAGACAAGTAGGAAAGGATAAGGAAGAGAAACAAGAGCTGTGTTTGTCTCTCTGTCTGTGTTTGAGTGAGAACAAAACTACTGTTGGTGCCCGAAATTCGAGCTAATCTAAAGGTCCCACCCACTGCCAATCCTCCGCTGTTCTTTTTCCATTCAAATTTAAATCGGGTTTTCAAAATCTTCCGGGTTTTTATTTTATATTTATTTTGCACTATTTTCAAAAAATTTGAAAACTACTTTTTCTAAACCATACCCAATTTTTAGGGTTTTTTTTCTTTTCGACTTTATTAAAAAATTTCTCTTTTAACTATTTTTAAATTATCAATTTTGTTTATAAAAAATTGTACCAGACACATGTTATATTTTTATTAATTTTTTAATAAATTGAAATAGAATTAGTAATTTAATATTTCTTCAGAAAACAAAATGAGATCTGTGATACTGATATCTATAGCATATTTAAATAATGAGATTTAAATTTAAACCTGATTGCATTCATTATTTAGTAATTTAAAAACCAATTTACTTTTTTTTATTAAATTGTTTTTTCTAAAAGTTATTAGGAGTGTTTAATAAATAGAATTTTAGGCTTTCTTTTTAATTGATTTTTAATTGATTTGGGTATAAATAGAAAATTGAATAGTCAAATCTTCTAATTATAATGTTTGGTGAACGAAAGTTTGTAAAAACTTGTTAACTAAAACCTCTCAAACAAAAAACATAAAAATAAATAATTTTTTTCACAACTAATTGAGAATGAAATATATGAAATGACATATCCAGTGATGCTCACTCAAAAATTACTCTATTTAAATATTTATCATTTTACATATAATTTTTTACTATCAATTAAATTTTACAAAATAATTTTAAATAAACTATTAATAAAATCATTTATCAAATCAAACAGGGTGATTATATAAAATTCTAGTTAAACTGCATTGAATTTCTCATTACCACTAGTTTAGGTTTTATTGACATGTGTTATTAATTAATTTGAGTTTGGGAAAGTCAGAAATTTCAGGCTGTTGCTGTAAAAAGGAAGGGAAAGAAAAAAGAAAAAGGGGGGCATGTTTCTTCCCTTTCCTTTAATCAAATGTGAGCTAATCTTGTTTTGTCCCTTTGTTATTATAAACCTGCTACTTTGTGGTCGCTTTCTTTCCTCTGCAAGACAACACAGTCAATCCCAAAATCACTGCTTTTCTTCTTCCTTACTACTATTTTCATACTTCCATCTTATCAAAACCAATCCCCTCCCACTGCTCACCCTCTTCTGTTTCAGAGATTCCTTCCGGGCTTCTCTCATTCACAGCTCATTTCAAATGGAGAAAGCATCCTCGCCAGAGGCCTCTCCCAAGCCTCTCCACAAGAAAAGCTTTGTTACTACTTTAATGGAAGCTGCCACTCTCCGCTCTCCTTCTTTCAAGGAAGATACCTACTTCATCTCCCATTTGAAGTCTTCCGAGAAGAAGTCCTTGCAAGAACTCAAGAACAAGCTCACGGCTTCTCTTGGCCCCGACGGCCAATGCACCATGTGGGGCATCCCTCTTCTCTCCGGTGACGAAAAAGCCGATGTCATTTTGCTCAAGTTCTTGCGAGCTAGGGACTTCAAGGTCTCCGACTCCTTTTACATGTTGGAGAAATGTCTTGCCTGGAGAAAAGAGTTCAAGGCAGACAGTGTGGCGGAGGAGGAGTTGGGGTTGGAGGAGCTGGAGGGAGTGGTTGCTTACATGCATGGCTATGACAGAGAAGGTCACCCTGTTTGCTACAATGCCTATGGGGTTTTTAGAGACAAGGACATGTGTGAGAGAGTGTTTGGGGATGAAGAGAAGCTAAGCAAGTTCCTGAGATGGAGAGTTCAAGTTATGGAGAGAGGAATCAATCTGCTGCATTTCAAGCCTGGTGGGATCAACTCTATTATTCAGGTCACTGATCTCAAAGACATGCCCAAAAGAGACCTCAGGGTCGTTTCTAATCAGATCCTCTCTCTCTTCCAAGATAATTACCCTGAAATGGTTGCTCGTAAGGTACTTTAAATTCTTCCACAACTATACAATGGTTTTGTTTCTCTCTTTTTTTCTTCTAACTTGCCTTTCTGGGTTCTAGATTTTCATCAATGTCCCATGGTACTTCAGTATGCTGTATTCAATGTTCAGTCCATTTCTAACTCAGCGAACTAAGAGCAAGTTCGTGATCTCCAGACAAGGATATGCAGCTGAAACACTCTACAAGTGTGTCTGTTGTCTTGTTTTACTCCTTACCGTATACATATCAGTCTCTCTGCTTCAATACAAATGTTATTTGTTTGATTGATAGGTTTATAAGACCCGAGGATGTTCCAGTACAATACGGAGGGCTGAGTCGAACCAATGATACGCAGAACGGTCCTCCAAAACCAGCCTCGGAGTTCACAGTGAAAGGAGGAGAGAAAGTGAACATTCAAATAGAAGGAATTGAGGTAAACATAGTAATGGTGTTGATTTAACACAGTTAGTGGTTTACAGTAAAAAAGAATGGTTGCGGATGATGTGATGCAGGGAGGTGCAACCATAACATGGGATCTGGTAGTAGGAGGGTGGGACTTGGATTACAGTGCGGAGTTCGTGCCCAATGCGGAAGGGAGCTACACCATTGCAGTGGAGAAGGTCAGAAGATTGAGTCCATGGGAAGAGGCCATTCATAACTCTTTCACATCAAGAGAAGCTGGCAAAATGATACTTTCTGTGGATAATACAGCTTCAAGGAGAAAAAAAGTTGCTGCTTATCGCTATATTGTCCGCAAATCATGCCTGGACTAGACTTAAGTGAAGAGAGAGGGGGGGGGGGGGGGGAAGGGTTTGTTCAATTAATGGTTGTGACCCTTATTATTACTATTTTTGTTGTTTGTGTACTTGAGAGAGGACTAATTTGCTAATGTGATTGTATAAATATGGAGGGTGCTATTGTCATATGATATCATTAGTATTGCTTTAATATGAAATAGAAAATACTGATTTTTTTAAAAAAATCTAAATTCAATTTCACTCACATCACATACATCATCCATCAGAATGGAAAAAAGCCAAAAAAAAGGAGTTTTTAATGCACATATCTTAATGAAGAGACATTAAATTTAGTTGTAAGTAGTTTAATTCTAATGTTTTAATGTTATGATTTGAGGGGTGATATGAAGTTGGAGTTGAAATTTAGTGTGAGTTTGGATGGACGGTGTGTTTATTTGTAATTGGTGTGAAAATAATGGTAATAGTGAAATTAGATTTTATAATGGTATTCAAAAGTGTGGGTTTAGATGGACGGTTTGATGCATTTAATTTATTTTTTATCTTATGCTACAATATCGCTATAGTTTTTAATTTCACTGTTATCACAATTTTTACATTAATTATAGGTAAACGTATCGTCCATCCAAATCTACTTTTAGTGTGGGTTTGGATGGATGGTACGATGCGTTTAACTTACTTTTTATCTCACGTTATATTATCTAATTTTACCGTTATCGTTATTTTTACACTAATTACAAGTAAACGCATTGTCCATCTAAATCCATCCTTTGTGTTAATAAAATACTGAATGATGGATGCCTGTTCAGTTTGTTGGTCTCATTTTTTATATTTCTTTCATTTCAATTTGGTCCCTTTCTGAAGTTGTAGTTTTTATAGTCCTTTCTCTCGCCTACCATACAAGCAAAAACCCTTCTACACAGGCTACTGCCTACAACTAGTAGCCATGACAATTTGGTTTGGATGCATTGTGGAGAAAAATACAGTATTCCCAACTTTTTTTTTAAATCCAAACCAATCAATCAATTGATTTTTAGATTTTTTTTAAAAACAAATTCTCATATAACATTTTTAAGTTATGTTCACTAATTTAATATATAAAATATTTATTTTGATATTATAAAAATTATAAATTAAATAAAAATAAAATTCTACTCGATTGAATAAATTACAATTTTTAACCTGTAGATTGAACCGGAATGAATCAAATTGAAGTAAATTAGACGCAAAGATTCGATTTGAAATTCAGTTTTGGTTTGTTTGCTCAGTCTTGTAGAATTACTTACACGTTTTTGTTTTGTTAGGGGTAAATGCTAAAATTAGGGCACAATTTTTTAAAGGTGGCTCACATAAAGGTTAATTTTTTTTAAAATAACTACAACATTAACAAATATGCTTAAGAGCTTTCCATGCATTTCAGCTAAATTTGTAGAGAGAAAAAAAGGTAAATACTAACGTGTTTAGCGTGAAAACATAACACTTGAATAAGATATTTCTTGAAAAGAAAAGAAAGCAGTCATAACATAATTTGAAATTTAATATACAACATTTGAGAAATCCTTTTTTTTACATTTTTGAAAATGTTTGGCTCTTATTTGAGCATTTTCGAAAAGATTAGGCTCTCATTTAAGCATTTTCGAAAAGATTAGACCCTTTTTTAACCATTTTGAAAGATTTAGCTTTCATTTGAGCACTTGTAAAAAAGTTATCCCCTTGTATGATCATTTCGAAAAGTTTGGTATTTATGTGCCAAATTTAAGGATCTAGCCTTTTCTTTAATATGATAGGAAGTTTGTGTTAATTAACTATTGTGGGAATAAGTGGTGGTGTTGTACGAAGCTTGTTGTTAGCTTCAAAAGAGGGCATGCATGGGATGGAACACAAAATCTTTCTTCAAAATTCAAAGAGTTTTGGAGTTGGTGACTCTGAGTTGGACCAAAGCTAAGATTTTGAAAAACAAAGGACAGCCTTTCATGGATTCCTGGTAGTACCACATCTTCAGAGACATGGGCATGGGAAGAAACTGCAAAGATTCCTCTATTATTGATATCACTATCAAACATTGCAATCTTGCTGACGCATTAAACAAAAAATAAAGAGAGAAAAACCATGGATTGATGGATGTGGCAAGTAAAATGTTATTCATACATTCATTCAATTGTGGCAAGACTTTCTTAGCTTGGGGTTTCTCCATATCCCGTAGATGTATATTTCCGCACTAGGCAATACGGCATCAATCTTAACTCACAAATAATCAATAATCAGCCCCTCTGTTCAATAGATTCATCCGTAGTAAAATCGCAATTTACAACCGTCTCGCCTTCTTCGGCTTTCTTGTCTCCACATATGTTAGAATCCGCGACGTCTAGCAGACTTCCTCCGCATTTGCTCATGTCAAAGTCATGGTCATAGTCCTGGTCATACAAGGATTTTGATACTAATGGTTGTTCCTTGAAGAACAAGCATATGACTGCACAATCATCCACTTGGGAACCTGGATACCTAGTTTTCCATGCTTGAACAGCATAATAAACCAAAACTTTTGCTGCTGTGGATTGTTTCTTTACTGAAGCAACTATTGCTATGACCTCCTTGTTTGTTAGCACATCCCACACCTACAGTACTTGTATATAAGTTTACAACAAAGTCAAGCCATAGGCTACATTCCTAGAACTAGGATCCCTTCCTTCCAACAAAACTCTGTTTTTCAGCCATTAAATTACTACCGCCTCATAGAATCAAGATGCAAGTATAAGATATTTCATATATATCAGAATTTAGGTTCTTACCCCATCACTTGCCAACACTACAAATTCATCATTGTTTGTAAGCCTTCTGTAAGAAACTTCAGGGATTGAGCTAAGACCATAGTCCTTCAAGCAGAAATCCCCAAAAGCCCTTGTCATGGCTAGACCAGGGCTATCCAGAGCAGGCGCCCATACTCTTAGTACATGAGGTTCTTCATCCATCGCGAAGACCCTGCCTCCACACTTTCCGATTCTTTCAGCTTCATCTAAGTAGCACCATAGGACAATTCAGAAAAGGAAAAAAAATGTAATACCATGGGGAACACACACAGCCTCAAAGAAAGAAAGAAAGAAAGAGAAATACACACCTGGTAAACGAGGTTTTAAGTCGACTGTGAGTTGAACAGGAATGAGTCGATTTTTATAGTCTCTAGTGCAAAGAACTGCCCGAGAGTCCCCCAGGTTGGAAATTATCAAGTGCTCATCCTGTAAATGTTTTAAGAAAACAAACAAAAATAAGGAATCTAACTACAAACAAGCTCATCCAACTGAGCTACAGTTGATGGTGTACCTGCTTAACAATAGTAACAGCTGTGGAACCACTGGTGTAACTATTAAAGGACAGTCCGGAGTTAAGTTCTTCATCTGATTCTTTGAAAGCTCTAATTAAACTTGCTTCCCAAGAAGAAAATCTATACTTGTTAACACCAATGCTATCATTTTTACCATAACTTTGTCCAGTGCTAGCAGCTGCATCATTTTCTTGTGACGTTTTGATGATTGAAGAAAGCTTGAAGGGCAAGGTGTCACGTACATGGCGTGAAACCTTGTGACCTAACGGACCATGACCATCAAATACACCGCAGAAGAATGATTTCCTCTCCCCCATAAAGTTCTGGATCAATGATTAGTTCCATGCATGGAGTAATTCATAAAATATCAAAATTTCGTGATAAACAGCATAGCCAAAGAAATGATACACGTGTGCCCATAATTTTCCTCACAACGTCAAGACGAAAATCATGCAACATTTCCAGAAATGATATGCAAAGTAGACGATCAACGAAGGCATAAATAGAGACAAATATAAGATGAGACATGGAAATTCTCAAATCATCAACCGCGAAAACATGTAATGCAAATACCAAATTATATAAAACGAAATGTGAAGGAAGAAAAGGAATAAAATTTGGCAATGGAATTGAATTGAGAAGGAATGAAAAGAAGAAAGGGTGTGGACCTCCCAAACGGTCATGGAATCCTGATTGATCCCTTTCTTTCCCTTGCGGGTGTACATAGATATGAAGGAAGAGGAACCCTGCAATCTGACAATGTCTCCATTAGGTCCGGGAGTGGTAAGATCCTGCTGATGACCCTTACCTTCTTTCTCCGCCAAATCGTCGTCGGCATGGCGTCTACCTCGGTACTTGATTTGTGTAGTACAGCAGGCACCCATGTTACCCCCCAACACCACCCACCAAAGCTCGATGGATGCCCGGAAAATCAAAGCCCAAGAATGGTGCTGGAGGGGATCCAGCGTCTCCAATTACAAATGCCGGACACTCAAAGGAGAAGTCACGGTCACCATTTTGATGGATATTCAATAAACTAGAATTTATAGGCACCCAGCAAAGGGCAAAAAAAAAATTTAATTAAGGATGATTATTTAATTTACAAATACTATAAAATCAAATAAAACTATAAAAAAATTATTTTATTATAGTCATAATCTGAAATTTATGTAATTTAATTCAACAAGTTGGCGCCATTAATTAGTTAAGGGATTTTTATGATTAAGCAGATACATACATTTGTGAGTGACTAAAGATGAATGATTATAAATATATAATATTATTAAAAAAGAAAAGAATGCAACTCCATCTCTATACGTCATTACAATAGTGTCAGAAATCAACAGCCATGCAAGCTTCTACATATATAAACACGTACAATAAAACCCTACACGTGCCTTGCTTCTAATATATGTGAAAAATTCTTCCAGGAAGAATTCAGAGAACAACTGAATCCTAACCTACATGCGTAGAAACTGTTACGAAGAACACTGAAACAAACAAGCAGCCGCATAATTAATTTTCATTTCCACCTGCATCCCACCTCTTAAAATGAAAGGAACCTGAATAAGAAATCAAATTACCACCAACAAAAACAAAAACCTATGAGCAGAGGAGGAGACAAGAAATGAAAGTAGACATTAGAACATTACTAGCATGAACAAGAACCTCCCCTTTCTCGTAGGGACAGTGAAGATAACTTCAATCAGACAGATTGCCATTTCTGTTCCTTCAACATCCATCTTCATCAACACAAAATCCCTCTTGGAACACTGTAGAATGCTGTCTATCCCTCTGCCTTGATTCACTTCTTCTTGGGCTGGTTCTGCCTTCCTATGTCAGTGATTTGTCCATCCGAAGATGTCTCCACCTATTTGGTTAGCTGCTGGTTTTTGACTATTGATTACATTAACATTCAACACTACAGCACACCACACTACACTCCACCTCACATTGCATTTATCCACCATTTACATCTGACAGGCATTGCAACAATTACCAAAAACAAAAAATCGCCAAAACATCATCCCCAATTTCTTGCTCAAATACAATTTACATCTTTCTTCAACATATTTATTCAGATAATATTGGTAAGAATAATAAAAAAAGAAACAGAATTTCATTAGGCGCAGCCAATACTTCTACAGGCTCAGCCATGGATGTTGAAACTCTTCCTTGTATAAGCATTATATATATATATAGCGGGGCCTGGTGCCAGTGACAAAAGTCTTCATTGTGTAAGTGAGATACACAGGAATGAGCAGAATATTATACACCAACAGAATGACAATTTTGAGGCAAAGAATACACCAGTCACCATACCAAACATATTTCCTATTCACTGTGATGGAAAATTTACTATTTGATTAAACATTTCAACCAAGTAACCTCTAAGAGTCTGTCACCATGCAAGTCCTTTCAAGAATCACTCCAACCATCTTCATCATCATCATCATCACTTCCAGCCAATGCCTATTTCAAGAGAGATTATTTTAAAAAATTGAACGCTCCAAAACATGGCAAAAAGACACAGGCAGACAATAGAAAGATCAGATCAAACATGAACCTGACGAATTGAATTTGCTTTCTCCAAGATTGCTGCAACCCTTATGTTGGTTTTGGGACACTGAACACTAGGTCTGGTCATCACGGCAGGCTTCAAGTTGAATGACTGTAGCAACCAAAATAAAAATCAGTCCTCACCCCAGTTTTAAAAAAAAGAAAACATTTCCCACCAATAAAAACATAAAAGGAACACAAAGAGTATGTGTTTATTGGATCTAACCTTGGTTCGTATCTGTTCCAGCAATGAATCTCTCTCATCTACCTTAGGAATAGTTGGAGGTCGAATCCGCTCGGTCACCTTTCTCATCTGCAGAAAATTTAAACTGTTACTTCACAAGAAGACAAGGCAGGCAAGAAAAATATTGAAAAGCAAGGCCATAATCACCTTGCTTTTGTCATGAGCAGCAACAGCATCAATGAGAGGATTGCGAGGTCGAGGAAGTTTAACAGGTGGATTCCCATTTGAGTTGCCTTCTTCAGAAACTTGTATTAAACCAAGCGTATTTGTTGGACATGCTGCCTCTCCCTCTGAAGTTGACAAATCGTGCTCTAGAGTTGTATTTGTTAACTGTGAAGTTTCTCCCTCTGTGGCTGCCAAGCCATGCTGAAAAATGGCATTTGATATCTGCACCTTTTCTCCCTCAGAAGCTTCCAAACAATGCTGAGGATGCTCATCTACCTTCGTTGGAAGCTGCTTCTCTACTTTGGTAGGAAGATCCTCTGCTACCTCGGTTGGAATCTGCTCCTCTTTCTTAGTTGGTATGGGTACAGATAGATCATGAGGATTCCCATGCTCTTGATCAAAATTTTGTTTAGGGTCCTGAAATGTCCTACCTTCTGAACTTGTATCCAGTACAAACTGACTAGGACAGTTTGCTTCTTTCTCATGCAAAGATAAAGGGGTATGTCCACAAGTTGCATCAGTAGGTGGCATAGGCAATGAGAAATTGGATTCTACCCTTTCACCCTCAATAGCAAGGGAACCATATTCAAGGTTTTCATTAGATGTTTTGGGTAATGTTAAAAATGGATTTGAGTGTGTTCTATCGGAACAGATACCACTGTATTGGCTATTACTCTTGCTATCCATAATTGCCGTATGCATAGAGAAAGGACTCGGTTGCATGAAATCAGCTGCCAATTCATCAGACACATTACCAGACCTCTCTTCACCATCCACAAGGGGTAAAAATGGGTTTCTGGATTGTTCAAAACCCTGCTCCAATGTTGGAAAATCAATTTGAGTTTTCTCACCAGTTCCATATTGTGGCATCATTGAGAATGACGGCTGACCATGTTCTACCAATTCTCTTTGAGGAGCCGTAGAAACATGTTGAACTCTCCCTATCCTCCACTGCATTGGAGGAAGAGGTGGCAATGGTGGCATTTCCCCCATGATAGCTTTAGTTGCCTCAGGTTGCAGGCCAAAGGCAGGATGAACATGATCATATCGACTACTTTCTTGTTCATCCTGCCTAGCTGATTGTTCTGAAAAATCTGATGAAGGTTCGCTTGAACACACTTCTTTGGAAGGTTCAAAAGAAGTTTGCAAGCATTGTTCCTGATCTATGTGATCCAAAGATCGAATCCATTTTGAACTATCTTCAACTATGTGCAGCCTTTCCACATCATGTTGATAAGTATGGATGTCTAATGACGGTTCTGAAGAACTTTGTTTTTCGAATTGGTGATGGGTATGAGAAGACACCATGTCTTCCCAACTTTCCATTGGATTACTCAAATATTTCGGCTCTGACTCTTTATCACTGAATTCTGAAGAAGCTGGTGTAGTGATTAAATCAACGAAATTTAAACAATCTTTGGTTGGTTGAGCCAGAGATGAATAGTGGATATCATCTTCTAAATTGAAATTGTCATAAGGGACTGATTTGCATGAAGTGGAATCTATGTCTGATGGAGTACCTACCACTTCATTTGTTTCTTCTTGAGTCTCTAACTCTGTAAGATGTTCTTGAGAAACAACCCCATTAGAGTCCAGTCCTTCTTGACATGTATCTCCATCACCAAAGTCTGCAGAACCATGAGCAGCAGCTGGTACTGCAATACTTTCACCATGAACATGTTCAGTTGCCAGATCATAAAAATCCACATGATCCTTGAGGTTCAAAGTATCAGTGTGATTATATAGAAGATCACAAGGGATAGCATCTTCTTCCACCACATTTGCACTGCAGATAAATTCCCTATCTTCTTCTCCCTCTGTAGCATCAAAAAGTTCATCAACATTTTGTTTCTGCTCAGAATATGAAGCTATCTCCGTTAGGTCAGCCTCAAGTTTTGGATCATCATGTAATATGTCTGAAAATTTCTGTTCATTAAAGGCACAAATCAGTGAAGTATCCACCATAGGAGTTATTTGCTCCAATTTGAGATCCGCTTCTACAGTAGCATCACTCACCTCAGAAGCTGAGTTGATGGGCTTCATGACATCCAAATGTTCAGGTGATAAGATACTGTTTGAACTTCTTTCTCCATCTGCCAAGGTTGAACGAAGGTGCGCCACCTCTGTTTGTGAATCAATTGTTTGGTTGACTGAATTTTCAGCACAAACTTCTCCAGCAAAATCTGTTTTAAGAACTTCATCTAAATGATCATTGCCACTTCTCTCTTCAGGATCAACCTGTAATAGGTTCAATAAATGTGGCAAAGCATCAGAAGAGACAGTTGTGTCTACTCTGTCCAACTCATCTACCAGCTGACTTTCAGTAGAAAGAGTTATCAAAGAAACCTGTTTCTCAGAAGAATCAGTGAAAATGACTTCAGAAGAATCATCCAAACATTTTCCACCATCATTGTCCGCCAAATTAGAATTAGTTTCAATGTCAGAGGGCACTTCCTCAGGCTTGGGCTCCAGCAAAGGATTTACCACTGAACTTACTTCATCCAACAAAATATGCATAGAACTCAAATCTTCCAGACATGAACTATAAGACGCCTCTCCCAGATCAGGAAGGCTATGTTCACCAGAAAAGGTCTCTTTCGGTAACAAAACCTGATCAGAACTGGGACATTGCATCTCCGAACATGTAGGAAGCTGGATGCGAGGTGCCTCAACAATCTCAGCAACGCAGTTTCTATCAGAAAACACTTCAACTGGTAATTCACCATCTGACAGCATATCTTTAGCCAGACTGTCGATAGTATCAGAGTAGGTAGAACTAGATCTTCCTTTCTTCATAGAGCTGTTTCCATCATCAGACACAAAGGAGATCCTATCTGATTGAGAATCGGATGAATGGCACGGGACCCCAAGCTTTTCCTCGTTTGCATGAGAACCTGTTTGATATGTCCCAATATCCATGAAGCCAATATCATTCTTAGGTCTATAGTCATTGTCTGTATCCCTTTCAGACTCCATTGTAGTAAGTGCATCAATGTACTTGTCAGCCTCACTGATCATGTCATCGGAATGGTCCCCATATATATTGCATTCTTCTATGCCTTCTCCATTTACCATTCTCTCCTCTTCAGTTGTTACTTCAAGAAGGGAAGGGGGGATTCTATCTTTGAAATTAACTGTTGGTTCAGGCACCTTCATAATCTCTCTATCAATGACTTCTCCATTCAACTCTTCAATGGATGGTTTCAGGACAATTTCATGTACAGTAGATAAAGAACTTGAGGTTTCCTTTCCTTGTGAAGAAACTTTTACAGGACTCACCGTGCTAATATCAAGTGTCTCAGGCCCCGAATCACTAGAATTATCCAATGTCAACCTCAGAGGTGGAGTACCAGAGATCTCATAAACTGCTTTAGTTTGTGCTGGTGGAGTCTCCAGGAATTTCCCCATGTAACTTTTCCCTGATTTTGAGTCAAGTGGAGATTCATTAAATTGCCTTCTTTTCAGTTTTACAAGACGGGCAGGGTCATTGTAAGCATTCTCAATACGCTCCTCCAAAAACAGCTCATGCAATCTGCACTATTAGAAAGCAATTCAATCACCTAGATACCATAATAAAACTCTAATATGTGCAGTTCTAAACAACCAGAAGAAAGGCACAGATTCAGAATTGAAGGACTCACTTCGCATGCGATGCTTGTGCAAATTCTGGAGTCTCTCCATTCCTCCAGCGTGATCCTTTCTTCTGCCAGAAATAAATATTAGACAATAAGGACACAGGAAAAAATACCATATAGCACAACTAGCAAAAGAAAAACCTCTCCACTGAGTACTAAAACCATGATGTGCCAAAAAGTTACCATTCAGTGCCAGCAATATATAAAAGGAAAAAGAATGTTTCACGCAGGTAGAAGCAACTAAATTATTATGATATAATTGGTGTAAATCATCCCAAATGCAACAATAGCACCTCAAAAAGAGCAGGCCTAAGATATAAAGTGTGCTCCTTACATGAAAGCACACCTCAACCAGATGTTTTAAGTTTGATAGTGGAGCTAACCACCAACCTTGATATGATCTGCTCACACAAAAAAGAAGCATTTTTCTCCAGTGAAATTAAACAAATTGGTCCAATAAAACTACTGATAGATCTTAGGGTCATTCTAAAACCCAAGTTCAAGTTTATTCATTAAGGGGTAGAAATTTTGGATCATTCTGGAGACCTATCCCCCAATTTATGCTATAAATGAAACAAAACTGCAAACTGCTAAAAGAACATGCAAAAGAGAAACCTAAGTAAATCTTTTCTGTTTTTTTTTTTCTTTACTTATTTGTTAGTACCTTCACTTTACGTGCTTTCCTTTCTCTCTGAACTTCTAATGGTGCAATTCCAGGGAAATCTGATTCTGCTTTAAAGAATGATGGATCAGTGTAACGCTTCAAACACGCCCCAGCACCCGCAACATCAAATCTGGAACAAGTAAAAAAAAATTTAGAATATTCATTATTGGAAGAAAAAAACTTGCAGCAAAATTAGTAAACTTAAGACCAGTAAAATCTTACTTGTCCAAAAGAAACAAACGTGGTGGACCCCTACATTCCTCATAAGAATCCAGCACACAGCGAGGTAAGTCTCCACGAGTTATCAGATTATGTTCAGTTCGCAGATTAGGATGCCAGTCAACACCTGTGAAAAGATAATACATTTCTTGACCGGTTTAGCAGACAATGTCTTTGTGCAGGTAAACTCCAATATGCTATTTCAAAACCAAATAAATAGAACCAATTAGCTCCATCACCTAAAGCTGACTCATTGCATGCCAATGATCACATTTCCTATCCATTCCATTATTGCATATAAAAAATGGGTATATTGGAATGTCAATGAATTCATGCATACTGATTCCATGATAATTTCCACTAGCTGAAAGTCATTAAAATATGCATATTTTGATTAGGTAAACAAACTTTCATTTTACTCTAGGTGCTGATAAAATACGGGAGAGAAACTTGTAATACTCTTATTGCAGACACCAGGCACTCAACCCCTGGAATCTATTATAGTTGTTTCAAAAGGTATAGATATACTTCCCAATATTGCAATCAAGTACACAAGTTATTCAACATATGAAACCAACACATATGCGAAAGTGCCCCATTATGAGAAGAAATGATCCAGAATCAATAAGAGCCAAACCCTGACCATAAAAATGATGACATGTTCGAGTAAAAATGTGTTAGTAAAAAGTTGAACCTAACCTGCATTAGTAAAGAATAACGAATGATTGGTTTGTGATAAAAATGCCTTCTCGATGGAAGGGAATTCTGCTTCAAGTTGTTTAACTCGGCCCATTAGAGCATGGCCTCTTGCAGCAGTTACCATTACCTCCTCATGCAAGTCGTGGAATATCTCGGCAGCAAACCTTTTGTCAATCACCAAGGAAAATCAATTTAAAACCAGACAGAAGGCGGAAAGCAAAAATAAGACATCAAAAATTGCCAACAGAGTGCTATAACTCCAAGAAAAATCTATATAAAACGTGACAGTTGTACTGGTACCATGAATCAAGTCAATAGAGGAATTTCCGATATGCATGGTTTCAATTTAATTCATTCAAGAGAAAAACGAAATTGATACGGACTAATTTGAATAGAGATTCAGAATTTCAAGTGCTAATTAGTTGATTGCTACAAGTCAAGATACCCTAAACCAGAAAACATTAAATCCTAAAAAACAGGCCGCTTGAATAACGAATTTGATAGCAAAATTAGGTTAGAAAATTCCAAGTGTGCTTCAGATTCAAAGCAGAAATTAAAACTAAAATTCTGTACACTTGAGAAATATTGAACAGATTATGGTTGATTCTACAACCTCATGCTTAAAGCAAGGGAACTGAGAATTAAGCAAACTAACAAACCAAGCAAATTCAACCAATCTGGTAAGAGTAACACACACACACACACACACACACACACACACAGAGACTGACTCGGCGAGATCACCGAGCTGGCGCAAAACACCAACAAGGCCAGACATGGCTACGCCTTCAAGTAAAGCCTCGGGATCATCCTTGTCGGCAGCTCTATATAGCTCCGGATCGGCCAAGCTAAACTCGTTCCTAATCTGGTACCTAGTCAACGGCATTTCTTCGCCTCTCCTCCGCCGAAAACAGAAGAAACAAACCCTAAATTGCTGTTTCTATTATAAAGAACAGAGAAAGAGAAGAAGAAGAAAGGAAGAAAGAAAGAAAGAAAGAAAGAATCTTTTTTGATGTTTGAAACTGCATTGAGTTCATCATAGTATTATCATTTTCCGGCGCTCTCTCCCTCTCTAAATTTTGTATTTGTCCAGGAAAATGAACGAGTGATGGGATGAATACACGATAGAGTGGTGAGACCTGAGAGATGTCAACTGAAGATGTTTTTTTTTTTTTCCCTGAAATTAAAATTAATATTATGTGGCGAGCGGCGCGGTATTTGTCTGGACGATTATAATTGGGAATTGGATGATGGGATTTAGATCCGGCCAATTTGCTTGAAAATTTAGAAAATTAAAATTAAAAATACATCAATTATTAAAAACAAATAAATATTTATTTTATAAATTATAATAATAAAATAAGTATTTAAGCTAATTTCAATTTAATTCAATTAATTTTTTAATCATTTTAATTATTTTTTAATATTCATCCTATTCAATTAAAACATTAATTTTTTATTTAATCAGTGAATTCAAATTTGTTGTCGTAATCATGATGCAATGCTAAGCTCAAGAACTCTTCGACTAAATTAAATCCATTCGAAAATAAAGAATATAAATAAATTAATTAATTCTCAATTGAAATAGTAAGGTTAGTAAAACCCGAATAATAAATATGATTAGTTTGACTTTTTAGACTATACTTGAGACGGTTAACACTTTGATCCTCAAATCATCACATAGGGTTCAAATTAATTTAATTTTAATTTTAATTATTTGAACATATATTATTTATGATGATACTTATATTTATTATTATCGTAATTTTTTAAATAAATAAATAAATATATATATATATATATATAAGATTCTATTCTTTTTGTAAGTTAGCATTAAAGAGGAGGAATTGGGTTCTTAGTGGTGCAATTTTTTTAATTTTTTATAGTTGATATTTTTATATATTAAAGTTAGGATTATTAATGTTTAGTACCAGATTTAAGGTTCGATTTTTATATTTGTAAATATTTTTTTTTCAATTTTTCTCATTGTAATTGTTCACTTATATCAAAAAATATTTAGCAGTAAAGTAGACATTTCTGGACATAAATTAATTTGTTATTTTAGACAAAATTTTTAAAGTGCATGTATGAAGATTTCAGATACGATTTGAATGTCTTATATATAATGTGTCACGGAATCCAATACAAAATTTTAACTTTTAACCCTTGATTTCTTTTTAGTTTTATAATTTTATCCTAACTTCCAACAAAGTTTATTGAATTTGCATGTGATTATAGTAAGTTAATAACCAATTTAAAAAATAAAGAGGTAGAATTAGGTAAATTATTGGGTGGAAGACATGGAGGGAGGAGGGTAGGCCAACAAATATTAGCTATTTTTTGGAAATTTAGGTCATCTCTTTCTCTTAATCCTAATATCATATTTGAAGGTTGGTTTTATTTGAAAAGCCTGATTAGAAGGAGATTGATTGTGTAGTTGGGGAGGCATCTCCCTATCAAAAGCCAATGAGGAATATGATTCCATGCCTAATTGTAATTAAGGCTAAGTTGGGTCCAATTCAATTGATTTTTTATTATTTTTTTTTGGATTTTATTAACAGTTTGTAATAATTCGCTTTGGATTTTATTATTATTTATTTTTATATATTATTTTGATAAAATATGCTTTGTTTTACGATTTTTGGATGATAAAATTTTAAAACAATTTTCCTAAATATTCCTTTAAAAATAGATTTTCAAATAAATAAAAAATAAAAAATATCTCTTATATATCACTTTTAATTTATTTTATTATCTTAATATAAACTATTTACTTTTTACATTATAAAAAATTAAAATTAATTATAAATTAAATAAAATAAAATCTTATCCAATTCATGACTTTTTACTTATAAACAAAAAAACATGTAAACATAGAATTTGAATCAATTTTCAATTTTTAGATTTATTTCTTATTCTAATTGTATTTTTGTTTCAATGTATTAAACTTGGAATGATCTAAGAAATGGAAAAGTACTGTGTGAGCTTATATATATGCAGTAACAAAAACCAGAAATCAATTACATCGACATAGGTTTAATGAAAAATTCTCATGGTTTCGAGTTATTGAAGATCAATCGATAATAATGCTTGAACATTCATTGGAGGCTCTTTAAAAGCATAAACCATTTTTAAATTTTCAATGGCCATTTTTGTCAAGTAATCCATAACTTTATTTTGTTTCCCTGAAATATATCGGAATCTAACTTGTTTTTTTAAAATATATTGGTGTGATTAAATGATAGTATATGTTCATATTTTCTCAATCATTTGACAATACACACACACCTTTCACACACAGGTGTTCGAACCTAGATCTCTTAAAATGAACATCATTCTCTGTTTTACTGGAACCACTTGTTGGAATCTTGAAATCCAACTTATTAACCCTTCATAAATAAAAAATAAATGAATCGTATATCTGAAAAGCTATTATCCACTACATAATCGTTGTTAGTAATATTAATTAAATGGATAGAAGTAGATATAAAGAATGTGGATATAAGTATACAATCATAATCATAATCATAAAATCAAGTAATTAATGTATAATAATGTAATCTTTGCTTTAAAGCTGGCTTTGGTTGATGAGTTAGGGGAATGTTTGAGGTTAATGGTTAATGATGTGATGGATGATACTGTCTTAGCGGTAAAGACATAATTTGTCACCGCCAATCACCATATCCATTAACATCGTATCGACCAAGCTATAAATAAATAATCTACGAGAATGAAACTAATCAACCAATACATCTAGATTGGGTCGGGTTCATATGAAATTTTAAACTTATTTTTTAGTTTCAATACGAAAAATAAATTTAAAAATTTTGCTTAAATTCAATCGAGATTAAAAAATATTAAATTGGAGTCCGATTCAATCAATTCGTATTATATTTTTTTAGAATATAATACATCAAATACACTAAAAATATTAAAATAAATATTTTTTAACAAATTGAAAATACATTAAAAAAATTTTTATACTTGAAATAAAATTAAGATAGTTGCAACTTAGTAAGCAATATCTCTAAATTAGTAGCAAAATTAATAATAAAACAATAGTCATACAATATCCAAACAATAACAACATAATAACGAAATGGCAGCAGCAAAACAACAGATTCGGGTCGAACTTGAGCCAAAAATCTTACCTGAGGTTCAACCCATTTAATAAATAGATTTTTTTTTTCAAATCCATTTTTCGAACTTATATATTTTTTAAACCCTCCCAATTTTTAAACAACCCTTCAGACCTAAACGAGTATCTTGAGCTATGATTAGGTCTATCAACCAACCATCCATTGTTGATCAAGATTATTGAGCTTCGTTCAGTCCTAATCAATTAATTTTAATAGTCCAGAGATTCTGCAATAAAAAGACTTTGCGGAACTGAACCATTCTCACTGCTCCAAACCTCAGTCCAGCTCAACAAGATTGGTAAAATATGGTATGATTAGTTGCCTTGGAATGGAACAAAATAGAGGATCAGTAATTGTTCTAATAAGAAACTGGGCTTAGCTGAGGCCCAGCATGAGCAGAGATAGGGTCAGATGAATAAAGCTTTTGAATAAGTGATTAGTGTAAAAATAATAATGTTGATAAAATTAAATATTATAATGTAAGATAAAAAATTAAATTAAATGTATCATACCACATCGTACTGTCAATTTAAACCTACTTTAAATTTTCTATGAATTGCTATATATGGCATATGTTAACTAGTTTTTACCTTCTACGATGCAAGTTTAATTTTGTGTATTTAAATATATGATGATTTTAATATAATATGCCTTCTAGGTTATTTTATGTGTTTAATTTTTAATTTATTGTATAATATATTTTTATTTTGTATAACAATATAATTTATTTTTTGACTTGATATTAATATATTTTTTAAATTATTGAACATAGTTAAAATATATCAAATATTTAAATAATAATTAAAATATTTATTTAATATTGAAAAACGATGTTTGTACGTCAATTTAAATACAATAGATTATGGCCCACTTATAATGTGCCTAAGAAAACATGTAACAAATTTATATATATATATATAATCAAATGCGACTTTGATTGAAATGATATAGTTGAATTAATGAAGAATATGTTTTCTTGAGTTCGAGTCCCATCATGTATATGTATGTCTCAAACTTCAAAAAGTTTTAGTTGAGTTCTTAGAGTATCGATATTATATTAATCAAGTCTTTCCATCAACTTAATTGTTAGCTTGAGTTTTAAATTTTATCTCAGATTTGACATGAACTATATTTGAAACATATGGATCAAGTTTGTAACACGTATGTGCCTATCACATTGATAACTTGGATATGATTTGTTAAAAAAAAGAAAGAGAAAAAGCCCTCTTAAATTTTAATAATATTGTTTTTTTTTAAATACATGAAATCCAAGTTATTCATGTAGTAGCTACACACATGTCTAAAATTTGATTCATGTATTTTAAATAAGTTACACTTCAAATCTAAGCATAGGTGTAATTAGGGGGTTGGTGGGGCACTAATCTCCCTAAAATGAAATTTTTTTTCATTTAAATCTTTTAAAAGTTTTAAAATTTTAAGATATAATTATATACATATTGAATATTTACATTAATTATTTTTAATATAACTATTCTTCTTTTTTAATTATCCTTTAATTTATAAAAATGTAGTAACCTAAATTTTTTTAAAGCAATTATTTATTTAAACAAAGTAATTATAATTCCTAACATTTTGAATAGATTTGATTATGGATTGAACCACCCATTTAGGTCTAAAGATCCACTCGAAAAGTAAGAATATTTGAATAAAAATATAAATCCAAAAATAAATTTAAATTTCGGGATAATTTTTTTTTGACCTAAATAAAATAACTTTAAATTGCTAAAATTTAAAATGCTAGTATTTTAACCGGCTGAGCCTTAAGTAAAAAAAAAATTAACCCGAAAAATAAAATTGAAGAAAAAATTTTGAATTACTGAAATTTAAAATACTAATCTCCAAAAAAATTTTCATCCTAACATCTATGGCTACACCCTATTACACATGTGTGATCGAGATAACCGCCACTAACAAATCTCAACTAATTAATGACATTATCGATTTCAACTGCTGTTGAGTGAGCTAAGATGTGATCCATTCTTACCATTTCCCTTGCTGTTCCTTTCTTCCTTCTTTCACACATGCATCTACTTATTAACACTTCTGATATATATATATATATATATTGAATATACTGTTCTGATTAGATTATGGTATTTATTTATATTTTCTTAATTTTTTGATAACGGACACATACTTTGTACACATAGACACTCGAATTCAATATTTTTAAGAAGAACAACATCCTTTTTTTCACTGGAGCTACTTATTGAATTCAACACTTAGTGATATTTAAAATGTAATAAATAACATACAACAAAATAAATTATTCAAAATGAATTTAAATGAAGAATATTTAAATGCTCCAATAAAAAAATATGGAAGAAAAATAAAATTAAATTGACAAAATTTGATTTTATTATATAATTCACAAAAAAAAAAATAATTCCATCATAACGGTAGAAAAACATAAATCAATTTTACCCTTGAAACGGTAGAAATTGAAAATTGAATAAAAAAATAAAAAACAATTATAATTGATTTTTCAATATTTTAAACTAAATATAATTTATAATATATCGAGATATTAGAAGAAATTAAATCTACAAAATTGAGTCAAAGTCTAACCTACGTGTTTAGACCTGATCATGAGTCGTGTCATTCGGTTCGGCTTGAAAGTACGCTTGAAAAGTAAAAGGATTTGGATGAAAACATTGGCTCGAAAAATAAGCTTGAAAAAAAATGAGGCCCATTTTGTAATGGGTCGAGCCTTGGGTAACCTTTTTTGGCTCAAGTTTGGCTCGACTTGAATTTGCAAAAAAAAAATATTGTTGTTGCTATGTTGTTTTGCTATTGTATTGCTACTATTTTATTGTAATTGTTTAGATATTATATAATTCTTGTTTTATTGTTAATTTTGTTACTATTTTAAAGATATTTACTTTTTAAGTTACACTTATCTTAATGTTATTTAATTATAAATATATATTTTAATTTACTTTCAAGTTGTTAGGAAATATTTATTTTAATATTTTTAACATATTCGACGTATTATATTTTTTAAATTTATTTTTATATAAAAATAATAATATAAAAAAATTAATACAGGCGAATCGAGCCAAGCTCAGCTTTTAACATTTTTATCTAGACCGGACTTGGATAAAATTTTAAGATCATTTTTCGAATCAAATCAAACCTGAAACTTAAAAAACAGGCCTAAAATTTTATTGAAATCCGGCACAACCTATAATCTCCTCTAATTACACCATGGTGATGAGAGTATGACGACGTACGTGTTATGCATATAACAGTATTAATATAATGTATTGAGATAAAAGAAGAAGTAATTAAAACATGATCGCCCGAATGAAAATAAAATTAAAGTATAAGCACGCATGCACATATATAACATAAAAGACACGACAGCAGATAATCCAAAATCGATTCTCCATATTAATTTATTATATCATAATATTTGTAGTGTATGTATGAGTAATTTTAAATTAAGGAGAAAATGACTTGACTGAGAAGAGACAAGGGTCTGCAGGTGGATTCCAAGTTCCAACAGTCCCTACTTACTTAACTCCATTCACATTACGCACACTTACCTTTTCTTTTCTATTTTATTTAGGATTTGATTTGTTATGATAATATATATATATAATCTAACACATTTTCATTTTATGTTTCTTTATGTATTTATATTTAAAACACTTTTTGTTTATACTAATTGATATTTTGCACAATTCGAATTAGACTCGTGACGGAACATGAAAAAAGAGGTGTAATAAATACGAGCCAATATGAAGATGTATGGGATGTGTCTCGTATTTATTGAAAAATTTACGGGTACTTAAGATAACAATCAACGAACAGCCGAAGAAGGATCAAAACAGACTTGTTGGGACGAAGCAATATAAACCCCAGACAAACATGGCAATAACGTCGTGACGAGCATGCATGGGATGTCACGACGATTTTTCCAAATTACGCAGTCGCATTTTAGACTTCAAGCAGAACTTTTTTTCTCAGTCAAACTCTGATTATACAAGAATATTTAGTATAATTAGAACTCTAATCTAAAACCCATTTAAAAGGGGTCATTGTATCATTGTTCAGTGATGCCAATCAATAGTGGCTTTTCTTGAAGGCGACAAGGTGTAATCACATGTGAGTTTTGATAAGAATTTCATGATAATTATGAAGAGAATTTTATTTTCGAGTTAAGACTTTATTTTTGGGGTTTGGTTTGTACGTTTAATATATTTAAGTTTATTTTTTTTCATATTGTATTCTCATGTTTACTCATTTAATGAAAAATTAAAGTCTCCTTTACTCACGATTTTTAAAGCCTTCGAAAAAATTTTCTAATAAAATATTTATATTTATTCCTCTTCACTCTTACTATCTCGTCGTTTATACAAATTGATCCCAACACAATATGTTATTGCAAAGTGGAAGCTCTCATAATAAACAACTCAACATTTTCGAGTTGTTCCATCCATTATATAGCTGTAAAAGTAGGTGATGAGATTAGGATCCAATGGAATCTTTATATATATATATATATGCTCATACTCTCCTACATGAAGGCTGACTATTTGTCATTATTACGTGGTGTTAAATTGGTGTGGGTCTAATTAAGCATTGTTTTTTCCTTAAAATTTAATCCCCGGTTGATGATTAATTACGCTAGCTAATAACCATTATGGTTTGCCTCCCACATCACTCCACTGCAAGATTTTGTGCTTGCAAGTCATATGTCCATTACCTTTAATCTTTTACCTACTTTCATGCTCCTCTGCCCCATTTCTTATTTTTAAAAATTAAAAGCAATTGGCCTTTTTCATCTTGATTCACGGAATAACACCTCACTAACTCCACTATATTCTGTTTGTATTTAATTTAATTTAATTTAATTTAATTGGTACACTACTCCCTTTTCAGTACTTCTTGGTATTAATAATAATATATAGTTGTTTTATAAAGTGATGTCAAGTACGCACATACATATTTCAAATTCAGTGTCATTCCTTTCCTTGCATAGTGCTTAGTTAGTTAATTTATTATACTAAGTGTTCCTACTCATATCTCTATCAAGAGTGTTGTTGCGGTGGAGACCGTGACGGAGCCAAAATTCTTTTTTGAGTCGAAATTAAATTATATGTTTTTACGATAGTAAAAATATAATTTCATCATTTTAATAATTTATATATTTATAAATTTTAAAGAGTTGAATTAAAATTATATTATTTTTTGAGAGTTAAAATGTAATTTTATCACTATTAATTTAAAATTTTATAAATCATAAAAAGCTTAACTTAAAAATTTATCATTTTAAAACTACTATGCTCCGCCGATGGGTGGATGTGATTGGGCTTATTTTCTTGCACCGCATCTCTTACATAAAATTTGTGGATATCGTAACGTTGTTATCTTCTTCAATAATGATCATTCATCTCATATAAAAACTATTCCATGTTGGATGAGAATCTTTGAGATTTTAAGATTATTGTTTACAAGGGCTTAGAATTACTTATAATTTCTCTTTAACTCAGAAATAGGAGGATAATATGATTTAACACACTCAAATTCATATTTTTATGTATTGATAATAATATTCATACCAATCGAACTAAAATTTAATCCGATATTATATTTTTCATAAAAGAAACGGTTACCTGAATAGGTATAAATTAAGTGATTGGCAAAACATGACATCACTTGACACATGCCAAACGTCACCGGTGATACCCAGCTCCTCTGTTTCCAACTGTAAATTTAAGTTAAACTTTCATTTAAAAGAAGAAAAGAGAGAGAAATTAAGTTAAAACATATATAAAGCTTAGAGAGGGATTTTGAAAAGGAAAACAATTGTGGGACTGATCTGACTCCACCTCCACAAGAGAAGTGGGTGTGCTCAGCTCAACACTGCAATTATGAATTTTCAATAATCCTTAACTCAATTATCCGTTACATAGATATATAATCCAAGCTTATTTTGTATTCTACCATATAAACAAATTAAATAGGGGAATTAGGAAACCGAAAACTCCATTTAATTAAGCTTGGTTTGTGATATGTATAAGCTGTGCCCCACAATCCCATCATCACCAACATTGCTTCAAAAGTTTTAATTATAACCCTAACCTAACTTAACCTAACCTAGCCTGCAATAATTAATTACATTTGTTGAGTTAATTGCACATGCATTTAATTATTTATCTACTTCATGCTTCACCCCCACTGCTTTTACATTCTGCCCTCCCCTCTATCATTTAGTTAAGGAGGTATATAATGAAATATTATTTATACTTTCTTCCAAATACATTAGTAATTTCAGTTTTGTTGAGCAATTTTCAGTGTATCTTTTAGATGGTGTGAATTTTTTATTTATATGATATGATAAGACAGGTTAAATAGGCTCCATTTACGTAAACACATAACTTACCCTATACTGTTCACGTGTTTATATATTTTTGAACCCATATAACTTCGTAATTAGAGACCTCGTAATATAGGGTCTTTTTTGGTTCACCATTCTACAAACTCATCCAACGAATTGCGAGCTCTTTAAGATTCAACTCAAGTCAACATCTAAAATGAGTTTGGAGAGAATCGTGCTAACAATTCTACATTTTTAAAGAACACCCAAAATTGTATATAGATATACATGCATGAATGTGTGTGAGTGTATGGATCAAGTGAAAAAAACTTATGCTATAGAATATATGTATATAAAGTATGGAAGTTAGAGATGGAGGTGAAGGCAAATTAAGCAGGAAAAGGAAACAAACTTAGCTGTCATAAATTGCCATTTAAAAGAAGCTTTAATGGCAATGCAACATATATGCATGGTAAATTAACACAAATACAGTTGATGTGGAGGTGATGAGGTGGCAACTATGAACAAAAATTAGAATATTTTAATTGCAATCTGAAAATCTGGCTGTGACCATTTTGCCTCTCCTTTCTATTTCTATTTGTAATTATTATGGAGCTGCAAAGTGCAAACCTCATGGGATCCAAGGGTCCCGCCCACAACTAAGCTACCTTTTTTCAATTCATACAACCACACCTTGAACAACACATCCATTTCCCCCTTTCTTTTTGGGGGGTTATAAAAGTGCGAGCAAGGGTTACAGAAATTTGCAGTCCCAGAAATCTGGTTTAGGGTGTCTCACTCTCTTTCTACTCATGGATCATGAGGAGAGAAGGTGTGTGTCGAGCAAGATGGAGAAGCAGGGCACGTGCATTACTAACTCATGCCTTGTGGCACTGCCAATGCCTGTTCAGCGTTTAATTTCTTTCTACCTATGGCTTCACTTAAGCTGCAGTGAGTTAGTTCTTCATGTGCCCCTCTCCCCATCATGACCACTGCACCTTGTGTTACTTCACTCCTGCCGTCTTCCACAAGTTCAGCTTACCTATATTTATATATCATCACACACTACAACAAGCTCAGATCCACCCAGTTTCAGGTGAGTTAATTAGCTACCATCAGCATAAGCATCGTATGCCATTGCCATTTTCCAGTTAATCAAGTTACTGCATGCTCGGTCTGGTATATGCATGTATTTCATAGTCAAAAACATATATATGTCCTTCGTTTATGTGCATCCGCATGGAAATATATATATATATATATATATGTACTGTGAGTTTCTTTGTGATGAAATTTTAACCATGTCATATCTGTGGACATGGCAGGTATGTATAAATATAAATGAAGATGATGTAGTTTAGGAATGATCCGTAAGCTCCCTTGCTCTCAGTCCTAATCAGATCAAAAGTTTTGTCCCCAAATGTAAACAAAACTTGACCCTAATCAATATTTGTGTGGCTGCATTTATTTATTTATTAGGCGTAAAATGCCAACATACAGGGAGGAGTGGTCTCATTCAACTTTATTTGTTTAGCAGTATCCATCAATTGGTCAAATATTATCCTAAAAATGTAAACATTTGTGTGTGTAGAAGCTCCACACAGATATTATTCATGGTTGACCTTGCAATCATTACAGCACCAAACTAAGGCCACCTACCAAACACTAATCAAGCTTTAGATCTAAGGCCACATCAATATATGCTACTGCTGCTGCAACATCAAGAAGATCCTAGTAGGTTCTTTATGTCCTTCTGCAAAGAGAGAAATGTTAACAAGGAACAATAATTTCATGGAATTTTATACAGTTTTAGAGGTACCAAGTGTGATATCAGAAAAAAAAAAAAACATTAGTGTAACCTCAATTTTGAGGGGAGATGTCGTTGGAGCATATCTCTCCACAACTTTGCCTTCTTTGTTCACCAAAAACTTTGTGAAGTTCCACTTGATTGCATCCCCAAAGTATCCACCTTTTTCTGATTTTAGAAACTTGTAAAGTGGTGCAGCATTCTTTCCATTTACTTCCACCTACAATGGTCAGATCATATGACAGTATTACAAAACATAAGTTTGTATACCAATCAACTGGTTTCATTTTCATGCTAAGGAGGTGATTGCTGGCATAAGGCACTCAATCAAACATATTTATAACCTTATCAAAAATTGGGAATTCAGCTTTGAACATTGTGCATGCGACTTCCTGAATCTGTTCATTGGTGCCTGGTTCTTGCCCCGCGAACTGGTTGCAAGGAAATGCTAATATCTCAAACCCTGCACTCCAACGTTTATAAGCTTCAAGCCATTACACAGAACAGTACATTCGAGGTCTACAATTTAAAGAAAAGTGTAACAGAGACCTTGGTTTTTGTATTTTTCATACAAAACATTGAGTTCCTTGTAGTTTGATTGCGTTAAACCACTGCCAAAAATAGAAGATACTTAAGGTGAATGGCTAAAAGGTGTGAGTCATTGATGAAGTGTTATGCTGAAAAATTCAGGCTATATATAACTGATGAAGCTGGTTACCATTTTGAAGCAACATTCACTATCAGAACAACTTTCCCGCTGTAGTCACTTAAACTTACATCATTTCCACGAATGTCCTGCAGACCATAAACGATGAAGTTTGTTCAGTTGAAGCTTGAGCTTATTCTTTTTTTTCTTTAAACAGACATTGATGTTTTTTATTTTTGGTTCTGATATGAATGGGTAAGGGGTGAAGAGAGAAATTATATGTGCGGGTAAGGGGTGAAGTCAAAAAAAAAAAATTGTCCGCTAGAATTGAGTTATAAATTTTTATGGGAGATAAAATGTAATTTTATCATTATATCTTTCAAAGGGATTAGTATAAATATCTATTTCTAGAGAGAGTCAGGACTCCTGCCAGTTTTCTTGCCGTCACTCTTGGATGAAATGATGCATTGCTTGAACGAAGTAACGTATAACTTGTAAGAAATTATAGTTATTCTCATCTATTGCAAGTACCACAGGTTGATTAACTATCCACTCAAGAAGTGTTCCATGTTGAAAGGGAAGATTATGCAATTCCATGAAGAAGAAAAATCGAGTTTGAAGAAGAAGTGGCATCCTCAAACTTGACATTAGACACTATGGTTTTTCAATTTAATATGATGGTTAGAACCATAAAATTCAGCTACTTCAATCCTATTACATTGGCTCTAAGTAAAATCAAGACGGTGGATTCCTAAGGGATTTGGGGCAATCGTCTATTTTCAAAATATTTGAATGTTCACGGTTGATTTCGGTCACATGTCAAAGAAGTCAATAAAAAGCAACATTCCTAGGCATGAGCTTAAATTGTCACATTGCTCTTAAACATGAGCTTAAATTGTTCACACAAAATAAATGATGATGCTCTTAAGCATGAGCTTAAATGGTTCATCCAAAATAAATGATAATGCTACTAAGTACAAGTTTAAACTGTTTATAAAAAAACGATGCTCCTAAACACGAGCTTAAATTACACATCCAACAAAAAATTGAACTACATTATGACTTGATCTTTAAAAAATGATAAGTTAGAAGCAAATAAAGTTTCACAACTTGCCCACTTTCTACCGTCAACAAAAGTTGTGTACGTGACCAAGTTTTGAGGGAACATTTGTAGAGAGAATTTTTGGACCAAGGTTCATCATCTCTCATTAATGTTTATTTCTAATTAAATTAAATTTTATTAATAAAGAGATAAATAAGGAAATAAAATCATTTTAAAATTCTTTTATAAAGAAATTATATTTTTTAAGAATCATTTTATCTTTAATTAATTAAATTAATAGGAAATAAATAATTAATAAAAGAGTTTAAATTTTTATAGAACAATCAAATGAAGAAAATTAAATTTTACAATAACACTCTTTTACTTGATTAACTGACATTTTAAAAAGGGTCACTTTCAACCCATTTAACACAATCATAAATTTAAAAGTTCTCTCAAGAAATTAAAGAATTTGAAAAATTTCTAAAGAGCACCACATTAATTTTGAAGAAAAATCGCACTCCAATCTAGTTCAACCAAGGAGAGGAAGCCAAAAGTCATTTTTAAAGAAAGACACCTTTCGATCTAATTCAACTGAAGAAAGGAAGTCCAAACCCGATTTCAAAATCAAATCTCAATGACCTTGAAGCAAATCGCATCCTTCCAAAATCAACTTTAAACAACTCTTGGATAGAAACTCCATAAAAAAGAAGAATCAATGAAATTCTTTATAATCAAGAAATCCATAGATTTCATAAATAAGAATTGACTACAAATACTTAAGTTAATTTTCGACTCAAAATTTATGTGTATATAGATATTAAATTATGGTCAGAGCATATGTCAACCATTTCCTTTTTCTGTGATTTGGTGTCTATCATGTCTCAAGGTTATAGTAAGGTTTGCATTAAAAGGTGTAGACGTATTAGTTTAGGACATGGATGTATAAGGCAGTTGATTGTAGATGGTACAGCCATTATCACTTATGTTAGGTCGAGCATCAATTTAATACATCCATTGTCAAAATGTCAATAAAGGGATATGGTAAAAGATAGTGTTGCTAAAATGGGATTAAAACCCTTACTCAAATGGGAACCCAATTTTATTCTAACTAAAGTAATAAGATTTAGGTGTTTTTTTTTAATAAATTCAATTTTTAATTTTTATAGAATTTTGTAAGTACTAAATTTAGGATAATTATTTTGTTCATTAGGGATGTTTAAATAGTTAATCGAATTTTTGATAAATGAATTTTTTAATTTTTAACAGTTAATCAAACTAAATTTTTTTCAAAAAAATTTAATCAAATCAATATATTTCGATTAATTCAATCGGTAAACCGAATTAATTGAAATTTATATGTTTTTATTTTTTTATTAAAACAAGTATAAAGCATGTAAAAAAATGATAATGTTTATTTGACGCAATTATTTGAATTAACCGAATTAAAACTACATCTAATTTGTTTTATTAATTATTAATTGTTAAATTCGATTAATTCGATTTTGAACCGAATTAACTACTAATCGAACTTTTAAAAAATTATTAACCAATCTCTGACTGAATTAAATCGGTTAATCGATTTCAAATTAGATATATTCGATTGATTAATTCGATTTTAACCAAAATGATAGGGAAGTGATGGAAGGGATTATCTTTTTACCAATAAATTGTTCAAGTTTTAAATGATAAAAGAAGAAGAAGAAGAAAAGATAAACTGTTGGTTTTAGATCTGGTTCTTCGTCTCCCAATACCAACAAAGTTATTGTAATTGAGAATTGAGAAAGGCATAGAATTAGTGGGTGCCAATCCAATAACTAAAAGGAAAAGAAAAGAACTTACCTTGACAGTGAAGTGATACATGGATTTGAGAGCAGCAGCGTCTTCAGCCATGTTTATGCGTCTGATGCGGCGAAAGAAGCCAAATTCTGAAAATCAATTTCATAGACTTGAGCCACTTCCCTTCTATTTATTTTGATTCTTTCATTTAGCCTTATTTATTTGTTTATTTTTCAAACTTGGCGCTATTTATTTATTTATTTTCATTTTCAAGCTTCCTTCTAGAATGCATGCTGCTGCCAAATTTGAATGCTCAGATTCAGGTTTGAAGTGGTGACTCGCATGATTTGACTAACTATTACCACATGTTTCTCTTTTAAATCAAATAAATAAAGTATTTCTGTTTTTTTAAATAACTGCGTTTTTCTTATTTAAAATAATAGAAAGTAATATTTTATTTATTTAGTTGGTTTAAATTGAATTTATTTCATTTTTTTATGTAAAATCGTAAGCTTTTCAAATTATCAAATTTAATTGGTACTATTGAATTCATCGTCTCAACTTCATTTTGAAATAGCAATTAAGATATACGGTTAATTTATTAAAATGACCTAAAAATTTTGATTATTTACGAAAATAACTCAAGTTTAAAAATATATACTAAAATAACCCGAAATGAACAGTAAAAGGTGAACAGGATTCGATCAATGATTGGTGTCAGACATAAAAGTTTGTGTTTGTCAGTATTGGCCATGCATGGCTGACACATGTGTATTTTTTTTAAATACGATATTTTTTTGATATATAAAAATACGAGAATATGAAAAAAAAATTTGGAGTGTTGGTCATGCAATGGCCGACACCCCCTTTTTGTCAGAATTTTTTTAAAAAAATTTGGATGTTGGCCATTGCATGGTCGACACCTCCTATTTCAAAAAAATTGCATTTTTGGGTGTTCGTCATTGTATGGCCGACACCCCCTATTTCAAAAAAAATTGTATTTTTTGGGTGCCGACCATTACATTTTCTCGAGAAAAAAGTTTTAAATTTTTTTGGTGTTGGCCATCAAATGGCCGACACTCCTTTTCTCGAATAAAAAAATTCTAATTTTTTTTGGTGTTGCCATCAAATGGCCGACACTAATTTCTCCTCATTCTCTATAAATAGGGTTTAATTTTTTGATTTTGAAATAAGTAAGAAATATTTCTCTCAAAATAACAAGAAAATGAGAGTATTTTATTATTTATCATTAGATGAGTGTTTTGTTTTGGAGGATAGTTGTGAAGTATACAATGAAATTTTGGGGTTGAGCTATATACTGTCATGTATTTTAGGAGTTGAATTATATACTGTCATGTGAAGCGGCAAAGTTATGGCTTCAGTGGTTAGATGATTTTCTGCGCCATGGAGCACAATACTATATGTATATGATATAGTTGCCGCTAAATTTAATTATGTAGTATAACCGTAAAGGTTATGCTATCAAAGGTCGGTTAACGGAATTCTGCCATCGATCGGCCGATCGAGATGACTTGACCGGGTATTCAGGCAATATGGACCCATATTAATTAAGGGTTAGAAAAATTTATTGAAATCGGCCAGGTATTCAGGCAGATGGACATTATCTAATTGAGATAAGTTACGCAAGTTTAGGGTATTGTAGGTTATTTTGTATTATTGTTCAAATTTTAAAATTTCGTGTATTAATATTAACAATTATTTATGATTTATTTTATCTGTAAATTTAATTTGTATTGTTGTAATATTCAACAAGATTTATATTTTATCGTATTAATATAATTTTGATTTATTAAATATTTTGTTGTGAAAATGTTAAGGAATAAATATTATCTACAAATTAAAAATATATTAAAAATATTAATTAAAATTAAATTTACGAAATAAACGAAAATAATCAAAAGAAAATAACACAATTATAGTTAATGGCCGAGATCGACTTTTAACTCTAGCACCAGATATATATATAGATAGAACTGTCAGTACTAAAAATTTGAGTTTTTTGTTCTCATTAACAGTGCAACAATTTTTTTATTTATGTTCAGTTTTTTTTAATCTCAAGTTTTTTCAAGATGAGTTCCAACATTTTCTTTGTTTATGTTCATTTTGATGGAAAAATTATCAATACAGACGATGAAGGTTGTGTATTTGAAAGTAGAGAAAAAATCGGAATGAGACTGGAAAAGCGTGTTTCGTTGGATGAATTGAAACAGAAGATCAATACAAAGATAGCTACTCGTTGCGGGAAGCAAATGTTGAGACTGTTTTACAAATTTTCGGTTTCATCAGATCCGATAAAATTCTCCGAAATGGAGCTTGTTGATAATGATGATTTAGGGACAATGATTGAAATTTATTGCCCATCTGAGATCGAAAATCCATGCCCTATTGAGTTGTTCGTGAAGATAACACACCCCGAATCAATTCAAGTCTTAAATCCAATAAGCCAGCGTTCTGGAGATTTTTCGGGTTTCAGAGTACACCGGTTGTCGCTCGGGTGTTCCACCGAGGTCGTACGTAGTTGATCTGGCAAACAGGCGATGCGAGTGCTTTAGATTTCAAGCTCTTCGATATCCTTGTGTGCATGTTCATGCAGCTTGTGCGACTGCAAATTTAAATGTCGACCAATTCATAGACGAGGTGTACACGCTGCAACGCACATTGCGTGTATGGAAGAATGAATTTCCCGTAATGCCCGATGTATCCAATTGGGAAGTTCCACCGGTTGCTTTTGAGATGCTACCGGATTATAGTCTCCGTAGAAAGCCTAGAGGTCGACCACATTCGACGAGGATTCGCTCTGATATGGACATTAGGGAGATTGGGGAATCGAAATTGTGCAGTGTTTGCCGAAGGTCTGGCCATAACCGATCCACTTGCCTACATCGCGTCTATATTTCCGGTCAATCCTCTTGTAATGCCGGATTGTCCGACGAAGAATGAGCGCATGTCCACTAGTATACACGAAGTATATTTGTGTAAAAATTAATTTGAAAATTAATTTAAGTTGAAATTAATTTGGAAATTAATGAACTTGTTTAAATTTAAATAATTTAAACTTCATAATTATATAAGTTTGAATTTAAAATTTTACTTTAAATTTGAAGTTGAAATTTAAAATACATTTAAAATGTATTTAACATTATTTAAAAAAAGATAGTTATTATATTATAATTTTTATCATATAATGTATTGATTTGATAATACAATATTTATTAATTTTATATCTTTAAATAAATTTTTTTATTATATTACATTTTTTATCATATAATGTGTTGATTTGACAATACAATATTTATTAATTTTATATCTTTAAATAAAAAATTTTATTATATTACAATTTTTATCATATAATGTGTTGATTTGACAATACAATATTTATTAATTTTATATCTTTAAATAAAAATTTTATTATATTATAATTTTTATCATATAATGTGTTGATTTGACAATACAATATTTATTAATTTTATATCTTTAAATAAATTTTTTTATTGTATTACAATTTTTATCATATTTTATATTTATTAACCAAAATAACCTTGGATCACCCAAAATTTACAAAAATGTCATCAATGGTCCCCTACTATAAATAGCAATTGGACCACCAACTTTCCACCTCACTTAAACCTATTCCAGCTCAGCCAAACTAAAATTCCAGCTCACCAACGTCTCGAGACTGCCGTTGATCGCTGTTGACCACCGTTGATCGCCGTTGACCGACTTTGTCCGCCGTTGATCGACTTTGTCCGCCGTTGATCGACTTTCATCCATCATATTATGGATCCCAACGTCATCATACGTAGTCATGAGAATCACCGTGTTGGCGCGATCTGAGCCAATCCAGAATTCTATAGGATGGTTAGATCCCAGCATCATCATCCGGGTTACAAACCCCATAGATTGGCTCAACAATATATCGAAGATGCGGGGTTCGAAATTGCTGCCCGCATTAAAAATATGACTATTCGGACCGATTTAATAACGACCTTAGTCGAAAGATGGCGTCCCGAGACTCACACGTTTCACCTCCTGTGTGGAGAGGCAACAATAACTTTAGAAGATGTTGCAATTCAGATCAGGGCTACCCGTTGAAGGTGAAGCGGTAACGGGTCCGGGTGTACTAGACGATCCTTGTGGTACTTGCTACCGGTTACTTGGCAAGGTGCCACCGAATACTGAAAACAGAAAATTACCGTTTTTAAAGTTTACGTGGCTACACGAAAACTTTAGACATCTCCCGCAAAATCCAACGCAGCTGGACATTATCTACCACGCTCGCGCTTTTCTGCTACAGTTACTAGGCGGTATCTTTATTTCGGATACTAGCCAAAATAGAATAAGTATTATCTACCTTCCGTTATTGGAAGATTTCAAAGCAGCCGAGAATTTAAGTTGGGGCTCAACAGTGTTGGCGACACTGTACCGGGAGCTTTGTCGAATGACAAATCTCGCAGTTAATGCTATGGGAGGCTGCACATATCTGCTCCAATCATGGATACTAACCCGACTGCCTTCAATTGCCAACGTAGAACACATGCCATACTCGATGCCACTAGTTAATAGGTGACTCGATGTCTCGATTTTATATTTTTTAAATTTTATTAATTATTGTTTTTTTTTCTAATTATTTTTTAATTTTTCAGATGGCATTCAGTTCCAGGACTTGGGCGACACGAAAAATGTCCCCATATATGTCGCTGGTTAGACAAACACGGAGGAGATGATGTAAGATATATTTTCGAATTTTTTATAAGATTTTTTCTATTTTCGAAATGTGTTTTATATTTTTGAATTTTTAAAAAAATAAATATCTGATTTTTTTACAAATATTTTTTTTACATTTTCGAAATATAAAAAACACATTTTAGACGAAATTCGTGTTTTTTAGATTTTCAATATTTTTGTTAACTAAATTCGTGTTTTTATATTGTGCAGTTCGTGTGGCAGCCTTATATTTTAGACGAAATTACGCCTTTCATCCTACCATTTGTTTACCAGCACAATTACCAACTTTTTTCGTGTAATGTGCCGGTATTCAATTTTCATATGGTGGAATGACACGCTGGGGATTGGGCTTTACGACATTTTGGTGGTATACAATATATCTCGAACCTTCCCTTCCAACTCGATGAGGTCCACCAGCTTGACAAAAATGGACAAGATAAAAATCGAATAAATTGAGCTCACGATCTTCAAGCATATATAGTGCTTTGAAATGACCGGGCAAATAGATGTTCATCCTTGTATGGGTGTAATGAGGATTATTCCGGTACCCCATATTACAACCAATGGTATACTGCATACGGGATGCCGGTGCTTGATTCCTAAGAGTATACCCCAAAGAGACTTATTCCGGAAGGCAACAGATAGGGTCCGGTGAATAACGCATATGGACGTCGTGGTCGGATCCCCGATTCAGATTTCGAGCCAGAGGATGAGCCCAATGTCGAGCCCGCGGACGAGCCCGATTACCAGCCCGATTACGAGCCTCAGGACCAACCCGAGTGCCAGCCGGAGAACCAACCCGATCCCCAGTATTAAACATCCGGCTCTTCGTCTTTTTTGCTACACGATTATTATAATCGTTCGATTGAGGACATTTTTGGCGTCGACCCCGACCTTCAAAATACATATTACTCCGGTTTTTCCTCATATCAACCGGAGATCCATCTGGAAGAATATACTTCAACAATAGAGGATATTTTTTGCTCGGCACCTCAGGTCACTCAACCTACTGTCGATGACGTTGATGATACGTACGATTTTACCGACTTTCTTCGTACACCAATCGAGACACCCAACGTTGACACCACCGAGGATGAGCCGACGAACACCAATGTAGCGCCTCCTGAACAAACTGTACTACGGCCTCGACCTCGCCGAGCCCGAAAGAAGCCGGACTGTTACACACCAACGTCGGGGACGTTGTCGGGATCTACTCAATTTTGATTTTTTTTCCTTTACTTTTTAAATTTAATTTGTAATTTCGTTTTTATTTTAAATTTAATTTCGAATATCTTGTATATTTTAATTTTTCTTTCTAATTTCATCTATATTCTAATTATTATATTTTTAAAATTTATATCATCTTTGTCAATAATATTTATTGCCCCACATTTTAACAACATATTTAATATTTTTATATACAATTCGAAATTATTTTCATACAAGAAAATACAAATATTGCGTTTGAATAATAATATGCAACAAATTAAATTTACAGATACAATAAATTACAATTATTTGTTACTATTAATACACGAAATTAAATTTTTTTTTACAGATATAACAAAATACAAACATAGATAATGTCCATCTGCTTGAAAACTGAGCTGCAAACATTAGTATCGAGAAACTTATTCGGGTTGCAGTTAAACACAACCTTTTTCAATTTGTTAGACACAATGCAGTCGGTCTCGGTTACCTGTTAAATGACGAAGAAAGTCATCCAACTTTTCACAGCATAAACTTTACGGCCTTACCACAGCGTAGCGCCTACATAGAGCAACAATATATCTACGTTGGAATAGCTATTCGACAGTATTTTCTGTGATAACAAATTATTCGAACGTAGATAATGTCCATCTGCGTTTGGTATCTCGGATAGTCTTCAATGGCGCAAAAAATCGTCTTACCACTGAAGACATATCTTTGCCGCTTCACATGACAGTATATAATTCAACTCCGGCAATACAGGAAAGTATATAGTTCAACCCCGAAATTCGATTGTACACTTCACAACTATCCTCAAGAACAAAACACTCATTTAATGATAAAAAATAAAAGACTCATTTTTTTTGTTATTTTGAAAGAAATAATTCTTATTTAATTCAAAATAAAAAAAACTAAACCCCCTATTTATAGAGAATGAGGAGAAGTTGGTGTCGGCCATTACATGGCCAACACAAAAAAAATTTGAATTTTTTTCTCGAGAAACAAAAAAATTTGAAATTTTTTTCTCGAGAACAAGGGGTGTCGGCCATTTGATGGCCAACACTAAAAAATTTTGAATTTTTTTCTCGAGAAATAGGGGGTGTCGGTCATGCAATGGCCAACACCCAAAAAAATAATTTTTTTTAAAATAGGGAGTGTCGGCCATGCAATGGTCAACACCAAAAAATGCAATATTTTTTTGAAATAGGCATGGCCAACACCCAAAAATTTTGAAATTTTTTTTCTGATAAAAAGGGGTGTCGGCCATTGCATGGCTACACCCCAATTTTTTTCTTCATATTCTCGTATTTTTGTATATCAAAAAATATCGTATTTAAAAAAATACACATGTCAGCCATGCATGGCTAATACTGACAAACACAAACTTTTATGTCTGACACCAATTATTGGCCGAGTCCTGTTCACCTTTTACTGTTCATTTCGGGTCATTTTGATGTATATTTTTGAATTTGAGTCATTTTCATAAATAATTAAAATTTTTGTGTCATTTTGATAAATTAGCCAAGATATACAAGCAGTGATTGGTTGTAATAATAAGCGTGAAGTTAAATTTGCAGGTATTATTATATATATTTTTTAAATTATAACTGATCTGTCAGATTTTCAAAATAAGATTAATTATGTCAAATTATTAACTAATCGTTAAAAATGATTAATTGTAAAACAAGCAAAACTACGAACTTAATCGATTAATAACGAGCAGTGATTGGTTGATTTTCATGTTGTTAGTTAACCCTTGAATTATGGACTAAATCATTTAAACTCCTAAAATGATTCAATTTTATCAAGTTAGATGAATTAATTTATTTTATCTCTCGACCCCACCCAACTAACCCAGGACAATCAAATTCATGCCCGATAAGATCTCCTCTCGATCTAACTTATATTAATTTTTCTTAGGGGCGTCAATTTTAAATTTTGAAATCTATTCGATTTAGTCCAATTTTTACAATTTAATCCCTAAATCAAAAGTTAAGTAGCTAATATTTTCATCAACCTCCCACTCCAAATTTAGTTGCCCATAATCATACTTAACCAAACAAAACACAATAATCACACAAAATATGCATCTAAAGTAAACACAATAAAAATGAGAAAAGTTTGGGCTTTTTTTAAAAAAGCTTGAAAGTAATGAAAATAGCAGCAAAGAAAATGTAAAATAATACTTAAAAATTAGATTTTCAATGATAAAACTAAAAGGAAACGGAGTTATATTGAAACTAAGGAGTAAATTGAAAAATATGAAAAAGTGTTAAGTGTTTAGAGTCCCTTTCGTTCAACCAATTGCTTCCCTTGTTTTAGCATATTACAAACTCAAAAAATAGTGATTGAATTGCCCATGATCGTCTAATTTTGGTTGGGGTCATACTTTGAAAGTTAGTTAAACGCGAACATGGAAGAAAGTTAGTTTAGATTGAGATGTGTGAAGCAAGGGCGAATTAAGGGAGTTGACAGAAGCCTCGACTCCCTTAAAATAAAAAAAAAATTTCATTTAGGCTCTTGAAAATTTTTAAATTGGTAAAAGTAAAAGTAAAATTACACTTTAACACTTTTAAAAATGATAAAATTTTGATTTAATCTTTTAAAAATTATATTTTTATTATGGTAAAAATTACAATTAAATTTTAACCTCCTACAAAAATTTTCTGAGTTCGCCCGAAAGTTCTTAACAAGCAAAGAAATCGTACAAAAGTTAGTCCCTGATTAGGAAAATGTTCTGTAGAAATAGAAGGGTAGAGGTGTACAACATTTACTCCATTTTGTAGAGGTAGGCATTTGAAGTGCTTTGCTCTACAAACTTCATATCCTCTGTAGCTGTGGAAGGGAATAGAAATTCTGTTTACATGGGCCTCTATTTTGCTCAATGGAAAGCTTGAGCAGACCTCAAAGTGGATGGAAATGATTTTATCTTGTATTGGTTTCTTTCAGACTCTCACCTTCTCAATGCTTTTTGTCACGTTTTCACAATTGGCTGGAAAATGCAAGAGACTGGGCTATTAGTCGAACTAGATTTTGAGGCACTCCAATTCCCATGGTGTGGAAGTAATAGTCATGGATTCTGTTGAAAAGCTTGAAAGGCTTTCTGCTGCTAAGGTTTGACCTTTCTTCGTATGGCCAGGGTACTACTCTGTTTAGGATGGTAAGTGTCTTGGATTCTATCTGTTTATTTGTTTCCTTCCCACTCCACCTTGGCTGGGGGTCGTCATGATAGTGGATTTATTTAGTGCTGTTCTTGAGCTGTGAAAGCTAATAAGAATTTAAGTGATTCCTTCTATAGGAGGTGAAAAAAGAACTATTTTAGTGTCTTTGATCTCGATCGTCACAATATCGATCATATCACTGTACCTTCTACCCCTGGTCCAGAGTTTGGTGTGCTGCGACGTATAGATGATGTAAGGCTACAGAGGTTGATTGTTTTTATGCAAAGGGCTGTTATTATTAGTTGTTCATATTGTATGTTGCTGATCTTAATTCCGGACATTTTATTATCTTAATTCTTCTCTTTCTTTACTTTCTTACCAATTTGTTATATTCAATCTAAAAAAATGATAATTATTCAATTTAATTACGTAGATATAAAAATCTAAAGTTTACCAGATTATGATTCGCGAACCGGTTACAAGGTTCATGAGTTGTAATTTAATTTAATTACATAAAATCTCAAATTATATATTTGGCTGTGGTCCTAATAGTTCTAATTTTATTTTGTTGGGATCCATGTTATAGTTTAGTTTAGTTCGGCTCACGACACGAACAAAAAGGCTTTTCCTTTAACCTTTTACCATTTTTCTCCTAAGCTAATTATTTTTGTGTGCGCGGACACTATGAGCGGCAGCATAAACTCTGTGTTCTACGCAGAGTCGTACCATCCTATTCAGGCTGGCAGCATCGACGGCACCGACATCCTCCCTCACGATAACGCCGTTTACCGAGCTCTTCTCTGCTCTAATGCTGCCCTCTGTATCTCTCTCTCACTTTTTTCACTCCTTTTCCTGTTTCTCCCTTTCTTTTTTGCTTATTATTTTTTTTTTTTTGCTGCAGATGACCCTACGGGTGACCCCAAGATCATTGGTGATCCTTACCGCACCGTTTTCGTCGGTCGCCTATCCCTTTTGACCACGGAACCCACTCTCCATAAGGTCCTAAAACCAAACCACAGTTCTCTTTTCTTTGGATCTAAATTTTCTTCCTTTAATTTCACTGATGTATTTGTTTGGTTGTTTCAGGCTATGAGCAAATACGGCCGAGTCAAAAACTTGCGCTTAGTCCGCCATATCGGTACCATTTTTGGGGTTTTTTATTTAATCTTTATTTAGCTGTGAAATATTACTAGTGTTTGCATATTAGATTATCTTTTCATTAAATTCTAGCTTAAGGGGATGATGCATTGTTTCTTTTGCTTGTGGGTCTCTTGGGTTGCAGTGACAGGGGCATCACGGCGTTTTGCTTTTGTTGAATTTGAAACTGAGAGAGAAATGCGTCGTGCATATCGGGTACTCAACATTGATTCGTGTTCTCTCCCATTGCCCTCTCTAGGGCCTACATCTTATGCCTGTACTACTTTATTCTTGCTCTCATAATTTAGCTCATTCTTCATGGTGATTCTTTAATATGGCAGCCAAAGTTGCTGGCCGCCGTAATATACTACTAGCAACTTAAGTTCTACCGTAGAAATATATATATTATTGTAGTCAGGGAGATTTACCATCCATAACATCTTTAATGTCCATTTTGTAAAATTAAAAGGGTGAACAAGTATTATGATTACTCCATTGCAGGACGCTCACCATTCAATTATTGATGATGCTGAAATTATTGTTGATTATAACAGGCAACAGTTGATGCCTGGGTGGATTCCTAGAAGATTAGGTCAGTCTAAATTTTCTCTGCTTTTCCTTCTCCTTCAGCTACGGCATGTTGCTGATAATGACAGTATTCCAAATTTCCAACAGGAGGGGGTCTTGGTGGTAGAAAAGAGTCGGGACAACTTCGTTTTGGGGGACGAGAAAGACCATTTAGAGCTCCATTGTAGGCACTATTGTTCCGATAATTTTTATACATATTTTAATCTGTTATCTGATGCTCTTTATGCTTTATGGTTCTTTTGCCTTTTGAATTTTCATCATCAAAATTATTTCCTATGATTTTCTTGGTTTCAATTCTACTAGGAAATGATTATGATGAAAATTTTATCCAAAATTTTCCTTTTTTTGTGTAACTTTTGGGTTCCATTAAGGTGCCAATAGTGACAAAGACTAGTAGTCCTATATTCGTTATCAAAATTTTGGGTTCTAGCCTTTGTGCCTAGATTACTGAGAGCCGCACCTTTCTGTTTGCAATGCTATTACTCATTCTCTACTTCCCCTTGAAATCCAGGCAGCCTATTCCTTATGAAGATTTGAAAAAACTTGGCATTACTCCTCCACCTGAAGGAAGATACATGTCTCGTTTCCAGGTGCTGTCCCTTTCACCTTGCTGTTGTACACAAACATCAAACCCTAGAGTTGCATATGTGTATTCTAAAGTGGGACAAAATAAGTACTGGGAATACATTGTTGCATAAGTCTTGCTGCTATGCATGATTCTGTTACTTGTACATTTGCTTTGCTTCCTGAATTTGTTAGAGTTGCTGGTGTACATAACTTTTATTATATTTTCCTTTTAATTGTAAATAACAAATTACTTTTTTTTGGAATCTTGATCATTCTCCAAACTGTTTGCCTCCTTTTCTTGGGTTTGCAGTCCCAGTTATTGTTATTTGGAAAACTCTTTAGGTATTATCCCTTGGGATATTTTAGCCTAAACCTAATAGGATGTCATTATGATATCATTTTGCCCACCTGTTTCTAGGTCCCATCACCCCCTCGAAAACCAAGGAAATTGGTGAAGGAAGAGTACTCTCACAAGAGGAGCTCTGTGGACAGAGAAGAATTCTCCCAAAGAAGTAGCTCAATGGAGAGGGATGAACACAGGACAGTGGGGAGAAAGCAAGACTCCAATAAAAGGAGTTATGTGGAGGAAGAATCCCAATATGGAAAAATCTCTGAGGATAGGCCTGAGCGTTCTCCGAACACAACTTCTATAGAGACGGATCACAACTATAAGTGGAGTTCTCTGGACAGAGAGGAGCACTATCATTCCAGGAGCAATGCAGAGGGGGGAGAAATCTCTCGGAAAAGGAGCTCTAGGGATAAGGAAGAATGCACTAGCAAGCGCCATAGACATCATGGCCGGTCCAATCATTAAGCAAGGTCGGTCCCTTTGCAGATCAGCTGCTGGGCTAGTTGGTCCAGTCGACAAGAGATAGGTCTTGCCTTTCTAACATAAAGCGCTGATGAAGATTGTTTTTATTGTTTTCTAATCAATAGCTCTAGAAATATGGGAGCTTGGTGTGGCTGCAGAAAAGTTTCTTGTATTAAGATAGTTGCCGTGGCATTTCGGTCACCAATCTCTTGGTTAAAACGTGTTGTTGTAATTGAATTTCAATGGATGCCAGGGAAATGCATTCCCCTTGTTATTGATGCATTTAGTTTCATTGTTGACGTCATGTGTGCTACCACTTAATCCAAAATCCAATTGACAGATGATGTCTTTCATTGAATCGTTGTTGGATCCTACCCCATCCTAGATGGGGATTTGTCGGAAAATAAATTACAATGATGCTTCTTTGATACTGATGCGTCCATTCCACAAACATAACGAAGAAGACAGCAGCTAGATGGAAATATTTTACTAAATAAAGATGAAAGTAGAATTGCGGGTTCCTTACGAGAATTATCAAAATCAATGGTTTCACACCCATTCCAACCACCAAATAGAGAAAAAACAGAGGAATCAAAGAATTGCATACATTTTGGACGCTGAATTCTTGATTAAAACTATTTGATTTGGTTGAAAGATATACAAGCCTTGATGATTTAGTCATTACATACAACCTCCAATAAGGATTTAACAAGTTTCTCCAAGGCTCCATATAAGTATGCTACAAATGCTATAATGATCAGGACGAATCTAATGTTCCAAGTTTTAAGGCTTTGAGACACCACTTCCAGCAAACTGATCAAGCTGAGTGCGAAGGCATGCATGCAACATCGGTCATGTGCTTCATTCACAAATAGCAGCTCAGCTAGTTCATAGATGCCTATAGTTCTCGTGTCACTAAGATGTCAATGACAAAAATCGCACTTCGACTTCAGCTGTATTGTTGGAAGTTAACACACCTGGATCCAAGGATAACAGGCTTATAAGATCGACCATAAAGATAACTAAACTAACATATTATGAATATTGACCGAAAATTTCAACATAAGAAGACACTAAGTCATGTTCTTCAAATGCGTCACAGAAAAATTATAATCATAAGTTTAAAGGATGATCATGTATGTACTATGCATGAATTTTCTTGGCAAGCTCTTTATTTGTGTGAGCTAATTATAGTTTTCAGCAATGTTATATATTATATATTTATAGTTTTCAATTATACATATATATATATATATGTTCAGCTTTTTCATGTGGTTGTAGTACAATACAAATGACTACGTATAAAAGAAAATTACAGAACTGTTAAAACTATTGAGTAAAGGAAAAAAGAAAAGAAACCCATACAGCAGTAACATTAGCTATGTCCATCTCTCCTGGTTCAGTTGGCTACTCAGGTAACTTTCTAAAGTATTTCTTTATATTTCTAAGAAAACAATTACTAGACAGCTTCCCATTTTATGATCACTGGTTAAAATCAAGTTTCCACAAAATGATCCTCTCAATTCCAAAGTTTAGAGGAAAGATGATCACCAGATGCTTTGATATGAATTGTGATAATTAGTGACAAAAGGAAAAAGGATATTGCTACATCTTGACACAGTAAAAACTGAGAAGCTGCTAGGATGGGTAACAAAACATCAAAACTATGAGATGAAAAGAATGTATGTGTCTTAAAGAGGCTTTAAGGTGTCTAAACATTTCCCTCATTTGTTCAACAAAATTTGCTCAGAAAGTCAGTGAGTGAGTATCACCTTTGATTTTTGTAGCGTTTGTGACATGTGCAGTAGCTGTGAAAGGTTCAGGTAGCACATTCTTCCTTGATAGTAGCTTTACTACTGATTCCCCTAGAGGCAGCTCTTCTTTTGGCTTGGATTTGATGTACATATTCTGCCACTATGACATGAAACATAGGAGCAAGCTTACTTGATGACGAAACATTAAGACTTGCTTTCTTCAAGGCCCTGTTAACATGTTTCTGAGTCTTTTGGAAGTGGACGGTACAGAGAGAAGGAATGGCGGATCTCAGTATGGGCTTTCCACATGTTATTGGTCCCGCATGAGCACTGTACAAATTCAGGCCAAGAATAACCTAGCTTAGCCATTATCAAATTTCAAGAGAACCTCAACTTTCTAATTCTAATTCACATACATACAGACATACCCATTACGTATAAATAAAAGAAGAAGATACCTTTTGATGACATAAGTGCAAGCCTTATAAAGCTTCTGCTTGGAATCGGAGAGAATATGGAGATGACAAAATCTAGTCAAAGCCATGGCTTTGAACTTACATCCGACGAACAAACAATGTTGATTATTCTTAAAATTCGAACTAAAATTATTATCAACATGAACATTATCAGCCGGGGGGCTTTCAATGTTATCGACAATGGGATTAGCAACAAGTTGGGCATCAGCTACCTGTTGATTATCATTTTGCTTGAAAGGACTGATACCAAACTTCCAATAATAGTTCCTGTACTGGATCTTGAGGTTTTCCATAAGAGCCCAGTAATGGTCTCTGTAACATCGAGAAAGCTTCTTCAAGTGCTGCAATCGGCGCTTCAGGAGCTCTTCGCGCGTGAGATAGGCGCTGCGAGAGAGAACCACGTCGCGTGATAGAGGAGAAGACATGTTTTGAGGTTGATGAAAATGCTATACACAGCAGCCTAGCCGCACTTGGTGTGTTAGAAATGGAAATGGGGTTAGGTTTTCCACATAATAATCCTAATAATACACAATCCCCAAACTGAATGCTCTCTTCATCGTGAAATCAAACTTGCTATTTTGGTTTTATTTTCATAAACTTTTATATACAGAATTTTATTAAGGAATTAAATTAAATAAAATTTTGATTTTTTAATAATTTACACTAGTATTTATATAGATAGCGGTGATGCCGTTAATCAATTGAATATTCAATAAAATTACTCTTTAAATAACAATAAAATTACTATATTGATATTCTAATTTTTTAAATAAAATAACAATAAAATTACTATATTGATATTCTAATTTTTTAAATAAAACCATTAAAAGATAATTCATTCAATAGTAACTTCTTATATAAAAATTTACTTTTTATCCACAATTTAGTATATCAATGATGTATAATTTTATTTTTTAATTTATAATAATAGTTGTGTCCAGAATTGTTTGTGAAATGGGTTAAATAGTGTACAACTTGCTGGTTAGCTAATCCAATCAATGGTCTTTAACATCCAGAAATAGTGGTATAGGCATATTTTATTTTTTCTAAATCAAGAATTAATCAGTTATGGTGTGGATATTTTTGGGGCTGCTGGGGCTAGGATTAATTGAGGCCAAATTTGTTCAGTAAAGGCTGAAGGAATTGAAGAGTTGGAAAAGAGCTCATCAGAAACATACTTGCTGGGGAGGGTTCTATATGTTGCAGCCATATCCTTTGAGAGACTCTGCTTTTTGGCAGAGGTATGTCGCTAAAATCTGGTCTGATATCAGATTGTAGTGACACAAGAGTGCAGTGCACTGGCATAAGTTGATTTGGTTCTTGTACTCGTTCCTTGCTGCTTCTTTTGGATACTGAAATACCACACTTATCCAGACGGACAGACATACAAATACAACCATCTCACACCAAGCCAAGAGAAAAAACAAGTGCACTGCAAATACCTAATCTTGTTTAAATTAATTCCTCTCACCTAACATTTTAAAATTGTATTTTCATTCAGGGTATTAGAAATGATGGATGAAGTTAAATGCTGCATTTATTTAATATTGACAAAACTTGGGAGAAAGAATACCTCAAACACTGGTGAATAATTATGTAAGAAACAACCGCCATTATGGACTTTTATATACGTAGTAATCTTTGTTACCTCTACTTCAGCTATCACTTCGCCATATACTTATTACTATACAAGAATAAAACCTATTGAATCTTTGCTTTCTTCAACCTGTACATTAAGCGTTCTATAGATGTTTGTATTCTGTTGTCTTCTGTCTGCCTCACTGCCTGAGATGCCTGCTGTAAACTCTGAATCCCACGACCCAAACTGGCAATTGAGGGTGCTGCAGGTAGAGACTCAGCAGCACATTCAATACCATCTCCGTATGCAAGCAAACTTGCGCAAGTTGCAATACTACACCCAAAAGTAGCCCATGGTAGGACCCCAGTCGGCTGCACTCGCCTTCTCCTCATTATTTCATAGAAAGCTGTTCTCATGGCTGATAAACTGGTTTTTTCAGCTGAGGCAATAACACCATGGACCACTGTCCGGATTTTTTTAGCTGAAGCAGCTGCCTTGAAGAGAGACGAATTCCCTCCGGAACTTGCAAGTCCATGGGCCACCAATTTTGATGGACCAAGAGTTTTACCGAGAGCAATTCCAATGACCTTCTGGGTCTGAGTCATAACTAGCTTAACTGAAGCAGGAACATTCAAAGTCACAACCTTCATGAAGGCTGATGCAGGAATAACTTTAGACATAGATGAAGCTCCTAAAACAGTTGTTGCACCAACACCCACTGCCACCACAGGTTTATTAGATAATGACCGCTTATTATCAGTGTGGTCTGGGGTGTCCCCATCGCCTACATCATCTACAACAAGACGAGCAACTAAATCCTTGACCTCTGGAGGAACAGGAGTATTCCAATTGGTTCTGAGACCAGCCAAGCTACTAGCATCCACGATGGCTACTACAGTCTTGAACTTCTTAGCCTGACTTTGAAGAGCCTGTGCAAGGATTGCATGTGACTTGTCCTCAAAGGGGAGCTCAGAAAAAGCAATCTCAAATGTTCTGTCATTTCGTAATTTGTCAATGGGTAGCCGGCCAGCGTTGTTAAGTGCAATTCTCAGCGCTTCAACAGCAATTCTGAAAGTGTAAACTTCTGACATTATGCTTATATCCACGGCTTCCCCTCTATTTACATCTAAAAGCAGCTTTTGTGAAACTGCTAGTGCTCTTCCAATTGAAGGAAGATCAACAAATATATCATGCAGATCCAAAAGCAGTGGATAAATTGATTGAGCAAATGATGGAGCCTCATAACTCCCTGTTGACTGAATTTCATTTGACCCCACCTCAGAAACTGAACCTGACTCCAATAAATCTATATGTGAAGATAACAACTTCACCATTTGTGACTGAACATCATTGGTAATGCAGAAACTCATAAACTTGGGAACTGGAACCGGAGTGCCCTTTTGTGGAACCAATCTACTAACTAGACCTTGAATTTTGCTCCCTGCCTCAACTTCCTCGGAGGGATCATTATCATATGCAAGAAAGTTATCTTGTAATGGTGAGTCAAGCACCATAAAAGCTGAACCAATCTCCCTTGCTGCCCTCTTGGCAGCCAAGATATGGCCATGAAAACCAACACCAAAAATCTCTCTCAGAACCAATTTACCAGCCATATTATCAAACAGGTCCTTGTTAATCTTATCAACAAAGCATCGTCTGAGCACTTCAAAAGAGGAAGTGGGAACAGTGTTAACAACAAGGGTGTCTTCAGATTGAATATCAGAGAGAGCCGAGTGACCAATCTGAGCCACGACAGCATCTGGTCTAACTGCTCTAATAAGACACTCGGCATCAGCAGCTGACCTCTCAGATAAGTTCTGAGCAGAAAGTATGTAAATGACAGAGAGAGAGTGTGGTGGTCTAACAGCAAAAACAAACTTTTTAGTGTGATCAGGTATTGAAAGCTTATGAACCAAGTCACGGGAGGCTCTTAAATCATCGAATTTGAACACCGAAAATGGCCATATATTTTGTAGCGTGGATAGGAAAGCAAAGGCCATTGCAAATTAAGCCAATTTCTATGAAACAGAGGAGAGAGAATAATAGTTAGAATAAAAAAGGGGTATTCTCTTAATCTTTCATTCGTTTCAACTATTATTCACTTGATAATCAGAGGCAGCAAAGCTATGTTCTTTAAAGAAATAAAGAAGAGCACGTAACCCTAAACTCCATAAATGACAGTGAACAAGAATTCGTAAAAAAAATAAAATTAAGAGACTGGTTTACCGTAAATCATGAAATGACATCAAATCTTGGAGACAGAAGAAACAAAATCTATGGAATTGGAGGCTATGAAGGGTGCTTTGCTATTGACGTTCAGGTTTAAACAGAGAAGAGAAAGAGTGAGACGACTGAGGGAGGAATCGGCTGACTCCGTCTCTAACCCATGCTTAGTATTCTGTTACGATATAAATCAGTTTGGGGTTTTCTTTTGGTTTAATATAACTTTAGTCCCTGAACTTGATAATTAGGTTCACATTAGTACTTATCCTTTTTATCCACTTTGGTACATCAACTTTGCAACTAGGTGCATTTTGACTTTTGAACTAGAATGCTATCTAATTTTGATGACGTGGCAGTTTGAGATTGTGCCAAATCATCAAAGTTCAAAATGTCACAATCAAACTTTTACATTACTATAAGTTCACGTAACAAAGTGGATCAAAAAATATATAGATACTAGAATGTACCTAATTGCCACTCTTAAGGATTGAAACTTTCTTTTTGAAAAGAGGACTAAAAGTTATATTAACCTTTTTTTTTATTCTTGAAATATATATAAATTTTATTAAAAGATATTTTAATTTTAAGATTTAAATTTTTAATAATATGAGATAGTATCAAAATTATACATGAACATTGATTTTGTTTAATTTTATATATGAAGTTTTAATTTGATTCAATTCTCACGAACTATTAACACAATTATCATTATAGCATCATTTTATATTTATATATTACATACACAAATAATTATATGTATCCAAATAAAAGTAAAGTGATATATTTATTTCTTTAAATATATATAATTGAATTAAAATTAAAATTAAAATTTCAAGTATGCATGTGAACAACAATTAAAATTTTATTACATATTGAATCAAAATTTATGTATAATTTTAATATTTATCCCTAATTTTTTTTACATATTAGTAAAATTTTTCTAATCTCAAATTCGATTCTTGAACATGTAATTTATGTTAAGTAGTGGTTTTTAGTTCATTTATATAAATGTTTTACGTAAAAATATTAGAAGATAAAAGTAGTAAAAAAATCATTATAAATTATAATAATATTTAGGTTAAAATATGCTCCAAATTCTTATATGCTTCACACATTTGGACTTTAATTAATTTATTTTTCTTTCAAGAAATTTAGTTCCACTACTTTTTAGATTTTAAGATTTGGATCCAATTAAGAACACTATTAAAATTTTTCTTTTAAATTTGTTGACACGATATTTTAAAATAAAAAAATCTTATTTATAATAATGTTATAAAAAAATGATATTGCAATAAATTTGAATTTAGCATAAAAATTTTAAGTATACACTACAAACAAATTATCATATAATGACAGCTCAAAAATTGTCACTAAAAACGAAATGTCCGTCGATATATGCCTAAAAACCCTTGTCAAAAAGATTATTTCATTATGTAATGTTAATATAATTTTTAAATTTGAAAAGTGTTTTAAATAAAAGTAGGATTAAATTCAAATGTACGAAGAGTATTGAAATTGAGATATATTTTAATCTAATATTTATTATTTTTTTTAAAAAAAATTTGAATTTTTTTTTTTGAATACATAAATTCTTAGAGTTCAAATAGGAAACACGAAATCTAAATTCAAATAAAAGAAACTAAATTAATCAACTTGTACTTAAAAACTTTGAATTTGATTTCCGAATTTCATTCTGTGTCTATAATCACTACAAACATCTATAATTGCAATAATCGTGAGTGAAATGGTGGATAAAAAAATTAAAAAAAAAATCATGCGTCTATGGATGGTTTTGAAGATAAATATTACTACAAGCAGCTTGAGGGCTGAACAGAACCAGAAGCGGTTCCATCAGCATTACTACAGGATGCTTCAGCTGCTTTGTTTCTGTAAGTGAGCTTCACGTCCTCCAGCCTTATATTACTGCAAGGACATTCTGAGCTACAATCAAACTTCACTGCTACTTCTGTCGCTGATGTTCCATGGATTGCTTGGTATGTCACATCGTTAATTTTAACTCCCGATACCTGTGTTAATTCATTTCCTAATTTAATTAATCAATCCCAGCCGTCATAAATTTAATTAATTTATATTAATATGTACCTGACCAGGGCAGTTCTTTTCATCAGGGCAGTAATGTTGATCAATGACGATGGGGTTTTGGACATCGGTCATGACTGCATGCTGAAAAAGTATGTTCCTAGCAAAACCAGAGCTTTGTCTCCCCCATGACTTTATTCTCACCCCATTTTCAGTGCCGGTAAATGCAACAGTTTTAACCGTCACATTCTGCACACCAGCTTCTTCAACTTCCTTCCCAAGACTCCCAATGCTGATCCCATGGCCAGGTCCACATGCCACCTTCTCAATCCATAGATTGTTGGTGCCGGGCCCAACCGAGACACAATCATCGCCCGTTCCGATTCTGGTGTCCAGAATGGTGACGCCGCTCGATGATTGCACATGAATGCCATCGGTGTTTGGGCTATTTCCAGAGGCTGACACTCTTACACCTTCCACTTTTACGTCGTTACAACCATTGATGACAATATGATACATTTGGCTGTTTAGCGATGTTAATCCTCTTATTACAATGTTCCGCGAATTGCTGAAGCCTAGGGACTGCAAAGCCAAATAATCAAATTTCAAAAGAAGCAGAAATGGAGTCAAATTGAAGGATATATGTATATGTATATGTATATGTATATACAACGCATGTCCGTGTGCGAGGAATTGTAGTCAAACTCACCGTTGCCCCGCTGGGACAGCCTTTGCCTGACCTCTTGCAAGTCCATAAGCCCGTGCCCTGACCATCAAGTACCCCACCGTAAACCGAAACACCGTTTACATGCTCAAAGAGAAGCCAGTTTCCGGTACTTCCAATAACCTTATAATCCGATGGAGCAACAAGCGTGCCATCGATACGAAAAACAATACCATTGTTATTGCACTGTCCACGAAAAACAACATTGCGCACCAAAAACCTCCCAGGCGGGACGTAAATAGTTGCGGGATTGATGGAGCCACAGGCCAAAGTCCAGGCAGCAACCAAGGCTGGGGTTGAGTCAAAATTGTCATCGGGTTTGGCTCCATAGTTAAGAACGTTATAAGCCAATGGATCAGCTACCCCAGATGAAGCGAAGAAAAGTAGAACAAATGCAAGAAAAACAGTAGAATTGGTTGCCTGTTCCATTTTTTTCTTCTTTTGTCCTTCTTGGTGAGATAAAAAAAGTACTGGTTTGTATAAGAGAGGAGAGAGTAGAGGGGATGAGAAGATACAAGAACTGAAAGGGGTATTTATAAAAGACTGATTGGGTCTAAATTGGAAAAGCAATGGGTTGTGATTAGAGTAACTTGGTCACGCCGAAATTGTTGATCTGTTTGCCGATTACGTGGGGATTGGTCTTTTGATATGTCCATGCATGCATGCATGGCATGCAGCCGCCATTTGCTTGATTCGTATCATAAGATATCACGATAACAATGTAAATCAATACCATACTTATCAAGGAAAATTAGCATTAATTCTGCGCTTGGTTGTCATTTTGTTGAAACGTTGCGATTCTTGGGAGGACAAGAAAGGTGATAATGTGTAAGTAATCACTTGATCTATGTTTACACAATTAGTCATGCACATGGCGAGTTCTATACCGTCGGATTTTCTAAAACGAGTAGTACTAGAAAAAAGATATTCATGATAAACTGATAAATCAATGTCTTCAAAGTATTAAAACAGTCTATCGGATATATATATTAATGTACCGATCAGCAGTATGGTATGTAGTCATAAAATTAAGAAAAGCATATCATAAACGATTGGTTGGAAGAGATACGAGGGAGGAAAAGGGAGCAGAAAATAAGGAAAGGGAAGAATAATAAAGAAATGAAGGAAGAGGGCATGCAAGCATGTGCTCCAAAGGAGGTATATGAGATGGATGTTGCTTAAGATAAGAGATTTCCAGATTTCCAGGGATGGTTAGTTTCTTAGTAGTTAAATAAATAATATAACAAAACAAGGAGAAGTGTTTTCATGCAGTTAACGTGAGCAGCTAGCAAAAAGCATGTGCGAGTATGGAACAAGGGCGTCACCCCCATTGGCTTTGGGCATTAACATGAGGATTGGGTTTGGCTGCCACCCTCCCCCAGCTACCAAATTTCATGTTTTCAGCTGCTCTGTTATCATGTTGTGACTTTTGCGCAACGCTTGCCTTAGCTTTAAGCTTAAGAATATGAACGAACAACAACAACGATGCCTCGTCTCAATCTCATAATTGAGCTTTATCCTCATACATATTCTTTCGTCATCAATTTCTTATTTGTAAAAGATTCCAAGCATCAACATCATATGTATCATCCATGTTTACTGCAATAGTCTTTATGCTAATCTTATTAACAGTGCCGACCGTGAGATAATTTGATAGTGCGATCATCTAGAGTTGGAAGAGGCTAAAAAAAATTTCGTGAAAAAAAACATTTAAGTTTTTAAGTATTCTAATCAATGTTTCATTGCAGGAAAAAATAAAATAAAAGAAGCACCAGTTTTTTAATTTTATTACTAGTATATTATATTTTATAGTTTTTTTAAAAGAGCTACAAATTATTGTTGTGCTTATAACCCAAAAATATAAACAATTGATTTTATAAAATGAATATTTGATAAGAAAAAATAATGGTTGATGGGAAAAAAGAGGATATATATTTTTTGAGAATTTTGACTAAGTCAAATTGCACTCAACCAATCAAAATTTATCTATTTCTCAAATTGTTCCCAGCACCACTCGAGTCTCGACCCTCCCAAGTCCCCCACCCCACGACCACCTCGCCACCATCCTCTATCGACCCACCCGACTCAACAGCCCTGATCTGCACCTCCGACCACCATCGATATCCAACAGTCCCAAATCTATTTTTATTCTATTTTATCTATTTTTATTTTTTCCATTTTATTTTCAATTTTCCCCTTATTTTTGTTTTCAGCATCCTTGTTTCATTTTCATTTTCTTTCATTTTTTTCATCTTAGTTAAATAGTTAATTTCATTTTCCTTTGTAGGTTGAGGTTAAATAATGGATTCTGTAACATCCTTATATCCGGTTTACACGTATAAACCCGGCATAAAAGTATTACATATAGTATCGGAGATTTTAACACGAGTATAATAAAAAAAAAAATTAAAGGATGTGTTTTAAGTTATTTTATTCAAAATACGTCATTTCAATTTATCAACTCGTAGTAATCCAAAACAACATTTATAACCATCCATTGGAGACACATAATAGTACCATTTATACATGCTATTTTTACCAAAAGTAATGTACCTAAATTGAATTCTTTCAATAGTGATGTGATGTGATGAGAGGTCCCCTTAGCTTGACTTCAACTTCTCGTAGCTTTTGTACCTACGCGTTAAGCCGGTGAAGACTTAGTAAACACTACAAAAGTAATGAATGATCATTTAAGTACTCATGCATATAAACTTCTTGCCTTACTTACATGTAACCTGTAACTTACCACAATGCCACAACTTACACTTTTATCCACTTTCTGTAGTTTAGCTCATAGTAGACTTTCATAGAACCGTTAGGATATACGGAACAAACAGAGAGTACCAAAGTACTAACAGAGAGCACATATGTGCTGGGTAACAGAGAGCACACAGAGAGTACACAAAGTACTAATCAGAGAGCACACAAAGTACTAATCAGAGAGCACACACAGTGCTAATAACAGAGAGCACAAGACGTGCTAAACAGAGAGCGCGCTAGTGTTCCTTAATGTCATGCCAATAATATCACAATGGTTCTAATTTGTCTACTTGGGCACAATCTCAATTAGCATCATTTCTCATAAATGATATATCTCACATAAATACATCATCAAATACTTCACATTTATATTTTCAAAGCTGTCCACTTGCGTCACAATTACTAAATTATTTATATCTTGAGCTACAAAATTCGAAATTATAATCCACTTGATGTTTCTGAAACTAGACCCAATCCTCTTTTTACCATAAAATTTACAGAATTTTTACTTTAGCCAATTTGTACAGTAAATTCTTTCAAGTTACCCCTTCTCTGCTGCCTGACAGTTTCGACCTTTCTTCACTAAAAATTATCTATCTTTTAGTACAGAGATCAAATGATGTTCCCGTCTATTTCTACTGAAATTAGACTCATTAAGGAATTAACCATAAAAATTTCAGTCCCTAATAGTTTTTATATATTTTTCTATGATTTTTCAAAGTCAGAACAGGGAAACTTGAACCTACTCTGACCTTGTTACACAAAAACTAGTATATCTCAAATTATACAATTCCTTTTAATTCACTGTTTCTTCCATATGAAACTACACTCAATAATATTTAATTACATATATAATTTGACCCTTAACTCATTATATACAGTTTTCGGTGAATTTTCGAAGTTAATCCTCTGTTCTGTCCAAAACAGTTTTACTAAATCACACATTAATCCTTTCATTTTGTCATTGTAAACATTCAAATTAGGTACCTATATCACAATTTTTATGCTAATAATTCACATACCATTAGAGAAATTAAACTATAATTCAAAAATCTTGTAGTACTTACAACAAAAAGGCTGATTTCCTTCTCTTTTCACTCTTTGCTCTTCTCTTTTTCTTTCTCTTCAATTTGATCCTTGCCTCTCTTCTCTTTCTCTTCAATTTCACATAAACACATATAATCTATAAGCTATAATTCAATAATTTTCATGCTAAATAACAGTAAAATATATGTATGTCATGAGAATTTAACCATTTCTTACCTTAACCCTTGAATTCAAAATTTCTCAATTTAGTCCCTATGCTCTCTAACACCTCAAAATGAATTCTATAAGAAGTTTGAGGTGTCTACTAACCCCCTTATATACTTTTCTTTCAGAAATTTCAAAGAAAATAGGAGATTTTGGAGCTTGGAGGGCTTAAAAATGATGGAAGGACCTATTTGGAATAAAATTAAAAGTTGGATGGAAGAGAGAATGGCATGAACAGTTGAACTATGAAAAGAGCTGATATTTTTTACTTTTAATTGATTTTTAACTTTTCTCAAGTTCTCTAGAAATCTCACTTAAAATATCTCACTTAATAAAAATGGTTAAATTGTACTTTTAGCCTCTGAACCTTCCAACTTTACACTTTGGCCCAAAACTTTGCCAACAAAAATATCTTCCACCAAATTACTCTTTTGCCCCTACTCAATCAATCTAATTCCCATGATGACTCAAAATTCAATTTGGATAATTCGCTATTTAGCCCCTCATATTTTCTCTCATTTACTATTTAATCCTTAAAATTTTCTAACCTTCCTTACTTCAACTAAACATTTCTAATTCTCAATTCTATTTTACCACTCAAATCCGATTCAAGAATGCGAATGTTACAGATTCAGTGCACGCAGGGACGATAAATATGGTCGCTTTCACGAAAACCTTTCTACCTTCATGTGATTTTATCGTAATACATTGAGAACAATGTATGAATTATGTGGGGAGAGAATTTGAATTGAATTATAATTTGAGATATTTTTTCTGTCTGTGATGAAATATGTTGTTTGTTTGGTCCCTAAAGTATAAATTGTATTTTTTACGTTTTTGTATGCTATTTTCATTCGGGAAAATTCAAAATTTACTGTCAATTCTTTGAACTATCTAAACGTTAGAAAAATTTTGATGCTGTAATTTGATTTTGATAAGAAAACACCTAAATTCGCTTAATTAATTGAGATGATATTGTTTGTAAAATTGAATGTTTCATGATACCTGATTTTTGCTAATTTGTCACACCATGATATCGAGCAATGGTCGCTGTGATGAGACCAAGTCAATATGTGACGTCGCGACGAAAAACCTCTCAACATCAACTTGAAACTTTGAAAATATTACAAATTGATCTTAATTCAACCTCAAATTAGCAATAAAGCTTTCATAAGCATGTAAATGACCCACAAACAAATGTATATCATATTTGATGTTGTATTGTTTGAAATTTAATTGTTTATTGTATAAATAGAATATAGATTGGTTGTAGTTACTCCGACAATGAATAAAACACTTTATAACTCGAATCCAACGATTGAGTCGAATATCGGAATGTTATAACTTCAGTGTGATTTAAAGTTGGACTAAAGGATATCCAAACTCTCCCATTCTAACGCACTGGGATTCCAGTACAGCTGATGTTGCTAAAAATTTATTTGGCTCCAAAAATATTAGCAGTGATTGAGACAGCTACATTACACTGTGCTGCCTTCAAGCAAAGGAGTGCTTGTAGTAGTCCGTGAATACATGAAAAGAATATGGATTGGCAAATATAAGGGAAAAAAAGCCACAACAACTTAACAAATCAAATCAACAGTCCCAACCCAACATCTCAAATAGTTGCCATGCTCCTTTTTGTATTTACATCAAGAAACTGACTTGAGTTGTGAATAAAATGGAATGAATTACTGAGGCAACCACAGACCTCCTTGCCTCAGGCACACGCACAGGCAGCGCTAGCTCCTTCCAGTTGTTGCCTTGCATTGCATCGCATCTACATCTGCCCTATATATGTTCTACATACAGACCTCACTTCTAGCTTCAAGGGTTATGTCAGTTCCTGGAATCATCGTTCGCATCTGAGGAGCTGCTGATCTTCCTGCTACCTCCTTGGCTTTTCTTGTTGGTGCTGGGCTTTGAGTCGATCCGGACTGTCTTTGCTGAGAAGCAGTGACGCACGCGGATCTGATGGCTTTTTGTTTCTGTTGAGCAACTGCCGTTTACAGCCACCTTCAATACCACTTCCTTATCACGAGTGTCTTCACACCACCAGTTCTGCGGGATGCCATCAACAAGATCTTCTAGGGTGTGGAATTCTTCATGATGGACCGCAACCTCCACAGACTGTTCTGGTTTGATGATGCCAGCAGCTGGTGTAACCTAAGGCAAAAGGAGCACATAAGACAACAAACCCCACGTTCTTACAACTTGAAGATGGTTGGACTAGGATTAACTAGTTGGAATACCTCGAGCCACCGTGGAAAGCCAAAGGAGCCTCTTGGATGGTACTCAGCCGTGTCCTCCTCATCCTTCACAGTGGACTGACCTTCACAAACGATTCTAAATATAGCTTTATCCTTTTCACATTTATTGGTGATTCGGAGGATTGATGTGTCCTGGTTTTGAAGGACAATGTTGTTGGTGCTAACAGCTGTTTCTGGGACATAACGTAACTCATCAAGAATAGCCTTAACTTTCTTATTCGCCTGCAAGACTTCCCCAAACGCCTGTCTCCTTACTGATCTATCTACATGTGCTATTGTACTGTGGAATTTGCAACGCACTGGTTTGTGGTCACTCTCCGTAACGTCCATGCAAGCCTCGTACCTAGCCAATTACACATTATTTGCACTTGAGAAATGAAATCAAAAGCAACGCCACAACATAACACTCCTAGTCAAGAAACTTACAGTAAAATAGAGGAGACTATCGGACATTCCAAACTGCACTCATCGACCGATCCAGCCCTGTTATCACGATATATAACTCTGTCACACCATGCAGGAATGCGCTTCTTTTCGCCAGAATCATAACCTTAAAAATGGGTTCAATAAACCGATTGTTGATTAGTAGTAGAAAGGGTAGGCAAGGTAAGTAGGTGAATGAGTTAAGCAATAGTTGTACCTGCCAAGCCAGGTCGGTGCCTTTCAAACTTGTAGGTGGGAGGGAATCTGATAATGGCCTCACGCATTCCTTGGAAAACCTTACCCGATTTCATCTCTGCCCTCAGCTGATCCTTCTCTCTAAGCCAATCGAAGCATCTTTGTGAAACAAAGTCCCTAGCTTCATCATAAGATATACCAAACAGGCGATAGTTAAAATCGCCAAGAAACACAACCATATCTGCTTCAGCTAAATCAAGCTTTGTTTCTTCAGTGTTAACACCTGCAGTCTGTGGAAATGTAGCCGTAGTAGTGATGTTGAAACACAGGTGAAAGGAAATAACTAAATAAATAATAAACTAGATATGAATGAAATAAAGCAGGGCAAGGGTATTACATTTGTGACCCGAGTCGTTTGAACCGCAGCGGAGGCTCCAGCTGCAACAGAGAGCACCAGTGGCAAGCCAGAAGAATAAAGCAGCCTAAATAAATATGTGGAGAACGCAAGAGAGCAACAGAAAAACAGTAATCGCACCATACCAGCTGCATTATTGAGTAGATTCGATGAGCGGGAGAAGGACATATTTCGAAAGATATGATCGAAGTCTGCATTTCGGCGGTTTACTGCTTCCAAATGTGCAGCTAGGTGACAGTTAACAAAGCAGATTAACCGATCATACACTCTGATCCTCAAACCTACACCTCCCTGCACCACTCTTAAATCTTATATACTAAAACCAGCATAAGTCCATTAAAGACAACATGAAAATCAAAATGGAAAACCTTATTGCCAATAGCTCGACCGAAGCCACACGGAACTGCTGCCGCATCAATGTCCCCAACATGTGTTCTAATACTCTTCCTTACCCTGAGTGACAATAAAATTATTATAAATGATTTTAGATAGCAAAGGCAAAAGGATAATTAAAGCAAGGTGTTATGTTGACGTAATAGCCACTTACCAAAGAGAAACCAGCAATCCTGCCAGCTGCCTAGAACCCATCCGTTCAAATGTTGTGTTTTCATCCAAGGCCTTTCCAATTGTGTCAAGCCACCAATGCCCAATAGAACTCCCTTCAAGTCCTACCTACACTTAGATACAAGAGGTTATCCAAGAGAATACAAGCATATGAACAACCATGTATGAAATATTCTGATTTAATTGATTTGGAATGTTTTGACAATGTTAAATGAATGTATTAAAACTAGTAATGGATACAAAAATAAATGTTAATGAAGAACCAGTAGAATGGGACATATGTTGTAATTTCAACAAGGTAACAGACCAGGCAGATGAGAACATTATAGATGATGACATGATATTTTTAAAATCTTACGGTTTCTTTAGCTGCGGACATTGCAAGGAAACCTGCACCCATTTCCACTTCTTGTAAGCCAACAACAACAATGCCAACGTCTGATACAACAGAACCCAACCATGACATGAGTGCTTCCTGAGAGGCTCTTCCTTGACCAACATTCCACGTTCCAACAAGCATCCTGACATTGTCTTGTCTTGAGTAAATTGGTTCTTTTTCTGCTAGGTCTGTTCGTAATAAGCTATCAATTGGCCCTGGAGATGAGATGCTCCACCCACGTATACCCCCGTGAGTAGCCAAGCTGAAGATATAACCATCGCCAGCTGCCAATTTTATCACAGGACCGTTGTGAGCCATCCATCCTGCAACCAGGTTCCCCTCAAGATCCATCACCTGGACCATCCCACTAACATAGCCTACATAAATTCGTGTACCGAAAGCACAAAAGCACTGTACTGCACAAGGGTGGTGACTAACATCTTGCAAGCGAGCTCCAGTTCCATCCCACTGCACAAGTAGGCCATTCGTACATCCACTCCATATTGTCCCATCTGCAGTTAGTACTAGTGCTTCAGTCCTCTTATTGTCTTCTGCAAATGCCCCTGCTCCTCTTGTTGCAACTCTACGGACAGCATCTGCAGCTCCCATTATAGCATTCCGGGATCTTTGCAAAAAACCAGATTTCTCCTTTTTAGAACTGGAAACAAATTTCACCTTCATCTCATCTTCTACGGCGCCTCCTTGATCTGAAGATGGCATGTCTACACGATTTTCAGTCTGACCCTCAATATTAAATACTTTGAGAAGCTCCTTTGTGCGAGCATCCCTGCACATTAAAGTCAGTCATCGATAGATTGAGATGGCTTACAATAAAAACTGGAAACTAACTATAAAACATTTACTCTTGCCGTTAAATTACATCCTTCAAGCTTTCAACACATGTATGACACTAGCAGCGGTGGTGACTGGTAGAGGAGAACTTTGCTTGCGAAGTTTATAAATACATATCAACATGTTAACCTCATATACAGAGAGTATAATTAATAATCATAGGCCAAGCGTACCATAGCGAGAAGGAAAGAGGCTGAGCGCACCAAACTTTGGCTCTTACATGGTCGGAAACCAAGCACTTGATATCCGAGGAAGAAATGTTACAGTTACCATTAACAGTGACTTGGCTTCTTAGGTCTATGAATGACCTCTCTACCAATAAAGCAGCCATGTGTTTTTCCTCAGGTCTAAGAGAGAGGGATTTTTCAATGGATTCCCATGGCCAAATCTTAATAACACCGCCCTCGCCACCTGACCACAAGTCACCTGAAGCCAAGCATTATGCTTAAAAGGTTAAAAAGGGCTTTTTGTTCATTTTTCATTAATGTATATAACGACTCAAATGACGTCTTTTTGTATGAGAAGCCTTGCAGTTGATATTCATGGCCAAGAACATTGGAAAAGAGGGGGACAAAAAGGAAGAAAGAAACATAGTGGATTAGTTAATATAATTACCATAGGAGCTCATCACGATAGAAAGAACAGAACCACGATGCGCCTGCCATGACAAGCCTTCCTTGAAAGGAGAAGGTTCATCCGCAGCGTGATCCATCTTCCAAGACCTAATTTTGCCATCCTTGTGGCCACTCCAAACCAACCTATTCGCGCTATCTACCAGCAAACAGATGGTAGGGGCGGTATTGGCAGACTCCTGAAAAGGCGCAGCATCCTCATCACCCCTCCTCACTTTGGTGCCAAAGCCAGGTTGATAAGCGTCCTGGAACCTCCAAAAGCGAACCCCACACTCTTGGCCTGCCCACAGCTGTTTGTCGGTGCAAGCGATGTTCCTCAAGAACTTACCTACTTGAGTCTCCCTGAGAGGGTGGGGCCTGAGCTCGAGGCAAGGTGGGCGCCTGGGGTGGACAGTGGCACGCATAGGGACCTTAAAAATACCGTTGGTACCTCCAGCGCCAATGAACTCAGGCAGAGGCTGGAAGTTGCGGGAATCATCGGGGGGGCAACCACACTCCAAGGAGAGGTTCTGGTCCAGCCTGTGAGAGTGAGTGATAATATAATCTTCACCAGAGGCATTGTTGGAATTTCGGGCGAAGATGTCGTCATCGGAAGAGTCTTCGTGGTTGTAGTAATGGTCGGAGGGCTTGGGGATGTCATCTAGGCTGTGCTTGCGGACTTGGTAATTACGCTTATGCGCGGAGTTGGCGCGTAGCTGCTGGCTGTAGGAATGCATCTTGCGTTGGGGAGGTGGGACGGAGGAGAGGCCGGCAAGGGCCTCTCTGTCCTTATCGTCGTCCTGGATGTTATGTTCATCCATTATTAATCAGGAATCAAAAAGGTTGGTTGTTACTACTAGTAGTAGATGCTAATGAATGAAAAATGACATGGATCAGAAGAGAAAAATGAAAATGGAAATGAGAATGAGAATGAAAAAGCAAGGGAGAAATGGGAGGGAAAGAGTGCTAAGTGTAAGGGGACAGCGGAAAGGGAGGATACATCATCTCGCATCGCACGTTCCAAATTTTGCATTAAAATTTAAGAGTGAGAGCGAAGAGTGAGGCAGGCGAGGCGGGAGAGGAGCTAATTAAGGACTGGATACGAATGGTTCTTTCCATCTCCATGCCATTCCATTCCTTTCTACATATATACCAACGCATACTACCTATCCCAAAACCCTCTCTAACCATCTTTTACAACATTTAAAAAACAAAAAACAAAAAACAAAACCCTCTTTACCTTGACTTCACCACCTATGGAGTTAATCATTTCGGGTCGATTACAATAATCCAAACATTGCATTCTAATTATTTTTAACCACCCCATCCTCTCTCAGTATTAAGGTTTAGGGCTCTAATTAAAATTTTCTAAAAAATTTAGAGTTAAACCACAACTTTTAAGGGGTTTAATGAGACATTTCAAAAATAATAAGTGATTTAATTCAAACTTTTAAAAATTTGAGGAGTTTAATACGAATTAAATCTAATTCAATCTTTCAAAAAAAAAAATTCAACTACTTTGAACAGCTTAATGCTAATTTTCCAAATTTGATTCCTAATCCGCCTCTTCGCATACTTTATACTTCATATGTGGATTGGGGCAATAAAGGAAACTTAAATTAAAGGGAAAGGAAAGGAATATCATTTCCCGATTGAGTATCCATTCCTTTCCTTCAAAATTCACAATTTTTATTTATCATAAATTGAAAAAGAAATAATAAATAGATAGACATATTTGTATAAGATCAAATTCTACTCAAGTGATTCTTTGATGCGAATTTTTAGTGTACCACCAATCTCGATTTTAAGTTTACTTGATCAAGATCGTCGAGGATCTATTTCTTGTTAATTACTGTGTTTATTTTGTAATCGCTTAATGTTGTTTTTTTCTACTAAAAAATATTTTACTACTAATTTTTCAACTCCAGGTAAATTGTTTACTTTAATTTGATTCATTTTAGTTTAGGATAAATCTTAAAATTATACATGAATTATGGTTTAATGTGCAATTGTATACGTGAACTTTGATTTTATGTAATTTTGTACATGAAATTTTGATTTGATACAATTCTTGTAAATTATTAACACAATTATTGATATAACATCATTTTATGTTTATATATTGCATACATAAATAATTATATTTATCTAGCTAGTATAAAAATAAATTAATGTATTTATTTCTTTAAATATGTATCATTAAACCAAAATTAAAGTTTCAAGTATACATTTGAACCACAATTAGAGTTTCATGTGTATAATTGCACCAAATTAAAGTTTATGTATACAATTGCACATTCAATCAAAATTCATGTATAATTTTGATAATTATCCATTTTAGTTTTATAGTTTTTGACTTGGTTAAAAGTTTTAAGAGTTAAACTAAAACTTCCATAACTTTTAATCCATAAAAGTTTAACTTTTCCGTTCAACCAAAACTTTATTATATTGTAATCTATACATTTTAATTTTGTTATGTATACCATATTATCTTCATCAATTATATATATACTTCTATATTATTATTTAAATCCCTGACCGAGTTAATGCCACAAGTCAATTAAATACCAACTCGATCAAAGAAATTACGAAAATATCTTGTCATAGTTAAAATAATTATATTGTTATTATTATAATTTTGACTTTTTTCTTATTTTTAAAAATCAATAAAAATGGAACCCAATAAGTGATTCTAATGGAAAAGAGGATGTTATTCATCTAAGGGTTCAGGGTTCGAGCCATGTGTGTGCAAGGTGTGTGTGTCTTGTCAAAGAGTTAAGAAAGTATGAACAGATATTAGCATATAATCACATCAGTATATTAAAAAAATCAATAAAAATGTTACAAATATTGAAATTTAAACACATGCCACACATTTACAAAATCATTTTTTTACCAATTCAACCAAAACTTTATTTTGGTATTTTATACATTAAATGCTATTACACAAGTTATTTCACCCACATTATTTGTATATTTATATATATATACTCGATCCAAACTCGAGAAAAATGGGAATACCATGATAAACAATTTGAATGGGTTTAGCATTCTTAATTTGTTGTATTTAGCTATTTAAATTTTCTTTTACTCACAATTTAAACGACTTTTTATTTTTATTTTAATTGTATACATATTGTAGATGTGTTAATATTATTTGTTGGCCTGAATAGTTGTTGAGACTAAGCTATGCGCTTGGGAGAAGTGGGCACTTCTTCAAGCACTATGATAAACAGGAACAAAATAATGGGCACAAAGATTGTTTACGCATTTCAGTTTTTCAATGTTTGCGAAGTCTAGCTCAGTGAGAAATATTCACTATCTTCAACACTTACAACAACTGATCTTAAATCTATCACACACATGTAACAATTTCCTCACATTTGCACCTTGAAAACTAATGCTCTCACCACTAAATTCACCCCTGTGAACTTAGCAAGTAAAAACCCAATACAACATATTTTACTATTACAATGCATTCATAAAATAAAATTTCTCATTTGAACATATTAAGTGTTGTATCATTCTATACAATAACTTATACAAGCCTATCAATTATATAGAATATTTTTAGACTTGCTAACATAAAGAAAATTCATCATAATCCTTATTAAACAACTAAATAGGTTAAATATAATATAATAATAACAAACATGGTAAATAGAGATTGTTGGTAGTTAAATCTTCAATGATTCGATCCAATCAAACTTCTTTGATCCAAGGAATTAGATAAGCATGATTTGATCCTCCATATACATTTCCTCAAATGATATTATTAATTAAAAGGCTAGATACATTCCAAAATATTAGCATAGCCCAAATATTTTGTTCAATAAATTGTCATTAACACAAATATGAAAATAGTCTTATTTGTCGTAGTTAGTCAATCAGTCGGCACTCCTTCAATCTTTCTATATTTTTCAACATTATTAGTTTCAAACCTTACATTGTATTATTTATTGTATGTTATTTTTAAACGCACACTTATGTCCTAAATACGTGGTTTTCACACACATACCCATGTGATAAAAAATTTAATATTGACAATGTAATTGATTAAGTTTATATCATAAGTCAACCTGACACTATCTCGAGATTGATTAGAATGTTATTTTAAGTGAGCTACAACCCTACTTATGTTTCAATTGTTAAAAAAATCTTTTATAATTATATTTTTATTATTGAATTTTTCTTTTACTAATATGATAACATATTAAATAATACTACCTAACACGATGACATTTAATGTTCTATAAAAATGACAATATGAGCTAGAAAATAATCGAAATAAATTTAATAGATTTAATCACATGTATTTATGTATTTGAAAGACAATTAATTTTTCAAAATTTTTGAAGAGATTAATGATAATTTTTCAAATTTGATTCCAGACCTCGTCTTATACTTTATACTTTATATGTGGATTAGGGCAGTAAAGGAAACTTAAATTAAAGAGAAAGGAAAGGAATATCATTTCCCAATTGAGTATCCATTTCTTTCCTTCAAAATTCACAATTTAATATTGTAACAGTTGTGTAAAATTCTATTTTTATATAATTATTTTAATTATTAATTACTTAATGTAGATTGTTAATTAAATTTAAATATTATGATCACTAAATAATTTATTGTAACATTATTTATGTTTTAAAGTATTTATTTTCGAGTCGTGCTAATCGCGTTTGTTGTTCAGGTTTTGTTTTATTGTTGTAATTCACCAAAAAAAAAATATCTATTTCAATTTTCATAGTGTATTTAGTTTGTAAATTCATTTTATTTGGATTAAAAGCATAAATTTTTTTATATTATTTTTATTCAGTAAAGAAAATAATGTTATTTATTGAGAAAAAATTTGAAGTTAAATTTTAGAAAATTTTATTATATCTTATAATTTTTTAAAGGGTAATTCATTGTATCATTTATTCATTTTGATGTCAATTATTGAAAAATATGTACATAGATATACTTGATTTAGTGGCATATCATATATTAACTTTTTTCTTACTAAATAAAATTTACTTTTATCGAGCTTTTTTTTGTGAATTATAAGAGAAGAGTAAAGTTTTAACAATAATATAATTAGTACGATTCGAATTCAAATTACACTTGAAACGATAAACATCTTAATTATCAAATCAACATACGAATTTTTTATCGAACTTATTCTTTTAGCATAATGATAGTCAAACTTACTATAAAATAGTACACATAATGCATGGGCCGAAACTATTGAAGAATCTAGCAAATTAAAACATGCATTTATATGATTAATTTGTTTTTTAATAAATATATAGAGTTTATTAAAAAAATAAAAGAATATATATATATACCGATTAAAATGAAAATTTTATACTAAACATGAAATATGTATACAATTAATATGTATATAAGCTACTATAGATAAACATATTGGGTATAATCGCCCATGGGGTATAACCACTTGTAAGGCTTAGGATGAGCTTTTCGTGGCATACGGTTTTTTTATAGAGGCGAAGTTAGAAAAAATTTTTAAGGGTTGAAAAAAATATAATTTCATCATTTGAATAGTTTATATTTTATATTTTTTAAAAGATTAGATCAGAATTTTATCAATTTTAGGAGGATCAAAGTATAATTTTACTTTTATTAATTTAAAATTTTAAAGAATTTAAATGAAAAATTTTAAACACCTCCTGTGAAGAATATTTTTTTAATTAAAGTATTAATTATAACTTTCAACTTTAAAAGAAAAGAAAGATCTGACCTGCAATTTTCCATTGAGTTTGGTCAACAACTATAGCATAGTAGAGGCAGCCAACCATTACCTAAAATTTTCACTTTCAAGTATTTTGCATGAGTGTCAAAAATAGAAGTTATACTTATTAATTCTTTTCTTTTCGTTTTTAAGACAATGAAGTATTTGAATTTTAAAGCTTAGCACACACTAATTAAAAATAATGATGATGGTAATAGTTGAAAAGAAAGGTCCCTCATAAATTTCAAGTTTCTTCACCTTTTCTTTTGAGAAGAAAACTGTAACATTAAGATTTTTTTTAGTGATGTCGAAAAATACGATTTTGAAATATCATTTTCGTAAATCGAATTTGTAAATATTAAATATAAATATTTAAGTAGTTGGTATAAAAGAATATTAATGTTTGATCCTTAAATTTTGTCTATTACATTTTGGTACAATGATTAAATTATAAAAATTTAATCGCTATAAAATTTTAATTAAAATATAAATACCTTAATAAGTGGAAGGAAAGAGAAGGAAGCTTCCATCTTCTCCTTCCATGACCGAATGTCCATAGCAAGGAAAAAAGAAAAAACATCATTGGGTTTCAAGACTTTCGTCCATCAATTTGTAGGTAATTCCAAATCATTTTCTCATAATTTAAATGTTTTTGAGATCATGAGAGTTTGATTTAACTAGTCTGTGTACCAATTTACAAAACTGTTAAAACTTTTGACAGTTGTCATTTTTATTTCTTGAAAAAATTGATGTTAAATTAATAGATTTTAAGCTTAAGTTATGAAAAAGGATTAAACTGTAATGTTTGATTAGGTTTGTATATAAAAACTAAAGTGAATAAATTATGAAATTGAAGTGAAATTTTGGTATAAGTAGAGAGTAGAGGGTCAGTAATGAATATAATTAAAATTGATTTTTAAACTGAAGCTTAAATTTTAAAGTTTTGATTATTCCAGTTTCAAAGAGTAAATTAAATAAAATGTAAAACTTTAAGGGTATTGAAAAAAAATTTATTTAAGTTCATTCATGTCATAGCATAGTTTATAAATGTTTGGTATTTGATAAATTGAATGAAATAATTGAATAGATCAAAAATCGAATTAAACTGGAAATAATCAAGAAAAAATAATCCTTGAAGAATCCACTTATTTGACGTTTTGACCAGGTAACTTCATCCTATTTTATTTTATGTTAGGTTGATTTGTGTTCAATCTTACCATTTCATTCTCAATCTCATTTATTTTCTACATAATTTTTTATAAATATATTTTTTCACTAGCATATATTGAAATTTTGACTCACAACTTGCAACACCTTTACACTTTACTATCAAATTCATGATTCTACAAATCTTTTCTATGATATGGTAATTTCAATTTAAGAAGAAAAATAATCTTACAGCAAAAAAAAAAACCCACATTTTATTTTATCTTTTTGGTACATATCACAACTTACAAATAATCTTTACTAGCAGTTTACTCTTGTCTCTAAATCACAATCACTTTCGGATTAAATTTTCCTGTGTTTAAACGTTAAAAAGGAAAGAAAGAAAAACATACATAACACCATTAACATGTACTATCATGTGCAAGTCTTCTAATTCAGATGAACTTCGTGAATGAAAGTAATGGCCCTTTACCTTGAGCTCGAGCAACCCTTAGCATGGCTCCTCAATTAGCCAACGATCATTATCACAATTCATAGAGAGGAGTGGCCGACATCTCTTTTCCATCTTCCAAGCTTCTCTCTTCCCTGTTGAAGGAACCAGTACTTAGAAATCCTTGTGGCATTGGGAGTTAATTAAATCACTAGCCCTAGATATGGCTAATGGCATTAAGCGAGTACATCCAAGTGGGATCAAAGAGCAGAATAGAGGTCCAGAAAAGCCAGTAAAAATTTTAAGAAAGAACACTCAAATAGGTCATTCTGTAAGGAACCTAGAACTGAGGCAAGGTAACAGTGTCATTGGCCAAAAGCATTATACTTTGAGTTCCATATCATTAAAATATATTCAATCTTCTCTTCTGTTTTCCGAAAAAGGCATCAAATATAACCAAGAATAGAAATCTATACTAAGGAATGTCCACCAGAAATTGGTGGGGCTCCAATAACCCCTTTCCCCTTTTCCTTCCTCTTCTGTTCCTTTTCTTTACTATTATTTACCAGATACAGGATGGTCGGCCATAAATCTAATATAAACTATTATAATGGCATTGCACAAGGATTGTTCAATATCATTTCTGACTAGGAGAAGTTATAGCATCATGTTATCAACAAAGATCCCGTCCTCACCTCCAGTGAAGGTTTTTTCTTATATATGCTGTGGAATCATGTAACGGGTTTGCTCCTTTTCTGACATTGTGTTAGTGCACATTCTTGAAAGTCCAATTACAGCTCCATATGGGCCACAATATAGCTTTTGCAAGCTCAGACCGACAAGTTTACTGACAAAAAACAAGTTAACATACCTTTCTAGCTTCAATGGCCAATTCATTATCAACAATGGATGTCGCCTTAAAGCCCAATGGATGCAAAACCTCTTCATAGCTGCAAGGTTACAAAGTTTGACAGATTGTGATGGATCATTCTTACGTCAACTGATAATATATATATATCTCCCTCCCTATTTGACCAGAATATTACTAGCAATGCCATGGAAACAGGACTAGAAAATGCTTTTAACATAATCTAGATAAAAGCATATAAAGGTGGCAGAAAACTACTCTTCAATTGATACTTTATAAGGGGGTCCACCAGCATGATCATCCATCTGCAATCAAGGAATTATTTTTACTTTCAGTGATTGTATAGAGAGTAGAGTAGCAAAATCACACTTCAATGACTACAAACTTGTGTAGATTGAAAGTTCTTTACAATCAGAGCTACTTATAATTGAGAAAGAACTGAAAACAACCATAAAAAGGTGGTTCCTCAATGAAAAGATAAGGAAAAAGAAGTAGAGGAAGAAATCATAAAACCAAAAAACTGCTTACTGGAAACATCAATGTAACAAGCTCTCCATCTGGTTTTAAAAAGTTTTGGATTTGCTGAGCCCATGCTGATCTCATCTCTGGCGGAATGGCACAAAAAAACCTGCAAATTCCTACTATTGTAATGATCAAGAGATTTTTCTAATGGGATAATTGCCCCCCTAAAGATAACTTACGTGTAATCAAAAATAAGATCAAACAAGTCTGTAGGGCGACAGGAGAAAAAATCCGCCTTTATGAAAGTAAAATCATCTGCATTTGGTAACGAGGAAGACATCTATATTGACAACCAAATAAAAGCAATTCATCAGAATGACTAAAACTAGCAAAAATACCTAACATCATAGCCCCGCAGGTATTAAAGTGGGAGGAGGGCACACCAACCTGCTTTGCTTTCTTTATGGCCTCCTGTGATATGTCCAGACCAACAACATAGCGTCCAGGGCATGCCATTGCCACCACATCATAGCCCTGCACTTAAGTAACACGGTAATAGATAATTTTAAGGAATAAATAAATATAATGAAAATAATTGCAGAGCAGCAGAAAAGGTCGCACCAAATTTGACTAGTACATGAAGCTGTTTTTCTAAAGCAATAAGGCATATTGAAAAGAATACAACTTACAGTGCCACATCCAGGGACGAGAACCCTGCCCATGGGGAGAGATCCAGAGTGATGCAGATGTAAAATAACAGGTGTAGGGCGGCCTAAATCCCAAGGGGTGACTCCCTGCTTCCAGGACTCTTCCCAACCAGCTAAAGATTAAGCGGAAAGATATCACGACACGGTGTATGAGTTGTGATCATTCTAAGTGATAAGCTTCATACAAGTTTTCTCAGAATAGCAAGACAACAAAATTTTCCATTCCAAGAATCCAAGTAGTAAAACTAGTCTAATACATAAGCTAAACCCGCAATTAATTGCTTGAAAAAGAAGAAAAAGAATACCTATTACCTACACAATAAAAAGCAAAGAGAAAAATGAAAGGAACCGAGATGGGAAATGGGGATGTGCGAGTGACTGTTGGGAATTCGAAGGAGAAGTACCAGATGCGTCGGTTTTAACGATTTGTTGGAGTTTTTGAATGCGGGAGTTGGATTGAACACTGCTGTCAGTAGTGAGGCTTCGATTGTTGTTGTCCATGGCAAGGGTTGGACCCAGAGAGCTGGATGGCACTGCCACACTCCGTATCCGGGGGGAGAAGAAGAGAGACCGCAACATATATTCAACTTCCAAAATTTTTCTTCAAGAAGAAAACAATATTTTAAAATTATTTAATTTTCTTCTTTTAGATAATAAACTACACGTTGCCCTTGTTTAATATCATTTCCCTTCCCTTCTCGCATTTATACCCCAACACAGACGAAAACCATTGGTCGGCTTACTATTCCTGATTATAAACCTTCAACTACACTAACATTACACAATTACATCAATATTATTTATTTAATTTATTGTGTCATAAATCTCAAAATTATAAATAAATTTTGATTAGATGTAATTATATACATACAATTTTAATTGTGGTTCAAATGTATGCATGAAATTTTAATTTTAATTTAATTATATACATTTAAAGAAATAAATGCATCAATTTATTTTTATATTGAATAAATATAATTATTTATGTATGCAATATATAAGTATAAAATAATATTATATCAATAATTGTGTTAATAATTTACAAGAATTGAATGAAATCAAAATTTCATATATAAAGTACACATTAAATCATAGTTCATATATAATTTTTATATTTATCCCATTTATTATTATAACATTAATAATATTGAATTGACCGGTTGAATAAAAAATAAATCGATATTCCAATTTTAAAAAAAATTAAAATGATTGAGCCGCAAATTTATACAAATTAATTGAATCAAATTAAAAAATTAATTAAACTAAAAATTTAACCAACTTTTAATATATATATATATATATATATAAATTTATTAATAATTTATTTAATTAAATTATCCGAATCAATTAAACTAATGATCTGACCATTTTAATCCAATTGCCACTAGGTTACGTTTCGCAAGAGGTTGGAATAACTCTTGCTGTTTTAAATGAGTTATGATTAGCTTCTTTTTTTTCTGTTTTAATTAAGAGTAAGAAATAACGAATTCAGCGGCTGGCAAAGAACCCCAACCCCTAAAATGAATTTTTTTTTAAGACTCTTCAAATTTTAAGTTTGTAATAATAAAATTACACTTTATCCCTCAAAAATGTAAAAAATAATTTTATTTATTAAAAAATTATTAAAATATAAATTATTAAAATAATAAAATTATATTTTTATTAACGTAAAAAAATATAATTTAATTTCAACTCCTAAATTTTTTTTAACTTTGCTCTGGTAAGAAACCCGAGATTTGGTGGCCTTGTAATGTTAATAGTAGCTAATGGAATGGTTTGTACCCCCCAAAAAAAAAAGAAATGATGTGCAACGATTGGACCATCCAGCATGTCACGATCACATAATAACCAACCATTTGCCAGATTACACAATGTCATAATAACCAAACCATTCGGAATCCCAAAATTGATTACAACATATCAACCTATGCACCTTTTATCTAAACAACTTCTATGTTATCTTGGATCGTTTTACTTTTGATCCTGTCCATCTGAGCCATCAACAGCTCATGCACCTTCTTCTTCAGCTGCACTCAAAAACATCACAAAGCAATTTCAAAGTAAATCAGTGACAACTTAATAACCATCACCAATCTTTGCTGAATGTTCAAAGTCATAGAATGTAGGCTATATAACAAGCAATGCTCCATTTTATGCACACATGACAGGTGAGAAAGAAAAAGGGTCGTGCTGCGGGAGTTTCGTTACCATTCCAAAAAAATTGTATGTGAAGTCATGATAATGAAAATTAGATGGAGATTTAAGGAAATAACCTTATCGATTCCATCTTCATTTTTCACTGATACACGGAGTGCACCTTCAGGGCCTATTTTTCGATACTTAGCCAATTCAAGATGATCAACTTCCCCATCTTCTGTTATGAAGACTACAGGAGATTCTTTCAACAGATCACATTTTGAGACAACATCAAGCCATAGATGATTCCCAAACCTTTCACTAATCTCTTTGTATATCATGAACTGCATACAGTAGTATAAAATATAATCATAATGTCTATCTTTAGTACCCAGAAAAATATTTATCTGACCTTTTAAGCAGGAAATGAAGTAAACCAGATCTCATATTGCTTACATTAAAGATAAACAGAATAAAATAACCACGAGCTAAAATCAAAATAACACTAACAAATGACTAAAATACTTAGGAGGACTTGAGTGCCCCTCAAGCAAACATAAATCAGGATATGTTCTAGTTATGTTCCAGATGTCTTAAATCTCACAGATTATACATTGGCATCACTTCTTTACTGCTAAAAGAAAGAAACCATGGCATACCTGATCAGACGGTGACATACCGCACTGTCCTGATAAATCATGAACATAAAGAATTGCTGTTGGCAAATGTGAGAGCACAGCAAGTGTTAACTTTTCCAAATTATTCCTGTCTTCTGCAATGGGGTGGGGGAGTGGGCAAATAAGATTACATAAAAAACACTTCAGACATATAAGAACTGCAAACAGGATGCAGATGACAATTTTTAGTGTTGAGCTTAAAACACAGGTAGTCAACCTGTTTACCAGTCAACTAGCATCTAACAAAAGGTCGGGTGTCTTCAAAACACTTTAATCACTTCAGATTCCATAAATAAATAGACTTGAAATAAAGCCACAACTATAAGAATTTTCAACAATGATGCAGACACAACTGAAGAATAGTTACATTATAGCCAGTTTAGCTCCCCACAATATATTACTGCTCCTTTTCTGTCTCAACCTTTTGGACCTTAGTTTTGCCACATATTTCTGAATTAGTTACTCAATTACTAACAGGGAAAACCACTATGCCTATCAACTCGGGATTTTATTTCTAATTCCTTCAAGTCAATGTGAACTTAACAATCGAAATTACATAGAAGCATTCTGAAGCCTTGAGAAAATGTGATCAAATTCTGGAGGGAAATGGCGGATTAAAAACAGACTTTAGAACCACGTGCATGCTCACTTGTACCAACCTGCCCAGTTTGCGTGTGCACAGTGATAGCAAGAATGTAATAGAGAGATGGAGAGATGCTGGCCAAGATAATTCTTCAGAATGTAAAAAAATCAATAAACTAGAAAAAGGAAACCTAACAAATTTCAAGATTCTTTACCATCACATCTCTTCAACAAGCCTGGGGTGTCGGTCACCTGGAAGGAGTTCCTAAGTAAATCATAAAAGCTACAAGCTGAAAGCACACAATCTTATAAAAAAGACTAACCTGAAAATGCTGGTAGTCTAGAGTAATATGACCCATGAGAATTCCTCTAGTTGTAAAAGGATAGTTGCACACCTATGGACATAAAAGGAAAACTGTCCGGAAAAGGGAGATAAAAAGTAAATGATAATACTGTTTCAGTGCCAATGGCACTTGATGATATGTTGATTTTATATAAATCCCATACAGTTATCCTCGGCCTGTTTCATTCTTTCAACCAGGCAAAACAAGACTATGCTTAGTATATCACCAATTTCAGATGTAAAGAGACCAAAAGCTAATGTGTCAACCTCAACAAATCTTCTTTAGTCACTTACCTATCACTTATTTTAGGAATCACCAAACAAGTTCAGAAATGTCACAACCAGTCACACGTTCAACTTAAAAATTCATAAAAACTAGCAAATTTATAGATTTATGCCCAAAACATTACAAGACTAAACAATAATCGTACAAAACATGAGGGAAAGATGGACCAAACAGGCTAGGGGAGAGATCTCAAGAAATATCTGACAAAGAAAATGACAAGGAGTCTTATATTACTCAGGAAAACATCAGCATGGCTATATGAAAACAAGAAAGACAAAGAAGGGAGGTCCTCAGGCTTGGTATTTGGCAACTAGTTCAGTAGACTATGTTATGGATGCCGTTGTGGGCAAGACAAGAAGTCAAAAGCACCAAAGATGGAAAAAAGATAAAAACAACTTTGACTTATATTCCTAACTAGAATAATTTATATAGTTAGTACTTCATTGCAATTAAAAGTATTTAATTTTAGTTTTCTTAATTATAGTTTCTTATTCTACAAGTTAATTTTAGTTTCTTAGTAATAAATTAAGACAAATTATTTACAGAGGTTTATCACTCTCTCTTTCTAATGAGACTAAGGTTAGGAGCTCCCTTCAATGAGCTCCATATATTATTAACCAGAGGTTCTTCTCATGGTACAAATCGCAACAGGGGAAAAAACTCCCTCAAAACATACTTTCAAGTTAATCGCCCAGTGACTTGACCAACAACCCATAACCTTAACAGACCATCTTCTTTTAGAATTCATATGGAAAATTTTCAATACAAGTATGGTATTTGACATGGCATGTCAACCGTTTAGTGCAACCAATTAGCAGCTTACTCGTCAATCTGGCTCTTAAAGTGTTGAAGAGGGCATGTAGATAGATATCATAAACTATCAAGACTCCTTTCCCTCTCAGTTCTTAATTTTTGAAGTCTTTACTAAAATGTCAACAGTAGATGATTCAAACATATTAAAAAATCTTTTAGTGGGGTTCAAAAGAAGAAAGGATAGCTATTAGCATTAATCCCTCTTTGCTTTTTTCAGTTAGGACTTTAGATTTTTGTAGGTAAATCAAGTTTATTAATTTACTTGGACAGACAAATAATTTGAATTATGTTGGGAGACCAAAACATCAGAAGCACTCAGATTATCACTAAGAACCATTTTTGGGCTAGAATATTTTTCATAGGAATAAAATTAACACCATTTTTTGCAATGCTACTTTAAGCAATAAAGTACTAAGCTAAGTAAAATGCACCCAAACCAAAACTTGCAAGTAGTTGTGCAAACCTCAGGCTTTCCTGTTGAGAGTAGACGGACCAATGATGACTTCCCCACATTTGGTGCTCCAACAAGACACAGAGTTGGCATTTCTAGATCCACAACTGGCATGGCCCGCAAAGTCTGGAAACCAAATAATATGAAGATAAACCATCTTACATATTCCACTTGCAATAAAATGAGCTTTCAAGGCTAAAATTAAGGATATTCAAGCTTAAGTCATCAAGAATAAGCTGAAACGGCCTAAAATGTTTCTGCTTTGATACAGCATAAGCACGTTAATCACATAGAATAAAACAATGAGAGGTATTTTCATTGACAAATAGAACAAAACACTGAGAGGACATGATCTTAGAAAAGTAGCAAAACAAACTACAAACATATAGCACTATTACTCCTAAAAGAGTCAAATAGAATGTCTTTTGGCAGCAATGACTACCATGAACCATCACTTAAACTAAGGAAAGATCATGATTCTAGATGTTTAAAGGTTTGATCCGCATTATATGAACAATCCGATTCTTACACTCATTCTTGTTCAAAGAAGTCCTTCCTTAATTACCTTAGTAAATAAATATGACACTATGAACCTCCAATGCTAAAAACGTAAAGAGAAAGAAATCCTAAAGTTAAAGTTTCCATGGTCTCTGAGTAAATTCCTTAACACCAGTGAAGAAATTAATTTTCTAGGAGGATGCATCTGTCATTTACACCTTAGATGGTTTTCCAGATACAGAGCAAATCATGTGTACAAGCAAAAATATACAGACAACTCAAAAACATGTGATGTAATAAGCCAATCTGCATGCCAAGAAAAAATGTCAAGAAAATTCAATATTGTGAAAAACACGTGTCAAAAAGTTTCAAGGCTAAATATCAACAAACTTTAAATTATAGCATTATTAGATGTCCAACTGAAATTAAGACCTATGGCTCATACTCAAGTATAAATGTCACATACACAAATGCATCCCTAGACTTACTTTCCATAAAATGACCTCATATTTGGAGGGGTGAACCCCTCATATCCAGCAATGGATTACGTTATTAAATTTGTTTCATGAGTTCTTGAAAAAAATGAAGTGCCTAAGAAACAGAGATTGTTTAATATTTAGTTCTTGGTTATGCTAAGAGAGATTTCTAGTTCCTACTCCCAAAATCAAAAAGAAATTGTTCTTATATTTTTAGTTATATGCTTTTAAGTTAAACTTGTGTTAAACTAGATAAGTTAAAAGATTTATGATTATATACCTTTGCAATATACAATAAATCATCAATAGCCTGTCCTTCACATTTGAAGATTTCTTGAAGTTTCTCCAAACCCTACAGTAACAGAAAATATACAAAAGTGATAGTACTGAACATCAATAAAAGATCTATATAGCAAAAAGATAATTACTTACCTCAGTCAATCGTTCCTCTGCTTCCTTCTTTGATAAAGACTGCAAAGAGTAAATCAATAGATGCTCAATTAGCATTTTCAAACAGACTTTCAAGTTGTACCTTAAACCATATACATGCATATGCGTGTTTAGAGAGGGGGGTATTATAAGTTTATAATTCAAGGTGCCGATATTGGAGTTTGAAAGCTCCATACGCCGGTTCATATGCTTGCCACATTTACATTGAACAATATGTTAGTAATCGAGTATTGACTTCCTTCTTTAGAGTTAAAAATGGCACATGGCAAGTATTAAACTCACCAGTAGAATATAGGATTATAATCCATATATAAATCACATGGTCCTTCAATTAGATTTGAAAGAAACAATGTTACTCTGCCTCTTCATTTTCTTAACACACATACTGGACACATCATAGAGGACAGGGGTATAAGCATATGAGTAAGACACTAAAAATATAAGGGGGGAAAACAATGAAAATGTAAAAAGTCCATGCCCAACGCTCAAGCATAAAAATGTTAAATTTGTATTTAAATGAAACGGGCACATCAAATACAAGGGAGCCCCCCCACCTCCCCCTTTTCCCCAAATAAATCTCCCCAACATCTTTCCTTGAAAAGGGTCTTTAAACATGGTTCTAAGGGAAGCACAAATAACCTTGGCACAAAGAGAAGCATGTTCCTTTCCAACAGATACCACCTTCTTCCTAAGAGCATCTACCTTTTTCAGAACCTGTGAGACAATAATCATGTTTTAATATGGCATTGAAAGAATGGAAGAGTGAATGAACCACATAATAGTAATACCATAAAACATACAAGGGTAAGACAATAATTATGTTTAAATATGGCACTGAAAGAAAGGGGGGATGGGTAAATAAACCTTCCACAAACAATTATGTTATTCCACTGGGACAGCACTAAAGTTCAAAAGTTTGTTTCTAAAAGCCCACTCATTTTGCTTATAGATGAATGGATAAAAAGCATCATAATTCTTCATATATATAACAAGGCCATCTAGGGTAAAAAGAAGAATGAGCTATTAATGAGTACCTCTTCATAATTTCCAACCCCAAATGTCAACTCAATAAGAGATCGTTCATAAGGATGCAAATAGATTCTTTTGGGGAAATTCTCTATGTACCCTCTCAGTGGAACTGCCAATTCCTGAAGATAAAGTTCAAAAAAAGTTAAATTCAAGCAATATATTCATTACTACAAGCTACAAGTTTTCCTTTATTATAAAAAAGAACAGACACTGGAATAAGATCATACTTTCATCAGTGCATCGAGTTGCTTTGCACCTCTATTTCTTTCTCTCTTTGCTACATTTGCAATGCCTAGGTAGGAAACCAAATGTCATGCTAGACCAACAGTTTGACTTGTTGAACTAAATATAACATAAGCAAATGAATTTATTCAAATCTATGTTGCTTTAACTCTTCATTTGTCTTGAAGCACTCTTGTCTGACATATGAGTATAGGGATATAACCTCCAAGAATTCTCCAGATACATGGAAAAACTTGTAAAAAATTTGACCATACCAATGTCGGACACATGCCCTTATCAGGGACTCGCACCCAAATCCAAGTGACATAGTATTCAATCACCTTTTGTAGGCAAGACCCTTTTCGCCTTCCTCAAAGCAGACTGGAAAATATCAACTGATGGCATCACCATTGGCAGCTTCTGAAATGCACCAATAGTTTCTACTTTTGCTAATGATTGATCCTAAGAATAAAATATAAAGCCACCAAAAAATCCATTTTTCAGCATAATGAATATCATATTGTTAATGTGCTTGACTCATTATAGTCATGAGAATAATCATATATCATTAAATTCCATCATCTCAGATTAAAGACACGAAGTTGGTCATTTCAAACATTAGTCTAAATATAGGATGAGAAATGGTCATAAAAATGCCAAAATCATTGACAAACGGTCACTTAGACTATGAAACTCAGTATTTAGTGATATATCTATCCAATGGGCACGTGACAGACCAATTTCTCGTCTCTTAAAAAATTTCCAATAACATCCATGAAGATACGTAGTTATTCCTTAAAATAGAAGACACAATAATGTATGAGCCATAGGTACAATAATATATCAAAGTTTAGAAAAACAGTATCTTGCCTAAAAACTTCCCAACAATGCAGCAGAGGCATTTACTAGCTTTAAAAATAAATAAATAAATAAACAAAATAGCTGCTTAATCCACCATCAGAAATTCAGAAGAACAAATAACCTTGGGTTTAGTTTGGGAAGTGGGTACATAGCTTGCTTTGACGAGCTCACAAGCGAAAGTCTGCATGTTTCTACATAAGCACAAGGTCTTGTAATTTATAGGCCTCTGCATCTGGTAGCAGCCTAAATTTGGAGAGCAAAGATGGGAACAAGAGAAAGTAATTTATCATTAAAAATGAAATAAGAAGGAAGCTTATATACCTCTTGAGAAGCGGAAGGTTGTTGAAAGAAATCTGGAACAAGGGAGGTGGCATGACTCAAGTAGACTAAAGGCGCAGCTCATTCCCCCCAACCACTGGAGAAGCCAATCGCAACTAGCCCCAAAGTTTACCAAACAGTTCCTATTCCTGCCTGCGCCACGGCAAAGCCAAAGACAGATAACTGAGATAAGAGTGAATTCCGTCGTGTGTGTTTTTTCTCTTTGGGAAAGGAAAACTAGTACGGGCCTAGCAGGCCAAACCCTTCCGGTTTTTGAAATATGGTTTTTATTTAGGTTTAATATAATATTTGGTACCTGAACTTACATTTTTACTAATTTGGTACCTAAACTTTTTTTTACCTAATTTGACAACTTAACACTTTTTTGTTAATTTGGTACCTAATTTTTTTAAATTCAATTTGGTACCTAAATTTATTAAATATTATAAAAATTATGCAAAACAATAATAGTGTTGAAAAAAAAATTATGCTACAAAAATATTGTCAATTTTAGAAAAAATTCATGTTAAAAATAAGTATTGAGCTATACTTAACGAATTAATATTAAAAAATATTAGATACCAAATTAGAAAAAAGAGTAAAGTTCAAACACCAAATTGGACCCAAAAAATTTTAAGTACCAACTTAAAAAAATGTGTCAAGTTTAGGTACCAAATTAGAAAAAAGTGTCAAGTTTGAGTACCAAATTGGATAAAAAAATTTAAGTACCAAATTAAGAAAAATATCAAGTTCAAGTACAAAATTTTATATTAAGTCTTTTATTTATTTATTGTCGTTATTATGGGTAGTAGTATATTTCTTATCTATTGTTAATTATTATTAAGAATAAATTATAAAGTAAAAAATTGTTGATTGAGTTTTATAACTCGATTGGCATGAGTATTATCATTAATGCAGCAGGAAATGGGTTTGAGTTCTCTTTACATTTTTGGACCCAATTATCGATACTATTAAAAATTTTCTATTAAATTCTCTGATACGACATGTTGAAATTTTAAAAATACTCACTTGATATTTATATAACAAAAATTTTACATTATAATAAATCTGAATTTAATTAAAAAGTTTAATAGTATTAATAATTTTTAAAAGCTTACTTAATATTTTAATCAAAATAAAATATTTAAAATAATTAATGATATTATAAAAATTGACGTACTAAATTATTTTAAAAATATAAAATATATAATTAAATATTTAATTTAAGCAAATTTTTAATTTAAGCATAGTATAAAATTAAAATTGAAATTTAACCATTATTACGTAATCTCAAAAAGAATAATACCTATACTCTATTAGGAATGTTATCAAATAAGGAAGGCTTTGAGCATTCTATTCTATTGACAATTTGAGTATACCCTTTAAATGATTGTCTACACAAACTTCCATTTCTATTTTTACAAAAAATGAATTGGTAATTGATTATATTCAATTTGCAATTTTCCTACATTCTTATTCTATCATGATTTGTTTTTCAGAACTTGACTTGGATAGGTTTTGATGAGTATTGCGTTCACTTATGATTAGTGTAAAAATAATTGTGACAATGAAATTAGATATTGTAACGATACTATAACGTGAGACAAGAAATAAACTAAATGCACCGTACTGCTTATTTAAACCATGTCTTGCTTGATAGAACATTGAAACTTTAAGAGATTTCGTAAAAAAAATGGCATTGGGGTTCTCAAAAGTCATGTCCTAGATGTAATACTGAGGCCTTAAAAAGGTATTGTTTGATGGGGCACTTAAGCCTTAAGAGGCTTTGCCGAGCACAACATTAAGGCCCTCAAAAGGCTATTGATGTTTGAATAAGCTACTTTCTTGGTAGTAGTTTTTCTTTTTAAACAAGTTTAGGCCTTACAAGACATAGCCCGATGAGACATTAGAGCTTCAATAGGCTTTGTCGAAAATTACATTAAGGTCCTTAAAAAGCCTGCGTTGAAGGCATCATTAGAGCTTTAAGAAAATTTGCCTGAAGAGGCACCAGAGCCTCAAGAGGCTTCGCAAAGCGTGACGTTGGGGCCCTCAAAAAGCCACTGACGTTTGAACAAGTTGCTTTGTTGGTAATCGCATTTTAAGCGAGTGGAGACATTAAAAGGGCTCGTATTGTAACGAAAGGTTAGTGATGTCAAAAATGTAGTTTCGAAATCTTGTTTTTATAAATTTAATTCGTAAATATTATAAAATATTTACAAAGTTTTTATATGAATAAATTAAATTTTTGAAAAGTAAATTAATTGAAATTGCATTTAACTAGGATTCATGGATTTAATTGTAAAATTCAATCACTATAGATTTTTAAATAGAAAATATATAGAGGACTTAAATTACATTTTAACTAATGACTAAAAAGGAAAATAATCCCGATCAATGACGTTGATATGCATTTTATATTATTAAAATTATAATAAATAATAAATGTATTATTCATGTAATAAACTCACTTAACGGGATGAAAGATATCATACAAATTGGAGAAAAAAATAAACACCTATTATAGGTGGTGTAAGATAAGTTTCATCAACACAATAAAAGTTTCAACTTTAGTATCAAATAAACATTATGACACGTTGACAATTGGCTCTGTTACCATTCAAAAACGACATATTTGAAGTGATTGTAAACATTTAATAGGATAAGAAAATCAACTTTGGATGGTCCAAAACGATGGGCAAAAATCGGTAAAAGAATCGAATGTCTACCAAATTGGATATGACAACGATAAAACTATTCTAAAACCACTTGCAAAAGTAATACTATATGTATAAGCAAGACTAAAAACTTATTACAAAAACAGACAAAAAAATTAAAAAATAAAGATTTATTAAATAATAAAAATAAATAAATTTTAAGATAATACGAATTCAAACTAACTAATGTAATAATTTATTATTTTAAAATACTTTAAAAAAAAATAAATTAAATCATCCGCATTTCAAAAGAAATTATTAGTGATCAATGGAGGAGTTTCAATGATGATAATTACCATTATTTGTATATTATAAGTTACAAAGACAATAAAAATACACTTAAAATATATCTACAAATTAAAAAGAAAGCAGCTGAGAAGCGGGGACCGTCATAATGCAAAACAAAAGCGAATTAGCAAAGGGATTTACGAAAAAAGTGAAAAGTATTTAACTCCGACTTTTTTTTTCTTTTTTGGGATAACTCAAACATTAAGTTAAACATACCAAATAGTTGTAAAAAAAAACAAAAAACAAAATCGGGTCAAAGACTAACAAATTCCACCCAGAGCCGCACAGTTGCCGGCAATCTCCACCACCGAGGAAATGCCAGGCCCAGGTCCCCACCTTATGTATGCTATGAGCTCGGGCCTAGCTCTGACCCACCTCACCAGGGGACGTTTCTCCCCTCACCACACCCTTATCTATACTCTCAACGCCTTCTTCGGCCCTGATATAGGCTCCTTCTCGGAGTGGCTAACCTCTGTTCTCTTCATTGACTCTTCCGTTCTCTCTTTTTTAGCTGATTCAATCCATCACCCTGTTTATTATGTCTTGATTCTGGGGCTTCCTTTATGCCTTTTCTACTCTTGGGCATCAGGTGTTTTGGTGAAAAGAAGCCTTCTTGATTCTGTTTCAGGGGTGAGCCGTGTTTGTTTTAAAGTGGATCAGGATTCTTAGTTCTTTTATTTACTTTTATTGTGGGAAAATAGAAAGATATTGTTTTTTGATAAATGATCTGTTGGTTGAGCCGTAGATTTGGGTGCACATGGCACCTTTTTTTTGCAACAGTTCTGTATGGCAATGCTGTTAGATTGATGACAATGGTGATGAATATCAAATGGGTTCTCTGTCTTTGTTTATGAACAAGTTACTTAGCTAAAACTATTTGATTCAGTTGCATCAAATAATTTGTAATGTCATATCTTGTTATGTGTGTATTTTATTTTTCAGGTGCCACTTTCAAGGAAGCAATGCTTATTGTTGATATCAGCTGGTTCTTTTTCACACTTCTTCCTTGACCATTTATTTGAGGTGAATTTTAGAGATTCCTTTTTTCATGACATGTGGCTAATTGTATCTGATTTGTTTATTCTCCGGTAATTAGCATGTAAGTGTCATTTTGCAATATGATGATGGTAATTGTTGCAAAATAGTTTGTCGATGCAAAGGAAATTGATGTTTGAGGATGGACAATTCTGTTTCTTTTTGTGACTGAAATGATGAATTTATTAGTCAAAATGCTATACTGACTGCATAATTATGATTTGATGTCTCATTGGAGAGGAGGGTGTAAAAGTTGTCTTGGTATGGCACAGCAGTGTACTGGGTTCTAAGGAAATGTATGTGTGGATTGGCATGCGCAAGCATATCCAATTTATCATTAAGATCTCATTGAGAAGTTAAAAGTTTGTTTGTTGCTTATTCATGATTTGTGCTTAAATGCAGATTCCCGAAAATGGACATTAGGGCTGTTGTTGGGTTAGGGAACAGTTTGGACTTTGTAAGATGGCAAATAATATGAATTATTCCTATGATAGGGGGAGCTACAATACTTGTTTTCATGGTTGTTCCACCTCGAAATAATTAGATATGGTTGTTTTACTCAACCATTTAGGTAGCAATTAATGCTTTTTTGAGCATGATTTAATTTGTTTTTTGGTAGCTTCTTTGAGATGAGTTACTGTAGTTTCTTTGCTCCCATCCTTTGTCATTGCACCTATATCACACAGTGCTACATGATATGATACAAAAGAGTTGAATTATTGTCTTGCCACCTTGCTGGATTACCATGATAGGGATCATCTGGTTTGGTCATGTTAGCATTATTATGATTTAAATAGTGTTGGAGGCCCTTTTATATGATTAGTCTGAGTGACATGAACATACCTTGTTAAGGCATTCTCTTCTCTTGAATATCAGGTATCTTATCTGAAGTGCATATTTTGAAAAATGGTGAAGTACTAGAAGAAAATGCTAGTTATTAGGGTATGATTTTCCCCTACAATCAAACAGAAATGAAATATTTTGTAACTAGGAAGTTACTTTCTGCATAATGTTAACAATCGAATGCTTGGAAGGGCTTATGTTTCATGTCTTTGGTCAGCATCATTGAATGTCTTGTTTTCTATAAGGCTCTGAGTCTTTGTTTTTCTTGAAATACCTTGTGTGACATTTGCTCCTTGCACATATCCAGACATGGGAATGTAATATGACTCTCAAAGAATCATGGAGAAACATAAAAGAAGCTGTATTATACTTGTTACAAACACATACATATCCAATACTCACACCCGATTTCAAGTGACATAGCTTATCTTTATTTTTTGTTTAGCATTTCTTTTGCATAATTTTGTAGACCTTATACAAAGATAAACATACAGGAAAACGGCAAGTCATCCACGTATACTTGGATATTGAGCACTGGCTGGTGGATAAACCGTGCACCTGTTAACCCAGATGCTGTGGTCGTAGTTGGATTCTTGTGCACTTGTTTAATTGGTGGCTTCATTTACATCAACAGGTTCCTATTTCTCACATTTGATATGTTTGTTTGATCTTATTATTTTCAGCTTTGAGCTTGAGTCTTGATGAACTAATATTTTACGCAATCCTGTTTGCAGAGTGGGGTTGCCAAAATCTACCAGAAAACAATCATACCAATCAATGAAACTTATTATGATCATAGCAAGCCTCTATTCTTTTTGGTGTGCAAGCCAAATATATTGGGCTAATCCTCGACGGCCAGCAGTTGGTGAAGAAGCTGATCTTGGAGTCCTTGTATTCTTGGCTACCTACTTTCTTCTTCCCCATGGTCTCTGTATATTGTCCATGAACTCCGAGGATCTACACACCGATCATATCCCTCTTTAATGGAGAAATTCAGCAATCTTATGCTAAGAAAAAAAAGAATAGTGTCTGCCAAAAAGGAAAAAGAAAAGGAAGAGGCTGCTCTGTACTTAAAATTACTTGTGTTTGTGTCCAAGGGCCGGAGGTGAAGTTTTTTGTCAAAAGGATGAAAGGAACTTACTGAAGTTTTTGGGGAATCCCTATAGTATCTGCTAGAAAGTACTGACTGAAGTTTGGAGAGCATTCTATCTTAACATGGTAAAAATGTGATTTTTAGTTCATAAAATCAACCTATCCATCCATTTGCTAAAAGAATGAAGTTAAATTTCATTGGAGATTGATTGATTACTTTTTTAGCCATTATATTAACTATTAAGGAGGGGAACTTGTAAATTTTTATGCATGAATATTAGTAGTCCTAAATTTTAATTGTTATTTTCTCACGGCACTTTCAAAAGCATTTTTTAGCTTTTCAAAAAAAAAAAATTTGGTGAAATATAATAAAATGACAAAGTCCAAACAAAAAAACAAGATTAAGGCAATTTGAATCTAAGTCACATTTAGGACGGTAAACACTTTGACCGTCATATCATCACATGGGTTTTTTCAAGAACATTTTATCAAGTACAATAGCAATGCCAAATTGGTTGTTAAATGAATTTGTTTCCTAAAAATAACTCATCCCAATATTTCGTATACTTCAACAAGTATACTTAAGATATTAGTTGCATGCATGGAGGCTAACATATGTTTATATTTACATTAATCACGAATGTTTTAAAAAAACACAGCTTTGATTTTATACTTATAAATCCTCATAATCGTTTGTAGAGCTTATGTCTCATGGGCTTAATCCTATTATTGATCCTATTAAGTATGCCACAAAAATGAAAGTCTGTTAAGTTTATGTTATTAACTTTATATGTCTGTCAAAGTCGATCCATTCTAGAGCATATCTGAACACTGGTGACTACCACTTTTAATCCACAGTGGACAATTACATGAATTAAGCTCTAGTTTCCTATCAACTCTTGCTATTATCGGGCTTGCACGTGCCTTCCCACTCTTGCTATTAACTTTATAAGTCGCTTGACTTGGTCATTATGAATGGTTCCAAAGGGGGTGAGTTCAGTAACGTGAGTGTTGGTGTCATAGAAATGCTAATCCGAGCCCCCATTGCCCTTTGGTATGGTGTTGGTTCCTAGCTTTTGTAGTGTGGTTGGTAGGTAGGGAATGTTAGGGTATGGGTTTGCCGGATGTGCTGTTACAAGAGCCGGTGACAGGTCCGTTTGTTACAGTTTTGAAGCTGAAATAAAGTGCTAGTTTATTATAATTGGGCATAACAAAGAAATCCGAATCAACTTGATATAAAACCTAAATAAGTTATTACATTACAGAAAATGGATCTCTTGTCCTTTAAGAGTTAGTTTAGCATTGCTTTTAAGAAGCTTTGAAAAAGTGATTTTGAAAAATATTTTTGAAAAGCTTGGTTTAAGATTTACGTGTTTAGTATAGCTGTAAAAAAGTGCTTTTGAGAAATAAAAGGTCCATTTTAGACATGTGTTATAAAATAATAAATAAACATTTAAATAATGTTCAAATTAGTTAATATTATGATATTTTAATAATAATATAGAAAATAATTTATTATATTTTGTTATAAATATTTTAATATATGAAATATAAATTTTAAATATTTTTTAAGCAATTAATCAAAGAAGGGAAAATACCATGTGCTGGAGGGGTGAAAATGTAATTGAGTTGTCAAAAATGCTTTTGGTATGGAGAAGTTAAAAATTTTAATTTCTCCATATGAGGAAAAGTGTTTTTAAAAAGTCAAAAATTTCTTTCAAAAATTGCTTGTTTAGCATTGTTTTTGATTTAAAAGTATTTTTTTTTATGTAAAAAGTGTTTTTAAAAAACCTAAAGAAAACAGTAGCAAGAAGCAGAATATAAAGCCCTTGCCAACACAGCAGCTGGGTTTATAATCTCTTTATCTGAGTTGCAAGTTGGATTCTATGTGATTATATTTGAGCAACTTATCTTTTTCTTTTCGGCACATGGAGCAACATGTCATTTTGCAAGTCCTATTATAGTAAATATTATCGCTAGTTAATTATAATTATTGTGTCAATCAGTCCCTAGTCCAGTACATGAAAGCAAAATGTATATTTGGTCTTCTCAGTTTTTTATATAATACTGACATAATCTATTTTTGAAGCGAGTAAAGTTTTTAAATTAATGAAGGAATATTGACACTCTAACCTCTCACATTATCTTTTAATTATCACAACTTACTTTTAGTCCAAATTTACAGGGCAGAGAAATCAGGCTCCACAGGCTTAAACATTTTGGGCATTTTTAAGATGGAATCATCTTGGCTAATCCGGGAAACCGTCTTCTGTACTCCTTTTCTAGTGTTTTTAGCAAATTTAGAAGCCAGTATGGTGATACCAAGATGCTGGGCATGGTGGGCTTGATCCAAGGATGAAGCATCGCCATCATCATATTCTGCATCAGCCCCATCGTCCATGTCTTGCATGTCATTATACAACTGTTCTTGTTTTGCTAGCTCAATGGCCAGCTTTTTCCTCTTGTACCGTCTCCAAGCAGCTTGAATAAAGCATGCTCCCCAAGTCCTCCATTGGTGAGAATAGTATCTGAACGCATGTTGCAGTTTCTTGCTATGCAGTCGCTTAAATTGTTTCGCCACATATCTGAGATCCCAGGCACGGAGAGCAAAGGCCTCAACTTCTGTAATTGACTTCACCGTTCGGGTTGACAACGGAAGGTTTATGATGGAGTCTGAATGTGGAATCAAGGCCCATGTCAGCAACTCTTCACCACAAAAGTCACCAGGTCCCAGGGTTATCGAATTGTAAAACCCTGTTCGACCCCCGTTGGTTGTCGAGCTTTCGACTTTGCCTCGAATGATGAAAAGCATCTCCTGCACTGGATCACCTTCTCGGACAAGGAACATGTCGTTGGTGTTCAGGGATGAGACAAGGCGTTCACATATGGCATCTAGTAGCTGGTCATCCATCTGAGCAAAAAATGGAACCTGAAACCAAAACCAGGCATCTACTTGAGTATCACTGGTTACATTGGGGTAACCACACAACAAATACTTACACGCCGAACAAGGGCGAGACAGAGATGCCTTTGAATTCTACGCCGGAGATCCAAGGGTAAGGACTTCAATATGGCTTCTTCATCAACACCTCTTGTGGCAGTCCATTGATAGTTAACGAACCGGCGCACACGGTCTTGCAAATCTTGTGGCAATTGCCGGTGTCTCATCCACTCTTCTGTATCTCTTCGTCGAATTCTCCACTCTTCTAGTCTAGCTGTAGTAGATTGAAGATAGCCCTTCAAGAAATGCAAAAGGTTCGATGGTAAGAAAGCCATTATGTTTTAAGTCACAATCAAGTTAGCTAAATGATGAAATTTTACCTGCATGTTGCCTATGAGATGTGAGAAGAAGACTAGACCACATATGCAAATAAGAATGCAAAATAAAGTTTCTGAACTTAGAGTACTTGTCATAATACTTTGTCCATATGAACTGCATACAACACATAATTGTTGCAGGTGTTAGAAAAACAACAACAACAAAAAGAACTAAGTTTGATACCTAATGCAATCAAATTAAATATATACCATAAATTTTTCAAACCCCACCAAAGGCAGTAAAAGTATTTATCAGGGAATGCCGATGAGGCAACATTGTTGGTAAAAGCATCAGAAAACATTCCAAACTGAAAATCTTTGTCATCATCATTCAAAGCATCGCAATTGATGATCACATTAGTTCGCTTGAGCCAAGCGTTTCGTGCGGACTTTCCGACGGTATTACAATCAAGGAAGTAAGGATTACATGAGGGTGAATGGGTGGAGTTCATCTCTTTTGCACATTCTATTCTCCAGCACTCGTACTGCCGTTGAATCGACAACACATACCATGAAGCTCCTAACACCTGCACTGACAATTTAAAACCATAATTACAGATACCTTAGCATGGCAGCTTCATGTTACCATCATCGTATAACAGCACTCACATGGCTAGCTAGCGTATACAGAACGAGATTGTATGCTGCCCCTGACCAAGCAGTCTTGGCGACAACTCCCGTACTTTTAATAATCCGACGATTAATCGGAAACATGATTAAGAATCGAGGAATGTATTGAAGGAGGACAATGAAAGAAAGTGTATGGTTAGCATGAGCAGCCGTTGCACTTTTCGATGCCGGAATTATGAACCAGATGACAATCTGAGAAGCAATAAAACGAAATCAACGCCTGCAAATCTATATCAATCAACAAATCTCTAGCTGCAAGTTGTTGTCCAAGCAATTTTCCAGTTGTGGTTCATAGGGTTTGGCATGGGGAAAAATAAGAGGATATTGTACAAAAAAGATAATGGTAATATAATGAAAAAGTGAGTGAGAAACCTGAGGGAGAGGGAGGGCAGCAGCAAGATCAACAATGAAACTGGACTTCAAGTAGCGCATGGCGATGGCCCTTCGATCCATTACGAGCTCTCCCCTTCCGAAAACCCTAGAAGAGGGTGCGACAAAAGCAGTCCTGAACTTGATGGTGATGTGAATGAAAAAGAACAAGTCTGCGACGGTACGGAAGAAGGTGACAAAGATACCTAGGCCTAGATCGATTTGCATGCAGCCAGGGGCACCAATAACGGGAAGGAAAAAGTAGAGAGGGTCCAAAAACAAGGCAACGAGGCATGTGAAAAGAATAATGTAGTTCCATTTGGTTAGAGTGGGGCTTCCAGGATCAAGGACTTCATTCCACCATGGAACTTCCCGCCTCAGATCTGAAAACTCTGAGAAGGTCTTTGGGAACCGTCCGAAGCGGGTGGACGCGTACTGCTGGATGTGATTCATCTTCCACCAACATTAACAATCAATAATTAATAACTCATGTTAAACATTTCTTTTCCATCAAATAATTACGAATAACAAAAAAAAAGTGTTCAGAAATTACTTACGGTGGTAGAGATTTCCCTGCAAAAGCCCGGCTTGGCATGGACGATGGAAAGGTAAAGAGAGAAGCAGAAGAGGATTGGATTTGAGAGATTTTTCCAAGTATGGAAGGCTTAGCTACTTCTGCGGATTTTCATGAGCAATTTGAGCGCCAAACAAAGCAATAAACTAATTAATGCAGCTTTTATTATTGGCTAGGTTAATCATGTTAGATATTGCACACTGGTGAAAAAAATGAAAGACTGTAGTAACTTCAAATATTTTTTCAATGCCTCCTAAAATACTGTTTTCAAAATATCCACCTACTCAAAAAAAATTCATAAATCCCCCCTTAATATCTATAAAAAACAATTATACCATTTTTATTATTTATCTATGTATTTTCTATTTATTTTAATATTAAATATTTTAAAAATTAAATAGCATTAATATACTTAATTTTAAATTAGTTAAATATTTTTAAAAATATTTTGTAATTATTTTTTTTAATTTATTAATGATATTTAAAAAAAAAGTATTACACGAGGCTCCAGTGAAAAAATAATGTATAGATTAAAAAATATAATATAAGTTTTTTTTTTAATTTAACAGGTAATAATTTCAATCAAGTCAAATTTACACGAAGTAAAAAATCTTATGCATTGTGATGGGACAGATCCATTACAAGCCTGCTGAGGCGAGCGGGCTCAAGATCTAACCCATACAGATATTTATGTCGAGAAACCCTTGAAAAACCCTACCAGAAAATGACAGCCCACGAAGACGACGAGCAAGGCGAGGTATTCTTCGACGAATCTGATATAATCGACGAAATTGATGTCGATGAAGAAGGTTCTATTCCTCTCTGTCTTCAATTACGTTTTCCTAGTTATTTTCTGTTATTTCACTTGTATTTTCTTTTGTGTTTGGGTTAATTCAGATCTTCCTGATGCTGAAGATGATATTGTTGAGGATTCAGATGATTCTATTCACATATTCACTGGCCATACCGGTATTAACATTTCTTGTTTTTGTTATCGTTGTCTTTCAGCTCCATTTTGGCTTTTCTTGTTTTCACTACACTAGGATTAAAGTAGAAGTGTAGAACTTTTCGTGGTAGCTTCAAACAGCTTAAGTTTATTGTTCGGACTGATTTATCTTGATTTTAAGTTTAGTTTGAGGTTCAATATTAGTTCCTGGAAACAGTCTTTCATGTTTTCCCTAGTGTTTCTCTCGAGAGAAATTTGCTTGCATTACTAGCTCAAATGTCAAAACTGGTTTGCATTTCTGTAAAGGAAAAAAAAAAGAATGTTTATGCTGACGGAAATTATTCCATCAATATAGAACCAGGGACTAGAATGTTTAGAACGGGTTGTCCGATCAAATTCTTGTAATTTTTACTTTATCTCGATTTACATTCTACTGCTAGGAGACACTGATTTTACAAAGTCCCTCCATTGGATATCAAGGAAGGCTTTCTGTGAAGGCTATGTTTTACCATAGATGAACTTCATTAAGAAAGTCATCCTCTATGCGACTGAAGGAATTTAGAGTGACAGACTGAAAGCAGTTAATAAATTAATGAATAAACCTTCAACATTCACCAGAGTTTGTAGTGAATCTTAACTTAATTGTATGTTTTACGAGCTGAGGATTTTTTTTCTACCACGATTTTTCCAGGTGAACTTTATGCAGTTGACTGTAGCCCAACAGATCCAGTGTTAGTGGCAACTGGGGGTGGAGATGATAAGGGGTTCCTTTGGAAGATAGGTCATGCTGATTGGGCTTCCGAGCTCCAAGGTATGGCCTTGATAATACAACATTTAGACGGTTCATTCTCTTTGTGAAGTATAAGTTTTCCTCTTCATTGCTTCATTGAAACCAAAATAATTTTTGCATTTGTGCTTTATTGCCGAAGTGGATGTAATTCGCACACACATCCCTTTGACCTTTGTAACATTGTTCATTTCTTATTCTTCCACTAAACTTCTTGTAAATGCAATGCTTGTGCAGGCCATACTGATTCAGTCTCTAGTTTAGCCTTTAGTCATGATGGACAATTACTTGCATCTGGAGGTTTTGATGGACTTGTTAAAGTTTGGGATACCTCGGGAAATCTCAAAAGCACTCTTGAGGGCCCTGGAGGTGGCATTGAGGTAAAAGTACATAATACTTGGATGCTGACTATTAATATTATATGTTTCCTTTGAACTTAATTAATGACGGACTTGTTGCCTAACAGTGGGTTAGGTGGCACCCTAAAGGACATCTGATCTTAGCTGGATCTGAGGACTGCACTGTTTGGATGTGGAATGCTGATAATGGGAGCTGTCTTAATGTATTCTCAGGCCACGGTGCTAGTGTGACTTGTGGTGATTTTACCCCTGATGGTACTAACTTTCCATTCTCTACTATTAGATTGTTTATTTTGCATTTCTTTTTCTTTTTCTGCATCTTGCTTTCTGTTTACAGGAGCTTTAATAAATATTTGTGTTTTAACTAGGCAAAACAATATGTACTGGTTCTGAAGATGCTACCTTGAGGATCTGGAATCCAAGAAGTGGTGAAAGCATTCATTTTGTAAGAGGTATTAATCTGAAATCGTATTTGAAATGTCATAATTGAGATTTCAGACCCAACCTAAATATAAGGTTATAAAAGACCGTGAAGTTAATTGATCTGAGAAAATATCATTGAAATCAAGGAGCTAAAGAGAGATGCAGAAGCATTAGAATCTTTAGCTCTCAAAGTTCATGGTTTACCCTAATTTTTGCATTATGATTTGTGAGCCATTGTGGAATCCGAAACAGCTAGCTGTCATGTGGACTTATTTTGCAGAAAGTGGTGATTTGAAGTTTTACAATTTTTTTGGATGAGCACGGTTGTTGCCAGTGGTAACCATTTGCTCAAATTGTACTGCCCTTTACGACATGCAATGAAACATTTTCTTTATTTTCATGGTTTTACCATGACAGATTCATTCTATTAAAAGCTTTTTTATCAGGTTTGCAAACACAACATTAGTGCTGGAATGTTTTAAATTCATATGTTCTAAAATATGGTTAGAAGAGGTTAATAAGCATTCCTTGTCTGTTGGGCTAGTTTTATTTAATTTGTAAAAGAGTATTTTATTTGCCCTCATTTTTATAGTTTTCTTTTAAATTGTTGGTACTAAATTCTTTTTTCTCCGTAGGTCATCCATACCATACTGAAGGATTGACATGCTTGTCTATAAGTTCTGATTCAACTTTTGCTGTTACTGGTTCAAAGGATGGCTCTGTTCACATTGTGAATATCACAACTGGGAAGGTATGGCTTCTGATGCAACTTAAAGAAATGGATGGCCTAGTACCTAATAAAAGGTCATTTTTTCTTTAAAAATTTTCTTTGACCTTCTTTTAGATTCTTATTTTTTGACATAATTTCATCTTAAATTTCATATTGTTTTTACTACTCTCTCTCTCTCTGCTCCAACCAAAAATATAATTTAGTGATGTTATATGATTTAATATTTTTCTAACTTTTACTAGCAGAATATAAATGCTAAAACTTTACTATTGATTAAGGCTGCCTTTGGTTCCCACCGAACTTGCTTTTCGGTGAGATTTGCATAGTTGTGCAATTGCAGCTCTCTCCATCGACATCCAAACGAATGGTGGGAGAATCCCACCACACCACAGTTCATTTTTCTCGCTGCTCCTTAAAAGATTAGTGGAAATTTAAAACTGCGTTTAGCAGTTCAATTTCCATTCTCACCCCTTTTCCTTTTTTCTATATACGTGCTGATTACTTTTCTTTTTTTTAATTTGACAAATAAATAAAATAATATTATATATAAGTAATCATATGAATAAATAGACAATGAAAAACATACAGATTTCAGGGAATTCATTTTAAGTGATAAAGATTTTTCCTAAAATATATATAGAGATTGTTAATTTATTAATTCATTTTCGGATAAAACTTTAACATTAACACAATAAATAATTTAAAATAATTATCAAATAAAAAACAGTGAAAATATTTATATGAATACATAAAATAATATATCGTTATTTAAATAAATCATACAAAATTACATCAATATAAAAATAAAAACAAAAATGTTATACATAATGTTATTTTATTAGTGAAATTATAATATAATAAAATTTTAATAAGTTAATAAATATTAGATAATCCAAAATTTTCCCCAGAAAAAATTTTAGTCTAATATTCTTAACGGTCATTTTCAATTCTCATCTCATTGCCACCGTTGCATTCAAATCCAAACACACTACTCATCACTCGTTATAATCTCACCGCTATCACTGAATAATACGGATTCTCCTCTTATTCCATTTCCATTGCCATTGAAAAGCTATTCTGTTCCTCCTCTAGTCTATTAACTAAACATAATGTTAGTGTTTCTCTTTATTTCTTTCAATATGCTTGCAAATAGTGCCATCTATGCAGGTTGTTAGTTCATGGGCTTCTCAGACAAGTTCAACTGAAGGCGATCCAGAGTCAATTGAATGCGTTTCATTTGCACCAAAGTATGTATATGATGCTCTCCCATACAACTAACCCAATAGTTTGTTGTTTTTACCAGCTAGAATGTAGTTGCCTTTGTTCATCTACTACTTTTTCTCTTCTGGATTTTTGGTGAATTCATTATGACTACTAGATTATCAAGCCATTTGATCAATGCCCTGAACCTGCTTTGGAAACAGATAGAAAAGCAAGTGTTTTGGTTTCAAGCGTAAAAAATTATTCACCATAAGATTATAAGTAAACCTGACAAAGCTCATTGGTGAGATAAAGAGCTTTTCTCAAATAGCTCGAGGGGCTGCAGCATAAGGTTGCCCTGATGGGGATTAGGATAGCTTGGGGATACCTATGATCATATTACCAAAGAAGAGTACAATTCATGGTTTTGTATGATTGATTTGAACTTGTGTTTCAATTGGGCATGACAGGTTCCCTTGGGCTGTTTCTGGTGGCATGGATCGAAACCTTACAATTTGGGATCTACAAAACTCATCACCACGTTTCATATGTAACCACGAGGTTATTGGAATCATTTAAATCTGTCTTAATATTTTTTGTTAAAGTTTAATGTGTTATGGTACGGACAAACAAAAAGAGCCTTCACCCTTTGCAGGAAGGAGTGACATGCTTAGCTTGGCTTGGAGCATCTAAATTCTTGGCTACAGGGTGTTGTGATGGGAGAATATGCATATGGAATTGTCTATCTGGGGAATGTGTCGAAACCTTCAAAGGGCATGAACATGCTATCCAGTCTCTCTCTGTATCTTCCAATCTGGAATTTCTTGTTTCTGTTTCAATGGACGGCACTGCACGTGTATTCGAAATCCGGAACTTCCATTGATAAAAAGTAAGCCTCCAAGATCCTCACGTGTTGATTAATTAGTGTAATTTACTTTATTTTTAGGGTGAGGAATTTGCTTTCAAGTATGTATACTGAAATACTTTGTATTCTTTTTATCTTTTCAAATCTTTATAATTTGGGGGCAACAGTGAACATTTAAAATCTAATTTTTACGAATAGCCTTCTTCAGCTTTCCATTTACCATTATTTTGTAATATTAACTTGGATGAAAAGTACTTGTCGGTTGGAGTGGTTGAATTGGAAATCAATTATTTTATTTGGTGCATGGAATCGGCATTTTATTGAACCCATAAACAAAAACTGTTTCAATTGAATTTTTTTTTAAGGATTTGAGTATAATTGTTTGTAATACTTTTGTGACATGATTGAATAACTAATGTAATAAGGGGATTTCATGAATTTAGTATAATTGAAGTACTTTAATTACACTCTTCAATTTTTAAGGGAAAAGTGAGGCAATTACAAATAATTTCATTCAAATATGAATATTTTACATTCTTTTAAATGCTTGTATATGATTTAAGTTTAGAAATTTATTTTTTATATAATTTAATTTTAGGATATATAGATTTTAAATATAATTATATGTTATTTTATTAATCTCATTTAAATAATTTAAAATTTTTATTGACGAGAGATAAATAATTAAATTAGATAGTATTTATATTTAATTTAATTTAATTATATAATATTTATTATTAATTATTTATACTCAGTTAAAAGTAAATTGATGATTATAAATATTTCATTTTAGGTTTTGTTATTTGTTTAGAGAATTTTTTTCGTATTATTTATATTTTTATAATAATTATTATATATTTTTTAATAATCTCATTATAGGTTTTAATCATATATGTTTTTTTGACACAATGCTTAAAATTATTTATAGTTTCTTTCCAACCCATAAATAGGAGGATAATATACTTCAACGCACTAAAACTCACGTCCTACTGTATTGACAACAATGCGTATACCAATCGAGCTAAAACTCAATTGATATAATATTTTTTTAGAATTTAAAAGCATGTAGTTGTTCACTTACAATTTATATTACCAAACATGAGGTAGAGAATTTTGATGTAATTACACTTTATCAGACAAATATGCACAAGTAATTAAAATTTCTTGTAATTACAAGAAGGTCTACTAGCTACCCAAGTAATTATACTTTCATCCTTAGATGTATTCCTTAACTACATAACAATTCTTTATGCAATGTTTGATAGTATAAATTGTAATTACATAATTTTAAAATTTTGAAAAAAAAATCACTTATTATAAAAATTTATTAATAATACTTGAATTTTGTTTTGAAAAAAATAACAAAACTTAGATTAAATCATTGTATGTAATGTTTTAGTCTAATTATGAATTTTGCCTGTTCAAATATTCAGTTGAGTGCAAAAAGTTAGGGGTTTAATTGTTTTTTTTTGAAAAAATTGAAGGTTTTTTTTTTATGTATTTTGAAAGTTCAAGAACTCAATTGAGTGCAAAAAAAAAAAAACTTAATTATTTTTTTTTTAAAATTTGAAGATTTTTTACACCTTTAAATCAAAATTTAATTACCTATTAATGTGATATACATGTGGATTGGTGGATGCCATGTCAACAAAGTTAATGCCCGTTAATTTTTTTTATCCTTTTTGGACTAATTTAACAAAAAAAAAATTCAAGAAATAAAAGGTAAAAAAAAATTTATTAAGTTAAAAGACGAAATATGTCATTTTATTTTTTTTTCATTGACTTTTTGTACCTATAAGGCATAATGACATATAGATATTATAACAATTTTATATTTCAAAAAATTAGAGCATATTTTCAAAAGAAATTTATATCTTTCAAATATTATTTCATCAATCATTTTAATTAATATATATTTATTTAAATAATTTTTTTTTTGATAAATTACAAGAGGATGATAAAACTTTAATAGTAACATGATAAGTGCGACTGGAACTTAGACTGTACTTAGAGCGGTGAACATCCTGATTATCAGATCAACACAAAACTGAAACAATCCATTTACAGGAAATGAAAAATTAATGTAATTATATTATTAAGCAGTTAATCATTTATGATTTATTTTTGTATATGAAATACAAATGACATTAATTATGTTAATTAATACTTCCTTTTTTTACCTAAGGCATTAATAATTGTAATTAATTCTTGAAACCTCTTTTAAATATCATCATCCACAAAAGAATGCAGCTAAAGATATTTATATAATTTACTTCGTGACATATGAAAAAAATTTCCTATTTCAAAGAAATTCCAAAAGAAACAAAAAAAAAATTACCTTATATCTTATATTAGATTTTTATTTTATTTTATTTTATTTTCAGCCAAAGGATGTAATCATTGGAAAATCCTCTTCATAAATAAAAATAGGGTATTTTATTTTTTTTATTGTATATAAATGAGAGGCTTGGGCCTTTTTCGCAGGTTCAGTTGAATCGGAAGGGTGAGCGAAGCTAAGGAGTTTCCGTTATCCTTATTTATTTATTTTCATTTTCTTTTATCTCTCTCAAACAAACTCCAACAAAATTGAAAATTATAAAATTAGGGTTTCTTAATCTCCCAATTGTTTTAAGAAAATCTCTCTGTTTTTTTCATTGGAGCTATGGAATCTGATTCGATCAGCCACTCTTCTTCTCCTCCAGCCTCTAGCTGCAAGGATATCTCCAGAAAGAAGAGAGTAGGGACTTCATTATACTGTTTTCATTTTCATTTTCGATTTTTTTAAATTTTTTTATTGATGTATTTTTTTCGTTGTGGATTTTCAGAGGTCTGCAAAATTGAAGCAGTGCAAACTCGATGCCCGCCGCGAGCAATGGCTTTCTCAAAGTGTGTTATTGAATTGTGTTTTTGCGCTTTTTGAATTAGGGTTTTTGATAGTTATTATCATTAATTTTTTTTTCTAATTTTGATTTTGAGTAGGTGCGGTGAAGAACAAGGTTTGTTGCAAGGAGGGAACCAACGATGGCGACTCGAAGCAAACTCAGCGGGGTGAAAGGGAGCGTTCCTTGGAGAACTTTGAGATGAGGGGAACTGCTGAGGCTAACGGAGAGGGAGAAAATGTATCTGTCCAACACGAGAGCGATTCTGAGTCTTTTCCTCCTAATAGCCACACGAGCAGCAGCCTGCTAGGAGGAATGGATTCTGGAACAAGCTTCACCAATAGTAGCAGCAGCAGCACAAGTAGTGGCGGATGCTGTTCCGGTAGCATCACGGAAGAGGAAGGCGGTGATGGATGCTTGGATGATTGGGAGGCGGTTGCTGATGCATTGGCTGCTGATGATGACAAGCAAGAATTGGATCCAAACGAGAATAACAAGGAAAACCTTTGTTTAGGGTCGACCCCTGAGCTTGAGCCAAATCCCCAGTTAGGTTTGAATGGGGAAGGATCAGATTTGAAGAATTCTGAAACTGAGTGTCCAAGAATGGTGCAGAGGGTGACAGGGAGCTGCAGGGCATGGAGGGCTGATGATACTTTTCGTCCGCAGACTCTTCCTAATTTGTCAAAGCAGCGAAGTTTTCCAGCTACTGACAGGCGTTTTGGTCAAGGAGGGGTGTCATGGATGCGTAGCAGTGCATGTTCGGTGCCATCATCATGTCCCATATGCTACGAGGATTTGGATTTCACGGACTCAAGTTTTTTTCCCTGTTTATGTGGTTTCCGGCTCTGTCTTTTCTGCCACAAAAGGATTCTTGAGGAGGATGGACGTTGTCCTGGTTGCAGGAAGCCATATGAGAATGATCCTGTGGAGGCTGAAGCTAGCCTCCAAGGAGGCAGTCTTACAACTAGGCTGTTGGCTCGTTCTTGTAGCATGATTGCAAGGTCTTAGGAGCAGTTTCTGTTGTTCGCGAATTATGTATGTTGGATTACTCTTTTCTTTGTTCCCTCTTAATTGTGTGTTTCGTTAGTAATAGACTCTGGTTTCTGTAGATTTAGATGTGAGTATAGCATTATCTCTTTTGGCACCCGGGAATTGAGCTATGTGTCTATGAGTTTGGTTCTTATCTGTTTGGTGCATGAGTTGATGTACTCATCTTGGCATGTGAATAGATAAGGTGGTATAGAAATTCAATACATAATGAATACTATAATAAGTTTTGTGCCTCACTGTGTTTCCAACTACTATTATGTTTCTTTCTATATTGAAGCTCTGAATTTTATTTGATTATGCTTTTAATATCAAGTAAATATTTGAGTATTCAGTTTTGTTGGTAGTTTTATCACTCAAGTTCTGCTTCTGCTTATTACTGTTCTCCTGTAATATATTTCCCATTTAATGCATTCCCGTGGTGTTTACTGGCATTAATTAATATGACGTTTCTTTCTATACCTCGGATGTGTGCTGTTTTCACTTTGAGGTAAGCTTATTTGGGATTAGCTTTTTATCTTAGAAAGGATATTGTAACTGCGCTAAGTCAGATTTACTGAGAATATTCACATTTGTTTTGTTTCACCTGCTGAATCTATGTGTGCTTTTGGTAATTTATGCATGCTATTTTTTCCACCGAAGTGATACTTGAACATGCGTGATGAACAAGGGAAAACATTTTTTATTTGCCTTTTGTCTTCTTGAAGGGCAGTTGAGAGGTTAGTAATTAAATTTCTTTCAATTTTGCACGAAAGTTGCTAATTAGAACATATATTGAACTGTCTCTTTAGATAGATATGATATCCCAAGACATTGTTATATATGTCTCAATTTATACCATTTTCTCTGTTCTGTTGCCACGGTTTCTTTTATTCTTGCACTATTTTGAACTTTCTAGGCCGGCCCTCACTGCTAAATAAAGTTGCATCTAATATATTTTCTTTGTTCTTTTCCTTTAATGGTAAATTAGATGACTGTTGATCTTTAGTAGGGGATACAATACTTCAGAAATTCAGCACTTAAAAGGAGGATAAAAGTAAGTGACTACTACTAGTATGGGAATGGTACTTTATAAGCTTAGGCATCTTATAATTTTACCGATTTGTTGGTATATCATTGTGTTAATGTTTGAGCAAATTGTTGGTCCTAGTATGCCAAACCTGGATTTTTCTAGGTTTCCAGCTTCTCTTTGAAAGATCTAGTGAAGTAAATGTGTGCTCAACCTGTGGAAGGTTTAGGGCTCATTTCTTGAGTATTTTGCTGAGGCATGCCTAAAGATTTCGATTCTGTTTGGTATGTAGGATGGAAAAGAGTGAAAATATTTCAATCTAATGGTTAAGCTACAAAGTAGGGAAATGATTATGAATCTTAACCATTTGATTAACAAATTTTCCACCCTTACTCTTTGCCATCATTGGTACCAAGCAAAGCCAAAATAAGTTTAAAAAAAAAAAATGATGGTGAATAGCTACTGTTGTTGGCTTCCTATGAAATCTTTTGACATTCCACTCTTATAGTCTGTACAATCTATATATATTCAGGGCGAAGACAGATGAAGACTAGAATTCCAATTTCAAATATACTACATATCTTAGTTACAGAAATGCTACTGTAAACAATTGTCCTTTTGATGTTTCTGTTGTTTGTGTCGGATCAAATTAAACTATTATCTAATTTGCCTTGTTTCTCAACCATGATGTTTCTGATGTTGATACCTCTATGCCTTTATGTTTGCTTACACTTGTGCATATGGACACATGAATGTTTTCTAATGTCAACTGTTAATGCCCTTTGTTTCACACTGTCATATGCTACCGACATTCTGTTACAATGGTTGTGTTCTTTGTTACTTGGACTCAAGGCGTGTCAGATACAGGTATGTCTCCGACATAAGTATGATTAATTTTTTCCAAGTTTTTTCATGTATTTAAAAAGTATCTTGAAAGGTCATATCCCATTTTTATGATCAGATGTGCTTTGAACATGGGTACTTAATGAAGAGTCGATCTAAATAGGATGTGTTTGCCTACACGTGCACGGACGCATGACTGTTTTCTAATGCCCATCTGTCTAGTACTTCTAATTTTTGCTCCTTTTCTTTGGTTCTACTCTATGTTCTTTGGCTTATGAGTACTTAATTGTATATTTGAAATTGATTTATATATGATGGTGGTGTGTTTGAAGTTTGAACTCTTTGGTTTGTGAAGATAGGTTCACTCCTGAAAGTGACTTCTGTTATTGCTTTGGCATATTTTTAGGCTCTCCTGAATAATAAGAAATCTAAAATTAATTAAGTTCTTCCCCAACTTTTGCACCTATTTAAGCACTACTTATCTTTTATTTATTTGTTAGCACATACAACGATTTTTTTGGTTGTATTTAGTTAAACTTTTCGGAGTTTTATTATTTTCACACAATTCGGAAAATTTTATTCTTGAACATTAATTTTTTTTTTTATATTTTTCCTTTAATTTCCTAAAACTTTGGTACTTAATTGGACAAAAGAAAAACTTTGATATCAATCTGAACTTTGAAACCAAGATTAAGTACTGAAATATATACTCACCCTATTTATTTATTCATTTGACTATTTTTTTAGCTATTAAATATTAAAAATTTTAAAAATAAGTATTTGCATGTAAACATAATAAATTGTGTTGAACGTGTTTATAAAAAAAAATATTAAAAAAATTGAAGATAAGAAAGTCTAAGATTGGATGATATATAAAAATACACCGATATCTGCTGGAATAAAAATGATCCAGTTTATCTGCTTCGTGTTGGAACTAAATAAGAATAAAGGGAAGTTCTGAAATTCTATTATTTTTTCAACCCTTTATATGTGATCATAAAATACCCAAGTGTTGAGCTTTGCTGAAAAGAGGATAAAAAAAAGTGGGAGAGATATATCTATATCCACAGTTTACAAGAATTTTCAAATGTGGGCTCCGTTTGATTTTTTTTCTTCTGAAAACACATTAAACGACGTTGTTTGGATGAAACTGCCTTAACGGAAGGCAAGCTTTTTCCCATTTAAATAGGTGAGCCTTTGGACAAATAGGTGCTTCGTATACGTGGCTAATCCAGTAACCAAGATTTTCCCCTTTCCTTTTAGAATTTCCCTAAATCCTAACCAGGTTGCCAAAACATTTCTTTTAATTTGTAATGTAAAAGAAAAAAAATAAATACACGTGGCTTTCCATTTTATTTTGAGGACATGGATTTATGATCACCTGAATAATTATTATCCGAGGAGGAGGATGACGCATCAACATCTTTTAATGGAATTAAGTTAAGCTTAATTTGATTATTGATAAGCTCGAACTCAATCAAAATTTAGAGTTTAATACTTAATCTAAGCTCGAGTGAGTTTTTATTTTTAAATTTGAAGTTAACTCAAGCTCGATTAAATTTATTTATCAATTTTCATATTTAAATTTGAATTCAAAACTCAATTGAACTTGTACGTTTTCATCTTCAAGTTCAATCTCAATTTGATAATTGAAGTTAAGGTTAAAAATATATGTTAAAAGACAATAACATAATTTATTAACATAAAAAAAATTAAAATATATATTCAAAACAAAAGATTTGAATAGTGAAATATTACTTAAATTATATTACTAAATTTGAATTTAATTTTATCAATAACTCAAGTTGCTCAAATTTAAACTCATTTTAATAATTATTGAATCAAATTCAAGTAATTTATGAGCACTAAGCATACCAAGCTTATATCAGACGCTGCTTGTACCGGAGACAATTATTTAAGGCATAAATCTATTGCAATAGAGCAAGTTAGGTTATACAATCTTGAGGAATTATTCTAAAGATCAATATTTCTATACTCAGCATATATATATATAAATATATATATATATAAGTAGTATGAAATCCTGTACATCGGAGATAGTTGAATTTTCTTTTGATTTTATTTTAATTGTGGGTAGAAGATAATACCTGTTAACTTTTTTTGTTTAAGGTTTTCTCTGATGTTTTATTTAGAATCTGTCTATTCCTTTGTACGATACGACGTTGTTTTCATTAATAAATAAATCCAGCTTTTATTCAAAAAATGAACGTTGATAAAAACTGGAATAATATATGGCAGAAACCCGGCAAGCACGTGGTAGAAGTTATGGAAGGTGCAAGGAAATCAGAATCCAGCAAATAGGAAACAAAAGCCCATCATATTTGTGATTTCAATGAATATTTTTCTTTACCTAAACGGAACAAAAAAGAATACCAACTGTATCTCCATTTCTCAGTTTCAGGCCCCTAATTACTTGTTATCAGCTTCTAAACAGGCACTTGATAAGTGCCATTTACACAAGCTATCTTCACCTAATGAGGGAGGGAAATTACGAGGATATTGACAAAATTTACCATTGAAAAGGGGATGAGGGGAACTAGTTGTGGTTGCGCAATTTTGCCCTCTTCAATGAATGCAGAGGTGATGATACAAGTTCTGAGCTTGCTGCAGTCGATGGTGAGGATGGTAATGGTGATAACGGTGATGACGGCATTGATGATGATGAAGAGGATGATGAAGCATGGTTATCATCAAACTTTCTTTTGTCAACTCTTCTCCTTTTGTTTCCCTCTGTTTCTCCTCTCATTATGCAATCATTCATCAAGCGCTTCACGTCCGACAGTTTCACGGGCTTAACTAGAAACTCCTCCGCCCCTTCCTCCAAACAGCTGTAGACGAAAACAATGCTTTTAGCCTACTTGTGCATGATCAAGCAAAGTGCAGATGCATATCTAACCAAGGGTTCAAAGCATGCCATTCCACAAAGAAAAATCCAATCAAAATCATCACACGTCTCTTTTAAGTGAGGGTCTCCACATATTTTGTTCTTTGATGTGCATGCTGAAACATTTCATGCAGAATCTCTCATTTTATAAAAGAAAATCCCTGAAACGTCAATGATTTCCAGTGAAAGAGAATAAAAATTCAGAATATTATTTAAGAGAAAAGACAAGCAAGATAAGTGAATCTTTCATTATTATCAAGATTTTGAATGGTCTGCTTCCCACACAAATTCAAACAAAACAAAGAATCTTTTCAGTTTTGTCTTATTACAGTACAAATGAGATTTGGGTAATCTTGTAATGACTGATATGTTTTGATAAATCTTATCATATGCAATATTCCTTCATCTCCATTATCGTCCAGTAGCTTCAAGCCAAAGGGATTATTAGGCTAAAAAACAAAATGCTTGCATATCATAATATCAATTTCCCCAGATTTTCTCTAAATGAATGTCATAGCCAAGATAGTGAGTTGATATGGTATATATTCCCAACCAAACAGAATTATTTTCCGAGAAAATCATCAGAACAACATACTGGCGTTCAATTAAGACTTGGAGATATACCTATCAATACGGGTGAGGATGTTCTCGGAGGACATGATCACCACAGGAATTTCTCTAAAGGCTGATGATCGCTGTTCCAACATCAAATGAAACATAATCAACAATAGAATTCAAAAAAGTTCCATCTCCATCTTCAAATCAATTTTAGGATTAGAATGATCAAATAAACTTAGAAAAACAGACCTTGATTTTCTTAAGGAGTTCATATCCAGTCATTCCGGCATGGAGTAATCTGTCATTATAAGATTCACCTTCAAACCCTGTAAAAGCAGCCATTTTAACACCACACACAATCAATCCTAAATTCCATCTAATATTTTCTACTATTTTCTTAGCAACCCAAACAGATGGAACTACTCACATTGAAACCCAAAGACCCTTTTTCTTCATCCAAACCAAGAAACTGCAAGGCTCTTGCCCCACTCTCCACAGTTGTGACTGCACGAAAACAAAGAATCAGACCAGACCCAATCTTCAAAATCAACAAAACAAAGTGGGGAAATGGAAACTAAGCTTTACCTTTACAAGAGGATATCTTTAGCAACTTCTCAATAACCTTACGATCGACATGACTATCATCCACGGCAAGAACATGCAATTGAGACTCAGATGCTAAAACCTCACCAGCAACCTCCATAATCCAGTACGAGAGTGATGAGCTAAAAAGAAGAAGAGGAGGCCCTCTCTCTCTCTCTCTCTTTCTCTCTCTCTGTAAATGTGTTGTTTTAGAAACAAGGGTGGGTTTGGGTTTTAAAACAAAGAAGAAAGAGAAAGAGAAAGAGAAAGAGAAAGAGTGTTTAAAAAGGAGATGTAAAGGCGAAGATTGTGAAGATCCATCCAAATCCAATATCGTAGAGTAAGATCTTAGCATATCTTTTAAAGCAGGAGAGGGAGCATTATCCCCCACTTGTCTCTTGTCCTGTCAAATTGACTAATACTTCCGTGTATATATATTTTCTTTAAAGAAAAAGAAAAGTAAATGGCAGTGTCAACACTGTACGTAAAAATCACCGAAAATGCACGCAGAAGACAGATCGTATAAAATAAATTTAACAGAGGATTTGGGGTCTTAGATTTGGCATTGACTCTGTCTGATAGATACTGATACTGATGCTGATAAATAAGAGAGCGTAGAGTAGTTGAAAGTGGCACAGTGAGTAGTAATATTTGGAAATGGAAATAAAATTGCTGTATTTCTGTCCAACAGCCATGGATTACTGGTGGGTCAGTTCCGATGGGCTTTTTCTTCCCACGCGTCATCTGTTTGACCACCGTTTTATCAAATGGCCTTTTTGCCTTAAAAGAATAACTCAACACTCTCCTTTAACTGTATAGTTGAATTACATAAAGGTAATCCGTGTAATCATTCACATTTTCTAATCATAATCATATTCAAAACATATCTTTTCTCCTTCATAATTTCATTGAAACCATCAACCCAATGAAACAAAACCGAGGAAGCAATAAATAAAGCTCCCAAAAGGTGGAAAAAACCCAACTAATCTATGGTGGAACAAATCACCATTGCTTCAAACGGACCTTCCCACCCAAAAGGGAACAAAGAAGAGATTGCGGTATGAACATGGCACGCCCAAACATCAAAGGTGCAGATTCTTAGTATCGGTGGTAGATGAATTTCTATAGCTGCAATGAGGTAAAAAACCAAGTTCCCATGAAAAACTCAATAGTCAAATGTCATCAAGGATTAAGGACTTAGAAAATCAAGACCGTAGTAGAGAGTTCTTCAATTTGGAGTAGTTCCAGCGCAGGGGCAAATAATGATTTGTAAGATGAAAAAAGGGAAACAAAAATATGAAGTAGAGAAATAGACAGCCAAAGTATCAAATAGTTATGAAAAACCCTTATAATTTATAGTATCTCAAAATGTGAGTTGCAAATTCGGCAATTAGTAGGAGTAATCGTATTAAGAGCATATATGGGAACTTTCAGTTATGGGATAATTGTTTGAGTTTCAAAATACTTCCTTTTAGTTATATTTAAAGTGGATCCTGTTTTTTAAATGTGATTTTGGTCATGGTACTAGGAAATGGAATCCTAGAATGGGTATATGCAAAACGTGTAAGGGTATTCATATTACAAATTTGACTACAATTACTAGGTTTTTATCAGAAATTTATGATTTAGTTTTTGATGCAGCAAGTAAAGGAAAACAATTGGTTCACTGCATTTTCACAATTAATTTTTTAGTATTATTAATGTAAAAAACCTGAAAAAATTTTAAAAATAAAAACAATAAATACGAATAAATAATAGAAAGACTTAATTAACGATTTAACTCCTAAAATATATTTATTTTTTCACATTGATAACATTTTTCTGGCCCAATTCGGTACCTAAAGCATCTCTATTTTTGGTCTATTTTGTATCGTGCAATAAAAAAAATATGTTAAGCAACTTTTAGAAATGGAAAAACATATGGCAATGAAATTTATTTAAAATAAAAATATTAAATTTAAATTAAAAATTAAAAATTATAATATTAAATATTTAAATATTAAAAAAACACTTTTGATATTGATTGAAATTGAATGATCACTGATCGGTGCTGATCAACCACTAATCGATGTTGATGGACCACTGATTAGCCGCATAACACTATTAAAATATGCAATGTGCCCTTTTTTATTTTTAATATTAAATATTATATTTATTAAAAAGGTAAAAGAAATCATATATAATGCATAAAATTTTAAAAAGTTTAAAAATATTTTTTTATAAAATTTTAAAAGTAAAAATAATATATAAAAATAATAAAATTTGTTATAAAAATTAAAAAAAAACTTGAATTTTATGTACTTTTTAAAATTTTATAATTATATAGTTTAGAATTTTATAGAAAATTTTATTTTGACCTTTTTAAAAAAAGATTTACAAATTTTTGCATTTTTTTCTAATAATATTATTAATTTCAAGTAATTCCTTTTCAATTATCATATTCTTTTGTAGATTTTTTATAAATATTTTTATAATTTATATGTTTTTTTAGATTATATATTTCTAAAATATATATATGTATATATATATTTCCATTTTTTTATTTTTTAGTAATATATATTTAATAAAAAAGTATATTTGTTTTATTTTACATAAATATGTCACATGACGCTTTATGATTGGTTATAATTTTTTTAATGTCTATTAAAAATGAGCTAAAAAAATATAACTGATGCATACTTTAAATACCAAATTGAGAAATGAGTATACTTTAAGTACCAATTTGAACAAAAACAATTAAATATCAAAGTAGAAAAACAAAAATATGCTTTAAATGTTAAATTGTAAATGAAAGCAAATAGAAATATTAACAGTCACTTTATGAATTATAATAAATTAAATATTTACCCTATTTTTACACCAATTCAATTTTTATAAAGTAACAACCCAATTGTTTTATTTTTTTTGAATATACTAGTATAACTATGATAATATTTGTTCATATTTTATTAACCTTTTAATAATACACACAGATTACTTAATTATCATCCTCTTTTCCAATTACTTAATAATGGTACAAACGATTTTTAACATACTTATACACCAATTCAATATTCCTTCACTTTTAAGTTTTGACAACCGACAGAAATATCAAAGTTAAATTGCATAATTATTGGATAAAAAGAGATTAACACAGCAACTCCTCGCTTAAAAAGCCTCTCCCCATAGCGTAGTTACTTTTGTCGCTTATATGTACCACTTTCAGTATTTTCCAGTACCATAAGCGATGGTGATGACTTGGGCTTTTCAACTCCCAATGAAAACTACACCATGAATTCCCAAATTCCACATCTACATCATCACGCAGAAGTAGCATACCTCTGCAATTTACACATTTTGAACTACTACATTCAAGCCCAATAATCCACAGTCATTACCCCCTTTTCTGTTTATTCCCGAAATAATACCTTACTGGTGAGATTTTTACTCATGGACTTGACATCAACCCAACACTACAGGCAGAACATCAATGGGATTGAGTTTTGAGATTGAAAGTAGTTTCTCTTCAAAATAAATTAGTCATACTTAACCACAGTGTCAATGGGTCCTGTAAACGCTATAATCACCTAGAACTGCTGTAGTTATATATCATTAGTAGAAAATACCCACCCATAAAACGGTCCAAGACAAAATTCCAATAGCTCACCAAATGTTCCAGAATACATACAAGGCTTTTCTTCTTAAGACCGTTTGACCTACCTAGCAATTTCAGTCAACAGAAAAATCACGGCGAAACACAAGCAAAAGATGAATGGCATTGTTGCCAGTCACTGCTAATCACAAGGGCCAGTAGAGGTGAAAGTGCAACATCAAACTTCAACGCTATCTCTGTCCCAACACCTTATAAAAACATTGATATCAAAGTTGGCAGGAATCACAACTGTTGCAGATGAACTACAATTACAGTTCATAAATTAAATAGGATTAGAATTCGACATCAATCCCAGAAACCATATCAGGTGAGGATAAAAGCTTCAGTATCAAAATTCGGTGATCACTTTAATTGGGAAACAAAATAAAACGGAAAAAAAGAAAAAAAAGGCAAGAAAGATTTGCACTAAAAACCAGTATGGGCACCAATTTCTAATGTCTAGGCAACATAGAACATAAGTTTTCCAACAGTTAACAATATCTACAAAGGGGAAGGTGATCTGCTCCAAAAACTAATTCAAGGCACAATGGCTTGAAAATGCTGAAGAGATTTTTTAGGATACAATTGATAAGAGTAAGATGTGGGGTCGGAGACTATGAACATCGAATGGCTCACTTACCACCCATCCTCTAAGAGCACACAGGGTAGATGACCTCTGGGGTTTTAGCTAATTCCCATCCCTGAATACCTGAAATAAAATAAATATAAATTGTCATAGAAAATCCATAATTCTAATAATGGAGTTTGGCTCCCCTTTGCCACTATCAAGAATATGGAAGTGGTAGAATGCAAGAAAAAGAAAACACAAGTATTGTTAAAGAAAACCGAAAAGAATGCAAATGAAACATGCCTTGAGTCATCAGAATGTGACATTTAAGGATTCTTGATTACTACTGCCATGAAGATTGCTTGTACCCATTCCATCCTCCCTCGGGTTCCTTCCTTTTCAAAATACCACCAGGAACCTGATAGATTCTTGCTTGCTCCTCTGCCTGGGGATGAGAACTGGCAAGTTGCAGTTGCCTTGATGCAAGAGGTACCATCTCATCTCTTCCTTCAATGTCTGGGCCTCCAGGTCCAGCATTTAAGTCTAGACCTTGCCTTCCCCAATGCCTACCATTCTCAGCACCACTACTATGACTACCATCAGGAAGGCTAACAACATAGGGCCTTGGGTAATGGGACGGAACAGAACCAGCAGGTCGTAACAATTGCGAATGAACTGGAGGAAAGCAAAACCTCCCACCAGAAGATGAATCAACATAAGTAGATGAACTGGCAGAAAAGCTAGTTGAAGGAAGAGGGAATGTTGTTCCAAAAGGGAAAAGAGGGTATTGGAAAGGAGTTGATGGGAATGACACTGCTGGTGCAGATGACAACATGGGTTCCCTGTAGACATCAGGATTAAAAGGGTTGGCACCAACAGGTGGGCCCAAAACCCTTTGTGGCCCAGCAGTTGCAACAATTGGAAAAGGCTGCTCTCTATCGGGCAAGATCGATTGGATTGTGATAGATGAGTATGTATTCTCAGTAGGAAACCATGATGAGAAACTACCCATCTCGGTACCGTTCATCCGCAAGCTGGAAACTGATAATTGAGATGGGGCATAGTTGCTTCTAGTGTTATGGCTAAATAGTGACGGATCAATGTTCACCTCATCAACAGCAGGTCCATTGTTCAAATCAAAGTCCCTACAGACAATTACTTCACTATTAAGAATCCCAGACAATGATTTTATAGGCTGCATAGGGACATCCAGTCTACGACTATACCCAGTAGACTGATTACTCAAATCAGCTGGCTCATCAACTCTATTCAAATCAAGATCAAGTCCCCTGGAGGACCGAATGGATGGAGAACCCACCATTCCACAAGTTAAATCACGAATACTCGTAAGGTCCAGTGCAGAGTCTGTGCCCTTAGCAAAACTTCGGGAAGCTAGATCCTGAAGCACTCTCTCATCAGGTATATTCAAATCAATATCCAAGGGAGGACGACTTTGCTTCCTAGTACAAGCATCAGCAATAGAAGTGTTACTTGTACCCAGAGGGATATCCAAAATCTTTCTGGGCTCAGCTCGCCGAAATGCACTTGTGGCTGCTGATCCCTTCCAACCAAGTGCCCCTTTGGTCCACAAAAGGTCATCTGGGGGAACAAAAGGCCCTTTAGCAGCAGCAGCAACAGTAATTGTAGAAGGGACGCCGCTAGACACAGAAGAAACGGGGAAAGGCAATGAGCTAAACTGGACAGGAGCTAAACATCCAGATACTGTCAAGTTATTTGGATCCCCAAATTTCCCCTCATCTGCATTGAAGCCTTCATTCAAGTCAAATTCTACTTTTGCATCTGTATCTGTACCACCTGTAACAGGAGCATATCTAGTGGCTGATGTCCCTTCCACTTCATCTACCTCTTCGCCGGTCAAATTAGACCCCCTTGGCCGCATACGTTGCTCTGTTTCCAAAACAGTAGGTGATACACAAGGAGATGGTCCAGCACATGGTTCATTACCCTTATGATCTTCTAAATTCTCCTCAACATGCTCACCTTTCTGAGCATTGACAGCTGAACCAACAACAAATACAATTAATTACCAATTGATGAATGTAAATTAAATTGAAAAAGAAAAAGGACTTTAATTGATGTGTACTTCACATTTAAATAAGAGAAGCATTACTTTCCCATTCACCTGCATGACTAGGAGCATCACTCTCAACATCCTTCTCAGCCTTCACTGCATCAACATTATCCAAAACCGTATCTTTACCAAAACCAGGAGGCAAAGTTTCCTTCTCTGTTCCATTGATGGAATGTCCAACTACTGGTGACTTCTGATGAGTCTGTGATCTTCTTTCTGAACATTCAAGGACATTTTTCTTATTGTCACCATCAACTTCAACAGAAGGAACAGATGAAGATCCTAGAACAACTTCTTTCTCAACTTTTACAAATGGACCTATGACCTTATCTTCATTGGCCACAGAAGAGCAACCTTTTTGTTTAGTACCCAAACTGCTATCACCATCAACTCCACCAGCCTTTTTCTCCAGATGCTCTTTGCAATCTCCAATATCAGTAATTTTCTCCGCAGTGCTTGCAGAGGGTAAATTGATTAAAGCGGTGGTTACATTTTCCTTTAATTTGTCATTTTCAAGACATGGATCTGCAGTGTACGGAATACTTAAAGACGTTAAATGTTCATTCAGCTCTCTAGATTTTTCTAGAGAGGAACCAATCTTGCTGTCTGCATTCTTAGCCCATGAATTACCACCAACTGCATGCTTCAGATTCTCATCATCAGTACCTTCAACAGACTTATTTTGATCTCGAACAACCTCATCCCCAGAAGAAGGTTTTAGTTTTGTATCATTGCCTGGGTCAGAGAGCTCAACAAAAGGGGCCTTTCTTTGTGGAGATTCTATCAGCGAAGCTACATCCACTCCAGTAGCCACACTAGCAAGCAGATTCATTCCAGCATCATCTCCAACAGGCATGCACACATTTGATTCAGAGAACTTGACACAACTATCAATTAGAGCATTTATGGAGCTGAAAGAAGGCTCCTGCACTTTCCCTGATTTATGTCCATTTCCAGAAGATGAAGCAGTTTTCGTAACTTCATTTGTTTTCCTAGCCCCTTCTCCAGTCCTACAGTTTTCGTCATCGGGAACATCTACAGGTGAACTATCTCCCTCATCAAACCCGGTCATCAGCATGTCTTTTAAGTCATTGCTCTGCCATGGTTCAGTATTCACATCAGTAGTAACATTTGTCCGGTAAGTATCATTCTTCTCCTTCAAGTTACGATCGAATTGTTCCTGCGTCTCTGAAAGCACAGGGAAGAAGCCCTGCTATTCATGACTGAGTGATCTTCAAGAGATCCTCCACTGGCACTTTGAACTGGACTTCTACCTCGATTTGGGATCTTAACAATGAACTTATGACTATTAGACTCTGTCATAGGAGCATCCACAGCCTTTTCACATGTTAACCCAGACTGTGATATTTTTTCTGATGAAAGATTTCTGTTAAAAGAAGAATTTTTGCCTGATCCAGTTTCCCTTTGAACTACAGATGACCCTGGGAAACCATTATTGGATTTCCGGTGTCGGGAAGAATTACCGGAGATCTTAGAGACTGATCCAGAACCAGCTGCAGGACTTCTTGCATCCTCCTTTACAGAAACTCCACCAGCCTTTGCATGGTCACTAGAACAAGACTGACTATTGTTGTGGGACTGACTCGAACTGCTGCTTTTATCATCCTTTGCTGTTGTTGGAGGATCAGAGGTGCCAACAAAAGCAGCATTTCGTGCCTGCACATCTTTTAAATTTGCAATGGCGGAAGCAGGCAATATTGCTGCCTTCATAGATCCCAGTGATGCAGAAGCAGACTTGGTAGCAGTCTCTCCTTGAGCAAGCTTAACCAAACCAGTTTTAGAGGCAGAAACCTGTGTGACTGAATTCTTCATGGCAACCTCAGATGACCCAGAATGCTTGTTCCCACTGTGAGAAACCTCCGAAAGTCGAGACCTTGCAGACCAGGGAACAGCTTGGTTTGAGCCACACTTGGCATCCATCTCAGCCTCAACTCTTTTTTTCCATGTATCAACTAAACTCCTTGCTTTCTTCTGTATATCTATGTTCTTATGAGTACGCAAATGATTCACAGACTTGCCAATGTTACACATCTGTAGAGCTGTGAGATTTACAGGTAACTTATCAAGTGCTCGGAGTAAGGTTAATAAATAATCATCAACTGATCTATCATCCTTGGAGCCACTACCATCACCAATCTTCCCTTTGTGGACTTCCTGGAGCCATTCATCAAAAACACGCAACCCTCTGAGCTGAACAAAATGACTAAGACAGTCAAACTTGTCTGTAGCTGATATTACACCAGCAAGCATTGACCGGCTCACCAAGTCTATTTTCTTTTCAATTCTCTCAGGCATCATGAGATTAATCAATTTCTCAACTCCTTCATAATCTTCTAGGCCCCCCTTTTCAGCGATCTTTGCAATCTCAAGTTTTAAATTAATTTCTCGTCTACCATGACCAGAATCCCCATCATCTATTTTACTAGTGCATTCCCGTTTCACAGGCTCGAAGCCTTGATCACCACGCTCCCTTTTCTTTCCCTTACCCTGAGAAGGAAATGAAGCACTGTTCTGTACACTCTCTAAACTAGGTTTTAACTGTGATGTAGATGTTGGACCATTCACTGGCTTTGGTGAACATCCATCTGGCTGGACTGTAGCTTGCATTTCTAAACGTGTCTTATATAATAGATTATCTACTTCTTCTTGATGTTCCTGTAAAAGGAAACAATATCAATTATGAAAGTTCAAATTTGGAATAGATTATATACCTAAAAGAGAATCTAGAACTCACATTAATATAATCTCGATCAGTTAACCACCATAAACACTTGTTCGTAATGTCATAAACTCGCCGGCAAACAAGTGAGCAAATCCCAGATGGAAGTTCAACGTCTTTAGGAAGAAATGCAACTTTACACGGATGGAGTAATGATGCAGCAGGAATCTCATCCTTATGAAAGGAATAAAAGATTTCGTTTGGCGCAGCTTCCAACAGGATGCCTTCGCCAAGCTTTACTTCAGCGGGTCGATAAAGCCAATTCACACCCAACTTTAACTTATTTTCTTTGCTTGCAGTCAGACAACGAATTATTCCAATGAAAGGTGGAGAATCTAGAGCTGGTTTGAAAAGAGCACAGTCACCAACGCTGATATTGCGTCCATCCTATTAGGGGGAGACCAGGTATGCAAACTTCACCAATGAGAATATATATAAACAATTTGGATAAAAGAAATAAAAAGGGAGAAGAAGAGGAAGAAGAAGAAGTTTTATCAACAACTCAAACTTGCATTAATCAGTTACTTCTAAAAACTATCAACTTAGCTTCATAGACTGAGCAACCTAACAGCAGTACAAAGGACAACTCCATACAGACAAAACCAACACAAAAGAACAACCTCATCCATCAACTAGTAATTGCTTAAACAATTAGATACGATGATGCTTCCAAGATTCCATCTTTATTAGATAAGAACGATGTCTAAATGCGTAAGTGCAGAAAAAAATGCATGTAACGACAATTCAAGCCTAATTCGTAAATCAACTATAATTGTATATGAGAAATTTCCAAAAGACTTCACCACTAGCAAGAACAAGGTTCATATGCGCTCAAAACTTGCTATACTCATATCAGGGAAACCATTATACATCTAGACTGAAGGAAAACTTGACATTTCACATACTGAAAATGTGTTGTTTATATCACGCACTCCTCTTTAAAGCCTTGGATATGTCTTAGGTACTGCTTCAACAAACATCAATATCATATAAATATGACTCCATTGAAGATGTCCAATACATTTCTCTGGCCTAGTTTTTGACATATTTTATCAGAGAAAACATCCAGCATAAGAAAAATCATGTTCCTTCTCACTCATATACAACCATGTTAAAACCTGATTACAAATGGGAAGACCAATACACTTGCGTTATATAGGACAATTATCTTTTTACATATGATAGAACAGGATGCATTACAGGAAACTCGCACAACTTGCCATATACAGAAAGACCTTAGAAGTCAGAAGCAAATATTACATTTACCACATCCCAGGTCAACTATTGGAGCAATAACTCCCCAAAAACTATATCCTTATTTTTCAAGCTCTTCCAAAATTGGAATAATTTTCCAATGCAATTAAAAATAATAATGCTCGTGATTGCTCCTTAATCATCATTACTACTGAAAGTTAGGGAATTCCTAATATTCAGGTTCATTTACATCAATCTGTGTAAAATCCAAATATTTCTATCCTCGTCCAAAACACTTTCTACCTGGAATTAATATTAGCTTGGACGAAGAAAACCCACCCCATGGCATGCTGAAGGACTATAGCTCCATATCCACAATTAAAAATTTCAGATAAGTTAGCAGAGCATTTCAGCTGTAGAACAGCTTCTAGAGGAGAAAACGAAAAGAAGTTACTGTTATTTTAGGACACTGTTCCATCCTAGGAGAGACGCCTTTCCCTATCTTACTTACCCAACTTATTATGTGGTACAATCGCTCTTCACAACTGCAACACTTTATGATCCGCAAAATCAAGCCAAACAAAAATGTCTTGCACATACACCTCATAAAAACTTAAATGCCTTCATATGAGTCATTTAAAAATTCGAAAAATGTCCAAAATAATCCGGACAACTGAGTAGACTTTGCTCCAAACGAGCTCACCAAATCATCCACAAATTTCAAACCAAGCCAACAAAATTGAAGAAATTTGCGACTATTTCAACACTTCCCCTCACCAATCAAGACACCATCTCAAAATTCTCAAGCAAAATCGAACCTCTTCATTTACCAAAATCGATATGATAAAGCCCCTCTCACCAAATCACCTGATAAAACAAACCGACAAGCGAACAAAAAGGAAACCTAGAAAATAAAGAAAAATCTAATCCAATCAAATCAAATTAAGTGAAATTGATTTAGAAAGTTATACCTTTGAAAATGAATTAACGGTAGAGGAAGAAGAAAAAGAAAGCGAAGCAACACCATCACCACTCAGAACCTCCGTTGCACGTGTAGGGACTGTCCACATCAGCCGTACCTTTTTCCTCTCCTCATCTCCTCCCCGCCCATGCATAGCCTTGCATTTTTCCCTTCGAGTACCATCAATCCGCCCTCCTAATGTCTATCTTTCTTTTTCCCCTCTTGAATTCCAGCTACACTTATTTCACCAACTCAAGCCCTAGATCACCAACCCCTACCTCTGTCAGAAATCTCCCCCTAACCAAACCCTAATTTCCCCAATCACAAATCCAAAAACCTAAATCCCTTCGACCGTGATTCTTCCGTTACACAATCCAATTCAACCTACTGCGTTCGATTTCTTAAGCCGCCGTTCGATCTACAGAAGAAAATAAAAAAGAGAAATAAAATTTAAAAGGAAGGAAAAATTGCTCTATTTCTAGAGAGAGAGACATAGAGAGGGACGGCAAAAGAAAAGGTGCACTTCGATACATGGTAGGGCAGAGCGGGCAATGGGTTTGGGCAGATCGGATAGTTCGGGCGAGTTTTTAGCAATAGCAAGATAAAGTCACGGATAAGCAATGATTTAAAAATCGGTTCATCAGTTAAGTCGTGGTTCGGTTAAATCCCTCGGTTCATTTCTATTTCAATTTATTTTATAAATTAAATCTCAATCAGGAAGCCCAGTTCAAACATTTTTAAGCTCCTATTAAAATCCTGGAAGCCCAAACATTACCATTTATGCCTTTTCTATGAATTTTCAATTCTTAAAGTCAATGAGTGGTTCTAATAAAAAAAATGATATTCATTTTAAGAGATCCAGATTCGAGCATTTGTGTATAGAAGGTGTGTGTGCTTTGTCAAAGGATTAAGAAAGTATGAACAAATACTACCATATAATCATACAAATATATTCAAAAAAACAAATTCAATTCTTTTTTTATGATGACGGAACTAGAATGTTAATTTGAAAGAAGTCAAGCTAAATTAGATGTGTTACATAATAATTGAATTAAATATATAAACAATCGATTCAAAAAAAGTAGTATTTCAACATAACAATCGATTCAAAAGAAGCATATTCCAACATAACAATTTATTCAAAAGAAAAAGAAACAATATTCCACCATAACAATCGATTTTTAGGAGGGCTATAGTATATATATAAAGTGAAAAATTATAAAAATATTAAACCTTGAAGAATCTATTTATATTTTTTAGAGGATCATAATATATATACAAATAATTAAATTGCAAAATTTTAAAATATTGGGGACATGACCCCTGGACCTTTACTAGATTTCGATATTGCTTTTTTGAGATAAAATAACATAAGCTTCTTTTTACTTAGTTTTTTTTCTCAAAACTTAATAGCTTTTCTCAATTTGTTTATAAACTTAAATTAAGAAAATTTAAATTCTCTTAAAATATTATGTACTTAAAATTGTATCACGCGGTTATCTAAATTTTGTTTTAGTTTTTTTTTTTAATAATTTTTTGTTCTATTAATTTTATAAAAATTTTCATATAATTACATGACATAATCTCGAAATATCATATAATAATCTTGAAGTATCACGTAATCACACCTTAATAAAATCCAAATTTAATGAAATCAATGTCATAAGTGAACCTCAATAGTCAAGATACCTTCCTATATTTTGGTACAACGATGCTTCGAACTCAAGTTATTCCTGAAATAAGTGAACGTTTGATCAATAGGTCACAGTTAGGGGTGAGTTTCGATCTAATCGAGTCAAAAAATTTCGCGTTAGTCTAATTGATGAATCCTATTTTAGCAACCAAACTCAATTTGAAATTTTTTCGAATCGAATCGCGTGAAAAATTTCAAGTCAAGTCTAGTTGAGTTAACGAATCTTATTATTTATACTCAATATTGTGTTTATATGGACCAATTATTTAACTAGTAGACGAATTAAAGATTATTTAACTATATAAACAATATAATGATTTTATCTTTTAATTTAATGAGTAAACATTTATCAAAACGACAGGGTTTTGTCTTTTAATTTAATTGTTTTGACTTTTAATTTTAGAAAAGGTAAACATTTATTAAAACGACATAGTTTTACTTTTTTTTATTCGGATTTTCGAATTACTCGAATTGTGTAATTCATATTCGAATTAAACTGAAAAACTTAATTTTTTATTCAAGTTAATCCAAATAACTTAAACTATCTAATTCAAAATTTAAATTTTTCATCGAAATTTTCGAATTGAATCATATTTTTGCTCACCCCTAATCACATCATGGGGTGCTATAAATATCCTCTAAAAAACCCTAAAACCTTGCGAAGTAAAAACTCAATATTTTCTACTTTCTCTGCTTACAAAAATGGTAACATTGAGATTTCAAAAGAATGCACAGTTTATCAACAGGGGCAAAATCAGAACATTTTTTTAATATGGTATTTGTGTTATTTTTTAGTCCAATCTGATATATGTATTTGATAAAAATTATATATTTGGCACACAAAGGTAATGGTGATAATTTTTTAGTGTTTAACTTGAGTTTCAGGGTTGATTTGATGAAAGTTAATTGCTAATATAATTAGGCTTGAATTTCTCATGATTTTATTAATATAATAAATTTAGTGTAATTGTGAATTTGTTTAATTTTGCATTTGATTTGTCAAATACAATCTATCTAACTATGTGATTTAATTTGGGTTTAGGGTATTATTAGTTAATTTTGAATTTTCATCGAATCAACTTTAAAACCCGAATTAAACACTATTACCTTCAAGTATCAAAATGAATAACTTTTATCAAATACATGTAGCGCATTGAAAAAATATAACATAGATACTATATTAGAAAAAAAATTCAAACTCTGGAATCAAATTATATATTAAACATGGATTTTTTTATGATATTTTGAACATGTGCTTGAGATAATCTTAAGTACAATACAAATCCAACCGAAATGATTTAAGTTTGAAATGTGTTAAAAGCATCGCATTTCCGCCTCACTTCTCCTTGGTTTCCAGTCTTAATCCCAGAAAGGCTAAGCTTTTCCATTGCTCGAGCAAAATCATTGGAAAAAGCAGCCTGATTGAAAGCATACAATTCCAAGAAATGGCTGGTTCTAGGGTGTCTCAATAGCCCATTATCCGATTCCAATAGCCCCATCCCTCTCTTCAAGTTCTGGTAATACATGTTATCAAACTTTGATGGAGTCATGGGATCATTGAAAGCTGCCTTATCACTGTCACTCTTATAATTTGCACACATTGTCTTTAGGGCCGCAGAAAACTTTGGATGATAGCTAGGATCAGTTGTGTAACACTCTTAATTTTTATTTTATTTTAGTGAGGACTTAGTTGGGAATTTTAGGAAATTTTTTTTCCAAAACGTTAAAATATTTTAGGGACTTTTGGGTAAATAACCCTATTTCATGGGGGTATTTAAACACCTTATTTTCTCTTTTTGTCTTTTCTTTCCCCTTTGTTCTTTGTTCTGCCGAAATTTTCCATCTTCCTCTCCTTCTCTTTTTCCGACGAAGCTCCGTTCAAGCCTTTACCGCCATTCGTGTTCAACACCGTCGCTAGCAAAACCTTCCTCGTGCCCTCGCCATCAAAACCCCTCAATCCACATTACCATAACCGCCGTCGTTTGTGAGATTTAAGAGCAAAAGCTTTCGGTCATTTCTTTTTTGGTGTTTTATTTGTGTTTTCGTCGGTTTTGGAGTAGGTAAGTTGAAACTCATGTTATGGGTCTCGTTTTTGGGGATTGAATGTGTTGATTTCGATCGTCAAGTATCGTGTGAGGTGGTGCCTCCGTTTGAGAGGGGGGTGTTTCAAACCCTAGTTTTTGCCTTGTGAAGAAGAAGGGGAGTTGGCCTTTTAGTTCTAGTCCAAGGTTGATCCAAGGAGTGACCCACTAGCTCTTTTACCTTAACCCAATTTTGAAGCCTAATTTGTTGACCCAAAACCTTTAGACCCAATAACCCAAACCTAAGTGAACCAAGTCAAACCAACCCAATTCTTAAACCAAGTGGACCGACCCGAACTCGATCAGCCCGACCTGACCCGTTGACTGTTGATCGTTGACTTTGACTCGATGACTTTTTCTGGAAAACCCTACCCTGCCATTTTTCGATGTTTTGATTTCGTTTCCGCTGTCCGTTTTGCCAAATTCTAACCCGAAAGTCTCGTTTTGACTGTTTTATCTTAATTTTTGTACTTTAAGTTCTTTAAAGTTTTAATTTGAGATTATTAATATAAGATTTCGTGTATAGGTGATCACGACTCTGAGACGGACGATCTACCTCCTCCTCCTCCACCTGTGCAACCCGCTCCTGCATCGGTTCTGAGAGCTACACGTAAGTTACTTTAGTTTAGTCTTGTGTTAAGTGGTGGCTAGATTTGTAATAATATTTAGTTGTATTTGTAGGATCTAATCCCATTAGATCGGTACTCGTACAGCACGTGGCGGACGACCTCCTCATCGTTAGAGTTCTATTTGCTAGAGGTGTATTTCTAATTGTACTTAACTTCTCATTGAAATGTTGTGATTTGAGTGATTGCATAATATATTGAGATATATGTTGTTGATGTGATGATTGTGTTGAGATATGGAAATGGTATGATTGAAACTGAGTTGAGTAATATTTGTTGATCATGTCATGCATTTACTCAGAGCATGTGTTGATTAAATTATTGTGTTACTCTATCGTGCTTTGAGATAATTAAACATATGAGAAACATTGTGAAATTGAGACTGAGATTATATTGAGATAATTACGTAATCATACCATTGTGTGTTCATGGGGTGGGTTTGTATGGTGGAAAAAGTGGTTATCATTCATTTAAGGTTGATACTAAAGCCACACTGTGATTGGTGACGATTGATTGGGAAAGGGTTCTAGGGAACCTTTTCACTGTGTTGGTGTGTTGGAGTATCGGGTGCATTGCATCATGCTTGTGGTTGCAACTTGATTTGTGGTTACTTTTGAGTTTTATATATATGATTGTGATGATATATGTTAGGTTGTATGTGCCTTAGAGACACACTGGGCTTTATAGCTCATATCCTTACAGTTCTTTTACAGATATTCTGGATTTAGGTGACTTGGTACTGGAGGCGTTATTACAAACTTTTTACATATTATTTTACCATATAATTATTTTGATTTTGGGTTTTTATTATACTTTGTTAATTACTTTTATAATTGGGGTTGTAAATACATTTTATTTTGGGAATTTTGGTATTTTTATTTTGAGATATTAATTATGTTATTTTATTTTAATTATAGACTTAATATTGTATATTTATATTTATAATTATTTTTGTAAATGATTTTGAGCTTTCGAGTTGTGTGTGGGTGAAATTACTTATATAATCTTCTGGATCCGATCGAACACTCTGGACTGGGTAAAGGGGGTTACAAGTTGGAATACTTTTGCTGTAGCCGAAAAGCCTGTAAGCGAACTCTTTGCAATGAGAGAACCCGATTGTGCGGGCACCAGAAAGGGCAACCATTTCTCTAACTGTGAAATTCTTGGATTCAAAGATCCTGATGATCTCATCCATGGTAGTGTTGGCCCGCGGCATGTTAGCTTCGACGGAAGAGAGATTCGACTCCAAGCTGTCCTTGCGGCCTAGCAGAACGTATAGACGAGTCCGCCAGCCATGGAGACAAAGTTGCGTGTGGCAAGGGCGAGAATGTCAGCTCATGAGACAATGCCAGGGCAATACAGCTCCGGAGCTGTCTTTGCGCATACAATGACATCAAAAGCATCCCCTGAAAGAACCAGGTTGATGTCTGCGTCACACTCGGCCTTGTTGAAGGCATTTGAGGAGATAAGGACCGAAGCATCACAGCCTCCAACCATACAATCGTGAAAGAAGAGACGAAGGGTAGCTGCGACGGCGACAGGGATGTTGATGTACTTGCTGGTCACCGTTTCTTGAATGATATTTTCCAATGGTGATTTACCTAAATCTTGAATAAGTAAATGATCATGTGATTATATCTCATTTGATATAATGGGAACCTATACTTTCAAGGAAGTTGGCTGAAAGTTGAATTGTTGAGGATACATGGCTTATGCATAGCATGACTCCACTCACAATAGTAGAATCAACACTCGATAAAAAAAAGTAAACGATATTTTCTCACTAGCATTATATGGATTATGAAAATGTAATTTGATCATGAGTAATTTGTCTAAAACAAATAATTTTATCATTATTAATTTAAGTAACGGTCATTTAGTTAATTGAATATATGGATTTGATTTTTTATTTAAACCAAGATGAGTAAGTTTAAAATTTTAGATTGGACTTGGACAAATCTAATAAGCACAGATGAAGATGAATTATAATTTTTTTTTCTTTTTGTTTCTAAATTATATGTACAAAGACTAAATTTAGTGGTGTATCTAACGGGATTGATAAGGCCTCGATCCCCTCTTAAAATAGAAAATTATTCATTTAGGCTTTTTAGAGATTTTAAAATTTTAAATTAGTAAAGGTATAATTGCACTTTGGTTCCTCCTAAAAATAATAAAAATTTGATCTAATCCTTTAAAAGATATAAAGATATAGGCTATTAAAAAATATAATTTAATTTCAGTTTCCCCTACAAAAATTTTCTACTTCACCCTCGATTAAATTGTTCACTTTTGTAGTAGAGCTGTAGTGGGACTAATTTGGTTTCAACCAATAGTACAGGCCTACAGGGGCTTGTTTGGCAATTTAACTGTTGTCATAGTCAACCTTTAGTGAGCTTGTTTTTGAATTGTAGTTATATTGAAAATGAAGAAAGGGTTGCACCCTCAGATGCAATGGGTATCTTATGTGACCCCAAGTGGTGGATTGATTAATTTCATGATGATAAAAACACATGGTGTTGGGAAAGTTTATCATCACTTAAGGGCGAAACGTAGATTGCTGAGTTCAACCGTCGACATGGGCTGGAGAAGCAGGAGGGAACTCCAACAAAAATGAAATATGAAATATGAATGGGTGCTAATGTTGGGTGTCTGCAGTTGGATTTAAGCCTCTATGTTGTCATTTGATCTTAGAACTTCCCCTTTTTTGATAAAACAGTGGTTTGACGATCATTCAATCGCCGCTTTAATGTAGCTTGTAAGAGTTGTTAATTTTTCAAAATTTCCTTACTATGATGCATGCTGAGCGTTTGATACATTGATTGGAATATGGTTGAATATTATCCAGTTGTATGTTTCATTGATTTTGAATGATCATGTCTATTCCAGATTCGATGGCAGTTTGGGTCCAATCAAGACCCATGATTGATCAACCTTTTCTTCATCTTAGAACTTCCCCTTTTTGATAAAAATAGTGTTTTGAAGGTTGTTTGACTACCATTCTTTGTTGCTTATAAAAGTTCTCTTCATTTCTCAGATTTTCATTCGATGTTCATGAAGTTGAATATTATTATGTTTCCATGATCATGTGATGTCAATTAGGCGATAATACTACTGGGTAGTGATAGGTTTCTTTTATGTGCAATCCAGGATTCGATTTCGAGAGAAAAAACAAGCTTTGTGCTTGGGTCACGTGGAACGGTTGCTATGAAATTAGAAGGCAAAAAAAGAAAGAAAAAGGACGGGAGAAGGAGAGAAGAAAATTAAAAAAAAAAAAAAAAACACAATTGGACTTGTAAATTGTTCAAAACGTACTCCAATTTGTCTTAATAACTCCTTTTTATGATGATGGGAAAGCATAGCTTCAATTTCTTATGATATGGACAGCCATTAGGTGGGGGAAATCTAAGCCATTCATTATCGTAGCCAATTCTGTCTCTCAACAGACAATTTCTCTGCCTTCTCTCTAAAGTAAGGCTTCTTCTCCGCTAAGCTTGCTCCACTCTTTTATCCACCAGCTTCTTTTTCTTTTCCATTTTTCGGCAAAATAAGTTGGTCCTTACCTCCTTTTTCCTTAATTCCAACCATCGTGAAAAGGATGTCTCCGTCTCTTTTTTTGTCTGGTTTGAATCTCGCCAGTGAGCTGTGATTTCCATGCTTATTGACGTTGCCGCCGCTAGTTTCCACATTGGCCGGAGTAACATCGCTCATTGAGTTTCGTCGCAACAGTGGTGGTTTGAGGTCTTTTGGCCAGCAGTTCTCCTCCACCGCCGTTCCGTTGATTAGCTCGCAGATTGGTCAACGGCATCTTTTTTTGGTACCAAACATGGCATGGTCTTTCCGAAAATGCCAATGCTGTCAAAACAGATGGATCATCTTGCCCCAACAATTATTTCTCAATCCCTGAATTTATTAGATTACTATTTTTTATACTTTTTTTCTTATATACATTATATTAAATCTCAACTAATTTCAATTCATCCATAAGATCAGCATCTCATTCTTACAATTTACATAATAAATAAGCCTAAACCTAAATTCTCAGGTTTTTTGTGGAGCTTCTTTTTTATGCTTATATATATATATCTGTTTCTTTTGTAGGCTTCGGTTTTAGCTGAATTGAGACTAAGCTTTGGGCCTTTTCATGTTTGTATCTGACCTCTATTTCTATGATGAAATCTTCGCGAAGGTGGGAGAGAATTTCAACATAGCCCAGAGAATTCCAAAACAACTCAAAGTTGAACTGGTGAATTGCCTGATACTAATTGAAGATTTGTTGATATTGGACAGGCTTGTTAAGAAAAATAATAAAAGCTTCTGTTGGAGACCAGAGGTTGTCGTTTTGGACTCAATTCATTCTATGTTCATGCAATCTGCTTGTTGCTTGTACTGTACCCACTTTTTGTTGCATATTTTCCGTAAGGGGTATAGTAGCTTCATGAAGATAAACTTTCTAACTCGCAGTAAGAATTATGATTCTATGATCCCATATCTATAAATAAAACAATGCATGATCAATAAGCATCAGCAACATACCCAGAATTTGCTTTACACATTTTGAACAACTACATTCAAGCCCAATAGTCGGTTAGTACAGAAGTCATTACCCCATTCTCTTTTTTTCCCAAAATATTAAACCCTATTGTAGAGATTTACTCGTGAACTTGACTTCTAATCCCAACACTGCAGGCAGCAAATCAAAGGGATTGAGAGTAGTTGCCCTTCAAAATAAATTACTCATACTTAACAAAAGTGCCAATGCGTCTTGAAAACGTTATAATCACCTAGAACTGCTGTAGTTATATATCATTAGTAGAAAATATCCACCCGTAGAACGGTCAAAGACAAAATCCCAATAGCTGACCAAAAGTTCCAGAATACATACAAGGCTTTGCTTCATGACACCTACCTAGCAAATTTGGTCAACAGAAAAATCAAGGCGAAGCACAAGCAAAAGATGAAAAACACTGTTTCCAGTCACTGGTCACATCACAAGGGCCAATAGAGGTGAAAGTGCAACATCAGACTTCAACGCTACCTCTGTGCCAACACCTTATAAAAACATTGATATCAAAGTTGGCAGGAATCACAACTGTTGCAGATGAACTACAATTACAGTTCATAAATTAAATAGGATTAGAATTCAACATCCACCCCAGTCATGCAAGGAAAAAGGCTTCAGTATCAAATTTTAGTGATCACTTTAATTGGGAAACAAAATAAAACTGAAAGAAAAAGGCAAGAAAGATTTGCACTAAAAACCAATATGGGCACCAATGTCTAATGCCTACGCAGCATAGAACTTAAGTTTCCAACAGTTGTAATATCTACAAAGGGGAAGGTGATCTGAATCAAAAACTAATTCAAGGAACAATGGCTTGAAAACACTGAACAGTTTTTTAGGATACAATTGATAGAGTAAGATGTGGGGGTCAGAGACTATAAACATCAAATGGCTCACTTACCACCCATCCTCTAAGAGCACACAGGGTAAATGACCTCTGGGGTTAGCCGATTCCCATCCTTGAATACCTAGAAATAAAATAAATATAAATTGTCACAGAAAATCCGTAATTCTAATAATATTGTTTGGCTCAAGAGTATGTTAGTGACAGAATGCAGAAAAAAGAAAAAAAGGCATTGCCAAAAGAAACTGAAAACACAAATGACTTACATGCCTTGAGTTGAGTCATCAGATGTGACATTTAAGGTTTCTTGATTCCTACTGCCATGAAGATTGCTTGTATCCATTCCATCCTCCCTCAGGTTCCTTCCTTTTCAAAATGCTACCAGGAACCTGATAGATTCTTGCTTGCTCCTCTGCCTGGACATGTGAACTGGCAACAGACAGTTGCCTTGATGCAAGAGGTGCCGACTCATCTCTTCCTTCAATGTCTGGAACTCCAGGCCCAGCATTTAAGTCTAGACCTTGCCTTCCCCAATGCCTACCGTTCTCAGCACCACTACTATTGCTACCATAAGGAAGGCCAACAACATAGGGCCTCGGGTAATGGGATGGAACAGCACCAGCAGGTCGTAACAATTGCGAATGAACTGGAGGAAAACAAAACCTCCCACCAGGAGATGAATCAACATAAGTAGTTGAACTGACAGAAAAGCTAGTAGAAGGAAGAGGAAATGTTGTTCCAAAGGGGAAAACAGGATATTGGAAAGGAGATGATGGAAATGGCACTGCTGGTGAAGATGACAACATGGATTCCCTATAGACATCAGGATTAAAAGGGGTGGCACCAATAGGTGGGCCCAACACCCTATGTGGCCCACCAGTTGCAACAATTGGAAAAGGCTGCTCTCTATCAGGTAAGATAGATTGTATTGCAATAGATGAATATGTATTCTCAGTAGGAAACCAGGACGAGAAATTTGCCACCTCAGTACTGTTCATCCGCAGGCTGGAAACTGGTGGTTGAGATGGGGCATTGCTGCTTCTAGCATTATGGCTAAATAGTGAAGGTTCAGTGCATACCTCATCAACAGCAGGTCCATTATTCAAATCGAAATCCCTATGGACAGTTACTTCACTATTAAGAATCCCAGACAATGATTTTATAGGCTGCATAGGGACATCCAGTCTACGACTATACCCAGTTGAGTGATTACCCAAATCAGCAGGCTCATCAACTCTATTCAAATCAAGATCAAGTCCCCCGGAGGACCGAGTGGGTGGAGAAACCACCATCCCACATGTTAAATCATGAGTACTTGTAAGGTCCAGTGCGGAGTCTGTGCCCTTAGCAAAACTTCGGGAAGCTAGATCCTGAAGGACTCTATCATCAGGTACATTCAAATCAATATCCAAAGGAGGACGGCTTTGTTTCCTAGTACTAGCATCAGCAATAGTGACGTTACTTGTAGCCAGAGGCATATCCATAATCTTTCTGGGTTCAGCTGGCCGGAATGCACTTGTGGCTGCTGATCCCTTCCAACCAAGTGCCCCTTTAGTCCGCAGAAGGTCATCTGGGGGAACAAAAGGCCCTTTAGCAGCAGCAGCAACAGTAATTGTAGAAGGGACGCCGCTAGACATAGAAGAAACAGGGAAAGGCAATGAGCTAATTAATTGAACAGGAGCTGAACATCCTGATGCTGTCAAGTTATTAGGATCTCCAAATTTCCCCTCATCTGCATTAAAACCTTCATTCAAGTCAAATTCTACTTTTGAATCTTTATCTGTACCACCTGTAACAGGAGCATCTCTAGTAGCTGATGTCCCTTCTTCAGCTTCATCTGCCTCTTCACCGGTCAAATTAGACCCCCTTGGCCTCATAGATTGTTCTGTTTCCCTTACAGTAGGTGATACACAAGGAGATGGTCCAGCACATGGTTCATTACCCTCATTATCTTCTAGCTTCTGCTCCACAAGCTCACCTTTCTGGGCACTGACAGCTGAAAGAACAAATACAATTAATTACCAATTTTAATTATGAACGAATATTAAAAGGGAAAAGAAAAAGACTTCAATAAATATGTACTTTGTATTTAATTAAGAGATCAATAAGAGAAACATTACTTTCCCATTCACCAGTATGACTAGGTGCCTTAGTCTCAACATCCTTCTCAGCCTTCACTTCATTAACATTTTCGAAAACAGTATCTTTACCAAATCCAGGAGGCAAAGCTTCTTTCTCAGTTCCTTTGGGGGAATGTTCAACAACCGGTGACTTCTGGTGAGTCTGTGAACTTCTTTCTGAACCTTCAGAGACATTTTTCTTATTGTCAACATCAACTTCAACAGAAGGTACAGATGAAGATCCTAGAACAACTTCTTTCTCAACTTCTACAAATGGATCTATGACTTTATCTTCATTGGCCACAGAAGAGCACCATTTTTGTTTAGTATCCAAACTGCTATCGCCATCCACTCCACCTGCCTTTTTCTCCAGATGCTCTTTGCAATCTCCAATATCAGTAGTTCTCTCCACAGTGCTTGCAGAGGGCAGGTTGATTAAAGCGGTGGTTACATTTTCCTTTAATTCATCATATTCAAGACATGGGTCTGCAGTGTAGGGAATACTTGAAGACGTTAAATTTTCATTCAGCTCTCTAGATTTTTCTTGAGAGGAACCAATCTTGCTGTCTGCATTCTTAGCCCATGAATTACCACCAACTGCCTGCTTCAGATGCTCATTGGCACTCTCGACAGACAGATTTTGATCTCGGACAACCTCATCCCCAGAAGAAGGTTTTAGTTTTGTATCATTTCCAGTGTAAGAGAGCTCAACAAGGGAGGTATTTCTGTGTGGAGAATCTATCAGTGAAGCCACATCCACTCCAGTAGCCACACTAGCAAGCAGATTCATTCCAGCATCATCTCCAACAGGCATGGACACATTTGATTCAGAGAACTTGACACAACTATCAATTAGAGCATTTATGGAGCTGAAAGAAGGCTCCTGCACTTTCCCTGATTTATGTTCATTTCCAGAAGATGAAGCAGTTTTCGTAACTTCATTTGTTTTCCTAGCATCGTCTCCAGTCCTACAGTTTTCTTCATCAGGAACAGCTGCAGGTGAACCATCACCCTCATCAAACTCTGTTAACATGTCTTTTAAGTCATTGCTCTGCCATGATTCAGTATTCGCATCAGTAGCAACAGTAGTCCGGTAAGTATCATTCTTCTCCTTCAAGTTACGATCAAATTGTTCTTGCGCCTCTGAAAGCACAGGAGAAGACGCCCTGCTATTCATGACTGAGTGATCTTCAAGAGATCCTCCACTGGCACTTTGTACTGGACTTCTACCTCGATTTGGGATCTTAACAATGAACTTATGACTATTAGACTCGGCCATAGGAGCATCCACAGCCTTTTCACACATTAAACCAGACTCTAATATTTTTTCTGAAGCAAGATTTCTGTGTAAAGAAGAATTTTTGCCTGATCCAGTTTCCTTTAGAACACCAGATGACCCTGGTAAACCGTTATTGGATTTCCGGTGCCGGGAAGAATTACCCGAGATCTTAGTCACTGATCCAGAACCAGCTGCAGAACTTCTTGCATCCTCCTTCACATAAACTCCGCCAGTCTTTGCATGGTCACTAGAACAAGACTGACTATTGTTGTGGGACTGACTCGAACTGCTGCTTTTCTCATCCTTTGCTGTTGTTTGAGGATCAGAGGTGCCAACAATAGTTGCACCTCGTGCCTGCACATCTTTTAAATTTGCACTGGCAGAAGCAGGCGATATTGCTGCCGTCATAGATCCCACCGATGCAGAAGCAAACTTGGTTGCAGTCTCTCCTTGAGCAAACTTAACCGAAGCAGTTTTAGAGGCAGAAAGCTGAGTGGCTGAACTCTTCACGGCAACCTCAATTGACCCAGAATGCTTGCTTGCACTGTGAGAAACATCCGAAAGTCGAGACCTTGCAGACCAGGGAACACCATGAGATGAGACACACTTGGCATCCATCTCAGCCTCAACTCTTTTTTTCCATGTATCAACTAAACTCCTTGCTTTCTTCTGTATCTCTATGTTCTTATGAGTACGCAAATGATTCACAGACTTACCAATGTTACACATCTGTAATGCTGTGAGATTTACAGGTAGCTTATCAAGTGCTCGGAATAAAGTAAAAAGAAAATCATCAACTGATCTATCATCCTTGGAGCCACTACCATCAATCTTCCCTTTGTGGAATTCCTGGAGCCATTCATCAAAAACGCGCAAACCTCTGAGCTGAACAAAACGATTAAGACAGTCAAACTTGTCTGTAGCTGATATTACACTGGCAAGCATTGACCGGCTCACCAAGTCTATTTTCTTTTCATTTCTCTCAGACACCATGAGATGAACTAATTTCTCAACATCTTCATAATCTTCTAGGCCCCCTTTTTCAGCAATCTTTGCAATCTCAAATTTTAAATTAATTTCTCGTCTACCATGACCAGAATCCCCATCATCTATTTTACTAGTGCGTTCCCGTTTGATAAGCTCGGAGCCCTGATCACCACGCTCCCTTTTCTTTCCCTTACCCTGAGAAGGAAATGATGAAGCAGTGTTCTGTACACTCTCTAAACTAGGTTTTAGCTGTGATGTTGATGTTGGACCATTCACTGGCTTTGGTGAACATCCATCAGGCTGGACTGTAGCATGCATTTCTAAGCGCGTCTTATATAATAGCTGATCTACTTCTTCTTGTTGTTCCTGTAAAAGGAAAAGACATCAATTACAGAAGTTCAAATTTAGTGTATTTTACATACCTGAAAGAGCATCTACAACTCACATTAATATAATCTTGGTCAGTTAGCCACCATAAACACTTGTTTGTAATATCATAAACTCGCCGGCAAACAAATGAGCAAATCCCTGATGGAAGTTCAATGTCTTTGGGAAGAAATGCAACTTTACACCGATGGAGTAATGATGCAGCAGGAATCTCATCCTTATGAAAAGAATAAAAGATTTCGTTTGGCGCAGCTTCCAACAGGATGCCTTCACCAAGCTTTACTTCAGCAGGTCGATAAAGCCAATTTACACCCAACTTTAACTTATTTTCTTTGCTAGCAGTCAGACAACGAATTATTCCAATGAAAGGTGGAGAATCTAGAGGTGGTTTGAAAAGAGCACAGTCACCAACACTGATCTCGCGTCCATCCTATTAGGGGGAGACCAAGTAGGCAAACTTCATCAGTGAGAATATATATATAAACAATTTGGAAAAATAAAAAATAAAAAAGGAAGAAGAAGCTTGATCAACAACTAAAACTTGCATTAAGCAGTTACTTTTGAAAAATATCAACTTAGCTTCATAGACTAACAACCTAACAGCAGTGCAAATGGTGACCAAGGTTTTCAGAACCAAACCAGTAGTTGAACCAGTCAAGCCACTGGTTCATCAGTCTGATCAAATAGATCATTAAAAATTCATAAAAATAAAAATTATTAAAAATAAAAAATCTGGTTCAACCAGTTTTTTAGCCCGGTCCATACTGGTTCCCGGGTGCACCGGTTTGATGCCTATCTCCGGACCAGTACCCCGGCTGGTTCCCTGTCCGACCAAGGGGTCCGGTCCTGTTCAATCAAAACAAAAGGTAACTGAATACAGACAGAACAAACATAAAAGACACCTGCAGAAAAAGAAGCATATGACGACATTTCAACCATAATTTGTAAATCAATTATAATACTATATGAGCAAATTCCACAAGCCTTCACCACTAACAGGAACAAGTTTCGTATGCATTCAAAACTTGCTATACTCTTCAGGGAAACCTTTATACATCTACAACCAAGGAAAACTTGACACTAGACATACCGAAAATGTGTTATTACGCACGCCTCTTTAAATCCTTGGATATATTTAAGATGTTGCTTCAACAAACACCGTTATCATATAAATATGGCTCCATTAAAGATGTCCAATACATTTCTCTAAACCAATTTATGACATATTTACCAGAGAAAACACCAAGCATAACAAAAATTATGCTCCATCTCAATCATATACAAGCATGTTAAGACCTTATTATAAATGGGAAGACCAATACACTTGCTTCATATAGGACAACTAACATTTTACATAACTGGATGCATCAAACGAAACTCGCAAGACTTGCCTTATACAGAAAGACCTTAGAAGTTAGAAGCAAATATTGCATTTACCACATTCCGGGTCATTATTGAAGCAATAACTCCCCACAAACTATAAAAATTGGCCAGCATACCTTCAAATTGAAAATTTTGAATCAAAGAACTTATGAAGTACAAACTTGCTACCTAGCACTTAAGAAAGTAAGAACCTGTTGCCTAGGTCAATCCACACTAAGTAACAATATCTACTCTGATTCCTTGGTAATAAAAGTGCATTCACCTTTAGCAAGAGTAATAAATTTTTAAATGGTTAATTACTATTTCCAGTCTCTAGAACAATAAAAAAGTAACAATTTCTTAATAGACTTAAATCAATTCATGATTCAAGCATCCAAAGTATAGAAATTCCAATAATTTGAACAACAATAACCAGGTGATTACCATCTCTCCCTCCAAGATGATGAACCAGAAACTATTTCCTTTTTTCTCAAGCTCTTCTAAATTGGAAAATTATTCCAATATAATTAAATATCATAATGCTCAATATTACTCCTTAATCATCATTACTCTTGAAAGTTGGCAAATTGCAAAATTTCAGGTTATTTCTATCTCTGAAACACTTTCTGCCCAAAACTCCTTTCAGCTACGACGAAGAAAAACCACCTCGTGGCATGCTAAGCAAAGTCCACAATTAAAAATTTCAGATAAGCTAGCTGAAAATTTCAGCTGTAGAATAGCTTCTAGAGGAGAAAATGAAAAAGAAGTTATTCTTGGTATAAATAATTTTGCACACAAATTTTATTTTAGGACAAATAATTTCATCCAAGGAGAGATGCGTTTCCCTATCTTACCCAACTTATAATCTAGTGCAATCGCTCTCCACAGCTCCAACACTATATGATCCACAAAATCAAGGCAAACAAAAATGTCTTGCACATATACCTCTGTAAAACAATCAACCCGAAACATTAAAACTTAAATGCCTTCATACAAATTAGTCCAAAATTCGAAAAATCTCCAAAACAATCCAAACAGTTGACTAAATTTTACTCCAAACGAGCACAACAAATCATCCACAAATTTGGAACCAAGCCAACAAAATCCAAGAAAAATCACGACTATTTCAATACTTCCCATCAATCAAGACACCATCTCAAAATTCTCAAGCAAAATCGAACCTCCTCGTTTACCAAAATCAATATGATAAAGCCCCTCTCACCAAATCACCTGATAAACAATCCAACAAGCCAACAAAAAGGAAAACCTAGAAAATAATGAAAAATCTAATACAATCAAATCAAATTAAGTAAAATAGCTTTAGAAAGTTATACCTTTGAAAATGAATTAACAGTGAAGGAAGAAGAAAAAGAGGGCGAAGCAAAACCATCACCACTCAGAACCTCCGTTGCACGTGTAGGGACTGTCCACATCTGCCGTACCTTTTTCCTCTCCTCATCTCCTCCCCGCCCATGCATAGTCTTGCATTTTCCCCTTCGAGTACCATCAATCCGCCCTCCTAATATCTATCTTTTTTCCCCTCTTGAATTCCAGTTTCCCTTCTTTCACCAACTCAAGCCCTAGATCCACCCCAACCTTAACTCTGTCAGAGATGAGAAATCTCCCCTTAACCAAACCCTAATTTCCCCGATCACAAATCTAAAAACCTAATTCCCTGTAACCGTGTTTCTCCCGTTTGCCCAATCTAATTCAACCTTAGATCCGCCCACTGCGTTCGATTCCTTAAGCCGCCTTTTGATCTACAGAGGTAAATAAAAAAAGAGAGAAGCTTAAAATTAAAAAGAATAAAAAATTTGCTCTAAATCTATAGAGAGAGATATATAGAGAAGGATGGCAAAAGAAAAGGTGCACTTTGGTACATGGTAGGCAGAACGGGCAATGGGTTTGGGCAGATCGGGTAGTTCGGGCGAGTTCTTAACAACGGCAAGATAAAGTCACGGGCTGTGACAGAATTAAGATAACGTTTGTGGGATTCTGTAATGGGACTCGACGACTAGATATAAATTTAGAAAGCGTTGACTGATAGGTGTGCTTACCAAGGGAAAGGAAAAGTTCACTTTTTATTTATTTTTTCATTTTTAAGTAATTTTAGGCATAATTGCAAATTTCTCTTCCAACATTTGAGTGTCTTCTTTTTTAATTTCGCCTTTGTTCTTTTTGTTTGATTGCACTTTGTAACTCTTTTTTCTTTTTCCAAATCGATCAATTTTGGATTGACCTCAACTGACATGTGTGAGTGACGTGGTATTTGTAACACCAAAAGCTTCGAGTCTATTTGAATGAGCAGTGCATTTACGTGTGATTAATGTAAAAATAATGGTGACGATGAAATTAAATATTATAGCGTGGGATAACAGAAAAGCTAAATTCATAATATTAGAAATAAACACCATTTAAAGGAGCCCAATTTTCCTCCAGATTAAAGTACTGTCCCAATTTAGAATGAATATGGGATTTGGTTCATTAAGTCGAAGTCGATTTTCCTGACATCTGATCTTGTTTTGATTTGTAGAGCTACAGACTCTTGAATTGTGCCAACTTGTTCTTTCATGGTGATGTTAGCTTGCATCCTAATGGATCTATGCCTATAGTTGGATTTGTAGAAGTGACCATTTCTTTTAGAACAAAACGGTGCGTTTCATTAAAAGATAGCATAGTACACGAATGAACCAACAAAACGTAAAGGACACCGTGAAAACATAACAACAAGGGTACAAGATTACGTCGTGTGAAGGTAAAAATCAGCAGATTGAATTTGGAGACCAATTGTCAGTCATTGATATTCCTGGAGACTTCCACTAGAGAAAGCAAGTCTTTGGGAAATGAAAAAACTTCAGATGCTCGCTTCCATAATCCAAAAACCTAGCCTCATGCAGCCTTCTTCTCCCATCAAACCATGAAACCAGAAAACCCATGATGAAAAGCAATTTTCGAATTCATGCAGTGGGCTTCCCTAGCCCAACCTGGTGAGAGATGCAATGGGGAGCATCCTCCATCCATAATTGTTCTGTGTCGGCCGTGTTGAGAAAGAAAAGCAACCAAGGCCTCAACTGTGAAGCATAAATGCCCGAAACTTCTCCCTCGAAATCCCTCTAAGGCATCAAAATTGATCTTATAGACACCTAAATTGGGAGGAGCCTAAGGCTCATAGCGTCATGGACCGAGAACAAAAATAGATGGACAATCACGACACACGTGTAGGACTATCTCCTCGCCCTGTTGACAAACCAGACATAGGCCATCGGAAGAAATCTTGATGACGTATTTTGACACAACTATCACGAAATCATGATAAACGGACGTGATCAAAATTAGGTGTCTATGCACGTGACACTCCAATTAATTAAGTAAAACTGCACAAAACAAATAATATTTAATATCTCACTTAGTATCTCCGCACTTCAAACAATACTCTCAAAATGAAAAAAAAATTACAAGTATAGAAAGTTCATCAATACGTCATCTCTCCTTACCAATGTGAAACTCCATTTCACCAAAACATATCATCTTGAGAAATGTCATTTTATAATCTTCCCTCACCTTGGGGGACAATTATTATATATATGATAATTTTATCTAGGTCAACCACATTGATTATAAAAGAGAACAAGGATGAGTTCACCTTACTTATAGTTGAGAGGCTATCTCGTTCAAAAGAATTGCTTCGCCAAACATTGCATGATCACCATATTTAAGTTACGTCCTTGTACAACATCTATTTATTGCATGCTTAACACGTGGACAATCATACCAAACTCAATTAAAGACTCCATAGCAAGACATCAAAGTATCAAATTACATCCAAACACGTGTTATGACCCCACCATAACTCTGTTACTTGTTCTCCTTATCCATACATCCATCTAGAGGGCCTTCGTCAAGCCATCATTTTTATTGGTTATCATTTTAAAACATTCAAAATACTTAAAACTTTGTCGAACTCTTCGAGAATAAAAGATCTAGTTTTAAATCTCATAACAAGGTAATTCTCAGCAGTTTCATGTGAATAGCCACCAACCTTTATCATCAAATCTTATATAAAAAATACAACATGAAAAAAATTGAGCATAACTTCCTAATGCAAATTAGCATAACACGGATATTTCAATTTCTTCCTAATGCAAATTAGCATAACACGGATATTTCAATTTCTTCCTAATGCAAATTATAGATATATCAAAATTTATAAAAATACAAAATATGTTAAATACCACTATAACACGATTATAAACAACTAATTTTGTTCAAGACTTTTTATTGATTTTATAATGATCGGACTTATATGGGCTTTATATGAAATTTTGGACCAAATCATTTAAAAAATTAAGGACTAAACTGAAATTTGAAGTTTTAATCAAGGATTAAATTGAACTGTTCAAAAAAAAAAGAGAAGGCATACTAAAACGAGTTTCATCTGCTTAAGTTTAAGGTCAAGGAATAAATCTCAAGACTATACATGAATTTTGATTTAATATGTAATTTTATACATACAATTTTGATTTGATTCAATTCTCACAAATTATTAACATAATTATTGATATAGCATTGTTTTGTATTTATATATTGCATACACAAATAATTATATTTATTTAATATAAAAATAATTTGATGTATTTATTTAAATAATTGAATCAAAATTAAAATTTCATGTATATATTTAAACTATAATAAAATTTTCATATATATAATTATCCCAAATAAAAATTTATGAATTAAATTATATATTAACTTAAATAACTTTGATATTTGTCCCTTAAATTAATTTATAAATCGAATCAGATTATTTCCGATTTATTTGTTCATGTTAACAAAAATCAAACTGGGTGGCGCGTCTTGATAGATATCCAATTTTGTTTTGTCTTAGAATAAACCAATTAGAAATTCAGTCCCATGTTTTTCCTAGCTTAGCCCTTTTAAAATATTGACATTCAAGCCCAATATATAAATTCAGTATCCCTTGTCGCCCATTTCTTTTTTCAATTTTCTGCTGTTTAGTTGATAAAAGGAATTTTTAATTATTTAATAATATTTCAATAATTTTTTATGTTATTAATAAATAATTTTAATGATTTTTTTACTCAAAAATTTAAGAGTTTGAGTTTAAAATTTAAAGTTCGGAATTCAAGATTTAAAGTTATTCAATATAAAAGAATTATCAAATTTATGTATAAAAAAATTTATTAAAATATCATTAAATAATTAGAAAAAAAACCGAGAAAAATAATTTGATTTAAGTAATTAGAGATCAATAATTATTTTCACAATTATCATTAATTGTGATTAAATATTTTTCTTTTTTACCAACCGTAATGTAAATTTTACTAATATGAGATTACAAATAGAAATAAACTTTGTATCAAAATTATTTTTCCCTGTTATAAGAAGTGGATTATAATCTATTTTGAAAATAAATCATTTGAGTAGCTCATCCAAACCAACACTCAATGGTACAAGACAAATTGATTCACATCACTACTCTCCCTTGTGAGTAGATCTTTGCATGTGTTATGACATGTACACAAAGGAATAGGATCAAAGGGCACAAAAAAGAAATAAAAATAAATGAACCAACAATTATGCTTGAAATAGGTTCATCTCCCAACCTAAAATTCAAGTTTTACTATTGGATTCAGTTAGAAGGGTGGTCCATTGAATAAGTAAATATTGAATTGGCATGTTTTAAAGATCTAACAACTTACACATATCATAGTAAATAAAATACCAAACCGCAAGCAACATTGTAATACTGAACAGCATACTACTATTTTTAAAAAATATATTACAAGTACTAATAATTTTAGAAGTAGGAAGAGAATAAGTAGGTGGGAGGTCTGAGCTAGACCATACATATTACACAAACAAACATTTCATTTTTCCCCTTGAGCTTGAAGGCTGCAACACATATTGGGCAAAGAGGGGGCGAAGTCAAGTTTAAGGGCACTTGGTAACGTTTCCATGGGTGGTCATGTCAGTATAGCAGGTCCCGCAGACCTCCCTGTTCCCTGAAGTCCCCGGTGGCACGCACTTGCACCTCAAGCAGCAAGTCCCACACGCCCTGTTGCATCTATTTGGCCTCGAGTGTTGACTGCATCTTTTCTTGCATAATCCTCCACAATCTGCCAACCATTTCCAAACATGAGAACAGTAATAAGAGGAAGCGCTACTCACAACATCTAGCTAATTAAACCCACCAATCTCTTGCATCAGCCTTCTGTTTCCGCCTCTAGTAACCAAAGAACCCACCTGAAGAAAGCAACAGCAGTTTCAGTGAACCTACACAGCACAGAAAGCAAAATTTTGTGGACATATTTTTTCTCTAGAATATACCTCACCGACATTGGTTATATCTTGTTCTGCCTTCAGATCAGATGAAACCTACATTGAAGACGGTCACATGTAATTTATAAAGAGGTTAAAACTTAAACCCAGAAAGCAAAACTTGAAAGCTAATTTACCTCTGCAAGGCAGAGTAGTAGGACACCTAACGCGAGAAGCATACGGACTGCCATGGCTGCTATGTTTTTGAAGTGAGCTTAGTACAAAGTCTGCTTAACATGGCATTCATCTTTATAGTGGTCTTCTTCATGGTGACCTTACTTAACTGGACATTCAATTTCATTGTTATTACCACTAGACCACCATTTCGGCTTTGGATAAGTACAAAGATTTGGTAAGCTCAGGGTGTGGTGTTGGTCTATTCCATGGGTTTGGTTTAAAAAGAAATTTCTTGAACCTAATTACGGTGGGTGAAATTTATTAAAATTAACTTAATTAAGCGATTAGTTTTTAAGTTAAAAAATTAGTTGATTTGTGATGAGTTTTTTTATGGGATTCAAACAGTTATAGTTTGAAATGTTTACATAACGTTTGAAGAGTTATCTTTTAATTTTAAAATATATTTTAAAATATTCGATTTTAAGTTTAAAAGTTTAAGTTATAATTATTTTTAATGAAGATTTTTTTAACAGAATTTTTGAAGGAATTATTACGAAAAATTATGAGTTTCGACCTTTAATTTGAATTTAAATTATATTTTATTTTATTTTTAGGTTTAATTTTATTATATATGGGTCCAATATATATTAGATTTATTATTTTATTATTTATTTATTCCAAATTTTAGGATATTTTTAAGTATTTAAAGTTGTTTAAGAGCTTTATGTTTCTTAGTCAACAAGAAAATTTAGTTCTATTAAAACTAGTTCTTTTTTAGATTAATAAGATTTTTATTTTAATGTAATTAGTTAGCCTATATAAAGGTCTCTTCATTATTTATTAGAGATAAATCTTAATTAACGTATTTCAACTCTTTGAATTATTTCTCTTTGTGAGATTTTTCTTTTATTTACAGTTGATTATGAAAAATTAATTTTAGTGTAATTAGCTTGTTAAAGATCATTCTTTAAAGGGTTTCATAGGACATTGACTTTTCATCATTATTGATTGTTTTTATTGAAATTTTGTTTTTTTAAGAGAAACAATCTTTTCATCATTCATCTTATTTTTGTTTTCTTTCATCATCCAATTTATTAAGGGATTAATTTTTGAATGATTGATTGGAGTTACAACGAAAATTTTGAATCTATATAAAATTATATCAATATATTTATCGATTTACCAATATCTATATGAATTTATCAAAATATCTAACATTTTACCAAAATAACTAAAATTTTGGATTTATTAAAATATTTAAAACTTTACCGATATTTATATTGCTTTACCAAAATAATAAACATTTTGGATTTGCCAAAATATCTAAAAATTCACCGATAGATCTATTGACTTACCAATATTTATATAAATTTACCAAAATAATTAACAATTTATGACATTTTACCAAAATTGGTAAAAGTAAACTTCAAGGGTCGACCTACAAACTTTTTCTTTTTATATAATAGCCTATAATAGAAGAGGCGTAAATTGTTATTGCGGACAGCTGTTTGTGCTCTGTACTCCAACATCGTACTGGTGTTATTGTACCAAAGTATTTACTCTATTAATTTCTTTTTAACCCATAATGTAATTTACATCTAACCTTTGTTAATCTCCTTTTCGAGTGAGTGTTGGTCCATATCTTGCTGGATGATGAATGCGGCTTACTAATTAGGGTGTAGCCCTCTTCTTCTATCAGAATTAAAATTTATGTGCATAAAACCAAAACTTTATTTATATAACACTATATTTTTTTAATATTACGTTATAAACTATATAAAATATACAAATTTAAAATTTATCTTATATTAATTTAAGGTGCTTAAATCAAATTGAATCAATTTAAGTAATAACTAGTCGAAGTATTAATTTAAAAAAGTTTAATACGAATAAATTATACCCGATTATGACTCAATTTTCTTCAAAAATTTAATAATTTTTTAATCAAACCATCAAATTGATGACATCGATGTTCCAGCACCGATTGAAATTAAAAAACATTGAATGTTAACAAGGATGGAGATCCCAAGAGCAAGCACACTGACAACAACTTGTTTGGGGAATGGGAAGAGCAGTTTGCGCTGTTCAACATCGGCGTCTCTATTCCAGCTGGGGATTTCATGACTCCTGATGACCCTATCCATTCCAGCTTCTCAAACCCTGGCCTGCATTGTTTTGGGAGCACAACCCCGACATTATTTTAGACACTGCCACACGTTATTTTCATGTTTCTTCACATCTATTTTTCCCCACGTTTCTAATCAAATGATATATTAAATAATTTATTTTTATTACAATCCTTTTATTATTTAATTAAATATTATAAAAATAAAATATCAACATTTAAAAATTGAATCAAACACACACAAAAAGAAGAAGAAATAATCAAAATTTAAATATACTTAACAATTAGAATAAAATAAGTTTAATCAATGGAATAAAAAATCATATATATTTAAAAATGTATACTATTTGAAATATTAGACCAAGGAATGACGTATATCTAACAAAATATCTTGCAACAACCAATAAATTTGATTTTTTGGTTAAAAGAAATAAAAATAAAATTTTAATTACAAACTTTACTTTTTTTTATTTCAGACTGTTTAATATTATTCTCTAATAAGATTCGAATATACTAAAATAATTCATTAAAATAACATTTTACATTTAAATTTCCATTCGACATTGAATAAATTTGATTTTTTAACTTTCAAGTTAGTGCAACATTGAATAAAGTTTGATTTGAAATCCTATATAAATAAATAAATATAATAAAAACTGGTTAAATAAATTGTTACTAAAATTGTTACAATTAGATCCGGTCAACTGATGCATCGGCTAAAAGAAAAGAAAATTTTTGTGTATAAACTACTTGAATAAAAAAAAACCGATTCAACGGATTTTATAATTTTTATACTTTAAATTATGGAAGGTTTGTTATTACTGTAAATTTTAAATTGTTAACATAATACTTTAGCCGCTTGATGCTTTGGATTCTTAACCTTAAAAACGTTATTATTTCTTTAGAATTTGTTTTGAAACTTTGTGAAGTTTCTAGGTATTTTTGCATTATTATAATGTCAATTTCTAATAATTTTAGAATTTAAGTTTTATCTTAAAGAATTTTCTGAATTTTTACCGAAAACTTCTGGACTTTATATTTTTCATATATATATATATATATATATATATATTGAAAATATCTTTTTATTATGACTTAACATTGGCAAATGTAATATTGTTTTACATGTTTCAATCTTTTATTTGGTTATTTATTCACATTATTTTCTTTTTAAATAATTTCTCCATTGTACTCTGGCCAATTTAAATATTAAGTATAAAATATTATATATATACACACACATGCAAATGCACCTCCATCACATACACATTTTTTACTTATATTATAATATCATATATTTTATATAAAAAATTTAAACAACTAGATAAAAATATATAAAGTATTGAAAATTATAACAAATTATTAGGTTAAATAGTCAAAATTTAATGAAATGTTTTATTTTTAAATGTAGTTATTTAAAAGTAAAAATGATTAGATATAGGTAAAATAATAAACAAGAGAAACTAAAAAAAGAAAAATCAAAATCCTTTACTTAGTATTGACTAATATTAACAGCTATGGTCGGTTCAGATCAATACAAAGAGCAAAAGAGTAGGATATTGATAATGTTTAAACTTTTACAATGATACCAGTTCCATATTGACTACACACTATTAAACCTCAAAAAATGAAAAAAAGAAAAGAAAAAGCATCGACCAAGAGGTTGTATTTGTTATGCAATCAACAGCAGTTTGGATAATGGATTCAGGGACAATATGGTAGCCTAATAGCTAATTCCTGAAGGAAAATTAGGTGACAATGCATATCCATATTATCTTGCAAGTGCTACAACATGCGTTTCTAAGCCTGCTTTTTCTGTTTCATCTTTCATAACTAGTTTACAAACTGAGGAAAGAAATACTTTTTAACTTTTTTGTAGAGTAATTTCAATATATTTATGTCTCTGCTAGAAAGAATACCTGGTTTAGATTTTCAGTGATCATTGGATCCACAACCCACAGTAACCAGCCATGCTGCATGATCTTCTCCTACATGTACTCGAGTCAATTCCACATTCCTCATCACTGAAACACCTATGATCGGCACGAGAATCAGGGATGTGGCATACACTCTCAACCTGTTGGACACCATTTCCTGATCTCAAAGCTATTGCAGGACAGACTTGTAGAGACATTGCACTTGCACGTCTTGTTTGCTGGTCACTCTGCACCATAAACACTTGCACACATTTACTTGCTATATCACCAATTAGGATGGTAAAACTTGGTATTTTACGAATGAATTATTAAGAGAAAAGCAGAAGGAAGACCTTTGCATAAGTCCAATTGGTAGGAATGTATGCCTCTGGAAGCTTCTCATGCCAAGAACTTAATATTGGAAGAGGATGACCCTCGGTTGTGAAAATATAATTCCGATCAACCAGAAAAGAATCATCAAAAAGAAGATACAAATATTTACACCTAGAGAAAATGGAAGACAGATCAGGAAAAAGGGCAGATTTGAGGGATGTATTTTTGTATCATTATGGTAGAAAGGCCGAAGATGGAAAGAAATAAATAAAAAAAATGTTATCTTACGTTTCAGCAAGAAAGAAGCTATGTTGATGATCTTCCAATTGCATTGTTGTCACATCTCTAACACTTGCAAAACCACCATTTACTTTGGTGTACAAATTAAGAGAATTGACAATTGATTCGCCAACTTGTATGTACCATGGATCTGTACTTAAAAAGAGTTTTTTTTTTTTTAATTAAATAGTAAATTCATTACTATGAAGAGCTATCAAAACCATCGATCAAATATTAAACATAAGTAGAAGAAAAACTTAGAAGATAGAACTGATAAAAAAGATTGCCGTGCCGACCTTTGGTTGCTTGATAGAGGTAGAATGTGGACTCTGCCAACTCCGGCCGCAGGGGATAATACTTTTCAGTAGGATGTAACATCTGATGGTCCAACAAATACCTACAGCAATTCTATACTTTAAGTTACCATTATTCGGATGGAAAAAGAAAATGATCAACTAACCACTAGTCCCTAGTCATAACCAAAAACCATAAGCTTCAAAAGGTCAAAAACCTTTCCGGTATAACTCCAAATTTCTTCCATACATAAAAGAATTCACGGTGTGATGAATTAGCAGCTCCAATATCCCCAACAAGAACCTAAAACAAGAATTCAAAAATGAAATCACAGGATCCTTTCCATGTAAAATAACTAGGCACCTGATGTCAGGGGCTTCAGTTACTTGCCTGTAAACCAGGCCAAAAGGCTTGAAGACTTGTAAGTTGCCAATATGTTGCTTTTCCTGTCCTCATATCAGCTTCATGGTACCTTTATTACAATAAAATGATCATAACCAGTTAGTACTAATTTGTAAAGCTCTCAAGTATAGTTATTGCAACAGCCAGCTATTAAAAGTTGTTTCTTTAAGAACTTGAGATGTGTCTTATAAATTAAATAATAATTAAATTATAAATTTCTAAAATTCAAACTACCAAAGAGTCATGAAAAATGGTGATAGAGCAAGTCAATAAGATCTACAACAAAAGAAAAAATATCAAAGAGAAAGTAATGTACCACTGGTACTAAGTAAACCCTGGATACCTTGGTCTCTTAGGAAAAATCCTAAAAGCCTTGCGCTTAAGGATTTCAACCACTTCTCTGATTATTGCATGTCATTGCAAATATAAATAGTGAGTAACTAATATGATTCTACAACATAAACTTGTTTTCTACTTTAAAGTTACAAGTTGGTGGAATTAAGCTAGGAAATATATTGTTCACATATTCTGGGTGTTATTTACTTCGGTTGAATATGTAAAAGTGTTTTGAGCGTATAAATTGTGAAAAGTGACAGTGTAGATGAACAAAATATAATGGTTATGGGAGTATGTTGCTCGAATGCAGGAGTAAGGGCAAACATTAGGTACATTCACTTTTTTGAAATTTTCCCTACACCACATCTGTTGGTTACATTACGAACATGGGTGCTTCAGGAACAATAAAGAGTTTTAGGACCCTCCTGCATCAGCAAATGACCCATTTAATTCAGAGGTTGGGAGTACCAGAGCTCAGCCTCAATACATTTAGAAAAAATTCAATATGCGACAACATAACAGAACATTCAACTAAGTTGAAGAAGTGTCATCAATGCAGTACCATGGACCATGTCTGAAATACTTCTGTACTGCAAGATAAGCAGAATGAAACATTCTCCAATAGTCCTCCTTTCCAAAAAGAATATACGCCTTGCATAGATACTCATAGAATGAATCAACCCCTTAGAAAAACCCATTCAAAAGCTAACATCAGAAAGTTGATGACTTAAACAGAAAAGGTTTGATGAAGCAAATCATGGAATTCAATTGAGAAATGTTTCAGATCTGAAATAGAAAATAAATGCTACCCATTTGACCAGATGATGCCAATATATTTAGCAACTCTGTATACCGCATAATAGAAGATCTTGCATGACATCAAAGCACAGATTGCACATACCAGCACCAATGCCAGATGAATATTCAATCCATTCTCCAGTTGTTACATCTAGTGTTGTTCCTAGTAGATTTAAGGAACTGCGCATGCTCCATAGTTTTCGTAGAGCACGTAAAGCTGCAGATTCGTATCTGGGGTCACCGGTTAATCGTGACAATGCTCCCATTTCAAGAATCAGAGAACCTAAACAAAAAAGGAAATTTTGACTATTTAAGGATAACATATTTTATGAAGTACACAGCTTACATCATTCTAATAAGATTCTTACCACACCCTGAAGTGCTTGTTTCAGGTGTCTCATCCTCCATTACTCCGTACTGCCCACAGAATTTTGCATTGATGCGGAGTCATATATCCTCTTAACAAACATAATCAACAGACATATTCATACTTCCAAGAAATTAAAAGGTGCATTTCAGATTAAAATATCATGTGAGATCAGGGAAGTCTCAAACATGCCAGAAAGAGAGAATCAGCAAGTATCAAAGTGTCTTAGCTTTTCTAGAGGTTGTTTGCTACATGGTTTAGCTGCACCACTTTTTAAGCACATTTGCTATTTTAACTTGCAGTTTATTACCACCACCAAATGTCTACATGCAATACTAACCATCAGAATGTATCTTATATTTTGGAATTCAATACATGTTACAGATATCACTAGTGTGTTTCCGGTACTACCTTTAAGTTAACCCAGGCATATGGTAACCCAGTTGGTGTATCAAAAGAAGGTAAAAAACGGCGCCCCAAATCTTCAGCAAGATTAAGCAGCTGGTTTTTGTAACACCCTTGAACCAACCTGTTTGTGGAATCAGTTGCAAGAATATGAGCAGAAATAAGTCCTCCAAGAACTCTTATGTTGCACTACACAATAGAAGTCAAGTGAAAAGGGATGTAATTAGAAATGCATCATGTAAGTTGACCTCGCTGAGAATGTGACCTACAACTCTAAAAGATAGAACCATAGATCCCATAACAGTAAGTTTCAAATATAATAAATTAGATTATGAAAATCTTAAACAAACCCATCCTACTTAATTCTCTCTGCGTAAGGTACCATATTAGATACCTCAAAAAGATTTATCCTGGCATCAATGTTGAAATTCAGGTTTTCAGATAGCCATGTAACTGCCCTTTCAAATTCTGTGTTATTTCCCATGATAACAAGGCTGAGAAGAGCAGAAAACTAGTATCAGAACAAGGACTCGGCATAAGACTTGGCAAAATTCAGACATGCACAAGCGAATATATAGGTGGTTTGATTCACAGCATTCACATTTTGCTTACAAATTTGTTTTAGGTAACAGGTCATACCTGGACAATGATTCAATAAGTGTAAGGGCAGATCCACTATAGTTTCGCGGTAAGTGTTGAAGCTGCAAATGAAAGAATAAATTGTTAGTATTCCATTAAGTACTGTTATTCTCAACTAATAATATATTACCTTTAAATTTCCAAGCTCGCTAAGAGAGTCTGTGAAGCTTTTGGTAAGAGGCTTCAACTCATCATGCTGTAGAGAATTGAATGTAATTCAATATGAAATGCGAGAAATAATAGTCTGGCTTATTAAAATGAAAACACGGACTGACCGGGAACGCGTGTTTCATGTAGTTTTCATATGCATGATAGAACCTGCAAAAAAAAAGGCCCAAAAATTATATAAAAAATAGATGCCAAATCCAGAAGCACAAAATTCAGGTAATTGGACAATTTCAATCAGAAATTATTCTTCCTTTGCTTACAAAATAATTTCATTCCCAGGATGCAAAGTTCTCAAGTTGAAGGAAACATGCGTTGGTTGTATCAATTTCAAAAAAAGTGAATAAACATATAAAATTTTCTTTTCTACTACATTTCCTCGGGAACCAAACAGAAACAACCAAAGGGAGAGGAGGGGAGGGATCCAAATTGACCATTGACCAATACCCATTAATCCAAACACATAAATATCAAACACCCATGAATCAACATCGGAATTTGATCATAAAAGAAATTGGGAATTTGGGCTTACATTTTTCTAACTTTCTCTCTCATGTGCCTCTTCTTAGCAGCCCAGGGGGAATCAAGCTGAGACATGGAAGGAGCAATGAAGGCGGGTGAAATGAGGAGGAAGAGGACAAGCCAAGCTCCATAACTGCGAGATAACAGCATAGTCTGGTCTTGGGTTGAATTTGGACAAGAAAGCGAGATTGTGAGAGAGGCGAATGAGCTCGGTGGGTGCCGCTGTAGATCCGGGAGGATTTGTTTGAAGCTAATATTACTTCAATGTTGGAACAAATGCGAATATTTATCAGATTTGAGATATTTTAATTCATTATACAAATGACTCGGATTGCAAATAACTGACCATTTACAATTTGCTAACAAACTGAACAGCATTTTTTTTGGTTTTATAGTAATTTAATATTTTACTGAAGTAATAAAAAGTAAATGAAAAAAATAAAATGATACGTTAAATATTTACAACAATTTAAAAGAAATTAAATAAAATTAATCTCATGTTATAAAATAATAATAATAATATAAAGAACACAAGGATAATAGATGAGAATAAAGAGAGAATATGTATTGTATTCTATATATTTCATCCCATATACAAGTAGTATACTCCTCTATATAGATAGGGAGATTCAACTCTTCATATTCTAATACATAAATAGGAAAAAAGTAGTTACAAGAATATGAAAGGTTAAATAAGATGAAAGGTTCAAGGTCAAGGGAGATGAAAGATTGAATATCCATTTAATAACATTCATAACACTCCCCCTTGGATGTTCATTGTATAAAGGATATGTCTCATTAAAAATTTTACTAGGAAAAACCTTGTGGGACAAAAATCTAGTGAAGGAAAAAAGAGTACATAATCCTTTAATATATAGTATATCACAACCATATATATATTGTGAATGAATTTACTCTCCCTCATGTAACCATCACTTAAGATCTTTGAAACAACGAAATCCAATATTGAAAATTAATTTCTCAAATGTAGTAGTAATTGTTTGTTTCATACAACGCCAAGAAATTGCAGTACCGCCATATCTGAAAACATAACCAGTTTGTGATCGAGCATTGTAAGGATCAGATAAGTACCCTGCTTATACAAAACCAACTAATTATGTTTTGGATAGGTTAGGAAAAAGTAAATTCATATCTCTTGTACCTTGAAGATAACAAAAAAACATGCTTAACTTCATTCCAATGTCTTCAGGTTGAACAAGAGCTAAATCTTGCTAATAAGTTAACAACAAATGTTATATCAAGTCGTGTATAACTAGCAAGATACGTCAATGCACCAATAGCACTTAAATATAGTACTTCAAGACCAATAAAATATTCATCATTTTCCCGAAGACAAATAACTAGTATCATTGAAAAATGATAACGTATTATAAAAAAAATAATAGATAAAGGATGGATATGAGAATATGAGAATTTGTTTAATTTGATTGAGTAATGTTCTCGAGAACCTGAATTAGCTGCTTTTGATAGATTAAAACCTTCTGGGAGTTTCATGTAAATGTTATTATCAAGTGACCATATAAATAGGCTGTAACTACATCCATTAGGTGTAAATCAAGCCCTTCTCTTATTTCCAAACTAATCAATAACCTAAAAGTAGTTGCATCTACCACAAGAGAGTACGTATTTTCATAATCAATACCATGTGTCTTGTGAACATTCTTGTTACAAGTTAATTCTATATATTATGATTTGTATTTTTTTTTCGCTATTATGCTAACATGTACTCTCCTTAGCTTTACACTTTCTGGGTGTTTGGACTTTTTGTTCGAGAGACATTTCATAAGTTATAATAGAAACACTTATTTATTGTTGATGACTTGTTCTCATCTCAATGCTTTCAAGTATATTTTCATTCAAGATCCTCACTTTTCCATAATATTGAAGTGTTTTACGTATATTATCGTTGTCGAAACCAACTCGAAAACGGGGCTTCGAAAAATCATTTTAATATTTTTTTTAAAAAAAGGGAGTCACCACCAATCTTTTATTTTGGGTGTGATTGGATCACCACAAAACGTTAAAAAACGTTTTAAAAAGTCGGTCTTCGAAATCCAGAGAAACAGGTTCGGGAATCGGTTACGTATGAGGAAGGATTAACACCCTCATACGCCCAAGATTGGTACCACATGATTATTTTCGGGTCTTGTTTTATGAAAACAGTGAAAATTCGAGTCAAGTTTAAAATGCGATGTTTATTTTAAAAGGCTTTGTAATTTCAAAGCAAATTCTTTTAAGAAAATTCATCCTCGTGTTTCAAATCTCTTATGAGAACTAGAAGTCGTGTCCAACACATTAGGGCACTATATTCTCGGAGTTTCAAAATTGAAGGATGTTTTGAGACATTTTAAAGAGAGTATTCTATTGCGTGAATTATACGAAATTCACACCCAGCACGTTAGGGCATGATGTTTCGAGGTTTTCACACGAAAGGACATTATTTCATTTTTGTCTTAAAATTCTTTGTATATAGATATGTAAAAACTGAATGATGTTTCGGAAACTTTTGAAGAGGATATTCGATTCACATGAATTACGAAAATCACACTCAACACATTAGGGCGTGATTTCTCGAGGTTTTCACGCGAAAGAATATTGCCTCGTTTTGTTTTTAAATCACTCGTGATATATAGATAGATATATTTTGAGAATTTAAAAATTTCGTATTGAATTTAAAATGCAATCCTCAGACACATAGTTTAAGAGATTCGAATATGGAATACCCGTTTACTTTGATTTTCGCGGAGAATTAAAATCATGACCAACACGTTAGGCCACAATGTTCTCGGAATCTCGGAGTTAACAGGTATAAAAAATCTTAAAAGAGGATATTCGACGCGTGTGAGGTATACGAAAAATCACACCCGACACGTTAGGGCATGATTTCTCGAAGCTTTCACACGAGAGGGACATTGCCTCGTCTTTAAAATTACTTTGAAAATGAACATGTAAGTTTAAAAGAGCAAATAGCAATTAATAATAGAAATTAAATACGAGGCATGATAAACGGAATGCAAAAATGTAAGATGTAGGTGCATAAGGATTTAAACAAATGCAAATAATGATGAGGAAGAAAAATGACGCAATCAGGATTGAAAAACGGGACCTTTGGATGCCCGGGGGTAAAATGGTAATTTTTAGGAAAATCGAGGTCAAAAATGAAATTTTGGAAAGTTTAGGGGTAAATGGTAATTTTTGGTCAAATCGAGGTTAAAAACGAGATTTTGGAAAGTTCGGAGGTAAAACGGTAATTTTGGTGAAATCGGGGTTAAAAATGGAATTTTAGAAAGTTCGAGAGTAAAATGGTAATTTTTGGAAAAATCAAGGTTAAAATGGAATTTTAAAAAGTTCGACGGTCAAAATAGTAATTTTTAGGAAAATCGAGATAAAAAATGGAATTTTGGAAAGTTCAGGGTCAAAATGGTAGTTTTTGGAAAAATTGGGGTTAAAAATGGAATTTTGGAAAGTTTAGGGTCAAAATAGTAATTTTGGAAAAATCATGGTCAAAAATGGAATTTTGGAAAGTTCGAGATTAAAATAGTAATTTTTGAAGTTTTAAGGTCAAAAATGGGATTTTGGAAAGTTTAGGGTTAAAATGGAATTTTTTAAAGTTTCAGGGTTAAAATATAATTTCTGAACAGTTTAGAGACCTACAAAATAATAAAACCAAAGAATGGGTGACACATGGCAGCCCCACAGGCATCCAGAAGTCAAAGGACTAATTTGAAAATCTTGAAAAATTCCTGGGCCAATTTTGTAATTAAACAAAACTTGATTTAGGGATTAAATTAAAACAAATTAAAAATAAAAAGGATCAAATGCATAAATAAGCCATAACAGTGACACGTGGCAGCCTCTGGTACATTCAAAATGTCAAAGGGTTAAATTGAAAAGCAATTAAAATTATTGGGCCAAATTAAAAATAATAAAAAGTATAAAAGGACTAAATTGAAACAATTAAAAAAGCGGAAGGATTAATTGAACAAATAACCCATTAATTAAAAACATGCGGATCTTTGGAGCGGGTTGGTTCGAACCGATCGGGTCATAGGTTAAAAGGACAGAGTGATGTCGTTTTGGGGTTTAGACACCCATCCCAAAACGTTGTCGTTTTGGTAAGGGTTTTTAAACCCTTTTATCCTTAAAAAAAATCACCTTTTTTTCCATTTGTTTCATTTCATTTTTTTTTTAAAACTTTCAAAAACCCTTTTCCTCTTCAAGTCTCATGGGCGGCCATAGCTTGCCCTCCTCCGACCGCCGTCGAATCCGCGCGTGGGGGCACGTTGTCGACGCTCTCGGTCACGCATATCCACGCCGGTCACTCCTTCACCGCCGAAGGTCTTCCACGCGCCTCCGTCCACCGACCCCGGTAACCCAAAAACCCACAGTTTCTTTTCTTTTTTTTTCTTTTTCTTTTACTTGTTTTTTTTAAAAAAAAACCCTTTGAAAACTCTCTTTTTCCTTAAAACCATCCATTTAACCAACCTTCATTTTTCTCTTTTGAAACTCTGAAAAACCAGATCTAAGTTTAGGGATTTCAGACTTTTTAAACTTGGTTCAATCCTTTTGATTCCCTTTTTTGCTTTTAAAACCATTTTTTTAGTTCTTTTGTTTCCTTTTTTTTTTGCATGTTTGAAATCGGCAATTGGGGATGAGATTGTAAGAATGGTGTTTTGAAAGTACAACGGCGACGGTGGCTACAGCTCCGGCAGTGGTGCACTCGGCAGGGAGTTCTCTAAACCGTCCTTTCGTATTTCTTTTATTATTATTTAGTATTATTATTATTTACTATTACAAAAAAATATTTATTATTATAAAAATATTTATTACTATTATTGTCATTACCGAAAATAATTATTAATAAAATGATGCATTCAATGCATTTTGAAAGTAACCGAAAATGATATTGAATGGGAGCAGTCAAATAATTATGCATGTTAGAAATTCAAAGAATAAAAAAGGGAATTATACATGATAATAAATGTTTATTGGAAATATCTGGGTACTTAATACCTGAGTACAATGGATTTGATTCGCCTCTGTTCTGATAGTTTTAAGACTATTATCTGTTCGGATGAGTTGGAAAGAAGGTATCTCTGTTGTTTCTCCTGTTTCCTACCTGTAACTCTGAATGCAGTCTGTTTGTTTGGATGTTTTAACTTGAAAATGGTTTTGTATTGGGTTTCCAAAGATGGGTTCGTAACTTAATTTTTCAGAACAGGGTTTTATGTTGATTTTCAGAATTGGGTTCGTAACTTAATTCTTCAGAACAGGGTTTTGTGTTGATTTTCAGAATTGGGTTCATAACCCTTACAACAGAAATTAATTCGGCTTTTATAGCCAAATACATCATCATTCAATTTTGTTTTACACAACTAAATGCATTTCTTGTCAACTTTTTGCAGGTTTGGCCCTTGCAGTAGATGTAGCAGTGGCGGTTGAAGGTGAGCAAGTTGGAGTCCAAGTTGCTGGCTGGAGGTGACAATGCTGACGTGGCATTCTTTGATTGGTTGTAGTGGAGGCAACATTTTAGCAGATTTAAGGCTTTTGAATTTTTGTCCACTCTGGTTTTTGTATTCTTGGGCCTTTAGATGGACTTTTCAAGTGTAAATTGGACATTCAATTGGGACTTTAATATTTATATTAAGTCTTAAATTTAAATATGAATTCAAATAAATTTTAATTTAAAATAAATTTAATTTTTAAAATAAATCTTTAAAATGGGTTTAAATGTTGGGTCCGGTCGAAATTGGGCTCCAACAATCGTTGTCGACAACAATTTCATTTTTTTTCAACTCCATCATATTTAGTTATGACATAACTAATTGAGATATCTCATTATATTCATAATTTCAGGTACCTGAATCTCTTTTGGGGTTTTATCAAAGGTTATATCATGGGTCTCTTCATGAGTACCCGCCTCCTTTTAGTATGTGACCATATTCATTTCTTTCTCTTTTCTTTCAATAATTTTTCGTTTTATGGAGTCGACTAGTTTGTCATGCTTCTAGCATGCTCAAGACTTATTTTTATCACATTGTCCTTCTGGGACATATAATTATTTGGAGTATTTTAGCTGGTATATGTATCAGCTAATATATGGAATCTCTAAATGTCGTTACTAAACATATCTAGTAAATAATTTTTATCCTTCAAACATTGTGCACATAATATTAGTGAGGATCACAAAGAAAAATGATGACATAATTATTTAACTAATTTGTCTCTCTTTAATGTCGAGAAAATTTGCAACATAACAATACTTTTTTTTTCAAAATTATAAATATATCTCCCTTCAATATCTAATGAAAATTCTAAAATTTCTCAACTTCATATTAGATGATCTATCTTAATGCATTATGGCGGAATATGAAATAGATATTGCACATCCAGATATTATTAGATGAAATCCATTGACTTATAAATGAAAGTCAATTCTCACGAGACAAATATTTCTTACATGTTGGCTTGATGCAAATAAAATTACATGCTTATTGTAAAGCAATTCTTATATTAATGGTTAAGCAACTAAATGGAGGCATAATTTTGCTAACCATTAAATATAACATATATAGGCAATAGACAACTTAAAATTATCCCAACTAAAACTACGAAAATCATGCTAGGGATATAATGCACTAGCATTGTTAGCACAAATTGCATTCTATAGAGATTGTGCACAGTCAAATTATTTCAAGAAATAGTATCAGAAACTTCGGGTTGCACACATGTGATACATGAGCTCATATATTATTTGGTTATCATCTAAAAATGCAACTGACCTCTAACTTTAGCTGATGTTAGATCAACATGTTGTCTAAATAACTAGTATAATGAAAATTATTAAAATATAACTTCTAATTCTTCAGTTAAATCATATAAAATTGCATCAAATTATTTTGCATCAACATTGACTCGGGATGGTCTAGCCGATCATACCAACACTATGAACTTCTTTTCACTATCTCATATATTATTCATATAAGTATAATGTATTCCTTCTGAGAATATTTATAATACAAAAACATGAGTATCTCATGTCATTTCTATCCATGATTTTGACATAAAAATTTTCTTCAACATATATTTTCTTGATCTGAAAAATAATATTATGTTTTACAAAATTTTGCATCTCAAGGAGGTAAATTATTAGCTCTTTAAAAGCTTTTTACAGTTTGATGCAATATTAGCTCTTCAGGAGCATGCAATCATTTTATTATATATCCTTAATGAATATTTAATTTATTCATATAAAAATAAATGAATAGGTATAAATAAAGCATATATTAAACATAATAAATAATAAATTCATGTTACTAATAAATCACTATGATTAGATAATATATATTATAACACAATAAATGTAAAATACAATAATATTAGATTAAAGTGACTTTACAATTATAAAGGTTTAAACATCCTTTGTAATGAAGAGAAAGAGATCATCCCCAAGCAAATATCAAGTAGACATTGATTTTAATGATTCTTAAATCAAACAATTAAATTTCAATGCTTGGATCTCAACAAATTTTTTTTACACAAACTAAATACATATTAATCATCCTTGTATGCATAGCCAACTTTAGCATCATATTGAAAATTTTCATCTTTTTCCGAAAAAATTATCCTCCATTTCATCATTTTGGACAAAAATTGTCTCAATATTATTATTTTTTAATGGATGCTTTGATAAAATTTTACTAGATGCTTAAACATACGACACGTATATGACCAATACATTTTCATACAACATTGGTAACATGAATTTTCAATAACCTTCGAATATTTTTAACCTCCATTTTCTTGATTTTCCTTATTATTATTTTTCTAGTGGTTAGAAGAATCACTATTATAACAACCATGATAACAATTATTTTCCTTGATTTTCCTACGATTTCTATATTCTGATTTTTCATAGTTGTTATGCGTTGTAACATTCACTTCAGGGAATGAAGTCTTTTCACTAAAAGGCATGAGATCGTTCCAAAATACTTTTTAAAGCCTTTTTCACAATATTGCTGCTACAGGAGCACATAAGATATTTCAATCATAGAAAGCTTTAGAGAGTATTATTATTTTTTAATGGTAAAATCATTATTTCAAATTATTAAGTCATTCAAGAGTCAAGAGGATATTTCACAGTTAGATGTTTCACACTTTTAATTATTCATGTAGATGATAATAATTGAACTTTCACAATTGTAACTTTCTCATAATTATTCGTGTCAAGTTATATATTCTGAGCTAACAACTAAAGCGAAAAGCACTATTATTCATGTCTATTCAAACTTAAGTATAGAAATATGATCATCTAGATCTATTAAAATCTTATGATAACTAAGATCAACCTTACAATTTAATCAACATAATAATAGAATACCCCAAAAATATTTTATGGAATATAACTAGAGATATCACATTATTTTATTTATTATAATCAAGGTTTTCATAGAAAATTTCATCCGCAAAGAAACAAATAGCCATAAGCTATATCATATGCATTTTGATATATATAAGGTACAAGTACATTTAACTTTTTCTAAGTTTTTCATACGACATATCCAAATATTGAACATGAGCCTCTAATGTCAAAAATAATAAAATAATAATCTAATAATCTAATAGGCGACGTAGTACATTTGGTAACGGTCACCAAATAAAATAAATATTTAAAAATGATTACTTTATTTTTAATCATGTCAATGACATATGTTATGAAAGATATACATATTTAAGAAAAATATTCAAGCTGTTGATACTTCAATCTTATTTAAAGTCTTAGATTATAAACAAGCATATAATGAAATATATAAAACATAAATTCATATTTAAATACGGAGAAAAAATGAGCATCATTTTAACTTTTTTTTTTCATTAAAAATATTGAAATCTCAAAATCTTTCAAGCACACAGAGAAATTCACATACCTTAACATTGTTGCTTCAACAAGAACGTTATACGACTAGATTACCTGTTCTCCAACAAAATATTGAATACTATCGAGCAAGCTCGTACTGATAACGTGTTATAAAATAATAATAATGATATAAAGAACACAAAGATAATAGATGAGAATAAAGAGAGAATATATATTGTATTCTATATATTTCATCCCATTTACAAGTAGCATACTCCTCTATATAGATAGGGAGATTTAACTCTTCATATTCTAATACATAAATAAGAAAAAGTAGTTACAAGAATATGAAAGGTTAAAAAGATGAAAGGTTAAAGGTCAAGAGAGATGAAAGGTTGAACATCCATTTAATAATATTCATAACATTTCAAAAGTAAATAATTAAATTAAATTATTTCCGAAAATAAATGTTTATTATGATTAATAGTGAGTTTTAATTGTTATTTTAATATTATAAAACGAGGCGTTTATGAGTTTATGAATTCTTCCACTTAATATTGTTTTCTATTTTGTATAAAGGGTTGATGTATAAAATAATGTCTATGTGGCTTAATATTATTGGAAGGAATCATCTGTCATATGCTAAAGTTTACAGAATAATTTCTCCTATGATATTAAACTACATATATGATAGAAAAGCTCTTCCTACCGCATTAGATATGGTCTCTTCCAATCATATTAAGCCACATAATCATTTTTTTTTACGCTTTAACCTTCTCTCCAAATTCATCCTCCAATCCTATCCCTCTTCTTACTCCCCTCAAATGCACTCTCCAAACTCCCCTCAAATGCACTCTCCAAACTCCTTCCTCTTTCTCGCTTTTCCCCTTCTCTTCTCTGTTTTTATCACCATCAAAGTTATTCCAAATCACTTTTTCTAATCGATTTTTGAATTCCATCAGTTGGGAATCGAAAGCCATGCAATTAGAGTTACCCATGGCTCGGGTAAAAAATTTAGATCCATTTCTAGGTCCGGGCTTGATCTAAAAAAAATTAACTTAAAATTTTACCAAAATTTTGTTCGAATAAAAATGTTAAAACCCACGCCTGACATGACTCGAATGAATTGAATTTTTTATATAAAAATAAATTTTAAAAATATAATACGTTAAATATATTAAAAATATTAAAATAAATTATTTTCATATTTCTAATTTCAATTTAAAATTATATTGACCATTCTTCATTTTATGCCTACCTATTGTAATACATATATAATAAATATTTTTTTTTCTCATATTATCAAACTAGCAACCAAAAGAGGCTTTAGGTATGTAAGATGATATATAATGTAGAGGAGAAATGTTTTTCTTTTTATGTGAAAAATACCAAGTAGGATAGGTTATTTATAGAATTTAAGGTTAGGGTTCCATTAGTTTTTTTATCAAAAAACTTGACATCGATGACTATCGGTCTCGATTTAAATAATTGTTTCACTCTTCAACTAAATGATAATAAATTATGATTATTTTTTTTTGTATATTTTTAGAGTGGACATCAATACTCATTATTGTCGAACTTTAGTTAAATATTATTCAAACACTTTATAAATTTAAATTTTATCGTTACAATTTAAAATTTGATAATCATCACTTCGATTTCAACGGGGTACGAAAATTTTAAAATTGAAATTAATACAAAAAAAACTTGACACTAATGAGTGTTGAACTATCCATAAAAACATATTTTAGAAAGTAACTTTTGAAAACACATATTATAATAAATAAAAAATTATTATTTTCAAATAAAAAGATTAAGTTATTTTCATTATTTTAAATATAAATAATAAAATAAAATTAAATAAAAATAAAGATAATCACAATTCTTTTTGACAAAAGATAATCACAAAATTTTAATTTGTGAAAAAAAGTCCAAATACCATATGTTGAAATTGTTTTTCAATTTCTTAATTTTCTTTTATCATTCCTAGATTTAAGATACATGATGCCTCATTTATGGGTATTAAAAGCCTTTCTCCATTACGTCAAGCAGGAATGTCGATGAAATAATAAATTGGATAATTTTTTAAAAAATTTTATAAAATGGAATACAATAAAACAAAAATATATATTAGTAATAAAATAAAAAATTGGAACCTCTTTTAATTTTTTTTGATTTGTTTATTTTTGTTTGCAATAAATGGTCGATCAGAAGATTTTAAAGGCTGAAGATTTTTTTTTTCAAGTTAAAAATTGAAAAAAAATTAAACCCTTTCCAATCCTGAGTCTTGAACGATCGCATTTCTAAACTACCTAAACCGGGCCTGATGTCATGTCTGACTTTGCATTTCCACCTCTGATTGTCAAACATTTCTTTTTGTACTTAATTTTTTTTAAAGAAATGTCGAGCAATTGTTTGTTATGATAGCTACTATAGCTGAGAAACGAGGGCCTAGTTTCAATATATGCTTTCTTGTTACTTCACTAGAATTGAAACAATAATATATTCGTCCAGAGGTCACGCGTCTTGCTATAAACTGGAAATTTAGCTTATACTTCGATCGAATTTGATTCAACCCAATCTATAAATACCTCCGGTTAATGCCAACAGTAATAACTATAACTACAATTTCTCCTTTGGCATGTGAATACAAGGAGAATATACATACATAAATGCATATGCATCAGCTGGATTTCTGGTAACTACTAAGAATTCTGAGAAAAAGAAAGATATAATCATTTAGGCATCTACATCATGTCCATCTAAGAGAGGGGTGGTCGTTGTCTTGTCCACTTGTTCCTTGCCCTCTTTGGACTGTGCCCATATCACCCCATAAAAGCCCGTTACAATTATGGCTGCTCCCACAATACTGCAAAGGAGTATTAGTATTATTATCTCATTGTTAAGTTTTGCTAAAAGTGGTGCAATAGCACAATACAGCTTCCTTCGTCTATCGTAACTTAGATCAATTACTATAAAATTTGTTATGTAGATCCACTATAACAAAAGCGAAACATATCACAATGCCACTTATTATGATACTCATTATTATTGATCCATCAACCTGTTAGTCTGTTGGGTCTTAACCCATATTTTGTATGGGTTTGTACATGTGTAGTGTGGATGAACCCAAGATGGGGACGCGCAGTATGGATTTGCCTACACATGGTACCAACCCTGTGTATGCGAACACACCTCGAGTATACACGTATTAATCGTAAAGTAAGATATGTATCATCATGCATGAAGACTACCTAACATATCACATCGATAAATAGTGACTGTATCACATAAATAGGTAAAATTAATCCAACTGAGAAAACATACAGAAAAACACTCAACACCACTAAATTTTAAGAGATGTAATAGAAATATCGATTAAGAATAACCCAAAGAGATAAGTGTACAAACTCAAATTGATAGAAGTTTGTTTCAAGTTTTTTCCTCTCTTGATTTTCTTGACCTTTCTCATCTGCCAAACACTGCTCTTGTGGTGTTAATTCTAACGCAAATACGTATAAGCTTACGAAGGTAAACAATCCTATTTCCAAAACCATTTTTGCGCATAGAGAAGGAAAAAAAGATGAATGAATCACATAGCACTATAGCATCGTATGTTCAAAACTTCAAAGTGACTTGTGATACAAGAAACAAAGACATGGTGCTTCCAATACAGTTTTGCAAAAGTAAAATAAAGCAAACTTGGCATCACAAGATAAGAATATAAGAGCAAAGACCTATTGTGCTTTCAAACTTATGGGGGGAGCTAATACAATTGCATGTTTACTTATTCGGGTTGTGTGCGTAGGTTTCAGCCAACACGTATGTAGAAAGGAAGTTTTAAATAGGGTCCTTTGAAGGGTGATTTAATACTTCCCATCTCCCATCAGGCGTTGGAGGAGATTTTAAATAGGGTCCTTTGAAACGTAACATTTCAAGCATAAATGTTTAAAAGAAATTTTGAAAGTTTCCAAATAATGAAATTAGTTTGATGGATCGGAAGTTCCTTTGATTTGGCTTGCATTGGTGTGAATAGTTTTTCGAAAACCAACACAGGATTGAGGTAGATAAAGTAAGTTTGGCAACCTTCGACATGCTGGATGAGGCACAACTTTGATATTATCAGATTAAGTTAGAGGGGTGTGCTGAAATGATAATAATTCAGTAATTATTGCTTTCGGTCCTTCCGCTTGGGAGATTTGGTTAGTTTGCAACAGATAGGAAGGGTAGAGCTAGTCAGTACATTCGGGCAAAACAACATGTTAGGTTATTTATGGCTGGATTGGGTGATTCCATCCGATTAAATGCTCAAATGCATAAAACCCCTGATTTAGTCACAACTATGAGCCTCGCTAGAGCCTTTAAACATAAGTAGTAAATGATACAGATAGAGAATAAACATCATTGTAAGAAGCTCTTTGGCTTCAATGAATAGTTCCATAAAATTCAGACCAATTTACACAATGTCCAAGTTAAGGAATTTTTGTTTAGAGTATCCCTTGTGAAATCAACCAGTCTGTCTATTTGTAGCATATTATTGTGTTTCATCTTTAGTACATTCCTTTATAATGATTAATTTATTGAAATAGCACAATCTCACATCTAAAACATACAAAGTTGTGGAGATTTTGTACTACTATAAATAAGGATTGTTCTTCCATCTTTGAATCATCCGTCATATTCTTCATAAGATAAATTTTCTCTTTTCTTATTTGTAATGTTTCACTTGTATCTTTTATAGTAAAATATAAACCTAGTGTGATTTTTTAGTATAATAATTTACTCTCTTTCATCCTAGTGGCAGGACACAACTTTTGTTTTTATCTAGTTTTAAACTTATTTATGCTCATTTGCTAATTAATAGGTGAGCCCTTGCTTATGTTCATGAACGGTTTACCAAGTTTGCAAAAATTAGCAAATTAAAAATGATAATAAGGAAATTCGTACCTGCCAATGTAAAGCGTTTCACCAAGGAAAATGAACCCCAAGAAGGCAGCAATAGCAATACCTAAGGGCTTGAACGTGGCCACAAAGACCGGCCCTTTACGCCGTATGCACCATGCTAGCACGCCGAATGTTAGCACATTTCCAAATAAAGCCTGAAACGAAATTGGTCTCAGTTACTAAGCTTCGATTTGCCAAAATGACAGAGCTAACATGGGGAGTTGCAGTCTGCTTACTGAGTAGACCACAGAAATGAGCTCGATATCAGGACTCAACATCCAAGCGTTTGGGTCTCTTTCAAAAATCAAAGTAACCAATGCAGATTGAATGGTCCCAAAGAGGCAATAAAAGGAAACCAACGTTATCTCTGATGGATACCCTTTCAGAACCGCAGCCTTCAAATTTAGTAGGGAAATTATCAGTTTGAAGTAGTCAAAGCATCCTGGATTATGAAATAGCATATTAAATTACCTGACCAACTATGTTTGCTGAAAGTGACAAACAGGCAGTAACGATGAAGAGGCCACCTATGAGCCAATTGTTAGATGCTGTTAACATGGTAGAAGAGGATGGGTGTAATTGCGGTTGAATTGGTGGGGAAAGTATTGGACGACCCTTGTAAAGGGTCATAATGAGTGCTCCAGAAATGGATACTAAGGTGCCCAACACTTTGATCTGACTCTGGGGGCTTTTCAACTCTAGCTTTTCCATCCTATAAAGTTTTAAAAAAAATGGAAAAACTGATATAGCTAGCAAAGATCAAACTACAAAAACAAATGGCATAGCATCAAAGACGAACCTGAAGATAACAGCAAGCAAGAAAGTGAAAGCTGGGATTAAGTTGCCAAGAGCAGAAGCAAGGGTTGGAGAGCTGTAACTTACACCGGTGATTACGCAGTTCTGCATCAAAGTGATCCTGCAAAAAACCCAGTTTCATACCCCAATTTTTTAACCAATAAAGGAATTATTGAACTATGTTTAGATTTAATTGCATACCCAGCAATGCTTAAGCAGAAAACTTTGCACAGAAAAGATAAAGTAATTGGTGGCCGCTTTTTCCTGCATATAAGGAAGTCCCAAAACAGAAATAAATATCATTAATTGCTCATCCATGGATCTAATTGATAGATAGATGAGAACCTTGTGAAGAAAAAAGCCGCTGGAAGAAGAATGAGAGACGCCAGAGCATTTGAGTAGACGACAAAGACAAAGTGGCTCATTCCTTTGGACATGGCAGCTTTGCTGAGGGTGGTTAAGCCAACATCCAGGCACTCCACAGCCACCATGGCTGCTAATGGCGCCGTTTCAACTAACCACGACTTCACTTTCATCTGTTCTTTCTCTCCAGATCGCTGGGAGTTGGTGGTTGACTTAAGTCGCCGTTATTATTGGGATTGCAACACATGTAGACACTAAACTGTAATTTTAAGACAGGAATGATGTACTATTTGATCACGTGCTGCATCTCATTTCCATACTGTTGAAAAAGAATAAGGAAATCCCCCTGATTTCATTAACACCGTTCATAATTTACCACGTCCAATGGAATGTTAACCAACCAACCAAGCAACCCGTGTGTTTTTATATATTATCTTCTATTTTTTATATATTTGTATTTTAATATAGATGGAGTGTTAGTTCAATTGGTATTAATATTGTTGTCCGTATAAAAAAAAATATAATTTTAAATATCTTGAAACGCATTATTCTCTTATTTTAAGGTTAAGAGACTATCAGCACTTTTAACCATTTTATAAAAATATTTTTATATACCTAAATTATATACCTTAATAATTATGTATGTGTGAAAACTGCATATTTATATAATTAAACATATGATTATAATTATAATATGATATATATATATATATATATATAATCGATACAATATTAAAATAAAATAGAATAGTTTAAAAAATATAAATGAAAAGAAAGAAACATGTCAGTAACTTGCATAAATCAAAATTATTTATATCCTTCAAATCAAAAGAAAGTAATATTTTAGAGGGTTTCCGCTTAATTTGAGAAAAAGATTTAAGACAAATTGAGTTGGAATGCGACAATACTCTATTAGTGGAATTTCTGTTGGCAGGTGGAATTGTTAATAGTTCGATGGCTGAGCTACGTTTATTATATTGCCTTTTAAGCAGAAGTTGGAAGGTACGTGTTCGTCATTTTTCAAGGGCACAAAATATTGTTGCAGATCATATAGTTAAGTGTGTGAATTCTGGTTTTATAAATTTATGTGTTTGATGAACTGCCATTATCTGTTCAAAAGTTGTTGTAAACTGATTGTAACAGCCTTTCACAGACTTAAATGTTGTCTGATGTAATTATAATTTGCTGTTATTTTAAAAAAAATATATATTTTCTCTACCAAAAAAGAAAGAAAGTAATATTTTGGAATTATAATTAATTTAAGTATATTAAAGTTGCAACTTTAATTAATTTTGAACACTCCTTAAACTGAAATTGTTTTTGTTATATTTACCCATTTTTCATAATCAAATTATTTAATTTGAATTAACAAAAATTGTAACTTTTTATTTTTTCTTTTTTAGATAATTTTAAAAAAAAAATAAGAAATGACTTTGATTATTAAAATTCCACTCTATACATCCATCTTAATGTCTCTTACTTTTCAAACCAAACATTAGAGAAAATAGAATGGCACTGGCATTTAATCATAATTGGTTTTCAACCCACTCTTCCCATTGGATTAATTAGTTAAAATTTAAATGTTACAATATATTCCAAGTTTTTGTGCTGTTTGTATTTTTAGAATTTAATCTCTATATTTTTTATTTTAAGAATTTAATCTCTCTATTTTTTTTATTATTATATAATTCGATCACTTTTGAATAATTAAAAAGTAGATTATTGTTAGTAATATTAAAAAAAAAATAAGGTTAGGTGTCAAACTAATGAATTCCTTTGATATATAGTACTATAGATATCGCATTTGTCTTTTTTTTTTTGGTACTTTGTAAGTTCGTTGTGTGGTTCATATTTGGGGTTCGTTGTTGTCCCTTCCAATAATGTTGTTTTTAATGTTTGAATTTACGTTCTTCCTTTGAGAGTGCAATGTACTTTATTATTACATCCAACCACTGATTGATTGCATTTATCTTTGTAAGATGTATTCAAAGTGCCAAAATGATTAAATTTCATAGGAAGAAAATGCAAATGAATGATTTGACGTACAAAAATGCATTTAATAAAGTTTTGTATTTTATACATAATCAGTGTATACATTAAATATAAAAACATTTTTAATAAAATACAGAAATGAAAATTGGACCGATTGATGAACAGTCGAAGTAATGCATAAGTATGGCATTGGAGTGGTTCATACATAAGAGCTTGATTTATCCTCTTCATCCTTTAGCGTGTTGATCATAACAGCAACTTGGTCCATGTTGGGCCTTTCATAAGGGTTAGGATTTATGCACTTCAATGCTATCTGCAAAAGGATCAGCAACCTCTCTTCACTTGCACCTTCCAGGAGTAAGCCTTTATCAAACACTTCAACAGTCCACTCCTCTCTAACCACTGAGTTAACCCATTGAATCAATTCCAACTCATCACCCTGGACCGGTTTTCCTGTTACAAGTTCAAGAAGGATCACCCCAAAACCATAGATGTCTGCTTTAAACTTCGTACGTATACGGGCAGGATCCAAGCTGAAACTGTTGGAGTGGGAATTCGATGATGGATTTTCACTGTGGGAAATCATTAGCCCGTATTCACTCACACAAGGATCCATGTTGTCGTTGAACAGTATGTTTGCTGATTTCAGGTTACCATGTGCAATTCCGTCTTCACTCAGCTTCTCATGCATATATGCTAATGCCTCAGAAACAGTAGCTGCAACGTTTATTCTGCTTCCCCAGTCGAATGAGTGGCCCTTTTGGGATCCTGAATCAACAAGGAACCATATCAGTATTGATGAAAAGAGCCCAATTAGTTGCTAACCAACAAGCATAGGTGACAATGAAATTACCATGGAGTAGCTTGGAAAGACTGCCATTTGGTTGATATTCATATACCAGGAGCTTCTCTTGCTTGGAACTATAAAAAGCTAGAGATGGCAATATATTCGGATGCCTTGTCTGGTGCAATCTCTGCATTCTTCTCCTGAAGTCTTCACTTGTAACACTCCAGTTCTTTATCCTCTTCACTGCCAAGGTTGTCGACCCATTATCAAGCATTACCTTGTAGATGCTTCCATGTTTCCCCTTTCCAAGCAATTCAGCCGGAGCTCGAAGCAGGTCCTCGAACCTTAAACCTTGGGCCCTTGGACTTCTAAGAACTACAAGGGGTGACATTGCCGCTCTACTCTCTTCATAACTTGCTGAATATTCTAATTTATGCTCAGTGATCTTAGATACATCGTAAGTACTGCTAGTGTATGAGTTCACTCCCTCATCAGCCTCAGCTTCTTTCAGCTTCTTTTTGCTGATTAATATGAAGGCAACGACCAGCAGAATAATAAGTCCAAGAACAGCATAACCAAAGTAGATAAGAAGCAGTCTCCTTGATGAATCTTCAGATTTTGGTGGCAATAATGCTGCTGCTGCTGCTGTTGGTGGGGATGCCTTTGAGATAAAATTTCCCCCTAGTTCTGGATTACCCGACCAACTTTCAGCAGAGAACCGGCCTTTTACATCAGGAAGTGGACCACTGAAGTTGTTGTTGGAGACATTGAACTGCATCAGATTGGAGAAATCAAGCTTTGGTATCTCTCCACTAAGTTGATTATTCTGAGCATAAAACGTAACCAGACTTGAAATTCGAGACAAATCGGGAACCTTGCCAGAGAACTTATTGTTGGATATATCAAATCTTTTCAAGTTACTCAACTCTATCAGAGAATCCGGAAGGTGACCTGATAATTGGTTACCACTTAAATAGAGATGAGTTAAACGATTGCAATTCCCCATCTCTTCCGATATCAATCCAGCAACATTGTTCTTGACGAGGCTAAACACAAGAAGGGAACTTGCCTTGCAAACTGAACCAATATCGAGAATTCCAGTGAGATTTAACCCATCAAGAACTACTTTCTTGACGGACTGCAACCCAGTGTCGCACGATACGCCCTTCCATTTGTGTATGCAGGGGTCTGATGTCATGTTCCAACCCCAACTTTGATCTATCTTTGCAGTTACACCTGCAAGTTTGTCCATGAATCTCACCAGGGATTGCTTTACTTCTTCATCTTCTGAATTTGAGACATTGAAGAGCAGAAAGACGAAAATGGGCAGTACCCGGATTGAAACTCGGTTCATTTTCAACTTACAAACAGAAGCAAGGTTTCTGCCAACTTTAAAGAAAAGGGGCTTGTTCACTAAATGTTGAACAAACAGAAATAAAATGGTTTACATGCTCTGCCAACTTTTTCTTTGCCATGTGGCTGAATTTGAATAGGTGGTTTGCTACGTTCTGTAAGACTGCCAAATAATGAACAAGGAATGAGTCAATAAACCAAAGTGGCATTTTAAAATTGACCGCCGGCAAGGTGAAAGTGTCCAAGAATCCTGGCAATACAGTGCAAGTCTTTCTCGGCTGCCGTCCAACCTAGAAAAGCATAAATCTCACAATTAAAACTGCAACTTTTCCAAGGATTCTCTTCCTGTTAACAACCAACCTTTTATTATACCAGCATGAGGGTAAAAACAAATGTTATTAAAATCTTTATTCTTCCAGCATGAGGTTAAAACAAATTTAATCAAATACCAACCACATACAAATACAAATACATGACCATGTATTCCCTTAGTACAGGATCTACGGGGGAAGAAGATACAAGCTGGTGTTTAATAAGAATATTTGAGTTTAATGTATCAATAGTTATTGCTATTTTTTTCCTTTTGAGCCCTATCATATTGAAATCACTAACTTTACTTGCCACCTCTATTTTGATCTAATATATGCCGATGAGAACAAAGGGGGTTCATCATCGCTTTTATCAAATGTTTAATTCGTAGAAGCCAGATCTTCCAAGATAGGTTATGGATCTGCATGTCCAGCAATTTCATCATCACTAGATCCAGTATCTTCATCAGTGATGTCATCCTCATCATCAGTTTCCTTGTCAGCTGCGGATTTCGTGATGTCTTCTTTCTTTGCATATCGCTCACAGTATTCTGCTTCCATGAAGGGGAAAAAGAAGACACTAGTTACATCACTCAGCCTAGAAATGAAGACTTAGTCAACAACCACCCTCTACTTCTTACACACTCATGGATAAATGTAATAAAGCAGTAATCCTGAGTTTACCACCGGATCACAAAATTTCCAAATGCACAGTGTACATTGGAGCCATTTGACTAGAGCAAAATTCAGAATGGAGGAAAAGAAGATAAACCGATTCAATATATTTTACCTTTTACTTTTTGATCGTATTGCTTTCGATCCTTCATCATTAATGATGCTGCATCCCCATTTAAAGGGTCTGAAGGATTTGGATAAAGCAAGAGCTGTGGAAGAAAAACTTCAAAAATATTTAAAAGATCTGCAATAACAGGAAAAAGAAGTCGTATATAGCTCAGTTTCCATTACAAATTCCAGAAAAGAAAAAAAAAATACTAATTTGTATATGGAAGAAGAAAGGACATTATTAATGAAAAAAAATGTATGTTAGGTGTCAATCAAGAAGATGAATAAGGTCTCCTGCTTGTAAGCGATGGTAATCCAATTGATGCTTACCGAACATTGGACTCCATGATTGGTTAATAACATCCAGGCAAACAGAACCAGACCTGCAATTATTTGAATACAGCAAAAAAAAAATCGGATTCTGTCAACTTTGAACAAGAATCAGCATGTCATACCCAGAAAAAAAAAAAAAGGTTACCAGAACCATTGTCTATGAACAATTAAAACAAGAGCATCTTAAGTATTTTTCTTAGCAAATTGATTCCAAATTTTAGATGGCTGACCATGAAAGCTCAAAGGGACCATTTTCTAAGACAGTTAAAGAATGAAAAAAACTAAACAGCAAAGCTAATACAGTTTGTAAGAGTCAATTCTGAAATTATGAATTCCTCACAGTTCATCAACATTTGGGTGGAATATCTTGTTCACAAATCCAATAGAAGGAGACTTGAATGGGTAAGCATCTGGAAGCTCAACCCGGATTTTCCAAACCCCGCCTTCATAGAGACCTGTATGCATTGAAGTTGATATTAAAGTCAAAGTGGATTAAAAACAAGTACTTGGACTAGCAATGGAAACAATTTGTTATAAGCAGTAGCATAGATAAAGCCCTCTAAGTATATAATAAATATAATAAAATTGCCAACATATTTCCAAAGTTATAAGCATATATAACACTATGGAACAGTTCTCTGCTGGTCCAGCACCTGTTTTCCATTTGTATTATGGATGCAAATTTCGGGAATTCGATCATCTAGGTGTTTTGTTTACTTTGTAATGATAAATAGATATTGTATCCTCTCTCTATAATAACAACAACCAGGTGACTACCTGAAGTACATGCTTAAACATATAAATACTATGTGAGACGGATCATATCAAACACACATGAAAAAGAGAACATAAATTGAACAGATTAGTATAAGCATACTTTCTTTGGGACCATGAAACTTGACGTTGAATTCGTTGAGCCCGTCATTTATTGTTTCTACATTGTAATCACTCATCATCCTAGATAAAATTAAAAATAAAAAACTCATCAGCAACTCAGACTAAAATCCAAGTTTAGCAGCAATTTCTAAATTCAGCAAAGCTTTTACGAAGTGGAAATGGAAATAGTTCATTTGAATAAACTAAAAGTATCAAGAATTGAAATAATCACTCAGGCAAACAAAAAGAAAAATCCATCACTAGGTCTGTTAAAAGTGAGAGGATGCCCTATAAAAATGCAATAAACTCACTGCTGAGTAAAGGTGAAAGCTGAAAATCATTAACATCTTTTACTGTTCATGGATTTCTTAATTGTAGAAAAGAAACAAAACAGTATCACAGACAGTTGAATTTCATGAGTATTTAATGAATAATGGCCATTCAAATTATAGTCCCATCCGCCCTATGAAATCCATTTTTCAGAATATAGATGTTCTCATTCAACAAATTCAATTTACCATCTCTGCTACGAACATCTTCATGATGCTACTCCTAATAACTAATAAGGTTACAGCTCAAAACATCCCAACTTATCCATCACTACTACCACTGCTTTAGAAAAGTGCAAAGAAAAGTGCCCAAAACACCATACAAAATACTATCAGTAAGGCATTGCAGTAGCAAACTATTCTGAACATAAAATATGTAAGAGAAACTTACAACTTCATTACATCCATTTCTCTCCTCTTGCTAGGGGAAGACATTTTAAGCCAATATTGCAGATTCCAAACTACCTGCAGAATTTCAACAGCAAAATTACATTTTGCACTTCTGCAAGACTAAAACTTATGAAATGAACTTCACATTTTACACACTTACATGTCCAAAATATTCTTATTTCTAAAACATTCTAGAAAAAACTAGTCTGATTATGGGAGAAGGGCACATATTAACTTGTAGAATCCTAGAGGCTACATTCTAAGAAACCTCATATTTTATGTCCTGCACCAAAAATAAATGTTGATGCAGAGATAAAAACAAGTATATACTTTTGAGTGAAGTAATCCAAAACAGGGTGTCGATGTAGTGAGTTCTGAATATTTGACGCAGTCTACATAACCAAAGAAATCCTCATATCAACCAAAGTTACACTTGCATGAAATTCTTAAAAAGACAAACCAAATCCTTAGAAACTAGAAAAGGTCCAGACAATTTTTTTCGATGCTTACGCTAATTTTCAATTTCTGAATTACACTAGATAACAAGCTCTAAATTATAACCAATTTAATTCACTGGTCCTTAATCTTCAGGAAATAGCTAGCCCAAAAATCCTGAAATCAATATGAAAGCTCAATAGCTTGGCATGCAGATCAAAAGCTTTAACTCCAATATGAGCCAGTAACTTAAGAAACAAGTACATCAGTTTAACAAATTCAAATTAAAGCTAAATGCAATTTTTTTTTTATAAAAAAGATGTTAAAGAACACACTTTTTTGAAAATGGCCACACAATATTTAATTATCCATGTAAGACAATCCTAAACTTTAGAGTTATAAGTAACTGAGATTGAAAGCCAGTATGAAAAGCCTCATAGTATATTTGACATAAACAACATAGGACGGAAGAAAAATACTGATAACTTTTCAACTGATATCGAATTCTTAAACAAATAATATTGCCTTAGAACAATGTCAGTGTAAATATGAATAGATTGCCATCAAAAGAATCTATAGATGAGACTTGTGAGTAAATGCTTGTAATTAGAGAAACAACTTCGAAGCTCTTTAATTACTTGGATTGGCATGTAACCCTGAACCAAAGTTGAAAGGTTTTGGAAATTTTGACAAGTTTGTTCATACACACACTATCTAGATGCAAAGATCCAACCTTAGCAGCTTCATATTCTTCTAACGAAAATCTAAATGCAAAATATGTAAAGATAGAAGATTCAAGTCTGCACTCCAATTCCCAGTAATCCATAGATATTAATACTGCTGCAAATCTAGTATATAAAATTCTTAATTAGCACACTGAAAAAGGCACAAACTTCAAATGCTGCTTGCTGGTTATAAGTGTCACAATTACAAACACTAACCATAAAAACATATTAAAACCATCTCACGAATCAACAATTTTCCTATTCTTCTACCATCGATAGTGATTCATAAATCAATATACAATCCTACGATGCAATATTCCAGTCTAAAAGTGGAAAATCTAATCATGCTGAAAGCAAGAAGTTTGTAATCATTGCCATAAAAGGATATAAAAAAAGCCGTAGTTTGTTCACTATGTCACTTTACATTACACATTTAAAGCATAAATCTTTAGACTACACATTTGCATTAGAATACTACAAATACAAATCTCGTTTATCCTTAAGAAACTACCCACTACCCTAAGAATGTAGCCTAATCGAAAAAGAGAAATAAAAAAAATCATATGGATCCCCATTTTCTTCCTTAAAGCATTGGAAACAAATACAAGGCACTCTTAAAATAGAGAAATCTAGCATCAGAAACGCGCGAGCGCGCACAAACACACACATATAAATATAACCAAAATTCATCAACTTTTCATTCCCGTTAAACTTAAAATCCTAATAGAAGGTAATAAATTAAGATCCAGGGGCAAAAGGGCATCCAAAAACACAAAAGAAACGACCAACAAATTGTTCCCTGTCGATCACTTAAAGATAAAAAACGGAGAAGAAAAGCGAGAATGAAACCAGGGCATCTTACGTTTCAGCAAAAGGTAATTTTAACAAATAATAGTTCAGGGGATCGTTCCTATAAAGGGAGAAATGAACCGAAAATGGGGAAGGACAGGAAGGAAAAAAAAATTATGGAGAAAAGGGAAAGAAAATAAAGATTTAATATTTTGAATAGGAAGTGGGAGTGAATGTCGTCATATTTTCATGTGCACGTGTTAGATTCACGTTTCTGTTACGTGGCATGCATGGTTTTATTTAGGACAACAAATTATCGAGAAATGTCATATTGATGCATTTTTTTTTCGTGATTGCGGGAGTGTTAGACGTTACTTAGATATTAATTTAAATTTGAAATTATTAAAATGTTTTCTCGTGTAAAAATATAATAAATATAATTGCATTTTTTCTTTTATTAAAATAATTAATCTTTTTACTTAAAAAAATAAATTGCCTTTCAATTTATAAATCCATCATATACGTTCGTAAAAGATTATTTGAATTTTTAAAGTTTTTTTAATGTAAGTGATATCGAATTAAAGGATGGGTAGAATTAGATAAATATATTATAAAAGTTATTATATTAAAAATCAGATTATATTTTGTCTTCTCTAAATAAAAAAAACAAATGGATCGTTTTATTAAAATTTTCATTTATTTTTAATTTTAAGTGATAACGTAACTAACGATGGAACTATATAATGATAAGTGATGTGTCACATGTACCTTATGCTGATGTTACATATTTTGTGACATCAGCACATATTTAAAAATTAAAAAATCTCAAAAATAAATTTTTTTATAATTATTTAAAAGTTATTAAAATTTAGAATAAATTATAAATTTTTGAAAATTGTTAAAAATTATTTTAAATTTAATAAAAACAACATTCAAAATGTTCCTAAATAAATGGTTGTTCAGGTTTAAATGTTTGGATAATCATTTGTCCAAAATCATTCTGAATGTTTTTTAATAATTTTTTTATTGATTTTAATAATTCTTGCAATTTTTGAATAAATCTTTACGTTCTTATATTTTTTGAAAAAACATGTCCACAATGAAATGAATTAACACAATTATTTGTTTAGGTCCATATTGGATGTGATTTTTTAAATAATTATGAAATAATTTTATTTATTTTTAGGATTTTTTTAATTTTTAATATTATCACGTTATTATGAGGTATACGTGACAGGTCACATGTTAGTGTCTGATTCCTTCACCAACCACATTAACATTTAATACTAGAAATTGATAAATTTGTTAACAAAAAGACTAATAGATAAGATAAAATGCAATTCAAATCATAGTGTAATGACCTTCATAGTACTCTTAGCTAAACCTACTAATCATTTAATTCCACCTCACTTACAATAAAATTTTATTTAAAAAATTTCATCATCAATTAACAACACATACGGATGAATTTTTTAACAAAACTAATTTACATTTTTTTAAAACATATAAAGGTTAATTTATTTATTTTTTAGGTAAAAAAGTAAAATGTAATTAAACTTTTAATACAAAAATTTTTATGGTATTTTCACCATAAGGTAAATTATATTATTATCGAAATGTTTTTATTTTTTATATTTTTATATAATAAAAAATTTAAATTTAAGTTTATGACACAATAAATTTCAGACATTTAAATTTTAACTTTCATTTCAACCAAAAATTAATTTGCTTTTTATATAAGCTTTTCGTAAATATATTATTTATTGCAAAATTCTTCTCAAAAAGATCATGAGGGAATATTATTATCTAATATTAATAAAATAGAAAGAAAAAAACTGTCTTTTTCTGTATACTTTCTCCGGCTCCGTTATTACCGCGAGCTTTACGCAATCCATCAAATCATATAAATATCTCTTTAACATAACGTAGATCGCCGGAAACTTCTCAAAATACGAAAACTAGGATCTTTCAAAAAATGGATTCGAGTTTTTGAGACAAACTTTTTATTATTTTTCAATTTCCTTCAAAAAGTATTGCGTTTTCTTTTTGTATAAGGTTCTGATTATTAATTTTTTCGAGTCGAGAGAAGAGAAATTCTGTTTAAAAATTGGCTCCATTGATATAGAGTTTAGTGTAATATTTTACTTTTTTTTCTTACTACTTCGTTTCATTCCTTACTATATAATACAAAACTTTAACTATAAGCTCATTCACTGTACTTCTTCAACGGAAAAAACTCCTAAAAGCTTGAGAAAAATGTTGGGAGGCTTGTCCTTTTTATAGATGAAAGAAAGAGCATAAAAAAAGCGCTTAAAATGCAATGTGGAAGTGTTGGTGACGATGGTAACAAGCCGACCGCGTTCATGGAAAGGAGGAAGGAAGAGAAGAGAAAGGAGAAAGAAAACAGGAGGAAGAAGAAGAGGTAAAGGGAAGGGGAAAGATCATCAAGAGAGAAGGGAGAGAAGAAGAGGAAGGAGAGGGAGGCCGACGACTGCCATAAGGCCACCACCGCCGATTGAAACTGGCAAAAAGAGACTTCTCGATATTACAAAATGATAAGAGAAAAATACAGGGACTAGAAGAGAACTCTATCGTGACCGATACTAATCCTTTAAAAAAATCTGATTTTGTGTTATTGGTCGAACTATCAATCCAATCACTAATTTAATTAACCGGTTTAAGTAAACGGTCGGGAGATCCTTGTCTGGGAAGTGGAACGGACAAACATTCTAATTAAAAAAAAACAAAGTTTTTGACACGTGTCATCTCTATGTCACGTGTGCTTGGATGATACGCTTGACTGGTTCAGAGAATGGTAATGGGTTTCTCCCTTTCTGGGTGTCCTTTCCAAAAATTTTCATTTTGCTTCAGTTTCCCCGCAACCAAACATATACTTCACACTGTAATTCATATTGCAGTTTCTCTCTCTCTCTCTCACTATCTCTCTCTCGTTCTATGGATGGAAAGGAAATTTTAATCGAATTTTAAATTATTTTCTGTGCAGGTATCTGATTGAGCAAGGAAGTATTAGAAACATCAAGAAGAAAAAGGTACAAAACTTTAATTTTCAGTATCATGTTTTCCATAATTGTTTGGAGTTTGGATCCAAAACTTGTGGGGTTTATTTATTTGTTTGATTTAATGTGGAAGGGAGCAATTCTTTCTGTATCCCATAAAGGTAAAAGGTTGCATTTTTCATTAAAAAAAATCTGTAGTTGGCATGGTGATGGGTAACTTTGATCAATGACATTCTAAATTCATTTTCTCATGCCAAAAAGGGCAGTATACGAGAGAGATAATGGTGCCCTTTAAATCTTGGTTACCCCAAACATAAAACAGGATAAGATCATCAAGCTCTCTTCATTTTCTGAAGAAAAGGGAGGGAGGGAGGGAGAAGAAAAGGTCTCCTTTGTTTTCTGATATTTGTTTTTGCTTTTCAGAATGGCAATTTTGGAGGAATCAGTAGTGAATTCAAAGATTTCTCCACCAAATTCATATGGAGCTGTAGTTCTTGGCGGCACGTTTGATCGCTTACATGATGGTCATCGCCTCTTCCTCAGAGTAAGCATTTAAAAAAAAAAACTCTCTAGTTCTCACTTTCAGCTTTCTTTTTCTTTCAAAATGTTCATCTGAACGGATCAAATTTCAAAAGAAGTGTTGCATTGTCAACAGTCATCAGCTGAGTTGGCTAGGAGCCGGATTGTGGTTGGAGTTTGTGATGGTCCAATGTTGACAAACAAACAGGTAAATGCTGTGTTGTGTTCTTTTAGGGGCGATTGTGTTTAATAACCTAATGAACTGCTATTGTATGTGGTGTTAGCCATTGATAACTGATTTTTCATTCGAGAAAACTTCAGAGAGATGAGTAGCAATTTTGTCTAGCTTAACTGAAATCAGTTTGAAAGGAAACAGATTTTATGTCTGAACTCTATTGTAGTTTGATATAAGTTCCTTCTCTAGTCTGTATTACTTATTGCAAAATCCCCTTCTGTAAGAGTTGTGATGAGCACCAAAACCCTCTTTGTTCGTCAACATTACTAGTTAAATGGTGTACGTATTTCAACTTGTTGCTTTTTGTCACATGTCCATGATGGTAAACCGTTAGTGTGGAGTTGGTTGAGTTATTACTCCATTATGGTCCTTTCAAAGAGGTTATTAATTCTAGCAAAAAAGTGAATGCACTCTTGAAGTAAATCTGTATCGCTGCCGTATAAATTTAGACCTATTTTAGTGTAAGAGATGATGTTTGCCATTTGAGACATCAAGATATTATGCTTTATTTTTATTCCAAGCTGTTGAAATTCCAAGATTACATGATATATATTTTGTTTTTTGTTTCTGTAGTTCTCTGATTTAATAGAGCCCATTGAGGAAAGGATGCATAATGTGGAATGTTACATAAAGGTAAATGAAGGAATATCTTGTTTATGTCTTGCATGTTGAACCAGAAAAATGTATTTATTCGATTAATGCATTTTATTTCTGTGATTGCACCGCCATGTTTTTGTAATTCAACTGGAGTTGAATGTTGTATGCCAGCTTGAAGTGAGGCTGCATTAAGGTTAATGGATATAGATGGCGTGTATCGAGTTGCTTGTGTTTCCTTGCTTGCCTGTCATTATGTTGAGTGTCAGCTAGATGACACTGCATCACCTTCTATCTTGTGTTCTATATCTTTTCAATTAAGAGTTAAGAGAAAGCAAAATAACACAGTACACCGTTCTTTCAACCTGTTATTGGAAATTTTTTTTATTGTTAGCTTCTTGTCTTTGGATAGTATTGAATTTGTTTATACTTGTGCAGTCTATCAAACCTGAGCTGGTTGTGCATGTTGGACCTATTACAGATCCATACGGCCCTTCAATTGTTGATGAGAATTTAGATGCCATTGTTGTCAGGTTTGTAATTGACCAGCATGTTTTTAGTCTTGTAAAATAAGCCTACAGAGCATTTCCTTTTTTGTGTGGTGTATAGAAAAATAGTTGTTTTATATGAGTTGTGTCGGTTCGCCTTTCAGGCCTTTAGTCTTGTCTGGCTATACATCGATAGTTCATAGGTGTTCTCCGTTTTTTAACCTAGTCGGCTTTGCCAATTGGGGTTTATTTCTGTTGTTGATAGAAATGTGGTTATGTTAATGCAAGCTGAATCTCCAAGGATATTGTACTGTTTTTATCGCTTAAGTAGTCATGGTCTCGCACTTGCTTTGATTGGTTTTGATTCTCTGCAGCAAGGAGACAATACCAGGTGGAATATCGGTCAATAGAAAGAGAGCTGACAGAGGCCTTTCACAACTAAAGGTTAGAATTTCTAGGTTTCACTTTCTTCGTTCATGTGATGAGGATGAATATATATATTAAGTTGAAGCAAATTCTGTATCGGAACTAGTATTCGAAAATAGTAAGGAGTTGACTTTATATGAATCATGGAGTTTGTGCAGATTGAAGTTGTTGATCTAGTTGCTGAAGAGTCTAGCCAAGATAAGCTAAGCTCAACAACATTAAGGAAGCTGGAGGCTGAGAAAGTTGAGAAACAGCAAGGGAAGTGTAAGCATGACGATGAGTCGAGATCATGCTAATGTTGAGAAGGTTGGGAAACCACTTTTATAGCAAGGTGTCCACAAGAGATCTTTCCCAATTACTGCAATGGCTATGGATGTACATATCATTATCACATTCTACAATGTGTTTTACTGTCTCCTAAATGAAATTGAGAAGCACAAGGATGAAGTCTCAAGGAATAAATATTTTTATAATGTTGGTTTATTCATACTTTTCTCTTTAGATTATGTGCTCCTTGAACGAAGTACTAAAACTTATCATCCATTAATCATTTTCAACAATAACATAAACAGAATATTGATGCTGTAATAGTATAATGATTTTGAAATCTAAAATCAATGATAAACACTTGACAAGTTAAACTATGTCCATAAACGAATATAGCCACAAGACAGAACTAAAGAAATAGTTTATAACTTAAATTGATTTGTACATTTCCATAGCGCACTCCATATTCATTAATCATTTATAGAACTCAAAGTCAGTGTCAGGCTTCTTAACATTTGTTCTGTAACCCTTTTCGAAGTCCTTGGGAAGTATCACATATCGGTTCTTGCGAACTGCATGCATTCCAGCTTCCTGGCAGATGGCTGCAATCTGTACGATTCCAACATGCATTCCAATAATGAGTGAAAAAGATTTTTAAGGCCAAATCTAGAAAGAGAAACACATAGGATGCTATGACAGATAGTATTCAAAGCTAACCTCGGCAGCACTAATTTTATCAGGCCGACTAACATAATCCTCCAAGTCAACCTCATCACTTAGGTTCATTTTAGCAGTGCAAACCTGTGAAAGGTAAAGATCACCTTAAATACAGCGAACAAAACAAAATGCAACCTTTCCTACTCTCACCTAACCAGGATGGATAAACAGAATGAAAGGAAAATACACAACTACGAGAAACAATCACCAATCACACTGAAATGTACTAATGATAATAATGACATGGGCATAGATACACATATTGCCCTACTTGCCTGGAAAACAAGCCTCTTCTGCCTTCTATCAGGCAAAGGGAACTCAATCTTCCTATCAAGCCTTCCAGGACGAAGAAGTGCAGGGTCCAAAGTGTCAGCTCGATTGGTTGCCATAATGACCTTAACATTCACAGTCTGGTCAAACCCGTCCATCTAGAAATAGTTTGGAGAAAATGGTTAAGTAAATTTCAACTTCCTCAGACATTTTGGATGATACTGTACTTTGCAGAATCACAACAAGAAATTCCTTAAGTCATACATACCTGATTCAGAAGTTCCATGAGGATTCGCTGAACTTCTCTATCAGCTCCAGTTTGGGCATCAAACCTAGCAGTAGCAATGGCATCCACCTCATCAATAAAGATAATAGCAGGAGCATTTTCTTTAGCAAGACGGAACACATCACGAACCATCCGTGGGCCCTGAAACAGAAACAATGCTCAATATTTATTATCCACCAACAGAAGAAGAGAACTGACACTAAGCAACAAAATGAGTAACATGAACTGTAGCCTTACCTCGCCCAAATACTTTTGAACAAATTCAGATCCAACAACTCTAATGAAGGCTGCAGTTGTATGGTTAGCAACAGCCTTTGCAAGCATTGTTTTCCCAGTGCCAGGGGGACCATAGAGTAAAACACCACGAGGAGGGTCTATCCCAATCTGCTTGTAAAGCTCATGATGAGTCAATGGTAACTCCACAGCCTCACGGATTTCCTGCTTTTGAATGTCACATCCTCCAATATCCTAAGTGAAGAAGAGAACAAAGCCTCAGATACAGGAAACAACCACCAAAACATAACAATTGTCATTTTTTTTCCGAGAAAGGAAGATATGTACTGTAACAGAGTCTGTTTACTCTATTACAGCGGAGGACTAACCCTGACAATAACTTATCCCCAAATCAAAATAATACAAGAATATTAAATTTCAAATATGTAGTTGGTTCAAATTAAGTAGTTGAATAATGAATTTAAATTTACAATATTATAAAGACACACAAACGACTAGAAATCATGTAAGATACTCAAACATCCCTTGGTTTGTTTTAATACAGTAATCAGTATAACGACAAGAACATTTTAAAATGAAAAAAATAACCACTCAAGAATGAAAATACTATCCTTCCACTCATTCTACGTGTAAAATTTAAGAAACCACTGAAAATGGCACAAATTCAGTGCGGAACCCATCAGTTTTAAAATAACATGATTTCGTTATTCAAGAATAGGGCTGTAATCTACCCAGACACGGCTCAAACTCGATAGTGTATTATTTTCTAAGATTGAGCTTGGCTTGAGATATGATCGAACTACTTGATTAATTTCACTTACTCGATTCCCATACTTGAGCTCGAGCTCAAATTAAGCTTTTGCATATGCAATTTTGGATATTAAACTATATATAAAATGCTCAATTGCGCTTGCGAGCTATTCGAAGCAGGTATTAAGTTGCTCAAACTCAGCTTGATAATTAATGTATCAAATTCGAGTTTTTTTTGCGACTCAAATCCAAATAACTTGCGAGCACAAATGTCTCATTTACACTCCTATTCAAGAACTAGGGACACAACCCAAAATTTTAGGCCAACCCTGGAATATTGAAGCCTATTTTAGTTATTAAGGATACAGAAAGAAAGCAAATAAGCTAATTTCCCCACGTAACAGATGGAATTTGCTTCACTTTATATTCCAAGCTTATGTTAATCTGGCTAAAAGTCCAATAAACCAATACAGAGGAGCTCATGAAAGGTGCAAATTTTGTCTAACATATGGTAGCATCAATTCAAACATCAAATTATTTAAGAATGTAAAAAGAAAAAAAACTCATACTATTCAATTCTTCTTATTTTTCAGCAAAATTAACCTTATCTAATTGTCAAACCCAAGACCTCATATTCTCCCGACTGTGGCACACAAAAAACCCTAGCTTTTTTTTTTTAACTACACACCCAAACGAATCGATTAACACAAGAATTGAGGCTGCAAGGTATAACAAAAAAAAGGGACCTAATCCCAATCAATCATCGCAAACTGAAAACCTATATCCTAAAAATAAATCAATAAACTACCAAACTTCAGAACAGAGGAAATTAAAAGAAAGAAGATAACGAACATTGTAAGTAACATCGGGCTTCTCAGATTGGCTAAGCAGAGAAATACTGGAATCAGCCTCGGGAGGCAATACGTCGACAAGGGCATTGGAGTGTCGGTGAAGAGCCACCGAAGCCGAGGGCTTTAACAGCTCTCTGTTAATGGTGCTCAATATCCTGACATAGTAATTGGACCCGGTGGTGGAACCAACGATTCCGTTGTTCTGATTGACCATCTCCATGAACTGGCCGATGACCAGAGGCACGGACTGGATTCGCTTGACTTCCTCCTGAGCCCTCAAAAGCTCTTTCTTGAGATTCTTCTGCTCATCCTTTACGTACTCTTCTTGGATGTCTATGAACTCCAACTGCCTTTGAAGGGATTTCAGCCTACTGTACAGATCGTCCTCATCGGCACCCAAGGGAGGGTCCATTGTTAGGCACTTGCCGAGGTCGGATCTTGTGGCGGGGAATGGTGGCTCTGCCGAGGATTTCGGTTCCGCCACCACTGTTGAGGCTGCCATTTGCTTTCGCCGACTTTTGAGTTTGGATTGAAGAACAAGAAAAGGTCACAACAGAAGTTAAATAAAAATCGATTGGGATAATGGAGACCTTTGTCTATTATATAATGGTAAAGGTCGGACGGATTAATCCGCCTTCGATAAATCTAGTTTCATCAATAACTTGGATTTAAAATTACATTGTGGTTATTTAATTTTGATAAAAATATTTCTCTAAAGTAAATTAAATTTTAAAATAATTAAAATAATTTATTTTTATTAATTTAAAAAATAAATAATTAAAAATAATTTTAATATTAATATTTTTCATTTGATTTTGATTAATATAGTAATAAATTTACCCCTCAAACATATTTCTTCAATATGATTGTTTTTGTAACACTCAATACTCGATTCAATCGTCGGATCTGAGTTATAGGATATCACATTCATCGCCGAAGCGACTACGATCAATTTTATTCAATTTTAAATCATTGTAAGATTTAATTTAATCAAACGAACATTAATCACAATAACCAACCATTTATGGGATTTATACGAGCTCACAAAAGCTCCGAGAACTAATTCAAGGTTGAATATGGACCAAACATTCATCATATGATACCAACTTCAACATTAGCATGCACTTAAGAACAAACCAAATTATACTCAATTAAGTACATGCCAACTTAAATATAACAATGATTTCATTACAATTCAATAGGAGCATACTCTATCCTCTACACTGTTATTATCATATAACAATGATTTCATTAAAATCCAACCCAATATACATATTCACATTCAATTTCAGAATCACAATTCAATTCATCATCATCACAATATCTCATGATAAATGTGTTTTATGAATCATCTTAAATATTAACAAATAACTAGTTAGGAGCATATCATATTAACATGTCATTTCCCAAGCCGAATCGTTAAATTCATCACAATTTCATATCAATCTTTCGGACTTATAAGTGCAGTTTACAAATTTCTTTTACATTAACAATTATTTTCATTAGAATTATAAATTTTTATATATTAAATCCTTATCAACTTGACTCAAACATGAACGGATACACAAATCCAACCGACACTCCAATTTAACAACCGGTGCCTCATCGGATAATTTTCGAAGAAAATAGATTGCGCCCAGCGCTCATCGATATGACTGAAGGAAAAAATTGTTTTCCCGAAATAAAATTAATTCACAAGCTTGCCTCACTCGAAAAAAAATTAAATTATTCAAAAAAACAAAAGTATAGAGACTAATTTTAACAAAAAGAAAACATAGAAAAATTACGTTAAAAGAAATGAAAAATAGAGAAAAATAGAGGGAGAAGCAGAAGAGAATGGGAAATAAAAAAAGGAAAATTAAAAGAACATAAAAAAATTAAATTGTTCAAAATAAAAAATATAGGGACCAATTGTAGAATTTAACCTAAAATTTTTGTTTGAAATGATAATTTAACGTGTCACGTCAGCTTTCCATTACATTTTTAACGGCAATTGACGGCTTAGTGACTAAAATGTTACAACACAATAACATGAGTGATTAAAACGTAACATTTCAAATATAAATAATTAAAATATAATCTGAGACAAACAAAAGTAATTATTTCGATAGTTTACTTTTTATTTTGGATAAAGTGATTTATTATTTGTTAGTTTGACATGTTTTTCTAATTCTATGTATTTTCGAATATTAATTGTGTTTGTTCAAAATGGTATAGAAGTTTGCTCAAAATGACGTATTTTTCGAATATTAAAACTACGGGTGAAGCATTTTATCATGGATGAAGTTTGGACTTTTACATTTATTGTTTGTTAATTTGAAATGTTTTGTTTAATTTCATGTAATTTCAAATATCATTTTTTTATAAAATTGGAAGATTTGATCTTAAGAGTGCTATATTATTTCATTTTCATGAGATTGATCTATCGGTATTTATGAAGTTACGGATGAACTTTTTATAAGGATTCGGTTATTCCCTTATTTTTTATACATAAAAAATATTATTAAATTCATTCGAAGGAACATTTCTAACTTCTTCAAGAATAATTATTTTATAACATTCAATAGATCAAAAGTTATCAAGTGAATTATATTTGATATACAAACATAAAATCGAAACAATTTTTGAATTAATTGAGCTTAAATTAAAATTTATACTGTAATTCCGTACCATACAAAGAGATTAAAAACCCGATCTACATAAAACAATTGGGGTACATTTTTGCTGCTGTTTCATTAGGTACAAGAATCTTGCAACCAAACATTTTCAGAACCCAATACAAATGGTAATAACAGTGAAGAGCATTCATACAACTGATTGAACAAAGAGATCATCACAAAAGGGATCTCAAGAGATACCAAAACCAAAAAGTAAACATTGCAAAGTCCCTAAGTCAAACCATAAAATTGCTTGAGACTGTTTTGGAATGCAGGAGTTCTGTATATAACGTACCATCCCTGTTCTGTTGGGTGAACTCCATCTCAAAAGAATTTGGATCTAGGGTCTGAGCAAAGTGTGTACTTGTTTTCCCCATTTTCATCTACATTTCCACATTTAAACCCTTCACTTACTCCAAAACAACATGGCTCAAATGGGTTCTCAAATATTGGATCATTTCCTATAATAAAAAGAAAAGTATTGTCAAAATTTAAGGTTAATACTTCATGAGTAAAGGTCTCAAACTCCAAATCAAATTAAAATATTAAAAATGTTGATACATAATATCAACAGAGGTGAAAATTGAAAGGGAGTTTTTAAGAGCAGAGAGGAAGAACCTATAAAATGGTTTTTTGGAGTCCTCTTCAAATGGAGCATCTTGGGGTTATTTAAATAATGGGTTTTTGGATCGAATGTGGGTTGAGTTATTACATATTTTATTATAATTGTATAAAAAAAATATATTCTAATCAAGTCTTTATTATCAGTATCATATCAATCAAGTCTTTTCGTCAGTTTGAGTATTAAATGCTAGTTTTGATTCAAATTGTCCATATAACATGTACACTCATTTAAATTTCGATAATATATTTTAAATATGCTCCATGTCAGATCCAAATTGATATTTAACATAAGCTCAAGGTTACTCATATTACCTAATGATATTTGATAAGTTGAAGACTTGATTAAACTGCTTTGTAATATATAATTAAATTAGAATCTAATCCGTTTAGTGGAATTGAGCTAAAATTTAAGATGAGAATGAAAAGTTAAATAAAGTATTTACCTTGATAAGTTTCATTCCGATTGAAAACTGTCCAAAAAGCATTATAAAGATCAAGAATAAAGAAGGAGGGCGTGTTGGAGGTGTTGGTTTGTTGGTTCAAGATGTTGACAACTTGAAGCAAGAGCAGGTTATGGAAGTCAACGAGGGCGTTGTAAGTTTCGTCGCAATGTTGAAAGAAGACTGGGGCGGTGTTTCTAGGGAGGCAACCCAATAGTAGCGGTGAGGTGATGCCTATATTCCTCACTCCCATGTCATGGATGCGTTTCAAGTTCACCATAAGCTGGTTCATGAGGCTTTCCATGAAGGGCCGGGAAATCCTATAAATTTTAATGGTTTTAATAATTAAATTCGAATTTTAAAATACAAAAAAATTAAATTTATAAAAAAATAGAAAAATTAAATATCAAATGCAAAAATAAACAAAAAATAGAAAAAAAAATAGATTAACCTAAATAAATACAACACAAAAATGAATATATTTGATATCAATCACACGCAATATGTAAAAATTTAAATTCTACTTTGATTAAATGAAAAGGTTTAAGAATATGTTTGTTTTTAAAATTTTGATATTTAAATTTTTTTTTATTTCGATGCTTGAACTATTATTTTCATTTTGACTTATTTTTTTCTAAAAAAGTTATTAATAAAAATATGACACTTAACACATTCTTATTAAATATGATAAATTTAGGAAAGTAAAATAAGTTAAAAGTAACAATTGAAGTATAAAAATGAGATAAAGAATTTAGGTACCAAAAATGAGAGAAATGATATAATTAAAAAGCAAAAGTTAAAATAAAAAGAGATGATTTTAAGAATATTTATCTATTTTTCTACTATTAGTTTAAAATTTAAATTATAAAAAAAAACACATTCATATTTTGTAACCATTTTTAAATTCCATTTAACTTTTTTTTTTTTAATTTTCATAGTATGTTAATTCTAATATTTCTAGCTAGAGTTGTCTATGGATCGGCTTGGGTCAAGTCAAGTAAAAAATTTAGGCCCATTTTCTAAGTTTGTGTTTGACTCGGATTGAAAAATGGATTTAAAATTTTATCCAATCTTGACTTGGTTCATTCATATTAAAATTTTTTATATAAAAATAAATTTATTTTTTTTGAATATACTGGTGTAATTACATTGTAATATCTGTTCATAGTTTCTTAACCCTTTGACAACGCACACACACTTTGCACACACAGGCGCTCGAACTCAGGACCCCTAGGATGTAGAACATCCTCTTTTCCATTGGAGCCACTTAACAAATAAATACTTTTAATATTTACTTAAATAAAAAAAATAAAAAAATATATACTTAAATAACACTAACATAAGTGCAACTTAACAAGTAAATACTTCTAATATGATAGTAAAATTAATAATAAAACAAGAGTTATACAATATACAAATAATAACAACAAAATAATAACAATATAATAGCGGAATGATAGAAAAACAATAAAAAACAACAATATTTTTTTTTTGCAAATTCGGGTCGAGTCGGACTAAAAAAAACTTACTCGATGTCCTATCCGTTTAAAAAATGAGACTTTTTTTATTAAAACCTATTTTTCAAATCTATATATTTATCTAAACTCTCTAACTTTTCGATCAAGCCTTTGGACCCCAAGTGGCCCGCTCATGGAAAAATTACTTGTAGCAGTATTTCACATTTATTCCGAGTAACCTACAATGCAGCCAACTATTTATGGCTTCCATCAAAACGACAAAAATGTTTTGATTAATTAGTCATCACCAACTATAAATAAAAACAGATATGGTTTTTATTACCTGTGCAGAGCCGTTTTTGGCATTGTAAGTGGCGTAGTCGTTGCCTGCAACACTGACAAATGCAACTGAAGTTTTCAAATTCCTTTTAGTGTAGACTGAGTCGTCGAGAAGCTGTTGTAGGAAATCGATTTGTGTGGTCGTATTTGGCTCCGCAACCATCGTGTCGAACACACCTGTACCTCCATAAGCAATGTTCAATCCACCCTTCACTCGCTCACTCAGTTGCTCCCTCCATCTGTACGGAATCGGTGTCTTCGTTCCCAAGTACCCCGCTGCTTCTCCAAAAACCATTTCCAATTCAGTCTTAATTTGCTTTTCTTAAGATGTAATAAACATAGAAATTAATATTTTACCAATGTAATCAGTGGAAACAAAACCATCGGAGAAACGACCAGAAGGTTTCCCGGGAAATGTAATTCCGTAAGGGAATTTCCAAGATCTTGTCTCTGCTATCTTAGTGTTCCCTGTATCAGCATAGGAATCTCCGAACACAAACAACATCTTTGGTCTAAAACCAAAGGGTGATGATGACCACGACAACCTCGTACCTTCAACCACTTGTTGTTCACCTACAATTTCATTGTTTAACCATCAAAAGAAAATATTAAAAACTCCTTGCAAATGAAGCAGAAAACGGGGTTATTATTACCTGAGAAAAAACGAACAAGGAAGAAACAAAAGAGTGAGAAGAGAGGGTTTTGAGTGTCCATGGAAAAGAAATTTTTGGGTAAAAGAAAGGAAAGGAAATGGTTTGGTTTGGTTTGGTTAACCTATAGTAAACTGATAATTTCAGTAGTTTATATAGTGGAACGTACGTAAGGCTTAATCGAGAGGCTAAGCTTGTATTTCTCTGTAACATGCGTATATTTCTCTTAAGTTGACTTAGCTAAATTATCGACTAGGAAGTTTTTTATTTGTAAGCATTAGAATAGGATGCAGGTTGTATCATTTCGTCATCACAAGTGATGGTTGTTGTGTAAGCTGCCAATATATTTTGGAAGGATCGAAATTAAATTATATATTTTTATGATGTTGAATATATAATTTTATTATTTTAATAGTTTATATTTTTATAATTTTTAAAAAATTTAAGTTAAATTTTTATTATTTTTGAGGGCAAAGCGTAAATTTATTATTATTATTTTAAAATTTTATAAATTATAAAAAATATAAATAAAAAAATTTCATTTAAAAAAGACGAGATCCCTACCAATCTCTTAACTCCGTCACTGGAAGCTTAGAACAACTTTAATATATTTTCATGAAATTTAAAGTGATCCTAATTTATAATGTTAATAAGTAATAATATTTTATTATTTAAAAAATAAGTAATTAGAATTTAAAATATGATTATTTATTAGTTGTGTTGTATAACTTTATATAAAGTTGTTTCGCGGAAAAATGCATCTATTTGGTAGGTATATAAAACTCTTTTCTATTATTCATTTTCATAATTATACTTGGAATATTGATAATTTTCTTGTATCTTGGAGACATTAAAATTTTAATAAAAGTGTTCTATGTACCTCAAATTCATCGTATTTACTAACATTATTTTTATTTATTTTTTTCTACCAATTTATTTTTTAAAATTTCAATATAAAGTTGTAAAGATGGATAAAGGAAGAATATCGATTTATTACTATAATACAAGCATTTAAGATTAAAGATGAAGCAAGAATTATTATATTGTTACAAAGTAAGCTAATTAATTGTTTCATTTTGTATGTATAAAAAAAGTTTCCATTCTATTGCTTATGTTTATTAAATATTCGGTTGGTTTTGATAGTTTAGAATTATTATTTTATCAATTAAAATAATTAAATTTGTATATTAGTGTCGAACTGCATAACTCGTTTATGTCGTAGTTTATGTTTATATGGTGTGGGTGTGTGATCTAACTTAAATGAACTTTGCTAAGGTGAGTTTGTTGGTTAGATTTAGGTCTCTCTTGTTCTTAATGCTATCGATAAGTTAAATCTTGAATGCTGAGTTACAGAGTTATTTATCGGCTAGGAAAGTAATTTCAAACGAACGGCCTCTTAATTACTGAATAGGTAATGAGAGGTTGATTGCTCAATGCTGAGTCAGTGACTAGAACTAATTTATTAAAGGCGTAAAAGTTATTTTTGCATCAATGATTGAATTAAAAAATCAAATAGAGATTTACCTTTGACTAGAGCTTTTTGCATCGATTTTTCTAAAACTTTCATTTATTGCTTTCTTCAACTTAAGTTTTTAATTTAAATTTGGCCTTAGTTTAATTTTAGTTTTCGATTTCATAAAATTCCCCTTGCAATTTATTTTTATTGTTTTTTGCTTGAAGAAATAAAATTATTACTGATCTCTGTGAATACGATTCTACTTGTTGTTTTTACTAACTATTTTTTCAAGTATATTTTATTTCTGTAGGTCTCGACAGCCTAACATGAAGCAATGCACGAATTTCTTTACATGTGAAGAACTCTAACAGTGAAAAAGCATACAAATTTTTGTTAATTGAATTTATTTTTGTAATGTTCCCGAGAATTTTGGAGTCGTTAATGATACTATTTCGAAAATATAAGTAGTAAATTTCTCGAAAGAATAAATAAATATTATTTGAATAATATTAGTAGAATTAAATTAGAAAAAGCATTAAAGGTGATAAATATAAATTACAATTTCGAGTAAGGACTATAATAAAATTGAAGAGAAATATGGACTTAAAATGCAATTTTACTGCATATTTGAGTGGAATGTTAGGTTTGATATTAGCCATTAAAAATTAATAATAATTTAAGTAAGAATTATGTGATTAAGTCTTAACTTGATTGGAATGAGCATTGTTGCTAATGTAGGAAGATGTTGGTTCGAGTGCATTGAAATCTATTATCCTCATATTTATGGGTTGAAAAGGGATTATGAGCAATTAATGTATATATATGAGGTTTATCGGGTTGAATTTCGAGTTGGATTTTGAGCTATATTATTATATATTTTATTATAATTGTATAACAAAGTGATACGAAGTATTCTAGGCTTTTGCAATCTTTAAATTCAAATTCGGATAATAATACTTAAAAATAATAAAAGAATTTAAAATTTAAAGCAGTTATAAAGAATTTGAATTCAAGTATTAAAAAAAAAAGGGCACATATCCGACCTACCGTGATCCCTAAAAAGAAGCCATGCAATTATATTCTTGCTCCCCTGCTTGGCCACCAGGCAGGAAAAACAAAGGTTTCATTGCAGTTGGGGGAGGAAATATCTCAGATTTCTTGCCCTGCATCGCTGAGATTTACAATTGTTTGGTTCCCCCAAGCCCAAGGAGAAAATGAGTGAAGGCTATGTTGACTCCGTTGTAGCTTTAATTTAATGCCCGATGGCCTTCTGAGTGGATGACTCAACCTGTTTTAGGCTCATCTAAAGCTGAAGAATCCATTACAAAAGAACCGCTGGCGGTGTGTTCCGGACTTAACACACTGGCATTTAAGAACGGAGGTTGTTTTGGACAAGGAATTTCACAATGTGCATTGGTTAGCATTTGAAGAACGTCATGCATGGATGGTCTTATTGCAACTGAAGGTTGAGTGCACAGAAGCCCAACTAGTAGCACAGTAAATGCCTCCCTTTCCTCAAACTTGCCTTCCAACCCAGGGTCAATTGATTGTGTAATGTGGTCTGCCTTGTATTGCTTCCAAACCTGATTGAAAAAGCACAGTATTAAGAGCCCCTCTCTATCCATGTTCTATAGTTTAAACATTAACATTAAAGATATCTGCTTGTAAGAATAATGGATGTCTCACCGAGTACAGAATCGAACTTGAACCCTCCGAGAAAACACTGTTTTTCCGACCAGTTGCAATCTCAAGAACTAGCACCCCGAAAGCATAAACGTCTGCTTTCTCTGTTAGTTGTCCCCGGACAAGGTATTCTGGAGCCATGTATCCTCTGCAACACAGATTAGAACTTTATAGTTGTACCATATGATATCATATTATTATATGTTTGTTTTGATTAGAAAGCAAGTCTCAGTGATTTTCCATTTATTTATCTTTTTGCACCAAAACTAAATATCTTACAGTGTCCCTGCAATTGCAGTACTGACATGGGATTTATCCGAAGCAACGCAACGAGCAAGTCCGAAATCAGCAATCTTGGGAGAGAGATGCTCATCGAGGAGAATGTTGCTAGCTTTGATGTCTCTGTGAAGGATTTTCACACCAGAACCCCCATGAAGATATGCCAGCCCTTCAGCTGTTCCACATATGATGTTGAACCTCTGGGACCAGCTTAGAAGATGTCTTTTGTCCTTATCTGCATCAAATAATCATAATAAGAGTGGAAAATGGTGAAATGTATCAAATGATAATAAGGAAATTCAAGTTTAGAAAGCATGCACTTACAGAAAAGGATTTGATCAAGGCTCCTATTAGGCACATATTCATAAACAAGAAGACTCTCCGGACCTTCAATGCTGCATCCTAAAAGCCTTACAAGGTTCTTGTGTTGAATTCCACTGATCAAATTTACTTCATTAAAGAACTGATCCACCCACTGCCGAGTATTAAAGAACAATCTCTTAACTGCAACAGCTTCTGCGTTAGGTAGGACTCCTTTGAACACCGAGCCTGCTCCTCCTTGGCCTAATTTCATTGATTCATCGAAATTATTGGTTGCCTTTTCAAGCATTTCGTACTTGAAGTTTAAACTAGTCTTGAGTCCGGCGGCCGGAAGGGCATCTAGACCATTCACCTCTACGAGAAATCAACAGAAAATAGTTAAACAAGTAAAAAAGGTTCAAATTCAATCATGTTGCTTTATATGATATATGTATATATATACCTTCTTTTGTTCTGGATAATTTCTTGTAGCTTACAAAAGCACCGACGACAGCAAGCAAAAGGAATGTAGCTCCAGATAAAGCCAGTCCTAGGGTGACCAAATCTTTGAACCCTACAAACACAAATTACAAGAATCACCATCCAACATGACAGACAACATAGATAAAGAAGAAAATCAATGTGGGCAGCATAATTTACCCTTTTTTTGCACTGTGTCCGAATCATGATCAAAGAATCTATTGGTTGAATACCTCATATAGCACCCAGTAAACAAAGCCCGGCCTTCGGCAGCTGGCCCACACTCCCTCAGCCGCGTCCCTGCATCGGTGAGGCACTTATCGCAAGCTTGTTTATCGATGGTTTTCCAACACTGAGCCAAGGCGTAAACGGTTACCACCCCACCTTTCACTTCGGTTTTCGCATATCCATTTTTCCGCAACGCAGCCGCCTTGACGTTCAAAACCACATTATCCAACTTACTTTGAAAATCCTGAGACATGTAAATGTCATGGGAATCACCTGTAGGGGAGCCACAGGAGACGTGATCATACTTTGGATCAACCCCTTCGTTGTAAAAGTTGTAGTGATCGAAACGAATGAAGCATTGGTCGAGATAGACCCGGCCAGATCTGGCAGGGATGCACTGTTGGAGTTTTTCTTGGGATGTTTTGAAACAGAGTTCACAATCGTCAACACTCGCATCTTGGTAGCATTGGGCTAATCCAAAAATATTGTAATTTGGATCATTCTTAAACACGGTTCCCCAACTTTGAGAAGACACGAGTTCCCACAATGATTCCATGGCTTCATTAACTTTGTGACCGAAGTTGTCCGACGTTTGGTTGTTAGTTCCACATACAAGGTGGTCTTCAAAGGACAAGGAAGGGAAAAAACATGAACAAAACACCAAGAACATCCATATTGTTTTTATGTTCCAAGGATATGGGATTGATAATCGCATCGAATTCTATCACGGTTGTTGGTGCAATTTTCATGAACACATCGAAGGTTACCAGTTGTGTTGCCTTCTCTGGTCTTCTCTCCTATCCTACCCCTCTCTCCCTGTGTTGTTTGGGTAAAAAGGGGTTTGGGGATGGAGAGAGGATTTTGAAGCCCAAGGCTAGGGAGGTGTGGAGTCCTTGTCGTGTGTTCGAGGTTTGATGTCTGGTGCTTTTGCATGCATAAGGGAAGAATGTTTGTTTTGTTTGTCTTGGTTGTCTCGGGGAGACGGAATGATAAAAATGTAAGAATCAAGAACTGAATTTCGTTTTGTTGTTTCAAGGCCATTTTTAGATAACCGATTCATAGCATTTCGCTGTAATGTAACCCTTGCGCCCACGTTCCACATCTGCATTCAGCCGGCAACGTGGGTCTGCCCCGCCTTGCGGGACAGCCAGCTTTGTTTAAAAATGTAATTAAATAGCCAATTCAGGTAACTAAATTTAGTATTATAATAATACCAAATTAAAACTTTTCTTTTTAAATCTTCAAATAGTAATAATGTTCACACTCAATTCTGCCTATGTTATTATCGTTCACTAACTTAACAGTGCTAATAGCATTAAAAATATATACTGTCAGAAGATTAATTATGTAAAATAAATCTGTATTTATTATTATTATTATTATTATTCATTATGGTTACTAGAAATTCCACCATGAATATAATATATAATAAATAATAAAAACATATTTTAAAATTAATTACTAGTAATACATTAAATATATACTATATTAAAATAAAAAATTTAATCATTTTTTTCGATGCAAATATAATATTTATTAAACCCCTAAAGGTAGAACTAACCATAGGGTTTGTAAAACATAAGTTTCAAAATACAGACACCATACGATAATCACCAACATTGCTACAAAAACGTCTTAATAAAAACAAAATACATTTTTAAATTTAGAATTGTGGCTACTTGTCCGGATCCGAAAATTTGTTCGAAATTTAAAAGGGTTTAAGCAAAAATATTAGATTTGAAAAATAAGTTTTAACAAAAAAAATTAGATTCATTTAAAATATGAATCAAATTTACACTTGAACAATTAAAGCTCAGACTCGACTTAATTGACCTGATTCATTTTTAGGTTTATAATAATTTATATTATTATTTTTTTGACAGCGCACACACACCTTGTACACACAAATGCTCGAACTCGGGACTCCTAAGATGAATAACATCTTCTTTTCCATTTGTCGAAACCACCTCGAAAACGGAGCTTCGAAAAATGTATTTTAACGTTTGGAAAAATGGGAGTCACCACCAATTTTTTATTTGGGTGTGATTGGATCACCACAAAACATTTAAAAACGTTTTTAAAAAGTTGGTCTTCGAAATCCAAAGAAACAGGTTCGGGAGTCGGTTACGCATGAGGAAGGATTAGCACCCTCATACGCCCAAAATTGGTACCACATGATTACTTTCGGGTCTTGTTTTATGAAAACAGTGAAACTGGAATAAAGTTTAAAATACGATGTTTTTTTTAAGAAGGCTTTGTGTAATTTCAAAGTAAATCCTTTTAAGAAAATTCATCTCCGTGTTTCAATCCTTTTCGAGAACTAGAAGTCGTGTCCAACACGTTAGGGCACTATGTTCTCGGAGTTTCAAAATTTGAAGGGTGTTTCGAGAAATTTTTGAAGAGAGTATTCTATCGCATGAATTATACGAAAATCACACCCAACACGTTAGGGCGTGGTGTTTGGAGGTCTTTACACGAAAGGACATTATGTCATTTTGTCTTAAAATCTTTTGTATATAGAGATATAAAATTGAAGGATGTTTTGGGAACTTTTGAAGAGGATATCCGATTTGCATGAATTACGAAAATCACACTCAGTACGTTAGAGCACGATTTCTTGTGGTTTTCACACGAAAGGGCATTGTCTCGTTTTGCTTTAAAATCACTCGTGATATATAGATATATATTTTGAGAACTTGGAAATTCCGTATTGAATTTAAAATGCAATCCTCGGACACATAGTTTAAAAGATTCAGATATGGAATACCCGTTTACTTCGATTTTTGCGGAGACTTAAAATTGTGACCAACACGTTAGGACACGATGTTCTCGGAATCTCAGAGTTAACAGGTATAAAAATCCCAAAAGAGGATATTCAACGCGTGTGAGTTACACGAAAAATCACACCTGACACGTTAAGGCATCATTTCCCGAAGCTTTCACACGAGAGGAACATTGCCTCGTCTTTAAAATTTCTTTGAACATGTAAGTTTAAGATATCAAATAACAATTACTAAGAGAAATTAAATACGAAGCAAGATAATAAGCAAATAAATAGTATGTAAAAATGTAAAATGCAGGTGCATAATGATTAAAATAAATGCAAATATTGATGAGGAAGAAAAACGACGCAATCGGGATTGAAAACGGGACCTTCGGACGCCTGGGGGCAAAATGGTAATTTTTGACTCTTGATGGCAAAAATGTAATTTCGGGAAAATTCGGGGTTAAAAATAGAATTTTGAAAAGTTTGAGGGTAAAAAGGTAATTTTTGGGTGAAATCGAGGTCAAAAATGGAATTTTGGAAAGTTTAGGGGTAAAACGGTAATTTTTTGAAGTTTCGGGTCAAAAATGGAATTTTGGATAGTTTAGGGACTAGAGAGCAATAAAACCAAAGAATGGGTGACACGTGATAGCCCCACAGGCATCCAGAAGTCAAAGGACCAATTTGTAAATCTTGAAAAATTCTTGGGCCAATTATGTAATTAAATAGAAATTGATTTAGGGGTTAAATTAAAACAAACTAAAAATAAGAGGGACCAATTTCATAAATAAGCCATAACAGTGACACGTGGCAGCCTCTGATACGTTCAAAATGTCAAAGGACTAAATTGAAAAGTGAATAAAATTACTGGGCCAAATTAAAAATAATTAAAAGTATGAAAGGACTAAATTAAAACAATTAAAAATACGAAAGGACCAAACTCACAAATAACTCATTAATCAAAAACACGCGGATCCGAAGGGCGGGTCGGGTCGGATCGGGTCAGTCCATGGGTCTCCTATAAATAATATTTTTAGGTTTTTTTTTTATTATTTGCTTCATTTTTTCAAAAAATTTGATGCCCCCCTTTCTTTTGTCTCTGCTCTCTCACTTCTCCTCTCTTTCTCTTTATTCCAAACCATGGCTGGCTGATCCAAGCTCCCACCGTCCGACCAGCGCGTTACCGGTCACGCGCTATGCCGGTCGTCACCCACGGGTGCCGCGAGCCATCCTTCGCTGTCATGTACGTCCTCCGTCGCCGCCACGCGCCGCCAGAGCTCTAAGGTAAAATTTCTCTTCTTCTTCTTTTAAAACAAAAACCAGATCTGGAAAATTCAGATCTGGAAATTTCGAAAACATTTCCTCTTTGTTCTTATTTCATTTGCTTCTTTTATTTGTATTTCCTTCTAAAACATGCAAAATCTTAGTTTACCGTTTAAACAAACTTTGATTTTAACATTTTGTTCATTTCTTAAATCTGTTTCACACTTGTTTTTAAGTTATTAATACATGTGTTTTTCTTTGTAAATTGTTGTCCGATGATTCCAGCAGTGGTCGGAGGGTGGATCCGTCGTGACGACGTCGTCGGCACAGATCAGGGAAGTGGCTATTGACCTTTCGTTTCCCCTTTTTTATTTAATACTATTTTTTTTTAAAAGCTTATTGTTAAAAAATATTTATTATTATTAATAATTATTATTGCAGCTATTTATTAGTAATAATCTATTAAATATACTTATTAATATATAGAAGTAGTAAATGTTGGCTGAATGCATTAAATGTATGCATTTACATATGCTGGAAATGAAGGATTTAAGCTTCAACTGATTAATGAGAGTAAATATTCATTGAATATACCTGAGTGCTTTGAATGCCTTTGGCTTTGGTTCGTGTCCCTGTATGGTTATTCAATGCTTCTGCTTACCATCGACTGGTCTCTGTTTTTGATTTCTTAGTATTCTACTGTAAAGAACTGATTTTGTATTGATTTTTTTTTTGTGGAGAATTCGTACCGGTATACAAATGGTTTGAATCTGGTTTTATAACCAGATTTGTCATGATTCAATTTTGTCTTACATTACTAAATGCTTGTCTATTCTTCTTTTTGCAGGTTCGGCTATTGCAGTAGATGTAGTAGTGGCGGTTGAAGCAAGTTGAAGCTGAGGATGGTGGCAGAGGCTGATGACGTGGCGACCTCCAATTGGTTGAGGTGGAGGTAATCAGTACAAGTGGGAGCTAGAGTTGGGCCATTGAGTTAGTCTTAGGTCCATTAGTGTTTAAGTCACTTAAGGATTTGGCCCAATTGGGCTTTGTAACTTAAACATTGTAATTGGACCTATATTTGTAAATGGACTTTAAGTTTAGTTTTTTTAAATTTTAAGTTTAAAATTATTTCATATTTAAGCTAAATTTAAATTTAAAAATAAATTTTAAATTTAAATTTAAATTAAATTTAAACTTAGAAATAAATTTGAAACCAAATCTAAACTCAAGAAATAAAAAGTTGACCCAAAGTCCAGGCCCGGATAAATTGGACTTCAACACCACTAAAACCACTTATTAGATTCTATATTATATAATTTAAAACACATTAAAAAATAAACATATTCTAATATTAACATTAAAATAATGTGCCAACATTATGTATAATTAAAGTGTTACCGAATTATCATATCAAACTACAAATCTACAAGAATGGTTAAGAAAACTGCAAATCTATAAGGATTAGATTAAAAATTTATGGAGGTTGAAGGGGTCAAATATAAATTTATATTGCTTTCAAGTTAAAATAAAGGGTTAATTCGAAACTTTTAAAACTATTTTTGGTGGCAAATACATTTTTTACTTCTTTTTTTTCAAAAACTTGTGAAAGATTGGGAGAGTTGCAATATAGAAGATCGAGCACCCAAGACAAGATTTACAGGATGTGCTAGACACTGGTTCTAAGTGTTTGTCGATAGAAACTACAAGACTACGAAAGTAACCAACATAAGGTAATTTCTTATTCTTTAATTTTTCCAATTTTCCCCAAAGAATGTGCCAACATTTTCCATCACTCTAGTGTCTTAAATCAATTGATCCAACAAAGAGCTTTTCTTATTTATTTTTATATTGGAGTGTATATTAAGTTTCATTTATGTGCTTATAACCTGCTTGATGAAATGCGCAGGTGAGGAATGGACGTGGCTCATTGCTATTTAGAAGGCAATGCTGATGCCGTAGAGTTTTGCCCCCACGATGGGTACCAACATGTACTGGCGGCTTCAACGTACACCCTGCAAGACGGTGAGCAACCAATCCGAGCTGGTAGCATTTCATTATTCGATGTTAATGCCGAAAAGGGTAATCTCGAGTTGTTTCATCGCGTGGACACTGCTGGGATTTTTGATATTAAGTGGAGCATAGTTGGAAGCAATGTGGGCCCTCTCCTTGCTCAAGCTGATGCTGAAGGGTACTTGAGAATCTATAGTTTAGAGGGTTGCTCTAATGAAGAGAAACCTAGAGGTATGTTTCAAGTTTACGTAACATTTTATGTATTTTTCTTAGGCTTGTTTTCATCACTGTAAGTAATTCAGAATTTTGAAATTCACTTTGCTATGCTTGGAAGCCCGTGTTGTCATATTGAAGATTCTAATGATTCGATTGTAGATTATCTAATTAGTTGGGAGAACAAAAATCATGCCTTCCATTCTTTAACATTCATGTCTTTATGTTGTTTAATCCATGGTAATCAACTTCAAGGAAGTAATTATGGGGTAGGTAATGATCAATTATCCCACTAACGAGAAAAAAAAAATATAGGTACCTGAATTGATAAACTAAAATTACTCAGACTCAGGTGTGAATGTCAAATGCCAGTTTATGCCCAACATGGTATGTTCACCCTTTTTTTTTAGGTTTTTCCATGTATTTGAAAAATCTTTGGAAGGTCATATCATATTGTTGTCTAATTCATCTAACAGAAGCATCAAACACGAATACTTCTAGAAAAATGAAGATTCGAAATAACTTAGATCATTCAAACTTCTATATTAGTTTCTTTCTACTTTAAATTTGTGTTAGAGCATATGTAATATCTTTCACTAATTTAGATTAGTGCAAGAGCTTACTAATACTGGTGTTCAGTTCAATTTGTCACCTATTTTCTGCGACTCCTTAAAATATTGCTAGGATAGGGTTTCTTTTTAAGCCCATAGTATCCCATGTCACATTGGACTTAGGACTAATCCCTATCAACAGAGAGCGATTAAAGTAAAACCCTCACAACAAGCCAAGTGTGCTTTGCTTAAGTGAACTTTATCCCTATCAATGATGCTTTAGGTAACTGACTTTCACCCCTTTTGAGATGGACATGAAAGGTACAATATTTACCCCTTTGATCAAATATATTCTTATGTTGCCATTGTTAGAGAAACTTTGTTGTTTATGGAGCTGAGGTTTAGCCTATTTCTTCTTTTTTTTTGTCTTTTTTAAATATTCCTTGGATTTATTTTTCTTCAATGCAGGAGGCTTTCTTAATGAAGTATGTGGTGAAAAAATCAGCTCCTCCATGTGTCTTTTCCTGGATTGGAACCCAACAGCCACATCTATCTCAGTCGGACTTTCTGATGGTTCTGTTTCTATAACTACACTTGCAGAGTCCAGAATAGAAAAATTACAAGAGTGGAAGGCACATGATTTTGAGCTTTGGACAACTTGCTTTGACATTCACCAACCACAATTAGTATATACAGGATCGGATGACTGCAAATTCAGCTGTTGGGATATGCGGGATATTCCATCTGGGATGGTTTTCCAGAATTCCAAGGTGCATAAGATGGGAGTTTGTTGCATTGCCAAGAGCCCCACTGACCCAAATACCATACTTACAGGTAGCTATGATGAGTACTTGAGGGTATGGGATCTAAGGTGCATCTCAAAACCGGTGAATGAAACTTCAGTTTGTCTTGGAGGAGGAGTTTGGAGAATCAAGCACCATCCTTTTGTGTCAGGTCTGGTCTTAGCAGCTTGTATGCATAACGGATTTGCAATCGTCAAGATCGGAGACGAGAAACCGGAAGTTGCTGAAGCTTACAGTCAGCATGGCTCACTTGCATACGGCGCAGATTGGCAGCGAGCAAAGATATTACCAGGAGGCAGTACTATTGTGGCTACTTGCTCTTTTTACGACAAGCTTCTTCGTGTATGGAGGCCAAAAAGTGAATTTTACTGCATTTAATAACGTCTTGTTATCTGAGTTCACACACTATGTTGGTTTAGGAAATATTATTTTTCAAACTAAGATATGTACTGCCTACATACAATCATATCTGTCTTCCTTCCAACCTATGACAAGTCGTTTTGCCCATATATACGCTATTATTCATGGGACTTCTGTGTTATATGGCTTCAAACTTCAAACATCTATAGTTAAAAACAATGATTTATGTATGTTATCGGAACTTGACTTGCTTCATTGTTTGAGGTGAGGTTTGGATGGATGGTTGAGTGCTGTACGGTGCGTTTAATTTACTTTTTGTCTCACATTATAGTATCGTTATAGTATTTAATTTCACTGTTAATTTCACCGTTGTTTTTACACGGTAAATGTATTGCACATCCAAATTAAGCTTGAATTTATCGAGCAATAGTTAAACAAATTTTATTTTTCGAGTTAAATTCAAATACCTTGCAAATATATGAACGAATATATAAACAAACTTACAATTTTGTTATTAGCTTTTAAGTTACATGTAATTTTAACAAAAAAAAAACCCAATGAATTAACATTTTGGCTTTGAACAAAACTTCTTAGGTTTTTTTGTTAAAATATGCTTTAAGTCCTTGTAGTTTTTAAAAAGTTGGAATTTAGTCCCTCCATTTATATTTTTAGGAATTTAGTCTTATACTTTTTCAGATTTCAAATTTCAAGTTTAATAGCTGTACTTTTTTGGCATAATGTCTAAAATTACCTATAGCCCTTCCCCAACTCATAAGTAAGAGAATAATGCGTTTTAGTGCACTCAATCTCATGTCCTCCTACATTGATAACAATATCCATGCCAATCGAACTAAGACACAATCGGTTCAAGCTTAACAGTTAGCATTGTTAAAATGTGTCTATTAAATTCGATGATATGACATTTTGAAATAAAAAAAAAATCACTTGATAGTCATGTAATAAAAACATTACATTGAAGTGAATCTAAATTTAATATTAGAATTCTAATTGTGTTAACAATTAGAATTCTAATTGTTACATTTTTAAATTTGAAAAGTAAAGAGATTAGATCCCTTAAAATAAAAGCAGGGACTAAAATTTAAATGTACCAAAAGTATTGAGACCTAGCATATTTTAACTTTTACTTCTCTTGCTAGCTCTTTATATTTTTCCTCTTTTATTTCCATAAAATTCAAAATTTTATTCGTCTTTTTAGATGAGTAATTATATTTATTATTATTTACCTATTCTTTAGAAAGGGTATTTTAGATGGAATTGGAGAGACGCTATATATCAAAAGGCCAAAGAGTACAGGGACTGAGGGTAGAATTATACGTTTGAGTTAACACCTTGTCGTATACCGAGTGGCACCGCCGCTTTAAACTTTAAAGAAACCGAACTGTTATAAAATCGTTTCCAGCATCAGCGGTATCTTCTGTTTTGCGACACTGAAATTTGATTAATGGAAGCCTGTGAAAAACATGAAGAAACCCACTCAAATGTAAGGTTTTTTTTTTCTTTCAATTCAACCCAATTCAATTTTTCTTAATTGATTTTCTTTTTTCTTAATATGAACATGATATAATCTTGATTCTATTCAAATATGACATAGCTGTCAGTAAAAAAAATGAAAGCCCTTTATCATTTCTACGATGTGCTTATAATTTCCCTTGATTTTTGCAATTTTATGTTCTCTTGATTTCTCCAAGTTTCTGAAATTTTCTTGGAGCTTTTGTTATGAATTTGAGTCATAGTTTAAGCTGATTTGGTAATGCTTATATGTGGATATCTTAGTTATCCTAACTTATTAGCATAGACTTTTTTTTATACTTAATCGATCCTTATATCGAAGTAATTAGCCAATTTTATGGCTAAAGTGTTATATGCTGACTTCAGTGTTTCTAAATCAGAGAACCGAAAGATTAGCTGGAACTGTAAACTGGGGCACAGCCACTGTCATTGGAGTGTTTGCAGGCATGTTATATGGAGGTAGTAAGGAAGCTGCTGCTTCAGTTGTAAGTTTGTTTTTTTTTTGGTATAAAAAACCTTCAATTTGGTTCACAGGGAGTTGCAAGGATGTTTGAATGTGATATAATTTGTATATAATAGAGGTCTTTACAGTCCTGGCAATTGTTTTCTTTTAGTTGCAATCATGTGATTGCCCTTTCTTCCTTCAAAGCTGCCTTTGTTTATGTTTATTGTGTTTCTTTTGAGATCAATTATGTCCATATTAATGGTTAATTCATGTGGTTATTCTTATTCTGCTGTGTTTTTTATTGAAACGTTGGAATTCTTTGGTAGAGCAAAGATGCAGAAGTAATGTTGAAGCTTGGCAGCACTCCAGATAAACGAGAGCAGTATCGGTTGATGCGAGATGCAATGGAAAAAAGGTTTATCCGAGTCACTCGTGGCTCAATTGTAGGTGGAGTTCGACTTGGAATGTTCACTGCTGGGTTCTATGGTTTACAGAATTTGTTGGCTGAGAAACGAGATGTCCATGATGTATTCAATGTTGTTGGCGCTGGTTCAGCAACTGCTGCAGCCTTTGGTCTAATTAGTAATAATTCATACCTAATTAAACTAATCTTTAGAAGTTGCAATAATTTTCCTATGAGTTCTAGCATAGTTAATCTCTATCACCAACTTCTTTCACAATTGAAATTGGAAACTTGGTAAAAGAACAAATGGATATATATCATCCTCATCTGTATTTAACTTCTTCCTTTTTTATTGGTCGATGTCCTGCAGTGCCTGGGTCTCTTCAATGGCGTGCAAGGAATGTGGTGCTAGGTTCGGTTCTTGGAGCAGCTATATGTTTTCCTCTTGGTAACTAATTTGCACTTTATAATGTTACATGTCTATTTTCTTGAATTAGCAATGAAGTGATTGTCTCCAATGGCTCTTTATGTAACTGCTGTGTAACCAATTGCTCATTTTCAAAATTAGCATGTCACTGTAAGGAGTATGTTAGTTTGATAAGGAGAGGTGGATTATTGAGTTCATATAAAATAGTATTTGCAAATTTTCTGCTAACTCATTCAATCACGAGCCGATATTACCATAAATACTTTCAAAGGTGACAGGCAAAGGAATCTAGTTGCATTTTGTGATTTTAGATTATTGGTGTTAGAAGTTTAAAAGACAGGACAGCTGATTTATAGGGCTGGGGCTGGGCATATAATATAGAGGTTTCATTTTTGACAGGATGGATCCACTTGAAGCTTGTAGAGAAAGCAAATGAAGGGAATATGGCTGCTAAAGGTTTAGGTGAAATTGGAGAAGCAAAGAGTGGTCTTGGGGCTGCCATTGATCGGCTTGAAGAAAACTTGAACAAGTAGAACCACCAATTTTTGCATAGATAGAGAACACTACAGACAGCATTGGCATGGAACTAAATTTACTGCTTTTGGCAATGTATTCATTGTTTTCAAGGGCTAAAGTTCTGCATGGGACAAAGGGCTGAGGAGGTTGGAAGTATGGAACTGTTATTTGTGTAATCTTATTCTCTTGCTATTGCTAATGTAGGTCCTTGTCCAGCTTTTAATAATATAAATGTTGTTGGTGATGCTTTATTGTTAATCATCTTCTTGTCTAAAATCTTTAGAGTAGAATGAAAACTATTGTCTGATCTAGTGTTTGCCTTTTCTGAAGATTCATTGATGATAAGATTTATTGAGACGGTTTTATCATGAAATTCAAATGTGTTTATTATATTCTGTGCCTAAACTGATTGACCACTTGGATTTCTTCTTTTGCTTGTTTGTTTTGTTTTGTTCTGGTCCATATCTAAGGCTGGAGATACTTTTAAACAAAGATCGTTCTGCATATAGCTATGTCTTTTGTCTAATGGTGAAACCCCTAAACCATCATTCAGCAGAGTTTAGTTCAGACCCTTGAACTTTGGGTTTTTCTTGTTCGTGATCTTCTTAACCACAATTTCAGTTATTGGGATCATAGTAGAACCCTTAATCTTCTTGATCCTAACCGCGCTAAGACCTTTTTAGCAGAACTTCCTCTCCAAAGCGCTTCTCCTAGGGAAATCGACCAAAAAGCATGGTTGATAGATATTCACTGATCTTGTCATAAGTGTGTTACTCTTATAGGATATTTTAAATCTCTTTTGAGATAAATTTGTTAATCTAATATGATAATATTTTATCTCATAGCAGTCATCACATCTTTCATCATAAAAATCAATTACTAATAAACAATAATTAAATAATTTGTCCTAGATCAATGACTCGTGATCACATTATTTTTTCATCTATCATATAATGCTAATGAGAGAATATCATTTACCTTTTATTGAGTTATGAATTCTACTATTGTAAATAAAAATGTCGTATATCCAATGTATCACCTTTAAGCTCTTTAGTTATTTAAACTCATACTTTTAATATATCAAAATATACAAATCGCGCACACATAGTCAATTACTTACTCAAGATTGAGGTAGGTCACACTATTTACATTACAAGTGAATTAATCCACAAACAGGTCTACGATTAATTCTACTTGGGTTTTGTCTGATTTATTATCAATTCAGACAATCACATATATATGTCTCTATTTTTTAGGAACAAACCACTCCGATACCCGTTTGAACTTTGATAGATGGCATGATAATCATTTAACCGATTTTCTCAATTTCAAGTCATTAGATTATGAACTTTTTAGGTTATCTACTAATACAAGTTGTCTTCTTACATTACATTCCGATCATGTAATGTAACTTAATATTGGTTAAACATCATGCAATTGATGATTCAATATTTTTTTTACATTTTATTTTGCGAGTAAAAATCGTTGATAATAAATATAAACAATATCAACCCGAATAATTGAATTTGATTTAAATTTGAAAAATTACAATAGATTCTAACACTATCATAGGTCTCTTAGTATTTCTTTTTTGTTTTTTTACCATTCTTATTCACAACCAGGGTTAGACTTGGTAATTCACAAGTGCTCCACAAGGGACCGGCATGCACTAGCCAAAGGGAACACCCGACGACGGTTCCCACGCCAAAAGCAGCGTCAGGACCCACCAAAGCTCGATGAAAACAGCTTGACCCTATTAGGACTGATGGGTATACAGAATCCATGCAAACCTGGCGTGAAGAAAGTAGTGGAAGATTGCCAATCTGCTGGACTAAACATTAAAATGATCACTGGTGACAATGTTTTCACAGCAATAGCGATAGCTGCGGAATGTGGGATTCTCAAGCTTGATCAAGACATGCCTAGTTGTGTAGTGGTAGAAGGTGAGGAATTCAGACATTATACACCACAGGAATGGAGGGAGAGAGTTGAGAAAATCCAAGTCATGGCAAGATCCACCCCAGCAGATAAACTTCTCACGGTGCAATGCTTGAAACAGAAAGGGCATGTTGTTGCAGTCAGTGGAGATGGAACAAATGATGCCCCAGCCCTCAAGGAAGCAGATATCGGTCTATCCATGGGAATTCAAGGAACTGAAGTTGCGAAAGAGAGTTCAGATATCATAAACAAGGGGAAACAATTGCTTTGGGAATACCGAATGTATAGGCTGTTTCTTGTGAGCATTCAATTGTGACTTCACTATCAGCTATCTGAGAAACCACTCCAAGAGCCGTATTTAAGCCAACTGAAGTGTCCATCAATATGCAAGCAAAGTTAAAAATAGAAGCAAGTTATATAACCCAGAAATATACAATTCCTGTAAGGAGCTTGTTTTTTTTCCCTTCTCCTTCCATCATTCTCTCTTTTCTTTTTTCCTTGTGGCTGTGTGTGTAGCCTTCCTTGGCTCCTCTTCTCCTTTCTTATCTCCTTTGTGGGGGCATTTAAATTTTTTTCCTATTTTCTCTTTACTCCGTAGCTCTCCATGAGCAATTAGTTCTTATCCTTTGACGCTGAAAGCCAACTTTCATGCATGGTGGGACATACTTCTCATCCAATCACCTTCCTTTTCTTTTTTTGAATATAATCACCTTCCTTTTCTTAATTAAGCCATAATAACAAATAAAAAGAAATGAGCGCAATGCTGTTCGTATGTCTTAGAAACAGACAAAATTAGACATTGGGCTCAAACTTCAAAATTAACTCCAATCGAATTCGAGATTCTTAAGCTTGGACTTTTGATAGAAAAAAAGTTTAAGTGATATAATTTTATACCCATTGATTTTTAGGGGAAAAGCTATTGGAGGTGACCCTACTATGGTCAAAGTTCTTTACTATCAATCATATAATGTCAATAAAGTTAACTTCAAAACTCTTTGAAACATCCTCGACCACCATTTTATCTCTGTAACATTAATGTCAATAAAGATGTAGAAAGTTCAATATTCTTCCATACATTAAGTTCAATAAAGATGCATCATATCATTAGTCTTGGCCTCAACCAGTCATGCAACTTTTAAGGAAGAGGGTAGGGACGTTAGGTGATGATTCAAAAAATTGAAGTGAAATTTCTTTGATTTCAATAAGATACATCATATCATTAGAAAGTTCAATATTCTTTCATATAAGTACCATAGTAAAAGAAACCCATTAGACTCTTTCAAAAAGATATTTGGTCAACAAAGCATTCCCTAGTGTACATTGCTTTGACTCTCTGAAATCCCCATATCTAATGTCATGGATATCGTTTGTCTAGGAACATACCAGAAGTCACTAAGCATACCCTGAACTGCACCGAGCTGCGAGCACAACTCAGATGTGCTTCCCATTTTCTCTAATTGGCTCGGATGTCTTCCACACAAATAATAAGTCTAGATTTAGCATTTTGCACGGAATGCCTGTATAAAGCAAGCATAAACTAATTTCAAATAATCAAAACAGGCTGCTAGGAGTACAGAAATAAAGCAACAAGCACGACACTTACTTATTAGAATATGGCGATGGTTGCTCTGACAACAAATGTATCATTTCTATATTTTGACTCGACTGTTGGATGTATAGGGGTGTTACATAGGGATTATTCTTGCAGTTTATCATTTATATTTTTGTCCCACTTATTATTAATTTACTTACCATTTCTTAACTATGCATGACTAATTTAAAAAGCAGTTATCTTTTCTGATGTTTGATAGAAACAAGAAAAATCAAAAAACCAAAAATCGATCTAACCTAATGTATTTGGATGGTTTATAAAATGTAAGTTAAAAAATTATAATTATTCGAGCTTAAATCGAATTCTATTTTTATTTAATTTATAATTTATTTTAATTGTTTATGATATAAAAATAAACATTTATGTTTTATTTTTACCAAAAAAATAAATATCTTATATTTAAAAAAGTGAAAATAACTCAAAAGTTTTAGAAAATTTCTTGTTTTTATGAAATATTTATAACAAACTTTGAAATTTTGTCAAATAATATTCAAAAGTCATCAAACAAAAAATCATTTTATCAAAATAAATCTAAAAATTTAAAACCAAAAAATGATATGAAAAAAATCAAAAACTGAATCGAATTATAATGGACGGTTCAAAAAATCCAAAAAATTCGACAGTATCGAATTGATATCACCTTAATGTGTGATTTTTGAATATTTTAGAATTAAAATATCTAAACATATTTTTTTTAGAAAACTATGGTGTTGTTTCTATAATGAAACATAATTCTCATCTAACCAAATATTAATTCATTTGTTGGTGAAGTTTTTGTGCCCAAAAGCAGTTCATGAGTTTCATTTTTTTGATCCCCTGATGGTGTTGCCATGGCAGCTTTCTAGATCCGAAACTTGACAATCTTACGCAACTAATTAGCACAATATTAGAGAAACAGAAAAAAGGCACTTGTGCTATGTTAGACACTCAACAATCGTGTATCTAAAATTATATTTGGAAAGAAGAAAATTAGTAAAGGGAAATGAGAGAAAATAGAATCTTGGAAATTAATCAGTTTAATTAACTGCGTGCAACATAACAAAGGAATATAACATTATACAGTGGGTATAATTTGGATCCCATTTTTTTGGTAGATAAAAGACAGTATAAAATCCGACTAAGAGACATTAAGCAAATGATCAAAGTCTGACTTGAGTAAAGATTTAATCGATTCCGGATTCTTTGCAAAAATCTGCATCTCGTTGTAATGTAAATTTGAAAGTTTAGTCATATGATCCGCGACTTTATTCTGATCCCTCGGGATATGTCGAAAATGAACTCTCCAATTACGATCCAATAATTGATGAATCAAGCGCAACTCTAACAACTTGCTATTTGCCGCGCGACCTGCTAAGATCGTTTCGATTACTATAGTATTATCACACTCCAGCTCCACTCTCTTGAATTCAAAATCTCATAGACCTTCCAAAATAGCTTTTGTCTCAATTTTAAAAATTGATTCCTCCTCTGTCCTCATAATGAAACCATAAATCCATTTAACATCATGGTCTCTTAATACCCCTCCATGAAATCTTGAATAATATGTTGTCCACAGTCCACACCACACTGGTTTGTTATTTGAGAAGCACCCACTGAGAAAATCCCAACGCATAGGTGGCTGACTACTTAACTATCTTTTTTGTCCAATGAAAATTTTGCTTCTTGCTGTTTTTAATTTAATAGAACTAATTTCACAGTCGATCCAAATAGAACCTAAGCTTAAATACTGTTGCGTTAGAGAGTTATTAAAAACTTATTTGTGACCTTTTTTAAAGCCTTTTTCAAGCTTAAATGCTTGTTTTTTGGAGCTAAGCTTTGGTACTTGTTTGCGAAGTCTTTCGGGCACAAGCTTTACTACTTACTCCCCTTGCCTTGGTGCTTTTTGGAGGTCCCAGACCTGGAGTCTTTAACAGGAAAATAAAGCATTAAGCTCGAATAAAATTAGGTTTCCACAAACACACTACACAGAGATACATGATTAGGCAATTGACTTTAGATCAAAGGATGCCCTAAAAAAATAGTCCGTAACAAAGCTAGGCCATAGCAGGCAAATCATGAGACTTGCACACATGAGGGATAACTCCCCAACCATCTATCAATAATGGATATATTGAAACAAGTGGAATAGGCACTCTTTATCATTGATTTGTCGTGGAGGGTCCATAATCATTCATCATTCCATGATCCCAAGTTGTTGAAGAATCCGTAAGTGTCTTTTCCGGTATCAGAACATCCTTGGTCTTGCCAGCAGTCAAGGGACAAGAGCTTAGTGTTTGGCTTCACGTCCATTGCATGCTGATCTTCATTTGCAGCATAAGGAAACGTCATCCTCTGATAAGTGTCCATGAAAGTAAGAGTATTAACATTGCCATCAAGGGACATCCCATATGGAGAGCAATGCCCAAGTCCTCCAATCATACCCAACTCACCATTCCCCATAACTTCATAGTTCCTAGACAAGAAATCGATCGGCCCTGGGTTTTCAAGCAGTGGATTGTATTTACTCTCCATGAAGTTAGCATTACTACCATGAATACCAAGTATGTTATTAAGGTGAGAAAGGTGCATGTCAGGTAACGAAAGGTGAAGATCAGTGGGATTATGTGACATAGATGACCCGGAAGAGTTGTTGGCTGATTGATCATTTGATTTTTTAGTAGTAGCGACTTTCTTGTTCTTTCTACACCCTCCACCAACAGGAATGTTCCTTAGTGTTCCGCCCTTGGTCCAGTACCTCCTACACGCCTTGCAAAAGTACCTCGGCTGGGAGAGGCTGTAATTGTTGTAGTAGCAAAACTTGGTGTGGGTGGAGTCACACCTTGGGCACTTGACAGCTTGTTCCTGCAGAGGTCTTAGCCTCCTTTCCATCAATGGCGTTGAGCATGTGAGAATATCCCCACATGGGGATGAAGAATCCATTCCTGGCTCCTCCTGAGTCATTCCCTAAACATGGAAAACGTGTCAGTACTGTCCTGGATAACCATTAATCTATTTATTTATTATATAGGTTAGCACTACATTCTTTGTCCTTTTTAGGCGGCGGATAATGCAATGACTAGATATTCCTTTATCCTGTCATGTTTTCAACTAGATTGTCTGAACTTAAAAAATACTACCAGAATAAACAGTATAATGGCTAAATAAGACCAGACAAAGTTTACTTTACTGTTGTCAAAATTAATGTGTTTTTCATCGTACTAGTTAGGATTAAATTGCCAAAAAAAAAGCTTTTGCTTGATTATAGATCATGCAATAAATCTAAATGTGTTCAATAAAAATGCTTCTAATAATTAACATTGTTTAATATGCAATGCATGGAGTCATGCTCATCATGCTAGATGGTCAGGCTAGGCAAAACGAGGCATTCCAAGAACCAAGTTAAAGTCTAACTTGGCCAATGATGAATGAAGGAAACATACTGTAATAAGCATACCTGAAGCCAATCAGATGAATCCATGCAAACTTGAAGAGAAGTCAAAACCATTAAACAAAAACAAACAAACTGAACCAAATATAAGCAATGCAAAAAATTTAATCTCCCACTCACGCTTTATCTTCGCTAACACTTTTTTTCTAAATATGCCACTAAATACTATAGAGAAAGGGATAGAGAGCAGATGAAAGGCAGAAGAAGAGAGAGTGAGGGAGGGAGGGAGGGAGGGATATGGCCTGTCAGATAAAGGGAGGAAGCTGTAAATAAGAAGGAAGAAAAAGGTCTAGAAAGAGAGAGAGAGAGAGAGAGAGAGTCGCTGCAATCCCTTCCATTCTTAGTCGTCGGTGGGCTAAAACAATTATATTATTCTATGGGACCAACAATGCTGTACAATCCAAGGGCAGAGGTCCCACTGATTAGATCTTTACGAATACTCAGCTTGAAAATGTAGGACTATTATGTCACCTTGGTCGTCCTGTTGGGACAACCTTAGCCGTGTGATCATTTGTTAAGAGTATGTCAGAAATATCGGCATTGGTAGGACACTGAAAACACATGTTTTGACGTCACCCACCACCCACCCACAGGAGGAGAAGAAAGAATTATAGTTTATGTGTGGGTGTTTTCGATAAAGAAGAGAAGGGCATATCGAAAGAGCACTCCACTTGCGGGTCCAATTTCAGTAACTCTCACATTTGTCCTTGGATTCTAAAAACAGACTAATGTTGAATACGACTCTTGATTCCTAGCTTGGCTAGAACACAGAGTCCCTTTGGACAACCAATTTCAGTAACTAGCTTCAGGATCACACTTGGCCAAGAGGGCCCAACAGCCCCATTTGACAGGTGAATAAAGTTGCCCACGTTTCACCCTACACTTGACACTTCCTTGGAGTAAACTCCATCATTAATTTTCCTTTTGGGTTCAGGAAATAATGATCTCCCAATCATAACAAAATGCCCCTTTTTTTCTCTTCTTGGATCCCTCCTAATTCCCAAAAAGGAAGGCAAGGTATTTTGGAGTCACAGTAAGTTGCTTTCATGATGATGTTTGTTGAAATCTTTAAAGTTTTGAAATACTGTACTATTTGATAAGTATGAGTAATGTGAAAGTGGGTTTGGGTTACTTTTTGAAATAATAGACAAGTATGAGATTTGAGGATCATTTCAGGCATGCACCGCATTTAAAACAATTGATCAATAGTTGTCATCTTGTGTTAAGGATAGTAATAGTGGACTGGAAAGATTTCATTGCCTGATAGTGACAAAAATCAATGTGAAATCATGGATTTTTGGATTTGGATCAAACTGTTAATTACTTCATTCGTAAGAAAAATATATAGTCAAATTAACCATTTGGAAGTAAGACTAGGCTTTTACTTCATTGTCTATTTCGTGTTTAGTTTTGTTTTTTAGTATTTTTCCTCAAACCGAACTTAATTGTAATATCCAAATAATATATCATAAGGTGAAATATATTTACCCAACATCGTTGCTTCAAAATTTTTTTTGAATATATTTATGTGATTAGTATCTGTTCATATTTTCTTAAGTCTTTGACAAGATACACGCATTTTGCACACACAGGTGCTCGAACCAGAGATTCTTAGAATGAACAACATCTTTTTTTTCACTGAAACCACTTGTTAGGTTCAATTTTTTTTCACTCTTTTTCAGAATAATAATATAGTAGTAAAGAAATTCCTTTTCACTTTATAAGCATAAAAACTTAAATTCAATCTTATATAATATATTTTCCACCCCAGTTATCTATATATGTATATATATAGCAACAAAGAAAGGTGAAAACTATAGCTCCTGATGATCCAATTAGTATATATATCTCAAGAATACATTGATTACCCGATTCAATAAATTAACAATTTTATTAACATATATTTATTATAAAATTATTGAATAAATAAAACATTCCCAAACTCTAATTTTATTTATTTAAAATTATGTATTTATATAAATACAAAAATTATATATATTAAAAAATTACGTCCCAAAAAATCTTATTAGATTTTTATTAAGCAAGAAAATTACTCTTATGATTCTACCAACAAATGGTTTGGTACAATGGTAAGGCACATAATATTCTCAAGAAAAAAACCTAGGTTTGAACTTTGAAGGCAACATTATTGGGTGGGACAGCCATGCACCTTGAGCATGGATCGTAACAACGGAAATGGAAAATAAAAAAAAATACTATTATGATTCTATTAAATTACATTTTATAGGTTTAATGAATTGTATTCTAATTTTTGTTTGGATGGGCAGTGCGGTGCGGTGCGGTACGGCATGGTTAGTTTACTTTTTGTCTCACGCTATAATATTGTTATAATATTTAATCTCACCACCATCGTTATTTTTATACTAACCGCAAGTAAATACACGGTCCATCCAAACTCACCCAAAACATTCCCGAATTAGTTCTTATGTAAACCTAAGTCCTAAAGTTTAGGAAAAAGCCATTTATTGCTCTAATTTTTTTATCATTAGATATTCAAATTAGAAAACAGTATTATTACAAGCACACCCTATGATTAGTCGTCGTGTGAGCTCAAAGATGAACTCAAAGCTAAACTGCAGGAGCATTGTGGGTTGTACGAAAGCAGTTTCAAATTTTAAACTGAAACCAAGAGAGCCTTGAGCTTTAGCTATGCATGTAGAGTATTTAGTTTACATAGCTTTATTATCTGTATACAGAATCAAGCAAATAAGGTGAGGGGGGTGAAGGGCATGATGAGAATCTGGTGTGGTGGTTTCTCAGTCAGCATGAGGAATGATGAGAGTGGAGTGGTGGTCAAACAATCCAATCTTGTAAAGAGTGTAGTCAATCGGGGTTCTCTTCTTCTCTTTAGTGTCTATCCATGATTGCTTGGAAAAAAACTAATAAAAAGGTTTCTGCAATTGATGTCGATATTGACTCTTGATCCAATTGCTTTTCATTGCTTGCCAAAGTTGGTGACAGAGATTTTGGTATTGGTGTGAACCAAACCAGATAAAGCTAAAGAAAGCATTAACATCCAAAATATTTTTTAATCATTTTGAATATAAAATCAAAAAGCACACTAATTTGAAAATTTTATAAAAACCTTTAAAACTTTCACCATCCTTATTCCTTCAGCCATAGCACCTTTATTCCAACGGCCAGACAACCAATGGCGACCCACTAGAGCAGTTTGTGGGTTAGGTCACCTGCTCATGTTTAAATGTTCGTCCGAAAAATAAAAAGATTTAGACAAAAATATAACACTCGAAAAAAAATTTGGATAAAATTCAATGCTCGTTTTTTTATATGAATCGACCTTGAATAAGATTTTTTTCTCGAGTATGGCACTATCCGAGCTGAATATATTATATTATAAAAATCAATTATTTTAATTATATATATTTATATTGAATCATTAACCCAATAACAATTAAACTCATTATCTGAAACTCAAAAAAACCTATCCAACCCAAAATATAAAATTTTAAAATTTATATTTAATACTATAAAACATTTATTTTTTTTGTTTTAGTTTTTTAATATAATAAAATATTTATTATACTTATTGTATTTTTAATATAAGTACTTATTTAATGTTTTTTTAATGTGTTAAAAACATTTATTTTAATATTTTTAATACATTTAGTGTATTATATATATTTTTAAATAAAAATTAGTAAAAAATTAAATGTGGACGGGCTGAATCGGGCTCGAATTTATTTTTTTGATTTAGATTTGGTTTGAACAAAAAAGTAAACCTATTTTTAAGCTCAAACTTAAACTTAAAATATTAATTTAAATACCATGTATGAGCTCGACTCGACCCATGAACATCTCTTTAATTGATGCAACACAACTTCAAAAACTGACCACCGAAAGGATGGTGGGAGAGCTTTTTCAAGGAAGATCAACTTCGACAGAAAAATGAAACTAGGGAGGGATTCAATTTATTTGGTACCCGATTCGTGCCTGTAATTGCATTTAAAGAAAACGCCACAAATACAAAACGGTGTCATTTTAGTTACCATTTAATTTGTTAAATTATTTATCAATTAAACAAGCCATACTGCTATAACTTTAAGATTTTGCGACGTTTACAACCTAAATCGTGCTAAATTAACTAAATTAGAATTGAAAAGAAAAAAAAAGTTCTATTTATATAGAATTTTTCTTTTATGAAAAACACAATTCCCAACTACTACACGAAGCAGCAATTAGTGGCCTTTATATAGAATGCAAATACTTTTTTAAAAATAATTTTTTATTTTCCATTGTATAATTCAATAATTCATGGCAAATCAATGTGACCGTAGTTAGTATGCATAGTAAATGCTGTTAGTAATGTGTTGTTATGTGTGCATGTAATTGTACGAGCATAGCTACACTTGTGAGAGTGTACATAAGCATGTTGACTCTTGAAGAATATCAATAATAGAATTCTCAGTTTAATTCATATTTTTCTTTGTTTATTTTCTATCTTATTGAGTGTTTTCCTCATCAGCCAAACAGTTTTTTATTGAATCTTAAATATTGTCATCATATGTTAAAATCTTAAATATAATCGTTGTCAAATAAATGGATGAACTTTTTTAGGGCAGAAAAAACATGTGATGCAATAGTGGTGTTTATTTGATATTCATCGTTAAATTATGTCTCTGTAGTGACATTTTTCTCAAGAATGTCGCAATAGGTACATCTATGCAATGTGTGTATATATAAAACAACAGTTTGTTGTAGTAGTTGTTGTTTAATGGGTTGTGATTGTTGATAATGCAAAATAATATTTTCAAAATATTTTCAGTTGAAAAGAATCCTATTCTATTTTTAGAAATTGAAACTATATAAATAGGAGGTCATTCTCCTCATTTTATATAGAACACAACAAGAGAAAAATAATCTCTCTGTTCTCTAAATTCTAGTGTATTGCAAAATTACACGAGAGAAAAATTCTGTCTAGGAGATTGGGTTTTAAGTGGGACTGTCTGTGACTCCTCCAATCTTTCCTAGGAATTGTTCCTATTGTGATTTTCCGAGAAAAGCAATGCCAGTTGTGTTTCACCTTCTTTATTGGGGTGTATGAATATTGAAGTACTGTGTCAACCTTGAAGGGCAACGTCCACTACACAATTACACATGTTGAAGCCCAATTTTGACCGGCCCAAACCTAAACCAAATCATTTTAAATTTATTTTAAAATTAAATTTATTTGAAATTTAAATTTATTTTAATTTTAAATTTAATTTAAGTTTGAATTTAGTTTAAATTTAATGTTATTATAAATTTAATAAAATGTCCAATACAAAAACTAAGTCCAAAATGTTTACAAAGTCCAAAATTACAACCTTGGACTCATTTAGGCCCAACACAAAACCATTACACCTAAACCCAGACCTCATACAGATGCCGCAATTCCACTAAACCCAAACAGCCACTTGCATTGCTACTGTCCATCTCAACCAACCAGGGCCCGCCATGTCAGCATTGACCAGGTCCAAGTTGCCACCTTCAGCTTCAACTTGCCCTACCACCGCCACTACTACAGCCACCATAGCCGAACTTGCAAAAAGAAGAAAAGAGATATGCATTTAGTTGTGTAAAACAAAATTGAATGATTGTAAAATTTGGTTATAAAGTCAGAACTCAAACAAATTGTAAGGACCTTTTTTTGACTTCGGTAAAAAACATTACAAAGCAATACAACTAGACTCTTGAAACATTGGCAGATCAAAACAAGAGATAGCAAGCAGAGGCACCCATCATTATTAGAACACAAAGCATTGAACACTTGAAAGGTATACTAAATACATGCGTTGAATATTGTTATGTCTTTGTTTATTATTCAAACTTCAAGAGTCTTCATCATAAATATTATGCATTAATATTTCTATTTAGCAAACCTTCATCTGTCATTTGTGGCTCTTAATTATTTCAAACGTTTAAACGTATATATAAATATTAAATTACTACTTATTATTAATTTCATTTATATCCTTTCCAAAAATGCATTAAATATATATCAAATACTTTTAATAATGATATTAATAATATTAATTTTAAGAAAAAATGAAGAGTCAAAAGAAATTTACACCCCTTTCTTTGGAGCTACCCTCATCGGAGTCACGTTTAACTCGCCTCCGCTCGCTACCCACACTTCATCGAAGTTGAAACTGCAAAGAATAATGCAAAAATGACAAAACAAATTTGAAACGTTAATAGCCAGATCTGGATTTCAACACGTCGAACTAAATCCCTTTTAAGTTCTCAACAGGGTTTGAAAGAAGAAGAAAGAGAAATCAAAGTGGTAAAAAATGGTTTTAACAACGGGATTTCAAAATAATAAGATGTTTTTAAAGATCCAGGAAATCAAAACCAGATCTGGAATTTTTATGAAATAGTAAACTAATGTTTTTAATAAAAAAGGAAATGCAAAGAAAGGGATAGGGATTTTGAAAATTTTCAGATCTGGTTTCAAACCAGATCTGATTTTGAATGAAAAGCCAAGAGAAATACAAAAAAAAAAGGATGAAAAGGAAGCTTTTACCTTTGAACTCAGTGGCGCGTGAACGAAGGCGCATCGGCGCGTGGGCATATAAGCGACAACGTGTGCACTAACGAGCGACGGACGTCGGAGATGTGGCGACCATGTGCGTTGGTCGGAGGCGCGCGTGTGGCGGACAACAGCGTTGGTTGGAGGGCCAACCGACCATGGAAGAAGGGTTAGAGAGAGAAGAGAGAAGAGGGTTTTTGAGTTTTAAAAAAGAATGAAAAATGAACAAAGGGGGGCAGGGGGGCTTTTATACTAGACCAAAACGGCATCAATTTGGCCTAGGCCTTTAAGCCTCAAAACAGCGCCGTTTTGCCATAGTACTCATGGCCGACTCGAATTCAACTCGACTCGTCTGAAGGATCCGCGTGTTTTTGAAAAATGGGATATTTGTGCATTCAGCCCTTTCGCATTTCTTGATTTTTTCAATTTAGTATTTTTTGTATTTTTAATTATTTTTAAATTGGCCCAATAATTTTAATTACTTTTCAATTTAGTCCCTTGAACTTTTGAAAGTACTAGGAGCTGCCACGTGTCATTATTTTGGTTTATTTATGCAATTAGTCCCTTTTATTTTTAATTTATTTTAATTTAACCCTTAAATCAAGTTCTATTTAATTATAAAATTGGCCCAAGAATTTTTCATGGTTTTCAAATTAGTCCATTGACTTCAAGATGCCTGTGGGGCTGCCACGTGTCACTCATTTTTTGATTTTATTACCCTAAAGGTCCCTAAACTATCCAAAAATTATATTTTGACCCTCAAACTTCTCCAAAATTACATTTTGACCCTAAAACTTTTAAAAATTATATTTTTACCCTTGAACTTCCAAAAATTACATTTTTGACTCCGAAACTTCCAAAAATTCCACATTGACCCCAAACTTCTCTAAAATTACATTTTTAACCTTAAATCTTCCAAAAGTTCCATTTTGACCCCAAAACTTTCAAAAATTACATTTTTGACCCTAAAACTTCCAAAAATTACATTTTGCCCCAAAACTTCCAAAAATTACATTTTTACCCCCAAACTTCCAAAAATTCCATTTTGACCCTGAAACTTCCTAAAATTACATTTTTGCCCCAAACTTCCAAAAATTCCATTTTTGACCCAAACACTTCCAAAATTACCATTGTACCCCCGAATGTCCAAAAATGTCGTTTTTGACCCCGATTTTTCCAAAAATTATCATTTTACCCTCGAATGTCTAAAATGTCATTTTTAACCCTAAATTTTTCCAAAATTACTATTTTGTCCCAAATAGTCCAAAATTACCATTTTGCCCCCGAGAGTCTAAAATTACCATTTTACCCCCGATATCCAAAAGTCTCGTTTTCAATCCCGATTGCACCATTTTTCTTCCTCATCAACATTTTCATTTATTTTTACTATTACGCGCTTGCATTTTATATTTTTGCATACCATTTATCTGCTTATTATCTTACTTCGTGCTATTTAATCTCGCTTATTAACTGCTCATTTGTATTTAAATTACATGTTTGTTTTCAAAATCATTTTAAAATCGAGGCAATGTTATTTTCGTGTGAAAACTTCGGGAAATCATGCCCCAACATGTCGGGTGTGATTTTTTTCGTATAACTCACACGAATCGAATATCCTTTTCCAAGTTTTTCAATGCATGTTAACTTCGTGACTCCGAGAATGTCGTGTCCTAACGTGTTGGTCACGACTTCCATTCTTCGCGAAAATCGAAGTAAACAGACATTCCATATTCAAAATTTCCAAGTCATGTGTCCAAGGATTGCATTTTAAATTCAATGCGAAATTTTCAAGTTCTCAAAATATATATTTATATATACAAATGATTTTAAAACAAAACGAGGCAAAGTCCTTTCGTGTGAAGACCTTGAAAAAATATACCCTAACGTGCTGGATGTGATTTCCGTATAATTCACAAGATAGAATATCCTTTTTAAAGTCTTTCAAAAATGTCCTTCGGTTTCGAAAGTCTGAGAACATAGTGCCCTAACGTGTTGAGCACGATTTCCGATTCTCCTAGAAATTCGAAGCACATGGACAATTTTCCTCAAATAGAATCTTTTGAAATTCTACAAAGTTTTCTAAAACAAAGATCGCATTTTAAATTTTACTCGAGTTTTCAAAGTTTTAACAAAATAAGACCCGAAAGTAATCAATATGGTACCAATTTTGGGCATATGAGGGTGCTAGTCCTTCCTTATGCGTAACCGACTCCCGAACCTATTTTCTGGATTTCGAAGACCTACATATTTTTCAAAACGGCTTTTTAAACATTTTGTGGTGTTCCAATCACACAAAATAAAAGATTGATGGCGACTCTCACCCTTTTTCCAATATTTTAAAATAATTTTTCGAAACTTCGTTTTAAAAATGGTTTCGACAACACCGATTAGGGCTAATTTGCTTTTAAGGCAGTGGTTCTTCCACAGCACAGTGATTGCTATTTTATTCACACTCAATTTAGTTTCCTGTCAGCGTTAACAATTTTATTTTGCAGTAGTATATTTTCCAACAGTGATGTCATTCTAATGAGTCACCCTATTGTTATTTTTTATTGTATTGTTGTTTTAATTAATCGAAATACTATTTCTCTCTAAAAAATGTAAGTTGTATATTTAGTCACTTAAGAATGGTTTAAATTAATTATGGACATTTAATTTTTAAAAGTTACGATAATTTGTTAATGTTATCAATTTGTTATATTTTAGCTACTGAATCGTTAATTGTATAATAAATTAACGTGATACATTATATCATCATTTTATTTGAACATTTTAAGATAAATTGTAAAATTAATCCCTTTATTTTTTTTCTTACTGAACAATTTAATTATTTTTCTTTTAAAAAATTTTAATTTATTTTTTTATTTTCTTTCCCTTCTCTTATACTTCTGATACTGTTTATCATGGGAAGTGACGAGGTATTGAGTTGCAATTAAATGAATTAATAATAGATGTTTTGCTTGAAAATCTTCTGAACAATAATGCATGGTTTGTCTCTCTTTTCTTTTTCCCTATATTGTTTATCAGATAGATGATTTGTGAAATGAGGCGACTACACTTGTTGATCTGCATCATCTAAATGTCGGCTTTCTATGGAGTAGTGCTCGATGGTCCTCGTAGCTCTGTGGCAACAGTTACGAAGTACATGGTTAAATTTTTTTTTTAAATGCTTTATAAAAAGAATGTGAGGTACTAAAAGTCGTGCTTTGTGTTAGCTACACTTGTATATCCTCCATTTAACGGTGTTTTAATTGCACATTTCCAAGGTTAAAAAAAAAATTTTGGACAACCTGCTATTGTTAGGAATCTTGATAAGTGTAATCGACTTTTGATTGCCATGGATGTCGCCTTTGGAATAAAGTACTTGCATGGAAGAAATCAGAAATTTTATGCGGAAATTACTAGGAAACATATGTTATTTTAAAAATAGCATACAATAAAAAATAAAATCTATAGTTAAAAATTAATTGATATTAACACATGAATTATATATGATATTAAAATAAAAATAAAAATTAAATTGTGAGTAAAATAAAATTTAAATATATAAATATATCATATTAAAAGTAAGAGTATTAAACGTGCTACGATTATTTACTGTAATATAATCATCAATATTAAGTTAACTTGTGTCACAAACTTAATAAACAATATTATCAATATATACAATTGATAGAAATAATAAAATATATAATACAATCAAAATACAATTATACAAATATTATATTAAAATAAAGTTTTAATTTAATAATAAATTAATATTTTATTTATGTAAATAACATGGTTCAAATTTAACCACATATAAGATTTTATTATTATTTTAAATAAAAAACTAAAATATAAATTTATTTTAATTGGAGAATATATATTGTTTTAGAAACCATAATAGAACAAGTGAGTTCAATAGAAAAAAAGATATTATTCATCTTAGAAATTTTAGTTTCGAACACATGTGTATGTAAAATATATTTATTTTGTCAAAAAATTGAAAAAATATAAATAAATACTAACATATAATCACATCTGTATATTAAAAAAAATATTATTTTAGAAACGGAAACCTAATTTACATTTAGGAGCGACTAAATATATGGTTTAACCAAAAATATTAGTAGACGAGCCTTTATTCAATCAAAATGTAATAGACTGATGTAATGGAAATTTGCTGTTATTTTCTACTCAAAAAATGTAATGGACTGGATTTTAAACCCACCCGCTCTCCCCCCCCCCCCCCCCCCCAGTGTAAAGAAAACCCTTGTTTCCCGGAACTACAAATAAAATATAACTTTTCAACTCATTGCTTTTCCAAAACACTGCTCACTCCCTCCATTTTCCTGTTCATGTATATACTGTTAGTTCTGAAGTCTCTTTCCAACGGCGGCCATGGTTACTTACAGTGATGTTCAAGAGATCGTATCTAAGCTGTCCTCCGATAAAGCCAAAGCCCGCGAAGTAAAACCCTTTTACTCTCTACTTTCTTCACCGAATACAATCGGATTGGAGTTTTGTTTCTATTTCCTTTCCTTTTTTTCTCATTTGCTCCGGTTTTGGTGACCATTGAATGTACTGCTTATTTTCGAAGCTCCAATTTTCCTGCCTAAAAAATTAAAACAAAAGTAATTAAATTACTATTTAAGGTTTTCTTGGTTTAACGACTCAAAAATGACAATGGTATTACATTTAGGATTTCTTTTTAATACTTTCTTACATATTACATGGAACTAAAAATGATTTTATTTCTCACATTTTCTAAGAGATCATCATCGGTCTCCTATTTTTATTATGACACTGAAAAAGAATAATAGAAACATTTGGATTTTTAAACTATGTGCTTATATTGTTGTTTATGTGTTTACTCGATAACTAACTGAAATTTTTTTTGTTTATTATTTGTTCTTTTTGCATTTTCAGGAGGGAATAAAGTTGTTGAGTATGTGGCTAGAGGGAGAAAGATCAATCGGATTTTGTAAAATTATAGGACAGAATACTGCAAAGCTTAAACCAAACGAGATTCCTCAGTGTAAGATCGATGTCTGTTTGTCTGCTTGTAACTTTGGCATGCATTCTTTACGTGTTTTATTAAAACATCATCCGAATGGAATTGACATTGGTTATATTGTTATCTGCAGCGGAAACATGGCCATTTCTTATTAAGTTGCTTACACAGTGTGTATCATTGGAGATATCAACAAGCAAGCGGCGACCACCTAAGTTAATTTTTGCAAAAACTCTTCGAACTGCCATTCAACGTGCAGAAGATACTAAGTTTCCTGGTTAGTGACTGATTCACTTGATTCCTTATGATTTAGATAAGATAAAAATATTTAGTTGCATCTTTGTGTTATCAATAGCTGGGTAGTCTTGGTTTCCTTTACCTTAACTGCAGGGTTGTGGTTTTCAGCCAGGTTAATAGACTCTAGGGATTTCTTGGTGAGTAAAATCCTTCTTGTTAATAGCCGATTAATACTTGGCCATCAACCAAATGTAGAAAATTGTAAAACTACTTTGCAAATAGCTACTAGCCAGTTAAAACAAAGTCCAAAAGTTAGTCCTAGGACTTCATTTGTTAAAGCCCATGCTACTTTTTAATTTTGAAAGTCCACATTGGTAGACTAGCTAAAAGGTTTGTGCATGTTCCCAGCAAATTGTGCTTTCACCTATGATCAAAGCTTATATTGATATATCATACATTTTTCTTTCAGGAAATGTTTATCCGTTGTTGTCTGTGGTTAAAACACTTTTTAGTCACATACTGGATGTGATAAACAATGTTCCAAGCTTTCAATCTGAATATGGGATTATATTACGACATCTTTTGCTGGTCAAAGAGTATCAATTTCATATGAGGAAGAACATTTACTCTGGTGAGTTTAATACTGTTTATATTGCATTTACGGGCACACATCTTTTCCTGTTTTTATGCTGGCAATCCTTGTTTGGAACTGTTTACTCTTTCTCAATTTAATTTGAGGACTTTTTGGCCAGGTCTTATGGTTTTCTACTTGGAAAAGGTGGCAACAACATTGGCAGAGAAAAATAACACCCAATATAGTCAGAAAGAGGAGATCTTTCGCAGCATCCTAGCCCTTCATTCTCTTCTAGAAAATCCTGCTGGAGATTTCCCAGAAAACCTTAGGGAAGACATCGTGAAGGGGTTTGTTAAGATATTTTCTTATATAAGGTGCACCGTTGTTGGGACCTGCATGCTTTCATTTTTATTTTGCCTTCGTCTGCTGTTTTTAATCATTCTCTGTAGTGGTTGCTGAAAGTGATCTAATAGTTGTTGCTATCCCTTGCTGCACATGTTCAGGGATGAGGGAAAAGTTTCTCGCAAGCTAATTGAGTGTATTAATACATACTTGTTAAAGGATGGTCCAAATTTGAGTTGTCAGTCCTTAGAGATCCATAATGCAGTACAGCAATTTGTTTTTCATTGTTGGCTGATGACACATGATAAGGGTCTTAAGGTTAACACTTATTCCAATTTTTAAATTAAACTTGAATTTATGGGTTATATCTAATGTATTTTTTTTTTTAATTCTATAGGATGCACTTGTTCTTTATGCAAGGTTACAACTAAATTTAGTTAGAGGTGTAACTGAGGGAAGTTTATTGGTTGAACAACTCTTGGATGTCATATCTAAAGAACTAGATCAAAGCAATTCTTCAATTCCTGGTACTTCTTGGTGAGTGTTTTTAATTTTTATCCTATTCCTATTCTGCCCTCACCTCCCATTTTTTTTTACTGCCTGTTGCTTCTTGTTTGATGGGTTTTCATACAAGAAACTTTAGGAGAGACGGAGCCAGGGATGATAAGTTTGGAACCTTGAGTAGTTCTCAGCAACATTTGGTGGAGCTTGCAGCACTTGTATTGTATCGGGTATTCTGTTCTCATGCCTAGTATATAATGGCTATTTTTTTACTAGAACTGATGCTGTGCTACACTCTCAAAAGTATATATGTTTTGATATAATAATTTCAATTTGCTACATATTTTGTGTTGAATTGTGCATTTGATTTTTGATTTCGGGTGGTGTTGATATAAATTCAACTAATTATTTGTTGAAATTGGCAGTTTTAGTGGTCAAATTCTTTAAATTTTAATGGCTTAGTCTTTCTTAATGTGAAATGATAGGCATGTGCAACTACAAGCAGAGCAACATCAAATGAAAAACGGGTTAAAAGAGAGAGTACAGCTGTCCGTCTGAAGGAGGAGCTTGTAAAAGGAAAATGGTTATGGTATGTTTAACCAGGAAAAAAAGTACTTTTATACCACATATTGAGTGATTTACTATTTGATTACTTTTCCTTTGTTAAGTTCCATGTTATATCTCCAAGTATCACATTATCCCAGTGAAGCCTTTCTGAGCTTGTTTTACTCTATGCCATTTCTTTTTAGTAGGGAGGCAAATGAACTGAGCTTGAACAAACCTACCTTTGTTCATGTTTCATTTGTTTATTTTTAGGCTTATTTGTCTTCGGTTCATGTCGTTCATTTAAAATTTTGTTTGTTCATTTCATTTGTCTAAATTAAATGAACTTGTTCTTGAACATTAAATGACCACGTTCATGAACAATAAACAAATTTAAACAAACAAAAATATTTCTTATTTTTAGATGTAAAAGAATAAAAAATAAATAATAATTATATTATAAATAAATTAAACCCAAAACATAATAATACTAGTTATATGTTTGTAAAATATGGGTAACAATCATATCTATTTATTCTCGATATGGTCATGATCAGTATTTTTGCTAAATCTCTATGAATGCTAGCTTATGCTTATATTCTCAATGGTGCTGCAAGTTCCTCTTATTCTGTTTTCTATGTAATCATTTTTGTTAAGTTGAGCTGCATGGGTGTTACTGCAGGAATGTGACATTTTGTTATCTCATTCGTAATTACTACACTCGCATCAGTAAGGATCTTTTTATCTACTGGTTTGAAGGCATTTGTGCAAGCTTTGAAAGGTATAATCAGACATTTTTTTGTAATCCTTGTCTTAATTGTTTGGGTCTAGCTTTTTGACTTCCCTTTCTTTTTGGGAACATATTGATACATGAAAAAGTTGTGCCTTCATGTGGTTTCCTTATCATTGTTACTGATCCTTGAAAGTAGTGCGGAACATTGGGAAAATTTACTTGCTTTATTTTCATAACAAGTGAAATATAGGCATACAGGCATGATCAACTTAATGCTTGCATTTATGTATTCATGTGCATAGGGATGCATGCACTTGAAAATTTCTGAAACTTCTGTGCACAACATTATTATATTATTCATTGGACTTGCCTCAGGTTATTTCATCATTTTGCAAAACATTCCATGTTGTCGTGAAGGTTACACCCTATTTATTGGACTCCATCTTGAAGGTCCTAGGTTCATATTCTAAGATGGAGGGGGTGGAGTTTATCGGTTGGGAGAGGCTACAACCTATTGTATATCTCAAAATTCTTCTGTAAAAAAGAAAAAAAAAATACCTTTCACATTGAGATATGCTAAATCCTTCCATGTTGAGGTGTATGCATGCCTATTTAGTAATTCTCTGGTTGATATTGATAGGTTACTACAATCTTCAGGATATAATTAGCTGTTTTTTTTTGTATTCTCTTAGTACTTGTGAAATATTACCTTGCCCTTATCATTGTTAATTGTTTTTGTTGGATTAACATGTTTATGCTACAGAATCTTGAATGATGCAAATGTGGGGCATGCATATGATGGTTTACTATGGACTTTGCGGTACACCCTTTTGACTATAAAATTTGGAATTGTTGTTGGTTTTTTTTTTTATTGATTCTGTTTATTATTGTCTTCAAAATTGTCAAATTCAATGGTTGATTTATCAATGTCTATTGGATTTAAGATTCAACCTTTCCTTTGAGCTTAAAATTGTTGTTACATGCATTACAGGAGTTTGCAGGAACTCTCATTGATGGAGCTGCCTTCAAATACTCAAATGGAGATTTCATTGAGGTCATCTCTTACCTCAAAAGAGGTAAATTTTTCTTAGTACTCTTTATTTTGGGATAGTTTTTTGTAATTTGACATACGCACATTTCGGTTATTGATGTATTAGAAAAACATATACTCAAAATTTCAGGTTGGCTTATAAATTGGATTTTGGTGTCTACTCCTGGCCCTATGGCTTGTTTGTGTTAATTGGTGTTACTGTTATCTCACATATTTCAAGTTTAAAATTTGATGTTACGTTATATCTAAGTCTGGCATTTTATCCTATTGCCAGTAGGCTTTGATTTTGGTTGGATGTTTAACGGTTGTTACCTCCTTTTTGTTTTCTTGGCCTTAATTTGTTCCCCATTCATTAGAATTGCTTGTTCCTTAGTATTAGGTCTAGGCGAGGAGTGGTAAGCTGTGTTGTTCCACGTTGTTTACAATTAGTATTATTATGGTTTTAAATTCAGGTTAGATTTCATCTATTCAATTAGTATTATTATGGTTTTAAATTCAGGTTAGATTTCATCTATTCAATCAGTATTATTAGGGTGGATATTTAATAGGTTGTAGGCATTGAATTGGGTTTTGCTGCCTCAATGTAACATGCATTTGGAGTTGTAGAGTTTAAGTAAGACTATCTTTTTGTGGGTGGTTGTCTCAATTAGAAATTGTTTCTTGAATTTAAGATTTTTGAAAAGCTAAACTAGAGGAGTTTCCCCACAAATATGTGCTGTTTTCATCTGCTATGAGGTATATATATAATTTAAGTTTTTCATGCTGCAGTTTTAATAATAGTAGAGCCAGTCAAGATTGGCCTTAAATGGTTTATGTTAACATTGTCAATGTTTAGAATTATCTAACGGAACCATTCCTATTTTTATAGTTTGAATGCATTGTCTATAAAAGTAAGAAAATATCAAAATGATTGAAAGAATATCACTAGAGAGATATAGCTGAATTTCTAACTTTGTATATAGGAACTACTATTGTACAATGCACATTAAGTATTTAGTCCATATTATTGAAAAATTGCATTTACATTTGACTTATTCTTGTTCTTAATGCATTAATGCTACACTATGATCAAAGTACTAGGAGAGGATTCTAAGTAATTGTCCTCGAAACTCATCAAGATCCCTATTCAACCCATGAAGAAAATGAACTCTTTTTGTACTTGGTTTTTGATATTTTAGGCTAACTTGAGTACAATGCTAACTAATTTCTTGGGTTAAATCCAATCCCGTCGAAGGTTTGACATGATGTTGAAATATTTTGATCTCCTTGCTTTTTGTCTTGGAGGGCTGCCTTTGACTCAAATACTTTGGTCTAGATTTGAGTAATTATCCTTAGCATTGTCTGAATTCTCTTTGGTTGCCTTGAAACATAAATAGCTTCTCCATTTTCCTAATCTTTGGTTCCATGGAATCGAATTGTCAAGTCACGGTCATTAGAGTTCTTTGACATCCATGCCTTGGAGCATGGTTCTCCTTTGCTGGTGCTTTGGCCTCACCAGTCAACTACTCCATTTCCTCTTCCCATTTATAAACAAATAAGAGTGACAAATTGGTACGAGTCTATGTAATTGGAATCATTAAGCTTATGCTGAGTAATAAGAAAGAATAGTTCTCATTAATGTTGTGAATGATCAAAATAAATGCTTCTAGACACAAAAACTTCAGGAGAAACCTTTCAGACAACTCCAATCAGGCTGCTTTGGCTATTTTAGAGTTGGTAATTAGAGTGGCTTTGATATCATGTTAAATTTTAAGATGGCCATCCAACCTAAAATCAAATGATGATAGCTGGAGAGGCCTTTGTTATATATCTACTTGGGGTGCACCCATGTCAATTGATGTGGGATTAAATCACCAAGTTACCGTTCTTTGTCATGTTTAGTTATACTGTGTAGGGACGATGTACCTATCACAAGGTGTGAACATCCCATGTAGGCATAATGGACCTTAAATGCGATATGGACTTTGTATAGTAGGTATAAGAAACCTATAACAGAGGGAACTATGATGGGGTAGTGCTTGCTCTGATACCATGTGGAAGTAGCGATAAAAACAATGCTTTGTGTTTATTTGATGTAAGTGTACAAATAATAGAACCTAAATTTAGAATCAATCCCTTAAGTATGGGGATTTATATTACTTATTACAATAGGGAACAAAGAAAATCTGTCTTATCTAACTACACATACAGTGCACTAAATAATGAAATAAATACTATATAAAGAACCAAAATAACTGCAGCTGTAATAGATGGCAAGCATATGACAGATCTTCAAATAGTAGTTGACTTATTTCTTTATTTTATCTTTGCTTGATGGTTAGTTTTGGACGAGTTCTCTGTTTTAGCTGTTTTGACTTGGTTTTTGACAAAAACTGCAGTTTGATTGTGGTTGGCAACTAATATGGAGCCATCTTATGCATGGATTACCAACATTTAGCAACGTAACTCCAGTGGTAAGTTCTCTTATGCCTTTCCCTCTTGTACTTATTTTGATAAGTAGTTTTAATCTTTTGTTCTCCTCAATATGCACTGAAACTTGTTTGGAAAAAGAGCTTTCCGATGCATTATGATTTCTTTTTGTTAGAGAAATTTAAGTTACCTGTGAGCCTGCTATAACATATTGATATCGAGGAATCTTTGTAACGGTTGAACTTGAAATCAAAATTGAAAGGCAAAACAATAGAAATTATCAAGTGATATAGTCATTCATTTCTATGTATTTAATTATCAATTTTGAAGTTTTGCACGTATATTTGTAATGATTGAGGTTAGAGTGGGTATTCTTATTTTGGAGCACTATAAAATGTCTAGAATTGATAGTCACTAATTAGTGTTTATGCAGCTGGGAAATGGTTACTTCATCTTTATATTTGGGAGGCAAGTTTCTAGGATCCAAGATGCTTACTTAGGTCTAGTCAACTCTTGAAATGATAGGATCTAATCCTGAGATTATGTTTCCTGCCTTGCTTAAGTTGCAAGTTATCTGTTCTGCAGTTCGTGTTGTTCCTTGGGGGCCTTCTAGGGATCTAAAAAGTGGCTGTGATATGGGGAAACAGCCAGTATTTAAGGGTTTTGCTCCCATCTGCCACCATTAATCACCGTAACTGCTCTGTGAATGCAATGAACCTATCCCAAAGAGAGAATCCCAATTTCTATAACAAATCACCAAATTTAAGCCTCAATAAATAAAATACTAAAAAAAAAAAAAAGAGAATCAATTCAAGGTAAATAACAAGTATTGACTTAAATTATATCAATGTTCCCTTAAAATCTTCAAAATCTGATTCTAGGGCTCTTTGTTGTTGGAGATGGTTTGAATGTTCTCTCCAATTATTTTATTTTATTTTTAAGATAAAAGGGTTGAGGGGAAAGAATAAGTGAGCAAGCAGTGGTAGAGAATGCTTTGAAGATATAGAAGAAAATTTAAGAGGGAAAGGGGGTTGATAAATAGTGTACTAATTTTTTGCATGTAAACTATCATCATAATTATTTTTTGAATGTATTGTAATCCTTTTTTTGTGTCTTTGCTTATGATCAGATGGTTAATTGAATTTTTATTGTAATTAACAAAATTTCTCATCATAATAATTTTATAATATTTATAGTCTTAACCATTCATTGAATGTTTATAGGCAAATCTGACCATATTTAGCTATTGTTCTTTTAATAGAAAATAATGTGAATAATAATGCATGTAGCTAATTTTGTTTTAATAGAAATTAATATGAATAATAGAGTACTTCATTATAAACAAATAAATTTGAGTGTCATTTTTGTTTCTACCAATTATCAGCTTTATGTTTTGAGGAACTCTCTTGCTTTTTTAAAGCTTTTCTCTAGTCTTTTATCATTCTACCTGTGTGATCCGCCTTGGCTATAGGGTGGCTTTTTAGGCAGCTTGGCAAAGACTAAAAACTAACATAGGAATATCAAAATTATTAGATTTACTTGTATATGAACTTCTATAAAGTCCTAAATGTTACAATGTAATTATTGGCTATGTCATGTGTTCATAATATCATAATGCTAAATAATCTCTCTAAATTGATATTGTCACCATTCATTGAGGGATTGGATCAGTCAGCGTTTACAACTAGTTGGAGAACTTGTTTTGTGCTAAATAGTTATTTTATTGGGGGTTTTCACTAAGTCTTGGTCTTGTTTGGTTTCCTAGGAGTTTTGAACTAGAATTATGTTGAACTCTTATATCTGTCATGTCCAGTGACCTTTTTAGATGAAGGCCATCAAATTCGTCTAGTCCTTTAATTTCAAAATTAAATTATATGCTTGAAGGAAGAGATTTGTGTTGAGGAATACTTTTTATTTTTAAAAAATTCTAAAAGGATTATGTCCCAAAAATATAGTTGCTAGCTTTTTCAAACCATGTTTTGTGATTTACTTGCTCTTTAAGCTTCTGCTTGGATATTAAATTGTGTATTCATGCAGGTGGATGCTGCACTGGCGCTCCTTGGGAGCATTATTTCAAATGTGAGTGCTATTCTACATAATAGTGGCCTATTAGTTAGTAAGAGGGTGCTGTATATTATTTAATTAAAACTCCCTAAATGAACCTGGTATTCTCTCTTTTAAATGTTTTTATTTGGTTTGCTCATGATTTTGTCTTTAGGATTTGTCAAACACATGTGTTGTGCCTCGTGATGCATGGGATCTTCGATTATTTAAAGGAATGCCTTCGCTGTAAGCTCTCTTTGCTTTTGACCTGACAAAAATATTTGTCATTAGGAGTCTTTAATGAAAAGGTAAATAAGTTCTAGCTCAACGGTTCTAAAAAGGTGTTTTTAGGTGATTTTCTTTGTGAAACTTCTTCATAACATATGGTATTATTTAAAGAAGGTATACTGATAGGGTATAAGTTAAGTAAAATTTTGAATGGAGCGAACTAAATATAGAATTTCAACTGAAAAAAATTGAATTTCAACTGATTAAAAATCCCAGTTGATACTTGAAAATCTTGTCCTTTCTTTCTCCACTTCTCTTTTTGATGGAACCTCATTTCAAGTCTACATTTGATGTTATTCTTTTATCTAATTGTCAGGCATTGATGTCTTTCCAGGTGTACTCTGTACTTCATTGCATGTTATTTTTCTCGGAAGGAATCTCAGGTAAGTGGCTCTAACTGGTTCCTATTGGATTTTGAATTATTACCTCGCAATTGCTTTTACTGTCTGTATGTGCTGCTTGGGGTATTTGTGTGTTATTTTTCATGTATCTTGTATATATTTTTTGATTCAATGTACCTGCTAGTTGGTTTTCGCTCCAATAGCATGCATTAAAGTTTTCTTAAAATTTTAGATATAATAATTTATATCCATAGCTCTCTTTTGAAAAGAAACAAGCTAATAGAATAAATTTGTGGAATATCTTGTTATTTTGGTTGAATAAACTAGAACTGATCACCTTTTTATTTTAAATTCAAGCTGGCATGTTAGTTTTGTGTGTGCATGATATGAATGGGGAGTGAGCCATCTGCTTTTTGCAGGGTGACCTGAGGGACATTTTACATCTACGGAAGTATCTTCTAAGAGCAACTTTGGGCTCTCTTAGCTGGAATGTATGTTTCTCTTGATTTCTATACCACTTCTGTCCTTTATTTGGCATGATTTTTTATTTTAGTTATTGCCCCTTCAAATTAGCATAGAAGGTAGAACTTTCAGACTACTGTTTATGTGTTTGTCTCTTATTTACTCCATGCTTGGTCTGGAGGAATGGCTATTTCATTCCTTATTCTGTGTTGAACAGTTATGCAAAAGTTTGGTTGAAAGGAATAGAGATTCTGAGATCTCCCATATGAATGACTGTTACAGGTGGCAAGGAATAAGTCTCCTTCAGGACAATTTTATCCTCACATATTTTATGTATTTCCAGTTATATCATATTTTCTTATCCTATTATTATATTTCTTTGTTTATCTTTCTGCTGTTCTTTTTCTAGATTTTTCTTCATTTCTCAAGCATTTGATCCGTTGTTCTGCTAAAAGTTGATCCAAATATTGAAGCATGACAGATGTAATATTTTTTTAAGCTTTTAAGCATTAATACAAGCAGAAAAGAAGAAAGAAACCCAGAAATATCAATTTCAACTTGTGGTTGAAAACCCTCACAAATTAGTTTAAAAATATGCTATTCTGCTGAATATAGAATCTGTAATTATATAATTTACATAAATTTGCAATATTTTGTTACAAATTATATACTGATTTTAATTTTTATAAGTAAAATGCTACTATTAAATTGAAGGGTAGAACAATTCTTTTTATGTCTATTCCTTGTTTATTAACATCTTAACAATATTCTTCCTGTATTCTATTCAATGATACGTAATATCTATTCCCTTTCTGTTATATTTTCATCGAATGACTATTCGATTCTCACTCTAATCCATTTAGTGAACCAAATTTAACATGTCTGTTTTAGGTCAAGATTAGAGTTGGAAACATTTCTTTTTCGAGAGAAGGAACTATCTTTCCTTTTTGGTTGTTGGCAATCAATCAAGATTAATTATTATTTAAAGTGGTGGCAGTGATTTCTAGATTTGTTGTTGAGTCTCTTCTCTGAGAATCTTCATTTTTAGGAGTTAGGAGAAATAATATTCTATTATCTGAAGTTGCTCTAAAGTTAAATTTCTTGATCTTGTGTGGCTGAGCCATCTTTTAAGCATATTTCTACTCGGAAGTGGAAGCAATAATTCCGTTGGTCATTTTCCCTTACTGCTTGCGACTTTCTTTGGTTTATTAGGTGAGTGATTTATGTTTTGTTTCACCCTCCTGAAGCCAGTTTTCGGTAGGCATAATAGCCTGGATCTTTTGGGGATTACCATAGGCCTTTTTTTCTTGAAATTATTTATTGCTGCAGGCCATTTTTTCCTACTTCCATTGGATCCTTTTTAGGGTTATGCAAATTGTCATCTTTAGAGTTCCATTACAAGTTGCTTTTTGAATGGTGCTCGAGTTTTATGCACTCTAGTCTTTTTCGGGGTTATGCAATGTTCTATTAAGAGTTCGACTACAAGTTTCTTCTCTTAAGTTTGAACTGCTATTCAGTTTGTTGCAATCTATTTTTCAAGTCTGTCCTTGCTAGAAATTTTGAACTGAGAAGTTTGTTTCACGTGGAACTTTTTGGTGGTTGTGTGTATATCTATTTGGCTTGAGACAATGAATATATAATCAGATTTATATTGTTATTGTGGTTAGTTTGTCACCTTATAAGCTATTCGTTTGCAGCAGTATAAACTGTTATTTTAACCTTAAAATTTTCTTTATTTATGGAATTCAGGAACCTTCCTTGCTAAATGAGCGCTTGGTATTATTGTTACCAGCAGCAGTTTATGCTCTTTGTGCTGGGTGTGAACCTTTTACCCTGTGTTACAAAGAAATTCACCTGTTACAGTCTTTTGTGGATGTTATTGAGGTTGCAGATGATTGGATCAAGGTATGTTATGATGGTTGACATTTCTTGTTGTGACTTGATTTCTGAATCTTATACTATATGTTGTTTTTTTTTCTGATAAATCGAATTTGGATAATGTATATAGGCTGACGAATATGATCACGAAAAGCAGCTTGAAAATTTTGAAAGCTCTATTGAAGTTCTTGCAAATATTGATTTGGATTCAAATATTCAGGTGATGGACTGTTATTTTCAAAAACATTCTTCTTATTCAGGTTTATATGATTTATTAGTTTTGTTAATTTTGATAAAATTTCAGGTTGCCCCATCTCATTTTCATCAAAATTTACGTCTTCCTCGACCTTTGAGAGAGTCGCTTATGCAAGAAATGGAGACCTGTATTTTGGGACTTTTAGCAGATCTCAAGTTTGAAAAGAAGCCTTTGTCTGATATCTTCTTCATATGTGCTCTACTATGCAATTTTATTTATGGATTATATTTTACGAGGTTTGTATAATTTTCTCAAGATTTGTCTTTATCAGATTTGCTTTCCTTCTTTTTTATTTGTTCACAATGCATCCATGATGTGGGAGTTACTTATTATTACATGTGTTGCGGAAAATAAAACCTATTTTTGGTCTTTCTCTAGTATCATAAGCCTTTAGGTTAAGTGGTTGCTTTGTATAATATCAAAGGCCTTTCGACCTAGCAGCACGTTTGACTCATGCATTCTTTTATATTTTCATTATTAATCAAATTTCAGTACAACATATATGGTGGACTGTGCTATTTCAAAACAATTTTTAAGTACAGTGTACATGGTGGACTGTCCTAAGTCCATGGTATCCTGACAAGATTGCAGGGGGACTTATTAATACATTCTCATGGAAAAAAATAAGCAGTTTGAGTGAATTTTAATTGATGCAATGTAGTTCATGCAATTAAAATTATTTTGTAGGCGGGACACAATTAAAACACTGGAAGGTAGTTTGGTAATTTAGTTTAGTGTTTCTAGGAGTTTCTAAGAATATCATGTGGTAGATAATTTCTTATTAGGAGTCTAAGTACTTGCAAGTCAATGAATTTTTCAAGAGCTTCTCTTAGTTTCAATCTCTTGTTTTTGTTTGGTTGGCCTCTGGTTAATCAAATTAGAAGTTATTTGTTTCCTTGAGGTGGTTGCCTTCTCGGTTATAACTCATCCAGTTTATTCTATTTCTCTAATTGTTCTCATTCTTCTGTATCATTGATCTCAATGGTCTCACTACTATGGCATGCTTCGAATTAAGCTGTTCTTAAATCTTGAATTCTTGAATGTATTCCTTAAAATTCTAGAACATTGTCCTACATAGTGCCAAAAACTTGAGTCTAATGCCTATGACTAAAAATATATCATTTAATCTTCCGGCAACTAGTGTCCAGTTCCACCAAATGAGAAGGCCTCAAAATATTGGAACTTTCATACATATGAGGTCCAGAAGTTGTTGAACTTTGACCTTTGATCCCTATAAATAGAAATCTTGATAAATGAACTAGCAATTTTCCACTATGTTGCAGTTTGGCAAAATCTTAATTTTTACTTGGGGCGAATTTTTATGAAATTTGTGTTTTCTCCAGTGAACATTTTTGTTTGACCTTTTCTACAGTGGAGATGACCAATTTGTTTTTAATTTTTCTTCTATTGAGATGGTTGATTGTTTGTTAGGTGAGTTAATACTTTGATGTTAACAGGTCCTATCTGTAAGTTATTCTGGCGACTGAATAATTTTGTCAATTTCCCTGATTCTGTTCCTGTAAAATTTTCTTTGATCTCTTTCTATGTTTTCTCCATGGAAGGTGCACTTCTGTTTGCGTTTTCACTCTATTAGAGTGTAGATTTTAAGGTTGCAGACATGTTTATGCCTGTAAAGCGAAAACAACTTTTAAATGGAATTTGACTAGATTGATTATGGCGAGTTTGTCTGTGGCTTTTCTTCGCAAGTTCATGCCTTATTTTTATTTTTTATTTGCAGTTAGTGGTCTGAACAAATGTTTTTGTTAATGGATTGTTTATTCATTATGTTACATGGATTGTTTATACCAGGAATGGAGAAGAAGTTTCATCATCTCTCTCAAAATTGGGCCAGTTTTTGTTAGAATTGCTGAACCATGCTGTTAATGTAATTCAAGAAAACAAAAATGACTCCAGATCTCTTGGATTTTTGGGCTTTACTTCCAGCTTTAACCAAAAAAGCGCTATTGTTGTTTCATTTAACACCTTTGTTCTTGGGCCCCTTTTCACACAAAGGAGAGATGGAGATGCCCTGGATGTTGTACTTTATGATGCTGTAAAGCAATCCCTGCAGAAGCTTCTGAAGGCATTTACTGAACTGTATGATGAATATACTGAAAGTATAACTAACCTTTGGTCTGGGTTATTGGCATCAGATTCTTCTGGATCTGATTCTTCTATACGAATTTCTAACCATGCGGATAGCAATAAAAGTAGGATCATGGACATGGAGTTGGATGTAGATGAGGATGGCAAAGATATAACTATTCAGACATCTAGTGGAAAAACTCCCTCTGGTGGATCTTTCTCTGCAGTGAAGTGGAAGTTGGGTATGGTATCGCTAATCTCAAGTTTTTTCTTGGTTCTGCACGATAAAACTTGGGACGTCCTATCAAACCTCCTGGGAAAAGAACTTGACTTTAAGGTATGAAAGAGTGTAATAGTATTATGCTGTACGTGTTTCCTCCTGCGTTATCTGTATTTAACTGCTTTTATCCCCCACTTTTTTTAATAATTACACTTTTCAATGAATTCAGGTGTATGAGATTATTTTGTGCAATCTTTGTCGGCATCTTCCCTCATTATATTCTTCAAAGCTGACAGATCTGGTATGAAAAATGTCTTGCTGATGATTATGTGGAATTAATAAGGATTTCCTGTAAAAGTATTTGTAATAGAAACCATAGCAGCCTTTTTAATGCTCATGCCATTTTAGTAGGGGTTTTTCTTTTCTTTTTCTTTTTTATTTTTTCCATTGTTCTGTCTAACATTATTTTTCTTACTTTAGGTCAATTTAATAGATAACAGGATCATAGTGCAAGTTAGTCAGAAGCTTGATTGTTTTAACATTCTAGCTGCTATTGGTTGTTTGCTTGATACCCTTCTATCTTTGGACGTTGAAAAGGATAAACATGGTGTCGTTGCTTTGGAAGAAAAAGAAGCTAAACAGGTACTTAATAATTTTATTTTGCCAATCTGCCCTGCTGAACATATTGCCACATCTATTGTGGTAAGTCTAGCAATAGCTGTCATTTGATGCATTAAGAGATTGGTTGGTTTCTGCTGAAAGAAAAATAGTATTATAGATGGTGAGAAGCCTTAAAAGGTGAAATTTTATAGAATCTTAAACTTTTTCTCACTATCAGTTGCTTAAAAGGGGAATCATCATTTTATGGATTTTAGGGGTGACGTGGGGAGTTTTCAGTTAAGAAGAGTAAAATTACATTTAGATCAGGGGATATGAAAACTCGTAAGTTCTCAGGTTGGGTGAAAAATTGTCATGGAAAGGTATTGAATTTTGATTTCAACCTGCTTTCTTCACCTTTTCTAGTGCCATAACCGCTGATTATAGCAATGTGCTCTCATCGAGTGGCATGCTACTTTGACAAAGTTTCCAACGTCCTATCTGAAATTTTGTATTCAAAGATTGGACCTCTTTGATGCAAAGCATAATATATTCTTATGCTATGATGATGATGAGATTGACCTGGAGATTAGTTCTCAACCATTGTGTTTTGGCTTGGTATTTTTTATTGCAGTCCTTGGTGTATCTTGGGGAGCTGGTCGGCAAAATTGCACAATTTGATCTTCTTAACTGGTTTGGTCGTGTTAAGCTAATTGACTGCATATGCAATTTTATTTTACTCAGTCCTGAGGTTGGCCAGGTGATTATTTTTTATCCTCCACTATATAGTGCCTCTCACGTTTCTCTATCGCAGATTGGACTGTGAAGTTCATGCACTGACTAGAATAATATATTAGAAGTAGATTTAAAAAATTCAGTGCTGCTATGATTTTGTATGCTTATATGATGTGGAAAATCTAAGAACTTGTAGGTCATCAGCACTTTGAAGGTACCTCTTCTAGATGAGACACATTTTGAATCACTTTAATTAGGCATTCGGGGAGCTCTTTTATTTGAAAGGAAATCACATTTAGTAATTTAAAGTCAAGACATATAAACATGCCTCTAAAGTATTCTACTTCCTGGACACATGAATTTTAGGAGTAGTTTCAATTCCTTTCAGTTTTTTGTTGTTCTAGTTTTCATCTCTGTCTCTTGGTTTTAGGACATCAAGAATATTTTGTTCCTTTTTGAAGATTATTTAAATGGAACGAACTGATTCAGTTCCTTGTTCTTTCTCCACATGCCACTATATGGGGCATTTTTGCTGATTCATAACCATCTACAGACAATGATTGAAAGGCTGCTTTCAATGCTCCATGATCCTGATTATCGAGTTAGGTTCATTCTAAGTAGGCGCATTGGTGTTCTATTCCAGACCTGGGATGGCCATGCAGAGCTCTTTCATGATATTTGGTGAGTTTCTTGATGTGTTTTCAATTTTGTGAAAGGCTCAGCTAAGCACACAAGGTTTTTTGATTTTGTGTGTTGGAATATGTCATAATACGGTGGTTAGTTCTTGTTAATTGTTAAGACAGACATCCATCCTAAAACGAATTAACCATAGGTGGAGAGGCCATTGTTGTGTTTATCAGCCTAAGATACCCCAATTTGATATATGTCGGATTTCTTTTTATGACCAATTCATTACTCCCCCTCATGTATGAGGACAATGGACCAAATACTTGACATGAACTTCACATGTAGTCACACTGGATCTATCATGTGACATGAATTTTGCATTGTAGGCATAATAGGTCTTTCATCAGGGGACTAATGAATGGGGATAGGTACCCCCAATTGTAGGCATCCACCCTAAAACTGATTAACATTTGTTTGAGATCTTTTTAAATTTATGTGGCAAAGATACTCCTAGTTTATCATCTGTTTCTTCTTCTTTTTTTTTTTTTTCACAATTTAAGCGTTCTTATGTTTCAACTTTGTTCTGATGCACGTGCCAATTTTTTTTGTGTATACAAATATTTGTTGTTTTGCTTTTAGTTGAAGAGTATTGGTTTTAGTGCTGGTGAAGTTTTATTGTTGCAGTTGTTGACATTTCTATCTTCATCTCTATATTTTTTTTGTTTAAGCACCGTAATGATATGATAGACATTATCGTCTTTATATGTTGTCTTTGTTTTTTATTTGTAAATTTTCTCAGTGACTTTCCTTTTCTTTTCTCCTTCATGGACAGAGGGCTATCCATGTTTAATTTTAAGATGGGCATCCAACCTAAATCCAAATAGAAATAGGAATAGAGGCCATGTTATATTTATGTGCCTCAGATACCCGGAATTTAATAGATCTGTTTTTTTTTTATCACTTCAATAGTTCTTATGTTTCAATTTTGTTCTAATGCACTTGACAATCATTTTGCCTTCTATATATTTTATTTTTAGTCTACCAATATTAAGGCTATTTTTGGTTTGAAATTTTATTTTGAAAAACTGCTTTTGTTTTATACTGCTTTTTTCCTGGAAAATATGTTTGGTGAATGAACAATAAAAGCTGTTTTTTTCTAAAATGCAAAATGTTGAAACATGACTTGTATCACTGTTCATACTTTTCTGAAATGAAAGAAAGAAAATATCCAATAAATTTATCCCTTTATATATATCCAAAGTTCGTAGGGGGATTTGAATTATTGGGAAATGGAGTCTCTGACTTTATTCTTTAATGTGCTTTTCATTAAGAAGTCCTGATGTTGGTGAGTGTGATTTGGCTGTTTTCAAACAGTAAACAGTTTCAGGTTATTTGTTTAGGCTTTAACTAGAGCTAGCAGGCTCTTTCTCATGGAAGAACCTTTGATGTTTATGGCACATTCTAAAAAATGTTATAGCTTTGGGAAATTGTGCTTTAATAGCGCCTTCTTATGCAAAGACAAAATTGTATCATACTCTGTGCATGAGAAATGACAATGGACCATCTGCGGTAGGTTCTTTAGCTAGGAAGATATCTCCAGTTTTAATTTTATTAAACAGTCAACTTGTTTTGTCTCTTGATGATTTAGTCATGTAGGAGCTGTTGTTCCATGATTGGAGTTTTTACCGACTCATGGATCTGTATTATCTGAAAATCTGCTCGGCCTTCCTAACTAGTTTTTCTGAGAAATATATTCACTCAATGAGCTGGAAGTCATCACATATAAGTGTCTGTAGTCAACTTGTTGCATGTAATGTGAAAAATATATTCATAAATGGCAGCTTCAAAAGTGCCCTAAAAGCACTTTTTGGCAAAATTCATTTTCTTTATAGCTTTCTTATCTTGTGTAGTCTCGTATGCTAGATTTTTTTGCCCAAAACAAGTTTCAGTTGATCTTCTAATTTGAAGATGGATGTTGTTTTGGATGGAAAAAGGTTTGATAAAGTTTCATGCTGACTAGATGTGTTCTCTGGAATCTACTAATAAAGGGATGCTGTTGAAAAATGTCTTTCTAAGCATCTTTCTTCCACTCTGAGCATTAGAATGACTGTCAAAAGAGTAAAAATTTCATGTACGTTATCTAAAAGGAAAATGAAAATACCCTACGCGCTTTCATGTTCTATCTTATATTGATAAATCTTAAGGAATTAGTGTGAAGGGTATATTAGTATCATTATACTTAATAATTTTAATGAAGACTTACTATAAAATATTGGTTCTCTAGTTCTCTTCAGTCTATTTTTTCCCCTTCCATTAACATTTATAAAGTGATCCTTAATCATAAAAAAAGGTAACACATTGAATTGTAACACTTTCTTGATTGTTTTTGCAGTTCTAACTTTGGCATTGAGTTGATCTTTTACTCCAAAGAAAAACTTGTTACAGCTCGGGAAGTTCTTGCTGCTGGTCCACATCCCCGTCAAAAAGTTGAAACTGTCATTATTACCCTTATGCAGCTTGCTTTGCATAGTGAGAACATCGAATTAGAGGTGTGATGTGATTTTGTTTGTTACTGTAGCACCTGCCCTTCTTGAACCTTTTTTTATATGATTGAATGGGTTAATTATGCAATTTAGAAAGGCTTAATGGTTGTATTCATTTAATGTGCAGGCCGTTTTCATGATGTGTGCAGTTTCTTCCATTGATCCTTGTCAGAGGTGCAATATTCTACCTTTTTCTTTTTGTGATTTTTACCAACACGGGTTTGTTCCTTTGAGTGGTAATCTTTTTGCTTCAGGGAATTAGTAAATGCAGCACTTGATAATTTAGCAAGAAAGCTAAAGTATATGTCAAGAATGAAGGTGAGCAGATTTTCTTCATTTTTAATCCACTACGATTGTTGACATGGAACAGCGATGGCTGTGATTTATATTTCTTGAGGAGGTCTTACCCCGTCAAAATGCCTCTTTTTGAACTCCCTTTCAGAGCATTCAATGGAAGGATTGATTCTGGAATTTGTTTGCTGGAAGTTTTTGATTTTCCAAACTATCTGGACCTTCATTTTGCTTTAACTTTGCAGATGTTTTTCCTTTGCAGTACTTGGAAGAACTTATTGGATCCATTTTATTTTGTTGGGTTGCTTGTGGTGTCAGTATAGCTGCTCTTGTTGAGGTAACTTACCTGTTAGCTTCTTATTGGGTTCTGTTTTTGTTTGAAAAACACAATAACTGGCGTCTTTTGTAGTCAATCAAGTATCTTTTTCAACAACTCCTATTTTGTGTTGGTTTGTTGTTTTAGCAGCAGTTATGCTTTTTGATACGGTTAATCTCAAAATTCTTTAAAATATTCTTAGGTAACAGTTTTTATGTGCTTTTCAAAGGCTGCTAAATGTTATTGAGTCTTCTCGTTCTCTTGTCTGGTTGTTGATGCTAATAAATGATAGAAGTCTCTGAATGAGTTTAAGTTTCATTTGTTCTGATTAACTCATCCAGTTGGATGGCTAAATCAAATACATTGATTATGTGTTGTAAACTTGGGTAATATTTTGTTATTAGGGTTGTTTTATTTGCTTTCAATTATTACATGTCGAAAGCATGTTTTGGATCCTTATTTATTTATGTTCCGTATTATTTTCATGTATGATGTTTCTTTTCCATTTCTTTTTTCCTTATGGATCTAAACATTCTCTGACCATTGGTGGTTATTCTTTGCAGATACGACAACTTTTTGTATTAGAGGCTGAACCTAGTTATTTCTTGCAATATTGTTTCCATTGGCTTCTTCCAGCTTTATTTATTCATGAGGACAACTCTAACCTGAATTGGGTTTCTAAGGTAGGACAAATTCCTTGTCCTATCACCTTTCTGGTTTGAATAAATAAAGTCATTTTAAGGTTTATGGTTACATCTAGGTAAAAGATCTTTAGAGAAATGTCACTAATCAATATTGTCTTCTCTTTTGCAAGAAATTAAGGTTTATAGGTGGTTTTGGTCAATCTGACATGTTTTGTTTTAGACATACTGGTCTCTTAATGGTATCTATTTCCTTTTATACTTGCATACTATTTTTTGTTTTACTGACATGATTAGTTGATTTCAGATTGCTGGCCAACCTTTGACTGTTATGGTTAAGGATCATTTCGTGCCAATTTTTTCAGTTTGTATGACACTGCATTGCAGTAAGAGCTCTGGTTTTGAGAAGGGAGCAATGGTGCTTCAGAACACTATTTTACATTTTGCTGAGATCTCTGAGAGTGAAAGAGATAATCTCATAAAGAAAAATATGGTATGTTCCATGTAGGTTTGATAAAAATCCCGCAGTTTGTGATAACAAAATTAGGTGGAAAACCTCTTTAAGTTGGTTTTGGCATGACAACCCCACTGAGCAGGATCACTGACAGGAAGATTTTTCTGATAATATGCATGAGTGCCCCACTTTGTTACTGTAATATGCATTCATTAGTAACAGTTTCTCAAGATTTATCTGATAATTTGTGATGATTCATTGTACAAGCTGACTATAGCAAAAATTAAGTGTCCAATCTAGAACCAATTGATATGATGTGGAACCGGACAACTTGAATATATGTCTGCAATAAATTGAAATTTTATTTAATATTGGATAACACCATTTAATTCTCATCTGTATATATAGGTCTGATAGTGATAACTAAAAACCCAAATGATTTACGATGTGGACAGTGAATTCAGAATAATCAATAATTAACATTCAAAAATACATTTTAAAATGACAGTAGTTTTAGTTACATTTATTTGGACAGTATTTTCTTGAAGCGTAGCACCTTTAATCATGCATCCAAAGCATTTTAGTCCTGCGTCATTTATGAAGCCTCATTTATTGTAAAGTCATTTTATATTTCAGGACATAGCTTTTATAATCATGTATGGTCAGGACCAAATCAACTGTAACGTTTGACCTTTTCCTCCTTTTTGTGCATTTGTAGGTGTCTATTGTCAGCCATATTCTTTCTCTTGCATCTTGTGCATCAGATCCAATTATTCCTTCTTTCTCCAGGGATACTATTGCCCGTGCAATAAAAACAGTTGTTGATGGATTTTTGGAAATGTATGTTACATTTAGTTAGTTTTTATTTATTTATTTATTATTCATTTTGTTAGCTTTTCTTTGTTTATTATTCATTTCTCCTTTGACTCTTGTAGGGATGATCACTGTGCAAGTATTAGTGTTGTTGACAAGATTAACATCTTTCGTCCTGACAGAGTTTTCATGGTGAAGATGCTTTCTTATGACAAGGATTTCTATTTAAGGATCTTTCAATGAATAGACATCCTTGTCTTATATTTTCTCACATTTATTGTAATTTTGCAGTTTATTGTAGAAATGCATTACAAAATTGCAGCAGCTATTCATCACAGGCACAGATGTCATCGGCTAGCTTCAATAGAAGTGCTTATAACCGTTCTTGGACATAGAGCTGCACTTTCAAGTACTTCCAAGTGAGTTGCGATCAAAGTCTTATTGACTTAATCAAAGTTATACATGTGCATGCATGAAAAATCTGCGAGAGCTTCTGAGGTTTTGTTCTAGCAATTAGTGGAACTTACCCTATGCTATTTTGAATGGGTTATATCATGCGTATAGTCTGTATATAGGTGTGGTACGAGTTTTTTCTTTCCTTTGCTTGTGTTCAATCAGAAGAGTTTTGAAGATTCATTTTATTTATAATGATTGATGGTTGTGATTAGTTGAGCTATTGTAGTGTCTGAGTAAGCTATAAAAACAGTGAATGAAGATCACATCAGGACTAGGAAGGAAGCAGGGATCAAGTTTGTGTGGAATTCCCCTTTATTATTGTAAACTTGCATATTGAAAAAACTAATTATGGATGTTTGGTTACTTGCGGATTCAGGATGTGTCTTAATTTACAAGTTTTCTTTTCTTTCTCAACATCTAACATTATCTATGGCTTAATAGTGAATACCATATTAGAATTTTTATGTTGAGTTGATTACCATTTTAGGATATTTAGTTGGGCCTTTTATCATCTAGACTATTGCCTTATCTCCCATATTTCTATAGTTTGAAGCATCCTCCCCACAAAATTGCACTGCAGGATAGTTGTGCACTTGCTCAAAGACAATTTTACCTATATTGCCTTTTCAAGTCAGGCATAATAGTAAAACGCAATTGATGTCGATTAATGTAACTTGTGGATTTTTATGTTTTTTGATATTTTCTGTGGATTCTTTTAGTCTCCAATAACGGGGTTGTGTGAAAGGGTAAATTTCTCTCAGGAATCTTTGGCTGAGTTTGGTTGTGAGTTTTTGATGCGTGGCTTTTCAGAAATTTCTTTGAAGTTTCGAAGAATTTCAGTCTCATGCGTGCTAGTTTGGGCTTGTACAGTTATTAGTTTAAGTTATGCGCTTTAATGAATTGAATACTCATTTGAATCATTCTTGAGTTAATGCAGTTATCTTTTCAATTTGATTGGCCAATTTATTGGTTGCCATGCTTTACAAGATCAGTGCTGTTGTATAATTTCTTCCTTACTCAAAACTTTTAAAAGCAACCCATCTAAGGAAATTGTTGGTGTGCTTGGTGAACAACTCCAGGTATTTTATTTGCTGAACTCTTTAAAGATTACAATTTATTAACTTGGCGAAATCTCTGTTCTCAACTTGTTTTCTTTTGTAGTTTTTGGTATCAAAGTTGGTGGCATGTTGCATTCCTCTTGAAGCTGATGGGCAGCGTTCCGCAACTGTATCATCTCTATTTTTGTCTTTGCTTCTTGAGCTAACAGTGGAGTCTGATCCTTCTCTTCATGATTATATAAGAGTAAGTATTTTTGGCTTCCTACTGTAAAGTGGAGGCTCTTTTATTATATCTTAATTGGACTTATTATGAAGTTTTCCAGATGCAATTGATATTGTTTTGTATGGTTATCTTTTGAACTTTTGGAAGCTATATCCTTGAACTTATTTATGGAGTATTCTATTCCAGGAATTGGAACCCTTTCCCGAAATAGATATCTTTGAACGAATAAGAAACTTCCACCAGGATTTGTGCCGAGCATACTCTCCAAGAGACCATTTATTGAAGGTAAGACTGAATGAATTCTAGCTAAATCAATGTATGATTATATGTATGATTGGATGATTTACTCACCATGGTTTTCCTGTTCTATTTCTCCCTTTTTGTTCTGCTTGTTTTTAGATTGTGAAGAGGTCTTGCTACCTTCCGCCAAGATTACTTTCATGGAGGTCAATGTCCTTTCTATACTTGCATTTCCATACACTTGGTTCTTCAGATTGAAGCTTATATAGATACCTTTGTGTAGTCTAGTTAGCATGCAGGTGGTAAATTGAAAAAAATAGAAACCAGTTAAATCACTCCCTGTACATTATTAAGTTTTATTTTATAAAAGTGATTGTTTTCAAAATGCTTAAGGTGTTGAATTCTATATTTAGAATGGGTTCAGCTGAAATTTCTGATATGCTGCTGCTGTTAAGATGCTTCATGTTTCTTGGCCCTTGCAGTCTACAGGCACTGCACAAGAAGCTACTTACAGGGGAAACATTTCAGGGAGGGAAGACTACTAAAGAATTTGCGGATGATACATATTGGCATGGTGATGGGGAAATTGTGCATGCAGTTTGGACACTTGTTCGCATGTGTGCTTCAGATGATTCTAGTAGGATTAGAGGATTGGTGTCTGATTTAATATCCAGGGTATTTTTATTAGATTTGCTTACACCTTTACTATCTGATGCTTTATGTGAGAACTTTCATGATTTTTCCCTCCTTGATTGTGGTTGTAGGTTGGCATTGGAGATCCACACTCTGTTGTTTTTCATCTCCCCAGAGACTCTAACCATATGCACGTTCAAGGACCCATTAGTCATAATGGTGCTTCTGAAATCATGGGGTCTAGCGTATCTGAAGAGCTTCTAATCGCACTTTTGAAAGTTTTGAAGAAATACTTAATGGATGATTCGGTTAAAATTGTTGATATAACGTCACAAACACTTCGGGTGAGTCCATAAAGATCTCTTTGCCTCTGCTTTATGGTAAAGTTCCCATTTTTAAGTTGTATTGAAGGAAAGATAAAGTTCCCATTTTTAAGTTGTATTGAATGGTTTCTTTCCTTTCAGTTTTTTATCAGCCAGCATTTTTTTCCCTAGGTAAGCAGTAATGACAGCATAAATTCTGTAAACTTCCCTACAAAATTAATTTGAATCTTATCTTTAGAACATTAATTGCTAATGCACTAAAAAACTACGATGAAAAGTAAATTCTGAGTGGATGGGACCAGGAAGGACGTGTGGTCTTGTTAAGATAGTAAAACATTTGGTGATGGTAAGTTCATTAAAATAATTATCTTGGACCTATTCTCATTAAGTTGTTAGATCTCTTAATTTACTTGTTATTGCGTGAAAGAGTCCCTGTAATTTATTCTATTTCCTTTCATAATTGTCTTGGACTTTTGGCCAGTGTTCTTGCCACACACACACTTTTTTTCAAAATATTATTTTAAGCTTCTTTGATGGTAAAAAAAGAATCTTGTTGATTCCTTTTACTCTCTTCTATAGGGAGTATTGTCAACTGAAAGGGGTCAAAAAGCTATATTATCATTTGATTCTTATGAAAGATCTTTGATTGAGGTAAATATTCTGTTCTCTGTTTTGTTTGCTTCTTATACTGTTTAAACATTATAGGTTCCATAAACTTATGATTGAGGATACGGAGAACGTATTTTCATTTGATTTTACTTCATTTTAGCAAGGTTATTTGAAATCATATTGTGGTGTGTACCCACAATGATAGCTGACTTCTACAAGATTTCCATCTACCTCAGTTTCATTCCCTTGTTTAGGTTGAAAACGGCAGGTCCTTGATGGTTGAAAGTTTTATCCAAGTTGAAATTTCTGTCATATTAGAAGATTGCTCTTTTGACATTGTCTAACCCTAAGCTACAATGAGAATGCCCTTGCACCATCTAACTCCACCTGGCTTGATGAGGATGTTTGAACTTGTTGGAAAGAAGGAAAAGTTTATGCATTTTCACTGTATTTACTTGGACTCTAACTGTTTCTATATACAAATATTGAAAGGGGGAAAAATAGATGATAAGTAAAAGCTACCTAAAACATGCTATTCTGATCCTAGGCTTTAGGAAACAGAATTACATGATAAATCTAAAGATAAAATTATGAAACTTAGTGTTAGTCGACCCGCATCTCAAACTTGCTGAAAATACTATATCTTCCACACTCCCCCTCAAGCTGGTGCACAGGTATCATCCATTCCCAGCTTGATAATAATTTCATGGAATGTGTTACCTTCAAGTCCCTTTGTAAAGACATCTACTAGTTGTCCCCTTGAAGGAACATATGGTGTACAAATCAGCCCACTCTCCTTGATATAATGTTTATCTATCTCAATGTGTTTAGTTCGATCATCTTGCACTGGGTTATTTGCGATGCTGATGGCTAATTTATTGTCACAATATAGCCTCGTTGGTCCGCTCCATTTAATCTTTAAGTCTTCCAACATAGTTTTCAGCCATAACAATTCACAGATCCCTTGTGCCATCACTCTATACTTGGGTTCTGCACTTGATTGAGCCACAGCATTCTGTTTTTTACTCCACCAAGTCACTAAATTGCCTCCAATGAATGGACAGTAACCTGAAGTAGGACTTTGGTCTATAGGGGACCCAGCATAATCTGCATCAGTGTTCAGAGTTTCTCTTGAACATTATTCCTTTTCCAGGATTACCTTTCAAGTAATGCTTAACTTGAATCTGATCTGGACTTCCAATACCTGTTATTTAATTAGGAGAATCTGATGGTGCTGCTGTGCCAAAGCTCAGTTTGCGTTCTTCCAGAAACGATTTCTGAAATTGCTTTGGTTAGATTCATTTGGGTTGGATATTTTAATTTCTTAGGTGCTGAACCATATATACATGTTGCTGTTGTCTATGATTGAACTAGAATAGAATAGAGTGGTGCCCTTTTACATTAAGCATCATTCTACAAATCTAGCATGATTAAGTTAGATGTATGAAATATATGGTCACATATGCCTGAGTTGGATAGAGATGCTGCTGCATTTTAATGGAACTTGACTGCTCACAATGCTTCTCTATTGCATATCTGTTGTACTTAATTGGCTGCTTATAGTCTCTTGCTAATTATGATATGACCCCTTTCATTATCCTGATACATGATTTTTTTTTATGAAAGTTTTAGATGAATTTTCCTCTCATATGCTTAAGTAATGATCTTCCTCCCTTGCAGGTTCACTCTAAAGGCATTAACTCTGAGCTGGTGGAAAAGTTGTTAATGGATCTGGAAAAGAAGTTTAAAGGTTGTGCATGGCTAAATATTGAAAATGTTGTCTTTTAGTTTAAAAAAGGTTTAAGTGGGCTTTACATGTTGAATGAATCTTATCTTGTAGGTTTATTATTGTTTGTTATAATTATTATATATTTCTTGGATATATTTTAGACTTTGTCAGATGAAGAAATTAATTGTTGTTATCATTGTGAACTTCTATTTGTGAGCATTGGATGACCGGTCACCTTTTTTTGAAATGCGAACAAGCTTTCTCATTTCCACAAGGGAAGCATTATTAACATGAAAAACAAAATGCAATTGTGAAGAAAACATTTATGGGAGTATGCTTTGGGACAGGTACACCCAAAATCATGCTATCAATAGGCTATAGGTTATGAGCATGACAAATATGTTATTACGCCTTGTAGGGACCCAACATTTGTGGTGTGTTCTGTTTTAGTTAGTTGAAGCTGCCATTGTCAATTTTTGCTTGAACATTGTGCTTGGTTTCAATTTTCTGGTGAATTATATAACATTTCTGTTGGTTTTCCGTTATCTATGTTCTTTGGCCTTTAAATCTATAATGTGTCATTCTATGCTATTACAGCTGAAGACATTTTTCTGGAGAAGTCTACAACTTGGGTGACGCATGGTAAAACTTTTGAGACGTGGATATGTCCAGTTGTATACTCATTGGTTGGCTACTGCAGTGATGTGATCCTAAGGTACTATTTTCATGCATCTTGCGAAATGTTTTTTGGTACGTTTGGAAATCCATATTAGAGATATTTGTATTATAAAATTCAAATTTGTGGTCTGGGAATGGTTGCAAAATGTTGACTTTGATTTTAACCCATTTGGATTTTTAAAGGCATCCACATCTATGATTTCAAATAAACTTTTAGGTATGTATTTGTCAAATTCACTTAAGTAAAAACTTCTTGCTTTCCAAAACTAAGATTTTTTTAAATCTTTTTTAGATCCTATGTTTAGCCAAACAATGATTTCCGATTCCTGAGTTTTAAATCAAAGTGTTTGAAAATCTTAAAATTGATTATCCAAATATATGGTCTAAAATAACCTTAATAAATTCATACTTCTGATTTCATTCTCTAGATAGTGTGCTCAAATTCCTAATTGCTCAACATGCTATGTTCAGACTATGTCAGGATGTTGTGCTGCTGAAACCGGAAGTTGCAGAGCTTCTTTTGCCCAGTGTTGTTGTCAATTTAGCTGGAAGAAAGGATATTGGTGTTAATATTCAGAGTTTGATTTCTGACCAGGTTGCCTGTTAAACTTTTAATGGGAGTTTTTGTTAAAAGAGATTGATGTTTTACTTGTTTTTCTTTCTGCTTTTTCTGGCCAAGGTTTTTGTTTTTGCTTGCCCCTTACCATTGTAATGTATATTTTCTGTATTTCATGTGTTTGCTTACTGATTAACCGTCATTAGGGGAGACTAGCTTTAAGACTGGATTAGAGTATGTGAGTATGACAAGCTGTATACTTTTTTGTAGTGATGTAGCAAAATTAAAAATATATAACAATTGATAACAAGGCTTTGTGTGATGTGTGATCTTTAGCTTTTAATACTCAAGCTCAAGCATTTTGTTGCTACTGATTGTAATAGTTAATGAGTAATTGAAAAAACAAATTAAAGCCTAGTTTGGTATTGATATTGCAGTTAGGAAAAGCTTGGATGGAAAAAGTGTGTTTGACGTGAGAAAAGTATGGTTAAAGAGTTGTAAGTCTTCAGCATTGATGTTGAAAGGTGTTATGATGAATTAAAATGTCCAAAAACATATGCGTGTATAGAAAATTAGAGATATAAGGATTAATGAGTATCGTCGCAAACTACAGCTTTTCACTGTAAAAACACTTGCATTGCTGCCTGGAAACCAGGCCGAAATTCTTACCCCTTTGGAATTGAGGTAAGGGTGGAATGCAGCTTTTAGGCCAAATTCTTTCTTTCACGACAATGTCAAACAGGGCCTAAAGTTGTCAAAATAAACTCAATTTTTGAGTAATGGTATATCTTTTAGGATCATGATGTTTTGCTTATTCTTTGCTAGAGGTGCAATCTAATTCATCAGATTGTCATGAGGAACAGGGGGCATGCATTATACAAATGGCAATTAGGTGAAGCACCCTTGGATAAGAATGGTATAGATAGATGCATGTATTGAATGTTTGAGATGTTACTTTTTGCTGTGCAGTTGGCTGACCACCATTCATTCATCAATGCTGTAAAATACACAAAAGGACTACTTTACTCCTTTTAAAACCATATATCAGTTATGAATTTCTGCTGAGGGTACTCTTGTTTCTGTTGCTTATAACTCATTTCTTTTTTTTTTTTTCTTTCCAGTTTTAGTTATTATTTTATGAACAAGATAGTATGTTGTGGAATGGTTTCTAAATTCTCTTTAGGTTAGTTTTAGATGTCATTGCTGGTACCGTGATGCCTTTCTTTCTTTGTTGCCTAATTCGTAATGCATGCTCTTAGCTGAAAACACCTAATTGGAATTTTTGCTTTGTTTAATCTGCAGGTTCAGGAGCATATATTTGTGAAGTCGAATAAGTTGATAAAGTCTATACAAGTTTGGTTGAATGCCCTTAATGAACTTCGAATATGTTATGTTGTGGAAAGATCTTCGGGTCCATTAAGAAAGGAAAATTCTAAGGTACATGTATCAGATATCCTCTTGATTGTTTGGATGTGGTGCTGCTATTCTTTTATTTCCTCAATCACATATAAATTAGATAGAATTAATGTGGAATTCCATGGTTTTGTTGTCTCATTATCCATGACTTAGACTAAATTGCTAAAAGTTTTGATTGACTGGAGAATTTAGTTGTAATCTTAGAATGGTTATATAGGGTGCAGTCTTAGATAGGATTTAGTCCTGTAAAGATGATAACTTACATGTACACACACCACGTGGTTAACAGAAATAATTGAAGTTTTCATTCAATCAAATCAATTCTTCTTTATTGGTATCATAGCAGATGTATCCTGTCCATGATAGGCGTGTTATCGCCATGATGTGAAGTTCGTGTCAGACTATATATATTTGTTTTGCCTATATGTGAAGTTCATAGCACGTGGTAGGTTTGTTGTCCCTACACCTGAGGCGAATTACTAGAAATGGAGATAACAGAGATACCTCATCTGTTAAAGCATAACTAACCCAGGCACCAAAAAAGAATTAATAATAACTAGGACAGAACAGCTGTTGCCCATTGGTTTTAGGTTGATTGACCATCTTAAAATTTGACAATTAATGAATAACATATTTTTTATTTACAATATTTAAATGATTTATACACTAATTCATTCAAGATTGTATATCAATATGACTTTGCCACGGTGGCTTCTTATTTTACTAATCTTCATTTAATGAGGCTAAAGAGGGGCAATTTCTTAAGGTTGATGGGAAATTCCAACTTTTAGCTTTCTGTAATAGTAAAAAAAAAATGTGTAATTATTATAGGAATTCATATTGTTCATTGCATATTACTGGATCCTGTAAGACAGGCCTAGGGGACGAAGCATTTTGTGCTTTGCTGCCATGGTAGCAAGTGAAGTTTTTTTACTCCGCACACATGAGATTTTGCAATAGCATACCTGTATCCCATGTAATTGACCTATCAATATATGACATTTATTGCTTGTCTGCATCTCTTCTTTGGGATTATTTGATTTATTGCAATGTATCTGATGTTTGCATGGTTATGAATGCCGTTATATTGACTGAGAGTTTCATGATGATTTTGCAGCATTATAGGCCCTCAAATTTTAGTTCAAGATCCCATTCCTCAATGAAACCTAGAGATTCAGTAGCTACATTGAGTGCAGTGACCATGTCAGCATCTTCATGGGCCAAGGTTTGCTTTTTGCTTATAATGTGCTCAAACATACCAGGAATGCATTTGATGCCCTTGCATATTGAGTAGACCTAAATACTATATGGAGGATTACTTGATTAGTGAGCCATTTTGTTTTTCAGTTCCAGCTTGTGTAAAAATTGTGTATAGTTCAACTGTATTAGGCTCTTCTGTTCATAAAGAGTTGTCTTCAGGGACAGCTCCAAGGGGCCAGACAGGTGAGTTTGTCCCCCCAAAGTTGTGAAATGCTTGTATAGTCCCTCCAAAATATGAATTTGTATCTTAAAGCAAAAATAATTTGCATTTTGCCCCCTCTCCCCCAAAAGAAAAATGATAAATCAATTATGGCCTATCTAAAAATGATGAAATATTAGTTTTGTCCCTCCATAAATTATAAAGTGGTAAGTTAATATACTGGTGAATTTTCATTTGAACTCCAAAAAGTTTATAATTTGATTAAAATTTTGTTCTTCCTCCCCCCAAGAAAAACTTTCTGGTTATTCCCTATTTGTCTTGCAAGCTTGGGCTTCTTGAAAAGAATTACTTATTTTTTAATTGGCTTTATAAGATACAAGTTTGATATAAGCATCACTTTGACTTGTTTATTGTTGCATGCTACATATTGAAAATTTCAGTCATAATGTTCTGCTGAGTTCTGACAGTGGAGGTTGAGTGTGGCTAAGAAAAAAGTTTACTGGGAGCAATTAAATAATCTTACTCTGGTGAAGGTGAAGCACTGTACTAGTATGTAGTGAGAGTTTATACTACAAATTAAGTATTGACTGGGTCTTTGTCTAGCTCATTAGGATTTCACTTTAAGTGAAACTGCCTCTAATTCTGGAATCTGGATTTGTTTGGTTTATTTTTGTAATGCTTTATTGCTCCCTTGATTTTTGTTTTCTAAGATGTATGTATTATTTTGCCAGGTATATTGGCTTTCAATTGATTATCTCATTGTAGCTAGGTCAGCAATTGTGAGTATCTGAATCTTCACACTTCATTTCCTTTTAATTGTTTCCGTATGTTTTTTAATTTTTTGGAATTATATGTGGTTTTCTTTGTAACATGGTTTTATGTTTTATAGATTTGTGGCTCTTACTTTACATCCATGATGTATGTGGAGTATTGGTGTGAAGAACATTTTCATGGCCTCACCCTTGGGAACCCTGACTTTTCCAATCTTGAAATGGTAATTTGTGGAGAAACTTTGTGCTTTATGCTTTTAAACTTGGAAATGGGTACTTTCACAGAATATATGTCAGTTTCTGGCTGTCTCTGTAGAGCAGCGCAAGGAACAATGGAACTCATATACTAAATTTTCTATTTGGTTTTATGATTCTATCTTTCACTTGCCATTGGAGAATACCTTTTCTAACAATTCCCCTTTTATTTTCTTCCCCTGCAGTTACCGCAGCACATTGAAATTCTTATCACGGCAATCACTCAAATAAACGAACCAGACAGCTTATATGGGATTATCCAGTCACACACAGTAAGTCTACCTAGTCCATACAGTAATCAATTAGTTATTATGATTTTTTTCTACAGACGATATGTCTTGATACGACATGTCATAATTAGGGGTGAGCAAAACTTAATTCGACTAGAAAAAATCGAAAAAAATTTCAAATTTCAAGTTAAACGAATCGAGTTATTCGATTCAACTCGATTTTTTTTCGAATTTCGAGTTCGAATCGAGTTGGACTTTAGAATTTGAATAACTCGAATAATTCGAATAAACCGAATACCAAACTATAATATTTTACATTTTTACCCCAAACCCCAAACCCCTAAACCTTTTTACTTTCCTCCAAAACTCACTTCCTCCACTCCCCCCCCCCAAAAAAAAAAACTTTTACTACCCTACCCCCATCTACCCCAAACCCATTTTCCCCCCAAATTTTACTCTCCCCATTTACTTTTCCCCAAAATTTTACTCCTTCCAAACCCCAAAACTTTTTATTCTCCCCTTAATCTTTTACTTCTCACCCTTTACCCCCAAATCAACAATAAAAATCATCCAAAATAATCCCTAAAGTTAAATAGTAATAATTTTATTTATATCTACTATTGTATTATTAAATTAAATTTCACATTTTGTACTATTTATATTATTGAATTGTTAATCGTATTGAATCTTTATAAATTTTTGTTAAAATTGATTTATTGATGATGATATAAAATATTTGTGTTAAAATTTTATGTTGGTATCAATTTCACATTTTATGATCACTTTTATTAAAAAATCACATTTTTACATTTAATATATTTTTTAATTTCAAAATACATAGTGACAAGAATCAAAAGATAATTGAAGCAACTAAGCAAGCAAAGAAGCTAACCCGTGTATAAAAGATTAGTAAATAAATTACAAGGGGATGAAAGTTAATAACAAATTTGATTAGGGCGAGTGATAGTGGTTAAAAAGACCCAAAGTCATTTTTTTTAAAATTTAATTTGAACAAATATATTCGATTCGATCTGAATTCTATCTCACTCGACTCGATTCGAGAAAATTTCCAATCGAGTTACGATGATAAAATATGATTCGTCAACTCGATTAACTTGAAATTTTTCATTCGATTCGATCGAACGCTCACCCTAGTCATAATGGTATTTGTCTTATTGACCAACAATTATCTTAGAAATTAGTGATTTTTTCATTAATATTATGAGAAAGTGAATCAAATTGTGTATCAGATCAACCGATGTTTTGCCACCTTCAAAGAAAATTTGTTCTCTGACCTTGTTTGTGACATAAGGACTTATTATAATAATAATTATTATGGAATAAATTTGGTACAGTGCCAATGGAGTTTTTAAACCCCACAAGAAGCGTCAGGAGGTTGACAAGTGTCCTATAGGGGTATAGCAAAATATTAAAAAATAAATATTTTAAAAAAGAGACACATGATAAATTTTAAGTTTGCTTGTGGAATAAAAAAAAGTACACTACCAGTGTACCAAATATTAACCCTATTATTATTATTATGTTTGTCAGCTAGGAATTGCTTCCAGTTGGCATGTATACGTATAAGAAGAGTGTAAATGGTGATGCGTTTGTCTTAATGGTTGGAAAAATAAAAAGAAGTCTGTCGTAATGGTTGTCTAAATCCTTTTTTTCTTTTAACAGTTGACCTCCCAAATTATTACCTTTGAGCATGAGGGAAATTGGAACAAGGCCCTCGAATATTATGACTTACAAGTGCGATCTGAAGCCACAGCTCACATGGATGGAAGTTCTAGAACTCTGTCATTAACAGAGACTCAATCTTTGTCTCAACCTCACCTTTCCACATCAGACGATGAGGCTCAGAGGAAACCTTACAAAGGGCTGATTAGATCTTTGCAGCAAATTGGTTGTAGGCATGTGCTAGATCTTTATTGCCAAGGATTAACGTCTGGGAAGGGTCAGTTTCAGCAGGATTTAGAGTTCACAGAATTGCAGGTTCATGACATTATTATTTATTCTCTTTATTTTGGATGTTTGATTAAAATGTTATTGAATGTTTTTTCACTCTTTCCCGCTTGTTGCCTGAGCAAATATTTGCAGTATGAGGCTGCTTGGCGTGCAGGAAACTGGGATTTCTCTTTACTTTCAGCAGGACCTATTCCTCAATCTTCAGAGCAACATACTAAAACACATCATTTCAATGAAAATTTGCACTGGTAAATTTCTTTGAAAATCTTTTGGTTTTCAATTTGGATTCTTAAATTCTGTTTTTAATTTGTTTTGCATCAAGACTCAAAAGATAGGGATGTGTTATTAGAAAAGACATTTTCTGTAAATTTTTGCTTTTGTTATTTTCTGTGCCTAGTTCAATTTTTCCGGAAGATATAAAATGAGCAACCCTTGATTACTCTAAATCTTTTCGCATGAATACATGGATATGTCAATTTAAAGGTCGTTAAAGGAGTTATTGATTTCACAAAATAATATTGACTAGAGAATGAATGAGATGAAAGTAAGTTTAATAAATATTTTGATGACTACAGAACATAATGATATTCATGTATGAAACACACGTCCCTGAGGATTTTCATTAACAGGTTTACATGGATATGATGGTTTAACTGATTCAACTTGACAAAAGAGGTGTTATGATAGTATTAGTATCTTTAGATTTATTGTGCATAATTCTAGGGATTAATTAGTGTTAATCTAGATTTCTTTCCTTCTTTGTATATCTAGGTACTAGTATGAATAAGTTATGTAGCATAATGTATATACACAAGAAACTATTTCAGAAAACCTTTTTCTCTCAACTCTACTTTTCTTCTTCTTTTTCACGGCTGATTACAGCCAAAGCAGTGACAGCTAAAAGTAGGCTAACATGGAGAAGAAAATGGACTGAAGGGGTACATTACTTTTCTGTTGGCTTTTAAATAGAGTAGTAGGGTAATTTTTTTAATGTATTATATAGACATTGTAGTTCTTTTCTTATTTTACTTTTCTGGTTAAATCTGTAGTAGAGAGAGAAAGGGAAGTAAACTTTTTGATGAGTTGATGAGTTATGCGTATAGAGACATCATACCATTAATAAATATTTAAAACATTGCTAGCCGATTTTGTCAAGAAAAGAAAACTATTGAGCTGTCTCTATCACATTGGAGAATCTATAATCCTAAAAGTCTGAGTTGCTAGGTTGAGGCTCTCAATGTTTTGTACTGTTGCAGCATCCTCACCAAGTTTTATTACTGCTTAAATGTTTTTCTAAAGTGCAGGCTTTCCCCTATGTGCTGAGTTCTCAAATAATGACAGCGTTCAAATTTAAAATCTGAACAGCTAGTCAAGTAGATTTTTGGTGCTATGCTATAAAAGTCAGATCTGAATGTTAAAGCCCCTAATACCGAGCTTACCTATATTATATAAAGATTGTATTTATTTATTTCTTCCTGGTAAAATCTGTTGTAGAAAGCAAAAGGGAAGTAAACATTTTCTTGAGTTGATCCTTTATAGGTACAGAGACATCTTACTGTTCTTAAATATTTAAGACATTGGTAGCTGATTTTATCAGGAAAAGAAAACTATTTAGCTGTCTGTATCACATTGGAGAATCTGTAGTCCTAAAAGTCTGAGTTGCCAGGTTGAGACTGTCAATGATTGGTACTCTTGCACCATCCACGCCATGTTTTAATGTTTTAATGTTTTTTCAAGTGCTTTCCCCAATGTGCTGAGTTCTCAATTAGTGACGAAGTGTCTAGATTTTAAATCTTAACTACTACTCAAGTAGATTTTTGATACTATACTATTAAAACTCATACCTAAATGTTTAAGCCCCTAGTATCGAGCTTACCTATATTGCCATGCCTCTTTTTCCTGATACAATGCTTTTGTTTCCACTTGGTGGAATGTCAGTTGCCTGAGAGCATTGCAGGAGGGAGATTCTGATGAATTTCAGAGAAAGTTGGAGCATTCAAAAGAGGTTGTGCTAGTTTCACATATGTTCTAGTTTGTAAGGTGCTAGACTTTGTATGAGCTACTAACATGCTTATTTGTTTGTTCAATTTAAGGAGCTTGTTTGGTCTGTTTCTCGTGCTAGTGAGGAAAGCACTGAGTATATCTACTCAACAATAATTAAGTTTCAGGTACCTAAATATTGTTACTCTACTGATATGGAAATTTTGACAAGCTGTGTTTTCTACTCATGGCCCTAAAGGCAGTCTGGAATTTTTTCCTTATAATACATTTAGGCTTGCAACCAATATTATTGTATACCATCATCAGTCCAAGATATTTTATTTTATTTGGATAAAATGACCAGGCTAGGGTTGCATGTTTCTCTAACTCTTCTAATCAAATAAAAAGCTCTCATTTGTCAGTTATGGTACTTGTGAAAAACCAAACACATACTGGGTTAGTTTGAATAAACCAATTTACACATCAAAACTGACTAAACCGGCTGACTCTTTCTTCAAAAACCAAAATAATCAAACCGAACAATATCAGTTTGGTTTGGGTTTTTTTTTTCCCTCTCAAGCAAGTATTATACCTGGAAGATTTGATGACACCCATGGTAAGCAAAAACCAGAGACGAATGCGAGAATAAAAAATTTTGTTGGTCAAGGGAGGCAGCTTTTAACCTCTGGTGCTAGGTAATGGGCTTGTAGTTTTAGTTTGTTTTAGGGTAGATTCAATGTAGGTTGGTGACCGATAATTGGTGAGAATCGCAGAGGATGTTTTAGGCTTTAGTTCATTTTCGGGTTTGACTCTCAACACCTGATAAGAATCTCGATGGAAACAGGGGTGGGGGAAGGAGGTTGGGTGGTTTGGTGACAGGATAAGTGTTCCTTTTGATGATTTTGCTTTTCTTTTTCTTTTATTATTTATTTTTCTAGGTTGGGTTTAGTATTTTAATATTATAAATGGATTTAAAATGAGTTGTGTTGGGCTTTATTTCATTTAATTTTGAGTTGGGTATGGGTAACATTTATAGGATTAGGTGTATTGGGTTATTATAGGTATTAGGTTGGATTTTGGTTTATCTGGTTTCGAAAATCAAAACTGACAATCGATGGAATAAACCCATTTAAACCAAACTTCTAACTGACTTAACTGAATAGCAACTAACCTAAAAAATTTGGTCAAATGGGTTCAGTTTAATTCAGTTTAGTCAGATAACCGACATTTTGATCACCCCTATTAGTTAGAATCTGCTAGCAGAAATAATTGTTATCTTTTGGTTCACTTTTTTGGCCAAATTAAAGTTTATGTTTAATGATAGGTTTAAATGGAAAGTCATGTGTAGAACTTTTGTAAAGCTTTGACATGCTTTAGAAATTGAATTTCTGAATCATTGCTTGAATGTTCGGCCCCATCTGTTCACTTAAATGAGGGGGGAAAATCTTGCAGTTTATTTTAATTTTTTTTCCCTTTAACATTACCAATCCTTTCTTACAGATCCTGTATCATCTTGGTATAGCATGGGAAATGCGCTGGCCAACATCTTTATTTGAAAGAATTGAACTTCAGAAACATAAGCAGAAAATGTTTTCAGATCCTGTAATCCCTACAATGGATCAGGTATTACTTCCAATACTTTGTATGCTGTAGCTGTGGCAATTAACTTATGAGTTATGACTGATAGCTGTCTACTTTATGCAACTTCGTACAATGAAAATTATGTGCTCTACTAGTTTTGTTATGTACTGAATAATCCTGTTTTGACCCAACAATATCATGGTTACACTACTTTTCTTCTATAGTTGAGGGCTGGAAGGAAAGAAGAAAATGAAAACTGTGACAACAATTTTTTTGCATATTTGGACTTCAGAAGTATGTGGATTATTTGCATGTAATATAATTCTATAGATTGCTAGATTAATGCATTATCTGAGATGTTGAAGTGATATAATAGTTATAGATAACTTGGAAATGAAGGCAATAAGAACTTATTGGTGTGAATGGTACAGTGTTGTTAATTTATTGGTCTTGTAAGATTTTGTGCCTTACCTTAGTGTGTGGTAGACTTGTGTTCTATGGAAAAAAGTTCAAAAACATGATATGATAATATTCTTTTACACATGATGTTGTGAAAAATGTTGCATGGCTCCTTTCTTGGTGGAAGAAGATTGTAGCCAGTCTTGCAAGTTATTCTATTAAGGGAATACTCCTAACTTTTCTATGGTGGGAATGAAGGGAAATTCTCTTTCCAATATAGCTTTACAAAGTTTTTAATTTTCAATATAGTTGTTGTGGCTGAATAAGGACTGGAGCTCCATGTTGAAGAAATCTCAGCTTCATATGAGTTTGTTAGAACCATTTATTGCATTTAGGCGAGTTCTACTTCAAATCTTGAATTGCCATGACTGTACAAAGCAACATCTTCTGCAGTCTGCATCCACTCTTCGTAAGGTAAGATAACCATTTGGCATACTTGGCAACCATGCTGCATTCTGTTTTTCTAATTGTTCAATGTGGTACAGGGCTCTCGATTTTCTCAAGCTGCTGCGGCTTTGCATGAATTTAAGTTTCTTTGTGTGAGAACTGGAGAACAAGGTTCATCTGCATATTGGCTTGGAAGGGTAATTTATATCTATTTCTTTCTGTATTGCTTTACAGTTAAATTTGATGAAAGATACTTATATCACCAATGCTACATTTGGTAAGAGTATTATTTTTTCACTATATTTTAGTATATGATTTAGCAGTAAATTAACTTCAATCAGCAATATTTAGCCACTTCCATGACTTATTTTTAGCAAAGAGGAGGAAAAATTTTCGCTTATTTTGAAGATGTCTTATTTCAATCGGTAATATTTAGCCACTTCAATACCTTTCTTGGATGATAGCATGCCCCCATGTTGGGTAACCATAAATGTCTTCAAAAAAAAAAAATTGATCAAGTTTTGCTGAAATATTTGTATGATGGCAGCTTGAGGAAGCAAAGCTGTTGCGTGCTCAAGGTCAGCATGAAATGGCCATCGGCCTTGGAAAATACATCTTGCAGACTAATCGGTTGGACGAAGAAGCTTCAGATGTATATCGATTGGTCGGGAAGTGGTTGGCAGAAACTAGATCTAGCAAGTATGATTGCCTCTTCTGTTTGGATCAATTGTTCTTTTCTTTTTTAATCAATAGTAAATACTGATTATTTCTTTTTTTTTTTCTTTAATGCCTTTCCATGAAAATATAGCTCAAGAACTATTTTCGAGAAGTATTTAAAACCTGCAGTGTCACTTGCTGAAGGTGACAAGACTGCTGACAAGAAGTCGGCAGAAAGAAAAAGTCAGACTCATTTCCGCCTTGCACATTACGCAGATGCTCTTTTCAGAAGTTACGAGGAAAGACTTAATTCCAATGAATGGCAAGCAGCAATGCGTTTAAGAAAACATAAGGTAGTAATTGACAACATGCATCTATATAAAGAGAGCTTCTCCCTAAAATTTGTGTAAAAATTGACTCTGCAGACATTGGAACTAGAAGCCCTTAAGCGACGTCTAAAAGGTTCGACAAAGGTATGTTGCAAGGCTGTCTCCATTCAAGGCAACTTTATTCCATGTTATGTAATTGCTTGTGATGGTGTTTAAATATTCAATTTAGTGCTTTCATTTTCCTTGTCCTTGATGATGGTACATTTTAGGGGGACAAAATTGACTACTCAGTGAAAATACTAGAGTTGGAAAAGCAACTTGCAATGGACAAGGAAGAAGCACAAAAGTTGCAGGTACTGATTTGCTTTTTCATTTTTAGGAGTCGTTTTGTATCTAAGCATGCATTTCTACATGTGCTCTGCATAAAACAGCATGTGTTGAGCCACATATATTGTTAGTGAGAAGTTATCTTGGTCCTAAAATCAATCTATCTAAAGTTAGCCCTATAACTAATCCATCATGCCCAACTTGTTACCAATACGATCAATCCGAGGACCATTTAAGCTTTTTGAAAGATGTCATGTAGTTGTTTCTTGACATAACTAGTAGCGATATCAGGTATTTTCTCTTGAATAAAATAACAATCAATTGCTATGGGTTTAAACCTTTCATGGAAAAAATGATTGGATACAATATGAAGAGCAACTTGATTGTCATACCACAGCTTCATAGGTGGTCAATTACCAAGACCAACTTGCTTTAGTAGTTGAAATTTCCATTTAAGCTCACATGAGGATTGAGCCAAGGCTCTATATTCTGATTCTACACTATACCTAGAAAATATTTTGCTTCTTACTTATGATACCAAATATCTCCATCAAAAACACTATCCTGTAATAAGTCCCCCTCAATTTTAGAACCAACCCAATTTACATATGAGAAACACTCAGTACAAGAGTGACAATGATTTATGTATAAAATTCCTCCTCCTTGAGCTCTCTTAACATAAAATTTATTCTAAAGCTACCCGATGGGTAGTTCATGTAGCCATTAATTGAGTCATCATACTTGTAGAACCATGGAATATAATATGATAGACCTAGATAGTTAATATAATCTCCTAAAAAACCTCAAAATTCCTAATTGAGAACTCCAAATTTGTGCTAACCACTAGTCAACAAATATTCCTAAAATCTCTCTACCTAACGTCAATCAACATAATAACTCCTAATGCTAGTCAACATTTCTTGATTTCCAAACTGCACATCAATCAACATAATAACTCTGCTGTCTAGTAACATGTAGTGTGTAAACTAGCTTGATGATTCCTTCCTCTGATGATGTGGTGATCAATCTCCAAAGGTTTACTTTGACCATGGTGAACGGGATTTTTTGCAATGTTAATAGCTGTTTTATTATTGCAGAAAAGCTTCATGGAATTTCCTGGAGATACCTCTAATTCTTTCAACATCCTTTCTAACCAAATTCCCTTACAAATGTCGTGTGGCATTGCTCTAAATTTAGCTTTTGCACTGCTTCTGGCTACAACATGCTGCTTCTTGAGGATAGAAAAATAAAAGATAGTTCAGAACAAAATGCTATAATTTTCTGGATACTTCATTCTGAAAAATTTTGACATAATTTATAGGGAAAACATAGCATTGATTGTGGTATGAATTCTTTTAATTGATAGGGATCCTTGATTCTTGGGATCTTTTTGTTAAAACTTTACATTAAAAAATCTCCTAAACTATCTCCAAACCCCTTTTCGACAGATTCTGTTAATTATCTTGGTGTATCATATTTTATTTCATAATTCTACACTTTCCCTCAAGTTGGTACGTAGATATCCATCATACCCAACTTGCTAATGAGAAATTCAAAGTTTGGTCTGAACAATCCGTTTGAGAGAATATCTGTCACTTGTTGTGATGCAGGGACAAATGGCATACAAATCGTTTCAGCCTCAATCTTTTCCTTTGTGGATGCCTATCAATCCCAATGTGTTTTTTTCATGTCATGTTGGACTAGATTGTGGGCAATATTGATGGTTGCTTTGTTAAGTCTTCTTAATTCTTTCAAAATTCGTTTAAGCCACAACATCGGGTAAATCCCATGTGCAATAGATCTGTATTCTACATCAGCACTAGGGGTGTAATCGAGCCAAGCCGAGCCAAAATACTGCCAAGCTCGAGTTTGACTCGAAATTCGGAGCTCGATATCGGGCTCGAGCTCGATCGAACATCTATTTTTAAACTCAAGCTTGGCTCAAGATAAAATCGAGCTACTCGAACTCAATTAAGCTTGTTTACCAATTTTTGTACTCAAGCTCGAGCTCGACTTAATAATTATGCTTACAGTTAATAATATATATTAAGATCAATAACGTAATTTAATAATATAAAAATATGAAAAGATCAATAAGGCTCGTGAGCCGTTCGAGTCAAGTATCACTAAGCTTGAATTCGGCTCGATTGATAGCTCGAGCTCGGCACGATAATTACCGAACCGAGTTCAAAATTTTCATTAAGTTGAACTCGAGTAGCTTACGAGCACCAATGTCTCGTTTACACCTCTAATCAACACCACTATAGGCCACCAATTTTTTTTTACGTCTTCAAGTTACTGCACAATTTGTTGGTCCAGTATTAGGAAAGGGGATTTCTTACCTATCTTAATCAGGATTATTAGCAAACTAGCTTCTAGTACAACAAACTATTCGTGGGCGCCTTCTGAAAATTCCACGTGGGAACCATTTGTTCCTGTCTAGCCTAGCATTAATTGCATGCCACAATTCTTTATTGCAACCTTTTTTGTTTTATCTTGAGATTTGTTACCTCTCTCAACTTCTACCATGTCTAACTCTAATATGCCTTAAAAGCAAGTTGTACTATAAACCCTAGGATCTGGTCAGGGTCAAATACCAAAATTAGTGTGGTTTAGGGAGAAAACAGCAGCAAATCAATAGAACAAATCTGAAAAACAAGAAGTTGGAACTTTTATAAAAAGTAGTGTTTGATAAACCTCGAGTTTTTGAAGTCTGTTAATTAATAATGATGACAATAATAATAATAATAAATACACTAGCTGCAAGTCTATAATCATGGAATATCTGTTTTTTTTTATTTGTTACTGCACAACCTTTATTTATCTTTGACTGGCATAAAGCTCTATAATCTAGTCTAAAAATAATATTTTATATCCATCTCTTGGCCTCCCAGGATGACAGAGACAATTTTCTCAACCTAGCTTTGGAGGGCTATAAGCGTTGCTTGGTCGTAGGTGACAAATATGACGTAAGAGTGGTATGCATTTCTATCCAAGTATTTTGTGCACATGATAAAACAAAAATTGTATGATTGGTGTCGTTGAAAAGATAAATTACTTTAATTAATTACTTCCTATTACTTTGATGCAAGCAGCCAATTTTAGTTTTTGTATAATAAGTTCTGCATCTAGTATCCAAATGGGTGGTGCATTGATTTGACTGTAACCTTTTTTTCACTTAAAATGATTATAGCTAATAAAATTGCTTTTTTGTAAGCTAACCATTGTGCATTTAGGTGTTTCGACTTGTATCGTTGTGGTTCAGCCTTTCATCTAGACAAGATGTTGTCAACAACTTGCTTAAAACGATTGATGAGGTATGGAGTTCATGGCCAAAGTTCTTGCAGTTGAGATGTAACCTATTGTATTTTTAGTGAAATTTTTATCCTATTCTAGCTCTTGTATGTGTAAATTTGTAGGTTCAAACTTATAAATTTGTTCCACTGGTCTACCAAATTGCTTCAAGAATGGGAAACGTTAGAGATGGAATTGTGCCTAATAATTTTCAGGTTTGACAATTTTTGGACTGTTAAATTTTCTACGGAGTTCAATTTCATTCTAATCAAATTTATCCATTCGCAGTTTGCCTTGGTTTCTCTTCTGAAGAAAATGGCCATTGATCATCCCTACCATACAATCTTCCAGGTGACCCTAACAGCCTCACTAGCTTTTTGTTGGGAAAATGAATTTTCTTGGCAAAAAAGTTTTTGAAAAATAAAAAAATTCATAAAACTTCAAAAAGATAAAAAATATTCTAAAAAATTAGACAACTTCTGTTGCTGGTAAGATTTGCTGCTGCTTCCTATCAGTGCATAAATCATCATTTTGAGTAACTTTAAAATTAAATAAATAAAGCTTATATATGAATTTATACCAGTGGTTGAAGCAGAAATTGAAGGCTTGCAAATCCTGTGTATCCTAGCTGGGTGTTTTGATTAACTTCTTTGTAGCATTTTAGTGTGTATGTATTTTTACATCTAAATATGGTTTATGCTTTTTTGTTTAAATATTGTATTTTTCTATCTGTTTTGATGCTAGCTTCTAGCTCTCGCAAATGGTGATCGTATTAAGGACAAACAGCGTAGCAGGAACTCTTTTGTTGTGGATTTGGATAAAAAGCTTGCAGCAGAAAATCTCTTGGAAGAATTATCAGCATACCATGGACCTGTTATTAGACAGGTAATTTACTTTTTTTTTCCTTTTTATTATAACTATTTTTGGTTCTTCTTTGTGGTTATTCTTGGATAGGTTATTGTTGTTGCCATTTTTCATTATTTGTCAGATGAAACAAATGGTGGAGATCTATATCAAGCTTGCAGAACTTGAGACCAAGAGAGAGGTTTTATTACATGCTCTAAATGTCCACTGTTTCTTGTCTTTACAGTTGGCTATTGTTCTATTTCACTAGAATAATTTATTAATATTCTCTCAATAGGACACTAGTAGAAAGGTACCACTTCCAAGAGAAATTCGTAGTGTTCGACAGCTGGAACTTGTAAGTGCTAAAATATTGATTCATAACTTTGGAATTGTTGGTTTTTATTCAGAAGGTTTCACGTTAGCAGTTACACTCTTCCTGTGTTAAAAATATTTCTATCTTTTTCTGTTCAGGTTATATTTTCATTAATCATAGTCAAAAGGATTGAGGCAGACTATATTTGGAGAACTATTAACAGATCTATTCTCTTTATATAGGCCCAAATACTTAAATATGTATGTTTAACAATTTTTCTATTACATGGGTTACAAGTAGCAAACTTCTCTGAGGTATTTAATCCATAAGTGCTACAAAAATTTAGCTGAGTTTTCCTAGGAGGAAGCATTGATAGTACCAAGACATTTCAAGTGTCCCAGATAGGTTTTTAACTTCTCAATCTCTTTTTTGTTGAACCCTCCTTGTTATTAAGGCTTCTCTAGGCTCAGTTGTATTTTGTTCATGTGAACCTATCCTTGATTTCATGTTTGTCCCTTTTTGGAACCTCTTTCCTGCTTGGAGATTCTCCTTGTGATTTCTAGCAATGCTCTTTGGTATTTCTTAGAGGCAATGATGCTTTTATCCTCAATCATTGCTTTTTGAGGTTCAAGCTTTTCTTGCTGCCTCCATTTGACATCTCTCTGATTGTGTTATGGATGCTTCTGTGGGCCGAACTTATACTAGGAAACGTTGTTTATTTCAATTCTCTAATTAAGATTTAGGTTGCGATTTTATTTCTTTCCTTAGGTTTTTTTATTATGATTCTATTTCAATTGATTTCTTTCCTTTCTAGAATAGGTTTCCTATTTATGTAATAAGACTAATCCTTATCCAAAGGGGTGTATGGAATAATAAACCTTAAGCAAAATTTCTATCAAATACCTAAACAATCTGGATCTCTATCTACCGAGTCCTGAGGTCTCAGGCTCTCTTTGATGAGCTTGAGTGGTTTTTCTATCCATCACCAATGACTCAATCCCAAACTCACAGTTGTAATAGATTGTTGGGTTCAAGCATCACACCCTGTCAAAGAACTAAGAAACTAAATATTGACAATTACTCCTTAATCCTGATATATTCATATTTGTCTAATTACATCCTGATTATAGCATGTTTCCAACGTATTGAAAAGTAGAATATGTATTTTAAAGCACATTTTCTTTGAGTAATCAGAAAATTTTTAAATTTGACTTTTGATCTTTTTAACTCATGCTTGGTTCATGTTGTTGTAACTGGAAAGTTACTGTTATCCTAAAATAGTTCAAGTTCGGCTTTTTGTGACTTTCTTCGAACTGGTTTTCTTTATTTGTTGATCCTTGGTGGAAAGAAATTTTCTTTAGCAGCTACCTTGTTTTGGATTCTTAGTTCTTACTACAATCAGCAGCTATTTAGTGCAACTTTGACTTCTTGAATGCCACTGGGATGCTAAACCTTGATTTTTCTATTTTGATAGGTACCGGTAGTGACAGCTAGCTTTCCAGTTGATCGTAGCTGTCAATACTGTGAAGGCTCTTTCCCATACTTCGGAGGATTGGCAGACTCGGTCATGTACATTTAGCAATTTTAGTTGTTTGAGATTATATCTTCATTTTTCAGTATAATAGCTACAGATGCTAATTGTTATGGATGTTATAAGCAGGGTTATGAATGGTATAAATGCTCCAAAAGTGGTTGAATGCTTGGGTTCTGATGGTCATAAATACAAGCAGCTCGCAAAATCTGGGAATGATGACCTAAGACAAGATGCTGTAGGAATTTTCTCTATCCATCTATTTAGTATCTTCTTGGTGACACAGTTAATCTTAAGATATAATCATAGAAATCTACCTCTTCACTCCCTTTCAGCGTTAAATATAAATATGTCTATACTAATGTCATTAAATTTGGCCAGAAAACTTTATTAAACATCATGTCAAAGTTCAGTCAAACTAGGCTGATGTCTCATATGAGTTCATGTGCATCTTTTTTATTTTTGAGGAATGCATCATTTAAATTGAATATAAACTCTGTGAGTACTATTTTTTTAGGTTATGGAACAATTTTTTGGACTAGTAAATACTTTCCTACAGAATCACCGCGATACATGGAAAAGGAGATTAGTCATACGTACATACAAGGTACTTCCTCATTTCTTTTATAACAAGAATGAAATATTATTTCAAGCTTGTTTAGCTGAAGGTTCATTTTCAATGTGGATCAAAGAATTGGCTTCTTATTCATAATTTTGAAATCCTGGTTTAGATGATGATTAGCTTATAAATTTCCTTTTTCCTTTTCTGTAGTTTTGAAACTTAAGAACTGTTTTGGGTTTTCATTTTCCTTGGAAAGACTACAAGCATGTCTTCTGGTTGTATTGTCATGTATATCTGAGTTCTCTTTATTTTACTTATACTTTTTCCCTGTTCTCCTTCCTTAGAGGCATCTGATATGGTGTGGAAGGTACTTATATTGATGATGGCATCTATGTAGTGTTGTTTTTTTTTTTTTCTCTTTAAATTTCATAAGAGATGCTAGGTTCCCTTGCATTGGTCATACAATTTCACCATTTTATTATGTTCTTTTAATTGTTTGCTATAGAGCTCATATGATTAATTTGATTATATACTTGAAAAAAAATTGGAGAGAGACAGAAGGAGATCGAGGATTCTTTTTGAATAACTTGAATGATTATAAGGTTTTGTTTGATTTTTGGCTCTGTGGTGATTTCACCGAGTAAATCATGGAAGATGAAAAAAGAATTGCAGTGCTGGCTAGTTCTGTATTTAAGTACATATGTTTGTGCATTTTAATTAAAAATGATTTCCTTTCAGAACTATAAATGCATTGTTATTGATGAATTAGGTTGTTCCTTTCACTCCAAGTGCTGGTGTTATTGAATGGGTTGATGGCACACTTCCTCTTGGGGAATATCTTACAGGAAGGTTCGTTAACTTACAACAGTTCTAGTCCCATAGCATTACCAGTTGACTGTGAGATAGGACATGAACTTTAATTACTCAATATCATCAATTTCCAGCAATAGAAATGGCGGTGCACATGGTCGCTATGGAATTGGAGACTGGTCATCTCTAAAATGCCGAGAACACATGTCAAATGCAAGTTGCCTTTCCCTTCTATTGTTTCATCAAAAGCAGTAGTTTTCTGTTGCTGTAAAATTTCTAACCAGCTTGGATTGCATGCCTAACCCTTCTTCATCTGCTCTCCCTCTTTTGTGATAATCAGTTGGCTTATTTCTGTAAGCTCTAAATGTTCTAATTATCTGAAGAAAACATTTCTATCCCATCTTCTCCATGGAGATTGGCAGATGAAAAAGAAAAACTACCTGATATTGTTTTTATTTGATGATAGGAAAAAGACAAGCGCAAAGCCTTCCAGGAAGTTTGTGAGAACTTCAGGTTTAAACTTTGGAATATAAGATATATAATGTTTAATTGTTATGGTTTTCAAATCCTAACGTACTAGAGGCTTTTTGCAGACCTGTCATGCATTACTTTTTTCTAGAGAGATTTCTTCAACCTGCTGATTGGTTTGAGAAAAGACTAGCTTACACACGAGGTGTAGCAGCTACTTCAATGGTAGGCATACTCTGCTCTGCATTATTGTTAATGTCCTATTCATGTTAAAGTCAAGAATTGTTTCCCCTTGTTATGTCATCCAACTATTCATTTTTTAACCTTCAAGGACATGATCCCGTTAATCCAAACATAGATGGGAAGAAAAAGAATGAACCAAAAAGCTTAGTTCCCATGTCTTTTGCACTGATAGATATACTCTTTTTAGAACAATGGGTTGCCAAATATGGGCAGTTATTCTGTTTCCAACAATCAAAGTTCTTTTGTTCTCTCCATATTGACAAATTCCACTTTGATATAAATTGTTAGAAATATTTAAATTTTCTTCAAGTCAAAGTGAAAAATGGAATACGTTCATCCGTTTGGAGGATTTTTGGTCTGTATTATTTCCATTGAAACCATGTTTAAGTTCTTTCCTTTGAATTATTTATTTATGTTTCAAATGTACTATTTCTGATTTCTTGAGTATTAATAACAATTCAAATTAAATTCCAATTCATTACCTCTTCGCAGGACAATGTAGTCTGTCACAAAATGTAATAATACTGAAAACATCTTTGTTTCAGGTGGGTTATATTGTTGGCCTTGGAGATAGACATACTATGAATATTTTGATTGATCAGGCCACAGCTGAAGTTGTTCACATTGATCTTGGTGTTGCTTTCGAACAAGGTTTAATGCTCAAGACACCAGAGAGGGTAGCTTCTTCCATAATTTACATTCTTTTTTCTCCCATTGCTTCTTTCAATTATTGTTAACTAATGAGAAATCTTCTGTGAAATAGACTTTAAAACTTATACCATACAATGGCCGCTACCGTAGGAAACTAAATTACACAAGCTCAGGAGGAAATCTTTCTTAGGAGTAACCAGAAAATTGAAGGCCGGATTTTAGCAACTAAATAAGGGAAGAAACACAACTATTTTACAGCTGTAGAAGCTGTGTGTTATCTCTCCTTGATTTAAGTCAACCAAATCAATTCCTTAAAAAAAAACAATCCGTACGCGAGAATGCCAGTTTGCATTTTAGATTCTTTGGATCTTTGGTCAATTTTGGATGTTCAAAAGATTAGTAGAAAGTTTAGGCACGTGTAGCACAGGTTTCAGGGAGAGGGGTATGAGGGGAGTGATTATGTTTCCTGCAATTTGACACCATTTTACCATTGGCAACTCTCTTTTGGTTTCAAGGAGATGTAGTGTATGTAGTGAAGTGATATGACCTATTCGTAATGTGATCAGTAGCACCCAAATCAACAACTCAGATTTATTGTGTTGTACTTTCCCTTGAGTCGCTAAGAGAATAGGATAAGGAATGGTTACCTAAATGTGCAAATGAACATGTATTAACCTTTTTTCTATTGAAGTCGGAAGATTTCAAAGCTTCTCATTCTTCTCTTTGTTTCACTGATTGGTCTCAGTTTGGGTTGGATTTGAGGTTTCAGAGACAAGATATTATGGTTTTTCTGGGTTGAGAGAAATGGTCTTTCTTGTTTATCTATTTATCTGTGTACAATCTCTGAGAATCTAGGATTTAATTCCTTTATTCGAGTCAACAAATCCTCAAGGATTTGTCAGCTATTAGAATTTCTCACCGTCTATTGCTTTAATTGTGCCAGGTTCCATTCAGGCTGACAAGAGACATCATCGATGGCATGGGTGTTACTGGAGTGGAAGGTGTTTTCAGAAAATGTTGCGAGGAAACTCTCTCTGTTATGCGAACAAACAAAGAAGCTCTAATGACTATTATCGAGGTATGACTTTCGTGGACAACATAAATTGCCCACATTAAGTATCCTTTCCTGATGATGAAAATTCTTTGCAGGTTTTTATTCATGATCCTCTTTATAAGTGGGCTTTATCACCGCTGAAGGCTTTGCAGCGTCAAAAGGTATTTTCTTGAACAATATTTCTCTGCACTTGTGCAATTTTAGTACAACATTTCTTTGGTTGAGATAAACGAAGAGCAAGATGATGGACATTGGCAATTAAAACTCAACCTAACTGCGGGCTTAATGATAGACCAGAAATTCATAATTGTTACCATCTAAATAAACAAATAATAGAGTTCCTCGCCTCCATATTCTATTTTATAGCTGGTTGGTAATATGTATGTATTCAACTCAGTTAAGCCACCTGAGAGGCGTATGTAAATAATCTAATTGGACTAGTTAGTTGGTGACTAATTCATTAAATAGGCCACCTGTTTGGTATTCTTTTCTTTGGAGTACAGGAAAGTCAAATTTTGGTAACTTGGGTGTCCAATTGGATTACTCACCTCCAAAACCAATGATTCAAAAACCGGACCGGTGTTCAATGGTCAGACTAAAAGTTCCCGATTCAACTGTTTCGGCCAATTGACCACAGTCCAATGATAGTTAATTAATTAATTAAAAATTCATAACATTAATATAGAAAAAATGTATTAAAAAATTATAAGCTAATTTAGCCAGTTCCCGGTTCATCCGGTCTGGTTCCAACAACACTGTCCAAAACTAAGCGGTGTCCTACTAGGTTGGGATTCGATACCTAGCACTTGCTGTTCGCCTTCTTATGTCTTTGGTTTTGGTTTCTCTTTCTACTAATAGAAGTCAAATTTTAGGTGTTGCATTAGTGACAATTGGTGGTAAGATGTAGCATCTAGAACTTATTTTGTTTTTTCCCTCTTCGTTATTCTACTCTATATATCATCTTATGCTATGCTTGGAAACATGAATTCGGAAATTTATATGTGGTTTCCATTTGTTATATAAATTATGGAATTGAAATGCATGGATTATGTATGTGTTTGTGAATTAATTAAGATTCAATATCATCATATTTTGAAAGGTATAAAATATAAATTTCAAAATCGTAATTATATTTATAGAAATTTCAAATTCACCGCTAAAAGAATATCTAACGAAGTAATGAATTTGAAAAGTAATCCCGGATAACATTACATTTACGTGTGTATCACGCATTTTGCACTAAATTGAAATTCAAATCCATTTTCTGAAGTTGAAGTTCCAAAATGCAAGCTTAATTATTTCAGCTATAGTTGACTTGGAGTCATCACCAATTTTAATCTTTTATAAAAGAATCAGCTCTTTTATGTAAACAGTAAATTGGCTGAATTGCTTTGACATCTGTTTCTGGAAATGATACATATCTTCTCACAGCATATAGTCTCTGTTTTTTTCCTCTTGTGATCGTTAACAGGAAACAGATTACGATTTGGATACAAGCATAGAAGGTTCCCAAGATGATTATGAAGGTAATAAGGATGCTGCACGTGCTCTCCTGCGTGTAAAACAAAAGTTAGATGGATATGAAGAAGGTGAAATGAGAAGCGTCCACGGGCAGGTAATATTCAATTTCAGCTGTCACATTGTTGGTCCTAAATCTATGGAGTTCAGATTGAAATGTTTGATTAATGTGATGTAGGTTCAGCAACTAATTCAAGATGCCATTGATCCTGAGAGATTATGTCATATGTTTCCTGGATGGGGAGCTTGGATGTGATCCCTTTTCCATATTCTTTCCCTGTACCCCCCCCCCCCCTTGCACTGGCGGTTCTCTATTTGTATTTTTTTAATGAGGTTTGAGGGTTTGAGTTTGGGTGTTTGTATATTTTGTACAGGAAGTTATTACAGGATTTCTTTTATTGGGGAATTTTAGGGTTTCCGAAATTCAAGATTGCTTTTATAAAATTTAAATTCTCTTGCATTCTTGCCAGCGACTTAAAAACCTGATGTCAAATCGGCTAACTCTTTGCATCTCAATGAATACTAATAAGTAAAACCCAAACAAAAATATTGACAAATCGACATGTTTTTATGACATGTCAGATAACTTATTTTATGTTTTGGAAGAATGCAGCGACGATCTTGGTTTTGAAATTTTGCTATTTCAGTTATTGCTTTATTTAGTGTAATTGTGAAAATGCTGCGTTTCTGGCGTTAGAAACTTCAATGGAGCGGTGCGTTGTAGCTAGGGTTTGAGGCGTGTTCAAAATGACACGTTTTGAGTCAATACTGTTTAATGGAATCGGTGCGTTTAAGGCAGCTATTAGTTAACAGCTAGTCAATCTGTTCTCAGAAACCGTTACTTTCCCTCTTAAGTACCATTCATGGGGGAAAACTGTTATGCAATTCTGGTTTGCTCATCCCTCGTCTCTCTCTCTCTCGAAATCTCTTCTCTTCTCTTGTAAACTTCTTCTGTTCGATTTCTTCACGCATCATTTTAATAATTGAAGTAGAATTGACTCTTGTTTTGTTTTCTTGAGGAAGAGTTGCTACCGTTGGTGTCAGCCATTTTTTCAGCCAAGGTTATTGTCACTCAAAGCTCTTTAACTTCTAGTCCTAAATTTACCTTGATTTCCTTGAACCTTGCCTTTTCCGACTTGTGAAAGCTCTGTTTCTTAGACGACAACTTCCTCACTGTTTATGTCCCTGCATCACGCCTCGACTCCTTAGTCTTACTCCGCCACTGTTTCAGGCCACCTCTGTCAGCCTGTCAGCTTCTCCCCGCTCTATTCCCTTTTCAACTTCTGTCCACTCCTGAATTCAAGCACTCATGTCACTCTACCTAGCTGCTCTACCGCCACAATCTGTCAGTTCGCTCAGGTCTCCGATTATATATTTATTTAATTAAATATTTATGCCAAACATTACCACTTGGATTATTTCAAATGGAGAACCCCAAACATAATATAAATTCACAAATATGCCAAATATTATTAACCTGTCAAAAGTTCTATAGAAATATTTAACACTCAGTACAATGATATCATAAAAAAGAAAAAGGAAAACATAAACATGACATTAATTAGATGTAATAAAAACAACCCTGTTTAGCGGAGGCTGCTATTGATTGCTCGCATTTGTCCTATGTTTACACCCAACCGCGACATGACATGCTTTATATTCTTTAATTTGCTACTTCTAAATTGAACGTTATACAACTAAATGGGGGAATGATACCGATATCTTCATATCGAGACACATGATACTAGGCATCTTTGAAAGAATGCTAGCCTTCTGCATAAACTGAGAACTTCCGAGTCTTCAAGATAGAGCCTGGTTTGGTCTGGGGGTGCAGGGGAGAAATCTATTAGGAAAAGAATACACATGACGAGTTGTACACGAGTTTGGTAGGGTATTCACCTTGTAATATGAGCAAGCCATCAGTTATGCAAGAACCGGAGTCAGACCAGATGATTGTTGTATGCTAGCAGCATAGTCTCGAGCCCACAGGTCATAATGTATAATCTCCTCTAGGGAAGGAGTGGCCACAAATTCTTCCTGGTGCTTCTCACATGTTAATTCCACCACCTTAAAAATATCCAAATAGCTGATCCTGAAATTGGGTAACAATGTATTTAGCTCCAAGTCATCGATATCCACAGGAGGATCATATCCACACCCATGTCCGAGCAACATAAATTAAAATAAAAATATTACTAGACACATGGAATCCCAACACTATAAGAAACCAGCAGATGATTCAAAGTTCCAACAGATTCTGAAGAATTCTCGGTTTGTGTAGACCAAAGAGTTTGTGAATAACAATGTGAGTGGCACGGCCAATCATATCACTCCATGCGTTACTGGGAACTGAAGATTCTCAGAGTATGAGTACTCAAGGCAGAATCAAGCACCTCAAGGTGATTCGCTTGATTGATTATGCTAGCATAAACTTCATTGACCAATCTTTGATCAAGAGGTTGAGGTTCCACACTTGGTCTGTTGCTGGGTGCAGTGTGACAGTAGCAAATGGTGACAAGATGCTAGTTAGGGATACTTGTGAAGCAGTTAAATGTGAGCTCAAAGTTCACAGCAAAAAAACTGATTTCTGGTGCTCTCATGGGCTGTGAATAGGTACTGGGGGTAGAGTGGCTCAAGCAAATAGGGCCAATTGTGTGGGACTTTACAGGTCAATGCGGTCAGCTGTTGACAAGCACCTCAATTATGACTCCCATTACCAACAATGCATGTCAGGATCAAAATGCAAACCACATACTGACAGAGAACCTCCAAAGACATATAGCTGACTGTGCTCTGCTGTTTGAAGTTTCGGAGGAGCTACCTCATAGGTAGCATGACCATTAAGGCCATCTCGGTGGATAATTCTCAAACAGTCAAAATAAGGCCATACTGATACCTTAACATACAGAAGATGAGAGAGAGAGAAAATGGTTGTTGAGATGAATGATGCAGGCATCATCAGGAGGATGGGCAGACCTATAGGCAACCCAACAATCTTCTGGTCAAGGAAAGATCTCTAATCCCTTGGTGTAAGAACTGCTGGTCTCAGCTAGGCCTCAGGTGGATAATAAGAAAAGGAGAATCTTTTTTTGCTATCAATTAGTCCATAAATCTTTTTTTAAATAAAAGTACATGGACTCAATTCATTAAAATTGAGTAGAGGGACCGAATTCATGCTTTAACCTTATAAAAAAACCAAAATTCCCATGAAAGGTGAAGGCAGAACCCAGACATAAAGCTGTAAAGTGAAAGCAACATTTGCTAACAAGATAACATCAGGAAACAAAAGACTTACTTTTCGTCTATGAATAATTCCACAGCTTTCTCATTAGCTGCACTAAGGACTCCTGTCATGGTGCCTCCAGCCCTTCCAGCAGCATAGGCAAGACTCATGGAGGGGTACTTCACGTTGTCAGGAGCCTTAAAAGTTAGTGAACCAAGCCTGCATCATCCATCAACCAACTTAACCCATGAGAATGAGTATGAAGGCAATGCATTTTCAATAAACTTACTTTTTCAACCAACAAAAGTTTCAAAGGTAACATGCAGTAAATACACTGTTAAATCAAATCTGCTGGCACCAGGTTATTAGCATTATTATTATCATCACAAGTATTATTACTGTTAATTGCAAGTCGAATGAAAACCTATCAAACTTTGAGAACTTAAATTAGCGGTGAAGTAAATTTTGAAAGGAGACAAGCTAATTACTTGCAAAGATCAAGGCGAGGCCAAGTTATTTCAGAGCAATAAATTCTTTCTGGCCATGACATAGTGTAGAGGATTGGCAAGCGCATATCTGGCCATCCCAACTGAGCCAGCACTGATGAATCCTTCAAAACAAGAAAATGCAAAAATAATGATGGGAAATGAAAATTCAATTCCATTCTATACTCGCCACATCTTGCAATTCAAGGGCACAGGTCTCGCACAAACTAAAAGGTAAACATGTAACATTTGTAACATCACCAAGAAGAAGTTGCCAACAAGATTAAGTTAAGAGTAACACCTGTGTTTCAATCATTGAATGTATAATAGATTGCGGATGTATTACTATCTCAATATCATCATAGTCAGCTCCAAATAGGTAATGAGCTTCAATGACTTCTAGACCCTGTCAAATACACAAATCACTTAATGCTAGTAATTTAGACTAGGTTGACATCTAAATGATGACATACTATATTAAAAAGTACAACGCTACGTTAGATAAAACTATACCTTATTGAAAAGAGTAGCAGAGTCCACAGTAATCTTTTTCCCCATATTCCAGTTAGGATGCTTCAAAGCATCAGCTACTTTAACTTCTTTTAATTTATCAACAGGCAAATCCCTATGTGGAAAAAAATGAGAAAATTGTTCAATACAGCTTCTTTCTTAGTGATGTTAAAGCAAGTTATATTAAATGATCAGTAAAAAATATAATTGAAATAGAAGTTCATGTTTATGCACATCCAGGCCTAGTTTTAACAATGTCAATTTCTTTTCAATTGAGGAAAAGCAAGTAGGAGATGTCAGCAAGTAAATAGTTCATTATATCAGGCTTTCAACTTACAAACTTAACCATTCTAACTTATATTATGATTCTACACCTGAAAGCCCCACCAGATGCAGTCAAAATAATACGCCGAAGTGCACCCTCTGGTAGTCCTTGAATACACTGAAGAAACACAAGATTCTATGAGCTTGATCTGTAGTTATCAATAATGAGCGATAAAATGACAGCTCAAGCAAGTTGATGCAACAAGTTACACCAAGAAAAGAGCAAAGAAAACCAACTGTTGACAAGAAAACAACACATTTGACAAAGAATCTCTGAAATATGAGCGATTTTCAAACAATCTTATTCATCGTATTATGGTTCCACACCTGAAATATGGCAGAATGTTCGGAGTCAGCTGGAAGAATTTTTACTTTATGTTTGTGAGCAAGAGGAAGGACAAAGGGGCCACCAGCGATCAAGGTCTCTTTATTGGCCAAAGCAATATCTTTGCCTGCTTCTATTGCAGCAACTGTAGGCTACAAAATATAAAAAAATAAAAGATGGGGATTTTAGCAACGCAAAAATATATGCTAATAAACAACAAACTATTTACTTCTCTTTCTAATAAATATTCTAATGGTTGATGGTAAACTGTAGCTCATAATATCTTGAAAATACTTTGTTCAGTGCATACAAAGGAAGCTATGCATGGAGGATGCAGAGATATATCTGCAGATATCAGTGCATACCTTCAATCCCGCACAGCCTACTATCCCTGTAACTACACTGACAGCATCTGGATGGCGAGCAACCTGGAAAATTTTAAGCAAACCATCTAAATACTAAAGTTGCTTTATCTTGTTAAATAAAAGAAACAATTAACTAAATTATAGGCTACCTCTATAACACCTTGTTCCCCAGGAATAATCTCAGGCTTTTGCTCCATATCAGTCAAAGCCTCTTTTAGTTCATTTACCAAAGACTCATTTCTAACAGCAACCAATTGAGGTTTGAATGTCTTAACCTGTAATAAGCAGAACAATTATCAGCCTTCAAAGTTTCTACTCCCTATTCATTTTAAGCAAAAACTCAATTCATGTTTTAAATCTTATAAGAAAAAATTATCAGCCTCTATCATATTGATTGTAACATTTTTAAGCATCTGCTGAAAACAGTTTATATGAGATTATACTACAGAACCACAGATGACTCAAGTATCAGTGGGTCATGATGACACCAAAATCATGTCAGTCCATGAATCAAGCTACTCAAGTCCAAGGTTGACATCTCCAAATGGTTTTTATGTAAGAAAACACTAACGCATTACAAGTTGCCGGTAAAACTGATTTGTTACCTGATCAACAAGAAGGGTCACATTTGAACCAGCAGCCAGCGCCACAACTCTGAATTTATCTGGATTCTCTGCAACTATGTCCAACGTCTGCAAAACACCAAATTGTGATTCTAAACAATTTGATCAAGTGCTATGCAAGCCTAAAATTGGAGCAAAAAGCTAAATAGGCAAATGGCCGCCAGATAGCAATTAAAAGTTTTTCGCTTTGCCCCATTTCACCTGAGTTCCAATGGAACCAGTTGAACCAACGATGGAGATAGGCTTGGGGCCATCCCAAGTTTTGCGTCCGGGATATGGAAAAGCACGTCCAGGCCATGCCGGTGGTGGTTGAGGAGCCTGAGCTGAACATTGAACTCTCCTCCCAAACGTGGTGCCACAGTCCTTCTTCAAAACAAACCCCCCTTAAAATTCACAAAACAACCATCTTTAAAAATGCAATCCAAACCCACGAAACCAAAAGAGAAGCATTTTCAGGGATTTAAACAAATAAAAACAGTTTTCCAGGTGTCTAGGAAACCAAGCACGGAAGAAAGAAAGGATGAAACTAGGATAAGTTGCAGCAAAAAAATAAAAACCTGGAAATAGCTTAGAGAATGAGCTGGACTTAGTAGAACCCAAGAAGGAGATAGGATGGATTTCAGGAGGAGAAACCAAATTCAAAGCCATGATAACTGTGAAAAGGAACTCCCTTTTAACTCAAAACAAAAAGGAAATCACACCAGGCTAGGCTTTGGAGAAATGAAAAGTGGGGGGTGCCAAAAGAAAAACTTTAAGAACTCTTTGAATAAGGAATTGGTATAAATGTGTGGAGGTGGGGGAGTCTGGGAAGTGGCAAAAGGTGGTGGGGGTAGTCTGCTGGCCTTTGTTTCTAGCATATATATATATATATAGTTAGTTAGGCAATGGAACAATTGGGACAGTAACATCATCAATAACATACACATAGACTACTAACCAGTTACCACTATGGTTCTGGTAAGTCTTTAAGACCCAAGATGATGGTCTCAGCTACCTCGGTCGTTTCATAAAAAACTTGTTAATCAATTTTATAAATATAACTATGTTCATCAATATAAATATGTTAATCAATTTTATAATAATTTCTTTTGACTTAAATTGATATAATAGTCAAATAACACCCATACAATAAAAAGCTTCGAAAAACATATATTTATAAAATAATTATATTTAGTATTTTTTATATCCTCCTCAAATACAACTCATTAACCCACACTATTAAACTACCACACCAGTTATACTGTAGATAAATTTCAGATTTTAAGATTCAATAATAATCCCAATTCCAATAATTAATTAAATTTGGGAAGTAGATAAATGAGTGAGGGGGAAGTGGAAGTGGAAGTGGAAGTGGAGGACCGCTGGTGGTGGTGGTGGTGGTTTGCTGATGTGTTTGTGCTTAGTTGAGTGAGCAATAGGCAATGGAAGAAGTGGGATGGTAATACACGATCAAAATTTTTGACTTTTTGACTTTTCAAGAGAAGAGGATAAAGGAATGAGATATTCAGAATCCAGCCGCCAAGTCTTCAAATTTTTTAGGGTAGAAATTAAATTTTAATAAAATTAAATCAAAATTTCATATTTTTAAATTTTAAAAAATTTAATTAAAATTTTAGAGGAAATCGAAATTCCTCTCATCCCCAAATACGCCCCTGTCAACATCAATGTGGTAGGGCGGTGCCTTTGTTGCCCTTGATAAATTTATTTTTTTGAAATAGAATTACGAAAACGTTTATTAGTAAAACGATATGTTTCTCTAAAAAATAACTATATTGCTCTACAAAAAGAATACCCACTATCACGTAGTGGTGCGCAAATATTATAGTTACTAAACATATTTTTTTGGCAATATTTACTACTGCATGCATAAACTTGTTGTTGTTTCTATATTTTTATTATTATAAAATTTTCATTTGAATTTTGTGTAATAGGCTTAGGGATATCAATTAAAGAATAAGAAAAATAAACGTGTAAATAAATATATTGTAATACATTTTATAACACTTTTATAACCTTTAAAATTATTTTTTACTATATATTTTTTGACCATAATTTTAGAATTTTTTTAATATTTATGTAACTTTTAAAAAAATTAATCATAATCATCCTAAATAATTATACATATTCATGCTTATAATATAATTTTTACAACTTAAATTTGTATAAAAAAATAATTTTTTAAAGTTAAATAATATATGAGTGTTTAGAAAACAATAATATAATCGGATTTGAGTGTAATTAACCAAATAATTACTTTTAAAAATTGAAAAATGTAATCGAGGTGCTCCAATTATACTTAATTCAGTAGAACTCATTAATGATAATTATTACTCGAACATTCCACTATGTGCAATTATAAATAATTACACTCAATTTCAATTACTAAATAACTATCCAAAATCAATAAATTAAATTATTTCATTTAAACCTGGATGGTAACTTTTTGATTTAGTCCTTAATGCATGTTTGTCCTCCTCATGTTTTGAAATTAAAATATTAACTTTTTTTTCCCTCTTTTCATCAGAAAAGAGAGGAAATCCCAATGTCTCGTTATATAAAAGTTTTATCGTCTTCTTCAATTCTAAAGATTCTTCATTCAGCAATTATGCTGAAATCACTAAGTTCAAAATTATATATTTATGGTATTATTAAAATCAAAATTTCTACGCCAACCACAATTTGATCTGATAATAACATGTAAAGTTGAATCCAACGAGTAGTTCTAGTAGAAAAAAAGATGTTATTCATCTTAGGAGATCCGAATTCAAGCATCGGTGTATGTAAAGTGTGTGCATTTTGTCAAAGGCTTAAAAAAGTATAAGTAGATACTACCATGTAATCACACCAGTATATTCAAATTCAAATTTTTTTCAAATCGAGTGAAATTATTTGAGTTAAATTAAAAAATTAAATGTGTCAAATTAAAATTTTGTTATAGTATAACTAATTCCATCGTATAAATTTGAAACCATATATATTTGAAAAAAATTTCAAAGTAAAATAATAATAATAATAAATAATATATTTTATTATGATAAACTTGAATCATTAATTAACTTATTTAGGTACCAAAATCATTATTTTAAAAAAATTATAAAATTTTAATTTTTTTATATGTTCTTTAGATTTTTTAAAAAATATAAATTATAAAAATTATTTTGATTATTTTATATTTTTTTGGTGAAAGAGATCAATTTGCTCATTTTCAAAATTGACAGATATCAAAGGAGTATTTACACCAATCTGTTATTTGAATTATTCGAGTTATTCGAATTGTAAAATTAAACTCGACTCAAACTCAAGACTTGAACAACTCGATTCAATTAAGTCAAAATTTGACTTTTTTTCGATTTTTTCGAATTGAATCAAGTTTTGCTGAGTCCTAATAAATTGTCAAGTAGTGATTGATTATGATTATAATTTTTTCTTTAATTTTAATTTTAATTTTAGGTAATAAAAAAATTAGGGTTGATGTAGTTAAAATTGTTAGAATTATTATAAATTGGATCTACAGTTGTTTTGAGTTAAAATAAAATAAGAAAAGGGATCAACAGTTTGTGAAATTTGGAGATATTCCATTTCATGAAGATTGTCTCTTTACAAATAAGTTGCGTATAATTGGTGAAATAGGAAACATGAAATAAAAGTGGGCGCATTTTGGTCATCTTTTGTCTTTCTAGACACAAGCATCTCCCCTAATTTTGTTCTCCTTAAACTTCTTCTTTGGAACCAAAATACAGTTTGATTTATATATGGTAATTTCAAAATATAATAATTAACAAATCTAAGTTCAAATTTTAATAGCTGCAATTTTTTGTACAAGGAACAAAACTATAAAGGAAAAAGAAAAAAAAAGTTTTTTTTTTAATGTATTGGTGTGATTACATGGTAGTATCTACTGCTACTTTTTTAACTCTTTGACAAGGTACACAGAGGCACTTGAACCCAGGACCCTTAAAATAAACAACATCATTTTTTCCACTAGAGCCATTTGTTGGGTTCAAAAAGAAAAAAAAAAGTTAATGTTAAATCAATTGTTGATGAAACTCAAATTCTAACCATTGACAAATTGCTAAGGTGAATGGACGGTGCGTTTACTTGTAGTTAGTGTAAAATCAACGGTGATGATAAAATCAGATATTGTAACGATACTGTAACGTAAAATAAATAGAAAGTTAAACGCACCATATTGGAAGTAAATATCCATCCAAAAGAACCCTAAGAATTATTGAGCTAATGCCCCAATAATACCCCAGCCCAAGACCAAGTTTTGCCTTAACAAAAATGGGGGACCATCAATTAACCCATACTTCACCTCCAAGGCAGTTTGGCTCAAGGTCCTAAGTAACATCATCTTCCTCTCATGCTTCTTTTTACTTATAATTACTTTGCTTATCTTACATTAGAGCTTTACTTAACCATTTTATGTAAAAAGCTCTATTGATTTAGGTATCAAACAACATCTCAGAATCCACACTCTAGCACCCCTTAGCTCACTTTCTTCTTGTAGATCTTTATTTCACCATGGTGCCCGTCATAAATCAATTTATTCACCTTGAAGTCCAACTTCCATTAAAAAAAGGTTCAAACAAGTACAACTCAAGTTAGTATTATCTTGCTTATCATACTCTAATGTGAAAATAATTGTTAAGTTCAAAGATTAGCTTAAATCCCAAAAAAGTTCAAATCCTATTGTGAAAATAATTAATTAATTATCAGGTTCAGATCCTAAATATTCATTTTAACTCAAAAGTAAACTACTAACCTGAAAAGGTTAACTTCTTTGCTCATCACCTATTGAAACAAAAGAATTCTTCGGATTAAAGAATCACAATTTTAGGAGTCAACAATGGTGAAAAATAGACAATCATCAACAAATAGAAGCTGGAAGACTCTTAGACAGAAGTGATTGATCTTGAATCCATCCAAGTGATTACCATTCACAACTTGCTCGAGAAGAAGAGACAACCCATTGGCCATGATAGTGGAAAGGTACGGGGAACAAGAGGTTGTCTTGTCTAAGACCTCTTTTTAGAGCAAACCCTTCTTTGCTCTCCCACCATTGATCACAAAGCCTAGGCGGGTAGTGGGAACTCGTGTCATGCCACATTTAATGCATTGGTCACAAAAACTCATTTTTCGTGGGAGTTGATTGACAAATTTCCAAGAAATTTAGTCATAAGTCTTATCGTATCAAATGAAATAGTTGTAGCCTCTTTTCTCCCTTCTATAATGCATGAAAATCTTTAGGGGCGATGATAATGTTTTCATGAATTTGTTGATCGGTCACAAACTTGGTGGGGGTACATAATATCTGAAAGAATGAATTTCGTCTGTGTAGCCATATCCTTGGGTTGATTTTGTACATGAAAATACAATAGACAATGGGGCGACTTCGAGAGATCAACTCCGGGTCATTTGCTTCCATGGTCATTTCCCGTCAAGCCCCTTAATTCTTCGAATAGCATTGGCGTCGCGATGTTGATTAGTGTTGAGACTGCCAAGCTTGAGCCAATTATTTCTTCCATCTCCTAGATGGACTCCAGATTCTTTTTCATGGCTTGAGCTTCATACCTTTGTTTACGTGGTAGTCTGGGTCAATTGTAGGTAAGCATGTTTTTAAGGAGTTTGGCCATCATCTTTCTATTATTACTGAATTTCGACCTACTCCATTCGTGGAGAAATGAGATTCTGAGAACGTAGTCCTGAGTTTTTCATGGGTGCTGTGATCACCCATATCTCCCGTACTCAAGTTCCAACTGTCAAGTTCCATGGGTGGGTGCTGAGTTTTCCTGAGTTTTCCATTCCACCATCACCAACACACAGTCAAGTTTTTTCTTGAATAGCATCAACCCCTGTCCTATTTTTCCACGAGATCCATAAATTTGCACTCATCAATCCACTGACAATTATTTTTTTAAATGATAGAAATATTCCTAAAAACATTTCAATATTTACATCTCTTCATGAGAATGAATACTTTTTTTTAAAGAACAAATGCTAAGACACAGATATGTAAACTTCGAGTGGTTCATCATCTGTTTTCTTCTCCAACCAAATGGAGGTGGAAGTCATAATTACCAATCTTTATGTTCCATTGGGAGCAAAAGCCATACTATCAGTTTTATCAGTTTTTTTCTTCAAGTGCTAAGGAAGTTGCAGCAATCTGAACATAGAGTAGAGGGTTCCTAATGTGTCAGATACCACTTTGTGGGAGATGATTGCATGAATGAATTGATCCAAGACCTTAATTCTGTAGCCATCTTTTTACCAACAATGAAATAAATTTGTTTCTCCTCTGGAGATATATAGACATTGAGGCCAAATCAACCATCAGAAAAGTACAGCCACAATTAATTAGGTGGGATATATATATTGATGTTAGACCTGAATCCACCACAAAATCGGCTTTGACAACATTAATAACACCCTACCGATAGCTTGATAAGAGCAGATGTGCAGGGTGATAGAATCCAACTCCTATGCAGACACAAGAACCAGGCGCCAAATGACCAATAAGAGCGTGTATACCATATCCAAATCTGAATGCTTACATTGTTATCTTTTGAAGGGAAAAAATTTCACAAGAAAAACATGATATAATATGTTCTCTGTACAATAACGAAAACCGAATGTGCAGCTCAAGTTGATTTAATCCAATCGTGCTATGATTTTGTAATTGCCTCAGAGATCATGCAGATTCATGGGTACAGAGTTCATAACCAGATAAAAGTGAGCTTAATGCAAATGCAGTAAAAGCCAGAAAGGCCATTGCAACTGAGGCACTAGTCATCTCAGTGAATTCATCTTTGCCCCAATTAGATTGCCAATCATCTACTCGGGTGGCTGCCGCAGATGATGCTGAAAGCAAAAGATAGGCTAGTATCTGCAAGATGAAACCAAAGAAGCAAGCAATTCTCTTTCAGCATTTTGCTCTGAGTTTGCACATATAAACGCATGCCTTTGTGTTTCACTTGGACATTTTGCGATTCAAACAGCCATGTGTATCTTATATAATACTTAAATCCATACATATGGTGCAATTTTAATAGCAAAATGGATGCAAGGGCATGTGAAATGAACTCAACCTATCACAAAAAATGGGAAATCTAATTAACAGTTGCCAATACTGATACACTGATGCTCGACAACATAGCAAGAGCCAAGAGGAATATCCATTATCCAGGAAGAGTTGCAGTAAATTAACTTGTACAGTAATTAAGAAAATGCCAGGGGTGAACAATAACTAAGAATGAAAGCTAAAGTGGCTAGTTTACAATTAAGTGTTCTATAAAATACAAAAAACTTGCCTGATCCATGAAGAAATCAAAATGCTGACGAAGGTTATGGCGAATGACATGTTTTTGCATGATGAGATGATAAGCTAGAGCATAGGCTTGAAATCCCGCATATGCAAATCCAATCACATTTACCGATAGGCAATACCTGTAAAAAATATATATTCAGTGAAACATGTTAATGTAAAAAGTAGGCATTTAATGAATAACCTGTATTCTTTATAGCGGTCGAAAGAGTCACCGCTCCAGCCTTTGGTTTTATCAGCAGCCATAACAGAGAAAGATATCAAGCATAAAACAATTTCACTTAATCGAAACCCTAGAGCTGCCATCTTCACAGTCTCCTTCACCTTCGATCTCCTCAGCACCGCCGCCACTGCCCTTGCTCCTCCTCCCCTTCCCCCTCCCCCTCCACCACTCACTTTCCTCTTCGTCGTCATCCCCTGTCCTTCCTCCCTCACCGATCGGTTCACTGACAATTGCAACGTTTGTTGCGGTGGAGTAGTCGGCGAAAGCGGAGGCGAAGCAAACGGGGAAGAATTGGCGTTGAAGTGGGTGGGCTTGTCGAAGGCGACGAGTGCCTTGCAGTTGTCGACTGGGGGGGAGACTGCCGGAGAAACATGAGGAGAGGAGGTATTTTGGGGATCGGGCGGGTCGGTGTCACCGTGGTCTGATTGGAGAGGTGAGTGGGGCGAGTCGAGGTGAGACAGTGAGTCGGAGTCTGAGGAAGAGGATCGTTTCATGACGTCATCGAGAGTTTGATTGTTATTCATCGGGGCTTTGGGTTCCATTTCTTTCCGGAAATCTAATGAGCTGAGTAAAAGAGAGGAAACAAACTAAAATCAAAATTAGAAAGAAAAATAATCAGGGTTTGGGGGTAACAAGAAAATGAGTGACTGAAAAGAGAACGATCGAAGAATATAAGACTTTTAATTTACTGATTTACTTCAAGCTTTAGCTTTCGATCAAGGGAAGTAATTTTCGACGAAGCCCAGGATTTTTACCGGTAAATTCCTCCCACGTTTCTTTGGTATGACGTGGCAAAATACTATTTGTTGACTGTTTTTTACGGTGTTAACATGGGATTGTAGGGGTGCGTGCAAAACACCCTGGCTTCATTCGCAACCCTCAAATTATAGTCATCACAGAGACAAAGTTTAGAGCTGCGAATCTGCCGAAGTTTTCAATAGGGTGTTAAAACGAGTAATAGATCTGTTAATTCAGTAGTATTAATTGAATTTTTTAATTTTTTAATCCTAAATTAAATTGAATTTTTTTAAAATAAATTAATTGAATTAAAAAATTTTGGTAATCAAATTAATAGAAATTTATATGTTTTGATTTTTTTTTGTTAAAACAAGTATAAAATATATCAAAAAAATAAATTGATAATAATCATTTGATGAATTAATCAAATTAGTAATAGCCTAATACATATAATATATAATATTATTTATTAAGTTTAATTAATTTAGTTAATTATTTGATTTGGAATCGAATTAACAATTAATCAAAATTTCAAAAAATCTTTAACCGACCTCCGACTAAAATAAATCGATTAATCAACCGGTTAACTGAAATAGATCGATTCAATCTCTTAATTCAATTTTAACCAAAATTTAAATACTTCTAATCTTCAATAAACTCTCTTTTCATGCTTGGCACGATACAACTACTATTGGTAGGAGAGGTGGCATTTGGCTTTTATGACTCTCGGTTACAATCGACAATCTTTGTGAAGCGGAGCAAGAGATTCACGCGAGGGTGAAGGTACATTCTATTTCTCAATAGCTCTTATCTGCAATTTACGCGAGTCCTAGGGTAGAGGAATGGAAAATTCTGTGGATCAACTTGTGTTCAGTAGCAAGGAACCATAATATACCATGGCTTGCTACTGGTAACTTCAATGAAGTCATCTCCACTCATGCAAAATGAGGGGGTCGTGTACCTCCCCGAGTAGAATAAAGGCTTTTAACGACTGTCTCAATGAATGTGGTCTCATTGATCTGGGTTTTTCTGGTCCTAAATTTCCTTGCACAAATTTGAGGGAAGCAGGTCATCTTATACAAGAACATATCGACTACGCTTTTGCCAACCCCAATTGGAGAATCCTTTTCTTGAACGTGCGAGTCCAATACCTCCCTCGTTTAAGGTCGGACCATTGTCCAATATTAATCTCTTGGGACAATAATGCTTGGAAAGATAGAAAAAGCCCTTTTAGATTTCAGGAAATGTGACTCAACCATGATGATTTCCCTCACATAGTCGAGAGTTTCTGGAACCAGCCTAGCCGCCCCTAGTCCTTAATGCTTACCATTGAAGCTTTTACTCAATTCCTTATCAGTTGGAATAATCATTTTTTTGGTAGCTTCTTTAAGAAAAAGAAAAGATTACTTGCTCGTATTGCAGGCACTGAAATTGCCTTAGCCGAGGCACCAAACCAATTCCTTATCAACCTCCTCTTAACCCTCCAAAATAATCTTTAACGCACCCTTCGTCATGAGAAAACGATTCGGGCACTTAAATCTCAGGCTGGCTAGCTTATCGACGAGGAGGGAAATATGATATTTTTTCACCTTTCTACGATGATCCATAGAAACTTCAACAAAATAACCTGCCTGAAGGATGATTCAGGCACCTGAATCAAAGACAGGAAGGGCATTGAGGATTTAATTCAATCCCATTTCATGAACCTTTTCAAGAGTTCCAACTTGGAATCTTCCTTGATCGTTACCCCTATTGATTTTGTTTGGCCCCATATCTCAAGTGACCGAGCTAATAACCTGCTTGCCCCGATTTTGGATGTCGAAATAGCAAAAGCTACCTGGTCCTTTAAACCTAGAAAAGCACCGGGACCAGATGGTCTTCACCCTCTCTTCTTTCAACGTTGCTGGCCTAAAGTTAAGCTCAATGTTTACAACATGGTAAGGGAGGCTTTTCGTAAAGGAATCTTGGAAGAAGGCAATGATAATACTCTCATCACTCTTATCCCTAAATGTCAATGTGCTTTTTCCATCTCCCAGTTTCGTCCTATTAGCTTGTGCAACACAGTTTACAAGATCATTACCAAAATAATGGTAGCAAGGATTCAACCAATTCTCCAAACTATTATTTTGCATGTCTAATGTAGTTTCTTCCCGAGGAGGCAAACAATGGATAACGTCATTATTGTCCAAGAAATCCTCCACTCTCTCAAAAAAAATAAAAAGCAAGGTTAAAGCGATGATTGTGAGAAAGTCACGCAACTGAAGTCTCATAAAGGTCTTCGCATTAGGAAGAGAAAAGCTAGGAACCAAGCTCGGTTTGCACTTAATTCATGAAAAGGACAAGCCTTGGGCAAAAACTTTATTGTCAAAGTATACTCCAAATGGTGGCGTTGTAAGATTTAAGAAAGACTTCTTTCTTACATCGAGTTCTTTATGGAAAGTTAGTCCTTTTATTGATAACGGGCTAAGGTGGGTGATTCAGAACAGGCTCTCGACAAGCTTCTGGGATGATACTTGGTCAGGGCAAGGACCTTTAATGAGTTTGGTTACTGGCCCTTTGAGAGAGGAAGAGAGTTCTTGGACTTTCAATCAAGTCCGAATTTTGTGGGATAGTTTGGGAGAAGATTGTTTATCAATCAACTCCCCTTGGAAATTGCCAACAAACTTCTAAGCACTATGTTGAGGCATGATGCTTCCCTCATGGACAAACTTTGTTGGGGCCCCTCAAAGAATGGGTCATTCACTTTGGCTAATGCCTATGATCAAACAAATGGATTCCTTGAGAAATCTCATGACATTAACAGTGACCTCTGGCGAACAATCTGGAAGTTGAAGCTTCCGCCAAAACTAAAATTGTTTCTATGGAAATGTGGGAATAGAATAATCCCCACGAGAGCTATGTTGTCCAGCTGAGGGTACTCGCCCGATAAGCTTTGCAAAGTTTGTCATGGTTCGGACGAAGGAGGCTTGGCTCGATGTTAACGCTGCCATCAGTTTCTGTCCACTGAGTAGGACAAATTGGAATGAATGGTTGTTGTCTAATCTAATGTCTAAACAGGGGGTTAATAGACCAAAACTACCTTTTTATTTGGTCTTTACCTACTGTCTTAGGGAATTATGGTTGCAGCGAAACAATTTAATTTTTAACTTTAAGACCTCTCCCCTATGCTTATCCACGCGAGTCATAAGGGGTGTTGCTGAGTTCTTTGCAACAGCTGAAAAGTTTTTAAAAAATCCCAATTCTCGAAACCGCCAGCAACGGGTCCTTCAAGTTGAACACTGATGGCTCCTCCAAGGGAAATCCCGGATTAGCGGGAGCAGGGGCTATTATTCAGGACCATATGGGGTTTTGGATTGTTGGTTCTTATCGACTCATCCCTCTCTTGACTATTGTCGAGGCGGAACTTTGGGCAGCAAGAGACGGGCTAAGTTTAGCTAAGAGCTTCATTATTAGGCAACTAGAAATTGAAGTTGACGCTACTCTTATTATTCATTTCATGTCTAATGTCAACTTTTTAAATACTGATCCTATCTTGTCCCATTGATTGATGAATGTAAGACACTCCTCCGTTTTTTGACGTCTACTGGCATTTCACATACTTTTCGGGAAGGGAATAAGTGTGCAGAAGCGTTGGCTCGAATGAGAGCAATTTTCAATCCACTTCTTACTCTAATTGTAATTTCATTAAGAATTGTTTTTTTGCATTTGTAATCACTCTCTTATTATTGTCATGTCCATTTTAGAGGCGGAGGCCAGAGAAGTTATTACTTATCGATCTTTTTTTGTAATATTTTGTTTTCTTCCATTTTATGAATGAATTTAGTTCTTTTCTCGACAAAAAAAAAAAACCCACTTAAAATAAAAAAATCGCAGAGAATTAGTTGAAGATTCCAATGAATGAGAAGATTAATATGCATTAGTAGGTCAAATTGTTGAAATTTTGTCACTTGTCTAACTATTCAATTTAGTCACTTTTGGTCACCAGTTAGTTAATGACAACAATTTTTAAAATTGACATAATAGTAATTTTAACTCTTTAACATTTATAAATTATGTCAATTTAATTTTGATTCTAAACAAAATTCTTCAACATTTATACATGGTGTAATCTATTTTTTTTTCTTTTATAGTTTTGCTTTTTTTTTTTGTAATATTGAATGTTAATTTTAAAAGAATGAGAAACAATAAAAATCATTATCTTATATTTTTTAATGTTTCCATTTTTTATATATTTCAATCAAAATTAACTAATAATTTTTTTTAACTTTTCAAGTGAAAGGGTCACCAAAAAAAGCAAATCTATAAAAAAAATCAAATTACACTATATGTAAATGTTGATGGTTAATTTTTTTATAATCGAAATTAATTGACAATATATAGATATGAGGATTAGAGTTGTTATTATGTCAATTTAAAAACTTTTAATCCGCGAGTGATAAAAAAAATAAAATTAAATAATTATGTGACCACTTTAATAGTTAAGTAACAAAAAGAAATACTAATAATTAAGTAATTACTAATACAATTTACCTTATCATTATTAGTTAATTAAGTAAAATAAAATTGAATTGTATAATAAAAATAACAAAAATAATTTCATTATAATTTGAATTTATTATTATAATATTTGAATTGTTAAATAAATTAAATTAAAAATAAAAATAATAAAAATAATTTTTGCTTTATTCAATTTTCTTAAAAAATAAAAAACGGAATATCACAATCCAAGTGATATTACACCCAAAAAAACAAAAAATAATACAAGTGATGTTTTGTAATAACACAACCAGTACATAAAATAAATTTTAGACAGTAGTATAGTACAGATTTATTAATACGGCAACCATGGGAGCGTACAGTAAGTTTTTCGCTGCTCCCGAAGGAAGATACTGACTACAGAGCTGGTGGAGTGAGTGGTAGTCTTACGGCCTTTTCCCCTCTTTTATTTTATTTCATTTTATTATTAAAAGTTTTTGCAATAATATACATTATCATGAACATTATTAGACGATAAGCGGTTTTCTGAAGGCGGATTTCAGGTGGAACTTGTACACCTTGTAGCTTTTTTTCTTATTGTTGATGGGTCTGCGTTCTTTAGCTCGGCTTCTGCTGCTTTTTCCTCATGTTCTGCGACAGATCTTTCTTTACTAGCTTGAATTCCCCTCTGTTTCTTAGATCGTCGTTATATGCTTTAACTCACTAGGGTTTCACTGATCTCGCCAAATTTTCATGCTTTTATTGTTATATATGCTCTAGGGGTTTCTATTTCTCTGTTTCGCAGTTCATTAAGGTATGTTAGGGTTACTGACGCTCGCGCTTCTTAATTTTTTTTTTTGCTTTGATTTATGTCTGTATTCTCTTTTCCTCTTTGCATATGGGAATTACTCAATGTCTTAGTTTAGTCGTATTATTTTGATGGAAAACACTTTTTAAAGTCTCATTGGAGGAGCAATACCTTTTAGTTTTGATCTAAAACACTTGCTACTGTATAAATTGAGCTTTCCATCTCTCTTCTCTGTTTACTTTCCTCTGATACGAGTCTCCTTGTTACTTTTCTACCATGTTATAGTTACCATCATGGTTAGGAAGAAGAGAACTGATGTTCCTTCTGCTGGAGGTGAGAGCTCCCAGTCCCATGACACTGGTGTTGGCAGTGGTCGTGGTACCCAACGCCCTTCTCAGCAAGGAGGAGCTGGAGGGGGAGGATACTCAACTGGAAGAGGTGTGGTTCCACAGTCCCAGCAAACTGGTCGGGGAGGTTACAGTGCTGGTGGTTGGGGTCGCGGTATGTCACAACAGCAGTTTGCTGAAAGACCCCCTGAATACCAAAGTAGAGGAAGGGGTGGGCCTCCCCAGCAAGGAGGTCGTGGGAGCTATGGCAGTGGTCGAGGTAGTGGTGGCAGTGGAGGAGGGCCTTCCCATGGTGGACCATCCCGACCACCTTATCCCGAGCTGCACCAAGCAACCCAACCTTTTCCTGCATCATTTGAGGCAGGTTCTTCATCCAGACCCCCTGAGCATGCACCATCTGCACAGTCGCTTCACATCCCGGAAGAAGCTGGCCAAGCAATTCAGCCAGTCCCTTCATCAAGCAAGTCCGTGAGGTTTCCTCTTCGGCCTGGAAAGGGTTGCACTGGCACAAAGTGTATAGTCAAGGCTAATCATTTCTTTGCTGAACTGCCAGATAAAGATTTGCACCAGTATGATGTGAGTTCTTTCATTATAGTTGTTTTATCCTGATATTTTATTAGCCTTTATTTGCAGGTTTTTTATTCTGTTGTCAATGAAAATAGGTTACTATAACACCGGAGGTTGCATCACGTGGAGTGAACCGAGCCGTAATGGAGCAGCTGGTAAAATTATACAGAGAATCATATCTTGGAAAGCACCTTCCTGCTTATGACGGTCGAAAGAGCCTTTACACTGCTGGGCCTCTCCCTTTTGTGTCAAAGGAGTTTAGGATCACCCTTATTGATGATGATGATGGGTCGGGAATGCAAAGGTTGTTGCTTACCTTCATGTTTCTTATGTGTTATGTAGCTTCTGTTTTCTTTATGTTTTTTTTTTGGTGCTAGAAATTAAAAGAAAACGGATGGAAGTTGTATCCTTTTTACCTCAGTTGTAGGATCTAAGGATGGCTTTGAAATGCTAATTTCTGCTTTCTCCATGATTTGAACAGGTTCTTCAATGCCTACTAAGTGGCAATTACTATTAATCTTCCTTGTAAATTTTATTGGTATAGAAGGAAAATAGAAAAAGAAAAAGTTCAAACGAAATGGGGCTCTTACTTATTTCATCTATATTCCATCTCCTATTGTATTTCTAATGCAGAAGAGAGTGCGAATTTAGAGTTGTGATCAAACTGGCTGCACGTGCTGATCTGCATCATCTTGGACTCTTTCTGCAAGGGAAGCAAGCTGATGCACCTCAGGAAGCTCTTCAGGTTCTTGACATTGTTCTTCGTGAATTACCTACTTCTAGGTACTGCTATTTGGTTCTTCCCTTTCATATATGTTTACCACACTGCTTCTACTTCCAAATTCGATATGGGAGACTGAGATATATGGTAATTGATTATAGGTACTGTCCTGTTGGCCGTTCATTTTACTCCCCTTACCTAGGGAGAAGGCAATCTTTGGGTGAGGGAATAGAAAGTTGGCGTGGTTTCTACCAAAGCATTCGTCCCACACAGATGGGGCTCTCACTGAATATTGGTACTGTGTTTATGAGGATACAATTTTCCTTGTTTTGGCCTATTTTGCATGCCTAGCTGTTTCCATTTGTGTGATTGTGCCTGCGTTTTGATCTTTTTGTTAATCGAATGTTGTCTTATGCTGACAATTTTCTCATGGACAGATATGTCTTCAACTGCTTTCATTGAGCCATTGCCAGTTATTGATTTTGTGACACAATTGCTGAATCGGGATGTTTCTTCTAGACCACTATCTGATGCTGATCGTGTGAAGGTTGGGATTTCTTAAAATTCCATCTGATTGGAAATTATAGTTATCAGGCACTTTGTCATCATTGCTGTTTAGTCATTTTATTTGTAACATCAGCTAATTTCATGATATATACTTTAGGAAACGAGCACGATTGCTTTTGTCTCAGCAGGTTAAAAATTCTGCAAGGCAATAATTGTGTTCTCTTTCTATTGTTTTAGCTATTATTTTTCCTGTCTTGGCTCAACCTTTTTTTTCCCCTTTATATATTTGTATTCAAGCTCTTTTCCTTGGCTTAACATGTATGCTTGTATTCCTCAAATGTTGTTTGTACTTTCTCTCACCATGTTCATTGTATTTGCTTTTGTATAAATAGATCAAAAAGGCTCTTAGAGGAGTCAAGGTGGAAGTTACGCACCGTGGAAACATGCGAAGAAAATATCGCATATCTGGTTTAACATCACAAGCAACTAGAGAGCTGACGTGAGAACTGCTATTATTCTGGGATATGATTTCTTTTTTTGTGAATCTCTATCTTCTTATTTGTTTCATCATACATACAGATAAAGTGTTTCATTTGTATCAGGTGAATAAGTTATCCTTTTAATCAGACAAAATGCAACAGCAGTCACATAAATGTTATTAAAAGTAAAATTTTTTTGATCTTTGGGATTTTTAAGTGTAGTCCAATAATACCAGTACATATGCTCTACGTGTGAAATTTCTTTGTTACATCGTGATGTTCGATGAAATTTCTCTAACAAAGCTTATTGTTTTATAGTTTTCCTGTAGATGAAAGAGGTACAATGAAATCTGTTGTGGAGTACTTTTATGAAACATATGGTTTTGTAATCCAACACACCCAATGGCCTTGTCTACAAGTTGGAAACCAGCAGAGAGCAAATTATTTGCCAATGGAGGTAAAGTGAACTCCAGTCTTTTCAATTGAAGATGTAATTGCTTTATGGATATGCATGCTAATTTGTAGTGATTCATGTAGGTATGCAAGATTGTTGAGGGTCAGAGGTACTCCAAGAGGTTGAATGAGAGACAGATCACTGCTCTGCTGAGGGTCACCTGCCAGCGTCCTCAGGAAAGAGAGTATGATATCATTGAGGTCTGACATTTTTGCCCTTTTTTTTTTACCAGCATTCTTTTGTTTTTTCACGAGTCTTACATTTTTTAAGTTGATTGTTTCTTTTGATGGGTTGATATGATGTATTGGTCTTCTGTACTTTTTGCCTCAAAAGTTTTTTAAAAGTTTTCCTTTTTATCCTTTATTTGCTGTTTGCACATGAACAAATTGCCTTGTAAAAATGTCATTACTAGTGCATGCCAAAATGTTATATCCTTTAACAGTACTAAGTGTTATATCCATCTCAAAAGTACCTTTAAATCTATGGTTCTTGCTGTGTCTTTTGATGTGAACTTTTTAAGTCAAGAAGAAATTGTCTGGTGATTTGCTGGTTTGTTACTGTTAGACTAATTTCTTATGTTTTCTCTTGTAGACGGTACATCAGAATGCTTACCATGAGGATCCTCATGCCAAGGAATTTGGAATTAAAATTAGTGAGAAGCTTGCTTCAGTTGAAGCACGCATTCTACCTGCACCATGGGTAAGTTATTCATTATCATATTCAATTTTCTGCATTTTTATTTATTCTTGTTTTTTAATTTCTGTTTTGCTTGTAGCTTAAATATCATGATACAGGTAGAGAGAAGAACTGCCTTCCTCAAGTTGGGCAATGGAATATGATGAATAAGGTATCTCTTGCAGCCAATGCTGTTCTATTGCTGGAGCATACAATGTGCTATCGAGCAGGATTTCTGTAATATACCTGTACCTGTGCTGTTGTAGTGTATACGGTCATTAATCAAACTAATCTTATGCTCACCAACTTGTGTTTGGAATTGATAAATAATTTGATTATCTAGATAAATGTGAAGAAAATAAATTACAGTTGTCGTAAACTGTAGAACAAAGTTGCTGTAACTGCATGTGCATGTGTAGATTTTTAGAATTGATAAGTAGGCACAAAATTAGGTTTCGAAAAATGGAATCTTACCCTACTTTAAAGGAATAAACTCATTGCCTTAGTTTAGCAGCATATATATATATTAGTTTTTATGTGTTCACGCATTTTGTTAGTCATTTGACCTGTTACATCAAGCTCACTTTGGAGCTTTATTGTTGGTATAAATTATTGTTTAAGAAGTTGGAATTGTGGTCTCTCTTAGTTATAGATGATTTAAAGAAAAAACTTTAGGGGAAAGAGTTAGGACACTGAGGGAAGATAGAGAGATGCTATGTTCATCACTAGAAATGAAGGGTGATTTTGGTCCAAAGAGATGCCCTGAACATGGTTTGATTTTAATTTAGAGAACATTTATATCTTTATATATACATGTGTAACTTAATGATTTTACAACATAATTATAGAAAGAAGAGAGCTTGGAGTAATGTAAGAGTGCTCTGTACCAAGTATTCTATGAACAAAGGAGCTAAAGTTATTAATTTAGGCTTAGAAAACTTGTTAAATTTGAGCTTCAAATGTTAGTTGGAAGTAGATCACTCAACGGTGACCCAAGCTTGAAAAACTAACCCGACTGACGTGAACTTGACATTAAAAGTCAACAACCTGAACTTGAAATGAAATAAATACAAATGTATGTGTTTTAAAAAACATTAATTTATTAAAAGTGATACCTTTAAGATAAGTTATTAGTTTGTTGTAATTGCTATTTGGACTATGATAGTATGCATTTGGTGATGTTGCTTTGACTCTTTATTTTTCTGAATGCCTATGTCTGACACCTGGGTTCACTGCATATTTGTACTTATGGGGATATGACTCGAAAAAATTGAACAAATCTGTGTTGGGCACATAACCAAATCTGACACTCACACCAATCCTAGTAACACAGCCATTTGGTGTATATAAATTTATCCTTTTCTTATACTTGTTCTCTTATCTATATGTAAAATAATGCAATGACCATGCATGTACTCTAATATTGCATAAGACCTAATGCCTATAATTATGCTAATTTGACAATTTTTAACATGTGATTAGTTTAAAAGTATATAAATTAAATCATTGATGTGTGTATGATATATTGTTTTGTACATTTCATTATTATAATCATTACATTGATTGTTCAAGTATCTAAATCAATTAAGAACATAAGGGTTTTAGGTGTATAATAGTACTTATTTTAGTAAAACTGTAAAATAGATACTTAAGTCTCAAATTAAAAAAATTATTGGATTATGTTTGAATAAAAAAGAATCTAGTTACGTAGATGTCTATTTTTAAATTCAAACTACAATATCTATATTTATTTTTAATGTTATTATGTAATTTTTAAAATTTGGTTAGGTTCTAAATAAATCTAACTTGATCGATATTTGTTAAATTTAATAAACTAAACCTAAATGATCAGAAAGATTGAACTCAAATAATTTGAGTGACAAACATGAATAACCCGAACACAAAATGACCCGACCTCAAATGATTTGAACCCAACTTGGGAGTCAAATATGAATGACTTGAAATAAAAAATGACCTGAACCCGAAGTGCCGAACCCAATTTTTAGAACTTGAAATAATCCAAATTGAATTGGCCCAACCTGCTCAATTGATGGGTCTAAATGAAAGGTATGAACTTGGGGTCTCCATTATATATGACGAATTTGATTTTAGGTCACTGAATCAAGCAACTCAAGTATATATGACGATTTTGATTTGAGGTTGTGTCGTCCGTATTGTTGCAACAATGCTTATTTAAGTGTTAGTCCACAATCTATTGCCATTATCATTTTGTCCTTGATTTCATTTTCTATCATGTAAATGATTCCCGTGTTCATTAGGTGCATTTGAATGAATGATATACTGGCAGGTGCATGAAGTTCGTCTCTTCAGCTTGGAATGTTGAATTGAACATTTTCTGATGTCTGATTATTTTGTTGCAGAAAATGGTTAATGGTGGGACTGTAAACAACTGGATCTGCATAAATTTTTCTCGGCAAGTCCAAGATAGTGTGGCACTAAGGTTTTGTTATGAACTTTCACAAATGTGTTATATCTCTGGCATGGTAAGGGAGTTGCTGTGATATGACATTAATGTCTATGATCTGAGTTTTGTTGTTGAACAAATTTATTTTGGAAGGATTTCAGTGGACATTCAACATTGATATGTCATTTGTGTCATTTGTAGGCTTTTACACCTGAACCAGTGCTTCCTCCAATTAGTGCTCGTCCAGAGCAGGTGGAGAAGGTCTTGAAAACAAGATATCATGATGCCATGACTAAACTCCAAACTCAGCGCAAAGAGCTTGACCTGCTAATTGTTATTCTTCCGGATAATAATGGATCTCTTTATGGTATAAATTTGTATTTATTCTCTTAAAAAATTATACAATTCTTTGAAATATTCTATTGTCCTTGCAGGTGATTTGAAAAGGATTTGTGAGACAGATCTTGGAATTGTTTCTCAGTGCTGCTTGACTAAACATGTTTTTAAAATGAGCAAACAGTATTTGGCTAATGTGGCATTGAAGATTAATGTCAAGGTTGGAGGAAGGAATACAGTTCTTGTTGATGCGATATCGCGACGTATACCTCTAGTCAGTGACCGACCGACTATAATTTTTGGTGCTGATGTTACCCATCCGCACCCCGGGGAGGATTCAAGCCCTTCTATTGCAGCTGTATGCTCTTTAGTATATACCTTTTTGCTTTTTGGGCATTAATTTCATAATCTCCTTAATTGGCTTCTTAGAAATTTTAGCCATTAATATAATATTTAACTAAACATTCAGGTTGTTGCCTCCCAAGATTGGCCCGAGATTACGAAGTATGCTGGTTTAGTCTGTGCTCAAGCTCATCGCCAGGAGCTCATTCAAGATTTATTCAAGACATGGCAGGATCCAGTAAGGGGGACTGTTTCTGGTGGCATGATTAAGTATGGTTTTCTCCATGTGCTTCTAGTTCGAATTCCATTTTGCCTTTGGCAGGCATCAACTGTAGCTTGTCTGAAAACTTTTCTTTTTGGTAATCAGGGAGCTCCTAATATCTTTCCGAAGAGCAACTGGACATAAGCCACAGCGCATCATATTCTACAGGCATAGTCAAGCTGCTGTCTGTTTTATTCTCCCTCCCTAGGTTTAGTGATTTATTTTCTATTTTCTATTTGCAGGGATGGTGTCAGTGAAGGCCAGTTTTATCAAGTATTGTTGTATGAACTAGATGCTATTCGTAAGGTCAGGCTCTTTGTTGACCCATTATGCCAGTAACTTGTACATGAGTTTGTAGTGTAGGCTCTGTATTTTATTCACTCACTTCTCAATTTGCCATTTACTCGTTTAAAATCAGGCATGTGCTTCTTTGGAGCCAAATTATCAGCCTCCTGTTACCTTTGTTGTAGTACAAAAGCGACACCACACAAGGTTGTTTGCTAACAACCATAATGATCGCAATGCTGTTGACAAGAGTGGGAATATTTTGCCTGGTAATTACTATTTAGTCATAATTGACAATGATCTTATCACAATATCATAATTTATTGTGTTCTTGTATATATTTTGCAGGCACAGTGGTGGACTCCAAAATCTGTCATCCCACGGAGTTTGACTTCTACTTATGCAGCCATGCTGGGATTCAGGTCATACTTGCTTTGCTTCTTAATTCTGTGCTAGAATGTTACATATTTTGATCGATTTTGTAAATTAGTAGGTTGTAGTTTGTGTTTCTAATATCTTTTCTGCCCTGGTAAACAGGGTACAAGCCGTCCAGCTCATTATCATGTGCTATGGGATGAGAACAAGTTTACAGCTGATGCTTTGCAGTCTCTTACAAACAACCTTTGCTATACGTATGTTCTTGCCTTGATCTTTAAATGAGTTCGGCCTCTATATTGCCACGATTGCTCAATAAGTGGTATCATAACATATTTAATCATTTTAAATAGGTTTCTATATAGTAATTTTATACATATAATACAAATGTTTCTAAAATGTAAAATTTGTAGCATAAATAATTGAAATTTTATAATTTTAGTAAGTATAGTCTTAAATTGAAAATTTTGTCAATTATAGCAATTCAGTATAAACAATAATTTACTCTTATAAAAGAGTGATGCTAAATTAATTCTTTTATCAATTTTAAATAAAGTTCTATCATTTTAGAAGCAAATATCTTTATGGAATTCATTTGATATAGGCTTATATGAAAAATAGGTATCCAACTTATGCAACTTTTCCCATTTAGTTACCTAAAGTTTTATTCTAATATCACTTTAGGTACCAACCGATTAACTCCTGTTAAAAAGAACCTATGAATCAATCAAATTATGACATGTGACATTTTTAATTGAATAAAAATATTTAAGATGAAGATGGAGGGAGAAAGATTGAGAGTGGATATTTTTAATTTAATTTTACATATTTTTATATAATTAAAAATGTCATATGTTATAATTTGATTGGTTCAGAGGTTTTTTTACAAGAGTTAACAGTTGGTACCTAAAGTGGTAATGAAATAAAAACTTTAGGTACCTATTTTAACAAAAAAAAAAACTTTTAAGTGGGAACAGTTGCATAGTTTGGGTACCTATTTTTCACATAAGCCTTTAACATAATTAGAACACTTTTTATCTATAATATAGCTCAAACTGTTTTTATTTAGTAGTTATAATTAAAATTTAATGATTGTGTAGAAATATGATAGGTAAGGATGCCCTTTTTGTTCAAAAATAAGTTTTATGCATCCCTTTATCTTTTAACACTGTTCCTTCTGAAATGGGAGGCAGTAATATGAGTTAGTATCTCTACTTATTTTCACCTATTGCAGATATGCAAGGTGCACGCGATCTGTGTCTATCGGTTAGTTCTCTTTACTTGTTTATCTTCTTCAACATACAAATGTGTCTTTGAGTACTGTCAACTAGTTTCTCCCCATTCCTGTCCCCTATGGCTTAACCTTACCCTTTTATCTGCTTTTATTGTGATTACTAACATAGCAACTAATAAACGTGCAGTTCCCCCTGCATACTATGCTCATCTTGCTGCATTCCGAGCTCGTTTTTACATGGAACCAGAGACTTCAGACAGTGGATCAATGATAAGTGGCCCAGCAGCAGGGCGAGGAGGTATGGGTGGAAGTGCTGGTCCACGAAGCACAAGAGCACCTGTTGCTACTACTGCTGTGAGACCTCTGCCTGCCCTTAAGGAAAATGTCAAGCGAGTTATGTTTTATTGTTAGGGGGTCGCTTGATGATCATGACCCTCTGACCAATCTATGTATTTCATGGTATTTCCAATATCTGCTACTTTGTTGGTTGTATCATAATGGGTAAACCTATCCTTTGTAAGCACCATTCAGCTGTTGTTGTAGTATTGTTGACTGACTGTTTAACTTATCCTCTGTAACTTCCAAGTGCCATTCAGCTGTTGTTGTGTTGTTGACTGACTGCTTAACTCTGTTAAATTACAATCTTGTGTTCCTTTAGTAAACTAATGATGTTGAGCTTTTTAACTTTGCTTTAATCATTATAAGCATAGCCCCACATTAGACTAGGTTTTTATGGTTCCGACACTAGTGCACTATATCATTCACACGCCCACACACACTATTATACTACCACATGTAAGCTGACCCTGCGGATCAAACCGGCACTTTGGGACAGGCTGACCCCGCGGATCGATCCGACTCCTTGGTACGGGTGAACACCCTTTGACATATTTTAAATGGTAATTTTTAATTACATTACTTGTTTTTGGTAAAGGGAAGGATTCCTTTCTTATTTTGAAGAGTTTATTTTTTACTAAAGTTTTGTTGATCTAATTTTAAGTTTAAATTTGCAGTAATTATTTTTTATGTATATATATTGACAAGTTTTTTTCCTGTGTTATTCTTATTATAGCAACCAAACATAATTATGTTATTGACTCAGGGGCTAGCCATCACGTTACTGTCGGTACAAGACTACCGTGGCCTCACAGAGATCACTATGGTTACTGGTAACCCTATTCTAATTTTGCACACTGATAAAACTTATCTCAATGCATCGGATCAGAAATTTCAACTTTTTAGTACTTTTTCTACCCCCCAAGATATAAACAAGCCTCATATCTTTTTTCTAAATTTTGCATTGATAACAAAGCCTCCAATGAATTCTTTCCCTTTCATTTTCTTGTGAAGAATCCTAGTATGAAGGCGCCTTTACTGTAAGAACTGAATAAAGTTGGATTTTACGAATGACCAAGAGAAGATCAGTGGTGTTGGTGGTTGGGACATTTCAATTTCTCTATTTTTAAAAACAAAACTACTTATAATTCATTTGAAATGTACAAATTGTCTTTTTCCGAAATTTTTCTACATAATAATAGATCACCTCAAAGGATTAGTGGTTTAGGGTGTATTTTCATATGGTATCAATTGATAAAAAAATATTATTATATACTTTTTGTCCATCAATTTTAAAGATATATATATACCTTCAAAACAAAATATGAAGTTCAAACTGTTTTCAAGAGTCTTCACCCTCTATTAGAATTTCAATTTGACACCAAGACTTATTCATTACACATTGACGGTGGCAAAGAATATACATGTTTGTCAGCTTACTTAAACTAATGGAATCCAATATTTAGTCTTTTCACTATATATGATAAGACACAATAGATAGAATTTAGATCGAGTTGTTGGAGGCAAAAAAAAAAAAAATCTATTTTAATGGCTAGACAACTTGCCAATTGAGAAATATAATAATTCAAGAGCATGTAATAAACTAAAGAAAGAAAGAATCCAAGATAACTTAAAGATCTTCAAACTTAAAATCAAACAAGAATATATTGAACAACTGATAAAACTTGAAATCAAACAAGTTATATTAACCCAAGATAATTCCATAGCTCCTTTTTTCATTAATTTTTTCAGAATATTTTTCTAGAGTTACTTAATTGAGATTTTAATCCAAGTTTAAAAGTCCAAGGCAAAATGTTTAGCTTCCCACTTTATAAATCACATTTTATTTTTCTACAAATTTTTTAACAGCAATAATAATCACTATTAAAATTTTCAAAAGCATTATTTCATGATATTTTTTAACTTCAATGATAAGCTAATCTTTAATGCCGAAATTTGTAAATTTGTTATAGATTTGTAATTAATCTAAAAGGGGTTTTTTAATTTGTAATATTTTATATTATTTGTTATATAGAAAACATTGCTAACATGTAAAATTTCTTATTTTCGAATTTATATAAAAATATATCTATACTAATATTTAAAGTTTTGATTGAGTTGATGTTATCATTAATTGAATCTCAATTTAGCTGTAAATTTTATTAAAAACCCTTTTATCTTTTTAGGTATTATTTTGAAAGCCTTTTTATATAAAATTTAAAAAATACATTCATATGATAAGATTCAAACCCTAAACATTATAATCTCTATTCTCTCAACTTTACAATCTCAATTAAAGACATATTTGATATTTATATAAATTTTTATAAATTTATTAAATAATTAATTTTACTCATATTATAAATGTGTCATAATTTAATACTTATTTTATTATTTTTATGGGAGTTTTAAAATAAGTTGCTAAGTTAAGATTTGCTTGAATGATCAATTGAATATTAGCTCGATTGGTATGAACATTATTATCAATACAGACGTGAGTTCGAATACACTGAAACGCATTATTTTTTTATTTATGAATTGAAATTATAAATAATTTTAAACTGTATAAAAAAACAACATATATAATCCGTAATGAAATTATTAAAAAAGGTATTTACTTGAATGATGCTTGATTGGATAGCTGTACCTAACCGATCATATATATATATATTCATAAAATAACTGAGATTCTTGATTGAACACTTTTCTTTAAATTCTTTTAATAAAACACTTGATTTAACAAATAAACTGCCCACTTTATTGAGCCATACCTATTATTTTTAACTGAATGTTTTTGCTTTAGATTAGAACATGGAAAATTAAAGGGAAACAACAATACAGAAAAATAAAAAAGGGAAGGTTGGGCATCGAAGAAGCCAGATTCTTATATCCCATGTCATGTTGTGCTATTTACAGAGTAAAAGCAAGCCATAAAAAGACAAAAGAAAAAGGGTGAACTCAAGAAGATTATGATTGGCAATATCTTTGAAGTTGAAATAGGGAAAGAGAAGGACCATGTTCTTAATATTGTCGGTTTGGACCTATTGTTTTAGCTTTGTAGGGGCAGAGGCAATGACCGGGCTTGAATGGAATTTAGGGTTGGGATGATGATGATGATGATGATGATGATGAAGTGATAAATCACCATTACTGCAGTCTCATTCTGGTCCTAGTTTTCTTTTTCCACACTGCTGATTTTGTGGACCATTGACTAGACTTGAGGTCCAAGCACTTTGTACATTAGGAATTTAGGTGTTTTATCCCTTTCATATTTATTAGTTTGTTGCCCAAATATCTTGCAAAATATGTGTTCAAAGGCCAAAAGAGTAAAAATTGCATTTCATTAACAATAATGATTCACTCTTAATTTGATTGGCATTAATATTTCTACCAATTTAAGAGAATATAAATTCGAGTGCGTAAAAACATATTATCTCTTATTCATGGATTAGAAGAGAGATTATAAATAATTTTAAAAATTTTAACTATTGTGTCAAAAAGAACAGATATTAAATTACTCACTAAATTGCCACTATAACTTCCAATATTTTAGTCAAAAAATGCATTAATGTTAACGTGTTTATAATATAATACATGACAACTCAATTAAATATTACTTAAAAAAAAAAATAATAAAGTAAGATAAATGGTCCAGAAAAAATTCCAGATACGGAAAGGCAACTACCGTCTTGGGGACATCAAAGGTCCTCTTGACAGTCCTTCTGGGGGTCTTCCTACTGACTTCTCCAACTAAGCCCCTTTATGGACCTCCAGAAGCTTTTGAAGCCAGAACTACACGCATGGTTCAATATTGCGCATGCTGATGTTGGTGCCAATGGCTCTCCTGTCCGTGGCAATACCTTCCCCTCACTATAGCGGCATGGAGCCAGCACTGCTCTTGCCCGCACCCTGCCAAATGCACTTTGCTTCCTCAACTATTAAACTAACAGTGACAGCAAAGAAACTACAGGGGCCTGAAGGTCATGAATATGATAGTTGGACTTTAACAAAAAGTAAAATAAACTATTAAATCACATTTTATCTTCCATTCTCATTCAGATTTCTGTCTAAATCAAAACTCCATTATTTTACAACTCAAAAATAATTAGACAGCACTAAAAATTAAAGGTTAAAGCAAATTATGAGGAAAAATAAGAAAACCAAATGACAAAGTAAAGATTACCAAAAAAGCAAAACAGAATGACAGCAGTTTTTATCTTAAAGCAGAGCACTTTCCCACTCCCCCCCTCCTTTTTTTCCTCGTACTTCTATGTAACCTATTATTCATTTAAATATGGAGCAGCAAATCTATACTTCTTAGTGCCGATTGTGTTCGAGATCTGAAAAAAAAATATGGTATGGTGGGATTTATTGATTCCTGAGGAAACCTCGACTGAAGTGTTTGCCAGGGTGTTCTTCCTATATACACCCTGTAGTTACCTGCTTTACTTCACTTCATTGTTTCTTTCCACGAATTTCGCACTTTTTGGTTTGCTGAAGAAAACAGTAAATGCCCAGTGTATCAATTTTCTCCATTGATGTTTGGATAACTTGAAAACCTTTTTGTTTTTTTTTTAAATCTTTGAAGTTGTAGAAGCAAACCAGTTGAGCTACTAGTTTTTCATGCACAAAATAGACTCTGGGAATAGGATTTCCAGGGTCCAGCTAAATCATCTCTTTGGTTTTCATATTCATGGTTTTGCTATAATCACTCTCCTCTAGCATCTTCTGTAGTTCCTCGGTCTTCACTTGCTAATTCTCTGTTTCCTTTATCTTGTGTTACTGCACTGGAGTTTTATTTGCGAGAGAGATGGCATATATATTGAGTGTTTTCGCAGTGAGGAACTTGCTGGTTTTGTCACTGTCTTTGAATGTGAGTTTAATTTTGAGGATCCTGCTTTTGCATGATTCTCAATATGGGAGCTTTAATGGCTTCTTTTCTGCGGAGCAGAAGGAAGAGGCGCTTGCTACCAAAATAACACGTCTCTCTTCCTCTGTTTCATCTTCTTCGTCTCTTACGATGGCTCAAGGCGACGAAGACAGGGTTATCAACCTCGATCAGTAAGTTCTTTTTTTTAATATTAATTAATTTGTCATTATTGGAAATAGTAGTATCAGTTTCCCTGTATGTTTAACATTTCTGGCACTGCAACCTACACTATTAGCAATTTTAGTGACGCTTTGGCGTAAGAGGTCATTTCATGTAGGCAGGAAACAGGGGTCAATGATGCTGTCTGTCAGTATGATTTCCTATAAATGCTCACAAATTAGATTTTTTTTTGTAAAACGTGTTTTAGTGATGATCAGCAATAGTTAGTAACTTTGTTGTTTTTAATAAATTAAGTGAAAAACTATTATAATAATGAGGAGAAAATTGTGGTTAACAACATCATCCTTGTTTATTGAGATTTTCCATGGTGCATGTTGAGAGCAGAGGTGGCTTTTCAGGGAAAGTGATGACATGTCGTGTGTGTGTTCCCAACCGTAGGTGGTGGTGGTACTACACATTTTGACGTTTTCACCACTGCCTCATCATTATGCTCATTCCATCTTGTGATTGTGGACCTCTCAAATTGCACAAATCAATGCGAAAGAAGAGCAAATAAACAACGTACATATTGGGTTTTCAGCTTTTAGTTTGCAGCAGCAAGTGGGATTCCTCCTCGGTGGTGCATAATAGCGCAACCCCACTATAGGCTTCGAACTAGGAAATAGAAATCAGAATAATAGATGCATTGCGTGTCGGTTCTTTTTGTGGGGGCCATGCTCTTCTGAGTGACCTTTGGGTGCATTGCATGTGACCCACTTTCTGCCATTTGGCGACATCTAATTATAATAATAATAATTTTTAAAAAAACACTAAAAAGCTTGTCTTTGAGCTATTGACTTCAAGATCTTTTATAAATTTTTAGAAGCACCATAGGCGGCCTAAGCTACCTGTAAATCAGACCTCTTTCTTGCTTTTCTTTTCTGGTGGACTCAATTGCGAAAGTGGGGTTGTCTGAAATCCAGCACCTTTGTGTCGTTTTGGTGGTCCTGTTTTAGAAGTCATATGTGCTGCAATAATGAAATGATCTCTTGGTCTTCATCTTTACCACGTAGCACAACAATTTAAAATGTGTCCAGCTGATGTGACCCGTGCATACGCATGTAATCATTGATCTCCTGATCACAGGGTCCCTCCATTGCCTGCTCTCCTCATGGCCCATTCCCAAATGGCAGCTGATGTCAGATTCTTTTCCGCTACTATTTACCATCATTTTTTTACTTGTTTTGAACTGTTTTTACCCTTCATGAATTGTAGCTTTTGTATCTAGTATCCTTGTTGAAATTTGCTATTTTGAATCACCCTGGATGAATAGAGTAGATACGGGATCATCCTTCATGTGCATCAACATGGTTTCTGACTTTTCTAGATTGAACACTCTCTAATTATATCTTTGTTGTATTTCATTGACATAATAATTACAGTGGCGATCCGACAATGTACGAAAGCTATTGGCAAAAGAAGGGGGATGAGACCACCGTTGTTATTCCTGGATGGCAGTTCATGAGCTACTTTTCGGATGCCACTGGACTTTGCTGGTTCTTAGAGCCTGAATTTGCAAAACAGATTGTCAGATTACACAATGTGGTGGGAAATGCAGTGACGGAGAACCGGCACATTGTTGTTGGGACGGGTTCAACGCAACTCTTCCAAGCTGCACTCTATGCACTGTCGCCTTGCGCTGAGGCAGAGCCCATTAGTGTGGTTTCAGCAGCCCCTTATTATTCTGTGAGTACATGAATTCTAGAAGAAATAATGCATATGCAATGTGTTAAGATATGTTTAACTTGACCTCAGTTGTGTTGATTACTTGCAGTCCTACCCTTTGATTACTGATTGCCTCAAGTCGAGGTTATATAAGTGGGCAGGTGATGCCCGGAGCTTTAGTAAAAATGGCCCTTACATTGAACTCGTTACCTCCCCTAACAATCCTGATGGATTCGCAAGGCGCTCTGTCGTCAACGGTAGTGAGGGGATATTAATTCATGATCTTGCCTATTATTGGCCACAATATACTCCGATATCCTCTCCGGCTAACTATGATTTGATGCTATTCACTGTGTCCAAGAGCACTGGTCATGCTGGGATGCGCATTGGGTAAGTTGTATATAATTGTTCTAATGAGAATTCTTTGGACGTTTGTGGTTAAATCATTAGACTTGCTCAAATATACATCTTTCAGGTGGGCTCTTGTTAAAGATGAGGATGTTGCAAGAAAAATGACAAAGTACATAGAGATCAACACCATTGGTGTGTCCAAGGATTCGCAGGTCAGAGCAGCCAAAGTTTTGAAAGTTATATCGGACAACAGTGAAGGACCAAACGAAGGCGATTCCTTCTTCGAGTTCAGCTACCGTGTTATGGCCAAGAGGTGGAAGCAATTGAGAGAGGCAGTGCAGCAGAGTGGGCTATTTAGCGTGTCAGACTTTCCTCCCCATCTCTGCATGTTTCTCAACAGGGTCTTCGAACCTCAACCTGGTAAGAGAAAGTGCATCCATTTGATACCCCAGGTCCTGTGGACTAACCTGAACTCTCTCCTTTGCAGCATTCGCATGGATAAAGTGCGAAGGAGATATCGAGGATTGCGAAAGCTTCCTTCGAGGGAAGAAAATCTTGACGAGGAGTGGGAAGCACTTTGGGGTTAGCCCTAAGTATGTCCGGATAAGTATGTTGGATCGAGACAAAAATCATGAAACCTTTGTACGAAGGTTGTCTACCATCCGATCCTGACATTGAAGACCCCTCTGTAAGCATAACAGAGGGAAATGGGGAGTTATAATGGTTTTGTATATTGGCCAGCAAAAGAAGTAATAGATTATTTTTCTTCATTAATCTATTTGAGAATGCTCTCATGCTCTTTGCAGTTCATGAAATCCAGCCCTGTACAAGGCTTAAGCTTCTCAACGGCACCACAAAATCTAGGGTAAGATTGATAGAGTTGCGTTATCCAAATTCTTGTTAAAAAAATAAAATATAAGTGGCAAAATAATGAAATTTATAAGGGCAAAGGTCAAACGTCAAAAGCCGCTGTAAATCCCTATTAAGCATAAATAGAGGTAAACGAATTTTTTTTTACATAATTTGAATTCAATATTAATAAATTTTTTTTCCTATTTGTGATTTTTTCTTAAAAAAATTTTCTTTCGTTTTTTTTACAATATTTCTTTTGTCGATCTACAATTTTAAACAGATAATTAAGAGGAACATTTTCTAAACATTAAATAACAACACTTGTAATGGTTTTATTTCATTCTTTTATGTTTCAATACTCTATATGACAACTACAAGTTATTTTTTTTGTAACTTTTTTATATTAGTTCTATTTTAATAAAAATTTCTTCAAATTATCCAAAATTATATAATCCTATACAGTGGATATATATCTCAAATTTCTATGGTTACTTTAGATTCAAATTTTAATCTAAAAAGCCTAAATTTCTTGAATTGACCTTTATATATTTTAAAATTCAACTGTTTTAATCATATATTAAAATTTTAACTTAGATAAAATTTTCAACTAAAATGAAGAAACGAGAATTTCCCATGGTAGAAGTTCAATGTTCTCCCTCCGTTTGATCAACATCCCTGTCTTAAAGCCTACTTTTCAGCAGTCAACAATACACGGGCGTAGTGGTTATAGTCTTCGACCATAAGAGAAATGCAACTGATTCTCTTTATAAGAGGAGATGTTTGTCAAGCACCTTCGTAAAGTATATGAGCTCTATGGTTTTAAAGATCGAAAACCAAAAGAAACGATTTTCACGGAAGACGAATGCAGTTCTCCCATCATTCTGACAACAAAGTTGAATGCAGAAACAGAGGAGTAGAGAAATGAAAGAACTATTTACATTTATTGATAGAAACTTGATAACATTATAAACTGTAATTTGATAATAACTTCAACCTGTCATCCACAAACAAGAGATCTTGTTTATTCATCTAAACAAGACACGCCAAACATGAAGACGCAGACTACCCTTTAGCATGTCAACAACAAAACCATTGAAGCTCTTTAACCAGAAATCTCAATGGCTTTGACGTCAGGTTTCTTCACTTCCACCTTAGGAACAGTAACTGTAAGAACTCCATTTTCCATTGAAGCCTTGACTTGATCCATCTTCACATTCTCCGGCAACCTAAACCTCCTCGAAAACTTCCCACTACTACGCTCCACACGGTGCCAGGTGTCGTTCTTGTCTTCCTTTTCTATTTTCCTCTCCCCACTGATTTGAAGCACCCTGTCATCTTCAATCTCCACTTTAACTTCTTCCTTCTTAAGCCCTGGAAGATCAGCCTTAAAGACGTGAGCTTCAGGGGTTTCCTTCCAGTCCATGCGGGCATTGACAAAAGCCGAGGTTTCTGGGGAACCTGTCGTCAGTGAACAACGGAACGGGAAGTCCTTGAAAGGATCCCATACATCAGGTGCGAAAGGATCGAAGACGCTGCTCCTTCGGTTACCAAAGAAACTCGGGATCATAGCCATTTCTCTTACCCAACCGAAACAATGATCAACGAAAAGCTGAGATAGAAAATGGAAACTGAAAGCTTTTGACCTCTGAGTGTTTCAGATAATCTGAATATATCTTCCTGATGCTAATGGACTATGTCATGTCGTGTATTTATAACAAGCTGAAGAGGAATCTAGTACTTTCCCCAACTTTCATGTTTGTCTTTTGGGCCTTAAATTTTAAATTATATTTCATGAACATTAAAGAAGGAGCGCGAATGATCCGCATTCTACTTCTGTTCGAATTGCGCCCCAGTTTACTTATTTACCATTTTTTATATTGAAATTACAGCATAATATTTTTAAAAGGAAAAAAATCCAAAGTGGAGCTTGCCATATATGTATAGGTGCCAAGAAAATTAAAATTAAATAGTACAAATTTAACAGTACAAATTGGGATGATGTACTGTACACTGTACAATTAAAACCCCTAAAATTTTGTTCTTATTAGCAAAGGGTTTTTTTTTATACAAATTCAAAAAGTTGATAAAATTTATATGCAATCAAAGTAAAATTCTACAGTATTTGGCATAGTAACCACAATGAATCATGATCATGGCATGGCAGCACCACCATTGTCAATGAATGGCACCTCGGGGATGCACTACCGCAAGAAGATGATGATGATGCATATGACCTTCTTCTGGGCAAGGACACCGAAATCCTCTTCTCGGGGTGGCCAGGCAGGTGTTTTGGTGGCGGCATGTATGCATTAGCCTTGATATTCATCTTTTTTCTTGCGTTCCTTGTTGAATGGATTTCTCATTCTCGGTTTATCAAGCTAGGTGGATCGAACAATGTGTGGGGTGGCGTGGTGCAAACATTGTTGCATGCCGTGCGGGTTGGTCTAGCTTATTTGGTAATGCTTGCTGTCATGTCCTTTAATGGTGGGATGTTTTTTATGGCGATTGCTGGTCATACATTAGGCTTTTTGTTGTTTGATAGTAGGGTTTTCAGGAGAAATATAGATATACTGTCTAATGAAAAACCATCTGATCTTCCTCCTATGAGCGGTTGATTATTCACATATTTGTATTGGATCCTTTTGTTTCAATTCCTGAATTAAATTCATATGTCATTGTAATACTTGTGAAATTTATAGCAATGTAGGATATGAAAAATGTTAAATTTGAGATCTAATGAATTCTATTTCTAAAAGACTAAAATGTATAAATGGTGAAATTGAGGTAAAATTTCAGTAATAACAGATAGTAGAGGGTCTATAATGTATGTAATTGAAATTGTTTTTAAAATCGAGGCTCAAAATTTAAAGATATAGTTATTTCGGTTTTAGGGAATAAATTAAATAAAATGTAAAACTTTAGGGGTTATCAAAATGAAATTGTATAGGTTCATGCATATCATGACATAACATTAAATTTTTTGGTATCGATGAATTGTTTAAAATAATTGTATAAATCAAGAATTGAATAAAAAAAAGAAATAATCGAGGAAAAGCTAAAATTATTGATTAGTTCTTAAATATCCAACTTGTTTATTGTTTTGACCAGTTAAGTTCATCCGGTATTTATAACTTAGATTATATGCATTTGAATTATATATATGTATGTTTAACTGAAAATTAAATTGGTTGTGAATTTATACAAAAGGTAAGAAATGAACTAAATTGAAAAGTGATGATTATATTTGCAATAGATGTCTATGTGAATTTATTAAAAGAAACAAATGGCATGCCAATAGGGTTTTGTGCACGTTAGTATTGGATTATTACAGATGATTATCGAGGTCTAACATTTGTTGTGGATATTCAAATACATGTGACGCAGTTTAGCTCGGACGAATAATTTGATTTTGTTTTAAAAGTTTAGCCCAAACGAATAATCTGACATGTATATATATTCAGCTTGGACAAATAATCGGATATGTCATTATAAAGGTTTAACCCGTACGTAGCTTCTTTCAATATATATGTACTGATATTCATAGAAAAAGTGCAGCAGAAATTTAATTGGTGACGAAGAGAGTGCAAACTTTAATTACTTGTTATTATATATATCCCAATAGAGAAGCTCCAAGTGATCACCATTTAAGACAAGGTGAAAGCAAAAACCCCTGGAGCCATCTCATACATTCGCTGCAGCCAAACCCTCACAAAACATTACATCCAATCCAATCCAATTAGAGATAAATAAATAAAAAAAAGTCTCCTACTGAGAACATTCGTCAGATCTTACAAATATATTTTATAAAGTTGCGTCTTATTTTAAGAAACTTAGCCAATTTACTTGTGTTATTCACCAATTTACTTGTCTTACCAACCAAAACCTTAAACCCTTAGTTTGTTAATGCAACGTTAGAAACATCATCTCCAGCCAAAGCAGCAGTGTTGGAAGAACACCATGGATCATCAGTGATAAACTGCATCCAAGAATCATCTTTATCTTCCTCTTCGATGAATGAAGAAGAGGAGGCTAAGGGAAGGTCTGGAGACATGGTATCGGAATCATTGATAACAGATTGGGAGCACTCCATCACTAGCATATTACACCGCCCTTGATCTTCTGTTTCCGAGCAGATGCCATTTTTCTTGAAGACACGACATAGTGCGTAAGAGTCCTGCCAGTAGATTACCATAATTTCGTTAGTTCATCATGCAGTTACTTCTAGGGATGTTTTGGAATAAAGAAGTGTATAGTAGCCGACACCTTGCGGTGTTAAAGCATATATGTGGGCAGGCTTCAATGGTTTCTCTTTATCATGGATACTTTAGAATCTACAGGTTTAGATGAGAGAGGCGAAAAGTTTAAAGTTGAAACAATAATAGCTTAGGATAATACTTTTGTCTTATTACGAAAGGCAAAGTGAAGGCAACTTTGAAGGATGTAATAAGAGACCCTAGCAAGCAAAGAATGTTCAGCACCCCTTTGATTCACTTATTTAAAGAAAATAAAATATTAATGGATAAAGCAAAAGTGTGTAATGCTCAAACTTCCCATGCAAGTCATGCATTTCCACGACGCAACATTTGATCAGTCCATTTCTCATTGGTCGATCTAATTATGATTTCACTCATCTCAAATCATGTGCTACGCCTTTCTTTACCTTTTCTCTTTTCTGCTTTGATGTAAAGAGGAATATATAAGAATAATTTTTTTTATGTCTTTCAGATAATGTAATTTTTTTATTTATAAGATATGATATTATTCATTGATGAGAAAATTTAAGTTGATTTCATGCATGTAGACACATATCCTACTCTAAATTGATTACGTATTTATATGGTTTTCTGTCCATGCAACTTCGCAGTAAAAAAGTTTGGCTAGCAATTATGCAAACTTATCTAATGAGCTCCTTAAAATCCGACCTAGGCCCAAATCTAATATGGGTTTGGGCCAATGATAATAATGATGCTAGCAGATAGTGAAAAACAAAAAAATAAAAAACATCGTATGTATTTCTTTTCAAGTGAAAATTAACATGGCAAGAAAGAATAAAGCATTTCGAATGATCAGTACATCCCCATCTGTGCTCATCGAAACATAATATCAATAATTAAAAAAAAAAAGGTCAAATGAGAGTGTTATTAATGTTACCAGTAATGCATTGCATAGAGCTTAGAGTTCAATGATTAAAATGTGGTTAAAATTGTAAGATGCACAAACTACCTGAATTCCACAGTAGTCTTCGCTCTCCTTATCGTCAAGACGGTATTCATGCATTACCCAGTCAGTCCTAATTCCTTGAGGAGCACGGCCTTTGTAGTAAACCAGCGTCTTCTTCATCCCAATAGCTCGATTTTGGGAAGCAACTCTCCTGTCCTTCCCAGTTGATTTCCAGTATCCTGCCCTTGTCGCTCTGTTTGTCCTGAATCCATTCGGGTATTTCCGATCTCGGGGTCCAAAGAAGTACCACTCCGGGTCTCTACTCGGCAATATTGATTTCTCTGCCATTCCATGAACCCAATTTAATGAAAAGTTCACTTTTTTTTCATTATAATTCAAACAAGGGAAAATCAAATCATGTTTCAGAAATGTAAAACCAACTTTTGTTAAGAACCAAAACTAGCACGGATTCATTGTTATAATGCCCAGACATCATCTGTGATACCATGGCATAGCTGCATTGCCCTATAGAAGATAGAGTAGCAGAAGAACAGGAAAAATTGAGCATTTCTATTCTCATCCTACGTGTATGATACATATATATATATATATATACACAAAAGCAAAAGCAAATGCAAAGAGGTAAAGAAGAGGAGACCTGCTAACTCCCATGGTTCACGTTTGTAGAGATCAACTTCGGGAATGATGTCGAGTTCAATTTCTTGGCCATTTATTTTCCTTTTGAGATAATAATTGACGAGCTCTTCATCAGTGGGATGAAATCTAAAACCAGGAGGTAATCCCACAGGTGCCATTTCCCTTTACCCTCTTCTTCAACCCACTGTCCCACTACTCCTTTGCAAATCCTTATCACTGCTACGATTTATCTTGTTATATAAAACGGTTCTACGTCACAGCTCCTTTTTTTTTTTTTCCTCTTTCCCCACTTTTTTCTTTAACAGATTCTTGGACAAACGTTTCTCGCAAGCTGTTATTAACATCTTTATATTATTATTTTCCGATTCCAGTAATTATTGTCTTAGCCAAATATTAAAGAATCCACGAATAACACTAATACGGGCCTTAATCATTGAAACTTTTAGTAACTAGCCTGCCATGCTGAGGATCCAAGCAAATAAGTTGGCAATGTCAAGAGAAGTTAGTGTAAAAATATGTGTTAATTCAACGTTGTGATTCCATTTAGGCATAATGTTTTATTTGATCCTTTAATTTTATAAAAAAATTATTTTAGTTTTATTTTTTTTTAACTCTTAAACTTGTATTGTTTGTCAAAACACCCAAAAATAGATGGAAAAAAATTAAGGCATAAGTGCAAAATTAGCTCTTAACGTTTGGTGGTTTTGTCACTTTGGCCCTTATCGTTTTTTTTGGATCATTTTCATACACAACCTTTGTTTTTTTTGTCAAATTGGTCATTTTTTAACGGTCTTGCTGACGTGACCGTTAATTGACTAACGGTGCTGACGTGGCAAAAAAATTCCCATGTGGACACTGCCACGTATGCAACTGCTGACGTGGCGTATAAGACAAAATAGTGCCACGTCAGCAACTGCATATGTGGACTTGCTTAGGTGGAAAAAAATTTTGCCACGTCAGCATCGTTAGTCAACTAACGGTCACGTCAGCAAAACCGTTAAAAAATGAGCAATTTGACCAAAAAAACAAATGTTGTGTATGAAAATGACCAAAAAAAATCGATAAGGGTCAAAGTGACAAAATTACCAAACGTTAGGGGCTAATTTTGCACTTATGCCAAAAATTAATGTTTGTTAACTTTACTACCATGACATACAAATGTCATACGCTTGAAAATGTGCACTTCAAAATGTAAAGTTTATTTAGAGTTAATTTACCATTTGGTATGCTCAGGGTATCATTTGGTATGATTTGGACACTTGAAAATGTGCATTTAAAGTTAATTTACCATAGAGTCTTGAGACAGGTTGTACATGTCTCAAGACCATAAGAACAAATTTTACTTTATGTTCAACTTATATGCTTATTGTCTCGAGACTTGTTAAGCTAGTCTTGAGACAATCCTATTAAAGTCTCAACACAGATGACCTTTGTCTCGAGATAAGTAAAATCTGAAGATAAATCAATTTTTCCTTGTTCCAAGTCTCGAGACAAGGAGACAAGAGTCTTTTGTCTCGAGACATCAAAAAATCGAAGCTAAATTAAGAAAATAGGGGAAGTTGGTCTTGGGATCTAGTCTTGAGACATATAAAACCATGTCTTGAGACAATAAAATTTTGAAACAAAAATGCCTAAAATAATTTGAAGCTTGTCTCCAGACAAGAAGTCATTTGTCTGGAGACACATAATTGAAAGTTGATAATGGAGTTAGAATTTGAATTTCAACTCTTAAATTGATTTAGTATCATCTTATAACTCGATGAATTAGCTTAATTCACTCAATGAATTTGAAAATTATTAGGATAATCTTATTGATATGAATGATCTTGTGTTTCAAATAAAATGATTGAAAGAAGTAAATTAACTTGAGTTGCTTCAACAACGTAATGTGATATCACACATTTGAATCCAACAATCGAGTCGGGTGTGGGGGGTTACAACATCTCTACTTAAAAGCTTTGAAATGATGAGTTAGATGTTGTGCTTGTGCAAATCATGTTACAAATGATTAATTTTGTGATATGATTATATATACTTGGTTTATAAGCATTGATATCTTGATATTTGACTATGATAATATATGTTATGATAATAATTATAATGATACTGCCCCATTATATGATGTTGGATGTAATTCGGGTGTAGTTGGCATGCAATAAAGTCATTACTAGTGATTTTATTTAGTCCCAATTTCTCGAAGGTCATAAGTAGTCTCAATTCCTAGAGGGTTGTGGACATATATTAATATACATATTAGTAGCTCCAATCTCCAAAGGATCGTGAGCAGTCCCAATTTTCAGAGTATCGTGGACTTACTTTGACATATAGATTCGCATATCAGTTTTAGTGTCAACATTCAGTCAATAGAGACTAAATTGAATAAGGAATGAAAAGTAATATTGATTAAAATGTTATATGTTTGAATAGGCATTAATGCTGAATAATGGACTATGAAGTGAAATAACCGAATACCGGGAAATGAGACAAATTGAGAAATTGACGCTAAAGCATACTTGTAGAATCTTGTAAAATGTTGTAATTATAATTATATATGTGCAAACATGTTTTATGCTTAACTCATTTACAATTGTATTAATTTCGAATTATATTAGCTTTATTGAGTATTCAATGCACATATTTGTTTGTCTTCGTGTGTAGATACAAATTAGACTTACCGGTAGAACGTAGGACCATCAAGCATCCAAAGCTCGACAACTCAACTCAGCTCGGTTAAATCTTGTGTTACTTGTCTATAAAGTTAGTTAATTGCATGTTCCTAGATTGAGTCATTCGATGAGATGCTACTTTGGATGTTTGATGCCTTGAATTATGATAAACTTATCAATTTTCCTTGATAAATTGTTAATACTTGATGTTCATAATATAAATTGAAATGAAAATTAGTTCGAATTGCTTCGATAATGAATGTGGCATCATGCATTCGGATCCGACAACTAAACCGAATGTGGGGTGTCACATATATATTTAAATTATTTAACATGCTCTCAAAAAAATAATTTTACATTATGATAATTCTATTATTAAAAGTAATTTTATATTCCATGAACCAAATATCACTAAAAAGTAACCTCAATCAAAACTGTAGTAATAACTACAATAATAATGAGAAAATACATACAAGAATGATGATGGTGATAAAACTATAACAAAAATAAACATAAACAATGATGTCAGATTAGGGTTTGAGTTCTATTGTGTAATTTATGTGTGGATTCGTTTCTGAATTTGTTCTAATCATTTAATTAGCTTAAGTTGAATTAGTTATTTAATTCAATAATTATTTTTTATTAAAAATTTAACATTAAAAAACACTAAATTACTAAGGGCAACAGCAACAATAATACCACCAAAGTAATAATCACAATAGGCAGTCTGATGGAAAATCAAAGTTAAAAGATTATACCCAAAACTAAATGATTGGGCCCAATGAACAGAAAGCCCAAATGAAAGGCTTGTGCTGGGTGGAGTAGTTGAGCCGAAAGGTAGGCTGCAGCACAGACATGCTCTCTACTCGTTCTTTTGATCTCACATGTTTGCTTAACATCATCTGTTTTTAGCTTTGCAGAAGTTATATATACTCTGACAGAATATTGCGATTTTAGTTGGTCAAATTTCTTTGAATGTTTTTGTTATCGAACGGGTGGTTGAATAGGTTAAACTATCAATTCTTAATCTCTACGATTCAAATTAAATAAATTATTTAAAAATATATATATTAAAAATTATAAAATTTGGTTCAACCATTCATTTAACCTAATATTCCGGATTAATATATTGACCAATTTCCAATCCAATTAATCAAATCTAGTTTCAAGTACCTTGATTTCCTCCCATTAGTTAGTAATAATTAATTTTATATGTATCTATTCATCTATCTTCACCCGCACCATTATTTATGATGGAGTAGTGAAAACCACAAAATATGAAAGAGTTATTAAATGGAATAAAACAAGATTTCATGATATTTCACATTTAAAGTTCAATTTAAAATGGGTTTGGATGGACAACTGAAGCTGAATATCGAAGCCTAGCTAATGCTACATCAGAGCTGGCTTGGTTTCAGTCATTACTACAAGAGATTGGAGTGAAGCCTGTAGGGGAGCCAATGATTTGGTGTGATAATGTTAGTGTTGTTCATTGGCAGCAAATCCAGTTCTTCATGCACGAGCAAAGCACATTGAGATTGATGTTCATTTTGTGCGTGATAAGGTGTTACAAGGTCTCTTGCAAGTTAATTTTGTTCCTGGGAGTGACCAAGTTGCTGATATACTTACTAAGCCTCTGACTGTTAGGAGTTTTCAGCGGTTTAGAGATCAATTGAGTGTTGTCTCATTTGCTGTGTTTGAAAAAGAAAGCAGGGGGAATATTAGGTAGTTAACTAGTTATTAGCAGTTGTTAGCAGTTAGCAGATTAATTAAAGAAGCAGTTATGTTCAATTAAGGTCTCTATGCTGTATATAAGGTCTGCTAATGTATTGTGTGTGAATCAATGAAGTTAGAATGATATAGTTCATCATTCTTTATGCTGTTATCTGCTGATATTAGTGTAAAAGCAGCGGTGACGATGATATTAAATATTATAACGATATTGTAGTGTGAGACAAAAAGTAAACTAAACGCACCGCACTGCCCATTCAAACCACATGCGAAAAAACATTTCTTTTGTTGCCTTTGGGCTTTGTCCTATATATCTACAGACCTTCCTTAGCAATAGGCAATAGCATAAATAATATCCACTCACACACTATATTGAAGGTGAATGGCAAACACATTATACTGCCTTCTCTCGCTTTTCAACTCATGATCTCAACTTGTCGTTAAAAAAATTCACCTAATAACATTACTGTCGGTAATGGGGTGGTATAAATGTCTATGGTCTTTCATCATAGATTAACACTGCTCCATTCTAATGTATCTTTGCTTCTTTGCATGAAGCTAACGACAAGCAACCTTTTCTCCAAAATCAAGGGCCCTCAATCAAAAGGAAATGTATGCCAAACTATTCTTGTCTATTGTTTCACATAGTCTATTATGGTAATCATTTTGAGAGGAATGATTAAAAGGTGGAAGACAATGACTCGGTCGACTCCCACTCTCCGCCCTCCGCCGTGATTGGCTCGTGTGGTCGAACAGCCACCTGCACTCTCGCTAATTCCAAACAGCACGTGGGGTGCGGGGCTTACCACTCATGCAAACCATCAATATAAACCCTATTTTTTTTTAAAAAAAACAAACGCTTATTTTCAATATTATTTTTTTTATATGAATCATATCAAATCCCTAAATAAAGGGTAAAAATCTTTGCTCACCGAATTGAAAGTTTACTTAGAGGACATTGAATTTCGTACCTTTCGACCCATCGATATAAGCGAAATTTGATGAATTTTAAGTATTATTGGCAATTCTAGTCTTCCTTTTGTGTTAAAGCATTGATTCAGGTGGGAGAAGTTTGTTAATGAAGGGAGACAGAGTAGGTTTTAGCTAGGTCCTTAAAGGTCTCCAGCACAATTTGGTGTGGTTTTTCTTAGGCTTTTATTTTTCCTAAAAAAGTTTGCATCTTAATTTAATAATTCTTTCTGGATTTGTTGAGATATATTATTATGATTACCAAAAGGAAGATGTGGTTAGTTGGCTTAGTTATTTGCATCTGCCTAAGGTCTCAATCATGTCATTTACTCTAATTTCGTGGAGTTTGAAGTCAACTATTACGGTTGAAGTGTTTCTTTCTTAGTGCAAAAACATCCTAATCTTTGACATATTTCATATTTGTTAGATACCCCTGTTGACATTATCACCTCTTTTTCTCTATTTTTTAAGATATTTCTTCAACCCTAATCCTCTAAATTCATCATCCCTTAATCCTATCCATAATTTAATAGGTAAACTATTAAAATAGTCATTTTTATTTGTCTCGGATTACACTTTAGTTATTTATGTTTGAAATGTTACATTTTAATCACTTAGCTATCGTGTTATAACATTTTAATTACTGAGTCACGTTAAATCTTTATTTCAAACAAAAATTTTAAGTTAAATTATGCAATTGATCTCTATATTTTTTATTTTCAATTTTTTTACGTTCAATTTGATATTCGAATCCAATAATAAGACCGACCGACAAAACAAATGATATAGACAGACAGGAGATGGACGTGAGGAGCTATCTTAGAGACATTTTTAGAGAGATGGATCGGCGTTACTGTCAACTTATCAAATGCTCATTTCTGTTATGGAGATTTCCATTCTCTTACCGACTACAGACCAATATCAAATCAACACGATCCAATTATCAACTAACCTTATATATATATATATATATATATGGTGTATAGTATATACTATAATTTTGAATTATATATATATAAGAAGGAAGCCTGGCGTCATAGAATCCGCAGCAGTTAAACAAAATCGGTGCCCTTTTGTTTGACTGCCGTGTTTTTCGGGCGGGGATAATGGGCAAGAACTAAGAATCCAAACATGCCTTTGAATTTGATTGCAGCCAAGCGTGCATATTTTTCAACCATGGGCAGCGCAATCAAATGTTTTTCTTTTTGTCTGGTCCCTTTCCCTTTTAACACTTGTTTTGGGCATGGCATGTGTGTGTAAGAATGAAGCCAAAGAATGGAATGTGAAGCAACCAAGATAAGTTGCACTGTAGTGGGTGGTGTCTGCAGGTTGGGAAACCAATGGGACCCTCTGGCTTTGCCATGTTACAAATTCCATCGTTGAGGAGTCAACTTCATTGCTCTCTTTTACACCTTCAACTTCCCAACATCCCCCATCATTTCTCAAAGTGAAGGATAGTAATTTTGCCTATTGGAGACCAAAAGGAGACACAGGCACCACTTTTGTCTGAAATTTAATCTACTTTTCCCCCTTTTTGTTGGTAGTAAAACGTAGAAATGCGTTACTGCTGTCCAAAAATCATTACTGGTTATCGATTGAATATGTTCTGTGCACATGTGAATCTGATACATAATCAATTCCATCAAAACCTGTAGCTTTTAAAATGGGTTTTGTTTTTCATGGTAATAAACCAGGGTTTAGCATTAACCTTTCAACGTTGAAATCATATATAATATGAAACTTACTTCTAATTCTTATTACAGTATGACTGTACGTATCAATATTCAAAGAGTAATAAAAGAAAAGATTGATAAGACGTGTCGAGTACATTAAAAAGGACACTGGATTTGGATCGGCAATGATTAGAGTTATCCTTTTTACCTGTGGAAGGGAACATACGTGTTCAATTGGCTCGACCTATACTTGCCTTTATCTCAAAATGAGTGAGTCCAAAGCCAACAAAACGCACGACAATACAAAATCAATCACCCACCTAGGCTAGACAAACAGCCTCCAAAAGTTACTTTTCCAGTAGTAAAGTTGAGTCATTGTTAAGCGATATGGCTTCTTTGTTTTCCACTTATGCTCTTCTTCCCTTTGGTCACCTGGGTGAGTCTCCTGTTTGAAGAACAAAAATATCTCAATTTTTAAAAAAAACCCATGATTTTCTGACTTAATGGGTAGATTATGATCTTATCAGATACCCCAACAACTCAATTGGAAAAAAATTAAAAATCGTGAGTCAAAATTGGGTATGTCATCACTAGGTTTTCTAGACCTCATAACATAAGGCATAGCAAAGTTGACCAATACGAAACCAATCATTATTCCAATGAAAAACGAAGGGAACTTACAAATCAATGTTGTTTAATTGTGGAGAGTAGAAAGTTAGTGTAGTGGGAAAGAAAGTCCTGAAGGGTTGGGTATACAAACTATGTGTAGTATATATATGTTGGTTGTAGCTATCGTGTTGCCTTGTTGCTTTGAGATTCTGAGCTTAAACTGTGGCACCCTCATGAAGGAAACACTGAGGTACTTAGCAGGCATTGTAGGCCCCAGTGGTTATGGCTCTAAATCAACAGCTGAACAGGTTGCACACAGTTGTTCTTACTTGGTCGACTCTCAACGTCTAACGGCTATTATCACTGGTTAGTATTGTTAAAAAGAAAGAAAACCAATGAATTGAACTCTTTTGTGTTAATGTTGTGTTTTTGTACAATAATGAATGGAAGAAGATGGGTTGTGTTGAAGGGGCGACGTCGGGCATCGGAGCAGAGACAGCCCGAGCGGTGGCGAAGAGAGGAGTGAGAGTGGTGATACCAGCGAGGGATATAAAGAAGGCGGCTGAATTGAAGGAGAGAATTCGGAAGGATAATCCAAATGCAGAGGTTATATTATGCGAGATTGATCTTAGTTCTTTGGCTTCAGTGAAGAGATTCTGCAATGAGTTCCTGGCTCTAGGGCTGCCCCTTAACATCCTCATGTCCGTACATTACATCCTTCGCAATTCCTTACAATCAATTTCTTTCCAACAATTTATACATTATTATGTAAGATCATGATTTTGCAGAAACAATGCTGGGATATTCTCTCAGAATTTGGAGTTTTCCGAGGACAAATTTGAGATGACATTTGCAACAAATTACCTTGGTAATGTATTCTTTCTGCAATATATGTATATTTTTTTAATAGGTCAAATAGGTCGATTTTTTAATATTTAGGATAATTGGTAAGCGTTTCTAGTTAAATGAAATTTTGTTGACATGTAAAAAAAATCTGCTCAACTGTCAACTATACAAAAAATTTACTTAATTGAACGAATTTTATTATCAACTGTCATTTATTTGTAAAAATAATTAATTATCATTAGTAGATTTGGGGTCCCCTTCAAAGGAATCACCAAATCCAGGCCAATCCTCTCAGGTTGAAGATTTTCTCTCCCCCCCCCCCCAAACACCCACCTAATTTCTTTTATAAAAAGAAAATAAAATCTAAAATTTCTGGCCCACTCCTTAATCCATGGGATTTCTTTTATTTGTAAAATTTTGTTATAAAAAGACAAAAGAATTAATCTTTTTTTTTATACAGCAACCCCAAAATTATTTTCATTCTACTTAGGAATTTACAATGTTTATCACATGTCATTTTGCTTATCTTTGCGAGATTTAAAAATTCCCATTGACAATGGGTTAGAATTTTTGTTCTTTATTGATCACATGACAACAATTGAAGAATTAGAGTGTATAGATAGAAACATGTGTGAATGAAATGAGATCACATTGTTAGTCAACATAACATTGAATTAATGTTTGATGTAAATTTGGTAATGGCAGGACATTATTTATTGACAGAAATGTTGATTGAAAAGATGATAGAAACAGCAGAGCAGACAGGCATCCAAGGAAGAATCATAAACCTTTCTTCTGTAATTCACAGCTGGGTTGGAAGAGACTGTTTCCACTTCAACCAAATGCTCCACCCTATCAAGTACTTCAACCTAACCACATCAAAACATCTCTCCATTACGACTTTTATTTAATGCTATATTGCTGGTGTTGCACTTGCAGCTATAATGGCACACGTGCTTATGCCCAATCCAAACTAGCAACCATCTTGCATGCCAAGGAAATAGCCAAACAGCTCAAGGTAACTCTCTAATCTGTCTATCATCCTATTCTCTGAGCCTCTAACACGATTCTTGATTTCATTTTTGTACAAAATTTGCAGGCTAAAAATGCAAATGTAACTATTAATGCCGTACACCCAGGAATCGTAAAGACTGGAATTTTCAGAGCGCATAAGGGCTTTATTACAGGCAAGAATCTCCACTTTCTTGTAATAGAGAAAATATAACACATTAACCTGATTTCTGTTCATCTCTAAATATACAGATTCTCTTTTTTTTATTGCCTCCAAGTTGCTCAAGTCTACATCTCAGGTTTGTCTTTCTCTACATCTTACAGTCTGCTTTTATGACGCCAAACTAGAAAGAAGAAGAAGAGGCTTTTCATCATTTATTTCTTTTGCATTGTATGATATATATAATGTGAAATAATACAGGGTGCATCCACTAGCTGCTATGTAGCACTGAGCCCACAAGTAGAAGGGATGAGCGGGAAATACCTTGTAGACTGCAATGAGAGCAACTGCTCAGCCTTAGCCAATGACGAATCGGAGGCACGAAGGCTTTGGAGGCAGACCCGAGCTTTGATCCATCGACGTTTGTATCAAACACCTTGTTAGATTCGCTAAAATCCTCAACTTGTACATAAATGTTGATGATGCAAGAATTGTCCGACTGTGGGAACTATCTGTTTCGAAGGTGAAGACCATCACAATGTTGTCCGGAGGAAGGTGGTATTTCATATTTGTCATATATAACTACAATCAATCATCAACAATGAATAATTCTAAGCATTATCCCTTGTAAATGGAAAATACATTTTTCAAGATTATTTGTGTATTACATCATAAAGAGTGCTTTTCAATTAACCCTTATTTACTCAATTATACGAATTACGTTGTATTATCGGAACCTTCAATTATTTACTCTTATTTACATTGTATCACTCCAAGCTTTGGAAAAATTGTCAATACCATAAAACAAAATTCACAGATAATAGACAACTATTTACACAGTTAAACCTTATTTAAAGATAAATTTTGAATTTTAATAATAATTTTTTATTCCATTTGAAAAAAGAATTACAAATTAATTATAGGTAAAAAATTATCGACAAAAAACAGGACTCTTTTCAATTTTTGCTCATAATGTATTACAATAATATTGGGGTATTGAAATTGTACAGTATTAGAGTTGTTGTGTGAGACCATGTTGGGAATGCTGTCGATAATTGTTTCGACGTAGTAACGACTTCATCCATCAAGTCAAATTGGATTGCCTAAATGTTATTGCATGCCTCAACTCATCCAATTCTTCTGAAAACACCGATAAGGGTATATATCGATATTAATGTATTTTAGTGCATTGTCTTCAGTTTGTTAATATTTTTAAATATTTTAATATATTTATAATTTAATTTTAATTCTTTTAATAAATTATATATTATATATACATGTAAATATATCTCAATAATAACCTATAAAAATATTTATATGTAAATATAAATTTTAAAATTATTAATTAGGTTCATTAAATTAATTTATTAATTATATTTAATTTTAAATGTATTTATAAAAAAAATTAAAAGTTAAGTTTAAAGTATTAAAATTTTGTACCAATTTATATAGGTATGCACTAATATAAATCGCTATTGGCCGAAACAAACCTAAACACCGCAAAAAAAACACCAAATACTTAATTGAAATAGAATCTATAGTACTTGGTATTAGTGGTGAATTAAAACGATACATCCCAACAGGTATGATCAACATCGATATCATACCGACTACCATGATTCATTCTCCTTTGTCCCTAAAGAGGATAGCAAAGCACGGGTGTAAAACCCACTAACCAACTACTAAGAAAATAAAATAAGGATCAAATGTTTACCAGGCAATTATATTATTACGAACTTTAAGCTCACGAAGAAATTTAATGAAGTTCACGAAGAAAGCAAATATAATAATTGACAAGCTCAGATATTTGGATATCTGATATACACATTTCCTAATTTCCTCTAGTAAAAGAATATATAAACCTAGATCCCTAAAGTTAAAATGAATGATATTGCCAATCATCTAGACAATTGGAATTGTAAAATGGTATGATACAATCAAAATATTAACACTTACCACTGCTATAAGCTTTTAGAAATCATCAGCTCGATCTATCAGGTTAGTGGCACAACTTGGTATGATCAGGTACTTCATTCTGGTCTACCTAAGGTCCATAAAATTTGTGGGTAGTTTTTATGCCTTGCGGGTGAACTGCAGAACAGGCTAGTAATACATTAAATATCAGCTGCTGAAGAATGATGATACGTTAGATGCCCCCAAGCAGCCTTAATTTCTTTACCTGCCTTATTTTCCAATATCTTGAGTTAGAAATGTTCTTTATCATATAGTTTACATGTAGGAAAAAGAATAACATACGTCGTCATTCGTACAAACGCCTAGCCCCATGATCCTACAGATTCCTTTTTAATCTACATAATTCATGAACTTCCCCGTTTGCTAAAGGAGGTAAGGGAGCCTAGGTTTTGTAACGAAATCTAAAAAACAAAAAGGGAACACTCACTTCATCCATAAAATAACACCCATATCCAGCCCAGAAGGATGAAAACCAATGGATAAACATATTACTTCAAGACAGAAGTTCCTTGAAAACAATATGTAAGACACACTTTCAACCGTAAAGCATGAGAAATCTTGTAGGAAAGCAAGGCAAGGAAACCAGGCCAAGTTTGACAGTCCATACTCTAGACCTCAAACTCCATCCCAGCCAGATCCAACGTACCACAATCACCATACATTGACAAATTTTAGAGCATCCAAGGTGTTATGGAAAAAACTTGCTGTTTTGTTAGCAATGCACCAGACTTTTAACTTTTTTCCCAGGTTGCTTGCAAGTAGGAAACCTGGCTATCCAAATCCTTTACCTTTGGCTACTATCCCCGGACATATTCTTCAAAGAAAACAACACTAGAGCTGTTCTACTCATAACCTGGTGCCAAACAGATACAAAGCTATGTGCTACAGTCAGCGAAAAGTAAAAACCTGGCAGACAATATGGAAGTTAGGAAATAATACCTGAAGCAGAGGAGGCCGACAATAAATTATTTAATTTGGCTTCTTGGAATATCTATTGAATCTTCCATCACAAAGTTTATTATTCAATTGTCTTGGCTGGAGATTTACTTCTATAGTTGACTTCCTCAGCTTGCCTATTTACTTCTTGAAGTGGCACGCGGTGCTCATTTTTCTTCGTGGAAGATTCACTTGTATCAGTTGAAACTGACAAAGCTGGACCGGACATAGAGATTGCAGAAGAGCCCTGATGAAAACTTGTGGATTGAGGCAGCAATCCTGATTAATCATAAATTATGGAAGAATTTTGTTAAGATTCAACAGAAAAAGAACTATCCCTTTGAATTGAGCAATGTCAAATTTAAGCATCCTGCATGCAGGATAAAATAGTACAAAAAAATCATACCAAGAGATGCCGCTTCTTGAAACTTTTCTCTCATGATTCTAACAAATTTGAATAAGCCATTTGTTCTGTTCAACTCATTAATCAACTCTCCGATGCCATTCAAGGGTGGATCGCAATCCAACACTTAAGATCATGAGAAGAAAAGAAATAAATAATAATACCCGTTCAGAATAGAACCACCACATAAGGATATTACTTACAGGAGTAGGCATCATTTGCATGTCGAATGGTCAAAGAATATTCTTGCTTTGGATTTTCTATGTTCATATCATTGAATGTGAACTTCACTCCTAGAAAAAAAAAGGGCCAGTGAGAATGTAGCAGCGGAGGAATCAAAGGGATTCTAAGCAAAGTTATTAGTACCCTTCCAATGGAGGTATTATTTTTGTTCTGGTACTATTAAGTACAAATACCAATTTGTTTTCGTTTACTGGATCAGATTTATCAATATTTTTTATATATAATCTAGTGTCTTAATAAAATATATTATATATGCAAATATTCCTCAATTACATATGTAAAAATATATTTTTATGCAAATATAAAATATAAAATTATTAATTTGGTTCAATAACTTAATTTAATAATCGTATTTTATTTTTAAATGTAATTATAAAAATAAATAAAAATGGTTAAAAATTAGAAAAAATGGTTTAAAATATCAAAATCATGTATCAATTAGAACTGCTGCCTTGCAAGGTATATGTCATCGGTCCAAATGGACCGAAACACAATAAAATTTTGTTTAAAACAAAGTTTATACTAATTCGTACCGGTTAAGTCTAAAACCTACATATTGGCCGGTACTAGTATTGGTACGATACCGGCAACCATGATTTTATATGTCAAGCAACAAAACTACCTCCCTTACCATGACCACCTTCGATCTGAAAACCAAGAACCCGGTTGTACCATGAAATAGCTTCATGGATTTCACCGTTTTCTTTGATTTCATGCCTCATCTTCTCAAATTTAGCCAAAGCTGTGGGTAATACCATAAAGAGAGAAAGAAAGCACAAAATAAGCAGTAAATTCGGAGAGCTATTGCGATATAGAGGTTATGCTAATAATTAAACAAATTTACAAGAAACTATTTAAAAGGAAAACATCATTAATTTATTCCAGTAAATTATAGCACAAGCAATACGTTTTCTGGTAATTGCTCTCTGCGGAGCAGGTTAATTGGACTATCTAAAGAGCATGATGATCCAAAATAACTGCATTAGGAGAGCTCCAAATACCACAACTATTCCTTGACACTCATAGGTTGTACAGATTCAGACTACCAATACTTGCATAAGAAATCAGAGGCAAAAGAATCAAGACAACAAAATTGTACAAATACAGACTTCAGTAAAGAAGGGAGGGAAGAAAGCAGGTTCATCAACGAACGGAGACTTAGTAGTACGATTGCAGTGCCAATATATCCACAGCAGCCTAAATATCATGTGTCTTCACCAAGATCACAATGCATGAAATGCATTATCCATTATAAAAAGAACCCCCCCCCCCCCAATAATATTCTCATAGCTCTAGTCCCACATAACTAGCATAAAAGAATAACAATGACAAAGTGCATCATGAAAGCTCTATAATTAGAAAGTGAAATGCAAAACTATAGTTTGTGAACCACAAACATTAAACCATCGTACAAGAGTATACAATTACCTAGAGATTCTTGACATATAATTGATTCGTACTCATCCCTCCTAGCTTTTTGTACTTGGAAGGTCCTTTTAAATTCTTCTACTCTAGCTTTTATAGCAGATATTGAGTCCCTCGTAGCCATCTGCTTTGCCTCTTTACGGGTCTTCGCTATACAGCAACATGTTGAAAAAACATTTATAAACCATTTAAAAACCACCATAACTTCCGCTTTCTATTTTCAAATTCATAATAAATTGATATAAATTCAAATCCAAGAAACAAGGTGAAAATAGAAAAGCAATGCTACCTGCTAAAACTTTGACAAGCTCATCCTCGGCTTCTCTTAAATTAGCTTTCAATTTTGCGAGTTTAAATGTGACATAGCATAACAAGACAATCCCCGATATTTAGATAAAGAGAAGACACCATAAAACCAGAAGAAGTTAGATTAATGACCATGAGCTTGAGCAGCATCCTGCGCCAGGGCCTTGAAGAAATGAAGAGAAGTGGGAAACAAGGCCGTAAAAGAATCTAGGTGCTGTTGATGGACCGGAACCTCTCTGTCGCAGATGGATCTCAGGAACTCCATTTTCGTCTTCGGAGATTGCGCTGTTTCGATCTCCATTTGCGAGAGGGGCCTTTGATTTGAATGAAAGTAAAGGGGATCGGTATTAGTTTTAGCCCGCCAATTTCTTTTTCCTTCTTTTATTTTATTTTGCTTGCTTTATCAACTGTTATTCAGATTATTTAACGATAGTTGATCAGCATGACGGAAAATTTCATACTACGCCTTTGAGACAAAGACACGTGGATATTCAAATATTTTATGGCTTAATATAACATTTGGTACCTGAACTTGACACTTTTTCCTAATTTTGTACATAAACTTTTTTGGACTCAATTTGGTACCTGAACTTGAATTTTTTTCCTAATTTGGTACCTAAGCTTTTTTTAAGATTCAATTTGGTACATAAATTTATTAAATATTATAAAAAGTACACAAAATAATAACGGTGTTGAAAATTTTTTATTATGCTACAAAAATATCGTCAATTTTAGAGAAAATTCATGTTTAAAATAAGTATTGAGATATGTTTAACGAATTAATGTTAAAAAAAATTAGGTATCAAATTAGGAAAAAGAGTCAAGTTTAGGTACTAAATTGGACCCCAAAAAATTTAACTACTTAAGAAAAAGTATCAAGTTTGAGTACCAAATTGGACCAAAAAACAAAGTTTAGGTACCAAATGTTATATTAAACCATATTTTATTTAGTTATATATCTTTTTGGATTGAGTAATTGGGTTGTAATTATAAAGAATTGTAATGTTTTTTTGTGAGTTACAATAGGGCAAAGTCCAAATAACAAACGCGACTAGCGCGACTCAAATTCAGGCCATACTTGAGACGGTGAACACCCTTAACCATCAGCCATCACATGGGGTTCAAAGAATTGTAATTTTCTAAATGTGTTTGGTTGATAAGGTTTAATTATGTCGTAATTCTTTCTATTATATTTCGTAGTATAAATTGTAATTACACAGTTACATACTTTATATTTTGAAAAAAATATTAATTTCTGTAAAAAAATATTAATACAATAAAAAATTAATAAATGCAAAAATCAAAATCAAAACCTCATATGTATTATGTTAGTCCAAAAAAACTCAGGATAATACAATTATTAATAAAAATAACAAAAAAATATTATATGCAATTTTATTTAATTCTTCTAATGTACCATATTTATTGAGATATTCCCTCTTTAATATTTAACATGAACTCCTTATCATTATATATTGGTCATTAACTGAGTTCATTGTCGTTTGAATTCGTATTATTAATATTATTAAGATCTCCTTTTTCCATGTATTATTCGAAGTAAGCATCATCTCAATTTTATAAATGAAGTTATGAAGTATTTAATATGCTATTACGATCCAACCTTTTTATGTTACAATAAGGTGGTAGTGTTAACATGTGAAATATTTTTTAGAACAATAAATGTCCTCTCACCCGTATTTCAAAGCATTGAATACCTCAAATTAAATAGTTTGCGAGCTATATTTGATGCTCATGTCTGGCTCCATTATCTCAAGAGATATCATACCTCACAATATAGTGTGAGAAAACCAATTGTATTTGCATAATTAACATCTGTCATATAATATTTGGGTTCACAATGTCGATATGTTGTAATTTGATATGTCAAATTAGACTAATTGTGTCACTAATGAGTTTGTTCTTAAGTAATTTATGGGTCTTTTTATTAGTTTAGCTCAATTTTAGATTTCCAAATTAACAAGTGTAAAGACCTCTTTTTACTCAATTTTAGATCCAAATTGACCAATCGTGTTATTGAGGACCCTAACATCTGATTGAATGTTGTAGGTACTTAACGGTGGCCCAAGCTCGAAATACATATAATTCAAGGCTATATCATGAGTTAATCCTAGTCCTATTTAAGGGTCGGGTTATCCACCCAAACTCGAAAGTCTATGGTTTTAGACAAAAAAAAATAGTTTCCTTTAAAATATGGGTAAAACTTAGGCTCAAACATTCAAAATCCAATCTTAGTCCAACCTAATCATTTTTCTAAGTTTATAATATACTACATCATATTATTTTTATATGTTATGTAATTTATAACACTAAAAAATAAATCTGTAGTAATAAATAATATTATCATGTAAGCATTAAAAAAATTAAGTTACATATATCTAAAATTTTAAATAATTACAAAATACAAAATCATTAAATATTAAACTATAAGTAATATAAATATTTTAAAAATAATAATATAAGCAAGATTAAAATGAATTTAAGTTAACTATTTATTAATATGTGCAGGTTTTGGATAAAATTTTAACCGTTTTATGTTCTCTGCTGGTGGTTTCATCTTCCCATTAAACCGAGATATTTTTCCTGTGTGCTTTATTTTATTGGTTGCTCTTTATTGTTATGGTTGGCTTTTATTACTAGTTTGTTGTACTAACATATTTTATTGAGGTGTTTGTTTTCTTTTGATTAATAATAATTTTGCCTCGGTATTTTTTTAAAAAAAAATATCATGCTTAAATCCGACATGAATCTGATCTGATCCGACCCATAAATAAATTTAATTAAACCTATTTAATTTTACCAATCTTTATTTTTCTTTTATTAAAATATGTCATAAATTTATGTCTTCTTTATAAATTAAAAATTTAGATTTTAGGAATTCAATCCACCTACTTTCAGATCTCAAAATACAAGTATTATTGGTATTTCGGCATGTCGAAATTAGGACTGCTGTAAATTAAAATTTTTGGTATGCTTGGGTTCGGTTCGGTACCTATATTTTTGGTCTCACAAAATTGAATGTTCACCGCATACCCTTAGGCCTTAGCTCAATGTTATGGATGAGTCTACCGAGTAACAAACTCCAACTTCCACCCGCCCATTTTCTACCACCGATTTTCCTCGGAAACAAACAGCCTACTTTCACGAACGCGTTACTTAACTCAAACTTTTGAGTGTTGAGTTGAACAAAAAAAGGTGATTTCAGAACAATGATGATCCATACGTGCGTAGCTCTTCATCCGTGTCGGCCTTCCTTGATTAGTTCATCTAAGTGGACCCTTCAACGCCCTCCAAACTGCAATTTCTCTGTTCGAAACTGTATCAGAGATCCAAACAACTCACGGAAGGTACTAACTTATTACTTCTTCTTCTTTTCTTAATACGTTTCATTGCAACTGGGTTTTGTTTGGTTTCTGTGAAAGCTTAGGAAAAGGAAAATGTTGGAATCGTACAAAGGTGCCATTTTGGGTCAGGCTGGTGCAAAAATACTTTTCATTCTTTTTTGAGCTAATCTCTGCGTTTAGCATGAGGAAATTCAATCATTTTGATGAATTTTACTTGATTTCGATAGTATGGTTTGTTCAATTGAATGTTTCCTAGTTTCACTTCATTGTTGTTGCTTTTGAGAATGAAATGCGATTTCATGTATGGTAGAAAGGAAGGCAAAAGAATACTTTCTCAGTGATAAACCTAAACCTCTAAGCATCAGAGTAGCATTTTTATGCATTGCTGAAATGCATAATCAACTCTTGATTGATCCTTGGAATGCTTGGCATAAACCTTGCAGTTAGTTTTGGAAGTTAAGGAGAAGCTTGAAAAGAAACATTCTGATCTGCCAGTTGGAGAAAATGGAAGAGATGACGAAGACATGATTCTATGGTATCTTAAGGACAGGAGATTTTCTGTCGAAGAAGCTATTGCTAAGTTGACAAAAGCTATTGTATCCTTAACCTTTGCATTCATACTCTTACAGCTCTAGAATTTTAACATAGTGCAGTTAAATGATACATTTCTTTGGTTTTAAAATAATTAAAGTTAATGGAAGCTGATGGGAACCATTACTACTAGGGCATTCTTTTTCAGAAAAAAGAACCAACTAATCTGTTTTTTTGTTTCTTTTGGTGTAGACAGTTGAACCCCAGTTTTCAATTGCAAGCTTTCTTGAAATAGAATGAAGAAAATGTTGAGGCGTGTAATTTTATTCTATACCTGAAACCCTTATCCAGTTTCCCTTAAAGCCCTTTTCTAGAGATGGCGTCAAGAATTTGGAGTTGCTGATTTATCTGAAGATACCGTGAAAAGTATAGCCAAGACTGGAAAAGCCTATGTGCATGAGTTTCTTGATGTTAATGACAGACCAGTGCTCATTGTGGTGGCATCCAAGCACCTTCCTGATGTAAGTTTCGAAGGTCACTGCCTTGTGTATTTCTAGAGAAAAGAGAAAGAAAAGGTTTGCTTACATAAATATAGATGATTACCTCAATTTATGGTGAGACATGACAGCTATTTTCTATTTATTCTGTACCACTGGATGCGAGACCATTCTTAAAAAAATTGATGCCCTTATTAGACCATAGACTGTATTTGTTTTGTCCCAAGAATCATGTTTTGTAGGAAATAAGTCAAATAGAGTTTAATTTGAATTGTTATACTTCAAATATGCTTCAGAGATTATTAAGCTTCCCACAAAAGTCATTATTGTCTTGGTCACAGGTGCATGATCCTCGTGACAATGAGAAATTATGCGTGTTTTTGATTGAGAAGGCATTGAGCAAGCTTCCAGCTGGGCAAGAACAAATACTTGGAATAGTTGATCTCCGGGGCTTTGGCACTAAAAATGCAGATCTCAGTTATTTAACTTTCTTGGTAATTTATAAATTAGTACCAGAACATTGTTGGGAACTTGGTCATTGTATTTGTGTCCCTACCAATATATTAGTATTAAGCTGTAAATAAAGGTGTTTAGTTGGCTAGAGATAAAGAAAAAAGAGAGCATTGATGTTAATTTCTGAGTTTCTTAAATTGTTGTCTATATGTGTTTTCATGTAATAATATTTACTAATATTGAGGGAGAAGGAATAGATAGATAGTTTTGTATAATTGGATATCTAAGGTTGTGAAAGTCTATATGTTGTTAGATTAACTAATATCACGTATGCTCAATTGATAAGTTTAGGTTACAGAAAAATATTATCAAGTAAAAAAAGTGACTTAATGTTTCTTATTTTGGCAGTTTGATGTATTTTACTATTACTATCCAAAGCGGTTGGGTGAAGTTCTCTTTGTGGAAGCTCCTTTCGTATTTCAGCCAATTTGGCAGCTGACAAAGCCCTTGTTAAAATCATACGCTTCTATGGTATGCATATTTATTATGAACTTGTATTGTTCAAGTTAATATTCTTTAGTTTCAAAAGCACTTTCACGCCTCAGAAACTATATTCATACTATGACCAAAAGATTTTGTTACATTTTGTTTATGGCTTGGCCAATATGGTGGGAAATCTAGGTAAGCATGAATACGATTATTTAGTTGAATAGGCAGTAACTTGTACGGTTAAAAGCTAAATTATATATGGTTGAAAATCTCAATATGTTTCTAGCCCTTGTGGTTACTTGCAAGTGGCCTTCTCTTTGCTTGAAAAAGACAAATATCCTTCAATCAAAATTTAACACTTTTTGTAACTCTTCTTCAATGGAATCTATTTTCCATTTGCTGATGTTTGAACCCTCTCTTTCTGTTTTACTTTTCACATTATGCTTGCTCTAAAGGTTGTAGTTTTTTATCTCCTTTCAAAACAATTGACAAGACCCTACAAACTCAGTGTAAAAGTAAATCTAGATTGCAGAGGATCAACTGTTAGTGTCTTATTCTTATTGATTTTATTTATCATCTGCCTGCTCATGGCTCTTGTTTGGGTACTATTGCGTAGCAATTCTTTTCGTTGAGCAGGAGTCTTATCACCAAATGGCTCCTTAAACTTGACAAACTTAAACTCTGATATCTATTTATGCATCCAAGACACGCATATTAATCTCTCTACTGCCGTAAGTCATCTAATCCATGCCATTCTGATAAAAGCAGAAGCAATTGCTTTTGTCAGTTTCTTCTTTGTATTAAGAATACTCAATATACTGGGCACTTAATCTTGACCTGATGGAGGAGCTCCTCCAATCTGACTGTGTGTGTGTGTGTGTTTGTTTTGGTTCAGATATAAGATATCAATGCCACATTTAATTGGCTAATAAATGAAGCTTGGAACTTATGTAAAATGTATTCTTGCTTCCCTTGATGTCATTTGTGTATTTTTTTGGGATAGCTTATACGGCCTTGTTTGTTTTGAAGGTGAAATTTTGCTCCGCGGAAACTGTCAGGAAGGAATATTTCACAGAAGAAACCTTACCAGTCAGCTTTAGAGACTGAGGCAATTTACCTTACGTCCTTAAAATTTGGGTTGTTGGGCATGTTTACAATTTTTGGAAATTCACGAATTCGAAATTGACTTTTTCAAGTTATAGAGGTCCGTCTATTGAAAAGAGTTACCATTTTTACTATATTACAAAATGATGACCCAACCTTCCGTAGCAGTGAATATAAAGTATGTAAAGGCAGAAATGTGAGAACTTGTTATGTTTCTTGCAGCAATAGTTGCAGGCTTTTCAAGTGTTGAACTGACTTTCAAGTTGTTGTGATGTACCAGAACTTGCAAATATCAGAAAGGGGTTTGGAATGATCCTAGTTTGCTCTTTATGATGGATACTGATGAGTTCCCTACGTTAAAGAAGAACGGACCATTCTCAAGTTAAAGAAATTGAAGCAGGTCAGGGTTCCTTTTTTGGTTTTTGCCTCTACGCACATTGATGTGTCTATTATGGAGTTGGAAGAGACTGCGACACTACAAACTCGTGGTTTCGCACTTTTTACTTCTCTCATGTTAACTTTAGTTTGTCAAATTCATTCACAACAACAATAGATTTGTATTAAAATTTTGCTGGATATAGAAGGCAAGGCGCAACTGTCTTAAGGATATTTATTTCCGATCAAGAAATATAATTCCTTTTATCTCGGATACAACAGTCCAAACATTTTATATTGTACCATTGAATTACTTTAAACCAGAATGAATTTAAAGAAATTAAAGAAAGAAAATAAGAATAATTTTAGAAAGTGATTCTTAAATGATATAAGCCTCCAACTTAACAATCTATTTATAGCATATGAATCTAATTAAAAGATTTTCCCAATAGCTATGAGCCCATGATTGGTTTCAATGGTGTGGGATTGATGACGGTAATGGTTGTTGATTGATAGAGTTTGCCAATGGTGGTGTAATGGTTGATAGAGAAGGGTGAGGCTATGTGCTAATAGTGTTGGGATAAGATGGTGGCCCCTGAAGAACCAAGAACCCAAAGAGAGTGTAAGTTTGAGAGAGGTCGAAAGCTTGAGGCCTAGTGATTGGTTAACGGAGGATGGTGAAATGGTGCTTGGCGTGTGTTGGTTAATGGTGATAGTGGTTGAACGGGAGCAATGTAATGGTGTTGTAGGTGGCAAGTGAGAGTTGAAAATGGTGAAGATGGGAGAGTGGGTATTGGCGGTTGATGATGGTGAAGGTGGGAGGGTCTAAGATGGTGATGCTGAGTGGAGCTGTCTGAGGTTGGTCCCTCGAGCTCTCTACACCGTCTGGTGGTGATTTTTTTTTTTTTCTTGTAATTTCTTATATAAAAACAAATATATTATAAATTATTAAAAATCTTCCTTTTGTAAATTTTATATTTTAAATATATATTTGTTTTTATATTATTCTTGAATATTTATATATATTTTGAAATTTTATGTATTTTTTATTTTGATTTTATTTTGAAATTTTTATAATTATGAGCAAATTGAAAAAAAAAATATGTAAGCATCAATAGATAAATTGTCAAACGTTTTGAAATTTGGACCAAATTGATAGTGTAAAATGTTAAAGGCTACAATTGTTAATTTTACCAATCAAAGAAGACCACATTAGCATTTTTGTATAGTGACCAAAGCATTTTAAAAGTGGAGTGATTACAAAATGAATTTGAGCTAATGGGAGGGACTAAATTAGCAATAAAAAAATTGAGTAACCAAAACATCACGTTAAAACTTGGGTGAGATTATTTAGATAGAAAGATATTTTTGAATGTTTCACTGATTCAAGACAATATAATTATAAAAGAGTACAATTTAAAAGTATAAGTAAAAATACATGCTCGATTAACTACAATTAGGGGAGAGCAATTGATTTAATCGATCAAAAATTTTAAAATTGACTTTAATATGAGAAATCGATCTGATCGACTTTAGTTGAGAAAATTGATCTAATCGATTAACTTTGATTCGGTCGATTCGGTTGGTTTTTCATTAACCAACATTAGGTTATTGGGTTGGGTTTATCTGATTATATATTTATTATATATTATAAATAATTTAAAATTAATATAAAATAAGTCATTTTTTCGTTTGGTTCAGTTTCGAGATTCAAAAATCGTTAACTGATCGAATTAACTGATTAAACCAAGATCAAAACTAATCAACTTGTCTCACCTGACTAAATTGAAATCAAAAAATCGAAAAGGTTAGTTTTTCGATTAAAAGTGAAAATTACTCTCCCCTAACTATAATGACATATAGAATCAATCAATATAATGCATAAGAAATAGAGAATCAAACAAAATTCAAAATGTAATCGAATAAAACTTACACAAATCTTATACACATAATCTCATACACATGATGAAAGAGAGACTTGTACATCACAAATGCAAATGATGAAACTCGAACTCGACATTAAGACTTTGGAAAAGAAAAAAAAGCCCAGGGTTCATTGGGGAGAAAGATATTTTTCTTCACTTACCTTCTACTTCCAAAAAGAAAAATCCCAATATTTGCATTACTTAAGTTCTCCAAATCCCTCTATATGTGGTATGGCCAAGAGCCTTCTTAAATTCCCTTAAATTCAATTGGGTATTCCTCAGATACCACCAGCATGCGCTGCTTGTGCTGAACTCACTCGTACCCATAACCTTACCTTCTTTGCTCTGCTCTTCCTCTATAAGTATACAAACATAATACGTATTTGTTTATGGCTTTTAGGTGTGCTTCAGCTTCTGCTCCATTTTCTCACGTCGCTTCTTCCCTTTCTTCTTCTTTTCATTTCCGGGTATGTTCTTTCTTCTCTTTGGTTACCCATCAAAAAATAAATTAAATTCAAAACAATCCTTTGGTTTTATCTTCTTCTTCTTTTTTAATTCCTTTATATACCCTTTCAACCGATTGTTAATTCTTTATTTCATTTTTTGTGTATAACAATGCGAATATAGCCAGGTATTTAGCGGGTTAGAAATGATAAAAAAGAATAATCTGTGTGATTGATAGTGTTTGTGCTCCATTTTAGTCGATAATCTGACCCAGAAACTCTTGAATTTATTTTTTCCTTAAAAATGGAAACTTTTTAATTTCTGAGATATAATCTCTGTAAATACTAGCTGTTTAATACAATTTGCTGAATGTCTGCTTGCATTATCTGACTGAGACTTCCTATTGAAAGTAATAATACATGTTTTTTTCCCCTAAGTAAGTTGTTATATTTGACACTCTGCAATTCCATTTTAGGGTTATCTAAAATTGTTCAAAGATATCTCTTGGACCTCGGTTAAAGAGATCCGTTGTAGTTTTCATCATTTAATATCTCGTGTTTTGCTATCCAGGTAAGCTTGTTTAGAAGACCATATAATGACCAACGAGAGAGGACAGAACAGCCCAGAAATGCTAAAGGTAGCTTCTGTAACTTGTTGCATGACAAATTAGTCTGAAGTTTTGTCTCAAGGTGTGGAAAGAAACATTTTTGATGCCCTTGAAGAGCATTCTTTTACCATGTAACTGCCCTAAATCCAAACATATTTTAGTTGACTGTAGCTATTGGTTCATATTGTCCTCCATTATAAATTTTAAAATGGCAATGTGATCAGGTCATATTAGCAATGATTTGAAATTTGACTAGTGTATTTAGTTCTTACTTTATGCCACATCTTACATGTAGTGCTGAAGTTGAAGGGGTTTCTAAGGAGACAAAATGTACTTTGTGCTACTTTGAAAGACCAATCTCAGTACACTGAGATCAAATCTGTTGATTCAGAACTGTTAAGTGACAATCCTGATCCTGAAGATATAACTCCGGTTGGCTTATCATCTGTTCATTTTGAGGGAAGTGATGGAAGACCTGGTTTTATTTCATTTTACAATCGCCAATACAAAAGAGACAATGAAGTCATTTCTAATGTGCAGAGGAATCAGAACAGCTTGCTATGGTTTATTGGTCCTGCTGTTCTTGTGGCCTCTTTCATTTTGCCCTCACTTTATTTACGTAGGATACTTTCAATGATATTTGAGGACTCCTTATTAACAGGTTGGTGTCTTGTCATGTATTGAAACTTACTCTTTTGTTTCCCCCCCCTTCTTTTGCTCTGTACTTACATTTAATACGGAGCCACTTAAAATGAACAAAACTGACACATGCAATTTTATGCAAGGTTATTCAGGGGATAGAGGGCTGAGTTTCTTGTTATTTTGATTCCTTTCCTGCCTCTCTCATCTGTCTGTCTTGGTGTATGTGTATCTTTGTGTTTATTAAAGGTGGTTATAACCTGAGAAAATAAGGAAAATTTTAAATGGTTAAGACATTGTAACCTTTTAAAAACACTGATAGTTTGTTGAGATAAAAGGAGTTATTTGAAACTTGGTGGCTAAAGTGATCTCTTGCTGACCAATGGCAATTAGTCTGTCAATTGCTGTCAATTGTAGCACAACATGTGATATATTAAGCAGGCATCAGAAAATCATGGATGAGGCAAAAGAATTGAAAAATAAACAAAGTTTTAAGGAAATAGTATATTGTGTATTTATAAGAGAGCGCTCTCAATTGTTAAACTTAACGCTGTGGTATTTTCTAGATGTAAATGTGTATGATACTTTGAACACATACTTGTTCTCCCTGTGTTGCTGCTGTACAGGGATACATTTGATCCTTCTCTAATAGCCCTGGTCTTCTCTGCTACAGATTTTCTCATATTGTTCTTCACAGAAGCACTTTTCTATTGTGGTGTTGCCATTTTTCTTCTGTTAATTGATCGTCTAAGGAGGCCTACTGGACTAGATTCTGCAGCAGAAACCTTGGCCTCTCACTTAGGTCAACGCATCTCTTCTGTTGCTATTCTTGTGCTTAGTCTCATAATTCCCATGGTGACAATGGGTCTAGTCTGGCCCTGGACTGGTCCTGCAGCATCTGCTACTCTTGCCCCTTACCTGGTTGGTATTGTTGTCCAGTTTGCCTTTGAGCAGTATGCAAGATATCAGAAGTCACCTTCATGGCCTGTCATCCCAATAATTTTCCAAGTAAGGGCTGTTCAGACTTGATTTATTGTGATCCCCATTCTTGGAGTATTATTGTTAATGAAAGAGTCACAATGAGCTTTTATAGTTGGCATTGTATTTGACTGATAGTTCATCTCAAGTCTCAACTTGTTTGTCCTTGATGTTGTTCATCGTGACTGACTTCTCTTACAAATTGAAATATATACTGTTCGCATTAACAGGTTTACAGATTGCATCAGCTGAATAGAGCTGCTCAACTAGTGACAGCCCTGTCATTCACGGTGAAAGGTGCTGAAATGACTACATACAACATGGCAATAAACAGCTCTTTGGGAACACTTTTGAATGTACTCCAGTGCCTTGGGGTTATCTGCATTTGGTCACTCTCAAGTTTCCTCATGAGGTTCTACCCTTCCACCACCAGGATTACATAGCGGGAATGCATTTCATGTTCAGAAGGTTGGTGAAACTGTCAGTACATGTTATTTTTTGAGAAGACTGCATTTGATCTTACTAAATGTAATTAAAAATATATTGGACCTGGCATATGCTGTTTGGTTATGCTCTGCTGCGAATTTTTCAAGCATATCAAAAAGCTTCCTTAAGCATCTTGGAACACAGGTTGTCCATGCTGAAGAGAGCCAAGATTTCTATGCCAGGACCTAATCTGACTACCTTACAGTCAAAGCAGTAAGCAACATTAGATTTTTTTTTTTTTTTATTTGTTTATGAGCATGAAATCCCAACTTTGTATATTGATATTTTTCCCTTAGATTTATCAAAACCGGAACCAGTGATCGAATTTTCATTAGGAGTTTTGTTCACGTAACGGTAACACGTCTATGAAACTTGATCTGTAGAATGTGTCTGATGTTGTGTTCATTGAAGTGTGGAAGTTTTATTCATTTTGTGCAGTTATAGGCATCAGTGTTGTGTAGCCATTATGGGCACATTAGAAAATAGGTGATGTTAGGTTTTAGCTATATCAAAGTCTGGTGAGGACCAGTATTAATAATCGAGTATACATTCAACAACAATAGGTTTTAAATTTAACCACGTAATCCCATAGCCGCTCTATTTTCCATTTTCCTTCCAAAGCAGGCATCCCTAGACTCAATCGTGATGTTTGGACTTCTTTTAGTTCACAATTTTAAAATTCATTGTTATCCAAATCAAATCTTGACTTTTTTAAAAAAAAGATAAATAATTTTAATTTTATATGATTTAAAAGTAAATACTTTATATTTAAAATAATAATAAAGTTAAAATACTACATAAAGTTATTTTTGAAAAAAATATTGTATAGGAGTTATTTAAAAAAAAAAGGAATTATATCTTATGTGAAAATTTTACTTTCAGAAATATTTATGAAAGGTTTTCAAAATTTACCAAATAATATCCAAAAATTATAAAATAAAGCTTATTTTGTCAAATTAAAATCTAAAAATTCAAAATTTAAAATTAGTAAAAAAATAAAAAATCGAGCTGAATAGAATTATTATGGAATTTTCGAATAATTCGGTCATACTGAACTCAATCCTAGATCAAGGAGAAAATTTCATTAGAGGCATACAAAATTCGACCAAACCTAACTTAATCCTATCTCAAGGTGAAATTTTCATAAGAAGCTAAAAAGGCCTGTAGAGTAAGTCAAACAATTTGTAAGATAGATTTTTTTTAATGAGTAATTATATTAGTTTTTAAATGCTTAGTTAATGTCACACATAAATTAAATTTTAATTCAATTGAGAAATAATTAATAGCAATATTTTTTTATAAAATTAGTAATATTATTATGAATATTAATTTTACTATTTCAATTAAAATTTTATGATTCTCTAAACTTTTAAATGAACAATGAATGTGTCATAATTTAATATAAATAATATTATAAAGTAATCTCAGGCGGATCTCAAATATTCAAGTTCTTTTAATTTCATTATATGTTACTTTACTTTTTTTTTTTTTGGAGTATTACGCAACTTATGTTATATATGAAAAATTAAATATATAATATAACAACATAAATTTTAATACATATGTTATTTATAAGGAAAAATATAAATTTTGAGTAACTGTAATTTTTAAATTTATATTTCATAGATTGTTCAAATATCTCGATTCGGATCGGTTGATAATTTGATCGGATTTTTTTGCTCGGCCCTATATAGGTATTTATAAGTGAGGGTGATCTTCTTTTAACTTAAGGTATTGAGAGGTGTACAAAATAAAAATATTAAAGTATTTTTCAAAAAAATTAAAAGAAAGTGAAAAAAAAGAAGAGAGAAATTGAAGGAAAAAAATTTGAAGTACTATATGAAAGTTAATAATCTAGTGTCCAATCTTGTCTAATTTTATTGTTAAATTATTTACTTGAAAATCAGTAATTTTTAAAAAGGGATTAGCAAAAATCAGTTGCAAGAGCTTTCCTTTCTCATAAAATACGAGTATCAAAATTTTGATGAATTAAAGTAAAATGACCAATTTCTAAATTTTTGTAAAGTAGAGGATTAAATTCAGAATTAAACCCTTCTTTAACTATCTCACTAGCAGCCTATGTGGCGTTTACCACCGTACTCTGAAATTGGTTCGCGGGGGCTTTGCTGGACTAAGGTTTGTCTCCGTTGCTTCTTCATCGCTATTCCATCTGGTAACCCTAAACCCCTTTATGTTCTTTTAATTTATTTATATTAGTTAATTTCTTGAACCATTTCCCTCAGTTCTGATTTTTCCGTATTCTACCCAGCAAATGAGAAGAATTCGTTTCGCATATCTCTTTTCCGCTCTCAAAACCCCTAATTCCTTCCTCTGCAATTGCAAACATAATCCATCAATTTATGGGAATTTGTCAACCGTTGCACGAATGCCTATTCACCCACCCTTTACTGTCCTCTCATTTTGCTCCAATGCAACTGCGTTTGATTCCCGTCTTACTGATGTGGCTAAGGTGTATGCGACTGTAATGGATAACTCTAGTGCGTATGATAATATGGAGAAATCGCTTGACCAACTCGGTGTCCCATTAACTACCCCTTTGGTTCTTGAGCTTTTGCAAAGGCTTTCTCTTGAGGAGAAACTAGCTTTCAGGTTCTTTACATGGGCTGCGAGTCAACAAGATTATGCCCATCAGCCTCAAGCTTATAATCAAATGATTGACATTTTGTCCAGTACAAAGTATAAGGTTAAACAATTTCGGATTGTATGCGATATGCTTGATTATATGAAGAGGTCTAACAGGAATGCTGTCCCCGTTGAAGTTTTGCTTCACATTTTGAGACAATATACTGAAAAGCATTTGACCCATCTTCAGAAATTTGCTAAGAAGAAGAAGATAAGAGTGAAGACGCAGCCAGAGATCAACGCTTTGAACTTGCTGTTGGATGCTTTGTGTAAATGTAGTTTGGTTGAGGATGCTGAGGTTCTGTTTAGGAGAATGAAAGGGAGGGTTAAACCAGATGCTAATTCGTACAATATATTGTTTTTCGGTTGGTGTAGGGTTAGGAATCCGAAAAGAGGAATGAGAGTTCTGGAAGAAATGATCCAGTTGGGCCATACTCCTGATAATTTTACATACAATACTGCTATTGATGCCTTCTGCAAAGCAGGAATGGTAACCGAGGCAGCTGAACTTTTTGAGTTTATGAGAACAAAAGGGTCGACCATGTCTTCTCCCACTGCAAAAACTTATTCAATCATGATTGTGGCTTTAATGCATAACAACAGAATGGAAGAATGCTTTGAGCATATAGGTCATATGATGAATAGTGGTTGCCTACCTGATGTGTCCACTTTCAAAGAATTGATCGAAGGGATGTCCTCAGCAGGGAAGATTGAGGAAGCTTACAAGTTCTTGGAAGAGATGGGAAACAAAGGTTACCCACCTGATATAGTTACTTACAATTGTTTCCTCAAGGTCCTTTGCGACAATAAAAAGTGCGATGAAGCTTTGAGGCTATACCAAAGAATGATTGATGTGGGTTGTCTGCCGAGTGTGCAAACCTATAATATGTTGATTTCAATGTTCTTTCAGATAGGTGATCTTGATGGGGTGTTTGACACTTGGCAAGAGATGGATAAGAGGGGCTTTGCACAAGACATTGACACTTATTGCATCATGATTGATGGGCTCTTCAGCTGCAATAAAGTGGAAGATGCTTGTTTTGTTTTGGAAGATGTCGTAAATAAGGGATTGAAATTACCGTACCCTAAGTTTGACTCGTTTTTGATGCAGCTTTCAGCTATTGGTAACCTCCAAGCCATCCACAAGCTTTCTGAACATATGAGGAAGTTTTACAATCCTGCTATGGCAAGACGTTCTGCCTTGAATCAGAAGAGGAAGAGTGTGAGTTTAAGAGGGAAGTAAGAACATACAAAAATACTTTCAGAAGTTTTAACTTTCATCATACAGAAGTGGTATGTGGGATTGGTACTTGCTCACTCGTTAACTTTTTGTAAGTTTTGAACAAGAAACAGTAAGGATTGCATAGAACAATATAGTGGGAGGTTGGACCAGTGTGATGCACATACTTGTTCTCATGATCTCTGGCAGATCTATATAATCCATAAATACTAGTGGTAGTGCCCCCAAGAATTTCTGTGGTGAGTTGGATCTGCTGCATGCAGCTATGTTCTGTACTTGATCAATTTTACTTTTTATCTTTTTCGAGTTCAGTTAAAGAACGAACACATCACAGAAGAAGTTCAACATGAAATTATGTAATGGTAAGGATTTATTTCCTGCAAAACCTTCATGACTGAGTTAACATCTATTGTTACCTGCTGGAACCACTGATTATGTTGTCAGTGCTGGAGATTGCATTTTACAAGTAAAAGTCAAAATGCATACCTTTTCCTCTTTTCATTTCCTCTTTCATGTTTGAGATGCCACCTTTTGTGTGTTTAAATTTAGTTAATCTCATACAATATCGCCTGATACGTTTCATTGTTTTCATTGTAGTAATAACTAATAAAGTTGTGTTGACTTTATGACAAAAGGGCAGAAGGGTTCCTCACTAATCACACCTATGGCTATGGTTTTGATTGCATGACACAATCACAAGGGCAGTGTTGCTCTAAATTCTCTGAACTTGTAGGTGATAATGTTGGTCTGGAGTATCCCTAACTTCTCTTTTAATAATGATCAAAATCTTAACATAGAGTAAAGCATGAATCACTATATCTGTATCACCTTCTCCTATCTTTAGATAAAGACCTCCTGTGTACAAAATAAAAGGTGAATGATTTATGGACGATAATTATAATTAAAAATTATATAAATTGATTGGACAATATAATAAATTCAATTTTTTTGGTTGAAAATAAAGCTTTGGCAATTAACTAAAATTATCAGGCTTAAACATATTTTTTTCCTTAATGTAGTGCATGTTGAATATCCTCTTCTAAAATGTGTTTCATGTCCCATGGTGGGTCATTAAGAACAACCAATTGATTCATCCTACCTCTTGTCTTCTTAGCTATGCGATCGGTAATCTTGTTATCTCTCAAAATATATCGGCATTTCACCTTCCAACCCTTGGAAATCCATTTATGAATCATTCGAACTTTAGTTATATTATTGATCGCTGCTAATTAATTATGTAGGGTATCAATTAGTAGAGCATTATCACTTTTTATCTCCACCTTCCGAAATCCCCGTGACCAAGCTAATTTTAAGCCTTTCAACATTGTCATTGCCTCAATCTGAAAAGTATCTGAGATACTTGTCCAATTTAGGGGCTCTCTAACGTAAAAGCTCGCACACTTATGGAACCATTTTATCATGCTTAAGAATTAAGATATATCCCGTCACATAGAGGCTGCAAATGGAAAGATTTGGGTGGGTTTGGATGGTTTATTTTCGGATTTCGATTATTTTATATTTGTGTTGTTGTTTTTTCAAGTTTTTTAGAGTTTGGGCTTTTAGAATTCAAATTTTTTGAGTTAAGATTATTTTGTTTGGATTGGTTTCAGTCTAATGGGATTTGACGAGTTTAAATCATTTTAAATTTTCTAATATATAAATATTTTATTTAAATTTAATAATTCATTTTACTTTTTTACAATCATAACACAATTTAAATTCGTCTTATAAAAAGCATAAATATATATTTAAAAGAGATTTTATATAAAATAATTAAAGTGATTATTATATATAATATTTATGATTGTATGATATAAATACGAACTTTTTTAAACATAATTAATATCATTATATGTTATACATAAATTTTGTATATTTGAATTATTAGTGCAATAATATATAAAAGCAAGTATTAAAAAATTTGATAAGAATACATTTTGTTATTTATTGTATGAAAATTTATTTGATACATCATGGAGTTTTGTAGACTTTACAAATGAGTTTAAGGGTTTGGCAAGTGTGTTGTAAGGTGTGGTAAAAAAATAATCATATAAATAAATGCGACACTTGTCATACTCTCAACCCGAAGTTTAAAAAATTGCATTCACGGTGTATCTAATAATTACCCTTATTATATTATTATATTGAGAATTGAATAATTTTTAACTTTATAGCTTTTTTTTTTGTCAAATTAAATTTATAAACTTTTAAACTTGCTTGTGGAGTATGAAATTCCATTGACAATATATCAAATGATTTTCCTTTTAATTTAAAGATCGAATTTTAATATAATATGCTCTCTCTATAACAATATTTTGCTATAACATCTAAGTTTATAGAATAATTGATTCTTATGCTTTGTCTTAACCCTCTATAACAACTTTTCACTTATAACAATAACATCCATAATTATGAAATACGTTTTTTATTAAATTAATTTTCTATAACAACATATGATCTAAATTTTTAAGTAAAATTATAGTTGTTTCATATAAGTAAGCCTATTAATTATTATTTATTAAATGAAAATGATCTTAATCAAAATATTATTTCAATAAAATGATTAAATTTCACAGTGAAAAAATGTATTAATCATATTTATTGTTTTAGTAATTTTATTGTTACTTGGAATTAGCGGCCAACTCAAGTAGGCTGACAAAGGTCTTGACCTTTCTAAAATGAAATTTTTTTATTTAGGTTCTTTAAATTTTTAAAATTTTAATGATAAAATTATATTTTAACCCCTCAAAGATAATAAAAATTTAATTTAATTTTTAAAAATTATAAAAATATCGACTATTAAAATAATAAAATTATATTTTTACAATATTAAAAACATACAAATTAATTTCAGCACCTTTAAAAATTTTCTGGCCCCTTGTAATTACAGCAATGTAGTGAGGTAGGAGGTGTATGATAATATGTGGCAGTGACATGCCTAGTAAATATATTTTAAAAGGCAAGCGATCGCGAGAAAGACTAGGTAAAACACTGGCTCTGTCACTGCCAGTATACCTATAATGTCTCCCAACAAATAGGGTCATTTCAGCGAATGACGGATCCTTTTGCCACTTCTCTCCTTCACATATCTTAGACTTCCCTGTATATATACTCTCCCTAATATACCTATTTTCATACACGTTCAACTGCAAAAAAAAAAAAAAAGAAAGAAACAATGTTGGCAGCTACAAACGCAACAGAGGAGCATGTGCACTCCACTTTTGCTTCTAGATATGTTCGCGCTCCTGTTCCAAGGTAAATCTACAGAGTTGCTTTTATTGCGACAATTAGATTGTCATAATTCAAAGAAAACTCTGGTCTTTATATATATTAATGGATGCAGGTTCAAGATGCCGGAAAAGTCGATTCCAAAGGACGCGGCTTATCAAGTAATACACGATGAGCTTATGCTGGATGGAAACCCGAGGTTGAACTTGGCTTCATTTGTTACGACATGGATGGAACCTGAGTGTGATAAGCTTATGATGGCTGCAATTAATAAGAACTATGTTGACATGGATGAATACCCTGTCACCACTGAACTCCAGGTATCAATCCTTCTTCACTTTTGCATTTCATCTACTAGGAAAAGGAAACTGAATAATGGCAGAATTTAGCATTCACCAAATGAAAACTGATAATGCAGAATCGATGTGTAAACATGATTGCAAACCTGTTCCATGCTCCAGTTGGGGAAGAAGAGACAGCAGTAGGTGTGGGAACAGTTGGTTCCTCTGAGGCTATAATGCTGGCTGGATTAGCTTTTAAAAGGAGGTGGCAACATAAGAGGAAAACGGAGGGAAAACCCACTGATAATCCCAACATAGTCACGGGAGCTAACGTGCAGGTGAGATTATCATTATTTGGTTATGAATATGAGTGGTAAAATAGTAAAGTTGATAAATAAAATGGGATGCAATAATGCACAGGTCTGCTGGGAGAAGTTTGCAAGGTATTTTGAGGTAGAGCTGAAGGAAGTGAAGCTGAAAGAGGGATATTACATTATGGACCCACAACAAGCGGTAGACCTAGTAGATGAGAACACCATATGTGTAGCAGCTATTCTGGGATCAACGCTGACAGGAGAGTTTGAGGACGTGAAGACGTTGAATGAGCTCCTTATGAAGAAAAATGAGGAGACTGGTTGGGGCACCCCCATCCATGTAGACGCTGCCAGCGGAGGATTCATTGCTCCTTTTCTTTACCCGGATCTCGAGTGGGATTTCCGGCTGCCTTTAGTGAAGAGCATCAATGTGAGTGGCCACAAATATGGCCTAGTCTATGCTGGTGTTGGTTGGATTGTTTGGAGGAACAAAGAGGATTTGCCTGATGATCTTGTCTTTCACATCAACTACCTTGGCTCCGATCAACCCACTTTCACCCTCAACTTCTCCAAAGGTAATTATATCACTCATTCATACATTCCCTTTCCTTATTTTCTTTTTCATACACTCGTGATAATTATGATCTCAGGCTCTAGTCAAATAATTGCTCAGTATTACCAGTTTCTACGCCTTGGTTTTGAGGTAAATTGCCTTTCAGCTTCTTTTGAAGTATGAATAAATTTGTTGATGCAATATGATGATGATGATGATGATGATAGGGGTACAAGAACATAATTGAGAACTGCATGGAAAATATGAAAGTGCTTAAACAAGGCATAGAGAACACCGGGCGGTTTAACATAGTGTCAAAGGATATAGGAGTACCGCTGGTGGCCTTTTCTCTAAAAGACAGCAGCAAACATACAGTGTTCGAGATAGCCGAGAACTTGCGAAGGTTTGGATGGATCCTTCCGGCTTATACAATGCCTGCTGATGCACAGCACGTGGCTGTCCTCCGAGCAGTGATCCGAGAAGATTTCAGTCATGGGCTGGCGAAAAGACTGGTGGCACACATTGAACAAGTCCTCAAGGAAATGGATGGCCTCCCGAGTCGCCTTCATCATAAGAAGACCGAAAGAGAAACTCAAGAAGAGGTCTTTAGGTACTGGAAGCGCCTTGTTGATCGCAAGAGAGCTGGAGTCTGTTGATTTTTCATCTCTGTTTCCCAACACCACGGCCCTTCTTCAACAATTTTTTTTGCTTTCCATAACAATTATGCTACTCTTTTAAATAAACATTTTATAGTATCTTGGCTATTATGTATGTTTTCCTGGCGATGGGTGGATTCCTTGTATGCTTAAATTGGAGCATCATCACTCCATTGAAATGCACATTAATTTCTCCATTGTTTAAATAAACATTTACTTTTGATTCTGCCTAATAAATTTGCCACCAGATTGACACTACAACAAAACTGCCATATACTGACGGGCTTAACCCGTTGCTATAAGTTTAAAAATCTGTCAGTATAAGGCCAAAAGGTCTATAGTCAAATGGGCACCTCGACAAAATGTAAGTCGTTACTGCATCGATATGTCGAATCCGTTCGTATATGCCCTCAGTCTATAGCGACGATTATTCCGTCAATAAAAACTGTTTTCAATGTTCATTGCCCATCATTTTATGGACCGTTTAATCCGTCAATAAATTACTATATCATATATTACGGATTTAAGAGCGGTTTCCGTCGGTAAAACTCATTTTCAGTTTTTTATTTCAATAATCTATTGTTGGTATATAATAAAAATCCGTCAGTAAAGACCAATTTTGTAATTTTTCTTCGTTTCTTTTGCCTTATATCGATGGTATATGCTTGTGTAATCTATTATAGTATATGCTTGTGCATGATACAAACTTTGTCTCCATAGTACTAAATACGAAGAATTTGAACAAAAAAAATACAAAGATGGATGGGTTGGAGAGTTTCCAATTTTCATTCAGGTCATTAACTAGTTTTGGTGTACAGAAGATAAGGTGTCATGAAATCTTCGATTATATTCTTTTCTTAACCAAAGAAATGCAATCAAGTGCACCAAAAACAAAAAGTGGAACATATTTTTATGATCGATTCAACTTGATATTGCTACGAGAGAACACAAATAAAATGAATCATCTCAAAAGAAAAAGGAAAAGGAAAAATAAAGTCAACACAACAAACAGACAATCATATTTGAATAAGAATAAAAAATTTTAAAATTGAATATATATGCAAGCATTGGGACAATGTGCTGGATATTGACTACATTAAGGTTGCTACTACCCCAACAAGGCATAGAAAGCTACTCAATGAGGAAACATACAAGGTAAAGATGCATATTCTATATGATACAAAATAGATATAAATTGGGGTAGAGAAGCCGAAACCAAAAGCAATATGTTGAATCTCAGACACACTTATAGTTCATTCTAGTTTCAAAGGACTACCCTTTTACCTTTTTCCTAGTTCAAGAAGCTTTTTGGATACTTTTAAACGTAAATAAAAATATACTATTTGTTCCTGTTTTCAAATTGCTGGAATAGCTCAGTTGGTTAGAGCGTGTGGCTGTTAACCACAAGGTCGGAGGTTCAAGCCCTCCTTCTAGCGGTTATTTTTATTTGACCCATGAGTGACTTTACAATTTTATTGCTTTCAACTTGGCCCAGTTTAGAGTTCGCAAGTTTTACTGCCACACAAAAAGGAATATTTCCGTTTATTGAAAGCCGACCACATATCATTTCATCTATGCATAATTGAAATATCTGAAGTCCTGCTCCTGGAAATCATTTATGCATAATTCATATACTTATTTTATACTAATATTTCAATTTTGCAATAAGACTGATTAAGAAACTCCATTCTCATTTTGGAATTTGGGTATCTCTCAACAGCTGCTTGTATATATCATGATAATCACGCATCAAATTCAAAATTTTACATTATCCGGGAAAAGAAATCCCAGCTGAATGAATTACATATTTTTGAGGACCAAGACCTAAATAACCCCATCAGATTTCTGCATAGCATCCTGCGTGAACAAACCCAGAGAACTCATTAGGCACACTGATTCTCTCCATTTTACTGTTTTGCCCTTCCTTCTTTTCCACCGTGTAAAACCCATACGCCCCCCCACCTCCATACTCCGACCCCGTCACCAAAACCCTCCTTCCACATGCTCTGACCCCAAAGGCCGGGTCCATCTCTGCCCAGTTCACCAATTTCCCATCTTTCCCTATCCCCACACACGATCTCGGGCATCGACCCGGTTCCCAAACCCCTTCCAACCGTCTCCATTGTTCCGACTTGAACCCGTACACGTCAGCGCTCCCATCAAATTGACCTTGGCCCTCCGTTCTGTATCCACTCACCACCCAGAACTCCTCTTCCCCAATCACTACACCTTCACATTCATCTCGCTCTTGACTCAACTCCCCCAACTCAGTCCACTCGTCCGTTCTCAGATCATAAACCCACGCGGTTCTTGACGCGTTCTTGTTCTCGTCATGCCCGCCCGCAACAAAAACCCGACCTCCACATGCCCCGATTGCAAAGAAGGATCTTTTTGAAGGCATATCCTTCCCTTGTCTCCATTGCTGAGTCACGAAATCGTAGATGAACACATCAGTAACCGGATCGTAAATCACCGGGTCCCATCCGCCCATGACCACAAGCTTACCCTCACAGCTTGCTAATTGGCAAAACAAAGGCAACCCGTTTAGGTACTTGGGAACCGGGGAGAGTCTATCCCAACTCTGACTCACCGAGTCGAACACAGCAATTCCATAACTCGATGATATAGATACACCCGAGTTTTTAGGTCCATTCTGGATTCCACTATTAAAGACTAGAAGCAAGCAAGCGAGTTTCTGGGTGTAGCCTAACTTTTTTCGGTGGTAATAAAAATCTAGGCTTTGGAGCAATTCCCGCCATCGATGACAAACTTGGGAGGCGAGTCTGTGAGCTGTGTAGGGTAGCCGACATAAGCACTCAAGACCGAGTTCTTCAGGTAAACCCGGAAGCAACTCGGTTGAAAACTCAAACGTCTTCATTTCTTAAAGTTTTAAGAGGGTTTAGCTTTTGTTAAATGCCATTGAAACATTGGAAACAAAGCTATCAGCCATCTCTTCCTTATAACAGTCAGTTAGGTCGATAACGGAAAACCCACAGCTGTTTGATGAGTGACACGTGTACGTTTCACTGGACTTAATGCAACCGTAGGAGAGATATTTTGACTTATTTGGTATGAGAAAAGATTGCAGGATATTATTTTTTTTCAATTGTTTTGTAACACATCAATAATTTTATCTTAAATTTTAAAATTTTAATTGTAATTTTATTTTTTTTAAGATAAAAATTTTGAAATTAGGAATGAAAATATTGATGTGATATAAAATCATTGAAAAAAAAAAACAAATAACGTGATGTCACTATTTCATTCAATTTTTTTTCATTTGGTATAACAGTGGCAGAGTGGATAAGTGCACAGTAAGAGATCCCACGTGGCTGTATTTCCATTTGTATTTAAACTTCTTATCATCTATCTTAGTTGTATAACAACTCCAGTTCAACTTCCAGGATCCGTACATTTTTTCCAAATGATTTTGGGATGAATTTTATCGAATTTGTATATCGAGCTTGTAGACTAAATTTATATATAGGTTTTTTTAATGTTTATAATTATTCATAGTTTTTTTTCATCTATAAATAAGAGCATAATATGATTTAATGCACTTGATTCCACATTTTCCTTATCAATAATAATGTCAATCGAATTAAAACTTAATTAATAAATTATTTTAATTTTTAATTAGAAAATTACCTTAATTTTAACTTAGTTGATAGGAGTATTACTACAAAAGAAGTGATTGCATAAAATTGTGTTATCCTATTTTTGAATAGAGAAAAATGATAAATTAATTTTTTTTCTTAATTTTTAACTTTTTTTTAATTAGATTTGAATTGTTTGAGAAGGATAAAAATTTGAATTATTAGCATTAGATGTATAAAAAGTTACGTATAGACAAAAATATATATATTTATATTCATATGAAATAATTGAGAATATAATATTAGAAGAAAAAGAAAAAAATATAAAATATGTCCACAAACTTACAGTTATTTCCAGGAAACATTGCATTTTGGCTGAAAATCTACTTTTATTTTTTCCTTTAATATCCGTAGTGACAAAAAGATGATAATGGAGAATGAAAGGATAAGATGCCGTCCAGACCATAAGTAAAATCTTCTAGAGACCAGCCAAGAACGGCAAACACAGATGACAACATTTGCCAGACAAAGACCACTGTTTCAGTCAATTTAAAATTTCCCTCCCCTTCTATCTTTCTTTTTAAATTTTCTTATATTTAAATAAATGCATAAAAGATAAAAAAAAAATTGGGTGAATAAAGATAAAAATATTATATTTATTTTAAGTTGGATTATCTTATTTCTTTCTTTTCGTGTTATGCACTAAGGTGCATAATGACCTGGTTTGACACACAAAGCCATTTCTTTCTTTTTTTCCTCAAAGATAGGATTTTTACTTTTTAGCTTGTAATCATGTTTTTCACACCTCTTGTTTTGTCTTTTACCAAGTTGGCATTTACGAAATACAAATAAATTGTCGTGTTGATTATTATTTTTAAAAATGTAATGTTTAGAAATTAATGGTTAAAATTAATTTTTTTTTGAAATTTAAACTGTTTTAAATTTCGTGTGTTGATATGATGATTAAAGTGTTTATCATTTTAAGTGTGATTTATATTCAAATCACGTTAATCATATTTATGTTAAAATTTTATCTTTTTTTTGTAATAAGCTGTTTTCGAAAACAAATGTTTCCATGAAAAGCAAAAAGAAAAGCATGAGGTTTAAAGTTTAAAGCTTGACATCTGACCAAAGATTGAGAATACCTTACAACCATACCATATCTAAATATATGGTTCAATGATTTAAAACTATGTACCAAAACGAAATCACATCTCATTATTACCATTCGGCTTTTCTTTTTGGACATAATTGATTGGGTTTAGTATGCTCCAAAATAAAACCCCCAATATATGACTTTATTTTATTATTGTGCTTGTTTTTTAAGGTCATCCATCAAAACTCTTTTAAACAAAATTCCTTACAATAATCATCATAAATATTAATAAGTAATAATATATGTTAAACTTCCAAAATCAAAGAAGAATTATGCGCAATTAAGTCAAAAAAATATAATTAAATCATATTTTTATGTCTTATTTTTATATTTGAGTTTCAAGCTTGGTTTCGAGGGTTTAAGAGAAACTATACTTGGTCCGATAAAATTGTGCCTCTTAATCGTTTAGCATCTTGTTATCATTAGGTGCGGTTATTAAGTTTTGACAATTGCATATTGTCTAAATATCTTGTCTCTTATGCTATGCATGTATTTGTGGAATTTGGATCATTTAACCCACTAATCATCTTGAGCTAACCTCTTGACTGGTATAGCAATTTATATAATTTACAGGCAAACAACCATGAACTCCACCAATGAAGAATGTTGAAGAAAAATGATTTATATTTTACAGACTATTATAAATTAGTGAATGAATAATGGACAATGGGTGTGTGGTGAGCTGAAATTGAAAGCAATTAATAAAGATTTGTTGGAGGGGGTTTTCAGCAAAGACTGACCCCAATCTCCATCCTTATCAGGACAAGGGTTCTAGAAGAGCAATTTGAAGGAAGCTAAACGAAAGGGTGGCATGTGGTGGGGGTGTGGATATTTTGTCATTTTCGTTAGCTAAAGGGATTCCTCCAACGCCTTCAATTTGACAAAAGGGACAGTGGCCCCCTATTGCACAACAGCAAGGCACTCCATCAATGAGGGTTCTTCGCCTCCCTTTTCTTCTTTAAATGGCAAACATGCCCCCTTCCTTACTTTTCAAGTAAAGAAACCCATATGACAAATTAAAATATATAACACAATCAATATTGAGTTTCTTATCCAAGGTGTTTTATCCAGTTAGGTACTTAAAAATTGTCCGACTCGATTTGGTATCTAAAATTTATTTTGGTCTAGTTAAATATCTGAACTTGACTTTTGGTCTGAATTAGTGCTTGCAGTAAATAACTTATTTGAATCAATTTGAAATATAAAATTAAGTTTAGGTATTAATTAGAGTAAAAATTCAAGCTTATTGTTCATATACCTAATTAGACCTAAAAAACCCTAAAATATAATTTTAAATTTTGAAACCAAATTCAAGTACCGATTATCAAAAGCAATTTAGACTTAAATAGGATATTTGTAAAAATCAAATCACAATTCAACCTATTTATAATTAATTTCAAAATATTATGATTATGATAGTTAAGAATTCAAGGGGACCCTTCCTCTCGAATCAAACAAAGAAAGAGGAGGTGAGCCTTATTGAGTTCATACACTTTCATGCCTATAACTTAGTTCGTCCTATTATCCATTATTTCATATTACAAGGATGAACCCAATTCAGAATATGAACTATAAAAGAACATACCTATTAAATCGATCATAGGAATACCAATTACCGTACCTATTAAACAAAGAGGAATCCTTTTAATAGTATCGACCATTTATCTCACTTCCCTCCACATTTCATCAAGTGGTCATGCTAAGGACATAAATAGTTATAGATAATTATGAGATACAATCCTTACGAATGGGATAAGAGAATTCCTACTATGATTTAGTTTTTGATTGCTCTCTTTTTTCTTAATTGAAGAAATAATTGGAAAATAAAATAGCAAGTACAAAAATGAGTAATAACCCTCGATAGAGACTGATATGATTCAATTCAACATTTTGTTCGTTCGGATTTGATTGTGTCATAGCACTATAATTAATTCGAATTAGATTTATCGGATGAACTGCATTGTTGATATTGACCCCCCCAAAAAAAGCTAGGTCCATGAACAACCAACCATTGCATTGTAAAAATTGGATAGGTTCGATCTATGTTCATTGAATCTTCATAAAAAAAGATCTACTAAATTCATCGAGTTATTAATGAAATTCATGACTTCAAACAAGAATAAATCAATGCAAATATTAAATTAAAATATCTTAATAATTAATTAAATGGAACTGAGCGTAAAATTAAAACCTCGAAGTATTTGAATCAGTAACTTTAATAATTTTAGGAGAGAATTTCATTTTCTCCGAAGTGAGACTCTTGCTTTTAGTAAAGGAGATAAAGTGGGTGAAGTACGAACCCTCAAAAAAGGATTCTAGAAGTAGAGGTTGTTTGTCATCAAATTCTTTTTTACTTCATTATCTATTATTATTGGGTCACATTCAGGGTGAATTATTATTTTTGGACAAAAATGAAGAATAATTCCGATTTGTAATGATCTGTGATTAGGCCCCACTTCCTTTTCCTTTTTCTCACTATTTTATTTTATTTTATTTTGGCATCTTCTCTTGGGATTATCTAAAAATATTATATATTTAATAATTATATTATAAACTCTTAAACTAAAAATCATGAAAATTAAATGTTTTTAACTTTTAAATCAAAATGAATAAATTTAAGGTCTTGTTTGATAGATAATTTTTTACTCAGGTTTGATTATTTAAAATAATAAATAGATAAAAGTATATTTATTATAATATTATATTATTTTATAAAAAGTTTACGTTTAAATTTTTTTTAGAATAAAGTAAAATGTAATTTTTTATAATTTTGAGTCTATATTTATCAAATAATTTAATTATATTTTTAAGTAATATATCAAACAATTTTATAATTTATCTTTTTTTCATAAAAATATAATTCAATTATATTCTGATAATAACAATTTATTATCTTGTGAGTAAAAAATCGAATTAAACCAAATAAACTTAAATAATAATCAAATTAAACTTAAACTAAATTTAATAACACAGTGGAATCGAATCGAATCGAATTTTACAGGGAGATGTTTACCCGTAACGAAATGCAGAGAAAATAGATATCAAATGAACCATAAGCCGGACCTTCCCTAGAAGTAAACCCAATTGTTGATCCATAGTCGGACTTGGGTGGCCCAATGCAGGAGAACCCATAATTTTTAATTACTGAAATACATGTGTGTGCTATAATCTTCTTCAGCTTTAACCAACGCGGTCCCTCGACTCAGTCGGAAGAACGCTTCAACAAACTCACCTCACTGTCATGTGTCTCTTCGTTTCCTAGTATCTACATCCCCATTAACTGATTCACACTCTTTCCACCTCGCTCTCAGAACAAGGTATTCTTTTCTTTTTCTTTTTTTTTTGTTTAAATTGTGTACGGATCCTGGGAAAGGCATTTGGATGAAATAATGGATCTTTTTTTTTTTTATGTTTAATAATGCTCTTATTAAGTGTTTTTAGGCATGTGAAGCTTAGCTGAAAGAAATTTAGTTAGTGATTAACTATAAACTTGGAAAGATGGGAGTTTTACTTGATTGCAATTGCCTTTCATGTTGTATCTGAATAAGCATGCTTGATTAATGACGGTTAATACAAGGATTGTGGGGACTGGGCCTGTGACGAGATATTGTCTGCTTCGAAGGTGAAGACCGTTCTCACGGTTTTTTCCTTTGAGAAAAGGCACCTCATGAGGGAAGTATTTATCATAGTACAGTTATTGTCTAGTAGAGTGGATGGCTTTTCCATCTCAACACTAGCCTCCTAGGATGTGGACTGTGTTTTTGCTAAGGGCTAAACGATCTAGAATAGTTCCCATAGACAGCAACATGGTTGTTGTGTTTTTGTAATCAATTTATTTATATAGGAATGGCTTCAATAGGGGAAGCATTTTAGGTGTACAGCTTCAAATTTCTGATTTTGAAAAGGAAATAAGAGTGTTTCTCCATGTCTTATTGTTAATTGTCATCTCTGTTCAGTTCAGCAACTGAGGCTTTTCAGGAAATCAAAGTGATTAGCGGTTGAATATGGTTATATTAGGCGTTCAAGAGTCTGAAAAATGTTACTTTACTATAATTGGTCGGAACTGACTCACTAAAAACATAATTTGGTTCATCGAAATTTTAATAAAATATTGTCTCAATGATTTCCACTTTGTGGTTTACTAATTCGAGTTTGCTTGCTGGATTGCTCCACGAGGTAATGTTTGTATGACAATTTTATAAGCTTGTCCTTTGTGGTAATGCCCTTCCGTAATTCTCTTCTAATTGAAACTCAGTGATATGTTATGAGCTTGATAAGAGTTTGAAGGTTTGGAAGGAACAATCTTGTTTCTATATAGAAAATGAGATATATACCATGCCAATCAAATTGTCATAAATTTTGAAATGGCAACATTATTTGCATTGTGGAGATTTATCTCGAAGTAAATGATGGGTATTACACATTGATTCTGATGAAAAGCTGATAAAATCTTAAGTTTCATACTCCTGAGTAAAATAGTATCATGGTGCTTCTGTTTGGATGGTTGAGATGAGATAACATTTTCCCTTGTGGTTTGTTTCATTTTTACCAGCTTGTTCTCAGGGGGCAGTTAACAGTCAGTTGCTAAAATTTACTAGCAAAGACCAAAATAACTTTTTTGAACTTTTGTTTCAATCTAGAGAACAAAAATTTCCTCTCATCATTGTTCTAGATGTTCCATGGGGTTGGGTTTACATAGTATGGTCAATGATCATCAAAATATGTGTGAACTCATATGCACAATTTGTCCTCTGTGTAAAGCAGAATGCATCCAAATGATAATAGTCACTCTTTCTAAACCAAAGGGATCAGAGTACTGTTTAACACTTCAGGGATCCCAAATTGTTCTGATTTTAGCTTTCATGTTGAGTAGTTGGAAAGGTGCTTGCTTTGGTTTGTTCTATGATTGTAAGTTATGATTTCCTGTTGCACATATTTTGTGGACAATTTAGACTTTGATGCCAACCAGCTTTGTTGAAGGAAGCAAAAGGGAAAGTAAATTTATTTGTTTGACATTTACTTTTAAGGTCTTTTGTTCAAGCTGCCTGGACCAGGAGATCTCGTGGTGAAACTGCAAAGCAACCCAATAGGAAAAGCATAGAAACAAGGAAATTTGTTTTTTCCAAGCCTGAAAAATGTATTGGACTTTCAATTTAAATTTCTTTTTCTGATTTTTTTTTCTGGGATGGAAGAACTCAAATCAAACCTAGTTCTTCTTTACTAAAAAATGTTGATGAGAAGATTAAAAACTCTGCTTAAACCCTTTTCTGATCCTCACCTCCGTCTCATAGCCACCGAGTCAACTCAAAATCAACTCAGCAACCCATCTAACCATCTCAATCCCATAACTCCAATCAACCAATCTACTCTTCTGAAAGTCTGTACCATCCTCTACCAACAGCAAAACTCACCTGACTTGCGCCTCCACTCATCCCTCTCTTCTTACAATCCTTCTTTCAACCCTGAATTCTTCCTTCAAGTTTGCAACACTTTCCCATACTCTTGGCGCCCCATCTACCGATTCTTCCTCTACACCCAAAAAGTCCCTCACTTCACTCACAACATCGTCACCTTCAACAAAATGTTGGATGTCGTTGGAAAATCCAAAAACATTGACCTTTTTTGGGAAACTTGTCAGGAGATGGGAAAACTTGGTTTGGTGAATGATAAGACCTTTAGGATTGCTTTAAAGACCCTAGCGTTAGCTAGGGAGTTGAAGAAATGTGTGGGTTTTTTCCATTTGATGAATGGGTTTGGGGTCGGATACAAGTTGGAGACTTTAAATACAGTGGTGGAAACTTTATGCAAAGATAAGCTTGTGGAAGAGGCGAAGTTTGTTACTTTCAAGTTGAAAGAGTGTGTTGAGCCAAATGGGGTTACTTATAAGTGGTTGATATGGGGGTTTTGTGATGTGGGTAATTTGATTGAGGCCTCAAAAATTTGGAATCTGATGGTGGATGAAGGGTTTGAGCCTGATGTTGAGGTTGTGGAGACAATGATAGAGGCACTTTTTAAGACTAATAAATATGATGAAGCAATGAAGGTTTTCCAAATGATGAGAGTTAAGAGAATGCATGATTTGGGGCTTTCAAGTTATAGGCTTGTGATCAAGTGGATGTGTAAGAGAGGCAAGATCGAGCAAGCCGATGGGATGTTTGAGGAAATGTGGCAAAGAGGGATCCAAGCTGATAATTTGACCTTGGCTTCGATTATTTATGGGCTTTTAGCAAGAGGGAGGATTAGAGAGGCTTACAGGATTGTGGAAGGAATCGAGAATCCAGATATCAGCATTTACCATGGACTAATAAAGGGGCTTTTGAGGTTGAGGAAGGCAAGTGAAGCAACAGAAGTATTTAGAGAGATGATAAAGAGAAGGTGTGAGCCTATAATGCATACGTATATCATGTTACTGCAAGGTCATTTGGGGAAGAAAGGGAGGAAAGGACATGACCCATTGGTGAATTTTGACTCAATATTTGTTGGGGGCTTGATTAAGGCTGGAAAGACAGTAGAGGCTACCAAGTATGTGGAGAGAACAATGAAAAGAGGAATGGAAGTGCCTAGATTTGATTACAATAAATTTTTACACTACTACTCAAATGAGGAAGGTGTAATGATGTTTGAGGAGGTGGGCAAGAAATTAAGGGAAGTGGGATTATTTGATTTGGCTGATATATTGGAGAGATATGGGCAGAAAATGGCCACTAGGGACAGGAGGAGAGAGAGGACAGTGGATCCATGAGAAGGATCTTCAAAAACTGAAAAATTGTAGTCTAAAATACATACCTTTTGGTTGAAGTTGCTAATTATATTGAGACCCAATTATGGTACAAGACTACAACATATTGTCCTTGTGTATGTTGGACCTGCAAGTGTCATCAAACTTTGAAGCAAAGACTTAATAGAGGTGTATCACATTTCCCTTTTGCTATAGCACTAAGACTATGCTTTCCGACTTTCGGTTGGGTTCTGGTATCTCTTTCAAAGCTTTGGCTACAACCCATCTTGCTCCTTGTTCAGTAGCCATATATCGGACCTCTTGAGGCTTCAGACTGTATGCTGTCGGTATGTAGTTCATTCTCTTGAAAGTATCATGATTAACTTTTGAAAAAATTTAGCTAATATAACCTCTTGGCTTAGTGGCACGGTTCTTGTGTTGTGTGATACGAGATCTTTGGTTCAACCCCTAGCATTATTATCTCCTACCTCCAATTAGAAAAGAAAAACAAAAACTAAACGTGAGGTGACATTTGTGAAAATTCTGATACATAGGTTTTATTTATAGGATGGTATGACCATTCAGCCATCAGCTCTTAAGTTTGGTCTATGATACCATCAAAATTTTAATTGGCTCCATTAAAATAATTCGATAAAATTGAGAGGATTTGGGTTGGTACTATGCTAGCAGCATGTATAAAAAAATGTATTCATTCTTTAATCGATTGGTTATGATTATTTATGAGAAATTTAGCATTATAATTGCCATTCATATTGGATGATGTAATCAAGGAACCCCTGTTTGATGCTAAGCTTAGCTTGTCATTTCTTTTCTTTATTCAATTTCCCTTCATCCAATTCCCTAAGCTGTCCTCCATCACAAAGTAAACCCAAGGTCCATTGTCATGAGCATCAATTAATTAGAAGGTTCACTAAGATGCGTAATATTTTGCTATATTAACTGTACATGCATTCATTCGTGCGTGCATGTGTGAATCATTTACCAACCTTGCAAACAAACATAAGCATGAACCAAGCCTATTGTTAAATTATAATTTGTTTTTGAATGAATGAGAAGCAGGAGCGAAGCCAAAAAAAAAATTTTTAGGGGGATCGAAGTTAAATTATAATTTTTACGGTAATAAAAATGAAAATTGTAAAAGATTAAGTTAAAGTTTTATCATTTTTAAAGGAGTTAAAGTGTAATTTTATTTTTACTAATTTAAAATTTTAAAAATTTTAACGGTTTAAATAGAAATTTTTTTATTTTAGGGGAGGTCAGACCCTGTGAACCCCTTTTTCCCTGGTTTCACCCCTGCTTTGAAGGGTCATTACATGTGCCCAGCTTGGAGTCCAGGACAAACCTGTAAAGCCATTTCATGTCTCGTCATGATCGGAAGAAGAAAAAGAAAAAAAAGATCCAAATCCCATTAAATATGATGCACCAAGAAGAGAAAATGGAGAGAACTATGATCCTATGAAGCATTTCTTAGCCAATTCCCAAGCTTTGACCTTGATCTCATATTCAAAGCAAGAGCTAAGACTCAGGTCAAACACCTTTGCTGTATCAAGATATGATCACCATTGACCTCTTATGGTATTTGAAAATTTAAATATTTTTATTAATTTTATATTTTCATTAAAAATGTACTTTTCATATCATTTAATATTGAATGAAATATTTTCAAACACCATAATTATTAAAAGTAATAATGGTTAATGTTATATCATAATTAAAAGCGTAGAAATGTTAATATAAATTAATTTTTAGATGAAAGCTCGGCTCTTTTTATTTAATTTCATATATTAATATGTATATAAATAAAATGTTAATTATATTGTTTGAATGATAAATTGTATACCTAAAAACATTTTTAAATGATTTCATTTAAATGGCCTTATTCATTGATGTATTTAAAATAAAAAATCAATTTAATTTTATATGGATTAATATTAAAAATAATATAATTTAAAGTATATTTCCCTTTAAAAGTGTTAATGGATCACACCAAACTAAAGTAAAATATTATCATACTTTACATTTATTTTAGTCCAGCTTGATCCGAAATATAAATTTAACATATTACTTATCCATATTTGTCAATAATTAACACAAACTATTTTAGACCTATTCATATTAATTTTTAACATATTTTAAAAATATTTATGTTATTTTTAATTTAATATTTAATAATTTTAAATGCTTTTTTCATTTATTAAAATTATATATAGGTAATTTAACAATTATAGTATGTTTTCATTATAATATTATTAATTATTATAGATTTAATTTTTATAATTTAAAAATTACTTAATATATAAAAATAACATAATATAATATAATATAAACATAAAAAAAAATATATCAAACCGAGCTAATGCTTAACTTGAAGCCTTAAACCCGACCAATATTTTTAAGGGATCTAAATTTCTTTATTCAAACTCTTTTCCGGATTCTGTGAACAGGCATAGTTCAAAAATTATATCTTTCCATTTTTTTTGTACAGTGGCCAGAAGTCCAACCACAACAAAACCAAATGAAAACATAGCTACAAAACCAGCAACAAACGTCATAGCCACTATCGTCGGAGAAGAATGCTTGGGAAGGCTGTAAGTCGACGGCAAGGGCGGATGCACCTTTCACTGGCATGTTACGCCTTCGGAGGAAGGCCATGCCACAACAACCCATAAAAGGAGCCCTGTCAAACACCATGGTGCTAAAGGAGCCAGTGGTAGAGGAGCATTGCATTGCCGAAACGACTACAACCACCAGTCGCAATATTTGGTACGATAAGACCCGGGCTCCAACGAGCTCCGTTCAAGGGAGGTCCATGGTGAAGCGTCTAAAAGACAGAGACTAGGGTAACCGAATAGAAGGGGGGACACCAGGCCAGGAGCTGTGAGTGGGAGGAGAACCTCTGCAAGATGGCCGACAAAAAGCTCTCAGATCGCCGGCGAAAGTATGACGAACGAGAGGGGCAGGATGCCGAACATTATTCTGCTGGAGGAAAATAAAGAACAAACAAAAAAAAAAAGGAAAGGGAGAGGAGAAGAATAAGGGTATACGACGGGCAGCACAAGGCCGACCGTGTCGGCGATCACGACGAGAAAAGAAAAATGAAAGAAGTGTCCATAGAATTCATATTGAAGGCGGTGAATTCATTTATTGGAATGGTTGGTATGGCTATGGCCTTCTATTCAATTAGGGTTTGTGAAAGAGAGAATATGTATATCCCTTTTGAAGACTCTCATCATGCACGTTCATGGTATGTTTATCTTTAGAATTCTACAACATGAATGTGTAATCTCTTATTGAAACCAAGCATTCAAGCTTTATTTGTAGAGGAAAACGTTGAGTGCTTATGATGCATTATACAAACTAAATTATGGTTATTCACATTTTTAAAATATAAAATATAAAAGAGGCGAAATAATTCATAATATTTTTATGTTTAAAATTCATTATATGTGTGCAATTTATATATATATAAACACTTTCAAAGTAATTTAATTTACTTTGTAATGCAACGATCACTTATCTAATTTGATACTTGAACTGAATCAGTGTTTGGTTGATTCGTGATACTAATTCAATTAAAATTTTAATATATGTTATAAATTAAAATTAATATTTTATTAGCCAAAAAGGCTTCTTATATAATTAAAAGTAAAAGTGCCCATGTGCCGACTCGTGGTTAATTCAAAATATTTTAGGCCTGCGCTTGAGCTGCCCAAACACGCCCAAATGGCATGTTTTATTGTTCAGAAAATAAAAAATAATTTAAATTTAATTATAATAATATATAAATATTAATATAGAATTATTTTATTTTTTGTAAATAGTAAAAGAAATATATTTAGAGTTAGAAAAATATAAATCCAAACTTTAACTCAAAGTGGTCGAGCTGAGCCATTATGAAAATTTTGATGTTTTCTCACTATTGATAATAGTTAAAATTCTTATATCATACCGGTTGAATATTAATTTGATTGGTATCGGTATTGTTACCAATGCAGGAGGATGTGAGTTTGAGTGTGTTAAAGTGCATTATTCTTCTATTTAAAGATTAACAAGAGATCATGTGTAGCTCTAAACATTTATTAAAAAAAAAAACAGATATGATAAGAATTTATAATAAAATGAATGTTAAAAAAAAACTCATCTATGATGATTAAAGATTATTACCCAATCAAAAAGTTATCATTAGAGATGATGAGAATGAAAAGCATATGATGTAGTTTAATATATTATATATAATAATAAATATTTTAATTTACTTTGTATCAAATCGTTGCAAAAAGACAATATTTAATTATAAAAGGTATATGACTATATAATTTATAAATTTATTTTTTCTAAATAAAATTTCTTTGCAAATTCTCTTAAAATATTGAAAGTGGTGTGTAGGTCAAATTTAAAAATATGTTTAAAAAATATAATTAATTTTAATTAACATGTAACAGATAAGTATCAAACTTGTAAGTAACATAAAAATTAAGAACGGATAAAAATATTTAATAAATGATAATTAATTCAATTTTCATCTAAATTAGTAAATTAAATTACAACAACATATGTAATAAATAATTAAAGTCAGAACGTTTTGCACCAATTTGCACTGCAATTGCAACAACCATGGTTTTAAGTATTAAATCTCGGACTTAGTTATATAATTTGAGACAGATAAATACTCAATTGGATAATAATAATAATAATAAATAAAAAACTGGAAGAATAAAAGGGTTGGTTTGGAAGGGTTAGAAAATGAGGAAGGTGCATTGGTTGGGGAAAGTGGAGGGAGGGTGGCTTGTATTTTAGTATCATTCATATGTAACGTTAATGCATGGGATTGCGAAGGAAGAAATGTTACAGTGTGTGAGATGAATTTTAACTGTGGAATGGAAGTGTTTGTTTGTTTGTTTGTGGGGTGTTTCTGAAATTTGGCCCATCTCAGCTCGTGGGGTTCAAGTTTAAAGCTTTTTCATTGGCCGTTCTTTTCAACAAGTTTCTAATCACACCACAATTCATGAAGATGGGGGTTGCAAGCTATAAAGAGAGAAAAGATGATGCTAAAGCTGATTGTTTAAAGCCTAAAAAAGAAACCTCATCTGATCTGATCATCAATCCCCAATAAGAAAAAAGGGCTTTTAGTTTCTTTTCCTTTCTCCTTCTTTTCTTTCCTTTTCCTTCTCAGCTCAGCTCATCTCATCTCATGTTGTGTTCTGCTACTCTTTCTACCTCTATCGTTCATTGGCTCAGATCAGCAGCAGCAGCAGCAGCAGTTGGCAAAGCAAAACATATTGCTTTGCTTTGCCTCTTTGGCTTATATTACACAGTTTAATTACCCATGTTGCCGGATAACTCTTGTTCCTCACTTCCTTCTTTGGAGCCATTTACCTGCATAGACCATGGTAATAACAACAATAAGAGGAAAAGAAGACCAGCAGGAACACCTGGTACGTATTATATATATGTATGTATGCAGGCTTTTTACCCAATAATCCAAAGTGGATATATATGTGTGTGTCTGTTCATGATTGGCTTTCTTTTTGTCTAATTGGAAAATATAATTGGGTGATGTTAGATCCAGATGCCGAAGTGGTTTCTCTCTCGCCTAAAACATTATTAGAATCGGATCGCTACGTTTGTGAGATCTGCAACCAAGGGTTCCAAAGGGACCAAAACCTACAAATGCACAGGCGGCGACACAAGGTTCCATGGAAGCTACTCAAGAGAGAAACTCCAGTGGTGAGAAAGCGGGTGTTCGTTTGCCCCGAGCCTAGTTGCTTGCACCATGACCCTTGCCATGCTCTAGGCGATTTGGTTGGGATCAAGAAACACTTCAGGCGGAAGCACAGCAACCACAAGCAATGGGTCTGCCAGAAATGTTCCAAGGGCTATGCTGTTCAATCTGATTATAAAGCCCATCTTAAAACCTGCGGCACCAGAGGCCATTCTTGTGACTGCGGCCGAGTTTTTTCAAGGTTTTTTACTATCTCCGTTCCTCTCACATACCATTAATATCTTCTTCTTCTTTAAACTTTTGATCCTCAAAACACAATCAACAGTGTTTTAGATCCATCCTGGAGTTTTGCCGATGGATTTTAAGCTTCCTTCGAAAAAATTTTTGGCTCATATTTCGATAATATTTTGTTTTGAAGGAAAAAAATTTATCAGTCCCATACCATGATTGCATATTGAAATTCTCTGCCAAGCACCTTCCTTTCCTCGTGACTTGAGTTTTGACTGGAAGAGGAAAAACCAAAAACAAAAGGACAGGAAGAAAGGAACAGATATTACTTTGTTTCTCGTGTCTGATGGAACTTTTAATCCAATATTTAGCAGCTATATTTAGAGGCAGTTGAACACATTTCCCCAACATCAGTTTGATTGGTCGTGCCTTATTTTTTTTTCGCTCGAATGACTTTCAGTTTGAGTTTAGCTTAGCATTGTATTCAGTCCTTTATATCCCATCTTCGTCAATAAAGGCACCAACTAGACCAAGCCCTTTGAACAGTTCCTCTGTGCCACTTTGAGCTTTACGTAGAATCATGAGTTATAACAGCTGTTTAACTTCATTTTTGTAGAGTTGAGAGTTTCATTGAACATCAGGATGCTTGCCATATGAGTCGTAGCCGGCCACAATCACAAGCAATGCAACCGGTTCGCTTGTCACGAACAGCTTCAAGCCCCAATCCTTCCAATGATACCAATTTTAGTACACTTCCTTGGCCTAGTTTGGAGTTTGCAAACACAACTACAGATACCATGCTGTTGAACCCTACCAAAGATAATTCCCCTAAAAATGAGCACTACCACAATCTGGAGCTTCAACTCTTAACCACATCAAATCCCACTGAGGTCTCGGTTCCCCCTAAAAAGCATGATCATCATTCAATCCAGTTACAGCTCTCAATCGGCTCATTTGAATCAACTTGTACGGAAAAGGAAGCAACCAAGAAATCAACTGAGATTCATGAGGAACCGGTGTTTGTTGCATCGAGGCTAAAAGAAGAAGCAGTTGCACAATTAAGGTTGGCGATAGCAGAAAAAGCTTATGCTGAAGAGGCGAGAAAGCAAGCAAGAAGGCAGGTTGAATTAGCTGAGCACGAGTTTGCCAAGGCAAAGAGAATCAGGCAACAAGCACAAGCTGAATCAGCGAAGGCTCAAGCTTTAAAGAACCATGCAGTCAAGCAAATCAACTCCACCATTCTTCAAGTCACTTGCCTTGCTTGTAAACACCGATTTCAAGCAACAATACCTCCCGAAGAGAACTCTATAGTTGTGAGTTACATTTCGTCAGCTATAACAGAAGGTGAAGTTGAAAACGATAGTCCTACAAATCTAACAAAACCTACTAACATATAAACCAATATATATATATATGTATGTGTGTGTGTGTATGTGTGTGTATGTGTGAGAGTGTGTATAAGGTGTTAATACGCGTCTTTCCTTCTTATGTATACCAAACATGGTTGTTTCTATATCTGGGGTTGATTAGTGAAAGTGTTGTATCGTGGCTGATGTAATTTGTTCATTAATTTGGATAAATGAGAAGATATAATGATGGGGTTGATGAATTGTTTATGAACAACTCTTAGGTTTTCCTCCTCTAAGCTAGCTATTGCATTGAATATGGGGACAAAGGCACTTGAAAACGAATTTTTGTTTGGATTTTTGTGTTTGGTCTGTTTGGAGATCTTTGTAGCCTGAAAAAGTCAGAAAATGATGGTGGGGTTGCCCTTCCCCTTCTGCATTAAACCGTACCACTCTCCATAAATATCAATATACACAGCCAAATAGTTAGAAAATATTTAAGTTTTTAAAAGGGATTTGTATTTCATAAAATGTATAATTCATTAAATATAGTTTTCAACAAATAGTTTGTATTCTCGCGCGCGGGTTGGTTATGTATATATAATTTTTTATATTTAAAACTTAATGTAATTTGTGTAAATAGAGTACACTAAGATTAATTTGAAAAGCCGAATGTTTAAAATTATTAGATTTATGAATATTTTATAAGCTAATGTTTATTGTGGAAATACATTTAGTTTCCAGACAATCATAAAATCAACCATTTTTTTAAATAAAGTCAATTTTTATTTTATAGCTTCTATTTGAAAAAAAAAAAATCGTATCTTTATGTTGTTGAAAAATTTAAAAAAAAAATCCTATTTTTACACCTCCTTAAAAACGGAAAATAATCTTCAAATTTCAGCTTTTCAAATACCTAAAAGTCGTATTTTGTGTTGTAGCTCACTGGATGTATTTTGTTTGTCTTATGTTTCATTTTCTAATTTTTTTAATTTTTGTTTTGTTTTGTTATTTTTCTATTACATTTTAATTTCGTTTGAAATGTTTTTTTATTTTAATTTATAATAAATTCAGGTCACATATTATTAAAAAAAAAAGTAACCGTCTCTCTAGCGTGAGTGTATTAATATTTATTGAAGCACCTAAATTATGAAAGACTGCAATTTGTAGCAATTTATATTAGTATTATGAAAGTTTTCAAAAAATTAAAAAAATAGATTTGTATTTTATAAATAAGCTCAAATAATCTACAATTATAGATTATTAACCCTGTTAGGTTGAGCAAGCACAAAGATGAGGGTTTTGAACTTGGGGAAGGAGAGTATGTGAAAAACAATTATTGTTAAGGAAAATAGCATTCAATTCGACCATGCTTTGTGGAAACCGACCCATTCTTTTCAGTTCGACCATGGACATGGGTATGTTACGGTGGACGCCATTGGTGAGGTTTACCCACAGATTGTTGGTATTGAAGATAAGGTTATGAAGTGAAGGGTATAATGGGCAGAAGAAGCGATTCCGACGGAGGGTGCAGAGAAGGAGAAAGAAGGAAGAAGGAATGAGATGGTCCCTTTTTCACCTGCTGTGCGCTCTTAAATGCAAAAAACGCCATGTTTTTCAGTGCAAGAGGTGAGCTGTATGGATTAGTGGCAGACTCAGTCAACACCCAAACAAATTTCCCTTCATTCACCCATTACCTTTCTCATCGGAATCAGGGCCCTCTGCTCTGTTGTTGTACATGATAATAATAATAAGCACTCCCATTTTTCCATTTTTGCAGTTGCCATTCAACCCCTTCCTCCACTCTCACAACCATATCTGTGCTCTTCAATTACCCTCTGATCCATGTAATTAAAGCCAAATTAAGGGAATACCACTACCCACAATTACCCCCCAACGCATCCAATCCAAACATCTTTACCCTATTTTACGAGCTCCTTACCTTGTATTTCCTCCACAAAGGGAAAGGATTGTATCAACTACACCATTCGGCATCCTATATTCCTTAATAATTATTTAATCTCATTCAACATTTTTTTTTATGTCATTAATATATTATTTTAGTATTTTTTTCACTTAAACTCTAAATTTTGCAATCTTAAATTTTAAAAACATTCAGAATTCAAGATTCATGATCCAGAATTTAAGATCTTAGGTTTAAAGTTTAGAATTCAAAATTTAAAATTCAAATTATAAAATTATAAAAATAATGTTAATAACATAAAAAAATATTAAAATAACAGTAAATGATTGATAAAAATAATATGATATTTTTATTTCATATAATTCTTTCTGAATCCACTCCACAGCCCGTAGGTTATATGTTCAAATTCTAATAACACAAATTCTAATTGAAAAATGTCAAAATCATATATCAAATCATGGAGGTAGGAAATGGGTCCCGTTTATGTAGAAACAACGTGTGCGCTATTGCAGGATAGTAGTGGAATATAATAAATATACATTCCCACTCCCCACCTAAATATATCCACAACTGTGTGGTAAATCATTTTTAAGGTTTGCATCAACTTTTACATTTTTCAAACTTATTCAGTTATCTATATACTCTTCATTAAATTAGTCCCAATTAAAAAATAATTAAAATAATTATTCTTTTTACACACAGGTATTCAAATCCAAGACCCCTCGAATAAATAACATCCTTTTTTCACTGAAGCTACTTATTGGGTTCATTATACACATGAAATTTTGATTGTGATTCAAATACATATATGATATTTTAATTTTAATTCAATCATACACATTTAAAAAAATAATACATCACTTTATTTTTTATATTGAATAAATATAATTATTTGTGTATGTAATATATAAACATATAATAATTAGAAAGAATTGTACAAAATTAAAATTCATGTATAAAATTACACATTAAACTAAAATTCGTACATAATTTTGGGATTTATCCCAATTCATTATGAGCAAACTATTTTTGATGTCCAATTTAGAGCTTAAATCACATCTTGTACAACAGTTGATAATTGATTACTCCCTAGACAACGCCCCATAAATATAGAAAATTCTTAATTACATTACCAACTTGTGTGATCTCTAATTTTACTCTTCAATTGCTAAGGTCCTGAAGGTGCAATTAATAGACAAATTCGACAAATTCTCATTTATAATATAGTTTTTTTTTTTGTGAATTTAGATATTACGAATTGTGAATTTAAATAATATACAAATTTGAATATTCTAATTACAATCCATAATGAATTGAAAGCACGTGGATATCAATCTTTAAATATCATTATCTAAATCTACTTTGCTTTTATGAATAATGTATTTAGATATCCATGTGCTCTATTTGAACATATTATATTATTGTAGATATTTACATTATATTAATATATTTTCTGATCATATCTGCTCTTTTTGAAACTATGTTTAGAACTACTCATAGTCCCCCCTCAAGCCATAAATAAGATGATAATGCGCTTCAAGCACTCAAATTCACATCCTCCTGTATTGACAATAATATCCATGTCAATCGAACTAAGACTCAATAGGAATTCAAAGTAATTACAGATATCCAACTTGGTATGACGTTGAAAGGAAAAGTGATATTGTGGTGATGGCTCCCTTGAGAAGTTACAAGTCAGGCAATATATCCTTTTCTTTTCTAGTTTCTAGTGTGTCAGGACATTGGATGAGCCCCCAGCCAAAAAGGCTTATATAATGCTTCATTTAATAATGTAAACCAAGAATTGGGGATATTTCAAAACAAGAATATTGTTGTCACTAGCAAGAAATTTCTCTGAAATTTCATCCACCCAGAGTGTTTTAAACAAGAGATAAAGCCAAAGTATGAGATAGAGACAGACATAAGATTCAAAATTTAATCTCAAAGCTCATATTCATGAGGAAATGATATATAAAGATTGAAACCAAAAAATAAAAGGAAAAAATGTGTTACTTAAAAGGACAATTATGTATCTACTGGCAGACAAGGAGCGTGGATATTGTTCTTTCCTTTTTCTTTTTCATCACCTTTTTTCTTTTCTGGATGATGATGACCCTTTCACTCTCCATGTGCCTGCCTCCATCCTTCAAACATGGTACCACTGCAGCTTACCACGCCTTCAACCCTGCATATATGGTTTCTAAGTGGATTCAAAGCTTTAATGTGGGAGAGAGTGGCAACATGTAACACACTAGCAACTAGCAAGAGCATTAAAGATATAACCTATGTAGGTGTTATTTACAACAAGAAAGGGCTTTCCATGACCTGACAGCAAGGATCTAAAGGCCCCATGGTTTTGTTGATATAATGAAGGAGCTGATCGATTGATGAGAAATTTAAAGGTTATCCTTAACAAACCCTAGTCATTAAATGGGAAGTTGGGGCCCTTCCATTTTGATCCACAACCCTTAGAAATTTCCCCCCAAAGTAGAATAGTGATGGGTCATGAAACAAACCATGTGAGTGGGTGGGGGGCTTACACCTTTTAGATCCAAAAAGAGAAGTTTGCTTGGGCAAGGTCCAAAAGTCAAAGCACCAAATCTAAAAGATCAATAAGTACTTTGCTTTATAAAAGAAAGTGTGATGTAGCCTTCATTTTACGAAAGCTGTAAAAACAGCATGTAAATCAATGAATAAAACTATATATTATTAAAAACAATGAATTATGCTTGATTCAAACTTGTTATATAGTGAAAGTAAAAATAATTCGACCCAGAATCCGACCTCAAAAATCTTCCTAAAATACAATTTTAAAGACCCTCTTGAGGGAGAACTCTAGACAAGTCACTAGATCTTCTTCTTTTCTTCTTCTTCACCATCCTCTTTTTTCTACTTTCGTGTAACGATAAAACTTTATATTGGTGACATTGTTGTTGTATTTTAGTATTGGGATTTGGGAGTGGACTAATGCAATCAAGTTAAATAGTTGTAAGTAAGATTCGATATTCGAAAGAATCATAATATAACTTGTTTACTTATTTAAGGAGATATTAGATTCAAATAAGATAAAGTGAAAAGATAACTTTTTATTTCATTCTTTATCAAGCAGTTTATTGAGTGTAATTTTAGTAACATTATTAGTAGGAGATTCACAAGTCTATCACTTTCTATATATTGAAGAAATGTTTTATTGGTTTAATAATAAATAAAAAAAATTACTATTTTGTTCATTGTAGAAATTTTTTAGAGTGCAAATCGTTTATTTTTTTTTCAAAGAGAAAAATTTGACAAGACAACTTCATTAAAAACGGTTTTTTTTTTCCTGATCGATTAAAATGATTATTTTCTTCCATATGAAGAATCGAATAGAGATGTTTTAATTTGTTTAATTGATATGGGTATTGTTGTCGATATAGAAAGATGTAAGTTTAAGTGCGCTGAAGTGCATTATCTTTCTATTTATAAATCAGAGAGGGACTATGGATAGTTCTAAGCATTATGTAAAAAAAATGTAAATATGATCAAGAACCTGTAATGAGATTATTCAAAAAATAATAATTAAAAAAATTTTAATTCACTTTACATAAATTATGCCAATTATATACACTCAATTAAATATTTATAACATTTTTATCAATATTTTATATTTAAATATGATGACAGTTTAATCTATTTTAATTTTTCTCCTTGTAATAGAAGTAAAAAGATTTTTCACACAATCATAAATTTATTAAAAATAAGTAACATACATTATTAATACATGCATCGTAGGAATTAAAAAAATAGTATTTATATGAAATATTCCACTAAACATTTTTACTTGGGACATTTTAATATATATACTTCTAATTTTTCTCATAATTCCCTTTAATTTTTTCTTAAAAATGGTGCACATATATAAATGCATAGATAAGAAAATAGATGAAGAAAAATTCAAATCACGGGAGTTAGGTAAGATAATAAGAGTCTCTTTTACCTTAATCAGTGGTCAAGGGTTCGATTTTCGTTCTGGGTATAGAGCAACTTTAAAACTCATAATCAACATTCACTCATTTAATGAGCTTACAGAATGCATAAGATTAATTAATGGACTCGCTCTGATAAATACGTTGAGGGCCTGTAGAGTGAGCTTGTTGGGCTAACTTTTTCTTTTCTTTGTTGTTTTGGTAAACTTTCACTTTTATCTATTTTTATATTTTTATTTACTTTTATTTTAATTTTAGTTTTAGTTTTTTATAATTTTCTAAATTTTAAAAAAAAAAAAATTATCATTTTATATATAATAAAAGTCAAACTGATAGAAAGTATAAAAATTGAGGACTTAAATTATTATTATATCAAATAAAAAAGTGTCACTTAACAATCGGATGACAAAAAAATCAATTTTTAAAATTTAGTGATAAAATTATAACTTTTTTAAGTTAAGTGATCAAAACAAAAAATTCCCCATAATTTTAATGACTGGTATAGGTTACTACTATTTAAAAGAAAAAATGGTGTAGTTTACTTTTTTTTTTTTTTTACTTCTTCCTTTTCCTTTCCTATGGTTTGAATTATATCTAAATATTATTACAGCAACAAAATACTTGTGCCTGGAAATTAGTAATAGTGTATATTCCAAAGAAGGTGGTGAAGATGAGTGAGGCCATCTTTGCTGGGTGTATCTCACAAAATAAAAAATGGTGCTAGACTGTGATTATTCTCCCAGTTTAAGGATTAAAATTATAGAAAGGCAGCGACAGGTATATGTAAGTAAAATGAATTTTCCAGCGAAGCCGTAAGTGAAGTGAATCAGACAGCGTTGATCTCATTGCGCCCCAGGCCCCAGGTTAGAAAGAATCTAGTAGGCATCCCTGTTTCCCAGTCAACAACATCTCACTTTGACATTGTTCCAAGCATCGTTGTTCATTGAAGGAATATTTCTCCCCAGTTTATTACTTTAGGGTTAGATGCATGCATGAAACCCAGTACTATTACTAATGAGATATTGAAGGAACCGCCCCACATGTTGTTCCATTTCAACATTTTTAAATCTGTCCTAAGCTAAGTTACTGCAACTGGGAACTCACCCTTTTCCATTCTCTATGTGCCATGCTTTACACATAAACTGCCATAAATAAATTCCATTTTACAGATTTTTTTTTATGAAAATAAATTGAAATGAATCAAACATAGGTCTCAGGTATCATTGTACGTTAAAAGTAAAGCACGAGGCTGAGATGAGAAACAAACATACAGTGACAAGACAATGCTTGTGATGAGTGCAACAAAACGATGTTCCCAAATGCTAAATGCCAATTTTCCGACACATCAACTGAAAGCAGCAAAAAAACACCCATCTCTGCTGTTCCTCGTTTCCCCACCTTCATACACTCTCACCATAATTATACCTTTTTCTATTACATCTTCATTTCACATAAAACTACAATTGTATGAATCCAGGCAGTAAAGGTTCCAGTATGAAATTATCCCCACCAAAACTGTTTCTGTTTTGATCTTTCTTTCTTTTTTTCTTTCTTTCTTTTTAGTTTATTTGGTGTTTTTTCTACTCGAAATGAATTATATAATACCACATGTTGAAAATATTTAATTAGCTATATTTATTTAAGAAAAAACCTTGCAAATATATATATATATATATATGTTTTCACTATTCCCCATGTCAATTATTGAGGAGAAACCCCCATACCGTTCACGGGCCATCACAGCTTTGGACTGATTTATTTACGTCTTGAAAAACTATGATATTTGCTGTATTTTGCTGCTCCAAATCCAAAGCTTTTCACATCTTTCAACAATAAACATTATTAACGCATAGAACTGAAAGAGAGATGCCTTGTGGTATGTTGAGACAATGTTCATGTATCAGGACAATCTCCCATGCCTTACTATTTCTTACCATCCCTTTTCTGATTGGATGGATGATTCAAGACACCCGTTCAAGTGATTTATATATATATATATATGGTTTGTAAAACAGGCAGGGGTTTTGTATTGTAGGTAGGATAGATAAAATGATACCAACTCAATTAATAAGATAACAAGTTGGCTCTAAGTTTTCACTTCATGGTGATGGATTAGATCATGCATGCAATTCCCATATTCAAGAAGGCTCATTAGTGTTATGTGTATATATTGATTCTATATGTGGAAATGAAGCTCAAAATCTACCCATTAGTTTAGATTCTTCTATTGTGGACATTGTAAATTTTAGTAATTTGATTCGATTCTTTTTTCTTTTTTTAATTTTAATACTTATTTAACCAAAAATTTTAAAAAAAAAGGGTGAGAAAACCATGTAAATAGGGTGGCTAGCTAGGCAAACCTCCCGTCCCATTTCCAATGTTTATATGGTTCTATTTGTATATATAGAGAGAGAGAGAAAGCAGAAGGTGCGATTTCAAGGAGATAGTGTGTGTGAGAGATGGAGAAACAGTACCCAAGTGATGTTTACAGGGAGTGCTTGAGGAACCATGCAGCCAGCCTTGGCAGCTACGCCACCGACGGCTGCGGGGAGTTCACGCTTGACCACACCTCTTTTTCTACCCTACAATGCGCTGCATGCGGTTGCCACCGCAATTTCCACCGCAAAGTCAGCTATTGCAATAGCAACAGCAGGAGTCGAGGGGATCCGGTAGAACGGGTTGATTATGGAGAGGACGGCGGCACTGGAGGAAGACCACCCGTCCTGCTGGAGTACTCAACCGAGGGGGGAGCCAGAAGCGGAAAAAAGCGGTTTCGGACAAAGTTCACGGCGGAGCAGAAGGAGAAGATGTTGGAATTTGCTGAAAAACTTGGGTGGAGGCTGCAAAGGAGAGACGAGGAAGACCAAGTTGATAAATTTTGTAGAGGAATAGGGGTGAGTAGGCAAGTGTTCAAGGTTTGGATGCATAACCACAAGAACACTTCCTCTGTGTCTACCTGCAATGCATCTTCTCTTACAACTCCATAGACAAATCCGTCATGTTCTTATGTACGCTCTCACGCATCTTTGTTTTCTCAAAACTTAGCATGCACATTTCCCAAGATGTAGACCCGAAGGAATAACACAATGCCAATGAATTCTTACTTTCTCCCTCAGAGACCGAAAGATACCATACCTATGTCCAATTTCTATGTTTCTTCGTAGAATTAAACACATTTGTTTAAATTTATTTCATTTAGATTAGGTTTAATCCTGAACAATTTCACCCAATTACACCCTAACCTTTCTACAAGATGGGAACTTAATGGATTTCTCAAAAGGAACTCACTCCCTTCCCTTCACTGTAAATGATCTTAGGTTCCCATAACCAAAATGTGTATGCCATTTGAATTTGATACGCCATTAACATGCCTCTGCCACAAGCTAAACTTAAAATGGTATTTGAGCTGAGCTTGAAGGCCACAATAATACCAACTTTTGGGGTTTGAGTGAAAATTCTGCACCTACCCAAGAACAAAATTTTAGCCAAAGATCAGTAACAAAATCCTTGACTCGTTTGTGTTTTATAAATAAATATACTTGTATAACAAACCAGAAAACTTGTGCCAGCACGATCAATGACTTAAGCCAACTCCTCCTGGACTGGATTTGACCTTGTGCAAGGTAGAAATATCTCATAAACATCCAACATTTAATTGATTATGATAAATACCGAAAGTCACCAGCAAGTTTGACAGCCAAGTTGGCTTCAACATCAGCAAGAAATGTTAAAATCATGCAATGCAATAAAAAGACAAAAGATGTTATTCATGAGAATGCATTTGTGGAACAATTGATTGACTAAATTAGAATACACTGAAAGGGAAGCAACAAGCTGGTCTGAGGTTGTTTGGATTTGAGACTTGATCAAAACTGATGTTTTAACACTGCAAATTATTTACAAGGTCTCCTATCCACTGGAAACATCAGCCATCAGTTTTAATGGTAAAATGTTCTTGGAAAATTTTGAGAAGAAATTTTATTTGTTAAAATTTTTAAATATGTTTATAAAAGTTACAAAAAAAATATATAAAAAAAAATAAGGACTAATTTTATTATTAAATGTATTAAAAGAAAGTCTCCATTAGATTAAACACATGCATCTAAAACATTTCATAGAAGTTGAAGTTGAGATCAGAGGAATTGGGGTTTAGGCCAAATAATGGGTGACTGTTGGAACCAAGGTTTAGTACATTTGTCCATTTTCATTCAAGCGTACGACCCGTAATAATTTTGAAGGGCGATGGGGGTAGACCCACTTTGTTGCTTCAATTCCCCTCTACTCAACTTTATTTTATATTTTGCTTTCCAACCCTAAAATAATTATTACAATCAACAACTAAGTTATACTCCAATTCAATAAATATAACGACAAGACTAGAAAATTTTGTATTCGATTCTTAATCATTTCAACCTATATCAATTGGTATATAAAATAAAATGAAACAATAAACTCTCCAACCTATATCAATTGGTGTATGTACAATTATCACGTGAATAAAGCTTAAAAAAATAAAAATTAAAAATTAATTTAATTTAATTTGTTATTCAAACAAAAGATGGAAATAAATGATCACCACAGTAAATTTGTTAACGCAATTCAAATTCAATTATCTGTATAAAATCTAACTCAAAAAATAATTTTAATCAACAATAACCCAGAGCTCAATTTATCCTGAATTAAAAAATAAAAAATGCCTTCAGACCAAATGAACCCTAAGTGTTTAACATATTTGGAATCTTGATGCATAAGATGGTGTAAATATTGAGAAATAAAATAATCATTCAAGGGAGAAAGAAAATTTTGGACATCTCACATGATTTGGTATTGGAAGAGCATATCTCCCTCTCCCAATGGGCTTCCCTTTGCCAGCTCTAGATGCTAGCCAAAGTGCCAACATATTCCCCCTCTTATATTTTGACCTTTCAAGACCAGCACATGAACATCTCTGCCATAAACAATATTTTACCAGAACTTCCTAAGACTATGTACAATAATCAGCTGCGTTCAACAACTACAACATAAATGCAGCTTCAAGAAATTATACAGTGGAAAAGAGAAGGAAGCAAGAGAAAGTCTTGTTGGCTTATGAAGCACAGACACAAACACGCATCATCTATGAAAAATAAGATACACATACAAGAAGTCACTATCCGCAAAGGTTGAGTTTGCAGTGAACCCATCACCAGCAGAGCAGAACCGCTCTAGCTACAAATCGTGGGGTAAATGCTGGGGTAAATGCTCCAGACCAGCAAGTTAACCCTCAAGGAAAATTAAAATCTAAAGAGCCCTTTAAAATTCTGAACATTATATCAATGTGAAAACCACATTGAAATGCTGACTCTTATTTGGCAATGTGATTTGCGATCATCTTACTTCGCTTGAAACCTTCTAGCAGCAATCTTTTGGATTGCTCACTAAAGAGTTCCTGTTTCTGTTTAGTCCTTCTATTTCTATACTCTACAATTTAACCACTGGATTATGCCATCCATTATGGTTTCTCGTTCTAGTTCAAAGAGGAGATCATGTAACAGGCCTTCAAATAATTTGATTGTTTTGTCAGTCGAGGCAGCTGCTTCATACAGTTTCTGAGAAGCTTGAGGATCAGTTACAGTGTCATCGGTGCCATGGAGAACAAGCAAAGGAACTCTCAATCTGTTCATATTCTGCTGCAAGTAGGATGTAGTTCTAAGAATTTCATAACCAGTTCTCACTCGGAGAGGTCCTGTGTACACCAGTGGATCTGAATACTTGGCCACCAGCGCCTCTGGGTCCCTACAAACTGGCATGTTCTTTTTATTGGTGACACTGACTTGGTATCTTGGCAATAGAAATGATACAATTGGGGCAAGTACCTGTCATAGGTAGAAGGAACAAAGAGATGATGAATGAAAATACTCATTGGTTTAGTCATCATATTAAACTAATGCCGTTATTGCACTGTTTGATAATTTCACATCATGTTCTTCGAAATTTAAAAGGAAAGAAAGAGGGGAAAATCCTGAAATTTGGTAGGAGAGAAGATATGACTCATGGAATTCCTTACCACAAAAATCGGATGAGATGGCTGTACGCCTACAGCTGGAGAAGTCAGTATAATGCCTGATACTTGGGCTTCAATCTTTGGATCAAGTACCGCCTATAATGAAGAAAAGTTAAAAGTTTAGTGGAACATAATCAAAAGAATATAACATTTTTCCTTTCCTGTCCAAGAGACATATTATTAACGTGTAAACATGTAGGTTGAAGAAAAGAAACAATAACAATGTTAATAAATGATTCAAAAGTTATAGGGGAACTATTACTCTTCTTCATGAAACCTTACTTTAAGGACAATAGCACCACCAGTTGAATGACCAAAGCAAAAGCACGGAAGCCCAGGATTTTCAGCTAAAACCTTTTCAAGGAACATTTTCTGTAGCAAGGTGGAAGACGAATAAAGACATTATAGTTTGACGCAATATTTAATTCAAATATACTTTTGTAGCTGAACCTTAAACACACCATATCAGTAACAGCATGATCAAGAGAATGAACATATGCATGTAGCCCATCGCTTCCACCATGTCCTACAGGATATGAGGAACAAATAAGTTTAAGAATGAAAACAACAATAAAATAAAAACAGCCATCAAGCGAACCACAAAAGATGAAAGCTTATAATCAACTGCCATTTAAAAGAAAGTTGCAAGCAAGCATGCATGGCATGGCATGGGGGAGTAATAGATTAAGTTAGAAAGCATACTGTCAACCACAAATACCAATCATGCTTGCAGATTGAGTGTTGTTGTTGATTTTTTTTTTTCTTTGTTTTGAGGAGGGGGGGGGGGGGGGGGGGGGGGGGTAAGGGGGCGGAAGGGAACCCTGGTCTGGGTTGACTTATCACATAAATGGTTTCAGATTATTTGAGGCATATGCCACCATGCTGCAAGATTCAACGTTGGTCAGAGTGTTTGTCCCTTTGAAATTTTTTACCAGTGAAACTTCCATGTATTGTGGAAAATTCATCTAAACTGAAATTTGAGTAGCCAATAATGAGGAGAATATCTTCAAAAAATCGTTCTTCTTGTTTCTACAGATCACCTAAACAAGAAGACAGTTTTCACAGGTCTTGCTCACTATAAACACTAAAAAGTAATCTTACTTATTATGATGAGCTTCAAATGTTACTTTTTGGCACCAATGGGCTTCCCAATAGAAATACTCAATACCCTGCAACATCCAAATATAGATGCATCGTTGAAGAAAAGGAGTCTCTAGACTATGAGCAACATTAAATAGAAGATAATCTGTGAAGGATTATCTGAAGGAATGAAGACAAGACTAAATTGATAGTGCAGAAAGTTATTTTACAGTTGATTTACACCAGCATGGAAAACTAGCAGAAGCAACTAAAATGCCTTTCAAGACAAAGCATTCTTTTACCATTTGTGTATTCTCTTCAGTCACAAATACTCTAAATCTTTTTTCTTGTCTCTAGTCCACAATCAGATTGATTGTAAAAGTGATATGCAAGTAACACTTGTTAAAACATGATGCTCTAGGCCTAAACTTATGCCTATTCATGAATGTACTGAAGTAAAACTTAAATAGGACCTCAAGTAGTCGTTTGTTTCTTAACATACTAATTAGAGTCAGACATTTGTACTATTGTGGAGTCACCTAGAAATACATGTAATAAACAAGACGATCAATAATTCCATGATGTTGAGGCCGAACACACCCTTCCCCGCTAATCAAATTAGAAGGAAGCTGTATTTTAGCAGTTCAAAACTTCACCAAAAGAGTTCAAATCAACAAACGGTAATGCAGGCTTTTACTTTTTCTTTAAAAAAAAGAAAAGAAAATTGTCTTTATGTCCATGATGTCTGATGAAATGGTAGAATTCACCGGCAGCTTTAATTTTACTTTCTAGTTTCTATTAAATATTAAATATGATCCCTTTCCCTTGATGTGAAATAAATTTAACACTTAGCTTCAAAGGATACATTGACTTGATTGCTGTCAGAAAAGCACTACGAGGGTAGCGTGCTGGACTTAGTTCAAGTAGTCGGGGTTCAAAACTTCAAATCCTCATAACCTCAAATATATATATATATAAGAAAAAAAGGACAAAAAATCTTCTGAGCGCATAACAAGAACAATATAACTCTTCATCCTACTCTTTCCTTTAACTGAAAGAGTGGCCAGCAATATTTAATCGCTAGAGATAACAACGAAAAGAAATCACCATAAAAAACTTATACATGTAAGAGGACCATGAGGAGTGCAGCAAGAGAAGTAGCATGGAAGACATAAAAAAAAAGAATCTAAAGAGAGCAGTTCACCAGAAATGAATCAAGTTGACCATACAATATGATCTCTGAATTTCATTGTACTTACTTATATGAAATAGTCACTGAAAGCAAAAGTGAGGAGGACGAGGGAGGGGAGTGGATGCACATGCACTATGTCAAAAATAAATGGCACACAACATAAATAAAAGACGGATTTTTGAGCAAAGCAGAATGTGATTTTGATGGTCAGCATATGAAACTTAAACTTACCAATCCAATCCATTCCATAGACCTTGAATCCATTGGCATTAAGCTGCTTTGCAAAATCACTGTACCTGCCACTGTTGTAAAAATCTAAACATCATAAGTAAAAGAAACAAAAAGCTACCCAATCAATTTAATACCTCCTCTACAATGGCCTCAGATCCAAATAACAAACCTGTGTTCATTCAGGCCATGCAAAAGAACAACTATGCCCCTGCAAAGGATATGGAAATAACATCACTATCTAGGTGAACAAAGTGGGAAATTTGAACTTCAAAAGAAAACTAAATTTAATAATTTAAAAGAATGTAACCAGTAAATCGAAACAGGGTGGAAGAAATTGTAGAGGACTGTAGATTGAAGCTAATTACAAGAAATAATTTATTTTATTGCTAGAACAGAAGAAAAGGAATTTCTCATAACTCATTTAAAGTTTAAACTTTCAGTTATGAAAAGGATAAAATTGATTATAGAGGAATTAACACAACTAAGTTCTCATCCCACTAAGCTTCACTAAAACCAATGTGCCCAACGTGAATAAAGTTTGGCAAACAAATATAAATGGCTTAGCCTCCAGCCAGGTGAATATCTAATTTATCCATACTGAAATTTTCACTTATAGCAAAGACAGAATTGAAACTTCTCCTCACAGAGGGTAATCTAATTTCAGGCCAATAGAAGTAAGATTTTTTGTCCTTCTTTTTTCACATTCAACATTTTTAGTAAAATTTCTTTTCACCTTTTCATTTGCTTATTTTAGTTTCCACTGACATCAAGGTCTGCAGCACACTTAAAAAAGTCCTGGCTCAATATTTACCAATTCTCAAGCATTTGACAAGAATATCAATTCTTTGAACTATGGAAAAGCAATTTTATAAACTGAGCACTAGTGATAAAAAGCATTTTATTTGATCAGTTATTCCTTTCGAAAAATTCAACTCGATAGAAAAATGTGCCAAATTATGAGACTCTCTGGGGCTGATTAGGCACTGCCAAACATTTGACAAATACATGAAAAACTATGGCAGAGTATTGTAAATATCATCTCCACAGCAAGTGCCTTCCCAGCTACATTCAGAGCATAATGCAGACAAAAGAGGTAGGGGACCATAAGCAGAAGCTTAGAGATTTAGGGCAGGACTAATCATAAGAAGCAATCCTTGGGGCATGATCCTGCAGCAGGTACTGCTGTAAATGAACCAAGCTTAAACAAATGGGCCTCCGATCATGCTCAGTTCGTTCAACAAACGAGCCTCAAAATCTTGGTAATGTTTGTTTATTTAGCTTGATAAGCTAACATAAATGAACAAAAACGGAACTGATCATTTTACACTCCATTCGTTTATAGCTCTAACAGCAGGGATTTTGTTTTTTGTTCGAGCTGCAGGGAATTATAAGGGCAGATATGACAACCAAGACGTTGTTTCTTTTTATCCATAGTTTTAACCACTTGTGTCATTGGAAACTCAACCATTTTTGCAGGCTTCTGTGAACATTCCAAGTGAGGACATTAACCAGTTTTCAGATATGTATCTCTTTAATTAATTGTTGTATTTTAAAATTTCCAAACCATCATTGAGACTCCCCAGAAGCAGTCTTAGGCTTTATCAGAGCTGACAAAGGGAAGAATTTTTGTAATTCAAAGGCTTTCATGTAACTTAGTCTTGTAAGTTGTTATTCACCAAAAAAAAAAATTCCAAACCATTGACTCAAAGATGCAGAAGAAGCAGAGTTCCATAAATTAACTTCATACCGTTTTATTATTTTACTAATAATAGAGACATTTTCTAGTGGGCTTAGGTAACCAAAAGGACACGCAGAAATTAACATATTTTAATTATTTTTTCCTAGGTTAAATAAAAAAATGGTACAATAATCCAAAAGTGTCACTCCCAAAAGCTGAAAATTTGTCTATGGGTGCTGAACAAACAATAGTGATGATTCCATAAAAAAGCAATGTTCTTATTCTCTCGAATCTAAGAATAATTAAATCCCATCACTCTGAACTCAATTTCAAAGCAGAAATATATCTCATTTAAGCTCTGGAAAAGACGAAACAAATAAATAATCTCAAACTCAAAAAACCCATTTCCAGAGCTATTTTCTAAGTAAATGAATTAAATAGAGAAAAGAAATCATTAGCATCGGCTTAAAGAAAAGTGACCCAATAGTGTTACTCATCATATTCAACATATAAATTAATATAACTTCTTAAACAGAAAGGGAATTGTTAGTAAAAAACTGACCTGACTACGACGGAAACTGGGGTCCAAGACTGAGTGAATAACGTTTCACCTCGTGCGCTAGTAAACAGCGAAAATTCCCTCACTGTGTCGTTATCATCGTCCTCAACCACCCTCTGGATCGCCAGTGACCTCCTGGCCGCGGCCTCCTGGTCCAAAATCATCGCCGCGCTTCTACGTAGCACCACCGCCGCCGGCACCCTCACCACAGCCGACGAAGAAGACGATCCTTTCCTCCGGCAGTCCTGTTTCTCTTCCTTTCCCACTTTCTCCCCGGAACAGATAGCGGAGGCGCGTCTTTGCCCCCGGAATGGCAAAAGCAGGAACAAAACGACAGCATTTAGCAGGAACAAGAGGCTCCTCAAAGCACGTAAGGAGAAGAGGGCGTTTATGCGGCCACTTGCTCCAGAGGTCAATGGCTCCACCGCCGCCATTCTTTCAGAAGCGGATGATGATGAGATTAAGGGATTGGAATCCTTGGGTAGACACTTGGGTTTCCAAGAGTTTGTTCTCACATGAAATTGAGAATGTCCGTAAATTTTATTAAAATATAGAAACTTAGTTTCTCTGGGTATTACAATCGGTCTCGCTGATGAACAGATCATAAACGGAGAGAAACCAAATCAAAAGATATAAACAGAAACAAAGTAGTTAAATACCCAGTCTTTTGTTATTCCTAAAAGTTGCCGAGGTTATCGGGAACTGGGAAATTGTAAGCAGAAAACCAAACAAGTTTCAGTTTGCAGGAGGAAGAATGAATTGGATGCTTATCTGTAAGAATTTATGGCAGAGAAAAAGAGAAGAAGAAATAAGAATCAAATTCTTGGTTTGCGTTATAGTTTACTACGTTACAGAAATGGAACTGGAAAAAGGAATATGTAAGGTTTGAAAACTTGGGGGAAATCGTCAGGCAAATGGACGGTTCAAGAAATAACGGGTGAATGACAAAACAAAAACAATTACGTGAAGATTCACGTAACACGTGTCGAAAGGTTATGGTGAAGCACATGACGGTTATGCGGCGAAGGGCCAATAGGAGATAGCCCTGCCAAAGCTATTTTATCATTAGCGGCCGCGGATCATATATTTATAATCTTTTTTTTAATATTTAATATTTTATTTTGATACTATTATTGCCAGAAATTTTGTATTTTGATATTATTTTTGAAAAAGAAAATATTAAACGTCTTTGACATCAGTAAGATGTTGGTCGCAAGTGTATCTAATCTCATTCGCTCAGTTAGTTTTCGTTTTTTAGTGTTAGTGTCGGCCCGATAGAGTACTTTGGTCGTTGGAGTTCTTTTATCTGTACGAATTTTGCCACTCCATCGGAAATTATCTCAAAAATTTAGCGAGAACTTAAAAAAAATTTATAAATGCTTCACGAACATTTTAATCTTAAATCCTGAACCTCTAATCATTTTAAATAATGTTTGCCTCCTATCCTATGTATTACCATTACCATTACCATTACCATTACCATGGTTGTTGTTATTAAATTAGTCGATGCTTATTCCTCATATACCATCATTACTTCTTTGAAAAATAAAGTTTTTAACTCTGCATGGCATCCCTTTTGTTAGGCTTTTGCTATTGCGAAAAGTTCCCCATCACTGCCTCTCGAATAGGAACGAAGCTAGAGGGTCTTAGCCCCTTAAAAATGAAAATTTGTCTCTTTATTTATAAAGTTTTAAGTGGTTAAGAGTGAAATTGTATTTTGACTCCATTTAAAATTTAAAATTAAATTATGCCTTCCCTAAAAACAAAAAGTTTATTGCCTAATCCCTTAAAAATTGTAAAATGTTACATCAATATAATGATGAAATTACATTTTTAACTCACTTAAAAATTTATAATTCAAATTTGGCACTTCCAACAAAAATTTGGCTTCAGCCCTGTTGGAAAACTTATTGCCAAATTTAAATATAAAATTTATTTGATATATTACTTAAAATTAAATCCTAAATATATTTTGAATATTTGATAAAAATAATATGAGCTTAAAATAAATAAAATAAAATAGAAAATAAATTAATATATTACATAGTAAGTGATCTACTTATCATTTTCTACATAGAAAAAATTCTATCGAGTAGCTTTTGTTGTGAGTTGTCAACATATTTAAAAAAAATAAATTACCCGAAATATTAATTTTTAATTGATTTATGTTTTTTAACACTTTATCAAACAATATCTTAATTTTGACAAGAAATACGACAAAATGTAATTCCCCCATCATTTAAAAAATAGTTAATATACAATTGGTATTTAAATTTGACTTCAATGTTCAATTCGACACTTAAATTATTTCTTTAATTTGAGATTCTTATTACTTATCCATTCTCATTTGAGATTCTTTGTATTAATCTATACTAAGCAATTTTATTTAAAATTAATTTTTGTTTGATCATATATAAATATAAATTTAGCATATTCAATTTTAGATTTTTACGGATTTTAATATATGAAAAATGATTGAAAAATTTTAATAAAGAGACCAATTGACATAGATTTAAATCTCATCATATGCATATTTTTATTGATTTTTTCAATAAAAAAAATTAAAATACTCTCAAATAATATAATTCATTTCAAATATAAAAAGACATTAAAATAATTTCATTAACTGAATCAAGATTGAATTGATAGATGAACCGAATTTAATAAATAATATAAAAATTCAACAAAATTATTTCTAATAGAATGCAAGAGTTTTTAAAATGAAATTTATTACAGTCAAACGACAACTTCAAGATAGAATCCTATGACTTGATTTTTGTGTAAAAAATTAAATGATTTGATTTGATTGTGTTTATAATCACATAAGCACGTTTGGTCCATTCCCTCCTTATTTTTTAATGAACAGCAGAACACTAGTTTTGTTAATTGAATGAGTCATTTCATCGAATGCCATCCCTTGTTTATTCAGCAGATTCGAATTTATGTTCAATGATTAGGAGTAGGAATAGACAATTCAGCAACGCAAATAATAGCAATTTTTTTTAATTTTTATGTTACTACGATAGTTAAGATGTTTATCATAGATTCAAATTACATTGTTGTTAAAATTTTATTTTCTTTTTATAGTTCAAAAAAAAATTAATATCTATTTTTTTATTTCCAATTATGTCCGTCGTTGTTTTACTGTTGTTCTACTAATCAATTTTGTTAGTAAAATTATTTAATTTAATTAGGATTTTTTTATTTTAATATATATTTTATTAGCAATTATTTAGTTTAATTTAAAATATTTTTTTGGTGTAAATTTAAAAATATATTTTATTTAAATACTTTAATTAATTTTATTTCTTTTTAAATTAAAAATTTTATTTTATGTTTTCATATTATCTTTATTGAAATCAATTAAATAACCTATATTTAATAATTATTTACAAAACTTAAATTTCTGGTTAAAGAAGTGATGAAAAAAATTTGAGTTTTGTGTGGAATGGAAAATAAAATTAATTAATTGCAAGGATTTTTTTTGGTTTTTGACTTAACATGAAAGATTCAATATTATATAATTAAAAAAATTCAGGTTTCGTAGACAACAATTAAATATAATAAATTTCATTGATAATTTTTTAAAATAATTTCAAAACTTCAAAATAAATTAAATAATTTGTTGAAGTTTTTATCAATTGATGATGTCAACTGATTTGTTACCAGAGACAAAGCCAGAAAAAAATTGTAGGAAAGTCGAAATTAAATTGTCTATATCTTTATAATTTTTAAATGATTAAATCAAATTTTTATCATTTTTAGAGGGTCAATGTGTAATTTTACCTTTACTAATTTAAAATATTTAATAAATTAAAGGGTCAAAATGATAAAATTTTTATTTTAGGAGGTCGAGCTCAAATTTTTTATTTTATGGGGTCCGGCTCCCTGCCAACCCCCTAAATCCACCTCTGTTTGTTACTATAATTTTGAATCTTAATATTTAAAAATTTATATTTCAAAACCCAAATTTAGAATTCTTAGCAATTGGATAAACAAGTACAATTTGATAATTTTTGTGAATTATTTTAATTTCTACCATTTTTCGCATTAATCATTGATTATTTTACCCTAATCAATACTTAAAAAATATTTTTTTGTGACCAAAATGAAAGCGATCTGAAAGTTAGTTGACAAAAATAAAAGTGTAAACATGTGTGATGTGTATAGTTAACCGTCGTTAGAGATTTAACACTTTAATGACTAAAATGAAAACACCCTAAAATTTGGGTGACCAAATTGTAAGGATTTCATTTTGGGTGATGAAAGTGCTTTACAAGTGTTGACATAACGTTGCCTATGTTAACGGAGAGCCTAAATTAACGTAAAGTCATCACTAACCAATTAGGGCTAGATTGGTTAGCGACTTATTGTCTAAAAGTCTAAAACTAATACTACGAAAAAATCCTAAAAGTCTAGACTCGATCTCATCACCAAATTTCGAATTTGGGAGTACGGTTATGTGTGGGAAAGGTTATAGCACCCCACAACGCCTATTCGGGAATAATCTTATAGGGTATTGGGAGCTAATTTTTTATTTAAGCATATAAATATCTTAATCTAGGCTAAAATTTGATGGAAATCATAAATAAAAACTCTAAAAAAAATTGCCTCCAGTTTACATGTAATTCGACTAAGATGTGTTCACTAAACTTATCTAATTGAAACTTAAATTAGATGTTTTTACTTTTAACGGGAACCCTAAATGATACTTAAATAATTCTAGTAAAATACATTCAATCCCTAAAATGAATACTCTTTTAAGATTATAAAAAAACCTAGAAATTACCAATGAACTAAGAGAAGTATTAAAATCTATCTATAACTTATTCGATCTTTTATTATTATTATTTTTAAAAGATTTATTTAATAACGTTGAACTTATCAAGATCTTATGAAAGTATATTCAGTCGGGTTTATAATTTAATTTACTTTAAAATTATTGATCTATGGTTTAAATTTATCAAAATCCTAAAATAATATATCTTGGATGTCATTTATTAGCTTTCTTAAAGAGTTTCTAAAATAAAATACTTAGAAATTAGAAAGACATACTAATGATTTACACTTCACCTGTAAAAATCCTTAATTTTAATATTGAACAAAGACCTAAAGAATATTTACATATTAATTATCCTATATAGTATTTAAAATTAGTTAAAATCCTAATAAAAAATAATATCCTACATATTAACATTTATAGGATGAAAAAATTACCACGACTAATAATAAAATAGGAGAATTAATTAAATTGGTTAAAAGTTAATGAAAAATTAAAACTCTTTCAAAAAAAGCAATGATAAAAATAAAATTTAAATAAATGAAAAAAAGAAAAAAAAAAACTTGACATGATGATGATGATAATAATAACAATAATACACCTTATTCATAATATAATAAAAGAATCAAAGTAACATAAACAAATAATATTAAAATATATGTAGGAGGAATGCGTAAAAAAAACATAAATATAAATAGACATAAAAATAAATAAAGATAAAATAAGAATAAATAAAAATTATACAAATGTGAATAAATATAAAAACATTAAAATAAAGTATAAATGCAAATGAAAGGGAAAATATAACTGTAAAGAACTTATTAAAGATAGAAACAAAATGACATAGTTTGATTTTGGAACTAAAAGATAAAAAATGTGAAAGAGGAAATGACTAATATAGCAATTAATTTGCTTTTAATTTTGAAATTTCGGATTAAATCGAATGTTTGAATAAATAAAAGGGTTACGAGTATAAATAGGTTAAAGAGTGAGGGCGACTCTGCAAAAAACGAAATATTTTTTTATAAATTTAAAAAATAAGGGAATGAAAATAAATTACATATTTTGACACTTATAAATAGAAAAAATCTATTTTATTCTTTTATTTTTAACCTCGTTTAAAAAAAAACTCTTCTTTTTTTTCTTTTTCTTCTATATTGCTCATGGCTCCACCATCGGAGAGCCCAACGGTCCTTCGGCTCCGATGATGAAACCTCTCCAATGGTGGAGCCGCCGCATACGGTAGCTGGAGTTTTTTTTGTAAAATAAAAAAATTTCTTTTTTTTAAACAAATTCACTACTTTTCTTAAAAATCAAAGTTTTTATTTCGAATTGGTTAAAAAAATCAAATTTTGTTTAAAAATTTAAACTTTTTCTTTAAAATAATTAAAAAAACAGATTTTTTTTTTTAAATCAAAACTTTTCACAAAATTAAGATATTTTTCTTTAAAAAACTTTTATTTTAGAGAGAGGAAGGGAAAGAAAATAATATTTTTGGGGCTCCTAGGGATGGAGGATCGATGGTCCGGTGTCGTCCTCTTCATCGGAGCCCAAACCCTATCGTTCATAACATGTCCATGGCAAAAAAAAAAAAAAACATGCTTGTTGTTTTTATTACCTTTTAAAAAAAAAATCAGAATATGAAAAGCCCTCATTTTTTCTTTCATTTCATGCATTATAATGTTTTTTTAATATTGTTTATTTGTAATTTTTTGTTATGTTTCCAAAATATTTAATAATAGTAGTAATAATAATAATAATAATTTGGACCATTAACAAACTTAAAAAGAAAAGAAAAAGAAAAAAAAAAAACAAAGATCACTATTTGACCAAAATTGGGTAGGCTTCGAACTGGCCTAAGAGAAAACAAATATTTAAAGGGAGCAAATTGGCCTCGAATCGGGCTTGAACAAAATTGGATGTCTACAAGTGTCACAGGGATAGACTTAAGTCTCGCAAGCTACGCGATCTTCGGTAGAAACCTAGCTTCAAATGCGTTTAAATCAACCTAAATCTCGAAAGATGAAATTTTTTAAAACATCGAAATAAAATAAAAGCCAACTCGAAGGCAAAAAAGATACTAATGAACATAAAAGTCATAAGAAAACTAAGCATACCAAATATTTGAATAAATGCTCTCAAAATGTTTCTGTTACTTTAAAGAATTACAACTAAATGATTACAAATGAGAGTTGTGCTCCTCGAATCTAATCATACAATTTAAATTACATCAATAATTAAAATTAAATTACTAAAATTACAAAATCTCCTAAAATAACAAAATATTTACCTTGATAAAATGTAAATTACTGAACTGTTTACATATTCACCAAACTAAATAAATAAACTTTTAATTTATTTATTTTACGAATTAAAGCAATTTATATGTATTCATTTAATCGATTAACCTCATTTAACGTTATACAATAATCACGGGCTTTCATACCCAAATAGATTGTTTACCCCCAAATTTAATTCATACATTTGATTTATTCTTTGATAGACACGTAAAAAGCGGGAATACGTAATAAAACTGTGATGTAGTAAAAGAACACATGGGAAAAGGACAGTGGTCCACTTAACTTGTGCCGTGTTAGGCTATCGCTAGGTGTCGCTGGGTGACGATTGTTTGCTGCAGAGCAGGAGCAGGTAGGATGTTCAACTTTTAAATTTCAAAAACCAAATCTGAAACATTTGGCTGTTGGTTTTCAGGTTTTTGCAAATGTCGACTTTAAGCGTTCCGCCGGTTCTTACCTCTCCTACAGACGATGCTACTCATCTTTACCGTGCTTTCAAGGGTACCCTCTTTTTCCTTCCTTTTCTTTCTCATTTTTCTCTCCTCCTCCTCCTTTCCCTCCCTTTTCCCGAAAATTTTCATTATTATTAGTTTTCTTTTTAATTCATGATTATTGACATTTTCTACAGCATTTTCCTTTTCAAAAGAAAACATTGTCTTCATTAATTTCTTATGGAGTTTACTTTTGATTGCTAACTTGGATGGGGATTCAGATTCCAAATTTAGCACATATTGTATGTTACAGCATATGCAAATATGATTTTCAAAATCATGGATTTGTCGTATCTTAGTGAATCTGAAATAAGTATAAGAATTTATTTGTAAATTTGGAATTCTTTTCTGCCCTTTCAAATGTTTAAGAATATTTAAAAAAATATAAGAATATTGAGTTTCTGTCCAATTCTGAATTTCATCCCGTTACTTTACAAAAAGTCCATTTACTTTAATTTGTTAGAAAATTAACAAGTTAGTCTAGTTGTTAGTGGCTGAATCGTTGATTTTCACTTAGTGATTTAACTCCTTCATGTGCTAAGTTCTTATCTATTGTTATGCTTCTTCCACTAATTTTATTATGCAGATTATTGTTGAATGGCTCACTGTCAAATAAAAATGAAAGCCTGCTCCTCATTTATAATTCTTCTGATTTTCAGCTTACAAGCAGTATGGTTTATTAATCTATGAGATAAGCATGTTCATTGGGTAACTTCAGTATTGTGCATCTTTGAAGAAGGTTAAAACCCTTTGATATTTTAGCTTGAGTCTCTTATGGACTGTTGATTTGTTCTGTGTATCTCTGTGTGACGAAATTTTGCTATACTGCTTTAATTTTCTTAGTTGATGCAAAACCTCTCAAGTTATGGCTTCGCTTATATACTCGTTTCCTTTTTGGAAAGTATCAGTTGTGACTTTAGCATCAAGCTTTTACATTAATATGAGCAGAAAAAACAACCGAAAGGGTGAAAAGAATGTTCGTTTTCATATTTTCCTGTTTTACTTTTTCCATCTAGGGCTGGGATGTGATACTGCAGCAGTGATCAATATTCTTGCCCATCGAGATGCAACTCAGCGTTCTTTAATTCAACATGAGTATAGAGCAATGTATTCTGAAGATCTTCTCAAACGACTTGTTTCGGAGCTTCATGGAAAATTGGAGGTACCGGTCTTTGTGTTTTTTCCTCTAGTCTTTGTATTATAAATTGTAAGAAATGGTATGTATGTATCTATATATTTGGGCACATTGTGTACGTGAATGTGCTGGAATTTCACCTCAAACCCTGTCTTTAATTTTTCAGACGGCTGTCTTGCTATGGATGCATGATCCTGCAGGACGTGATGCAATAGTCATTAGGCAGGCACTTTTACCAGATACGATAAATCTTGATGCTGCAACTGAAGTTATATGTTCTCGCACACCATCACAGATTCAATTAATTAAACAAAATTACCAAGCGAAGTTTGGGGTTTTTCTTGAGCAAGATATTGAAAAACACACCTCAGGTGATCACAAAAAGGTACACTTTCTTAATATTGATCTTGGTATGCCGAGCATCCTTGGTGCGCTATTTTGGTAACGTTGAAAAGCACTCTCTTTTTCAACAAGCATTTCCTCTAGATTTATTGTTCTTCCAGTACTTTTGTACTCTTATTCATGGTGAGGGTCTTAAAGTTTCCAAAATGCCTTTTTAGTCTCGTTTCTCAATCTTTGGTCAATTTACCCTTTCCTTTATGTCGTATATGGCTTATCAACTTGATACATCTAAGGAGAGTAAGACAAAAAACAACCCGGATAGAAACTGTTGAAACAGACTTCACTTTTATGTATGGAAGTGGCATAGTGGTGAATATGATTGATATAGCTGACCTACATAGTGGGAAAATACTTGGTTCTTATTGTTATCTTCTTTAGTATATTAAGACTTTAGAGCCAATCTCAGTTACAGGGATATGTTGTTATAAAGAATGACAGTATTTGCTTAAATATCCTCAAGTAGCCCTTGGTCTTGATTAATAGGGTCCCCGTTTTTGTAGATTTCTTGCAAAAGTCAGGTCAAAAACATGTCACTGGAAACTTCCTGTTCATCTTTCCCTCCATTTGGGAAATTAAAAAGAGTTGTTAACAATTCCACCAACTCTTAGGAAGAAAATATAAAGCGACTGATATTGTGATTTAAACATACTTTGTATAGCTTTTGCTTGCATATGTAAGCATCTCCCGTTACGAAGGTTTTGAAGTTGATAGAGAGATGACTGTGAAGGATGCAAAGGCTCTCTATAAAGCAGGGGAGAAGAGATTGGGAACTGATGAGAAAACCTTTATCCGCATATTTAGTGAAAGAAGTAGGGCACAGCTAGCAGCTATTAGCGCTGCTTATCATGACCTGCATGGAGGTTCCTTGAAAAAGGTTAATTTTCCTTGTCTTCTTATCTCTTTTATTTAAAATCTTGTTGTGCTTATTTACAAAATTGAAACTTTTGCAGGCAGTGAAGAGCGAAACATCTGGGAAGTTTGAGCGTGGTCTCTTGACTATTTTACAGTGCTCAGAGAATCCTGCAAAGTTCTTTGCTAAGGTATATATAGTTTTTGTTCATTAAGGTTATATAGCTATTTGTTTCCTGTACTGCATTCAGTTTTAATGATGGTGTATGATGAGCAAAATTAGAGGTAAGCATTCGATCGAATCGAATCGAATGAAAAATTTTCGAGTTAATCAAATTTTCGAATCCTATTTCATCATCTTAACTCGATTTGAAATTTTTACGAATCGAGTCGAGTGAAATAGAATTCGAATCGAATCGAATGTATTTGTTCGAGTTAAATTAAAAAATAATAATTTGGTGTTGTTTAATTTTATGTAATTTTTTAAAATTTTTTAAAAAAAAAAATTTATTTAAAGTTTTTAAACATGATTATACAACGAAAAATTGAAATAAATAAGTGAAAAAAGTCCAAGTAAACAATGACAACACAATAAGATTATAATATAAAAAACATAAGCAAAAGTCCAAGTAAACAACATTTGGGTAAGGTAAAAGGTAAAAAATTAAAAATATTTGGGATAAATACCAAAATTATACATGAACTATGGTTTAATGTGCAACTGTATACATGAACTTTGATTTATGTAATTTTATATATGAAATTTTGATTTGATGCAATTCTTGTAAATTATTAACACAATTATTGATATAATCTTATTTTATGCTTATATATTAAATACATAAATAATTATATTTATCCAATATAAAAAAAATTTAATGTATTTATTTTTTTAAATGTGTATGATTAAATGAAAATTAAAGTTTCAAGTATACATTTAAACCACAATTAGTGTTTCACGTGTATAATTGTATCAAATTAAAGTTTATGTTTACAATTGCACATTAAATCAAAATTTATGTATAATTTTGAGATTTATCCCAAAATATTTAGATAAGATAAAATGTAAAAAATTAAAAATATTTGGGTTTAGTTTATGGATGAATTTTAAATTTTAGGAGAAAAAATTGGATAAGGTAAAAGGTTTGAGCTTTGGGAGAAAATGGGGTAAAGTAAAAATATTTGGGCCTGGGTAATATAAATTTAAAATTAAAAATAATAAAGTTTTATTTGGTTTATTCGAATTCAAAAATTCAACTCGATTCGAAATTGAAATTCAAAAAAAAAATTCAACTCGATTCGTTTAACTCAAATAACTCGATTCGAATAATTTGAAATTCAAATTTTTTTTTGAATTTTTCATTTCGAATCGAGTTTTGCTCATCCCTAAGCAAAATAAAATGACTGGCAGTAGCTTTGTAGAAAAGGATGGGAATTGCATCCTTTTTTGTAGAATGCCGGTGGATGCGTGTTTGTATGAACATGGAGTGTAGGTGTTTAACAAAGTTCTCAAACAAAATATGATTCCGAGGTAAAAAGACCCTTGAGAATCCGTTTCACGAAATGTGTTGTGATTTATATCGTGCACTCTTCCTTGTACTTCTTCATTTTTTTACTGTTGGATATTGTCATGTCGCTGATCCTGTTCTTGTCCAGAGATGAGCTTGGTTTTGTTGGTTGAGTAAAATGGTTTCAGAAAACTTTGCAGTAACGTTTCTTCCGGGAATTTTATAATTTAAATGCAAGTTTGGAGATCTTATTACTTTATGAAACTATGTAGGCACTGCATAAGGCAATGAAAGGTCTGGGAACTGACGACACTACACTTATTAGGATAGTTGTGACACGAACGGAGATTGATATGCAGTATATAAAAGCCGAGTACCTGAGGAAATATAAAAAGACCTTGAACGATGCAGTTCACTCAGACACATCGGGCCACTACAGGACTTTTCTGCTGTCTCTTTTGGGACCAAACGTTTAGATATGGTAAGTGAAGTTGTGTGTGAAAATATGTTAGAATGATGTTTCAGTGAATCCAGTTCCTTTTGTATCGGATTGGTGTATTTGTGGAAGATTGGTAGAATCTAAAGTGATTGCATGGTTGATTAAGTGAACCATGTTAAAGCTCTGGTTGTAAAAATTAAAGTAATTTTGTATGATCTCCGTCACAATTAATGTGCTATTGATATAAATTATGTCAAATTTGGAATAAATAATAAAAGTAATATTAATTGAATACCTTTTATTGTTAATTATATTATTAAATTCTTATATGATAATAATAAAAGTAATATTAATTGAATATTAATTAATGTGATAATAATAAATTTAGTCATATCTTTTAAAATTTCTACATGAAAAATAATATAATATATTATTAATTAATAAAACTAATCTATAAAATCATTGAATATAAGTAGATAAATTAAAACTAATAAAAATCTAAGTTTTTTAAATAAATAAATAAATAAATATATATATATATATATATATATATATATATGATTTTTTTTTAAAATATGATAGTAATCAATAATGTTAAAATCAATTTTTTATAATTAATAAAAATTAAATGTGTGAGATTAATTTATATATGAGAAGGAATTTACTCATACCAGTGTATAATTTAATTGGTTTTACACCCTTTCATAATTTTTTATATGGTTAATATTCGAATGAAAAGTTATTTTATCCCATTACTTGACCCAATTTTTTATTCTTATTATTTTTAAAATATTATTTTATTCTCAATTATTTTTAAAAATTACTAAACTTTTATTATAAATTAGACCATTTCTTATTTAATTAGAAAATATACATGTTTGAAAAATAATAAAAATATATTATTTAATAACTTTAAAAATAAACACGTAAAATCACATATAATACACGTAACATGCAAACTAATTTTATGAAAGTGCAAATTTTTTTGTAGATGTTATATGTATTTTTTTAACAATTTCATTATATATATTGATTATATCTGTTTTTTTTTTACACAATAACTAGAATTACCCATAATCCCTCCTTAATCCATAAATAAAATTATTTCTTAAAACAATTAAAATTATATCTAAAATAACATCTTTTAATAAAAAGCTAGTATTGATAAAGTATATTTATCTATATTATATATAAGATGGTTCATTGTATTGGTGTAATGAGTGAAATCGATATAAACTCAGTTCTGAAATTATTAATAGTAATTAATATTATTATAAAAATATTTTTATCATTTAGCACTTATATATAATATTTTAAATAAAATAATTAAAAATATATTATTTGAGAAAGCAACACAAAATTAAAAAATTCAAATACTATAAACAAATTTTCATATAAAATATTTCGTTCACCAATTATCATTTAATGGCAGCGAAATTCCGTCATCTCTCTATGAATTACAAATCTATATAATAAATTGTTAGAGACTTAACTTTAGCCCCAACCCTAAAACCATATATATACACACAGTAATAACGTGCAAGCGACTTGCATGAACAGATGTAATTCTCGCTATATATATATATCCAGAAAGTGGTTGCCCATAATCCATTAACCCTAATCAACCTTCCTAATTTACTCAGTCTGTCCGTCGTCTGTGCTCCTAAGCTGAAGTGCAAGCTTGGGTTATGGAGCTCTACGTTTGACACCCTCAAGATTTGTTGAGGTAAACTGCTTCCCTGCATTGGTTTAAGATTATTGACTTCATATCTGAATGAATGAAAGGAAGAAAAAGATGTTGAGTCGGATTCAACATGCTGCAGAAACGACAAAGCAACACCTATATTCTACTGGGAGTTGGCTTTTAACACTGCTTTTCCTCCCTTTATTAATTGCTAGGCTGAAGAACGACAGTGAGAGATGAAGGCTTGACTTTTTCAAATATATTTTATCAATACAAGTTGTAGGATGAACAGCTGGTCACAAGTTAGGCTTATGTTTCTGCCAAAATAATATACTCATGCATGCATATATTTAGAACTAAGCTGCTGATCAAATGTTTTGATTAATTGGATTGGATCATCATCAGCTTTTTCTTTTATGATCACTTACGTCAAACTGTTTTCCAGATTGAGATGATGATGGAGGTTGTGGTCTGAACTCATCTGGATTCCTCCAACTCCTCTACTGCACCAAAATTTACACAATATTTATCAGTTATTTTCAATAGTATTAGCTGCTTATTTTCAATCAACAAATACACTAGCGAGTTTTGCTCAACATTCAATCAAAACTACGTCTTTCTTGGAATAAATGAAGAACAACATCCATGGTAGCCACACTGAGTCATGAATATTTTCGAAGTAAATACTTACTTTCTCCCTTCATTCATCCCTATTTCAACATCTTTTACGTATCACAGTTGTCCTTCACGGAGTGAACTAACATAATGGTAAAAATGGTTTTGACAGGGAAGACCTAGACCTAGCAGCAGGTTCAGCACCATTCGCTCATGGACCAGAACTCAAGGTCAACTCTAGCATAATGGAGTGAGAATCGGTGTAATATATGAAGAATTGTGGTCAGTACTCATCCACCATATATGAAATACATGTTTGAAATCTTTTCACTGGTAGAAGCCCTGAATTAGTGCAGCCAGTCAGCTCTCTGTGGAGTGCTGGACCATCAACATACATGAGAGGACGCCACGCATCCACTAAAAACAAAGTGTAGGGTTTAAACCCTAAACCTAAATTGCAAATATCCGTATCTTTCCCAAGTATTTTACTTTCTTAATTTTGCAAAGTGAAGGACTTGAGTTCAGTAGATTACAAAGCTATCAATATAAATACAAACTATTATGGTAATATGCTGGGTTAATTATTTGTTTGTGCCAAATTACAGGGTAAATATTTAAAGATTAAAATATGTTATAAGTTTTTATACACTTCGTACATTTGAAATTTAATCTCTTAACTTTTACTTTTAGGAATTTAATCATTCTATTTTTTAAATTTTAAAATTCAGGTCTACTTATTACCATAGTTAAAATTCTTCTTTTAAATTTGTCATTTTAAAATATGTCAACCTCTAATACCTTTGAAGAGATCAAATTATATATAATCACGTAACATATTAATTATTTGGTCTGACTAACAACATTATAACAAAAAAAAAAAAAACAAACCATACTAAAAATTACACTATAGAAATTAAATTATATATAACCTTTAATCTAGTAAGTATAGATTATAAGACTTTACCAACCTATCTCTACAATGGCTCTTTGAATGACCAAAATTCACTTTAAAAAGAAAGATTGAAGAAATCAAAATAAACCAACAATAACAAGCACCAAGGATTTTTTTAACTTTTTTTTTTATATTCAATTCATTCAAGAAAAAAGTTTTATTTCTATTTGGCACAATCATAAATTTAATCCCTAATGTTTATTTATTTTATCACTTTAGTTATTATTATTATTATTTTGGCCTTCAATTTTCAAAGCTCAGGTAAATTGTTTTTTTTTACACAAAAATCTTATTGAATTGTTAAAATTTTAACATTATCGATTATCAATTCATGTGACAATTTATATGTACTTCATTGCTAACATGTTGATACATATAATATATATTTTTATTATGTAATTACATACTTATTATTTTATTTATATAAATAAAAGAATTATTAATTAAAAATAAAAAAAACTTGAAACAAAATAAAATAAAAAATACAAATGTACTTAGACAAAGACTCCAACTTAAGACTAAAGGATAAAATTATTATTATTTGACCAACTAACTGAAAGAGTTGATATGTTAAAAAATGTGTTTTATAAGACGCGTTTTCGATTTCCTTTAAAGCTTCGAGAAAACTGACCTAATTTACTAATTAACTTTTAAAAATGACTTTTTTGCTAATTAACCCGAAGTAGGACTATGTGCATGTAATTTAAGAAGTGGTGACAGAAAAAAGTAACAGTGCAAACCCTCATAAAACTATGGAGAAGAGAGTGTGTCTGACTGAGATCTACTACCTACTGTTGCCAAAGGTATAGCTACCCTATCACTGTTTCCATGTAATTTAATTTCTGCATTTAAGACTGGGTTCTTTTTTCTTCGCCTTAAACCTACCAATTAATGTTTTTTTTTCCTTCGCAATAAAGAAAGGCTTTAAAATCGGATAGTTTAAAACAGTAGATTAAATTTTAATTCGTTTGATATAAATATTATTAATCATATAAAAAGATGTGCGTTAGGAATACATTATCAATAAATAAGACAAGTTTAAGATATCCTCTTTCATGGATCACGTGGAAGAAAGTAAGGATGGGATAAAATTTTAAAAGGATGAATTAAAGGTTAATAAAAGCAAAAGCTGTCAAAACAGAAACCCTACCTAGCTTCTTTATTTTTCGTTATAATAATAAAAAATGTGAAAAAGAGGAGAGAGACTTGCCTGGAGGAGTTAGTCCAAAGATGAATGGAATTATTATCATTTTCATCATAATCATGCTGTATGCTCAAATTTGGAGATGTTGATCCCTGCTTCTCTGAACACTTATCATTCTCACTCACTGTATTTCTGCTAACACCCAAACAGTCTTCTTCTGCACACCCCACCTCATTTCTCGTTTTTTCTGTTCACCATTTTAACAAAGTCAAAAATTAAACACACCAGCGTGGTGGCAATGAGTTTGTCAAGTATACCCTATGCCCCAATGATTCAATGTACCATTAATGTGTGTATATATATTGTACCAAAAATCTGCCCATTGTATTTGCACTGTTAACTGGATCCATAGATGACATGAATGCTAAATTAATACAAAACATTAGAATGTCATCTGCATATAGCTAGTATTATATATGTGAAAAGAATGTATGCAAGAACAGTTGGTAGAGGTTGAGGTAGAAGGGGAGGCAATGTTTGTGTGTGGGGGATTAAAGGGTGCGAATTACCTGAGGAACTTGCAGGTTTGTCACTGCTCTTAACAGTCCTATACATCTGCAAATTAAAAGGATAATGGAAGACAAAAGAGATTAAAGGAAACCCTGTATTTATTTGATATCTTAATTAATTAGTAACATCTCCAAGGTCAAAATATCAAATTAGTCAGATGGTTGTCTCAGTGGGATTTGGTTGGATTGTTTAATGAGCACGAAGTTGATGTTTGGTAAGGTCCAGTAAGTGCTTTGTATAATTGACAAATGATGCTACTTTTCTTTCTCTCACTATTCAATCATTCCGTATCACAGAGTCTACTGTTCATTCATTCATTGCTTTCGTCGGCTTTTGTGCCCGCCAACGGTTTCGGCTCAACCTTTTTTTCCCTCAAAATAATTTTTCAACAGACGTGTTAATGCATGGGGTCAAGCCTAAAAATAATGTCGAGTTTAAAAGTGGAGTTAGATTGATAGTTTGTCATTCCAAATTTGATGTGAGTTACATTGAATGATATGTTCGAAGTTTAAGGGCGGGTTTAGATGAGCAGTATATTTATTTGTGATTAGTGTAAAAATAACGGTGACAGTAAAATTAGATACTGTAACTTGAGATAAAAAGTAAGTTAAACGCATCGCACCACCCATCCAAACCCATACTAAGTTCGATTTGCGATAAAATCAAACTATAGAAATTCCATTTTATTACTTTTTTTTCGATAAAAAAGGATCGTTTTCAAAATTAGCGTAAACTTTAGTTTAATGTATAATTTTATAGGTGAATTTTGATTTTGAACAATTTTATATATGAAATTTTGATTTGATTTAATTCTCATAAATTATTAACATCATTTATGTTTATATATTGCATGTAGAAATAATTATATTTGTTTAATATAAAAATAAATTAATGTATTTATTTTTTTAAATGCATATGATTTAATCAAAATTAAAGTTTCATGATTTCATTTGAACTACAATCAAAATTTCAGATGTACAATTACAGTGAATTAAAGTTCATGTATCAAATTACACATTAAATCAAAATTCATGTATAATTTTGAAATTTATCCCCATAAAACTAATCTCAAACTCTTATATTTGATTTTAAACTCAATTATTTGTGGTAATTGAGATTTTAATTAAAATAATAAATATATTATAAAACCAGAAAAAGGATTCACATATTAAAATAATTAAATTTGAATATTTAAAAACTATAGTTGCTTGAGTTTGAAATTCGAAAATGACCAAGCTAAATTTACTTTAAAAAAAACTTAAGTAATATCTCATTTACTTATTATTACCATGATCATGGTTTATTAAATTGGACCGAATTAAATTTAACGGTCAAATTGATTGAATTAAGAATCGACTAAAATCTTAATTCAAAGAGAAGCATCAAATTGATTGTCTTGCGAATTGGTATGAATGAGTTGAATGGATTTTTTAAATTTTTTAATGAATTTTTCAATAATTTATTTAATAGAACCGTATGAATCGATCCGACTGATCAAATCGGTTTAACTAACCAATTCAATGATGATTCCAGTTCTGAAAACCTTTCTATTTACCACACCCTACGTACAAATCGGGCATACATGGCTGGTGATGAGGGTGAGGAATGGGTCTTAGGTTCTTGTGTATGCGGCAGTGTAGATCAGACCAAAAGAAGAAAACAAAGGGAAAGTTTTGGGAGTTTGAACATTCAGATAGGTAGCCGTACGTACCTGTAGATGGCTTTTAACGTGGGAGAGGGTTAGATCTTTCACATCCATTAGCTCTAACACTGACTTGGGAGTTGCTCCTATCAAACACCACACAAGCCTCATCAAATTAAAACCTTTTAACTTAACAAAACAACAGATTCATCCCTAACTAGATCGATCACCCCCAGAAAAAAAGCAAAAGATAATTAAAGAGATGTGTTTGAATTACTTTCATGACCACCAAGAAGCTCTACAGCACGAACAAAACGAGCATGAAGAGAGCTGGTCCAACGCATCCTGGGTGTCCTTGTATTCCTTTTGCTACTTTGTAATTTAGGTATAAATCTGGAGCTACCCATTGCCGCCCCATGTTGCTGTTGGGTGTAGTGATGATGAAACTGGGGCCTAAGCTTCTCCAGTGAAATCCCATTAAACCTAGCTGCTTCACTTGCTCTTCTACAAGCATCGGCTGAGTGCAACACCGAAGCTGCCGAGGAAGAATAAAATCCTAACTTATTAGGATCCATATCTACAAAACTATGGGAGCTCAAAAAGGGGAGCGACATAGTGTTACTGTATACTGGAATCCCCTTGGTGGGTTTCGGTCCTGGAACATCAAGCAATGAAATTCCATGGTTTTTATTACTTAGTTGACGACCATTTTGGCCACACTTGAGAAGATTTCTGTGCCTGGTTTGATCATCATAGGTACTTGGGAAGTAGTTTGGAGAAGGGCTTGCAGGATTTGCTAAGGAAAGCTGGGTATCTGCTTGGGAACCATAAGTAAGTGGATTTAGGGCATCGTTTCTGCGCCAAATATCAAAGAAAGAATTTCCGGTGCAAGGTGTGGAAGGAGCAGGATTGGGAGGGCTAATTTGCAGAGAAAGGTCAGGAACCCGATTCATGTACTGTTCACACAGATCCCCTTTATTGAACATTAGTGTTGTTAACTCAAAGGTTTCCTTGTTGACTGAGATCCCAAAAACAACAGTTTATAAGAAGAAGAGAAAAGTTGAAAGAACAGACATGCTGAGAGAGATGGGAGGTGTTGAAATGCGTAGAGGAAAGAATTGGGAAGGAATGGGGGATGAGTTGGGACTTGTAATTTGCTTGCATCCAGTTCTTTCTGCAAAGTACATATAGGAAAATGACAGTTCAACAAAGCCATCTCTCCTTTTCCAGTAGTCAATACCGTATCTTGCTTATTTCTCCATGGTAAAAGTGGTTTAAGATCAAGTGCAAGTATATATTGTCAATATACAATGGATTAAATATACACTTTTTGAATGCTGTTCCTTATATAACATTAAATTTATACTTCATGAAATATTTAGATTGTAATCCAAATATATCTGGATTTCAACCATCAGTCCTTTTGATTCTGGTTTGGATACTTGGATAATTTCATGTTAGGATTTTTGACATAATACCTAAAATTACATATAATCCTTTTTCAACTCATAAATAACAAGATAATGCGTCTGAGCACATTCGAACCACGCTCTCCTATATTAACAACAATGCATATACCAATCTAATTAATACTCACTTAACTGTTTTACTTGAATAATTTGGTCAATTATAAATTCAACTTAAATATTTGGTGTTAGACAACAACAACAAATTTATGTTTACAATTTGAGTAACTTACTGATTTATCCATTGCCTTTTATTTTCTTTTAAAATTATTCCATGCCTTTTGTTTAAGTTTTTAGTAATTTTTTATATGTTAAATATAAAGTTTTATTTTAAAATTTTGCTCTCTTTTGAGAAAAATATTTTATTTAATTTTAATGTTATCATATAATATTAAAAGTAATGAAAATTAAATTGTTAATCCTAAACTCTAAACCTTAAACTTTAAATTTTAAATCTTTTTTAAATATAATAAAATTTAATTACATTAATTGATCAAAGTAGAGCAAAGATAAATATAAAATTACAAAAAATAGAATATTAAAAATATTGATATTAGAAACAAATTATTTAACAATATTGAAAATAAATAACTTATAAGAAATTATTAATAATATTATTATAAATTTAATATAAACAACAAGAATACAAATTAATTATATATATGTATATATATTTGATAATTATTCATATTGGCTGTATTTTTACATGCCAACACGTGTCTCATTTTATACACAATTTTTGTTCCACATTTTTGCTTCAGTTGTTCCCTTTGGAACACGTCTAGTGTTTCGTAGCCTATTTTTGTTGCTTGCATTGCCCACTGTTTGTGGACTGTGCTATGTCTTTTCTTTTCAAATGAAATTATTGAAAACAAAAGTTAAGTTATAAGAAATTGAGATTATCATTCATTGTATTTTATATAGGGAAAATAGATGTATTTATATATATCAGTGTAAAATTTAAGTGATTTTATATTTTTTCGTAATTTTTTATACGATTAATATCTTCACAATCAAATTATCATACTTCATATTTTATTCATGTAGATTATGCATGTCAAGTTTGATATAAGTTAAAATTTTCTAATTGTTTGTTTTATATAAATAATTCTATTTGTTAAATATATATTGATATAGATAATATTTCTTAGATTGATATGCTAGAGATATTTTATGAATTATTATATATTTTTAATTAATATTTTTTATAAATTATTAATTCAATGCTTAATTAAGTGCAAAAATTTGTTTTTAAAAATTTTTCTTTTTTTTTTGTGACAAAATAAACAAAATCATTACATCAAACTAATATGGAGCGAAAGCATTTCTTGTTATATCATACTCAAAGAGAGTTAATTCTCGAGGGATCTCAAATACCTAAACACCGTCTTTCCTATCATAAGACATTTTTTGCTAGAGAATCCGCAACTCTATTTACCTCCCTAAGAACATGTCGTAATCTCTAATCTCCAACAAGCTGTAACACTCGAAGAATCCTCCTCACCAATACTGAATTCAAACGTACATCTTGCTTGTCTTGGATGACTTTAGCCATCTCTAAGTTATCGGTTTGGATCATCACTTTGTTGAGACCTCGCCTTTGAAAGAGAATCAGACCATCCAAAATCTCTCATAGTTCGACCTCTAACACTAAACATAACCTCAAACAATGATTGTATCTAAGGATTCATTCTCCATTATGATCTCGTAACACCCCCAATAAAAGCAAAGTTTGAATCCAGTTTAACCGTGCCATTAGTATCAAGAGGCACCAATTATCTATCAAGGAACAATGCTACTATTAAATAAACTGTTTGTACCGTTGCCCTTTGGTTTTGAAAGAAGATATTTAGTCACGTGCGTTCTATAATTGGACAGGTATATTGTTTGAAGAATATATGAACTGAAATTTTATTGAAAAAGAAATTTGACCCACTTAAACATAAATATGTATACACTAATGAATGGATTAAATGTTAAATATGATATTTGTAGGGAATTATTGGGAACTAAACCTAGCTTAATTATCTAAATACCAAACAAATAGAGGGGTAAAATTATACAATATATATAAGATATAGAATGATGGTAGGCATGGATATAGTAAAGGAACTCTAGATGGTGATGTTAGCATTCCTCAAACAATGAATTAAATTAATTGGGTAGATGTAATTGTCAACACAAGTCGATTTAATTAAATTTGATGGATCCTTTCTTTTGAATTTGAAGGAGGGGAGGGGAGGCTGCTGCGTCGCCCCTTCTCTCCCCTGATGATGTGGCTATGGGAAAGTGTGAAATGATATTGCAACCGATTGCTTCATCATTGACACTCAAATATTTTCTTCCATTCAAATATTTCCCACTTATCTATTTTTCATTAAATTTATCTTAATAATTAATATTTTTAAACATCAATTGAGAGAATAAAAGGCATATCTTATGCTAAAAAAACAAATGCCAATTTTAGTTTCCATTATAAGATTATGTTATATAAATTTTAAAATATATCAAAATTTAAAGAATAAAAATACAACATTTTAAAAATAATTATAAATTAATAAAACAAAACACCATTACACGAATTATCTGGGGAAAAACAATTAATCTGATAGGTCATTGTGGAAAATTTATTTTATGACCCTTCACATCACATTATTTATGGTTTATTTCCAACCATTTATTGATATTTTAATATTATTTTCATGTCATTAACATATAATTTTAATAATTTTTTTAACCTTGAATTTTAATCTTTAAACCCCAAACTTCAAATATTAAATTCTAAATCTTAAATCTCAACCCCGAACTTTAATCTTAAATTTTAAATTTTGAATTTAATTTTAAGATTTGAGATTCAAAATTTATGATTCGAAATTTGAGTTTAGGTTCAAAATTTAAGATAAAAATACCAAATTTAAATATTAATAATATAATTTTTTATTAAAATATTATTAAATAATTTAATAAAATAATTTGTTTGTGTGAGTAAAAGCGAGGGTGGTTTTGCATTGGGTTTATAGTGAAATGATATGAGTGGGGTGTGTGTTTGACAAAAATTTGGGTCGTTTTGAGTTGGTATTCCAAGGCAATGTCAGAAGTTACGGCTCGCCAGTTTCAAGTAGTGAAGAAGATAAAGTGAGGCTTAACACTGCCCACTCACTTGTCACCTCACTTCCATTATTCACATTACATCTACATTTTCGCATTTCCCTTCTTCTTTTTCAAAACATCCTTAACCATTGTTCATAAATAAAATGGAAAATAAACTATCTTACCCTTGCATCAAACTTATAATTCAATTCTATCTTTTTTGGAAGTATTTTATATTTTTTTAAAAAACATAAGATCCGATATTTTATCATTTTGAGATCAAAATATTATTTTATTAATTTATAATTTCGAAATTTTTGAAGAGATAAATATCATAACTACACATAAATTTTATTTCAATGTGTAATTTAATATATAAATTTTGGTTAAGTGTAATTCTGCATATGAAATCTTGGTTGTGGTTTAAATGTATCCATTAGACTTTGATTTTGATTCAACTGTACACATTTAATGAAATGAATATATCTAATTATTTTCATATTGAATTAATATAATTATCTGTGCATGCAATAATATAAACGTATAATGGTGCTACATTGAAAATGTTGCTAGTGGCTTGTAAAAATGGAATCAAAATAAAATTTTATATATAAAATTACACAAAATCAAAGTTTATGTATAATATTATACATTAAAATATAATATTACCGATTGAGTCTTAGCTCGATTGGTATAAATATTATTGTCTATACAAAAATACGTGAATTTAAATTTACTGAAATGGATTATTCTCTAACTAAAAACTTTACCCTTTATGGAGGGCGGAAACCCTACTCACATTCCTTGATACTGTCCCTGTACAATTTATACAAATACCAAAATTACTATAATAACCTAGAGATAATTGATAAGCAAGCATAGCAACTAATCATCATCAAGTGTATGAAATGAATTTACATTTATTACAATTTTAGTGTTGTAGAAGAGGATCGACTCCTTCGAAAGAAGTTTTCGAAGTGTTGTTTTTAAAAACGTCAATCCTATCCCTTAACAATGAAAAGTTTTGTCTCTCGAAAGAGGATTTTATCTCCCACTTTGCGAAGAGCAGTGTACAGTTCATTGGGGAGGGGGGATGCACCTTGACCATACATAGACATACAATCACTAACCAAAAGGTGACATGAGCATCTCACCTTTGATGGGATTCGAACTTCTGACCTATTGAATATAGTTTTTTAACCACATGATAACATAGTTATTTTAAATGTTTTTTTAATGTTAAAAACCCATTAAAAAAACTTTTGTTTAAAGGAGTCTTTGAAGGTCCTTGAATATGATACCTTTGCTTGTACTGATTTTGAATCCTCAATGTTAATCTTGCAATCATATAGTTGTTTGAAGGTGGTTAAGTAATAGCAAACTTCTCAGTCATAGGGTGGCCCTAGCATGCAGGGGGGAAGCTAATTTTTTTTTTAGGGTGGATTAAAATTAAATTGTAATTTTTACGATAATAAAAATATAAATTCATCATTTGAATAGTCTATATTTTTATAATTTTTAAAGGATTAAATTAAATTTTTATCATTTTCAATGAAAATAAAGTGTAAATTTAAAAATTTTAAAGTAGTTAAATGAAAAAAATTTCATTTTACGGAAACTCAGAGCCCTTGTCAAGCTCCCTAGATACGTCTCTACTAACAGGGGCAAATAAAAATTTTATGTTGGGTGTCCAACTTTTTATCTGATAAATTGTTCAAAAAATAATCAATTAAAAATTAACATTTTTAATAATTTTTTTTACTCACATTTGAGAATTTATTTAAAAAAAAAACATAAAAAGATAACAAGTAGTTAGAGACTTCCTTATTACTTGATATAAAATACATTTAATAGTTTATTTTATTTTATTTCTTTTAAAATTATATTATAATTTATGAAATAATTTAATTATTTTTACTATTTAATTTTAAGTAATATATTAAATATATTTTATAACTTATATTTAACACTATTTAAAATTTAAGTTGATTGCACTTATTAAAAAAAAAAGTTGATTACACAAAACTTAAAATAAAAACTTTTGAGACTGAAAATTTAATTTTATGGTAAAAGGATAATAAAGCATGAAAAGAGTTTGGAGATCATCCCAAGTAACAAGTTAATCATTAATGAAGCTTTTAGCCATCGATTAGGTTTGAAATTCTACAAAAGTTTCAACCCATATTAATCTGATGGTTAGAGTGTTTATTGTTTTAGGTGTGGCTTGAATTAGATTCACGTTAGTCGTATAGCGTTGCTATTAAGACTTTATCCTCTTATAATTTATAAAATTCTACAAAAGTTTCAATGGGCTTTTGCAAAGTGGCTTTGGAGGCTTGGTATTTACACGTAGGCCTTAGAAATTTATTAGACTTGAGCCCAAATCCATGTTTTTATGCTTAATCTATCGTACGAGTGTTTGGTATTTATCAATTTTAAATCAATTTAATTTATTAGAATATGATTACTTTATTTTGGAGGTTACTTTTTCACAAAGTAACTTTTTTTTATTTATGTTTAGGGTATTAATTTATTCATTGATAAAAAATTTTTAAAGTAATAAAAATTTAGATATTAAATTAAATATTTTAAACAAATACTACATTAAAACAAACCCTAAAGTAAAGGCCCACCCGTGATATTATCCCTATAAAAATTGATATGAGTTCAAAATTTGGACAAAAGCTTCGGAGTTGGGAGATAGCAAAAGCAGAAGATGGTGACGTAGGTGGATCCAGACACATTATTTGCAAGAGTGAGAGACACGTGGCAAAGATACTTGCAAAATAAAAAAATTTTAGAAAGTCAAAATTTAATTATAATGTTTACTATAATAAAAATATAATTTTATAATTTTAATAATTTATATCTTTAAAATTTTTAAAGAATTAAATCAAAATTTTATCATTTTCAAGGGATTAAAGTATAATTTTATTTGTATTAATTTAAAATTTTAAATAAAGAGTTATTTTAGGGAGTTGGGCTACGCCCCTGCAAAGACACGTAAGCGAAGGAGGAAGCAAGCAAACCCACATTGTTCACGCGCACCATTACTTAAATTGCAAGGGTTGCCCATAAATAAACACTCTTCTCATATTTTTCAGCACGCCGTCGTCCTAATTTGATTCCATCTATAAAAAATTAATCAAATATTATATACATATTTGGTGGGTTAATACACACGTGAAAATTCAATATCTATTTACATGGTTTAATTTTTCTTAAAAGAAGTAACTTAGTTTTTAAATTATTAAAAAAAATCAAGGGTAAGGAAAACAAGATATTTGTTTCCCACCAAACTTGTAACACTGCAGTGTTTACGTCTCTGTGTGTTGATATAAATAAGTTAGATAATGGGTTAAGGATCCATGAATTGGAAGAGTGATGGAGGAGAGGAGTGAATTGAAAGGAAAGGATGAGAGGGGTAGTGTTGCAGTTCACAGCCAAGTCAGAAAAATAAAGCAGGAATCAGATTCCCAGCAAATCATGGATTGGGCGTTTGGATTTGGACAGCCGGAGGTCAGACCTGTTCGACACCAGCTTTCCAGGTCTCCCTTGGGGTTAACCGCCCCACCTATCTCTCTCGCTCTCTAACCTTCTCTCCCTCTCTCATCTCATCCCCTGCCTGGATTTCCATGCTTCTCTTCTCCCTCTCTCTCACTCTCTACATATATGTAATAGTTTTGGAATTTGGATGGTTTAATGGAAGCCTGGCTAACTGGTAAAGGATGTCATGGGTTGTGACTCAACTCTCAACCCCATGAATATATCAATTTTGATGGATTTGGTTGCAGTCAGGTTTTGTTTCTGATTCCTTGTTCAATCTTTGAATATGTAAAAGAATATATATTCCCGATCTCTGCCCTCTGTTTCCAGGAAATGTTCCTCTTTTCTATAAATTTATGTTTCAATTGTTAATGCAGTTTTCAGCGGTGGGAATGTGAAATTGAATTCGGAATAACGTGAAATTAGTAAATAATTCAATTTAAAATTTATGTAAAATTCGTTCTCAGCGATTACTCTTTTAATAGAAAAAAAAATGAATTACTGAGTTGGCTCATCAACAGTTTTAAAAATAATAATAATGATGAATGTGTAAAACTCGAAATTACCCAAGAGTCAAAATATCTAATTGGTGTTAATAGAAAGGCCAACGAACAGTGAAAACGACGATCTAAAATAGTCAGTTAATCCAATTTAATTGGATATTACAATTTTTCTTTTGGGTTTTATAAGTGAATCAAGAGTGTAACATTTTTTTTATAAGGTATAATAAAAAAATAAATAAATGAGATATTTGTCATTCATTCAATTGGTTTATAAAATTTAAAAAGACCTCAGCATCGAAAGAATTACCCAGATTTATAGTTTTTTTTGTTAAAAAAAAAAAAAAAATCTCAAAATTGGATGTTTTGGGACAGGAAATTTAAAACTAGATTGGTGGTGGAGTGGGGATATAGATTTTAGTTATCCAAAAACATGATGGTGGTTATAGTCTTAACCATTAGTGTAGGGTAAAGGTGGGAAGATGCATGTATGATTGATTATAAATAAATGTGACTGTCGTATTTGCTTTCATGTTACGTTGCTTCGGAACTCAACCTTTGTACTTAAAGAGGTCATTTTTGGCTTTACCATCACTTCCTCAGATTTTTGTCTCTACACTAATTTTATTAAATTTACTTCCTATTTATTTTTATTTTTTTACTCTGATTTAGGATTTTTATGATAATTTGAAACGTAGAGGAGGCATATTTTGTTTTAATTGAGTAATAATTAATAATTTTAAAATTCTGATAAAACCTTATTAATTTTGTTTGTTTCATGTGAATGAAAAACTCAGTTGACGTGGCTTGTGACGGAGAAATAGGTGAAGTATTGGTACGCAGGTCAAAGTCCTGCCAACATTGGAAGTTTGGCAGTGAATGGCCTTTGATTTTAGTATAATTTTAATTAGGGGTGAGCATTCGATCGAATCAAATCGAATAAAAAATTTTCGAGTTAATTGAGTTTTCGAGTCTTATTTCATCATCCTAACTCGATTTAAAATTTTTATGAATCGAGTCGAGTGATATAGAATTCGAATCGAATATATTTGTTCGAGTTAAATTAAGAAAATTAATTTGGTGTTTAATTTTATGTAATTTTAAAAAAAATATTTTTATTTAAAGTTTTTAAACATAACTATACAACGAAAAATTGAAATAAATAAGTGAAAAAATCTAAGTAAACAATGACAACACAACAAGATTATAATAACAAATAAGCAAAAGTTCAAGTAAACAACATAAATCCAAGTAACGACAATAACACAACAAAATTATAAAAAAACATAAGCAAAAGTCTAAAATACAATAAAAACTTACACGACAACACCATTCCAAACAACAAAACAAAAAATAAAAACAACACAACAAAAGTCAAATAGACGAACAGTAATAACACAAAACTATTGTAGAATAGCTTAAGCTTATTTTTTTGAGGGTTTTAATTTAGGGTTTTTTAAGGAAGAAAAAATAGATTTTGGATTTACAAAGTTAATATCTTCAATTTCTTTTCCAAATAAAAACTAAATAAATACATCTAACCATAATAATAATAATAAACAAAAAGGAACAATAAATTTAGACACGAAAAAGAATAGTTTATGAGTGTTATTTAGGAATAAAATTATATTTGGATTTAGTTTATGAGTGTTTTTGAAGAATAAAATTATATTTGGGTTTAAAAATATTTGAGTTTAATTTGTTGATGGGTTTTAAATATTAGGGGAAAAAATTAGGTAAGATAAATGGTTTGGATTTTAACGGAAAATGGGTATAGTAAATTGGGCCTGAGTATTGGGTTTGGGTAATATAAATTTAAAATTAAAAATAATATAATTTTATTCGAATAATTCGAATTCGAAAATTAAACTCGATTCGAACTCGAAATTCGAAAAAAAATACAACTCGATTCGTTTAACTCGAATAACTAGAATCGAATAATTCGAAATTCGAAATTTTTTTCGAATATTTCGATTCGATTCGAATCGAGTTTTGCTCACTAGTAATTTCAACATCCGATGATCCTCTCTGCTCATGACTGCAAAATGCAAATGCTGATAGGGTTCACTTGGGTTACATTCTCCTGTGGGCTATTTGGCATCAACTAGGAGAATTAAGTCGACACAGATTGAACATGGTTTACCTTAGAATGCCAATTGGACATGCAGTGCAGAAGGAAAAAAAATCAAAAACTGACTCATGCAGTGCTGAAGCCCAAGTTTTTTTTTTCTGATGCAAGTGTGGTTAGACAGCAGCTAGAGAAGCTTGAGATGGAGGGAGTAAGGCTTTTGACAGAACAGGGTGAAAACAATGGAGAAATGCAGCAACTAAAGGAAGCATTTGGATGGCCAAGACGTGACTATGGAAATCAACAAGACCTTCATTGTTTTTAATTGAAATCTTACTTATTAAACATGTGTCCGATGATTGAAGACCTAATTTTTAATTGTTTTATTTAAAAATTATATAAAAATATGAAAAGATAAAAACATCATAATAATTTAATTATCATTTAAAAGAAAAAGGTATATTAATCTCTTCCCAATTGAGTTAACACCCACTTAACCTGTGACAATGAAGTTTTTCTAACCTTTCAATTAGCTTTTACCCTTTGGAATTAATAAAATTTTATTTTGGTTCAAAAAAAAAAAAAGTGAGACCAATTCATTCAAGTGTTTCATAATAAATATAGATATTAAATATCAAAAAATATTTTTTTAATTTTTAATCAAATTTGTAAATCTACTTTAAAATCTAAATAATCAACTAAATATTTATATTTAGTAAGAGTGTGTTCCATAAACATTGAAAATTTTCATTTCAATGAAAAAAAAAAATGTCCACAACTAAATTTTTTTAATTGTATTTGTTAACTAAATCAACAAAGAAATGTTGAATATAATAAATAGATAACTTAATGTTAAAAATATTAAGTTGATTTTATTTTTAAAATAATTTATTTCCCCATTTTATTAAAATTAAAACATTCAAATTATTATTTTTAACTTTTATTCAAAACTATTCAAAAATAAAATAAATAATACCATACTAATAAAATTAAAATTATGAAATAATGAAATTTAAAAAATCAAGATATTCTATTATCAAACAAAATAATTATATCGTAATGAATTTTTACCGATTTATTAAACAATTTTATTATATAAATTCAATGCTTCAATAGGTTACTTAATTTTTTAGTTCATCAAACACGCTAACCAATAATAAATAATAGATTCTAATACTCGGATCCAAATCTATTAACTGCAAAAGTGAAGGAAATTTGTGTATCTATTATCCAAATTCAAATTCGTTATTCCTAAAAGTAAAACAGATTCGGATGATAAATATTCGAAAGTTAATATCTGTATCTACAGTTCCAAGGATATGCACTTCCTTTATTAACAAATTGTCTCTGGAACATGCTCCATGAAACATATGCACTTCCTTTATTAACAAATTTGTCTGGAATAACCTAAAGCTTTAGTTTTTACATCGGCACCTTCAATCATTCAGATGATTAACAACGCAACCAAACATATCTAAAAACCATCTGGTTTTAGCTATTCGCTGGAGAAGGCTTACTTTGGTAGTGCAATTAATTGGAAACCATGCTCTCAGTCTCTTTCACGAACCCATCTCCGGTCCATTCCTTGTCGGACTGCAAACCTTTCTTAATAGCTTTCCTCTCTTGTATTGCTTCTTGCTGCCTCCGCACTAAATCCGTGTGAGTCGTAAAATACTGAAGGGAAACCCTGAGACAATAAAGACAGATGCATTATCCAACTAGAAGTTTGTAATTTATGTGCAATTTCCATTGTATGAAACAAAGCATATACCCTCTGAAATCTTCTATTGATTTGAAATTGTGCTTCTTCATAAAATCCTTGAGCTCTTCACAGAGTTTCTTCACAAGGCCATAGCCATGCATCATAACACCAGTACAGACCTACAAGCATATGCGATGATGATGATGAAAGCAAGCTTAAAACATATATGTTATTTCACTTAGTACATGTTTTAGTACATGAGTTAGTAACAAATTAATTTCACTTAGTAATTTTTAGTCACTCACATAACTTGTTTTCAGCAAAGCAAGAACAATTGTTTACATTCTGAAGAGGTCTTTTTTTTCAACAGTTTTACTCCTAATTTCAAGTTTAAAATTTGTACTAACTACTCTTTATATTATGACAAACTATTTTAATAATAATCAAGTTCTTCCTTATGTTAAATACCCTAAATAACCAAACCAGGTAATATAGAAATTGATCATGGATACCCTCGGAAAAAAAAATTGGTTGTGGAATTCAGGATTTCATAAAATAATAAAACAAAACAAATACTAGTTAAAAAACTGTAGACAACTACAGCTCTCAGCAAAGCATATTAATTCATATCGTACAATTGTCAGGATATCACCAGAAATTTCCAGGGAACTAAGCTACTCCATAGCTTTCCACCAAACTTGTACTCAACAATTTTAAGCTAGTTATTATCAAAGAAAAAAAAAATAGGCTAGTTCATTCTGAGGTGTATCCTATAAACAAGATTATAAAGCATTGGGTAATTATATTCATCCAGGCTTTGGTAGGAAAGATGGAACAGAATAAGAAAGGAAACCTGTTAATCAAATGGTTAAAATTTATAACCACTATCTCATTCTGAAACTCAACCATTTGGTTAACAAGTTTTTCTGCTTTACCCCCTTTTTATCTTTCTTACCAAGGTAATCCTTAATCATACGAAGTGTTTGCCACATATTTCAATGGCATAATATAACTATGAGCTTTAGATTGAAAAACTAAGACATCATTTAAAGGACAAAAATTTATCCAGAGGCATGAAGAGATAATAGTGACATTATAGTAGAAATCCAATTATAAGAATTATTACCTGGACAGTATTTGCACCAAGAAGAATAAACTCAGCAGCATCACCCCCTGTCTCAACACCCCCGATGCCCGAAAGTGAGTAATCCTTGTCATTAAACTCTGACTTCATCATTTTTGCAATGCTCATCACTTTAGCAAGTGCAATAGGATGGACTGCTTTGCAAGAATAACCCCCAGGAGTTGAGTAGCTGAAAAAAGAAGTTTAAAGTGCATAAAATCTCCTGAGATAAATTTTGAGCCACTGAAAAAAAAAGGATTGTTTGAGAATACAAACCCCTCAACACAGGGCTCTGGCCGTAAAGTATCGAGACTGATTCCCATCACACTCATGATAGTATTTATAGCAGCTACCCCCTCACAACCTGAACTCAAAGCCACCCTTGCTGGCTAAAAAGCACACAATAGGACAATAATATCACTTATCATCAATAAATCAATCTTACCGCGAATCAAGAAAATAGGAAAGGATGCATTTTCTAATGGAAAGTCTAAAGAATTTGTGCTTCGATCACCCCTTTCAACAGGAACAATTGAGCTCAACAATCAAACAGAACCACAAAGTTTTGAGATAGAGTTACTAATAAGTTGCATTCTCAAGAAAACCATGGATTATATCAATCAGCGATGTACTTAAAGCTGGCCTAACAGTTTGATTGATTTAACTTTCAACCACAAAAAAAAAAAAAAAAAAAAATTTAGCCTAATACAAATTCAGGAAAATAGCATGAAAACCTCCCTTTTCCTCCTAGGAAAAAAATTCCATTTAGTTGTTTGCCTCCCCTGATAATCATGGAAATTTATTCAACAAAAACAGGAATAAATAAGTTTTCAATCTGCAATCATTTTTGTTATTGTTTCTCAATATCTCCAACCCATAGAAACGACCAAGGACATCCACTTACATTTATCATCAACAGTAACTTACACAAGCAACAATATGGAAGAAAAAGACTGTTTAGTCCTAATGAAAATTCAGCTTATGGCTGGAAGTTACAGCTTAGATTATCTTCTCCTCTGTGTATAGATTAGAAAATTTATGGCGATTTTTCAGAAACTACTCTGCTGATGAATATGGTGCTTAATAGCGGGTCAACTTACCAAAATACCCAAATGTCAAGAGTTTTGAGATATAGACATTTTCCTCCCTGGGAGTCAACTACAGAACATTCTCATACATGATAGAAATTGAGTACTTAGACTTACACATGAATTCATTCAACCAATGGGAACTGTTATGAAACGTGCCATAAAGTTTAAGCAAAGCAGACAGAGACAAGATGTCATCATGGCCAAAAATATAGGTTTCCTAATAAGCATCTCATATTCTTGATTCATGATAAACGCATAAACATGCTTCTAAAACGTATGATACTAATCATGCTACTAAACATCAGGATTGGAAAGCAAATTCGACATAAACAGTGACTCAATTAACAAAGAAAGAAAACACACCATTGTGATGTCGGTGATGTTAGGAGTCATCTTCGCCCATACAGGAACAGTAGCTTTTGCATTTATCCATCCACAAACTTCCTCCAATAGTGCACAGTCTTGCCCAACTGCTGCACCCATTTTACGCTCAGGCATGCCATGAGGGCATGAGAAATTAACTTCAATGGCATCCTAGAAACAATGTCATTTGATGACTAAGTATTTTAAATATAAGAGATAAAGATACATAGAATCTAAGTGAAGAATACAGCTTACAATCCCAGTTTGCTCTACTCGATCAATAAGTTCTTCCCAGCCAGCTTTGTTATATTCCTCCATAATGGAGGCAATCAGAATCCTGTCCGGGTACTCTTTTTTCAGTTGCTTAAATTCTTTTAACATAGTTTCAAGAGGGCGGTCACTGATTAATTCAATGTTCTCCCACCCAATTATTTGTCCTTTGGCAGAGCCATTAGCTCCTGCACGTAGCCGGGCATACCTTGGAGTTACATTGATAACCTTGGCAGCATCTAGCGACACCTAGCAGAACAAAATGGTATTGAAGATTCAACATTTACTATGCAAATGAGCATAACAGGCATATTCCAGATGCATACGAGAAAAGAGGGGGGGGGGGGGGGTTAAACATGCTTAAAGACCAAGGTTGCTAATACCACATAGAACAGCATAACCCTAAAACCCAAAAGGTACATGCTCAGCCAATAGGATTTGGCGATCTCATGTAAGGAACAGGATGGTATTTTTAAGATAGGAAAAGACTTCCTCCCGTTGTGTGCCCCAAGGTCATATAGACACAAAAGAGCAAGTCTCAGACAGCAATTGAGAATTGCTTTGAGTTGAAGGAGATTCAAAAAAGACAAAGGCTTAAGGCCAAACATGCAGGCTACCCCCAACTAACCCTCATCGAAGGTTTATTACCTTAAAGTAAATGTATAAGATAGAAATCTATATTTATTTAAATAACATCCGTACAAATATGGCATTTTTCTCCGAAGAGTCGTGTGATTAGGCATTGTTTTGTAAGAAAAATACTAATCCCAATTCTCTTTCCATTTTTGCTTAGAACTTGTATATTTAATGAACTTTGAAGAATATTAATCGGTGCCTGATTGATCGTTTTCTTGATTCTATCATCTTCGTTTTGGAAATACTAAGATACAAAATTAAGAAGACATCTCTTCCTCCGCTAAACCGTTCAGTCTGAGTGATTGTTGAGACACTGTAAGTAAAGACGAAGTTCAACTTGTCCAATGCATCAATACGATCTAAATAACAATTTTATTCATGGATCAAACTACAACAGCGTTTTAACCACCTTAATAAAAAAAAAAAAGGAAAAAAAGAAGGAACTTACAGTTTTGGCAATCACGGCGCCCCAGCCTTCATCAAACGCTCTCTTCATCACAGTATAATTTGTACCGGGAGGACCCGACCCGATTACAAAAGGGTTGGGCATTTGCAGTCCATTAACGCAAACACTCAAATTAGGTTCAGAATGATTATCAGAAGCAAAAATCTTAAATCCTATCCGAGCGGGCCGAGTCGACCTGGGAGTAACATGGCGAGTGACAGCAAATGGGTTGCCGTTGCTGTGGCTGAACTTGAGAGAAGCCATGGATGTCTAACGAAGGATGAATGAATGAAGATGAGAGTCTGTTTTTAGAAAAGAAAAAAAAAAGTGAATCTGAATCGTAATATTGTGGAAAGCAGATAACGAGGATATTCTAGGTGTCTGAGTTGTATTTTTGACTTTTTGCAGCCAAGTGTATCGCTTGCAAGCATAAGCCATTTCATCATTCAATCTTATTCCTTTCTAATGAAAGATCATTTTAATTTATATAAATATGATTTTTAATACAAAAATATGTAAGTTGGAATACATTTGTTATTTATAAATTTAAAAATAGTTATGATCATTATAATTTATAATATTTTTATTTTTACTTTTTATTTATGATTATAGTATTGATTTGACTATTTCTGAATTGATTTTTTTCTTTTTTAAAATATTTTTAACTGAAATTAATATATAATTAGAATTTAAAAAATGAAAAAATAAATTAATTGTACGTGTAGTTTTTCAAAAAAGTGAAAATGTGGAAAAAGGTTAATAAGAGAAATAATCTAATTATTTATTTCTATTATTTCAATCTAAAATAATATATGTTAATATTTATTAAATAATTAAAAATATTTTATATGAAATAAATAAATAATCTTTTTAATTTATATCAAACTTGATATATATGATTTATATGAATCAAATATAAAATATAATAGTTGAATTATTAAAATGTTAATTGTAAAAAAATATTATAATATATAAAAATTAATATTATACGTTTATGTGACAAGTGAATAAATTATACTAAAATTTGTGTCACCACTTTGTGAGTGAAAGATAATATATTGATAAAAGTAATCTTACTCTAAAAAATATGTCAATTTAAAAAAATAAAAGAAAAAATTAATTTAATTGATAATTTATGTATAATAAATTACATAATCATCTTTAATTGAATTCGATATTATATGTTCAAATTGATTTTTTTTATATTCATTTTTTAAAACTAGTGTTTAATTAATTCGATTTAATAAAAATGTATATTAAATAAGGGAAGTGATGGTGTGACAAAAAACTTCTTAGGATTCCATAAAAAATAGAAAGGTGTCTATCTATTAGGCAGCTGCTTATTCGTCCATAAGTGGAAGCAAAAGCATCACTGCCACTTCACGTCACTTTAATGTAAATATGACAATCATCTTCTTTTTTCCATTTTTTTAAATATCTATCATATCTGACTTTTTCTACATAATATTCTGATAAGATTTTTTAATGTATTTAAATTTATGTTTTTTATATTAATAATTATATTCATATCAATCGAATTAAAATTTAATCAATATTTTTTTATTTTTAATTGTTTGAACAGTAAATACGTATAGGACCGATAATTATACAAGTATTATGGGCACTTAAATTTATTATTTATTCAAAATAAAATATAGGTTGTAGGGGATGGACAATTATTTTGATGCCTAAAATGCATGTGGAAGTAGAAAAAAGGTAATAATATTGTAACCAGTACAACTGCTCAGATGCCAGAATACTACATGCTAAAGTTGTCGAGAAGGCATATTATAGAATAATCAATCCATGAATCGAATATAATAATTTGGGAGGATAAGATTTTAGCTTAATAATAAAGATGTCTAGAGATTTGAAAATCCAAACCCTTCCATGGCTGAGATCAAGGGTTGAATTTTATAGCTAGATTGGCCTTTCAATTATATTTTATTTTATTATTAAAAAACATTTTATTAAATTTAAATTACATTTTGCACCTATATCAAATTTAAAAAATTTCAGCTTTGAGTTATACTTTTTCTGATGTTTTAATAATATATATGAATGGGTGTTTAAACCACTTTAGTATTTCATAGCATATAGACAAATATATTCAACTGATAGACTTTTGAATTGCTTATGATCATCATTATACGATAGAGAGTACAAGTTATATAGGAGGATTTTCCTTTGGAAAAAAGAGAATTTGTATTTGAAAATATTTATTACACTTTCAATGGAATTTTTATGAATTTATTTTAATTTCTAATAAGTTTTTTTTTTAATTTTTGACCCATTTTGATAGACAACAACTTGATTTGGTTGATTTTTTAATATTTTCATTCAATTAACTGTTTAAGGTTTAATTTGTTCAAAGAGAGTACAACCAGGTTGCAAATTATTATGCTAAGACTTGTGCTAACGGCTTTGGTGACATCCGAATTATTGATAGGCTTAGCATGATTGTTAGGAAGCTGCTCTTGAATGATTATCCTGAGGGGATTGCTGGTTGATTTATTTTAAATCTTAAGCATTTTCATGCCTCTTTTATTATCAAAAAAAAATTGAACTTAAAAAAAATTACCATAAAATCACATCAATATATTTAAAAAAAAAAAAACTAAAAGTCACAAATTTTTTTTTTGAATTTTATTATTTTTCATCTAAATTTTAATTGTAGCTTATAATTTTTTTAGACTTTTTTGTAACATATTGTTTTGTAATATTTTAATAATTAAAGTAATTAATGAGTTTAATTTTATTCAATAATTTGAATAACATTTTTTTTGGTGAATTGAATAACATTACTTTATATATTAATTATATGAAATAAAAATACATTATTTAATGCCAACAACCTATTGTTCTAGTGGTAAGAATATTTATGTTAAGGCATAAGAACTTAGTTTTAATTCCTAACAATTCCACCCATACTCCTAATTATTAATATATATTATTTAACAAATTAAAAATAATCATATGAAATTAAGAATTAATAATTTAAAAAAAATTATTGAAAGATGGTTGTTCCTATTATTAAAAAGGCATAATGATTTTTTTATCCTTCAATTTTACAAAAAAAAAAAAGTATTTTAAACATTCATTTATTTTTTCGTTTTTTTTAGTCTTTAACTTGTATTTTTTATCAAATCATTCCAAAATGAATGAAAAAATTAATGTTTTTTTAACTTTACTAATATCGCATACACATGGATTGCCATGTGACTAACAATGTTATCATTTAATTAATTTTTTTAAAATTTAAAAAATTATAAAAATTATAAAAACTACCCTTAAAAATTAAAAATCATTAAATTTATTAAAAATTTATAAAAAATATTTTCCCAATATTTTTAAAATTTTAAAAATTGATTAAATATTGATGTATCATTTACATAGCAATCTATTGTATATCACATCAACAAAATTAACCAAGATTATTTTTTCATCCATTTTGTGGTGATTTGATAAAAAATTCAAATTCAAAACCTAAGAGAAATGAAAAGTTAAATTGAAGATTAAAATATTTTTTTTTGTAAAGTTGGTAGACGAAAAAAAAATCATTGTGACTATTAAAAAAAAAAGAAATTAAAGCTTATTGCTAAAAAGAAAAAAAATCATGTTTACAACATAATACTGACTATGGATTTCATTTTACTAGAAAAATTATCTGAACCTAGAAATAGTTTAGAGTCAACATCTTACTTTGACTGTTTCTCTTCTAAAATATTTAAAACAATTAGTGCATGAGTCACGTGCATAAGCTATGACAAAAGAATAAACATAGACAGAGATGGAGAAAGACCAACTCAAACTTAGTAATATTAGGATCGTATTGAAGTTTTAATGTAACCATAAATTATTTATAATACATGTTACATAAACTAGGCATTCTTATATTTTATCATCTCATATCATATTTAAGATATTTTATATTTATATAAACTTAAAACACATTTAATAATTCACACAAGTATAAGGCCATCAATATATAACATATTGACTTAGAGCTGACATTTTCTACCTTGCAAGGCAAAAATTACTTCTTCTCAAGAAGCATTGGATGATTCTTACAACCACCAATGACAGACAACTTTTGAACTGAACATAGAGGGATGTGATTTCATTATCCTGAAAAGTATGGAGAAAATCATATTTTACACCACCGACACTGCGGGCGTGTAAGTTAGGGCTCATTAAATCGTGGGTTCATCATGGTTATGAGAGTCAAAGCAGGTGCATGGTAAAACTGAAATCCCAGTATAGAGTTGCTTACCAACGAAAACAGCAAAATTCCGAAAAGGCTACAATCCCAAGTTTTCTTCTATTTCTGCATGCATCAAACACCAGATCATGTCACTTAACAATACAACATATATAAACAAAGTGGAAAAAAGGTGTAGCAAAAGTTAAAATATAATACATACATGTACAGGGTATACAGACAGCACGGGTGATGAGGCTCGTTAAATAATACCACAGCGATCTACTGTCAAAAATAAAAAATAAAACGAAGCTCACACAAAGAGGAGGAGCTTCCTATGCATTCGAATTATTTGCCGGATGATCATCCTTCCAACCTTTAGAAAGCAGGTCATAGTTAATAGATGCGAGCTGGGACAGATTCTAACAACCACAAGGAAAAAAGGAATTAACAAAACTTGATCAAAAACCACAATGCATTTTCAAATTAACTATTAAGAATGGTGCAAAATTTTAAAAGTCTGCCAGACTTTATTTAGGTCTATGTTTATAATTATAAATAACATTGAACTAAAAAATCATTGCTGCAATAAAAAGAAAATAAAAAAGGGGGATCTAGAAATTTATTAAAAAAATGAAAACCTAAAATATTTCTCTAGGTGCCATTCTGGCAACAGTTAAAGTGCTGGCAAATTATAAAACAAATACTGATGCACTCTTACTAGGTAAAAGCAAAAGTAATACCTTAAATGAGAAATTACTGAAAGAGTAATTGACAGATGAAATGGACTCGAATTCAGCCAGACCTCCACATTCATCTCCCTGTTTCATTGTCAACAGACCAACAGAAAAGTCAAACAACACGAATCATAGATAAACAATCTTTTATGGAACTGCAAATTCTGGGGCTAGGGTACCACTTCATCTTGGTGGTTGCTCAGATAACCACTACTGCCACTTAAACTGTCAGCATCACTGGAATCATCGAGTTCACTACCAGGATAAACATGGTCATCTGAAGGATTCCACGAGTAGCGACTAGTAAAGTAACTAGTATCGAGTGCACTCTCCGAACTAGGAACAAATGCAGCCTGTAAGATATGAAGGGCATTATGACTAAATATAAGACATAAAAAAAAAAAAGAAGGCTCATAATCAGAACTGATGGCAAAGACATCGACACCTTTTGCCTTGCAAGAGTGTTCCAGTTGATATCTTTGAAAAATACATGCTGCTTCACCTGTATAAAAATTTCATTGTTTGGAATTCAATCATCTAAGGCTACCCATTGTTTAAAAAATGCAGAAATGTAAAGAAAAATGAAAAAAAAAATGTCTCAAACTTTTACACAAATTAAGAACCAATATCACCTCCGATGCTCCTCTGGCTCCAAGTCTCTGATGGGGATCTTCTGTCAACAGTCTGGAAATTGGATAAATTAAGCAATTTTAAGTCCATATCAAGTCACTTGAACCAAGAACAATACTGAAACAAAAACAGCATAACAAAAACTAAAGAGTTTTCCAAAAAAACTAAGAGATTCCGAAGATACATTTAAGCTTGGTACAGGCGATTTTAAAGGACCCCATGCTAAAACATCTTGATATAGTCTATCTTATTGAAAAAGTATTTTACAAAAGTTTCAAGGGTTTCTGTGAGAGAGAAAGAGAGAGAGAATTAATGGTGCTAAACACACAACGTTCTTAACATATGAAGATATGAAATACTGTAAAAAGGATAAGATATTGAAACATAATTTCCAAGATATAGAAATTTTAAATAAATTGCTAATGCAATCACAAAAGTTAGCTTCTTTTTAATCTATTAATAATCTTCAGAAAAAAAAACATAGAAACGTCTAGAAAAACAAATTATGGAGGAAAATACAGGGTGAAATTTTCATCAAATATCTCAGGGGATGGCAACAGCAACAACTAAGATGACAGATGTATGTCACTGTATCAGTATAAGGCTATAAAGAGAGTTTTCAGTTTCTATAAATTGAGAAAACAAAGCTGTTAACTTTATTGAGAAAATATAAACATACAATAAATACGTCTGCATGTGTATAGATGTATCCCCTTAACTTGAGGTTTTAGAAATGTAGCTTTCATGTTCATGATGGAGAGATAATAACACTATGTAGACACCTCTTGTATCTTGAGTTCCACAATATGTCATGTGATGATATATCCAAGTTGGTGCTTGATATAACAAAAAATTTACAGCTTTATTTTCTTGATCTATAGGATTAAAACCTCTTTTGTTAAGCAATACAGCAAAAATAGTACAATTGTCTTTGCAAACCATGCATGCTAGAGAAATTCCACAGACAGCAATTCACAATAATTTCCATGAAAAAATGTTACAAGAAACTACTTAAGACTTGTTCTTTACAAGCAAAAGTTATATATTTTGAGATGCATTGAATTCTCATGAAATACCAAAATGAAATCAATAAAACAATTTTCTTACCGATCAATTAGATCTCGTGCTTCTAGGCTCATTTCTTCAGGCACCCTTGGCCAAGGTATTTTACGGTTGAGAATGTTATTAAATATTGTCTAGAACCAAAATATGGAAGAAAATGGAAGTAAGAATTGAGCAATGCTTTAAAATGAAATTTTGCATGTGGAAAGCACACCAATAATTGTAGCAGCATTTCAAGAACTCTGACAGTTCCAGAAAATGAACTATCTTTTAAGAATAGTAATATTTAAAAAAAAAACTTAAAATGATATCAACATTAGAGCACCAGGTACACCAGTTATTGAGCCAAAAGGTTAATAAAAGCATAAAAGTTCCTTCTAGCTCAATCTATAGCTGCTATGCAGTTTTGACTCAATCAAACAGAAGACATACCCCCTTAATTGCCCAAGGTGCTAGAAAAAAACCAATATTATATATGTGCTCTGTTGTTTACTTCTAATATTGTCTCAGCAGTTTCCATCCCAGCCAAGAAAGGAACATCTGGAACACAAAAGTATACCCGACAATTGGCATAAGAATTGTCTTCCAATCCATGCATTACCACAAGAAAGTTATGACGGTAACTAGCATTGAGAACTTCGAATTGATGTTAACCAAGGATATGATTGATTTCCCACCCTCATTGAACAAACACCTAGAGACATGGTTGTCACTAATCTAGAAATAGCTTCATTCTTACAATGCCTCATTTTTTAGGCAATCTGGATTAAAGGAAACCAGCCATGGGATGGAAATCAAAATTTAATGATGGAATACATAAAACAAGAGATAAAGAGATTTGAATTACAAAGTAAGAAAGAGTTCTACAATCTGACGGTGTAATTCATATATCAACAGCACAACAAAATCTCAATATATTTGGGAGGGTGGGGGAGAAGTGAAAAGTTGATATCCTTCAAAGTTTTAATAAACAGAATTAAGAGTTATTAGAGCAAAGAAAAAAAATAATCTACAAGGTAATAGGTGGAGGGGCCTAACTTTATATAAGACCACAGGAGACCTAATACTTAACAGATAAGGGATAACACTAACAAAATGCATAACAAGAGAAGTAAAAGGGGGCAGAACACCAGTACCAGCAAGAACTACAACAGCTAGAATCAATATATTACCTGCGGATGTTCTGCATTGAAGGGTGGAATGCCAACAATCAGTTCAAACAGAATGACACCCACAGACCACCAATCTGCTGTTGCACCTGAGGAAAATTAGATGATATGGTAAACATACAGATTTAAGTATGATCAACCAATGAATAAATGCATAAGCATATGGGATAGAAACAAAGAGGGACTATAAATCGGCTACCATAGGCTTTGAGCAAATTATGACCAAGATATCAGTCAAAAATCTTTTAATCAACAAATAATTTGGATCCAAGTTGCTTAAGCTTCTAGATTAACACACTTTTGAGGTATATTTTAATCTAACTTGCCCTTAAAGGGAGACATCTGATTAAAAGGGTAATTAAAGCACCTTAAACTAAAACAAGGTATACAAACCATGTCCTGTTCCCAGAAGAATCTCTGGTGCCAAATAGTCTGGTGTTCCAACAGCAGACCGTTTCTTCCGCCTCTCTTGCTGGTGCTCAGATGCAGATAACTGAGGCTGTTCATCATCAAGTAGAGATGTGCCACTAACTGCTGGACCAGATAAGTCATCAGTGCTGTTGATGAGACCAACCTTTGAAAGCCCAAAATCGGTCAACTGCTAGGATGGAAAGTTTAACTATTAGTTTGAAAGGGTACGTTCAAAAAAAAAAAAAAAAAAAAAAAAAAGAAAGAGAGGTCAAAAAAAGTTAGCACTAAAGTAATATCAATGTCACATTCCTTTTAAGTACCCTAATTTGCTTAACAAATTATCAGCTTGAAATAAAATAGGTAGTACCTTGACCATTCAATCACATCTCACTTTTCAACATAATGAGTTTTGCCAGTACCATACAACACACTTCTACTTGGCATTGTAATCTCAATAAATTTCATAAATCATGAAAGAACAGAAAAGAAAAGATGATATTTTGCATTATAACAACAATAATCAATCAATTGTAACTAGAGAGATGATATCCTGCTTCTGACCAAAAAACGATGATATTTTCCATTGTGACTGTCAATAACGACACAGTTATAATTGCTGAAAATAACAAAGTGCAAAAGTATGCAATGTGTATCTTCTAATGCCCATGAAAAGAAGGAAAACAAGGAAGGTCATATTAGCCATTACCTTGATATGACCATCGTGTGCAATCAACAAATTATCAGGCTTCAGATCCCGATGAACCACATGCTCAGAATGTAAATACTCCAATGCAAGCACCTGTAAAAATATGTATATATGTTTTTACACTTCACATAACAAAGAAGAAGAATTTCAACTAACATAGGCCAAAATATATATTCCTCATAATAGATTAAACCAAAAGTTGTGTTTCCAAACAATTACTTACGACTAAAAAAAAAAAAACCAAAACTTACTACTTCTGCTATGTACACACGAGCAACCTCTTCATCCAAGCAGCCTAAATTTCTCAACAATGAATATAAATCTCCTCCATTTAAATACTCCATCACAAGATACAAATTCTCACGGCAAGTAAATGAATAGAAAAATCGAACCTATAAAGCACATTGATAATAGATTAACGTAAGAATAAGGAAAGAAGCTCTCAAATAAAGTCAATTCTTTGCAAGCTAGACCTGCTCACCACAAATGGGTTGCGGACTGAAATCAAAATATCACGCTCTGCTAATATACTTTCAACTGCATTCTTACGAATCATATCTGCCTTCTTTAGAACCTGCACCAAACAGCAGAAACAATTTTCTTTCTTGAAAATTAAATCCACCTTCACCTCTCATTGACAAGCTAAATGCTCAGAATGATGGAAATAAGATGAGGGGCCCAAACATGGTACAGCAGAAATATTGAGGGGAGTCGTAAATAAAAACAAAGCAGAAATTCCCTTCAACACAAAAGAGAGACACATGATCACTGATACAATATAAAAAGGTAAAACAATAAGAATAGAACATAGGAATAAGATAAAAGGCCTGAAAAGAAACAAAGAAGAGCAAGAGAGAAGCAGGGAACCAAAATAAATTTTAGCTACAAAATTTCTATGGGCATTGTCGTGAAAAGAAAATAGAATTTTCTTCACATCCATTGCTTGTACGATTGAAAATGAGAGGAAAGAAAATAAAAAAGATAAGTATATTATTTCACCGATATACTCTCTGTTAAGATGAAAATTAAAATACAAAAAATGATGGATAATCTTCAAAATATACAAACTTGATTCACACCACTAACATTTTTCTTTATTTTTTTCCAGTTTGGACTAATTTGTTTTAGTTATAGTAGGTGTGGCAAATGATAATCTTTCCTATTTCCTTTTCTCACTTTTCTTTCCTTCCAAGCACCCCAAATTTCATTTTCTTTCCACTTTCCCAAACCCTAAACCCAAAATTCATTGTGTTTCCAGATTAATAACCAATAGCAGCATCGCTGCCCCACGGATTCTTGCGCCATCCATCACTGCAAAACAGATTGATCTGCGGGCATCAAGGGACCGAGATTATATTCCTCATTTGAATTACTTATATGTATGCATTTAAAAGGGACATGGAAGAGGATCTAATTCTGCTCAAAACAGTTAAAATGTTAGGATGAGTAACATTACTGTGTCAGTAGTTTGACCATATTTCATGCAAAGAAAATGTGACATTACTTTCTTGGGTTGTGGGTATTTCATGAAAGTACTCCTTTTTAGCCCATAAGACTAGATTTTGGGGCCCAAATGTCCTTATTGCTCCATGCTTGAATCATACTGGAACAAATAAAACAAAGAGGTTGGAAGGAATGCTAAGGTAGAAACTGGAACGTTACATGATTGATTTTAAACCCAACCATTAAATTTTAAAATTTACAGAAGCCACAAACTTTCACATATTTTTCTCCTTTTAAGTTTCTTCTTTCTTTCTAAATATCTCTCACATCTTCTCCCTTCCTCCATCGAGTTCAGTCTCTCCAGATTTGCATATTTCTCCAGTCTTTATTTGCCATCTACAATACAACATTCACTTTCTGTGCAAGATTCTTCTCCTCATATACCTTAATTGATTATAAATTGTCTGTGCATTGTGTAGCTTGAAGATTCTATAGCATCTGAAAGGTAATAAGTTCAGATAAACAAAGAAGAGAACTTTGTTCATGGCAACAATTTGGTCTAATTAGAAGGTTTAATATCCCACCAAGTCAGCTGCTTCTGACCATGTCAAGTCATGACGACAAAGCATTCTAGCAAAAATGCAAAAACACAGCTACATCGATTTTGATAAGTGATTTACTAGAAATAAAGTTATTTAGGCATAATCTCTTTCCTCAATTTTCAGGTCATCTTGCTGAATGGGAATGTGAAAGCAAAAAAGTCCCCAAAAGATGATCCAGATCACAATAACATAGGGAGTTATCAAATTTATTAAATCCTCTCCACAAGTATTCAGGATAGAGAAGTCTAGAGTTTCTAAGAAACAAAGAGAACAGCGAAATATGCATCATAACACCAAAGATGCCCTCAAGTATTTTACTTATGCATGATGTAAACACAAGAACCAACCAAAGTAAACAAGCCAATAAAGCTTTAAAAGAATAAGAGAGATTCCATAATTGAGGAAATATTAAAACAATAAATGAAACAACTATTATATTCATTGATAGAAAAGATCTCAGGGAAAGAAAATAAAACTCAGGTACCTTTATAGCAAAAAGATCCCCCGTTGTTCTCTTTTTAGCTAAGAAAACACGTCCAAATGCTCCACGACTAATTGGTTTTATTATCTCAAAGTCATCTATAGAGGTACGGTCCTTGGATGAAAGAATAGGGCTACTTCTCAAACTACGAACCACATCATCCTCTAAGGGAGCATCCTCATCAATGACAGTACTAGTTATATCAACTTTTTCATCCTCAACTAGCTCACAAAGCTGCAAGTACTTCTCCCTACAACATTAAAATCATAACTGAATAAAATGCAAAACAAACTCAATTAGCACCTTTTGCTCAAAACTCAAATGTTCTTTACAGTAGAATGTTCAGCAAAATTTTCATCAGTTGGCTAAATATTATTTTGTTTGTCTATCTACTGCATTGTGTTTACAAATGACAAAGAATAAACATCAGCATTCAGCAACATACTTACCTGATCAGTTTCTCAATGCGTGCCCCAAATGTTTCTACTGTAAGTGCATTAAATTTTCTGCGGTCTATGACATTTCTCAAGTCTTCAAGACAAGATAGTAAATACGGCATGGATCGATCATCAACCAATGGTGTATTTGCTACGCATCTGGCAATATCAGCAAGTTCATTCATCTGCACAGCATGGAAGAAATTAGAACTTGTACAGCTAAAGTAGACCTAAATACACTAAACTGGATACTAAAAAGCAACACATCAGGGTCACAGAAGACAGACTCTTCAAAGCAGATACGTAATGCATCTGCAATGCATAGAATTGTATTTGCAAAATTGATCTGAAACAAATTAAGATTAAAGCTTTCATCTTAAAGACTGTATAATCTATCTGCATAGGCAACTACTGACAGTCCAATAGTGGTGCATAACAGTTGTATTTGCAAAAATTGAACTGAAATAAATTACAAATAACAAACAACAAAGACAAACTTGTTTTTTTATATGAAAAGTAATTCTGACAATCAAAAGGAAGAGCATAACAGGAGAGGAGAGCCATGTATGAATGGAAGGTCGAGGGAGGGAAACCATAACTGGTATAGTAAAATATAAAAAAAAAAATACTGTTGCAGTGGACATATAAAATATATATCAAAAGGCATACAGGTTCACTGGACATATAACAGTAAATATAACAGTACATAGCATTTTCTGTAGTTCTCAAAGCAGGCTAATCATTCTGAAATAATAACCTCGCAAAGAGATACCTGTGGAAGATCCTCTTGCTCAGAGAAAGCGCCCTTGCCTGACAATAACAAGTCTATCCGACAAGTTCTTGGTGTCAATAAAGGAGATCTAGGAGTCATGCTTCCTGCAGATGAAGTTGTCATTCCTTGATCAGACTTTGGACCAAAGCGAGTTTTACATGACATGGAAGGCAAACCCTTAAGGTCATCCATAAAAACTGAATTATCAGCTTCAGGGAAACAATCAAGCATGTCTTCTGAACCTCTCCTTGACCAATCACTTAGTTTAGGAGACAGAACATCAGATTCTTCAGTCACACTCGAATTTGATGCTTTTGCAACATCTGGGCTCCCTAAGTGTTGGATATCCTTATTAGCAAAGGAATTTGCCATCTTCTCAAGTGTTTCAGCAATTCTTACAAGACGTTCATCAACACTTAAGCCATTCTGATCACATTGATCAGCAGCGGTACATATTCTTGAGTGATCTTCCACATTTGAGGTGGGAACCTCCTCCTCACAAATGCGGCATATCATAGAACTTCCTTCAGAAGCAGTCGGTTGGTCTCCCCGAGAACCCGAAGAAACTTTGTGTTGATGCTTAGAAGGCTGCCCTTCAGATTCCTTTGCAGCAGGAAGCTCCTGAAGCTTAATAGAAGCCAGATCTACATCAGAGGTCCCTGTTCTTTTCAGAGTTTCACTCGTGCTATTATGCTGCTCCTTAATAGAAGTAACTTCCTTTGGACCTTTTCTGGCATGAGTTGGGAGCTTCTTCCAAGAAGTTATTTTGTCTATGCTCGCTGGAGACTCCAAGTTCTTTGGCGTGTCATCAATGGGAGCAACAGAACCTCCTGGCAGGACAACGTGGTCCTTACTCCAATCCAAGGCATGTTGCTCCTGACTATAAGATTTCTTAGACGAGGCTGCTTTTGATGAACTCAAACTTTTTGCTTCTCTTAGAACACCTGAAAATTTTCTATTGTCTACAGGATGCAGGACTCTAGATTGGCGAAGTTGTACCAAGGGTTCATCCTCAGCCAACCCACTTTCTTTGTGGAACTGCAACAATCTTGTACACCTTGTGAGAATGAAAAGCATCCGGGTATAAAGCTGCTTCAGCACACACGCAGGAAGTTCTTGACGTTTATCATCTAGCTCCTGAACAATGCCTTCACACTGAAGCCAAAACTCACCAGGTGGTGTCATAGCACAGCTTCGAGCCAAAACCAGCAAATCCTCAATAGTTTCCTGCCACTCAGGATGACTGTCAGCAGTTCTTTCTAGAACTCCAACAAGATCTGCTGCAAAAATAGCCAGATCAGAGTTCACTTCCTCCTTTGCTTTGTCAAATTTTGCTCTAATCGCAACCAAGGTTTCCTGCATAAAAAGAAAATTCTAGTTAGAAACACATAACTGAATGAAAATAGGAGGCAAGAAATAGAAACAAACCTCCAAGTTGTTTAAGCGCCGAGGTTTCCAAAGTGGAAATGGTCGTACGCCTTTGGAATTTAATTCATGGGAAAAGCTCTTAATATCAGCAGGGAACCTCTTCCGAGGACCACTTGTAACACGAAGAATAGCTTGAAAACGGGGCGATTCAGATTCCTTTGGGTTTTCACAATCAAATGAAGTCTGGGAAAGAAATATTCAAATAAGCAATAACACACAAGTTAAAACTTAAAATGAAAACAGGAGGCAGTTGTCCCTAGTAATAAGTAACAGCAAAGTAAGGATCAACGAAAATACTACTGTACCCCTGGTGTACAAAAATCTGAACTTTTTAAGCCTCCAGAGTGCCCAAGTGATGACTTGTCTTGTCCTGGTAACAAAATTCAAGGTATCAAAGCAACGTTTGAAAGAAGAATCACAACATTGTCAGCAAGCCTTCATGCAGCGAAACCATTTTATCATGATCCAGCATTCCAAATAAAAAGTAGTTTGAACCCCCAGAAGTTTTCTAAAATAAAATTCCTCTTCTAGTTAAAACAGAAAGGAGAAATGAAAAAAATGCACTCAAGAGAAATGTTGCAGCTTCAGAGAAATGCATAACTAGAAAAGCAGTGGGGTCTTTTTTCATGGCATTAGGAAGGAAGAAGATGGTAACTAGAAAAGCCCTGAAAGTATTTTAACCAAATCATAAGCGTAGTATGCCAAAGTCCATACCAAAGTTCAGAACTTCAGATAGGTTGAGATGGGGCAGTGACAGTAAATACTCAAAAAACTTTGTTACATAAGAAGCATTTTATAATAACTAACAATTTGAATTGGCAATATGAGAAAAGCAGTTTATTTCATATCCTTTATAATCGCATCACCCTCTAAGGGACAGTTTGATTACCGAATATACCAAATTACATGCAGCTGCTAAAAAAATTAAGAATCACAAGCATATCAGTATCTTAGGGAAATTCCCTTTAGCTCTCACAAAATCCATAGCCCATCACCCATTTCTATTTCTACTAATCACCCATCCACATTCTACATGCTCTTTCTATTTTAATCTCTTCATTCTTAAAGAAGATTTGTCCAGAATTCAACAAAAGAAATCCTGTTGAGACATGGCAAGAAGAGACAACGAAGAAAGGCCTACCAGAATCCAATATAATATAAAAGATGAATCAGTAGGATCACAAGTACTATATTTCTTTGTTGAAGATGATATATTTACCGCTCTGATCAGATGTAAACATATCATGCACTTTTAGCAATTAATTTTCAAATGCTAATGTTTACAAAAATCTATTATTAACTGAGATAAATGAAACTTTACAGAAATCATTTGAGAAAATTATATACCTTTCCATTAGGATTCTATCAGCTCAACCTAATAGCATAATTTAAAAAAATTTCTTTTAAAAAAAAGGTAAATTGGAAATTTTCTTTACAAAGAATCTTTAAAATTCAATACCATGCAACATGCCAAGTGCCAACTGTCCAAGAAAAATGCACAAGAGTATGGTAAAAGTAAATAATATTAACTGAACCATTGCATGTCTTTTATCATCTCAGAGTGACTACAATCAAACCAAAGCAAGTTTGTCTGGCAACATGTTCTTTTAGCATCTTCATCTGTGCTAGAGAGTAAAATTCTAAAAACATCTCCCTCTCTATCTCTCAATAAGTTTTATAAGGCACCAATTCAAATACACTTCCACAACTTATCATGCCTCGTGGTAAAGTTAAGCTTCCTGTTCATTCTGCCTAGCCTTCTAACTTTCTGACCTACGGAAGAATAGAAAGCTTTAATGCTAATCTAAGTTAGGGTATTCCTAAACAGATGATGAAAGCATAATAAACTGTTTTAGCATCTACCAACCAACTGGTCATGAAACAAGGAAATCCAGAAAGAGTCCCGGAATAGATGAGATAACAAAAATAAGAACAGATAACTATAAAGCAACAATAATGCCACTAAAGTATCATCAATGGCATAGTTGAAACATCAAGCATATGAGAAATACAAGAAACAATGATGATTCAAAGTAGGAACAGTACCAGAATCTGAAGATGGTTCCCCGTTCTGCAACCGTGACTTCCCTTGCACACCAGGACTCTGCTCTCTTGAGTGCCAACCACCACCACTTCCAGTCGACATACTATCCGACTTGTTCACATTATCAAGCAAACTGTCTTGCAACAACCTCTTGGTCAATACGTCTTTCTTCCCAGAACCTGAATTCGACGAACAACCATCGCCACCACTACTGGAACCTCCAGGCCTCGACAAGTTACTAGCTCCGAGCACTGAAGCCACTGCACTTTTCTCACCTCGGAAGCTGAAAAATGTCTCCTGCGGCAAGGGACCAGAGCGGGTTTTAATCCGGTTCAAACCCAAGGAGGAGGCTAGTAGGGGCGACTCAGAGGAGGACTTGTCCTTGGCATCGGGCTTCTTGGAGGTAGAAGAAGAAGAGGGCTTAGAAGGTGGTGTTCGGGGTTTGAGGTCCTTGCTTCTAGGTCCATCTTTTACTTGGGTTTGCTTGCAAGCAACGGGAGAGAAAAGGGAAGTGGAGGTCTGTTGGGAAGTAGAAGCTTTGGGTTTCTTCTTGTCGGATCGGATGGGGGAATTGGAAGCAGATCGAGGGCTGTTTGATCCGTCAGAATCCGATTTCTTTGAAGAGAAGAAGAGCTTGTTTTTGAACACCATTTCATTTATTCACTGTTTTCTTCAAGCATAAAGGAAGAATGAAAGCCACCACTAAATGATTTTTCCACCAACCATTTCTCTTCTTGAATAAAACCAAGTTTGTTTGTGAGAGCGTTGAAGAAGTTGGATTTTGTTCAAAGCCTTGAGATTGAAGAGAAAGAATGCGACATCTAAGGGGGCGAAGTAGATGGATCATGGATGGATGGATAGCATAGTATATATTAGAAAACCGGACCGGATCGGTCGCATCAAATTTTGACTACCATGTGACTTTTAGACGTCACTTCTAATAAATATTTGGTCTATTTCTATTATTAGCCCCCTTACTATCCTTCAGTTGTAGACTTACTCTTTAAATCTCCCAAATTTTGAAATTTCACTCTTAATCAAAACAATAATCATCAAAATCATTAAGTTAAATTATGTATTTTCATAATTTTACGTGATAAACATGTATAATATAATACCAGCTACTCACAAAAAATCATGTTTCTATTTAAGTCGTGATTGAAATTCTAAAATTCAATCAATATAATGACTAAAAATTTTCAAATTAAAAAATATGAATTAAATCCACAACTTATACGTAGTATGAAATTAATAGCAAAATTTGAGCCAACGAACTTAATTGCTACCATTTGGATAAAGAATAAATTTTCAAATTTCAAAAAATATAAAAATTAAAATTGATCAAATTAGAGTGCAATTTTTTTTATTTACCTCGTTTATATGAGTGTAATATCACAATTCGTGGTCTTTGTTTTTCAATACAATGCCTAAAATTACTCATAACCACTCCCTAACTCTTAAATAGAAGAGTAATGCATTTGAACGCACTTGAACTCATATCCTCTTACATTAACAACAATACCAATACAACTGAATTAAAACTCAATCGACAATTAAAGTACAAAATTAAATTTACAACTTACGCATACTAAAGAGTTTGTTTGTCAAAATGAAAATTAGTGTTTTTTTTTTTAATTTGTTGTTGTTGCTAGAAATGCTCCATAACAACAGAAGCAAGCAGATTTCAGCAAAGCGCACAGCTCTTCTAGGGGTGCAAGGGCCAAAGTTGCAAGCATGAACCCAGTCGAGTTTCTTTTACAACCTAGTCCGCAACTGTGTTGTAATCACGTCAAAATCAAGCAAAAGATACGCCCTTAAACCCTGCTCAGCACCATTGATGTCATCAAGAATGCTCGAAATTCCCCATAGGCAGCCCCTTTTTTTTCTTAATGGATTTGACGAGCTCTTCACAGTCGAACTCCACCATCACTTGCTACCATCCCTTTGCAACAACTACCTTGGAACCAAGTCTCAAACTTAGCTTCAGCTGCTAGTGCCGACAATGTGAACACTGCTGCTTTGATTCTGCTGATACCAAGATCAAACAAGGCAGAGATAAGGTGATGTAGGGCGGTTGATCTTGCTTAGGGTAAGGCAGAATTGCTTGATAATAAAGTGTGTTGGAATCTTTCGTATATAGTTGGTATGCCATAAAATACACGAATTTTTCATTTGCTTTTATTGTAATTGTGTGAACTGCCTTAAACATATGAGAGTATTGTTATCGTTACGTTCATGCTTTTGATGTTATAGTTAAATAAGTTATAACTCGTAAGCACCGAAGTATTGTAATTTTTCTAAAATAAGCTCTTGTACTTCTTACATTGATTGTACAGTGTATGATTAGGTACTCATGTGTCCGAACTTTTTTTGCATAATTTTACTCGGACAGCTAATAATCATAAAATTGTTTGATGTAAATGACCAAAAATACTTATAAATAAATGTCAGATAAAAAATTATGCTTGTTGTTTTTATATTTATTTTTATGTATTAGCATGTTTATTATCTGATTATATGCTTATAATAGTTGTTAGAAAGTACTGGATCACCACTAAGCTTGTTGAAACTCAGCATTTGGGATGTTTGTTTCATGCACAAGTTAAATGCAAAGCAAGGAGGAATTGTTAGCAGTAGCTCATATTGAAATTTCCGTACATTTGTTTGAAATCCGAGCCTTCAATCGATTTTTTAAAACTTGTTTAAGTTTAGATTTTGTCTATAATGACTCATGGGTGTTTGGAACGTTAATTTGCATATTTGTAATTAGAATTTGATGTGAATTGTGTATGATTTATTTATCATATCATTCTGATGATTAATATAGTGTTTTGTATTCGGATCGGACATTTTCACGTGCTCTTCTTGAACACACTTTATCTCTCCTTATTTATTTAAAAAATTCAAAAGGTTTGAACAATAAAAACCAAACTTTCAGTGTTGAGCATATAAGTTCGTTACCATTGACGGATCTTCAACTGCTGCACATGATATTGAAGGCTTTTGTGTAGGCAAACTAGCTCCTCATCCGAATGTTCTAATAGTTTAGTATACGTAAAGCCTCCAAAAAGGTTGTATGTTAGACTGTTGGTCATGTAATAAAATAAACATTTGTTGAGTTAATTAAAAAATATTTGATTTAATTTTAATATTTTAAAATTAAAAAAAAAATTAAATCGAATTAAAAAAACTAATTCAATTCATTAAGTTTTGCTCTATAAGTTGATTCAATTTATTCAAATTTTAAATAAAAGACTGAATAAACTGAACCGGATACACACCTAATTACTCTATTAATAATTTTTTGAAAAAGATAATAATGAAAAAAACACATTTTTCCCTAATAAGATAATTTTTTCTATTTGTTATTTTTTGCACCAAATAAATTTGCGTTACTTCAGCAAGAAAACAGAAGCTCAAAGCCCAAAAACCCTTGTAACAGTAACCATCGGTCTTCCCTCGTTGTCACTCCGAGGCTCAAAAACAAAACAAAGGGGCAATAGGCTGTTGCCTGTAGCTGCTGGCAATGGCATCAAATGTGAGAGCAAATATGGGTATCCTTTCCAAAGCCCTAACGAGACTCCGCCCCACTGGGGCCTTGTATTCCCTTCCCAACCAATCCCTCCGCCCGCTAAAGCAGTGGGTACCATCTTCTTCCTTCTCCACCTCTGCTGCTGCTGCTGCTGCTGCTGCTGCTTCATCCCAATCTCTTCATGGTATTTTATCTTATCAGGTTTTCTTCTTCTTCTAGGGATTTTTAGAGAATATTTTCCATCTTCATTTGTTGATGTTTGGCAGATAAAGAGAAAGGATCAAAATGGTCAAGATGGTTTCTTTTCCTTCCTGGAGCTATCACTTTCGGCCTTGGAACTTGGCAGATTTTCAGAAGGCAAGACAAGGTCAACTATTTCTTTTCCTTTCCTCCTCTTGCTTTTTCTGTTACTCTCTAAAAACTATGCATTAGTGTTTTCTTATTCGATCTCTATCATTGTTCATTGCCCTTTTCTTCAAGTATTATGCTTGGGTTTTCCCCAATCATTCTTGGGTTTTTTATTCTTCCAAGTCAAAGTAAATTTAACATTTACTGTTGTTCCAGTGAATTTGAATTGTTGTAGAAGTAGATCAAATATAATATTCTTGTTGCTAGTGATTTTCATTTATCAATTTGAAATTTCTTCTTCGAAGAAACAAGGTTCAAACCAATGATAATGGTTCTGATTTCTAGTGAGAAAAAGGGAATTTTTAGCAGGGTTCTTAATTAGATTAGATTGATTATCATTTCACTATTTAATTGAATAAGTTGACCGAATAGAATTAAATTTAGAGGTGTGTTCTAATAGGAGAAGATGTCTTGGTGTTGGCTTATGGTATGATTTTAGGTTTTATGCAAATCAGGTACCAACATTACCTGTACTTTTTCAAGTTCTTATGTCCAACTTCTTGTTTGACACATATTTGGACATGGGTATGGTCGTATGGGGTTTCATTCTATAAATATATGGAAAAACTTCTATTTGTTTCAGATACATTTTTGCATCTGACACTCACCTCAAGTCCAGCTATCATAGTCAAGCATGAGGCAATAGTGCTCCATGGTGGTGTTTTCCTTTTTATTTTTAGAAATATGCTGCTAGAGATACTCTAAATTATATTTATACTTGAATTTTGGTAGATTAAGACTTGTATCTTTTTCTTATGGCGTTAAATAATTTCAAAGTTGATGTGGTTTAGGGGAGAAAACAGCAGCAGTTAAAGAATTAGGGCTGTAAATCAAGTTAGAAAGAAGATGGAACTCTAGAAAATTTAGATTTAAAAAGAAACCTCTAGTTTCTTTATTTTAATTCAAGGAAAATAATAATAAGGATTATTATTTGGTGCACTGCCAGTGGAAAAGAATGTCCATAAGCAGGGGTTAGATGAAATCTAAAAAAATGGACATATGTAATCATCTTAACCCTGCTTGTGGAATTTTTTCTTTCCATTGGCGGTGTACCTAATAATAACCCTAATAATAATGGCTATAAAGCCTACAACTTATTTATGCAGGCTTTCTTTCTTGCAAGTAAAGTTACTAGGCTTTCTTGCAAAAAAAGGTTTTATTCTAGCCCTATATTTAAACCCTAAAGATACTTGATAATCCTAGCCATCCATAAAACATCTAACACTCAATAAGTAAAACTGAAATAATAAAATATTATAAAATAAAAAGCTCCTGCATCAAAAGTTCAAACTATAGATAAACTATTTGAATGAATCAAATAGTCTGAGAAAACTAATGCACAAATGAATGATATATAATTTGGCATACATCTATTATTTCACTAATCTTCTTTATCATATACCATATACTTTGTAAGCATAGTCACCTGTCATTTTCAGTGGACAATGGCACTTAAGCCCTGTGCTTTCAGGTTTATGCATCGCTGCAAGAGTCAGTAGAAAGCCGTTTCCTTAACTTGTGCCTAACTATACCAATGTGTCTGCTTTTTAGAAACATGCACATTCAACTTGCTGCACGTGTTGTTCCCATCTATTCCCTTGCTTGTATCCTTAAGGATTTTCTTTTTCCATTTTTGTAATTTTTTTTCAGAATTGCATTCTTACATTTTGTTCATTTTGCTTAATACAGATAGAGATGCTGGATTACAGAAAGAAGAGGTTGCAAATGGAACCTTTGAAACTAAATGACATGCCTCCTTCAAGTGAAATATTGGACACTTTAGAGTTTAGGCGAGTCGTGTGCAAAGGAGTTTTTGATTATGAAAGGTCAATCTACATTGGGCCTCGCTCTAGAAGCATTTCTGGAGTGACTGAAAATGGCTACTATGTCATTACACCCCTAATGCCCATCCCTGACGACGCTGATAGGTAATTAAAGTTACTTTTTTGTTCTATATCAAATTTCTCTTCATTTTTTATTTTTCTAGTTATATCCTAATTCCTATACATCTTAGTATTAGTTTCCTCTACCTCTACCTCTTCATCCCATCTCATCTTTAAGCATAGTTATGGGAGTTTGGACTTTGGAGGGAGTAGGGCATGCATAGGAATGGAGATGGTATGGTAGCAAGGACTTTCTTTGGCCAACCTATTACTACCATTTGATAATTTTGGTAGTGATCTTTAGCCCCAAAGTTCTTCCCCTCCCTCTTGTTTCCAAAGAAAATATGTTTCCGAACATTTGACTCTAGGTAAAACATGTAATCTGAATTTTTGAAGCTTCCAAATTTTTGTGTGGTAAGTTTGTCCTGAAGAATCACATAATGGTACTTCAGATGTTGCTTTATTCATTAGGATTATTTCAAGTATTTATGGCTGAACCTCTCAGCTAAAGCTATTGCCTCTGGTCAAGCTTTTCAGTTTCACTAGTGGGTTTTAAGGGATTTAGGTTCTATTTTTTGTCATTTTACTCACCACACTCTCAAACACACACACACACACACATACACACACACCCGTAAAAAAGGAAAAAAAAGTGAAGTCTATGAAGTGTTGGTTTTGCTTCGCTCTAGGCTTTTGTCGCAAAATAGTGATCTAAGCTGCAAGTTGGAATGAGAAAGTCTTTAAGATTCTAGCCTACCTTTGTGATATGTGGTAATTTCCCTTTGCAGTCACATTTGAAGGTTAATTGTTATTTGTTGCAGGACTTAATGTTCCTTTTTGGTGCATGGGGTTGCTTGCTATGTTTCCATTCAACTAATTTGAATGTACTTTTCAGTGTGCAGTTTCCAGTTCTTGTAAATAGAGGATGGGTCCCACGCAGCTGGAGAGACAAATCTTTTGAAGTTTCACAAGACAGAGAGAAATCTTCAAGTACGGATGTTGTTCCTGTCCAACAGAATGAACGAAGCTGGTGGGGAATGTTTCGATCTAAGAAGCAAAAAGCTGTTGAGGTTGTCTCTTGTCATCCCTTAAATCCTTTGCTGTTGCCAATGACATATTTTGTAGGAGAAAAGGTCTAAAACTTTTTGGAACTTACAGGCTCAAGCCCCTGCTATTACTTATGTGGAAGTTATTGGAGTTGTCCGGGGGAGTGAGAAGCCAAGTGTATTTGTTCCACCAAATGATCCAAATTCGGGACAGTGGTTTTATGTTGATGTGCCTGCAATTGCTGTTGCATGTGGGCTTCCAAAGGATACTCTTTTAATTGAAGACATCAATGAAAATGTTAATCCAAGCAACCCTTACCCTGTTCCAAAGGATATCAATGCCTTGATTCGCAGTTCAGTTATGCCTCAAGATCATCTAAATTATACATTGACATGGTATGAGTTATATTTTGTGATCCAAAAATATTTTGTCTGTGCAGATATAGTTCATTTGTTAAAGATATTTGAGGATATTTTATATTACTGTGCATGCTCCCCCTCTTCTTCCTGGGTATTTTGGGGTTGTTTTGTTAGGGAAGCATCCTGAGGTGAAATACAAGTATGAAGTTGCTGCATATTTGTAAATTTTATTCTATTTGTGAGCACATAATTTGATAACTTTTTACTCTCTCTTCTAAAATTCTACATCTTAGTATGATTATCATGATGGGGTATTTTTAGCTGTTTCGTTACATCCAAGTTGCCTCGAATGATTACAAGCTTTTTATTTTTTATTTTCTAACACTGTGTCTGGTACCTTTCAGCTGAGCCTGATGATAATATAGAAAAACAATATAGTGCAAAACAAAATTCTGCATTTTGGATGGCTAAGTAGTCTTAAAAAATTGTATGAAAGAAAAAAATTGTTATCTGCTTACGGATTAATAATCTTGTTATCCTCCTTCAGAAAAATATCTTGTTAACTGAGTAGGATCTGAATATCTCAGGGAAGCGTCAGAATTATTTTCTTGAATAACTTGGCAGATAAAAAACTTGTAGAAATGAGCATAGGTTAGTTGCATTAGGGTTGAGAATCAGTGTTATGCCTCACGGATTTTCAAATTTTTTTCCTTTGAAATTAGAAAAACTTAATTAAAGCTTAACTGATTATATATAATAAAATCTTTTGTGGTCAAGATTTTGCATAGCAGAAATCTGTAACTTTAGCAAAAGTTCTCTTCAATAAAATGTCTTAAGATGGGACATAATGAGTCATGTATCTGTAGAGACATGTTTAGGGATGCAAGATGGATAGTGGTAGGGAAGCATGCATGTGTTAATATTAATTAGATTTCTGTTTTATTTTGAGAACATTCTTGCAATTTCTGGCATTTTCTGAATTAGATCATGGTGTCACCTCAGCAGATTGTTAATGAAAAGACAACATTACAACAAATTTATCTCAACTTCAAAGCTAATTGTTTTAACTCCCATCATACCTCTTACCTGATATCTATTTCATTTTTCTGCAGGTACTCTTTGTCTGCTGCTGTTACATTTATGGCTTTCAAGAGGCTCAAGCCAAAAAACAGTAGGAGATAGCAAGCATTACTCTAAAAGGTATAATTTATTCCTATGATTCTTGTTCTGAAGTGCATTCAAGCATATTGATTGTAACATATTCTTAACCCTAAGTACATATTACAAAAAGAATTGTTTATTTGGTGGCACCTATGTTACCTGTACTCGGGTATAAGCATTGGATATGAGTACATGTCCGAAATGGGTATGTTCAATGTTCTCCAAGTTTTTCATGTGTTTGGAGAGTCCTTGGAAAGTTATATCCCTCGCCCATGTCGGTTACATTTACTTCAAGCAAAATGAAAAGTCTAATGCGTGGCACTGTTTTTAGTCTCTTTGCACTGATTTGATGGTACTATTTGTTGCTTCATTTTGGAATTATTTGTTGGATTATGTTTTCTTCTGGCAGCCTATTATTGTTATGGTATTATACTTTCTCTTTGTCATCCTTTATCAGTTCAAAATTTTGATATGCGATAACATGAACTCATTGGCCTCAAGTCCTATTATTAGAATGAGAAAATATATTTGCTGGATTGTACATTTCTTCATTGTTGCTCCATTTGTAGAACCATGACACTTTTTTTTTTTAAATCTTTTTGTGGGTCTTCTTAATATTTAGCTCGTTTTGCCACTGCCTTGTGTATGTTAATAATTTTCCAGAAGTGCAATTTTGGACAGTGAGCCTTCTTATATTATAATCTGTGTTCAAACCATTCATTATTCCTTTCTCGAGGAGTCAATTTTAAATACTATGCCATTATGCATGTTCTGAATTCTCTACTGATTAGTAATTAATAACATCTGAAGAAATTCAACTTAAAAAATATTTGTGTGCTAAATTATATCTAAACGTAAAACCACCAAAAGTGCATGTAAACCTAATAATACCAGTGATCACATTTTAGTATACCTGCATCAGACATTGAAAGTATAATAAGCTTTATTTGCAATAATGACAGTAATCACATTGTCATTTTCAAATTAGAGAAAAAGAATTATAATATTATAAGCTTAAGGAAAATTAGATTGGTGTTGTGCTTTGCAGGTGAAGAATGATAGTAAACATTTTTCTGTTTTCCAACTTATTTAATAGGATGAACTGCTGATTAATAGGTGAATTAAGTAAAAATATGAATTATATCTTCTGTTTGTAATTTTTCTTTTTCCTCTCTTTAAAGAATAAATTGCATCTTTTCATTTTGTAACTAGGTTTGCATTTAAGACCTTGGACAAGCAAACAAGCATGGAATCTTTGAGAGACATTGCTGATTGCTGACCAGAATACTTAATGAAACGGGCGAAGTTGCTGAAAATGTAGCTGAACAGGCTTGCACCACCAGGCTTTTGATCTATGGAAAGAAACAGATGAGTTTTGCTACATTCTGTTTTGGCTTTAAATTTTAAAAAAGGGGGGAAAACCCTTGTTGTGCACTTTAAGTTTGATTTTTTTCAAGTCTAGTAAACAAAGAAAAATGAAAGGGAAAAAAAATAAAAGGAAGAGGGATGGTTGATTTGTGAGGGGATGGAACTTACGGGTTTTCTACTACTGTGTTTAGTTAGGATTCTCTACCATTGAGAATGTGTTGTTTATAACATAAATGGGAAACTTAGTGGATCCTGTACGTATATTTCATTAAGCTATAGGATATTTTTGGCTGTTGTTTCTTTTCATTTTGGTTGATTACCAGACTGAATGCGAATATAAATGTACATCCATTCATCCTTGTTCTAAAGTCAATTACATTGTAAGGGTATATGACTTACATCAGTCATTCATGGTTACATTTACAGTGGCTATGGAAGGAACATCATTGCATGCTAATAATGGCAATATACAATTTTACATATTATCCAACATGTCAAAATTCAATAATGGATATTATAATGTAAAGAGCTTCAATTAACCTGCTCCCCACTTGCTTGCCGTTGCTTCTCTTCTTCGACTTGTTCAAGCAATGCCTCCAGCTCTGCTTCTGTCAAACCTTCTAGCCGTTTCTGTAAAAAACAAAGAAAAGATCCTTCAACCTTGTTACATGCATTGCTTGCTGATCGATATTCAACCAGAAAGTGATGACTATTATCTCTTCTTCTTTTTTTTTTCCTTTTTTCATCATCTTCCTACAACCTCAACTATCTTATAGGCTAGCCACGGATATTGACAAACCCTAACCAGTAGAGCACCAATGTGGAAGATAATACCTAAAAGTTGAAAGGAGAAAAGTGTAGAAACAAAAACCTGCATGACTTTGACTTCATAGTCACGTAATTGTTGAGCATACGTCATTTCCTTGTTTGAGACTCTAAAGATGTATGTTGAAATCCATCCCACTGTGAGGCCCAAAACCATTACCAATTGAACTACATTTCCTGCTTGCAAAGGATCAACTCCCACAAACTGCAAAACCATCGTCACGAGGTCATGGTGAATCGTACAGAAAGAAATTGCTCAATAAACCATCTTGATGCATGGTACCCACATTTCATACTATAAAAAAGTATGCAAAAACAGCAAATGTCTAATTTTGTTGTGGAACTGGAACACACACAAGTACGGCTGTCCCTTAATGATTTATTCAATATAGCCCATCACAAAGGTATTGGATTAATGCTATTCACAAGAATAAAGATTAAAAACAAGCAAGCATGTAAAAGCAAAAAGGGCATATAAGCAGAGAGCAAAAGAAAAAATTCACAAGTGAACCTAGATACCTCCAATCCACTTTTCAACCCAACTCCGGCAACAGTGACTCCAAGGCCAATCAATAGAACATCCTTCCTTGTGTATCCAAAAGGTGTCTGCCCAAGAACAAGCAAGATATGACTTCAGTATTCCAAGTCAATAAAATCAACTCATGATGAAAGTTGACCAGGTACTTGCAGAACTGCAAATTAGATTCTACAAGAATACGTATGCGAAGGAGAGTGAGCATTCCTCTTCTTTAAATTAGGTCATCAGGAGTTTCAGATTTTTTCACTATTATTCAGAGAGCTTCTTCCCTCTTTTAACTAAGGGTTAATTGTTTCAACTAACCAGATCCAATACAATTTCGTTTAGCTACCAGCATTTTGTCCGGCATTTCTAGATCTAAAATTAGAAGATACAATTTATGTTTCTAATCTATATGCATATTATAAAAACCCTTTCTCTTTGCTTGAGAAAGAAGCTAGAGATAAATTATACATGCATAATACAGAAAAAAGATACATATTGAGCTCATTTATCAGCAGTATGAAGTTCATGCCTTAGTTTGATCTTTACTGTCACTTGAGTTTGTGGACCCGCTACACCTGGGAGCAAAGGAGACCAGTTTATTTGACCTTGTGCTGTTCAACTTATTTTGCAGAAAGAGAGAAGCTTCTTTTCTATGCAAGATCTGACGGTCTGCAGTACCTAAGCAATTTGGGTGAAAAGAACCACAATCAAATAAAGCATTATAAGGTGTTCGCTACTTATACCAAGGAAAGAAATTTAATTTATATCAGGCCCTTCCATTAACATCGAAAAGGAGTCCAGAAAATAACAGGAACTTCTTATGGTCCTCAAAAGTGATCACCAGAAAAGTGCTTCCCTATTTTTTTAACTAATGTTTCACATAGAAAAGAAAAATAGAGAGAAGAACAAGTTATGAACCATATAAAGCTAAGTCTTCTTCAAGTCATGAAAGCACTGGCCAAGAAAAAACCATATTGGTAAAACTGCAATTGCAATAGATGCTTGGGTCAAATAAGTTCAGGTAGACACATAGACACAAACTTTATTTTAATCATATACATGCATGCATATATGCATATGTACAACTATTGAAAATTTAACTCATGAATAGGGCTTCTCAATAACATAAATCCATTAACTTTACAAAGGGAATTAAAAAGAAAGACATAAAGAAGGATCAATCTGGGACATGCACAGTAAACACAATGGGAGAACAAATACTTCAGTATTGGTGTCTCACAGTTTCAGGAATAACAGTTGACTTTTTAGCAAATATCCATCAAAAGATAACAAGCATTAAATCAGCCAAAACTACTAATAGCCATGTTAATGTTGCCATAAATATTTCCCTTCCAGACAAGTTTTGAGTTATTAATCAAAATTAACACTCTCCCGTAAGCTTCAACTCAAGAGTTGAATGAAATATGTTCGAAAGACGTTGTACCAGATCAAATCATTAATATAGGCAACAAGGCCTAACTGGAAGATAAGGCCAGAAAGAAGTTCTAATTCATCTGGGGTAGCATATTAGGTCCACAAAAACCAATAAAAAATAAAGACATCAGGAGAAACACAAACATAACTGTGAAACGAACAACATAGGCTTTGATATCATGTTAAGCTTACATACCAAACCCATATTTACTTTGTCATCTTAACTCACTAATGGTATAACTGTAAATTGCAATGCTAAAGTTATTTAATTTTTTTTCCCTTCTTCATTTTAACTCTACCAAGCAAAAGAAGAGATTTTCTTTCAATTTTTCTATCTTTCCTACCAATCACACCAATAGAAAGGAAAAACATGTTCTCTATCTTTTCGCTTTTCTCCTCTTCCATTTTTCTTTTCAGCAAGCCAAGCCTAAAGGTGTTTGTGCTTATGAGAGTGAAAAAATGGAAGGATGAAATGAGGAAGATGGAAAACTGGAAAAAAATTGCATTTTGAGTATGTTTGGTAGGAAAGAAAATAAGAAATTCAATTATTTTCTATCTTAATGCAGAAAAACAAATCATTCCAAATTGAAACAATTGGAGAGAAAATAATAGAAATGTGATCAAAGTGTGCATATTTATAAGATTATCCATCATTTTTTTAATTTAATCTTTTTATTTAATTTGCAAAGGGTGTAATGATATAATAATTTAATTTTCGTTTTTCTTTCAACTCTACGAGTAATGGATGGAAAATAATTACGGTTTCTTTCTTCTTCTTTTTAATTTTTCTTGCAAAGCACACTAATGGAAAGAGGGAAAAACTAAGAGCAAAAATATTTTTTCCCTCTTTTTCACTTTTCACTTTTCTCCAATCTTTCATCTTTCAAAATTTCATTCCACCATACCAAATCAAGCCTAAGAGATTCTCTAAGCCACTGGTCGAATCCAGAAAATTCAAAACAAATGATTTAGCATATCATTAACTAACAGGACTGCAATTCACCACTCTCAAGCTTAATCAATACCTACAATTTCAGGTGCTCTGTGGCAAATCCCAAACAATTAATTGAAATCAACAATTTACAACAGTCCAACAAAGTATTTACTGCTGGCAATAGAATAAAACATTGTTCGAATTCGAGCAAAAGAAATTACACAAAGCAAAACATGCATAGAAATTAGTGACATATGGGGGGAAGCAAAGGAACTTACCCCGTATGAAAGAAGCAGTAGTTGATTTAGTTGAAGGTTGCAATAAAGGAAAAGCCGAAATTCCCAGAAAAGAAATGGGCTTATTTGGATGTGCATGCAGAAGAGAAGGCATCTCCACAGTAATTTTCTTTTTTCCTGAGGAAAAAAAAAAGAACAACAGTTCATGTATGGTAGTGGAAGTAAATCCCATTTCCAGGCTACAAAACATAAACTCTCATCTCTTTTCCATCTGCAGTTTCTAACAAAAATTATTTGTAATCGATTGATAATATAATTCAAAAACTATAGGATTTGATTAGAGAGTTAACTTGAAGATAAGTGCCAAAATTGGTTGGAAGTGTTTCCAGATTACAATCTATAGGATGTTGATTAGAGAGTTAACAAGCTTCAGGACTGGTTTATCCTTTCAGAGACGGAAGTACTGTTAATTTTCTACTTGCATATCAAGAAAAAGAGAAAATATGGAAGAAAGGAAAATACCCAGATAGAAGAACAGTAAGCAGCGAGGGGTTGAGTGAAAGGCGATGAGGCTCGCAACGTTGCAACTCTGGGCTGCTATGGTTTCAGTGGGAAGAAGAGGATTGTGTGGCAGTACCTAGTTTCTGGTGTGTTTAGATAGAGTGGTATGGTTTCGAAATTAATTACAAAAATAAGGTCAATTATTATAATTACGCTATCTATTTTCTTCAACTTCGGGAATTAGCTTTTTCTTGATTTATTTTTATATTTTATAAAATTCTATTTAAAACATCTAAAATTTTGAAATATTACGAAAAACTAAAAATGTAACATAATTTACAATTTTTTTAATTTTTTTATAAAAATTTAAACAATATATAAAATCTAATTTAGAATAAGAATTATATATTATTATATTTGAAATTATAAAAAAATATGAAGTCATTAAAACTGCAGTGTTGGAATTAATTGTTCAAGTGCATTTGAATTTGTATTAATATAAATTAAAAAAAAATACTTTTTAGAAAAATAAAAAATATATATATTTATTTTTTTTAAAATAATACATGTTAACTGTGTCAACTAAGTAGCTAAAAAACCAATTTAATTAATAATCTTTAAATTCAAATGTCAACTAAATTTAAAGAAAAATTAAATATCAACTTGATTTTGTTCATCAAATTTAGGGGCTAAAATGATATTAACCCGTACAACAACCACCAACGCAGTGGTGAAAGGTAATAAAGATCCGGGGTCATGGATTGTGCATGTTTACATGTCCATGCAATTGCAAATTTAATTCTCCCCTTTACAAGATATCTTCATCTTTAGTAACCTTTCTTTTGACGTAAGAGGGAGGGAGGGAGGGAGGGAGAAGGACTGCAGGCAGCCTCGGGAAAGCGCATGGTGGAGTGCCAAAGATGTCAACTCGAACTAGGTGTGCTTTCATATTGACCAGCTGTTAGCAGATCTCAAACCAAACAAAAACAAAGCCTTACATATACCTCATCATCCTGTCTTCCTTTCATGGGCCTCCATCCCCTTTTTTTATTAATTAATTAATTAATACTGTCAAATCTTATCATTCAACCGAATAGTAGTAGCTACAACAGTAAGATATAGAGAATGCATATTCAACTTTGTTGACAAGCACTGGACATGGAAGATTTAGTTGGAGTAAAATAAGCTTGCTAAAATGAGGGAAGAAGGAAGGTCATGTTTCCAAACATGGGCTACTCTGAATCAGATTTCCTCTTGCCCAGGAAAACGTATAAAACCCCATTGGAACCACCTGCCACAAGTGTGCACTGGTCTTCATTGACTTGCCTCCAGCACACACTGCTGACGAAAGCATGGTGATGGTCAGAGCTATCTCTACCCATAGGCTCGAAGCCATGCACCCAAATGGGCTCACCCCACCTGGTATCATAAACGAACACCTGGTTATTTTCTGATCCGCATCCAAGCAACCCTCCATGTCTCCAGACTGACAACCCCACAAAGCTCCGACTGTTTACGTGCCCTTTGTATGTTCTGAGTAAACGAGAATCAACGATGTTCCATAGTTTTAAACACCCGTCGGTTCCAGCGGAAACCAGTGTTTGGGCATTTAGAAATCTAACGTATGATATGGTTTTCGTATGTCCATCGAAAATGTGTACGGGCTCCACCATTTTCCGTACATCATAGCCGTAGGCCTTCTTGTCGGCGCATCCGGCGGCTATCAATGCGTCGCCGAAGGGGTTGAACTCCACGCAACAAACCGAGCTGCGTGACTTCGTGGGCTGCACCTTAGCCACATTTCCCCCTCCTTCGCCGCAGCGTGGGTCCCACATTTGCATGGTGCCATCGTCCGAGCCGGATGCCCCGAGGAACGGATCCGAATGAGAATAGTCGACGCTCCAAACCCGCCTCCCACCATGCTCGTCACGTTCGAAAATTGGCAGCTTCCTCTCTATATCATACTCCATGACCACACCGTCGTAGTCTCCCGAACCCAAGAGGCGGCCTCCGGTCCCGGGTTTCCATCTAAGGCTACTAAGCTTAGCTGGGGTAAAGATGTAATAATCACACGCATTAGTATGGTCTAGAAACGCAATACTTTGTTGCTCACCATGAAAATGGACAGTCTCTTCTTGAGGCCGCAACAAAGAATTCAAAGTATAAATCCTAATCTTCCTTGCAATCCCTCCTGTTGCTAAGATGGTATTAGAAGGGTCGAATTCGATGACTCCAAGGGTGTCAGAGACGGTGGCGTTGGCGGTAGAGGAGACAACGGTGGCAAGTGAAAAATCCCACTCACAACGAGGGGCTGGTTGTTTTTCTTCTGGGGATAGTTTGGTTCCATGGCCTGGGACGGCGGGGGGATGGAATCTGGAGGAGAAATCGTTCATTGCCCATTCAAATGAAAAGGAGATGGAGGCATATATGGGAGGGTTTTGGACCATCAAACGAATGAAAGGCTTCCATACACCCAACTCAACTAAAGCGCAATCAAATTGGGGTGTGGTGTGGATAACTATGATATTTATTTTCGCTTATAATTTTCTCACACCCATAACCATTCTCATATTTTAATTCAATGCTCCCTTTTCGTGTTCTTTTACAGTAATGCCATTGCTTAAATTATTATTCCTAAATTAATTAGGGTAAATGAGATGAATATTCACCTGTTTTTATTTTCATCACTTTAAAAATTTTCGATTTTTCAAATTTTGATTTTTTGGTCACTCTTTAGTTCTCCAATATTTATACAATTGGATATTGGAACAATTTATTTAATGTTTGATAAGTTTAAATATCTAATGGAAAAAAATATTAAATTAAGAAAATATGTCAAATTTAATAAACAAATTGGACTAGAAAAAGCTCTTAACCTACTTTAAGTGAGTTTTTTTATAGTTAATTATTTATTAGTTTAAAATTTTATATTTTATTATTCTCTTGATTTTTTCTACGTTTTATCAATTATATTTCAATCTTAGCCTACTTTAGTTATTTTTATTTTTATTTATGATGAAGTATAATTTAATAAAACATGCTTTTACATAATTTTATATTTTTTCAACTATAAAATTAAATCTTACACTCCAATTAAATAAATCAAACATGTAAATGTGAACCAACATCATATTATTGGATACAAATTATAATTTATTGTAAAATAAACAATTTTTTTAAGAAATAAAAATATCAATAGCCGAATTAAATGTAAACAATTATTGATGTCAATCTTCCTGGATGGAGGTACAAATTTCCCCCTTTTTTTTTTGGTAAATACAAATTTTCCCTCTTTCTATGGATGTTTTTATAACATTCGCATTAGAAGAGGGTGATTGTGGTATTTTACAAGTTAAAGAAGTACTAACATAGAAATATTAAAGACAATAAGGGAAAAGTTCAACATTCTTTCATCAATTTGTAAATGTAGCGTAGGAGCGAAAGATATGGGAAGGCAGAATATTAAATGCGCGTGAACTGGGGACGTTGCCTGTTTTTATACCTCATGTTTGTCTATGGTGTGGAGGAAGCCTTTGTTTTCTTTTTTATATTACTAAAATATTTTCCAAACTAATTATTTTAAAATTCAAAATTTAATGATTATCTTTTTTAATAATATCATCTGAATAAATTATTTTATGGATCTTTTTCACCACATACCATCTGAAGAAATTATTTTATGAATATTTCCCACCACATACCCTTTCTAATTATTTAATTACATTTCAACAATTTTTTCATGTTATTCATACATAATTTTAATATTTTTTATCCTGAACCTTAAATTTGGAACATTGAACCTCAAAATCATGTTCATGGTTCGGGTTTGAGATTCGAGTTTCATGTTCATGATTTTGGGTTCGAAGTTTTAAGTTCAATATTTAAGGTTTTAGGTTTGATATTTGAAGTTTGGGATTTAAAGTTTTGAATTTGGGATTTGAGATTTAGGATTAAAAAATACCAAAATTATGTATAAATTACATGAAATAAATTATTCAAATGAACATAATATAATTAAAAAAATTCTGGTAAGAAGGATTTATAAAATAATTTCGTTGGAATATAATTTTTAATAATATTTTCCAAACTAATTATTTTAAAATTCAAAATTTGATGATTATCTTTTTTAATAATATCATCTGAAAAAATTATTTTATCGATATTTTTCATCACATACTCTTTCCAATTATTTAATTACATTTCAACAAATTTTTCATGTTACTCATACATAATTTTAGTATTTTTTTTAATCCTGAACTTTAAACTTGGAACATTAAACCTCAAAATCATGTTAATGATTCGGGTTTGAAGTTTAGGATTTTGGGTTTGGAGTTTTAAGTTCAATATTTAAGATTTTGGGTTTGATGTTTGAAGTTTGAAATTCAAAATTTAATTTAAATTTGGAGTTCGAGATTTAGGATAAAAAATACCAAAATTATGTATAAATTACATGAAATAAATTGTTCTAATGAACATAATATAATTAAAAAAAAATTGATAAGAAAGATTTATAAAATAATTTCGTTGGAATATAATTTTTGTGAGAGTAGAATATATTTGATCAGCATATGTTTGCTTTGCATCGCATTGCAGTGTAGGGGCGGTTCAATGGTGGTGTTTGGCTTACGTGGATTAAGGTTGGCCTTTTAATTTGTCATCCCACCCATCTCTGCCTTAACTCCAACAACTACTCTAAAATATCATTCAACTGACTGACTATGGTCCTCCTCCTCCACCGCTTCTCAATATTCTTCCTCTTAATTGCTGTTCTCTTTTACCTTTAAATGCATAGCCACCTCCGGAATTGTAGCTTCTTAAAAGATTTAATTTAAATATAAATATACCCAACAAAATAATTTAGGATTTAATAAATCAATTCACCATGCCTGGAACTGTCAAAACGGTGTGGGCTCCTGCCAAGCAATGTACTTAACGTAATTTAAATTATCATATATATAAATTCAAATTAGTTTATTTAAATGATATAATATAAAATATTAAAGTAAATTGAAGCTAATGGGTAGAGTCGAAAATAAAGTTGGGTAGGAATCCAACTTGGTCCATGGATTAACTCAACAAGTGGTTATAATGAAAAAAAAAGATGTTATTCATCTTAAGGGTCTCGGGTTCGAGCGTCTGTGTGTGCAAGGTGTGTATGCGTTGTCAAAGAGTTAAGAAACTATATACAGATACTCTCATGTAATCACACTAGTTTATTCACAAAAAAAAAACTTGGTACATGGATACATCCACTAACATTAATTATTAAGAGATGATACTTATAAATTTCAAAATGTAGACAATAAAATAAATATGAATGGTATGGGTGTAGAGCGTGGAACAAATGCGGTTGGGTATTGAGACACACAGATAAAACGTCGTCGCTGTGGATTAGTGTTGAGAAGGGGTTGATGGGGTTTAATGAAAAATGGAAGGGGAGATAAGATGCAGGCGGGACCAGTTCCTCCTAGATTGCCCCTACCTATTTCTGCAGCTGGTGGATAATTGGATATGTGCGTATCTTTATCTGTTGTTCCAATTAGGGCAAAAACAAAAAAACACCCTACATGTTTCTTACCCATTATTAAAGACACACGACAGTGCTTAAACCCTCTTTTTGTCTTATAAAAAATTTGAAAACATTCCAACCTAACCCAAGTTAGTTCATGCAACAACTACTAAATTAATCAATATACCTTGGGTGGTCATAAATCGGGTAGGTTTAGGATTTGGGTCGGATCCATATAAAATATATAGATCATTTTTAAAGTTCGAGTTTGACCTATCTCGGAAACAAGTATTTTTTTTGTTTAAGTTCGACTCAATTTAAAAAAATAAATTCGAGTCTGACGCAATCTACTCATATTTGATTTTTTTATATTAATATTTCTATTTAATTTTTTTAATATATACATATATATAATTCACTAAAAAATACTAAAATAAAAGTTTTTTAACACATTAAAAAGTGTTTATATTTAAAACACAAATAAATATAATAAATTTTTTATTGTATTAAATATAATTTTTAAAATTTTATATTTTGGGTTGGGTTATTTAGTTGGGTAAAGTTTTTTTTTTTTTTTTAAGTTTTGAGTAACGGATTTAATTATTATTGGATTAATGATTTAATATATATATAATTAGTATTTAGCATATATAATTAATATAATATTTTTTATAAGGTAATATACTTGGGCCGAGCTTGAGCCAAAAAAAATCTTGCTCAAAACACGACTCATATAGGAAATGGATCTTAATTTTTACCCAAACTCATTTTTCAGGGCTCGTATTTTGTCCAAATCCTCTCATTTTTAAATTGACCTTCAAGCTTGGACAGATGACTCAACCCATGAGAATGTCTAATATACCTAATATATTAAAGTAGTATCATTCATATTTTCCTTTTGCCATGTGTCTTCTTTTATTTTTAACATTTAGAGAAATAGTTAAATTTTAGTTTTGATCCCTCTAGTATGTCCAAATAATTAATATTTTTAACTTTTCAATTAAAATATTACATGGTTATATGTAATTTGAATGTCATATGAGTCTTCGAGGTTGACACATGACTTCTCATTTCTTTTACGCTTGTGCTGTATTGTTTACATTATAGCACAACAGTCAAATTTCGATTGTGGCCCTTAAACTATGTTGAAACTTAAGATTTATCTATATACTTTACTTTTTGACATAATTTTACCCATTTGTTTTTATAATGTCATTAGTTAGTCTAAATAATTACTATTATTAACTATTTTAATCAAAATGGTGATGTCGATTTTTCTTATGAACACTATTCTAACATAAAATAATTATTTTATTATGACAAGTTTGAATAACTGTTTTTAAGAAAAAAATATTAATCAATATTTTCAATGTTATTTTTACTATTACATTATATCAAGTGTGTTTTTTTTCTTCTAATTTCAGGAAATGACACCAAATAATTTAATAGAAGAATTCTAAAAACGGTAATAATTTGACCTAAATTTTTTAATCTAAAAAGTAGAGGTATTAAATTTCTGAATATAAATGTAAAGGACTAAAATCCAAATATACGAAATGTATAAAGACCTAAAGTATATTTTAATATTAAAATTTTACTTTATGATATGACAACAAATAATCAACAAAACGCGAAGCGTAGACCACCAACCTACCTATATTAATAATATGTATGTGTCATGGTAGAGAGTGGTCATTTTCAGGCTTAAAAGAAAAAAGAAAATCTCAAGTTTTTCCTCATTAATTTCTCCTGAGGACTCCTCTCTTACCTGTGGCTAATTTGTCCCAATTTTCGGTTCCCCCCCCCCCCCCCCCCCCTTTTTTTCTGCCTCCAGCTTTGTAATAGTCAGTAATAGCTTGTTGCTGCTGCTGCTGAAACCCCAACTTTCAATCTCTTCAAATTAACTACACACCTTGTTATTTATTAAGATTGGGATATTATCATGTAAGAATGGGTAAATTAACTGCTCCTCTCTACTGTTTGCATTACCATATTTCAACACTACTTTTGTGGTAGAATCTGATTCCTCAAGTGGCAATGCTCAGCCTATTGATTTCTTCAATCCTTTCCAACCTAGAACCAATGCACTGTACCAAATTTGGAATATGCTTTGAAAGGTAAACTCTTTTGCTTCATTAAAACTAAAATCGATTTTCACATACGTGGCAATTCATGTGTATGCAACATCAGAAAAGTTCAAAAAAATTAATATTTTCATTCATTTTGGGTGATTTGACAACAAAAAAATGCAAGTTTAAAAGCTAAAAAAGAAAAAAAAAATTAAATAGAAGATTAAAATGACTTTTTTGTAAAATTGAAAGATCAAATAAATTATTATGTCAATATTTAATTTTGCTTTCTTTTGAACGAGATTATCAGCCAAATTCATTAACATTTCACTTATTTTTAATAACATTATAGTTAATTTAAAATGACCCAGAGGAGGTGAAAATAAGATGAAATGAAGTCATTACCATCATCTCAAAGATCTTTAACATTGCTACAATGTTAGTTGTTTTGATGATGTGTTATTGCATTCTCTCAAACTATCAAACTCTATGGTAATGAGATATGCCCTTAAAGTAATTGCAAGTGAGTTGTTCATAGAATGAAAATGTTATTCCAGAAATTTAACATATTCTTTAATTTTAACCTTCAATTTGTAGCATTGTAGCCTTATGTTCATGATAATAGCATGAAGAATTTGCTGATAAAAAAAAATTGAATCTAAGACAACGCAAATGATTTGAGTTGTTGAAAGATTACGATCTGATTACCGATTATCATCTAGGTAAAACTAATATGGTAATTGAAGTATTAAATCGAAAATTTTTATTTGCTTTGAAAGAAATGAACACTCGTATGATTTTGCAATGTGGCGATTCTATTCTAGCCAAGCTGAGAGCTAAATCAGTATTCTTACAGAGAGTTCAAGAATTTTAGAAAAATGATTCTGAGTTACAAGCAAAATGAAAACCGATTGAAAATGAATAGAATTTTGAGTTCAGTGTTGATAATAATGAGAATCAGTGCCTTTGAAACCGTTTTTACTCACAACGATACTTAATTAGTACATCCAGACAATAATAAAATGTTTTGAATAATTTAAATAATATTTTGAATAATAATTTAATTAATTTAAATACAACTAGTAAAACCTTAAATTAAGTGGCTTAATATGCATAATATAAGCTAAAATCTTACATTCATTCACTTCAACCCATTTATAAAATATAAGCTTTAATAATACGAATATTTTGTGTGCATAACAAAATCTAATATTAATTATTATTTATTCTCTAATTGGGAGGATTTTTTAATTCAATTCGCTTTTACTTATAAACATCCCAACTCTTAAATCGAAATATGTAATGTTTGAATGTGCTGAAACTTATATTCTTTTTGTTATTACAATAATAATGAAATCAGCTAAATCAAGATTAAATGAAAGTTTTTTTTTTGTCCATAGAGGAGTTTTATGGATGAACTTTGTTTAGGGTAATGAGGTATCTTAAAGAAAGAAGAATCATGTGTATTGATTTGATAATCAAGATATTCATTGCCCGAGGTGTGATCTAGGTTTAAGCCGCGTTAATCTCGTTGCTATTAGTCTTTTGCACTTCTCTTGTAATTCATAAAAGAAAATGAAAAAAAAAAAAAAAAGGTAAAAATGAAGTGGAGATGTCCCCTAATAATAACCGGTAATTTGACGCCATGTGCTCATACAAGGTCTTGGTCGTAGGTAGTTGATTTCAATTAACGGGAAATAGAAATGTGGTAAGACCAATTCCCTCCAAGTGTTCTCCATACAGGGTAGCGCTTCTCCCGGTCATCTTCTCTGATATTAACCTCCCATTCTCCCACCCTCTAGGTCTCGCCCCCTTCATAAAATCCAAAACGAGTCTCTCTCCTCCACCACATAATTCGACTAATGAATTTAACATTTTACCTTCTTTATCTGTTATATTAATTAAAAATTATTATTTTTTCTGGAGAAGAGAAGAGCAGACAAAGGGACATAATTTCCTTTGGATTTGGAAGTGGGGGGGAATTTACAAAGAAAATAACAACAAGGCAATAAAGAGATGACGAGCATGGACGAGTTGATGGGTCTGTTGAGGATTCACGTCAAACAGGGCGTAAACCTTGCTGTTCGTGATGTCCGTACCAGCGACCCTTACGTTGTTGTTCGGATGGGCACGCAGGTTTTTCTTTCACCTCAAACAAAAATTTGATATACAAATTATCCATATATTTTCTTTTTGGTGAATTACTGAGGGTTTTAATTTTATATTTGTTGCAGAGATTGAAAACTAAAGTAATATATAAGGATGTTAATCCAGTATGGAATGAAGATTTAACTCTTCCCATTACAGATCCTTGGGGGCCAGTCAAGCTCGTAAGTCTTTTGGTCCATATTCAATTCTAACCACGTTTCCACCAATGCATCTAAATGTGACGTCTGGTGGTTTTGAATGCAGACAGTGTACGACTACGACAGATTTAGCATGGATGACGAAATGGGAGATGCAGAGTTTGAGATAGACGCATTCATACAAGCATTGAGAATGGATTATGCTGACTTCCCAGATGGAACCATATTAGCCAAAGTGCAACCATGTAGGAAGAACTGCTTGTCTGAAGAGAGCGCTGTTGTATTGAGGGAAGGGAAGGTAATTCAAGACCTTTGCCTCAGATTGAGAAATGTGGAGTGCGGTGAGGTGGAACTTCAACTCGAGTGGATTGAAGTTCCTGGCTGTAAAGGTGTCAAAGCAACATCCACACCAACTGCATAAATCATTGCTCTTTCACTCTCCTCTTCTTCTTCTTCTTCTTCTTCTTCTATCATCATCCTATATGTCTTTGGTGCTTCCCCGCCAGTTATTACAATGATCATGACCTATTTTATAAGTTGTTCTAGCAGTTGTTTTAGCCAGAACCTATCTCTGGCAAAATGTTATTCTATACATATATCTTGTATTTTTCACTGATTATTCTATGTACTACTTTCATTCATCTGAAAACTGTGTGCTATTCGGCTGCAGCTCCTCAGCTTGCTATTAAGATCAAAACTTGTAATTCTTTGATATTAATTAGTCCAAATGTTTGCTGCATTCATACATGCCCTCCTTCCAGCTCAAGGCTCAAGCAATGCTCCACTTCAAATGCGTTTTACTCCAAATGTTTAACAACGATAATAAAAAAGAACAAGGAATATTTAACCAATAATAACGTGTCACATGTCTTCTCTCTTAAATTAGAATTCAAAAATATTTTTTAATTAAATGAAAAAACTACATAGTTTTAAAATTGATTTACTTTTACATATTCTGATTAACACTCTCGGATGTTCAAACTTCGGTTAAAATTGAATTAATCGACTGAATCGATCTTATTGGTTAATCGATTGGTTAACCGATCTAATTCAGTTAAAATTTTTTTGGAATTTTGGGTAATTCACCTAATTAACCGAATTTAATAAATAATATTATATATTATATGTATTAGACTATTACTAATTCAGTTAATTCAGTTAATTCAGTTAATTCAGTTAAATGAATATTATTATTATTATTATTATTATTATTATTATTATTATTATTATTATTATAAGTTCTATACTTATTTTAACAAAAACAAAACATATAAATTTCGGTTAATTTGATTAACCCACAGAATTAATCGAAAATTTCGATTTGATTAATTTTTTTTAAAAGATTTCGGTTCGGTTAACGGTTAAAGAATTAAAAAATTTGATTATTTCAATTAATAGTAATTTGGTTCGGTTAACCGTTTGAACACCTTTTAACTCTCTCTTCCTTAGCGATAGTGTTGAGGGTGACCATAACCCCCAAAATAATAAAATTACAATTTATTCTCTCATAAATTTCAATTTAAACTTTAAATTTTTAAAAATTCTAAAATAATAAATTAATAAACAGATGAAATTATACTTTTGATCCTTTAAAAAATTTAAAATCAGATTAACTTCCCAAAATAAATTTCTAACTTCATCATTGTTGTTACTCACGATATCTTATTTTATTGTCACCGTCAGCCTCCAAAAAGTGGTACTAGTGAAGTCCTTTGGTTTGGATGTGTTGGGCTTATTCAAGGTGATTAACATGTTCCAAGTTTAATTAGTAGAAGGTCAATTATGGTTAAGAAATTTACTTGGAAAGGTTATTTATTTTGGGAGACCAAAATTGTTAGTGAATTTGGATTAATAATCCTACGCCTATCCAGCATTGCTCAGAAAATAAATTTATTAAACAGTTTTTAGTACAATAAATGATTTATGTTTAAGCTATCTCGACTCATACAATGGTAATTATAATTTAAATATTATACAATTATTTACATTCACACATACTCTCTCTTTTTTTTCTGTGTAAAGAAAATAAATGTTAATTAATTATAATAAAAAATTCAATTATTTTATCGATTTCAAATTTATCGAAATTTTTTTAAAGATTTTATCTAACACTTGTACCTCAGTATTTCTGCCTAAAACCGTCTTAACAAATCTATCAGCAACTTAATTCTTATTTACGAAGACAATAATCACGTTAATAAACAAAGAAAATATGTTGAAAGGTGGTGGATGGCTCGTTTATATAGACAAGGAAGTTAGCATTTAAACTTCATGCTTTATCCTTTTATCAGCTTTGGAATTTGAAATCAAATATGTCGCTTAAAAACTTGTATCTATTATCCAAGCAACTATCCTTTCTCCTTACCCAAATGCATTTTAAAAAATGGTCTCATCCATTATACATTTTCCCCATCATCCTAAATATATTTTCAAACACTTCCCTTTTAACATGGATCCTTTCAATAATTTACCAACTTCTTTTTCTTTTTCTTTTTTTGCATTGGCTTATTTTCGAAATAAAATAAATAGTCTAATATTACAATCGAAATTGTCAGCTTAGCACAATGTTCGTTGACTGTAGTATATGTTATACCTTACGTTGATAATGGCAATATAAATGATCACAAAGCAATAAGAAAAAAAAATAAGAACATGTAAATTTTACATGAAAAATTTTTATCGAGAAAAACCACAAGCAAAGAGGAAAATTTCATTAATGTTGAAAAACCACCTATCCCCAATTTTGCATCTCTATTTTATTTCTTTAACAAGTGAGTTGCACCTCGAATTTTTTAAGTCGGATCAATCGAGATTCGAGTCATACAACTCTAACAATATAACATTTCTAAATAAATATCGCAATATTTGAGATTAGATAAACAATGTTCAACATTGTTAAAACTCATGTTACAATACAATGTTTAAATTTTGCTATTTGTTTTTGTTCTTTGCAAAAGTTATGGATTTAATCTGATCATTTTTAGTCTTTATATATTTTCAAATTTTAAAATTACAGTCCAAACTAAATGATAACTATTGAATTTATTAAGTTAAGTTTTACTATTTTCAAAATCTGATGCAACAAACATATTATCATATATTCATATGTATAATACTATGTCAGCTTGTTATTTCCACATATTACTCACTAAAAATTCAGTTAACGGATCAGTGACATTTGCATCAAGAATAAAATTTTAAAATTCGGAAAATATAAGGACTTAAAATGACCCAAATGAAAGATATGAACTAAATCTACAGTACATGACAATTAATTGGATTTAAACAAACAAATTTAACCGCTACTGTTCGGGTCAAGACGAAACATTTTAAATTTAAAAAGTACAAGGATTGAAAATTTATCAAATTAAAATATAAGGACTAAATTTACAGTTTTCATAAAATACAGGGGCTAGTAAGAAAAGATTAGAAATAGTATAATTAATTAAAAGAAGGAAGAGTGGATATTGTAATAATATTAATGGAAAGCATAAGCAGCATTGCAGTGCGTGGTGGTTGGAGGGAGTGAAATTGTTCCCTTCGCTTCAATTCTCTCACTCTTAACTTCGAAAACGCATGCTCCACCTTTACTCACTCTTAGGACCAATCCATTTGTCTCTCATTTTCTATTCAAATCCCCACAACCGATCATGCATCGCCGTACCACCATTTTTTTTTTATTTTCTAAATTGTGTTGAGCAATTTTGATTTAAAATGATCCATTAAGATTATTCAATTTTTTATTTTATTTTGCACAACACTTTTATTAAATTCAAGAAAAAAAAAAGATTAATGGTATATTTTTAATCGGAAATTCGAATGATATTTTTATTAAAGATCTTTTTGGCTATTCTCATTTATACTTTGTGCTTAATTTAACTGAGGTGTTTGCACTTCTTGAAGTACTTTATTGGTTGCAAGCTATTAGTATGAATAACATCATATTGACCTTAGATAATTATTGTGATTACTAAGAGTAATACAGATTTATCGGATTTTGATTTGTTTATTATGGTTATTGGGTTATTGCTTTTAATTCCATAAATTGCCCTTTTGTTGGATGTATCGTGACGCTAATAAAGCGGCTCTTAGTCTTGCTAAGGTAGCAGTATCTTATATGGATTACACTGAATGCAATCATCTTCCCTCATTTCTTAATTTTATTGTAAACATATTTTTAGTTTTTTATATTTCAAAATATTTATGATTTTTTTAAAATTTTAACTATTTTTGTTTCTATTTTTTTGAATTCTAAATTCAAATTTTTGGTTTTTTAAATTTATATATTTCTAATATATTTTTAAAAATTGTTTATTTTTTTAAATTTACATACATTTTAATTTTAAGCTTTTTTATTTTATAAAATAATTAAAGAGGATAGCACATGTTGTTACCCTGTTTGTTCACATCTCACCTATATGTTTGGCCGCACTATCCAATTGTTCAAAAACTAACAAGGTTAATCATAGGGATCAATTTATGCAATGGATGTCAAACTTAAAATATTAAGAATCAATTAGAAAAAAGTTATCAAATTTAGATTCCGATTAATAAATTAAATGGATCAGCTTTGTTGAGTGGGGAACAAATTTCTACTTGGTGGTCTTCTCCACCTCTTTGTACTGATCATTGGATATATTGAAGCATAAATCAATTAAGTTATATCATGATTTTTTTATTATATTACAAAATTTGAAATTATATGAGATTTAAAAGTCATTTAACAATAGATTGAAGCATGTTGGATGAGATATGATGTGGAAAATTGAAACCCATCATTATTATCAGGCACATTCAAATGAAAATGTATTAGGCTGCAGTGAAAACTGAGAATTATAAAAAAAAAAAAAAAATAGGATAGAAACATATGGATTGTAAGAAATAATGAAAAGGCAAGAATTTTAACCATCATATCCGATTCGCAAATTATGATGATTTATTGCTTCTTCTGTATATTTTTGACTCGCTTAGTTTATTAATTATTAGGGTGCGTTCAGAAATATTTTTATGGAAATTTAAATTGTAATTTCATGATCGTAAAAATATAATTTTATTATTTTAATAGTTTATATTTTTATAATTTTTAAAAAATTAAATTAAATTTTTATTATTTTTAAGAGGAGATAAAATGTAATTTTATATTTATTAATTTTAAATTTTAAATGATCTAAATAAAAAAAATTATTTTAGGAGAACCGAGACCCCTCATAGCCTACCTAGCTATGCCATTTTTACCATGTGCAAAGTTTTTACCTAGCACCTTGTAGAACTATGCCTTCTTTTGTAAAACAAAAATTAGAAAACCCATTTTCACTACTTTTTTCCAATCAAGCATGGTGAATATGTTAAATCAATCAAATATCGCTTATGTTTGAGAAAATTATAAGAGTAAAGTGGAGAATACTAAAATTAGAATGAGGTAAATTTATTTATGGGTTAAATTATTCGTCTAGACTCGAAAGCTCGTCAATGAAATATAAGGCTTACTATGTTAATATTCAAGAGCTATGTGGGGGATTGAGTTTATAGTGGAAGGGAAATTCCCAATTCAAGAGCTATGTGGGGGATTGACTTTAATTGTAGGGTTTTTTTTTTGGACCTTTAGGGATTAAAGAAGAATTAAAGAGTATAATAAAGCTTATTATCTCTAGTCTACTAAGCCTACTCCTTAATTGTTCCTCTTGTTCTGCATCAAACACCTCTCGTGAGAAGTGGTTGTAGATTTGCTTCATCAGCTCCCCGATTTCCAGCTTAAATCTCCAATTCACACAGAATTTTCAAAATTAAATCTTTTTTCTCTTTATGATTTCTTCATTTTTTGTTCGTCTATTTATAACATGAAGATAGGTTGCTAGTATGGGATATAATAAGGCACAACATAAGTGGGGTGAGTGTAAAGTGTATGTTGATGGGGATTTAAATGATAATAGTGAAGAGTGAGAAAGGGAGGGGACTAACATAAAGCTAGCAAAAATGTATTGAGTTTTGAATCATATATCTAGAAATTTCACTTGTACTAAAATGGGCCTATATGTTTCTTTAGGAACAAAATATGAGCAAAAACTATTACGAAAGTGGATATTTCTGTAAAAATTGTGACAAGTACAATCAAATAGGAGATAATAAAGTTGTTTACGCGGTTCGGTTTTTTTGTCTATAGAGTCTCATTTTTTGAGAAAAATGTACTATCATTGAATCAAATACAACCGGTGATCCTAATTCTAAAACACTCTAATGAAGAATCCATACTCTTGTATCTCAAATATTAAACCTTCACTATTAAATTCTTCCTCTGAGAATTTAGTCTATAAAACCAAAACACAAAGATTTTACAATCACAAATACACTCTCACAAATAATATTCCTTTCTTGAATGAATAAATGCTCTCAATAATCAATACATCAACCTATACAAATCTCTTAATTATATAAAATTTTCGAGACTTGCTAAGATAGTGAAGATTAATCACGATCCCTTCTAAATAGTAGCTAAAGTAGTTTAATACAATATAATATTAACAATCAAGGTAAAATAGGTTGTTGGTAGATATGCCTTCAAAGTTTTGATTCAATCCAACTTCCACAATCCAAAGGATCTGGTATACTCGCTCTGATATTCTAAATATGTTTCTCTAAGTAAATTGATCTTCATTGATGGGTTTCAATCATTCCACGATATCAATGCAACCCAAAGATTTGGTTCAATTAATTGCCTATCTTCTATTATTTGTGCTTGTAAGATAAAAATTAAATTTAGATATCAGGACTTAATAATATTACATTTTATGTTTGTTTAAACCCGACTCAATCCAAAATATGAACTTAAAATTTTATCAAAGTCTACTCATATTTGTAAATGATTAATCCAAATCAATTTTAGATAATTTTCATTTATTAAAATTTTAAATTTAGACAACTTAACATAATTTTTAATGTTTACATTGTATTGTGTATAATATATTCAATTTTATGTGATATGAATTATATAATATATATAAATAAAATATATTACAAAAGTTTAAAATAGATCAGACCAAACTCGACTTTTGAATGTTGAAGTCCAAGTTTAATCCATATTTCAAACGGATTTAATTTTTTTGTCCAAACTCACATTTTGAGTCTTATACTTTTACTCAAATCCTTTCATACTTCGGACAAGCAGTTGATTTTTTTTTTTCAAACAGATTATTGAATTTGAATAGATAATCTAATTCATAAACAAGTCTAGTGGGCGTAGCATATGAGTAATGATACGACATCGAATATCACTAGCTATTAATCTCTAATGGTTGAATAATAATTTTGATATATTTTTTGGTGATTTAAATAGGAGGATAAAATTCTAACAATAACACAAGTAGGACGACTCGAGTCTAGATCATATCTGAAGTGATGAATACCTTAATCATTTGGTCAACACACGAGGTTTAATAATTTTAATATTTTTGAGTTGAGAGTAAATAATATTAAAAAACTCATATAATTAAGTGAATATCTACGTAATTTCTGTTTTATTTACGGCATCTAGAAGGCAAGAGCGGAAAAAAGCGAATCCAAGAAGAAAGAGGAAAGGATAAGGAGCCTCTTTTAATGTACGCAAAAGTATAGAAAGTCTAACACAAACAAGTGCTTGGGGACACACACACCCTCACAAGCCCCCTCCCCCACCCCAACCAAAATGCCCTTTCTCCTCATCTTACCATTACTCCATTGAATATAGAGCCACGAATATCAAGATCTTTCCCATCCCATTCGCGCACCTTCTATCCATTTTTAAACACCAAAACATCCCATCCAAATCAATTCCATTCTTCTTTATTTATGAATTTTAATGTTATCATAAACATCGATGATAATGAGAATAAAATAATTGTAAAACAAAAAAACACACAAATTATTCGGTGAAAAAAAATCACTAATGTTAAACTTCAGTCTACTTTTTTAATCATATTTCCAAACCAAAAGGCAAGCAAACAAACCCTGAAATTTCTTAAAAGAAAAGTAATAAACAAAGAAGCAACACCCTGTGCTTTGGGGACTGCAAGTGCAAGCTTGGTCGCAACTCTCAAAGCTGCATAGTGAAAATTAAAAATTCGTCTATTCCCTCTGCTTATTACCACCCACTTTCCCCAAAACCCAAAAACACATGCGCTCCCATTCCCTTTGCTTTCCCCCCTCATCATCACTTCCACCAACGCTATCTTCTTCTTCTTCTTCTTCGCTTCTCAATCAGGCTTCAACTTGTTTTCCTTCTTTTTTTTTTTCTAAACTTGGAGCTGGTTTTCTTGATTTGGGTAATTCAGTTGGGGTAATAGCTTGCCAAAGATGATCACTTTAACTGACTTCTACCATGTAATGACTGCAATGGTGCCACTTTACGTGGCCATGGTTTTAGCTTACGGCTCAGTGAAATGGTGGAAGATCTTCTCTCCTGGTCAGTGTTCGGGGATTAATCGCTTTGTTGCTCTCTTTGCCGTCCCTCTCCTCTCTTTCCACTTCATCGCCTCTAACGACCCTTACGCTATGAACTTTCGTTTCATAGCAGCTGATACCCTCCAAAAAGTATTGGTTCTTGGACTACTGGCAGTTTGGTCCAAGGTGAGCAAAAGGGGTTGCTTGGAATGGACCATCACCCTATTTTCACTCTCTACTCTTCCCAACACTTTGGTGATGGGCATCCCTTTGCTGAAAGGAATGTACGGGGAGTTTTCAGGAAGCTTAATGGTGCAGATAGTTGTCCTTCAATGCATTATTTGGTACACTTTGATGCTTTTCATGTTTGAATATAGAGGTGCCAAAATGCTGATATCTGAGCAATTCCCCGACACTGCTGGCTCTATTGTTTCCATCCATGTAGACTCAGATATCATGTCACTCGATGGTCGACAACCTCTAGAAACTGAAGCTGAGATCAAAGAAGATGGTAAGCTCCATGTTACTGTCAGGAAATCCAATGCCTCAAGATCAGATATTTTCTCAAGAAGGTCCCAGGGTTTATCTTCAACAACTCCACGCCCTTCCAATCTAACCAATGCTGAGATCTACTCGTTGCAATCATCAAGAAACCCAACACCAAGAGGCTCAAGCTTTAATCACACTGATTTCTACTCTATGATGGCTGGGGGACGCAACTCCAATTTCGGTGCTGCAGATGTTTACGGTTTGTCTGCCTCTCGAGGACCAACTCCCAGACCATCCAATTATGAGGAGGATGGTACAGGCATGGGTAAACCAAGGTTCCATTACCACGCACAAGGTGGAGCAGGTGCAGCCCATTATCCGGCTCCTAATCCGGGTATGTTCTCTCCCAATGGGTCTAAAGCTAATACAAAGAAGCCTAACGATCAGGCTCAGCAAAAGGCTGAAGATGGTGGTAGGGATCTTCATATGTTTGTTTGGAGTTCAAGTGCTTCTCCTGTATCCGACGTCTTTGGTGGTGGTGGTGGTGGTGGCCATGAATATGGAGCAAACGAGCAGAAAGAGGTTAGAGTGGCTGTCTCCCCAGGAAAAGGTAGCTTTTAAGCACATTTTAATTTGTTTGCTTCAGTCTCCATGTATGTATTTGTTTTGTTTCTCCATTTAGATTAATGATTCTAACTTGTGTTTCGTTTCGTCGCAGCGGAAGGACATAGAGAGCATAACGAGGAGTACATGGAGAGAGAAGATTTCAGCTTTGGGAACCGAGGATTGGAACGAGAAATGACCAACAACCACGAAGGTGACAAAGTGGGGGATGGCAAGCCCAAAACTATGCCTCCTGCAAGTGTCATCACAAGGCTGATACTGATCATGGTTTGGAGAAAGCTTATCAGAAATCCCAACACTTATTCAAGCTTAATAGGACTTACTTGGTCTCTAATCTCATTCAGGTACAAATACAAATACAAATCATTGTTTTTGGCATCTGTTGGCTTTTCTTATAGCTTGTTGCTTGGTTTGTTTTAGGTGGAATGTACAAATGCCTGCCATAATAGCCAAGTCCATTTCCATACTGTCAGATGCAGGGCTTGGCATGGCCATGTTCAGTCTTGGTCAGTTCATTTCGCCTTTTTCTTTTTCCCCTGTACTTACAAACAAATACAATCCCTCTCTCTCAAGTCGACTTTATTAGTTAGTAGAGCAGAGCAATCTATTCAAAAAATAAAAAAACTTAAAAATAGAATAGCGATGAATGGCTTTATCATTCATTATTAAATGTTGTAAAAAAGCAAGCAAAACAGCGTAAGCAAAGTAAGGGAAACAGTATAGTCATGATGATAATAAGTTGGATATAGATTTCCATCTGTATAAAAAATCTTGAATGTTTTGAAGAAATAAATTTGATATGATGCTGGGGTGTGGTGGGAGTTATGATGAAAGATCCAAAAGAAGAAATGTTGTCAGAATTCGAAATATTTGTAAAGAGATGAGGGTTGGGTTGGGTTGAGTTGGAGTATGTCGGGGTAATGTGGGGATGTGGGGGCAAAGGAAAAGACATGGTTTTGATGGAATGGTGATGACAGGTCTGTTCATGGCATTGCAACCGAGGATCATAGCATGTGGAAATTCCGTTGCAGCTTTTGCCATGGGTGTGAGATTCCTTGCAGGTCCAGCTGTGATGGCAGCCGCTTCCATTGCTGTCGGACTCCGTGGCGTTCTCTTACACGTTGCCATTGTGCAGGTCACTTTCCTTTCTTCTCTACTGTCGTTTACTTCTTTCTTCACCAACATACCCTATCTAACTTGACTATTACATAACCTCCATAGCTCACTGCTACACTTTTTTTTTTTTTTTTTATATTTTATATTCTATATTCATATAATATATATTAAAAGAAGAACAAACATTCATACAAAATCTAACATGTCTTGTTGATTTTGCATGTCATTCGATTCCAAATTCCAAACAAATAAAACAGGCAGCTCTCCCACAAGGAATTGTTCCCTTTGTCTTTGCCAAGGAATACAACCTACACCCTGATATTCTCAGCACAGCGTGAGTCTTTACCCTCTTTCTCTTTTTATTTTTCAAATTTCCTAATACATTTGCTTGTTCTTTCATGGTTTGGTTGGAAATGCAGTGTTATTTTTGGAATGCTAATAGCCTTGCCCATAACGCTTGTCTACTACATTTTATTGGGATTATGAAGCGGCCATCTCTAACCTAAATATCAACATTTTAATTAATTAATTAATTAAAGCCAATCCATCCCTTTTTGGGGTTCCATCCATGCCATCAAATTGAAACCCCTTTTCCAAAGCTACTCATCAAATCCTTAATCTTCCTTACCAATTGTTGGGTCTTTTTTTTCGTAGTGAAATTTGTAAAATCTTATTCTGTAGTCAAATTATGAGGAAAATGAAATGGTCTTTCTAGTTTGTTATAACTTTTGAGTTGTCTTTCTATTCCAATAAATTATGTTAGATACGATGGATGGCATGAACGTTCCAAGCTTTTATTTTTGAAATCTTAATCACAAATTAAATTTTATGTGGATATCATCTCAAAAAAAATTTGTGTGGATATAATTAGATTAAGGATTAAATTAAATTGTGATTTACCAATGATAAAAACATTATGTTGTAGGCATAGAGAATTTGGGTTCAATACCAAACAATTTTATTCCTCCCTCCAATTATAAAAAAAAAATGTGATTTAATCATGCTCATGCGTTGCCTCAATTTGCTTTTTAAAATAATATGGAAATTATAGTAGAAATCGTTTTTTTTATGCATCTATGATTTCAGTTTAATTTTAAATTTTAAATATTAATTTTTTCATCTATTTGTGATAAAAAATTAAATTTTAAATATTAACTTTTTCATTTATTTTGAATGATGTGATAAAAAATACATAAATGAAGATTAAAATGATATTTTTTTTGTAAGATTAAAAAGCTAAAAAGGTGATTATACCTATTATGAATGATATTAAAAGTACTTCTCGAGCATTAAAAATTAGGAAATATCTCATTACCATGATTTGAACTTTAGACTTTAAATATCAATACACAGCACGTAATCACTTACAAATTAAAAGTTCTATTATATGTATATTTTTAATAGAAAAAAATATTTGTTACCCTGTAAATAAAGTTTTTACACTTTACGAGTAGGGTCATTAGGTTGACAAATATTCTATAAAAATATAATAATATTTATTTTTTTAAAAAAAAAACATGACAATTTTTTAAAACTACTAATGGAATAAAAAAAATACTCTCAATATACCAAATATTAACCTTTTTAATATACTAAATATGATTAATCAAACTAATTCCAAAGTACTGTTATATATATCTACTTTTCAATCAACTTATTAAAAATTTTAATATATTAAATATGTTCTGTTTTTTTAAAGAATCATAAATAAAAAGCAATCACCAAATCGATAGAGTCGAGAGAAATACTAAAACTTATGCGGCTTACCCATTCTACCCAATTCACTGAGTGAAGACGCCATCAAGATTAATGTTGATGCGGCTTGGAATAGAGAGGCAGAGACAGCTGCTTCTGGAGCGATTTTCCGAGGCAATGAGGGAATGGCGCTTACCAGCTTGGCTAGTTGGATCAAGGGTGGCCGTTATCATGCGCCATTTAGAAGGGCCTTGAGAGGGGGTGATCCTAGAGTTGTCTTCGAGTCGGGTTGTGCTTTTATTGTTAATAAATTTAATAGTTGGGTTTTGAACTTACCATTTTATGGCCGTAATGTTAGGGAGACCTTGATACTTGGTGACATGTTTGATAGTATTTGCTTTACTTTTATTCATAGGTCCGTCAATTGTGTTGCGTATTTTTTGACACATTAGTTGATGGATGGGAATGTTACCTTAGATTTTAGTTTGAATTATCCGGATTTCAACCACCTATTAATGTTGGATGACATTATTTGATTTATGTAATTTTCAGTACTATTATTAGTAACGCACACATCAAAAGCAGGAACTGGATAAAGCCATAAATTAAGGGGCTTCCCCTTCAGATAAGTAACAAAAGTTATACCAATAAATGGATAACAGAGTGAAACATTGCTACCCTCCTAAATGCTGAATTTAAGAAAGGAAGCCTTTAGGGAAATACTAAGAAATCATAGGCATCCGTCACTGGTAGTGGCAATTCATTTGATTTTAAGCAACATTTTCAATACCGATTTATTGCTGCACGTAACTTCACTAGCAGCAAGTTTGCGGGGCATCTTCAATTCTCAGCGCCACCATCATCATCTTCGTACTCGACATCTTCATCAGCTGAGGCATCTTGGTATTGCTGATACTCTGCAACAAGGTCATTCATGTTACTTTCTGCTTCAGTGAACTCCATTTCATCCATTCCTTCCCCGGTGTACCAATGCAAGAAGGCTTTCCTTCTAAACATGGCTGTAAACTGCTCACTAACTCTCCTGAACATCTCCTGTATTGAAGTTGAATTCCCGATGAAAGTTGAAGCCATCGAAACCCCCTCGGGAGGGATGTCACAAACACTGGATTTCACATTGTTTGGGATCCACTCAACAAAGTAGGAAGAGTTTTTGTTTTGCACATTCAAAATTTGTTCATCAACTTCTTTGGTGCTCATTTTGCCTCTAAACAAGGCTGATGCAGTAAGGTAACGACCGTGGCGTGGATCAGCAGCACACATCATGTTCTTGGCATCCCACATTTGTTGTGTCAGCTCAGGGACCGTGAGTGCACGGTATTGCTGTGATCCTCTAGATGTTAATGGAGCAAATCCCACCATGAAAAAGTGAAGCCTTGGGAAGGGGATCAAGTTCACTGCTAATTTTCGAAGGTCTGAGTTAAGCTGACCCGGGAATCGCAAGCAGCAGGTTACACCACTCATTGTTGCAGATATTAAATGGTTCAAGTCTCCGACTGAAAAAATTAAACATCTATCAGATGGGGTTCCACGTAACATAAATTAAGGAAAGATGAAATGATTGAGTTAATTCAGTTAGTTACAGCTTGGGGTAGTGAGCTTTAGAGTCCTGAGACAGATATCATAGAGTGCTTCATTGTCGAGAACCATGCATTCATCAGCATTTTCCACCAGCTGGTGGACTGAAAGAGTGGCATTGTAAGGTTCAACCACAGTGTCCGACACCTTTGGAGATGGGAAAACGGAAAATGTAAGCATCATACGATCTGGGTATTCTTCTCTTATCTTTGAAATAAGCAGGGTCCCCATTCCAGACCCTGTTCCTCCTCCAAGTGAATGGCACACTTGAAACCCTGCAAAAGGCTCAAGGGAAGTTGCCAAATGAGCAAATAGGTAAAAAGGATAATATGAATGAACCAAAGGTAGAGTCTAATAAAAAAACCTTGTAGACAGTCACAATTCTCGGCTTCCTTCCTAACAACATCAAGAACTGAATCAATCAACTCGGCTCCCTCGGTGTAATGACCCTTAGCCCAATTGTTTCCAGCCCCGGACTGGCCGAAAACATAGTTATCAGGCCTGAAAATCTGCCCATAGGGGCCGGTTCGAATACTGTCCATCGTTCCAGGTTCGAGATCCATGAGAACGGCTCGTGGAACGTACCGGCCACCGCTTGCCTCATTGTAGTACACATTAATTCTTTCTAGTTGCAACTCTGAATTTCCGACGTACTTACCAATTGGATCAATCCCATGTTCACCACAAACAACTTCCCAAAACTTAGACCCAATTTGGTTCCCACATTGCCCTCCTTGAATGTGTAGTATTTCACGCATTTTGACTTAGGGTCAAATTTACTAAAAAAAGTCTTCCCCTTGGAGGGCTTGGGAAGAGCATACGAATGTAGCAGCTATTTATAACAGGCGTATTTCATCTTTCAGAAGTAAATGAAAGGTTAAGATGGGGTTGGGAAATTATGATCCCACGGCTAAGAGGTGTCCGATCAGCGAGAGAGAAAGCATGTCAATTAGTGAGATGGCTTGGTTTGGGGATGACTAAAAGTTGCCATTTGGAACTGAGAGTCGCCGGCTATTTAGAAATGTAAGGCCTGTTTCTATTAGTTAATTAATGATCGGCAGTCGTCTAGACGAAACTGACATTGACGCCCCTAATATCTCCTTAAATTTTATTGTGGGCAGTGATTAAATATAAAGGAATTCAGACAATCCGATTATATCTAGATTGATTAAGACAAAAATAATATAATTTATGCGTATAACATTGAAATACAATTGAATATTGAAGGTCAAAGAGAATAATAAGCTATATGATGTAATGGAAAATTATTGTGCTTCCAAGCATAGGTATAGAACTAAACCATGTAAATCTACAAGTCAACACCACCCTAGACTTGATTTGATCCTGCATCAAACATTTTATTCATTCCTTTTATCATATCAGTGTTATCGATGTTATCTTCTTCACTCCTTTTATCATGTCAATGAAAGAAGGAAAACATGACGATACAAAAGCTGTGAAGAGAATGGCGATGGAGTTGGAGTGAAGAAGATGAATGAAGGAAAAAATAAAATAAATTATGGAAGGTGGGGAGTTTGATTGGTGGGAGGGGATGATAAAAGGAAAATAATTGAGAGAGAAAGAGAGTTTTTTTCTGTCAAAATGGACAGGATATGCCATGTGGCACTTTTTTATTTGCTAAATTTTTTTAACGTCTAAAAACCATAACTTTTCATTCTTTAGACGTTTAAATCTTCCCAAATTTTGAGCAACTCTTTGGATTTAGACGAGTAGTCTGAATCTTGAATAAGTCTAGTCATGAACATGTTATGATATAATAGTTAAATCGTAGTTTTCATCCCTCTATTATGCTCATATTCGAGATTTAGTCATTATATTACAATGATTAAATTACATCATACGTCTCCGAATTATGGATCAAATATTAAATTAGCCCTTAAATTTTACAATATTCTAATTAAGTAATCAAAGTATTAATATTATATCCAGGGGCGAAGGCAAGAAATTTTGTTAGGGGGCGAAATTAAATTTTAATTTTTACGATAGTAAAAATACATTTTCACAATTTGAATAGTCTATATCTTTATAATTTTTAAAGGATTAAATCAAATTTTTATCATTTTAGGGAGGTCAAAGTGTAATTTTACTTTTATTAATTTAAAATATCTAAATAGAAAACTTTCCATTTTAGGAGAGATCGAGACCATTGCCAGCTCCCCGACTACTCCCTTGATTATATCAACCAAACTATTTTGTTAGCCTAGTTGTAAGCTTAAGCAAATGTTAGCTTAGATTTTACATAGAGCATGTGTGCATAAGAAATAAACAATGTCATTCAAATTTAAGAGGTTTATTTTTTCTTAGCATATTAAATCCAATCCGTTCTCTAGATAGGTACACATGTTTGAAACTTGATCCTCGTATTTTAAATATGTTTTACGTCATATTTGAGCCGGTATTTAATTCTCAAGTTGATGAATAGGTTAACAAAAAAAACTTGATTGATATGACACTAACACTACAAAGGTTTAAGTAAAACATTTTAAAGTTTTAATATTAATTTAAAATATCAATCATAGTTTAAGGACATAATGAATTAACCCTAGACACTAATATAATGCAATTTCAAAAATATATTTAATACCAATAAAACTTTTGTATTATTGACAAAGGTTAATGCTATGAAATTTGAATACTCAAGTTCGAATTTTATCATGTGTAGATTTTTAATTTTATCTTGAGTAGTTATTATTTGAGAGTTTTGTCTCGTTATATTTTAGTTATTGGTCAATTCAAATTGGATTGAACAAAATTTGATTCGATTCGAAAAAATTCGAAAAATAGTTTTTTTTTTAAATTTTGAGTTAATTGAATCAAATTATTTGAATTTTTTGAATCAACTCGAATAAATAATTTAATTTTTCAATATAAAATCAAATTAAATTTTACAATTAGAATAACTCAAGTAATAAATTGATGTAAATGCTAAATTCTTGACAATTTCGAAAGTGTGAAAATTGATTAATTTAAAAAAAATACAAACATTTCAGAGGGCGAACTCGGGCCAAGCCCTGACCAAGCTCAGTAAGAAGATTTTGGATCGTGGTCAGTCACAGTCGGCCCAGTGCCGTTGGTCAGTCACAGTCGCGCACGTGAGATCAGTCGTTGGTATAGAGCTTTCACGTGCAGTTCATTTTTCGATAAACTCAGGCCTTCACCATCACATACTGACATGCATCCATTAGGCTGGCATTTATAGCCTTCGATCGTTCAAACTTCAAACCTACGTAACAACGTTACCCGCGCTTCTCCTCTGTTTCTGCATAACCCACGCTCTCACCAATTTGTTTCTTCAGCATTTACTCCCCTTCACCTCCTTCCCTACTCCAAAACGGGCGTTATGCTAACCTAATCTTAAGAAAAAGGAACAAGCTTTATATGGCAAATTGGATCTCCTCTAAGCTCAAAGTCGCTGAAACTCTCCTTCAACAGGCAAGTTTTTCCTTCCTTTTCATAGTTATTTTTCTTAATTTCATTTTTAGTGTCCATTTTGAATTTTATTGATTTGGTTTCATTTTATTGCTCTCCCGCCACCTAATTTTCATTTTTAATAAAAAAAAATATTGGTTTGATATAGAGTAGTTGTAACTTGTAACTTGCATTATATGATGGACGGTTCAGATCGATCAGCAAGCGGCGGAGTCGCTTGGGAAGAATGAAAAGCAATTATCCGATGAGATTACATTGGACAGTCCAACGAAACCCAGTGGGGGTGTATCTTTAAAGGATCAGTTAAAAAGGAAACCACAAGATAATAATGATTATCAAGGCAAATTGTTCAGTGATCCCATTTCTAATATGCCTAGTAATAATAATGATAGTAAGATTTACAATTCAGTTAATATTACGAATCGGGAAAAAGAAATTTCAAGAACAAAAGCTTCATCGAAACCTAATACCAAGCTTACGGATAGTGATTGGACTGAACTTCTTAGTACACCTAGTCAGGGGACGAGTTCTAGTACTAATGGGGTATTTGGGATTCGGAGCTTGAAGAAAGATGCCAGGACCAAAGGACATTTAGGGTCTCATTTGTCACAGCTGGAAGAGAAGAGGAAACAAAACAGTAACGTTAATGGCAGTAAGTCTGTAAGGAGATCAGATATAGTTTTGGGAAATAAGTTGAATGGTAAGCGGAGCAATGGTGAAGAATCAAGTACTTCAGTGAGGCCATCCAATGTTGATAAACAGAATGATGGTAAGAATTCGGAGGAGTTGGATCACAAAGACACTCCTGCAAGCTTTATGGTGAAAATGAAAGATTCAAGGGATGAAGAAAATGGTCGGAAATTGGATTCTAAAGAGCTTCTGACCAATGTGGAAAGGTTTTCACTGTCTGCGAACAAGAACCGGTCAACCCGAAAGGCGTTGGATTTGGGAGAAGTTGATGGGGTACCTGATGTGCAGATAGGAATCGCTGATGCTTATGGTCAGTTCAGAACAACTGTAAGTGGGAAATCCAAGTCCATTGGCTCATCCAGAAGTTCAGTCTTTGATGGTGTAAAGGGGGCCTCTCAGCCAATGAGTGATGCAAGCTCTGATTTGGATTTGGATTCTGGCTCAACATCTGGCTCTGAAAGTGAACATGAGAGGGAGGAAAGGAGGAAGAGGAAGGAGAGGATTCTGGCTCAGCTAGCAGCAGTTAAAGCTGTGGAGGCTATCAAAGAACGAGAGAATACGGTTGCCAGATTGGAAGGAGAGAAACAGAGCTTGGAGAAAATACTTGAGGAACGAGCCAAGCAACATGCACAAGAGGTAATATTTCATGGTTTTTTTCAATATGACATGCACGCATTCGTTTTTGTTTTCATTTCTTTTTATTGAGTTTGATATGGAAATATTATGTTCTGACCATGGGGATCCTCTCTTCTCTGAAAATATCCAGGTTATACACTTTGAAAATGAAATACTACCAGAAATTTGTTGTTCACAGGAAAAAAATGATGCATTAAGCTTTGTTTTGTAATAGAGGGTTGGGTGATTAGGGGCTGACTGTAGTGGCATGAAATTGGAAACAAACAAAACCAGGGCTGCAGGTGCCACCAAACAAATTCTGTATATTGTTAGTAATAGAGTGTTTGACCTCTCTAGAGGTTACTCACCCCATTTGCTTCAATGCTTCCTTTTTCTTCTTTAAAGAACCTGGTCATAAATTAGGGCACTAAAAATTTAAACATTATGCCTTCAAGATTTGAATCTACAATGTAGCAGTAATAGAAAAGCCTGGAAGTATAGCCAGTTCTACATTCTTCTTTTCCTCTTTCTTTCGTTAAGATTAGCAGCTCTATCTAAACTATATAAAAATTGTGATGCCTTCTGTTTTCCTTTCTTAATTTGATGTGTGCCTTCAGTTTTCCTCTCATAAGTTTATGCTTGCAAGTTCTAAATGCCTACCAAGTTGAAGTGGAAAAAAATCATGCTTATCCACGGATTTTATGATCTTTGTATATTGCTTTATAATTATTTTTACTATTTAAGGAATTATAATAGTTAGATCATGGTTATATTTTGTATTTGGTATCCATGTTATGGTTCGTAGAGTAGTCTATTTTGTATTAAGTACATAAGTCAATTTTTTTCTGTTTTTGGGTACAATAACAATATGGGGGAGGGGGATGACAATACCAGGGTTTGAACCCTAGTCCTTGGGTGCCAACAGAGGAGCCTCAACCTCTGCTCCAAAAATGTGTTGGCAGTATGTTTGGTTTACGAGTATTGAGATTTGAGCATTGAATTCTATCCTTAGTTTTTTCCTTTTGTCCTTTCACTTGATTTTCATTCCTTATTTCCCTTTATCTTCTACTTCTTTCTATTCCCTTCCCTTGCCCTGTGGTTGAAGTTGTCTGTCCAGTGTTCAATTCTAGCATTAATGGCTTGTAGTCTTCTTACTCCCATCAGGCTTCAGAGCTGCAGACTAGTACAATGGAAATGATGGATGCTGTTGAGCTAGAAAAGCAGAAACATAATAATACTAGAATGAAAGCTCTTCAGCGATTAGCTAAGCTAGAGGTGCTGCAACAATGGTTTTAGATCACGATTTCATGTTTCTTAAACAGTTTTCTCCATATTTTTGTTGGTCTATTGCATTTGGACAGAAATTCTTGTTTCTAATATTGCTAGTAATTGCAGACCACTTATGCTGATCTTGCAAGATCACTTGCTACTGCACAGAAGAGACTTGAAGTAGAGGTATGATACTTTTAAATATCAATTGCCTGGTTGGATCGATCCCCTTTCTTCATTCTTTCAATTTTTATTTGTCGGAAAATTTCTTTGCTCTCTTTACGATATGTTATTAGTGCCTGGGTTCTAAAATCTGGTTTTTATCCATATGTTAATTTACTAATTTACTAATTGATCCCCTTTCTTCATTCTTAGGCCTGATCAATTTACTAATTGATGACTTCAGGAATTGATATATATTTTTTAAATGTAACTAACACCACAATGGAAGCTTTTCTAGCCTCATCCTGCCATAACCTTATTTATGGTGCTCATTGCATTTTAGCCTTTTGGACCAGATTAATCGGGTAGCAGATCTCCAGCGACAAATTGAGCTGGAAGAAGCAGCTCATGAAGGTATCTTTTATTTTGATCTGATAGTTTCTTTAAAGTGTGTGTGGAAGAACCTCTTCTCTTTTCCAACATCAACCTCAATAATGAGGACAAAGAAGAAAATAAAAAACCACTTGCCTTAAATGAGTTTATGCAGGAAAAAAGAACAAAAAAGAATTAAATATTTATTGTTGCATCTAGAGTTGTGATAGCATTTTGGTTACTAATCCTCTTATGGTTGATTGGAATTGGCACAGTGAAAAGGTATCTTTTGAAGCTAACTGATCATTAAAAATTAAAAATTATGGAACTTCATACAGACCTGAAACTTTAGGTTTTAGGTGCTTTTGGTGTAAGACTAAGCTATTTTTTAGAGTTCTATCCAAAGTGTCAATTGCCAAGCATTAAATTAAAACCAATCACATAAGATGGTTACAAAAAGGATCTTCAAGGTAGAAATCTTTTTTCTTTTTCTTTAAAAAAAAAAACAAGGGGAGTCATATTAGGTTTAGTTTTGGCATCTGAGGGTGTCTTTTTGCTTATCAGGGGTGGGAGCCCTCCAAAAGGCTGTTTTTTTCCTTCTTACCAAGTGTAGCTTGGAAGTTGGAACTCTATTTTTTTTCTATCTCAACAATGCCCCAGTCTTGGATTTAATTTCTCCCTTGCAACCAATCTTTGTCCTCGCTTTTGCTACTACCCAACTGAAGAGACTAGATTTTATTGTTACCCAATAGCTCTTCCCTGATCTGTTTTCACTTTTCACCTTCTCTCTCAAGAATATAATTCGCTCGCATAAGAATCTTCAAATCCTTTGAGAGTGTTTAACTGTTGGTTCTTAACTGATGGGGTGCAAAATCTTTTAAGCCTCACTGCAGTTTTTTTTCTCGTTTTTGGGCAAAATTTAATTTTAATTAGATTTTCTGGGTTTTTTGGTATTCAATAGTAGTGTCTTTTCAATAACTTGAATAGATGGAAATGTTTTAAATGCATTTTATTTTTCATATTGACAATGATGATGTTGCTTACATCCAATTGTTATAATTTAGGGCAACCACTCTTCGATATATCATATACTCGCTGAGAACAAGATAATTATCTCGTTGAGATGAGAGCTCCATTCTTTTTTGCTGTCAATAGAATCAATTATAACAAGCCACACATTCATATTCTGGAAATACAGACACATAAATTTTGCGATTGAACTACCAAAATAGTATGGGCTAAGAGGTTAAAGGGGTTGTGTGGTGCATGAGACTCCTGCTTTTTGGGCATTGGGAATGTCATAAGCAATCTCTTGACTAATACTATGCTGAAATAAGGACCTATTTCTATTGGACTTTACAAGTTACTTATACTTCTTTTTCACCCTGTAGAACTAAAGAGGAGGATCGCCAGTAATCATCAGAGTGGAACTTATCTGAACCAAGTTAAGTAGTTCCTTGTATCATATTGGATCTATAAAATACTGACTACAGAGACTGCTATAATCTAGCATTTTCAGCAAAAAATACTTTGTACCATAGGGTTCTTTGGATAATCTTATCTGTTAACTTTTAATTTTAAAATGTTGTAGTTAGCAGCATCAAAGGGAATTGAATTTGGATGTGAAATCCTCGAGGCAGAGTACTCTTTTGTCGCTGATAAAATTGGACAGTTGCAAGACAAGGCTAGCTTTCTCTCTTATTCTCTCTCTTTTTGCCCTCTCTAGATGTTCACATTCAGTTATATAAATTGTAATGATATGGAAAGTTACATAAAGTTCGATTACGCCATTCAGCCATTGTTAGCTGCATGTTTCTTTTTTCTTTTTTTTTACTAGAATGGGCAAGTAGTAATATGGATATAAAGATCAACATCTCTCAACTTTAATAGTGCTCAGTCATGCATTTGTATCCATTTAGTTACTAAAATTATATAAAATATCTAGCATATAGAAATAAGGTCATACTAGTCATTCCTGTTCCTACATGGTAGGATTAAGGCCCATTTTAAAATTGATTTTTGGGCACTTAAAAGTAGCAAAATACCATTTATTTTTTAAGCCATATAATCTTTTCCACTTATCCTTTTAAACCCACTTTGGGAAAATTAAGCATTGCATATCCTTGTAGCGAACAGCTCCAAAAAGCTAGAAGATGATGCTGTGGATGTTGATGTATAAATTAAAGTCAAAGCTTAAAACTTATATAGGACAACAGGGAGGACTCTTTTTGTACCTGTAGGAGAAAGGAAGTGGTAATAGTTGTAGAACTTAGGACATGAGGGAATGTGTGCGAGTAGCCTTTAGTTTATGCATACAAAAAGTCCATGTTGACTTTTAACTAGTGGTTATGTTAGAAAAGTCATTTCACTAAGAAAGACATAGATGGGTCAAAACTCAGATGCAAGAGGCAAAGAGAATATCAATTTTGATAAGGTGTGCCCAGATAAATATATCTTGTTTATTATATTTTTATTATCATTTGTGGTGTCTTTATAATTCACAAATTAATTTTGGGAGTTTGGCTGTAAGGCTCTGCTTGGTATGTAGGATGAAAAGGAGTGAGGATGGAAAATTTGTTAATTTAATGGTTAAGCTACAAAGTAAGAAAGTGGTTTTGAATCTTAACCATTTGATTAAAAATTTTCTATCAACACTCATTTCTATCCTTGATAATAAGCAAAGCTTTAGAGCCAAACGCACTCAATCCTTTATGTATTGGCTAAAGTATTAAAAGTCTAGATGCATTCCAAGTGGTATTAAGGGTGAAGGGTGCACTTAGGTGCTAGAAACCTTATATTTCTTGAGGTATAATATGCAAAAAATGTGCTAACTTGAGTGAAGGCATAATATATACGTGTGTGTTTTTGTGTGCATATATATAATAAGCATAAGATATATAATTATGATAATAAACTCTAAAGAATGATTCAGTTTATCTACAAAACATGCAAATTTTTCATTTTCTTTCTTTTGTTGGGCCATATCCATGATTTCCTTATGGTTTTGTGTTTGTTGCTAAATACGTACTTAAATATTGAGAAGTAGAGAGTTTGATATTATCACCTATCTTACTGGTAAAGTAAAGCTAGTGAAAGTAAAAGACATTAAATAGAATTTTGATTGGGTAGGCTTTTTTGTTGCTCTTGCATAAGGAAAAAGTGTGCACACACCAGAACTTAGGCGCACCAGGTGTGCGACTCCCTCAAAAGGGTTTGAAGCGCTTTTGTTTTTTGGTGCTAAGGCACAATGCCTTGACAACACTGTACATTCCCCAATTTCCCAGCTAAATTCCTAATCTTCATTGTAGCCATTTAAGGCCTTAAGGCATTATTATGTTCAATTAGGTCTGTATTCTTGATAAAGTTGTTTTAAGTACTTTATTTTTGCAGATCAGCTATCTACATAGTCATTGTCTTCGCTACATCAGCATCTACATGGCAACATATGAAATTCATGCTGAGTTGGCATTTATATGGCTTATAGCCCTAGCTTATATGGCATGCGGATGCCACAGCAGTATCTTTAAATCCCTTATTAGCCACATATGTTGCCTTTGTAAATGCTGATATGGCAAAGTAAATGGTGTCACAGATGCTGATATGGCTAAGATAACAGATTTTTATTGGTTTCCATCCTGATCAGGGTTCTATTAAAAAAATAGTCCTTAAAGGGTTGAGTTTGGTACAGTAGAAATAGAAATGTAGGGTTTTATCTAAGAAATTTAAGAAAGTACAAAGACCTTTTTCTTCTAAAAAGACAAATAGCCTATTATTACTTTATTAGCATGGAATGGTTTTAGGTGTTTTTGTACTTCAATTCAATTTGCTTGTTACAAACAGGCAAGACAACTGGAAGCAAGCATTGAATCGACAAGGAAAGAGGTGGAGGACCCAACAGAAGTAGAAGTTGAGCTGAAGCGAAGGCTTGGACAGCTGACTGATCATTTAATTCAGAAACAAGCTCAGGTCTGTCCTTCAAATTTTGTGCTTGTGAATGATTATGCTCAATCAGTGTAAATTGATGTTTTTCCTGTCTAGTAATCATTAGGTGCTTAAAGTGCAAGGACAGAGTGAACCTTAGCAACCTAATAAGTAATATATCTGTTTGTGTCTGTGTATATAAATTATATCGTACGTAAAATGTTTTCAGCTTTAAGGTGAAGATGTGAATTACTATTTTATTTGGCTTTACTTTAGCTTAAATTTGTTGACTTTATAGCATGCAGGATGACAAACATTAGCAGAGAAACAATCAATTTTGGCTCCAAATATTAATTGGTCACCTGCCAAAATCTGTGGAATGATTAACCCCAAGCATCTTTCTGCAATAACTCAATTCTGCAACACCGATGCCAAATGGTGAAATGCATGCATTTATTGACTAACATGAATAAACAAATCGAGATTGAAGAGTTACTTCATTTGTTAAGCTCCTCACTAGATCAAATAGCGATCTTTCTTTTAGACTCAATCGTCCACTCTGTTTTTCTTCTGCAGGTTGAGGCACTATCCTCGGAAAAGGCAACATTGTCATTTAGAATTGAGGTACCTAGTTTATGAATTAATTAGCAATATTGTTTTTCAGAACCGATCCAGGGATCTTGTAATTTGTACTTGTGAACTTCTTTAGGCAGTTTCAAGGATGCTGGAAGAGGGCAAGTCCACGAATATGAATAATGCCACATCTAGTGATTTGGAATCAGGAACATGGGGTCTCTCAAGTTCAAAGTTGAATCCTGTTCTCAAAGACAAAATTCATTCCGGAAAACGGCAACTTGGATCAATGATTAAGCAGTTGGATGCTATATTTTTGGCAGGTGAAATATTCTTAAGAAGAAATGCAACAGCAAAAGTTTGGTCTCTGGTATACCTCATTTGCCTTCACTTTTGGGTCATATATATTCTAATGTCACAATCCCGTCCATCAGATGAGGAAAGATCTGGTGCTGTTATGTCTCTTGGTAGATAATATCAATAGAACTGTAGGTGTGTAATTTGTAATTTATGTATTTCTTGACAAAACTTTCAAGAGACCTAAATGTGTAGTGTGTAATAATTTTTTTAATTTCTGCAGTTTTTGGCAACATTAATTGAAAGGCTAATATATTAAAAAAAAAAGTCTTTAAACTAATATACCTTTTTGAACAAGTTCTAATGCCTAACTTTTACCCATAAAAGCCCTTTATTTTAATATTAAAGTAAAAGATTTTGAATTTTTAAATTTTTTTTCATTTTATGCTAATGAGGATATGATGAAACTAGTTTTAAAGTAAAGCAAAATAATATTTTTTAAAGTAAAACAAATTATTATTATAAAATTTCTTGAAAATGCTTATATACATAATAATAAAATCATTTTTTTGAAAAAAACTAATTAGTTCTCTTAAATTCTATGTTGATTTAAAAATATTAAAATTAATGACTTTTATAAGTAAAAAAATTTCATAAAATAGAGATTTATTTAACTGCCAAAGTAGTTTAAAGGCTTGCTTAAATAAAACGGAATAGTTTAAGGGGTTGTTCAGTATATTAGCCAATCGTAAAACCAAACAATTTGTACATGACAGTCAATGCTCTTATGAAAACATCATAATCATTTACTCCATTTTCAACAAGTCAATGCTCCTCTCCAATTACTATCCGCCACGTCATTAATATCCAGAGCCACCATTCCAAGAATCCAATTACTAATTAGATAAATGTGTAATTATTAATATTTTGTTAGTATAAATTATTACAATATTTTAAATTCTAAAAAAATATTATTTATTATAACATTATCCATAACACAGAAAAAAAAAATTCTTTAAATAAACAACAAAATCTAAAATCAAATAATGTAATATCTCGATAAATGAAAGTATTCGAAAGTACAATTATTAATAAAATTAATTAAAAAAATATTACTTTACAATTATTAATAAATTAAAGTATTTGAATCTAAGTCATATCTAGAATAATAAATAACATTAACTATCATATCAATATATGGGGGTTTTACTAAATAATTTATTAGATTATTTAAATGAAACTAGTAAAATAATATATAATTATGTTTTAAAAATAAAATATGAGAATAATATTTGATATATTGTCAGTGGAGTTTTTAAACTCTACAAATAAAGTCAGAAAATTGACTAATGTCCTATAAGGATAAAGTAAAATATTAAAAAAATATGTGGTAATTTTTTAATATTGCTTGTGGAATAAAAAAGTATACTCGTACCAAATATTGCCGTAAGTAATAAATAAATGTATTTAATAATTATTTACTATTATTTAGTAAAAAAATATAAATTATACCTATAATCATTCTAAAATAGGGTTAGTCCTATTTGGTCAATTTAGATTTTGTTTTAATTTAATCACTCTAAATAAGATAATTGTGCGAATTAATTACCACTGTTAAAATTTTTCGTTTTTTTTATCGGATTACTGACTTGGCACATTAGCTCGTTGAGTGATTGACATGTTTCATTTTTTGTTGGCTTTTGATTAAAGTTTAGGGACCTTCATATATTTATTCCAAAATTCCCCTTAAACTTTTGTCAAAAGCCAACAAAAAATTAAACGTGTCAGGCACTCAATGGGCTAATGTGCCATATCACTAATTTGATAAAAGAAAACTTAAATTTTAATAGCAGTGATTAATTCGTACAAATATCTTATTTAAAGGGACTAAATTGAGAAAAAAAATCTATTTTAGAGTCACATATAAAGGTGTTCATGGACCGGGTCGGATCGAGTTCTGGCAAGGCATAAGCATGATATTAACATATTTTATGCTTGCTCAAGCCCGACCCAACCTGAAATCTGGGCTTAAAATTTTGTCCAAATCCACCTATATTTGTAAAAGGTTAATTCAAACTCATTTTAGGCTCGTTTATATTAATTTTTAATTTTTTATACAAGTATTTATATTGTTTTATTTTAATATTTAATAATTTAATAATTTTTTATTTATTGAAAATTTTTATATAATAATCTTAATATTTTTTTAATGTTTACATTAAAGTAGTATTTTTTTCAACATTAAAAGTAGTATTATACCTTTGATATAAGTTTATTTTTTTAATATATTTTAAATTACATTAATATATAAAAAAATATAAAGTATTATAAACTTAAAACGGATAGGATTAAAATGAGTTCGGACCTTGAATATTTAAGTCCGAACCCAACTCATCTTTTAAATACGCCTAATTTTTTATCCAAATTTATTTTCGAGCCTAATATTTTTATTCAAACTCTAAAAAACGGATTTTTGAGCAGATAACCCGACCATAAACAATAATAGTCACACGGTATAGTTTACCCAAAAAAAAATTCATATTAGATTTTATGGTTCGCAAATCGCAGTAGATCTCACTTTGTAGTTTATCCCCTTCTGTCTCTTTCTTTCCCTGCTTCTTGTGAAAAAGAAAAACACAAAAAATGTAAGTTCCTTTTGTTTTGATTTTCAATATTTTGCTTTTTTTTTTTTGTTTTAAATCTCATTTTCCATTCAATTAATTACAATTTCCTTCAATTCAATTCCTTTAAATTAATCGTACTGGATTCAGTTCCATTCTAATTCGATCTGTTCCTCCTACTGATTTACATTTTTTACGTTGTTTAATTTTCCTTTCTGTTTAATTTGCTTTTCTAAATTTGATCGATTTTTAATATGAGAAGTTTTTATTTTTCTTGTTTCTTAATTATATCTGCAAAGGACGTTACTTTCGGTACTTAGTTTCTCTTTGGACAAGGGAATTAAATATAAAAGGAACTCTTGTTTTTAATTCTAATTGGTTTGAACCATATCTGATAACTGAGGTTTCATGATTTATAGTTTATATGGAAGCACTGGTTTGATTTTTGTGAATTTAAAATGACGTGATTACTGCATATTGATAAATAATAGACTCCAGATTCTGATTAGGATTAACTGTGTATTTGGAATAACTAAAGATTAAAGGAAGCCATTTTATTGAATGGATTTCAAGTGTAGAAAACTATGTAATTGAGATGAATTTGAAAATTAGTGGAATCCGTTTCTTCAACATAAATATGGAACCTTTTTTTTTTCTTAAGCAATGCTTCCGTTCGTAATTTTCTTCTACATGAAGATTAGTGGAATCCATTTACTTTAAGGTGCGGCTTGATTTGCTACTTGTACTACTTAATCTTCAGGTTGTGAATTCTCATCGTGCTCCTTTATTTTTGTCATTCGTGATTCATATTATGTTAATCCCCCCCCCCCCCCCCCCGCAAGAAAAGAAAAAGGAAAACAAGCGTGTTTAGATACAAATGGAAACAGTATTTTTGAAGATTTTGAAATGACAATGTATCTTTAGGAGAATGAAATGCTTTTTTACTTGTATCGTATAGAGAACCTTATACTATAGCTGCTGTTATATTTAGCAGCTTTGCATTCTACTGTTTCATTTGCTGTTATACTCAAAGAAATAGCAAAAAGCCAAGTATAAAAATCAATAATCCAACAAATCCCCACGGTTTATCTACTTTTCAAGCCTATGGAATTTGCTAGAGTGATTTAGAGAATGAAGCCTGACACGTTTAACAAAACTTCAAGCTCAAAGCTTCTATATTTTTTTTCTGAAGCAGTTGAGAATGAAATTACAATTACTTTTTAATTATTTTATTTACTTTTTGCATTTCCTGCCCAGAAATGAATTTTCTGTCTCATTGTGGCATTCTTTCTTGACAGAACTACAAAATGGGTATGGCAGAAAACACTAACGGTATGGAGGAGGGAACACTGGAGATTGGCATGGGTAAACTACTTGCTTTAAACTAGTTGCATGATCATCATAAGCAACTTTGTTTTCTTTTCTTTGAGTGGTTTATGTTTTAACTATGTATTGAGTGCTCTGTCTAATCTTGAGAACTGCCATATCATTGCGACAAGCAGGATTTATTGCATGAAAGAAACTGGTAAAGTTAAAAGAATAATTATATTATTTTTCTTGAGTTGATTACAGAATATAGAACTGTTTCTGGAGTTGCTGGGCCTTTAGTAATCCTTGATAAAGTGAAGGCAAGTTCTGTTTTCCTCACTCATTATCTGGTATCATTCTCAAGCTTGTTTAGTTTTGATTTCAACTTCTTATTGTTTGAGGTTCATGCTTTTTCTAGGGACCCAAATATCAAGAAATTGTTAATATTCGTTTAGGGGATGGGACAACCAGACGTGGTCAAGTCCTTGAAGTTGATGGAGAAAAAGCTGTTGTTCAGGTATTTTCTGTCTAAAATTCTCTACCTTTCCTTTGTAACTATGAATTCCTATTATATGCACCTTTATATCATGCCAAAAGGAATAATGTCTGGTGCTGCAACTTCACTAATAGCTGATTCTTTTATCCTTCATAGTTCTAATTATATGTCACCTTGTCTAGGTTTTTGAAGGAACATCTGGAATTGACAACAAATATACAACTGTGCAATTTACAGGAGAGGTATGTGATGGCCTAATTTTCTCTTTTATGTTCAATCCTATTCTTGCAGCACCTAATTTGATTTGAAAATAGCTTACCTTCAACACACCTAGAAAATAATTGAGCTGCTTCTTTCTGTTGGGAAATTTTTAATTAAGATGGCTGGTTGGCATCATTTGTCTGATTGTATGCATTTAGACATTAAAAAGGCATGCTGACACGTTTCTTGAATCTTGACATATCTGGTTCTTTAGTAGACCGAAGGGAATTAAGTCCTGCAATTACTAGATTTTGTAGACGTGTTCTGTTTTGTGGTGGTTCTCTTTTGGCGTTATACTGGCTTTTATTACTGTAATATTTTATCTTCTAAAGGTTATGACATCGGCCCCTGTATTTGTCTAGAATAAAATTAATGTTTGGTGTTTACTTCTAATTACAGATTTAGTATATAGTTAGGTTAGCTATCTAATTTCTGCTTAGAACCATGGTTTGTAATCCTTAAAAAGAATGAAACACAGCATGTGATGGCCATTGAGGAATTGTTGATTGTAGTTGTCACATCCTCTGTAAACGTTAATAAGTAGCAGGCTGTTACTTATTTGCCATGTTTCTCCAACTCTTGTCAAATAACCGTGTCTGGCTCATATTTAGACATAAGTATGGGGATATCTTAGATGTACATTAAAAACTTAGAAAAAAATTGAATATACCCATGTCGAAAGCTTACCCCATAACCGGCACTTATATCCAAGTTTGACTAACGTAGCTTATTCGGGCTTCTTGGGAATGTTTTTGTTTTCCACTTCCAACCTTTCATGTTATAAGTTTAAGTTTATGTAATCAAGCCTTTAGACTATTGTTTATGTTTATTGGTTTTTTGGACATGATAATCATTAGGAATTGGCAGCTTATACCAACATTTGTTTGCTTTCTTGTTCTTATGCCCATAGAGAAACAAGCCCCTTGGTATCATGATGTGTGTAATTTAGTTGCTATGCCCTGTAGAGGTTTTACTAGTTATTTGTTTAGTTTGTAAATGAGGAATATGCCCAAATGTGTTGAGGCAAGCACATACAACAAGTAGGGGAAAAAAGAATAAAGGAAGGAAAAGAGCAACTGCGTTTTGCAATGTCTTTTGAACTTATTTTAGTATTGGTGTCTGCTACTTCCTGGTTCTTGTGAGTTGTGAGTCAATTATTGTGTCTTTTTTTTGTATTAACTGGTAGGAAGCTAAGGTAGAAAAAAATGGGAAGACTAGAAGTGCCTGTTTTGAGTGCATTTTGAAAACTGTTTATTTTACCCCTTTGGATTTTTCTGCTCTTTTGAACTTATTTGTCTGTATCCCTTCTCCTGACTCTATTTTGTAGGTGTTGAAAACTCCTGTTTCTTTGGATATGCTTGGGCGCATTTTCAATGGCTCTGGAAAGCCAATAGATAATGGTCCACCTATCTTGCCTGAGGCATATTTGGATATCTCTGGTAGGAAGCGTTGCGGACCGAATGATAATTGAACAGTATAAGTAACATTACTTATCCTTTAATCTTTTACTTTGTAGGGAGTTCTATTAATCCTAGTGAGAGAACCTATCCTGAGGAAATGATACAGACTGGGATTTCAACAATTGATGTCATGAATTCAATTGCTAGAGGGCAAAAAATCCCTCTCTTCTCAGCTGCTGGTCTTCCCCATAATGAAATTGCTGCTCAGATTTGTCGTCAGGCTGGTTTGGTGAAACGTTTGGAGAAGACTGGAGATCTGCTTGAGGTAAGATCACGTACTAATATTGTCTGCCTAGTAATAACGTGACATGCTCGATGGTTTGAATGAGTTAATGTGTTAATTGTAAATCAACTATGAAATTTTAATGAAGTTCTTTTCAAGTCTCATTTTAATTTTGTAATATGTCACAACTAGTTGCTTGTCCCTTCAGAATGAACTAAAAAATGAAGATACATACAAAAATAAAAAAAAATTCATGTTGTGTTAGTTGCTATCAGTTACCTCTAATATTTCTCAATACTGAAAACATGAGGAATTTGTCCTAGACATGGCTGTTTCTTTCTACCTTTCGATAAGTACACAGGAAGCTGATTGTTTCACTCACCTGATTTCAGGATGGTGAAGATAATTTTGCAATTGTGTTTGCGGCTATGGGTGTAAACATGGAGACTGCACAGTTTTTCAAACGTGACTTTGAGGAAAATGGCTCAATGGAGAGGGTGACCCTTTTCCTAAACCTGGTATATTTCAATTTGAGATACAAAGGCCTTATTCATTTCATTTTAAAATGAGAAGAGTGGGTTGGTTAAGAGGTTGCATCTACTTCAAAAATCAATATATAGCTGGAAATTAGCTTCTACTTTCTTCTCTACAGGCTAATGATCCCACGATTGAACGTATTATTACTCCTCGTATAGCTCTCACTACTGCAGAATACTTGGCATATGAATGCGGGAAGCATGTTCTTGTGATCCTTACAGACATGAGTTCTTATGCTGATGCTCTCCGTGAGGTAACAAAAAACAACCATGTCTTATTAGTGCAATCTCTTTGGTGCTCATTACTACTTCTAGCTGTTGATAGCAGAGATCGATGAAGGCATATATCATTTTTTCGCTATCTCTGATGATTCTGATTGCTCATACATTCTGGACATCTAATACATGCATTTCAGAAATTTATGCAGCTCCCAGAGCCTTTATTTGAATGTTGAAAGTTTATTGTCTCTAATTATCTTAATTTCATCTTGTTCTATAGAATGTTATGCTATATGTTTGAGACAAACTACTATGTCTGATGCAGGTGTCTGCTGCCCGAGAAGAAGTACCTGGAAGACGTGGATATCCTGGGTACATGTATACAGATTTGGCCACAATATACGAGCGTGCTGGACGAATTGAAGGGAGAAAGGGTTCTATCACACAGATTCCAATTCTTACTATGCCAAATGATGGTAATGCTTTTTGTAGCTATGTCTACTTTTTGCACTGCCATGCTTGCTTTAATGGTAATTCTGATTCACAATTTGATTCTAATTATCTTTTTTGGCAGATATTACACATCCCACTCCGGATCTTACTGGATATATCACAGAGGGGCAAATATACATTGACAGGCAGCTCCATAATAGACAGGTAATGTCAAAACTAGCCTGTACGAGCTATCAACTTATGTATCTAGGAGGCGTGAAGGTTCACAAATTATCACCGTGATTTTCGTCAATTTATGCATAAATTTCATTGTAAATATGGTCTTTTATGTTGGAACTGTTTCTTTTTCTTTCATTTCCTTGGCAAATTTATCAGGGTGACTTCAGTTGAATTTGGCTCATCATAGTGTGTGATTTGATGGCTCTGTACCTTGTTTGCTTTTACTGGTTGATATCAAGTCAACAGTATTCATCTGTTTTCAAAATGGATTTTGGTGTATATGTTTTCTTCTTTGTATGAATAACAATTAAGTTGATTTCTGTCAATTAATATTTTCTTCTTTCTGAAATGGACAGATATACCCACCAATCAATGTGCTTCCATCGCTGTCTCGTTTGATGAAGGTGAGAATAGCATCCATCAACATGGAAATTATACAAATCTTAACTTACTATGAAGAGTAACCATTTTTCTTTTATATATATTTTTCTCAGAGTGCCATTGGTGAGGGCATGACACGCAGGGATCATGCTGATGTGTCTAACCAGGTCTGATTGCATCATTGTTGTGGTATAATTTCAATCCTCAATTTGATGTTAAGGCATCTAACCTGTGTTTTTGTATCTCAATCATTTCACCTTCAGCTGTATGCAAATTATGCTATTGGTAAGGATGTGCAGGCCATGAAAGCTGTGGTCGGAGAAGAAGCACTTTCTTCTGAGGATCTGGTTTGCTCTCTTTTCCAGTTTCTCATCACTTTTCACGCACCAGTTTTTGGTTAAGTAATTGCTTAGAAAGAACCTAATGTGATGTCCCTGAATATAACAGCTATACTTGGAGTTCTTGGATAAATTTGAGAGGAAGTTTGTTACCCAGGGAGCATATGACACCCGCAACATCTTTCAGTCACTTGATCTGGCATGGACTCTGCTTCGCATATTTCCTCGTGAACTTCTCCACCGTATACCAGCGAAAACTCTTGACCAGTACTACAGTCGAGATGCAGGTAATTGAAGGAGGCAAAGTGATGCCCTTAGATTGCCTCCTCCTTGTTAGTGTTTAAAAGAAGTTTATTTGCCATCTGCTTCATCTGCTCGAATAATAATGGTTGAATTCCAGTTAGGTTTCCCATGAAAGCTCTTGGGCTAGTAAAACAAGTGATTAAATATGACTTCTTTTATCTAGAGGAAACCAGGGGGGAGGGGCTAAGTGGAGGAACTATAAAGCCCCCCTTGTGTTACTTGTTATTCTATATTCCTATTTATTTTTTCAACATTTTGTAATTCAGTAGATTTGGATTTCTATATCCATATCCAAACACTGACCGAGACCAGTGCATCCCAACTGCATTAGCTGCTTTTCTTCTCTTCTATTTATTTTCATAGTTTTGCTTTGTATTGTATTGGTTTTTATGTGAAGATGAAAATAAGGGAGACGGTGGACGACTTCTGCTGTTATGTTGAATAATGTTTTTTTTTTTTTTTGTCTTTTTGGGCAATCATAGAAACATTGTTTCATTAACCAAAGGCTCGAGCCCATCGATTGCAGTAAATATGGAAAACAAGAGACAAAGCAGCCTAAGCAACTATATACATACAAAATGGCTGCATCACTGTATAGATCAACACGATCTCCAAAGGCAACATTTGTTTAATCAGAACCATGATTAGACAAACCAAAAGCCTACCTTATGGTTATGTCATGATTTAGGCTCAGTCATCAAATGACCAACGATGCGTTGGTCTGCCGGAAGGATGAGCCCCTCGATGAACAACTTAAACAATAAAATCCTTCCGAAAGGATTATATATTAGCAATAACTCTCAACCAATGATATAAGCAGTAAGTACCATACAACCACGGCTTAAGATTCACTTCGTTATTTTATTATCCATTAATATCCAATACAATGATAATCACCATTCAAATGTGTAGGATTCATTTATTGAATATTGTAAAAATCAAATCAATTTGTGATTGATCATGCGTCTCAATGCTCTAAGCCCGATCCCCAATCTCATCAGAGACATTCCCACCAGCTATCCTCTCTGGCTCCTTTCCATCGGATTGCATTAATGCTTTCTCAGATACATCATTTTGAATGTCTACCTCACTCACTAGCTCCTTCCTTTTTCAATGCAAAAGATTTTCCCGTCCTGAAAACTGAAACATATTTCGTTTCTCTCACATTTCCTTCTCGTGCGTGAACTTCATTTCCCACCAGCATTTTCACTTCATCATCTTTGCTATAGCTAAGGTTTGCTTGCTCACCAAACCCTTTTTTTGCTGATGGGTAAGGCACGAATCTAGTCACCATAAATCTTTTCCACCTTGATATTTTTGGTGGTGGACCTCCAACTTTTAAAGGCGTGACCTAACCTTCCACATGCATAACGCACAAACCTTTCATGTTCAATGACTACCGTAATAGGATCCTTACCAGTTTTGCGAAGCTTGAAGTTGTTGTTGGGTAGAGGGTTTTCAACATTAAGACCCACATTTGGTCCCATGAGCCTTCGGTTTTGTGCTAGATGGAGATGTTGAGGATCAAGTGACAGTCTATATATATTTGATCAGGTGGCTGACCCAATTAGCTTCTTTTGTTCCCTCTCTGTTTAAAACACAAACAATTACATGTTTCTAATTTCAAGGTCGCGCACCTTCGTTTAAGATGTGCACCCACCATAGGCCCCGTTTTATTTATTTATTTCACAATCCTATACCACTTTACAGATAAACGAAACTCCCCTGATTCGACCGTCGACTTTAACGCATGATTCCAACTCAAGTGTGATCGATGTTTCATGGCTTCTTTGTTGTCGTTGTCCAAGCTCATGCAAACCAACGCAAGAAAGACGAGGAAACTAAAAAAAAGGCTTTAGAGAAAGAGAAGACAAATGTAGGTGACCGATAGAGGATTATAAAATGTTGTGAAAAGGGAGGGTCATTCAAAGTATGAGAAGGTCTTAGAAAGTTCCACTCAAGAACCAACAGTTTTGTATGCTTGATGGACAGAAAATTTGCTTTATCAGGAAAGCAACTTTTTGATTAGGCGTCTTTCTCCTTCTACAAAGCTACTACTTGAGTGTTTTGTTGAGCAAAATTTTATTAAAACCACAAAAGAGTTGAACAACACAAGTATTGAAAAAACAAATTTGATGGTGAGATTAAATAATTTAATACGTAACAAAAAAAAATTAAGCACTAAAAATAAATATTTATCCAAAGAGACGCTTAATCTCCAAGCATTCACAACTAGATTTGATTCAAAGCTCTTTGGATGCATCGTTCCTAGTTTCTTTTTAGAATTAGGATGAATGTGAAGAAGGAAATATTAGTGTGAATAGAAACACATATAGAATAAACAATGATATTGTGTAAAAAAATTAGTATAATTTCAAAATAAAAACAAATGTTTTCATGCGTAATTGCTGGCCTGCTTTTAAAAAGTTGTCAACTTTATAATTATTTTTATATTTTAACTTTGTGTAAATATTTATGTAAATTTTTAAACAATTTAAAAAAGAACCATTTAAGTTAATTTTTTAGTTTTGCAAGATTTGATAAGAAACGAAAATTCCAGTTAATTAAGGTAAAAAATAATTAAAAATATCAAAGTAAAGAAATATAGTCTATTGTATAAAGATTTTTGAAAGAGTAATGAATTTGTCTATAATGAAAAATTACTTCTTTTTAGTTAGAAACTTTTAATTTTTTTAATTTATTATATTTACATAACAAATGATGAATAATTTTATGGAAAAAATCAATAAGTAATCAACTAAAATTTTAAAGTAAAAAAATTATTTATATATATTTTTAATGAAAGCGGACGCATTCATTATTAAAACATAAAAAGTAACGTACAATAAATAAACGTAACAGATAAAGTTATTTACGCGTCAAAAGAAGATTTTATAAAAATGTGAAACGCACCAATACGTTACTATATATAATATATTCTATTATTTAAGTTCCTAATTAAGTTGGTGTCACGAGTTAATCGAGTACCAATTTGGTTAGAAAAATTACAGAAATGTTCTTCTGTAATTAAAATATATTATATTATTTGAAGACATTTTAGTCTATTCATTTTAACAAAATACCAATAAAAATATGCATATGATGGTATTTAAATCCACATCAATTAGATTGATAAAACATTTAACTTACCACACAACCAAAGCTTCATTTGATATATTTTATACATTTTTATTTTAATATACATAATTTATTATCTTCATCAGTTGTATATATCATCAAATTTGTTTATTGAGTTGGTGTCACAAGTCAACTCGACACTAACTCATAATTGATGAAAAATCATGAGAAATAATTGTAGTGCATTTAATATTATTTCTCTGATGTATTTATGTGTTTAAATTTCGTTTTACTAATAATTTAATCCATTTTTTTATTCTAATATCTTAGATATTTGATGTGTTTTTATAATTAATTAATTTCAAACCATACAATAAGACACATCTTTGTTCTAAATCTGTAGTTTTCACATGTATAGGCGTGTGGTAATACTTCTAGTATATATATATATTATTTTATTAGTGTCTAAAAACTAAGGTTTTTAGATTTTTTTAATTGGTATTCTTCATGTTCGTTTTATAACCTATGTTCAGGGCTCGTTACTATCCCTCTCAACAATGTTATTTTGAAATTTAAATTTGTATCTTCTCTTAATGTATCTTACCACTGCATCAAAAACTTATTAATACAGGGACTAAACAAAAGGGAAAAAAAAGTATTATGAACTTTTAAAAAATTTAATAATTCAATTTAAACTATTTTGACACACAATATTTAACTTTAGTCCCTTAAATTGTTTAATTTCTATTTCGATCCCTTAGATCTTGACACAAAATTTCGGGCTGCATTCCATGTATGGAATAGTAGTCAATTTTTTACGTTTGCGATGAGTGGGAAAGAAGGAAAGAGGCAAAAGAAAGGGAGAAAGAAAAGGGGAAAAGAAAGTAAAGACAAATTTGAAAAAAATAAATCGTACGTTGATTTCATATTTTTTCCACCTATTTTCATTTTAAAGTAATATGGATTTATTAATATTTTTATATTAAAACTATATTTAAAAGTTTAATACGTGGATTGATTTGAAAATAAAGTTATTGAAATAATAAATTTTTATTTTAAATAATTTATATTATTATTTAAATTTTTAATTAGATTGATATCATGAATAAATCAATTATCAATTAAAAAAATATAAATTATATTATTTAATATTATTTTAAAATTTTATATTAATTTTTTAAAATTAATATGTAATTAGATTTGAACTTATGTTAACCTATATATGTAACTATTAGATTGTACTGAATTTTTTTAAAAATTTATGAGTATATAATAATAAAAGTTATTATGATTATAAAAAAAAATAGAAAGTATAAATTGGTTGGTTTAGTAGGCTACAAGAAGAAAAGAAAAGCAGGGAGGTTTTTTCCACAGCTGGGAGGGAACGCACGTGGCAGCCACTGCCTGCAAGAACTTTTTAATGGCCTATGCATGCCACCTACGTCACACTAATCTAACCCCACCCTTCTCACCCCTTTCACACCTCTTTATATACTCTCCCTTCGCTCTTCCACACTGCACCCCACCCCACCCCACTCCTCTTTCTCCCATGGCTGCCTCCGTTGATCCTCTCGTTGTTGGTCGCGTCATTGGCGATGTTATCGACATGTTCGTTCCCACCGTCACCATGTCCGTCTACTATGGTTCCAAGCACGTCTCTAACGGTTGTGACATTAAGCCTTCTATGGCTATCAACCCTCCCAAAGTTGCCATCGATGGCCTTCCTGACCAGTTTTATACTTTGGTTCGTTTTTCCTTTTTTCTGTTTTTACCAATTGGGAATTGGGTTATCTTTCTGCACTGTTTTTTAGTGTAATTTGTTTGAGAGGGTATGATCGTTTAATGCTTGTTGATATGTCTCTAAGTGAGGCTGACAATTAATGATGCATGCTGATGATGTTTTAAACCAGGTGATGACTGACCCTGATGCACCAAGTCCCAGCGAGCCATCCATGCGTGAATGGGTTCACTGGTACGTTGTTTTTTCCCCCCCTTGTTTTTGAGAAAATATTGTGTAATCATGTTGCTGATCATTTCGTAAACCATCACGCAATTTGCTTTCGTCGCTGTTTCAGGATCGTGTCTGACATTCCTGGAGGAACCAACCCCACTCGAGGTATAAACAACTCTCTATGTATTTATATTGTCTTATTATACCCTCTTCAGAATATTGCCATTTTTTTAACTTTTTTTTTTTATTTCCATTGATTCTGCTGTAAAACATTTAAAATACTTTGCATTAAAATATTTATGAACCTGAAAAGAGTAATTTACATAAAAAATTGAAATGAGGGTAAAGATAAGAAATTTTAGCAGAACTATTTATGATGATATTTACTGTGATTTTCTTTTCATTCTCTTTTATCTCAGCCAAGATTAAACCAATTCTTGCATGCATGCATCCCAAGGGAAAAACAACCTATATATACTTTAATTTTTAAACAATTATATTAAAATTAAAATAATTTACTAGAATAATTAATAAAAAAAAGTAAAAAATTGGTGTTGAAAAATACATGTAGCATAGATCTTTGAGTTGAATTAATATGGTTTGGTTTTGATTTAACAAAGATCGAATACAACCTTAACAAATGTTGTTGTACGCCACCAAAATTCCTTTTACTATGTAATCTATACATCACTGACACTCACTGCAATCTCCATCTGCATGTAATTAATATAATTAATTAAATATCTTATTTTGGCTCTTTCTGCAACCCAATATTTTCCTATTTGTATTTGGGATTGCAATTGCATGCATCACACATCTGACACATGGTTAGTTGTTTGAACAACAAGTAGCAGCCCATCCATGCTTTAGATTCTCTTCTATATATGCCACATGCCATTTAACTACACTGTCCTCGTGGCTTCCATCGGGACACAATATTGACCCACATTATATTTTACTTTGCCAAATATATAATATATACATATAGTTTGCCCAACTCTAATTTGCATGATGTATCAGGCTTGTGATGGTTAATATGAGTGGGGGATTATTCAATTTCAGGGAAGGAAATCCTGGCATACATGGGTCCACGGCCTCCAGTAGGCATACATCGCTACATACTGGTGCTGTTCCAACAAAAGGGCCCGATGGGTGCGGTGCAGCAACCGGCGACAAGGGCTAACTTCAGCACTCGATTTTTCGCTGACCACCTCAACTTGGGCCTGCCTGTGGCTACTGTCTATTTCAACGCCCAAAAAGAGCCCGTCAGCCGAAGGCGTTGAATCTCCACACACACACTTTTCTCTCTCTATATAAAAAATATATAAATATAAAACTGGTTCGACTCTTTAGCTTTATAAAGTAACTTTGGCCAAGTGTAGTCCTAGTACGTAGTATGTTTGAGAAGTGTATGTCTCTTTGTTGGGTTTATATTTCATGCCAAGTTATCGAACTTTTATGGCGATTAACTGAGCTTCCTTATTCTAATTTGGGTCAATCATGTCCTTAAATTATACTTTTTTATCTGTCAACGTTTGATCTATAATATATTTGGTGCATTTGTTGTACACAATTATGAACAGATTGAATTTTAACTCGATTAATAAAAATATTATTATTAATGTAAGAGCTCACAAATTTAAAAAATCTTATATTTAACTTGAGATTATTCAAAAATAAAACATTTTATTTCTATTGCATGTAAAAAGGGATAAATATCTTTTTAGGATTTATATTTAATACTCTCACCATCTATTCATTATACATTTATCAATAGATTCCCGGATGGTACAAAAATTCATGTAGATTAGATCACCGACTAAATGATGACACAAAATTAGTTTTTAAAAATAAGTAATATTGATTATTAATTTATAATAATAGATAACATATGAAAGAGGGCACAAAATTAGTTTTAAAAATAAGTAATATTGATTATTAATTTATAATAATAGATAACATATGAAAGAGGGTAAAAGTATTAAGAAAGTCTTATATATTTTGAAACCTATAAATTAATTTTTCTATCAAATGATAATGTGAAACATTAATTTAAATAGTTAATTATTAATTTGATCTTTAGATAGAATTAAAATATCATTTTGAATTTTTAAAATTTTTCACAACAATAATTCTAAAAAATTAAAAAATCTTAAAAATAATATTAATTATTAAAAATCATGTTAAAATATTTTTGAAAATGAATATTATAAATAAAAAATCCTAAAATTTCAAAATATATATGTAAAAGAATCAAAAACATTTACAAAAAATGTTTAAAAATTTTAATCAAGCTTTCAAGTTGAAACCAAAAAATCGTCTTCATTTACAAGACTTTCTTCCCTATTTTACAAAACCCAAAAAAGTAAAAAGAAACTCTCATACTTGTTGAAGCAATAAATAAATAAAATTGATTATTCACTTTCAAATTTATAGTGATTTGGTTAATTTTCAATTTCATCTTTATTGTCCATACTTCCAATTAAAAGGTACATAAAAATTTATTTAATGTTTACTTTGTTCTATTTTAGTGAATACTCATTTTCGCATCTCCTATATTTTTAATTTTTTAATGGCGTGTAATCATTGTTATAAAATTTTGATTACTCATTTTCGCATCTCCTTAACTATTACAAACTTTCTCATTTGAATATATTATTGTTATGAAAAATTTTAATGTAACATTCCTTAATCGAATTTATTATCGGACCGGGTAAAGAATATAACATCAACAAAGAAAAAGGAAAATCGAGCCCATAACTAACAATCAGAAATGAAATAGGCTTGGTGATGACTACATGTGAAGAACAAGACTGGATTATGGGTAATTCCTTTACAACAGAAGCACTAGCTTGTAATGGGGCACTTCATTTGACCACTAACTTGGGGTTTCAAAGCATAAAATTAAAGGGAGATTTCTTAAGCATGTAATTATCAAGAAACTCAAAACTAGTACCTTTGAGATTAACGAGCGAGCCTCTGGCGGAAGATGAGAGGGATCGATGCTGGACTATGGCCAACATTGATGGGAAAAAGGACCTCAAATAGTTGCATCCATAGTTCTCAGCAAGTAAGTCTTTAACCCTGGAACCTGAGGAAAAGAGAGGAGCTGATGCATGCATGCATGCATGCATGGATTGAAATTTATTGAATTAATTTCACTAAAGTAAAATCCCGATTTTACCTTATTTAATAAATAATTTATTTTCTATTGATTTATTGCCTAATTTTTGTTGAAAATTTTCATATTTGAATCCAATAATTTTGGTCTCGAAGTTACTCTTGCAAAAAAAAGTTACTTAAGTAGTAATAAAAAGCTATAAACTTCAAGTTGATTGTTGTGGCTCTTAAAGTATAATTCTGAGTTTCTGCATCATTTGGTATTAGAGTCTAGATCTGGTTGTTCAATCTTATCCTTGACTCGACACCAATTCTTGTCGTCTAAGAAAAAGCCTTTAAAACCTTCTTGCAACGCCTTAAACCAAAAATCATTAAGATTTTCTTTTTATCTTATCTATTTAATTTTTCGAATTTGTTTTTTTTTTTTAAACTTTTAAATTTTATTATAATTATTTAGTAATTAGATTGAGCAAAAGAAATAAAAAAATTAAGTATGTTACTCACCTCTTCCTAAACTATCATTTCATTGTTTGAATTTGTCAAAAAATGACCGAAAATTTGCATGAAAAGTCGACAGCTCCCTCTCTTTCGTTCTCCAAGAACAGAGAAATCTCATTGTTTCTTTTGCTTTTGAATCAAAATGGTATAGAGAATTTTTTTTGCAATGGAGGCATTTCCATCTTTGTTTTTGTTTGCATGAGAGATTTGGGTGTTAAAAAATTGAAAGATTCTTAAAACAATTCTTTTGGGCGTTGTATTTTTTGGGTTAGACTCTAAACTTTAAAAGAGAAAAGAAAAAGATGAAATCTTGAAGAAAAACAAAGAGGATTTGAAAAAAGAAGTTGGTTCTAAGAACTATTTTCCAAATTCCAATTGCCGAAATTTGGAAATTTTGATTTTCTTTTTGTTGAGAAATTTGAATTTGTCAAACCGGATTTCTAAACATGAAATTTTGTACACGTTACATATATTGTTATTGTGTTAGAAATTATGCATCCTTTAAAAATTTTGATATCACACCAGAAATATTGATACAACGTTAAAAAGCTCTTGATCCCCACAAACGGATAGGAAAAGTAAATTTTAGATATACCAAAATATCTATCCATATCCCTTATAAATTTTGGTACGCTTTAGTAAGGTTAGAAATTTTAGCATAGGCTATTGATTCCATACACGACAAAAATTGAGTTAAAAATTTTGATATTAACTTAGGGTTTTTTTAATAAAAGTTTATTTTCAATACGGTGCGTTTAACTTTTTTTGGTCTCATATTACAGTATCCAATCTCACCGTCGTAATTATTTTTTTATTAACTGCATATAAATACACTATCCATCCAAAAATACCCTTATTGGAACCTGTTGATTTGGCAATTTCTTTTTAGTGTAGATAACCCCGGCGTCCAATAAGATTAGATTTCAGCCCAATATGGTGGTTGACAAAGAAGTTTGGCGGTGGTTCAAATTGTTGAAGTTGTTGGGCTCTAGTTGGTCTGACTAATGAAGTCACGTGCAGCAACTACTCCCAATCAACAAATTACTAAATTTAAGTTACATTATTATTTCATCCAGAAATTGCATGAACCGGCTTTTGAACGTTCGTATGTGACTTCATGCACCCATTCTCAAAACATACAAACCTTATCCTCTTTAAATATCTGAACATCCACTGCTTACCACTCTCAATACATATTTTTGGAAGTTTCTAAAATTGCATCCCCTAACTCATCAATGGATATATCAAACCTTAAAAAGATTTTTTAGTTTTGGTCGTTTCACACAAACATAAATGGTTTAATTTTTTATTAAATATTAATTTAATTGGGAAATAATTAAAATATCGTAGTGCTTATACAGTGAGAATATTATCACCAGTTTTTTTTTTATCTTTATATATATGGTAAGACTTGAACTTAAAATACCATGATTTTTAAACTTTTAATGCTATCATTTCAATCAAAAGTTCATTTAATTTTTGTAAGGATAAATTTTAAAATTGTACATGAGCTTTCATCTAATTTGCAATGTTATACTTGAAGTTTGATTTTGTACAATTTTATACATAGAATTTTGATTTGATTTAATTCAATTCCACAAACCACCAACACTATTGTTGATGTAGCAGTACTGTTTTACATTTACATATTACATACATAAATAATTATTTATATCCAATATAAAATAAATAGATGTATTTATTTAAATGTATACAATTAAATCAAAATCAACATTTTATATATACATTTAAACTACGATCAAAGTTTCATGTGTATAATTACATATTGAATCAAAATTTATGTGTAATTTTGATATTTATCCATTTTTTATAAACTTTTAATAAATATATTTTTTACATAATTTTTTCACTTACATCATGAATGCGTCAGGTAAGTTTTTAAGCAATCAACTAGCACTTTAATTTAAAAACAATAACTATTTTACTAAAAGAAATTGATGTTATGAATAACAACATAAAAACTATTTCAACATAATAGTTCAACAAGATCTATTCTTATATGTTAAAGAAAATTAATCGAGTTAAATTTTAAATTTATATATAAATTTTCATCAAATGTAATATTATATAAAAAAATTTGAAAGAATATTATATAAATTTTGGTTTAATTTAATGCGTATTAAATTTTGATTTTGATTCAATTATTTATATATATATATATATATATATGAAATTATAATTTAATTTAATTATACATATTTAAAAAATTAAAATTTTCATATCATATTATATTTATATTCTTATCATATCATATTTAAGAAAAAAAATTCAATCATTATCTTGATAAAGCTAAAAAAAAATTTCAATGAAGTTTTAGTATGTTGATAAAGACGGAGGCTTTAAATACCTAGTTCAAGTCTCATATGTAATTGTGATATGTGGATTTTCAATCTCATTATTTGTGTATATAATATATGGGTTCGGTTTATTAATAATAGTAAAATTAAAAAAAACCTGAAAAATATAAGGGAATAAAATGAAAAATATATTATTTATAGGACAAAATTTTAGAGATGTAGTCTTAACTTTGTGGCTAGACTTGCAGTGTATCCCACTTAAGTTTGCTGGAGCAAGGATTTTTGAACTCAGCTCACAAACATATTCTAAACGGGTTATAAGCATAGTAGGTGTTACTGTGATAAAAAAAAATGAGATAAATTAAACAGTAAAATAGCGACACATTGTAGACTTAAAATTAAGTAAGTGGCAAGTTTTCATGGGAAAGGGGAGGGGCAATGGTAAGATCGAGATTGAGGTCGGGTAAGCAAGTACTGCTGATAGCCTCCGAAGCAGTTGCAGGACTAAAGGGTTGGCATGCAGAACTGGAGTCGTTGGATGCATTGGATTTGGTTAATATAGGAGAAAGAAGCAAACGACGATTGTTTGGGTCAATTCCCATCATCAGAAGTTTCTTTTTTAAGTGAATATTCCAGTAACTCTTCACTTCGTTGTCGGTCCTACCTGGCAATCTTCCTGCTATTAGTGACCACCTAAACATTTCACAATTAATGTGCATTATTAGTAACCCTTTTTACAGTCTAATTCATCAAAACAGTGAAGGACTTGATTAACCTAAGGTTTCGAACAAGAAAAGAAAGCAATATACCTATTTCCAAGGAGAGCATGTAGTTTGATAATAAGGTCCTCTTCATCTTCACCAAAATCGCCTCGTTTAAGGTCAGGGCGCAGGTAGTTTACCCATCTCAGTCGACAACTTTTACCACAACGAAGCAGCCCTGCTAAGTCCAAAAAAGAGTATTTTTTCATTATCTGCTTTGATAAAAATCCTCAAGACATATATATGAGAGGAAATGGTGTTAGAGAAATAGACCGGCAGCCTGAGGAAGAGAGCGCCAGCAACCTTCACCATGTTTTAGAATGTAATCCGTGAGCTTCTGGTCTTCTAGTTTAGACCAAGCTCCTTTGTTTGTGTCTTTCTTTTCACAACAAGGCTTCCTCATTTGCAATGAATTGAGGCATGCAAACGCTACAGACCAGAGTAGATGTAGCGGAGGAGAAATAAACAAGTAGTATATATATATATATATACAAGGGTTTGTGTTTGTCCCCAGCTGCCATGGCTTGACTTACGGCTACCAGCAGTTGGATTTATCACGCTTTACATGCCGTTGGGTGCACGACTCCACGTGGATTTCAAGGAAAATAAGTTAAATCCATGATATTGTTTAACCACATTCCTAGGGCTAGTTTAGCCCTACTATTAAAAAGTTTGGTTTTAGTGTTTAGCATTGTTGTGAAAAGATGCTTCTGACAGAAATTTTCGTTAAGGTAAGAGTATCTAACGATAATAGTAAAATATTAAAAAATAGATATTTATATAAAAGAGATGGGCAATATTTTTTAATATTATTTGTGGATATGGATGAATAAAATTCGATTCGATTCGAAAAAATCGAAAAAAATTTCTAATTTCGAGTTAATCAAGTCAACTCGATTTTTTTTTCAAATTTCAAGTTCTAATCGAGTTAAGTTTTCGAATTCAAATAACTCGAATAATTTGAATAAACCGAATATCAAATTGTAATATTTTACAGTTTTGCCCCAAATCCCCAAACATTTTTAATTTTCTCCCTAAACTTTTACTCTCTTCTCATCCCACCCTCAATTTACCCCAAACCCATTTCCCCCAATTTTTATTAATATTTTCCCTCCAAAATTTTACTCTCCCCATCTACTTTCCCCAAAAACCCTCAAAACATTTTAATTTCCCTCAAACTTTTACTCACTCTCACTTTCTCCTGAAACTTTTACTCTCCTCTCATTCCATCCCTCATTTACCCCAAACCCATTCCCCCCCTCAATATATTTTTGAATATTTTCCCTCCAAAATTTTACTCCCCTATTTAATTTTCCTTAAAATTTTACTCCCTAAACCCCCAAAACTTTTTACTTTTTCCCTAAAATTTTACTTTTCACCCTTTACCTCAAATAAAATAATCAAAATCATCTAAAGAAATCCCTAAACTTAAATAGTTATAATTTTATTTATATCTACTATTTATATTATTAAATTAAAATTCACATTTTGTAGTATTTATATTATTGAATTATTTAATCATATTAAATATTTATTGTTAAACTTGAATTATTAATGGTGTCATAAATATTGTGTTAAAATTTTATGTTGGTATCAATTTCATATTTTATCTTTAAAATAATTTTTATTAAAAAACCACATTTTTACATTTAATATATTTTTTAATTTCAAAATACATAGTGACAATAATTAGAAAATAATTGAAGCAACTAAGCAAGTAAACAAAGCTCACCGTATATAATAGATTAATAAATAAATTATGAGATGATGAAAGTTAATAACAAATTTGATTACAGTGAACAAATTTGATTACAGTGGGTGACAGTGGTTACAATGACCTAAAGCTATTTTTTAAAATTTAACTCGACCAAATATATTTGATTCGATTCGAATTTCATCACACTCGACTCAATTCGAAAAAATTGCAAATCGAGTTAGGATGATAAAATAGGATTTGTCAATTCAATTAACTCAAAATTTTTTCATTCGATTTGATTCGACCGAACGCTCACTTCTACTTATGGACCAAATATTATAATTATATAATTTAGAATTTCATAAACATTATTTTTAATTTTTTAAATATTTTTTATATTGTATATGTTTTTTACCATTTTACTCTATTTAATATATAAAATTAAAAAATTAAAAAGGGGACACGTGGTGCATTCTAATAGCGTCACATGGTCAATCAACACTTGTCAACACTTAGCCAACTTGGCCAACAGTCACATTATTTAATATTATTTTATAAAAATAATAGATTTTTAATAATTCACAAAAAGTTAAACCTAATTAATTAATTACTAAAATATAATATAAAAAATAATTAATTACCAAAATAATATTCCCATCACATTATTTACCAAAATGGTACAAAATAAATATTTATTTTGTACCATTTTGGAAAAATAATATTGTGTGGATACCATTTTGGTATATAAATATATATTTTGTACCGTTTTAACAAATAACTCATTTTGGTATTTAATTATTATTTTTGTATTATATTGGTAAACTTATGTATTGAACTAATTGATAATTTTTTTCAAGTTGCAGAATGGCTTCATTAATTAACTCGAAACGTCCTCACATAGCCAAATCGGTGAATGCGAAAACACACCAAGCCCTACTCGATCCGAAAGACTGACCAATATGGTAGATTCGTTGGGGGCAATTACGCCGAGTATGCCCAGCTAGCCTACACAGTCCACACAGCTTGCCGCCGTTTGTTTTCTCCATAATGTCCATTTCGTTGCAGATTCTGATGATATATGGATGACCTTTCGGATTCCTTCGCAAATCTTTGTTCGGGATAAGCTCGAAAGTCGTTGGAGGCACCTCCCATGTGGACAAGTCAGGCAGGACAGGGAACTTGTTTTCCCAAATACGTAATGTACGCTGGAGAGTGTAAACAGGGTCGATGAACTGTTCAACATTGAGCGACACTTTAGCAAAAGCTGCAACGACATGCGCACAGGGATAATGAAGTGTATCGAACCTCCTGCAATCGCAGTGTCTGTTTTGGAGATCAACCCTGTATGACCTAGGTGGGATAACAGGTCGACGCCCAATGGTCTCAATAACTTGAAATCGTTGAAACTGTCGTGAATATATTTCAACGTTCATCGTCCTCACATTCTAACGGTTTGCATCCATTGCATTCCTGACAGTTTCGACAAACACGTGTCCGGCGTTCATCTAATCGATTTGTCGTGTCCCCATTATTGGTATCAAGGTAGCCAGCCTATAGAACGTAGCGGAGAACACGGATGAAATCGAAAGATGTCGTATTCTCTTGAACATGCCGTTAATCGACTCTGCCAAGTTGATCATCATTTGACCATATCGATACCCCTCATCAAAACTTTGAGACCATTGTCACGGCTCCATGGTACCCAACCACTCGTGTAGAGGCTTGTTCGTTTGACCTTCCATGTCACGCTCAAGTCTGGTCATTCTTTGTCGAAATCGGTGTGGCTCTAGCTCGTACGCTGTAAGAATATTAAGAAAACATAAGTTACAGTCTAAAATTAAAATATTAAAAATATAATTTGAAACTTAATTTTTTTACCTATTTTCACAAGTCGTCTCTGCCAATTTGCATTCTTATATTCTCGTTGGAAGTTAGTCGCAATGTGTCAGCTGCAGTAAACCGATTTCCATGGTACACCAGTACGCCTAATAGCAGTAATAATACCCTTCCCTCTATCGGAGATGATGCAAATATTATCGTTATGAATCACATACCTCCACAGGTTTGTCAAGAAGAATTCCCAAAATTCCATGTCTTCTTTGTCAACAATAACAAATGCTATCGGGAGCACGTTTTGATTCTCGTCTTGAGCCACCGCAATCAGTAGGATCTGCGTATATTTTTCGTATATCCACGTCCCATCTACCTGGACAAATGGCTTGCAGTGAGGAAAAGCTCGAACACAGGGATCAAACGTCCAAAATATATACTAAAATTCTTCTTCTCGGTTGTATGTTGCTATCTGAGCCATAATAAGGCCGTGTCACCAACTCAATTGTAGTCTCCGGCATGTACTGTTGCATTACGGCTATCCATCATTGCAGCTCATTATATGATACATCCCAATCACCGAACAATTGTTCCATTGCCATCAGTTTCACAATCCATGCTTTTCGATATGAAACCCGATAATGGAATCGTGATTGCATGTCCACAATCAGTGTAGAACTTAACCATGTGTACAGATGATTCTGGAATCAAGTTTCAGGTGATCTTCTGACAAACGTGTTGAACTGCATGTGTGAGGCCCATCAATTTTTCTTATCTCCCACATCTACGACTTCTGCATAAATACAGCTCACACCCGCCACTTGCAACCTTCCGTCGACTTTCAGCACTCCCCGATATACAATGTCGGTTTAGACACTGCGACTTTATAGTCTATCGACACATTCATGCTATATCTCTTAATAGCAAATATGCACTCTTTCTTGGATTCAAATTTTTGACCCACAAACAACTCTTCACAATCTGCTGCTACGGCCAATTGGTAAGCAGGTACTATTTCAGGGTACTCCGCAAACTCGGCATGTGTCGCATCGGGATCTATAAGCGACATGTGTGCCCTAAGAGGATTATTGTGCATCACAATATGTCTAACTGGATTTTTGACTGGATTTTCATCGTCATTCGCCCTTTTATCGTCAATATCATTCGGGACCTCATCCACATCCGGATCACTATCAATATGGACTTCATTATCAGAAGGAATACTACTATCATATCCACCATCTTCATCTGTATCATTCTCGGGTGCAGCAGCATTAAGATCGATGTTTAGCCTGCGTACGATTGATTGACTTTCAATGTACGATACTGGAACCACCATACACGGAGTTGGATCTTCATTTCGTACAGGTTCCACATCAACTAACTTGGCAAACAATTTAACCGGTGCATTTGGGTCACTTTGATTCGAACAATAAAGAGCGATCATTGTCCCCACGTCTTCATCATCTACAAGTTCCATCTCGGTGAATTTGATGGGATTTGTCGAAGCAGGAAACTTGTAGAAAAGTTTCAAGATCCTTTCTTCTCCCACAACGTTTAAAAATTTTTGCACTAATCCTTGCTTTCATATCATCAACCGAGACATTTCGACGAAATCTCATTCCTATTTGTTGCCTACAATCAAATATACATCTAACTGATGTTCTCAAAATTACTCCATCAAAATAAATGCATACAAAAAATTGATTATCCATCTTCAATAAATCTGTTAAAAATTAAATAAAATTTTAATAAATAAAATACGAATTTAAAAAGATATCATACTGAAATAAATTTAAAAATAAACGCATTACCTTTCTCTTCTTCTTTCTTTCGTCTCCTTCTTTCTTTCTTTCTTTCCCGTTTATTTGCTCCCCCCCTCCTATTTTATAACAAATTATAAACCTAACTCTAATCCCCCAACCACCCTTATTTACTTTTACAATCAAAATAAAATAAACACACATACACGACACAATATGGTGCTGCCAAGTGGCAAAACACCCTTTCGTGTCGTCACTTGAAGTTCCTCCTTTAGTGTCGTCACTTTGTGTCCCTCCATTAGGGTGTCAGCTTTTTTTCGTATTTTTCTCGTGTACAAAAAAACTCTTAGTGCCGTCACTTCAAGTTCCTCCACCAATGAAATAATATTTTTTTATTTTTAAATATATAAAAATAATAAAAAAATAAAACAAAAATTTGTGTCAGAAAAACCCTTTAGTGCCGCCACTTAGAATCCCTCCACCTAACTAAACATACCTTTTTAGTAAATAATAATTTTGGGGTACCATTTTGGTTATTAATTATTTTTTTTATAATATTTGGATAAAAAACCTAATAAAATTACATGCAACTTGTGTGACATTAAAAACTAGTGTATATATATAAAAGCATGAAGCTATTATTTGTTTATCATTATATTACTAAATTGATATTAAAAAATAATTTTTTAATATATTTCTAATTATTATTAGATAATAAAAAAGTTGTATTAATTAACTATTAACTCATTGAATATATTGTACCAAAAAATATTTAGTGAATATAATTGGATAAGTTATTATCACTTAATTAGACTTTGTATCCTGTTGATCGACTCTTAGTTTGGTTGGCATCGATATTATTATCTGTACAGGAGGATGTGAATTTGAGCGCGTTAAAATATGTTTATCCTCCTATTTAAGGGTCGGAAGAGGTTATGGGTTGTTATAAACATTATATCAAAAAAATTGACTTTGAGTGCATTATCCATTAGGGCCGAAAAACACTTATTTATATTAACTATTTAAAATGTATATAAAAATTAAATTAATTTATAATTTATATATCATTATATTAAATTATTTAAATATCATTTATTATGATATTACAAATTTTAAATCTTATTTATTATTATATTTAATTTTTTAAAAATATTTTATATATCATCAATTTTACAAATAATTTATATCAATTACTTAAAATTATTTAAAATTTATACTTCATGTATAATTATATTAAATTATTAAAATTTTCATATAACTTAACTAATTTTTAATTTCTTCTATCATGTCTAAAAATGATATTTTAACTTTCAACCATAATTTTTTGGAGCAATATAAAAAATTAAAAATTAACAAACACAGTTTTTTTTCATAGCACTTCTAAAAAGCATTTTCAAACCTCAACAACAATGACGAACTAGCCATTTGTATCTATATTTAATTAAACTTATTTTTTAAAATTGATTATCATTTAATTAGTGCTATACTTATATAAAAATTAAACTAAGATTTATCACTATACAAAAGTGAATTAGTAATATTTTCATTCAAAATATTATTTATAGAATAATTGAAAAAAAATACTTTTAATATTATTTAATAGGTTTTATTTTCGTCATTAATAAAAATATTTTATATAATATTTATTTATCGCTTTTAATAATATAAGAGAAAAAAAATGATTTTTATAACTTTTTTTAAATAGAGAAAATAGGGGACAAAGTGAGAAAATCGAAACATTTTTATATGTATTTTCACGTACTTCAATTTTGTTTCATTTTTTTTTCACTTAATTTGTCGTTATTGTTATTTTTCAAAAAAATTAAAAATAAATATATAAAATCACATGCAATATATTATATTAAAAATTTTAAAAAAATGAAAACAACTTACCTATAATCAATTAAAAATTACCGACAAAATTAGAAACATATATCAATGCAACCGATGATTAAGGGCCTAAAGGAGTACAGGTAAACTAAATGGAAATTAACATCTAAAACTTAATATTGAAAATTACATGTAGAGTAATTGAGTGGTGACTAATGAGATGATTGACATGCTAACATGATAATAGGGGCGAAGATAAAATATTTTTAGGGTCTGAATTAAATTATAATTTTTACGATAATAAAAATATAATTTTAATATTTGTATGGTTTATATTTTTATAATTTTTAAAAGATTAAATCAAAATTTTATAAATGTTAAGTTTATTAATTTAAAATTTTAAAAAATCTAAATAAAATTTTTTCCCTTAGATACGCAAATAACATGCAGCAGTGCTATCCTTGTACTCCGAGTACCTCCTCGATACACTTTAAGTATAACGATTACCTCTAACTTTTAGTTAGCTCTCGCAAAACTTGAATAGCATGCATTTCATTTTTCAGTGATGATGTGCTAATTGAATTGTTCTAATAAAGTTAGCTCTCGCAAATATTTTCTAAATAAGTTTTTATTTAGGTTAATCTTAATTCAATTAAATCAAATAAGTTTTTTTTATCTTTTTTATATGTATTATAAAAGTTGAGCCTTTCAGATGATCTTAACTTCATTTTGATTAAGAGAATTCATCAACTGTTGTCACGAATCGATATTGAAGCATTTGACACATACCTAAAAAAGATAGTAGGATGTTGATAGTTTAATAAAATTGATACATGAGAGAAATCACGATTTGCGATTGTTCGAGGTAGAGGGAAAGGGTTTAATTTATGTAGCTAGTCTATTTATTTTCTGTCATAAAAAAAAAAAAAAAAAGTTGAGTCATATTTTAAAAAAGAATTGAATTTAAGTAGTACGATTGTGAACGTAGGTAGCTAGATTTCTATTTCCGAGACCATTGATTTTCGAAACAAGTTTCTTGGCCTGAAGGAAAACAATGGGCATGGAATATTTGAGGAAGGGAAGGAAATTAAGTTGACTGTTAGCTTATGGGTTATACGTATGGGGGATTCTTGTTCTGACTTATGTCCTTAGACGTATTCATACGTCTATATGTGATTTGTTGATAACTTAAAGTTCCACTGACATATTTGCATATGGTTTCTACATCTTTAATAAAAGTGAGAAGATCGAGATGCATGCTTTACCTGCCAATGAATTCCCCGGTAGCTGTGTTGGTGAATGCAGCAATGACCGGTCAGTAGTGGCAAGCCGCTCGTACGTACGCATTTTATATGCTTCCCCACGTACATTAATTAAACAAAGTATAGAAGAACCACGATGATCTTCTTTTTAGGTTAAATGCGAACCATGTTTCAACCTGTTCTTTAAATATTCAATACACGAGCTGAACTATTCTGCAGTTGACCATGGAAAACTTGCTTTCCTTTTTCCTTTATTTTAAGACTATCCATTCACTTAAAATTCTTCTTTCACGATATAATTATCTTTAAAAAATAAAATTTTCACTCATTGTATCCCAAAGTAGTTGGACGAGCGGAAGCTATAAACAAAACCTTCCTATAAGATCCTCACCGAAATGGTCCATGAGGAGTTGAACTTATGGTATGAAGCACTTCCATTAGCATTGGCATGAGGTGCATAATGGTATTTTACGTAGGAGTGGGGTCCGCCGTATTGATGTCAAAAAATAAAAATTTGATTCAGGGTGCATAATGCTAATTTTTTAATTTTAATGAATATTTTTTATTTTTAAATATTTTATAATTTTTAAATTATATTTTGAGAGGCATATAAGATAACAGTATCATGTAAACAAAAAATACACGTGAAGTATCACTTGAGTTACCATGCCAACATCTTAAAAAAATAGTGTTTTAATATGTTAAAAAGTGATTTTACTCTCTTAAAAAGTTGACAAAAATATAAATGTTTGATTTTTTTCAATATGCTAATGTGAATACATGATAGTATCAGTTCATACTTTTTTAACTCTTTAACAAGGTACATACTTTACATACACAAATACTCAAATCCGAGTCTCTTAAATTCAACTCGTTGAATTCATTTAGGTTATAAGACAGGGGAAAGTCAAATTTTGTTGGTCACATTTACTGCTGAAAAAAAAGGATAACTACTAAAATAAAGCTGACTTAGGGATTTAATTAATTAGTACAATGCCAATGGAAAAGCAAAATGAGAAGCCTCAAATTGTGTTTGATAAAGATTGAAAAGTTAGAAGATAGACACCCATTGCCATACTCATAGCGAGGGCACCACGTCCTATTTTTTTCGGTAATTAACTATGACCCTTCAATGACCTTTTCTTTTCTTTTTTTGAAATTTGGGATAAATATCAAAATTATATATGAACTATGATTTAATGTGCAATTGTATATATGAATTTTGATTTTATGTAATTTTACACATGAAATTTTGATTTGATTCAATTTTTGTAAATTATTAACACAATTATTAATTTAACATCATTTTATGTTTATATATTGCATACATGAATAATTATATTTATCCCATATAAAAATAAATTGATGTATTTATTTCTTTAAATGGGTATGATTAAATCAAAATTAAAGTTTCAAGTATATATTTGAACCACAATTAGAGTTTCATGTGTATAATTCCACTAAATTAAAGTTTATGTATACAATTGCACACTAGATCAAAGTTCATATATAATTTTGAGATTTATCAACACACGTGCGTTTAGGTGTTTGTTAGTCGGGTTTGGATTGAGCCCAACTAAAATTTTTGGTCCATTTGTTAGGTTTGAACTCGATTTGGTCTGAAAAATGAGTTTAGATTTTTGTCTAAGTTTCGCCCAAATAAAAATGTTAAAACTTGGGTTCAGCCCAATCGTATTAAAAAATTTATATTATTTTTTTACATTATTTTTAAAAAAAGATATGATACATCAAAAATACTAAAAATATTAAAATAAATGTTTCTCAACAAATTAAAAAATCTATATACATAACTAAGTGCAACTTAACAAACAAATACCTCTAAAATAGTAATAAAATTAATAATAAAATAAGAGTTACACAATATCCAAACAATAACAACAAAATAGTAGCAACATAATAGTAAAATGAAAGCAAAATAGTGAGAAAACAACAAGAAAATAACAACAAAACAGTAAAAAAAAAACAACACTATTTTTTATTTTTGCAAATTCGAGCCGAACTTGAGCTAAAAAAGCCTTACCCTAGGTCTAACTCATTTTCTAAACAGGTTTTATTTTTTTTTTAATCAAGTCCATTTTTCAAACTTATACTTTTACCCTAATCCTCTCACTTTTTGGACAAACTTTCAAATCAAGATAGACAAATATATTTTCGCCTCATTCTACTATAAGAATAATGTGTACTAACTATCACGTAACCAAAATAAATTTGCATAACGCTAAAAATATATTATTTAATATTTGAGTTGATTCAATTCCATCTAACTAAAATTAATATTTTGATAAAAATATTTAATTTTAATTTTAATTAAAATATATACATATTATGTAAAAAAAAGTAAATATTTTGTTACTTTTAATTAGTAAAACAAATTGTTGAAATACTGATGGAATTATATATTTTCTTGCTTACAATATATAAAAATTATAATATATAAAATACTGATGAACGATATGTTTATTTATAGTTAATGTAAAAATAACAGTGACAGTAAAATTAAATATTGTAACGATACTATAGCGTGAGATAATATACTGTTCATCGAAACACACAAATACACAATCAATCAACTTCTTTTTTTCTAAAAATGGAAATCAAACCAAGTGGAATGAGAAAACAAGGAAATCGACCAACTTTTTTTTTTCGATTTCGTCGGTTATAAATTTTTATATACATAAACCACTTTAACTTGGTTTTCTTTTTCTTACAAACTGTATAAAGTAATTATACAGCACCTAAAAACAACACATTTAATATTTAATTATTATTTTATGAACTTAGAGATTAGGTTTTAATTTTAATTTTTTTAATTTTAATGATTTAATTTAAATTTAATTTTATTAATATTATCTTTATAAAATATTTAATCTGAGTTGGGTTTATTTTTTATTTAGTTTGGATCGTGAATTAAGTTTAATTTTCGCTTGATTTGGATTTGGTTAGTAATAATATATTGGTTTTGGATTTAAATATATATTATATTAAATAAGTATTTAAAGTCAGTTAATTTAATTAAAATAATTTTTTTAATATACTGATGTGATTATATGATAGTATATGTTTATATTTTTTTAATCTTTTGATAACGCACTTATATCTTGCACACACAGGTACTAAAACCTGAAATCCCTGAGATGAACATCTTCTTTTCTACTAGCTTCACTTATTGAATTTAAAATTTAAAATAAAAATTAAATCAATTACATTAAATTAATCTATTTTCAAAATTAACGAAATCGTTCAAACCGAACTAAAAATTTTGAATTGGTTGGATTCGGTGGATTTCCACCGTTTTTTTGCACAACCTTGATTTTATGGAATGTTCAAAATGGTAGATCAGTGGACTTGTAGACGGATAGTTGAGTGAGTGGATATGGGCCTGATTGAGACCTGCCAGCTAAAAGATAAAGTAAATTCAATTGGATTTGAAATTTTTTTTGAGGTAATTCAATCGAGTTGTTTGAGTTATTTAAATTATTTGAATAAATTATAATAAGTATTTCAAGTTTGATTTAAGTTAAATTTTATAATTCGAATAATATATTAGTGTAAATACCTCTTTGATTCTTGTCAATTTTGAAAATGAATAAATTGGTCTTTCTCATTAAAAATTAGAAAAAAATCAATTTTTTTTTAAAATTTCAAATATTTATAAAAATTTTAAAAATTTATATATATTTAAAAATATATATAAAAAATTCCAAAAAAGTTCTAAAGAATATATAAAGAAAATTAAACATTTAAAATTTTTCTAAAATAATAATTTTGAGATCTAAATAAATTAATTAATTATTCAAGTTGATCATGCTAAAGAATTTATTTTTTTTAATTTCTTTAAAAAAAATTCAAGTATACATGGTTTCAAATTTATGTGCTCTAATATAGAATTAGTTATATTGTAACAAGATTTTAATTTAGCCCGAATAATTTCACTCGATTTGATTCAACTCGAATTTCATTTCACCTGACTCAATTCGAAAAAATTTCAAATTAAGTTAGGATGATAAATAAGACTCACCAACTCGATTAACTCAAAATCTTTTTCATTCGATTCGATCGAACGCTCACCCCTAATCATACTCGAATGGCTTCCATGGTTACAGATGAAGGCTCTTAGGATTGGGATCGACATGTTTAACCATAGGATCCTTCACTGTATGGCAATTAGAATTGCAGCAACGATGACCTGCCAGAGAATGTGTAACTCTTTCAGATAAGAGTAGAGAATTAATTTGTTGATGCTAAACTATCACAATTCGATAGCTAAAATAAGGTGATGACGATTGAAGTGTAGACCAAATCACTTTTTTAAGACAATGCAGACCCCTCTCAATGATAATAACCGGTGCGTAGAAGTTTTATTGTAACCCATTGTAGCTAACTTAAACAAGTTAAAGGTAGAAGGTCCACTAAAATAACGCTGTCTTCACCCAATTAAAGTAGAACTGTTACTAGTTGATGTAAGGGAAGTTTACAGCAAGGATATGTATTATTTGCTGACATTATTATACGTGGATATATGGGACATTCCTACAAATTATGCCTAGTTTGATAAGTTATACATGGTCACTGTATCACATATGTATAGATGGATATGTAATCAAGTGGCTGGTCTGAGATATAGGGGGATGTAGTTTGTTTTGTCAGGTGGGGCACTCCAGACCGAGAATGCACTTGAACACCTCATCCATTTTGCTGTCATATCAGGGAAATGTCGATCGATCACATCCTTCAAGGTCTCTGTCTTGTTAACCCATTCAAGCCCTTTCTCTGTGTAGGTTTTGGGGTTGAAATTCGTGGTGAAAAATCGATCAGCTTCCAGCCTCTTGAACATCAGTCTAGTTAGCATTCAAAACCGAACATCCCCAAAATGGAAAAATAAAGAGTGATTTGAGTTGATTTAACCTTGATGCAATGAGTAGGAAGATGAAGAAGGCAGTCTCACTGATGGCGAACCCCTTGATCTTTTTCTCCGCATGCAGGCCAACAAGCAGGTCCAGCTTCTCAACATCTTCGCCGTAAACCTCACTGAGAGCTTCGATGACTTCACAATCGTCTGTTAAATCTTCCCATTTGCTAATCGGAATCATCAGCAAGTTCCTTCGGAACTCATTGTATCGAGCAACTCCCCTTTCCCTGTCTCTGTAAACTAGACAACCAAAAACAACGCTGAATCACAAAACATCACAACAACTTTGTAAACATGTCACTAAGAATTAATAAAAGGAATTACTGTCAAGAGCAGCCATATCAACTGAATCTGGGACTTCTTCCCCATTGATGTCATGAGGAATAAGGTTCCTCATCCATGATGGATAGTTCCATAAAGTGACTGCCCCACTTGCCTGATGACCCATTGATACCAACATCTGTTCCATGCCAATTTTTGACATTCTTCTTTCGCCTTCTTTTCCAGCCATTTCTGTCATAGGCACCCTAATATTCATGCAATCATATGAATTAATTAAGTCTGTAGAGTTGTAGAAACATATGGAGCAAAGAAAGGAAATGGGAAACATTACTTTTGTGATACAGGAGGGCATTCATAGTTTGGATTAGTAGAGTTGGTGATGTCCCTAAGGATCACTTTGTCAGGTAGAAGTGAATGCAATTTGTAAACACTAGAAAACTCTTCTGTGAGTGAGTATGGAACTCCATGATCATTAGGCTTCCTAATACCAACCAATCCACTTAGTACAGGTCCACAAATATTCCCAAACAAATCCTTAAATTTCTTCCCAAGTAAACCATACCTGTATAAAACATTTATATTGTCAAATAATGGAAAAAACTTTTAGCATTTCTTAGCAACTTAAGGACTTAAAAAGTAAATATTACCAGTTGACCCTCATCCCAGCAAGAAGAGTGTCGGTCTTGAGGAGCTCTACTGTCCAATCAATTGTGTGGATTTTAGCAATAACAGCTGAGGTCACCAGTCTGGCATGTCGATAAAGCTTCTCATCATCAAGATCAGGGTAATGTTCCTTAACAAGACAAACCAAACAGACCATTAATTCTCAGCATTTTCATTCCCTTTATTATTAAGAAGATAATTAAAATTTATGTACAAGAAATAAGGCTTACTTTGAGCATATCACAGAGAGCATTATGCTCTAGGACGAATAAGGCTTGTAGGAGGGAAAAGCCAGCCCAGCAGTTCCTTACATCGCCTGAAATAGGAATCCATTTCTCATCATGCTCAAGCAGCCCATCTCCTCCTATTCTTAGCTTTCCTTCTTTGAATTCTCTTACTCTTCTCATCCCTTCCTCATTGTTCCCATATATGACACTTCCATCCCTATACATGTTTAAGGAAAGTAAAACAATAGCTATTGCTGTCAAAAGAGGCGACTGCAATCGATCACTTACCACCAAGGAGTCCTTGCATTGAGAAAGCCAAACTTCATATCAGGCTCCCCTGTGGAGATCCTCTTGGTCTTAAAGAACTTGAAGGACTTCAAAGGACAAGCGCTTGCAATTTCGTGTGGAGCCCTGAGTTCCATCTGCCATTACCGGCACAAATTTGAGATCCTTGGTTGGTTTTATCATATATTGGAGCTTGGCTAGTTGAGTAGAGAGCAAGGTTTAAAGGCAGGATGAATTGATTAACCTGTTGAGTGACCTCTAAATGATCGATCCAATCATGGATCATGAATTGAGTCCAAGAGGTGGCTATCATGTTGAATTGTTCCCCTATATCTATGAATTTTTTCCTTGCCAATAGCTTTGTGGCTACAACTGATGGGTGAGGATCCATCAACTGCATATGTCAACCTTATTAGTTTAATTTCCAAAGAGATACATCATTAAAACCAAAAACACAGTGGAATTTTATGTTATGATCACATTATTTATTTATTTACTTATTTTAATTATCAGTACCACAACAATAGGGTGAAAGAAGAAACTTGTGTGAAAAATATTTATTGAATCAACATTAGGTGAACGGGAAAAAATTTTGTATACAAATATTTGATGCGTTGTTGGTGCATGTGCGTAAGTCTCATATACCGTCAATGAATAATAATATGATAAACTATCATTAAATTAAACAAAAAAATATAAAAAAACTTATTGATATTTTTGAAAATTATTTTCAATATTGAAAATAAACAAAATATATGTCACTTTATTGAGTTTGTGAAGTTTTTAGAATGAGAGTAATAAATAATTATTTGTACATTAAATATAATAAAAGTACGTACCGCATAGTTTGAAGAAGAGAGAGGCATGTTGCGGCCGAAAAAGGTTCCCCGGCTGCCAATTACATGGTTACTAGGATGGTTGCACTTTCCATCAGCAGTCCTATAACAGAACTCTTCCGTATCATATGTCTGACCAGTGGCACTGCCGCTCTTGCTTCGTGATCCCACCTCCAATAGGTTGTAACGTTGGTGCAAGTGCCTTCTAATTCCCATGTAACACAGCCCTATGAACACTGGTAGCCTATGCCACGCCCCAAACTTGTCCACAATGTGTATCACCTAAGTTTTCAGTCTTCGCCAAATTAGTATTTCATTAGAAAAAAAAGGGTTATTGTAAATTATTAGACAAAGAAAAGCGGGGTTTAATTTGCTCCACTAACATAGAACAGTAAAGTATCAAAGAGAGTCATCTTGGCAACAAGATGATGAAGCTGAGGATGAACATAGGATGAACTGATCCCCATTATTTTTACTTCTTTTTGGTATATAATTTCAAATGAAAGACGATACCTTTTTATAAATGATGATGATGATGGTGATGAGCTAAAGACATAGACGAGTGCAATAATAAATATGGATGGTTTGCAGTTGCAGCAACTAGCCAATGGATAAAACCTCTGTAATCAGAAACGATGACAGAAATCAAATTTACTTGATTTTATTTAATGAATTTTAATTTTGATTTTTATCATTTATTTTTGCACTATCATCTTGATGATGTGAAAATATCGTTCACTTTTAAGTGTAAAAAAATGGTTAGAGAAGAGAAGTAAATCTTTAAAGTTTTACATTCTTAATATTTGAATCAATATTTTTTTAAATCTAATCAATAGACGAACCAGTCAAATTATTAATACGTCGATCCAATCAAAAGAATTCGGTTCAATCGATTTATATCGATTTTTAATTTAACGGATTCGAAATTATTCTCCAAACAAATATTACGATCAATTCTCAATTCGATCTGATACATTAGAAGATGTTGAAAGAGTTAAAAGTATGGGGGTAAGTTGGCTCTTTCAAAAACGTTATTGAAGGCTAGGACAACAAAATGCATATAATCCATCGGTCCCAAAGCTAATAGGTATTGCAGATTAAAGACGACTTTCCGGTAATAGCTGATTTATTTACATTTGTCGTTTCCAAAGCCACTTGGGGTCTGATATCCATAGTAAAAGCTCCTTCTAGTTTCTATCTAGCTGCCCTACCCTGCCATGATATTATACTAGTATACTTTCCCCAGCTTCTTCTGGGGAAATTCTTTTATATTTTTTCCTTAAAATTTTACCATAAATATTAAATATCAATAAGAAAATATTAATAAAATTCATTCAAACATTTTTTTTATCATTTGTAATGCATATACATATATAATTTGTTTTTAATAATTTGCTATCCTCAATTCATTTCCATTAAACATGCAATTATTAAAAAATCCTAAAATTTTTTTCAAGTCTTTTGCTTCTCCCCTTTTTGTTTTTACCTAGCGACGGTATTAGCCTTCGGATTAGTTATCGCTCGCCTTTTTCTCATGTCCGTCAATCCTCTTTTTAATTTTTTTTTCTTATTCACTTCATGCGTCTTCTTTCTTTTCAATTTGCAGATCTATTTTATATGTATCTTTGTTGTCTTCACAAATTGTGATGGACAGGTGACGGTACCTATCATCATTAAAACATCACCGACCACCGACAGTTTCTTTTCGAAATTGGGTATCTCTTTGTTGACTTCTGAATTTATTTCTGTTTTGAGAGTATTTCAAAATAATAATTAATTTCATGAGTCGGATTGTACTTATGTTGTCTTAAGTTTTATATATTTTTTGTTTGTTTTTTCATTTTTTAATAAGTCTTCACTTTTAAAAGCTTTTTTTGTGAGAAAAAACCTCAAAGAGCTAGGTTACATGGTGGAAATTCGCTTTTAAAAGTTTTTATCTATTCTTGTAGTACGCTTTTTAGTCTTACTCTTGTAGTATGCTTTTTAGTCTTACTTTTGCGAGTGATTTTAAGATTGGTTTTGTCGCCATCCTCTCTAGTTTGGTGGATGCTCGATTTTTTATCGATTTATGCCCACTACTTTAGACCATTTGGGGTTGATTTGTATTAAGTGCTTGCAATAACTCCTGATATGCTGTGCTTGAGTTGTAACAGAGCCAATTGTCAACATGCCACAATGTTCTATTGATGCTGAAGCTAAAGCTTTTATTGTGTTAATGGAGTTTGTCCTTCAATACGTACAATGGGTGTTTGTTATTTTTTCCCTTCGAATTGTATCGTCTCATTCATTGAATGAATTAATGAAAAAACATGCAATCATTTATTATGATGGAATTAAATTAAGTTAACAACAATTTTTTATTAAAAAATCAAACTTTTATTAAATAAAATGATTAATAATTATGTTAGACATAAATTGTTTTAGATTAAATAATGGTTATGATCTCTCTATTATTTTTAAATTTAGAATTTAGTATCTATTCTTTACTTTGAAATAATTTGGTTCCTAATGTCATTAGTTAGTTGAAATAGTCTATACCCTTAATTATTCTAGTCAAAACATGTGGAGTTCGATTTCTTTTCTTAAAAACATTCATTCCAACTTCATGCAAAAATATATAAATTGTGTTACAAAGGTGTTTTAAGAGAGATTCGCATAATCATTGTAATTGATATGATTAAGGATTCTAATTATTTGGACTAACTAATGTCATTATAAAAGTAAATGATCAAATTATGTCAAATTAAAATATAATAATTAAATCTCAAATGTGAGCATAATAGAGAGATCGAAACTGCAATTTTATCATGACTAGAAAAAGAGTTGTGTAGTTAGTAGTCCAAATATTTAGCACCCTTCATATTTTTGGTAGCGAACAAATTTTTTTTAGTAACATTTATTCTATTTCATTATGTTAAAATATTTTTTATTAGAATAGTCTCTCTAAAAAATTTAATATAAAGTATTGTAATCAAAATAGCTAAGGATGTTAATTATTTTGACTAACTAATGTCACTGTAAAATTTGATAACTAAATTATGTCAAATTAAAATATAAAAACTAAATCTCAAATGCTATTATAGTAGAGGGATCAAAACTGAAATTTTACCGTTATAATTATAATGGAAAGAAATAAACTGATTGGACGCGTGTCACGAGGAAGGCCCCCATTTTATATATACAATAGCATTTAAAATAATTAATTGTCATTGAAATTATAAACCTATAAAGAGTTAGGTAAATTACATGAGTGAATTACCAAAAAAAAGCCATTTTTAAATAAAAATTATGGAAATGGCCCACATTGGTTAAAATTGACGAAAAAGGATTTATTTTACTAAAACGCGTTTAGCTGTTGTTGTTTTCAAGGGATATTAAAAAAAATGCGTTCAGTTCAGCGCTTTTTTCCACTTTGACCAATAAATCGCTTCCAGCTTAGTCCGCAAAGAAAAAACATGTCCAACTCAACGTGTTTTTTGTTGTGTTTTTTAGGGGTTTCATAGATTTTAATTATTTAATTAGGGTTTTAGTGTTTATAATTAGGGTATTAGATTTTATTAGTTTGTAAATGTTTATTAACTAGGGTTTTAGGGTTTGTTAAATTAGGGTTTAGGATTTTATTATTATGGTTTAGGGTTTTCATTGTTTAAAATTTTAACGTGATAATTGTTATAATAGAATTCGATATTTAAAATATTCATATTTACACCAATCGAATATTATTTTTGATTAAAAATCGAAACTCGAAGAATTGAAAGAATAATTTTGACGAGTTCTGAAAAAATATCTCAAGATTCTCTGGATATCTGAAACATTATATAAATAATTTTGATTCTATGCAATTTTATATATAAAAAATTAATTTAATTCATTTTTTTGGTGAATAATTTAAATAAAAATAATTATATAAATATCTAATACAAAAATAAATTTATGTATTTATTCCTTCAAATGTGTACAATTTAATCAAAATTAAAGTTTCATGTATACATTAGAACCACAATCAAAGTTTTCTATGTATAATTGCACCAAATCAAAATTCATATATCAAATTATACACATCAAAACAAAATTCATGTGTAGTTTTGAGGTTTATCCCTAAGTAATAAAATGGACGTAACAAAATAAATTATCATGAAATTACGATGGCATGTGTTACGTTGATGTAGATTATAAAATAATGTGAATTTTTGAAAATGGTATACAGATAAACTTAATCTTTAATGTTTATAATTTGATTGTTATTTGCTTTTAAGTTAAATTTGATCTTCAATTTTTTAAAAAGGATCAAATTTGACAATTAACATTTCAAAAAAGTTGAATTGTTGTTTTTTAACGAAAATATTGATTAAAACGTTAAATCTTTAAATATGGGAGTCTGCATGGCAATTTGCGTATATTTCATGCTAATTTTAAAATTTTTATGAATATTTTTTTTAAATATTTTATAATTTTTAAATTATATTTTGAGAGGCATATAAGATAACAGTATCATGTAAACATGAAATACATGTGAAGTGCCACTTGAGTTACCATGCTAACATCATTAAAAAGATAGTGTTTTAATATGTTAAAAAGTGATTTTACTCTCTTAAAAAGTTAAATCAAATTGACAAAAATATAAATGTTTGAATTATTTATTTTATTTATTTTTAATATACTAATGTGATTACATGATAGTATCTATTCATACTTTTTAATCCTTTAATAAGGCATATACTTTACACATACAAATACTCAAACCCGGGTTTTCTAGATTGAACTCGTTGAATTCATTTATTTAAGTTAGTCAAATTTTATTGGTCACATTTACTGCTGAAAAAAATGGATAACTACTAAAATAAAGCTGACTTAGGGATTTAATTAATTAGTACAATGCCAATGGAAAAGCAAAATGAGAAGCATTAAATTGTGTTTGATAAAGGTTGAAAAGTTAGAAGATAGACACCCATTGCCATACTCATAGCGAGGGCAACCACGTCCTCTTTTTTTTTTCGGTAATTAACTATGACCCTTCAATTACTTTTTCTTTTCTTCTTTTGAAATTTGAGATAAATGTTAAAATTATATGTGAATTATGATTTAATGTGTAATTATATATATGAATTTTGATTTTGTGTAATTTTATACATGAAATTTTGATTTGATCTAATTCTTGTAAATTATTAACACAATTATTGATATAACATCATTTTATGTTTATATAATGCATACATAAATAATTATATTTATTCAATATTAAAATAAATTAATGTATTTATTTTTTTAAATGGGCATGATTAAATCAAAATTAAAGTTTCAAGTATACATTTGAACCACAATCAGAATTTCATGTGTATAATTGCACCAGATCAAAGTTAATGTATAATTTTGAGATTTATCAGCACATGTGCGTTTAGGTGTTTATTGGCGGGGTTTGGATTGAGCCCAATTAAAATTTTAGGTCCATTTTCTAGATTTGAACTCGATTTGATCTGAAAAATAAGTTTAGATTTTTGTCTAAGTTCTGCCCAGATAAAAATGTTAAAACCTGAGTTTGGCACAATCGTATTAAAAAAATTTATATTATTTTTTATATAATTTTTTAAAAAAAGATATGATACATAAAAAATACTAAAAACATTAAAATAAATGTTTCCCAACAATTAAAAATAAATTAAAAAAATCTATATGCATAACTAAGATAGGTGCAACTTAACAAGTAAATATCTCTAAAATAGTAATAAAATTAACAATAAAATAAGAGTTATACAATATCTAAACAATAATAACAAAATAGTAACAATGTAATAATGAAATGGAAGCAAAATAGTGAGTAAACAATAATGAAATAGTAAAAAAAAAGCAAAAAAACAACACTATTTTTTATTTTTGCAAATTCGAGTCGAACTTGAATAAAAAAAATCTTACCTTAAACTTATATATTTTTAATCAAATTCATTTTTTAAACTTATACTTTTACTCTAACCCTACCACTTTTCAAATAAACTTTCAAATCAAGAAGGACAAGTATATTTTCGCCCCATCCTACTATAGGAATAATGTGTACTAACTATCACATAATCAAAATAAATTTGCATAACGCTAATAATATATATAATATTAATTTTAGTTAAAATATATACATATTATGTAAAAAAAAAACTATGGAATAATATATTTTCTTGCTTACAAATATATATAAATTATAATAGAAAAGCAATAATAATACTTATAACCGAAGTCTCTAGAAAAGAAAAAAAAATTGTCTTACGTGGATGGACTAACATTTAATATATGTACAGGTTAAATTTTTATCCTGTGACCTATTATGCATTCAATCTTATACTAGTTTTCTTTAAAAAATAATTATTATATGTAAATTATATCAACCATATGAATTAAGATATTTTAATTGAAACAATCCTATGAATAAATATGTTTTAAAATAGAATAAGATCTCTGCAAATACGTGAATATATATGTATATATATTGGTGGAATTAGAAATTTTTTTGTTGGTCGAAATTAAATTGTATATTTATACAATAGTAAAAATGTAATTTTATTATTTTAGTAGATTATATCTTTATAATTTTTAAAAGATTAAATTAAATTTTTATTATTTTAAGGGATTAAAGTGTAATTTTATTATTACTAATTTAAAATTTTATAAATTATAAAATATTTAAATAAAAAAATTTTGATTGCCCTCCTTACCCCCTTGTTCTATCAAGATATATATATATATATGTGCAATGCTATTGCCTTATAATATAACAACTAATTGTATGGCCCTATAAATAAGTTATAATATAGGAGTTTTGTTGTATATTATGTTTCAAGTTAATTATGACATAAAATTTAAGAATCGCAATAGAGTGGGATGGAACGGTATTTAAAATGAGTAGAATCTTTTTAAGTATTTGGATTAAATTCAAATTTTAGAGTCGACATTAATTGGAGGGTTTTATCCAAAAATTACTTTTAACCCAAATAAGGCTAGACTCATATCATAAAAAATCAGCTAGATAGCAAAAATATTATGACAATAATACATGTTTTATCAATCAATTTATCGAAAAGACTGTCAGCAATTGAAGGGCTTTTTAAGAATTCAAGCAATAATTTGATTTGTGGTTTTGCGAGATACGAGGAAGAAATCATCGTGTTCCAGGTTAAATTAGAACAATTTTAGAGAGACTGATTCAAACCTCGAATAAGAGTTAATGGAAAATTAAAGTTGAAATGTGTCGTTAATACATGTCACATGAAATGATGAGCTCAAATAGGGTCAGACTCATACCATAAAAGGAAAAAATTAACCGGATAGCAAAAATATTATGATAATAGTACCTGTTTTAAATTAACTTGGATAGACCAGCTAACTTAATGGGAAGATTGACAATTGGAGGGCTTCTTAAGAACTCTGGTGGTAAGTGAATTTGTGGTTTTGCAAGATACAGGAGAGAAACCACCGTGTTTGAGGCTGAAGTTAGAGCAATTCTAGAGGGATAGATTTAGGGTTGGGAGAGGGGTTAATGGAAAATTAAAGTTAAAATGCGTTGTTAACACATGACACGTGGTGTTTGTAGGAAGGGTTTGGGAGAGGTTGGAGAAATACAGTCCATGGGATGGACAAGTAGCATTAAGGCACGTTAATCGCGAACAAAACTAGTAAGCTGATCATCATGCTAGAATGGGCGGAGAGGTCCCAGGGAGCTTTTATATATTGTAGGTCGATGGGGAGTTTATGGACGTGCTCTTTGTTTCTCATTCTGAATATATATGAAAATTTTGAGTCCTAAACTATATTTTAAAATATATTTAAAGTTGATTTCGTTTTTTAAATTAAGTTTTAAATATGGTTTTTGTCATTAATAATAATAAAGAGTAAATTATACAAATAGTCATTCAATTATAAAAAAATTATTTTAGACATCCAAAATAAAAATTTTGTAATTTAAACACCTACGTTACATAATTTAGTCATTTTGGTCACTCCCATTAAAATCACAAACGACAAGTTGATATGACAGTTAAAAATTGGTATAATAACAAATTTAACCCTAAATATTAATATAATTATTTTATTTAATATTAATATAAAATTTAAATTTATTCTTATTATTATTATTTTAAAACAGTTATGTATTTTTTATATTTTTTTGTATTTTTTAAAATTAGGATGAAATTGAGAATATTTGTCAATTTTGAGGGTTAATTTTTTAAAGTTATGACTAAATAAATATGACATGTAAAAGCTGAGGGCTAAATTTGTTATTATACTAATTTTTAACTTCCAGATCAGCTTGACGTTTGTGACTTTAACGAGAGTGATCAAAATGACCGAACTATGTACGTAGATGTTTAAATTGTAAAGTTTTTTATTTTGGATGCCTAAAATAAAAATATTTAATAGTTGATGACTATCTGTATAATTTACTCTAAAAATAATAAATTTTTAATTAATAAACAACTTTAAACATCATGCATTAAATTATAATTAAAATTTAGAACTAAAATCCCAACACAAATCACAAAAATAATATAATTGCATGCAATAATCACACATATAATATATATTATATATTATATAAAAAAGATACGGAAACATATATGAAAACTTTGAATCCTGAGATAATTCTTTGAATTCCAAAATATTTTATTAACTATTAGCCTATAATTATGGGAGTCATTATATTTTATTGAAATCATCAAGCAACAAATAAAAAAAAAGAAGTAATCTTTTTATTTGTTTGTTTATTATTTATATGATAGAATATACACATATTATATATATATAGGCATCTATTACCCTCTTTTATTACTACCCAAAAAAAATATTATGTGAATAATAATTTTTCATAAGACATTTCTTGCTATTCCTATAAAAAGCAAAGTAATAGATAATCGTTTGGTATATTTCCACAAGCAGAATTGAAATTTTGTCATATGTCTTATTTATTTTATTTTTTTAAATGTAATTTAAGGACATATGATAAAATCTCAACCCTGTTTTTGAAGTTAAAAATTTTCATCGTCGGTGTAATTCATACAATCTATTTCTCCATTTGATTTATTTGTTAGTTCAGAGTTTTACATACAATTCATACAGAGTTGCAATGAACTAGTGGAAGTACCGATTAAACATAGATAATATGGACTAAAATAACATGTAGCTAAGTTCCAATGTTTCATCTTAATTACATAATTTTTTTAATAATAGAATCAAACCATCAAAAGCATTATGACTACTCACTTCAACTCTATTTGCTTTCTTGATCATATTTTCATTTAGTACTCAACACTGATATCGACTGAGTCTTAGTTCGTTTAGTCTCGATATTGTTGTCAATGCAGGAAGACATGAATTTGAGTACGTTAAAACGTATTTATCTTTTCATTTAAGGATCGGGAAGAGACTATAGATAATTGTTGGAAGTTTTTTCGAAAGTAGTTGGTGAAAGTAGCCAAATGAATTAAGGTGCACATTCGATGACCAAAATTCAATAAGACTTAAGGTCAACACTCTTGATACTATTGTTCTTTCTTTATGTAATTGTAGATTTGACTTAGATGGCATTGGATCCCATTATTGATCAGATAAAAAGACACATTTTTCAGTTCACTTTTGAGGTGATGTCATTTTACTACTTTCAATATTCAATGACTTCAATTCCTTTTTTTACTGATAAACCTCTTTAATGTTTATTTGTAAGTGATATTTGATGTTGAATGTTGGTCCATCATGTGGCTTTCTATTTGTTGGCTTTGTATTTGAATTTATGGATTACTACTTTGAATTTTGATTTATGGGATTGTATTTGCAGCAGCTTGAAACTTGAATTTATGGATGGTGGGTGATTGCAGTAGCTTTTGTGTATGTATCTGCAGCACTAGGCATCGTTGAGTTTAGACTTTGCTTGAATTCTTATGAGTATTGGCTGCATTTGAGAATTTTATAGCTTCATTTTATGCTTTTTCCTATGCCATTAAGGGAATTTGCAGCAGTAGGCAGTTTTATTTTTGGTTTCACTTGAAATTTCGATAGCTTCATTTTGTGCTTTTCCAATGTATTTGTAGGAATTTGTAGCAGTAACCCGCTTGGATTTCAGAATTTGCTTGAATTTTTAGCTACATTTTAAATTTTGATAGCTTTATATCAAGTTTTTTAGATGTATTTGCAGGAATTTGCTGGAATAGTCACTAATTAGTAGTTTTATATGCATTGTACAAGGGACACAAAAGTTATTAAAAAAAAATAAGTCGGTTAACCGATCCAACTATTGAAAGTTAAATCGATTCAGTTACGTCAGTTTATACTTTATAAGTTGATTTTAATCAGATATTTTAAATTATATTCAATTAAGTCTGATAGAACCGATTATAAATACTAATTGCTACCCTAGTGACTTGAGGTCTAATCTAAAAATCACTACCCGATAGATTCGAATTCATCCACTTCAAATGGAACCAGTTTTTTTTTGGATAATAAACATGGAGCAAATATAATAATTGCTTGTCTCACTCCATCCCATCCCATTCCATTATATAGTATATATAAAACTATTTAAAGGGTAATGTAATCATGTGTTATAGAAAAAATCCTTAAACTTTAGAGAATTATATTCTTAAAATTGTTTTGAAGAATTCAACTCAAAAGCTTTGAAACAGGTAATTAAATATATCTAAACTTAATACTAGGAAACCAAAATAGCGCACGGGCCTCAACGGCTACCAATATCCCCATCCGAATACAGTGACATAAAGAAACGACTCAAAGATCCTTTCAAACAAAATCTTAAAAAAGACTAAGAACCAGACTAAGAACCAGAAGGCAACTAATCTGTGGTGAAAAGTTGCTATTATGATTGCAACACCATCATCATCATCTTAATAACGTCCAATTCCCCAAACTCTGATAACACCATCTGTATACCCACTGAACAAGGTGCTTCCATCTGCACTCCAGTTCAAGCTTGTGCAATATATCACCTGCACATTCCATTTCCATATATTTCATTAATTCCACCTTTAGAACAACAAAATAAACCCATCCAGAATATGAACTTTATTTAAAAGTAAAACTCATCTATGTTATTTCTACTTCTTGCTTTCTCCAAGTAACACATAAATCTTGTCATTTGTACTTTTTACTCTCTAGTGATCTTTTTGTTACCTAGAGAAATAAGAAAGTACAAATAACATATGACATGATCATATTATTGCCATACAAATGCCCATATACGACATACACCTCGAGTCAGAGTAACATAAGGAACAATGACAATTTCCAAGCTTTGAACATTACAATAGTATGCTTTGAAAAGAATAAACTACTTAAGAAGCATGATCATGGTTTAAAAAAGTAGCAGCATAATGGAAAATGGGCGATGAGCATGTTGATAAAAACTTGTCTATATCAGCTCAAAGAAACAGTGACAAAAATTCTAGAAAGAAATACATAAGTTGTATAAAGTGAAAGAGAATCATTCAAAAAGAGAAAGGATAATTAAAAGGGTAGTCAAAATAAATTCATGGTAGATGGTGTTCACCAAGCAGCCCCATTGACACCTATATGGGTCGGAATGAACACAAAAATAAGTAATCTTCATAATCATATGTCAAAAGATTCTTAGGATGCCAGAAATCTATAAAATTGTTCCAACAATTAAGCAAAAGCAAAGCTAGATTGCATCTAAAATTTCATCCCAATTTGTGAAAATGGCAATAGTTAAACAAATTATATCAAAACATCCAACCAAAAATAAGACATTCAAAATAGACGAAGATAGATAGAAAGCAAGCACATTCAAGGAAACATCAAAACGGCTTCGCTAAACTAGAATTGAAGGGCAGTAATGAATAAAAGTAATTTTACCTTCTTTTTGTTTGCGTTGTCGGTGGCGGCAGATGTCTCAGCCTCGGCCTTGAGGTCAACCTTCAAGTCTTCGACTATGGTCTTGCTTTCCAAATCCCAGATCTTGATGTTCTGCTCCGTTGCAGCACAAAGCCAGTACCTATTAGGACTAAAGCATAGTGAGTGAATTACGGCGCCAGCTTCAAGGCTGTAAAGCTTCTTTCCTTCAGCTAAATCCCACAACAAAATCACCCCATCTTTGCCTCCACTAGCACATAAAGAACCATCAGGCGAAACCGCCACCGTGTTCACATAACCGGTGTGTCCGGCTAATGTGTTACGAATCTTGCAGTTGGTCAAGTTCCAAACTTTCACGGTCTTATCCCACGAAGCCGAAACGATGGTCGGTTGAAGAGTATTTGGGCTGAAACGAACACAGCTTACCCAATCTGTATGAGCGTCGCCCTCTTGGATAGTGTATTTGCATTCTCCAAGGGTATTCCAAAGCTTGATAGTTCGATCACGAGAAGCTGAGACGATCTGACGATTGTCAATTGAAAAAGCAACGGAAAGCACATCTTTGGTGTGGCCAACGAAGCGACGAGCTGAGGTTCCTGCGCTTAAATCCCATAGACGAAGCTCACCATCCCAGGAACCGGAGAGAGCGAACTGGGAATCTGAGGAGAGGACAACATCTTGGACGAAATGAGAGTGGCCAGTGAGACGACGACGCGCGACGCCGTAGGTTTTTTCGTCTTTGGTTAAGTGCCAAAGTATGATGGATTTGTCACGTGAGGAAGTGACGATCATGTCGGAGTTATCAATGGGAGTGGCGATGGCGGTGACCATATCGGTGTGGGCTCGCATGGTGCCGCGGAGAACCAATCCCTCGGAGACTGCCATTTTCGTCGGCGCTTGCGGCGGGAGCGGCCTTTAGGGTTTTGAATGATAAAATAATAAGTCAGCGGAGAATGAAAGGCAAGAATGTAAGGCATAAGAAAGTATATATAGTACCGGTGGTATATTTGGAATTAGGGTTTTGCAATTACAACAAATTTATCCCAACCGGATTTTAGGTCAAATTCTACTATTAGCCCCTGTACTTTACATAAGTTGTGGATTTAGTACATGTCCTTTAATTTGGTCATTTTCAATCTCTCTACTTTTAGAATTTAAAAATTTTAGTCCTAATCAAATTATAACTATTAAATTTATTAAGTTAAGTTCTGTTATTTTTAAATTTTAATGTGTTAAACATATTGTCACACATGTAATTCTATGTTTGTTTGTTATTTTTCACATATTACGCAAAAAAATCAGTTAATAGATTTAATAATTGTTGTTTATATTAAGACTAAAATTTTGAATTACAAAAAAAATAGTCACTATGAGTGATCCAATTAGTGAACGTGGACTAAATCTATAACTTTTCACATAATACAAGACTAATGACATAATTTAATCAAACAAATATAACTGTTATCATTGTGTCAGAACTAAATTTTCAAAATTTAAAAAGTACATGACTAAAATTAGTCAAATTAAAATATAAATACTAGATCCACAATTTACATAAAATACAAGGTCTAATAGCAGAATTTCACCGGTTTTCTATCATATATTATTTATAAAATGCGTTGTTTAAAAGTAATTTTTTCTTATTAGAAAAATGTATACACAATCAAGAAAAAAACTTATTAAAATTTATTAAGAAAAAACTTAATTAGAAAAAAAAAATCCTCCAAACATTTTTTTCTTTACTTATAAAACCAAAAATTTAGTTTTTTTTTCATTAAAATTTATATTATAAAACTAAATTTCCACCTACTCCTTTCGATATAATAGTTTATATTGATTGATTTTTTATTAAGACATTGACGGAGCAAGCGTAAGAAGTCAAATCTTCAAATCTTCTATCAACTTTTTACCCCCCAATTATATATTAAACTCCGCCTCAGAATCGTCTCCGTAGCCAAAAAGTAAACGAGTAATAAAATGGCATAAATGTAAAAATCTGAATTAAAAAGAATAATATCGTCAATTCATATTTATCCTCTTCTAAAATTCAAAAAGTCTCTGAAATTCCATACCAACCCCCACCCCCCCGGGCCTCTGTCTCTATATCTTTTCTCCGCTCTCCTACTCTTCCCTCCAGTCTCCGTCCCATCAAAATTCAACGTCTGCTATCTTGCGCCTCAAAGCTCATTGTTTGTTGCCAATGGCACACGATAGCATACAGCTTCCTTGCGGAGGCGATGGCGCTTGCATGCGCTGCAAAGTCACCCCTCCGATGGAGGAAATCCTCACTTGCAGCATCTGCGCTGCTCCTTGGCACGTGCGTTGCTTGGCTTCTAAGCCCGAAACCCTGGCTTCCACTTTGCAATGGAACTGTCCTGACTGCTCAGGCGACCCTCTTCTCCCGCCATCGGTCGCCATTGATGGGAGCTCTAGCGAGCTCTTTGCGGCGATAAAGGCAATAGAGGCGGATGAGTCCTTGACGGAGAAGGAGAAGGCGAGGAAGAGGCAGGAACTAGTGAGTGGGAGAGTTGAAGAAGATGGAAGGAATGGAAAAGGGGAGAGCTCTGTTTTGGATGTTCTTGACGAAAGCTTAAACTGTTCGTTTTGCATGCAGTTACCTGACAGGCCTGTTACGGTATTTTCTTTTTCTTTTTCGACGTTTCGCTGAGAAATATTTAGTATGTTGAATGCTAATGTATGTATGTATTTATGTGTCTTTATTCATGTTGTTTCAGACACCATGTGGCCACAATTTCTGCCTTAAATGCTTTCAGAAGTGGATAGGTCAAGGGAAGCGTAGTTGTGCAAAATGCCGCTCAACAGTTCCCCCTAAAATGGCTAGTCAGCCTCGAATTAATTCTACACTTGTATCTGTTATCAGAATGGCCAAGCTATCGAAATCAAATGCTGCTGCTGGTCCTCTGAAAGTTTTCCATTTTATACACAATCAAGATCGACCTGATAAGGCTTTCACTACAGAGCGAGCACAAAAAGCTGGGAAAGCAAATGCTGCTAGTGGGAAGATATTTGTAACTGTACCACCTGATCATTTTGGCCCGATTACAGCTGAAAATGACCCAGATAGAAATCAAGGTGTGATTGTTGGTGAATGTTGGGAAGACAGATTAGAATGCAGGCAGTGGGGTGCTCACCTTCCCCATGTTGCAGGCATTGCTGGTCAGTCAAACTATGGTGCTCAATCGGTGGCACTCTCAGGGGGTTATGAGGATGACGAGGATCATGGAGAATGGTTTCTCTACACAGGAAGGTTTGTTTTCAGAAGGCCATGCATATTAGTAGTATAGCACCTCATGTCCTCATCATTGCGCATGCTTATAAAATGAAAGTGGATTGATGATGGTTTAGTCCAATTGATATCGATGACTTGTTACCATTTACTGCTTTATTCAAGAATAATCATTTAGTTTGTCAACATAATTCTTATGTTTTTGTCTCAACTTTAAAAGGCAACTCAATTCTTTGAGTAGAAGGTGAATTACTGAATTTCAAATTTTAACTCTTGTGGCTGTTTCTAGGAGGCATATCTGTAAATTTCCTATGCCCTTCCAAACATTCCAATGTTTAATGTCATTTTTAATGTACTTTATAATGTAAAAGGAGTACACGATAGAAAGTACAGTAGATGATGCATGGTTCATGTGGCTTCAGTGAATGTGCTTGTAGTTGCTGTTTTGTTGGGCCTTAGATGAATTTACAGATCCACTTTACTGATACCATGATGACATTATCCAAGAATGCTGTCAATAGCTATCATATTTTTTCCATTTAAATTGAAGAATTTTATTGGTTAACATTTATTCATCCATGTATGTATTTGACAATTGTTTGTTTTTATGGGTGTTGATGGCAGTGGAGGTAGAGATCTCAGTGGAAATAAGCGAACAAACAAGGAACAGTCATTTGATCAAAAATTTGAGAAGATGAATGAAGCTTTGCGAGTAAGTTGCAAAAAGGGTTATCCTGTTCGAGTTGTAAGGCAAGTCTTATCTCTTGAAGCTTGGTTCTCTTTGTTTATATTACTTACTGATTGTCTATGCATGTGCAAAGGGCAACTGAAGCTTCACTAATAGGTTGGCACCTTGTTAGAAGCCTACTTCAGTGATGCTATTTTATTTGTTAAAAGCTTTTGTTTCTTTTGATGTGCAGGTCGCACAAAGAAAAACGATCTTCATATGCCCCAGAGAAAGGGGTGAGATATGATGGAGTGTATAGAATTGAAAAATGTTGGCGAAAGGTTGGAATACAGGTATCATATCTCTATCAGAACAAACTTGCTGGCTGTGCTGAGCTTTTGTGAATTAATTTCCTGATGGTACTTTCCTCAATAGGGATTTAAAGTTTGCCGATATTTGTTTGTGAGATGTGACAATGAGCCAGCCCCATGGACAAGGTTTTTGCCTTTCATATGCTTAAACAGCCTCCTTTCCTCTATTCGTTAGCTCCACCATGAATTATTGTATTGAACTTTAATGCAGCGATGAGCATGGGGATCGACCTAGGCCCTTACCTGCTATTTCTGAGCTGAAGAAGGCAACTGACATATTCGAGAGAAAGGAGAGTCCATCGTGGGACTTTGATGTAAGAGATGTAGTTTCTTCTCTGATATCTTTATTTTTAATGTTCTACCTTTAATAAGGTTTTGTCTGTTAGATAGAAACCTGATGATAAACATTATGAAGAATGCATCTTGTGTGGAACTCATTATGTCATCTGAAACTAGGAAAAATATATTCATAAAACAATGTTTTACTAGCGAAGTTAAATAGTGAAATATCTTTTCTGTTTTTGGAGTTTGATCTTTGATATGACCCACAATTTGGTTCCTCTTCCCATAGGCTTCATATTTTTCTGCTATGCTTATGTAGTTTGTAATTCAATCAGGAAGAAGGTAGTCGATGGAAGTGGAAAAAAGCTCCTCCTCCGAGCAAAAAATCAGCGAATGCAGCTGATCTTGAAGAAGGGAAAAGGCCAAGGAAAGCCATAAGGCACTCACGTAAACTAAGTTCAAGAGAAAGACTCCTCAAAGGTTGATCTTGTTTTCCCTGTCAAGAACTATTTTCATTTTGTACTTGGGCCTTAAGTCTGCAGGTCTTAAGTTTGCTTGTGATTAAAAAGATCTGTCCATGTGCATTTATGCCTAGGTTAAAATGGTAGGGTAACTGAAGATAATTGAGTTCCACTTAATTTAGTAGTCATGATTTTAGATTTGATGCATATTTGTACATTTGATGATCTTCTATAACCTGTACTCATCTTTTAACATGGCATTAGTAGGAAACAAAAAGCAATGAGAGGAGCAGAGAGAGCATTTGACTTGATATGCTTTATGTTGCAGAGTTTGGTTGTCTGATCTGTCAACAAGTTATGAGTCTCCCGGTTACAACTCCTTGTGCCCACAACTTCTGCAAGTCTTGTTTTGAAGGTGCATTTACTGGTAAGACTGCTATAAGAGAGAGGAATAAAGGAGGCCGGACTCTTAGATCACAAAAGAACATCCTCAACTGTCCTTCGTGCCCCACTGATATCTCTGATTTTCTTCAAGATCTTCAGGTTTGGCATTAGTGTACATTTTTATTTTGCCTAATTTTCAGAACGCGTTTTAAGGGGAGCAAGGAAATTCAACTCTAGAAAGGCTTGAAAATTAGATTACGAGATGCTTACAGGACCTTTTTTTTCCCTTCAGTTAGTCATCTGGTTCACAATCACACAGTTTAACTTTATTTCAGCACGATTTTTCTGATAACATGAATATTTTATGGAAATGATACATCAGGTCAACCGGGAATTGATGGATGTGATTGAGTCACTGAAACAAAAGAGCGAGGAGAATGAGCCTGCTGAAGAGGAACCCATGAACGGTTTGGAGGAAAGTACAGACCTAGGTTCTGGTGACGAAAAAACTGGCAAGAAAACTGAAAATGTTGCTCCGAAAGATGACTTAGAGAATGCTCTACCTGATTGTGAAGAGGAAAGAACTAGCAAGCGGAGGAAAGTGGATACTGCTCAAGTAGGTGCTGATGATCTTCAATGACATTTTCTTTTTTATCTGGTTAACTCTGTTTTGGTTGAAACTTTTTGTCAGAGAATTAAGGGATGTTGGCAGTTGTGGTTAGCTCAATTCCACAGTTGTTATCTTTACAAGAATAGGACTGTACTTGGTTAGCAATGGCATCCATCTATTTGTGTAGTCAGGCACCCAGGCTGTGTGTAAATAGTTGTTTCTTTCAAGGCATTCCATGGATTATGGAAAATTTCTTTTTTGGTATTTTCCAAGAATAGTACTGCCTGGTCGACTCATTTATGATTATTATGGAAAACAAAAAAAGAACATTAATTGCATAAATATTTCCTCGTCTATCCATTCCCAAAACTAGTGGAACCTAAAAGCATGATTCCACAAATTGGTACAGCAGAACATTTTTTAAGCTTGGAATCAATCATCCTCGGTTTGTTGTTGTCGTTGAAGTCCGTTTGTATCATTGTGGTGAATGTGAAGTCCATCTCCATTTTGAGAGGTATTTGATGGTTGAACAACCCGTCCAACAATGGGATACTTGTCCAGGAACTTACATTCCCAATCCTCGAGCACGCTAAGCTCCTCGGCACTCAAGCCTTCGAGGTTCCCCGTCAGGTCCTCAGGTTTAAACGACAACATCGCCAATGCCCTGCTCGCATCCCTTCCTGTAAACATCGAATAAGCCCCTCCACGCCCATAAAACACCCTCACAAACCAAACAAAAAGTCAGATCAATTGTCAAATCATACGCAAACAGCAAAAACAATAAAAACCTATTTGTAAAAGCTTGATCATTTATGTGAATTCAATCGATATGGAATGTTGTATATTACTTGGAGGAAGAGACGTCGTAGATCTGGCCTTTGATGGCAATTAGGAGAGGCTTTTGGGGGTCCGAACCATCGTAAGCTCTTAACTCTGATTCCGTAATATCTCCGACCTGAATTGGCTCTTTTTGAGGCTTTAGACGAAAATCTTCGGGACCCAAAAACATGCCGCACACTATCTTGTACACAACCACCATCGTCGCCAGGATTGTGAAGAATGCCGTCGGGGATAACCCTGTCGCCTCCGTCACCGCCTCCATCACAGTCGAGTAAATACCCATGTCAAGAGTGTTATTTTTTCTTCTTTTTTCTCAATTCTCCCAAAAAACAAAAAACAAAAAACAAAAATGTAAACTGGGTTTCGTTTATTTCCTTCTTCTGAGTTACTTGCAGGAATTAGTTAAGATGGAGGATCAAAGTTCACCTACCAAAAGATTGACCAATGAGGAAAGACCCAACCTACCTCCATTTTCGTGATACCAAACTTCTATTGTAGGTTGGGCTTTATGAGCCTTAAACGGGCCTTAATCAGTTAGTCATCCACAGGAATGAATAACACAAAATGCATCGAGAATGCAAAGCAATGAGCATAAACATATTTCATCTTCATTTAAGTTATTTTTTAATAAATTCTTTTTGCATTTTGCAAATTCCTCAAGAAATTCCACAGTGAATCGAGAGTTTGCAAAGTGGCATCAAATTTTGGTTGGACCACGAAGAGTAATAGGGACTGTGGATTATTCTGCACTATACAGCTTTAGGAATATTCATCACACTTTTGTTTAATTGATTTTGCAACTAAATTTTTATTTTTTTAAAAGGAAACGTAACATATACATAGAAAAAGAAAGATACAATAAACACTTGCCATTTACGGCGAAGTACAAGCTCTGTTAATACTGACAAAATCAAATTAACTTCAAAATATTTAAAATAATAGATAAAATCAGTAAAAAAATCGAACGTTCACCAAAATGAAAAAAATGACAACAAATCTATCTTTAAAAACAATTGCGTAAATCAAACAACTTGCAAAAGCAATACTAGTATAGGACAAAACAAAAACTTCCACCATTTTCATAAGAAAAAAAGACGATTTATTAAACAAAAGAAAATAACATAAAACACATAAGGTTTGAAGCAATAAGCTTAAAAACAAATCAAGGAACTGATGAAGCGTCACTATTCGAGTATCTACGGCCAACCCACTCTCCAAGAGGGATTGCTAATTTCGGATGGAGGTTCATCGACAATAAACACCAAATCTATCCATCGCAGCCCACAAAGATAGCAAAGATTACCACAAAACAAATCTACAAATTGAAGAAAGAGAAAACAAGTAGGGTAAAAGGAAAGAGAATGGAGATCAAAGATTATTGAAAGTGAGTAGTGCCAGCTATACCTATTCATGCCCAAGCATATCTCCAAATTTACAATTTCACTACAACCATTATTCTTGCAATTATGGATGACAACGGAGTAAGTAGGAATGAGGATGGCCTCATCCACTCTTGCTCTACGTTTGTACAATGGATGTTAAGAATACCACATTCATAGACGTAAATTATATCCATATTTGCTACACTTTGTTCCACATTATGTATTTTACTAATAATTTTTTTAATTTATTATTGTAAAATTATATATAAAACTTATTTGTTGACATAATTTCTATGCATATATTTTTTAGTATATGAATAACATAAATATTATATATATGAAAACATCACATTTTTATGGTTTTTGTATCTACACTATATATATATATAAATGCATAAAATAATATAAAAGGGTAACATAATAATTTTAAAAGTCGAGAAAAAAATAAAAACTTGAATAGATGACGTCGATGTGAGGGATGCTCATTTTGAGGCGAATTACGAGATTTTAATTTTATGCATCATCTTTCTATTTGTCTCCTTTTCGGGCACATTATTAGATTCAATTGTCAATTGAAAAATATCTATTTGCACACTCAACTACCTCATCAAGATGAATGATGAAAGAGATTCAAGGGCTTAGATTAATCTAACTGAAAAGTTGTGTGAGAGCTTCAGATTTGTCAAAATCATTTCCATTATCGAAGTCCTAATTGTTGATGGAGGGACCTGAGCATGACTCGATCCCTAGCCTATGTGGTACAATAATGTAGTAGAACGATATCTAGATGAGGCAAAGGGGTCGAAATGTAGTATTTGTGGCTCCTCATCCAATTTGGCTAGTTGGGATGCATGGGAACAACGTTGTTGATGTGATTGTCAATGGCTTGATGGTATGCGGTGTTCCCATACTACTGAATACTATTTTAATGAATAGAATTATTCGTGATTAGGTCTACTCATGGGTTGGGTCGGGTGGCTCGGCCCGAAGGCCCGCCCGAAAAATGGGAGAGTTTGAGTAAAAATATAAGTTCGAAAAATGGGTTTGGGCAAAAAAAAGGCCCGTTTAAAAAACGGGCTGAGTCTCTGGTAATGCATTTTTGCCTGAGCCCAGTCGGACCCGAATTCACAAAAGGACAAAAAAATCTGCTATTTTTTTGTTTTTTTAATGTTATTTTCTTGTTATTTTTTTCTCTATTTTGCTACAATTTCACTATTATGTTGTTACTATTTTGTTGTTATTGTTTGGATATTTTATAAAATTTATTTTATTGTTAATTTTGTTATTATTTTAGAGACATTTGTTTGTTAAATTGCATCATCTTAGTGTTATTTAAGTATATATTTTTTAAAATTTATTTTCAATTTGTTAGGAAATATTTATTTTAATGTTTTTAGTATTTTTAATGCATTATATATATATAAATAATATAAAAAATTATATGGGCAGACCGGGCCGAGCTCGAGTTTTAACATGTTTATCTGGGTTGGGCTTGGGCAAAATTTTGGGTCCATTTTTCGGGGCCAGGCTCGAGCCTAACAAATGGACGTAAATTTTTTATTGAGCCCTGCTCGAGTCCAATCCGACCCGACCTATAAACACCTCTATTCGTGACCTACTTGATTGAACCATTGCATAAAGAACTCAAAGCCTTGGAAATTACCATTCTAGATAAATTTCCCAAATATTCTCCCTTGAGCTCAAATGCCCCATATTTGTACCCATTATGTACTCTGAATCAACCAAAATCTATATTGATGCCCCTTTAGATCTTATACCTTGCACACAATCGAGGTCTCGAATTGCCTTCGAGATTTTTTACACGAACTCGAACTATCAAGTCACTAGATCAAGTTATTGGCACTCCACGATGTGAAAACCTATGAGAGCACCAACACCCTAAATAACATATACCCCGCAAACACAATCTCCAAGATACAAGCAAACAAATCTTCCTCCAAGTACGAAATCCATTGAAATTGCACAAAAAAATAGTTTTATATTAGATCATTCAAACAACCAATCTCATTTAATGTTACCTCTACGTCGGCTCGTCAATTGAGTTCTCAACTCATCCAAGTCAAATTCCTAATACAGCATGTAAGGTTCGACCAACCTCCAAATCTACTCCAAAATTAAATCTGGTTAAAATTATTAAGTATTGGACCTAAACATGTGTAATGATTTGTTAAATTATGTAATATTCTTACCTTTGATTAAGAGGGAACTGTTATGCCTGAGAGGTGATAAGCACTAACCACGGCATGCGTATACATGCCCATATTTGCAAGAGCATACAACAACCATTGACCTAGTTGATTGCTTCCCAAATGAGCATGGCCATCACCCGATAAAGATACATTAGAGCTACAAACCCCCAGCTATACCTCCTCGCCTCTTTAAAAATTATTTATAGTGGAAGAAACATTTTATTGACCTTGTTCCCAAACTTGTTTGAGAAAAACATTCTTCTGACCATCCAAAGCATCCAAGCTTTAGCGTATCGATTCAATTCCAATTCAATGGTATGAGATGGAGAGATAATCTTGACAAGGTGATTCAACTAGATACATTTCAATCGACCTCGTACAGTTCCATCGGATTCTCCCTTAATGACATGACACCCAACCAAATCCTGCAATATTGTACCATGTTAATGGCACTAAGCCCGACCACTACCATCTTATCAATCAGTAGCTTATTTATTAACACAACATCTTCTAAAGTGATGGATGTTTTCTTGCAAGGCAATTGAAAGGTAAAAAGCTTTCAACCTCCACCTTTTGACTAGGGAAGTGATCAATTCATGAATGATATTTTTTTTTTTTTTTTAGATGCCTCATACAAATCGACATCCTTCAAGCATTGCTTCATGAAACCATCATGAGTGGAAAACTTTAAGATCTATCAAGGCAAGAGAGTTTAACCGATTGTTTTAAAATCACAAATTATTTATTTTACAACTCCAATAATTAAAAAAAAATCAAATTTTTATCATATCAAGACACCATGGCTATAAAAGTATTTGAAGGATGTGGATGAAAAATAATAATAAATGAAATATTTATAGAATGAAAATTGACATTTATTAGAGTGGACTTCTATTGTATTAATCACAATTAATTGAACCTTATGCATAATATATTTGTCAAAGTAAATAACCCTAAATTTAACAACTTTACAATGTTAAGTTATTGTGCATGATATTGTGTATTTCCTTGCTAACATGCCAAAATTCTGTACACGGATAAACTTATTGATTTGACAATCCACTAAATCATTAGTGTTGAGGTGGTGTTTGAAAATTAAGTTTCCTTTTCTCATTTCAATAAATGATAAATATATGCTTTCATTTTATTTCATTCCAATTTCGGAAATAAAATCAATTTTTTTAAGCATAAAATATACAAAATTTGTATTTAATGTATTATAAACTAAATAATTTTACATCATATAACAACTATAAATAATATTACTACGCATCGTTGCTAATAAAAAAATTACCAATACTATTATTTAAGGCTTTATTTAATTAATATCGATTATCAATTTCAATTTCAACGCAATTATAAACTCACCAAAAACTTATTTTTTTTATAAAAATATTCTCTTAACATTATCATTACATAAATATTTTCTTTCTATCTACATCATATGGCATAAAATTAATATAACAATTAACTTTTAATTTTTTGATAAATATAAATTAGAAAGTAATGAGTAATTTAGACATGGTATATTTTACCAAATATTAATTTTGATGTTATAAAAATAATATAACAATTAATTTTTTGAAATAAATTTTTAATATGATATAATTATACACATGACACTTGAATTATGATTTAAATATATATTTTAAATTTTAATTTAATTATACACATTTTAAAAAATAAATATATCAAATTATTTTTATAGTAAATATTTAATAAAATTATTTTATATATGCAACATATCATAACTATCAATAATTTTGATATTTATACCACTCTCTTAAATACAACTATTAATACGCAAAATTAAAAAATAAAATAAATATTCCAAAAAATTGTAATAATAAATTTTCAAAGCAAATCACAATAAATAATAAAAATAAATATTTTTTAAATATAAACGTGAAAATGACCTCCATAACCTTTACCCTAACCGCCTAACCCTACTTTTCCGCAACTTAAACCTAATTTCCTATATCTTTCTTGTTAAGATGCCCTGCCTCCACCAAGATCAAAAATGTCTTAAGATAATGAAAATTTTTCATGTCATGCATAATAACAACTGTACAAATCTACCATTACAACAGAATACATTTAATTATTACATAAGAAAATTACAATCAACAGCTACACCCCTCTCTTTTGAATTATGAAAGCAGCGCAGCAGCAGCAGAATCTAAGAAAATGACCACAAGATTTACTTTCTGACATCTCGTTTTGGCTTTCATTTGCTTTATCCTGTGTAAACATCTGCAGTCACAGCGACGCTCTGCCAAAATGAATAATGGAAACCAAAAGAGGAAACAAGAAATACAAGAACCATCCAACCATTCACAAAAATATACAACTAATAATTCACAATAAACCCCACAAGGCAAAATAATTTACAACCAAACCCTCTACTTCACAGATCCATGTAAAAGAAAAAGAGACGACAACAGCAGAAGATAAAACTATAGCGCATTATATGTTCACAGCTATCTTTGGCTAGATGATGCAGAAAGCAAGGAGAAAGATGTAGAGCTCCCTTCAATCCAAACAAGGATCTAACTTTCAAGGTAATGAAGCTCCTGAGATATGCAAGCCGCAAGCCTATCCCTCTCGACATGGGATAGGACTGTGGGATCCATAGCCAAGCAGCTCGATATACCCAGCAAGAACCTCTATTGGACTTCAAGGAGCTCCATTCCTAACCCCCCACCTTCTTAGTTTAGATTACATCTAAATATTTGGGCTGATTTTCTTCTTGTTCTTCTTCCTAATAGCCATATTTATTCACTAAAACCTGACGACTTTAAACAACTACTTACCCTAACCCTAGACAACTTACCATAAAAGGGAAGAAAATACAGGAGCAAGACTAAAAGCAAAAGCAAAAGCAAAACACATTTTTTCTTTTCCCCTATAAACTGAAAAACCGAAAGTACACAACTATTTGACTAACCGATCAATCTTTAGTTAAGATGAGAAGATGCAATCTCTCAACCCCACTAGAGAAAAAAGCCAAACAATTTTTTTCCATCGCAAAAGCAAATCCATGAAACTAGACTAAAAAACAAAAAACTCGGAACAGATCCAAGACCTTTTAAAGCAAAAGCCAGACCATCCTTTAACCCGACTTCACCTACGAGATGGCCAGAGTGCTAAGTAGATCTTAAAACCCAAAACTTGAAGCCTCGGAGACGCTCCTGGTGTGAACCAAGGAGACCCCCAAGAGTATACAACCATACCTACTACCGAGGCCTTTGGTTACCTTCAATAATAAAAAGAAGAGGGTGGTAGCCAAGGGTTAAATACTAATAGCGGCCTAGGGTTTTGATCAAATAAATAAATGATGATGGTTTGGTGGTGGGTCGGGAAGTGAGCTGTATTTGCTGTTTTCCTTGCCCTTTCCATAAAAAAAAATTAAAGCAAAATAAATAAAGAGGCTGCTCCCTTGCCTTTGCCTTTATCATGAAAGAGTCTCGGGAACCGGCCACATTAGATTCCCTGTTTTGATAATCACACTTTCACATGCCTTCGAAAACTAGTGAACAATCGAGCCCCACGATATTTACTAGTCCCCGGCCCCTATCTTATCTTATCGTCATTACCAGATTGCCTCACCCTCTTAACAATGTTTCTCCACCAAATTTTGAAACAGACAGTGCTCATTTGGATTCTCTTCGACCTGCTTTTCGACACGTTCAAAATGTTTCTTTTGTACGATCGCATGGTAGGAAGCTCTTTAGATATTTGCGGTGGAACGGCAGTAACCACAGCAAGCTTGAATATATGTAATTTTTGTGTTATTCAAATTTTATTTAAAATTTTAAATAGATAAATTATGTTAGAGAAAAGGAAGTATATAAAAAATTTAAATATAATTTAAATTTAAAAAATTAAAAATAAATAATAAGTATACTTTACATAGTATTTATAGATTGATTGTAAATAAAAATCCGTTGAGACCTATATAAACAGTCTCCTTAAGACAGATTTTTTCTGTCCTCGGTGCTAAAATTTTTTTTAACGTCTATCTCCCAGTATAAAACAACGATCAATTACCAAAAGTAACACAACTTTTGTATCAGACGAATGCTAATCAAGCCTCCTCTATCACCAAAAATAGAATTGAAATTTTTAGAGAGAGCAAAAGTGGTTGTTCTTTACTTGATTTGTAAAAACGAAAAAAAGAAAGAGCAATTTTGAACCGGAATTGGAACAGTATTAGGAATGAGTCAAGAATTAGAATATGTAGCTAAAATAAGAATATTAGAAAAATTTAAAAATTAATTAGTAATGATGAAAACGAAGGAATGACTAAATAGAAATTTAGCCAAAATAAATTATGAGTCATTATGGGAATTATAATGATTAAGTAGGGGCAAAAGAGTAATTAGATGGAAGATATTTTTGGAGCCAATGATTTTGAGCCAAAGTGTAATGTTGGATGGTCTAGGGACTAAAAGAGCAATTTTATTATTTTTATTAAGAGATATTTTAATGGAAAATTCTAGAGAAATTAAGAGAAAAGAAAAAGAAATAAAAGATGAAAATATCATATTTTCTTTTTAAAAGAAGTCCAACCGTTCATGCCCATGTTCTAACTATTCAACTTTTCTTTTTATTCCAATTTAGTCCCTTCACCATTACTAAGCCCTCCAAGCTTCAAAATCTTCCATTTTCTTTGAAATTTCTTTAAGAAAGGCATAGAGGGAAGCTAGTAGTCACTTTAATTTTCTTGTAGAGTTCACTTGGAGTGTTAAAGAGTATAAAGTTTGAATTAGAATTATGGGATTTCAATAACTAAGGTAAGAGATGATTCAATTTTCATGGCATGTAAGAGATGATTCAATTTTCATGGCATACATGTACATTTACATAATCTAGCATGAAAAAGTATTGAATTTTAGTCTTAAGCTGATATGTGTTTGTATGAAATTGAAGAAAGAGGAAAGAAGGAGAAGGACCAAATTGAAGAAAAAGGAAATAAGAAAGCTAAGGTGTGAGAATAAATTATCTACAAGTGAGGTAAGTACTACAAGTATTAAAAGATTTAGAAATAATTAAGTCAAAGTGCTTATAATTTTAATATATATGATTAATCATGATAAAAATGATATGTTTAATTATAACTGTTGATTATGTGTGATTAAATGACGTTTAGTGCAAAGGAACATGAGAAATGAAATATTCTCATTAAAATAGTTTGGACAATGACAGTGGACTAACTTTGGAAATTCACCAAAAATTGTATAAAATGATTTAAGGGTTGAATTAAATATGTAATTAAATAATATTGAGTGTAGTTTCATATGGAAGAAACAGTGATAGAAACGGATTTGTATATTCTGAGATATATTTGATTTTGTGTAACAAGGTTAGAGTAGGTTCGAGTTTCCCTATTTTGACTTTGAAAAATCATAAAAAAAATATAGAAAAATTATTAGAGACTGAAATTTATATGGTTAAATCCTTAATGAGTCTATTTTCAAAAGTAATAGACAGGAACATCATTAGATCCCTGTATTAAAAGATAATTAATTTTTAGTAAAGAAAGTTCGAAACTGTCAGGCTACAGAGAATGAGTAAATTGGAGGAATTTTCTGTACTAATTGGCTAAAGTAAAAATTTTGAAATTATTATGGTAAAAAGATACTTGAGTCTAGTTTCAGAAACATCAAGCAGTTATTAATTTCGTATTCTGTAACTCAAGATATAAATAATTTAATGGTTGCGACTCAAGTGGACAACTTTGAAAATTAATGTGAAAATAAGAGGAAAGTGGTATATGATGATATATATGTGATGACAAATGTATATGTGATATATTATGTGTTTAATTATAAATATTGATTATATGATAAAATGGTGATATTGTGGAAGCCATTGAGAAAATAAAGGTGAGAGATACATGATTATGTATACGTGAAGAAAAATGTATATATGATGTATAAGTTGTGAATAATGATGTTAAATGAGATTATGCCCATGTAGACGAATTAGAACCGTTGTGATATTAGTGGCATGCCATTAAGGAACATTAGCGTGCTCTCTATTTAGCACGTCTCGTGCTCTCTGATTAGCACTTCGTGTGCTCAGTACTTTGTGTACTCTCTGTTATAAGCACTTTGTGTGTTCTCTGTTACCTAACACTTATGTGCTCTCTGTTCAGTACTTCGGTACTCTCCGTATTTGTTTCGTATATCCGAAAGGTTCTATAGAAGTCTACTATGAGCCAAATGGATAAATAAGCTAAGTGAGCTATGGTTAAGAAAGCTATGATGGCTAAATTGTGAAAGGTGAAAGAATGTGCAAATTGTGACATTGAGGTAAGTGAAATGATGAACACATGAAAGGTAAGTACTATATGTGTATAAGTAATTAAATGATGATAAAACTAAGTAAGCTAAAGAAGCTAAAATAGCTAAGTTGTCAAAAGTAGATGAATGTGTATAATGTGATAACAAGATAAGTTAAGTGATATATATGTGAAAGGTATGTGTTTTATATGAATGAATATTCACATTTATGTTGGAATGAGTTAATAAGAAGTTTAGAGTTGATTAATTATCCTTGTAGTACTTATTAAGCTTTCACCGGCTTAACGTGTAGGTACAAAAGCTACGTGAGGATAGAATCAAGCCAAAGGACCTCTCATCACATCACTCTTGGAAGGCTTCAAGTCTAGGTATTTAAATTTTGATGCAAAATGACATGTACAAATGATATACCTTTGTGTCCCTAATGAATAGGTTATCAATGTTGCTTTGAAAATTTACATGAATTGAATGAAATGGTTGAAATTATGTTTTGGACTGATTGAAATATTAGGAAAGTTTTTAAGTTGTTTCAGGGGGTTATTACTAAGTTTTCAGCTATATTTGCTGATTTTGAAAAAAAGATATCGATATTTTTTAAGGTGGTATCGATACCAGAATTCTAGAATGCCCCCTTGGTATTGTTTTTAAGCAAAAGTATCGGTATTTTATGAAAAATATCGATACCTTTAAAAGGTATTGATACCTGAATTCTCTTGGTCTCGATTTTTAAGTTTTGTATCGATAATTTTCAAATAATATCGATACTGTAACATCCGCGTGCTTGAATCGGATTTGGAACAGTGATAGAGTATAATTGAGAATTGGAATATATGGTTGAATTTAGAAAGGTTTGGAGAAATCAAGGATTAAATAGTAAATGAGAGAAAATATGGATGACTAAATAGCAAATTATCCAAATTGAATTTTGAGTCATCATGGGAATTAGATTGATTGAGGAAGGGCAAAAGAGTAATTTGGTGGAAGATATTTTTGGAGGCAAAGTTTTGGGCCAAAGTGTAAAGTTGGAAGGCCTAAGGACTAAAAGTGCAATTTTACCATTTTATTAAGTGAGATATTTTTGAAGAAAAGTCTAGAGAATTTGAGAGAGATAAAAATCAATTAAAAAGCAAAGATATCAGCTCTCTCCATAAAGCTAACCGTCCATGCCATTCTCTCTTCCATCCAACTTTTGCTTTTATTCCAAATAGGTCCTTCCACCATTTTTAAGCTTTCCAAACTCCAAAACCTTCCATTTTCTTTGGAATTTCTGAAATAAAGTCATAAAAGAGAGTTAGTAGACACCTCAAACTTCTTATAGAATTCATTTTGAGGTGTTAGAGAGCATAGGGACTAAATCGAGAAAATTTTGAATTCAAGGATTAAGGTAAGAAGTGATTAAATTCTCATGATATATATGTATTTTACTGTTATTTAGCATGAAAACTATTGAATTAGAGCTTATAGCTTATATGTGTTTATGTGAAATTGAAGAGAAAGAGAAGAGAGACAAGGATCAAATTGAAGACAAAGGAAAAGAATAGAGCAAGGGGTAAAAGAGAAGAAAATCAGCCTTTTTGTTGTAAGTACTACAAGAATTTTAGTTTATAGTCTATTCTTCATAATATATTTGAGCTGTTAGCATGGAAATTGTTGTTTAATTAGGTGTTATAAAGATGATTAAGTGAGATTAGTGTAATAAAACATGAGAAAGAAAATGTTTTCATTGAAACAGATTGGACAGAATCAGAGGGTTAACTTTGAAAATGCACTAAAAATTGTGTATATGGAGTTAAGTGTCGAATTATATATGTAATTAAATGTTATTGAGTTTAGTTTCATATGGAAGAAACAGTGAATTAAATGGATCTGTATATTCTGAGTTATAACTGATTTTGTGTAACAAGGTCAGAGCAGATACGAGTTCCCCTGTTCTGATTTTGAAAAATCATAGAAAAATGTAGAAAAATCATTAGAGTCTGAAATTTATATGGTTGAATCCTTAATGAATCTATTTTCAAAAGAAACAGACTAGAACATTATTGGATCTCTGTACTAAAAGATAGATAATTTTTAGTGAAGAAAGGTCGAAACTGACAGACAGCAGAGAAGGGGTAAATTGAAAGAATTTACTGTACAAATTGGCTAAAGTAAAAATTATGAAAATTTTATAGTAAAAATATGATTGAGTATAGTTTCAGAAACATCAAGCGGATATTAATTTCGAATTCTGTAGCTCGAGATATAAATAATTTAGTGACTGTGACGCAAGTGGACAGCTTTGAAAATTAATGTGAAAATAAAAGTAAGAGGTATATGATGATGAATATGTGAGAAAAATATATGTGTGAAATATTATGTGTTTAATTATAATTGTTGATTATATGACTAAATGGTGATGTTGTGGAAGCATTTTTAGAAAATAAATGTGAGAAATACATGATTATGTATATGTGAAGAGAAATGTAAATGTGATGTATAAGTTATGGATAATGATGTTAAATGAGATTATGCCCATGTAGACGAAGTAGAACCGTTGTGATATTAGTGGCATGCCATTAAGGAACACTAGCGCGCTCTCTGATTAGCACTGTGTGTGCTCTCTGTTTAGCACGTCTCGTGCTCTCTGTTATTAGCACTGTGTGTGCTCTCCGATTAGCACTTCGTGTGCTCTCTGATTAGCACTTTGTGTGCTCAGTACTTTGTGTACTCTCTGTTTAGCACTTTGTGTGCTCTCTGTTGCCCAGCACTTATGTGCTCTCTGTTCAGTACTTCGGTACTCTCTGTTTGTTCCGTTTATCTGATGGGTTCTATAAAAGTCTACTATGGGCCAAGTGGACAAATAAGATAAGTGAGCTATGGTTAAGAAAGCTATGATGGCTAGATTGTGAAAAGTGAAAGAATGTGCAAATTATGACATTGAGGTAAGTGAAATGATGAATACATGAAAGATAAGTACCATATGTGTATGTGTAATTAAATGTTGATAATTAAGTGAACTAATGTGGCTGAAAGGACTAAGTTGTGAAAAAGGGATGAAAATGTAATATCTACCATTGAGGTAAGTTGGTATATGAGAATGAATGTGTGTTATGGTGGCATTAAGGTAAGTTACATGTTACATGCAAGAAAGGTTAGAAATTTTATACGCATGAGTGTTGAAATGTTTGATAAAATTAAGCAATAAATAAATAGTCATCTATTATTCTTGTAGTGCTTACTAAGCCTTCACCTGCTTAACGCGTTTATTTTAACGCGTAGGTACAAAGTAACAAGGAGAAAAGTCGAGTTCAGGGACCTCTCATCACATCACATCATCCTTTGGTGGACTCCAAATATAGGTATTTTTTTTAGGAAATGGCATGTACAATGGTACTTATGTGAATCCCTAATGAGTGGGAAAAATGTTATCTCAAATGTTATGAATTATGAAAATGAAATGATTAATATATGATATTTCGATTTGAATGGTCTTAAAAGACATCGGTTTTTAAAGAAAATTTTCTGTTACTCAACTTTCTGTGTCGTACTGTAATGTAATGCTCTTATATTGGGTTTATACGTATAAACCAGGTATAGGGGTGTTACAGATACCAACTATTTGGTATCGATAATTTGTCCTGTTTTGGACCAAAAATCATATTTTATTATTTTTAAATTGATTTTAAGACTCGATTTTATTTATACATGATTAAATTATTATATTTTGAATAGAATGGTTTAAAATTACATTGTTTGGAAGAAAAATTTTATTATACTCGTTTTTAATTCTCTGACACTGTATGTAATACTCTTATACCGGGTTTACACGTGTGAACCGAGTGTAGGGGTGTTACAAGATATTACCATGTAATCAGATCAATATATTCAAAAAAAATTAATAATATAATATATAAAAACTGTAATTATACCACATTATAAAATAAATTTATATTATAATATTATTTCAATTATATAAATATTAGTTAAAAAAAGAATAAATGCAAATTAAGGATGTTAAGAACCCTATGATTGATTCCAGTGATAGAAAGAATGTTATTCATCTTATGAGACTCAGATTAAAGCACTTATATGTGTAAGGCATGTATGTATTAACAAATAATTAAAAAAATATAAATAAATACTATCACATTAATATATTAAAAAAACTTAATGATTTATCCCTAAAACACGCGCATACTCAAAAGTCAAAACCCCTCCTACTAAGTCCTTGGATAGATCATTAAGGATTTACCTGCGTGTTTTAGGAATTAGATTTATTTTTATACAATTTAAAAAAATAAAAATTACCAAATATTATACAATTTAAAAAATAAAATAAATGTAATCCCTAAAACACGCATGCACGCGCGCGCGCATACTCAAAACCCCTCCTACTAACCTGCCTCCATCGATTTCTTTCTCATTTATCCCTTTCCTGAAATCTAAAAAAATCGTCTCTCGTCTATTGGCCGTTGCGCCTCTAGCTTACTCAATCTGCCCATCTTTCAGAGTGTATCAAGTCACTCCAACTCAGACCCTCTCGTCTCTCGTCAGCCTCCTTCCATCTAACCAAAGCAGCCCTTGCAAGGCTGAGTGTTGTGCATAGGAGTCTGAAAGTTGCCAAGTCGGGTGTCAAGAAGAGGAACAGACAAGCCTTCAAGATCTATGTCAATAAGTAAGCTAGACAATTTAAGTTGTTTGTGCTGCGATTTTCGTTGCTCTAGACCCCTTTTGTTTTATCGATTTTGTTTCTAGATTTTTGAAGCAAAGATTCAAGGTCCTTGCCAGTTTGATTTCCAAATTATAATATGGTAATTTTGAGGGGGCAAAAAGTCTCACTCTCTTTCAACTTATTTTTAAAGTTCTGATGCAACATTACTCGTTTAGAACTGGGGTTTTCTTCTCTCTTCTAAAACAAATATTATATTTCTTAGAGACTATAGTGGCCAACAGCCAACTGCTTTGTTTCCTTCACCGGAAGTGAATGATGTTGCGAATATCATTTGAACAGGGTGCCTTGGATTCTTTATGTCTTCAATCACTAGCTCGTACTTCCCATGCCATTGCTGTTTTCTTCCTTAAAGTAGTTGCATAATTTGCTTATCCTTTTCTTAGAGCAGCTTTACTTTAGTGTCGAGCTTACTTGCTGTCACTAATGTCTCCTTAAGATGAAGAGTTCTCCATTGACTGTCTTTATGTTTACATGTGCAGCAGTATTTTGAAAGTTGATTTCCATTTTTGCTTGTTAATGTGAATATAACACCCCTAACCCGAATCAGCGACGACCTCTATCTGGTGGTGCTACAACCAATGACTAGAGGCATCCGCGGTAAATACTATTGATTTTCCGATACTCTAATTAGAGCTGTACTGGTTGAAAAGAAATGAACAAACTAAACACTTGGAACTAAATTCTGAAACTATCGAATTTATGCTAGAATTATCCGTACCCTTAGGTACGGTATTGATACTTAACACCAGAAGGTATCAAGGTATCTATACCAATATCTCTTATTTTTCCTATTTGGATTCGATGTTTTGAAGTATCTATACCCTCAAGTTAGATACTAATATTCGGGCTTACAACGTACATACTTGGGGTTCAAGTATCGAGACTTGACTCTCCTATTTCACTAATCCCAGGAACAATCCATCACATATCAAGTCTATCATTTACCATTTAGCGTACTAACTCCACTTTACAAAAAAACCATACATTCTAACCAAAACAGAGGTTTCACACTAAAGTAATCCTAGTAAAAGCTTATACACATGCAAATGGTCTTAACGCCAAACTTAAACATGTACATGTAATTTTCCTCAAAGAGCTAACAAAATAAACCACGTAAAGGGGTAACATCAATAGTAGTTGTGACTTTGAAGGGCAGATGCAACTATTCACGGATCAGCTGCACAAAACTTTAGCACAATCTACTCGTGATAGCAACAACAATAGCTCACTAGTGCTATCTTATATTTCCTTTGTAATCCTAGAGTAACCATGTTTCCAAGCCATTATGTCCTTCCCACCAAAATGTGAGTAAAGCCTACTTCTTATGTTTTCTAAGCAATGTATGCTACCATATTTTAAAATGTCATTAGATCAGGTTGTTTTCTCTTTGACCATTAGATCTTAACACATGTTGTTCCTTGATTACAACTAGCTTCCCCTTTATCAAGTGTCTGATATTTCTGTTAACTACAGGGGCAAGTTAGAAATTTCTATTAAGTGGGTTGAAATAAAATAATTTTTTTAGAGTGGCCAAAATAAGAATTTTTCATTAATAACTTTTAAATTGAATTATAAAATCTTAAAAGAAACTAATATGACAATTAATCCATTTGAACAGCTATAAATGTATTTTCTTCACTCATTATTTGTCTTTTTTTTATATAAATAAATTATGATAAATTTTTTTATGAACACGAACACTGAAAATAAATTATGTCCATGTTTTTTTGCCATAATTTTTTTTACAAATAAATATATTATAACATTTTTATAATTTTTTTTGGTTATAACTAGAATTATTTTAGGATTTAAATAATGCATTTTTTTGGATTTTTTTTTGCTATAATCATCTCAAACATTCATAATTTTTTTTTAACATTGAGCTTGGGTGTAATTACATACGTAATTACTTCAATTTCCACCCTACACCCTAAGAATTAAAACGTGTAATTGGGTGCTCCAATTACACCCAATTCAATAGGACCTATCAATTACAATAGTTATCCAAACATGTCATCATTGTGCAATTACAAGCAATTACATCTAAATCCAATTACTAAGTGGCTTTCCAAATATTACCTAAATAATTTCAATTTTAAAATTAAAAAAAAAACTACATTCATACTCATCAACATTATTATTTTTTTAGTTACATTTTCAATAACTAATTTTTAATCAATTATGTTACACGTGAAAATAAATATTTATTTTTATTATTTAATAAGAAAATTAGTTTATGCAATTAATATAAGCAATTGTTATTAAAGATAATTTTAACATATGATGTGTATATATTATAAAATAAATGTACTTAAATTTTTTTTTACTTCTATTCAATTTATCTACTTTTAATATATTCAGATTAATTTGTAAAGTTGTTGTCGAAATACAAATTATCTGAACAATTATAATAATTAAAAAGTAAATTACATTAATCATCCTAAATTTTGATTAAAATTATATTTTTGATCACTCAATTTTTAAACTTTATAAAATTGTTAAATTATCAAGTTGTTATAAAATGATCACTCGATCATTAAGTGTCGCTAGTGAAGTAATATTTATTTGAAGTGGCATGTTAAATATGTCATATATTTAAGGAAACAATATTTTCTTTAACTTTTGAATATTAAATTAAGAAAAATATTATTGTAGTTAATATAAAATTATACCTATTTAATCTTTCAAATTATTAAAAAAATAAAATTATGAACAAAATATTTGTCTTTTGGGCCGGGGGAACAATGTTATATGAAAAAGTAGAAGTTAAAAGTTCATTATCAACTATGAAATTGTTGTCAAAAGTTATTGAGCCGGGTAATTGCTTCCCTCATGGTGGCCGCCATGCCATCCATGCCACGATAAATTGCTAAAGAATAGGTATCTCATATATAACCAAACATTTTCTTGGGTCATTCTCTTTTCTACGCTAGAAAAAGAAAAAAGAAAGAAAAAAACAGCTCCCGAGCCACCAGCGCCGCCTTATTTGCCACAAAACCCTAGCGTACATACTCCACAGACATTTTTGTTTAGTCTCGGCACCCATGGGTAAGTCTCTCAGTGTTTTTCTTTCTGGACTTTTCATTTCCTGATTTTCTTTTTATTCCTACAATCAGTATTGATTGCGTTTGGTTTCCTTAATTCCGGATCTGTTTGATTTACTCGCTGATTGCTTCAGTTTTGATCTGTCGAAAAGTTCACTCAATTTTATCTGCCTTTTATTTTTTCTAATTACAAAAAATTTATTAATTGAAGTTGTAGTTTTCAATGCATTTTAGCAGATGTGAGTGACGGTTTCTCATTATTGAGATATTTAGCCTTTTGTAAATATGAGCTGAATTGAACTTTAGTTGAGTAACTAAAATTCTTCTTACTGGAATAGGGCTATAAATTATAGGAATTTGTTTGTAATAATATTTTATTTATTTATTTGACTCGCTTTAGCATCTATATGTGCTGCGGAGATTAATATTGACAACTTTCGGAATTAACATGTCTAAAATTTCTCTCTATTTTGTTTTTGGTTTCTAATTTGTAGATATTGAGGCTGAGATCCGTGCATTGCAGCTTGACTCTGCTGGTAGTATACTCTTGTTGTTTTCATTTATGAATAAGATATATGTTTTGGTTTTCCCCTTTGCTTTTGGAATCTCTTTTCTTTTTTTGAGTTCTATATTGAATCTTAACAGAAGATAGTAATGGCATGCTCATTCCTGAAGATGCAAAACCAGAAGAAGTTGAAATGACAGATAAGGTGGAGGAGGAAGGTTGGTAGTTTTGTTGAACTTTGTATTTAAGTGGTGCCTATCTTCTTATGTTAATGAAGGCATTGGAGAGCTAGAGGAGAGGTTGTCATTGTGGAAATTCATTCATGACTATAAATTGTAAACTTGGTTGACTACAGTTATTTCTATCTCGAAAATGGCATTTAAGAGTTTTTATACGAAATAATTTTCGTTGATTCTGTGAAGTTACAGTGAGATTGAATAAACAATAGAAATTAAACTGTTTTACAAGGTTTTATTAGAAGCTTTTAGATATAATTCATGGACAATTCTTTTTTTTGTGTGCAAAAGTGATATGAGTCTCTAGGTGATGTGTTTTCTTGTGTCTTACATGGGATATGAAACTGTGTCAGTTTGTGAATTGCAGAGCTGATTTGAATTAGGTTTGGGTTTACTTCAGCTATGTTGCATTGATTTAGGACTTGGTCTCAGGCATTGTATATGTTAGGCATAACCTTTTGTCTATTTCTTTTTGAAACTATTCATCATTTCCTATAAATTAAAAGCATTCAAGAATAGGGGGACAAAGTTATGGTAGGATGAACTGAAGAGTCCGTGTATCACTATCTACTTGTTTCTTTCTTGGTTACCTATATTTTTTGTTGACTATCTCTATTTTTACGTTATCATTTATAATGGGCTGCTGTAAATGAATTGTTGGTATTTTAATCTCTTTTTCCAATTTAGACACCAAAGCAGGTGGAACTCAGATGCTTATTGTTCTTACCTTTTTCTCTAAATTTTCTTCTTGCTCTTTCTTTTGCTAAAATGCTGAATGTTTTTCTGTTCAGCATGAATTTTTGTTTATCGTTTTAGTTTCATTTTGAAAAGTTTTGAGATCTTTTCTATTTTTGGTTTCAGGTATGACAGATGAGGTTGATACTAAATCCCAGCCAGTCCAGGCTGAGCCAAAAGGTTTTTTCATTCCCTTTTGTTCTGCCTTCCCGTGCTTATCTCTATTATTCCTGTCACTTTAATGTTCCAATTTTCATTTCTTGTTCTCAATTTTAGTTTTGTTGTGCAGTGAAACACAAGGAAGTAGCTGATATGGATTGTGCAGAAGTACCGGACGAAATGGAATCACAAAAGAAGCGCCACTTGAATGTGGTCTTTATTGGTCATGTCGGTAGGTATTCCTACTTCATGGTTTTGCTTATCTGAAAGTTGGCATGCGTTACATATTAATGTTCAATATTGAACCGCTTATGCTAACCTAGGAACAGTTGAAATTTGTACTTTTATCCTCTCCAAACCCTTATTTATTATGTGCTTCACTGAGTTCAGTCAATTTAGCAACATGCATGAATTCTGTGAAAAGCTGTTATAAGTTTAATTATTTACGGGACCGACTATTAGGAATTGGATTATGATCTTGTTTCAATAGAAGTCTACCCTTTTTGGATGATGATAGATTAAAAGAAAAAATGGTTAATGTATTTCAAATCTGTAAATGAGAAAATTCGAGCAACCTCTCTCAAAGGATGTGTAACCAATGCCTAGTCACTGCTGATTAGTCACAACATGTCTTCTCAAGCTTCTTCATTAAAAGACCCTATATCAGCTTTTTTTAATAAATAAGCATTACCAAAGACTGCTCATAATCAATGCTTTTGTACTGAAACACATTATTTCTATCCATTGTATGTTTTGACTTTCTTTTATTTGATTCTTAGATGCTGGCAAGTCAACAACTGGAGGTCAGATACTCTTCCTCAGTGGTCAGGTTGATGACCGTACGATCCAGAAGTATGAGAAAGAAGCTAAGGATAAAAGTAGAGAAAGCTGGTGAGGCTTAGGTTTGGTATATAACTTGGATAGTGATTCAGTGTTGTTCCTTTTATATTTGTTTTCTCTCAAACCAACATACCCACCCACCCGCCACTCTTAAGATTTGCTTAATTCACATGATCAATTACCTCAATGAAAATGTCTTAATCTTTGGCTTGTGCATTATCTGACTGAACTACTTTCCATGTGTTAGGTATATGGCATATATTATGGACACTAATGAAGAGGAGAGGGTTAAGGTAGAGTACAATGGGGAAATGTTGTTATAAACTTTGAGAAAGTATAGTTAATTCCTTGTATATCTCCTGTAATACTGTCAACGGTTATTCATGATTGGCTAGACTGCAGTTGTTACTCCAGGAGTTAACTGAATTCGAACTATTGATTGCAGGGTAAAACTGTTGAAGTTGGAAGAGCACAGTTTGAGACTGAGACAACTAGATTTACCATTTTGGATGCACCAGTAAGGGAACTGCCTCTAAAATACATTGTTTTTTCTTTAATTTATCTTACCTTCAAATTAAACATTTAATTATTTGTAGAATAAGCTGATAATCTCATTTATTTTACTATTTTACTTTGTAAATGAGACTTTTTTCTGGGTCTTGATTTTTTGTTTAGTTGAATTGCTTTTTTTTTTAGCACCTATGTTGCTCCTCACATGCCTCTTTTGATATTAAAAATATATAGTACATGATTAAAATTGCAGGATCAATTTAATAGTGCATCACAAATTTGTCTTATAAGGTTACAAATAGCATACTCTCTTGCTGTATAATGATGCTGCTCATAAATGAGAGAGAAAGTAACAGAAAATATAAAACTAAATGTTTCTGTATCATATTACTTTTCATTAGATATGTCTTAGGGTATTGTCTAACTGCGATTAATGTGCTTATATCTAATAAAAAATGGAACTGAACAAAGTCATTTTGGTTTTTGACCAGATTCTTTTTATTTTGAATATGGATTTTGATGCAATTTTGTTTATTAAAACTAAATACAGTTTTGCATTGGCTACTTAGGGTCACAAGAGTTATGTTCCAAATATGATCAGTGGGGCATCTCAAGCTGATATTGGTGTGCTTGTAAGTCACATCCTCTGTCTCTCCATTAACTGCCTAATATAGTGTATATATATTGTAGATTTGGATTTCATAGATTTCCATGGCTTCTTAATTAGGTGATTTCTGCTCGTAAAGGGGAATTTGAAACTGGATATGAGAGGGGTGGCCAGACCCGTGAACACGTGCAGCTGGCAAAGACATTGGGTGTGTCAAAGCTACTTGTAGTAGTTAATAAGATGGATGATCACACTGTCAACTGGTCTAAAGAAAGGTATTTTGACTGGCTTCTGTAAAAAGTCTAAGCTTTTGTGCTGTCCTTAGTGTGTAGTGTATGTTGTAGTTTGGTTTGTTTAATAGTACTGATGGAGTCCTTTCACAGGTATGATGAAATTGAATCAAAGATGATACCTTTTCTCAGGTCGTCTGGCTACAATGTGAAGAAAGGTATTGGAACTGTTATATAACTTCCAAGTTGCATTTTGTCTTGGTGATATTTTCAAGCTTGTTGAACCATTTACGTATGTTATTACCATGACCTTTTGGATATTGAAGTGCTTAATTTGCAAAGGTCCCTTGCATTTTTTGTAATATGTTCATGGTTGCTTATATGACCGGAATTGTTCTCTGCTGTCTAAAGGCATGCATATTCAGGGTTTTTTAGTTTGATATGATAGCATAGAACTCTGCTATGATCTTCCACAGAAATTTTACCTATTGTAGTTTTAACACACGTTTAGCTATTTAGCAATATATTCTTTTTTCAAATTATTTTGGAGTAGAAGTAAATTGCTGTCAGTTTGTCTAGGAAACTTGGGTGCTGTTCGACAAACTAATAAAGTCAATGCTGCATACATTATATATTCAGGTTCTTAGTCTGATATGGTAGTTATAGAACTCTGTTTTATCATCTGATGGTACTTATGTAATTTCAATATGGTTGTTCGGCCTTCAGCAGGTGTTTTTTTATAAATTATTTTGAAGCTAAAATTGTGGAATAGAAGTAAATAATTCCTGTTAGTTTGTCTGGGATGCTTTTTTCTTGCCGAAAACTTGTGTAATATTTGATTACTTTTTCTTTGCATTATGTTTTATTCTGCATAGTTGCAATATAAATTTATGTCTAATAGGCTTTGCTCCCTAAATTACTGATATTTAAGTGTTGTTTATTGATTTCAATTTATAACTTTTAATAAGATCAGACAATGATAGCATGTTTTTTTATGTTAGTGAAGCTTATGTTCCCATGTTAGAGACTTGCTTAGTTTGCTGAGCATATAACTTTAAAACCACTTGTATTTTATTGGTTGCTATTGTTTGAACTTGCAGATGTCCAGTTCCTACCAATATCTGGTCTTGTTGGTACTAACATGAAAACAAGAGTAGATAAGAATATATGTCCTTGGTGGAATGGTCCCTGCCTATTTGAGGCCCTCGATTCTGTTGAAGTTCCTCTCAGAGATCCAAAAGGTCCATATAGGTAAGTGATCTATAGCCTATCTTCCTTAGCAGGATTCACTGCATGCACAACTTTAATGTTTGGTTCTATTTCCTGGCTTCCTGCCATCTAACAGTAGCATGCATAATAGATTTTTTGATGCATCTGATGATTGCTATAATCTCTATAGGATGCCTATAATTGACAAATTTAAAGACATGGGAACTGTTGTTATGGGAAAGGTAGAATCTGGAAGCATATGTGAGGGTGATTCCTTATTAGTTATGCCAAACAAGGTGCTTTATCTTTTCAACCTTTTCTTATATTTATGTGTATATGCTCATTTTTATTTTCTGGGTATGAGGGTTTTATGCATGGATTGCAGGCTCCAGTGAAAGTTTTAGCTGTATACTGTGATGAAGATAAGGTTAGGCGTGCTGGACCTGGTGAAAATCTACGGGTTAGGATATCTGGGGTTGAAGAGGAGGACATATCGTCAGGTTTTGTCTTGTCAAGTGTTGGTATGTTTTGCTTAAATGGAGTTCCGTGATAAATCTATCCCTTTCTTGGCTTAGGTTCTTTTTGTGTGTTAGTTTTAGGGTATAACGTGTGTTCCCTTCATGCAGTAAAACCAATACCTACGGTCACTGAATTTACAGCCCAGCTGCAGATCCTTGAATTGCTTGAGAATGTATGCATTTAATGTCATTTTCTATTGTCCTTATTCTTTAAACTTGATGCATTCCGACCACAATGACTGAATGTTATCTGTCTTGTAAATGTCGTTGTTTAGGCTATTTTTACAGCTGGCTATAAGGCTGTCTTGCACATTCATTCTGTTGTTGAGGAATGCGAGATAGTTGAGCTACTACAGCAAATTGATCCGAAGACAAAGAAACCCATGAAAAAGAAAGTTCTTTTTGTGAAGAATGGTGCTGTTGTTGTTTGTCGTATTCAGGTACAAACTCTTCATTTTAAAATTTTAATCTACCAACTTGATATTTTGTTTCTTGCCCCATTCAACTTTTTTGGTTGTCTGCATTGTTCTATAATTTTTTGAAATGAAACTGGATGAATTGGCCGATTGAAGAATTGAGAAACAGTCGGAAAGCAGTTTTCCACAAGTTGTGTGCTTGTCCTTTTTTCCATAAGGGTAGAACTAGAAATAGTAGGATTATTACCAACTAATGATAGGCCACAATAAGCTCTCATTTTGGGTTTCCAGATATGGGAAAATGCTCTGATAAATTAGAAATAGGTGCCTAGTACCAACATTTCCAGCTAGATTGAACTTGCAACATAATATCAATCCGATCTATGTGTGACGCACAATCTTTTTAGTATGTTGTGTTTAGGGGGCAGGAGGCTGGAAACTCCATTCAGTGGGTTACATCTATCAGATGATTACTGATAGAAGAAAAAGAATTTTAAGAACAGAAAATATTGGCCACATTGATCTCTCCGTTAGTTTTGGGCTTGATAAATACTATTTTCTCATGCTTCTTAGGTCAACAGCCTGATTTGCATTGAGAAGTTCTCAGATTTTCCTCAACTTGGGAGGTTCACTCTTCGCACTGAAGGTAATAGAGACCCTTTATTTATTTTTTTTCAGTTGTGGATAAATTATTTATTCTCAGTGGCTGTGAGTCACACGAATTATCATATCTACAGGGAAAACCATTGCAGTGGGAAAAGTCACTGATCTTCCTTCACGTAGTAGTGCTTAAAAATTTTGTTCTTAGAGGTGAGATTCAAACGTTGCTTATATCTGCTGTGTGAAGTTTTTACCATGTCATTGTTAACCTCCCCTAGTGATATCCAACTTAAGGATAATAGACCACTGAGAAAGGATAGAAAAGAAAATTAAGATTTTTGACTTGATAACAATTCTGATACCGAATTTTTCTGTCTCATAACCGAGAATTGGATTTTTTAAGGGTGAGAGGTGGAATCCTTTTGTCACCAAAGTACTACACTATTGTTGCACACCTACTTTATTTGGAGATCCATCCTCTTCACTTGTAACTGGGGAATCTATTATGGAGTTGAAACTGGCTTTCTTGTTCTATTCCTCTCGACTTATACACTAGTTGGTAGCATGTTTTAATTCGGAGATCATACTGAAACTGGGTTATGCATAGCATTCCATGCCATTCGATTAATGCAGTTGGTTAATTCAAGATTATTGCAATTAGTTTTCATATACTGTTGTTAGTATGTGGATAAATATGACTGATGTAGTTACCTTGGCAGGCAAGCAAATTGCTGTGTAACTTATGCTGTTGTGTTGCAGCACGGAAGAGTGGAGGGATTGTTGTTTTATCTATTATTGCATTACAGATGTATTGATGTAATAGTTGTGAAGGAAAGCTGAGATGGTTATTGTTGCTGCTCTCATTGTGATATTGATATGGTATGAACCAGTACACCAACGCATTGTTCATTAGGGGTTCAATCAGTTTGATCAAAGCTTTGTTTGTTGGATGCTTTTTGGTAGGCAAGTTTGTTTAATGTCAAATTGTTGAAAAAAAGAAGCATATTTGTGTTTTTTAACTCGCCAGGGTGATTGGAAAAAAAAAAGGACTGGCTTCGTTTCAATAAGAGCTTGTTCCTAAAATAAGATGGTTAGGTTACATTATTATTATTAAATTACGATACGATTAAGACGCGAATTATTATTAGATCTAATTATGCCCACTTTTTGCATATTTGAAGTTCAGTTTGGCTATTTTTTTTTAAATTGAAGTCTAATTAGCAACGCAATCCAAGGAATTCTAAGAATTGGGTTTTGTGGTATTTTTAAAATAAATTAATATTATGTGTGGAAGATTATAAGTAAATAAAAATGTTTAATTTCAAATATGAGATTGTAAGATTTTTTAGCATTATTTTAATGGAACATAATTAAAGTATATATTTGCTTGTTTGCAGTTTTAAAGTCTATTTTTCTTTATTTTGAAAATGTTATGATTTAATTTAATGAATTTTTTAATAATATCGATTGGATTTTAATTATAAAAAAAAGGCCTGGCATCGAAGGTTAGCATTAAGTTTCAAATGTGTGTAAAAGAATTGAGGGCACATTTAGACTAGTATTAAGTTGATCTATCTAAGAGACTCATGTCCTTGTAAAGTAAAATAAAATGTTAAAATGCATGCCAGTTTTGCCATAAATTATTTATGGGTATCATGGGCATCGAGATTTTTGGTATCGTACCTGCTGTAAAATTTTATTTAAGAAACCATCTCACTTGTTTAATAATTATTTTATATTTTTCTCATGATAATTTTTTATAAATTCATTTAAAAAATTATCTTTAAATTAAGCTGTTGAATTTGATTTATAATAATTGACATATTTATAATTTTGATGTATATTTACGTATAAACACATATATATACACATATACTAGACTTTGCCTCAGCAAAAAAAAAATATTAAAATTATATCTAAAAACATTTATTTAACAACTTAATCATAAATAGAATGGTAAAGTAATTATATATAAATTATCTTTAGGGTTGAGTTTAGTCTTTTAAACAACATTTTTGTTTGTTTTATTTAATCATTCCCTTAGGTGGGAGATTCTACGCGCCCAAGTGACCTATATAATCAATATCAAAGTGTACTACTTTTTTCGTAAGTCTTGCAGGTCGTAAGGAGCACTCCTTTACGTGAAAATAATTATTTTTAGATATTCAAGTCCTTCCACTTAGATGCTTAGTCTTTCGAAATATACAAAAAATTCAAAAAAAAAAATTTACAAACAAAAACAATCTCTATGTAGAAGTATTATTTTTTACATATTTTTTAATATATGAAATAAGAATAAACTAACTCAATTAGTAACATTTAACCAGTCTCTACCTTAATTTTAGCCAAAAAAAAAATATTCATAAGAATTCTTATTTTTTATAAGAGTTTTTATTTATCTGTTAAGATTTAAGTTTAAATTTATATTATCATTTATTTTATTTCTAACTATTATAATACATAAATAATTAATAATCCTCATATTATTACACCAACAACCAAACGAGACAATAGAGTATTACAAAACTACAACAATGCCTTCAACATAATCAAGAGTTGAACTAAAATCAGAATTCTGATCTTTAGCAACAAGATATCAAAGCAGTGGGAGCATGCTTTACAACGCAAAAGAGAAATGCAATGGCTTTTATAAATCCAGCATCCGTAGAATACAATTGAATCCCAAATAGAATTTTTTACACTGGTATCAAACCTTACAGTGTTTTTGTAATCTAAACCTTTCAAATTCAAATCCTGAATACTTTGGAGAATTTCAGTGTGCTCTGAAGATACGAGTGAAGATGTAGATAGCCTAAATTACAGGTGCCGATTATTCAGCATCAATGAACACCTTCTACAGAAATCAAATAGAAATCAGTTCTCATAGTTGTCCTTCCTTTTTCTTTTGTTTACAGGACATGTAACAGCACCTACATCGTTTGGTTAGACCCATAGGATGCAGAGAACTAAATATTAAATAATACCTCGCCGATAAACAACTAAAAATGCATCTATTTTGAAATGAAGGTATGTAAGCATAGATTTGCAAATGCATATACCAAGTATTATTATCATTTGCTTCATTATAATCTTTAACAGCAATGATCTAACATGCACAAAACAAGAATGACCCCATGGTAGAATGTATGTTTTGACTACTGAGATAGAAAGTGTTGAGAGCTATAGTTTCCTGATGTAGCTCAAGTAATAACTAAACATGGTCCTTTGCCATCAATGAGATCCTTCGTGGGATGGAAAATATTTAGTGTGGAAGACAAACGAACAAGTGCTTGTGAATCTTTTTTTTCAAGACAGGCAACAGTCCATACCATCATATCAATATTCAGAGGAATCTTTTTTAAATGAAGAATATATTCACAGCAGAAGTTAACCAAAACCAAACAAAGAATGGCCGTAACACTTGAATGTATATGACTACTTAAATAAAGAGGTGTTGAGAGATGTAGTGTCCAGATGTAGCTCAAATAACAACTTTAGACTGCTACTGGGCAACGATGGATTCCATCAAGGGATGGCTAATAGATAGATTGGAAACCCAAACTACCTACCCCTTCCCTATCTTTTATTTTCCAGACATGTAACAGTCACTACCATCAAATCTAAGGTAGACACCTGACTACGTCTGGTTAGACTCATGGGACAAACAACTAACTATTCATAGTTTCCAGAAAAACACCAAAAATGCATCTATATTCAAAAGATACAAAAGTACAGAAAGTATTTCCAAATGCATATGTTTAAGTGTTATTATCATTTGCTTCACTGCCCCTTTAGAAAACAAACAGATTCACAAGACGTGATCCACTATATCCAAAATAAGGATGGCCTTCATGCTTGGATGTATAGATTGAATACTGATAGAAAGATGTTTCGAGAGATATAGTGTCCAGAAGTAGCTTGAGTAACTAAACACATAGTACTGGGCAACGATGGACATCAAGGGATGGCTAACAGATAGATTGGAAACCCAAACTATCAACAACTTTCCTATCTTTTATTTTCCAGACATGTAACAGTCCCTACAATCATATTCCAACGTAGACACCTGACTACATCTGGTTAGACTCGTGGAACATAAACAACTAAATATTAAATAATAGTTCATAAACAAACACCTAAAAATGCATCAATAGTAAAAATAAGTTAATATAAGAATTGAGAGCATTTAAGTGCTACTATCATTTGCTTTACTATCTCTTAACAAACAGATTCATAGGGGCGGCCAACATATCCAAAATAAGAATGGCCTCATACAAGAATGCATAAGTTGACTACTGGAGAAGATGTGTTGAGAGATGTAGAGTCCAGATGTAGCTCAAGTACCAAACAAATAGTACTGGGCAACGATGGACTCTTTCAAGGGATGGCTAATAGACAGATTGGAAACCCAAACTATCAACTCCTTCCTTATCTTTTATTTTCCAGACATGTAACAGTCCCTACAATCATATTCCAAGGTAGACACCTAACTACGTCTGATTAGACTCATGGAACATAAAACAACTAAATATTAAATAATAGTTCATAGACAAACACCTAAAAATGCATCACTAGTAAAAATAAGTTAATATAAGAAGTGAGCATTTAAATGTTACTATCATTTGATTTACTATCTCTTAACAAACAGATCCATAGGAGTGGTCAACATATCCAAAATAAGAATCGCCTCATACAAAAATGCATAAGTTGACTACTGGAGTAGATTTGTTGAGAGATGTAGTGTCCAGATGTAGCTCAAGTAATAACTAAATAAATAGTACTGGGCAACGATGGACTCTTTCAATGGATGGCTAATAGATAGATTGGAAACCCAAACTATCAACTCCTTCCCTATCCTTCATTTTCCAGACATGTAACAGTCCCTACCATCAAATCTAAGGTAGACACCTGACTACGTCTGGTTGGACTCATGGGACCCAAACAACAATATATTAAATAATAGTTTACAGATATACAACAAAATGCATCTGTATTCAAAAGATAAAGAAGTACAGGAAGTATTTCCAAACGCATATATTAAGTGTTATTATAATTTGTTTCAGTATCCCGTTAAAAAACAAACTGATTCACAACATGCAATCCACTATATCCAAAATAAGGATGACCTTCATACTTGAAGGCATAGATTGGCTGCATATATAAAGATGTGTTGAGAGATGTAATGTCCAGATGTAGCTCAAGTAATAACAGAACAAATAGTACTGGGCAAGGATGGACTCTTTCAAGGGATGTCTAACAGATAGAATGGAAACCCAAACCATCAACTACTTCCCTATCTTTTATTTTCCAGACATGTAACAGTCCCTACAACCATATCAAAGGTAGACACCTGACTATGTCTGGTTAGAATCATGGAACGCAAATAACTAAATATTAAATAACAGCTCATAGACAAACATCTAAAAATGCATCAATATTCAAAATAAGTTGCTTTAAGAATAGAGTAACTAAATATTGCTGCTGTTTTCTCCCCTAAACCAAATCACTACCATTTGCTTTACTATCTCTTAGAAGAACACATTCACAGCAGTGGTCCATATATCCAAAAATAGAACAGCCTCATACTAGAATGCATAGATTGACTACCGAAGTAGAGTTGTTGAGAGACGTAGTGCCCAGATGTAGCTCAAGTAATAACCAAACAAATAGTACTGGGCACCGATGGACTCCTTCAAGGGATAGCTAATACATGGATAGGAAACCCAAACCATTGATTCCTTCCCTATCTTTTATTTTCCAGACATGTAACAATCTCTACCATCATATCAAAGGTAGACACCTGACTACGTCTGGTTAGACTCATGGAATGCAAACAATTAAATATTAAATAATTATAAAAGTTTGCAGACAAAAACCAAATAATGATCTATATTCAAAAGATATAGAACCACAGAAGGTCTTTCTAAATGCGTATATTAAGTATTATCATCATTTGCTTCTCGGTCTCTTTAAAAAAGATCATATTCAGAGCACATGCTCCACTATATACAAAATGAGAATGGGCTTCATACTTGAATGTATAGATTGACTACTGATACAAAGAGGTGTTGAGAGATGTAGTGTCCAGATGTAGCTCAAATAATAACTAAACACATAGTACCAAGCAACGATAGACTCCTCCAGGGGATGGTTGATAGACAGATTAGAATCCACACTAAGGGAAAAAAAACACACACTAAAAGGAAAAACACCTTTAATTGAAGGTGGATATCTTTCTCTAGTTTCCTCCAGGAAGTTAAAAAAAAAAAGCATTTTTCTTATTCTTATTGTTGAATCCACCACAAACTCCAGCAGAAAAATAAGCTACATGCTTTAAAAGGAACTCTTACAAGTTGAATACAAGGGAGAGATGAAACCGCCATTGAAAGTTCAAACATAAACATACTATAGCCAAATAAGGTCTACATCAAGCTGATCCTGTAAATAAAAATGAGAAAACAACATTACTAATAACTAAACAATCAAATGCAGGATCTAAAGCGATCAAGAATTGGATGCATGAAAATCCCTTGTCTTGATAATAGTATATGAAGAAACTCCAAGGACACACAGCAGTCGATTTGTGGTTCGCACACCATAGAGCAGATGAGTGATAAAGACTAGGTCTTAAGTCTATACGAGAAAATAGAAACCCTAAACTTCGAATATATAGACAAAGGCAGGCATTTATTTTCGTTAATAGTTCAGGGAATTTTAAGGACTTGGATTGGATTGGGTTATGTTGACTGTTGTTGCTGCTAATACTGGTTGCCTGACCCAAGTTACGAATCAATCGGATATAATGATATTTACATCAACATCGATCAATCGCCACATCCTGAACACATAGGGCCCGTTTCGCATTGAGTATTCGAGGTGGAAAACTGCTTTCCAAGTAAAGCCCAACAATTGATTTTTGGGTTAAAAGTGCTTTTCTACCCAAGCTGCGGTTTAGGTGTTCTTTGTTTTTAGTTTATTGTGTTTAGAGGTGCTAATAATCAAAATACTTTTATTTATATTAATTATTTATATTTCAATTTTTAGATTAATTTATATTTTATGTATTATTATATTAAATTATTTAAATATTTTATTTAAAATTTTAAAATATTTCATGTGTAATTAAATTTACAAATATTTTATTAATATAATTATATAAATTTATTTAAATATTATCTAAATTAATTTATTTTTTTATTTTCAACCTCATGTTTAAAATAAAGATTTTAACATTTTACAGCAATTTTTTATAATAATGCTAAACATTTTTTTCACAGCACTTTCCTACAACATTTTTCAAAAACACTTGTCAATTATAACAACAATGATAAACTAGCTCATAATTAATTAACACTGATAATTTTTTAGATAAAAACTATAATAAAACGATAATTTAATACTAAAATAGAAAATCAAAGCATTTCCACTGTTGGAAGCTTTCTCATGAGAAAGAGCACTAATAATTAGGTTGTTAAAATTATCTAATCAATCAAAGTTTCAATGCTATATTTTTTAGAAATATTATTATTTTTCATCATAGTTTAATATATAAATTAATTTTAATTAGTAATATTTAGTTTTAGTAAAAACAAGAAAAATTATTCACTTATTTTAAAGATATTTTTTTTTACAATAGTTATTACTCAATATTTTTATTTCAAGTTTAATTTTATTTAATTATTCGTTATTTTATGTCTAACTACTTTAACAATTTTATTAAATAAGTTCTTCTTCATGTTATTATACTAATAATTAGTGACAATGTTGGGGCCCTTAAAATGAATTTTTTTCATTTAGGTTTGTTTATAATTTATAAAGATTTAAATTAGTAATTGTAAAATTGTACTTTACTTCCTAAATAATAAAATTTTGATTTAATCATTTAAAAATTATAAAGACAATAAACTATTAAAATTATAAAATTACATTTTTACTATCTTAAAAATATACAATTTAATTCTTTCAAAAAAAAAATTTACTTCGCCTCCTGCTAATAATCAAATGTAGTATAAATGCTTTGATGGAGTGAGCAATTTATTATTAAATGAATAATATTCTTTAAAATGAAAATAACATTCATTATAAGAAATTATTATTTGTTTTATTAATAATAGGGTTAATGTGCAAAATTGTGATCCTATTATAGGTGAATTTTAAAATTTGTCATTGTATTTTATTTTTCATTGATATTTGTTTTTATATTTTGACACTATGAGTAAATTTATCATTCAATTTTTATATGATTGAATTTTACAATTAAATTTTAAATTTTATTAAAATTTACCATCAACTTTAATTTTTAATTAAATTTTAACATTCAATATTAAAATTGATAATTTGAAAACAAAATTTGATAAAAAAAATATTTCAAATACTTTATTTTAATAGTTAATAAGATTTTAACTGATAAATATTAAAAGATAATAAACTAAAATGGATTTCCTAGTTAATGAAATAAAAACTTGAAAAATAATACATATATTGTAAAAGCAAATTTTAAGTTTATTTTTTATAAAATAATCATTTTATTTCATTTTAATAGTACATTAGTCTTGTTATTGTTAAATATTAAAGTAAAATATAAAACCTATTTTTTAATTAAAATTTATCTCCAATATATTTTAAATTAAAAATAATAGCAAAATTTAATAAAAAAATAACTTCAATAACAAGATTAAATCAAATAAAAACAAAGTCACAAAACACACATAACTTGCACACACAAGTGCTTGAACCCGAAACTCCTAATATGAACAACATCCTCTTTTTCACTAGAGCGTTCAATGATATATTTATTTATAATCCACAAGGATAATGGCAAATATCAATCAAAGTGAGGTATAATGATAATTTTCAATTCTCACTTAAAGTATAGTGACAAATTTGCATATTAACCCATAAAAATATTAAAATAGTACCAGTTTTGTTGACATCGATATTATTATCAATATAATAAAACGTGTATTTGAGCCATCTGAAACATGTTGATTCTTCTATATAAAAATTATTAAAAAATTATGAATAATTTTAAGGATTGTATACAAAATATTTTAATAATTTATTAATATAAAGATATTCAATATGGTTGCTACAATTTCTTCAAAGAGCTCAAATCATGTAAAAAATATTAAAAAGGAAAAAATATTAAAAAGGAAAAAATATGATTAATATGTAATTCTTTTCGAATAATGATGGGAGGAGATTTTTTTTAATATTTAATATTTATTGATTAAGCAAATTTTATCCAACAAATATTATTTTGTGAACTGTACAATAAAGCCCCTGGAAAATAAATTGCACGCATATGAAGAAAATGAAAAAGGTTGGAAGGTCTTGTAGTCCAAGTATTGGGTTCAACAATTACAGGTGGACAGGCTGCTTTGCTTCCTTGGCTGCCAAACACCTTTGACTACCCATGATGTCACATGCATTTTCATAACTGCTTTTGCTCCACGCATAAACTCGCCGCCTTCAATCTCTTCCCGTATTTACAATTTATTGGAAATTTTTATTATAGGATTGGAAAATAACTGTTTGTAAAAATATATTATTTTAAATTTTAATTTTTTAAAATTAATTAGTAAGAAAATAAATTCAGTTTTTTAGAATTATGATCTAATCCTTATTAAAATTTCCAGAATAAACTGTTACTGAGTCTTTTTTATGATATTATTAATCAACATCTAATGATTGGGTTATTGTTTTTCACATGTGAAGGATTTGTTGAAGTCTTTAATTTTGTATGTTTAAAAAGTTTCAATTGAGTCACTAGAATTTGGATTGTTCTGATATGAAAGTTATTGGGTCAAGTAGTTGGACTACCAATAGTCCTCTCTGCTAATCTTTATATAAGTAGTTTACATTTCCTCCGTGATTATTAATGGTGAGTGTACCATCAAAGTCTTCTTTCATTTCAATATTTTTATTTTTTATTTTATATAAAAAATTTATCATCTCAAGCTCAAGCTTTAGTTTGAGCACAAACTCTTTTACTAGATACATGAGCCTCATTGAGTGAATGTAAGTAGTTTGATTTTAGAATGAATTTATAGTTCGAAAATTTTGGATTGAGGACAACATTTTTTGTTGATTATGCAGGCTGGGTTAATTTGATTGGATTCAGCACATTTCAAGTTGTTCATTCATTCACGGTACATTTTTTTTTCGAGTAATCTCAATATGAGTTTTGATGATTTTTTTTTTACATAATATTTAAAATCATTCATAATTCATTCTCAACCCATAAATAGAAAAATAATGCGCTTCAACTCATCCTATATTAACAACAATATCAATACCAATTAAGCTAAAATTCAACTGATTATCGTCTTTTTTTTCATCTTTTGTTTAGAATTCAACTCATGATAAATTTAAACATAACTAATTCATAGGAAAAAATAATGTAATAAATGGTGCTTAAATACTTTTTTTTTAATTTTTTAAGTTTTACTATTAAAAATGTGTATTTAATTCGTGGTTAAAAGTAATAAAATGAAACAGCTGATGTTAAGCATGTATTTGTGAAACTATTTTACTAGAAATATATACTTATTTTTTTATCTTTGATTAACTTTTTAATGAAGTTTTCGTTTATAATTTTTTTCCTCAATTTGATGGTCTTTAAGTTCATCTTGTTTACTAAATTATCATAATTTAATGTATGCAATTGAACAAGAATAATTTCAAAAAATATTTACACTCAAATAGTACTTACTTGAAATTTTTCTAAAATATAATTTAAATTTGATTAATAAATCTGATAATAAATTATAATAATATTTATTATTTTTTATTTTTTATCGAATTCCCAATGACGATATTCAAAGAGTCATTTTGGAAGAACCGACATCGTCAGAGACAAGTATGTCTAAGATATGAACTCTTACATAGATCCGAGGGATTAAATGTCAACGAAATAATATTGCTGTAAAGTTTTTTTAAGGATACTTTTGATTTGCATCATTTATATGGTTATATATATATATATGTCCTCGATTATTTTGGTGTCATGAGTTAATCACACGTCAATTGAATTGAGTAATAATTAAAATATTATTATTATATAAAATAAATTATATTATTTTGAAAGTATTTTTTTACACTTTTATATAAAATTAGAATTTTTATCACACGCGTATGTATGTGAAAACCACAAATTAAGAACATAAATGTATGTTTAAAAATAACAAACAATAAATAATGTAACATATGATCTGAAACTAATTAATAAAAACACGTGAAATATGTACGATGTTAAATATAAAATTATATTAAAATTGTTTATCATGATTGTCATAATTTTTATTTTTTTGGTAAACAAGAAACAACTAAAAGCTATTACATGAAATTTTAGTTTATGCTGAGACTAGTATCACTACTGTCTTGCTATAAAAGACGAAAAACTGAAGCAAGAGGTGCTCGAAATAGGTGTAAAAGAAAGTCCCTTGAGCTTGAATTCTTTGCCATTGCATTTGCGACTTTGTTGACAGTCCTTGGAATATGTTGAAGACGAATTTGCCAATTCCTCCGTAAACCCTGATGAATGAGACGCACTTCTATCAAGTTGCTACTACTACCCTCACCCGAATGTAGAAGGTTAATCAATAGAGCATTATCACTCTCGACCTCAATTTTTCTATTACCTTTATCCCATGTCAATAGTAAGCCTTCAAGCAAATTCCGCGCTTCTACTTTGAAGATTGAAGCACTTCCCATACTCATATTATAACCCCATAGCCAATGAGCATTTGAGTCACGAAGAACTCTACCAACTGATGCTTGCTTTCCATCTGTAAAGACCGCTCCATCTGAGTTTAGTTTAATCTAACCTGTATCTGGAGGAAGCCAGTTCTTGAGCACACTCGTGGTCTGCAAAGCTTTCACTTGTTGATCGAACTCATGGTAGCTCCTAGCCCATGAACATCCCATGGTAATCATAGATTGCGAGTTTCTGTGCGAACTAGAAAATATGAATTTATTCCTAGCCTTCCAAATTAGCCAACAAGTAATAGCAAAAAGCGTTGGCCATTCCATATCTACCACTCTGAGTTGACCTTTATCCTGCAACGTTCCAAGTTAACCAATCATACAAAGATAATGAAAAGAATAGATTATGAACCTGTGCTGGAACTATAGTCTTCCAAATGTTGATCGCAAAGTTGCAGTCTCGGAGAGCATGAGTTGAAGATTCTATGCTCGTCAAACACAAAGGACACCCCGCATCATCAGTCATGTGTCATCTCTTCCTCTCAGCATTTGTCAACAAATTACCATGCCATAGAATCCACAGAAAGACAAGTAGACGTTGAGGAGTCTGAACCGACCAAAGCATATCCCAAGTGATCGATCCTTCAATTCCTTGAGCAAACATGTTCTTGTACGAATAAAAAATCTTATAACACGCATATACATGTGAAAACCATAAATTTAAAACACTATTTAAATAACACAGCCATATATTTAATCGCTACTCATACATTGCATTGTTCCATCTTCTCTAAACAATCTTCTACATTGATCCATCATCTCAACTTTTTTATTTTATGCTATCATTTTCAAACTATTTTATCATGAAGTTGCCTCAATATTTTTTCAATGTCTCAAGCATAAAAAGTTATATTTCTCAATCCTCAGGTATCGGCTTCACCTCTTCACTCTACAAACTTGACTCATCTACCAAATAATTCAGCAACTCAACTATTTCACTAAAATTTTCTCAAACTCATATATGAAAAAGAAAAGCCAAAGGAAAAAAAAACTTATTTTCCCAAAAGAAAACTTTAATTCATAGGTATTTCTATTTATAAATTTAATTTTTTATGATTTATTTTTTCAAATTATTAATAAATTTCTTCAAAATTAATATAACTAATTCAACACATCAATTTATTTACGCTAAAAGTTCTGTCATATAAGCTTAATAAATTAATATTGGTTGTGTCCTCAAATTGGATTTGTGAAGTTAAATTTTGATGGAGCAGTTTTTCTTTTGACGAATAGTGCTTCGATTGGTGGGGTCAAAGTCTAATATTTCAGGTGAAAGCTAAGAGCGATGCTTAAAGGTTTTTAAGTATCTTGGGGAAAAGGTTATCGTCATGTTGAGGTTGAGTGTGATAACAGCTTGCTTGTTAATCTTGTTCTAGTTGGAGGGGCTATTGATAGCAAGATGCTTAAAATTTGACTTATATATGAGCTTCTAAATAGAACGTGGGACGTTCGAATCTGATATGTGCCTCGTGATCAAAACATGATTGCGAATCGTTTGACTAAGCTGACTAATCCTCATTCGACGCATTTGATTGTGCTGGATACTCCACTACCTTTTGTGATGTCATTTCTTACAACGGACAATTTCTTCTTTAAGCTAGTTCTTTTTTTTGTTTCGCCTTTGACTATTTTGGTCTACTAAAAAAATAAATTCTAAAAAATTCATAACATATTCGGATTTTTTTAAAGAAAATATAATTTTACCATATTTTAATTTATTCCATGTCGTTGGTGCCAAAAAGTTGCCAGGTCTAAAGATCAATTCCCCTATATCAATACGCTCTTCTTTGGCTACTGAAATGGAGGCTCGCCACTGTTTTTCTTCACCATTATAGTACCTTCATACAAGATTTTGTTTCTTTTCTTCTTTTTAAACTAGATTTTTTTTTTAGTATTTCAATCAAATTGATGTTTGCTTAAACATTTTTCTAATTTCAAAAATTTCCTGCTTTTTATTTTTTGGTTTCTCATACTTTGCTTGATTTTCCATTATCTCCGTCTTTTTTTTTCTCTTTTATCATCCAGAGCTGAGAGCTCGAAAAATTATCATACAGAGCTGAGAGCTGGAAAAAACTTACTTTCTGTTTTTTTCCCCTTTTCTTTTGGGTTTGGAATTTGGATTTAAGGTGTGATGGAATATTTGGAGAAAAATAGAAGTAAAGCGTTGTGAAAATTCTGTTAAATTAAAGAATTTTAAACTAATACGTAAAGAAAGGAGGAAAAAAAAGAAAGACAGAAATGGATCCGTCGAAGAAAGTGGCGGATAGGTATTTGAAGCGCGAGATTCTTGGTGAAGGTACTTACGGTGTTGTCTACAAAGCCATTGATACTAAGGTAACCCTAAACCCTAACCCTAAATATTGTTATTTCTTTCTTTTTTTAATAGCTTTTAAAATTGAATACAGAAATAGAAAAATTAGGTGGAATGCGTAATTATCCTTTTCTTTCTAAGTTTAATTGTAAGGATCAAATAATTTAGTTTTTTGCTATCAACTTTTGGTTACTAAAAATTTTGTCACTTAACTGAGTGAAGTGTATGGATAAGAATTATAGGATTACTTCAGATGGAGATTTTGCTATTTTGCCTCTGCAGTCTGCACCCCCTTTCACTTTTTAAGTCAAATGCCATTTTCTGAAAGTGAAACAAGCAACACCGGTTCCATTTACATGAAGCTAGTTGCAGTTTCTCTTTAATTTTCATGACTGTTCAATACAAAACTGTTTTCTAGAATTTTTGGCTGGCTAAATTGTTTATACAACTGTTATAAGTGCAATTGTTTGCTTGTTTGGCCATTGCAGACAGGACAGACGGTTGCAATTAAGAAAATTCGGCTGGGGAAGCAAAAGGAAGGGGTGAATTTTACTGCACTCAGAGAAATTAAACTTCTTAAGGAGCTTAAAGATCCAAATATAATTGCTTTAATAGATGCATTCCCACACAAGGGTAATTTGCATCTTGTGTTCGAGTTCATGGAGACTGACCTTGAAGCTGTTATTCGAGATCGTAATATATTCCTCTCACCAGCTGATATCAAATCCTACTTTCAGATGACTTTGAAAGGGCTTGCTTTTTGCCACAAGAAATGGGTTTTACACAGGTCTTGTTTCGGTTTTCTCTTAGCCTAGTTTTGTAAGGTTGCTGCTTCATAAATTGTTTTACTTGTTATTTTGCTTTACAGGGATATGAAGCCGAATAATTTGCTAATAGGATCCAATGGACAACTTAAACTTGCAGATTTTGGTTTAGCACGCATCTTTGGCAGCCCAGATCGTAAGTTTACTCACCAGGTAAGCTTATAGCTGCTAAGTGGTGTTTTCAATTTTATCAGTACAATGCCTAACTGGTGCTCTGAATAGTTATAGCATCTTCTTTTTTTCTCTCCATAATTTTGAAAAATTTCTGTTGTATTTTGGATTAGTACTTTCTTTTAGGAATAAACTTCCTTTGTGGCATTGCTAACTTCTTGACCTTTCAAAGAAAGTCCTCACAACCACAGCTCTCTTGTTTTCTGCAATCACTATGTTTCTATGGGAAAAGTTTAGAAACCGGGTTTATATTTGTTCTTGTTTTCAGTTTTAACTTCTTGCTTTCTACATTATGGCTTAATTAGTTATGTTGGAACTAGGTTACGTATACAACATGCATGTTGTTTTGTAGTAAATATCATTGATATATTGTGTTATATCCATTATTTCATTGGACCCTTAGCTTTTGTCATTGATGTTGTTATCATAGTATCTTAAAAAAAAAATGCAAATATAGCTAGTTTTGTGGATAGGCGCCAATAAGATCAGCAAGGGTCTTTGTCCCATCTTTTTTTGTTCTTTTCTTGGTATTGCATACTTTTTGATGTAGAAACCTGCTTATCTATTTATTCATTTATTCACACATTAGTGACCTCTCCTTGACAAGTTATTGATTTGGCAGTTGGTTCTAGATAGTTGTCTTCTGATTTGCTTCACCTTTCAATTGGAAGCTGTAAATTTATATATCCTTTTGGATTTAACTTACTTGTAAGTCCATGGAACTATAAATAGGTCTTTGCTCGATGGTACAGAGCTCCTGAGTTACTTTTTGGTACCAAGCAATATGGTGCTGGTGTGGATGTTTGGGCAGCTGCCTGTATATTTGCTGAACTTCTCCTCCGTCGACCATTTCTGCAGGTAAACCTTTTGTATGGTCAAAGTTCTTCGGTGTTGGGTTTATCTTGTTTTGATATTTGCATGATGTCGAGTTATAGATTACCTTATTTATATTCCTGCTGAATATATGCAGCCTTTTTTTTATATATAATTAAATGATGGTATGTGATGATTGAATCTCATTTTTCAGTTTTCTTTTATCACGTGGCCTTGCTAAAAACATCGTCACCATCATCAAGTTATAATCATAACGAGTTATTGCTATATGGCCATTTGTAACTTTTTTTTTAATCTGGTTTTTGTTCAATTGTTGGTGGCTTGATCTTCTTTTTAGTTCCCTAGAGAATATTCACTTGTTCGGTTTCTTAGGCTTATTCATGGTATTATTCAAATGAAGATCAGATCAGAATTGGCTGCTGGTGTAATGCTCTAATGACATGCATGTCTCCAGCAGATAAAAAGTATTGCAGACTGTTTAAAGATGACAATGATATGTTTCAAATTTTTCAAAAATGTGAATCATTGCGTTTAATGCACGTTTAAACTGAACTTTGCTTACTTGCTTTACCAAATTAAAGACTGCTTATGATTAATTGAAGCCACTTTAACACTGATTGTAGGTAGCTTGGATATGCTTGATAAGCATTTGGTTTTAGTTTTATGTAGCAAAAATCCTTGGTCTTGCACAGTGCATCAATGTGATATTTCTTTCCTAGCTTGTGGGATATCCATCAGAAATCTTGTTGAATTCATTGTTCTGACACCTTATATATATTCTGGTTATTCTTATCTTTTGCTCATGTTAGAGTTGTGGATGATAACAGTTTGATTCGCTTTGGTTTTGTAAAAAATTACTGTTAATGTTAAAAATCAAACTAAAGCTGAACTGAATAAAATATGTAACCAGATCGACCTGAACCAACTTGAACTAAATTCCATCTGTTTGGTTTATCGGTTTTTTAAAATTTAAAAAATATATTTTATATCTTTTACTAATTTAGAAATGTAATATTTATTTTAATAGTATAAAAACTAAACACTAAATAAAATTAAATAAAAATAGAATTTGGTTCAGTTCGAATAATTATGGTTTTTTATAATGAACTGAAAATATTCATTATTACACTGAATCCTGTAAAAACTGAACTGAAACCAAACCGAACATTGTGGCTTGAATTGGTTTCTCATTTTCTCTGTTTTCTGGTCAACCCTACTTTAGAGATGCTGCTTCCCCTTTTCAATGTTAAGTGTTAGACTAGAACCTTTTGTTAGATTGCGTTATGAGCAATATGTAAATTGCAGTTTTCGTGTTACCATGATTATTACATCGGGTTTTGCTGACTATTTGTCATTATTGTCATTATAGCATGTGAAAATATCTTTTTGGTATTCATTTGACCTATGATACTTTTACTCTTCATTTTCTCTGAAGTACCTGTGTCCAACACACATTTAGATGTGGGTATTGGGGTATTACCATCCAAATATATGGAAAAACTTGGAAGAAATTCAGCATACACATATCAAACATACACTGATGTGGTTTAGGGGAATGACAGTAAATCAATAGAATTATGCTGAACAAACGAGTAAGAAGTTGGAACTCTAGAAAACATAAAAATGTCCTCTAGTTTCTCTCCATTAATTCGAAGAAAATAATAAGAATGTTGTGGCTGTAAATATTCTACAACTTATTAGGCTCTCTTTTAAATAAGGTTTTAATGTGAACCCTTGATTTAAAAAAGATAACTAATACTCTTAGCCCTAGATTTAAACCCTAAAGATATCTAATAATGCTAGCCATTCTTAAGATAACAGTAAAGCTCCTGCCTCACATATATTTGAAAATCATCTCAGAATCTGGGTGACATAAATTTTGACAAGCTCATATGTGGTTTGTTCTTTTTGGTTTTCCTTTTTTATTATGTACCAATGCTTGCCAATTTGAAGTTCCATTCCTGGTATATTTTCTCATTTTCTGTGATTCAACTTCTTACATTTAATAGGGTACAAGTGACATCGATCAATTAGGAAAGATCTTTGCAGCTTTTGGGACACCCACGCCCTCTCAGTGGCCAGATATGGTATACCTGCCTGATTATGTAGAATACCAATATGTTCATGCACCACCTTTGCGTTCATTGTTTCCAATGGCCAGTGATGATGCTTTAGATCTTTTATCAAAGATGTTTACTTATGACCCAAAAGCTAGGATTACAGTGCAGCAAGCATTAGAGCACAGGTATCAGGAATGTTTTTAATTGGAAATATAAAGAGAATGTTTGGTTCTTTTCTAATGTTTGTTCTTTTGTTCAGGTATTTTTCATCTGCTCCTCTACCTACAGATCCAACGAAGCTCCCGAGGCCTACTCCTAAATCTCGTCCATCAGATTTTAATCCCCAGGAAGGTCCCACTGTACTTTCTCCCCCACGAAAATCTAGGAGAGTAATGCCAGATCGTGACAGATTTGAAGGTAATTCCAACCAAGTGGAGAAGATTGATGATCATGTTGGTGAGGCAAGACCGGCAGTTGGTGACCATGCAGGAAAGAGTGACCAGGTGCCAATGTCAGTAGATTTTTCAATCTTTGGGTCGAAACCTCTCAGTAGACCGACAATTAACAGGTGAGGCAATAGCTATTTTGCGGTAATGTCATAATGGTTTTTTGTCATCCATAATTTCCTCAAAACCATGGGAAGTGATTCATATGTGCAACACATACTTAAAAATATTAAGTAAAATTTTGTATTATCTTAATTTTTACGAGATTAAATAAAATACATCTTACAAAAATTAAAAATATTCAACTAAAATATACAAAAAATAGTTACAATGTTATAAAATCTTATAGCAGCTTAAAATTTCTAACTAAAATATATAAATTAAAAGAGGGGTATTTTGGTAAAGTTTTCAGGGAGGAGCAGTGAGGGTTTGATCAAAACCTGACCCTGATCCAAACCTGAGTTTCAAAAAATAAAAATAAAAAAGAGAAAAAGAAAAAGTTCACACCTATTGAGTCCTATCGGATTGGAACTCTTCGGGTTTATTTAAATTGACCTCGTGAACATGTTTTTAATTGTTTGCAAATAAGCTTTGATTATTTGTTCGTGAACATATCTGTTTAATGACATGAACAAGTTCATTTAATTTAAATGAACAAACACTAATACAATTTTGGAATTTTTAAAACACGAACGGAACATGAACAAAGCTTAAAAATAAATAAACAAACACTAATAGAAGTTTTGTCATTAAAGCTCTGTTCATTTATAGCATAAATTCCTACATGTTAGCTTCAATTATATAAATATTTGTTTTTATCCAAGAATTCTTGCAAAAAATATCAACCAATAGTCTTCCTGTACTTAAAATTTTTCTCGATGTTAAAGTAAGCTGATGTAAGCAATGCATTTATATTAGATTAGATAGTCATGCTATATCGATACATGCGTGATAAAAATTTTCTAAATGAAATCTGAACCTTTTACTGCATATCTAGCAGATGCTTCTAAAAATGTTATTTATAGTGTTAAGCTTAAGATATAAATCATAAGTTAGGTAAACAACAAGATTTTCATTAAGTGCATTAAATGAGATTTTAGAAAATTTCTAACAACCTTTGTGAAGTCTGACTATGAGAAACTGTCCATGTAATAAAGAAAAGGCATGAATTAGGAAATTGGATAACTTTTTAGCAAATCCCTCTTTTGCCAATTAACTTTTGAAGAATATCCGTGTAGCATCTTATGTATTGTATTTTACCATATGGTGTTTATTGTATCATGAATCATTGTTGATTTGCTTCGCTCATTCACTAATTACTACTAGGATTGATGTAGGTTGTGAAACTCAGTAACGAGCATTATTCCTTGTAAATATTGGCTTAAAATGTTTTGATGTCTCTGGTAAATCTTTCCCATAGTAATTGGGTTAAATATAAAGTAATTTATAAATTACTCGGTTGCATGTAGGTGTCTCTTATGTTTTCATAAGAAAGAAAAAATCTTTATAGAAAAATCTTATGCATGTATCTTCAAAAATTCTGTCTTCAGTTCATGTTGTGTACAATGAAGAAAACTTAGAATTGTGCTTCAGGATATGTCGGATTAGCTTAGTTTGTGCATCATGGGAGTTGGCCTTCTACTTTGTCAGTTTGCTCTGTTTGCTTGTTATTTTCATATGGTTTTTGTCTGCCTAATTTTTGTTTCATTTACTTGTTATTCTCTTGTTACCGATGTAGAAGGGTTTTTTCTGGGTGTAACATGTCATGCATATTTCCTTACTAGATTATTAATTATACGTGTCCCCCCGTTGATCTGGCCAAGTGTACTTTTCTAGTTGGAAGTTTGTATTTTTATGGGTTGGGGGTAAAGGAAGGTGTGCTACAAAAAAGGGATCAAGAATGGAGAATGGGGAGTTTATTTAGAGCCTCTTCATTTAAAATGGTAGATCTGTTGAACCATTTATTTACCAGAATTTCCTTCTAAGCCCTAATTAGAATGAACCAAACATAGAATGTACACCATTTTGCTTTTTGGAAATCTACTCTACATTTTGTTTACCTATTGGCCTTACAATACTTGGGTTCCAAGTTATGATCATTTCTGACATTTGGCAGATATTCAAGATTCCAAATGAGCATTTAAAATTATATAAGATAATAAAGCTTCATAGTGAAAAACATTACCTATTGCATTCTTTAATTTGGATATGTTATTGCTGTGCTTGTGATTAGGATCTTCTTGTTATAGGTGATTGTTGAATTTATTGTTGAACTGTTGATATGCAGTGCTGACAGATCTCATCTGAAGAGGAAACTTGATCTTGAATTCCAGCACAATGATTAAGAAATATACATACGTATTTGTATCCAATCCAAGAATCTTTTGTGGTGATATGTTTGGGCAGCCCGAATATGTATGAGCTAACAATATGGTAAGCTTTTGTCGACACGATCACTCTGGCCAATCTCCTTTTCCATTTTCTCTATACCTAAACTCAGGTTTCTTAGTTGTTAATGCCCTCCATATCAAGAAACAGCTACCATTGAAGCTGGAGAGGGTTTCTTTTTTTCTTGACTGAGTTCTTGTAACATTTTGATGAACAGCTTGATGGTTGTAGTTTGAGTTGGTGTGGGTGAAGAGTAGCAAGGCAGTGGGAACAGGAGGCGATAAGCCATGTATTAGTTTAAAATCTTGGGTTATTTGTTAGTGTTAACTTCACAATATTGAAGGGTTTTTATTTTCTTTTATTTGCGCTCTTTTATTTTTGACCAAGCAAACAAATTTATTTTTTCAATGAACAAATTTTAGTTTTTTAAATTCCTGTGGTAAATATATTATATGTCTATGATGCTATTGTAGTTCATTATTTCTAAATAATTTTTATAAAAAGCCACACCATTTTATTTAATAAATTTAATTGTTATTTGATTGAAATTTTAAGATTTGAGACTCACAAAAATTAGATAGCTTTCGGAATAAAAGTTTACATTGAAAAAAAATATAGATAATATGTAATTAAATATTTAAGATAATGTAAATATATAATAATATTTTCAAATTTATTTGAAAATAATGATAAAACCTAATGAATAGATAAATTACATAATACTTTACTAAAAATACAATTTTTTATTTTTTATGTTAAAATCAAATTTTAGAATACATAATAAATATATATGTTAACTCAAATGGATAAATTATCTAATTAAATTTTTATTTAAATACAAAAAAAATAGATATGCTACTCATCACAATTTTAATGTTTGTGTACCTTACTATATATATATATATGATTAGATAAAGAAAACAATAGAAATTTAAAAAAGAAATTCTACACCATAATAGTCGTATTTATTTATTTAACTAGATTACTTACAATTTTAAGAATTCAATATTATTTGTTTAGAACTTCTTTTAAAAATTACATACTGTATCACAGGGTTTTCACTCATTTTTATAGAAAACTGTGTCAAGAATACCAGCTAATAAATAATGGTCCCTTTCCTAGCCCAAATAGTTAAATAACTAAACATGAACAATAGAGCTGATAAAAATTTTCAATTCTCTCCCACTACTGAAATATGATTAAAGAAAGTAGTACAAGATCAACATGACCTGACATTTAGCATTCAAGAAGAAAAAAATGGAACTTTCCAAGATTTTATACCTGTAATTGTATTGGAAACAAGAGGAAAAAACAAAAAAAGAAAGATGCTTAACAAATGGTCAAAAAGAAAACAATAAATTATGCAAGTTTATAATGCTGCACTATAAATGTATTTTTTCTCGTAAAGACCTATGATTTGGTCAGCAACAGCCCACATTATGGCTTGACCAGGCGGTATCCGCATGAGTCGAGGCAGCAATCCTTTCCACAAAGCTTGAAGTCCTTCCTCAGCATATATCGTCCGGATAGCATGGATCATGCCCTTATACTTCAACTCTACTCCGTCTCGACTCTGAGCCATCAGCCTAGTTTTGACAACGTCAAAGGGGCCGGTACATACCGGACCTGCTGTTCCTGCAAGGAACCCTGATATCATAGACTGCCATGGTTGGAGGACTTTCTGATCACCTTCATGTTTCTTCCACAATATCACATCAAAAGCATTCTTGGCTGTAAACATTGCAGCCTGGTTTGTCCCGTTACGCATCACGGTTGGGGCAGCTCCTGCCCAAAGCCCGAGGATGCCTTCTTCATGGATGATAGTTCGAGCACAATGTATGGGACCTTTGTACTTGAAAAGTTCTGGACTTAAGCCTTTCTGTTGCTGCAGTCTAATTTTCACCACCTTCACAATCATAAACCAGACCAAACTTCTAAGTACATATAGGCTGAAAAAGTGCTTCATTGTCCTAATCTCGACATGATATTATGCACCTATGGAAATCACATTGTCTAAACGGAAACAAGAGAAACTAAGCAAGAAAGACATTTTTCTATTTGTCGAAACCAGGGTCTCCACCGCAGGTAGTAATGGCTAATCCTTTCGCCCCAGGTGGACTAACATGAAATATGTTTCATTCTCATGGGAGGGAATTGAACCCACGAACTCAAGACGAGGTATATGCTCAGAAACTTAATGTAAAATGTAGTGATCAATTATCAATTATGAATCCAAAAACACACCCAAAGAAGAAATACCAAGTGCAAGCCTATCACAACATTCGAGGAAAAAATACGTTAAAGCTTCCCCATTCTTTATAAAACATTAATTCATGAATTGAGTTCATGTTCTCGACTTTCAAGATCTTAAAAAAGAACCCAACCCATAAAGCAAAAGCCTGTAAGAAAATAAAGAGAGGACATAACACTGAGACTAACCTCAAAAGGGGTGACAATAAGCAGGGCCTCAAGAACCCCGGCACCAAAACCAGCCAAAACCCTGCCCTCGTTACTCAAGGAGCCAGTGGTGGAGTCCTTAAACGCGCTTTGCAAGACGGCATTGGAACCCATCCGCAGCGCGTACTTGAAGGTCAAATGCGTAGCGAAGGGGGTCAAGCCTTTCCAAAGAGCCCGTACCCCTTCGGTACGGGACACGGTGGCTCCGCAGTGAATGATTCCCTTGTAATTGCCTTTGGTATCTAATTGCAACCTGGTCTTAATGACATCAATCGGCTGTAAACAACAGGCTTCCATTACACCACCAAAGGAGCCAGAAATGGCTTTCATGTAAGGAGGGATGGATTGCTTGTATCCAGGCTTGGGGTTTTGGTTGGTTTGAGATTCATCCATGGCTATGAGATTTGAAGTTTATTGAAGTTGGGAAGGAAATGGGAAAATGAAGAAGGAAGAAGAGAAGGGAAGTTGGGGGCGCTTCTCTTTCTTCACAGATGATATTATGGTATGGTTTGGTTTGGTGGTAGAGAACAGAAGAGACGCGCATTTGGGATTCTGCTTGAATATTTTATTTATACGCTGCTGCGGCTGAGCACGTGACATTGACTTCAACTTGTTTAGAACCTCAAGCACTGGTCAAAATTAGACATCCTTCCAACCACTCATACCCCTTTTCTCTTATTTGGCTATTTAGTTTCGCCAATGGGTGTCTACATCATGGTAAAAGTAACATTCCTTGACTAAACTAATTTACCAAGTTGATTTCCTTATTAAAAATTTTGTTCATATGTAAATGTCAAAATTAAATAATGGGTAGAATTAGGTAAAAATATTAAGAGATTTCTATATTAGAAGTTGAATTGTATTTTATTATTTCTATTCAAAAAACGATCAAATTAATCATTATACATTAGATCAAAGAGTAATATGATTTCCCTATTAAAGATTCAATCCATTTATACTTTTAAATGATACTTGACTGACCAAAAAACCAGATAACAACACGTGATGTGCCAAGTGTATCTCATGTTAATATTACACATTTTGTCACATTGACAAATATTTAAAAATTTAAAAATCTCAAAAATAAATCATTTTTAAACAATTATTTAAAATATCATATCTAAAATAAACTTAAAGAAATGGTTATTCATATTCATCCTAGAATCGTTTTTCTAAAAGGGATAAATCTCAAAACTATACATGAACTATAGTTTAATGTGCAATTGTATACATGAATTTTAATTTTGTGCAATTTTATACATGAAATTTTGATTTGGTCAATCTTTTTGTAAATTATTAACACAATTATTGATATAACATCATTTTATATTTATATATTACATACATAAATAAATGTACTTATCCAATATAAAAATAAATTGATGTATTTATTTCTTTAATTGTACATAATTAAATCAAAATTAAAATTTTAAGTATATATTTAAACCACAATTAAAGTTTTACGTGTATAATTGCATCAAATTAAAGTTCGTGTATACAATTGCACATTAAATCAAAGTTCATGTATAATTTTGAAATTTGTCCCTTCCTAAAATAACTATAAAAGTTATTTAAATTTTATATATTTTTGAAATTATTAAAATCATTTTAAAACAATTAAAAATCCAGAATGAATGTGGACAACAAGATGTCCAAGTTCAAATGAGCATAGACAACCATTTGTCTAGGTTCTTTTTGAAATTATTTCCTAAATAATTAAACAAAATTATACATAATTAAAGAAAATTATTTAACATTTATTAAGAATTACAAAAAGTTAATAAAATAGAACTGATCAATTTAATTAACTAAAAAGATCAACTCGATTAAGAAGATACATGTACATGGGTATATTTGAATTCTTTAAATACGTTACTTGTTAAAAGAAAACATTGGTGTGTTTACACAAAACTTGAACAGAACTCACAAATTGTATACACAAAATGAAACTCGAATATCAGTCTAGACTTCATTGCCATAAGCAATTTTATTCACCAATCGACAATCGTTTTTCAGTTGAACTAAAGAGAATCTCATACGAGTATTCTGTTTTGTTTTTGAGAAATGCTTCGAAGTTTGCTCTGCCTTATGCTTTAATTAACCATCAGTGCCAACTTCGATCATAAATGCAGGAAACTGGAACATGGAAGGAAACTATGTAACACGTGCAGCCAAAAAGCAGAAAACCGCCTCAAGCCAACAATAAACCAAGTTTTAGTTTTCACTAGAATGGCTCACCACATGGTGGGTGAAAATTTTAAACTACATACAGATGTTAGAAGTAACTTTAAAAACCATTTTAGTTGTCACTAGAATGGACGATACATTAGTGAATGACGGAAAATTAAATGGAACTACATTGTAGTCATTCGCCAATGTACCGTCCATATGAAAGCATCTAAGCAGGCTATTGTTGGTACTTGGTACTTGAATTGTTCTAAACTGCTAAAAGCCAGAAATCTTAACAACTACAGGTAGGCATATCAAATTAAGGAATCAGATAACTTAAGATATCACAAACGTCAACCAAGTCTGTGACAAAAGAGACCTGTTTAAATGAAGTTCTAATTGACATCAGATCAATCCCTGGACCCGCTCCCCTTCCCCTTATCAAAAGAAAATATCACAAATAGCAAACGTTCAAGGTGAGATGCTACACAAAAACTAACATGTTTTAGGACCATTCATACATGTCGTCAGTAGATTGCAGATCCAAAAGGTTTTTGCCTAAACAATCCTGATTTGGGCTTCGTCTACATTCTATTTATTCCAAATAGCACAATTCATTGCAACTAAAACAAATAAACCCATCGCATCTTGCATTCTAATCAAAACATATTGCAAAGTGCAAGCACCAAAATCAAGTTGATAACACTCCATTCTCATTCAAGGTAAGTAATCCGATCAAGCATATGAAGAGTTGACAAACAAAACCTAAGAAAAATATCCTTGTCGAAAGCAAGCAAATATTTGGCAGCAAATAGCCAACTCAGATGTTTAAAACATAGTCAAAACTATAAGGAAACAAAAGCACTACAAGAACACATTTCATCGTCCAATACAGAAAACCACCTGACATTTAGCAACATCATCAATCTTCAAAGCAAGCAAATATTTCACAGTAGATAGCCGAATCAGAAATTTGAAACAAAGTAAAAACTAGAAGGAAACAAAAGCACTAAATTGGATAACAAGACCACATTTCTTCATCCAATGCAGAAAACTACCTCACAGTAACAATATCATCAATCTTCAAAATCATCCTCACACACTCCGTTGCCAGTGTAATTGCACTTGTGCTTACAAGCAGTGGTTGCACAACATTCTCCTCCAAGATATTAGTGATCTGTCCCTTCCTCACATTGATCCCAGCATTGATCTCTCCTTGAGCATGCCGATTCCTCAGCTCAGTCACAATAGCAATAGGGTTCAACCCAGCATTCTCAGACAACGTATAAGGAATAACTTCAAGTGCCTCAGCAAAAGACCTAACACAATACCCCTCCATCCCATGCAACACCTTAGACCAAGCACCAAGCTGCCTCGACAATTCAATCTCCGGAGCACCACCACCTGCAATCAAAAACCTTTTACTCACTAAACACCTGACCACACATAAGGCATCGTGTAAACTCCTCTCAGCTTCGTCGAGGACCAACTGATTCGAACCCCTAACTAAAACAGTTGTAGTTCTTCCCATATCCTTGATCCCAGTAACCTTAACAATCTTTCCATCCCCGAGCAAGACCTCCTCAACAAGATCTGCATGCCCCAACTTCTCCACTCGAAAGTGCTCAATATTAGCAATAGGCAAACAATTCAAAGTCTTGGTAATAAACTCAATATCTTCCCTCTCAACATCCTTAACAACCATAATCTTTGCCTTGGCCAAATAATGCAATGACAAATCCGTTACTGCATCTCTCAGAATACTCTTTTGGATCAACAAAACATTACAACCGGTGGCTTTAATCTTCTTAATCATACCCAAAATATAATTCCTTTCCTCTTTCAATATCCTATCCATTTGAGTATAATCAGAAACTACAATACTCTGTTCAATATCAGTTTTAGGAGGGGAAATCTGAAACTGAATTACCGCAATTTTTGCATTCTCCATTCTGGTCGGTCCTCCAGCTGCATGGCTCGCTTTCTTATCGAAAACCAGTCCTTTAACCAACTGCGTATCGTCCACGGTCCCCCCTAGCTTTTTCACAATCTTGATGTCTCTTAAATCAACCATATCCGGCTTTGCTGGATCAACGACAGAGAGAACGGAATCAACGGCAAGCGGGGCAAGAAGTGTTGAGTATTGGCTGACAACCTTGCTGTTCAACGAAGTACTGGCGGATTTGATCAATGATTCACGATCGGAGAGCTCGAGAGGGACTGCCATGGCGGTGAGGACATCGACGGCTTTAATCGAAGCCTTGTGGAGAGAATCGGATATAACAGTGGGGTGGATGCCGTTGGAGAGAAGGGTGAGGCATTGCTTAAGGAGGGCACCCGCAATGACGACGACAGTAGTGGTGCCGTCACCGGCAGCGGTGTCCTGAGATTTGGAGAGATCGACGAGCATTTTAGCGGCGGGTTGTAGAACTTCCATCTTGTTTAAAATGGTGGCGCCGTCGTTTGTTATGATGACTTCGCCGGTGGCGGTTGAGATCATTTTGTCCATACCTTTGGGTCCTAAGCTGGTTCGGACGGCGTCAGCCACGGCTCGGGCAGCGTTGATGTTGGCTTGGCGGATGTCTTCTTTGCGCTTGTTGTCCACGTAGGACTCGGTCTTGGAAGAGCGCGGCTGAGCTGCAGTCACGGCCGCCATTTCAATGGGAAGCGGAGGATTGGGAAATGATAGAGTGGATCGGAGGTGGAAAACCCTAGAAAATATGCGAGGGAAAAAAATAGGAAGAGAGAGGGTTCTGGAAATATTAAAAACTGGGAGGGGAAATGAACTTAAGTTAAGGGCCTTTCTTGTACTGATGACCTTGCCCAATATTTTTTATATATATAAAAAAATACATATTAATTTATCCATTTTATTTTTTTCTGTTTTAATTCTTAAATTTCTATTATTTGTCAATTTATATTAATTATTTTCTCTTTTTTTTACCGTTGAAAACTAAAAGTTTATAATTTTATTTTTGTTCGTATTTGAGATTGATATAATTATAATTTTAAGGAACGTTTTAATTTACAGTGGAGTTAAGTGACCCGTAAATTTCATCACATGAAAAGTCGGATCATATTGCTACTCAAGATCTCAGTTAACAATGATTATACGATATCGAGTTGAATTGTAATTAGAGCTTCAAGTTTGCAAATATTATGATGTCAATGTATGAAGCATAAATGGGATCATAATTGGCAGTAGTTATGCGAACACAACAACGAGTTATTCTTATCAGAAAATTATGCTTTATAAAACTCATACACAAATACGAGGAAGAAAACGCACTAACGTTTCAATATAATCAAGCAATGTGTCTTATTCATCACCACCGAAGGCGGTGGCCTCGTTATTATAACTTGTGACAAAATTCGGGTGTAACAGGTTATACAAACAAGGCCAATGCCTTCGGTGGAGATAAACAACACAAATTACTTGAATATAGTAGAAAGTCCTTTGTGTTTTCCTTCTTTGCATTTGTGTATGGGTTTTATGAAGCATACTCCTCTGATGAGGATAAACTCGTTGTCGTGCTCGTATTAGCACAGTCAACTACGACTCCGATTATGCTTCATCTTCGTCAGCATAACCTTTGTAATCTTGAAACCTTAGTTACACTTCAACCTGAGACGACACAAGTCTTAGGTTATCGAGTTGCAAAGCAACCCCATAGACCAAATCGAAGAGTTATTGGTGGAGCGTACCACGTAAACCTGAGACAATTGACTGCGACTGTGAGAGATTTCAAGCACTTCGCTATCCATACACACATGCAATTGCGACATGTGCCTTAGCACATATAGATTGCATGACCTATGTTGACTAAGTTTACAAACTTGAACGCGCATGTAATGTTTGAAAATCTAAATTCTCATCTGTCTTAGATGAAAGCATGTGGTCGCCTACACCACACGTTCTTTTTGAGTTAGTATTGGATAAGAACTTGCGATGCAAGTCGAAAGGTCGGTTGAACTCAACTCGGGTACGAGACAATATGGATATTCAGAAGTGGGGAGACATACCGAGGTTATGTAATTACTGTATGAACCCAGGGCATATGAAGCCAACATGTCCACGCAACTCGAGACCATTGAGGAGAATAACTAATTAAAACACTAACTTATGTAGTGAAAACACTAACTTATTTGTTTATTCATTGTTTTTAGTAAAATGTAAGTTAATATTATTGAAGCAAAATATATTACAATATGCAAGTCAAAATTTAAATTTTTTTGTACCTTTTGAGCAATTCCTTAATTTTTCAAAATATTATACTGAACAAATAAAGAAAAACTTAGATGAAAAAGTAACAAAAATAATTGTAAATTTTAAATTCACAATATAATATGATACAAAGTAAACCAATTTATTAAACAAGATTTGTACATTGTAAATGATTGTACATTTGGGATGTAAAACAAAGAATTAAACAACATAATATTGTAAATAAATTTCGTATATTGTAAATAAGTGTACATAAAAAATTAAAAATGTAAGCAACATAAAAACTAACTATTTAAAATCAAAAATAATTTAATAATATTATTTTACCATTTGTAATTGAACGTCGGAGATATATTTATCATCCAAACATATAAACTAATTTTCTATTTAAAAATTATAACGACTAAAACAAAATCGAAGAGAATAAAATTCAGAAAAAAATAATTGATGATTGAAAATTGGAAATTGAAAATTGAAAATCGAGGATTGAAAATTTAGGATAGAGAAATGAGTATTGAGTATTTGGTTGAAAAGAATGAAGTTTTGAGGGGTTTATATAGGAAATTTTTTGGCGGTTGGAATTCTTTTAACTGTTGGAGAAAGGAAAACGTGTCCTACCGGGCTTGTTTTCACTGATGTCGTAGTGAAAACACGTCCCGTAGGATATGTTTTCATTTCTCTATTCAAAACAGTGTAGACCAATACCAAGTTTGGTTGGGAGGAATGGAATAACATTCCCTTTTATTCATTGAATGGTAAATCATTCATTTGTTTGATTGAACGTAATACTCATTCAATGGAATAATTATTACTTTCACTTGCACTCCCGTAATAGCTATTATTTGGTGATACCAAAATATAAAATATTTTATTTTATATTCCATGCAACATTGAATAGCAAAATAAAATTAATTTCGAGATTAGTCCTTTAAAATTTGGATACATAAAATATAAAAAAAAGTATTTGAAATATTTTAATATAAAATATCTCATTTCAAAATATAATTTAAAATACAAGATTTTAATATTTGAAAAATAACATTAAGGCTATGTTTGTTTACCTGTAAAATATTTTACAGAAAAGGTTTTCATTGTTTTCACTGTTTCTTTGGTGGAAAATAAATTCCCACCGTAAAACCTTTTACAAACACGGGAAAAAGAACCGTTTATTTTAGGAAAATGTCTTATCATTCTCATTTCGGTAAGACATTTTCCAGAATTTTTCTCTTCACCAGCAAACGAAGCCAGATCTTCCCCTGCCCTCTTCCCCTTCCTTCCCACATCGATTTAGTGTTTGTCGTTAGCCAGCAACGGTTTCCAGCACCAGTCGTTGGCATGGATATTCGATTTTTCATCATCTGAACCGTGGTCGTTTGCTTTGTTTCCACTTGCGTTTTCTTGTTTTGCTTGCTCTGCCTTCGCTATATTTTTTGGTCTCTTATCCGCGGCGGTTCCTCGTGTTGAATCTTCTTGCTTTGCTTGCTTTCTTGCTTACCCTTTTCGTTTCTCTCAACCTTGCACTCCTCGCTTGCCTTCGATTCGATTACTTCTTGCTCGCTCTTTGCCCGCTAAGTTCACTCGACTAGGTTCATCTTCCATATCTTCAAAAGTTATTGTTTGGTCAATTGGGTCAACGACAAAATCAGAGAAGAAGGCGAATTCGGGGACTTGGGTACAAGTTTACAGTAACGGGAATGTGAACGAGGGTGAATTTCACAAGGGGAAATGTTCAGGGAGTGGGGTTTATTATTACCATATGAAAGGGAGGTATGAAGGGGATTGGGTTGATGGGAAATATGATGGTTATGGTGTGGAAACATGGGCAAAAGGGAGCCGATATTGCGGTCAATATAGGCAGGGCTTAAGGCATGGAATTAGAGTGTATAGCTTTTATACTGGTGATGTTTATGCTGGTGAATGGTCTAATGGGCAGTGCCATCGATGTGGAGTTCATGATTGTGAGGATGGCAGCAAGTATGTGGGGGAATTCAAGTGGGGTGTCAAACATGGACTTGGTCATTACCACTTTAGGTGAATTCATCTTTAATCATGTCAAGCGAAACTTATCTACATTAATTTAGGATTCTTTGCCTTTTTAACTTGGGGTTTATTATTGTTGGTTTTTGATGTTGTTGCAATTTCAAGTATGGGTTGTTATTTGTTTGCTGTCTTGTAGCATAAGTTTGGCTGAAGTTTCTTTTCTTTTTGTATCTGTTATGTTATGTTATTATTAGAGAACAATCTGGTTGTTTGTGGTTCGGACTTTGTTTACGGTTTAAGGGTGTTGTTTTTGGTTAGTGAGCAGGATTGTATGCTTGCTGGTTAGGAAGTGATAGTAGGGGATGTTGTAATTGATTATAGTTTTGTGTTTGGTGTTTGGCTCTGTTGCTTGTAGTAGCAGTGTTCTATTTCTGTGCTGACATGACCCACGTTGGAGAGCAAAATAAGGAAATGGGCAGCACTTTACATGCAGGTTTAAGGGATTTGACCAAAAAGAGCATGGGGGAGGGATAAATAAAGGTAAGGACAAAGGGACAGCTAGCTATGGGTTAAAAGTGGGGCCCAAGTTTAGGATAAATAAATCAAATGTGGCTGGGTGAAAGTATGAGACATTTGGCCAAAGCAAGGTGGGAAATTTAGTGGGATCACACATGCATGGAGTAGACCAAGCAAGGTGGAAGCAAAGCATGCGCAAGGTGGAAGCAAGTTAGCAGTTTTAATTATGCTCTGTTGTAATGTTTTGAGTGTGTGTTTGCTGGTTTTTCTACTGTTACGGGCTGCTGAATCTGCAGAATGCAGTTTGTGTGCATTCTGTCTTGATTGTAATGTTTTGGGTTAAAGACAAACGAGTTACTAATTAATTGACTTTAGTAAATAAAAGGTGATGATTACTCATGGTTTGGCTTTAGAAAATTAAGAAAAGAGTGATGATTAAGTGGTCCTCTTAGCTTCCAATCTGCTTATCTATAAAAAGATTTGCTAATAAATCATAGAGGGGAAGTCAAGATTACTGACTTTGGTACAACTTATTGTTGTGTGTCCCATATTTGAAAGATAGTGTTGTGTGTTAACCATATTCTAGTTGATTCTTGGATGAAGAACAAATTTGACTATCTTTGTAGCAACAATGTCTATGGATGTATTGTTAGGACTTAGGGTTTTAACCTCAAAGAGCTGCTTGACTGCAAAACATGTATAAATCTCAAATCCATAGTATTATATGCCAATCAACTTGGCCCTTGATTTGGTTCCTTTGTTTGCCTTTTCTTCTATCCATATGTTCGGTAAAAACTTTTGTACTAAAAATTGGATTGCATTTTACTATTTCAACTCAAAAAACAATAAACTAATCTTTATATATTAGATCAAATAATAAAGTGATCCTACTGTTAAAAATCTCAGTGATTTTTACTATTAAAAATTGATTCCTACATGTCAAAATGAAATGTACGAAGCACACCATATATAACTGTCTGATTATTCTATCAGCCACACTAATTTTTAATAGTAAAAATAAATAATTTTTTTAATAAAAATGACGACTTTTACCCTAATCATTAAGAAGTTAATTGAGTATATATATTGCATGATTCAGTATACAAAGATAAACTTTTTTAACATTACAAATAAGCCAAGTAAAAAGGTTAATTTGGCTTAAATCATATGCATTTGTTTCTATCACTTGAACAAAAGAAGAGCCTTAATGATATAGAATACAACAATATATATGTGTCAAAAATAAATTATGATTATTAATATATTTAATTTAATTTATTTATTTATAAATAAATTATTAAAATATATGTAAAAATAATGTAAAATATAAATTTAATAGATATAAAATAAAATTCAATTAAACAATGAAAAAATAATAAATTCTCAAATGTATGTTTATTTTATTCAAAACAGTTTTCCTGAAATATTTTCGGAAAATCTACCAAATAATAGAAAATATTTTACACATATTCATCCAAACACCATAAAATATTTAATTCTTCAAAAAAGTAATTCATTTTTCAAAAATTATTTTTCGAAAACTATTTTCAATTAAACAAACGGAATCTAAATGCACCGGAATAATAATATATTTTTTATTATATTGAAGTGAAGAAACCCTAACAAATGATCCCTATTTATTTTCTACTCAAAATTTTATTCTTATTTCTCTATTTTGCCCCTCAATTTATCCTCCGCCAGCAACGACCATAATCAGCTAGCTGTTTGGGACGAGAGAAAAGGAAAAGATAAAGTAAAGCCCAAGAAGGGGTGCCTCTCTTTCCTCTCTTCAATAAAAAGAAAATAATATAGTATTAAGGAATTAAAAGTTTTTCCACAACAATCACGAAACCCCTGTAAACTCTCTGGCTCCTGTCTAGAGTCTCGAAAATTTCCCTAAGCTTGATCCAATTTTTCTCTGATTTTTTAAATTTGTTTTTCAGGGTTCCTTTATATTTTTCTATTGGAGGCTTTTGGGGGTTTTTTTATTGAATTTTTCCTTCGGTCGTCATCGCAGACGAAGAACAACAGCGTTAACATCACCATCGGCATAGTCAGCAACTCAAGTCGGAGACCCTAAAGTTCTCGCGAGTTCGGATTTCTAATTGTATTTTGTTTTTGGGTTTTGTGCCTGTTTCAGGGTTTGAGTAGGTTTCCAATCGGAGCCCCTAATTTTGGTGTTGTAATAATTCCTTTATAGTCTTATTATAAGGAAAAAGAAGGATTAGCTTTTTATTTTGTAATTTCAGTTTCAATTTCGGCTGTATCCTCCCTAATACTCTACAATCAGCAATAATTTGATTCTTACCGCTGCATTTTTTTTTTTTTTGTTTTTATATAAGTTAGGAAGAAAAGGAAAACAAAAAAAAATCCGTGTACAAATATTATCAATAAAATTTTGATTAATTCTCATTTTGTTGCCAGAAAGGAAAAGAAAAAAGTGAGACTGAGTGAGAGGAAAAAAAAAGAAAAAATTATTAAAAAAAATAAAGAAAATGGGGAGTCCTGGATTGGGAACTCGAAACAGTGGGCAAAGGTTAGGCATCACGGAGCCTATTTCGTTGGGAGGACCGACTGAATATGATGTGATCAAAACCCGAGAGCTTGAGAAGGTTTCTTTTTAACTGCACTTCCACTGTTGTATGTTGTTTAGTGTTTGAGACTATACTGAAATTTGGTTCTTGGAATTTTAACTTCCAGTATTTGCAAAATGTGGGATTGTACGAGAGTCAAGAGGAGGCTGTTAGTCGAGAGGAAGTATTGGGGAGGCTTGATCAGGTTGGTTTGTAGTCTCTATTTGTCTGTCTCTTAAGAATTTGAAGTAGAATGAATTGGTAATAGTACTTAATATTTCTTGCTTTATTCTTTGAGTGTGGGTTTGTGTTTTCGGGTTATAGTGATTGGTGATGATGGACTTGTTGTTGATGTGATTGGTGATGATGGACTTCTTGTTGATGTTAACTTAAACAGATTGTGAAGAATTGGGTCAAGGCAATTAGCCGTGCTAAAGGTTTGAATGAGCAATTGGTTCAAGAAGCAAATGCTAAGATATTCACTATTGGTTCTTATCGACTAGGGGTATGGCTGATTTCTTACTTGTCTTAGCTTATTTGTATTTATATCTCTAAATTTCATTTGAGTTGCAGTTCTGTAAGTTATAAAGGGAAAAGCATAAGGGTTTAATGAATTTATTATAAAGTTTTGTAATGGATGCACATTTTTATTAGCTGATTATGAGATGGTGGACAAACACGGAACTGAGTTATGTCTTCAAGCCGCTATTGATGTGAGCTTGTATGTTTGTTCTGAATTTCTGCAAAGTGAAGCTTGTCATATTTGGTTATATATTCGTAGCTGATGCATCTTAGGAATACCTGGTGGTTTATGCACAACTTGACGATCGCCTTGAACTGGCTCTTTCAGCTTGTGACTAAGTTTATTGGCTAGAAATACTTTATGCAGGATACGTGCTTGCTCTGCTATCTCATTCATTTATGAAACAGCACAGGGTTTTGTGGAAGAACTATTCATTCTTCTTCTTTGTGCAATTTCAACTATTCTGTTTAGGGTTTTATTTTATTCCAGTGCATACTTGTAATCTTAGACATACCTGCATAGTAGTTCTATGTTCTAATTTGGTCAGATATTGAATGTGCTGTGATGTTTTCTTGGTTTACTCAAGTAGCTCCAATATGACTGGAACAAACATTTATATTTGGTTTCTTGTTTCCCATTTTAAGAAAGGAGACAAATCTGTGTCTAGAGTTTTATCTTCTATAATCTGGTCATTGGAGTATATAGTTTTCTATTAATTAATGTCTATACTGCTTCGAGTTTCGTAGTTCTGCAGACTTCATAATAGTACCTTCAAATACGTGGTTTCTCTTACTCTTGCTTTAACTTTGGGGTTCTAGGTTGTCATGCTTTCCTTTGTCTTTTTTTTTTGTAAACAGGTACATGGTCCTGGTGCAGATATAGATACCCTTTGTGTGGGACCTAGACATGCAACACGAGAAGTGCGACTAGATCTTTCTCTGCTTATGTTTCTTCAGTATTTTTTTCAATCAGGAAGTTTTAATTGACACCAAAAATGCTTATACATGTTTGAATGTAGGAGGATTTCTTTGGTGAACTACACAAGATGCTATCAGAGATGCCTGAAGTGTCGGAATTGCACCCTGTGCCTGATGCTCATGTCCCGATCATGAAATTCAAATTCAAAGGAGTTTCCATAGATCTTCTCTACGCAAAACTCTCACTTTGGGTTATTCCTGAAGTACGCACTGGTTTATCCGGTCTATGTCTTTAATATCATATACACTGTTCTGTTTTCATTTATTGCAAGGGGTTTTCTTTAAAGTTAATTTGCCACTAGAGATTTAGAAGAAGATTTATCTAAGTGATGAAGCTTGTTATTATTCTATTTCTGCTGGAGTTTTTAGTTTGAGCAATTTGGGGGTTCACTTTGTGGAGACAGTGTTAGTTTGGTTGTGGGAGTGGAATCTACTACATGTGTTATATTAGTATTTTATTTTGTGAATGATGACAGCCAATTCTTTATGAAGCATTAGAAGTTGTTTCCACATCCTGGTCCCTATTATATTTGCTTCTCCACATGCATTTTTCTAGGCTCCTTTGCTTGCTTTCCTTTTCATGTATAGTGAGAGTAGGAATTTATATAATTAGAATAGAAATGGTTTAATTGGTCATGGAGGAATGCAATTAGTTGACCTTGTAGTTTAGAGGCTGCTTTGTCTTGCCGGTTTGGTTGTGGTAATGTATCCAAACAAAACCTCAGGTCTACTTCCATTAATTATTTTATTAAACAAATTCTATCATAAGGAGGTGCTCATGGTCGGTAATTTACATTGTGATTAGATGCAATGAAAGAAAGAATATTAGAGTGTGCAACCATGTTAAAATTTGCTTGATATTTAATGATGATCATCAGAGCTGTGCCCTTAGAGGTATTTTGAGGGAGAACAGGTGGTTTTTACTCAGCTTTGGCTATGGCCTAGGGAGTGATGATGTTTTGTGTATTAATTCTTTGCATAGGAATCTTGTCACTTAAAATTCATTATATTGTACCTCTCTCTCTTCATTGTATCTGAAAATTCTCATAGCTTGTGTTGATTTCTGGTGTAGGACTTGGATATTTTGCAAGATTCTATATTACAAAATACAGATGATCAGACAGTTCGTAGTCTTAATGGTTGCAGAGTCACTGACCAAATTTTACGGTTGGTTCCAAATATTCAGGTTGTGGCTACCACTTTATATAGTGTGCACTATATATGGTTTTTTCCTCCAGAGATTCTTGACTTTGATTATGTTCTGTTACTTGACCTGCAGAATTTCCGTACAACTTTGAGATGCATGAGGTTTTGGGCAAAACGTCGTGGTGTTTATTCTAATGTATAAGATGCTTCTCCTATTGGTCAGACTATCCTCTAGATCCTCTTACTCTTACCATGATAAAAAAGTAATCTTTTTTTTTTTTTTTTAAATTCGGCAGGTTGCTGGTTTTCTTGGTGGTATAAACTGGGCTTTGCTTGTTGCTCGTATATGCCAGCTATACCCTAATGCTTTGCCCAATATGTTAGTTTCTCGATTTTTTAGGGTGTATACCCAGTGGCGTTGGCCAAACCCTGTCATGCTTTGTGCTATCAAGGAAGGATCTCTTGGTCTTCAAGTTTGGGATCCTCGAAAAAATCCTAAAGATAGATATCATTTGATGCCTATAATTACTCCTGCTTATCCTTCTATGAACTCTAGTTACAACGTGTCATCAAGTACTTTGCGAATCATGACAGATGAATTTCAGAGGGGTAGTGAAATTTGTGAGGTATGATATTATGGTTCATGTCAAATCTCTTCTTGCCTATTTGTTTTATTTTCATTAGTACGAAATCAACTCCCATGAAATTGTGTATTATTTTTCCAATAAACCCCAAAATCAAACAAAAAACTTGATCAAATCCTTTTTGGAGCATTTTCATTGAACCAGGTGGTGAGGGAGAGACTAAGGAGAGCAAAGAGAGTGAAGTTTGTTTCAAGTGGAAAGAAATTGTTGAGGTTTTGAGTTTGGGGGCCATGTTGGAGAGTATGAGCTATGTATATGGATAATACCAGGCTGTAATAAGAGAAGATGTTGGTGTGCAAGGGAGGGCAAAGGAGGGGAGAGAGAGAATAGAGATAAGAAAATGAGGGAAAGTCAAGTTTCAATAAATACTGAAATGAAAAATTAAGAAAAATGTTATCATTAAATAATTGATATTGATCTTAGATCTACAAATGCTTATTGATCTTAGATAAGAAAAATCTCAGCTGAGATCAATTCTTAGACAAATGATTTAGAAAAGGCAATCAAATGCTTTGTTGCATTTATAAGAACTATGAGTTTACCTCAGCAATATTTTATTTTCATTTCAGCTCACTGTTGGGTTTGGTACCCAATGTCCAAAGTTGTTTGAATTTCAAAGCAGCTTCTAGGTGGATTCATAATCTTGTTGACTCTTTAGAATATGTTTTTTGAATACTCATGATTGTTGATGAAGTACTTCAATGTAAGTGTAAGATAATCAACCGCATTAGTGAATTTTATTGAAGACCTCAATCATCTCAATCATGGATTTTTTAAAGTTTTGTTGGGCAACTAAAACTTGGATTTGGACCCCTTGTTTGTATAAGTTAGCGAAACCTAGTATCTTAAAACAAACCTGTTGTTTTAATGGCTTAGGTCTGAACTAGGGGGAACAGTTTTGATTGGCTGGATTACTCCAATTCCAAGCCAATAAGCTTTTTGGGGGTACATAATTGAAGACATTATTTGGAGTTTTAGTATTTGAGCTTCTAAAATCATATACAGATTTGGCTCAAATTTAAGTCCATGTTGATTTCCCAACTAAGAATTCATTTGGAGCTGAACTGAAAATCCTTCACTGTCCGATTCTTGTTTCCAAAAGGACTATAGAACTTGTTTGCTGTTTGATTTTTTTCATACCTTTTTAATAATTTCTATAGTTCTCATATTGATTTTGCACTTTGAATTTGTTGTTGACTTTTTTAGTGCTTGCAGGCTATGGAGGCAAACAAAGCTGACTGGGATACCCTTTTTGAGGCTTATGCCTTCTTTGAAGCATACAAGCATTATCTACAAATAGATATCTCTGCCGAAAATGATGATGATTTAAGAAATTGGAAAGGTTGGGTTGAGTCTCGACTCCGTCAACTCACATTGAAGGTGAAAATCGTTTTCCTTTTTGTACAAGAGAGGGTATGACTGAGTTCTATTTATACCCTCTTGAAAATCAAATAATTCACCTCTTATAAAATTCTGAAGTGGTTTTCGGTACCCTTCCTGTTTTTTTTTGTCTTTTTTATGCTTCTAGTCTATCGTAATTCTTTTCAATTGTTTATTTTTAAATCTAGATTGAAAGGCACACATATAACATGCTTCAATGCCATCCACATCCTGGCGATTTTCAAGACAATTCTAGGCCCTTCCATTGCAGTTACTTTATGGGCTTGCAACGCAAACAAGGAGTTCCGGTAAATGAAGGCGAACAATTTGATATAAGGTTAACTGTCGAGGAGTTTAAACACTCTGTTAATACATACACTTTGTGGAAGCCTGGAATGGAAATCCGTGTATCCCATGTAAAACGTAGGAATATACCTAGCTTTGTATTTCCTGGTGGTGCCCGTCCTTCCCGTCCATCTAAAGCAACATGGGATAGTAGGAGGGCATCAGATGCAAAAGTTTCTGGCCATGCTGGATCAGACAAGTCTGGTGAAGTTAAAGGAGCTGCAGATGGACAGGTTGATGGAAAGAAGAGGAAGAGGGCAGATGACAATGCAGATATTCAATTGAAAAACAGCAAATATATCACTGCTGTGCCTTCTTCTAGTGCAGAAGTTCAGGTGGGTAGTCCTGGCGGCACTGTGAGTCCTTGTTCCTTGAAGGGTGACCATGTAGATGCAACAGGATTGGTTGAACCAACAAGGGGAAAAGCTGAGAGCAATATGACAAATGGCTCAAAAAATTCAAGTACAGAAGAACTTTCTTCCCTTAACATTGAGGTTGATGGATCAAAGGGTTTGCATGTGACCGCTGACGCATCAAGCTCTAAAGAGGCAGAGAAGTTGGCTATTGAACAGATAATGTCTGGTCCATATGTCTCCCACCAAGCTTTTCCAGAGGAGCCTGAAGAGCTTGAAGATGATTTAGAATTTAGGAACCAGGTTGTATCTGTGGGGAACACTAACAATGGCCCTCTGCAGGCTCCAGTGTCAGATGCAGCAGGAGCTACACCGATAATATCAAGCAATGGAGTTGGTCCTTCCATCAGTTTACATGCTAGCGGGAGTATTGAGGAGTTAGAGGTTTTTTGTGCTACCCCTTCTCAATTATTTACTAATTTCTATTTTTCTAGTAGCTCTATGAATTCTTGTTATTACATTGCTAGATATCCCCATTATGATTCTTTTGCTTTACTTGTGCCCTGCTACTTGTTTTTTGGGGAAAGTTCTCTGTATGATTGGCTTAAATTTTTATGGTTTTCTGTTAAAAAGTGCACCATTGTGCCTGGAAACATTTTTTTTTCCCCTTTGAGATAATAAAACCTGGGGCACAAAGCATGGAGATGGGGTAAACGGTTGCACAAAAGATAGTTTTAATGCTGTTATACAAAGCAAGATGCCCATTTGGCTAGGAAATACTGCTCCATACCTATAGAACTTTTTTGTTCCATGTAAATACTGCTTTATCTCTTTGCAATTCTCAGAATGTACACAAGATGAAATATCGATGTTTGTTCTTACTATAAGGACTAATTGATTCTGACTATCACTATTCATGTACAGCCTGCGGAACTTACTGCAATGACATCAATCCCGGTTGCACCTGTGGTCCAGAAGAAGCCACTAATAAGGTAATTTCAGTGACTTAGCTAGGACTGTAAATGAACCGAGCTTGAACGAACAAATCTCTGTTCATGTTTGTTTGTTTATTTTTAAACTTGTTCGTGTTTAGTTTGTGTTCGTTAAGAATTTCAAATTTTTGTTTATGTTCGTTTATTTAAAATCATGTGTGTTCATGTTCGTTTGTTTAATATTCACGAACATGTTCATTTAACTTAATCGAACATATTCATGAATATTAAAGGAACATGTTCATGAACATATAATTGAACATGTTCACGAACAATGTTAATGAATAGTAAACAAACAAACAATAAATACACACAGATATTGTTTAATACTTTTATAAGAAAATATTAATAATAAGTAAATGAGTTAATAAACGAGCTAATAATCAAGCTTTTAAATGAGTTTGTTCGTGAACATAAACAACCGAAAACACTACTGTTCGTATTCGTTCGTTTATTAAACGAACATAAAATCTTTGATCATATTCGTTTATTTAGTTTAGTAAACGAACATAAACGAACGTTATACGAACTGTTCATGAACAGTTCATCGAACATTCTGTTCATTTACATCCTTAAACTTAGCATGGCACAATTGAGGTTTATATATTTCCATTGTGAATTGCAGATTGAACTTCACGTCCTTGGGCAAGGCTTCAGAGAAAAGTGGGTAAAAGGGTGGGTTTTTAGAGAAGTGAGTTTCACAGTAGCTTGGGGGAGGTGGGTGGGGTTATGCATCATAACTGAAGCTAATTGTACGCTTTCCATCGTTTTTTAAACAGTTAAGACTTATAGTTAATAAAAATAAAAATGTCAGAGTTTGCAAGAATTCCAGCTTTCAGTTGTGTAAATGAAATGGTAGATCGGTAATGCTATAAGTATTGTAAGGATAAAGCAGCTGGAAAACCTATTTGCTGTGCTTTTATAATTATATTTTAGTACATTTTTCTTTTACTTAAATCTAAGGAAGAGAAAAATATATGATTAGTCCAAGGTCATATTTTTGGTGCTTAAGTGAAACTCGGTTCCAACTTTCTTGAGTTTGAAGTGATATCAGTGGAATACAAGGTTTGGACCAATATGATTTAAAATATAAAACAAGTAGAACATGAAACCAGATATGGAACTGTGGGTATTGCAAATCTACCACCGATGTTGAAATTTGGATACCTTTATCATTTTCATGAAGTTAGATATCTCTAACTTTTAATATCATTTTATTTTAATTAATTATAGAAACCCCCCAATCAAGTTATTCACAAGTTTTCTGTCTCATCTCATTTTATATTTATTAATTTTTAATAACATTTTTAATTATAGTTTAAAATGAGTTTAGATAGAAAATATTTAAAAAAATCTGACAGTTGTATACTTATGTAGGTAAATATTTTATAAAAAAAATTCATTTCCACAACTCCCTAAAAGAACAGACGCACCGAACTGAATTAAGTATTTCCGATTTAGTTTAGTTTATTCGGTTGAAACTTAAAATCAATTTGGTTTGATTTTTTGAAATTGATTTATTCGAATTTTGATATACCCCTCTAATTATATCCCTATTTAAACTGTGAGTTTAGGTCTAATTTACACATCAAAACAGCAATTTTTAATTAATTAAATGCTGAGCTTAAAATAGTCAAAATAATCTTATTTTAGAAAAATAAAATTAAATAGTTCATATAAAAATTAATAAAATTAGAATAATTATTTGATATACTGGCCGTGAATTATTTTTTTGTGACAAAAGAGAATATTTAAACTAATTACAAAACCTAAATGATCCTCCCAATGGGGAGATCTCATACAAACATAAATCATAAAATTTGTAATGCACTAGTTTAACCATTCTATTAGCATATTGATTGTCTTCTCTGGGTATGTGTCGAACATTTCATTGTTCAAATCATAACAGCAACCAGCGAATTCTCCTGATTAAGACAAAATTAGAGTCATTTATTGTCATCTCCTGTAAAGCTTTCGCCTAAAGGTTATTAATTTCAATTGAAACGTTGCTAAAGCCACGCTCACAAAAAAGAGTTAAACCATCCCGGATACCTTACAGTTCGACATAAAAAATAGAATAATTCCTCAAAAATTTATTAAAGCCCAAAATTCATTATTCTTCATGGTTTTTGTCACCACCTATGTATCACATAATTACTCATAATTTATCATTAAAAATTATATTACTAAACTAAAAGTACATGGTAAGTAATGTATTTAAGTAACAAAAGAGGTACTAAATAATGCTTTTCCATAAAAAAGTTTTGCATTAGTAAAAAAAGGAGCATGAGCGACATCAGTTGGCGAACGGTGAAGAAGGTGCGGCGTTAGTCGGATGAGCTGCCGGATCCGGATAATCTTATAGTCAATGATATGGGAATGAAAGTTGATGTGATTGATAACAGAACTGTATCTTGGAAAGATAAGTTGACGGGTTCCGATTCGTCGGCACGAACTCACAAAAAATGAGGATTTTGAACTTCTTGAGGGGGATGCTAAACAGGTGTTAGTTGATGGGATCACTGATATTACTTTCTCAGAACGTGTTCACCAGTTTATCGTTAAAAGAATGGCTAGAACGATGATTGTGAAACTCTTGGGAAGGAGATATCTTACTACGCTATGTAGAATAAGTTACAGGCCCTTTGGGGTTCCAAGAACCGTATACAAATAACTGATCTGGAGAATGACTATTACTCAGTTAAACTCTAGTCGGATGAAGAATACCAAGAGACCTTGTCAGGAGGTCCGTGGACGATCTTTGGGCATTACTTATCTGTCCGCCCATTGTCACCAATGTTTTCCACAGAATAGGAACATCTACAAAATCTTTTGGTTTGGATGATTACCCGGACTTCCCGAGGGATTATATACAAAAAGCATTCTTCATTTCATCGGTAGTGTAATCGGACCAGTGGCTAAGATTGATCGCAATATTGATAACATCTCCAAAGGCCAGTTTACAAGACTGACGATTTATATAGACCTTGACAAACCTCTTATCTCTAAAATCCGAATTAAAGGGAGAATAAAACGGGTTGAATATGAATCATTTCCATTTGTGTGTTTCGAGTGTGAAAGGTTTGGACATACTCGTGATTCTTGTCCGTTTACTACAAAACCAGAGGAGATACCTAAAACATCTTCTGATGGTAGTTCAAGTAAAGGTGCCTCGAACCATGGTCGGGTGGAGGATGAACAGTTTGGATCGTGGATGCTGGTGGAACACAGATAGCGTCGCGGTTCTCGAACGGGGGTGAAAGTCAAGGATAACTCCGATAACCGAAAAATGGGTGAATATTGTTTTGCTGTTCTTCGCAAAAATCACGTAAAAATGGATTTGGAGGAATCAAATGCCATTAAGGAGATAGATGGGGAGATAGATATCATTACAGATCTTTCGAAGGTAATTGTGCAGGAGAGAGAAGGAAAATTGCCTATGATGCAATCTAAGGGAGTTAAGAAATGAGGAGTTAAGGGCAAAGGCAAAGGGGTGGTTCTCTTAACCAGCAAGAAAGTTGGGTCGAACGTCCTAAAACCCACTAATAAGCAGGCTGATTTTGCCAGCTCGATTTCTAACCCTTTTAATGATAGATCTACTATGGGTCCGAAAATATCAGATAAAGGCCTTGATCCAATTGTTTTTCGGTCGGTTGGTAAGGGTCTAAATAAGGAGAAAAATTTGGCAGTGAATCTTTCGTTAGCAAAAGGATCCTTTATTGAGGAAGGGAGTCACAAACATATTCTCAACTTTAATTCCAAAGGGTCGATGGAGGAGAACTTTGGACAAAGACCGGTGGGTTCTGATCAGGCCAGTGGTGTTGAAGGGGATGATGCTTCAATTTCAGTCACCTTGGCGATTAAGAGCATTATTCATGGCTTAAACCAAGACATGCAAGAGAGTCCGAAGACTGTTAATGGAGAGATGGTGATCAGTGAAAATACTGATGATTCCTTAGAGATACAAGCTTGATGTCTTTACTGCTGAAACAAAATCTCATATTTTTTTCTTATGTTTAACACAAATTTCAAGGCTCTGTTTTGGAATTGTCAAGGGTGTGGCCACCCAAGGTTTAGCAATTTTATCAAGGAATATAGGAGTGAGTGTGAACCTGACTTGTTGGCCCTGTTTGAAACTCGGATTAGTGAAGGTAAGGCGGATTCGGTTGTGACGAGAATGGGGTTTGAGAACTCATTTCGTGTTGAAGCAACTGGATTTTCGGGTGGTATATGGTTGTTTTAGAATGACAACATTGGTGTGGAAATTCTTAAGGTTCATTCTCAATTTGTGCATATGAGGATTACGGTCAGTCATAGCATGTCGTCCTTCTTGTGCACTGCTGTGTATGCCAGTCGTCGTCGTCAATCGAGAGAGTTGTTGTGGGCTAATTTGGGGTATATTGTTATTGAGGATAATAGTCCATGGCTCCTAGCAGATGATTTTAATGCCATTATCAATAGTGAGGAGAGGCGAGGAGGGGCTATAAATTGTAACTTGGGTTGTAGAAGTTTCAACTCGTTCGTTTTGCAAAATGGGTTATTTGACTTGGGGTTTCGGGGTCTGATGTATACTTGGAACAGAGGTAATCTTTATCAAAGATTGGATTGTCCTCTTTGTAACGATATTTGCAGTCTTTTGCTCCTGAAACTTTTGTCCTTCATTTGCATAAATTGAAGTTAGATCACCGTCCGCTGTTGGTTTCGACATCATCGCCACAGGCAGGAGGTGGAGAATGACCTTTTTGTTTCCTTGCATGCTGGTTAGGACATCCAGAATTTCAGGACGTTGTTACTAAATCCTAGATAGTCGATGAGGATATTGTGAAAAATTTGGGGTAGTTTATGAATCTAGTTCAGGACTGGAATAAGACTGTGTTTGGTAACATTTTTTATCGAAAAAGACGGGCTATAAGGGAGTTAGAACGTGTACAAAGAGCTTTGGAGAGGGGCAACTCTAGGAGACTTCAATTACGGGAAGTTGATATCCGTATGGAAATTGAAGATATCCTTGGCCAAGAGGAACTTTTCTGGTTTCAAAAATCCTGGTGTGAGTGGCTTGCGAACGGGGATAGAAATACTAAATTTTTTTATCGAAGGAATCTTTTGAGGAGGAAGAGGAACAGAATTGAAGCTCTTAAAATTGAGGGTAATGATTGGTGTTACGATGATGATACCCTTAAACGCCATGCTATAGAACATTTCTCTAGCTTGTATACTGTAAATGAATATTCTCTTGATAGTTTTCCTATTACGGGTCGATTTTTTAGTATTGAGAATGGTCTGTTGGAGTTGCTTACTGCTGAAGTTAGTCTCGAGGAAGTTCGACAAGCTTTGTTCAGTATGGCTCCACTTAAAGCACCCGGGGTGGATGAGATACATGCAAAATTCTATCAAGCCAACTGGGACATTGTGAGACAGAGTGTTTTCAATATGGTACGCACTGTGTTTAAGGGTGGCAGTTTGGATCTGAATATAAACAGAACGCTTTTGGTTCTTATTTCTAAAGGCATTAGGGTAGAATCTATCATTCAATATCGCCCTATAAGCTTATGTACTGTTTTATACAAGATCATTACGAAAACAGTGGTAATTCGGCTAAGGAGTTTGATGCAAACACTTACCAAGTCGAATAAGTCTAATTTTATAGCTTCCTGAAACATTTCAGATAACGTCATCCTTGCTCAAGAGGCGATTCATACTATGAAGAGTACAAAGAGTAAACATGGGTGGATGGCAATCAAAGTTGACCTTGAGAAGGCCTATGATCAAGTTAGGTGAGACTTTCTGTCGGATACGTTGTTAGATGCGGGTTTACTGGGTTCTTTCGTTCGCCTTATTATGACTTGTGTTTCTACGGTATCGATGTAGCTATTGTGGAATGGATCTATCTCAGAAGCTTTTTTTCCATCTAGAGTAGTGCGTCAGGGGGATCCGCTGTCTCCTTATTTATTCTTTCTTGGGATGAAAAGGCTTGGCCATCTTATTGAGGTAGCGATCGAACAACAAAATTGGAAGCCCCTTTTGATGTCTCGAAGAGGGCCACGTTTGTCACATTTATTCTTTGCAGATGATCTACTTCTCTTTTGTAGAGCGAATGATAAGGGTGCATCTTGTGTTAAACATGTTTTGGATTCTTTTTGCCATTATTCTGGACATCGTGTTAGTCATTAAAAGACACAAATTTCCTTCTTTAATAACGTTACCGAGGTTGTTGCTATGACTATTACTACTAAACTTGGTTTTACTAGAGTCAATGATTTGGGGAAGTATTTGAGAGTTCCTTTATTCTATAATAGAGTAGGTGTCAACATCTTTCAGTTTATCCTGGATAAGGTGCAGGCTCGTTTGGGTGGATGGGATGTTCAAAAACTTTCTTTGGCGGGGAGGCTTACTCTTGTTAAGTCAGTACTCTTAGTAATACCTACTTACTTTATGTCTACAGCGAAGATACTTGTTTCAATTTGCAAAGAGATAGAAAAATTGGCTCGCAATTTCCTGTGAGGGAGCTCTAGTTCCGAAAGGAAACCAATTCTTGTGAAGTGGGACGATTGTTGTCAGCTGGTTGTAGTTGGGAGTTTGGGAATCAAAAAACTTCAGGATCAAAACAAGCTTTTTCTCTTGAAGGTTGGTTATAATATTATTGTGAATACTGACGCCTTCTGGGTTCGATTCTTGAGAGCCAAATATAATATTCATGGTCTGATTCCAGAGAGGATTAATCGGAGTAATAGTTCCCATCTATGGCAAGCTTTAACAAAGGTTTGGGATGAGGTTAAAGATGGGCTCATATGGACTATTCGTGATGGTCGACTGGTTAATTTTGGAATGATGTTTGGGTCAAAGGAGTGGGTGCCTTGAAGCAGAAATATATTGGACAAGGAGAGGTGGATGAAACGATCCGGGTATGTGATGTTATCTTATCGGGAGGTACTTGGAATTTTCGTTGGTTATCACTGGTTCTTCCTCCTGATGTTGTGAAAAATATACTTGCTTATGATGTACCAAGTTGTGAACTGGGACAAGATTAGCTTAAATGGAAGCATATGGCTGCTGGCAAATTCTCCTTGTCTGAATCATATAAGCATATGCCGAATATCATCAGTTTAGCTGCTGATGAGGGTCACCAAATGCTGTGGAAAGTGAGGACTCCACAACGAATCCGTGTGTTCTTATGGCTACTGTACAAGGAACGCATACTATCTAATGAGATGAGAATGCGGCGTGGTATGAGTCAGGTGGCTTGCTGTGAATCTTTTGGTTGTGCTGTAGAGTCGACATTACAAGCGGTAAGGGATTATGGGTTTGCCATAGCAATTTGGAAGTTAATTGTTCCTCATCATGGGTGGGGGGAGTTTTTCAGCCTTAGCACCAAGGAATGGATACAATGGAACATCACTAATAAAGGTAATTTCCTAATCCCTGATAGCGAATGGCCTACTTTATTCTCTGTTATTTGTTGGTTTATTTGGAAAAGCCGAAATGGGTTCCTCTTTAGTAATTTAAGCCGAAATGGTAATCAACTCCTAAGTTCGGCAATGTCGCGGACGAAATCCTTGAAACTAAATGGAGCATTATGTCAACTAGCATGCTCGTCAATGTTCATAAAAAAATGGCAAGCTCCAAATACTGGTTGGATTAAGATCAATGTGGACGGCTCTATCTCTGGGGATCGATCGAGGGCTGCTATAGGTGGTGTGTTGAGAGGGCCTAATGGTGGATGGCTCGTTGGTTTCAGAATGCTAACAGGCATGTCCGTTATCTTCGTTATTGAGGCTAAGGCCATATTAGAAGGTTTGAAACTTGCTTGGAATAGAGGATTTCGGCAAGCTGAAATTGAATGTGATAACACATTGCTAATTGAGAGTTTGCGTAACGGATTAGCAATAGTGAGTAATATTGTCGAAGTTCGTCTGATTCATGAATGGTGCAAAAAGGATTGGCAAATTCAATTTCGTCATATATCTTGGGATATTAATCGAGTTGCTGATCATCTATTAAAGGCGGGTGGTGACACAATTAATAACTTGGAAATCCTTGAAGTCCCACCTAATTCAGTTAGGAGCTTATTGGAGGAGAATATCTATATAATAATGATAGGGAATAGTTAGTGCAATTCAGCTTGTTCTTTTAACTTTGTGCTAAATTCTTATTATACCAAAAAAAATGTAATGCTTTTTCATATGATAAACCCTATAATTCATATCTATAATAAAAAAGAAAATAAAAATAATTATTTCATACAGAGTATTTTAATTCTAAAAGTAAGATTTCTTAGCAAGCCTTGGTATTGGAATTAAAAAAAATCAAATAATAATCTAAAATTTAATAAAAATTGAATTTCATTTTTATACACATTTAAAAACTCCTTTTTTCATTTTAACTTTTTCAAACAATTGTTGAATATGATAATATTCCACTAAATTATACATAATAATATATTTTAAATATTATGTCATTTTAATTGAAGTAAGCACATTTTTTCAAGCTATTATGCATGTTAATTAATTTTTTTCCTAAAATTAGATTGATAATAATATTTTGAAATAACTATTCAGTGTAAAGATTTAAGATACGAAACATTGACGTCATGAGTTTTTTTTAATTCTAAATTTTTTATTGTTTTGACAAATATAAATAATTTTTCTTAAATAAATATAATTTAATAAAACTTGTTGTAATAGCAGCTAGGATTAAATTGGACAGGCCTTTTATGTCATTGCAGGACCCAGCCCAAGGCTCAGTTTTTCCCTCACTTTCTTCTTCTTCTTCCCGGAGCCGCACCCAGAGGCGAGCTAGTCAGCCAGGAGCCATGGACTTGGAATTGAACTTCGATATCAGCCGCACAGCAGAGTTCATTCTAAATAGGAACTTCACAAGAGTTGCTCTGCAGGTAGTAATCAGATATTTACATATATATATATATTTTTCTGGCTGTTGCTATCCTTTTCTCTTTATTTGTTTCATCTGTTTAATGAAAATTTTGGCTTTGGGCTCCAGTTTCCAGATGACTTGTTGAAACATTCAACAAAAGTGGTTACTTGTCTAAGAAACAAGCTTGGGTCTGGTAATAAAGTCGGGTTATTCGTAATGGCGGACACAACATTTGGGAGTTGTTGTGTTGATGAAGTGGGAGCTTCTCATATCGGTGCTGATTGCGTTATACATTATGGCCATACCTGTCTCAGCCCGTAAGTACCTTATAAAAAAAACTTATTTTTGTCTTTGTCTTTATAGGAAGCAGAGATGTAGTTTTATCAATTCTGGGTCTTTATTGATGATTTGATTTTTCGAACATTTATGTTGGAATGGGCTTCTTTTTCCTCCGTTTAATGCTTAAGAATGTCTTGGTTTTGCATTATCCTTGTTATAGCTTAAATATGTGGTATTAAGCCAAATTTCTTGAATTAATCCTGAAAATCTTATACCTTATTAATTAGTTTCTTCATTTAGTGTCATGTTAATTGAGGTCTATATGCGATGTTCTTTAATCTTTTTTTAGCTTTCATTTTCTTGGAACAACTGGTTTCATGTGCAAAACACTTTTTAGTCATTTCTGGTTTACGTGTGAGTGATGCATCAGAATTAAGTATAAATGCTGCGTCATGTCAGCAGCACTCCAACTCTCTTCCGCAATCTTATATCTCTTAATTATGCCATTAAATTACAATGCCTGATGTGATTTCGAGTCCAAACTGATAGCACTGAAATTATTGTGTATGTTTTATTATTTATATTATGATTCAACAAAGCTTTGCACCGACTATTAAGTTACTAATGACAACCCTCCTGCATTTGGACTTAGGAAAGACTTGTAATATTTTCTAGAGCTGGAAAAAGTGATAAGGGTTTAAATTCTTGGTAATAAAGGTTTTTGATGTCGTGGTGAAGTAAAACTTCAGAGTTTAGACCACTTCTAAGGAGAAGCTAAAGCTGATTGATGAATACTGAAATCCTAAGTCTTGCAAAATAATTAGTTTTGGAGAGGGTTTTGGTGTACCAAAACTCAAGAATATAACTCTAGAAAGGTCTTTTCTTCTTGATACCTGTTAATACGGAGGAGCTTAAATTATCTTGACCTTTTAGTTTCTGCTCATATGAAAATGATCAAGCATCAGCTTATACTTCAGCTACACTGCTTCACCACTTGTGGTTACATCTTTCCCCGCATAACATCCTGTGATTTATTTTTTCCCAATCAGGACCTTGTGATTAAATTTTTTTTTTTTTATGTAAAACAAACTCTGTAGCTCTATGGGAATGGAACTTATCCACGGGATGCTTTGTTTTCAAATCATGGGGGTCTTGGTAGAGTTTATCCTAAGAGTTATACCAGTTGGATTTTTTATGTTTCTTGAAGGTGGTTATAAGTTAATGGTGCTAGTGATTGTTGCAAGAGTTAGCTGTTATTATGGTTTATGATTCAGTTTTTGGGATTGACTAATGGGATTTTGAACTTAGCTTATTTCTCTTGGTTTCTATGCGTTTGGGTTTCTCCTGTAATGGTTCAGTTTGAAGAATTGTGACTTTATAAATGGTTTAATTTTTTTCCTGTAAACCTTGTGTTGTACTTCATATGTTTTTATATCAAAAACTACTTTTTGTTGCAGAACCTCAACTCTTCCTGCATTCTGTGTTTTTGGAAAGGCTTCAATCAGCATACCTCTTTTTGTTGAGAAGTTATCGTGTTACTTTGGGACCAATGGAAAACCTACTGTGGTATGATAAGTGATGTAGAATTTCTGCTTGTGAATTTTAAGCCATTTTATTTTATGATAAAAAATCATAGATAGCTTTTGATAAAACTAATAAATTTTCCTTCTGTATTTTTAACATGTAGCTCATGTAGTTGCATATGTAGATATGTCTCAGTTGAGGATATGAGATATATTTTTGGAGTCTTTTGTTTTTATTTCCAATTTGCCTTGGATTCTCTCTCTTTGGAAAAAAGGATCTAAAATGAGAAAAATATAAGTAAAATTAGGAATGGGGGCATGGTAAATGGTTAGGATCACATTCATTGGAGACCCAATTATTGAAATATGTTTAGGAACCTATAAATGCTTCTGTGAGAAGATATCAATTAATGGAGGACACTAATGTCAAGCAAGGGAGAGAAAGACCAAAGAGGACTAGCTGAAACTATGAAAATGGACCTCACTATTACCGACCGCTTTGATGGTTTGAATAAAGTCTGATTCATATGCCTGGACTTTTTTAGCAGGAAAAGGCTAAGATATTGTTTTAGAAAATGAAAATAAATTTTGATCCTTAAATGGAGCCCAATTCCAGCTGCTGCAATTAGCATTAGCAAAGTACTTTTATTTTCATAAAGTAGATAGCTGAAAACAAGAAGCCCCTTGATTTCAAATCAAGTGATTTTTCAAATCTAGCATCCTGAAGAGCAATCTGATTTGACCCTCTTACAAGCGTCACTTTCTAGCTGCAATTTACTTGTCATGGAAACATTGTTATATGTATGGATTTCAAGGCAGATAAGAAGCATATAGACTTTTTAGTTTTGCTATTTAAGTATTTTGTTTGAATTAACTGATTTATTTTTGTCAATGCCACTTCATACTTGGGGCCTTCGGAGATTTCATTTTTCTCCATCTCATGAAATGCTCTTCATAATTTGCAGGCAACATGATTTTTATTTTGAGTAAGCTGCAACATTATCTTAAGATGGAAGGAAATGGCCAAATGCTCAAAGTTGATTGTTATGTATTATTCAGAATAGTATTAAAAAAGAGTCATTATGGTCTTTCTCTGGTTATGTTTCTCTTTCCTGAGGTTTCATTTTTCTCCGCCTTATTTGTGAAAGTTCTTCTTCACAGTATGCAAGCAACATATTTTAAGATGAGAAGGGAATATTATCTAAATGCCAAATATTTGCACCGTGACATAATCATCAGGATTGTTTCTTATGGATCACTTAAAAGATATTTGAAGAAAGGATTCATTATGCTTTTTCTATGGTGATTTTTCTTCTCAATTCTTAGAATTCCTATCTTGTTTTTGGATATTGCAGGTTCTTTATGGGTTAGAGTATGCACATGCAATATCACATATCAAAGAGGCATTGGTGGAAGCTATGCCTAAGACCAAATTGGAGTTCATTTTTGCTGATGTTAGGTGTTCCATTATTAATCCATTAGAAGACCATAGGAAGTCCGACGGACTTGGATATTTGGGCAGCTGTTCTTCTGCTAACAGTTTAGGTGCGGCAATTGGTACTAGGTGTAGTCTAGGAGGCTTGATATGGGATCTACTAGAAGGACGGAGAATGGAAGATTACTTGCTTTTATGGATTGGGCCTGACAATTCAGCCTTTTCCAATGTTGTGCTGACATTTAACAGCTGTGAGATAGGTAGACATGTTGCCATGTTTCCTCAGATATTCCCATCTTTGAATGTAATATCTTTGAATATAGTAATTACTGATGCATTCATTCCTGAAGCTATATGAGTACATACACCACAGAGCAAGGGCATTTTACTTCTTGTTTGCATCTATGGACATGAATTTACTTTGTTGTTTGCCTTCTGCTTGGTAAGTTGGCATAAGTTTATCTAATTAAGAATTACATTTCTTCCTCTGCATCTAGCCAGTTACATGATTGACTCCCACTTTGCATGCAATCATATGTTGATTTCCTTCTATTTTGTTACCATGCATTGATACTTCATACCATACTTTTCTTTCTTTTCCTTTTATATGATTTCTTTTCAAGATAACCAGCTTGATATGCTTTCTTCTATGCTCTTGCTAGACTTTCTCAGACATTTTGATTAAGGAAACAGTATTTCATCTAGTCTGAAAACGATTTTTCTTGTGATGATTTTGGAAAATTAGCTTCTTCTAGTGATCCATGTACAGTACACAGTTAACAATGATAGAAGATTATGACTATTGTATCTTATTAGGAAGCTTTTTGTTTAAATTTTGGTGTTTGTTTTTAGTCAGATATGATGCAACAGAGGATCAATTAGTGGCAGATGTTTCACAACAGAAAAGGATCCTTAAGCGTAGGTATGCCTTTCAACTTTTCATGCTTCCTCTGCTCACTATTTTCCTTACCCCTTCTCAAAGTTTTGCTGTTTCTCTTTCCAAGTCAGCAACACCCTTATCAATACAGTATTGTGTTACTTGTTTAGCACTATGTGACCGCTGTTTCTTGCAGATATTATCTAGTGGAGAGAGCAAAAGATGCTAATATGGTTGGCATTTTAGTAGGAACTCTTGGTGTGGGTAAGTTTTCATGGTGGTTCCTCCTAAACTTAAAAGTTATGCAGAGGACACTCCTCCTTTCCTTGTAATTGTTATTTTTAGGAATTGGATTATGGATGTGAAGTGTCTTTGTCGGGTTTACATGGTTACCTTTTTTAAATCATTTTGACCATGTTAAGAGTGTTGTTTTTTAGTATCCATGCACATATAACTCTTCATCCAAACATATGTCTTCTATTAGTCCAGAAGTAATGCTTTCTTTTGTTTACATTAGATGTGTGTATACTGCCCCAAATCCATAGTTCTGTTATTTTTTATTTTGCATTTCTCAGAGATGTTCTTAAGGACTTTTATTTTATTAAGGCTCATCTAAGATTTTATATTTTCTAGCAACTTTCTACATGCATCAAAGTGTACTAAATAAGGTGGTAACTTTTGTGCAGCTGGCTACCTTCACATGATTCATCAGATGAAGGAACTGATCACGCTTGCTGGGAAAAAGGCCTACACTCTTGTCATGGGAAGACCGAACCCTGCCAAACTTGCTAACTTTCCTGAAGTAACCTCTTAGACATGCTTGTAGATAGCCTCTATGTTAGGAAGTCAAAGACTGGTTAATCTAAAAAATATTGCATTTTTGCAGTGTGATGTTTTCATCTACGTCTCATGTGCGCAAACTGCTCTTTTGGATAGCAAAGAGTTCTTAGCACCTGTTATTACTCCATTTGAAGCCATGCTAGCTTTCAGCAGGTGAATAACCATAAACTATTCTCATTTGATCGACAATAAACTTAACTTTCTCTTATCTGTTTTGACTGTCCTCTCTCTCTCTCTCTCTCTCTGCTTGTCCCCTATACCCAAATCCTTTCGGCATTCTATCTACATGTTTAGTCATATATATATATATCGTTTTTCATCTTCTCAGTTCAACATAACTATGCTTTATGGTGTAACTGGGTAGGCCATATGAATGCTTATGCAACTGCCAGTTTAATGCAATACCTCTCTCTTAGTGAACATATTAAAATTGAAGGATTGTATGCTTTGTGAAACTGCGGAGACTGGCCAATTGCATATTTTTATTCTGTCCCGGGTTTTCTATTTTTCTAACTTGAAGAAAGATGTAATATTAAAGATAGTAAGAAGTGATGAACAAAGATGTTTGCTTTACAAAAGTTTTTGCTATTGTTCTTCGTTTATTGTATATTTGTCGATTTTGTGAAATTTCTCATAGAAAGATGATGTTTTTTGTGTTTTTATTCTACAAATTCAAAGGATATGCAAAAATAAAGTAAAATGAGGGGAGATATGCTGTCGAAGTGGTAAAACATATAACATGAGAACTTTGTAGGACAGATGCTCTGTTGACATATATAAGCTTGTACATTAAATCTCTGGTATATTTATGCTTCCATTTTGGATATTTAATTTGGAAATTACATTCTTTAGAGGAAGCCAGTGGACGGGAACATATGTAATGGAGTTTCGAGATTTAATTAATTCATCTCAATTGGAGGTAAGTAAGCAACCTGAAGGAGCACGGTTTTCATTCCTTAAAGGCGGATATGTTGAAGATTTTGAACTCCAAGGTACATATCCCTCACTTTTGAGTCCACTATTGGTGGTATTCAAATTTCTACTCTCTTATTTTCCGAAAGTTATGCTGAAAATATTGTCTGCATAATGCTTTGAGTGTTTCCTTTTTGTATATAAAATAATGGGTACACCAGTTTTACCTGTAGAACTCTATTATTGCTTTCATGGTAACTGTTTTATTGATAACATTCTGCTTGGATGAGTTATTAAGCAATGCCTTTCTACGTGGTTTCACATTGGTGGGAATGTAATGTTATACAGAGAATGGAGATGGAGATGGAGATAATGATGGTGCTCTTGCCTTAGCTAATGCAACTGAGAAGGCTATGCAATTGCGTGACCGAGACCCTGATTCTCTTGTCAAAGGAATAGCTAAATCAGGAGCTGAATTTTTCGTTGCTCGATCTTATCATGGTCTTGAAACACAAGCCAACAGTTCTTCACCGGAGCCATTTTTAATTGGAAGAAGTGGAAAGGCATCAGGCTACAAAGATGAGAAAAGTAAGCCTGAAACTTTGTAAGTTTTGAGAAAAGTTATGGAAAAAAGTTCGAGATTGGAGAGCCGCGTCGACATTCAATGTACCGATATCTTTGAACTGAGCATGGCCAGAGTGCAAGGAGCAGCCATCCCTATACTAACATTAGCTTATTGGTTCAGAACTGGAAGCTCTTCCGTGGAGTTATTGCAATGGTTGGTTCATAGATCTATCGCCAAAGTTTATTTTGTAGTACAGCAATGCAAAGGTTGGTTGCTTTTCTGCAGCCTTGCATTGTTCTTATAAATTAAACATATAGGCTATGTTTGGACAGAATAGAGTAATTACAATGAATTGTAATTTCTTTGATGTATTTAGCTGACAAAGTGCAATTGCATTGATATTCCCCATGTCGAATTTGTAATTACATAAGATTAATTATTATAAAAAATATTAGTATCATAAAAATAATTTTTAAACAAGTAATAAATATTAAAATTAAATCTTCATATGTATCATGTTAGTATAAAAAAATAGATGATAATACGGGTACTAAAAATATGAAATGATAAGGTGAAAACGGATCCCTTTGATATGACTTTATTTTGTTGATATTGGATTGATCTCACTACCATTACAATAAATTAACACACCGAAGTGACACATAGAATTATCCAATCCATTCATTGTCGATGAAAGCTTAGACGCTTTAAAATAAATTGTAGATAATTCCAATCAATCTTGTCAGAGGTTTCACTAATATTAATCTTCATTGGATTCAAAAATCAGCATAAAAAAATTAATGGCCATCGAATCCCACCTTGAATCAACTTATGAACAAGCAAAAGATAATTGTTAAATGATCAAGAATCTTTAGAGATCATTTTTTTTCAAATCAACCATATGAAAAAATTGAATTAGATACAAACCGTTACCAACAATTGGCTTTATACTAACATTCTGTATTGAATTCCACAAAGATAACGACATTCACTCTATTATCGAAAAATTGATCACCTTTTCCTCAATAAACTTTCCAATACAACATAACTCATAATCAATATCTACAACTACATTGTTAAGACCCTCTGACCCAACCACTAATTCCACATCTTCCGTCTCTTCAATTCGAAGATTCTCCATCTCTCTCTCCATTGCAAGCGAAAGAAACAGATAGCATGAAAGAAAACAAAAGCAAACAAGATCTTTAACTAAGCAAGACTAATCATGCACTTAGGGCACAAAAACCTTGCACTCATAAAGCTAGAGGCAAGACGGCAAACATTCAGTGGCTGGCCGTAGTAAAAGCACAAATATATAAAAGAATCAAAGTAATGTAAGTGAAAGATGCCATTGCGAATATTGGTTCGGCATATTTATCAAAAGGTAGGGAATAACTAATAATCTCATCAGCAGTATTACATATGTAGAGCTAACATCACCCTTCTTATTTGAATTTTGGTGTCATCGATTGATTTTTTTTTTATTTTTATAATTGTGATTTATATTTTAATCATTTATTACTTCTTTAAACCAGAGCTTTAAATATTGAAATATCATATATTTAAATTTAAGGAAAATTTATAGAGTTAATTTTTATATAAAAAAAATAAAGGGACTAAATTCAAAGAAATAAAATATAGAAATTAAAATTTAAAAATTGAAAGAGTATGAGGACTCGGTCATAAATAAACTGACTAAAAACATGTGAAAAGAATTCAAGGCATATTCCAAAGCTACAAACTATATAAAGCGAAAAAGATGGCAATGAGACTTTTTCTTTTTTCGAGAGAGATGCCAATGAGACGTTGATTTAGCGGTAAAAAGGAGATTTTCGAGTCTGAAGATCTAAAATGTAAGCTTTCTATTATGTTTGTTCGGTTCAATTTTTTATTAAATTTATGTAATTATGTATAAATTTGATGGTAGATTATTTTTTCCTTTTAAAAAATTTAATTCGATATTATTTTATATAGATATATGATTTAGCAGAGATAGAAGGAAAAGCTAATAATGCATGGCCCGGTGGGATAATGAGATGATATTTGATTCGAGGACGAAATTGACTAAAAATAGAGCCCTTAGCAATGCAAAGCTTCCGAAGGAATATTTTTTCAGCAATTCCCACAGCCAAAGATGCACATAAATCCTCATCCTTGCAAGCAAAATTACCATTCATTTGCTTCAACTTCTCCACCCATTGACGCCTTTCACTGAAACTGCAACTGGTCTCAGCATCAGCAAAATGGAGCCCAAGTTTCCCATCAGAGATAAAGTGAAGGTAAAATCCAGTGGTTGCAAACGTAATCACACCAACCCAAGTCCTTCTTCGTCTTTAATAGAGTTCGGTTGCAGTGCTTGTTTTTTGTGTATCGTTGGGCCACTTTCGATGGTGTGGTGCATTGCCAAGTTCCCCTTTAAGATTGGATGGCGCGCTGCAAAATATGCTACAAACTCGAGTACTTGTTGTTATTGCAGATCAGATAAGAGGGTTTCTGCAGAAATATACTCTTCATTTTCTGACATCGATTTTGGATGATTACATTAGGAATAGGACTGCTTTCTTCTTCAAATTTTATAAAAAGCTTTTAGACTTGATCCAAAATTTGGCTGTTCTGTTGCTACTGGTGTTATCCTCAGTACCAAGTCCTGTGAATTTTAATGTTTAATTAGTAAATATACATATTGCCGTCCACCTAGTTGCCGCTCACTGTCAATCCCACTTGCACTAATATTGTTGTGGTCCAGCTACGCACATACATCCATGGATCCACTTGCATCACTCCACTGCCTCCAACAACTAATCAGATTTACACAAATTTTAAAATATATAAATCCAATTGTGTCTATTTTGATTATATAAATTTAATAAATACACTCTGTCAACTAAATAGCCCACAAATACTGTGGGACGTAGGAGCCCATCGGTGGGTTCTCATGGACCCAATTATACGGCCACAGCAAGCCCTTGATCTGGGCAGAACAGAAGGTCCCTCACGGCATCTATACCTACATATTAAAGGAATGTCCAATGGGTTTCTTCTACAGACACGCCTCCTCTTCTTTTCTTAAGCTTTCTTTGAGTCTGCGGGTTGCTTTGACTAAGCATGAAACAGGAGAATACCCGAACTGCTGCAAATTGCATGTAACAATTTTTTTATGATTCTTAAATCCCAACCGCATGTATATGTTTGGTAATTTTCTAAACACGTGGGTCCATTTTTTTTTGCAGGAAATGGTAAATTTTTAATTTTGGTCTCTATATTGATATACTATATAGAAATATAATATAATTTCAATTTTGGTCGCAATACTCAAATTTATTATTATATACCAATGGTCAAATTTTAATTTTGATCCCTATGCTACACTCGAATTTAAGATTTAATCTTTATACTTCAATTTTTTGATAAAATTTGATATTTCGACTTTTACAATATCATTGGTTAGTTCAAATACTTTATTTTGATTAAAATGCTAATGTAACTTTTAAGAGTTGTAAGCACTGATAGAATATTTGTTAAGTCCATTATAATATCAAATTTTTTGTTACATGACAACTAAGTTTTTTTTCTTTCCAAAAATTTTAAAATCTTACACCAATAAATTTAACAAAATAATTTAATGATGTTAACAATTGTATTTAAATTTTTAAATTTGAAAAAGAGAGAGATTAAATTCCTATAAAAAATAAAAATTAAATTTTAAATATACAAAAAGTATAAAGAAAAATATATTTTAATCTTCAAATATTTACTTAATAATTTAACTCAAAAAATAATTATCCCAACACAAAGCGTAGTATAATCTATACTAATACCTATTATTTTCAGTGCAATTTTCTCTGTTATATAGTTGAAAAATATTTTCTAACCATTCCGCTATGTTCATACCTATTATTTTATTAATTGTGTATTTACTTTTGGTTTGGACTCCAATTCCAGTAGGTCTTTACGCGGTTAACTTTGAACTTGACTTTTAAAAAATATTAGATCCGTTGAGATTTATATATTTAAAAAACATGTAATATTTAGATTAGATGTGCTGGAAATGAAAAAAAAGTCGACATGTTGGAAAATGACATTCAAAACTTGATAAATAATTTTTAAATAATAATAAAATAAAAGGGTTTTCTTGAATTTGAATGTTAAGCTCAAAAGAGCAAGATATTCATTTTGATAATTTATCGAGGGCAGCTGAATATTTCGAGACAACCAGTGTTTTGAAAATTTGGAATTAATTAAATCAATTAGAAAAATAAGTTAGTAATGGGATTTAAATGTAACTATTTGAAATTATATATATGTGTAGTTTATTTGGATAAATATTATAATTAGTGAATTTTACTAAATTGAGTATAATTAAAGTACTCTAATTATATTTTTCAATTTTTAGAGAGTGGATGAGAAATTATATAGGTAATTACAGAAGAGTTGCATCTAAATTCAATTTCCTTATAATTTTTTAAATTCGTACATGATTTAAGTTTAACAGTTTTTATATTTAAAAAATGTTTTTTTTAATACAATAACAATATTGTTTTAATTTTAAGATATATATTTATTAAATATTATTTTACTAATATTTTTAAATAATTTGGAAATTTTATTGATGAGTTGTGATCTGTCATAAATCTTGAGATACTAAATATTTAACTAAATTATGTAGTATTTATTATAAAATATTTATACTAATTTTAATTAAATTATATAGTATTTATTATTAATTATTTATATTTAGTCAAGAACCAATTGATGATGTATATAACGATGAGTATATGTTTAATGTTATAAAAGGGTCAATAACTTTTTGATCCAGTGTCAAAAACATTATATTTTAAGCAAAAATACTTGAATTCGATTCTAAACAATCTTATTACCCTCCCCAATTATAAAAAAAAAATTATAAAAGGAATCAAACATAATGATTGTGTTATAATCTCTAATATATTGTAACATCTCTAATACAATAACTATTTAACATATTCAATTTTAATATGCTTTTTGAAAGTGAAAATAACCTTTGAGTAGTCATGCATGCATATATTGGTTGAATTTTATTGAATAATCTTACATACAGTAATTAATTATGTGAATAATCTCTATTTTCCTTTTGGCCCTGAGCACAAGTTTTATATTCAAACAAAAGAAAAAGAAAAGTCTGAATTGATAAATTCACACGTTTTTTCTAAAAGGAAAAAGAAGCAAAGCACCAATTGTAATGTAATCATTAGGTAAATTACTCGAATGTCTTTGCAAGATTTTAAACATATCATTTGTAATTAGGTCAAATTCTCATTTGCTACCAAAATGAGTTAATCTTTGTTATATTTTACAAAGGGTTAATCCTTCACCAATTAAAAATAGCGTGAGAATAGATTTTAAATTCGTATAATTAAAAAATTCTAAATATTTCTCTAAATAAATCTTGAAATTAATTTTTTACTTTACTTTAATATAATTTGCTCCATTATTTTTATAATATTATTAGTAGTTTCAAATTGATAAATTTATTAATATTATTAGTTCTTATCATTAAAGTGATGACGTGATTTTTTTATTATTTAATCACATGCTTTAAGTCACATGAAAATCTAATCAATTAGTAAACCAATAACAAAGTTACATGTCGATCAAATACTTAAGGCTACTTAATAACGTGGGTTTAAATCATTATTGTACAAGAGAAAATATTAATGTATTATAAACTATAATATATTGTACCATAATCGCTGATACAATAACTATTTAATAAATTCATTATATATATATATATATATATATATATATTATGATAACTTATTCAATTTTAATATGATTTTGAAAGTGAAAATAACCTTTGCGTGGAGGACTTAGTCATGCATGCATATATTGGTTGAATTTTATGGAATAATCTTACATACAGTAATTAATTATGTGAATAATCTCCTTTTGCCATGAATTCTAGTTCTATATTCAAACAAAAAGAAGAAGAAAAGTCTGAACTGATAAACTCGCAATTGTTTTTTCTTAAAGGAAAAGGAAGCAAAGCACCAATTGGGATGTAGTCATTAGGTCAAATTACTCAAATGTCTTTGCAAGATTTGAAACATGTTATGTCATTAGGTCAAGTTCTCACTTGTTAGGAAAATGAGGTAGTTTTATATCTTTGTTATATTTTAGGAGGGATAATATACATGAAATACCGTAGCTAGGCACCGTATATGTTGTAAATTAGGTACTAAAATGAAATACTCTAAAACATAATTTACAATATGTATTTCATGTTATTATACCAATTTTTCATTTTGATATCTAATTTTTTTTTATTACAAATAGATTCTGAACTACTTTTCCCCCAAGTTGATACATCCGTTAATCAAATCATTAAATTTATTTTAAAAGATGTTTAACATACAAATCGATACCTAAACTATGACTTTTTTCTTTCTCATTTTGATACCTAAACATATTTTTGGTCACAAGTGGTACCTAAACTATTTTTTTCCAAGTTAATACCTCTGTTAGTTTAATCATTAGTTAAGTCGTTAAGTCTATTAAAAAAATAACCAATTAAAAATTGATATGTGACAAAAAAGAAAAAAAAGTATTATTCCCTCATATATATATATATATTTCTTTTATCTTTTTTTCCTTTATTCAGAACTAGACCGATGGTCGAACAAGTCAAGCTACAAGTTCTCGATTTGATCAATTCATCCAGTTCAATAAAATAAATTATTTAAAAATTCATAAAAATAAAAATATTTAAAAAAATAGAGAAATCAGTTCAATTGGTTTTTTTAGCTTGGTTTAATCAGTTTGTATCAGTTCACGAGTCAATCGATTCAACTCCTATTTATGGGCCAATTTCTCGATTGGTTTTCGTTTTAGTTTTGAAATCACTGGTTTTGATTGATGAAATAACCTGTTTTTTATCCATCAAGTAGAGTAAGGAAGCGGTGAAATTCGAAAATAAAATTAATCGTTAGTGTTTAGATCTCAAGAGAGAAAATTTCGAGCATTGTTAGTATTGCTAGACATTATAAAGGAAGAAGGAAGAAAAATAAAAATAAAAATAAAATAATGAGTAATAAATCTTGTAAAAGAAAAAAAGAGAAGTAAAATAATTAAAAATAAATAAATTTTAAGTTTATATGATATGACGGTTTATTATTGGTTAAATTTTTTTAATAAATATAACATTTTGATGTAATGTGGGTAAAAAAAGAATAGCTTAGGTACCACTTATAGCAAAAAAAAAATTAGGTACTAAGTTGGAAAAAATATAGTTTAAGTATTAATTTGTGGGATAAGTCCTTTTTAAAATTGATTTAATAATTTGACTAATGAGAGATCGACTTGAGAAAAAAAGATAGTTTAAGTATCACTTGTGACAAAAAAAAAAGTTACCAAGATAAGAAAAATATAATTTAAATAATAATTTGTGAATTTAGCCTATTAAATGCAAATTTATTATAAAACTATTAAAATAGTAACTAATTTACAAAAATAAATACTCAAATGTTTTGTGTTACATGATAATGAAATATTTCAAACACAAGTTGAATACTCATGATTTACAATAAATATACCAGCAACAAAATTTTTTAAACAAAAATATTAATTAATGAATTTAAAATTATTACGACAATCAACCTTAATTTCTTTAAAAATTTGTATCAATTAATATTATAAATTTTTTATTGTTATTTTCCCTTTATTTTATAAGTAGACTTTTTTTAAAAAAAAATGACATTCCTATTAAACATTTAAAACAAATAAAAATTTTCATGAAAACACCATACAACTAGCAACAAAAATTATAAACAAAAATACTAAATTTCTAGTAAGTGATAAAAGAAATTCAAGATTATAATGACGATAAATACTTTTTTTAAGGATTTATATTAATCAAATTTTAAATATTAATAAAAATTGAATATTTCATAAAATTTTAATTTATCATAAGAAATCACAATCTTAAATTTTTTTAGATAAATTAATAAAGCTTGAAAAAAAATATTACCAAATCAAGAAAATTCAATTAAAGTATGGGAAGGTTGATTTATTAAAATAAGAAAAAAATGAAAGAAAAGGGATGAATGTTTGAAGAAAAACTAATTATATTACATGCCCTCTTGAAGATGAAATACCATTTCAATATAGTTTTTGTTGCATTCCCATATCCACTGGAAACACCTATGATGAATCCTTGTGATATCAGTGCTACAGTTGTGGTTAATGAAAGCTAATTTGTCAAAGTCTGGTCCCAATATGACACTCTAGTGGACAAAAGTTATTGAAATTTATGTAAATAAAATAAGGTTTAATGTATACTTAATCCTTGAAATATACCCTTTTTTCTACTTTAATTTTTAATTTTTTATCTACTTTAGTCCATTAATTTTTTAAAAATTTTAAATTAATTATTAAAATTTTTACCCAATCATAGGTTGACATATGTCGTAAGATGAGGTCACTATTAATTAAAATTTCACTTGGAGCATCCGAATTTGGAAGTTATGCATGCACATGACCACATGCTAATTGCTTGTGAAGGAGACATCCTTCTCCGACCTCGTGCCTATATTAATTGGAATTGCTGCCTGACTGCATCTGTAAGGTGCAAATAGATCGTCTTTTTTAAAAGATTTTGGTATTTGATAGTCATATTAAATCCCACTAAAATTGAAGTTGAACTTGATAGTTGTAAGAAATTAGTATATATATTATGTATTTAAAAATAAAATATTGTTGAAAAATTCACTTTAAACTTTGTTGAAATAAATATAATTGTAAAAAAGTAAATATTTGTTGAATATTTTTGAAGTTATCTTCAAGACGAAATTGTCGATCCTTTTATGTATAAGGTTATCATATAATTATTTTTGAAAGTACTTTTAGGATTTTAATAACACTTATATGTATCTTACATTAACTTAAAATTTCTCAATTTTCGATAATATAATATGTGAAAAAAAAAAAAAAAACCTTAGAAACCCAACAACAAATAAAGTAAACTTTATGAACTTCAATTGTGTGAGTGGTGGTTGTGAGTCATTTTTCCCATTGGTGCCTGTTTAAAGGACTTAGGAGTCGAAATATATATTGATACGAAGGGTTCGAAATATTTAATACACAAAAATAAATATAATACATGCACACTTTTTAATACATAATAGTATTTAATTCATGAATGTATATCATGATATTTATTTTTTGAAGGTATATTATAATATTCATGTATGTTCATAGTTCATGAATTATCATATTAAATGAACTTGTATTCAAGTAAATTTATTCATGAGTTGAGTCATTTGATTCGCTTTGAAAGTCTGTCTGAAAAATGCGAGAGTTTAGGTAAAAATATAAACTCAAAAAATGAGTATGAACAAATAAAAATAAGTTCCATTTAGAAAACAAATCAGGCCTTGGATAAGATTTTTTTGGCCCGAGCTCGGCTCGGCCTGAATTTGCAAAAATAAAAAAAATTGTTGCTTATTTATTGTTTTTTTATTGTTTTGTTGACATTTCACTATTATGTTGTTATTATTTGAATATTGTATAACTCTTATTTTATTGTTAATTTTACTATTGTTTTAGAGACATTTATTTGTTAAGTTGCACCTATGATAGTATTATTTAAGTATAAAGATTTTTTAATTTATTTTCAATTTGTTGAAAAATATTTATTTTAATGTTTTTAATATTTTTGATGTATTATATATTTTTTTAATAATTATATAAAAAATTAATACAGTCGAACCAAGTCCGAATTTTAGCAATTTTATTCAGGCCGTATTTGGACAAAATTTTAGGCTCATTTTTTGAGTCAAATCTATCAAACAAATTTAAAATTTTATCAACACCTAGCTCAAATTATAAGACAAATTTGTAATTCAAAATTATAAAATTTTCCATCAAAAGGTTGTTTGAGAACAATTTCTCATTCATCTATCATTTTAAGCATGTTAATGTTTTATATTAAGTTACACATATTAAAAATCCAAAATCCAAATATATATACACTGTACGTTTAAACATTTTACTTGAAAAGTGTTCATTAATCATATTTTGTACAACCAATTTCCAACAATTAGGGTCTCTAACAAAAAAAATCTCTCTTAATATCACTTTTTTTTAGTTCATACAATATTCTAAATTAAAAATTGATGAATTATAAAAAAAAATAATAATTTTAATAACAATGTAAATAACATAATTTGAATTCAAACTACACTTAAAATAATGAGCACTCAAACTAACACGAGATTTTTCAAACTAAAGCGTTTATTAAATGTATTGAGCTCCCTAACCAACGTTGGTGTAGATATATTAAAAAAAAAAAAAAAAGCAGCTCACACACGCATTTAGAACTGCAGTTTTATCATCATATTGTATTTATTGTAAGCAGTCGGTGTTTTCAATAAGATGAATATTTGATGATGTACTAGTTTCAGAATAGATGAAATTTCGAAGTTGCTTCATAGGCATTGCGTTTCTCGATAAACCATCGTAAAGGTCAAAGTCAATAACCTTTCTTATGAGCTCTTCCTTTCTCTTTCATAGAAAAGTCTATCAAACCAAATTTTCTTATTTGGTCAATTGGGATAGTCCACTTTATAATTTATTTTACATTTTAATCGTAGAAATACTGCATGATTTTCCGGCTTTATTAGTCAACTTTTTCTCTTATAGCAGTTGCTCCCTCTTCAGAAATTGAAAAAGAAAATGCATCATCAACCCTTCATTTCAACCCCTTCCATCTACATCTCCATCTTCACTTTGTTGTTGTTTATCGTCTTCCTCCTCCCAGTATCATGCACCCAAGATGAACCCAGTCTTAGGCAGTGTTTTCAATGTTTTGATTGTGGAAAGGTAAAGAGCCTGGTGTTCCCCTTCTGGAAAGAGGGTAGTCCTGAATATTGTCACCAAGAAGGCTTCGAGGTGACCGAATGTGACGATGGTCATCAGCCAGTCATCACTATTGGTGGGACTAAATTCCTATTGGTTTCCGCGGATCAGTCGCTTTCTAGAATGACAATCGCTAGGGAGGATTTGTGGGTTCAAGTTTGTAGTTCAGATCCCAATAATATAAAAAATGTGACTCTGGAATCCCCTATCCTGAGCTATTCCAAACAAAACCAAAACCTTACCTTCTTTTTCAATTGCAAGTCATCAGAAGCAGCACCACCAGCTTCAGCTCAATTCCAGTGCGCCCAAAGGTTAGTTCCGGTCTATGCGCCTGATTTAGTGGATAGAGGTTCTTATGAACAGTTTTTCGGCTCTTGCCATGGCGGCCCTATCCAAGTTCAGGTTAATAAGAGCGCTTTCCAACAACTGCAGACTGGGAGGTTGGGAAACGTTGACTCTGAGGGTTGGAAACTGGGATTTGATGTGTCCTATAATTTGTTAGAACTTTTCAGCAAGAGATGCGAGTGGCGGAAAGGTTTATGCGATAGCATGACTACACCTCCATATCCTTTCTGCAAACATTCTGGTACGCACAATCAATCTCTTCCTCCAATCAGTCCACATCTATTTGATTGCTAAAATCCCGTAAATTCCTAACCTCCTTAACCTTAGGCAATCTGTGCTGTGAATACTGTTTTCCTTTAATTTTCCAGTCTACATTGTACAACTAGAGATGGTAAGCAGCCATCACTCATATTCAAGCTTAGGCAGTCATAGGGTCAAAGCGCGTATCTCCTAACCAAGTTGCCTTAGGTATGGTAAAAAAGTTGGTGTCAGGTGTCACTATTAGATTCCGAAATGTTGGAAAACAAAAATGATACCTTTTTTTCATCTTAATGTTGCAAATGCAAATGAACAAAAAACTTAGATCAAAATTACACGTCAGCTAATTACATGTATAAGAGCAGCTGATCACTCACTAATTCGTACATTAACATTTACATTAGATTCTAACAAACTCTCTTAGTTAGGTTAGTGTTAAATTAAGCAATGGGATCTTGATTTTACTTTGTACTAGAGCAGGGGCGAATCGGGCTGGTTAGTTAGGTTAGTTTTTGTACTTTAATTTGATTAATTTAAATCTTTGCACATTTCGAAATTTGAACTTTTAATCTAAACCTAAACGTAAACAATTAAAAATGTCATGTCAAATTCTATTATTAATTCCGTATTACATGTAAGTTGAGAATTTAATTTCTATTCTTCAATTTGATCATTTTAAGTCTCTCTATACTTCTTAAAGTTTTGAAATTTCAATCCATATTCAAATGGTAACTATTAAACCTATTAACTAAAATGTCATGGTATTTTTGTGAATTTTATGTGGAAATAGAATGCTAATATTGCATTACATATGTAATAATATGATTGCTATACAAAATTTATACATGATAGAATTTAAATCAATCAATTTAATGGCTACTATTTGAGTTAAGACTAAAATTTTAAAATATCAAAATTAAAAATTGCAAAATTAGAATATATATATACTAAATCCTTATTCCTTATTTTTCTCTTTATCAATTTCTTATTTACTTATCTTGCTTCTCATATTGATGGCAGTTAGAGGGATATATATACGTAACGGCACAATAAAATAATGTTGCTTTAGGTAGAAACTAAAGAAAATATAAATATATTAATAAATATTTTGTGTAATGATAATATATATTGTATTTTTAAAGTTATATATATATATATAAATATAAACTCATATAATTATGTTTAAGAAAGGGTATATAATATTTGATAAAATTTTGCAATTTCTTTCCCTATTCTTAGTTTGGTGGGTTTTTTTTTATACGGAAAAAGTTAAAAAGAAAATATAGTTAAGCTTATAATACATACTAAAATTTTGCACATAGTGATTGGTAAAAGTGACAAATAAAGATAAAGAATTAAAGTGAAATTAAACCAACTACTTTGAAGTTAGACTTGGTCTTCCAACAGTTCTTTGTTGCAGATGAATTAGCGTTTTATATTTAGATAACTTAAAGTGTATTTGAAGCTTAAGCTGCAATCATTTTCTACTATATATTAATTTCCCTTTAAAATTACTCTATATTAGTTAGGATACGAAAATGTCAGTGTTTTGAACACTTCAAAAAATGGATACTTCATACTTGTACAAAAACAAATGGGAAATTTTAGTGAATTTATTGAATTCCAACGTTGGATGTTTGAAGTAATCGATGATTTCTAGCTTCAAATGAAAACCCCAGATTAGGCTGTCTCAGCCATTCGATCGGTCACATTACGTTTATTAACAACCACTTAGCTTTCTCTTTCTTTCAGTCTCATGGAAAATTCTACGGTGTATTTTTCTTCGAAAAGTTGATGTCCTTAGCTTAGCTTAGCTTAGTTTTGCAATACTAAATATAGGAACCCTTTCGCTTAAAACTATTTGCGTTGGTTCCTTCAACTTCCACTTCTTCTTCCTTTCTCACATGGAGACCTTCCTTTCCATGTAGGAAGCCATTTGTTGGTGTCTTTTTATGGCCTATAAGAGATACGCTTTTGGTCTTAATATGATGCAATTCTTTTTGACGTTTAGTCCCATGGCGGGCCACCTCAAAAACTTGTTCCTGCTTCCATTAATCTCTCCCCAGCAGCAGCTTTGAATAACACCCAAATTTTTTGCCTTAATTTCTCCCATTTTTCTTTTGGCCAATCTCCTCAAACTTATGCTATTTCCACACACTCCTCAAGTTTCTTTCTTAGGTTGACAAATATGAAACACATGCATGTCTCTTCCAATGCTTAGACCCATCGTTTCCCACATGGAATGCAATCGAAAGGTGTGGCACAAGTGATACTTCTTTTGTTCAACGACCAAATCCTTTGGTTTTATATTAATTTTATGTATGCATAAAGAAGTGCCCGCCCCACCCTTTTAACTTATTCTATACCATTTTATATTGGGTAGGTATAGACTAGTTTTCATTCATATGTCAAAGAGATTTACTTTTCAGCCAACTACAAGGGGAAGTTTAAATAACAAAGGTTATCTTTATTTGATAGTGGGGTTTAAGCATAAGTTGGCTTCCATTGAAGCTTTTAGAATTTAGAGGGTAAGAGCCATTTGAAAAGTATGTATAGTTTATTGGCCCATAGAGTTCTCCTAAATGGATGCATGAGATCAAGCAAACTGCACCATAGGTTTGAATGTAGTAGGATGGTCAATCTAGGTAGGAAGTTGTGCAAGAAAAATAAAAACAGAATCTTTGTCTTTGCTTTAATTGTTGTATTGTCTTCTTTTCCTTTTCAAACTCCAATCATAATCAATTCACCAATTAAAAGCTAAACACCATCAACTCTATCCACTTCCCTTCAACTGCTTCTTCTTCTTCCCATTTCTAGTTCATGTCATCCCTTATTGCTTTCTCCTCAAATGGATCCACAAAAGCAGATAAACTTTACATCATTTCTGTCTTTTTTATCACCTTAGCAATGGCAACTGAAACCCTGTCCAAGGACTCACACTTTGAGGCTTGTATGCCTTGAAGTTGTGGCCACGGTCCCAATATAAGCTACCCATTTTGGATTTTCGGAGAACAAGAATCAGTCCGTGGCTATCCGAACTTCGAGATCACCTGCAAAGAGAAGATCCTCTGCTCAAAATTTCTGAGGAAACTTGCATCATTAAAGATAAATTTTACAATAACAATTCATTGCTTGTAGTCAATTCTGTTGTACAAGATGATTGTCTGACTCCGCGACGAAATGTTAGCCTCGATCGAACTCCCTTTACTCTTAGTCCTGATAATGTCAATCTTTCCTTTTTATACAACTGCGAGGAACAACCAAATTATCATAAATATCCAGTAAGTTGTGCTAGCAATGCTTCTTTCCACAAAGAAGCTTTGGAAAAGAAGCTTTGGAAAAGACTAACTATTTGATCAAGTCGTGCCGGACTATGATCGATGCCCCCATCTTCATAAACAACGATGTTAGTTTGGTTAGCTTATTAGAATGAATTATACCAAAGTTTTGAAGTCGGGGTTTGTTTTGAACTGGACTGCACATAGTTGCAGCAGCTGTAAGAGAAGTGGAGACCGCTGTGGTTTCGGTTATACTGATGAATACGTTTGCTTTTGCCCGGACGGGCCTCATCGTAAGACCTGCAATGATGGTAACTTAGTAGGACATTCAAACATCCTAACTCTACTAATACTTCCTTCCATTACTTCTTCGTGTTTTCTTTTTTGTTCTTTTTCTTAATTTTATCTTTCCTAATAAATTTTACTTAAGAGGTAAGTTATCAGTTAATCTTCCATTTGCACTCTCGCCCTGCATTGGTCACTAACATCATAGGCAACTCTAATATAGTATAACATTATATTGTGTACCCTTTTTTTCTTCATGTTCCATAGCTGAGGTTCGGATTTCAGAACATATAACTTGATCTAAACTGCTGGTAATTGACCCTTTTTCAATACATATAAATTCTTTTTTTTTTCTATTTCAGGCAAAGGCTTCAACATGGAAAGAAAGCTGATCATTGGTAATATGATCCCCTGATCCTCCTCGGTTTCATTCTTAGTCAGTTTGTTGCTTCATGCATTTTCTTTTTCACCAAAATGACATGAAGTTTCAATATGTAACATGCGCAGGTTTCTGTGCCGGTGCCGTAGGTATACTAATCACCATCCTCTTCTTCTATTGCTGGCTACGTCATCGCCGTGGTAAAGGGTTCTTTAAATCATCTTTCATAACCGGCAAGAGTTCTTTGGACCGCTCTTTGGCGAGCGATTATGAGAAGGGTGATAGCTTTGCTTGTGTCCATGTCTTCACCTACAAGGAACTTGAAGAAGCTACCAACAATTTCGATTCGGATAGGGAACTTGGTGATGGAGGCTTTGGAACTGTATATTATGGTAAGAGAAACGTTATACTCGAATCATCAGTATGTCAAAAAGTCTATTGTTTCATATCCGTCTTTCTTAACCAGGCAAACTTCGGGACAGTCGCGCTGTTGCTGTTAAACGCTTATATGAAAACAACTACAGGAGAGTTGAGCAATTCATAAATGAAGTTGACATCCTAACTAGGTTGTGCCATCCAAATCTTGTCTCACTTTATGGATGCACCTCTCGGCACAGTCGGGAACTGTTGCTCGTATACGAATATGTTGAGAACGGCACTGTCGCAAACCACCTTCATGGTGAATGTGCTAAACCCGGGGCACTCCCTTGGCACATTCGGTTAGACATAGCCATAGAGACCGCAAGTGCATTAAAATATCTCCATGCTTCGGAGATCATCCACCGTGATGTGAAAACCAACAACATCCTCCTCGACACCTATTTTCATGTTAAAGTCGCCGATTTTGGACTGTCTCGACTCTTTCCAACTGATGCTACACATGTTTCCACCGCTCCACAAGGCACTCCCGGTTATGTCGATCCCGAATATCACCAGTGCTACCAGCTTACTAGCAAGAGCGATGTATTCAGCTTCGGGGTCGTACTAACCGAGCTAATATCATCAAAACCAGCCGTGGACATCATGAGGCACAGCCATGAAATTAACTTGTGGAACATGGCAATCAACAAGATACAAAACCGGGCATTGCACGAGCTAGTGGATCCATCTCTTGAGTTTGAATTGGATGCAAAGGTTCGGAAAAAGATAACCTTAGTGGCAGAGGTGGCGTTCCAGTGCCTGCAAAACGAGAAAGACATGAGGCCGACAATGGCTCAAGTGTTTGAGGCTTTAGTGGGCATAAAAAATGAGGAATACAAGAAAGAAAAGGGTGAAGAAATAGAAATGGAAGCAGCAGAGGACGAGGGTGGGTTGTTGAAGAGTACAGCAGTGCCTCATTCTCCAGAGTCTGTGATGATAAAATGGGTTAGCAATGGCAGCTCTTCTACAACTACTACAACACCAAGTTTCTAAATTTCCAGCCATATGTAAATATGATCATATATGTAGGATAAAGGGTGTATGAAAAAGTCAGCTTTTGTTACTAAATTTTCAGCTGATTCTTGCTGGTTTTTTTTTGGATTAATCAGTTCCGACAAATGTTATTTTATTTGTTTGGGAGGGGTGTAATGTAATGTAAGTGTAACAAAGGAATCTATGCCTTAGTTTTATGAGTGCTTTCTTGCATGGAAGTTAGGGTCCCAACTATTTAATTTAATTTTATAAGTTCATATTGGTGCAAATATGTATAATCGAATAAGAGTGGTAGTGAAAAGCTGTATAAATATTGGTGTGATCTTTTGAACTCCGATTAAGTCTATGAGTTAGAAATATAACAGTGGGTTATCTTCTTTAATAAAAAAAATTGGAAGAATATATCTCACAAAAAAATAAAATTGGAAGAATATATAAAACTTACATTTTACTGATTCAATTTGATTTTTTAACAGGTTAATGTAACACCCCTATACTCGGTTTATACGTATAAACCCAATATAGAAGCATTATATTACAGTACGGTACAGAAAGTCGAATAACAGAAAATTTTCTTTAAAAACCGATATCTTTTAAGACCATTCGAGTCAAAATATTGTATTCTAATCATTTCATTTCATAATTCATAGTGTTCGAGATAACATTTTTCCCACTCATTAGGGACTCATACAAGTACTATTGTAAATGTCATTTCCTTTAAAACAAATACCTATATTTGGAGTTCTCCAAAGGATGATGTGATGTGATGAGAGATCCCTGAACTCAACTTTACTCATTGTAACTTTGTACATACGCGTTAAAACAAACGCATTAAGCCGATGAAGGCTTAGTAAGCACTACAAGTGTCATTAATCATTCATCTTTTAATCACTCATTTCAAACTTATTCATATAATTATTTATTCATGTAAAATACATAGCTTTTATGTATATGACATTTAACTAACATTAGTGTTATGAATTAACATATTCTTCCTCATTTTACATTTTAGTCATTCTAATTTCTTAGCTTACTTAGTTTTATCATTATTTGATTTCTTATACATATATTATACTTACCTTTCATGCGATTATCATTTCGCTTACTTCGATGTCATAATTTGCACATTCTTTCTTTTTCACATTATTTACCCTATTAACAAGATTCGGACCTTGGCGGATACACGGATCCAACCAAATACACCAGAATGGCACCCAGTGCCTCATCGGATAGTTCGAAGCAATAAAGAGACATCCAGTGTCTCATCGGCCTAGCCGAAGTAAAGTGGTACCCAGTACCTCATCGAATCTATCCGAAGTAAAATAATGACACCCAGTGTCTCATCGACTCAAGGTCGAAGTATCCCTGAACTCTTCCAATCCTATGGCATGCCAACTATATCCGACTCAGCCCGACTAGCTAATAGAAATTTTCAATTTACAATTTCACTTTCACTTTCAATTTTGATCACAAATCATTCACAACTCATACATCATATATACATTTTTCATCACATATACATAATCACGTATTTCTCACATTTATTTCCTCAATGGCTTTCACAATATCACCATTTTAACATATAATCAATATTTATAATTAAACATATAATATTTCACATATACATTGTTCATCACATATATATCGTCATATACCTCAGTACTCTTATTTTCACATTAATTTTTAAAACTGTCCACTTGCGTCACAGTCACTAATTTATTTATATCTTGAACTACAAAATTTAAAATTAATATCCGTTTAATTTTCTTGAAACTAGACTCAAATATATTTTTACCATAAAAATTTCAGAATTTTTACTTTATCCATTTTGTACAGTAAATTCTTTCAATTTAGCCTTTCGCTGCTGCCTAATAGTTTCGACCTTTCTTTACTAAAAATTATTTATCTTTTATTAAAGAGCCAATAATGTTCTCGTTTGCTTCTTTTGAAAATAGACTCATTAAGGATTAAACCATATAAATTTCAGCCTCTAATAATTTTTATACATTTTTATATGATTTTTCAAAGTTAGAACAGGGGAACCCGAATCCACTCTGACCTTGTTACACTAAAACTAGTATATCTCATAATTTAAAATTTCTTTTATTTCATTGTTTCTTCCATATGAAACTAAATTCAATAAGATTTAATTACATATTTAATTCAACTCTTAACTCTTTTTATAAAATTTTTGGTGAATTTTTGAAGTCAGTCCTCTGTTCTGTCCAAACTGTTTTAATGGACATGCTTCCTTTTTCATGTCTTTTTACACTAAATTTTATTTAATCACATATAATCAACACTTATAATTAAACATATCATTTTTATCATAATTAATCATATATGTTAAAATTATAAACACTTTAATTTAATTAATTCTAAACCTTTTAATACTTGTAGTACTTACAACTCTTGTAGATAATCCCTTTTTCACTCCTTGGCTTTCTCCTTTTCCTTTTTCCTTCAATTTGGTCCTTCTCCTTCTTTTCTTTCTCTTCAATTTCATAGAAAACACATATATTCCTATTAAAATCCTTCTAACATGTCATAATCTATGTTTCTAAACCAAAAACTAACATGTATTTAAAGAGGAGTTTAGCTTTCTTACCTTAATCACTTGTATTCAACACTAATTCTCATTTTCTTTCTCCTCCAAGACAAGTATGGATGCATTTCTTTTAACAATTGGATAACTACTACACTTCCCTATTAATTTTATTCACTAATCTTGAAGAAATTTGGAAGAAACTAGCTTAATTGGATTGTATTTGGCGAAAAAGGACTAATTTGTCAGAAAAGCAAAAGTTGAAATGGTGGAAAAATGGTGGCTAACATGAAGCACCATGGCTGATGGCTCTTATAGCCTTTTCATAATTTTTTTTCTTCATTTCTCTAGATTTTTCTATCAATTTCTCTTTATAAAAATATCTTTCTTTAATAATGGTAAAATTCCACTTTTAGTACTTGGGCCTTCTAACTTTACACTTTGGCCCAAAACATTGCCTCCAAAAATATCTTCCACCAAATTACTCTTTTGCCCCTCCTTAATCAATCTAATTCCCATGATGACTCAAATTCAATTTGGCTAATTCGCTATTTAGTCCCCCATATTTTCTCTCCTTTACTATTTAATCCTTAAATTTTTCTAACCTTCATCACTTCAACTAAACATTTCTAATTCTCAATTTATTTTATCACTGTTCCAAATCCGATTCAAGCACGCGGATGTTACAGTTAATTTAAAATTTGGTTCTTACATAATTACTGTGGGTTGTGTCTAATATTCATCTCCTAGTTAAACTATTATTATAACTCTAATGTTAGTCTATTTAAAAGAGCTTTGTATTCTTATTTTTAGATAGACAATTAGAAAAAGGGTTTTTATTTGAGGGACGACAAAATGCAACCGCATATGAGTTTTAGTGAGAGTTTTGTGGTAATTATAAAAAATATTTTATACCTTTTTGGTGGGTGTCTGTAAAATTTAAGGTATTGTTTATCGATTTACTTTTTAAATTTTGTATTCGTTCTTTTCATTTTTATAATCTCATTGTTTATATGGATCCATCCCAACAATGACCAAACCAAATGAGCAACTGATTGGACCAACCCAATGAATTAGTCCAGTCCCATTTTTTAATTTCATGGTTTGATGCAAAACAACATAGGCAAGTATAAAACAATAGCAATAAGTAAATGTGAAAAAAGAAGTAAAAATAATGGGAAACATTCCCATAACTCAGCTCTCATTCTCTAGTGAAAGATTATCAAACAAATTGTCGATCTAATGAAATAAAGAAGATCTGAAAGGGTAATGTTTGAAAAGTTGAAAGTTCCGTAATGAATATTGACAGCTTGGACAAAGTATGACATGATTTCACTAAATTCTCTCTCTCCAAAGATGACGAAAATGACTAAGGCTTTGGTGGAATTTGCAATGGTTGTGTGCTTTCCAGCATCTCTTTCACCTTACTTACGGAAGGTCGATCTTTAGGGTTGATTTGTATGTGTTAGAATTAGGTGACTAGAATTCCTGTTAAAATAAAATACAGTGATAAAATAAAATAAAAGTAAAGTCCAAATAAACTAGACTTCTTTTATTTTATTTTAATTAGAATAAGTCATTTATTTTATTTTAATTAGAATAAGGTGTTTCAATCTTACTACGTTACTTCTATTAGTTGTTGATTGGATTAAGGTTTTTCAACCTATAAATAGGCATAGTTATCTCCTCTTGTATTCATTTAAATTTTCGACATTAGTGAATCTTCTTCTCTTCTGCCCGTGGTTTTTTTCCCGAAAGGGTTTCAACGTAAAATCTGTGTGTTCTTTCTTTTCGTTTTCTTTGCGATATTTATTCATTGTCGTCATTTAAATTTTATCAAATTGGTATCAGAGTTTTTTCGGGTTACTAGTCTCGATCACGATAATGACAACATTGAAGTATGATATTCCGCTGTTGAATCACAACACCAGATTCGCATTGTGGCAGGTAAAGACGCAAACAGTTCTTGCGCAGATGGATTTGGAGGATGCCCTGTTAGGGTTAGATAAGATGCCTTCGAATTTGACAGATGAAGAAAAGAAGCGTAAAGATAGGAAGGCTTTGACGCAATTACAGCTGCATTTGTCAAATGAAATTCTACAATATGTGTTAAAGGAGAAGACTACTGCCGTATTATGGGCAAAGTTACAGCAGTTATGTATGTCGAAAACCCTAACCAGTAAATTGCATATGAAACAGCGTCTGTATTTTCATCGTTTGGAAGAAGGTGCGTCTGTGCATGAACACTTAAATGTGTTTAAAGAAATTGTCTCAGATTTGGATGCCATGGAGGTTCAGTATGATAAAGAGGATTTAGGGTTAATTCTTCTTTGTTCGTTGCCACCGTCGTATTCAAATTTCAGAGATAAAATTTTGTATAGCCGTGAATCTCTCACAGTTGATGAAGTCTATGCTTCCTTAGCCTCGTATGACAAGATGAAGTATCTTGTGGCTGGATCTGACTCTCAAGGAGAGGGTCTCATTGTTCGTGAAAGACAAGATCGTAACAGTGATGATAATCGTGGGAGGACACAAGAACGAAATTCTCGCAGTAAATCCAAAGGTAGATCGAAATCTTCAAACAGAGGTAAAACTTGTAACTTCTACAAGAAGAAAGGACACATTAAGAAAGAGTGCTACAAGTTACAAAATAAGATCAAAAGGGAGGTAGAGAATCAAAAGGAAAACAATCAGAACAATCCGGTGAAGCTGATGTAGTAGAAGACTACAGTGATGGTAAACTCCTACTTGCTTCTGTCGACAATTCTAAAGTGAGCGAGGAGTGGATCCTCGATTCTGGTTGCACCTTTCATATGAGTCCCAATCGGGATTGGTTTACAACATATGAAGTTGTGTCTGAATGTGTTGTTTAATGGGAAATAATGCTTCATGTAAAATCACAGGTGTTGGCACAATCAAAATAAAGATGTTTGATGGGGTTGTTCGAACTCCTAGTGGCGTGCGACATGTACCAGAATTGAAAAGGAATTTGATTTCGTTAAGTACTCTTGATTCAAAAAGACACAGGTGCACAGCTGAAAGTGGGGTTCTAAAGATTAGTAAGGGTTCTCTCGTTGTGATGAAAGGACAGAGAGAGACTTCCAAATTATATGTTTTGCAAGGTTCAACTATTACTAGTGATGCTGCAGTCGCTTCCTCTTCCTTATCAGATGATGATATTACTAGACTTTGGCATATGCGTCTAGGGCATATGAGTGAAAACGGCATGACAAAATTGAGTAAAAGAGGACTTCTTGATGGGCAAGGCATTAGCAAACTGAAGTTCTGTGAGTATTGTATTTTTGGGAAGCAAAAGAGAGTTTGATTCACCAGAGGAATCCATAACACGAAGGGAATATTAGATTATATTCATTCTGATCTTTAGGGACCATCTAGAGTGCCTTCGAGAGGTGGAGCTAATTATATGCTAACTCTTATTGATGATTTTTCCAAAAAAGTTTGGGCATTCTTTCTGAAACAGAAAAGCGATATGTTTTCTACATTCAAGTCTTGGAAAATTATGGTTGAAAAACAGACAGGAAAACAGATAAAACACCTCCGCACAGATAATGGCTTGGAGTTATGTTCTGATGAGTTTAATGAATTGTGCAAATCAGAAGGGATCATGAGACATTTGACAGTTCGTCATACTCCACAGCAAAACAGCGTTGCAGAACGAATGAACAGAACAATCATGGAGAAGGTTCGATGTATGTTATCGAATACTAATTTACCGAAGTCGTTTGGGGCTGAAGCAGCCTCTACTGCATGTTTTTTTGATCAATCGATCTCCATCTATCGCCATTGAGAAAAAGACTCCACAAGAGATATGGTCTGGTAAGCCTGCTGATTATTCTGATATAAAGATTTTTGGGTGTCCTGCTTATGCTCATGTTGATAATGGAAAATTAGATCCAAGATCCATTAAATGTGTTTTTCTTGGTTTTAAAGCTGGTGTAAAAGGGTATAAGTTATGGTGTTCTGAAAATAGAAAAGTTGTGATTAGCAGAGATGTTATTTTTGATGAAACTGCTATGTTACCTAACTTATCTCTTAAAGACTCTTCCAGTAAAGAACAACAAAAGCAGGTGGAGTTTCAGATTGATTCAGTATCTACAACAGAGTTAACTTCTCAAGTTAGTACAGAAGTTCAGAATAGAGTTACTTTATCACCATAATATTCTATTGCCAAAAATAGACTTAGAAGAGAAATTAAACCTCCGAAGAGGTACGCTGAGGCTGATCTAGTAGCTTATGCTTTAAACGTGGCTGAAGATATTGATGCAAATCAAGAGCCATCTACTTATTCTGAGGCAGTAAGCTATGAAAACTCAAAACAGTGGATGATTGCCATGCAAGAAGAGATGAAATCACTCCATAAGAATAAAACGTGGGACTTAGTGAAGCTTCCAAAAGGTAAAAAGGCTGTTCACTATAAATGGGTTTTCAAGAGGAAAAAAGGGATTTCAGGAATTGAAAAACTCAGATATAAAGCAAGACTTGTTATAAAAGGTTACAGTCAGATTCCTGGTATAGACTTCACAGACGTGTTTTCTCCAGTTGTGAAATATAGTTCAATTCGAGCCTTACTTGGTATTGTGGCCATGTATGATTTGGAGCTTGATTAATTAAATGTAAAAACAGCGTTCTTGTGTCACGGGCCAAAGTTCGTAGCCCGTGACTATCGCACACAATGAGTCCCATGGAGGTCTATCATTGACATTGGGATTATTTAGCCCACATAAGCTGGCCCGATTCAGAGAGCTATTGATCAAGCCTATCAGATTAAAGCCTGGGTGACCCAATGATGAAGCATTGTCAACTTAAGGCATCTTGGCAAATATGGGAACTAATCCTAGAAGATAAGAGAGAATCATATCTTTAGGATTAAATAGGATTTGATTTGAATATAATCTTGTAAATCCCATAATTTAAGGAATAGGCCAATCTCATCCGTCGATGTAATTCGATCTTGACCGTCTATTATGGGGGAGTTCAACTATAAATAGGGAGCCTCCCCTCATTTGTAAAACACACTCCAAATACTCCATTCTTGTATTGTTTCTTTGTGAATACAATAGAGAGCATTTACTCAAACTCTTCTCTCTTGTTCTTGTTCTTGTGGTCTTTTTATTGTCTTTTAAGCCTTCTTTTGGCGAGGGAACTTGATCTCAAAATCGAGAAAAATTCGAGTCACATTAAAACAGTGAACTCGAAGAGCACACCTATAACGGGTATAGCAAAGGGAGTAGAACTCCAGCTTGGTGAATGGAGAGGCAAAGCCAACATTAAGGTAATACCACTTGATGATTATGATTTTGTGGTTGGTCTAAGCTTACTTGATCAGGTAAAAGTGGGTATTTACCCTTCCGGTAATTATATGATGATCAACGATTCAAACCATCAATGTATGGTGAGAATGAAAAGGAAAGCAAGCATGGAAGGGAAAACCTTGTCAGCAATCCAGTTCGCTAAGGGAGTACGAAGAGATGAAGTCTCCAACTTAGCTGCCTTAAAGGTCGATGAGGGCTTGGAATCCGTTGGTGAAATTCCAAGGGAAGTGGGTTAGTTATTAAAATCTTTCCAAGACGTGATGCCAGCTGAGTTGCCCAAGAAGTTGCCACCTAAGAGGGAGGTGGACCACAAGATCAAGTTGATGCCTAATTCGGAGCCAACAGCTAGGGCCTCATATAGAATGTCTCCGCCTGAGTTGGAAGAATTGCGGAAATAATTGAAGGAGGAGATTGTTGAGCTTAAGAGGGAGCTCACTATCTATAAGGCTGCCCTGGAAGTGGGATGATGGCTTCAGATCCGAAGCAACGCAAGGTTGATGTTTCAAAACCTGAGAAGTTCAAGGGGGCTAGGTCCGCGAGAGAAGTGGATAACTTTCTGTGTGAATTGGAGCAATACTTCCGAGCAATGGGCATCGAGGATGATGCCACCAAGGTAAACACTATTTCAATTTACTTTACTGATGTTGCTCTCTTATGGTGGCGACGTAGGTCCACGGATGAGAAACGTGGAGGAACGGCTATTGGGACTTGGGAAGAGTTCCAAAGAGAGTTGAAGAAGCAGTTTTACTCGTAGCATGCTGAGAAAGAGGCTCGAGCCAAGTTACGCTGGCTTACGCAATAAGGCACTGTTCGAGAATATGTGCGAGAATTCAGCAAGTTGATGCTTCAGATCTCAGACTTGAACGAGAAAGAAGCGTTCTATTGGTTCGAGGATGGGTTGAAAATGTGGGCGAAGCAAGAGTTACGTCGCCAAGGCATCACTGAATTAACCGTAGCCATGGCTGAGGCAGACAATTTCTTGAAGATTGGGGGAAGAAAGCCCGAGAATAATGAGTCCTTTAAACCCAAGCCAAAAGCCAAGGGTAATGGTGAGGGAGACAAGAAGAATGATGGCCCAAAAGCTAGTCAAGGCAAGACATGGGAGCGAAAGGGACCATTGAAGTGCTTTCTTTGTCAAGGCCCACATAGGATGAAGGATTGTCCAAAAGAGGAAAGCCTTCAATGCCATGGAGGCACATGGAGGTGCCAAGGAAGCTAAAAAAGACACCAAAAATCTCAGTGCAATTCTGAGAGGTGTCGAAGACAAGACGAGTAAGGGACGTGACAAGTGGTATCCGAGCTAGTGTTGTGAAGGCACTGTTCGTGATGTCAAAAGAAGATTCCAAACAGAAGTTACCTTGGAGATTAGTGAGGGACATGCTGTCAGTTATAGAGGATCGAGTGGACAAACTTGACGAGTCCATGGGGGATGCGAAGGAGTCCATCAATGGAACTTATGATCTTATAGATGACTTGAGGGAACAATCGAAGGACTATGTGACCATAAAACTCAACAGGACTAGGGATGAGGTACAAGAGTTACTCAATTTCCATAGGTCTAAGCTGACAGAAAAGAGCGATACTCTCGAAGCCATGCTGGTGGCTTTGAAGGAGGAAACAATAGCCACGACGAAGGCTTTGAGCACAAGACTAGAGAAGCTCGAGGGAGAGCTTGCCTTGTGTCTAGCAGCCGTAGGGATTGGAGGAGTGTCAAGTGCAGCACTCAGTAATGTCCCAAAGCTGAAGGAGTTTACGGGGACAAAGTCTGCATGCAATGTGGATAATTTCTTGTGGAGAATGCAGAATTACTTCCGTGCCAAAGGCATCAAGGATGATGCAAGTAAGGTAAATATTGCTTTAATATTTCTTACTGATAATTATTTTTTATGGTGGCGAGACAGGACCACAAATAAAAGGCATAGTGATATTGAAACGTGGCAAGAGTTTCAAGATGAATTGAAGGGATAATATTACCCGGATGATGCCGAGGACGAAGCTCGAGCAAAGTTACGATAGCTAACGCAACGAGGCACAGTTGGAGAGTATATTCGAGAGTTCAAGGAACTCATGCTCCGAGTTAAAGATGTTACCGAGAAAGAAGCATTACTTGTCTTCAAGAATGGATTAAAGCCATGGGTCAGACAGGAATTGGAACAAGGAGGTGTCCAAGAGCTGTCAAAAGCCATGACGGTAGCGGAATCCGTGGTCAAGCTTGGTCTAGGAAAAATAAGCTTGGATCTTCCAAGTCCGATGAAAGGGGCGCATGTGAAGGGAATCACAAGGAAGATGATAATGACGAAGGCAACGGCGATAATTGTGGTAATGAGAAACCACAAGTTGGGAAGAAGAAACCCAAAAAAAAGCGAGGCAAGTTAAAATGTTTCCTTTGCGACGGTCCACATTTGCTGAAGAAATGTCCAAGGAAATCCAAGTTGTCTAAGAGGGGCAAGCCGGAAGGTAAGGCCGCGAGACTTGGTTCAAGCGCAAAGGGTGTCGAAGCCAAGAAGGCCAAAAGCGAGAAGAAGCTAGTCGAGTGCTTCTTGTGTCATGGTCCGCATAGGTTACGAAAATGTCCAAAAAAGTCTGCCATTGATGAGACAGACAAGGTGCCCATGAAGCTTGGTTTGAGCGAAGCCAATGGGGCAAAGAGGAGCAAAAAGAAGCGAGTCAAATGCTTCTTGTGCCGTGGTCTGTATGAGTTGCGAAACTGTCCAAAGCAACAATCCTTGAGGGTCAAAGAAAAGGCAACATCGAAGCTGGTTGAGTCATCAGAGGGGCTTCCACCTAAAGAAGAGGTGAGTTTGTCATCGGACTTAATGAAGAAAGTCGCGATGAAAACAGTGAAGCTGGGACCAATAAGGCTCGATTCAAGGAAAGCGACAGAGTTGGCCGAGTCATCGGTGAGGCTTCAACCTATTGAAGGGGTGAGTTTGGCATCGAACTCAGAGGAAGAAGTTGCGATGCAAACTTAGAAGCTAGGTTCAATGAGGCTCATTTCTGTTGACACATCGGAGGAGCTTCCACTTATGGGAAAAGTGGGTGGTACATCAAAGTTTGCGAGAATGACGATGCAAGCTGGACAGTTGACCAGAGTAAATGCGACGAGTAAGGTACATTCGAAACACTTTGATAGTGTTTTGCATTCTAACTTGGTTGCTTGGCAAAAATGTAAATGCCCTTTCAGAGTTCTTAAGCAAGAAGGCCGAGGGACTATGGGCGATTCGAGGCCAAGTGATGTGAATCAAGTGGATTCCGATCAAAACGAGTCAGAATATGGGCAAGTGAGTATAGAGACTTCTTGCCAACCTAATGTACCAATAAGTGAGACGGTTCAAGATAAAAGGCGACGAAAGTCGAGGTGAAAGTTCCGAAAGAGGAGACGGCCCGATAGTGAGACTAATCAAGATAATGCTAAGGTAACAAGATGAGACCGAGGTGAATCAAGTCAGTGTCATTCTGAAGCCACAACGAGGGCGTTGGGAGAATGGGTGGGGGAGAATGTCACGGGCTAAAGTTCGCAGCCCGTGACCATCGCACACAATGAGTACCATAGAGGTCTATCATTGACATTGGGATCATTTAGCCCACATGAGCTGGCCTGATTCAGAGAGTTGTTGGTCAAGCCTATCAGATTAAAGTCTAGGTGGCCCAATGATGAAGCATTGTCAACTTAAGGCATCTTGGCAAATATGGGAACTAATCCTAGAAGATAAGAGAGAATCATATCTTTAGGATTAAATAGGATTTGATTTGAATATAATCTTGTAAATCTCATAATTTAAAGGATAGGTCAATTTCATCCGTCGATGTAATTCGATCTTGACCGTCTATTGTGGGGGAGCTCAACTATAAATAGGGAGCCTCCCCTCATTTGTAAAACACACTCCAAATACTCCATTCTTGTATTGTTTCTTTGTGAATACAATAGAGAGCATTTACTCAAACTCTTCTCTCTTCTTGTTCTTGTGGCCTTTCTGTTGTCTTTTAAGCCTTCTTTTGGCTAGTCGCTTCCGCTATACAAATTTGGTGCCTTAGAGGAATTCTCTTGGTGAATCCTCAAACGTGGAAATCAAGCTTACTTAGGCGTTGTGTGTTCAAAGAAGCGTCTAAGGTCGCACGCCCCACCTATCAAGTTTTAAGGACGTGACACTTGCATGGAGAACTTGAAGAAGATATTTACATGCAACAACCAGAGGTCTTTATAGTCTCAGAAAAGGAGGACTATGTTTGGTTGTTGATAAAGTCCCTTTATGGTTTGAAACAGTCACCAAGGCAATGGTACAAGAGGTTTGATTCTTTTATGACTACCCATGATTTCAAAAGAAGCAGTTTTGATAGTTGTGTTTATTTTAAGAAAAACGGTGATGGTTCTTTTATATATCTACTCCTTTATGTTGATGACATGTTGATAGCAGCAAAAGATGAAGAAGAGATAAGAAAGGTTAAAGCCCAACTTAGTGAAGAATTTGAGATCAAAGATTTAGGAGCAGCAAAGAAAATGCTTGGGATGGAGATTCTTAGAGATAGAAAGGCATGTAAGTTGTACCTAAGTCAGAAAGGGTACATTGAGAAAGTTCTTTGCAGGTTCAATATGCAGGGTGCCAAGCCTGTTAGTACTCCATTAGCAGCCCACTTCAGACTTTCATCGGCTTTGTCTCCGCAATCAGATGATGAGATTGATTACATGTCACGTGTACCATATTCTAGTGCAGTGTGTTCTCTAATGTATGCTATGGTTTGCTCACGTCCAGATTTGTCATATGCAGTTAATGCAGTTAGTAGATACATGGCAAATCCCAGTAAATAACACTGGAAAGTAGTTCAGTGGATTTTGAGATACTTACGAGGTACCACTGATGTTTGCTTACAGTTTGGAAGAACTAAAGATGGAGTCATTGGGTATGTTGATGCTGATTTTGCCGGAGACCTAGATAGGAGAAGATCTCTTACAGGGTATGTCTTTACAATTGAGGGGTGTGCAATTAGTTGGAAAGCTACTTTGCAAACAACAGTTGCTTTGTCTACCACTGAAGCTGAGTACATGGCAATTACCGAAGCTTGTAAAGAAGCTATTTGGTTAAAAGGACTCTTTGGTGAATTGAATAAAGATCTTCAGATTGGTACAATATTTTGTGACAGTCAAAGTGTCATTTTTCTTATAAAAGATCAAATGTTTCATGAGAGAACAAAGCACATTGATGTTCGGTATCATTTTATGCGTGATATTATTGCTCGTGAAGATGTTGTTGTGAGCAAAGTTAATACTCATGAAAATCCTGCAAATATGATGACTAAGTCACTTCCCATAACCAAGTTTGAGTATTGCATGGATTTGGTTGGTGTTCATTGTTGAAGAATACCCCTCAAGGGGTTAGTGGAAGAGGTGAAGAACTTGTTCGTTGAGAGTTCTTGTTCATAGAGAATTCTTGTCAAGGTGGAGATTGTTAGAATTGGGTGACTAAAATTCTTGTTAAAATAAAATACAGTGGTAAAATAAAATAAAAGTAAAGTCTAAATAAACTAGACTTTTTTTATTTTATTTTAATTAGAATAAGTCATCTATTTTATTTTAATTAGAATAAGGTATTTCAACCTTACTACATTACTTCTATTAGTTGTTGATTGGAATAAGGTTTTTCAACCTATAAATAGACGTAGTTATCTCCTCTTGTATTCATTCAATTTTTCGACATTAGTGAATCTTCTTCTCCTCTGCCCGTGGTTTTTTTCCGAAAGGGTTTCCACGTAAAATCTGTGTGTTCTTTCTTTTTGTTTTCTTTGCGATATTTATTCATTGTCGTCATTTAAATTTATCAGTATACACCACAGCCCAACTACTATCATCTTCCTTGCAACCTCTGTCTCTTCTTTGCTCAAGAGACCAAGCAATTCCGACTCAATATTGCCTTGTTTAATATGCTCATAAATCCATTGCGGAAAATATATCTCGCTGGTGTGATGTGCCCCAACATGTAGGTTCTTTCTACCTCTACCCATCTCTAGAATCATCATGCCATAGCTATACACATCTGATTTATGCGAAACACTTCCAATGTTCCTGCAAAATACTTCTGGAGCTATGTAACCAATTGTTCCTCTAGCTTCCAACATTGATACCATACTATCAGTCCTCCCACACAGCTTTTTCAAGCCCAAAATCAGAGATTTTCGGACAAAATTTATCATCTAGAAGAATATTGTGAGGCTTTATGTCGAAATGCAGAATCCGAGTGTTGCAGCCAAGGTGTAAATATTCAAGCCCACGAGCAATTCCAATTGCAATTTAATACAAGTCTTGTATTGTCAAGCGCTGACAATTATCCTCGAAAATATTTTGTTCATAGATGAATTTTTCTAACGAACCGTTCGGCATGAACTCATAAATCAATGCTTTTTTTCCACCCTCTAAACAAAAGCCTAAAAGGGTGACAACATTAACATGAGAGGTACGACTAATACTAGCAACCTCATTGATAGAGTCTTGACCATTTCCTTTGGATGTATTAAGCAGTTCACAGCAATAAGGCGGCTGTCGGGTAGCTTCCCTTTGTAAACACTGCCGTAACCTCCTTTGCCTAGCTTTTCTTTAAATGAGCTGGTCATTTTCTTGACGCCTGAATAACTGTATCTTTTAGGAACTAAAGCTCCATTATTTTTTAGGAAAGCCTCAATATCTTGATCTCCGTTTCTAAACTTCCAATGAAAGGTAGTTGAGATGTTTCTTCTGAAAAATAGAATGCTGATAACGGTGATCAGTAGACCAGTTGCTGCTGCACTACTAACTGTCATATAAGCAGAAAACCAATTAGAGAAAATCAAGTAGCAAAATATTTAAATAATTAATTTTACATTTGGATAAAACTATAAGATTTAGGTTCCAACATTAATTTATTAAAAAATAAGTTTGGATAATAACAACCAATTGAACTCAACTTTTATAGAGATATTCTATTATGGAAGAGAGATTATTTAAATAATATATACTATATTATATATCATAGAAAAAAATTTTATATAACACAATGTGATATAATTAAAATATTATTTTTTATAATATTTTATGTACTATAAGTTTATGTGTGTATGGTAACATAATAACAACTTTTGAATATTGATATTATAAAGTTTATTTTTTTTGAATATAAAGTTTATTTTTTTATTATGTAATATTATATTGTATATACTATAATCTATCATACCTAACAATTTTATGATTTAGTGACAATAGTATCGTGTTGAGTAGCAAGAGAAATTAAGTTCAATCTTTAGTAATCTCACCCTAATAATAAAAATAAAAAATCTATGGTATACTATAACTATGTTATATTATATTATGAAATTATATTTATTTATTATTTATGATTAATGATATGCATATCAACTTAAAAATATATATGTATATTCAAGTGCGAAAATAGAAAATTTTTTTAGGGAGGTCGAATTTAAATTGAAATTTTTACGATAATAAAAATTACAATTTTGTCATGTTAATAGTTTATATATTTATAATTTTTAAAAGATTAAATCAAATTTTTATATTTTTAGAGGGGTCAAAGTGTAATTTTATCTTTATTAATTTAAAATTTTAAAAATTATAAAAGATTTAAATGAAAAATTATTCAGAGAATAAAAACCCCTGCCAGGCGCCAAGCCATAGTTTCGCCCCTGTGCATATCAACATTATGAACATAACTAATTACCATATCAATTTAATTGAATTTTGTTAAAAAAATTTATATGTAAAATATAAATTAATATATTTATATTCACAATAATATATAATATTATAATTTTTGGTCAATATAAGGTTCTAATATAGTATATTGATAATTATATTTACTTATTAAAGATCATTATATTATATAGTATGATATGTCATACACGATGATCTAATCTAATGCCAATTAAAGTAAATTTTGTAATGTCAACAATCTTTTAATCTAGTAGATAAAAAAACTTAGATTGAACCTTAATCAACCCTATTCCCCAACCTTAATTATATATAAAAAGTATAACCCATTCCCCAACCCGATAAATGATTTCATACCTGTTATAACTTTTCGCGAAATATTGTTATCTGCAACAAAAAATTATGTCGCTTCAGCCCAAACTATTTCATGAAAAATTAAAATTACTTCAATCACAAAAAAAATTACTTCAAATGTATTCACCAAAAAAATTACTTCAAATGCATGATTAAACTAATATCACTTCATTCAAATTATTTCATGAGCAATTAAAAATTATTACAAGTTCCAAGACAGAATGATTTATTTATATTAGATTTTATTACAATAAGTGAATGAAAATATTTTATATTAAAATATATTTATAAAAAATATTGAAATAAATGATTATTAGTGGAGTGACAAATTTTTTACACATAGATCTATTGGTTTTATATGTAATTCAATCAGATCAATCAATTTAATTGTTCAACCAATAATAATTAAATAAATAATAAAAAATATAAAAAAATATTAATTTGATTAAATTTATTCAACTAACAATATTTGTATCAATTTTTTTATTTTAATAAATTTCAAGCTGTTTTCGAGTGAATTAGTTCAATTTCTTTATTTGGTTATTATATTGATTAATTTTTTCATCCATCCAATTCGGTCTTATTTTAGTAATACAGTCATATTATCAAATTTTGATAGAATTTAAATTTAAAGACTAAATAAATTTAGTTATTAAATTGAATGAAGAAAATGAAAAAATATATATAAATATAGAAGCGTAGCTAATTACCGAGACTAACAATTATATTATCCCTAAAAAAGAGACAAGCAGGCTACAAACTCCGTTACACAGAACGGAGGAAGGAATCGAAGACCTCAGTCTCATACAACACAAAGCCTCGAAAGGTAAGTAGAACCGAAATTCTCTCAAGAAGAAAAAGATCTTCCATTACTTGAATCAGACCTCTTGTTGATAACTAGAAGCAAGGAAAGCTCCCAACACATTCTCACGACCCTTTAAGCTGTATAGCACTCTCAGCCATTAAGGAAACAAAATCTTGATTCAAATCCTTATCGTTATGGCTATGGAAACATCTATGACCTAACTCAACTAGTGCACTAGAAACCTAGTCAAAACGAGGTCCTGAAAAACTCGATAAAACCAAGTCAATGAAGACTAGAGAAATCGAGTCACCACAGGACTCAAGCTCCACGGCTAATCACTAAGTGAAGCCAAAGCACGATCCAACACATGGACCAAAAAACTTTATTATTCCAATAATCTGTCCGCTCCCTACCAAAAAAGTTGGCCGAAATTCGACAACAGGGCATGGCTAGGATCGTAAGGGGGAGATGGCCGGCTGTTCAATGGCCAAACCGCTAGCCACCATGAAAATACCAGAAAACCTTAAGGTTGTTGACTCAAAACAGCACCACTCTGGACCTCCAATCGGAGATCCGAGCGGTCAAACGCCATAACTGAGCAAGAGGGACTGATGCCCAAAGGCACGCGATGATGGATCGGTGGGCTGCTAGTGAACGGGGCTTATACCCTTCAAACTTTACAGCGTAGATCTGAAAAGCTCCGATAAGAACTAGGAGAGAGAGACTGGAAAAGTAAGAGATAAGGCAATCTCCGATAACAACTAAGGGAGAGAGATTGGAGAAGTAAGAGATAAGGCAGTGGCTAGTTGGTCGAAGCCCACGGAGGCAATGGACGATAGCTGTGAGAAACACGAAAACATGAGTTTCGTGGCTGTTTCAAGAGGATCTAGCCCATAGAAAGAAAGAGAAGAAAGTAACTAAATTAGTAAGTTTCTTTTTCTTTTTACCCGAAAAGTTATATATAATAATAATTCAATTTTATTTTTTCATTTAAAAATTAAAACACCAAAAAATTTAAGATTATTGAGTGATTGAAAAAGATAATTGAATAATTAAATGATAATTTTTAAAATTTTTATAGTTGGTGATAAAAAAAATACTAATAGTTGATTGATAATTGTATAACTTTTTATTATTGGGTAAAAAAATATAATTTGATGACTACTAATATAATTTATTTAAAATAAATTTAAAAAATCTGTAGGGAAGATTTTGACCATGATTCTTTTAGAATCACTGAAGGTGAGCTTATAGTTTTCCATTTTAATCTCACTAAATTCAACCTAGCTAGGAGAGTTTGTAGAGTTTATTGTAATTTTTTTTTTTTATGGAAGAGTACTTCAATGTAATATTAATGTGCAAACTAGCATGCGATCAGCTTGCTGTTAGACATGTGTAATTAGCATCACAAGTACGTAATTTATGCTATTTGCTCTTAGACTGAAAAAATTAAAGGAGAAAACACTATTCACAGCACAGATTGAATAAGGTTAAGGAGGTTAGGAATTTCCGGGATTGGAGGAAGAGATTGATTGTGCGTACCAGGATGTGTGCAGAGAGGATATCGAGGTGAGGTCATGTTATCGCATAAACCTTTCTGCCTCTCGCATTTCTCGCAGAAAAGGTCGGTCGAGGGATAGAACGCATCAAATCCTAGTTTCCAACCCTCAAGAGTCAACGTTTCCCAACCTCCCAGTCTGCAGTTGTTGGAAAGCGCTCTCATTAACCTGAACTTGGATAGGGCCGCCATGGCAAGAGCCGAAAAACTGTTCATAAGAACCTCTATCCACTAAATCAGGCGCATAGACCGGAACTAACCTTTGGGCGCACTGGAATTGAGCTGAAGCTGGTGGCGCTGCTACCGATGACTTGCAATTGAAAAAGAAGGTAAGGTTTTGGTTTTGTTTGGAATAGCTCAGGATAGGGGATTCCAGAGTCACACTTTTTATATTATTGGGATCTGAACTACAAACTTGATCCCACAAATCCTCCCTAGCGATTGTCATTCTAGAAAGGGACTGATCCGCGGAAACCAATAGGAATTTAGTCCCACCAATACTGATGACTGGCTGATGATCATCTTCACATTCGGTCACCTCGAAGCCTTCGGTGACAATATTCAGGACTACCCTTTTTCCAAAAGGGGGACACCAGGCTCTTTACCTTTCCACAATCAAAACTTTGAAAACACTGCCTAAGACTGGATTCATCTTGGGTGCATGATACTGGGAGGAGGAAGACGATAAACAACAACAAAGTGATGATGGAGATGGAAGGGGTTGAAATGAAGGGTTGATGATGCATTTTCTTTTTCAATTTCTGAAGAGGGAGCAACTGCTATAAGAAGTTATGGTAAACTAATAAAAATCGAAAAACCATGACGCAAATGAAGTTGTTGGAATTTTCCACCAAAGAGAAGGTTACACAGAAATTCATATGAAAACACCACTGGCACTGATTTTTCCTTTTTTTCCATTCGAAAAGAAAGAGAATTTGGAAGTTACTTCGAAATTTCATCTATTGACAATTTGACCCAATAACTTGTGGTTTGGTTTCAAGTTAGACCTAGTTGACATCATCTTTTAAGTTTGTGCTCAGTGTGCAAATTCATCCTCATCCCTAGACTCAAAAATAATTACTTATTTAAATTTTATATTTATATATACCATACTAAAAAAAATTTGGTTGAAATGTCATGAGTCAAACTCGAGATTAATTTAATTTACAAAATTATTTAAGATGTATTCAGACACCAAAAAATAATTAGATGAATCGATAATTACACCATCTTTTAAATATAAGGAATTTTAGTTCCGTAAAAATGTTTGAATTGTAGAGTGGAAATACATTAAAATTTCTCATGTTATAAAATATAAGTTTATCAATAATACTTAGAAAAATTCTCTAAAATAATTATATCCTGTACATTTTTTGTAATCACTTTAGCATTTCATATTTGTTAGGTTATTCTCTCTATAATATTAAACATATACTCTTTGTTATCATCTATTAATCCTTAATCAAGTATAAATAATTAATAATAAGTACTATATAATTCAATTAAATTTAGTATAAATAATTTATAATATATACTATGTAATTTAGTAGGCCAAAATGTATAGGAAATCATCTCTTGTAAAATTTCAAATTATTTAAAAGATATCAATAAAATAATATATAAATGTTTTGAAAATAAAATATATGTCTTAAAATTAAAATATTATTATTGTATAAAAATAACTTCTAAAACTTAAGTTATGCACGAGCATGTTTGAAAAGTTATAGGATAAATGGATTTGAGTGTAATTATTTAATTACTCTCGTAATTATTTTAATTTTTATCCTTTCACTAAGAATTAGAGAATGTATTTAGAGTGTTCTAATTACACTCAATTCAATTGGACCCGTTAATTACAATGATTGTTCAAACATGTTACATATGTAAAATTATAAACAATTACAATAAAATCTAATTATTAATTCAATCACTGCTAAAAAATTTCAAATTGAAATGATAATATTAAAATAAAATGAAGGATAATCAAGTTTTTTTTCTTTTAATAAATAACTACTCATTTAAAATTTTAAAAATAAATTTTATAATTTCAATTTTAACTTATTATTTTAAATAAATTAAAATAACCTCTCAATTAAAAATAATTTATATTTTATATTCAAATTATTTTTAAATAGGAAAAGTATTATTTTCATGCATGTTGTGAATTTATGAATTTGAATCTAAATTATTATTTAAGCTTTTAATTTAGTTTGCGTCACAAGTCAATTCGAACATCAACAATTGAGAAATAACTAAATATTTATTATTTTTATAAAGTAACAAATTAATATAAAGGTTGTTAAGAAGGTCGAAATCAAAAATTTTGTTTAAGGGGTCGAGATAATATTATAAAATTTGAAACCCAAAGCTGAAAGTTTTGTATTAAAAAAGCTCAAATTAAATTATTAATTTTTCAAAAGAGCTAAAATTATAATTTTTCCATTTAATTAAAGATTAGAAAAGGATTAAATTAAATCTTTTAATTTTAGAGAGGGGTTATAAAAAAAATTTTCCATTGAGCCAAGGGAGGACCAAGGCCCCTGCCTAACCCCTTTGGTAACGCCCCTGGTTCTTAAGGGGTATGAGTCAGAGGAAGTTGATGTAGCTGCTCAGTCTAAAATCGTAACTGATATTGAGACGGAGGAAAAAAGAGAATACATATAATTTGGGAAAGGGAATGCAAGTTGGTGAAGCTTGGGGAGGTATTTAAGCGGACACTCATAGGCCATGCGTCCTCTCTTGATTGATGGGTTGGCCTCCAAGACGAAGGGACCTCCACTGAGACAAACAATATTGACTACCCTTTTTACCTGCGTCAAGTGATCCTCTATATCCATATATTTTTCTCTTATGCCAAAATATATTATCACTAATGCTGCTTAAGGCAGAGAGTATTTCAGGAATTGAGGGTATCTGGATTACTAAATTCTGCCCTACAATATCAAGTCACGCTTACTGTTTGCAAATGACAGTTCTTTATTTTTCAATGCTTCCATAAGCGCATGTAGGCATATTAAGAACATTTTGAACAATTATTTTTTAGTATCTGGACTATCCATCAATCATAAGAAATCCGTTGTTCTTGAGTGATTCAGGAGAATGAAATTTGGAAAAAAAAAAACGGATTGCAGGTACTCTGGGGTTGAAAAGTGTCGATAGCTTTATGGATATGTATGAAAGTATAGCTTTACGGGTCAGTTTAATGTGAAAGAGGCATACAAGTTCATAGAACAAAGTAATGAAGGAACTGAGCAGTGCCTACAACGGAGGTTCAATTGGGAGACTCTTTGGAATATCGGGAATGAAACACGATGTCCACTGTGCTCAACTGAAGAAGAATCTTTGAACCACTTGGATTCCTATCTTGCTCTTGTACATGGGCTATATGGTTTGCGAGAAATTTGGGCATTTGTTTGCATCATATTGGGTTGGACAAGATAAAAGGGTTGGATAATGATAAAAATTTCTTGCATAGGAGTTGTGTAATAATCCTCTGGCAAGTATGGAAGCACAGGAAGGCCGTCTGTTTTTCTAGAGAACGCCCTAACCCACTCACAGTACTGCATCAAGTACGTGGTTACGGTGCAAGTATATATGATGTGACGGAAGAATGCAGACAATCAAAAAATCAGATCAATGTTGAAAATGGTGTTCGGGGTCGGCTATGTGGTTCCATCGGAATATTTTTTTTATGGTTAATCGGACAAACAAATTTTACGGTGAGGCCATTGTTATTGGAGATTAATTCTCATTCAGAAGCTGTCAAACCTTCAAGTTTTATCACTGTACTTCCATCCTCTATTAAATTTTGTCCCTTTTCTTTTGTTTGAAAGCTAAATTTTCTTTGTTAAAATTTTGTTGTTCAATTTTAATTTCAAATAATTTGAAGAAAAATTTTAATGCTTTTTTAATCGAACTGGTTGAATATCAATTAGACCGACAAACGAATGATCTAACCTGTTCAACCACTGATCTGATTTAAAAAATATTGAAGATGACAAATCTACAATTTAATCCAAGAAATTTGAACTTCTTAAAATCTTTTGATTCTTTTAAAAAATAAGTTTAAAACTCTTTTGCATTGTTAATGTTTCTAATTTCTTGATTGAAATTTTAATTGCTTTACTTTTTTAATGTTTTTGTAGCTTTTTAATTTTGAATATTTTTTTTTATAATTTTTGAAATTATAACTATTAGGGATGATTTTTTAAAAAATTAAATTGAATTTATTATTATTTTTAAAATTATCTTTTGACCTACATATAAGAGAAAACAATGTTACATAAATAATAAAAGATTGATGGTCAATTTTGGATATTGAAATAAGGTGTAAAGCTCAAGAGTGATATTTGTTATTAGAAAAAACATTTTACTCCACCGCTTTATTGTTATGATAGACAGTAGACATTTACTTCAATAATGGAAAAAGTGCAGATATTTTTATAAGAAAACTGGTTCGAGAAACTTAAGAAGGTATGGCACTGGAATCAGCTGCTGATGGAATTTTAGAAAAAGTTTGTTGGTTGTCACTGTTGAGGAATGAGTTGAGAATGGACAGCCAAGGAGGTGACAGAGATACCTGATTCTGATGCAAGAATCAAAACGTGGACTGCCATTACAACTCTGCAATTCAACTTCGAACGAATCAGAACCTTTCTTGGTTAACACATGGAAAGAACAAAATCCAGTGGCCTCTTCGTTGGTTTTTTTTTTCTCCAATTCAGTATTTCCTACCCTCACCATGCAAATATGATATTATTATACACTTCCTTGTCTTCTATGTATATGTACTATACAAGGAGGTAGATTTTACACTTGGTAAATCAACCTACTGCATTACCAAAACATGTCCACCCAGCTGCTATTTTGATATAGTGATCATCGAAGATCTATGACATCAAACTTCACACTCGGATTCATATACACATCTGTACAGGTATTATAGATGGAGCCCCTATCAGGAGGTGGATTGTGTGGATGAAAGCCACGTTGCTGGCACTGTCTGATGACTGACATACCACCAGGAGTCGTCAAACGGAAAATCCCATGTTTTCTGCACTCAATAATCAGAGGGATCAAAAGTAAAACACTAATTGCGTAAGATTCAAAGTCATTAATCATTAGAATATGCTTCTCACCTTGAACTATCTGTTGGCGCCATTACTATAGCTACAGCTTCTGGCAACATAATCTACAAATACACAATCATTTCCGGCACATATAATGACCAATATGTCCATATCAATACCCATATCGGCTTCTCTACAGGAAATGATAAGCTCAGGGAGATCCTGATAAAATACTGATCTAGGGATTTTCCAAATAAAGGAGAAAATGTAGTTTTACCGAGTCTAATCTCTCTTCCAATTTCACAAACAGAATGCTATAGAGTAAACAGCTACAAATAGGTTCAGAATACATAAAGAGATTCAAGAACTACAAAATGAAGGTTAAAAAGGGAATGATCCTGTCCACGGCCTTCTAAATAGTGGAGATATCCACTACTTCATCCTAGTATGATAAATGGACTTTCAAATAAATATACGGTCAAGATTTGCTCAAATCATTTTCTCCTTTTAAATTAATTTTCATTTACCTTTACAACTCAATTAATATCAGTCATAAATTAAGTTCTACGTGAATCATGGGACGAAGTAAAGGATTCTCTGCTACCTTTTAGCAGAAGGTCCTTACCCATTACAAAGTAAAAATACAGATACCTTAAAGGAAAAAGACTTCATTTTCACTTTATCCAACCAGTCTATACACTTCACACAGATTTCATTCATTCCCTGACAGTTTCTTGTGCCAGACACTGTCTGCACTTCAAGATATAAGCACAGAAAATGACTATTCAAATTAAAGAACTAGCAAAAACATACATAAATGAATCAATCACTAAAAGGCACTACTTTTATTATGATACCAAGAAGAACATACCTGGTATGAGTAGTGAGTATGAAGATCAATTGATGACATGAAACATGACTGAGTGGGATGAGTCTGGGTATTGAAATATACGGTCAAGATGGTCAGCTTAAGGACTATAAAACACCGATCCCCTCAAACATTAAAAATATATTGTTGAAAAAAACCCTATTAGACATGCAAAATGTCAAGTAAAAGAGTGGAAGAAATCTGACAGATACTTGGTTATATATTACTTGGTATTAATGTCCTATATTCCTAATTTATGACATAAGATCTTGATAAACAGACTTGGAAACAAAGATTTCATTCATTTACTCCCCTTCCCTTCTATAATGGCAAACATAGAAAGGATACTGGTTCTGTTCATACACATTACAGAGTAAGGAGACATATTAAGCTATGTAAGCACCTCTAATTTATAGTACTATAAAGCTCCTTAATTAGTTTTGGTATCACTAATCAAGTGGGACCAACCTCAAAAAGAAAAAACATAAATAGTGAGGTCAAAGAGCCCATATTTTTTAACCCACTTCTCCCTACTCCATCCTAAAATGCTTATTTATGGAGACAGTTCCTCCTTATCAAGTGTACATTTATGGTTTCATGGACACATGAAAAATGTCTTTGTAAAAGTATATTTTTCTAAAATAATGTATGAACTCTATGCCAACTTCATCAAATATAAATATCTTCAGGAAGTAGAGAATAGGAAAATAAAACAAGGTTCTATCAAGCTTTTTCAAAACTAGGTTATCAAGTTCACAGATGGACCGAGGTAAACTATATTCTAACTGAACTTGTTTATTAAATGAGTTCGAATTTGTGCTCAACTTACCACTAAGGAAGGTAAACTCAATTTGTAACTTAGCAGAAGATCAATTATAAGGTGAAGAGAGAAGACTATAAAACACTTACATGAATCCAACCCAGGGGGAAGAGAGATTTCTTATCCTGCACTTCAAATATTTCCTCCTCATTTGTTGTTTGGCACTAATAAAAAGAAAAGGTAAAATCAAAGGAATCACATTACCTGCTAAAGAAGAGTAAAAAAAGAAAGAGAATTTTGATTGACGGAAGAGAATTTAAGTTAAATATGGTAAATCCACAATGAGACAGCCATACCGTGTTAGATGTTGATTCCTGCTTCGGGATAATAAGAGCTGTAACATAGAACTTTCTATTTTTCTGCAGAACAGTGTCACATTAAAACTTAAGTATTGTATTGTGTCAAAGGCAAAACAAAGCTCTTAAGGCATCAGCACTTACAAGGGAACCTGCAAGAACACCACAAGTTTCCAAATTCCTATCAGTATTTGATTTAGCCAGCTTCATGAAGCTTTCCATCATTGTGGTTGCCTGCAACATCCAATGTGAAATCAAAACATTAGGGATTCTTGAGGATAATAACTAGAAAAAGATCTCTCATTAGAATAACCAAATTATGTCATTGTCATTCCAAGAAGATTGACTGTTAATGAAGACAACATAGAATAAACATCAACAGCAAATGTCATTAACTTACAATGTGCAACTCTAGAGGAGATTCAGAATGAACAAGACCATCTGCAGAGGGATTCTCTATTTTACAATCTGTCTTGGAGGCCTGGGTAGCATGAACCAAATCTTGTACTTCTGCAAGTACAGGAGGAGGTGATGGCTGTCTGGTAACATTATTATGAACAGGAGCAGTTTCTGATTCTTCAAAAGAAATCATCGGACAAGGTTCATCCACGTGACTTTTCTCACTATTCACATAATTATCAACACTAAGAATTGATTCCATGCTTGATGCTTCAGGCTCCGAGTTGCTATGATCATTCTTCTCTGGAGATTCATTTTCTACAGGCCGCTGCAAACTGGTTACACATGAATACTATCAGATGATAAAGTATTCAAACCGTAAACTTCTCCAAAACTATCAAGATAAATAAAAAGGACATCAACATCATGCACAGGGAGTTACTTCGAAGTTTCAAAATTCACTTCAGAAGAAATATACTTCTATAAAATAATCCTTTATGCCTCCAGAAATATCATATTATCGCCTAACAGTAATGTAATTTTAGATCAACAAGTAGGAATTATTCCCAAAACGCAAAACCCATAAAGAGCTTACCTTGGGAATTCAACTGGAATCAGGTCAACATTGCTTGGATATTTCACCTGCAAAATGAAAAGAAATGTAAGAACAGCCTCTTAGTGAGGACCGGAGAATTAGATAAATATCACCATACCCCTTTATCACTCCTAGGTGGCTGCCACTGCCCATAAAGCCCATTTGGACCCAAAATAGAATGTTTGGAGAGGGTTTCCTCCTTCGGACGCAACAGGTTTAATGACCTAAGAAGCAACAAAATAATTAGGGATCATCAAACACATTTTTCATATGTAACATCCACTAAAATGTGGATGTTGAACTCCAGATTCAATTCCTATAACATAAAATGCCAAAGCTAGCAAAACTGAAACAGTACAGAAAAACCAAAGCATCTTGGTAACTTAAATATCAACTAAAATAAAGGAACAAAATGCCAAAGTAAAACCAAAGTTTCAGGTGTGAGAGATTGGGTTGGTGGACATTGGTATCTTCCATGTTCAACAAAGCTTCAGTTGCAATACCGAAAAATTCAAACCAAACTGCATTTTATGGCAGAGTAAGTGGTCCTTATCACTAATACGAAATGCAAAATGAGCATACCAACATGCACTTCATTTTGTAATACATATTTAGCATCAGATACAATTTCAAAACAAAATCAAAGCAATGTTCTAATGAGCTTAAGAGATTCCCTGATAATTTTTTTCCAACCCAGTCCACTTTCTCCATGAAAAAGAAACGAAAAAAAATCGTTTTATACAGAAATTAGCATTTTACAATGCCCTAAAGCACGTTTCTCACATTTAATTTTCTTTTAAATTTAATAAGAACCAGTTCAACAGTTAAAAAGAATAGAACCTTTATGCAGTTTGATGCTGCTTCAATAACTATGAAAATGTTTTCTCCATCTGGGAAAGATTTAGGATGAAATATAGAAGTTTACCTTACAAATTTACTACTATTTGTCTGTATTTTAAAGATTATGAAGGGTTATTTGATAGTAAGACCAAAGATTTAGGATAATTTTTTGTATATTGTAGAATCCAGATGTTAAACATAAAAAAGAAGGTGAGAAGAGGGACAGGATAGAAAAAGACCAATATAGTATGTTATTGAGGAAAAAAAAGCAAAACTTCACTTCAAGACTTAAAGTTCTGAACTCTATGCAACATTAGTGGGAAATCACTAAAATAAAGAAAACAATTTACATTCTCCGAAACTGCTCTTCCATTGGTTTGGAATATGAAAGTTGCTGAGTTCTTGAACCATAATAATCAAGTTCTCGTGCAGCTGGTCTGACTGCCTGCAGGTAAAAACAGAATTTATTTTGATCATCAAGGCTGGATTTACAAGAGTAAAAGAATAAATCAGAAACTGTGTAGCTATAATCATGAAAGAAGACTAACTCAGCCTATACTACAGGATGATAAAAAAGCAGTCAAAAGGAAATTGAAGTAGCACTTCATGAGCAGAATTTAGAAGCACTAACAGTACCTTTGTCACACCATAGAATGTCAAATTTTGGTTTTTCACAGCAGACTGCCCTAATGAAGTACTTTGATTAGTATATATTCTGTTTAATTCATTGATCTTTTGTTGCACCTTTGGCTTCAAATCCTCTAGCTCAGTCAAGGCATTCACTAGCCTCTACAACAAGAATTTGAAATCAAATTTCACATCAAACATTTAGAATAGTAACCAGAGGGAGGGAGACAGTTTTTACCTTTTTCAAGTAAACCTTTTGATATTTTAGAGATGTTCCATAATCCTGATGGCAAGGTATTGTTTCAGAAACCAAACTGAAGGAAGAAACAGAGTGAGATAGGGAAAAATGTAGCTTTGTATGCATTTCAAAGGAATATTGTGAAATTTATTTATTTTTAAATGAAGGGCATTTTTCTGACCTTGAAAACCTTAGAAGCATGATATATAGATCTATAATATTCTTCTCAGCTCGAAATATATCAGCCTAGAGAGCAGTGAGTACATCAGAAAAAGCCAGATCATTCAAAACAAGATGTTAATTATTCGAAAAATTAAAACTGCCTGTATTAAAACATGAGCAGCCAAACATTTAACATAATCTAAGCGAGAATCTAAGGAAGCGATAGGAATTAGAAAAACATTAGACCCAAAAGAATGAACTATAAGAAGCCATCACCATTCCAAATACAATAATAATCCTCTGCGCAGGTGCAAAATAATTCATTTATCAAGTCACAATAATGTTAACAATTTTGCCACAAATAAAAAACTTGGCTGCTCTTTGTACACTAATTTCACTTCAAAGACTTCCTTATCTATTACTATATCTCATACTAACTATAACCTACAAAGGGGTCAAAACAGAGATTATTCATAGCTTTGACTAATCATGACGACAAAACTTATCATGAAATATCTATTTCTCACTGATTCATCAAAATATACAACAGAAAGAGAAGAGAATACATATCTGAGTACAGAGTTAATAGAACTACACCAGATTAATTGAGTACCTTGGGATCAATAGTATACCATGAACGCGAAGCTATAAAAACGTAGTTGTAACACGATGTCAACCGTCTATGCTACCCAGACTCAAGGTTGAGTTGCATACAGGCATGTGTTTAATACAGGAATGTTTATTATTTTAAGTTTTTCCATGTATTTTGAGAATTGTGTACTCCAAACATATATCAGACACAAGAATGGTATATGAGTACTTTAGAGAAAATGAAGAATCCAGGTAATATAAGTTACCGGTATCTTTTATCAATGACAGCATTAGAGTACTTCCAAGTTTTCCATCCCAATGAAAATTGCATCGTATCTCAGCTTTTTCCAATTTAATCCTTCATGTGGTTACACTTTCCCGCGCTATCTAAGCCCTGACACAGTAACTATACTATGGCTACTATGTTCTCAGATTCAGATCAGCACTTTCTTTTTCTGCTTTTAAAAGACCTTTCACCGCGGGATCTAGTACTTTTTCAAATCACTAATGATCATACTTCCGCGTTATTTGTTCTAATATTTAGCAACTATTAGGAAGCAAAAGCAGAGAGCAAAATGCAAGTGAAAAATGCAACCTCCAAACGAGACTTAAGTTACCTTAATCAACTAAAAATACCAGAATTATGGAACATAATCAGCACAACACATTTATATATTACAACTAATTCTACGGGAAAATAAATAAATATAATAAGAGAATATACCTGTTTGAGAATATTATCGGCGATCCGGTAATAATAGCGGAGAGAGATCCGATTATCAACATCAAGTTTTTGCGCACTCGCGGCTATGTTTATTCTCTCCGTCGAAGACCTCATCCCTTCTTCCCCTTAAATATGTCCTTCCGTTACTTTTTCTTAACTGGTTAGTAAAATAAGGTTTGTCAGAAGGACGGATTCCGATCAGTTAACCATGAGGTATGAGAAATGAAGTGATCGGCGGATTGGGCGAGAACAAGGGACAGGGTACCAAAGAGAAAAGTCATTCTACAATCTGCTAGGGGCAAGTATGGAAATGCATAAATTCTTGTTTCGACATGTTTACTCCATTTTTTATAACTGTTTGGCTGCAGGGTTTCGGTATCCCTAAGCGAAGATTAGCACGATTTTAACATTTTATTTTTTGGTTGTACTAAATAAAGGTTTGTGCGGGAATGTGGACAGTGGGAAGGGGCACAGCCTGCCCTGCCCCCTCAACTTTTTTGGGTTAATCGATCTCTCCCAAGCCTGCCATATTTATACATAGCTAATCAAAACACATTTTATACTCGTTGATATTATTTTTAAAAAATATATTTATATTATTTTTAAATTTAATGTTAAATGATAATATAATTTTTATTTATTAAAATTTCATATTTAATTATCTTAATTTTTTAATATTTATATTATAGTAATATAAGGTATTAGGGTTTTTTACTAATTTAATAAAAAATATTTATTTATCAAAATAATATGCTTAGTTAGGTGGAGAGCTTTCAAATAGTGACACCAATGAGTTTTTCTGACACAAATTTTTTTATTTTTTAATTAAATTTATATATTTAAAAATAAAAAAATAATATTATATTAGTGAAAGCTTTTGAAATGACGGCACCTAAGAGAAAAAATATACATGAAAAATATACGAAAAAAATACCTGACACAGATGGAGGGTTTTGAAGTGGCAACACCTTTAGAGGGTTTTGAAGTGGCGGCACCTTGAGATTTTTTGCCACTTGTTTGGCCCACATTATGCCGTGTGTGTGTGTGTTTGTGGATGTTTTGGATGGCAGAATTTATTTTGAGGTTGGAGGACAATAATTTAGGTAAGGGTTTTATTTTGTTATAAAATAGGAGAATGGGGAGACCAAACGAGCACCAGAGAAGAAAGAAATAAAGAAAGAAAAGAAAAAGAGAAATGTAATAATTTGGTTTTATGTTTATTGTGAAATTTATTTTTAAATTTATTTAATTTATTAGTTAGTAGTAATAATTTTAATTTTATTGTTTAATGTGATTGATTTGTTATTATAATTTTATTTGTTTAGTAGGTTGATTAAAAGAGTAAGATGTTAAAAGAAAGGTAAATGTAAATGTTTTATTGGTAATTTAAAGTTATATTTTGTTTAGTATTTATTATTTTAAGTTATTTGTTTTGTTTAATTTAATTTTTAATTGATTTGTTATTTAATGTTTTTATTTAGTTGAGTAAATTAAGAGGAGAAAAAAAAATGTAAGTTTGATTATTTTTAATTTTATTTTATTTTATTTTATTTTGTTAGTAAGTAGTTTTATTCTGTTAGTAGTAGTAATTAAGTAATATAAATTACTTTAAATATTAAATATTAAAATAGTACAAAATAAATATTTATATATTAAATTGGTATATCCACCACATTAATTACGAAAATGTGGTGGATATATCAATTTAATATATAAATATTTATTTTATACCAGTTTGATAAATAACTCATTTTAATATTTAATTTTTAAACTAATTTATATTACTTACTTACTACTATTAACAAAATAAAATTACTTACTAACAAGATAAAATTAAATTAAATTAAATTAAAAATAAACAAATTTACTTTTCTTCCTCTTCTTTTAATTTACTCAACTAAATAAAAACATTAGATAACAAATCAATTAAAAATTAAATTAAACAAAACAAATAACTTAAAACAATAAATACTAAACAAAATATAATTTTAAATTATCAATAAAATATTTACATTTACCTTTCTTTTAATCTTTTACTCTTTTAATCACCTACTAAATAAATAAAATTATAATAACAAATCAATCACATTAAACAATAAAATCAAAATTACTACTACTAACTAACAAATTAAATAATTTTAAAAATAAATTTCACAATAAACACAAAACCAAATTACTACCTTTCTCTCATTCTTCTTTTTTCCTCTCATTCTTCCTTCTTTCTTTTCTTTCTTTCTTTTTTTATTTCTTCTCTGGTGTCCATTTGGTCCCTCCCTTCCCCTATTTTATAACAAAATAAAACTCACACCTAAATTATTGTCTCTCAACCTCCAAAATAAATTCTGCCACCCAAAACACTCACAAACACACACACGGGGCACCATCGGGGCCAGACAAGTGGCAAAAAACCCTCCAAGGGTGCCGCCACTTCAAAACCCTCCATCTGTGTCAGATATTTTTTTTTCGTATATTTTACATGTATATATTTTTCCCTTAAGTGTCACCATTTCAAAAGCCTCAACTAATATAATATTATTTTTTAATTTTTAAATATATAAATTTAATTAAAATATAAAAAAGTTCGTGTCAGAAAAATTCACTGGTGTCGCTATTTGAAAGCCCTCCACCTAATTAAACATATTATTTTGTATTAAAATAGTAAAAAACCCAAGGTATTATAGACTTAATTTTATGCATTATAAATTATATAATATATATAAAAAATAACATAATATAAAACATTACAAACTTAAAAGCGGGTCGAGCTAGGCTAGTTCGAGCCTTGAATGTTTAAGCTTGAGTATGACCCATATCTTAAACGGATCTAATTTTTTTACTTAAACTTATTTTTCGAGCCTAATATTTTTTTTCAAACCCTTCCAAATTTTGAAAAAGCCTTTGGGCTTGGTTGAGTAGTCCAGCTTATGAACAGATGTAGACACAATGTCAAACTTAGTCCTCAACATTTACATCTTTTGTTAAGTTAACCTTTATTCTTTCTTTTAAGTTAAATTTAGTCATCAATCTATTAAAAATAGTTAAATTGTTTTTTTTTAACAAAAATGCTAACTAAAACATTAAAATTTTAACAATGCTGGCATGGCAATTCAAGTGGTAGTTCAAGTATACTTCATGTTGACGTGACACCATTTGTCTTATATGACACATCAATAAATAATGAGTAAACTACAAAAATAGTTACTTTTGTTCACCTCAAGTTACATTTTAGTCACTTATGTTTGAAATGTTATATTTTAATCACTTATGTTAGTATTTTGTTACGAAATGATCACTGTGTCGTTAAGTTTCGTTATCTCCCTAACGGTAATCTTTTGTGGCAGTCCAACTAGATTTTAAGTGCCAACTTAGATTTCTAAATGGAATGAGAATAAATCTTTAATTAAACACATTTCCACACACCTCTCTTTTTCATCTTCATCTTCATCTTCATCTTCATCTTCATTTTCTTCCCTTTTGATTCCAATATCTTTAGTTATAAATCTGTCTTAAAGCTTGAATCTTTGAAACTCATTAACCCAAAGATTCAATATATTTGATTCAAAAATATTCTTCCTGTTAAGTTTATTTGGGTTAATGAGTTTCAAAGATTCAAGTTTTAAGAGAGATTTGTAATTAAAGATGTTGGAATAAAAAGGGAAGATGATGAAGATAAAAAAGACAGGTGTGTGAAAATAGGTTTAGGTTTAAAAATTTTAATTAATTAAATTTATTTAATTAAAAATTTATTCTCATCTCATTTGGAAATCCAAGTTGGCACTTAAAATCTAATTGGACTGCCACGTAGGATTACCGTTAGGGAGATAACAGAACTTAACGGCATGGTGATCACTTCGTAGCAAAATAATAACATAAATCCTAAAACGTAACATTTTAAAAATAACTGACTAATATGTAATCTGAAGCAAATAAAAGTGACTACTTTTGTAGTTTACCCATAAATAATTTAAAAATATAAAAACCCAAAAATTATAAAAAAAATCTATAAAAAAAAAAAAGAAAGCATGAAGTACCTATGGCTTACCAGACAAACTGGCATATTTAAATATTTATGTTTTAGTAAATATTTTTATTAAAAACACAAATTCGATTATTTTTAGAGATTGAAGAATAAAATTGACTAAAAAAAATGAATAAATGTCAAATTGACAAAAGATATAAATATTGAGAGTTAAATTTAATATTATGTAAAATATAAATTTTGAAAAAAAATATTTTGACACAAACAAGTAGATTTAGTTTTGAAATATTAAAAACCTTAACAAAAATGAAATTCTTACTCTAAATCTTTCACCCAAACACAACATTAAAGTACATATACCATAGTAAAATATTTGCTAAAGTTTAGGGACTATAAATGTCATTATCTCAAAGAAAAGTGGTTGAAAAATCTCTAACATGGCACATAAATGTGGTTAAAATATATTTCAAGTCATTGTACTTTTTATACATTTAAAATTTAATCCCTTTACTTTTATTTTTAAAATTTAATCATATTTTTCATTTTTCATTTAAATTTAATTATTAACATTATTAAACTCTTCTTTTAAAATTACTAGTGTAGCATTTTGAAATGAAAAATAAAACCTACTTAATAGCCATATAAAAAAATTGTCGTAATAAAGTTAAGTTAATAAAATAATTTTAGTTGGGCAAACAAAACTATATTTTAAATATGAAAAAGAAAATACATAGGCTAAACATATTTTAGTCTATAAAAGTCTTCGAAACACCAAATTGGGCAGCATCCAAATACAAAGGAATTAAGTCAAAGTCAACCAAAGTTTTAATGAGGTGGAGAAATCGGTGACGATTAGCTCTGTACGTAGTGGAAATATTACGCATCTCTCGCTCTCGTCCTCCATTTGCCTTGTTTCTTATCTAACCCTATTATTAATCACATAATTTATTAAAGTTATTGATTGAATTTTAATTTAATTGGTATTGATAATATTATTAGTGTAAAAATATGTAAATTAAAATATGTTGAAACATATTTATATTATGTAATACATCCAATCCGTTAGAATATACCATGTGATATCAAGCTTACTAAAATTAAAATATCTAAATTTATATTCAAGGTAAACTCAAAATATTTAAATTTATATACAAATGCACCAGAAAGCATCCCAGACAACAGAGTTATGAATACATGGTGGGGGTATTCTTTCTTCCGCCCAAATAATATATCTTCAGCATAGAGGAAACGTTGTTTAGTAACTGTGCAGTCATATTGCGCTGCCTTTTAACATGAAGGAAAATTACAGGTCTGAAAAAATTGAACAGTGTCTTTTCCTCTTAATTCAAAAAAAAAATGAAGTCTCTGTTCCTCTAATTAAAACAGGTCCAGTGGTAGAGAATTTCCCACTGCCTTGCTGCAAACCAGAGATCACTCGATGATGACCTTTTGGCGTTAGTTGCGAGGCTATTTGCTATTTTCTCAGCCACACCGTTTAAAAGGTTGCTTGAAAGGTTAGAGCATGCATCAAAGTCAACCTTGATTAAATAGCTGGGAGGTGCTTGCTAAATGGATTGCCGTAGGAGTTGTTCGCAATCCACCGTATTATATGATCGAGTCATCTATTTAAGTTTAAAAGTTCGTTTAAAAAGTGAAAAGATTTCAAAAAAAATATAAATTCGAAAAATTGATTTGAATAAAAAATATTATCCGTTTTTAAATAGATTGAATCTCGAGTAAGATTTTTTGGATCCGGCCTGAACAAGCCTAAACTTTTTTCTCTACTGCTTTACTATTATTTTATTGTTGTTATATTATTTTGCTACCATTTCAATATTATATTGTTATTATTTTATTATTATTGTTTAGATATATAATTTTTGTTTTATTGTTAATTTTACTACCATTTTAGAGGTATTAAATTTTCTTTAATGTACTAAAAAATAAAAAAAGTTCTTTAATGTATTTTCAATTTGTTGAAAAATATTTATTTTAATATTTTTAGTATATTTGAAATATTATATTTTTTAAATTTTTTTATATAAAAATAATAATCTAAAAAAATTAATATTATAAAATTGAGCTTAAATTTAGTATTTTTAATTTGGATCGGACTTGAAATTTTAAGCATATTATTCGAATCAAATTAATCTCAAGCCTAATTTTTTGCTTCAATTCGATCCGACCCATATCTAAATCCACTTATATTCATGCATTTGACTTTTAATTCCATAGCCAAAAGTCGAGCCAAAGAAAAATTTGTTTAATTGTTATCTTCTATACATTTCAATTGAAAAAATTCTTATATCCAACTCAAGCTAGATTAGACTTGAATTATCTTACTTTATGATAAACCTAAACAAAATATTAAGTTTATATTTTGTATTAAGCAAAAATCAAGTAAATATCTAAAAATTTCTTATCTAAATCTAACTTGACTCGATTAACTGTATTAGTAACATCAAATTTCATTCAACACATTATTATAATAAAATTTTAATCGTATTTTATCTGGTTGAAATGTACTTTTAAATAATAAAATTTATAAAAATTAATTAATATTTTTATTTGTTTATTTTTCTCTATGTATGACTAATTTATGTGGTCCAATCATTATCGTTCATTTCGAGACTAATGTCATCAATGTTATCATTTAATATTTTTATCAAGTTAGTATCATTCTCAATTGAGTTTTAATTCAATTGTAAATTTACGAAAATACTCATTACTTATACAAAATAATAAATTTATTTTGAGGATATTTTTATCTTTTTCATGCCATTTAAAAATATAAACACGTGATCTTTGAACTTGATATTTAAAAAAAATTACTTCAATTTTATCATTTCAATCTAATTTGTTTTTAATATTTATATATTTGTTCCATAATTTTTTTTATCCTTGCCATAAATTAGTAAATATTTACACTATTATTTAAGCTTCAAGTTGAATTGGTGTCACGAATCAATCAAATATCAATTCAATTAGAAAAATTATAAAAATTTCATTTTGTAATTAAAATAAATTTATATTATTCGAAGATAATTTAGTCTTTTTATTTTAACAAAAATTAATAAAAATACACCCTTGAATTGGAAGACATGGTTTTGTGTGCGCTGAAACGCATCATCTTTTTATTTATGAGTCGAGAATGAGTTATAAATAATTCTAAATATCATATTAAAAAAACAAATATGATCAAATAAGATTATTAAAGAAAAATTATCCTCATAATTAATTTATGCTTGAGTTGTACTCAGAGAGTTTGGAATGACATTTTTACCCTCGTCACATCCTTGTAAAGGCTTCTATATAATTATACCACTTGGGCTGAATTCAAATTTAATTAAAATATATTAAGGTAAGATTAATATACATATTTTAATATTTTAACTTTTGAAAAATTATTAGAAAATGGAGATGCAACCAAGTGTAAACCAACTTTATAAATCAAGACAAAGACCAAAAGGGAGACCTCAAACTGAATTTAAAATTGTCAAAACCAAAAACAAAATTAAACATCAAAAGGAACTTTTTCTTATTAACAGAAAATTCAGAGGTCTCATAATAAATTATTTGTTCAATGAATGAAAAGTCGTGCCTAATACTCTCTCTTGGATACCCTTTCCTTAAATTACCAGTCAATCCTCATAATCATACCTTGAACACCTCAACGCGGCAAACTTTCCATTTCGTCTTTCTTTTTCTTCTTCTTCATGCTCACTTTTCTCTGCCGTACAGCTCTACCTGGAGTACGACCTTGGCTATTCCATTGGGCCTACCAATTCCTTCATGGGATTCTTGGCTAAACTTTCTGCTTGCATCGCCAAACGCTTCAAAGCCGCTCGAGGTGGATCCGCCGGAGAAGACGATTCCGACGACGGATCCAACACTCACGGCCTTTTCTTCGAACTCCGTGCTCTCCAGATTGCTACTAACTATTTCTCTGAACTTAATCGCCTCGGTCATGGTGGCTTTGGTCCCGTCTACAAGGTACGTTTCTTGTTATTGTGAATTTTGCTACTAACTCCGTGCGCTTCAGATTACTACTAACTATTTCTCTGAACTTATTCACCCAATGTTATTATTATTTATGTCCGTTTCTGATATATATAAAATTTTCTCCTACTGAGTCTTTATTTTTTATTTTTTTAAATATTTGTCATTGTTGTTATTGACTTATTGTCGCTGACGGGCCTCCCCTTGGCTGGATTGGAGTTAGCGTTTATTCAGGCTAAAATAGATATTTAGCTTTTATGCAAGTTTTATAGAATTATTAATTAATTAATTAATTATTTTAAAGCTTAAGAATATCTTTTGAAAAAGAATATTCTATGAGGTTATCGATTGTAGAAAAAATAAATAATCACAATTGGAAAAGTAACTTAGAACGAATACAATAATATTAATGGATAAATGAATCAAAAGCATTTGATGATCCAATTGCATTTGTTTGTCTCTAGAGCCAGGGTGCAACGTGGCAAGTTGCTTCGCCCTAACAGTTCCAACACGCCAATGAAAGTTAAATAAGGCTCTATCTCAGTACTTGTCTATTTTTTATTTGGTAAGAGTACTCAAAGGCAGGGAGAATATGTGGAGAGAGGAGTCGAACATACACGGAGAAAGGGTGGCGTGGTTTCAGAATAATGGGAAATGAGTGTGAGAGGCAAGCATACATCACAGCCTCATTAATCATAAAAAGTTAAGCACACAAAACCGTGTTGAGTTGTGGTTGCTTACAATCTGTGTCACTTGGAACTCGTCTGTGACTGTCCGGTATTGGTATGCCTCAGACATGGGTATGGTTAGATTATTTTAAAATTTTCCACATATTTTGAGTATCCTTGAAGTTGAAGGTCATATCCTCGTACTTAAAAAAATGATCAGAGCAACATAGGTTAGAATGACTATAATGATAAAGGGTGGTTCTTGCTTTCTCTGTATCTGGGATTTGGAGCATTTGTTTGTTGAGAAAGACGTAGCTTGAGTATCTACAAGCAATGAAGTTATTTAATAGAGAAAGAGAGCTTTTTAAGGAGCTTCGTGTGGCCTTAAGCTTCATAGCTACCACGCGGATTAAAACTTGAACTAGATATCATGTCTGACCAACCCAACTTAAAACCTCTGACAATGGAAATTTTTCTCAGGCTTCTTCCCCCTTTTATGGCATTCCAATCTATGTGAAAATTGGAATTTGACCTAATAGGAAGCTTGCATCTTTATAGAACTTCTACTGAATGGGAACTTGATCTTAAGATGTGGAAACAAGGAATATGGATTTGTTTAGAAACATGCAAAAAGGACAGTATCTGGAAATTGATGGTGTGGTAATAACAATTTTTCCATAAGACAGAAGAGCACATTGCTCGTATGCAACTGTATGGTAATACACTGACAGACAAGTTATGTTGTTGCGTGTGGGAGCTCTATGCTATAATGCCACCTTTGTTGATTTCCAGTTATATTACCTGTTTACTCTCTTGAACTGTTGTTGTTTTAACAATGTCACATAAACCATCAGGAGACATATATATAATGGAATTAACTTTATTTAGCCCTATCTTAATGCCTCCATCCTTACGGTGCCTTTATCAAAGAGCTTCAGCTTTTATATTTGATTACCATTATATGCTATCTTATCTTTTTGCTGGGATTGCGAGGGAATGTTGGAGATTGGAGACTGTTGTGAGATTATTGTCTCACTACAGCTTATATCTTACAGGGTTTGATGCCAAATGGTCAAGAGATAGCTGTCAAGAAGCTTGCAATGGATTCAAGACAGGGACTGAAACAATTCATTAATGAGGTGAAGCTTTTACTGAAAACCCAGCACAAGAACTTAGTGATGTTGTTGGGGTGCTGCGCAGAAGGACCTGAGAAGATGCTTGTTTATGAGTATTTGCCAAATAGAAGTCTTGATTACTTTCTCTTTGGTAAGAACTCCCTTTTTTAAACGCCTTCCATGTCTGATGCTATCAAAACTTGTAAACCCAAAGTCTTATCATCTGTTTGGTAAACTAAGACTTATAATCGCTATTGAACTTCTCAGACAAGAGCAAGTCTCCTTCCTTGGACTGGACTACAAGATTTAAGATAATCACAGGCATTGCAAGAGGTCTCCTCTATCTGCATGAAGAGGCGCCTCAAAGGATCATTCATATAGACATCAAAGCCAGTAACATATTGTTGGATCAACAATTAAACCCAAAAATATCTGATTTTGGCTTGGCAAGGCTCTTTCCTGGGGATGATACTCATGTAAATACTTTTAGGATTTCTGGTACCCAGTGAGTAGTTTCTTTGCTTTTACCCATCATAGTATTCTCTAATCATGATTGCTGCTTTTAAGTGTATTAGGCTAATTTTCTTTCAAGTTTTATCTGGGATACTTTTGGCTGTTGGCTAAGAAAGATTAACAATTAAGTAAACCCTTTTATTGCATGCAGTGGTTACATGGCCCCTGAATATGCCATGCATGGGTATTTGTCTGTGAAGACGGATGTTTTCAGCTATGGAGTTGTGGTCTTGGAGATAGTAAGTGGCAGAAAAAACCATGATAGCCGTCTTGGTTCAGAGAAGGCAGACCTCTTGAACCATGTAAGTTGAATTTCTGAAAGAAAAAAAAATGAATGTAAATTCTGAAATCTCATTTATTAGTATTAGTCTCACTGTCTAGATGGACGTGTGGATGGAACATTAGTTTAGTGCTATCATAAATAATCCACAAATATTTTGGAAATTTTAATACGATGATTGAAGATAAACAAAGTTGCATGCTTCATCCAGTTGCTTAGATAATTTTGATCCGTATCCATTATGGATTATTTTGATTTATAGTGTGATCTTATATTTTCCTAATTTTTTTGACCTGTTTTACTTGTATATGTAGTGCTGTGAAATTGGCCACTCCTTAGAAGGGCCTATTTGAATCTCCGGATTTATAAGCCTAAAATGTTGCTCCCCACTCTTTATTTTATTGAACTTTTAATGTCCATTACATGGATAGAGAGAGAGAGATAACCTTCAAAGATACTCCAAAATTCATAGAAAAACTTAAAAAAAAATGACTCTATTCATTTCAGAGACATACCGTATCTGACACTTACACTCAAGTCCAAGTAATACATGCAGAAATAGATGAAGTATAAGTCTGATTCTGACAAAATATTCTGGCATTTTCATATACAGTCATGGCTGCTATTTCAAGGCGGAAAGATATTGGATTTAGTTGATCCATCCCTCGAGACATACAATCCTGACGAGGCAGCAATGTGCATTCAGCTAGGCTTGTTATGCTGTCAACAGACTGTTGTCGAGAGACCAGACATGAACTCCGTTCATCTCATGCTTTCCAGCGATTCGTTCACCTTGCCGAAACCAGGTAAACCAGCAATCCAAGGGCGTGTAGGGCGGTGGACGACCACATCTACTTCAGCTTTTACTAATACAAATACTAATGCAAGTAGCACCAATGGGGGAATGACAAAGGTTTCGGCAGGAAGTAGCGTTGTTGAAGATTATTCTAGGAATTCCATATCATATTCGTCCATTGAGGAAGGTAGATGAGCTTCTGTTAGATCAGTGTAATTATAGTTGTAGTCAAATTCTCTTGTAAAGGTTATATTATTCTCTCTTTAAAAATATGATATATTTAGCGTTGATATGATCTTATTTTCAATGGTGGTTCATTGTTTTTTTCTTTTTCAAATTATTTGAATGGAACAATGATGATTAAAGAAATCAATAATTCACGAAAGGAGTCAAATCTAAGGATCTAAGTTTTACCCAATAATAAATCTAAACAAATATGTGAAATTTTTTTTATTCAATTACTATATTATTTCATTTTTTTTTATAAAATGAGAAATCAAAAGTTTGAATATGAATTTCAAAAGGTGTGTGTGAGATATCAATATTGTATTAAGATTTGTATGAATATGCTTTAGCTGAATTTCGATACCCATAATAATAATAATAATATGATAATAATCACATCATTCCAATACAATATTCACACAAATTACATTTAATTGAAATAAGTGCATGTAACCTTATTTTTACAATACAACATAAATTTAATGCCATACAAACCACCACTCCATCTATTCAAATATTAAAGATAAGTACTATCATAAAACAATTATAATGTAATATGTATTATAACATAATGAAATGTATGATTATGTTTTTTTTTATCTTCTTGTAAGAGGGAAAGTGTATAGTTTGGAAGGTAAAAATATAAACAATTGCATTTTCGTTTATAAAAATAGACAATTACTACTTATTTTTCCAATCATCAAATGAGACGCCATGTAAAATGTTTTGTAATGGAATACCAAAATCCTAAACTTTAAATATATATTAAAATCAAATTGAAGTTTATAAAATGTGAAAGATACATGAATAAATTTAAATTGTTAGATTTATTTAGTATCAACATTCCTCTTTATTAATTAAAGCATGTAAACTTTAACATGTTAATAGATTTACATTAATTTTGAGAATGTCAAATATCCTTTGAAACCATGAAAATTTTATAGGTTCTTATTGTGTAATCTTTACCCATAAAGAGTTTACTCAACAATGTATGCGATACTTCTAATAACAAAAACGACTCTCTACAACAATTTTATTATCAATTGAAAGTTGAAACGTCAATTAATACATTATTTTAGATTCTTCACTATGAATCTTGGAATTCCATAGTTCAATTATAGAGAAACTGAAAAAAAAATATTGATTTTAATAATTGTATATAAAAATAAAAATTTGATAACTGCAAAATAATTAAAGAGGTAGATGCATCTAAAGTCAAATTATGATATTATAGGAAAAATTCAATTTTCAATCTAATAATAATCGTAAAAGGAACTATATTTGTTATTTATTGAAATCTAAACAGAATCAAATAATAACGTAGTAATTTTACGGATTGAAGCTCTGGTTTACTTAGGGTGGTTTAGACTTTTTGGTAGGAGAGATTAGAGAATTTTGTGATTTATGTGAAATTTGAGAAGAAAAAAATAACTAAAATCAGTGACATAGCTTGAGGTTGACACTGATAAGTCTATCCAATTGGGAGGGTTGGACAATCTGATAAGAAATGTTGAATCACTGTCATCACCTGCATTATTAATTCTACTGCTTGTTGAAAAGTCTTGCATCTCATCTAGCATTTGAAGTCTTGTAATCCTTCCTTCGAAAGGCTTCATCATTTAGCTATTTTTGTTTTCCTGAATATTATTTTCCGAAAATGACTTTTGATTTTATGAAAAGTAATATATTTTTTTGGTGTTTACATAATTCTACCAAAAACATTATCCATTGTTTGCTTAATTTTATTTATTTTTCGGAAATTATTTTTAATTAAACACGATAAATGTTTTCAAAATACCCAAAAGGATTTCATTAATTAATTTGTTGGAAAGCTGAACGTAAATAGTAATATAAATCGATAAACATTACAAAACAAGAATGGCATAGAAATATGGTGCAATGTTCAACAAGAATCCAATATTTTGAGTGAATCAGTCCATGTCTCCTTCGTTTCCAATATAAACAAAGGTTGGGAAATTCTTCTTTGGGCTACCCTCAATAAGTGTCATTGATTAAATACTTTTACTGAAATTTTAAGTCACTCATTGAATTGGAATTGAAATGATTGAGAATTTGGGTGAAATACTTTGCTCTGTAAAGCTTATTACTGCTACTTAGCGAGCTCCACTAGCGTTGCTCTAGTGGCTCAAGAAGTAAATCTAGACGCAACTTTAGCAAACAATAGTAAAAGACACAAACAAGGAAAAATAGAAAACAACCCAAAAGTATTAAGATCAAATTTGCGTTTATCCTCATGACTTTGATGAACTTCTCGGGTTTTTTTTTTTTTGTTATCTTGAAGGGTGAAGAGATAAACAAAATCTTAAAAACGGAAAAGGCTTTAAATTTTCTTTTCTGATGTGGACACTTACCAGAGGAGGAGTTTATGGGTGCACAGATTAGTGCCAGAGAGAGGCTGCCGGAAGAGGAGTGAAGAAGGGAACCCGTGTTTCGGAGGAATGTAAAATGACTTACAGAAAATGTGTTGACCAGCATCAACACATTTTATAGTGACTTGTTCTATTTTCCAGAAAATATTTTGTTTGAAGCAAACAGACCCTCAATATCAAAAGAATCTCGCCATCTATCACCATCAAACTCAAACCATTAAAGCCAAAACACAACATATTTCCATAAATAATATTAAAAAATGGCTACCTAGGCAAAGAAACAACTTTTTTATACAAATTTCTAGAAAACTTAGGGTTTGACAACTTCAAATGAGAAAAATGGTAAGAGATAGATCTTCACCTTAGGTATTCCTTTTTGAAAATAATAACTTGCAAAATTAGTTTCAAAACTAAAATAAATATAAAGCTTGTATGACATTTAAGAGATTTTTGAGAACCAAAATGTCCTACCATGAACCAAAGCCAGAGCCAGAGCCAGAGCAAGTGTATAAAACAATTGTTTTTATAATCAATGTAAAAGGGTTTCCCAAAAACAATCGTGTGTCGTTAGAATGGTATAATGTAGGCGATGAAAAACTGAATAAAAATCAAATTTCATGAATAAGTTTACACCGAACGTTATCAAATTGCATATATTAGATCAGAGTTTCTATATATATTTGGGAGATTTAACGCAATACCGGTCCCGAAAAAGTAAAAGTGAATGAGAGGTTTAAATTTGGAGCCAACAAAAAACATTTTAATAAAATCATAATATCCCTACATTAAATGTCAAACCGCATTATCAAAGAAAATAAAATAAAATATAATCCATCATGATCCTTATATATCTCTGCTTGTTCAGGCAACTCAATAATGTCGAATTTTAAATAACAAAAATGCAGTTTTTCTAAGGCAAAACAAGAAAGATGTCACAACACTTGTAAAAGGACTTATCTATGCCTCTGTAACAGGGAACTCGAACACAACATCCTTCCCAGCAAGCTTCCGGTAAACTGCAGAGAAGGTCTCGAGCTTATACTCGGTGTTGTTTCGTTCCTTGGGGTCCAAAAACACCTGCCCATGAAGTGTCGGAAAAAGATTGCAGAAACATTAGCCTTCAATAAATGACAACAATCATGGTTCATAAGAACTATTGAACCATATGTAGGTATTGATATAAAAGGATCACAATTCTTTCAGTCATCACTTAAGACCTTTTCATCAACATTTAACAGCGTACTAATTATGACAGCACTTTGTACCTTCATTAATTTTGACCCATCAATTGCATATCTAGTGCGCTTCCCAACAATCTCAGCGGGTAAGACAATATCTTCTAGCATTGCCTCATGTACAGCAGTCAATGTGCGGCTGCGAGGCCTCTGAACAGCAGAACCTTTCTTTGGAGGCCTCAATATCCTCCGGGTGGCAAGAAGAATCACATCCTATCAATATACATAAACCAAGTTAAAACTCAAAATCAAAACATTTAGCACATACTAATCAAGCAACTTAATAATCATCATTATAAAATAGCATAACAAAAGAAACCACAAAGACGTGCCAGTTAATGACAAAATATGTTTAATTTTCTTGTTTAAAGGGGAACTGCAATGTTTTAGTCTGGAAAGAACACAACTCCAAAGATTATAGCATCTTATGCTAGGAATGGAAATTAAAATTGTTACTGAGTTTCATAATGATAATGCCCTTGAAATAAACTGTAATCCAAAAGGCCTAACCCATACTTCATTAACACTGCCATCCTTCATTACTTCGTTGTAAAGAAAAACCTTTGAGGAGGACTATTTCTCACCTTTCCACTGAACTTCTTTTCAAGCTCCCTCACAAGCTTAACATGAACCTTGCGAAAAGCTTTCCTCAATCGGTAGGGGACATGGATAACAACAGCTTTCCGGCTCCCAGACACATCAATTTGGCTGCATGCAAAATGCAAACAGATTACACCAATCATATGGTAGCCAGATACATAAATCACTTTGGAATTAGTGCATCTCAAAAAATCATACATACACTGCTGAATTAATGTAGAGATCCTTGAGGTCACTTTTCAGATCCTGGTTGGTATTCTCCAAATCAAAGAATGCCTGTTACAAACATTCAAACATAATTGAATCATGATTGGACCTTTTTAGGAAGCTTTAAAAGTGCAACAAACACGAGAACATTTTAAAACCTGGGCAACTGATTCCTCGAATTCTGTTGGTTCGACATCCTTATCTTTGTGGATCTTCTTCATTGATGTATACATCTTTGAGATCTGCTTTGCGGGATTAATAAAAAAAACATTGAAATTTTTTTCCAAACAATATATCATAATTAGAAATCAGATTGAAATTGAAATTGGATGTGTATTTAATATCCATACACAAAATTTAAAGGCCTTAGTAATTTCACTGGACATTTAAGAAGCTAAGATTCAGCCTTAAATTCTATGGTTCAATCTATGACTAGTTCATTACACCAAATTCAAATTCAATAATAACAAGTTTGATCATTGATAAAGTTCCAAACAAGGTCGATATCATACAAAAGCAAATAAGAAAATACTTCAATGTGAAATGCTTTGCACCCTTTTGAGAACGATTTTCTAACAGAAAAATAAATAAATACTAATCAACATCATATTCTTAAACCAATTACTAATAATACCACTTCTTCACTACATTACTTGTAAACTTGCATAAGTCTGATTGATCAAAGTGATTATTAACAGTTTATAACATTAACTGACAACACAAAAAACAGCATTCATAAATTTCAATATTTAGTTATTTTTACCACATTTCACAGAAAATAAAATATATTCAAAATGAGAAAAAAAATATTCAAATAATAGCTGGAAACACTCCATGCTCTTACTACCTCAGAAAATGAAGAATATATTTGTTCGTACATATAAATAAAGATGAACAAAGCCTAAAACTCATTGTTTGAACATCTAGTAATGAAATTAAATTATTAAAGTTATATAACCAAATCCGACCTTAACAGCATTTGTTTTCCCCTTTCCTACAAGTTTTCTTAGCAAACAAACAGACGTCAGTAACAGAAAAGAGTAAAAGCCTGTATCACTCTGTTTAGTTATACAAGAAACCTTAACAGAAAGAAGAAAAAATCATTTAATTGGCTGAATTTTCTAGGCAACCGAGCAAGGTGTAGGAAAATGAAAAGGCTGTACCTGAGAGAGAAGCACAATAAAATGTGATGAGAGGCTCTCTTTCCGCAGATCAGGAAAAACCCTAGGGTTTCAACCTAAGATGACACTTTATATCGAGGCACTAAGGGCCACGATTCTTTAGTTTACACGTGAACGATTGTGATTAAGTCACGTGATCACCTTTGGTTTAAAGTTGGGCCGTCGGTTTTGGTACTAACTGGTTTTGTATGGGCTTGTAGAATACTGAAACTAACCCATTAATTGGATTAAATTTTATTAACTCAATTGCGTACATAAACTTTTAAAATGTATCAAAAAAGTTTCAAATTTAAAAAATAAAATTAAGCCCGTCTTTTTTACACTTAATTGAAAATTTTAACTTTTAATATGCATCAAAAAAATTCTCAAGCATTTTTTAAAAAATCAATTAAGCTTTTGCTTTTTTTTTTATTCAATTGGGTATTTGAATTGTAAAAATGCATCAAAAAATTCAGTTGATCATTGATTTTAGCAGTTTATTTTTTCAATTAAGTCACTTCGTATCACAACCACGACATGATATGTGACAAAAAAATATAAATCATAAAAAATTATAAAATTTTATAAAAATCATAAAAAAATAAAATTCATCAAAAAGGCCTTTTAATCATTAATTTTAATTGTTAATAGTTGATTGTTAAAATTAAAATGCATCAAAGTGTAAAAATGTATTTGTCTCAAACTTGAGTCGGATCAACAATTTTATTTGTGATCCGAGATTTCGTATTTGCATGGAGAGATTTTTAGGGCAGAAAAGAGGAAATAATTTGCCTTTCTTTCTTTTTTTGTTTTTCTCGGTTTCTCCATGAATATGTATTACCTTTGCTTTAGAACTAGTTTTCTTTCATTATTAATAAGAACATGACAGTTCGCATTAAAAAAAATGGCCATAAGAAGATAAAAGCATTTAGGTACACAAATGTTCATCATAGGGTCGGACTCTTTGACTTCTGAATGACCTATTTTTAATACTAAACTATTAGAAATATTTCATAATTTTTAATGTCTAACTTCAAAAAAAAAAAAAACATTACTTTTTGAATTGAAAAAAAAAAGGTCCAAACCGGACATGAATTGGGTGTAGCTGGAAGGCCTTTGGAGGGAGCCGAGCTTTCACACCTCTAGTTTCATAGAAAGAGCAATATTGTCTTTTCATTAAAAATATATATTTATTATTTTAAATTAATAAAATTATTGCATGAGTATTTACCGATAACCCTGAACTGATTATAAATAATTATGAACTTAAAAATCATATTTATTCCTTAAATAAATAAAGATATTGAAGTTTAACTAATAAATGCATAGTTTAATTACTTCATTTTCATAATGTACAAACAAATAAAATAAAATCAAAATTCATTCTTTACGTTCATCTTCTCCAACATAAGAGAAACAAATTTATTTACAACATGACTCTTAGCTCAGTATTTTTTTTTTTTTGGAAAGCCTTAGCTCAGTAAGTGTATCTGATTAAGTAATTAAATTCTAATATAAATAGCATTTCTGTGACGTTTTTGTAAAAAGAATAAAAAAAAAACCTTATATAGGGAGATAATAGTAATTTAATATTTTTTTGTCATTCTATTTTCTTCCAAGCAATAGAGTTAAGATTGTAAGAGTAAATGTCCCCATAAGTTGGAACTAACGTGTACTTATATACTTTCAAGTCCCAATGACTTAGGCCTATAATTAATCATCTTCTTCCCAAGTCAAACAAATCCTTTTCGAGGGAGCTCTCAATTTGTGGACGAAATGCATTTCAATTCTGCAAAATGTTTGCTAAAAAATTAATGTATTGGGTTAAAATTGTATGACTCGAATTTTAATCTAAAATATTTGAAGTAGAATTAGAGATATGTGAGGACAAAGGATTCAAGATCGAATTTTACCGTACAATTGAATCCGTATAGTCTAAGAACTATACTTATTCTATTAGACCTTGATTATAAAAAAATTGTTTAAACCCTAAAAACATATGTAGCAAAAAATCTCTTATATTTTATTTTTCAATATTAGTGAAATTTTTCTCATTTGCCTGTGATTTTTCCCAATAAATTTTGCGTGTTTTTATTTATTTATTATTGTTTTGCGATCATTTTTATTATCATTATCGACGTGTAATACAACATATAGTATATAAACAAATGTGAAATACATTATTTAATAGGGCACCAAATCACTACTAGCTATCAACATTTTCAAACTATATCCAAATTTGGCCAAAGGGCTTCAATTTCACAAAAATGGAACCTTTCAATACCTACAATTATTGATTTATACTATTATTACATCTTGGTTTGTTAAGGAAGCCTAGCCATTTATGCCTTTACTAGAAATTCAATTAAATGCTTTTGCCACTTACCAAACACACATCTCACATGCATTCTGTTCATTCTTCTTCTTTCGTTTTTTTTTTCTTTTATTTTGCTTCATTTCAAATTTATTTATATTCATTTGAGTTGGTTTTTTAAGATCTCATTAGTAATCAAATAGCAGTCCTTTTAATTAATCTTTTTACTAATATAATTTGTCGACATATGGAGATGAAAATGAAAGGAATCGGCCAAAACAACAGTGGAAAAGGAAACTGTGCCCATGCAAGTGCAACTTGGTCAGTTTTCACCCAATTGAAAATGGGAAGACGTCGGCACATAAATGTCCCACATTGGTCGGACGCGAGTTTGAATTCACTTTCGATTACAATTGAAAATAACCTTAGTTCGTCTCTCATTTTCATCCTCCTTAGTCCCCAATCCCTATTGCTTCTATTACATGCACTGTGTTTATAAAAAAAATTCCTTTCCTTTTTTTTTAATTTTAATTTTAGCTTTAATTATAAAAACAATCCTTAGGATGAAATAAGTGGAAGATGACCAATGCTAAAATTTAAATTTTGAAGTGTTTTAAATAATTATATAATTTAATTTAATTAATTTCTAATCGAAGAATTTTTTTTATACAAGTATTAAGGAGGCTTTTGTACTAAAGCCAGATTATATTTTGCCCCTCTATTAAAAAATAAGCAAATTAATCCATGTATGTTAGAAAAAAATGTAATTTGATCATTCTGTTAAAATTTTCATCTATATGTATTATTAATTTTTTTTTTAACATATAGAGACTAATTTATTCATTTTTTAAGTAAATGAAGCAAAATATAATTTATTTTTTTAATGTAAAGAACTCCATGATATTTTTACCTAAATTTTTTTAACATTTTGAAGCAGATAGATTTAGGCATTGTTTAATAGTGCTTTTTAAAAGTACTTTTGACATAAAAAGTACTTTTGAATCAAAAGCAATGCTAAACAAGCAACTTTTGAAAGAAATTTTTGACTTTTCAAAAGCAATTTTCCTGAGATAGAGAAGTTAAAATTTTTAGCTTTTCCATCCCAAAAGCATTTTTGATTGCTCAATTAGGTTTTCACCCCTCCAACACATGGTATTTTCCCTTCTTTGATTAATTATTTAAAAATATTTATATTTTATATTTTATATATTAAAATATTAATAACAAAATATAATAAATTATTTTCTATATTCTTATTAAAATATCATAATATTAACTAATTTGAACATTATTTAAATGTTTATTTATTACTTTATAAGACATGTCTAAAATGAACATTTTATTTTTTAAAAACGCTTTTTGACAGCTATACTAAATACTTAAATCTTAACTCAAGCTTTTTAAAAATAATTTTCAAAATCACTTTTTCATATTACTTTTTAAAAGTATTTCTCAAAAGCAATACTAAATTAGCCCTTAAGGTGCAACACTTACTTGATTAGCTCCTTATTTATTTTCTTTCTTTTTGTCATGTTTACCTAATGAAGCAACTCCAAGTTCCCATTCCATCTTAAGGCAATTTAAAACTAAAATCACATTTCAAACTCACAATTTTGTTTTCTGTTTGTCTAGTTTGTAACTCTTGAAGTAGATTAAATCATTTAAGATCAAATTTTAAAATTTTTTGGATCCAAATCCATTTTTAAGATCTAATCTCAACAATCCTTGAAACGGATATTATTTATTCAATATTAAATCTTAACGACTTTAAAATTCAAATTAAATTAAATTCTCAAAAAAACATATTTTTAAATCCTTTTCAAAAATAAACCACCGTGACACTTGAAGCAAACTGCCTCTTTATAATATAAAATATAGACGATTTTTAGATCGAAGCTCAACCGAAAAAAAAAATCAAATGAATTTTCTTTGTGATAAAAAAATTCAAAGATTGTATGCTTTTCAAAATCGTTAAATAAAATTTAACTTCAAAATTTTAGGTAAAACTTCAACTCGAAATTTGCATATACATATATTAAAAGATTTGTTTTATTATATTTTATAAAACCAGATATTTGAAATTAGCATCAACAAAAAGTCAGCCAAAGGCTAAAATGGAAGACTAATTATTGTTAAAGAAAAAAAAAGCTAAACTAAGAATATTTGTATAAGCTAGACGTGCTTACTATTCTCAATCATGTTGATTAAGTTATGAAATCTATATTTATGAGGATAGATAGAAAATGATGTGTTGAATTGAAAAATAAAAGGGACACATCCAAAATGATAAGTGCATCTTCAAATTAAGATTTTTTTATAATTAAAATAATGAAGAAAAGAGAGGGTAGGAATATTTGGATGGTTGCATTGCAGATTCACATCTTTGCAACCACTAAAGCAAATACTTTTGATATACCCGTTTTATGTCTAAATGCACTTATAGCAGCAATCATAACATTGGTTGTGGTGCTGAATTCATTTATTTAATAATTACAAAACAAAATTAAATTAAATTATTATAAAAATCTCATTACATGAACCATAATTTTTAAAATTATCTATATTTTTTTTTAATTCATAAATAAAAAATAATGTGTTTTAATATACTTAAACTGTATTGATAATAATATATGTGTTAATCGAATTCAAATTCAATTGATAAATTTATTTTCATTTTTATATGTAAAAAAATTCGTAATATCGATTAAATCTTAATTTTATTAATATTATGATTATTATAATAATTTAAAAAAACAAACATGAATTCGGACGCGTTTCTCCTATCGAAATATTCTGGAGAAGAAGTAATTCCAAAATAATAAATGTAAAAAAGTAGTCCAAAAAGATTTTCTGAGACTTTCATGAGTGGGCCCAATCCATTATTGGATATATCTCCTGAACCCAATGGGACCCATTAGAGAGAAAAACAACAAAAGCCTACACCGCCACGTGTCCACTCATATTCCTTCCTTTAAAAAAATTTAAGAGTTTTTTTTTTTTCTTCACATGTATATTATTGAATAACACGGATCCCACTCTATAAATATAAGTCTCACTTTTTATTTCTCATTATCCTAACACCCATTCGAAAAACAAAGTCTCACAAATTTCTCTATGGCTGATTTCACAACAGATTTCACAACAGATATGCAAAACTTTAAACAATCATTTTCTTTCATGGATATTGATCCTGCAACCATGGAGTCACCACTTAACCAATATGGTGGTGAGCTAAACCAAAGTGTTATAGACAATTCAGCCTTGAATTTCCAAACCTTTTTCCCTTTCTCCAATGAAACCTTCTTCAGCAACCAAGTAGCTGAAATCGCAGGCAATTGCAGAGCAAACCCACCAAGCTATTTCCATGATAGCAACCACCAGGGTTCAATTACAACACTATCAGTTGCTCACTCATCCTTTGTCACTGCTAGAAATGAATTCCATGACAGCAATAAGAGAAAATCATTGGACTTATCAGAAAGTAGTTATGGGAATTCATCATCCCCTTGGATCAAGAGAATAAATGTATGATATATTTCTATATATTTTCTTCAATATTTTATTTTATCTTCCCGATTTGGTTTTGATTTGGGTTTTGCTATGTAGAATTCGGGGAGAGGGAAAAGAGCAAAGAGTCATGAAAAGGGAGAAAATAAACCAAAAGATGTGGTTCATGTCAGAGCTAGAAGAGGTGAAGCTACTGATAGTCACAGTTTAGCAGAAAGGGTAAAATATATATCCTTTTATTTCATTTTGTTTATATCTAAATATATATCCAATTGAAATGATGTTTTCATATTGTCAATCAGGTTAGAAGAGGGAAAATCAATGAGAGACTAAGATGCTTGCAAGATATTGTCCCAGGATGCTACAAGGTTCATTTTATGCTTTTTCTCTCTAACCCCATCCCTCAGTTACACATATCATGTATAAATACATTGAAAAATTCTCTCTAAATTGTTTGATTATGTGTAGACCATGGGCATGGCAGTCATGTTAGATGAGATAATCAACTATGTCCAGTCCTTGCAGAATCAAGTTGAGGTGAGATAATCAATCAATAGATGTCTGTGTTATGTATACATACATATATATATATATATATATATACTGTATAGCTGTAACATAAATTCGAAAATGTTACAGTTTCTTTCAATGAAGCTAACAGCAGCAAGCACTTATTACGACTTCAACTCAGACACGGATGCCGTGGAAAGAATGAAGGTGCTTCCTATAGTTTTCTTTTTCCTGTTCATTTACATATGCAAATTGTAAGCTCACAGTGTTTTGATGGAAATTACAATGAATGAATGGGATTTCAGAGGAAAAAAGCACAGGGGGCAAAAGATGAATTGGACAAATTTATGAGAGAAGGAGATGTTGAAAGACTAGCTTGCTTCCACTCATCAACAACATGGTCCTCTTTGACTTAATTTCTACATCCATGCCTATACTTAATTGCCTTACAAACATATGATCATGGAGATGCAATATTTTTCATATTTAAATGTGATCAGAAACACATATTGTACCCCCCCTACCTAAGCTAGAATATGTGAAAAAATTATACTTGTAATTTATTGTCACTCACAAGCATTAATGGAATTCTATTCAATATACATGTACAAGAAATTAGCTAGCTAATTACAAATACTATATTGAGTATTTTTCTTGTCATTTTCCCTTTGATTTAAGGTCACTAAGAGGACAAGTTTTCTTAGTGCGACAATATCATGCAACAAATCTTAATTAAACATTAATGGACATGATTAGACTTGAGTGCTTTGTAATTAAAATGACAACTAAAGAGCCAAAAAAACATTTGGACTTTTGAGACATTAAGCTTAACAACAGTAAGTACTTTACTTCAATAATCCTATTCACTTCCTTTTAATAGACTTCACTTATGTTTTAGACATTAGTTAATGACAAAATTAGGGAAAAAAAAAAACCATGGTTAGGTGTTTAAGAAAACCCGACAATTAAACAAAATGAATCAGACATGAGTTTTCATGCATCCCATATTAAATCTAGCTTTAATCTTCGATTTTTTATTCAATCATCTCAATCAATTCATTTAAATAAAATTTTAAAGATTTTTTTATTATATAATATCAAATTCTGTTTGAACTTTGTGTCCACAAATATAAATAGACATAAACCCTTTTGTCTTAATTTGCTATTTCTTTTTTAAGTAGATAGACATATGTATGGTAAAATATTGACACCAAAGATAAGGTACTATTTTAGTCTTAAGTAGGAGAGAGATAACTATTTGACATTTTTAGAAGAAACAACAGAAAGAGGCATCACATGTTGTTTGCCTTTTACTTTTAGTGATGGAAACTCTTCTCAACTTGTTCATCCATATCAATCACCTTATTTTCTTTCTCAAACCTTTTTTATTTGAACCCAAAGTACAGTCATTTAAATTCAAATATTCTGTATTTATGAATAAATATCGTAATTATTATAATAAACGTCAATAATAACTGTATAATGATAATAAAATAATAAAGAAAGAAAAATAAAAATACCCAAATTTTATGTGAAAAATCTTTTCAGAAAAAATCACGTGCAGAGAATATCGATAATTTTTTTTTTTACTATAAATAAATACTCAAATGGTTATAATTGTGAACGAGCCACGATCCAAAAACACAACGATTAGGAGCAAGTTGTTATAAAAATCCTACTTGTCGGTAAGAAATCAAAATGTCCTAATCCTTTTGGGCACCAACAGTTTAAGAGCGTATGTCCCAATAACATTATGATGCAATGAAACTATGGCCAATTTGGCTATAACACGTGGAACAGAAACAAATGAAACCCTAAACCCACAAAAACTGATAAGGATATGTATATTTATTACTTGTTACATCATATGTTATAAAGTAGAATTATTTATATATATATTTTGTGTGTGTATTAAATACAAATTCAAAATCTAATGGATGTTGGAAATTCAGTAAGGGAATGATTGGAGGAGAGAATGGGAAAGGAGTTTTTGAATGGTTTAATTTATAGATAAATTCTGGGTGTATAGTGAGAAGGAAAAGGGGGAAAGGGGGGCAAATGCAGTGCATAGAAGAAGGTGGGAGGAGGACAGCTTGAAATGGGCCAAGCCATGCATGGCAATGTGGGTTCTCCGACATTTGCGAATCATGATTAAGAGCTTATTAATCCTTTTTAAAGCCACTTTTACCACTCTTTTCCAATCAATTTCTTTCTTCTTTGACTCCCTTTTGACTAACTCTTTTGCCTTGTCTCTTGGAGCATGCATGAACCAGGTCTAGGAGGTAGATTTAGGATTTTTTGAGTATCATATAATTATATCATTTAAAAAAAAAATCACTAAAATAATTGTACTTATCAATTATGTAAATTTTCAAATCGATCTCATTTTTTTATCATATTGATCTAAAATATTATCATTATTAATATATATTTAATGGTTAAAAAAGTTTAATATAAAACTAACAGTTAAACATATGGGTTTTTGTTACTCCACAAATGAATATAAAAAAGATCATTAATATACTTTACAAATATATGAATACAATATTTTATGAATGTACGATTCATGAGATATACCCAAAGTGGGGAAAGAAAATGGCCCAAAAGACAGGATTCTATGCATAATAACAAAAAGGATAGATTACATGTATTTCCCAATCTAGATTTAGGGTCAGGAGAAGTTGGGGGAGAATAGAGATGAGGAGGGGCAAGTTCAAGGATCCAAGGACAGTGGGTTCAATAATACAAGTGGAGGAGGTTGTTAGGTGGTCATGTTTCTTACAAATCCCCCACTACTTTACACATATATGTCATTAAATCTTCTTCCACAATGCTTTAAAATCCTTTTATCTTCCCAATTCAAATAGGTTCAATCCAAAAGGTTGATACCAACGTTGCTTTCTATGTCACTTCAACATTGAAACAAATTTATGTGGGGTGGAGGACAAATAAAATGATAACCATAATAAACCTTTGTATCATAAAGTAAAGGAAGATCATTGGTCAAAGAAAAAAGGAAGTAAATATATCCAAGTTTTAGACATTTCTCAATCATAAAAAATTAGAATACAATTAAAATCATTCACATGGCGGTTGAAAGAATGTTTTGAAGCAGTTCGATTCCATGTGTTCGAGTATCATTAGTTATGGGTTTGGTTTAACTCTTTTTTGATGAATTATAATAGAATGATAACAACAACGTGATTAACGCAGCTTGAATCCAGGTCAAAACTTGGGTAGTGAACTAATTAAGTTGAACATTAAGTTAGCATATCAAATTTGCTTTGCTTTCTTTATAGGTGCATGATTAAGGTTTTATATTCCAAGTATACAACTACAACAAAATCTTATAATATCAACTATTTAGAAGTTTTAAAAATAAATAAATAAAATTTTATCTTTAATGAAATAACTTTATTTGATTCATTAATTAAACTATATATATTATTGTTATACTTTATCTCAGTTGAGATACGTGGTAATACGAGAAGTGATCTGACAGATACCCGCAAACAACCACTATCTGATATCATTTGGCTAACCATCTGATGATCAATCACCAGCTATAAATGGGTGAATCCTATCCCCAAGATGGAACCATAAAAGTATAACAACCTCATATTATCTCAATAAAAAGAATATCAGAGTAAGCGCACATGGTACTATACTTGACGACAATCAACATATAACAGACCTGCCACCTGACCGACCACACAAGTGGGCAATCACCCGTGCTGTTAATGACGTGGCACTAATAGGCAAGGGGGGCTTCCCTCTATATATACCCCAACACACGATACAGAAGGGATCCTTTTTCCAACTCTTAACTCCTTAAGCACTCCACAACTTCCTCCTCTCCTCTCTTTTACCCTTCACTTGCTTCGATTCTCTGAAATGACTTTCTTATCACCATCACCATCTCTTCCTTGTTGATCAACATGTATCAACAGTTATCAATACATAAAATATAAATCTCAAAAAGATTTCATTTATAGTTAACAAATTATACCCATACATACATGCAATGCCAATTTTCATTTAGAAAAATAAAGTTATCGCGAAATAAGCAATGTGAAAAAGGGGAGTTTTAAGATGAAGGTAAAGTGAAAGGGGTGTAGATGTTGGTGAATTGACAGTCAATATACCTACCAATAAAATCCTGTCTCTTCGGATCTCATCTGATCATAATTTTAGTGGTAAATATGTTGATGCCGAGTTTTCATATTGCAATTCCATTTTTTTTTGGTGAATATTGCAATTTTATTTTCATTTGTTGTTGTCCGCATGTTGACGTTGTTTCACTATTTTAAGGTTTTGATCTCAAAAAGAAAATATTCAAGGAAAATAAAAAAGCAAAGCTTATCTTATCGTCTAAGTTCTTTCTTCTTCCCATCGATTTCAGAGTTCGCAAGTTTATTAATTGGCTTGTCATGCATAATCTTAAAATTATATTTGAATTTTAATTTAATATATACTGTAAATTATAAAATTTTAATTGATATAATTATTATAAAAATTTAATTTTAATTTAACTGTATATATTTAAAAAAATAAATAAATTCAAATATTTTCATATTGAATATGTTTTGTATATGCAATTAGTTTTATGGAAGGTGAATAAAACCATAAATTTATATATACAATGTGCATAAAATCAAGTTTATATAATAAATCATATATTATATTATACATTAAATCGAAATTTATACTTAATTTTAAAATTTATCTTTTATTAGTTTATTTGACATTTCAGCAGTTTAACTATTTTGATATCTTTTTCCCTTAGTTTGGGGTCTTGCATATTATGCAATTTATATCATAAATATATTATACTATTATGTGTTTTTTTGGAATAGTAAAATATATATATTAATTGTCTATATTTAGAAATTTAATTAAAGAAAATTATATTAAAAATATATAATTAATAAATATTTAATAAAAATAATTATATTTTAAAAAATATATAATATGAATGAGTTTAAATGCATTTAGATTAATCAATTACAAATATAAACGAGTTTAGATAAAAATTGGGACCAATATTTTAAATCGAATCGAATTTAAACCATTATGTATTTATTAATATATATATATATGAAAAAGGATGGTATGAAAACGTGATTCTACGTCATCCATATTCTTTTTCAATAAAAAAATGACAAATCAAATATAAATGATGTGAAATCATAATTTCATACCATCCCTTCATATATTTATGTATTCCATCCAACTGGATGTCACACAGGAGATACACACCTTTTAAATCCATTCATCTTAATAGTAAAACATGTTCGGTCAGATTGTATATGCAAAAATGTAAAGCCCATGGGCTTTGACAGATATGCACCTTTCCTTCTTTTTCCTATTGACTCAGATAAGTTTTTGACAGATGATGTTATGTCCCAACCAAACTATTTGAATCACATCTTTACAAGGCTTCTGTTTCTTATATTTTTGCATCTCCCATCTCATTCACTTCTCTGCATTTTCCTCTCAAGTGTGTTAAGGTTATTGCCATCCCTGATTCTTAATCAATTCAGAGGCAAGCCTCATAGCCAGGCAGCATTAGTGCGTTGCCTCCGCTCACAATTTGTCCCATTGAATCCCTGCCAACCACAGCAAACCTTGTTCTTATTCCGCAACACTACATCTGTCTTAACTTTGTTGGATTGAGCATTCCAAGATGTAATGTGTTTACTCCTCAACTGAACCGACTCATTTACAAGCCTCTTCCTATATTTTAACTGCTTGTTGCTCAATTTTCTTGCTTTCAACATGGCTGCAGAATGCGTAACAAGGGAAGCACCCAAAGGCTGACTTACATGCAACATTTGTTATCAAAAGATGCTAACCATGCATTGCACGACGCGAGGGTGCTACAAACCCAAATTAGGGCCCCTTTAAGGTGTAAAAGGCAGTGTTTCATTTTATTCTTCTCAGCAATTATTTATGTTTGAACCAAGCCAGAATAACTCATGAGTAGGGATATGTGATAAGGTACCTAGACCTAGTTGGACAAATATTCCACAAGAGAAAAGAAAAATGCAGAATTTGCAGAGAGCTCTATACTTTATCCCCCCCCCCCCCCCCCTCTTTTGATGGTAAAAATGGGGAAGAAAGTGCAGAGAAGGAATCTTCAAATATGGCCCAGATATTTGGGCAGAACCGAAGCCGGGTCTTTATAGGTTGGGGCCGGGGTCTAAGGTTTCATGTACCTTTTTGAATCTGGTGTGGGGTAATTCCATCTTCTGCTTTCATGCAACTATTATTATTCTTTAATTTATAATTAACCAATCACTTTGATAAAACAAGTGTCTTCAACTTCAACAACCTCAAATTATTTATTATTAAATAAATAAAAAAGTGGGAGACAAAATTCCTAAGGAGACAGCATTTTCTGGGAAAACCTTGGGAACCAAGTTAAGGACATGCAGCAAATGAGATATTTCCATGACAAAAAGCCCTACAACACACTTCCACACTTCATCTTTTAAAGGCTATTTCATAATTTTGAGGCAAAGAATATTTCAACCAAAAAATTCTCTCCCAATCCATGTAAACTGTCCCTACGATTTATATTAAGATAGTTCGCATTGTATTTTTTTAATACTAACATGTACTAATATATCAGTATATTTCAATGTATATTTTTAGATTTTTTATTATTTTTAAATATTTTTAATATATAAACAGATATTACCATATAATCACATCAATATATTCAAAAAAATATTTTTTTAATATACATGCAAATATATCTCTAGTACATAATACATACATATAAATATTCGAACTGAAATTTTAAAATTATTAATTAAGGTGAATAACTTCATCAAATAATTATAAATACTGTCAAAAGATTACACCCATGAATATTTAATTTTTTACTTTATAACTTTCTTTTTCCATTAAATAACTCCCCAAATTAGATATTATGTTACACGATTCTATGTTTTTAATGTTTTGGAAAAGTTAAAGTAATTATTATTAATTCTTTTATAAAGCAAAAAAGCCATGCTTGTTTATAGATGCGTGTGGGCCGGTTTTGGTGTCTGGTGTTTTCTAAGGGTTTTGAGATAAGATGATATCTTTTCTTATATTTTAGACTACTATTTTCGATTTTAGTATTATAATTTCTATTATATTTTTATTTTTATTTTTTATATTCGTTTCACAATTAGTACATAACATTAATCTGATTAGTCATATTGAATCCCTAATGCAATAACAATAAATTTCTGCTTAAAAATAAAATTTTAATTGAATTACGTTTTGAGTTTGATCGAGATAATGTCTAGTTTCTCTCCAATCCATAGATACGAGCGTAATACGCTTCAGTGCACTTGACCCACGTATATATCAATAGAGTTAAAACTCAATCTATATTGAATAATACTATATAAACTCAAATTATAAAGAAAAGAAAGATAATAATTTGTTGACACATTTGCCCTCTCAATTGCAATTGATGTTTGGAAAATGATTGGTATTGTGTAGGACAGATCGGTCATTTTAAAGGAAGAAGACCACTTTAAGCCAAGTAGGAAAGCAATGAAAGCAACACATGATTTTGTTTTTCCTGAACCAAAGACTTCACTTAGCTTTTGAGTATTTGTTGGCAAAGCTCATTTGAAAGCACCACCAAACAACAAGAAAACATGCAAAAGCAAGCTTTGGGTATATTGTTTGACAACCTCTCAAGCTCATCTTTGCTTCTCCTTCTCTTCCTATACTACTCATCAATTTTGCTTGCCAAGTTCTTCTACTTCGTTGGAAGTTACTCGCTTCTCCAAAGGTCCTTGTAATTTCACTGTTTTGTTGGTGAAGAAATACATTCATTCACTTATTCATTGTGTTATGTTCTTTGTTTGTTTTGCAGGAATCGAAATGGATATGATTACAGTATGTTCTCTGAGGAAGAAGAAGAAGAAGAAGAAGAAGAAGAAGATTGTGTTGAAAGGTATAACTACAAGACCAACTGCGTGGAAAATGACCACCTTGTGGCTGACATAATTCATGGTGGTGAATCACTTATTTTCCTGCCGGACAGCAGCTTCCAAAGACCTCGAAATGATGTCCATGATGATCAGCTCATCACGAGTGAGGATCAAGAATATGCAAGTTGTTACACTGAACAGTCACCTAGTTCAGATTCTGAACACCATCATGATGATGATGATGATACAGATTTGTTTGATCATGAAGAGATCCCAACAAAAGATGGCGATTCACTTGACAATTTTGATGATGGTCCCACTCCTATAGTCTCACCAATGGACAAAAGTGATGTGGACAATGATGAAGATGGTGATGGTATGTGCATTAAACCTTGATTATTATCACATGATGTACTTCATATGTTTCTGCTGAACATTACATCCTTGTACTTCGTCTTTTCATGCTGCCTGATATTGTTTTCTGCTTGTTTCTGCAGAAAATTTCAGTAATCAAGGAATCAAACAGAGGGTGCAAACAGATTTTTCAAGTGACAAGTTTTTTGTTATAGGACCAACAGTGGAGTCTAAGAAGTTAGCAGGTGAGGAGCAGGATGATAATGAACCAATCTATGGTGACTCTTACACAATAGGCTCAACATCAAAGAGCTCATCTGAGTGGAGAAGCTCAATAAATTGCAGAGATTCAGGGACTGAAGATCCATTTTCATCTTCCTCAAGAAGAAGTTGTCCCAAATGGGAATCCTACACTGTGTTCCAAAAATATGATGAAGAGATGATGTTCCTTGACAGAATCAGTGCACAAAAGCTCCAAGAAACAGGTAAAATTATGAGAAACTTGATATACATATATATATGAAGAATGTAGATTTGGTTGATGGGTTTAAATTGTTTATAGAATCACTGAGGTCCATCCAAGCTTGCCCAAGATCAATATCTGAGAGAATAGTCCACAAGTTTGCGACAATGAACAAAAAACCATCAGATATCAGACAAAATCCATACCATGAACTGGAATCTGCATACGTTGCTCAAATTTGCTTGACTTGGGAAGCTCTTAACTGGAACTATAAGAACTTTGAACATAAAAGAGCCTCTCGAAAAGATTTCGACTGTCCTGCCATCATTGCTCAACAGTTTCAACAATTCCAAGTTCTTTTACAAAGATACATCGAAAATGAGCCTTATGAACAAGGGCGTAGACCCGAGGTGTATGCCAGGATGAGGCTTTTGGCCCCAAAGTTGCTTCTGGTTCCTGAATATCGAGGTAAATCATTATTTTTAAAACCTATTTCATTCATAATACCTTTAATTAGCATCCTGTTTATTTCCATTATTTTGATATGAAAAAAGATTATGAGGAAGATGAAAGAGATGAAGGGTTTGGGCCAAGAATATCAGCAGAAACATTTGTGGTGATAATGGAGGATGGAATCCAAACCTTCATGAATTTTCTCAAGGCAGACAAGGAGAAACCATGCCAAGTCATTAAAAAATTCTTTGGGATGAAGAGAAGAGGCTCAGTTGACCCTACACTCCTTCAGCTCATGAAAAAAGTTAATGCTAAAGTAAGTTCTCTAATTATAATAAGTTTGCAAAACCATCATGTCATCATCTCTCTCCATATAACATGATTTTCGTATTAATAAGATGATTGGGTGGATTGAATGCAGAAAAGGATGAAGCTTAAAGACCTTAGAAGGGCTAAGAAATGCATAAGGAGGAGAAAAGTGAAGGTGGAGAAAGAGATGGACATATTGATGGGTCTGATTGACCTAAAAGTGGTGTCAAGGGTTTTGAGAATGACTTATCTAACTGAACAACAATTGCATTGGTGTGAAGAGAAGATGAGCAAAGTCAGGATTTCAGAAGGCCAACTCCATAGAGATTCCTCTACACTTTTTTTCCCAGCTCACTAATTGACCCACCACCTTTTTCTAAATATTACATCATATGCTTCTTTCATTACTAAACCATATCTAAATGTGCATCACTGCACCATATGGATAATCCTAGGCTAGCTTTTGTATATAGCTATACCTATATTATACCGGATGTAGTGACATAGAAATTGTTACAAAATTAAGACATAGGTTCTATATATAAAACATGATAATAAGAATAGGTTCAGATTTGAATATTTGAACCTTTTTACTTATTAAATACAAATATTTAGTTAATTGAGATATTAAATAAAAATTACATGCATTCGGTCTGTCACGATCATTACCTATAATGTTCAAATAAGAACAAAACAAAGTCGAACAACATGTGAGGGTGACATGGAATTTGGAGATTTTGGGAATCCACAGCAATATTGGAGAAAAGCAGGTAAGCCAAGTGATTTTTCTTTTTTATTCATCAACTGAAAGTGAAAGAGCAGACATAAAGCAAGGAACATTGAAGGGCAGATACTCAGGTGCGGGAGTAGCTTTATTAGGTTACTTTAGCTTTATTTCGTTAGGGGGTTTACCAACAAGGATACGAGGGTTCTAAGTTATCAAAAGAAGAGAAGGGTAAGAAGTAACTCTCACACATGCATACCAACACAGTAAAAAGGAATTTGCACATGCTACCACTCTAAAGCAATGTCATTATAAAATTATGTATAAAAATATTTGGTTTTTTTAAAGATAATTTATGAACAAAATTCACTAGCTTATACACAGCAAGAATTTTTTATACTTTCAACATCAAACAGTTTCATTCTTGAAAACGTACGATAATTTCACTTATTGCACTCCTCCCATTAATTTGCAATATACATGACTTCTAAATAATTTAGTATTGTTATCGATTGAGTCTTAATTCTATTAGTATATGCATTATTGTCAATGTAAAAGGACGTGAGCTCGAGTGTGCTAAAGCACAATATCCTCCTCTTTATGGGTTAAGAAGGGTATGGATAATTTTAAGCATTGTATCAAAAAAATAAATATGATCAAAACATATAATAAAATTATTTAAAAAAAGACACAAAATATTAAAAATATAATCAGAACTTATAATGGATCCACTACCATTGCAGCTTAATAACAAAAATATATTGTTTTATTTAAATTTAATTACAAATATTAAATTAATATCAATATATAAATGTTTTATTATTTTCAATCACAAAATGGGCTACGACACCAATCTAGGCTCAGCTCGATTTTAGTTAGGTGCCAAAGGCCTCTAGTTTTTATTCGTCAACCATAAAGATAGTGTTCTATTCGTGCAACAAATAAAGGGGGGTTGGCAGCCCATCTCAACTAAGGACATGGACTATATTCCACGGATTTTATTTAAGAAAATCAATATTTTTAAGATCTAATAGATGGTTAAATCTATTAAATTATCAATTTTTGATTAGATCAGTTCAATTAAATAAATTATTAAAAATAAAAAAAATCGGTTCAATTTATTTTTTATAATTGATTGTCAAACATTTAACAATATTGAGCCAACAAGTTTTTAATAGATTAAATGCTTAAATAAGAGTTTTTCACACACCTCAACTCAATTTGTAGTAAAAATAGATGAATACCGACATATTTATAATAAAACATATAACAACAGAACCATATGTTGCTCGAAAAGAAAATAAAATAGTAATATCATAATGAAACTTGATATACAACATTTAAGAAGTCTTTATTTGAACACATTAAAAAATGTTTGACCTATTGTTCACCTTTTGAGAATGAATTATGGGGCATACTGTATGGGCTCTTTGTTCTGCTTAATAAAAAATATAGACGAGCGACAATCCAGATCGATAATTTTGATGTGGTCCAGATTTAACCGATATTAGTTTGAAGGATTCAGGTATCACTATGTTTGGGAGGTTTCATTGAATTATGAGATCCAAAGGGCAATGGAAAATCAGATATATGCTTAGAGAATACAACATAGTCGCGGATTAGTTCGCCAGACTTAACCTAACGTGAAAGTCGAGCTTACAAATTTTTATGTGGCTCCAAATGAAATCCTTGAGGTCTTACAACATAATAAAGCGTGTGGTGCTTATAAACATTTGAGTTGATGTAATTTGATTTTTCTTTGTCACAAAAAAAATGACATTTTTTTAGCAATCTTACCTTCATATAATAATTTTAAAAAATGTAACCTTTATATTAGCAACTCTTAAAATTTTGGGCACAATTTGAAGAATTAACTTCTTTATCATCAACAAATAATGAGTTAGGGGTTTCGATCTTCTTGAAATAGAAAAATTTTAATAAATAATAAGTTTTTTAAAATTTAAAATTATTAAGGTAAAATTATAATTTGACCTCCTTAAAAATGATAAAAATTTGATTTAATCTTTTAAATATTATAAAAATATAAACTATTAAAATAATTAAATTACATTTTTATTATAATAAAATTACAAGTTTAATTTCCACCAAAAATACTTCTAACTTCACCCCAATAATTTTATGTTTGAATTTTCGTAAAAAAAACAAAAACAAATTCTAACAGAACAACACAAAAGCAATAAATTATTAAATTAAAAGGGCAGAAGCAAGTGGGTGGCGAGGAAAATGCAAGGCCAGTGAGACATCAATGTCTGTTCTTATAATAAAATATATGGAGAAATGAGAATGATAATGGGCTGCCTTTTTGTTGACCATCGAATATCGATGCAATCATTTATGACTTTATACATTCAACAACCATTTCATATAAATTCCGTGATTTGTACTTTAAATTTCAAATTTTATATATTTATTTCAATTTTAACATATGTGAATCTCATTCATTTATTCTATAATTTTGTGTCATACCATTTTAACATTTTAATTATTTTACATAAATATTATTTTTATCATATAATTGTATTGTATTTAAAACAACTTAAATAAAAGGTGTTACGATTATTTTATTGAAATAATTTAATTATCTTAAAAGTTTAGTTTTATTTGATTTCTTTTTTTTTCATTTTCATATAAAATAAAAAATATAAATTTGATTGAAATTTTTAAAAATGATTTTTGAAAATAAAAATGTGGAAATTAGAAAAAATAAATAAAATGTTCATTTTATTGTTTTCATCGAAAATGATTTGTAGATGTAAAAATTATGAAAATAAAAGTTTTAACTTTAAATAAGTTGGTTATGGTTCAAACTCATATAAATATAATAATATTTTTTAAACAAATTTTCAAATTAAATTTGGTATTTAAATGTAATTTTTTTATTTTTCCAAATACATTTTGTATTTTATTTTCATTATTGAAATCAAAATTATATTTATAGAAAATAAAAAATTGCATAACGGAGTTTAATATTTTATATAAATAACATGGTATCGTAGAAATTTTTTTCCTTGATAATCAATGGATAGAATTCTTTTTATGATTTTTTTCCACATATAATTTCAAGATGTTTGTTGTTCCCAAAATTTTAATTTTTTAATAACTTAATTAAAAATACATTACATTATAAAAAATATTAAATATAAATGAGTGTATGATAATATTTTATTTTTTTAAAAAGTTAATAATATAATACTATTAATTTTTATCCCATGCAATGTATGAGTTGTTCGTATATTTTATAAAATTGTTATTATTTAAATAACGATATATTAATTAAAATTGGGTTGGGATTATTTTTTATGTTTATTTTATATTATTTGTGAGAAAAATAAAAATATATTCAGACTATGTTAGATATTTTTATTTGGGTTGAGAATGTTATTTATCTTAGAGGTCTCGAATTCGAATATTTATGTGTGCAAGGTGTATGTACATTATTAAAAAATTAAAAAAATATAAATAAATATTATAATACAATTACACCAATATATTAAAAAAAAGATAATGGGGTGCTTTTTTCTTTCGGTTCAAAACGTGCTGCCTTTTTGTTCCATCATATAGCGCTGCAATCATTTCTCCCTCCTATATTCTACACCCACTTCATCCAATTTTTTTATATATTCTATTCTATATTTTATTTTATTGATCCGATATTTGATTTTTAATTTATGTTAAATTTAATATATATATATAATTTATATAAATAAAATAAAAACAATTATTAAATTATTAAAATATTAATAAATATATATATATATGTGCAATCCTCCCCATATTGTATTTAATATTCAATGCATTATATTTACATATTATATAATTATATAAATTTAAAAACTGTTTTAGAAAATTTTAATAAAACCTCTCTATTTTTTAATTCTTATTATACCTTTTAATTTTTTAAAAAATTAACTAAGCTCACATAAAATATTTAAAGTTTCTCATTAATATTAGAAAGTTTTAAAACTTTTAATTAGATCTTATTTTTTTAAAAAAAATCATTAAGCTTTAAATTTTTTTTAGCAAAATAGTTTTTTTTTAATTTCATATTTTTTATTGTTAAATGGTGATAACATTTTATGTAATTATTTGATATAAATGACTTAAAAATAAATCATGATTAAGATAAAAGATGATTTATATAATTTTATTTAACTTATTATACTTTCGTCATAACATCCTTCGTTAGATTATCCAACGACAATAAAAACACAATGAAACTTGAACTTATTACTCTACCGCACCTCTAAACTAGCATGTTGAATGCTGGTAAACCCATTTACCCAAATCATCTTCATCATTTTAAGCCTATTTCCTTCTCACAATTGAACTTGGTAACCCATGTTTCCAATTATTTAAGTGAATTTGGTATCATCATTTCCGTCCCAATTTTTTTTGGTGAATTATAAAAATAAGGTAAAGCCCGAATAAGAAACATGATTAATGCGATTCTAACTCAAATCACACTTGACGCAGTGAATACCTTTAACCATCAAGCTATCACATGAGATTTTTCTGCGACACTAACGCAATTAAAACCAATTTCTTTAAAAGCATTGAAGACATGGGTGATCTTACCAGCTGGGAGGAGGTGGAAATGATGTTCAAGTGAGAGAAGAAAATGGGTTTTGAATTCAAGGAATAAATGAATAAATGGGTAATAATTTAATAAATTATATAAAATTATTTTTATCCTAATCATCACCTATATCCACGTCATTTTCATCAAATATATATGAAAATGACCCATAATTATAGAATAAAAAAGACGAAATATTTTGATAGAGTTAAAATTTTGTCTAATACTAAAATTTTAAAATTCAAACATATAATTAAAAATGGTGGTTCTCCAATTTAAATACACAAAATCTAAAGCATCCGATACTTAAATTAAATATAATAGCAAAATATAATTTGAGGTACGGTATAGGGAAAGTTATGGTAACTACCCATTGGATCAGCATTGCAAGTGCGTCCAACAATTTGAAGCAATGTTTTGTCCTTCTTCCACCTTCCCATGCGGAAATCTGTGGCCCATTGAACGCAGAACGCTGCCCCCCACCCTCTTTTTCTCTCTTCTCTCTCATGTTCGTTTTTAAGATTTTTTTATATAATATTACAAAATTTAAAATTTATCATAAGTTATGTATGGTTTGAAAATTTAGAATTTAGTCCTGTTTTTAAGAATTCAAGTGAATAAAAAAAATCAATAACTCTACTATAATGTTTTCTAATAATATCTTTTACGTAGTATTTTAAAATTATTTTCACTATTTTAAATATAAAAAATTAAATTAATTAGAAAGATAAAAAATAATTTTAAATTAAATAAAAATAAAATTTAATTCATGTAATCCTAATTTATTAATTTATATTTTAAAAATCGTCCAAATACCATAATGTATATCGGTTTTCGATAATTTGATTTTAATCTCGGGTCTAAGAATAATATCATGAAATTGAAAAGACAAATCCATTGAAGTTTGGAGCAATTAAGAAGATAATTTTATCTAAATTTAAAATGGATAAATATTAAATTTATAAATAAATTTTGGTTTAATGTATAATTTGATACATAAATTTTGATTTTGTGCCGTTATACACATGAAATTTGAATTTTGATTTATATGTATGTGTGAAACTTTGACTCTCATTCAACTATACACATTTAAAGAAATGAATACATAAATTTATTTTCGTATTGGATTAATATAATTGTTTGCGTATGCAATACATGAATGTAAAATGAAGTTAATTTAACAATGTTATTAGTGGTTTGTGAAAATTGAATCAAATTAAAATTTCATGTATAAAAACACAAAAAATTAAAATTCATATATGACATTACATATTGAATCAAAATTTACTAACAAATTTGATATTAATCTATTTTTAAATTATTCGATTTTATACAAATTCATTCAAATCCGATATAAATCAAATAGCGTTACTTGTGGTCATTTTAACACACAACTATATGTATATATTAAGGTTTAAAATTTTTTTAAAGTTGGTTAGATATTATTTGGTTGAAAAAATTTGAAAAAGGAAATTGAAACACGAAGCTAAAGTTTTTTAATTATGGAAGAATATAACATCATAACGGTTTTCAAATGTTAAAATTCAAGATTGAGATGTTAAAGAATGAGACCAGAATTTAGGGTTTTGAGGTAATTAAACAAAGGGTAAGGAGTTTTGATGGAGGAGTATAGGCGAAATAAATCATGGTGACGATGTCTCATTTAACTTATTCAAGATTTTGTCGGAGAATCTCTAATTAGGGTAATCTCATTTGTGTTCCAGTGACGGGAATACAATTCGGTAAAATGAATATCCCCACAAAATAAACCTCAAGATTTCTTTTTAAATTCATATACATCTTGATATTTATAGCCTTTAAAATATTTTAATATTAAAAAAACTTAATTTAAAAAGTATTTTGAAACCACGACATCTTTTATAAAAAGCAATATGTTATCTTAAAAATAAACTATATAGATTACCTTTCGATTATCAAAAATTTTCATTTTAAGTATTTAAAATATTAAATTTATAATTTAAACACTCACATCACATAATTTATTTTATATGTTAAAAAAATGTAATGTTAAAATTTCGTTAGAATTTTAACGAGAATAATTAAAATAAACAAATTATATAATGTGCGAGTTTAAATTACAAATTTTTTATTTTGAATTCCTAAAATAATTTTTTATATAATTAAGTGGTTATATATATAATTTATCCTAAAAAAAATGAGGATTTGCGATTCAAAAATAATTCAGTTGTTTAAGAAAATAATAAAAATAATAAAAGAGAGCATGCATGCATGAGAGCCTTATAAAATATGCAATCACCGAGAAAGAAAGATTGATTGATTGATTGACATTTAATATTCGATATGTGTCTCATAATCCAACTCTTCATCAGATTCCATTTTGGCTCCACCTTTGACTCTCCTTTAAAACAATCATCAACCATCCATTTCCATTCTATTCAAATCTGGCGGTCAATACCAATGATCTCACATCACATGATTTTCAGTTCGCCAACACCCTATCCACCCTCCTTCCTTCACTCACCCTCTTTCTCTCTATGAATACTCACCCCCCCTATCCCTTTCTTTTTCTCTCTCTGAAACTTTCCTCTCTCAAATTCTCAAACCCAGATTTGTCTCTCTCTCTCTCTCTCTCTCTCTCTCCAATCAATTAATTCCTCCATTGGAGGAGCTTAGGTTTGTCTGAAACAACCCAGATCTCTTTTTTGTTTGTTTGCTTGTTTGCTTCGTTAGATTAGATCTCATGTTTTTTATGTTCTTTTTTTATTTGGACAGGGTTTGTTGGTGTTCTGATCTTTGCTTTGTCTGAAAAATAAAAAGAATTATAAACGAACACCAACGCCATGGGAAGATTTGAAGAGAGAGGATTCGATTCAGTGGTTTGCCCTAAGCCTATCAGAACCTTTAGATGGTCTTCCAAGTATGTCGCTGTTTTCAATCTTCTAATTCATTTCTGTTTTTATTTATCTTTTTTTGTATCATGGTTCTTATTTTATTTTTGATTTGGGAAAATTCCAGCAGCTGTTATCAGACCGAGATGGCTGATTCAAAAGCTGGTGCAGAGCTTCTTGATATTATCCTCTCCGAGGTAAATTCAATTTTTTTTTAAAAATATATATTTCTGTGCTTTACTTTCTCTTTTTGTTTCTTTGATGACTCCGGTCTGGGTACTAACTCTTGATTTTCATGTAAATTTTCTAGATTTTCTTTCTGATTTTGTACAAATAGATGTGAGCTAAAGGGGTTTCGTTTTAACTGAATTTCAGGGAGGGTATGGAGCCGAGAATCCCACCAACCATATGGCTTCATCACCACCGTATTTCTGTGGATCACCGCCGAGCAGGGCGTCAAATCCAGTAATCCAAGATGCCCGATTCAACGACGAGCAGCCGGTGCTCCCTCCACTAACAGCCCCAGCACCCTCCTCAAGGGGAGGATGCGTGAGGGTGAAATTCGGGCAGATGCCAGCTGCTGTACGAATCGAGGGATTTGATTGCCTCTCCAGAGATGGCCGCCATCGCAGCATCTCCGCCGTGGCTTAAAAAAAAAACCAAACGGAAGAAAATTTTGATATGAGAGGAGAGAGGGAGATGATAAAATTAAGTTACAACTTTTAATAGTGTGGGTAGTGTTGGATTTGTAAATAGAAGATTAAAATGAAATGATGGGTGTTAAATTGTTGGGTCTTTGATGATTTTGGGATGGGATTTTCCTTGCATAAAAAAACCAGAGGGGAGCAAAAACCAAAAAGAAAAAAGGTTTATTGCCCCCACTCTTGTTAGGGTTCCTTTTCTTTTTGCTTTCTTTAATTATTATTTACTGTATTTGGTGAGAGGAGCGGATGGATGGGAGAGACATTTTTGTAATATATTGTGTTTGATCAATCACACTCTCATCCTTCCTCCTTCGCATGTAATTGTAATTTGAAGGAAATGGAGGTTTTCATTTTTCTTTTCCCTTAAATTATTAAAACCTATGGCCGGTGCTTATCCCCAATCATTCAATTTATGGCAATGAATAAGAAATGGGGGTATGGGCAGGCTCTAGCGTTGGGTGACGAATGACGATAAGATCAAAAAGGGAAGTGGGGAGGAAGCGAAAATAAAAAGATGAGCATCGTGATTAATACAATTTAATTTTTTTTTATATTTAAAACAATAAATATCTTAATTATTAAATTGAAAAAAAATATGTTTTACCAATATTTGGTTACTAATGCTTAATGCGATAGGGCGTCTAAATCAGAAAATGGTGGCACCACCATCTGCTTATATCTTTATCCTATTCTACCTCTACCTTACGCTTTCATCCTTCTCTTCCTTTACATATTTAATTTATGTTTTTTGAAGTGACATTTATTTATATATTTATTTGTCTTGTCTATATTACATTTAGGGATGCTCACCACCTTTTCTATTTGTCTCCACTTCAATTCCATTTTTTTTAAAATTTTATATATTTATATTATTTAATATCTATGAATTGGCATTGATTTTGAATTGATTTTTTTACGTAATCAAAAAATAAAAATGTTATTTCTATTTTATATAAGTATCTTTTAATATAATATTAAGAGCAAAGATAGAGATCATATTGTTTGAACTCATGTCAATTTAATCATCGTTTTATTCAAGTTAAAATATGATATTAAAAATATTAATTAAGTTAATTTAATAAATTAATTTGATATCAATTTATCATTAGATCTTTAAATATTTATAAACAATTTCTATCTGATTCTTGATCAATAACTGAATCAGTACATTTAATCTATTTAAAATATTATAAATTTATAAATTCTAATAGTTTATATTGTGTTGACATTAATTTATACTGTATTAATGTATAATTAGTGTCACCTACAACTTTACAGACAATTTTAATAGCTAGGCCGGCTAAAGCTTTTTAGCCTCTTCAATACTGAATTTTGTACCATACTTGAATTTTGAAAATATAACAACAAATTTAACAAAAAAAAAAATTAATTAAATTAACAATTAAATTTAAATTCTAAAATTTGAAAAATAGTGAAATAAAATTTTTAAAATTAAAAATGTAGGGATTAAATTTTAAATTAACGAAAAAAACAAAACTTGTGGCATATTTTAATATTTTATTTTACATGTTTTAAATAAATGAGTTTTAATAAAAAAAATTTAAATTTGAACTATTGTTTAAAATTTATTATTATACAAAATTTAAAAATATGTTTTAAAAACTAAAATAATTATATTATCTTAATTTATTTATTAATTTTATCTTACATGTTTTAAATAATATTGACTTTTAATAAAACTTTTTTTAAATTTGACTTATTATTATTTAAATTTTATTATTATACAAATTTTTTAAAAAAAATAAGTAGAATTTAAATATTATTTTATGAAATTTAATTATTTAAAATGATTGAAATCAAAATTTTAGAATTTAAAAGAAAAATTAGCAATAACATTTTACTTAAAACAAAGAAAGAATTCTCATTATTGATCCGACGATCAAGGGATGTTCACCTATAGAACCCATTCGAATTGGAGTTTTTGGAGGAACGAGTGTTTTCATGATTGGTTTGATGGTTAAGAGATGTTCACTTATAAAATTTATTCAGATTTGAGCTTTTGAAAGAGCAAGTGGTAAATTTTTATTTAGACAGTTTCTTTTAAATGTTGAGTGTGTACAATATGAATATATCTCTACCATATCAATCCTCTAATTTCCGAAAAAATATATTATATTTTGATAAAATAAATAATTAAAATGATTTTTTTTTTTATAAAATTGACAACAAAGTTACTTTTCTTTAGTTATTGTGATTTCTGTGGTTGGATAAAATGAAATCTTTGTGGGGACACTTCCCACTTGCCTGCCGGATTTTGCCTGCCTAATACAAGGCATCAACTTGTTACATGTCTTCTTTTTTTTTATTTTTTTATTCTTTCTTTTTCAGTTCATTAAAATGAATTTTTATTATACTCTTTTTTTCTTTTCATTCTATCCAAAAAATCACTTATATTAGTTTTACAATTTCATAAATTTTAAATTATTTAATTCAATCCTACCATCATATTTTATATTTTATTTATTCAAATTTTACATGTCATCAATTAAAAATGTAGCACTTTGCTTAATGTAAAAATCATAAAAAATATTAAATTATTCAAGATAAAAATTAAATTATTTAGTCATTGTAGTTAAATGAAATTCGAATAATTAAATAAGTTTACAAATAAATTTTTTTTTTGTGATTACATAGTAATATTTGTTCATACTTTCTTAACCCTTTGACAAGACACACACACCTTACACACACAGGCGCTCGAACCCAGAACATCTAAGATGAACAACATCTTCTTTTTCATTGAAGCCACTTATTGAGTTTAGTTTACAAATAAATTTTAATACAATAAAATCATCATAATTTTAATGAAACTAAAATTAAATTGTAAAATTATTTAATTTAAAATAATTGATTAATAGATTTAATTAAGAATTAATATGAATGTATATTTAATTATTTAGTTAATTAAATATGATTTTAATTATTATTTAAAGCCAGGAGAGTATAGCTCAAAAAATTGAACCTAGCATGGGCGAGCATTATCGGCCCAGTTAGGGCAACGGGTGGCAGCATATATTGGTTTACCATCCGCCACCACACTATCCCTTTTCCCTTCAAATCTGCCTCTCACCCGCCCACTACATGAGTTTCATGTGGGCTTATACATCATTAAATTGGGCCCACTTAATCTCAATATTCATAGGTTCTATTGCTTCCACCAAATCATTTTCGCCCAACCCCACATCACACGGCTTCTCAACCAATATGTATTCTTCTTTACTCCTTAATTAATCCACCTCAAATTTTTTTAACATTTACAAACTACTCTGTTCGAACCCTGGACCTACAAATTGTTGCAATAGCAATGATATATCAATTGAGTTTAACCTTAATCTGTATCTGCGTAAAATGCTAAATTGATTTCGCTACCTGTCATTCCATAATGTCCCAGAAATATGCTTCAAACATTTCTTCTTAGAACTGCCTCTAATTTTATTTTCCCATACCAATGCGTTGTTATAGAGTTTTGGAAAAGATGAATGCTTGGCTGCAACTTTTTGATAGACAACTCCAGAAGTAAAAGATAATAAACCTCAAGTCTAGGATTGAAGTTCAACACCTAGGTTAACTGCCATGGGAAGTGCCTTAGATCAACAACATCGAAATAGCCAGCATTAAGTTCATTGCGACCAACATAGCAATGAACAAAGAGAGCATCGACTTCTAAATGATTCATCTCAAGGTGTTGACAACGTAGAATGTTACTCAGGTTGTCGCACAATCTTGTAGGTGGATGCATCAGAGGTATTTGAAGCAGCTAAGCCAAAGAGTTTCAGAAGCAGCTGCAAGACCACGGTACTAAGCTTTGGTTGATCATAGAACAATAACTTGTTTTTTAAATGCCCAATTGATGAGAGTGAGAACAGAAACAGAATATAACCAATTGCGGACATACAACCCGTCACGCCCCAAAATATAAGGGGTTAACCAATAATTGACCTACCTAATGTAATTTTGATGGATTGTGGTTGAATTTATTAATGGTAAGAGTAAGCAATGCATGGCCTTGTGAATGTCAAATATTGTAGTTTGCCAAACACTCCTCTAAATTCTGTTGCAATGGTGGGACCTACTTTCATCATATAACACCAAAGCCTCTGAGGAACTCACAGGGTTTAAACACCTTTACTCTTCTGCAGATTTGTCTTGCAAATAAGATTGTTAGTTTTTATTTATCAAGCTTTAGATATAACCCCACATTTTACATCAACTTTTCATAGTATTTCTTAAGTCGTTTATATTTGAAAAACAAATTAAATTCTTAGAAAAATATTTTCAAGAGATAAATTTGTATGAATTGATTTTACTCATATACTATGTTTCTTTTTAATATATTGGTCTGATTACATGGTAATATCTACTCATACTTTCTTAACCCTTTAACAGGGCATCTTGCACACACAGATGCTCGAATCCGGTCATATATTATGTTTTTGAGTTAATCAAAGAACTTTATAAACAGAATTTTATGTGTTAGCCTGATGATCAAGGGTGTTCATTATCTCAGTACGACCTGAGTTCGAGTCACGCTAGTCGCGTTATTGTTAGAGCTTTGTCTTCCCCTTATAATTCATCAAAAAAAAAACTTTATAAACACGAGTCAAAAGTACACTTATGAGAAAAGATGGATCAATCCCCTACATAATAAAGAGCTTCACCTAAGTTATCATGCAAATTGGGTTTAGAAACTGATATTTTTAAAAACATCAACATCCTTTCACGTGACATATCACGTGTCATTTTCTGATAATTACGTTAATCATGTTAATGTTGTTAATGGAACGATCGGTTAATCAACTTTTTCTGTTAACATAAGAGGCTAATTAATTTTTTTATTATTAAAGATTAAATTAAGTGCACTTTTTTCATATAAGCTTAATTGATTTTTTATTACACTGGAAATTTTAATTTTTATACTTTAAATTTTATTTTATTTTAGTGTGTGGACGAAGAAATGCTTCCTATTTTGTTAGGGACAAGGACGGTCACTCAATGCAAACATCTCTTAATATTATTAGTGTAAACTGCACGGTTAATCATTCCATTTTTATAAATTTTTATTTTGAACATAAAAAATAAACACTTTGCAACTTAGGTACTGTTTTTCATACGTTTATCATTTTAATTATGGTGGTTTCATGCTTTTATTATTTTAGTTGATCATCGTTAATTTTTCATTAAATATATTCATTATAGTTTTCAACCTATAATTCAATTCCATGTAAAATACTTCAAGTTTTTCATAAGCTTTTCAAAATTGGATTGATGGTCGAATTGGTCAAGCTGTCGACTAGTTAATCTGACCTGTCCGAACGATTCGATTAAATAAATCATCAAATAAAAATATTAAAAACCAGTTCAATATTTTTTTAGCTCGGTTAAATTAGTTTGTATTGGTTCTCGATTCAATCAGTCTAAAAGCTTTGTCCAGACCGATTCTCAAACGTTTTCTAATCCAATTACCTAACCAGTCGATCCGGTTCAATTTAGACAATCGTGGTTTTTCCCTCTAAAACCTCAAGTATTATCCTTTGGCTAAAGAAAACTAAATTAGTTCTAAAAAATTAAAAAGGTAAAATGGTTTTATGTAAACCCCAGATAATTTCTTATAAAATCCTATGACTTTTCCTTTTATTGAAAATAAAATTAATTCTAAAAAAATAAGTGATAAAGATAAATTAGTTTTTCTAGTAAAAATTAAATTATTTTTTCCTATAAAAGCCCAAGTAATTCCATGTGAAACTCTAGGTTTTTCCCTTCCCTTCTATTCAGAAAAAAGCTAAAATTAATTCTAAAAAGATAAAATGATTTTTTTAACCCAAATTTCTCCTGTAAAATCTCAAATTTTTCTTTACTGAAAAAGATAAAAGTAATTCTTTAAAAAATTAAAAAAATTAAATGAGTGACCAAAATGAAAATTTATTAAAATTAAATGGCTAAAATAAATTTTTTTAATGTCAAATTAACGTCGAGCAACTAAAATGATAAAAAAATATAATTACAATGAACTAAAATAATAAAAGTATATAACAACAATACTTAAATTTAAAAAAATTTATTTGTAATATTCAAAATGAAAAATTAAGAAAATTAAAGTGATCAATTAATGTAGTTTACCTCCTTGTTATTGTTATTATTATTATTTGTGGATGTGATTTCTCTGAAGTGAAGCAAAATCGAAAAAAAGAGAGTTATTATATGAAGTTTTGGGAAGTCTTCTAAATTGCTTTATCACGAGGTTTCCATTTTTGGGGACAATCATTGATTTATTTCACTTTTTAATTTTATAAATATTATGAATATTATGGATGTTCAACCTTTCATCTCTCTTGATTTTTAACCTTCCATCTTCCTTAACCTTTCATGACCTTTAACCTTCTATCTTCCTTAACTTTTCATATTCTTGTAACTATTTTTTACTATTTATGTATTAGAATATAAAGAGTTCAATCTTCCTATATATATAGTGGAGTATGCTACTTGTAAAAGGTATGAAATATATAAAATACAATACAAATTCTCTCTTTATTCTCATCTATTATTCTTGTGTTCTTTATATCATTATTATTATTTTGTAACACGTTATCAGCACGAACGCTTACATTAATCCAAGAGTCTTGCATTTTTCGTTAGTTTGGATCAAGGTATGTGATATATTTTATTATGATGTTCATCATTATTGCTCTTATGTTTATAATTTGTTCATTTTATCATGATGCTCATCATTATTGTTCTTATGATTTTACAAAGGTTTCACTAATCCTATAATTTGCTAAAACTTCTAACATAGCCAAATTATTTGTAATTTATTTTATGATTAAATTGTTATAATTATTTGTGTATTTTTCTGTTATTTTATGCTTGCAATTTTTGTTAAGAGATTACTTATGTTTACTTGAAAGTTTGTTAAAGGACTATTTATATTTATATTAAATTTATATTGTAGTTATATCATCAACGTCGAATCTTGCAAAACTTGAATTTGTGGCTCTTGATATTACTGGAAAGAATTATATATCCTCGATTTTAGATGTTGAAATACATTTAGATGCAAAAGGTCTTGGTGAAACTATTACTGAAGGAAATGAAGCATCTAGTCAGGATAAGGCTAAAGCTATGATATTTCTTCGCCATCACCTCTACGAGGGACTAAAAACTGAATATTTGACTGTTAAAGATCCACTTGTCCTTTGGAATAGTCTAAAAGAAAGATATGACCACCAGAAAACCGTAATACTTCCTAAAGCTCGTTATGACTGATTGCATTTGAGATTGCAAGATTTTAAATCTGTGAGTGAATATAACTCGGCTATGTTTCGAATCACTTCTCAATTGAAATTATGTGAAGAGAACATAATTGATGAAGATATGTTAGAAAAAACATACTCCACATTTCATGCAAATAATGTTGTTCTGCAAACACAATATCGAGAAAAAGGTTTTAAGAAATATTTTGAATTAATATCTTGTGTTCTTGTGACTGAGCAAAATAATGAATTGTTAATGAAAAATCATGAGTGACGTCCAACCGGTTCTACTCCATTGCCTGAAGTGAATGTGACATTATATAATAGAAAGGTTAAAGGCCAAACTAGTAATCGTGGTCGTGGCAATGGTCGTGGTCGCGATCGAGGACGTGGACGTGAACGAGGTGGTCATTTCAGAAATACCCACCAGAAGTGGGATCATAAGGATGGAAAGAATGATAAAAATACAACTGGGAAAGTGAAAAGTTTGTGTTATCGTTGTGGAGGTAAAAACTGTTGGTCTCGTACCTGTCGTACACCAAAGCATCTTGTAGAACTATATCAACAATCATTGAAGGATAAAGAGAAGAAAATAGAAACAAATTTTGTTTATGAAGATGGCAAAGATGATTATGGCTCAGTTGGTACAACTCATTTGAAAGCTGCTGATTTATTCACCACCCCTGAAGGGAATAATTGATATTGATCTTTTAATTTTATTATTATAGTTTTAAAGAATAATTTTAAGCAATATGGTTATTATATTATGTTTTAAATAATTTATAAATATTTTAAATATTTTGAAAATTTATGTGACATTTATTTGTTTTTCTTTGAAGAATATGAATACCTCTCAAATTCAATTAGCGATAAATGGTGAAGACTTATGCTTAGCAGATAATGCAACTACTCATACTATACTTAAGAATAAGAAATATTTTTCTCATTTGACAACGCAAAAAGCTAGTGTGAGTATTATATCTGGTAGTACCAAAATCATACAAGGCTCCAAAAGAGCAAATATATTGTTGCCTAGAGGAACAAAGTTAAAGAAATTTGTTGAGTTTTAAAGATATTCGCTATAATGGATATCATATTGAGACAATAAGTGAAGGGAGTAATGAATATCTCCAAATTACGAGTATAATTCAAGGAAATAAAATCATTTTGGAGAAATTGTCTGCATTCTCCTCTGGTTTGTACTACACAAGAATTAGTAAAATTGAAACACATGCTATAATAAATCAGAAGTTTATTGATGATTTTGTCATTTGGCATGACCGGTTAGGCCATCCTGGTTCAATTATAATGTGAAAAATTATTGACAATTCATGTGGACATTTATTGAAGAGCCAACAGATTCTTCAAGCTAATAATTTTTCATGTGATGCTTGCTCTCAATGTAAATTAATCATTCGGCCATCACCAGCCAAGATAAATTATGAATCTACCTCTTTTCTATATCGGATACAAGGTGATAAATGTGGACAAATACACCCTTCATGTGAACCATTTAGATATTTTATTGTTTTACTTGATGCTTCAACTAGATGGTCACATGTATCCTTGTTATCAACTCGAAACATGGCATTTGCTAGGTTACTTGCTCAGTTGATCAAATTACGAGCACTTTTTCCAGATTTCCCTATCAAGACAATTCGTCTTGACAATGCTGGTGAATTTACTTCCCAAGCTTTTACTGATTTTTGTATGTCTATTGGAATAAGTGTTGAACATCTTGTAGCACATGTTCATACACAAAACGGTCTTGCTGAATCATTCATCAAACGTCTTCAATTGATTGCAAGGCCATTACTTATGAAGTCCAAACTTCCAATTTTTACTTGGGGACATGCCATACTACATGCAGCGTCACTAATTCGAGTCAGGCCAACAAGTTATCATAAGTTCTCCTTGTTACAAATGGTTTTTGGTCAGGAACCAAATATTTCCCATCTAAGAATTTTTGGATGTGCTGTATATGTTTCGATTGCTCCACCACAGCGCTCTAAGATGGGTCCTCAAAGGAGGTTAGGAACATATGTTGGATATGAATATCCATCAATAATTAAATATCTTGAGCCATCAACGGGGAATTTATTTACGGCTCGATTTGCTGATTGTCATTTTAATAAGTCAGTTTTCCCAATGTTAGGGAGAGAAAATAAACAGCTGAAAAAAGAAATAGATTGGAATGAATTATCCTTATCACATGTTGATCCTCATACGTAACAATGTGAATTAGAAGTTCAGAGGATAATTCATTTACAAAGTTTAGCAAATCAATTGCCAGACGCATTTACTGGTCCAAAAAGAGTGACAAAGTCACATATACTAGCTGTAAATGCTCCAATCAAAATTGATGTCCCTGAAGGACAAACTCTAGTTGCTAGTGAGTCTAAAGCACGTTTAAAGCGTGGTAGACCAATCGGTTCCAAAGATAAAAATCCTCGAAAAAGAAAAGGAGCAAAAATAGATGGTCAGATCGAGGAAGAAATGACTTTAAAAGGATCTCTAGAAGAGATTTTAGACATGACTACAGTCCAAGAAAAATCCCAAGTACCTGATAATGATGAGATATCAACAAATTATGTCATGTCAAGAATTAAGTGGAATCGAAATCAAATCGACGTCGATGACATATTTGCATGCAATGTAGCAGTAGATATTTTGAATGACAATATAGATCATGAACCAATGTCAATTGATGAATGTAGACAAAGAGACGATTGGCCAAAATGGAAAGAAACAATTGAGACTGAATTAAAATCTCTTGCAAAGAGAGATGTATTCGGACATGTTCTTCGTACACCCGAAGGTGTAAAACCTGTGGGATATAAATGGGTTTTTGTGAGAAAGAGAAATGAAATGGGAGAAATTGTGAGATATAAAGCACGTCTAATTGCACAAGAATTTTCACAAAGACCTGGTATTGATTATGAAGAGGCATATTCTCTTGTGGTGGATGCAACTACTTTTCGATTCTTGATTAGTCTGGCAATAAGAGAAAGGCTTGATTTACGCCTAATGGATATAGTTACAGCCTATTTATATGGCCCACTTGATAATAACATTTACATGAAACTCTCAGAATGTTTTAATCTGTCAGAAGCAGTTAATTCAGGTTCTCGAGAACATTACTCAATCAAATTAAACAAATCCCTTTATGGATTGAAACAATCTGGGCGCATATGGTATAATCGCCTTAATGAAGGCTATAAGAATGACTCAATTTCCCCATGCATTTTTATAAAGAAATTTGGATCAGGATTTGTTATAATTGTTGTGTATGTTGATGATCTAAATATTATTGGGACTTCTGAAGAGATTTTAGTGACAATTGAGTGCTTAAAGAAAGAATTTGAAATGAAAGACCTTCGAAAGACAAGATTTTGTCTAGGGTTACAAATTAAGCACCAAAAGAATAGAATCTTTGTGCATCAAACAACATATATAGAAAAAGTGCTAAGAAGATTTTACATGCATAACGCACATCCGTTGAGCACCCCAATGGTCGTTAGGTCACTTGATGTAAATAAACACCATTTTCGTCATCGAGAAAATGATGAAAATTTTCTTGGTCCTGAAGTACCATATTTGAGTGCTATTGGTGCATTGATGTATCTTGCTAGTCATGCATGACCTGATATATCATTCGCTGTCAACTAATTAGCAAGATTTAGCTCTTGTCCAACCCGAAGACATTGGAATGGAGTTAAGCATGTTTTTCGTTATCTTCAAGGTACAAGAGATATGAGTTTATTTTTTCCTAACCTACCCAAAACAGAATTAGTTGGTTTTGCAGATGTAGGGTACGTATCTGATCCTCACAATGCTCGATCACAAACTGATTATGTTTTTACATATGGTGGTACTGCAATTTCTCGGCGCTCTATGAAACAAACAATTGCGGCTACTTCTTCTAATCATGCTGAGATTTTGGCAATCCATGAGGCTAGTCGTGAATGTGTATGGCTAAGGTCTGTAATTCATCACATACGAAAAGGTTGCAGTTTATGCTCTGAAAAAGAAGTTCCAACAGTTTTATATGAAGATAATACAGCTTGCATTGCACAATTTAAGGAAGGATATATTAAAGGTGATAGAACAAAACATATATCACCAAAAATTTTCTTCACTCATGATATACAAAAGAATGGAGATATCAATGTTCAACAGATTCGATCCAGTGAGAGTATGCTACTTGTAAAAGGTATGAAATATATATAGTGGAGTATGCTACTTGTAAAATGTATGAAATATATAGAATACAATACAAATTCTCTCCTTATTCTCATCTATTATTCTTGTGTTCTTTATATCATTATTATTATTTTATAACAATAAAAGTATATTTTCGTTCTTTATTTTATTTTTCGCTTTTGTTAGTTATTAATTTTAATTTTACTAATGTTGCATATACGTAAATTTTCACTTGAATGAAAGGTCAGCATTTAATTAATTTTTTAAAAAATTTAAAAAATAAAAAGATATAAAAAGTATTTTAAAATACTAAAAATCATTAAATTTATTTTAATATTTTTAAAAATTAGTTAAATGTTGACGTGTTATTTAAGTGGTAATCCACGTGTTCGTCACTTTAACAAATGCTAACTTTTACACAAGGGTGAACCCAGAAAATTTTTGAGGAGGGGCAGAAATTAAAATTGTATATTTTTATGATAGTAAAAGTGTAGTTTTACCATTTTAATAGCTCATATATTTATAATTTTTAAAGGATTAAATAAAAAAATATTTATTTTGGAGGTCACAGTACAATTTTACCGTTAGAAATTTTAAAAGTTAAGGGACCTAAATAGAACTTTTATATTTTAGGGGGCTCGGGGCCTTGTCAACCCCTTGAGTTTTCCACAATTTTTACATCTATTTTTAAATGATTTAACAACAAATATACGTTCAATGACAAAATAAAAAATAAAAAATTAAATTAAAGACTAAAACAATTTTTTTACATAAATCCACCATAATTAAATTAAATATTTTAAATTAATTTTAAAAATATAATAATTAATTTAACTTTTAATATTTATATATTTAATTAATTTGATTATTTTTAATTAAATTTAATTATTCACTTTTAAGAAAATAATTAAAGATATAAATTATTTCGACTAATTAATAATATTATGTAGAGAAACCGAATTATATCAATTTAAAATATATATATTAAATCATAAATTTAACCATAATTTGATTTAAAATAATTTATGCCTAATACAATCACCCGTAATTTTGTTTGATAAAAATTAATTTTTATAATTTAATTAACGTAAATAATTATATGTTTACCCAAATGAAGGGAAAGAAAAAGCAGATGGAGAGAAGATAATGGATGGGAAAGGGAGCAATAATTGATGGAGTTGGAGAGACATGGGATAATGAAGCAAAACCCACAAAACTATAAACAAGTTGATGCGAAGTAGATGTCTCACTGACATTGGCATCGACAGCCAAGGAATGTGTGGTTGTTTTCTTTACGTATAGCTATGCCTATGCCTATGCCTATGCCTATGGCCCCCTTATCTATGCACATGTGATTTTCAAGTACTCCCTTCCCAACATCACCATCCCTCTCTCTTTCTCTTTACTTCCCCTTCCTCTATTATTACTTCGGTTTATAAGCAAAGTGTGTTTACCAAAGTTAAAATTTTTAATTTTTGAAAAAATATAATTTTGAGTTAATTTTTTGTTTGAAAGAAGCATTTTAAAAATAATAATAATAATTTATTTAAAAATATTTTTAGAAACAATACAAAACAGATCGTAAATCTTTTATGCAAACTCATCCTCTATATTTCTATACTTGTGTCCATTAAAAACACACACACAAAAAATGAAACCCACCTATCAATTTAATCCATGCTATTTACTTACTTTTATTTTCATATTTATAGTTTTTAACAATTGTTTTTCAAAGTTATAATAGTTTTAATATATTTAATGGATTATAAGTAATGAACTGAATAATTAACAGTCAACTCAATTGAAATTGACTTAAATTAACTAATTATTAAAATAAATCTGAAAAAAAACTCGTACATTTACATCAATTAAATTTGAACTTGAGATTTCAAAATCTCTAATTAAATTAATATCATGAATTAATAAACACTAAAACAGTTAATAAAAAATCTTATATAGTTATATTCTAATTTAACCTTGAGTATTAATTTTATGCGACAATAAATTTAAAATAAAAAGAAACCAATGTCAAAATTAAGAGTTTTAACTTTCCATCCATATTTATACACGTACATACATACGTTATCCCGTTCCTACTTTTTCTACTAATTTTAGATGCTTTCCATAATAATAATAAGATTGTTGACGGATTTCTCATTTTTTTTAAAAAAATTCAAAATGTTATTTATTCGAAACCGATAAATTTGTGATATAATAAAATAATTTAAATTAAAAATAAAATAAAATATAAACACGATAAAAATAAATAAATAAATAATTATTTTATACTCAATATTTTGAAAATTTTGAACTCCAGAACTGAAAATGTGACAAGCATCACATTTTATGTTAAATTATTTTTTATACCGTATGAACACATCACACATGCAACACATCGAATTCATTTACGAAATTTAAGAATCTATATGATATGTTAAAATTTATATAGATGAATTATTAAAATATGTAAAATATAATTGACGTCATTATGATTTAAAATTAGTGCAAATCTACGAATTTTCAAATTTAATTTTAACATATGAGTTCATTTTCAAATTAATTGTTTTTGCAAATTCTATATACTGAGAACAAAATGTTTGTTGGAATACGAAAGCTTTAATATATGTTATCATATAGCGAAAGACAATACACTATGTATTCCCATCCCTTTCCAACGTCTCACACACACCTTATCTTTAGTGTGTTATTATTAAATGATAATTTCTTTATTTTTAGTGTAACTTTCAATCTTTTTATGCATATTATTAAATGATAATAAATTAAAAATTGATATTTTAAAAAATGGAATTGAATGATTTTATCTTTTCAATTATGTTTTGTTTTTGTGTCCTTTTCACTTAAAAAGCTAAAAATAAAAATATATCAACTAAAATTGATCGAATGATTAAAACATCTAAAAAATTTCATATAATTTAAAAAATAATATGATTAAATGTAAAAGTATTACAAAACTATTTAACTATAGTAACTAAATAAATCTAATCCTAAATACAAAAAATTTCATAAAAACAACCATATTATTAGTATTAGACTAATAATGATTCAAACAAGCTTAAATTTTTAATTAATAGGGACAAATAAAATTATTTTTTATGCATATTATTTTTATCATTTGAATTGAAATAAAATTTTATTTCGTAATTCTCGCTGATAGTTATAGAATAAAATATAATCCCTTTCACAACAATAAAAGTTACTTAAACGATTTTTAGTATCACGAGAATGTAATAGGTAAAACACAAAACACACAAAATCACGCCAACAATAATAATTCTTAAACAAAAATGTTAATTCTTAATTCATATTAAAGAACTACAAGATTATATAAACGATTAATCCTAATTTCTTTAATGATTTTTATTAGTGTTATCTAAAAAAATATCAATCAATCAAGATATTGATAATTTCATACAAAATCAATATTTCAAAATTATTCCATCAATAAAAAACTAATATTTCGTAAAAATCTTAATTTATCACAACTAAAGTCACAATTTTAATTGAAATTATTTTTAGCTTTTTATGTAGAAAGGACAAAAAAACATAATTGAAAATACAAAATCATTCAATTCAAATTTTTAAAATATCATTTTTAATTCATTTTAAAAAATTATAATTCCATTAATTTTTTAAATCATACAATTTTCTACAATCATTAATTTAAAATACCCTAAACCCTTATTTAAAATATCAAAACCTTAAAACTAATTAAAACAAAAACACCCTAAACCTTAAGGCCCAAAATAGCAAATTACCCACTAAAATCACGTTGAAAACTCCTTAAAATCTGAGGGCCAAAATTACAATATTTTTCCTTTGAAAAATACGGAGAAAAGCGTTTTCACGTGGAAGTTATTTTTGAGAAAAACGCTCTTACGTGGAAGCTTTTATTTGCACACAATAAAAAATGCTTTTGAATTCTCTTTGATATGACGTTCACGTAGGCTCGTTTTTCTAAAATTGGCCAATTCCATAAATAATTTACAATATGATACATTTTTGTAAATAAAAATAAAAACAGTAAATAATCCAAAATTATTCATTATAAAAATTCATTTTTTAAAATATATTTTTAATGGTATTTGGACATTTATATGTATCGAGTTCAAAGGAATGTCAAATCATCATATAAGCATGTGCCTACACGTCGTATTGCAAAAGGGCTGTCAACAATTCTTCGGCTACCATGGGTGTGAACTTTGATTAAAAAAATTATTTACCCCTTATCTTAATTAACTTATTTAATAAATGGATGAGAGTTAACTTTTGTTCTATAAATACCGTACTCATTTTTTCTCCACCCTAAATGTTCTCACATTAAAGTTTCAAGATGAGCACATAGTAATCATTTCGTCAATATGGTGAAAATTTCAAATTAATTATTTTAAATTTGGTTGTGAAATTAAATAAATACTTTTTGTGATATATTGGACAACAAGAAGCTGGAATTATTCACATTTGTCATAATAAAAAAAGTTGTCGAAAATCATTGCTTATATCAAAGATCACTTAAAACGTGCTGGCTTAACAAATTTTCGGATGATACTAAAATTAATTGTCGCCTTATTGTAAAGATGAATTCCGAAAACTCACACACTCCATTTTTTTATTCATTCTTATAATTAATTATTTCCTATTCATTGTTTATCCAACTAAATAAAATTACTTAAAAGTTTCATTTCTCTGACAATATTAACTTTCCAAATAAAATAATAAAAAGTTATTTACTTTATTAAACTTTCCACTCTTTTATTTTCATTTAGTTTCCTTTCTTTGCCTTTACTTCTTTTTAATCCAAAGGATTAGTGTATTTTCAGCACTCCTCCAAAGGTTAAATGAAATTTTATAAAGTAAAAACAATTTAAAAATAGAAAAAAGTAAATGATAATAGCTTAATTCCATTTATAGAAAGTAAAAGAGAAGTGCAGAAGCAATAGATTGAAAACAACCTCCATCGCCACTCACAAATTAGGTAGTAACCAGTCACATGCTCAAACCTACGGTACACTGATCCATAAGAGAATTTTAGGTGCGCATCTCTCTCCCCTTGCGTCTAATCTTATGCCCATTTTGGGACGACATTTTGGAGTACCCACTTTCATTCTTTAATTACGTGGGGTTTGCTAGCTCAAGTTTAATCATCAATGATTTGGAGACCCAAATTTATTGTATTGTTTATGAGCTTAGATTCTTTCAATGTTAAATAACAAATAGAAAAAGTAGAGAATATCAAAATAAATTTTATGTAAAAAAAAAATTCAAAGAGAATAAAAATCACGAGTAAAAAAAGCTTCGATTTTTCATTAAACAAGTAAATAAATGATAGTACAATATGAAAAAAATAAACTTAAATGTACTAGACATATAAACTCAAATCCCGAATACAAAGCCCTAACTCGGGAACAAATTTCTCTCCATAATTACCACGAAAACTCGTCAGCGACTACATGTTTTCGCTTCCAAAAGAAAAACCCTACAGTATTACCTCTTTAATTACCTTTATTTGGCATCTCAAAATAGGGATGCAATGACCCCCTAAATAAGTTAAGATTAGAGTTTTAATTATATTAAAATATTCGTGAAGTAATCAGAGTTCAATTGAGAAAAAATAGTGGAGTTTAACTAAGAGAATAAACTCAGTGTTTGCGGGAAACACGTTGCCACGTTGGGAAGTTTCTCGTCGTGAAATCGCCGACTGACTTTAATAAATATTTGCAAACTATCTAATAAATACAAGACACACCCTCACAATCTCTAAGCTTTTTAGTCTTACCCCGATTATAAAAAACCTAATACATATAAATTCTAATATGTAATTAAATATAATATGTAAGACTTTAATATGATTTTCTGAGGAGTATATTCTAGTAATGATCGAAAATGCAGACTATTAATTGATGCTTAAAAATGAATTTGTAGTATCATCTAATAATTTAAGCTCTTTTATATACAGTTATTTACATGTGTATACACTTCATTTATTTTATATTTATGTTTATTTATATATTAATTTAATAGCAAGAGTATTAAGTTGTAGATAAAGAAGTTTAAGTTCGATCTCAAATAACTCTATTTTTTTCATAATTATTAAAAAAATAATTATTTATTTATATAAAAATTAATTGTTGAATATGATAAGATAAAGATATCATATTGATTTAAACATCAAATGTATACAAAACTATTTAAATTTTACACTAATTTATTACATTTTTATATAAAAATATAAAATGATAAAATTAAACAATATAATTTAATTTGTAAAATAGGAATTTTGTTTATTACTAATTTAATTTTGGCACTGAGTAGAGATAATAATGTATACATCAACATCAGCGATGTGAGAATATAATAATAAATGAAATAATAAGATAGTGGCCGCCTTGCCCATCGTTAGGATTTCCATATAGGGTTTGTCAACCTTTTGCTAGGTGTTTCAAGTATTCATTACGGGTTCAACACGCAAATGTATGACTACTATTCTATCCTTTTCACATTCTTCAATTCATTATTACTTATTTCATTTTAAATTAAGAAGGGTAAATTCTCATTTCAGTTATTTAATTTTAATTTTAATTTTATTTTTTTACCATTTAATTTTTAAAAACAATGATTTTATTGCCAACATTTGTCTTAATTTTATTAACAAATTGTGTAATTGTAGTAATTCTATATTCACATAATAAGTTACTTGGTCATCTAATTTTATAAAAAAAGTTATTCTAACTCTTTATTAAAGTTTTCATTTTTTTAACCTTAAAATTTGTGTTTTTTTTTTTTTTAAATTATCTTAAAAGATGTAGCAATTTATATTTTTTAATTTTGTTGATATAGCATGTACGTGGATTGTCACGTGAACTTTTAATTAATTTTTTAAATTTTAAAATTTTAAAAATAAATATAAAATTATATAAAGTTATTTTCTAAATTTAAAAAATTAATTAAATGTTGTCATTTCACGTGTATGTTATGTTAGTAAATTTAATAAATATTAATTTTATTTATTTTAAAATAATTTGATAAAAAATATGATATTTACGTGAATCGGGAAAGATCGAACAAGAAAAGGGTAAGGCTGTCTACACCTTACAGCCACTATTTAAAGAAATTTCATTATGCATATAGTATTTAACAAATCAATATTCTTAAAATCTGTTAATTAAAAATTAAAATATTTGCTGGAATTGTTATTATGCAATAAAAGTGTGAAATAAATATATTTGTAAAAATTGATATAAATTAATAAATTAAGTTTTGGTTAAAATAATAAAATATAAATGTTGAAAATCATAGAAGGAAGAGTAGGGGAGAAAAGGCCCCCCAACAACATCCGAAAGTAAAATGTCTCTATTTCATAGCAGTTAACAACAAAACCAAAATCCAACACTTCGGTACTTCCCAATTTAGCTAAGCTATCAGCACATTAATTTCCTTTTCTAAAGCATTATTAATGAAAATAATATTTGATTTTTCTTATATTAAAGATATAAAATGATAAATAATTACAAAATAATATAATTTATTTTATGAATAAAAGTATTTTCGTTAATGATAAAAATATTATAAAATAATACAATTTACTTTATAAAATTTCGTCATTGAGTGGATGATTGGTTAGCTCATGACACCAATTTATTAAGTTTGTGTCACATTCAATCTGATCACCAACTCGATTAAAAAATTATAAAAGTATCCTTCTATAATTAAAATAAGTTATAATACATTTTTTTCATTTTAATAAAAACCAATTAAAATATGCTTATGGTTGGATTTAAATCCGCGCTAATTGGATTAGTAAAATTTTAAATTTATCACTCAACCAAAGCTTCATTTTAATTCATTTATATATTTTTATTTCAATATGCACAAGTTGTTATCTCCATTAATTCTATATAAACACTATTAAAAAATTATGGAAATGTCCTTTTGTATTTAAAATGAGTTACATTATTCGAGGGCATTTTAATCTTTTTATTTTAACAAAAACCAAGAAAAACATGCATATGGTTGGATTTGAACCAATGTCAATTGCATTAATAAAACCTTAAAATTACCACTTAACTAAAGTATTATTTTATTTTTTATATATTTTTTAATATGCATAATTTATTATCTTCTCCCGTTGTTTATATCACTAATGTTGTTAATTGAGTTAGTGTCACAAGTCAACTCGACACTAACTTATAATTGATGATAAAATCATGATAAATAATTGTAGTGTATTTAGTATTGTTTATCTGATGTGTTTATGTGTTTAATTTTCGTTTTACTCATAATTTAATCTATTTTTTATTTTAACATTATACATATTTGATGTGTTATTATAATTAATTAGGTTTCAAACTATATATTTTATTATTTGTTGTATGTTAATTTAAACATATATTTGTGTTGTTAATTTCCAGTAAATTACATAGAAAAGAAAATATTTTTCAATAGTTTGATAATCTTTATATAATTTTACTTAATACCAATTATCGATGAAGAAAGTTTTGACTAGGATAAATAATCAAAGACTTACATATTTAATATTGAATTATTGAATTAATTTTATTGATGTTAAATAATAAATTTAACATGAATTATTATTTTTATTTTGTTACAAAGAATTGTGAGATATTCAAACTATTGTTTTTAACTTTTATCTAATTACAAAACTAATATAAATTAATAATTCAAACTTTATTGTTTTTAATAAAATTAAATCTCATTTTAATAGTTAACAATAAATTAATGTATTAAATAATAAAAATTAATCAATTAGCCTCAAATTCTAAAAAAAAATGGCTTAAAATTAAATATGTATATATATATAGTAAATTTTTAATTTAATTTGTGAAAATTGATTTATCACGATTGAATTTAAATAATAATGTAAATATTACAAAACAAATACTAATTAAATTTTAAAAAAACTAAACTTGTATCTGAGTGTCCGATACCGTGTGCGACTATTGAGCAGCAGTAGCACGTTGCAGAGAAAATGGGTAGACGTGGGCCGTGCATGAAGATGAGCCGCATAGGACGACCATGGTAATTGGTGAAAAGGTTAGTCGAGTCGGCGCCGATGACAATATGTTGGCTTGTCCGCGAAAATTCGACTCAGAAAAAGCTGAAGTTGCGTACAAGGCGAGAAATAAGAAGGTGGGACCTAGAAAAGGGATAATTCTAGATTTATGTTTCTTTAAAAGTATTTAACTAATACATGATAATCATTATCATTTTATTTTTATTTATTTTCTATTTTATTATTTCAATCTCTAATTAGTTTGATGTCTCAATTCAATATAAATTTAATTAGAGATATTAGTTTGATCTCTTTTCGTATTTAATATTATTCGAGAATATTTTAATATTTTATTTTTAAAATAACAATGAAATATATATATATGATAGTGTTTAAACTCATATCAATTACATTAATAAGATTTTAAATTTACCACTAAATTAAAGTTTTATTTTAATTTTTTTATACATTTTAATTTTATACGCACACTTTATTATTTTCATCAATTTTATATATTAATAATATTATTAATTAAATTAGTGTCACAAGTTAATTTAATTCTTTTTTTATTTTAATATCATACATATTTCAAGTGCTATTAGAATTTTTATATTAATGATATTATTGACTGAATTGTCACAAATTAATATTTTTTTATTTTAATATCTTACATATTTCGGATGTGAATTTTAAATTGAATATTTTATTATTTATGAAATGTTAAACTCATATTTATATTTAAAATAAGTGATTTTCACGAACATGTTCATATATATATATATATATATATATATATATATATATATATATATATATATATATTCGTGGAATTTAATAGAACAGACAGGTGAGAGGATAGACGATGGTCATTCAGCGTTGTCGTTGGCACTGGGGTGATTACTTCATTATATGTTCATTGAATTAATTGTAAATTTTGATCAATTTATTATTAAATTAATCGTTCATAATTTTTCAACTTTTTAATTTTTTCACTCAACCAAGTAAAAAATTAATATATTTAATTTTTTATAAAAAAATTATTTTTATTCTATTATTTCTCTATGTGCTTATTTTAAATGTTTTATTAAGTTGGCGTCACAAATCTATCACAATAACTTAATTATGAAAATACTAAAAATATTCTTTTATATACAAATTAAAATATATTTTATGAGGGTGTTTCTATTTTTTTATATAATAAAAGAAATAAAAAAACTAAATTCATGATAAATAATTAATTTTATTATCGTAATCAAAGTATTAATTATTTTTATATAAATTTTTAATAATATATTTGTTATTTTCTTTTACCGCCCATTATGTGAGTATGTCATAAATCAATTTGACATAAAAAAAATTACTCAATTATATGCACGTAACTCTTTAAAAAATTTACATGCACTTAAAAAGAAAAGAAATACTTTCGTTTTAAACAAATATAATTATTTATATATAGAAATAAGTTTAAAATATGTTCTAAATCTCCTTACTTTTCAAACATTTGAAATTTGGTTTTCTTATTTTTATTTTTAAGAAATTAATCATTTTATTTTTTATATTTTAAAATTTAGATTCAATTATTAATATCGTTAATTTTTTTATTAAATTTATTAGTATGATATTTTAAAATAAAAACACTTACTAAGTATCCATGTAATAAGAAACACTTATAATATCAATTTAATGAATAGCTTAATAATAATGTAGATATAAACATTATATTAATTTAAAATATGTAAATTATAAATTAAATGAATCTCATGTGATGGCATGATAGTTAATGATGTTCACTATTCCAAGTGTTATATGAGTTCTAATCATGTTAGTCGCATTTATTATTCGGTCTTTTTCCTATTATTATAATTCATTAAAAAATTATAAAATAAATAAAAAATTCTTTTTTATAGAACATATAATATAAATTTTCCTCTGTAGCCAAAAGCATATGGGTGTCACAATTGAAGAAAAGTATGATGATGGCGTAGAGTGGACGCACATAGGAAAGGTTGGCACGTAATTCATATTTCTCTTTCTCATTGTTTTATGGAAATTTCAAAGCTAAATCTCCTATTTTTCATTTGAAATCTGAGTGATCATAATAAATTTTTGAGCTTTCAACTCATTTCTAATCAATTAAATTAACAATAACAAATTAAAATATATTTTCATATTTTAAAAATGAAGTCCACACCATCACGATATTTGAAAGAGTTTTATCACAACGTACAATAAATTTAATTTCATTTAATGATTTCAACTTTTCATGTTGATCCTAATTTTCAAAAAAGTCATATTTAACAAAATAATTTTATTTTTTTTATAAACTAAAAAATAAAAATATTTTCAAAAACCAAAACAAACCTTAGGATTCGTTTGCTTTTAAAAACATTTTTTATTTTTAAAAATTAAAAATGACAGATTTTCTATTTTAAAATAGCTGAAAAAATAATTTTGTTTTATACAAGTTTGAACTAGGTCAACATTTTGTTTTTATAAAATATTTTTAGTAGAAACAATAAAACAATTTTTTTTATTTTCATATATTTTCAGTTTTCAACAATTTTACTTGTATTTCTTAAAACAAGATCCTTATTTTATTTTCTGATGTCATTTTTGTTTACATACCGCGTAAGGACTAAATCTATTTTTTCCTTTAATGAGTTGCATCACTTTCAACCTTTCCGTCTTAATCAAACAAAATTTAATAAAAAGAAAACACCTGTTAACTAATCTCTACATTTTTATTTATTGTTTTTTTAAAAAATATTTGTCATATGAATCAATCTATATTCATATAATTAATATCGACTAAGTTGTTAGGTATGTACATAATAGTAATATATATATATATATATTAAAAATAAGATTGTCGAATATCCTATTTCAAAAAATCCTTCGCATAATTCAAAGAATCGTCAAAGATAATCAATTGCTCCATCACGTCACCATCTATTTGTGTAATGTAGTCCGCAACTTTATTGGCATTCATCCGAATATGTTTGAACTTAAAATTTCACAAGATTCCAAACACTAGTCATGTATGCATCTGATATCATCAGCATTATTCACTGATGCCAAACCATTTCAAATGAATTCAATCAACATTGCATTATCACTTTTCAACTCGATTTGCCTGAATCCTCTGTTCCAAACCAATTTTAAACCTTTTAAAATTGCTCAGGTTTCTACCTGTAAAATATTAATCAAACCAACTATCATTTTGAAACCCATCAACCAACCAACACTAGAACCTCTCACTGCCTCTCTGGTAGCCACCTTCCAGATTTAGCTTACCATCGATCCATCAACATTGACTTTAACCCATTCCGCCTCAGGTACCTATCACCTTCCTATTGTCATAAACGTACAAATCCATTGATCAATTAACTCTTTAACCACAAATGATTTTGTCCATGCCTTGACTGAGCTAATTAGATCTGAGCTACTCCCACTAGAATGATTGAAAATAAGCCACTATTGTTAGGATTGCCGCTATATTACATCATACATCTTTTACTGGCGTTTATTGTTAGGATCGTCGTTATTGTTGTACCCTTTTTTTGTGGTTACTATTGTTGTACCTTTTAGTGGTCTTTTATTGATAAATGCCACTAAATATTTTTGTGGGTTTTTTTTTCAAAATAATATAAAAAAACCTAAATGGTATGGACTTCTATTAATTATTATAATGATATGTTTTTTGAGGTGGAAGGTACTTCATAGGCGATACTAATGTGCATGCCTGACATATATTTTTTATTTTTTTGTTATAAAATAAAAAATTATATTTTATTGGTGGTGCCACACCCATAGGCGACACCACTGTATATATTATTACATATTATTTTGGTATATACGATATCTGTATATACCATATTGGATTCATATGAATTATGCCATGTTTAGAGGCGACACCAAATGTCCCCCCTTCCTTTCTTATAACAAAAAATATACTTGTGTTTCCTTTCCTTTCTTCTCCTCCTCTACTCTTCTTCTTCTTCTTCTTTTTTTTTTAGCTTTCACCACCCCACCCTTAAGGTCCCCCCTCCTTTCTTATAACAAAAAATTAACCCCTCCTCAAGCCCCAAGCTGAATCAGGCTTTCTACATGCATGCTTGCCTATTAGTTACGCCCTACATCATTTTCCCATGTGATTTGATATGGGTGTCGCTTATTGACTAAACGTTTTCGATGTCGCCTGTTAACAGGGCACAACTCATATGTCAGGTACATTATATTCTAATCCCATATATTTGTTATAAATTTATACTATACATGTATAACAGTGATATCACCTATGGGTGTGGCACCACCAGTAAAATATAATTTTTTTATTTTATAATATAAAAATATAATAAAAAATTAAAAAAAAATGTTAGACATACGCAATGATACCGCCTATGAAGTACCCTCCACGTAAAAACAAACAGTTTTAATACTTAATAGGGTTCATACCATTTAGGTGTTTTTTTATATTATTTTGGAAAAGCACTCTACTTTTGAGCAAAATAAATGAATATTTTTTGTTTTTCAGATAGATGTGGTGGTGTTTAGACCTTAAACTTCGAAATATGTTTCGTAGTAAAATCTTATAATTAAATATATTATAATATTTTATTTTATTATTACCAAGAAGCACTTTTAGTAATTTAAATTTATAGAATTAGATGAAATAATATCTATTTAAAAATTTTATTTTATATAAAAAAGAATAAATGATAATTTATTTTATAATTTGAACTAATACTTCAATAAAACAATTTACTAAAAAAATTAAATTACTTATAAATTATAAAATAAAATAAATATAAAAAATCGTTAATCTTATATATTTATATATTTAATTTATTTTATATAGTGGAGGCCTTTGACAATTCATTGAGTGAAATCTTATTTGGTATATGTGTGATTCGGGAAAATCTGAGATGGAGAGGAAATTGTGACAAACTAAGCTATTAATAAATGTAAGATTGGCAAATGGGAAATGTGAGTGCTGTTGATGCCTAACATCCGATAATAGTGGTCAGTTCAGTTCCCGTACTTTGTTTTGGAAAGCTGCATTTTAATTTTAAATGATAATTATGTTTTCAAGTTCATATTTCCATGTTTATTAATTGATTGTAATGTGCACTTGCGGAGCTTAGTAGAGATTAAGGGAGGTTAAATAAAATTTTAAATATTGATTCAATCTTTTAAGAACTACAAAAATATAGATTATTAAAATGATAATATTTTATTTTTACTATCGTAAAAATATACAATTTAATTTCGTCTCAAAAAATTGCAAGTTTCATCATTGGTAGTATGATTTTCTATCGAAGCTTATAACAGACTATTAAATATTGATGTGACAAATGACATGACGACTAATATAATATCTCCCATGAAAATTTTGATAACATGACGATTGACATAAAAAAATATTGATGTGGAGGGTTTAATTTATTTTTAGGGATTATATAAAAATTTTAAAATACGTGTATATATAATATAAGAGGAGTTTTTATTTTAAAAGAAAAAAAAAAGTAGATTTCAAGTGAAAAATTATCTTCGAGTTATTTTTAAGGCGATTTATATTGCTTCATAAACGAGATGAGAGTGTGACATGTGTTTTACATGATCTATTAAAAATTAAAAAAATGAGTGATAGATTTATTAATAATTTTTTGGCTTAATAGAAAAAAATAAAGCCTTCATGAAAATTTTGCACCCAATTAAACCCTTAAAGATGAAAAGTTAATTAATCAATTAGGCATTTCAATTAATGTTGATCAGATTTGATAATTAAATTTTATTGACGTGACAAACGGATCAATTAAACAATAACATATAATATTCACGTGTATATCATGTTGATGTTACATTTTACCACATCAAAGCATTTGTTCTTAGTAATAATATCTTCCCAATTTGTGACATTTATATAATTAAAATAATCCTTTAAATATTCAATATATAATATGTATAAATCCTCAAAATAGGGTTTAGGGTTACCTCAAACCTACCTTAAAATAAGGTAATTATTTGAGGTAATTAATTACATTATTAATAAAAACACCACATCTGAAAATAAACCCCAATATACTAAATACTTACCTTTTGTATTAATGTAATTTCAAACTAAGGTGTACCTTAACTCGTTTTATTAAATTTAATGAGAAGTTTCATTATTAGTATAGATCTTAATTTAATAAAATTATTTTTAAAAATAAAATATATTATATAATTATCTTAGAAAAACATAATTACATAATTATATAAAATTATTAATTTTTATCCTGTGTGATATATGATTAATTGTATATATTACATTAATCATTTAATTTTTTTATTTTACAGTAAAAAATTATAAAATTATTATTCCACTATTAATAATTTTTTAATTACTCGGATTGAAAAGTTGTAAAATCATTACTTACCTTTACTTGCATCCTTTAAAGAAAAGATTAGAAAATGTAAAATAAGAAATTGCTCTTATGTCTGCAGCTATATAACACCGGTTCCATATCTCTTTCCAACTCACCCTATATCGCTCATTCTCTCTCTCTACAAAATCTCCGCTCCCCTCTATTTTATTTTTCTTCCCATCCAAACACTCCCTCCACACTTCAAAAATTTGATACTCTTTTGCAGTTTGCTCCTTATAAAATCTCCCTATCTTTCTATGTATCCAATGACAAGTTACTACATTGAACACTAAGCTTTCTTTTCTAATTTCCTGAAACATTTTCCAATGGAAAATGAGGATAACAGAGGCGACAAGAAGAGAGCCCGGGAAGAGTTTGAGAAATTTGAGTCAGAGGCTAACTCGGTTCCCTTTTTAAAATTCGCTCGAGTCGACTCGTCCGAGTTCACCCGTGTGGAACCCGACCTGGATTACGTGGACGTTCAGTTGCCGGAGACAAAGTATATCCAGGAGGATTTGCTGAACTTCCTGGACGATTCCGACCCTGTCATTGGACCTGGACTGGGGATTCAGGGACTTGACTCGGTTCTCAAAAGTTTCGAAGAAGAGATCGTAGTTCCGACTCAGGCGACGCTACCGGTAACATCGTTTGAAACCGGCAAGTCGAGGCCGGATCTAGGGTTTCTTTTAGAGGCTTCGGATGATGAACTGGGTTTGCCACCGAGTTTTTCGTCTGTTGAGCAGGGCGTTGATGTAGAGGGAAGTGTAAAGTTAGGAGCCGATGGAATAGAGGAAATGATGGGGTATGAGTTCCCGATTCCGAGCTACGGATCGTTTGACTTCGGAATCGGCGGAGACTCAGATGCCGACAACAAAAATCATAGTAATAGCGGTGATTTTGTGGCGATAGGAGGCTTGTTCGAACCCATTGTGGAAATTTCGGAGCTAACCTCATGACCTGAATCGCTTTGAGCACTACGGTGCCGTTTGATCTAAATCCTTTCTTAAAAAAAAAAAAAAAAAGTAGATATGTAGGTTTGTAAATCTTGTTAATTACTAAAATGATAAAAAGAAAAAAAAGGTTGGAGGCGGAATGACGGAAATTAAATTGGGAATGCAACATGTCATCTGTTATGTAAAATAGGCAAAATTTGTTGGTGACTCAAAAGTGTTTGCCACTGTTAGTCTTTTATTAATTAATCTATCTTAATTTTAATTAATCAAATAATTATTTTGAAGCATGCAATTTTTACAAAATAATAATAAATTTATGCTTTTATGGATAATTATTCTGACGATAAAAGACTTACAAAGCGGGTTTTTAATTATTTTACTATATTTTAGAAATAAATGGTACCATCCTAAATTTAATTGTCTAAATTTTTATATAGATACAATTAAATCTGATTATGAGTCAAGTTGTTTAGCTCGATTCGAAGATTCACTCGAAAAATAAAAAGATTTTTATAAAAATTTAAAACTGTGTAGTCTTTTTATCTTTTCGCTAACAAAAAAAGAGAACGGATGAGTAGAGATTGATGCTATAAACAACATCCACATCCATGCTACAACCGTTCAATTGCTTTATTTTCTGATTAGCCGTATTGTTTGAGCCCGGTGCATGAATGCCAAAACCGCAAAGCCCCGGCTATGACTGTGTACATGAGCAAGGTCCTCTGGCAACAACGAATACATCAACCAGCAAAGACCCCCTATTTATCTGTCATCAATGGACTGCCAATGATGTACAGTATGTAGGCTCTATCACACTAGGTGAACTCTTCGTTGCTCATGGTTGATTCTCGATCAATGAATGTAGTCTTCAATGGACCCCTTTTAAAAATAAAAATAAAAAATATTTTAGAATCATATCAACTTAAAACAATGCATATATATATCGAAAATAATTTTTTAAAATTATAATTAAGTGAAGGTTAAACAAGCTTAAAAATGACCACATTATCACTCTATCCCAAAATTAGCCCGTAGTTAACGGAATTGGATTAAAAATGAGCAAGAGTGAGATCGTTTTGTAACCCTTTTATTATTGGTTGACAAATTTCTTTAAATATACTGTGTGGTTTACTCAATAGAATAATATCTTCTCATTCTTATCCTGCTCGCTACTCTCCACCCAAATGGCGCTGTCCTTAACCATCAGCAATGGCACCAGTAGTAGTAACAATGCAAATGGGGGCCCAATCCTTCCCAACAACCAGCTACCTATCGGCCTCCCTCATCGCCGCAACGTCCTCTTCCCAATCTCCCCCAGAACTTTTCACTTGACCTCCGCTGCCAAAAAGTTCTCTTCCCGAACCGGACGCTTCGACAGCAAGAACCGGAGGAGCAATCTCACCACAAAAGAACAAGATGAGGAACAGGAGCGCAAACGGACGGCGGAGATTGAAGAATCAAACATTGCTGTTGGAGTTGGATTAGAGGACGTTGGTGGGAGTTCGTCTGAGGTTTCGGCTGATGGTAAGCCGTTTCCGGATCTTCCGGGCCTTCAGCCGGATTTATGGGAAGGTTCCAAATGGGATGTTCTCGGTTTCCTTGTTCAGTATTTGTGGGCTTTTGGCATCGTTTTCGCGGTATCTCTCAAAGCTCTTTATCTCTGCTTTTTTTTTTTCGTTGTTCAGTTTTGTTGTGCTGATGCCTGAAATGATCGATATTTGAATTCATATAAGCCTATTAAGGATTAGGATTATGAGTTTAAATCAAAGTTACAAAATTTAACAATATATAACTTCTGCATAGTGGTAAAGGGAAAAAAAATCTACCCTGTATTCAAATGGTGGTTAGAGCTTGAACTTGGGTTTGGAGATTTTAGTTTCAAAGTTCAAATGAGAATTTATGAGCCGGGGATGTGCCGTTGGAAAAGAATGAAATTCTGCTTGTGTTAAAGTCCAAAGCTCCATTGTGGAGTTACAGGGAAAAGGACTGTGAAAGCAGGTTCATAGTCGAGAGATTTTTTGTAGATTACATTTCCTCAGGAGGGGGATAAGGGAATGAATTAAAAAAGTTCAGATAAACACTAAATAGGCACCCGTCAAATTTGGAGAATTATTGGAGACTAATCTGAAACTTTATTCGAATTTGGTGGCTGCAACAAGGTAGCCTGGACTATTTTTTGAGATATTCTTTTCTTGGGTTTGTGATGGGAATTAAGGAAGGTGAACAGCATGCGGCACCCAGACTTGCTAGGCTTGATTTGTGCTAACAAAATGTGAAGATGTGGTTCCCGAGTTTGGTGAAACATGGAACCTATTATGTGGTTATGGTTTAAAATTTTATGCTAATATACATCATAAAGGAAACAAATGACCCTGCCCCTCGTTTTGCCTTGCATGGAATTTGTCGAATGTTACATCCTTCAGTAGAACCGATAGCTCTCAGAGTTTCTTCTATGTAATTTCTTTCTGGTATACTACAAGAAATATCGATGTAACTTAAAATACTTGACACAATTGAGATCCACTCTTAAAGACCAAAGTTTGTGGAGCATTGAAAGTTATATGACAGCTTTCTAACCTTACACGCAAAACACTCGTTTTCATAATATGTTTCATTGGATTAGGCACTTCCTTCTTTTTTGTAATATGTCTAATCGGTAGCACTCATAGTTTATTGTATTTCATGATCTATGTAGACTATTTGTTAGATTCATTCAAGGTGGTTTGAGAAGTAGGTGGGTGATTGATCTAGACCTGTTGCATACCAATTTATATACTTATATGAAGACACTTGGTTAAGATTTGTCGCTTTCATATGGTTGAAATTCTTGAGAATCCAATAAATTGTAGTCCTTGGTGAATTGGTTTTCTGGGGGAAGGGAGTGTATCCGAGTTGTTTATTTCAAGAATAGGCTGGATCTACCCTGTTGTACTTTTTCTTTTCACTATAACTAGGAAAGAACCATAGCATTTCATAATTCATTGCTATCCATGGAACAGGTGAGATATTTTGCTTGTTTCTGGTTAGAAAAGGCACCATTCGATGATTCTTGAATCTGAGTTTTTGCATTTTATTGTATCAGTTAATTGCATGCGGGATTGCTGTGGCGACTTACAACGAAGGGGCAACAGATTTTAAGAATACTCCTGCATACAAAGAGTCGATCCAATCTCAAGAGCTTTTAGAGCAACCTGATGCCTCTAATTCAGATGTCTTTGAATCAAATCCTACTGACGTTGCACCCAGTTTGGAATAGTTGCTGAAAGTGGAATCAGATTCTGCCCTGAACCATCTACTGCTTTTCTAATGAACGCTCTCGGCCTTGGAAGTTAAGGGACACTTTTCAGAGGATGGATGCTAAAGTTGCAGACAATGGTGGTGGCTAATTAATACCATGTAAAGCAAAATTCATAACAGCTCATAAAAGTTGACACTGTTAAACTGTTCTACTGTTATTTTTGGTTTATAATCAAGTCAATTATTCGGGATTAATGAAAAGAATGACAAACGGAATAAGCATCTCATGGTATGTTAATGGAGAAGGATATATATATATATACACACACACAATTATTCTTCAAATTGTCTTTTGCTATAATTGGATTTGGAACAAATCCAAATCCAAAATTATGCCTTTTCTTTGGTTCGAAAGAGAATAAAGCTTAGCAAATAAGCAATAAACGGATGCTTTCTCCAGCAAGAGAAATGGAACTATGTGTTTACAACAACTACCCCAAGAAGTGAAGAATACATTAACTAATAGGCAATAAGCTATGCCAACATCCCATGTAAGAATCAGATTCCAATACCACAAGAGATAAAAAGAATCTCAATATATCAACTAGTTTTCTTTACAAATTAGGGTTTATTTCCAGTTATGTACACGATTCGAGTTTGGTGATTTACATTTTTTTTTTGTATTTTCATGTTTGTTTTATTGTTTAGGTATGGAGTTTGTGGATGTAAATCAAATGAAAATACTTTAGAATCGTAACGATACATTGTATCATAATATTTAGTATCTTTAATTACTTTTGTTATGCTAACAAGTTTGATCATGATTCCTTTTTCATTCTAAACAAATTCCCATAATTTTGTTTGCCTTTTTAACATGCAACTTTTTTTCTTTGTAATTCAAACCCCCCATTCTTTGGAATCTCGAGAGAACTCCTGCTGCAGTCTGCAAGGCTTCATGACAGAAAGGGCAAGTTCCTCCCCATTTTCCACTGATTCTTTCACATGTTTTTTGAACTTATTGTTTCAATGAACTCTTCATTTATATTAATGCATTGCAGATTTGTTGCATGGTGATGAGGATCAACATTGACTGCAATGGGTGTTACAGAAAAGTAAGAAGAGCCCTCCTTGATATGAAAGGTTAGATCAAAATATTCATCATCATAAGATTTGCTTTGCTTAACAAGAACCCTAAAGATGGTCACTTGTTTTCTTTGTAATAAATGTTATGATGTAGAGTTGGAAACTCATTTGATAGAGAAGAAGGAGTGCAGGGTAAGCGTGTGTGGAAGATTTGTCCCGCGAGATGTGGCCATCAAAATAAGGAAGAAGACGAATCGAAGAGTGGAGATATTGGAAATACAAGAATTTAGCATAAACGATGAACAAACTCGCGACGAGAAGCCATTGATGATCACTTCTAATACTTGGAACCTTGAATCCAACCAAACCCATATTGAAACCTGTGTAGCATGTATATGAATTAATTCAGTTGATTTGCTTGCATATGTCGAGTGAGAATATACATGTAAACTTCTGATGCATTGGTTATGAAAAACTTGATTAAGGATTGTGAAATTCAAGGTTGATGTCTAACAATCCTGGTGGTCTCAGGGATGAAAACAGCAAGGTCTGTGCCATTTTTCTTTCGTGAATTGATGACAGCATTACCTCAGCGTCATGGATTAAAGCAGATAATTCAAATTTTCAATCAAAATAGAACTTCAAAATTAAAGCAGATAATTTGAATATATGATCTTGTTTTGTTTGATTAAACTAGCTATTTGATTTTGTTTGATTAAGCTCATTTATTTAGTAAAAAGATAAGTTTAACTTTTAAGCTCGATTTCAGATAGGGTGGAGCTAGGGAAAATTGGCAGAGATCTCGATTTTTCTTGAAATGGGTCTTTTAATTTTTAGCTTTTTAAAATTTAAAGAATTTAAATTAAAACTTGTAGAGTTGTACTTTGATTTCTAAAAATGACATATAGTTTTATTTAATTTTTTAAAAAATTATAAAATATTAAAATTGCATTTTAGATTTCATAAAAATATACATTTTAATATTGGCTTCACCCCTTTGACAACTATGAAGTGAAATTTGAAGATTTTATTAACTAAATAGGAGTAACTTGTAAATACAAGCAAACATCTGTCTAGACCTACCTACAAGCCCTTTTAATTTGTAGGCCAAAATCATTCACCAAGAATTTGGTATATTGTCAAGGTAGAGCTCCAAATTTGATAGATGATAGGATTCCATCAACTTTCTCTCTCTCACACGCATGCGTCTTGCCCTTATTATTATTATTATTTTTTTATCAAATTCCAATTTTGATCCTTAAATTATACACAAATTTGAGATTAAAATTTTACCATTTTATTAGTTTATATTTTTTAATAATTAAATTAAATTTTTATCATTTTAAAAGAAACTAAAATATAATTTTTTATTGAGTTAAAATTTTAAAAATACTAAATAATTTTTTTTTCATTTTAGGAGTTTAGTGCCTTGCGAACCCCCTAGCTGCTGTTGTTAAGTATATTATTACATCAATCTATAAACTTGAGCTAATATATGATTTCAAATAATGCGAGTTCATCACTGTTATTTTCTCATTGATTTCAAAATTATATTTTCTAATATAATCTTTAGTATTTAAATAGTTTTGTTTTTATTTTAGCGTCTGATTCGATGTAATTTTATTTTATTTTCATCAAAAAAATAATTTTGTTTCATTAAGTTTCGAAATAGATATACAACTTCGGTTTGTTCTGGAAAGATCCAAATCGGTAGAAGAAAGGGCCGGAGAACAGCTTTGAACCCAGTGGTTGCTGTCCGAATGAGACTGGACAACGTTGGGTTTGGTGCTCACAGCTTTTGGTTTTTGTATTTATAAAGCCTTAGGTTTGCTTCTAGAACATGAAGCATGTTTAAATTTTGGTTTAAAATTATTTAAAATTCAAAAAATAAAAATACTATCTTTTAAATTCATTAAATTATATAAAATACAAAAAAGTTTCCAATTCTTTTAACAAGGGCGTTATTTGCATCGTAATAAAATCTCTATAAAGCTTGAGTTATTCATTTATATATATTAAAATCTAATTTAATACCGATTGAATGAAGAATTCAAAATTTGAAGACATCTTATTATTATCATTCAAGAAGCAAATTACATATATTTTTTTGAACGTTTAAATAAAATTTTTAAAAGGTGATACTTTTTTAAAACTATTTTAGGATTTTTTTATTGTAAATATTGAAACCTTTAATTTTATGTACTTTTAAATAACAAATATTAAATTGATAAAAATTGTAAATGATTTGAAAAAGTTGTTTTGCTTTTTTTTTTATTATAATTATAACATTAGATGAAAGTGTTAAGATTTTTAAATTGAAAAAAATACAAGAATTATTCATCTCAAAATTAAAGTACAAACACTAAATTTTAAAATTCATAAAAATACAGGGATTTTTATCATATTTAAATCTTAAATTGTTATATTTTTTCTATTTTTTGTAAATTGTTTTGAAATTTTATATAGGATTAATATTTGATATACTAATCGTGATCGATTTTTAATGACATACTAATTTTAATTTTCAATATTTACATATTTTATCAATTTAGTCATAATACTAAAAAATTTAATAAATTCAATCCTTAACATTTACACATTCTACCAACATTGTCTTTATTTTTAAAATTTCAAAAACATTATAATTATATAAAATAAAATAACAAAATAGGAAATAAAAATATGAATATAAAAATACATAAAAACTTTAAACTTTTCCAAAATTTTCAAAAAAAATGTTAAGAATTACTTATACACAGTATCAATGAAAGTCAAAATGAAGGGATGGTCTTCTCCTTAAAAAAATATAATGGGAGCCTCCCTTTTCAAATAAAGTATATGAGATTATTTAAACTACTGATATGCTAGGTTGGATCTCAAGTTGAACTATTATATATATTTTATTATAATTGTATAACAAGAATATGTTTTTGTTGATGGAAGACAATTAAGTAAGAAAAATATATAATAAGAAAAATCCTTTTTTTTTTGTTAATTTCTTCTTGTCTTCCAAAACTGAAACCACCGAGGACGACGAAGCACTGCCCTTGGTGGTGGTCATCTCGCTCTTGAAACGCCGTCAACCGATATGAAATTCGAAACCCACAACCCCTCCATCTACGAAAGACCATAATCTGTGGTCCTCCAAATACTATATTAGCCTCCTTCAGATCCACATTGCCCCTTCACCATTCGGATTGTTCGAGTTGTTGAATTTATGTTGCAAAAAAGACAAAACATCCCCATCAACTAAAAACATGGATATTAAATAATTTCTTGACCCAGATGGATATTAAAATTATTATTTGCTTTCAAAAAGAGCGCATTAAATTTGCTGTTTTATAAGGATCCTTGGAATGGCGGCCCACATGGGAATGGACGGTTGAAACGTGAGAGTCCTTTACACTGATTCCTACTTTGATCGGCAGGTTCGGCATTTACAATGCCGTCTCATATTTTTCCTCTCTCTTCCCTCTTACTTCCTCACTTTTTCAGCATCGCTTTAAACTTTATTTAAATCCATCCTCCTCCAAAAAAGAAAAATTCTCCCCACACTCTAGATTCATATTTCATGAACCATATGTAAAAAAGAAAAACAAGTTTCTGGTTCTTAATGGCTGCCAAGCTGGGATCGTTTAGGCACTCCCTGCTAGAGAAAAAGGGGAGAACAAAGGGGTATCCAGTGCTGGGATTGTACGAGGAAGAAGAAGAGCAAGAACAAGAGCAAGGGGAAATATGCTTTTCTTACAGGTTGGTGAGCGACAAAGTGACTGGGTTCTCAAAAAAGGTTCAAGATGTTGCACGCAAAGCATGGCAAATGGGAATATCGGATCCCAGAAAGATTGTTTTCTCTGCCAAGGTGGGTCTTGCCTTGATGCTTATTTCTTTGCTTATTTTCTTGAAAGAACCCATCAAGGAGCTCAGTGAACACTCTGTTTGGGCTATTCTTACTGTTGTTGTCGTCTTTGAATTTAGTATAGGTACGTAATTTTACTCTTAATCATGCTTCTATTCATTTCTTTATTCCTTTATTGTTGTCTTGGTTTTTGAAAACATACATCCCCTGGTTTCTTTAATGATTTTATTATTTCCTTCTTTCATGGCTGGAATAATTGCTTTATGAACTGAAAATAATACCGTAATTGATTAAAACTAAACAAATAGAAAGTCTGAATGAATTAATACCATGATTGTTTTTTCCCCTGTAGGAGCAACTCTTAGCAAAGGATTTAACCGTGGGCTAGGGACATTATCAGCTGGAGGTCTTGCATTGGGTATGGCTGAATTGTCGCAGTTGGCTGGAGAATGGGAAGAAGTTGTTATTGTTCTTAGCATCTTTATAATAGGTTGGGTTTCATGGTCATCAGTTTTGTTTCAACTCTCATGTAGTATGCTATTAATTAGTAGTATCTTTACGAGTTACTCGTAGGTTTACTCTGACATGCCATACATTACCAGGATTCTTTTCAACTTATGCAAAACTGTACCCGTCAATGAAGCCTTATGAGTATGGTTTCCGCGTCTTCACGTTGACGTATTGTTTCATAACAGTATCCGGGTATAGGACAGGGAATTCGTCCATACAGCCGTGACGCGTTTTTTGCTAATAGCACTTGGTGCCAGTGTTAGTTTAGTTGTTAATATAGGCATTTACCCCATCTGGGCCGGTGAGGATCTGCACAACTCGGTGGCTAAAAATTTCATGAGTGTGGCGAGTTCTTTAGAAGGTTAATATGCATCTAATGTTTACTTATTTATCTCTACGAATTTCAAAAATAATATATCATTCTCATGCTTATTTACTTCCACATTTGATCAGGATGTGTTAAAGGTTACCTTAACTGCGTTGAATATAAACGGGTCCCTTCGAAAATTCTAACTTATCAAGCTTCAGATGACCCGGTTTACAGTGGCTACAGATCAGCTGTGGAATCCTCGAGTCAGGAGGAAGCTCTGGTAATTTTTGTTGTACTTTTGTTGCATCTTGAACTTGGTACTTGAAATTTTCATGTTCTTGTATTTATTCCGTTTTTCCTTCTTTTTCTGCTCCGATGAAAAGTTGGGCTTTGCCATCTGGGAACCCCCGCACGGTCCATACAGGTCACTTGGTTACCCATGGAAGAATTATGTCAAAGTAAGTGGAGCACTGAGGCATTGTGCATTCATGGTCATGGCATTACATGGCTGTATACTTTCGGAAATACAGGTACTTATTCATACCTATCTCGAATGTATGCAATCGATGGTCGGTTCCACATTCTTCCTGCATTGTTTTTTCTATAGCAGTGTGGCACTAGGATCCCTGAGTCATTGGCTTCCCTCTTTTCATGTAGCAACAGGTTTATTGCTATGTTGCTTTGTCTCTTCAGTTTTCTTTAAGTACATCCATATCCAACGCATATCCAGACATAGGTATAGGTATGTTTATTGAGAATCACAGTTTACTGATAGATGATTATCCGTTACAATTCTTCCCCTTGTTGACTATCGTAGTTGCCACTTTTTTAATTTATTTTTCTTAAAAAAGAGATGGGTTCGTTATTTTGAATTATAATATTTGTATGTGTAGGCTCCACGGGAACGGAGACAAGTCTTCTGTCAAGAACTTCAGAGGGTAGGCACTGAAGGTGCTAGAGTGTTACGTGAGCTAGGGAACAAAGTTAAAAAGATGGAGAAATTAGGTCATACTGACATTCTATGTGAAGTAAGTGAGGCTGCGGAAGAGTTGCAAAAGAAAGTTGACCGGAAATCATACCTTCTTGTCAATGCCGAAAGTTGGGAAATTGGGAACCGACCTCAGATTCTATCAGGGCCCCAAGATTTTCTTAGCTCGGATGGTGAAGAGCACAAAGTCCTGGGTTGTAAGTCCTTTAGTGAAACAGTACTTGATCTCAGATCGGTTTCCATGCCGAATAATTGGGGTAACCTCTATACCAATGGGGATGTCAACCCCTTTGTCTCTCCCGGCACACCCTCCGAAGATTTGCTTAAGCAACAGATATCATGGTCAGCACGCCCTACGTTTATCCCCGATGCAAAGCAACATCCGGAAGAGTCAAAAACATATGAGAATGCAAGTGCATTGTCATTGGCAACATTTACTTCACTTTTGATTGAATTCGTTGTAAGGTTGCAAAATGTCATCGATGCATTCGAAGAGCTGAGTGAGAAAGCAAACTTTAAGGAACCTGATGAGCTACCAGCAGCAGCAGCAGCAGCAGCAAGAGAGTCCATTGGCTTTTGGTCCAATTTGTTTAGAAGCATGAAGTTTTAGAATTTGCATAAAACATAGTAGTTAAGGATTAGAAAAGTAGGAAATGGAATTGCTTGGAGCCTAAATCCGGCTTTACAGCTTAAGATCTGAACCTCAACATGTAGGATTTTAACAAGTCTCTTCCCAGTATAAATTTCTATAACTTGATGAGATTGGATCTGATGGAATGGAATGGAACGTGAAGTGAAAACTGCTGTCTTAGCCATGACTTCTATGTTATCATCCATCAATCCATGTTAAAACTAGTCCATTCGAACCTGCAAGTTATAGACGGGTTCGATCTTTGTTATTACATGAAACTGCCATCGTTTTAGGGTTATGGGGTGGAGAATGTTATGATTTTCGTTATTGTCCTTGATCCCATTCCTCCCTGGTATCACTTCTATGCTGCTTTGAATGGCTTCCCAAGCATCCAAGGGTAACTTTTCTGTATATTTAAAGAGTTGGCTTTTGGTGAGTTGCTTTGGTCGTTAATAGCTCAAGCTTATTGCTGTTGAAACATAACAACCGACTTTTTGGGTGAATGCAAACATCATCATTGCTGCTTTTGAGGTAATATTTTATTGAGCTTGCCTGAATTCAAACAAATTCAAAGTTGCATCTTCGTCAGTAGTAACCAGCTCAAAAGTTAAAATATTTAAGATTGTATTTAAAATTAAAATTAAATAAAATATTTTTTTTTTTTTGGTGCAAATATATTTTTTATTAATAAATAGTAATTCGTTCAAGTCGGGCTGAATTAAATTATAAAGTGAATTAGTTAAATCTCGATACAGGTAGATCAAGCCTATTGGCCAAGTGGGTAGCCCAATACGGGTAAATCGAATATTTTAGGTCTTAAGAGGATTAAAAATTATCATGATGGTTATTAGATAAAAATATTAGTTATTTTGTCAATGCAAGAACACATGGATTTAAGTGCGTTGAAACGCATTATCCTTTTATTTATATATTGAAAAGAGATTAAGGTTAATTTTAGTTATTGTGTCAAAAAAAGCATTTTTTTAAAGTAATTTGATTTTAACACTAACATATATATAATATAACACAAGTGGTGTTATGCTTTCTCTATTTAATTTTATAATTTTTCTGTTTTAAATATAATTAAATAAACAATTTATTTATATAACTTAAATTCAATGAATAAATTAACCTTTTTTTTCATATTTTTTATTTAATTAACTATTTATCTTAAGGAAAAGTATTTGGCACACATGACAATAGAATAAAAAATAAACAGTCAATATACCAAATTCTAATCCTTATCTTAAACACAAAAAAATTAGAATATGCACTTAACAATTTATTATAAATAAATATTTAAATTTCTTTTTATCTAACTATTTATCCAATTAACATAGGTTTATTTATTCATTTAAAATTTTAAAAATTGAAAAAAAAGAATAACATCTAATATTTAAAAATTTTGCATTTAAAATTTCATCTAATTACTTAATTATTAAAATATTTAGTGAATTTAAAATTAAAAGTATATAAATATTTAATTTCAAATTATATTAATAATATTTATCTTAAAACTTAAATTTAAAATGAAAAATGTTTCATTAAATAATTACATTAAAATGAAAATGTAATATTTAATTAAAAAGCAAATTTTATTTATCTAACTAACTATTTACGTTATTACTTAAGCATGTAATAATTTTTTAACGTTAAATAATTGTAAAACTAAATAAAAATAAAATATAAATATTGTAGCTTTAGCTTTTCAAATGAAATTTTAATATAATAGTATTTATCTTCATTAACTATTATAATATAATATTAAAATGTATAAACTTTTTAATATTAGAGTTAACAATTTTGGAAATTATTGCTAGAAATTAGTAATTCGTTAAACATAAGTTCTAAACACCAGTAAAATTTTCATTATATAATTTTAAAAGATATGCATCAAAAACAATATTTAAAGAATTTTAAAAAATAAATTTAATGAAAATTTAATCTTTTTAGCAGCATAGGTGAATTTAAATTTTAAAATACATAAATGATATATTTTAAAAAATAAATTAATAAAATTAAACTTAAAAAAATTAAAAATATGTTTCTAAAAAATAAAAAAAATAAAAACACTTTTTTAAAAAAATTAAAATATTTATCATAGATAAATTTCGTAAATAAAAATTTAATAGAATTCACAAGCACTTTTTCATATATTTTTAATCTATGAAATTGTATATTTCTTACATTATTCTTATCAAATAAAATATATAATTAAAAATATAGAAAAATTATAAAATAATTTAAACTTATAATATTAATTATAAAATTTATACAAAATCATTTTAATTAATGAATTTATCGAATGATTTTAAAAAATATATATAAAATGATTTAAATTTACTATAGATGATATACATATGTTTAACATCCATGATTTTTTAATTAATAAATTTATTAAATATCTATTTTTTATAATATAAAATTTTATATAAAAAAATTGAAACATGAACATATTCAACCGCAAATACGTTTCAAAACAGTGGGTTCATCATGAACCCATGTTTTTTTTTATTCAATTAGCTATTTGAACTTGATTTTTTTTTTTTAAAACTAGTATAAGAATTTAATTTCATGGTTCAGATAAGTTATTTATGTAAGTATTAATTTGGATAAAATAATCTAAATTTAGATATTAATTTAATATCGATAAGTCAAAGTTAAATGCTTAATTGGATCAAAATAAATTTTTAAATTTCAAATTGAACCTTATCAAAGTTAAGTTCAAGTTTCAAAAGATGAAAAATCTTAAGTACTAATTTGAACTTTAAAATCAAATTTAAGTACTAAATTGTATTTACATATTTTCTTAAAAATTTTTAACAATATCAATAAATGAAAGAAAATAAAAATAATTTGAATAAAAATTCGGGATTTATTCAAATTAACTACCTAAACACTGTGCAAAATAGAGATAAAAAAATAAAAATACCAATATCTATTTGATAAAATAATCAAATGACAACAAGTATTTTATTTTTAATCAATGACAATTTAGTTTTTCTAAAGTTTTTCTAATAATAATAAATTTCAATAAGTATCAATTATATTGAATATTTATTTTACATTTAAATTATTATTTTTTTGAGAAAAAAGGGAGAAAAACAGCAAAGAGCAGCTTCCTTCAGCTATGTCTCGATTAAATTCCTTGGTGTCCCCGAATCTCTCTCAGTATTCACCAAAAACCCAGATAGAGAAAAGAAAAAATGCAGATCAGATCTGAAAGACCATAGTTATAAACCAACCGAGATCGACTCATCGTTTCAGATCCAATCAACATAAAACAGAATACAAATGGCCAGAATATTTGAGTACTTCGTGGTGTGCGGGCTTGGCCCCGAGATTCGAACACTGGACGGGACGAAAGGATACCATGGAACTGAGTATTTGTATTTGCCTTCTCTCCTTGACCAGTATCCGCCTCTCAATCATACCCTCTATCCGCCGCCACCTCCTCAGCTCCCAACCGTAAGTCCCCAGCCCAGCAGTTCCTTAATTTTTAATTGGTTTTCCCAATTCTCCCAGTAGAGGTGTTTAAAACTTTGTTCTTGCAGTGTGTGTTGCCTGCTGGTGTGGAGTTGTTTCCATCAGGGTATGATTCTAATGATCCCTTATCTTATCCCCGGAGCTATCCCATTGTTTTGACTGGTATGACGCGGTATTCCCTATAGTTTTCTTATGTAAGAGTTTTTTTGTAGTTAGTGTTGCAGTGAAGAAGATTTTGTTATTACGAAAGCTACTCTTATATATATATATATATAAACGAGAATTTCTTGAGGTTAATTTACTTATTGCGTAATTGGAACATGCCCCTATTAGTATAACGTGGATGATATGATTTTGTAAAATGTTGCTGGATTCAATTAATTGGCTGGTTGGTTAGGGTTATGCTTACCCTTCCAGTAAGCTTGAATTTTCTATAGAACAGAAGAATTGCAACTTGGAGAGATTCTTAAATGCAGCTACTAACCAACAAATGTTTGACAGAAATCAATACTTCAAATGATATGTTGTCTCTTCTGACATCTCTTTTATAGTTGTATGGCAACTCAAAAGCTGTAATTTTTCTCATCTTCTTACGTAATTAGGTAAAGGAATAGAAACCGCTTACAGACCCTGAAATTTGAGATATAGATAAGAAAGTGTTTATTTTTTGTCTAAGAAGGTGTTAGTAGGAGAGAATATTGGTAAAGTTGCTGGTAGGATAAGCAAGTCAATGAAGCAGTTTACCTGGTGTAGAGATTTTTCTCAAACAATGACATGTTTCATGACACGAGATTAAGGATTTTCTCTTCTTATTTTCAGTTTATTTCCTTTATTGTAATAATCCCATTTCATGTGATTATGCTGTAAGGCCCAATTGCTATTGGTTATTGGTTTGCTCTCCAAAAACCATTGACATCATCAGTTTTCATTAAATATTTTATGCAGAGGGAGATGGGTCAAAAATTTATGTCAGTTGCATCACATTTAGGGATCCAGTTTGTGAGGACATTGCAGAAGCTTATCGTATTCCGCCTAATTCATTTGCTGACAAATGTATCTGCGTTGTTTCGCGTTCACCTTGTTTTCGTGTCCTTCGGGATGCACTGGAAGAGATATTTGCACTTTGCTTTTCTCCTAGTGGTAGTAGGTGAGTTTCCATTTGTCATAATTCATAAACAGTAAGTAGCTTGTGGACCAAAAACGTTTTGTTCTGGAAACTAAAAAAAAACTAGAAACTTTAATTGTTCCCTCTATTTCTTTTCTTAGTTTGGTTGAATAGGAGCACGAATTATGCCTTATATGGTATGTCTGTATGTCAAAAACTTTAATCACAATTTACCACATGTTCTGACTGACTTACGTTGCAAAAACTTAATGATGTAACTTATTTTTAAATCAAGCTAATTAAATAATATCTAATCTTTATAAAAATTTGAGTGGCATTAATATGCCTGATTTTAGAGAACTAGATAATTCAACTTTTGAGAGTAAATATTTCATTAACGAATCTTCTTTTGAATTTATTTTCCCAACTCATTCTTCTTTCTTATGATCAATGTTGGATGAAATGCTAAACAACACTGATCTGGCATCCATGGTTAGACTTGTGTTGGCTTTGCATTGGATTTTGGCCCTAAATGCACCTTTTATTCTGAAACCAGTGCAAATGTAATTTTCAGAGCTATGTGTACCGTGTTTGTGTTGTCCAGTAGTTGTCAGGCTTTTGTCTGTGCCCATTGGTGTCAAATGTCAGATCTGACCAATAGCTGCCAGCTCTACACATTTAATCCTAGTTCCACATTCTAACATCGGGGTTAATGTGAGGGTGCTTGAGTGTTTTAATTTTGGTTTTCAGAGTTGATTGTGAGAATCATGTGCCCAAACGACATCCATTTGATTTTATGAAGATTCCTTTCCCCCCCTCCCTCTCTCTCTGCCTGTATGTGTTGCTGTTGTAGTTTTTTTAATTGCCTTTTCTGTCCGACTTGCAATTGCTAATTGTGATAAGCAGACTATTAATAACTTCCAACTTTCAGTATTATTATTTTAAAATTTTTTGATATAGTGAGAGTTGATTAGAATTTTTATTAAAAAAATATAAAGTTTAAGTTCAATTCAATTTTAAATATTGATTTAAAGTAAATAGATCAACTTGTGAATCTTTTTTGGCCAAAAAAATTATGAATCTTTTTGTTATTTAGGCACCAACTGACCACACGCTACATAGGCTTGTTTACGTATAAGTGCCAGTAAAGAGCAATTATAGGGATTTTTTTTATTAATCCTTAATTAACCCAAAATTATAATAGAAGGGTTAAGAGCTCTTCTGTATTCAAGTATAATAGATCAGTTGCACAGACATGGATAGTGCCAGTGCCCTTCCCCCGCCCCCCTTCTTCAAGATGATATCAATAGTTTATGTGCAGACATTTTTCCTTTATGGTTTACATATGTGAATAATGTTTTATGATTGATGGAGATATAAAAATCTGTTTTTCCTTTTGGTGCATTTAATGTGTCATCTCTGTGACAATTCCAGCAAGCCGTTGTGGGATGTTATTGCACATATGGTCTCCAATGTACCTCTGCCTACACCTGGGAAAGAGCGGGTTCTATTTGCTATTGACAATTGTTTGCTTTCTGTGGAGGTTCCTCCAAAAGATGGTCTACCTCATGCAGATGTATGAATATCTACTTCTGTTACATATTAACTGCATGATTCTTTTTCATTTTCCTTAAGAAACTATTTTTGAACAGAATAGCGTAAATGATAAAATAGCTGACATCTTTTCACCAAATGCTGCAGATATCTTTTCAGCCATTGGTACAGTGTTTGGATGTTGACAACTTGATTAAACTTTTTACTGCTGTGTTACTTGAAAGGAGGATTTTGATTCGATCAAACAAGTAATTTTCTAAATAGGGAAAAGGAAATTCTTTTTGGTTCCTACTATGATGTTACGGCAGCTGTTTTATGTTTCCATTGGAGTTATGCTCTTTCTACAGCTTTTCTCTATTTAAGAGTGGCATGTTGAAGACACAAATGTCGATGCAGTTTTCATTGTGGTTATGAATTATGATTACTGTCAGCTTCTTCTTGATAGTGTTTTAGCAATTGCATATTAGAGACATTTTTTTTGGAGGGACATACTTCTTTCTACTAATAGCCCATGCTAGGAACTAGAGCTCCTTGAGAGACCCTTTATGCAAAACCACTTTCGAAAGTCTTTTCAAACTGTTCATATTTATCTCCTGCTTAAACTCAGTTAAGTGACTTCCTTATAAAAGGGAAAAAAAAAACCTTTGTAAAGTGATCAGTAACTCAAATCATTTTGTTCTTGAGACTATTCATGTTATGCCCATTTGTTTGATGTGGTCTTATGTTAATCAGCTAATTTGATTACTTGAACTTAGGACCATGTGGTTGCTGTGATAAAATGTATTAAGGCTGCCAAGAGATCTAATTGATGCAATATTGTTAGTATCTACTTTGATGTTGATTTAGTCACCGTTTTCTTCATATTCTTCTGCTTGTTATTGTTCTATTAATAAGTTTCCCTTGTTTTGTTAATTTCTGGCAGGTATTCACTTCTGACCCTAGCATCAGAGGCCATATGCCATTTGATTTATCCGTTTCGGTGGCAGGTAGGTTTATCTATTTGAATAACTTCTCTTTAGTCAATTGAAAAACTGGTTGGAACTATCTGTTGTTTAATGGATAATCCACCTTATTCTTTTCTTTTTCATATAGTTAGATGGCTATAAGCACCACTGAATATTCCTTGTATGAGAAATTTGTAAACTTTAATCTAATCTTTAAACTTTTTTTTTCGTGCTGAAGCATGTCTACATTCCGTTACTGTTTTTCAGTGGAGTAGACTACATTGACGCTCCTACACCATATATGATGGGTCTTCATTCAGGTGTTGATACGTCAAATCTTGGAATGGACGGTGTAAGTTTTTCATGAACTTCAGTGTTTAACATGTCCATGTATTCTTTTTATCATTTTCAGTTTGTTCCTGTAGTATTTTTATATCATTTTATTATATGTGAATTTCAGTAATTATTGTTATTTTTCATTATTTTATTTCTTCATTTATTTTATGTGAATATCTTGCCATAGCCACAATGGGATGGGGCATGGCTGCTTGGGTTGAGATCCCTAGGTTTGAACCGTGGAGCCCTTGCACCAAAGAGAAAACTATCTTTGGAAAACACATGAATTACATTTTCTTTCTGCTTGTTGCATGGACCACATGTATCTAGGTCTTTTAATCACTTTAAAAACAGCTACAAGCGTACTCATTTCAGAACTTTTACCTAATTGTACTCGCACTAAAAAGGACCTTGACTTGGTCATAATTTCCTTCTAAGATTTTTGGACGTTGCTAACTATTTGAATCATGGGTCTGTCAATTTAGTTGTAAAGATACTCCCTTTTTACTAATAAACTTGCTACATCTTGACCCTTTTTAATTTATATTTTGATATGAAAAAATATCTATAATATATAAAAATGTGTATGTGGAGAATTTTTTGAACTGATGAAAATGATTCACAAATAAGAAGTTTGATTCTATTGAAAGTCTTTGTTAAGTGGATCTGTTTGCTGATAAATAAAAACACTGTTAAAATTTGCATCAAGTTACTTTTATTTTCGATGTTATAATATTTTATCAACCTTGAAAAATTAAAAATTTTATTCATCTAATTTTAAATGTACTAGCAAATTTCAGTTATTTATATATGTAACTTTATGTTCAATATGTAAAATTCTATAAATAAATATTTTATCCTATATTGTAATAATATTTATTTCATTCTTGTATTATAGATATTAATAAAATTTATCATTGAAAATTTCAATATCATGATATTTAAAAAGAATAAAACACTTTAGATAATGCTTGAGTAGTTAAATTTATCAAACAATATTCAAAAGTTAGGGCTAACAAAGTAACTAAATCTCATGTCATTATACATATTATGCCAACTTTTTTATTTTTCTATTCATTATGGGAAATGTTTGTGCGCTCTGATCTTTTGAGAATGAATAAATCTTCATGTTTTTTTTCTTGGTTGGCAGAGGTAAAATACTCAAGATGGTTTTTTAATTTTCTTGCTTTTATAAAGGAGTTATGATGATTTTAACTTATATTCCCATAGAATCTCTCTTTAATTAGTATTTTTATCATGATAAAATTTAATTATTTTTATGTAAATACATGTAGCAATTTTTTCTTTAATATATTTCAAGTTATCAGTCTTTATATTGTTAATGTGGTTACACTTTTCAGCAAAAAGTTATTGAACGTTTGCACTGTTGATGAAGTTGCATCTTTCAAGAAATTTCATTTAAAATTTATATCATTTAACATGATTAATCACTCTTTATTTAATTATTTTTTACAATCTGATAATCTCCTTAAATTAGTGTCAAGCAATGAATGATGGATTATTTTTGAAGTATCTATTATCTTTCTTTGATTGGCTTATACCCTACTATAGTTTTAGCTAATTTCTAGCAAATACTTATCTATTTCGTTAGCAATTTGGAATTGCCAAACTTAATTGTAGTTTGAGATAGTTCTTACTTTTTAATTCTATCTTATAAAATTGGTCTTAGGTTTTAGATTAAAAATTGAATACCATGGAGATAAGTCAAAATATTCAAAGCAATGGTGTTATCATCCTGGAAATATTGCAATTTGTTAAAACTAAATATTATTGTCAGTTTCTTCTTTTAGTTTAGAAACTATACTTTGTTTCTCTTTATTGCTTTTGATTTTTTTGATCCTTTGTGTTTTATATTAAGGGTTAGGTTTGCTTTGCATCATTATCCTTTTTTGCTGGTGAGGCTTGCTATTTTTTTGTTGGTTGATTGATTAATAGTATTAGTGCAGCAGTTCTGTTTTGAACTATTTATTTATAACAGAAGTAGTGCTAGCGTAAGGTATTTATACAAATATAATGAATTAAATGTCTATTAGCTATAAATGTTAAACTATTCAACCTTATAACTCCTATGAGATTTTTTCATTTTACATGATTTAATTAATTCATACAAAAATATCCTTTTTTTCATTTTTTTAAATTCATGGACATCTTCTTATCCAAATAACATGTCAAATAACTTATTACAGAATATATTTTCTTATGTTCTTATCAATATATAAGATTTGTTTATGTAATTGTTTGATGTTTGGCTTACTGGGAGTTAAGATTGTTTGCATCTCTTCTAAAAGATTCTGCAAGTCTGGGTATTGGATTTGATAACTATTGCCGTGGTCTTTTTATTATTAAACAGAAAGTACTAATAATTAATATGTAGCATTATGTGTACTACATGTGACAAAAAACTAGTTTTCTGACAACCTTGAATGATCTAGTTTTTTTTGCTCAAGATCTTCCAACAACACCTTTTTTATATTAAAAAAAGAGCGAATCAGCAAATCAAGCAATTTGGATTCAGTCTTTAGGTTTTTTGATCTCCCTCCTTTCTCTGGGATTGTTTCTAGGCATTACTGCATTTCATAGTATCATATTTTGCCCCCTATCCACCAAAGAATTACAGTAAATCGGAAGATCTCAAGCGTGTGATTGTCCATATGATTAGTCAGCTTAAGCATTTGCTACTACCAAATATTTAGTAACTGATTGCTTTGTAATTTTATCTTGTTCATGTTGAACCTTTTACTTTGATATTTTAAGCTGCAATTTCCCTTGCTTCTGTTTTAGGTAGTTATCGTGGATCTCGAGGTCAACCAAATCACCACAACTGAAGAAATACCACCGATTCCTGAGCCAGAATTAAGTTTATTGCGTGGTGAAATACTGAAATTATTGCATCCAAATGTGGTGGGGATAGATCTGATGAGGGCTAATTTCTGTGGTTCATCTGATCATAATCATAAAATCATCAACAAGCCTTGGGGAGAAGATCACGACCTTCAGCTAAGGTGATTCTTGTATGCCATATGAAATGTTTATGATGTACATTTACATTCCTATAGAGAGTACTCTATACTAAGTATTGACATAAGGAATCTCTAATATTTTCATCTTTACAACAATGGAATCCATTTCTGTACATATTTTCTGTCAATAGCGCTATAGTCCTGTTTTATGACATAGTTTAGATTGTTGCTGTTATGATGTGGAGTGCATATTTTAAATTTTCATTCTCATTTTACTTTTAGAGGAGGAAGGAGGAACTAGGTGAAGTTTTTTGCCAATAAAAAGAGAAGTGTAATATTAGGTATCTAGGAAACTTGATCATATTTTCTGAACTTTGATGTTATTCCAGACTGAGGTTACTGAAATTTGAATTATCTTGTTGCTCTCTCTCTAGAAGTAATATGTGAAATGACCATATTTTCTTAATTAGTTGTCATCTTTAATGATGAGCATGCTTATTGCATGACTCTGTTTTTTTAATTTTGAACTTCTTAACAATGATTTCAGATAATTTAAAAATAGTAAGAAAGATTTGTTATGGCTATTTACCTTCAAATCATTATTATTGAAGGAATAGTTATATAGCCTTCATCTTAAGACATTGCTTAGTAATATTATGTCTCACCTTGTGTTTCTCTTCAAGAGTTGCCCTATTTGCTTCACTGGAAAAAAAAAATCATCTTATGGATGATTATTTAATCACTTGAGCTTGAGCAATTCTTGTTTTAAAATATTTCCTTTTTGGTATAATTGTAAATGGTATATTTTCTGATGCCTCAACTACTGGCAATGCATTTCCCTTTGTGCAGTACTGCATTTTACAGTTTTATACGAGTATGAATATTTGGGATTTGTATTTATCTTAGGGTTTTATGGCTTGGATCTGGAAATACGTTGACTGGTTAATATTTTAACCAGTTGGTATTAAAAGCTACTGAGATTTGGATAGTTTGAGTTTAGAGATTTTTCCCTCTTGATTTTACTCACTTCCCTATTACCTGTAGTTCTCATTAGGCTTCATCGTATTCTCACCATTTGTTCCTTTGTTCTCTCTCTTTCTTCTCTGTTCTGTATTTGATAGCTAAGCTGTGAATATGCATATGATTAATCTTTATAATTTTTATTGTGGATGCTTATCGTATATAATTGTGCAACACTCAGCCTGTCATTTAAAGTTCTTACTTACACATCTGATTAACATGGAAAATTTAGTGCGTTTTGCTCAATTTTTTGTTGTTCAGGTTGATATTTTTGAAGTTCTTTGCTTCAATCTTAGCTGGCTACCGCAATTTCATGGTATGAAAATTTGTCTTTGATCTTGTATGTGTTTGGCTTTTTAACTTTGGACCAATCTAACCTGAGTATCTCGTTGAAATGATTTTCATTAGGAAAACAATGCCACTCATGTATTTAACACTCAGGCATTTTTGAAGAAGCGGTCTCGGTCAACCAACCAGCCATCTGAGCCTATGGTGATGCTTTGTCTTCTTGCTTACGTTATCTTTAATTAATGAATTTTTTATTGATGGTTCAGTGGTGAAGGGTATTGTAATAGAAGTGTTTTCTTTGCCATTTTTTTAAAGCATCTTCCTTTTTACCTTATTATTCAACTCAGTACAATTCATTGTTTAGGATTGTCTATACAAAGACAATGCTCATGATGTGCTGTTGTTTTGAGGAGTATGATAACTTAGGGTATTCAGAAAGGGTAGGTTATAGATGGGGTATAAAATAGTTATGGTTTTGTTACAGTTAGGGTTTCATTAAATTCATGTAAGATCTCAATTGAGGATGGAATTGAGCGGTGCTTATTGAAATTTTTGGCAGCAGCAGCAGTAGATGGAGTTTATGGCTGCTTTTGTCATGCTGTCTCAAGTAACTGTAGCTAGAGAAGGAGGAGAAAAAGAGCATTCAATACTATTATGCATCCATGCTTCAACAAACTAAAACATGAAAGCTGCATTTTCCCCCCTTTTCTCTCATTTGTATTTATTAAGACATTGATGCTCAATAGTTTCATCAAAATGCTTGTACTGTAATATGAAGATTATATAGGCATTTAATAAGTCAGCTAAGCTTCTACTGACCTATGAAGACTAATATTCCTAGTTGAAGTAGCTTGAGATAGGTTAATAACCAACTTGGGTTTGAAGAAACTGACCTAATTCCTGAAATTCCTAAAACAGATTGAAAATAAAATTTTATTCCGGGTGCAGGATTTGCAGAAATTCCAGTTGTCCCCGTGCATGAAATAGCCAGAATTTATAAAATTAAAATCCTGTATTTATGGTACTGAAATTAAAATGGGCGAATAACCAGTTTCTTTTTCCATGCATGCATCAACACTTTTGTGAATTAAAATATTTATTTTCTTAAAAATTGCTCATCTCTAGTTATTTTTTATGTCTTTTCCTTTGGCAGATTGCACAATTTCTAGATTCTCATGGATTCTTGGATTATCTGGAGAGTGGTTTAGGTTCTGACGAAAACAATGATAATCTTCTTGACAAATTACAAGATGCCGTAGGAAGAGGACAAAATCCTCTTTCCATTCTTCCTTCCATCTTGGCGGAACCTGAGATTGTAACAATATCAGATCCAGATGTTGGAGCATCAGGTAACTTGATGTGAATCTTTGTCAAAGTTCTAAATTCTTTTAGATCAATCTTATTCAGTGTGACAAATACATGTGAAGTTGTAAAAGTAACCATTTCTCATGTTCTTATTTACTCAGGATCAGGTGCCAAATATACCTATGACAGGTTCCCTTCCAATGTTAGAACAGAAGAGCAAGAAGAGAAGAGACAGCAGATTCTTGCTGCTGTAAATGGGGCTAATGAATATTCAGGAAGGCAAACCTCAAGGTAGATTTTTTCTTTTGGTGCTTGGTCATACATGTTAATCTGCTTACTAACAAGTTCATTCTCGCTTTTCCAGTTCACCGTCTATAAGTTCATTGGAGAGGGCTGTAAGTTATATTTTCACCATTGTCTGATGTTTCAATATCTTTTTTTGTCAATATTAGTTGACTGTAAATGAGTTCAACTACCATTGCTTTACAGGCAGAAAGAGACCGCATGGTTTTGGACATAAAAGTTAAGTTGCAGGTAAAAGTTCTATAACTTTTACTTTTCAATTTTGCTTGTATACCTAGGAAGCCTTTTCCATTACAATGTGAATCTGAAAAGAGAAAAATTGTCTTTTCTTTCATTAATTTGTATTATTTCTTATAAAAAATAAGGTTTTGGTTGGTTTTACAATGTCAACCTTATGGCTATATTTCAATACCATTCGTCAAATTTTTTTGTCTTTGTTGTTATTGACAGTCAGTAGGAGAGTTTGCTTTGTATTTATTGGAGATAAGCAGTGTGCTTAAATGAAGTGCGTAGGGAAAAAAAGAATCAGTTGTCTTTTTCTTTCATGAATCTGTCTTTTTCTAAAAAGACGAGGAAGAAGATAGTTTTCTTGCATTGTAATCTCAAGCTGATACAATTAAGTTGTGACGGTGTTTTTTCTTTTCATTTTCTCATATTTTTAATTAAAATTTGTGCATTTCTTCTTTTAACAGGGATTATGGCTACGTCTTCTAAAATTGGAAGCAGGGGAAGATCCACTTTCATCATTTGAATATGGCACAATCTTGGGTATGTTTCAGGAACAGCTAAACTAACTAATAGTTTAGGCTGCCTTCTTATGGCGGTTGTTGAGAAATCTGCTTCCATTTTTCAAAGATATTTGCAAAGTAACAACATTTTGTGCTCTAATTTTGCAGCTTTGATTGAGTCTGACGCAGAGGGAATTGGTGGTAGTGGTTTTGTTGAGTGTATAAGAGAGCACATAAATTCAGTATGTATAGCTGTAAGAAGCATACCATGATTAACTGTTTCAGTGCACTAGTAACTTTATGCTGGATTTCATGCTCAGGGATGGCATGGTCAACTGACTGAAGAACAGTTTATAGCTGTGAAAGAATTGGTATGTTAAGAATCATTAACATTATCAAATTTAAATGTTTTTGTTAATGAAATAGATTGTTTTCTAACTTCCTATATGCTGTTTTTTTTTTTTACTTTCTGCTCTGACTTTTTAATGTTTGATGTTCCTCTTGTAATTATTTTTTTTCTCCTTTTCCCAAAAATGTTAATGCGCAATTTCAGCTCAAAACAGCTATCAGTCGTGCAACCTCTCGAAATGATGTTTTGACTATTAGAGATGCCCTGGAAGTGTCTGCTGAGATGTATAAGAAAGATGCTAATAATGTTCCGGACTATGTTCAGCGTCACCTTATTTCTCTGTCTATATGGGAGGAGTTACGGTATGTATTACTGTGTATTACTCCCTTGGCTTAAGTTTTACTGTCATTTTCTCTTTATTCAAGTTGGACTTTTCTATAAATTGAAATTAAATCAGTTACTCTTATGCAAGATTTACTTTTACAAGTGGTATTTGTTTCTTCCAAAATTAAGATTTTTGTTGCTTCCTTCAATTGCCTTAGAGAACTTTGTTTAGCCCTTGGGGTTTTGTACCTAAATTTGAAATTTTAAAAAGCTAAGGCAAGGTTCTTTCAGGTTTTGGGAAGGATATTTTGACTATCTTGTGGAGCAGTCTTCTGACAAGTAAGTTAATAATATTTTTAAAAAGTAATTTCTGAAATATTTTCTTTTAGATTGTTAGTATGTTCATTAAATGTAACTAATTTCTTTAAGTTTGATGTAATTATTTAGTGGTATAGTAATGATATGTTTTGAACTTTGTCTGCTCATGGAACTGGGTCTCCTTTAGAAGTTGTTTTGAGAGAAAGCATAGTGGAATCATTTTACATTTTAATTGTTGTAGTGGGTTTCACTGGGTCCCTTTTAGATATATTCACTTTTCATCTGGATTTCAACTTGTTTTACGTTTTTGCGATTCAATGGATTTTTCAGCTAGCATGAGCATATGTAAGAATTACTACTTGATCTGAGATAGTCACACTTTTTTTGCTGGTTGAAGCATGCTGATTCTCTACTCATCATTGAGTTATGGCTGGATGAGCCTGCCTACCCTAATATTTGTTAAATCTATTTGGGATGCATTTTAGTATATCCATGTCTCTAGCCTGCAGTTTCTCCTGTTTAGTTCCCAGTGCGAACCCCAATGATTGATAGGGTTTCAAGGGGTAAAGGGATGCTGTATGAAAATGGAAAGAGATTCCCTGGCTGGTGCGGAGTAAAATTGATATGGACTGAAAATAAGGTCCAATCTTGCCATTAGTTACGATGGAGGGACAACATTAAGATTAAAGAAACAGATTGAAGTCTTTTTGCTACTCTACTCACCTTCCTGGCTGTCCCTGTATAAATGTCACCATGTAAGATCTATCATAGTGGTGGATCTTCACAGAAAATATGGAATCTCATGTTGTTAGGAGAAATCTACACATTAGAAGTTAGCTCAGGGATAAGCAGCTGTAATTTTGGTTTCATTGCACCACATATATCTTAAAATCATGATAAGGCAGCCACTAATTTCACATTAAACGACTATTTCAGGAGGCTTGCCTTAGACCTACAATTAGTTCTTGATCCCTTTGCAATTTACTTTAATTCAAACCATCGATTCTCCTTAAGAGCTATTTGCTGTTAGTTTTTTGTCATGAAAAGCTGCATGCTATCACTTGACTCTTAATACTTTTCCTATGCTGAATTTTGTTTTTCGCCCTTTTACTTTCACAAAAATCAAGAAAAAATTGAATTAAGTTACTTTATTTTAAAGTTTTAAGATCATGTTTCAATAGGTTTCACTGTTCTCTTCCGCTTCATTATTTGAGGAGACCAACCATATTTTGCTGTGTTTATTTGGTCTCTATTGCTGTCTCTCGAGTCCATTTTCTAGTTTCATTTTTCCCACATCTGAATCTCATGTCCAGTTGAAGATGTCCTTATCTTGCTCTAAAACAGAATCCCGTAGCCCTTCAGTTAGGATTTAATCTCATTTGGTAATGCTAGGTAAAGCACTCTTATCCATAAAATCATACAACCAAACTACTTTATTTTTTATTGAAAGCAATTATCAGAAATGATTATTTCTCTCTATTTCATTCCCTTAAAAATGAGGAGACTAACTCCTTTAGGCAATTGTCCTTTGGTTCGTCTTCAGTTCCATTGAACTCCCTATTTCCCATGCAAATTTTCTAACCCATTTATATGAGAATCTATTACTAGTTTCTCCTAATGGAGTCTTAGATTGGAAACTAATGCTTATCTAATTGCATTGTTTCTTTTCTCAGATCTGCCAATTATGCAACTTTGGTTACAGCACAGCTAATTGTACTGGCCTCACACATGGTAGCATGTCTTGTAATTCAGAATCCTCTTTTGACACTTACTTTTTGTTTCCAAAACTGTAAGCATTAATAATATTTTATGTTATCTTGAAGGCTGGACTAGGACTTCCTGATAACGATGCCTGGTATATTATTGAAACAGTAGCAGAGAGAAACAATATTGGATATAAGTTGCTAGTAAGTACATCTTCTATCCTGTAGTGTGTTACTGTGTTATTATGATTGTGACAAAGAAGTGCATGGTTGAAAATAGTGTCTTGACCTTCTTTTTTCATATAACTTCCAAGAAACAAGTGAATGCTTTGGTATTACCTCTGCAGCCTGATTTGATTATTTTTGATGTGTTGTCGTATCTGATAAGCTGTTCTGTTTTAAGTTTCTGCTAGTTTCTCATGTCATAGATTGCCATTCAAGTAACAGGTGCTTCAGAATTTTTGTGTTGTGTTTAGAAAGATAAACACGTTTTTCTATGCAGAAGCTGATATTCTTAGTCATGAAGTTGAGAACAATTAAAAACTGCATAAGGTGACATTGTTTTGAATCTAGGATTTCCCTGTATTCCCTTACATTCTATATGACATAAAACAGATGAGGAATTGTTGACCGGTGTCCCATATAACAGATATAGGTTCATCTATCAGGTTAATTGCAGCAATGGAACTTGTATTTGTAAATTGATGTTTAATTTGGTTACTTGCACTGAGCATTTGCTATACAAGGCTTGAACTTTTACTTTCTGTTTAATTTGCTAACTTAACTCACCTTTGATCATGGATGATGGTGCGGTTTTCTATCTATAATATTGCAACAATTATCAACTTAAGTGGAAAAATATGTTTGATAACCTGGACGTAGTTCCAGCATTTTAACTTATTTTCTTTAAAATTTATTGGCTTGAGTTTTCTTATTCTTTCCTTATTCATTCTTTCTCCTGTTTTTCTAAAAAATTCACCACCCCCCGTGTACCATACTATGTTCTTTTTTTCCTCATCAGCAATGTTCACCACAAATTTTGACATTGTTTTCCCCTCGTTCCCTTTTCTTTTTCTTTCTTCCTGTTTTTTGTTCTGTTTGGCCCTTTTCTCTAAGCCCATGACTGGTTTCTTCTCTGGATCCACACCTAGCATCAGTTATTTTGAGTTTGTCTATTCTTGTTGTGAAGGCTCCACTAATCTGCTGACAACTCCTAGATCAGACACTGCATTGTCATCAATTAAAGGGATACTTAATATGGACTTCTCTAAATATCTGTCCTTATCCTGCCAAGTTCATCATCAGTTTCAATCCTCATGCCTTGAACACGGTGTTCAGTTTTTTGTGTTAATTCTTGAATTTAATTTTGATTTCTATCTAGCAACTTCTCTTTCCTTCATGCAATATTGTCTTTCCTCAAGTTTGGCTTTCAAGGTTTCAACTTATTGTGCAGAAGTACCCTTTTTGCACTAGCTAGAAGTCAGTACTTTTCTCAAATGCACCCTCACATTTCTGTAGTCCATATTTGTGCTAGTCCTAGTATATAAAGGTGAGAAATCACCTCATAGTACCTTTGCTTTCACGCAAAGAACATACTAGTAATTGAAATTGATTTCCATGTAATTTGACATAGCAATTTAATTTGGTGAAGAGCATCACAGCATTATTAAATAACTAATGGTGTCAGTTAAATCAGTATAATTCTATATTGCACCCAGAAAATAGCTTGAGTGCCTAATGAATTGTGTACAGTTAGGTACCATTTCTTTAAGTGCTGATCCTCTTAATGCACACAAAATAACCATCTTTGATCATCCGATTCAAAACTCATCTTTCTTGAAAGGTACTTTTGGCATCTCTAACTTGGGTTTTGGCAATGGTAATGAACTTGTTTTTGAAAGATAATGTTTGTGATTGATTATTGAATGCTGTCCTATTAATATTGCAAGCCAATGCATATGCTTTAAGACTTGGAACAACCTTATCTGCAGTTTACTGTTCTGTTAGGAACTTGCAGAGTTGCAGTGGGATGTTCTTCCCTATTAAGCTTGCAAACATGAAGAATAAGTAATCTACTCTAACTTCTGATAGGGATTTAGTTTTATTTCACTGACCTTGTTCTCTCCTTTTTTAACATCTCTCATACTTTGCTTTAAAGCACTTTATTTATGTTGGAGCTTGTTTTTGCCATGGAACATTTATTTATGCAAGCATAAATAGAATTGCTGAATTGATGTTGCCTCAATGTTTCAGATAAAACTCAGAGGACTTTTATCGCATATCCATCAACTTCGTATCAATTACTGGGGTGTCTCATCTGGGAAGCCACAATCACTGTTGCCTCCTGGATTGTCATCACCACGTCTAAAGGATGCTGCAGATGAGAATCAAGAACCTCTAGAGGCTTCTGGTGTTGGAAGGAGCTGGGTGCAGAGCATGTTCAGCAGGGATACGTCATCAAGATCAAACTCATTTAGCCGTGTTCGTAAATGGGCTTCTGATGGTACTGCAGGTATGTCTTCTGTTAGCATTAGATACTCACAGTGTTCTATTATGTTTAGGTCATGGACCCTATGGTTTCATGGCTCATCATCATTTAACTGATCAGAGAATGGGAGTGCACGCAAACAAGATATGGCTTCTGCTGGACAGAAGAAAACACAAACAAATGTTCGCATATTGAGGGGTCATAGTGGTCCTCTTACTGCTTTGCATTGTGTAACTAGAAGAGAGGTGTGGGATCTTGTTGGTGATCGTGAAGATGCAGGTTTCTTTATTAGTGGAAGCACCGACTGTACAGTGAGTATCTATATCTTTTATTTTATATATTGATCTTGTTTTGCTTTTAAATGACTGAACTTCTAGAACAACTCCCTCCAATTTTCTGGCTTGGTTCTACCGTGCTCTTCTGGCCAATTTGCCTATCTAACATCTATTTTTTGAAAGAAGAAAAAAGGATCAAACTTTGGCTGGTTTAGTCTTCAAATGATAGAAGTTCATATAGTGTTTGTTCTAGTCTTCGGTTGTGTTTCTCAAAGAGTATTTGCATTGTCAATCTCTCTCTAATCGTTCTGTTCTTCTCTATCCTGTATCATGTTCAGATTAAGAGGGACCTATAATAGTTCTTTTTATACAATCTTATGGTCTTTTGATTGTCTCTAAGACTTTGCTGAACAAAACAAGAGTACTTCACTAGAGACCTACAAAACTTAGTTATTTTCTTTAAACTCCACATCCACATCCATGATCACTTGTAAAGTGTGGTTATAATATATGATATATCTAATACAGTCGTGCTTATATTTGCTAAATTACTAGTGTTGCTTGTGTAAGGAATAAGCACTTTGTGTTTCATTGTTGTATTCTATGAAATCTTACTTCATTTGCTGATGCAAATATTTATGTTTGCTCATAAGTATTCTGTTCAATAGTTATGATTTGGGTACATAAATCTTCCAGGTTAAGATTTGGGATCCTAGTCTTCGCGGTTCTGAACTTCGGGCAACGTTACAAGGACATACAAGGTCTCTGTTATGTGATATTTAAACACTTTTATTTGTCATTCTTTTCATTAAAACATTTCCTTATTTTCAAATATTTGTTGTTCAAAGTTGGTTTTACATGTTCCACAACTCTTGCAATGCAGAACCATCCGTGCCATTAGTTCTGATAGAGGAAAAGTTGTATCTGGTTCTGATGATCTATCTGTTATCGTATGGGACAAGCAAACAACCCAGTTGTTGGAGGAACTAAAGGGTCATGATGCACAGGTATGCTTGTTCATAACATCTTGATTGCAGACTGGGTTTAAATCTGAAGGGGGCATTTTTTAAGGAACATGTAAACAGTGAATACAGATTTTGCTTCACCAGTTGGCAGTATTAAAACTATATTTGCATATACATAGAACTCAGCATTATTGTAGTCATATTCTAGTAAACCCTGACCTGTTTTTCCTTATTAATAATGGCTGTTGTTGAAATTCACCAGTGTTTGTAGCATTGATCATCATTGAATGTTTCTTTTTACAATGTTGGATTCAGAAGTACTCAGAATGTAAAGTTCAGAATGGAGAGGGGGGGAGTTGGGAGGAGGGGCAGGGTGGTTGGGGGAGAAAGAGATTGAGATAGCATTGAATAGAGAGTCAAGAAAGGAAGAATTTTTTTTCTTTTTTTTTTTTGCCCAAAGGATTCAAGCAAAGACTTTTCCCTCTGGTCTTTTATCCTTTTTGCCATTTAAACTAAATATGTAATTTTGTCTATTCTCTCAGTAAAGCCAGGAATATGAAAAAAATTTATTACAAGCATTGACAGGCGTATCTAATTTTGTATATTTGTATTTTAGAAAAAAAAAATTGAACTTGAAGATATTTCTATACAGCCCAATGTTTTTGTTTTTCTTGTATTTTTGTTTACCTATTACTGAATTGAATATTCCACTTTTAGGATTATTAATCGTGGAATTATTATCTTCTAAATATAATATTTGCTTCTCCTTAGTGATGTCTTTTTCCTCATTGCAATTAATTGTGTCTAAATTCCTTTCTTTAATGGTGTTCTAAAGGAGAAAATAGATCTGTGCAAATTCTCCTTTTTCTTGAATCTAAATGAATTAGATTATTGAAACGCGACATCCGTGTTTTTATGTTACTGTAGGTCAGCTGTGTGCGGATGCTATCTGGTGAACGTGTCCTAACAGCTGCTTATGATGGAACTGTTAAGATGTGGGATGTTCGAACTGATACTTGTGTGGCAACTGTTGGTCGCTGTTCTAGCGCAGTTTTATGCATGGAGTATGATGATACCACTGGGATCTTGGCTGCTGCTGGCAGAGACGCGTATGTATAAAATTACTTGCAGTTCGCCTGTTGATGATAAAATTAGATTTATGTCTTGTCACCTTGAAGTTGAACTGATGGATCCTTTGCATTTCAGGGTGGCAAATATCTGGGACATTCGTGCTGGCAGGCAGATGCACAAGCTTCTAGGGCATACAAAATGGATACGGTTAGCAAAGAGATGAAGAAATTTTTATTTTTCGGTTAATTGTTGTACGTGATCCTTGGAAGGAACAGTGTGTTCATGTGTCAGTTATGCAGGTCTATTAGAATGGTTGGAGACACTCTGATTACGGGTAGTGACGATTGGACTGCTAGAGTTTGGACTGTTTCCCGGGGAACATGTGATGCTGTTCTTGCTTGTCATGCTGGCCCGCTGCTTTGTGTTGAGTATTCAGCATCAGACAAAGGAATAATAACTGGTTGGCCCTGAGTTTGTTTAGTTTATCGTAAATATTAATGAATTTTTGCAACAATTTTATGTCTAGGGCTTTAAAAAAAAGTAATACTTTGAAAATTTCCTCTCAGGTTCAACAGATGGGCTGCTCCGATTTTGGGAAAATGATGAGGGTAAGTGCAATGCTGGACTCAACCATTTTTCATCTTTCTTTTAGGTTTGCTTTTATCTGACCTGGTTAAAGCAGTTACTGAAGGTGTAATCTTACATTTGTTTGATTCTTCATTATGTTTGCTGGTGGTAATCTTTCAATTGATATCTCCTGAAGCCTTGTCTGTTACTTCCAATAATTCTTATAGTTTGTATCTTGTTTTGCATGCAGAGGGTATAAAATGCGTGAAGAATGTAACAATTCATGCTGCTCCTATCTTATCTATAAATGCCGGGGAGCAGTGGTTAGGAGTTGGAGCAGCTGACAATTCAATGTCTCTCTTCCAACGGCCTCAAGAGAGGCTGGGTGTCCCTAACACAGGATCCAAAATGTCTGGGTGGCAACTTTATCGGACCCCACAAAAGACCAATGCTGTGGTATATGCTTTTATTTTCCCTATATCCTTGTGTGGTTGTTGGTTTTCACTTCTTCTCATGCATTTTTTTGGGGGCAATTTGCAGTTGTTGATGGTTTATAATTAAATTATATTTGCACTTGCAATGCACAAAAGAAACATTAATAGTGCGACGAAAGTAGCCCTTGATATTTTATGTAATTGTGGGATTAGGAATGCAACTAGTTATGTTTGTATTACTTCATCTCTGTGGCATGTGGTTGAAATCGTGCTTTCTGATATTAAGGGAAGAGGAGAGAAGTGGAAAAGGATAAATTAAATCCTGTTGTGACTAGAAAAGGGGGGATATCAAATGGATATTTCAATAGTGTTGTTAAACTTTCTAATATACAATGAACCTAACAGCAAATATGTTGTAAATATGGAGTTAAGGTTAAGCATTTTTAGTTTTATTTTCATTTAGAGAGTGAAATAGGGTATTTAAAGAGATGATTTGTGATCTAGTTTTGGAAGTTAGAACACAATCCAGTTGAGGTTTTGCATGTGTGTTGCCTTTGACATTGGTTTGGGTTTGGTAGGTACGATGTGTGGTGTCGGACCTGGAAAGGAAAAGGATATGCAGTGGGGGTCGCAATGGAGTTCTTCGTCTTTGGGAAGCCACAATCAACATATGAGTTTCAATTCCATCTCCCCCACACCTCCTACTGTTTTGTATTTTTCTTTTTCTTGGTCACATTATTGTTTCTTTGTAAGTGAAAGATGTTGTGATGTGTAATTGATTGAAGAATTAATTAAATTTTTTAGCCATAGTGGCTACTTTTTGTGGTTATCTTTAATTTTAACATAATATCCTGCCTGCATTATCACAGATATTTTAGCCAGTTTTTTTTTTTGGCAATATATTTCAAGAGATGTATATTATTAAGCTAACACTAGGGATAAAATTTAAAGTTGAGATGGAGAAGGATAAGAATGAGAATTTCTGAGGAAAGAAATTTCGATTATGAAATCAATTGATGCTCCGCATGCCATATTTTAAAGTTTTATTCGCCAGTAGGACATAAGGAGCAACTAAACATATTGTATTTATTATAATAAATAAACATATACTTTTTCACTAACTAAAGGATTTGAATTAAATTAAAATGTGCGTACAATAAATTATCAAAAACATATTTATTTCAAATATAATAATTTAAAATTATGAAAAAAAATATTTTTATCAATGGTTAAACATTTTGCTCGATTTAAAAAAAAAATAAACGTAAATAATGACCAAAAAGTTAAAAGTTAGCGGAGGCCTCAAGTCTTGAGTATCTAGGTTTAAGACTTACCTTTGAGTCCCATTGAGAGTTTTAGTCCAATTAATTTCAGTTTGCTGGTTTTTAATTTGGATTGGTTAGTTTTTAATTCATTTGTATTGTAATAGTTTGATTCTACTTTGTGGTTATTCTAACAGTTCGTTTGTAATAGTTTAATACTTGTGATCACTCGAATTTGTATTTATCATTGTATTGTATTGTACTTGTTACACTTAAAAAAACACAAATAAAAGTATTATTGGGTGGAAAGAACTGGAAGCTAAACTAAAAATATAAATTTAAATATTTGATTGCGGAAAATATAAGAGACAATTATTTTTCATTTCATCGCATAAAAAACAATTATTTTAAATTGAAACAATAGATGAGAGAAAATATAAAAGATATATACCTTAACTCAAAATTATATATTTTTTAAATATTTTTTTTATTCAACTCTAGTAATCAAAAAAGTTATTAACTTTTTCTTCTTTCCTACTAAGCATGGAAATCATATCAACCCATCATTGTTTGGTTTATTGGTACCATCATCACATATTGCTGTTGCCGCTGCATGTTTAGTCTCCTTGCTAGGTTTCCATGCCACCCTATATATAATATATTAACACACAATACGCAACTCTCTAAAAGAATAGTACTTGAATATATGTAATCAGCATTTGTTAGGGTGATATTCTGTAATTATGGTGTTCTTACATCAGCAATTATGATAAATTACAACATGCAGTTATAATACCTGCAGATGGATCCCAGCCTCGTTGATGAAGTTCCCTATATTCTTGACAAAGGGCGCAACTTTCGCATAAACAATGGACAACCCAGTCCGGGGCTGGAGACTCCGATAGCCGAAACTTGTTCCTAAGTTTGGTGCGGTATCCGCACGACAATATGCAGGGAATCCCTATCCACAATGCTATCAGGCCGTAAAGCAATCCACTGCTTGCACATGCTGTCACACACACACACATATAATTTCTAAGCACATCTTTATCATCCAATTCCTAATATTGAACTGAGTGATATTTTTTTTTTTTTGAATTTAATGAACTGAGAGAGTGGGGATCTGGGATAAGTAATTTAGGGTCAACTGAACACCAGGTTGGTTGTTAAAAAAGGTGAAAAGTGTAGGTAAGAAAAGATGGATGACTCACAGGTACGACCCTCGTTCACAATCTCGGCGACCTGCCCGAACGTCACGCATGGGAAGAAAACTGTAATCAGAGCTGCTACCCACAAAATTAGCCTTCCTTAATTACCTTCTAAGTAATACTGTTTTTAATTAGCGAAAAGTGATAGTGCTAGCCAGAAAGTTTTACCATTGATTGGGTCATCCATGCAATCGAAGAGGCCAGTTCTCCAGTCCTCAACATGCTGCTGGTAAGTAGAATGAACGTATGGTGCCATAACAACATACCCTGGAGGAACCTGGTAAGCAGGTTGCTGAAAGTGTTGCGAATATGATGCGTAAGTTGAAGCAAAAGGCTGTTGCCCTATATTTTGAGGATAACTTGGCGCCGGAGGAGGAGGTTGGTGGTGGTGGTAGATCGCATTCGGATCATTTGAGTTAGGGCCTTGGGGCGTCGGCCACCCGGCTGCCTCTGTCACGGGTGGAGCGGACGGTGTTGGAAGCCCATATGGGTGATTAGGTAGTGGTTGGAGGTGTGGATCAGGGTTTGAGTAGTCCATTAGATTCGCTTGAACTCGATTTGGAACATCTTCTGCTTCAGCTCCATGAGATTCCAAATTATGAGTATCCATTTTTTATTTGAGCCATTGATCTTTTCTTGTTTCTTTCAAAATTATGATGAAGACAAGTAATATAGAAAATTATTAACTAGTTTTCACATAGTAATTATCAGTAAGTGAGACAGACAAAACCACAATGTGAACATAAATATTACATTCAGAAAACAACAATTCAATGAGAATGAGTTGTCCTTTGTATGATTACTACAACGTCCGATGCGTAAAAAACATACATATAGTGTCCCAATGAGAATGCCGGCAAAGAAGAACAACTCCAAAATCCATTACTCTTATATAAAATGTTTGGACTTACACCCATTATGCTGCCGGCATGCCATTTAGAAGCCATCGCCACTCCACTCACAGCTGAAAATCACCCAAGTTTGCAAACTTAAAGAGTACGATCAGCTATGGTCTCCAAGGCTACAAAGAAGCACAACTATCCGTCCACCCAAAACAATGATTCCATACCAAACCTATGGATCTGGCAAAATGAACTACTCCTGCATGCCATCATCGCTCGTCTCCCTAGTTTTCCTTGTTTCATCCTCTACTACTTCACATGTTGCATTAGAAAAACTGTAGATTAAATTATTTACAAGTCGCTCGCAATCACGGATGTAGAAGCCCAATTTTGACCGGATACAAACTAAACCCATTTTGAATTTATTTTAAATTTAAATTTATTTTTAAATTTGAATTTGTTAAAATTTAAATTTATTTTTAAATTTGAATTTGTTAAAATTTAAATTTAAATTTATGTTTAAATTTAAAATTATTCTAAATAATGAAAGAAATTGATTTCTAAATTAATCTTAAATGTCCATTCACGGTCCAAAATTTACAAAGCCCAATCTGAATAGACCCATTTACAAACTCTAAACCCAATAGAACAAGCCCAAATACTCAAGAAGTCCTGATCAGGATTTGCCATGTCAGCATACCACGTCAGCATTGCCACATCACTCCATGCCACGTCAGCAGACTGCTCCCGAGGTTGTTCAGCTCCCAACACCCTCCTTTACCCGAAACACCCTCTGCCCAATGCCTCACCTTGCTCCTATGCCCCCTCGTCTGCCTTGCACCAAAATGGCAAAAGCACGCCGCTCAACGCCGGCTTAGACCCTGCCACCACCCACCACTCGGGAAACCTGCAAACAGAGGCAATAGAAACAAAGCAACAACAGCAAGGGAGACGGAACAGGAGCAGTAAAAAGGGAAGCACGGAAAAGGAACAAAAAGATGTATTTTATTTCTTTCTTTCGGCTATAAAGGCCGATTCCAAATCTGTAAAAAAGCAGGAAGGTTTTTACACACGATCAATACAAGAAAAAACACAAAAGAACGATCAATACAAAACGTTCACAAAATCAAAGAAGAAACGACCAAGGAAATCTCAGAAGCTTACATTGGCAAGGTATTTTAGCTCGCATATATGCATTTATATTCACTTCATACTAAAAAAAACCGTTAGTTCATCATCTTTTCAAAATAAATAATAAATAAAATTTTAAAGTGAAATAAAGAAAAGATTAGAATAAGAAATCTCACCTTTTCTTTCAAATCTGGAGTCACCAGATTCAAGCCTTTCTTTTTTTAAAGAATATATATATAAATAAAGAGAAATCGTTTTCTAGGGTTCCTCTTTTTAAACCAAATCGGGTTTTCAAAAACAAAAGAAAAGGGGCTGTTTTGTTTACCCAAATAGTGCACCCGATGGCATGAACGGCGACGCATCGACAGAGACACGGTGACGGCGGCTTCTCTCTAGTCAGGATGAGGTTAGGGTTCGGCGTTCTGAGAGAATGGGGGAAAGGAAGAAGGCATTTTTTGTAAAAAAGGATAAGAAATGAAATTATAAAAAAAATCTGGTTTAAAAACTCCAAGGCGAACGGCGAAAGGGCATTAGAAGGCAAAATGCTGGGGCTATTTACGCCAACCCTTCCGTGTTTTTAAGCAGTCACAATTTCATCCCTTTTCATTTTTTTGACAGATTTGAGATTTTTTCCTTGTACCTTCACTCCGTTCTCGATCTAGCCCCTAAATCAGTAGCCCACGAGGAACTGCCATGTATTAATATTTGGGAAATTTCTGTTTGGAGCCCTTGCACGTTCTCACTTCTCCGAAATTCCCCCTTCTGTCTCAATTTTTTCTATTTTTATATAGTTAAATTAATATTGATATTACTGTTTTAAAATAAAATTCTTTTATAAATAATGTAAAGGTTAGCATTTTGAATAGTCCTTTTACGTTACAAATCACCATTTATTTTTTATTAAAAAAATGATTTAAATTTTATGAATTGTTTATTTGCTTAAAGTCCTCCATTTTTTCATCACTTAAATTCTAACTTTAACCTTCTAATCTTTAAATTTTTAAACACCGATGACTTCATTTTAAAAATAAAAAAATGACTTCAAGTTTAAGCTTTAGTTCCTTTGTTTATTTTAGATTTTAATTTGCTTTTAGATTAATTTTTTTTTCTTTTGTTTTTTTAAAATAAGCTATGTCCATTGTCTTTGGTTAAAATCAAGTATTTTCGACTTCGACTTACTAAATCTTAAAGCTCAACTATTTTGCCAATTGTTCCCTAGCATGATCTCCACTTGTCTTTTGTTATTTACATCATCATCGTATACTATCATTTTTACTATTTCTTGTCATTTCATGAGATACGTTTGATGCATTTTTTTGTTACCTCTAATCCTTCAAAAAAGAGAAATGCAAGTCCATTCCAATGCTTTAAGAAAATGTTTTGGGTTAAATGATTTGCTTTGATAAATATACAAATCGTCATTTTACAAGCAAAATTCGGTATTTCGAGAAATTGGAAAGTTAATACTCTAACGTATTGAGTATTATTTCTTTAAATCTTAAAATATCGAACGATTTTTTTAAAATCGGTAATGATTACTTTATTCATAAAATTGTACATTTTATCCACCCTTTTTCAAACTTTCCTTTTAAAGAGGATAAATTATATCGTTTTTGATACATGAATTGTTTCAAATTAAAAGTCAAGGCTCTTTTTATTTAAGAGAAATTAAAAGATAACGTGCTGGGTATATTTTTCGCGAAATTCGCACAATCGCATATCCTCCTTTAAAATTTTCAAGATATCTTTTAATTTCGAGATTTCGAGAACATTACGTCCTAACGTGTTGGACGTAAGTTTAATCCCTGATTGATCCGAAATGAAAGGATATCTTTCTCACAAAATTCATTTTTCAAAAAAATGGTAAAAGTAAATATACATCCTTTTTCAAACTTATGAATTGTTTCAAATGGAAAAGTAATATTCTTTTATAAAAAGAGATTTGAAAGGTTGTATCTTAACGTGTTGGAGCGTGATCTTTTTTTGAACTTAAATAATCAAATATTTTACTTAAAATTAATAATTGTTCGATATTTTATTAATTTAAGGATTCAAAAATCATGCGCTATCGTGTTGGGTGTAATTTTATTTTGAATCTAAATAATTGAATATTTTATTTTGACATCCAATCCCTAAATGGCATTTTAAATTTCTACTCGAATTTTTGATTTTCAATAATTAAAACACTAAATAATCGATTAGGTACCAATTTTGGGCATTTAAGGGTGCTAATCCTTCTTTACACGTAATCGACTCCCGAACTTATTCTCTGGGACCAAATTTTTATAAAATTTAAATGCTTTGTGGTGATCCAATCACACCTAAATTAAAAAAATTGGTGGCGACTCCCATTTCCAATTTTCGAAACTTGTCTAAAAACCGATTTCGACAACGAGTTATGAGTCTCAAGGAAAATATGAGCATCCTCAGAGGATCCAAATCTATCACTAAATACTTGCAGCTTAATTATTAAATCCATTGCAAATGATATTGATGTTCCATTGTCTAATGATGATTTTACAATTTGTGTAAATTAATGATTGTTATATGTTACCGTGACACTTCTGATTAATTAAAATTATCATGTACTCACATCAATATATTAAAAAAAAATAATCAAAACAATCTATTTATAACGATTCAATCTCAATCTCCTACCTCTATTACCTTAGTTTCGCTTCTCAAGTATTTTCAAGGACAAAGTAATCTTTACAATGCTAAAATAGAAAACCCTCCTCCTATAGATAAGATAGAACAATTCGGCTCAATTAGAAACCCTATCAATTACAAATGGGTGAAATGGAGTAAACAAAAAAACAAAACAAAACAAAAAAAAAAACCTCTATAAGGTGGGTATTTACAAAATATAACCTCTCTCAAGGATGAAATAAAATCCATACAATAATTTAGCAATAAAGATCTCACTAAAAATATTGCGTATGAGAGAAATAATGAAGAAAATAAATCTTTGATGAATTTCCTCTTTATTTATTGCTTCTTAGAGTGTTTTTGATGTGTATTTATATCAAAAAGATGAGTTTATAACTGTTGAAGACAAAATATAACTGTTATGAGAAGAAAAAACGTAACTTTAAACAACCTTACACATTAAGGGAGTAATCAAGGGTTCGACCACCAACTGAAACATGTGATCGTTAGAGATCGAGGATCGAGCAAGGTTCCATCTCTCACCCTTCTCTAAAAATAATTTAGAAGGTTATTTGTGATAGAATCGAATTCGATCCCCTCTATACGAAAGCACTTGAAATGAGTTTAAAATATTTGTAAATCATTTTAACCTAGCTGAAAAACACTAAAAATAAATCAAATCATTTTAATAAATTATTTTTTACTAAAAAATATTTTATAATATTTTCAATAACATTTTCTCAAAAATGATTTGAGAATAAATATGTAAAATTAGTCTTAATGTTATTATATAAAAGGTTTGATTAATTAAAACTAGCATTCTCTTCGTTCTAATATAAAAAAATGTAAGAAAATTTTGCAATTTGAAAAACTCATAAATCATTTTTACATTTTCAAAACACGACTTTTTTAATCTCCTTAATAAAAGTATTTTTTAGAAAATTAAGATTTTAAAATGTTATAATAGTAAAGTATAGATGGGAAGATAATGCACTTTAACGTACTTATACTCATATCTTTTGATATAAATAATAATATTCATATTAATCGAATTAAAATTCAATTGATTGAATATTTTAAATTTAAAATATATATTATTGATTGTTTAGCATTTTAAATTCAATCATCAAACCAATCAATTTAAAAAAAATATGATTTGAGATGAAGTGAAATATTAAGAATCTTTCTTACTTTAATGATTGATTAAAAATTTTATTTTCATCACGAATATAGAATAGTTTCAAAACACGTGGAATAGATCTACCCATTAATTTTATTACAATGAATACATGAAAGAGAGAGAATAAAATCCAAAGTCAGCCTTAAGGGTTAAGCTACCTGACTACGTGCCTTTGTATATTTTTGTTTTTTTGTTTTAACGACGAAATAAAAGGAAAGGGAGAGTTAGGTTCAAAGCTCCGCCCTGAGCTCATTGCTTTAATGGTTTGCCAGCCAACAAGCCTGACGTGACCTGCCTCCCAACCCAAATAAATAAAACCCACTGCTCACTCATCTCTCTCACTCCACAACCCCAAACATGGCTGCCGCTTCTTCCAACCATTTCCTTCTCTCCTTTTCCCTCTTCCTTTCCTTTCTGTTTACTACCACCCTCGCTCGTCTCTCTCCCCAAACAACCACGACTACACTCGATGTCTCTTCCTCTCTTTCACAAGCTCAACATATCCTTTCCTTCGACCCACAATCTTTGAAAGCTTTCGCTCAGACCCAAACCCAACCCTTTTTCTTCAACTCATCTTCTGCTGCTGCTGTTTTCTCTGTTCCACTTCACTCTAGGGGCTCCGTACACAAAACCCACCACACCGACTACAAAGCCCTTGTCCTATCCCGACTCGACCGTGACTCCGCCCGTGTCGACTCTCTCTCTACCAACCTCCTACTCGCTCTCAATGGAGTCAAGAAATCCCAGCTCCGCCCGCTTCCTACCCAGATCCAAGCTGAGGCACTTTCTACCCCCATTATTTCCGGAACAAGCCAAGGGAGTGGAGAGTACTTTTCCCGGGTCGGAGTCGGTAACCCGGCTAAACAATACTACATGGTTCTCGATACTGGAAGTGATATCAACTGGATTCAGTGTGAGCCCTGTACCGAATGCTACCAACAATCCGACCCCATATTTAACCCATCCGGGTCCTCTACTTACAGCCCGGTTACTTGCGGATCAAAACAGTGCTCTTCTCTTGAAGTGTCCACTTGCCGTAGCGGAAAATGCCTATACCAAGTCTCGTACGGTGATGGATCTTACACGGAAGGCGAGTTCGTTACCGAAACAGTGTCGTTTGGGAACTCCGGTAACATCAATGGAGTGGCTTTGGGTTGTGGCCATGATAATGAAGGCTTGTTTGTTGGAGCAGCGGGGTTGCTTGGCCTCGGGGGTGGACCCTTGTCTTTAACATCCCAGATTAAAGCGACATCGTTTTCTTACTGCTTAGTGGATCGTGATTCGACCGGCTCGTCGACTTTGGACTTCAACTCGGGTTTACCGGCCAACTCGGTCACCGCTCCATTAATGAAGAGTCGAAAGGTGAATACGTTTTATTACATCGGTCTCACCGGGTTCAGCGTAGGTGGGCAAGCGGTAAACATTCCCCCGGGGCTTTTTGAAATCAACGAGTCAGGAGAGGGAGGAGTGATCATAGACTGCGGGACAGCCATAACTCGGCTGCAAACTCAGGCATACAACGCGCTGCGAGACGGGTTTGTGAAACAGACACAGGGGTTGCCGAGCGCGAGTGGGGTGGCGTTGTTCGACACGTGTTACGACCTGTCGTCGAAGAGCAGCGTGGAGGTGCCAAAGGTGTCGTTCCATTTCGGGGAAGGGAAATCACTGGATTTACCCCCTAAAAATTATTTAATCCCCGTGGACTCGTCGGGAACGTTTTGCTTCGCTTTTGCTCCTACGTCGTCGTCTATGTCTATTATTGGGAACGTGCAACAACAAGGGACACGTGTTAGCTTCGACCTTGCTAATAATAGGATTGGCTTCTCTTCTCATCAATGTTAACGACACTAATTAATTTAATAATTACCCTTTTTCTTACCTCTGGTAACTGGAAAAAAAAGAAGAGGGGCTTTTTTACTTATTGCTAGTGTAATATTATTAGTACTGCTTTTTTCTAGGTTTGGAAAACTAAATGAGGGGCTTCTGATGCCGTATCAAATGGGTCCCACTCGAAAAAAATTCTAAAAAGATTAGGGTTCTGTTAGAAATTATTTATTTTTAAATCTGCCTTATTAAGTGATTGTGTGTTTTTACAGTTGAATACTGTTAGCGTGGTATTTGTATAGTAAATCATGATATTAAGTTCTATTATTGTTTAATTATCCTGTAATAATAATTCGATTACTTAAAATTCCTTTAATGAGTAAAATAAAAGCGTAAATAAAAGTAGGATGGGGACAAAGTAGGAGGAGGTGCAGTGGGGTGGAGGCCAGTGTGGGACCCGTTCGGTGATTGTCGGCAGGCCTTTTTTTCATTCTTGTATTGTCGGTTTCATTTAGATGACACGTACGAGATTCTACACTACCTTTGCTCCCGCCTTGATAAACCATATCGATTTCCCGCCCATCTATTAATATTTTCATTTAAACTGTTAAATTATTAATTTCAAATTATTGTTGTATCATTTTTTTTTATTTGCAATGTTTATCCATAACCAAAATCAATTAAATTAGCAAGTTTTAATTTAAATTATTGTACACTCGCAATTCAAATAAAAAGCCATTATGAAAATTATTAAGATTTAAGATTTTGTGATAAATCGTCATTTTTGGTTAAAACGGAGAACCTAAATCTTTGACAACGTATTTATATTTTATCATATTTAATGGTAAGTCTCCAACTTCAACATGTTCATGTCATAAATCCAATTCTTTTAAATTATTCATTAATTATATGCTGTACTAATTTCGGTCAACATTATAATTATATTATAATTTAACTCTTACTTGTTATACAACTTTATCTACACATTATGTATTTTTATCCAACAAATTTGGTTGTGAGGAGGAGATGGAGAAGTATATGTAAAATTAGGGACATTGGTCAATGGGATAGGTGCGGCCGCTGCTTGTCACGTGAAAAAAGCCAAATTGACAATAAAGTATAACTCAATACCAACCCAACCTCCATTATTACTTCTCCCCTCCTTTCAGTTTTCACCTACTCAAATTTAGTATTTGAATCCTTGGTTCTCATTTTAAACTCAGTGTTGGTATGATGGTTGGGGCATTAAAATTTTATTTTTTTTTGTAATTCACTCAAAAAAATATGGTTTTTTTTCTTTTCGTAATCAAGATCTATATCATCAATAGACACAATTAATTCTTTTATTATGGGTGTTCTCCGAAAAGATAAACGAATAGTCATAGAATATGTTTTATTCTCATGAGTTGGAGATCGAACTCCCAACCACATGATTAAGGAATGAAGTACGTAATCACCACATAACACATTTTTTTTATATTTTTAAAAATATTCATAATTTTTGAATATTTTTGTATTTTTAATATTTAAAAAAATTTGTCAAGATTTTAAACTTTTTATAGTATTTATAAATTTCATGGTTTTTTTATTTTAAAATAATTTTAATTTTAATTTTTTTTCATAATTTGAACAAAAAAAATCCACATCAACAATGATGTGGCACACCATATCAGTAAAAAAGGCTGATCGTTACTTGACTAAAGTTTTCGTTCAAATTAGGCTTATTTGATAAAAATTCAAATAATAAGGTTTACATTGTGAAAAAAATAAGGAGAACATTGTAAAAAGTGGGAAATGTTAAAGAGTAAATTTTGTTACTATACCATAAATATATATATATATTTTTTTGCTACATACTATGCCGAAATATAAATACATGTACGAATAATCATAGAAAATTGAACTATTACAATATATATGATCTAAGAATTTTAACAATTCAAATTAAAATGGACTAATCTAATTAAAAACACCTATGGCAACAACACATCGTAGAATTAAAAAACACACATAATAAATCTTGAATTTAGATACTCAAAATACCCTGTATGGATGGGTGAAAAGCAATAATAAAAATTATTAAAAATATGTATGAAAAAAAAAAAAGCATAACTATAGAAGATTAAATTTAGGATAGAGGAATAATTAAAAAATCGAATAGAAAAAAAGTGGACATGTTAATGCCGAGAATTATAATGATTAGGGTCAACAACACACGGTAAAAGAATAATTGGTTTAATTATTTGCTTTGTATTTTATTATTGCATATTTAAATAATTTATTAACTCTCTTTAGACGTGATATGTACGGATGATATGGATATGTTCTTTCCATGTGTATATGAGTATTAATGCTTTAATTATTTTATAAATATTAGTGCCTTCTTAGTATCGTTATAATATTTTAGTCAAATATTTTACTTTCATTATTCAATAAATATTATATGGTTCCGAAAGCTAACTCTATTTTCAAGATGCTTTCTCGTCTATTAATTACTTAATTAATTTCCACTTTTTAAGATTTATCTTTATCCTATGTAAAGCATATAAGAGCTCATAGACATATCATTTGCTAATTATAGGAAAACTTTGAATTTACATTCAAGCTCAATGAGTGGAATGTGTTTTTCAAACATTTTATGTATTCTTCAACTCTTATCAATTTATAAAGTTTAGTGCGATGAAGAGATCAATGTGAAAAAGATGGTGAAATCAATAAGAGCAATAATAAAAGTAGTTGTCTTGTTTGTCAATATCGTATTAGATGATTATGGGTGTTAGCATGTAGCAAAAATACTCAAAAACCACATTCATGAATTTTTTTTAATTTGTTCAAGTTTATGTTTATATGTAAACACGTGTTAAATTGATTAAATAGAACACACGTGTTAAACATCTGCTAAGGACATTAAATCGATTGAAGTTCAATCAAGTAGATGAGATGAAATGAAGTGTTTAGCAGAAAATTGTAAAAAAGAAATCACACAACCAATAGAAGATTGTTTTGGAGAAGGATGCTAAGTCATAATGCAAGTTTTCTTTTACCAAAATGCAAAGAAAAAATAATAGACTTTTTCCACTAGATAGACATTGAAAGTGATGAAAGCATATTCGCTAGCAATTATGAGACCTAGCTCTTGGCTAGAGGGGACACCAAAGGTCTCCACCCTCCATCCCATGGGTAAATAGAGTGGGAGGTCAAAACTTTTGGTTTTTTGGTATTAAATCAAAAGATGATATGTATTTAATTGTGCTTGAGCTCACCTTTTTTTTTTTAATCGGACATTATGCAGTTTATTGTTAATATACAAAACTTTATATATCAATAAAAACTATTATATAATACATTAATAGTGTAAAGTTTTTTTCTTAAACTGTCTCATGTATTTACTTTTTGGTTTTAAATAAGAATTAAAGGCATGATGACTCACTATAGAATATATTAAATAATTGGGTTATTATTAATACATAAAAAAAAAGGGTTATATAATAAAAACCTAAAATAGGGATGGGAAAAAGGAAATATTGTTGTAGAAGAGGAGGTAAGGAATGCATAAAGGGAACATCCCATGAGGGAGGCAATGCCAGTCCAGTCCTCACGTCAATCAAGGCCTACATTGATGTTGGAATGTTTGGTTTTAGGCTATTCTCATTTTTATGTTCTCTCTCTTTCAAATTTTGTGTAAAAGCCGAAAAAGGTTGGTTTGGAGTAGGTGGTGTGTGTTTAGGCTAGAGTTTGCTTGAACTATTTTAATCCTTTTTCCTCTAATTCAAATTCGAATGGGTTTACTAACTTATTTTTTAATATTTATATATTTTATAATTAAATTTAAATAAAAATAATAATCTTATTTTTAAACCAGACAAAAAATTTTTTTTTTGAAAGAAGTAGTTGAAAATTTGATGAGGACGAGGCGCAGAATTAAATAAAACCGACATATGAAGAAAGGGGTAAGATCTCACCGAAACCAGATATTACGGAAAGCTGCTCTCATGTTTTGGTTCATTTGCTTTAATGTAATGTTATTTGGTGATTAATAGTTGAAAAGTATGGGGCGAGGGCATGCAGGAGACTTTGGTCAACTTGTTTGAATATTTTTATTGATGTAATATAACCATTTTAATTTTAAAAATGTTAAAACTAAAATACCGGTAGAGTGATAAGTGGGGTTATAATTAGAGCAGATGGACTCGACGGGTGATAACTAATTGAGCGTTGTGAACCCATAAATAATCAAAACTCGGGATGAAACCTATAATATTCAATTACAAAGCAATCATAGTTGAATCTTAAATGAGGTAACCTTACAACCTTCATCATATAACTGAAAAAATAATTTTAAATTCAAGCTGATAATTTGCACCAGTCATGTGGTGATTGGTCTTTTTTATCTTTGACTTTTGATTCATATCGATATTCATCATCTTTAACTATATTGTTCACGCCTTTCGATGCATGTGCGCCAAGGTTTTGAACACACACATTCATCCATGCACACCACCACCTCCTTCATTCAGTATTCCTATTCAACATCTGATGGATATGGCACAAAATACAACGCCAGAAATATAATTAACCACCACACTATAAGAACACTATTAACTTAAATTCACACAAGTGTCCACATTTATTATACAACAAACGCATTAAATTTTATGAAAATATATAAATTTATCAATGTCACTACTCTTTCGCTTCAGCCCACAACCCCATCATTTATAAATGTACCAATCTATGCCTATGCCATGTGTCTCAATTCTATGTTTTATAGAACTATAAATTGAAAGTCATACTGTCTCTCGTGCTTCACCACAATATATGATTTATTTTCAAATGATTAAAAGGAAAATTGCCTATAAATAAAAAATAAAAAATCCTTAATGCCATATATGTACATGGGTATGACAAAAAGAATTGCAGTCACGTTATACCTTAGCAGATAGAGAATGGAATAATATACAAGTAATCTCATTCCATGAAACCAACAAAAATAGAGAATTATTGTCACAGAAAAATGAATGGGAATGGAAAAGCTTGTGTTGATGAAAGAGGTTCGATCACCATTCTAAAAAGTTGCATTCAACCTCCTTTATCCCTTAGGCAGATCACCTGACAAACTAATCATTTGTTTTCTATTTTCTAATGCTACAGTCTCAATTCAACACCCAATTTTGCAAATATAGTGACTGCATAAATTGATATGCAGGAGCTTGGTAATGGCAGATGTTTCATTTATAAAGCTTTGGATGTCAACAACATAGTCCTAAAACAGAATGCAAATTTCACCGCTTCAATGGGTCCTGGCTTCTTTTCTGGTTTTGCATCTCCTTCCCCATTTCTATCTCCTGCTTACCCCCCATCAACCACTTGCTCTTACATAGAACCCAAAATATAAGTCAGCTTTAAAAAGATATAGCCACCAAGAGCTATAATTTAACCAAAAGTTGTTCCATTGCTATAATTTACTCATGCCAGTTCTGTAAATTACCTCAATGCACTTGCCTGAACGAAAGATATAACCACCAAGAGCTAAAATTTAACCTAGTTGTTCCATTGCTTTGGTGCTGTTGACAAATGTAGCACTTTTATCGAAACCCTCAAGTAAAAGAATCCGGACAGCCTCTATTCCACATTCAAATGTAAACTCAAGCTGAATGATAAAAACAAAGACATAACCATGAAACAGTTAAAAGTCTATTGCCAACTTCTTTCTTTTTTCTTCTATATATTGTTGTTTTGTATATTTTTGCATACCTCTTCGCGTTCTTGCTTATTGAAAGGGCGAAGAACAAAATTAACAGCATCCATCTTCCCAGGAGGCCGCCCAATGCCTAGAGAAGTTCAACAAATTTAACAAACCAGCATACAAGGCTATTACCAGAATTTCAGGTATTAATTTAGTGCACTTAGCGGCATACCAATTCTTAGACGAGGAAAATCACGGCTCCCTTTTAATCGGTCAATGATACTTCTCATGCTAGAATAAAAGAAAAGTCCAACATATCATACAGCCAATTGTTACACTTAACATATTCATTTTAATAGGATAAGAAAGCACAAAGTAAATACCCATTATGTCCTCCATGTCCGCCTTTTGGAAGTAGTCTCAATTTGGCAAAAGGTAAATCTAAATCATCGTAAACCTGTGGAGAACAGTAAGTGTGGAAAGAGAGGGAAAGAATAGCATTAAGTCGCATCAAAGAAAGAAAATTACCACAAGTACTTGCTTCAATGGAATCTTGTAATACGAGACAATGGAACCAACCTTCAAAATATATTGAAAAAACATGAAATGACAATTAGAATTATAGTAATTTCGTTCAGATGAGAGGCTTTGACCCTCAAGGAAAATTTGTAGGTCCAACGGCCACTTACAGATTCACCACTTGAGTTCATGAAAGTTTGTGGTTTGGCAAGCATGACTGGAACATTTCCGATAAACCCTGAAAAACAGTAACTATCTCCAATCAAATATTGTATAGTAGCTTGCGACATGAATTACATGAACTGAATAGATTTATTTTTTAACTTTCTTTTACATTTATTAGACAACCTCATTGTACATATATATACACACATAGAATCTTTATACAGAATTAATCATTAACTAAGTGTAATTCTATTTCTAGACTTTGCCAAGCATGCTATCTTCAGCTTCGCATATATCTGTCTTAGACTATCAAAAGAAACATCGATATTGATGCTTAAACTTATGATGAAAAAGCTAAGATAAAGGCTCTGGCATAATTTATATCATGCACCTTTCAAAATGGATAAAAGAAGCTAAGAATTTACTAAAAATTGTAGTTCCTATTGTCTGCCATCATCTAAATCAAAAGTAAATTGAGGAATGGCATCATGATTTAATAAGTTTCCATTATCTACGCGCCCTATTCGCTCTTTACTATTCCATTATTTTGTCTTAATATCTTAATCGCAAATTCATATTCAATAGACAAAGCAAATTAAAGCAGAAAATTAGTAAAGTGAAAAATCTCCAGTATAAGAACCATGCTACTACACCACTGGATTAAGCATTTCATTATTACATCTAAGTAGTGATTATCAATGTACCAAGAAGAAAGTACCGATTATCAGATATACCCTTTAAACCTGCTATATTCTTATTTCCAAAGTCAGTGGTGCGGAACAAGCATCAAATCAATGTAAAAATTAAAAATTCCAAAACCAAATTCGAGGGATCCTATAATGCCCATTGCTAATTCCATGAAGCACCAAGCAATGCGTACGTAGCAAAGAGCCATTGCTATAATATTCAACAGTTCAAGGCATACTAAAGGCCGCAAATTTAACATCAGAGAAAGTAATTCAAGGATTGAAGAAACCCAAAGTTTTTCTTTAGGGTCAGAAAAGGGAAATAGAGGAAAAGAACCTCTTCCTAACAGAGCTTTGAAGTTAACATTGTTAATGGAAATCCCTTCAGACTCAGCTATGGCGTCTACCATCTCAAAACCCACCTGTTTGAAAGAAAAAAAAACGACTAAAAAAATTAAATGAGAAAAAAAGAAAAGAAAAGAAAGAGTAAAGGAGGATGTTTAGAAGAAGATATAGATACGTTGTGGCGGGTGGCGTTGTATTTCTTGCCGGGATTACCTAGGCCGACAATGAGCCAGGGCAGGTGAGGCGGGGGCTTGGGCGGCGCCAGATGGGATTCATCCGCAGTAATGGCGGGAGAAGAAGTTGTAGTATGGATAGAAAAATTAGGGAAATGAGTGAAGGTAGTTTTGGGAAAATTGAATGAAAGAGGAGATATAATGAAGGGGGAATTGAAATTTAGGGAGCGAATGGTAGACAATGGTGATGAACTTAATTTCATGATTTTGTTTGTTTGATAAAAAGAAAAACCTGGGTTGAAGGGGTGTAAGATGATGAGGCAACCTCTCTTTCTCTCTCTCTCTCTCTCTCTCTCTCTCTCTCTCTCTTGTTTTTCTTGTCATTTTATAATTTCCGTTTCTCCTTGTGCCTAATTAAGGATAGTAACGGGCCTGGTGGGCAACGGTATTTTGTCTGCCCCATTTCAATTCAATTTTTATTTATTTATACCTATATTAGGAATTCTTTTACAAAAAAAAAAAAAAGAATCATAAAAATATCAAACTTGAATTACCCCTTTACCACAAGCATCAGGAGGGGTATAAGACTCTGCGACCATTTGTCTAAATGTGTCATTCCCACGTTTAAATCTTGGATCAAATTTGTTAAGTGACGGAGGCATTTGTTACTTTCATACTAGATGTGTCGAATTTTCACGACTCAATCTTTATTTATCGTATTTAAGCAATCCTTAACTAAAAAGTCAATTGGATGATAATTTTCATAAGATTTCTTCAAGAATGGAATCACTAACAAAATATCAAGTGTACACCCAAGGTTTTCGCTAGTTACAGACCCGCAGCACCCCCAAAGTTCAACAAAAACATTGTCCATCACACCTATATTCAACATAACCCCCCCCCCCCCCCCCAATCCAATTCCTAGTTTCATTTCGCAAGAGAGCTCCAATGGAAGCCATTTGGGATCCTGACTTAACTACTCTATCCATATTCAAAAGCCAACTCCTTGCAGGGGTTTTATTCCACTGAACCCCACGTGGCCCACAAGCAATCCTTGAAGTAGTAAGGCCTGAAGCTTTATTGATAGGATGATTCCACTATTAGTTAGTTCATACTTTTTCACACAATTTCAACAAAATTTTAAAAATTAGTTATTGTATTATTCAAAAATTATCATTTAAATTATTGAGTCATTAAGTTACTAATAAATGTCTGATGATTGTTAACTCACTATTCATTGAAGGCATTACTTCAATCAATTTGTCATGATCAAATCTTTCAGTTACCTCATACTTATCATTCAATTCGTTTCTAGAGCTTATTGACTCGTTCACATTCGTTTCGGCCACTAGGGTTCTATTTCACTTACTTTGCATAGTAAAATACATGCTTCTCATTTTAATTCATATATGAACATATTAAAAATCTCAAGCAATCGTACAAATTAATTTCAGTATAAGCTATCAAGCTTATTATTAATGATCCCTATTAATTTATCTCGAACTCAGAAGAATACATGGATCGTCCAACCAACACACCAAACTTACACTAAAATGCATTAATAGAAAAATCGAAGTAAGAGAAACTGGCACATAAAATGCATACTAACGCATGAAATGCATCTTAACTCGTAAACGCATAAACTCGTACACAATCCAATCCTATGACATGCCAATCATATCTGACTCAGCCTCGACTAATTATGACCTCCTCCTCAACTAAGAGCATTGTTATAAAGACTTCACCACCTGGGTGGTCCCACGAAATCCTCTTCCTTTTATCGATTTGCAATACTAGCTCTCTAAAATAAAGTTTTACCTTGACTTGACATATAAAGTCAACTTGAACATGGCTCATGTTAATTAATTGCCCATCTAATCTCACTATGATAAAAGAAACCGTTAATAAACAATATATAAACTTAAAAAGTTTGTAAGAACCGAGGATCTGTTAAAAATAGTTTGTGAAATATTCATTTATTGATTACTTAATACTTTTACATGAAACTGACTTATATACTTATAGATTAACTGTCTGTTAACAAACTAACAGCTAAAAACTAACTATTAACTGCAGCTAATTAACTTTTAAATACAAGGAAATAAATACTTCTAACACTCCCCCTCAAGTTGGTGGTTTAAAATGTCTTTGAATCCCAACTTGGAAACCAGATACTCATGTTGTTGTATCCCCAAATCCTTGGTCATTATGTCAGCCAGTTGTTTATCTGATCCAACATGCTCAATTTGTATAAGCCCTTCATTGATTTTTTTTCCTAACAAAATGACAATCAATTTCTATATGTTTTGTTCTTTCATGATAAATAGAGTTGGCTGCAATTTGCAATGCTGCTTTACTATCACAAATTAATCTAACTGAACTTCCATCTTTCATACCAAGTTCTGTCAACAGCCCTTTTAACCACACTATCTCAGTTGCAGTTACTGCCATGCTCCTATACTCTACTTCTGCTGAGGATCTTGCAACTGTATTCTGCTTTTTTGAATTCCAAGAAATCAGTGAACTCCCTAACATTATGCAAAAACCTGTGACTGATCTTCTTGTAACTGGACATGATGCCCAATCCAAGTCACAAAAGGTTGTTAGTTGACATACACTCGAAGAGCTTAGGAAGATCCCTTGACCTGGATTTTTCTTAATATATCTCACCACCTTTAAGGCAGCATCAAGATGTGATCTTTTTGGATGCTGCATAAACTGACTCAACGAATGTACTGCAAAGGTGATATCCGATCTTGTGTGAGTCAAATAAATCAGTCTTCCTATTAGTCTCTGAAAGATTGACTTATCAGACAATAACTCATCATTTAGCTGACAATCCTTATTCATGCTTTCATCAAATTCTACTGTGGTTAACTTTTTGTTTTGTTCCAAAGAAATGAAAGCTGGTTTAGCCCCTTCTACTCCTGCATCCTTGATCAACTCCAAGGCATACTTTCACTGATTCAAAACAATCCCCTCTTTCGATCTTAGTACCTCCAAGCCTAAAAAATACTTCAATTCTCCAAGATCTTTCATCTTGAAATTCCTGTTTAGAATAATTTTGAGCTCTCCAATTAGCTGCTCATCATTCCCTGCAATTAAAAGATCATCAACATAGATTAGCATGATGACAACCTTACTCCCTTGATGTTTAGTAAACAGTGAGTAATCATATTTACTATGTTGATAACCAGCTCTTAATAAAGCTTCTGTCAGCTTTAAATTCCATTGCCTTGAGGCTTGCTTAAGCCCATATGTTAAAAAGAGTTTGTGAAATATTCATTTATTGATTACTTAATGCTTTTACATGAAACTGATTTATATGCTAATAGATTAATTGTTTGTTAACAAGCTAACATCTAAAAACTAATTATTAACTGCAACTAACTAACTTTTAAATACAAGAAAATAAACACTTCTAACAGGATCATGTGTCGGCCAAGCAAACCAAGAAAGTGGCGTTCATTACATGGCAAACAAGATATGCTTTCCTGGTCGTTTCAACCTGGACTAACTCAAAACTTCCCCCTCCACCATTATGTTACCCTTTTTTTTGAAATCTATAGATTAATGATTACCCCTTTCCCCACTGAACTCATTTGTTTTGACTTGAGGGGGCGTAACCGGGTTCCCTCATCTCTTTCTAAATTCTATATGTGACGATGCCAAGACTCTAATATTAGTCATTAGTTCAACTAATTAGTTTATTTTTATTTTTATCTTAAGTTGTTTTAAACAGGTACGAAGTCCATTAATTGGGGCCGACAATTGGTATAATATTTAAAAAAAAAATTATGAGGTTTGAAAAAGAAAATTGAAAAACGAAATTATTTTTTAGATAAGATATTTTAATACACTAAATATTAATATACATCAATAAAACAATTACGATTAAATAAGAAATTATAATTGAAGGGGAGCTGACGTAATAGCTGATGATGTGCTCAAGTAAGAGAGATGCTGGGAGAAGTTGTAATTAAACTGAAATTAAACAGTATTTCAAACAAAAAATTGTAAATCATGTGATTAATGCTTAATTATTTTATCGGAACCGATATTCAAAAAGTAGGAACGAAATTGAATTAGTAAAATACTTTTCTCCTTTAATAGATTTAATTGATGCACGAGAACTTTCAATTATTAATAATAAATATATAAGAACTTTTTACTTTTCTAATTAAAAAATTATTAATAATAGATTTAATAGATTTAATTGATATGGATTGATTAAATCAAAATTTTCAAATAGTTTATTCAATTAAACAAAAAAATTAATTGAATTGATCAGATCAATAAATCGATGATCTAATCAGTTTAATGATTTATTTAGTTGTGAAAACTTTAACTAAAACCAATACTTGATTTTGATTTTTTTTTTGTATATTTTAATATTATTACACAAAAATTTTCACTCATACGGATTGCATATTTCATTTCATACATATTAAAATATATTATTATTAATTTTAAACTATACACGTTTTATTTATTATATATGATTTAGTAGGTGATTTTCATGCAAAAACATGTGTAATAAGAATTCTAAATTTAGATAGACTGGGGATGTGCTGCTCGTATAAAAGAAAAAGTAGTAGAGAGAGAGTGACATCAAGACCAAGCCAATCATACGACATTGGAACAAACATATCATGTTTTGGTAGCAGCCTTCTTTCATTAACTCATCCCTAGGCCCCTCCCCTTCGGCCTCACACATATTTCCTCTTCTTTTCCGAGCGTGATTCGCACTCTCTTATTTATTTCGTATTTTTTAATTGAAAATGAGACTTTTCTAAACCGTTTTAAATTTATAACATCTTAATAAGCCTTACAGTAGTTTACTTTACTTTTTTAAATGTTATCAAGTTTTCAAAAAAATTAAGCACGTAATGCTTTTTACCCAAATAATCATTTTAATATTTAATTTACATTTAAATAAACTCTTAACCATAAATCAACATTTACTTTGAAATAAAAATTCTATGACTAGAGTTTAAATTCTCGTTAAAAACTTAAGAGAATTATGTGTTTAAATTTTAAAAATATTACGTACTTGAATATATTTTTATTTCAAACAAAGAAAAAACATTTAAGAGGGCATCGTGCTATAACTTTTTTTTGAAATTCTTCAACTCGGAAGTTTTAAAGAAAATAATTTTACCTTAAAATTTTATATAAAAAATTATTAATGAAAGTTGAAGGGTAAATTCCTTAATTGTTCACTCAACTTTTTGAATTCTTTCATTTTGACTACCCAAATAAAAAACCTTACAATTTGATTAACGCCGTTAACTGCGCACTCACATCATCATTCACATTTTTTTTTTTACCCTCACTACTGTTCATCATCTTCTTCCCCTCCATGCCACCCTCTTCTTCCACCATTCTTCTTTTTTGATCCTTGCTTCCAGCCATTGCACCATTTTGCTTCCATCCATAGAAATTTGATTGAAATGTTCTGCTAAATTCATCCTGCAAATATAATATAGACAAACAACATTTGTTTGTGGATAACAAATAACATATCTTAAGATAACTTTAATGCTCGAAAATCCTCAATTATTGCATTTAACATAAATAATCATTTACAGAGGGGGAAACAGGGTTTAATATTTTTTTGAGAGAGAAGAGCGGGCTGGGAGGGTTTGCTTTGACTCTTCCACTGTAAGGAACCCTGTTGGAAAATTCCAAGCTGTCTGCAAGCCCATACTGCTATACTATGCATTTGAGCGGCAGAGGGTAGCCTTTCCTGCGACGGAACTGGTTGGCAAATAAAACAAAGCACATGCCCGTTATTGCTATGTGAATCATGGACAGGATGCTCCCCATTCTTCCTTGGCATAACAGTTGGTGCACAATCCATTTGAATACATGTGAATATTGTGGACTAAATTTAAAAAAAAAAAAAAGGAAAAGAAAAGAGAAGAGTTTGACGTTTGTAATGGAACAATGGCAAGCTCCAGTCAGAGAAAGAAATATGTGATAACAACAATGCTAGATCATCATTCAAGTATGTGCACAAACAAATGGTGTTTGTCTATTTTGTATTTACAGGGTGAATTTAGCATATCATTTCAATCAGATATCTATGTGGGAGAATTGATGGAAGCAAAATGGCGCGGCGATGGAAGCAAAGAGCAAAGAAAGAAGAATGGTGGAAGCAGGGGGTGACGTGGAGGGGAAGAAGAAGATGAACAGTAGTGAGGGTAAAATGTCGCATAGTCAGCGTGTTCTACTATTTAGCTTTGAGTTACTAAAATTAAAGCACCTAACTAAGAAATTTACCCAAAATAAAAATATATTTCTTAAAGAAAAGTAAAAAAACTTGTAATATGTATAACTTTAAACATAATTTGGATTCAACCGAATTCAAATTTAAATATTAAAGATCAAGGTTAGTCTAATTTTAAACAGATTTAAAATCCATTTTTTAAATTTAATAATTTTATCAAAACCCTCTTAAATATTCAACAAATCTTTAAGTTTTTGGTAAATAATACCACCGTTAAATAAATCTATTTAAATATATTTAAATAAATATTCTATACATGACAAATGAATAAAAAATTTCTACAAGAAAGTTCCAGTCTTTGAGATGTTGATATGTGTATTCCTTCTTTTTTTTAATATATTATAAAAATATGACAATATCTTAAACTCGTTCAAATGGTAATAATTATCCAATGTTTCTTATAAATTGGATTTTGTTCATCATGAAAACTATTAAGAAAAAAAAACAAATATTCAATATTTTCCTTCTTTAGACGAAGACAGGAAGCAGCCAAACACAAAAAACTTTTTTTTTTCAAAGCTTTCCTACCTAATCTAGGTCCCCCATTGATCCCAATCTTTTACAAGAAAAATCCAAATTAAGACATTTTGGGAATGGAAAACATTATGTGCGTTTATCCCTATTCTATTTACCTAATAAAGTTTAAAATTTACCCTACAAAATAAAGTTTTAAATTTCAATTAGATTTTAAAACTTTTATATAAACCAAAGTAAAGAGCATAATGATATATAAAGACGAAGCCAAATTGGAAGGGATGAGAAATGAGTCAATTAAAGGTTTGGTTTGATTTTAAGATTATTTGGAGTTGCTCAGGATTTAAGGTTAAAATAAGTCTAAAATTTTATTTTTTATTATTTTTTAATGGGATCAAAATATTTTTTTAATTTTTAAAGGTTAAAAAATAATTTTACCGAATTTTAAGTGTTTCAATTTTTTTTTAACTTTTAAGGACCCAATTTTTTTTTACTAATTTATAAGAAATCTAATTTTTTTTTTAACTTTTAAAGAACCTAAAATCTTATTTTATTGTTTTGCCTAATACTCCAAAATATCAAGAAGGAATCTGATAAAAATTAATGTGTAATTTTATCATTATACTAACATATAATTTCGTAAAAATTTAAAAAATTAAATAGAAATCTATATATTTTCCAGCTAAGGTCATGCACCCTTTGTCTTTGTCCATGATAATGTATGTGTTTCTTATTTTGTATCAGCTTGTGTAAATATGGCTGGTTTAATTATTAGTGTAATAATATAGGGGGAAAGCTTTTTTAATATATTTATTTTACAATAATTAGTATAAATATAAATATAATATATGTATTAAATAACCATATATTATATTTTTACTTAACATATTACTTTTTTTGGTATTTTTCTATCACATTCGAAATATTTAAATATGTCAATAAAGTCTTGACTCAATCGATAAGAGTAAGGTCTTAATTATTGAGTATCGAGGTTTAAGATCCACCATGACATGCTATGTGTAGGCTTAGACTAACTAGTCTAATTTGTTGACTTTAATTTAGATTATACTAGTTCTTAATCTATTTGTATTGTAATGATATGATTCTAATGATTACTCATATAATTTGTGTTGTAATAATATGCTACTTATAATTACTCGGATATATATTTGAATTTATACCTTAATTATATTGTGGGTTGATTATTTTGATATTCATAGGAGACTAAATCGAAAAGAAAGAAAAATGAAAGGCAGTGAGCACACGCGCGCAAGAAGACCGTGAGGCTGCAGAGGATTCCGAAATTAAAATATGATTTACCAAAAAAAAAAAAGAGATGAAAATGATAGCATATAAAGGGCGGGTGAGTGGGGGTGAACTGGGCATGGTTGGAGTTGATTGGTGTAAGGTGAGAGTGATGGGGAGGCGGCCTTGTTGTGACAAGCTAGGGGTGAAGAAGGGTCCTTGGACAGCTGAGGAGGACAAAAAATTGATGAATTTTATGCGCACTCACGGTCATTCCTGCTGGCGGGCCGTCCCTAAGCTCGCCGGTCTCCGCCGCTGCGGCAAGAGTTGTCGACTCCGCTGGACTAATTACCTCCGCCCCGACTTGAAACGAGGTCTCCTGAACCATGATGAAGAGCAACTTGTTATTGATCTCCATGCGCGCCTTGGCAATAGGTTTCTTTTCCTCAATTGCTTTTATTATATTTAAAAGAAATAACATTAAAATGGCATTGATTTTTCCTTAGGTGGTCCAAAATTGCAGCAACATTGCCTGGAAGAACTGATAATGATATCAAAAATCATTGGAACACCCATATAAAAAAGAAGCTTATTAAGATGGGGATCGATCCTGTCACACATGAACCCTTACAAAACCCACACACCCCTGAAAACAAGCCAAATCTCGATCCTAATCAACAAGAAAACTTGTCGAAAAGTTCTGCCGATGAATTCAGCCTTCCAACTGGGACCGACGAATGGAGATCATATTGGGAGTCCGATGATGGCCCCTCGATGAACTTGATACGGTCAGAGGCATTTCTCCATGACTTGTCGGAGAACTTCCATGGCACAGATTCTTGGTGGAAAGAATATAGTGAAATTGGGACTTCTTCAAATGAGGAGACCTGTTTTTCATGGTTGGTGGGGGATGATGGTGACAATGATGGGAGCTTGGGATTTGGTGGTTTGGGTGAAATATTAGGGATGAATTTGCCTTGACATGGGTGGCAAGTTTCAGCGTGCACCTAATAGGGACTGCCCTGCCTTTGTGCACGCATGTGAATAATGAAAAGAGGAATTAGGTGTTCGTTAATGGACCTCGTTAAGCTATTGTTGATGATGTAGCATCCACACCCGATGCTTTCCATTGTTCAAAATTAGATCTTCTATAAATATAAAAATATTTATATTGGAAGTATATGTTCATAAATTTAAGAGTTAAAAATAGGGGTGAGAATTCGATCGAGTAAATAAATTTCGAGTCAAGTTGAATCGAGTTAACGAATCCTATTATTTATACTCAATGTTGCGTTTATATAAACCGATTATTTAATTAGTAGACGAAGAACAAGATTATTTAACTACATAAACAATACAATGATTTATCTTTTTAATTTAATGGGTAAACATCTATCAAAACGATGTAGTTTTGCCTTTTAGCTTAATGGTTTGACTTTTAACTTTAAAAAATGTAAATATTTATCAAAACGACATAGTTTTGTCTTTTTTTTATTTGAATTTTCGGATAATTCGAATTGTGTAATTCATATTCGAATTAAATCGAAAAACTTTATTTTTTATTTGAGTTGATCCGAATAACTCGATTTATTCAAATAACTCAAACTATTTAATTCAAGATTTGAATTTTTTATCGAATCGAATTTTACTTCCCCTAGTTAAAAATCTAACCAAAAACAAGTTCCCATCAACTCAAGAGACCAAGCCACAAAGGACTAAAGGAAATCAAATCTCCAGGGGACCCAAAAGTCACAAGGCAAACAACATGATGAGCCATATAAAGCCCCAAATGTGGAATCAATCTTATAATTTCTAACGAAATGAGCCGCTTCAAAATATTTTGATAAATCTCCATTTTAATCATAGATAAAACCAAGATATTGCCACAATTTTTTGTTTCGTTTAAGATAATGCCCCAATTGAAGTAAGAATAGAATGGGAACAAAAGGAAATGATAGAATGGAAATGGTTGCAGGATATTTTCAAAAGGAAGAAGAAAGAAATGGCAAAGTAGTTTAAACTTTCGTACAAATTTAATTTGGGCTTGGGTTTGTACTTTGGATTTAACTTTTATATGTTTAAATATAAGCGGTAAAAATTATAGTTGATAGAATTGAACTGATTGAATTGATAATCAATTGATATATCGACTTAAAAAAAAATTGAATTGATTGGTTTGCAAATCACTATGAACTAAGACAACAAAATTAATTGAGCTAATAATTTAATTAATTAAATTAAAAATTTTATATATTTTTTATTTTATAAACATTTAATAATTTATTTAATTGAATTTAACAACACCTATCCAAGTCTTAAAAAAATTCCAAAAACAACCCTTGAAATGAGACCCAAACGCTATGTTTAAACTTGATACCATCCAATTTCTCAAGAAAAAAGAAATCGATTCTGTCGTGGGTCAAGTATCTACAACCCGACCCGGAGAACAGCTTTAGTTCTCGAAAAAACTTAACCCTAATGATAAAGCACACAGCACAGCAGCACCCCCACCATTTCATTTCGAGAAAAAAAGTAGCAGAGGCCGCGGCTTTACACTTCCCTTCACTCAACTCTTCCAGGTTTCCCCCATGCTTTTCTTATTTTCCTCCCTATGTTAAATCTATATATATATAGACGAAAAGGCTTTCATTGCAATGGAGGCTCAGATTGTTTTTTTTCATCCTCCTGGGTTTTAGTTTTCGTTCTACTGTATTTAATGTTTTACCATCAGGTTTTGTGTTTTCGTTTTCGAGTTTTGATCTTCAATCAAACCATTAAAAGGATAAAAGGACACTAATCTTAGCTTAAAACCTTTTCAATTTATGCAATACAAGGATCTCTGTTGCATTTAGATTTGTTTCCTACTTGGTTCAGATAATTTTGGCTTTTGAGTTATATAAGGAATATGGGAAAGTTTTGTTCTTAGCTTGAAGTAGTTTGAATTTGGTGATTCAATCTCATGTTGTGATTCACACTCAATGGTTTTAAGATTTTAAACTTTGTGATGAGAAATTTTGTTTGTTGTAATTCATTGTTCTGAACCAGAAGCCAGAAGTCAGTTTAGTAGCAATGGCGTATGCTGCAATGAAGCCTACCAAGCCGGGTTTGGAGGAGCCCCAAGAGCAGATTCACAAGATCAGGATCACTCTCTCCTCTAAGAATGTGAAAAACCTCGAAAAAGGCACAATTTTGTTTTGTTTGATGAGAGTTGCATGGCTTCATTTATAATGGATTTTGACTCAATTGATTATAGAATTCATTAGTTCAATGTGTTTCTGTTTGATTGGTAGTTTGTGCTGATTTGGTTCGCGGGGCAAAGGATAAGAGACTGAGGGTTAAGGGACCAGTAAGAATGCCCACCAAGGTTCTTCACATCACTACCAGGAAGTCTCCCTGTGGTGAAGGTATTTATTTGCCTTGCATCTGACTGACTCTGATGATTTATGATGCTTTTCTTAAATTACCCATGCTCAGCATATTCAAACACATCTGATGATGTTGTGTATGCCTGTCTGCTACCATTTGAATTATAGAACCATCCTTCTTTTATATTTTTTGGAACAATCTTTAAGGACTATCATTTGGTACATAATGTTTTGTTTGCCCTACATTATGGACTTTATATATGTTTTCTTTCTAATTGGATGCCCACTGGTTTACTGTTGAATATGATATTGTAGTTGTTTGGAACTATATATTTTGATTTTGCATGTTAGCCATATAGCTAGGGTTTCGACATGCGGGCCTATCTAGTCAAGCATGCTAAGGGTTTCATGTAACGTGAGTAATTTGTTTGGCTTTGCAGGAACAAATACATGGGATAGGTTTGAGCTCCGTGTTCACAAGCGAGTTATTGACCTATTCAGCTCCCCTGATGTGGTGAAGCAGATCACATCCATCACCATTGAACCCGGTGTTGAGGTAGAGGTCACCATTGCAGATTCTTAAATGTGCCTCACTTTTGCTTTTTGGCCTCATATGATTTTTAGTTTATTTGAAAGAGACTTTTGATTGATGTGGCCGCCTTTGCTTGGATCAATCTCAAGCTTGGATGAATGTTGTAGGGTTTCTATAGTTGGTGTTTTCCCATAATGGAATTAAAATTCTATAGTTGGGTGGCTTTATAGTTTCTTGCCTTTTTGTAACCTAAAGATTATGTTGCGATATTTTGATTTTATGCATGGATACTGAAATGAGTTGCTTTATTTCATCCCTTGATTCAAAGATTAGTGAAGGACCCAAGTGGTTACTAACATCAGTGATGCATCTAAAAGGACTAGTTTGGGTTTATATAATATTCGTATTTTTTTTTCTGTTTTTTTCTTTTTCTTCTTACCAAATATTTGCATCAAGAAGCAAAGGAGATATAACATAACGCTTTGGATCCATTGTCAAAATTGATATTTTTCTTCACATCCAACTAAACCCATATTTTCCTCCATCGATGGATGGAACATTCTTGCTTATGGTATCAAATCCCCTCCTCCGCTGTCTTCTCCTACTTCCCCGTTTTCACTCTCTCGACGGACCAAATTATTATTTCGTTCATGGACACCCCAATCCATGACACTTGGAGGCAGTCCTTGTACGGACTCTCCTACCCAGTTTTCACCACCATGGCCGAGAAGTTCAAGCCTTTTATAACCGCCTTGAATCTTTCCCTTCCCTCAAATTACGCTGTAGCCATGGTCCTTTCTTGTCCCTGCCATGGCTTCCACTAAAACCTTCGTTTCACACTCTTCTTTGAGCCAAAATCAGCAACATGGTGGCTAGTCCATTGGCTATGACTTCATTCCCCAACATTTGTGGAGCTATTAATGGGAGCCCCATAAAGGTCAGTGGATTGAAACTTAATCGGAATTTGATGAATACTTTATAAATGTAAATATGGGTATGATTCAATTTTGCTTCAAGTTGATGCTGATCATAGAAAAAATATCTGGGATGTTTGTGTTAAAGCTCCTGGTGAGCGCAGATGATGCTACTCATTTTAGAAATAGTTTGTTGGATAATGTGATCAATGTTAAGAATTCATTTCCAAACTATGATTTTCATTATACTTAAATTTTAAAATATTCTAATTACATTTTTATATTATCAATTTATGATATAATTTTAAAAAAAAAGTAAACTATTACTGCAAACTTATAAAATTTAAAACTAAAAATAAAATAATATAAAAAAAATAAAGTGAACCATAAAACTTCTGTAAAAACTTTGAAAACTTTAAACCAAAAATTTTTACTACCACCACTATTACATTATTCATTTTTTTAATTAAAAATTTCATTCTAAACTATCACATAAACGGTTAAATTAACTATTTTAATAATAAAAAAATCTTATTGAAATAATTTTGATAGTTTGAGAATATATTAAAATGTTTTAAAATTTGAAAATCAATTTAAAATAAATGTTATAAGTTGGAAATATATGATGCAATTAACTAAAAAATAATTTTAAAGATATAAAAATGGATCCCAACAAGCTCTTGACTCGTGTAAAAGCATTATACGTTTGATACAAAAACATTTTACGTATGCATTTTCCATTTTTAGTCCATATTTTAAAATCATATTTATACACCAAAATTATGTTAATAAATAATAATATAAATTTTACAAAGTAAGATAGTTTACAACAAATAATTTATACGTTCAACATAGCATGTCAGCACCTTGCAGGAGATGGAGGAGAAATTGTTTTAAAACCAAAGTCCATGCGAAGGTTTTGAACAGCACCAATGTTGAACACAAAAATGCCTCTTCAAACACCAACCCCTTCCATTTCCAGAATCCCTTTTAGGAAAAGGGTGCACTAGGGTTTCAAATTTCAAACATTTCTTGCTTAAAATTTCAAATGAGGCACAAATGGACTAAAAAGAAAACAAGTAGAATCTCATAAGTAAAACAAGTTTTCGACTTTCTTTTCAAACATAACAAAAATTTTAACAGCTGTAAGTAAAGTCTTATATCAGGACATCTCACTAGAACAACAAAACACAATCTAGCTTCCATTGTAGCATCCACATCGAACCTGGATGCCCCCAAAATTGCACCACCCCACATGCCTAACTTAAGCAACGAGAGTGCTGGCTGTTGTTGATTCGCTGCAAACCGAGACGTGGGAATCAATATTGCAACACAATGCTTTGGAGAAAACATAATATATATACAGGCCAGAAATATAGGAAGAAACATACATGGTAATAGATAACAAAGAATGGTACAAGAAACACAATTGAAACAAATGGAGGACAAATTAACATGTTCCTTATGGTCTAATGCTATGGATTTAGATATACAATGTGCAGAGTATCCATTTTGTAATGAAATTATGCCGAGTATGGTGATAACTTTTTAGGTTCATCCCTTGCACCATCATAACATACTACATTGAACACACCAATCCAAGAATGATATGAATGAAGGAATAGAGTAAACAATCCCAGTTCAGAAATTGGACATTGATTGCAAGAAAGCTCAGCGTGTGATTTTGAGAGGATGTCAACATCAACAGAAGGGGGTAAAATAGGAAGAGATTAGAGACTTACTATTTCCAGACAGGGGGAAGCTTCTTTGTTTTCTTGTAGTAGCGAGCAAGCCTGTGAATCCGACTCTCAACAAGGATCAACCTGAACTTGGAATCCTTGTCCTTCCTGTTTCTCTCCAAATGCTTGCGGATGGCAACCGCCTTCTTGATAAGGTGATACAGATCCTCAGGAATTTCAGGGGCCAAACCTTAACATGAAAACAATAAATTTAATAACAACTCAGTGTTTCAATCTTCGCATAAAAATGAAACTTTGCAGCCATCTGAGATAAGAAATAAAAATTGAGTGAACCATAAGATCCAAGGGGGAAGAAGAATATAATACCGTGGGCCTTGAGGATACGCAAGATCTTGCTGCCAGTAACGCTACTAACTTGAGCAATACCATGAGAATCACGGAGAATGACACCAATCTGAGATGGGGTCAAGCCCTTCTTTGCGAACTTGCAAATGTTTTCCTCAACCTGAATACATTATTAACACTGAACAATTAGAAAATATCCATGGGCATTTCATTAATCAAGGAAACAGAAAAGGGCTTTCAAATATTCACATCTTGAGAAGAGATCTTGAGCCAGCTTGGCGGAGTCCTCTTGTAAGGCAGAGCTGAGGCTGAAATACCCTTACTGCAAAAAATGAAGGAAAATGTTAACAATGTAAAGAAAACATACACATATATAGATAGGGAGGAACAGGGAGGAGGAGGAGGAAGAGGATACCCGCGACTGTGCATACGACCCATGGTGGCTGCGGCGGTGGTGGTGAGGCTTCTCTCTTTCGCGCTACTGTTACTACGTACAAGGCAGGCGCACGACTAACCCTAGCTTCCTTCCTTCTTATCAGTTTTATATGGCGTTTTTCTGTCTTTAGGGTTTTTATCAAATTTTTAAAATAATGTTTTTTAATTATTATAATTAACTTCTAATTAGTTCCTTTTGATTTTTTGTTATTCGTTGAATATAATTAAGATATATTAATTTGTTTAATAATTAAATTATTTGTACAATATTTTTTTGTAAATATTTAAAATTTATTTGATAACTCATTAAAAATTAAATCAAATAAAAATTAATATTTTCAACAATTTAATTTATAAGTATGTTTAATAATTTATAATAAAAATAAATTACAAAATTTTACAAAAAATTTAAAAAATAATGAATAGATACTGAGCTATTTATCAATTAATTTAAAAAACTAATATTTTATTTTATTTCTTTTAATATTAATTTTTAAATAATTTATTTTAAAATTTTTAAAATTTATATTTATCAAACAATCTAATTATATTTCGTAATTGATTTTAACTTAAATTTAATACTTATTATAAGTAAAATGATAAAGTGCTTATGATTAAACATTTGCTTGACTTGAGTTGAATCTTTATGTATTATATTTTTAATTGTTTTATTTAAATATTTCATATAAAAATAGTAAAACATGAAAGTACCATTATATTAATATCCAATTCTTTATTAAAATATTCTTTTAAATAATTTTATGAATGAATCGATATCAAGTTAACTTGCTACATCAACTCAGTCAGTCAATAATATAAGTATAGATATAGTTTTGCTTCATGTGTCAATGTAAAAGCGATATTATTCAAACTTATAAAATATGGCTTAAGTCCATGTACTCTTCAAAAATTTGGAATTTAATTCTCATACTTTTATCTTACGAACTTAATCCTTCTACTTTTCTTATTTCAAAATTTGCGTCCAATTGTTATCAATGTTGAACTTATTTTGTTAAATTCATGTTCATTACAACAAAGGATGGCATCGAGGGAGGGTTGGCATGGGCTCTAACCCCTAAAATGTAAAATTTCACTTTTGGCTTTTAATTTTTACAAGATTTTAATTTAGTAAATTGTAAAATTACACTTTACCTCCCAAAATGATAAAATTTTGATTTAATCTTTTAAAAATTAAAAATATATAAACTACTAAAATTGCGAAATTGCATTTCAACTCTAAAAAAAATACAACTTAATTTTAATCCTGTAAAAAAAAAATTCAATTTCGCCCCTGATTACGACGGTATTTTCTTTTATTGCTAAGTGAATTTTATTTCTTTATGTGTGTTGGTTTAAAAATAGGCATTAAAAGGGTTTTAAGAGAGGAGATTGGAAGGACCAAAGATTGAAAACTATGTTCCATGGTGTTTGGGTTACAAGGAGGCAAACCCAAGTAGTAAAGCTAAATGAACATTTTAAATAGGAAATTAGTTTATTTGGATTGTTTAATTTGTTTATGGCTTTGTCTATTAATACCTCATTTATGATTGTCCTGGCCAACGTATGGAGTTTTTAGAAGTGGTAAAATTCCTTATTTAAATTCACGAATTTTGACTTGATGGTAGAAGAGTTTTGATTTTAATTTAAACTCTTGTAGTCTGTAGATAAATGCTACTTTTATCCTTGAGAGTTTGGTGTAGCTTCAACCCTACTGCTTGGAGACTATAAATAGGGCTGGCCATACTACAGCTTGATGTTATTTTATTGTTTCTATTGAGTTTCTTTTTCACAATAACTCTTGTTTTGTGCATTTCAGAAGAAGTTTTTCACTTCTGGATTTATCAAGGATCAACTGTAAAAGGTTGTATGCCATCATTTCTACCAGATTGTCTTTTGAGAAACAACCTGTTAGGGGACCAATCATCCATCCTTCTTCTTCTTCTTTTATTTGTCTTCCTTAAATATTTATCATTATGGTTAAATTGAATTAGATAAGAACGAAAGTCAGAAAGAAGCCAAATAATTACTGTAACCTTTAAGATTGGATAAAAAAATGTGCCAAAACAAAGAAACGAAAATAAGGTATTTTCTTTCAAAAAAACAACCTCAATGAAGAAAATGCTGGGATAATAAAAGCTTGCAATTCGTCCATGTTCAGGCTCGCAGTTATACATTCACAGCAGAACAGTCAAGATTATAAACATCAAAGACAGTGAAAAATTTTAAAAAAATCAAGTAATAGGAAGGTTTCTGAAGCTTTCATACTTGTATCATTGATGGAATTTGTTTATCCGAATGCATCAAAGCAAGCCTCTTTTCTTCAAACGACTGTTCCATCTCTTCATGTGTGTCTTCGACTCGTGAAGTTTGTATCGTTGGAGCTGGTGTTATGTCTGTCTGCATTGGAACCGACGCTGTTGAATGCATTGCCTTTGGCTTCCTATTCTCTTCGTCCACTGAAGAAATCGTGTTCAAGGGAGTCATGGAGTTGTTGGATGGATCGTTGGTCGGAATTGTTTTCTGTAAAGTTTCACTTTCACCGTTATCTTCTAGCTTGTTTGTCATATTGGCTTTTGATGATACTGGGGGAGAGATGGGCGAGAATGGCTTACGAACCAGTGGTGATTCTAATTCATTAGTGTTTACAGCGTTTGATGGGTGCTTTCGAAAGGGAGTATCGGCAATGTCCTGGCCTCTCTTAACTGCAAATAGTGAAAGTGTCAGGCTTTAATACCTAAAAGAATGAACAAATTTTGAAAGAACCGAAGGTGCTTTAGTAATTAGCACAAATTTTGATTGTTGGTTACAGTTGAGATTAGGACTGTTAATTTTGAACATGGCACAATTACATGACTATAAAGTATGGGACAAATATACAAACATATCAATATACATAACAAATCATTATTAACATGCCATATTTTATATAAAAATATACAACCTTCAATAGCAGCTATAGAGTCAAACCGTGAAATGAATCTATAAATCTAGTTGACACATGAACACAATTATAACACAAATATGACACATGAATACATGGTCTAAGTCTAGTTGAGATGCTCTTGATTGTAACAAGCATGGACAGAGAACTTACAAGCTGGGGAAGCTGGAATGGCGTCATTTTGTAACATAAGCTCAGGTTTCTTATTAGAACGTGTTTGAGAAATCCTCGGGGAATTAAGTGAATCGAGTTTATGAGCTTGAAGCACTGGTCCTCCCAAGGCGGCTTTTTTAGTGCTTGGAACTCCAGTACATTGCTTGGAACCCTTTTTTGCACTCTGCGGCTTTGGTGGGCTTTTTGCGCCATAGAGTACCTCTTGCTCCGCTATTAGTTGTCCCTGAAGTCTCTTCTGTTCCTGAACAACAAAAATGACTGAAGATCAATTTCAACTAGGAAAATGTCCCCATATGCATATAGTCTAGGTTCTTAAATCGGTAGAACATTATTAACATGTGCACTATGATTAGGGAATAAGTTTAGTTATCTTACCCGCAACCTACGGCGTTCTTGCTCTTTCTCCTCTCGTAAATTAGCATAATCTTCAAGCATTGAAAGAATAGGAGTCTGGATAGCGTAGAACGGATCAGTTAGACAGAGTTTGGAATTTGTCTATAGTTTTCTTGTCATAATTGTGTTTGATATTTTAGACAAACTTTGAGCTGTTAATAATTTGAGTCATATAGATTTCAATATTTTTTATATTCACATCATGTATATGTTTCTATATCGTCGTCTAATTTTGCTAGGTCTACAGTTAGATAGGAAAGTGCAAGCAAATATGGAACATAAAGACCCAAGGGGGTAAGTTATTAGAGTACGCACACCATCATACAAAAATTCAGTCCCTCTCTCCTCTTCCCATGCCATAATCTTTGAAGTCAAAGCCTCCACCCTTCCTGCATTAATATGATATAAGAAAGATTCAGCACTGTGTTAACTAATTCTGCTCCAAACAGGTAGGAAACAGAAACACTTTGCAAGAAGCCTCAAAAATTTGGGATGGATGATGTGTTTTTTCTCAACCTTTTATCTTAAATGTACCATATACCTGGAAGTTTATTAACCAAGGAACGAGCTTTCTCAGCGCGCTTCAGTGTAAGATGAGTACCTCTTCCGGCATTATATCGGTTTTCATCCTATGGAATAACATAAAATGAAGCAAAGTTACCATCTTAGGAATTTAAAAAAAAAAAAAAAGAACCTCTGAAGAGATGGCACAAAGTAAAACTTTCACCCTGTTATATTCCTCAAGCCAAGCTTCCTCCTCACATGCTGCCAACCATTTCTCAACCTTCTCAAGTATTTCTTTTCTGCTAAAGGCTTCCTCTTTAACCTTGGCAATTTGAAGTTCAATTTGTTCTAGTATAGTTGCAGCATCAACCACCTCTGAATAAAGAAAGTAAGAATGACACCCACTAGGAAAAAGCGGTGAAAAAGTACAAATGGTATGATGACGGTGATATATCATTAGCATGTACCTGAGTCAATAGCTTCAATTACATCTTCTAATTGAGTGTCCGGAATCAAGTGCGTCTTTGTAGAGATCTCCTTTAGCTCTGCTCTCTTCTTGAGAATGATCTCTTTCATTTTGCTCGACTTTAACTCTTCCAATCTAGAAACTTCTTCCTCAACCTGCACAGCATAGCATATTTATTTCTCTGTTAATCCAGAGTAAAGCACCTACATAGTCGAAGTTCAGCTAAAATGGCCTTCAAACATCCATCACTTACATAGTTGATAAAATCGTCAGAGAGAGTGTTGGGTTCAGTAATTTCATGCTCTGAAGCAGCTACATTGCATGTAACATTCTGAAACTTCTGTTGCTCCTCAATCGGTGTATCCATCAGATTCCACAACTCCAACATGGTAGTTGCAAGATCTTGTAGCTGTGAAGGGTCAAAGGATCACTATTATAATCAAAGAGAAGGGAGAGGCCCGGGTTTTTTTGGTATGCAAAATACTAAAGTTCATTTTTACCCTCTCCATTCTCTGCATCTTAACTTCCCGCAACTTATTTATTTCTGTTCCCAGCTGCTCGAGTGTATTATTGCTAATGCTCCTCGATCCTCCAGAGTCACCTAAACTAGGATGGACCTCGGTAGCTGTAAGCTTGAAATCCATACCCATCACTGAGCAGAGTGAGTTCAATGTGTTAAGATGGTCCTGAACCTGCTTCAGACGATTACTCTGCACAAGAGAAAAATCAGTCAGTGAGCAAAAGATAAGCATGAGTTTTCATGAGGTGGAAACAATAAAGAATTGAAAAAAAGAAAAAAAGTTGACCTTCTCTTTCAGAAGGTCATGCAGCTGCCTATGCAATTCTTCAAGCCTCGTTAAGGATAAATCAGTTTCATCCACAACTGTTTCCGAGGAAACTGATTCGGTGGATCCATTTATCTCATTTCTGATCATTTCTATTTGTTCCAGGACGTCTATGAAATGATTTCTTCTTTCTTCCTTCCTTTTCTTCATCTCCTCCACTTGTAGAAGAATTTTCCTGAGCTCTTCCTTCAAGCTGCCAATGTTTTGATCTGACTGAAAAAGTGAACCATAAAATAAGTAAATAGTTCAATCTAATTGGAAACTATTCATCCAGGGTTCATTGTCCTTTCATTCCTGACCTGCCTAAGATGCACTGGCCTCTCCCCCATTGCTGAACAGATGGCAGCCAGTTCGTCTTCAGAATCAGCAATTGTCTGTCTTATATGGGCTTTAGAGTGATTTGCCTGATCTACCTTTCTTCTGTATACTTCCACACACTCTCGTTCAAGCTCAAGCAGCATTTCATCTCTGTCAGCATCTGTCTCCCCAACTTCTTCCCAGATTATCTAATTTTGTTTTTCAAGGAATCATGAAAGCATAAATATTCGATTTTTTTCAAATTTTTAGAATAGAAGCAGAAAGATGCATATTTTAACTGGGAATTAACTTGCCAAGAGGGACAAAAATAAAATATTTGAAGGTATCTTTTGTGTGGAATGATCCGCAATACCTGAAGTTCATTTAGAAGGGTTCTACAGGTTGTTTCCACTTGAACAAGTGGATCAATTCGCTGAGTAGACATGTTAATAATTCCTGACAAAACCAGTATCTTCAAATCAGAAATCATACACTGTAATGCAAGCCAGGAGACTAAAAATGGAAAACTAAAAAGTTCAGCTGATATATAAGTGTGAAAAATGGCCAATACTGGTTCAGGTCAATTTTATCAGTAAGAATGAGAAGCAAGAACAATGAAACAACAGAAATAAAAAAAAAATTGCATTCACAAAGCATATAAGCTGAAGCTTTAAGCTTGCATTGGGACATGAAAATGGATAATTATTGTTTTCCTGACTCCAAATTCGTAGCATGTAGTAACTTTGTTCTGGACTACTATTAATTGAAATTAAAGAATCTGTCAATAATAACAGCATCCAAATTCGATATAATGGTTGTTTTAAGACATTATGTTACTATTTTAGGCAAATACACAGTATACAGAGGTCTGGATTTCCATAGTTTTCTTTTTCTAAATTAAGCATTAAACTAGGAATTGGTTACAAATGAATATTCGGATGAACATGCCAAGGAAAAGGGAAAGAAAATGATATATGATCCATGACGATAAGATAACCTAATTTCATACATCACCTAACCCAATTCCATCAACATCTTATTATAAAAATCAATTGTGAGCTCCATGTCTTTAACAACATTTTGATCTTATTCTAGATTATTCAGTGAATAATCACCAAAAAAAAATCAAAATTAACAACATTATTACAAGAATTAGCCTCCATGTCTTTTCCCCTTCTGTTTTCTAAATTTGATCGTCAGCCAATATTTCAAGAAAACAATTCCAACGTAAAGATTAATGGAAACAGTTTTAACGACGATCATGTTTACCTCTCAACAACACACACTAAATCATGATCTTATATTAAAATTTTAAGTTACTGAGCACCAAATATTTCAGGATGAGCAATTACATTATCATAAAAATACAAGAACTCTCCATTTTGACGAAGAATGAAAAACAAATACAAACTTTAAGCTCTCCTCGTCAGCCAAGCAAAGTAAGAATTTGAAGGAAAACAAAAAAGAAAAAGAAAAGGTGCAGAGATGAAGATAAACCTGAACAAAAAGAGATTGAGACGAACAGTTTTGTTTCGTTTTTTTTTTTTTTAAATATTGCTTCTCTCAAAAGCTTTGGGTTTGTTTGGTATGAAAGAAAGAAATAAAAAAATGGGTTAGAAAAGAGAAACGCAAGGCTTACAGAAAAATACGCGAGAATTAGAGGTTTGAAGTGGTTTCTCATTTGCAACCAAAATTATGAAATCAAAGGTTGATAGAAAGAGAGAGATTGTGTGCTGTGCAGGCGTTTATGGAAAATGGACCGTTAGAAAGCACTTGTTCGTTACGGATTTGTTTTCAAGGGTCGGATATTAGCTATAGTTAAAGATATTTAAATTTGATTTTATTGTTTTAAGAAATTATTATATGAAAATAATTATTGAAGAATATATTATAAAACTATAGTATAAAAAATGGTAGCAAAATTAAGGGTTTAGGGATTTTAATGTTTATCTTTTATGGTTCCACTTAGACTTGTTCATGGGTTGATTTATCTGTCCAGGCCTGAAAGCTCGTTCAAAATTTAGATAAGTTTAGACAAAAATATTAGGTCAGAAAAATAAGTTTAGTAAAAAAATATTAGGTCCGTTTAAAATATGGGAGGAACTCGACCCGTTTTAAGTTTATAATACTTTATATTATGTTATTTTTATATATTATGTAATTTAGAACACATTTAAAAAAATAAAATCTATACTTAATATATAATATTACTCTAATGTAAATATTAAAATAATGTTAAGATGACTATGTATAAAATTTTACAAATAAAAAATAACAACCTAACAAGTGGCTCCAATAAAAAAGAGGATGTTGTTTATTTTAGGAGTCTCGAGTTCGAGCGCTTATGTGTGCAAGAAAGTGTATGTGCGTTGTCAAAAACTTAAGAAAGTTTGAATAGATATTGGGTTAAATTTTTGTAAATATGAGCGAGTTTTGGTAAAATTTTAAGCTCAGGTTTTGGGCTTGAGCAAGTATAAAGTATGTTAATATCATGTTTAGATCCGGCCCAAACTCGATCCGACTAAACCCATGAGCACCTCTAATCCCACTCATTGTTCATATTTAAATTATTTTTTATATATTTTATATAAAAATATAAAAAAAATAAAATCATCAATAATAATATTTATTTTTTAATAGAGAATTTTTGTAGTAGATTATTGTTTGAAATTAACATAAAAGAATAATTAAATATTAATAATAAGTATTTTTAGATTAATTATTAAGTTATTAGTATTATAGTTAATATTTATCAATATAAATAATATTCAAGACTTAAATATTATCATTTTCCTACCATCTAAAAATAGGAGATTATTAACATTGATAAGCAATATATTTTATATCTTAAATTAATATTGATTATTTAATACATTAATAATGTAACTAATTTATTTAAATCGTTTTTTTTAAAATAAAAACCTCACAAAGTTACATGATGAGAATTAGAAATACAGAATATCCTATTTTTGTCTACATTGATAAAAGTTAAAATCTCTTCCGAAAGGTCCTCAATCATAAGTAACTCCTTCCTTTCGAAGGCCAATTTAAATTTATATGGATTTTACATTTATTAAAAATGAAATACAATAATATCCATTTTTTAAAACATATATAACTTCAAATACTTAAATTTTGATTTCAAATTATTTATTTTTGAATGTTATATATTTTAATTATTTTAATAATTATTACTTACATTAGGTACATGATCTAAAAAATATTTTATTAGATATGCATATATTTATAAGTGCAAGGCACGTAAAATCTAGTATATATAAATACTGTCTTAACTCGGAGAATATAATAAGTAATTAATAATAAATTGTATGTTTTGAATAATTTATTAAAAACTGAACTTAATGTTAATAATATTTATGAAAATGAAATGTGTTGTTGAATTTATAAAAGTATAAGTTATGTTATAATGAAATAATTTTATTTTTATTTTAAAATATAAAAAATTATCAACAAATGTTAAATATAATAATAAGGTACATTTTAGGAAAAAAAGCGTATTTCAAATTTAAATTAGAAGAGAACCCATCCTACATAACATTATTGCTACCAAATTTGTAAAAAAAGAAAAAACATTAGAAACACAAAATCAATCTTAACGATGTTCATATCATCAATTTAACAGCATCGTTATCAATATGATTTATTAATAATATTATAAAAATAATGGAATAGATTATGTCAAATTTAAATCAAAAGATAAAAATTCAAAATTTCTAACATAGTAAAAGTACTGAAACGATGATTAAATCTATATAATACCTTGAATGTTATTATAATAATAAAAAATAAAAGTAGGATCATAACAAACATGTCAATGTTTTATATTATGATGATAATAAAACCAGACATTAAACATTCATCAATTGTCCAAACCAACATTTAATTAAGTTTAAGACAAACCTTGTCCGCATTTAACCAAGCATTCTAAATTTAAAATTGAACCATTCCATGACTTGGGCGACGGGTATGGATATGGACATTGTTAAGGATTGTAGTGCGCACAATGATCTGGAATACAACTCAAAGTCTGCTGTAAATATTACCATTTCATCGGAGTGGGTGTTGGGTATTTTTCTAACACAATTATATTTATTTTTAAATTTTTTTATTACACCATGATTATACTTATAAGCAAATACACGTGTCGAAGTAAGGCATGTTTAAAATCCAAGTTGACCTGAAAATCTACGTGATGGGTTCTAGTCGTGATGTTTGCGTGGCAATAATTTATTTCTAGATTATAAAAAAATCAATAAATAAAATGGGAAATTATAAAATGACAAAAGCTAGGGTGTAAGCATTGTGTGGAATTTGAATTGGGGGGAGCGTCCTGTGTCTATGAGTTTTGTTTACTATTTGTCTGCTTCAAATTATAATATGCCAAAAGGTTATTTCAAGGCTGTCTTCTCTCCACCCACAAAATGGGAACAAATGGACCGTGTGTAGTTATTTAAATTTTAATATTTAAAATTTAACTTCAATTCTATCAATCCAGATAAAAATCAAATTCTTTAAATTTATTCATTTAGGCTCATTTATTTTAAATTCTAACTTAGCCAATGGCCAAAAATGAATAACGCCATTAATTTCCGTATAATAAGGAAGTTGGATTTGCATTATATCTTTATCTTATTAAATATAATGTGTAGATTTAATTAGTGTCATGATTTAATTCAATTCGATTAAATTTATTTTTGAAAAATAGTAAATATTATTATAATGATGTTTTAATATTTTATTATTTTATATAAAATGTTTATAATAAATTACTAAAAATCAAACATCTATTTATCAAACTTGTTAAGGAATAAATAAGTTTACCTATGGCAATTAAGTGGTTGACAGTTAATATATTAAGGTATTTATTTCGGGTTTTTTATAATATTAACATAAAAAATTATTTAAACACTAAAATAATACATTTATCTCATTATTTATCAAAATTGTATACATGGGAGTGATGCCTCCTATCTAGGAGGCATCACTTTAAAAATCTGACACATATTTTTTTTATTTTTTTATCTTATATTAAAAAATTAAAAAATATATAAAATATTTAGTGGTGCCTCTTAGATAGGCGACACTCATGTTTTGTACAAGAAAAATATGGATCGTACGGGTTAAAAACGGGAAAATTTAAAAATTTCGGGTGGTGCCTATAGGGTAAGCGGCACTAGTCCGTACTTAAATTATGCTTAGTCCTTCAATTTTAAAATATTTGAATTAAGTTATCAAAGTATCAGTATTATATCAATTAAGGAGATTTGGTAGAATTAATCGCAAAAAAATAAAATTATGTTGTGTTATATCTATATTAATTTAATTAATATCCCTTCCTTATTTAAAAATAATAAAATTTATTTTTATTAAAATGTAATCATAAAAATATTTATTTTATTTTATTTTTTATAATTTTATTATTTATAAATAATAAAACAGCCTTAGAGTTGAAAAATATAAACTCAAGCTTTCCAAACTTAATCCATAAACACCTATATAAACACCTTTAAGTTGGTTGCATTTATAATTTTTGAAGAATATATTGATATGAACTAGATTTGAGTTGACAAATGAGACAGTCGATGCCGCCTGTCAGGTAGACACCACTCATTAATTTATTATTTTTTTATATCATACCCATATTTAAAATACAAATTTATACTATATCCGAAAAATTGGGTGCAATCTATCTAGTAAGTACCACTTAATATTTTATATATATTTTTTATTTTTAATATAAAAAAAAATTTATGTCAGATTTTTAAAGTGGTGCTGCTTATCTAAGAGGCACCACTCCCTCATGCATATCATTTTGGTAAATAAAAGGGAGTGTATTATTTTAATTTTTAATTTTGTAAAAAACCTTATTTATTTCTATTTATTTTTGGTAAATCAACTGGTTCACTAACTGCTCTTGTATAAATACCATAGACTCAATCCTCTTGGATTTTAGAGTTTTTCAATAAAATGAATAGAATTTGTTTCTCTTAGTACGTTAGTCTATTAGTTTTCTCTTATTGCTATTCTTGAGCAATCTTGACAAAACTCAAGATTGATATGAATTTTTATATAAATACTTTACTATAACATTTATGATTTATTTGTTGAATAAGTTTTTATAAATATGTTTTTAATATAAAATCTTATTCTTTTAAGATAGTAGATACCAATCATTAATATAAAAAATAATAAATAAGAGCATTAAATCAAATTAATAATTTTATTTATCTTGAGGTGTAAATAACTATAATATAGTAAAAAAGTCATTAATTATTTATCATATATGATAGTATTTATTTATATTTTCTTAACCCTTTGACAACACACACTTTGTACACACAAGTGTTCGAACCCGAAATCTCTAAGATAAACAACATCTTTTTTCCCATTGAAATCACTTGTTGAGTTCAATTATATATTTATCATATTTTCCTGCCTAGCAAACATTTTTCAATTAGTAAGTATTTTTGTGATAAAATTTAAAGAATTAATGTGCAAATATGTCATCATAGGCAATTTAGGTATTGCATAAAGAATTATATTATAAAAGCATATTCACACTAAGTCTTGAATTCAAATTTAAATAACCCATCATTTAAATCAAAAGAAAAAGCTATTAAGTTGATCTGACTATGATGGATGTATTGAAGCTTGGACAAAATCATTCTTAATTCAAACAGACAAGACTCCAATTACTATTAAAATTAATAGTATTTTATTAATGATAAAATATATTTATATATATTTAAAAAATAAACAAGCTATTGAGTTGATCTGACTATCTGACTGAGTTTAAACAAGAAATTTAAAAATTTTAAATATAATTTTCTTTTCATAATTCTGAACTAGAATTGTTGCACTTAACTATGTGGATAAATTTAAAAATAATATTTATTTGTTTTAAATATTCATCAAAAAGAAATGCTCTAAGATCATTTTTACATGACACATGTCCATTACTTTTTCCTTTCACTAAATAAGATAATGGCTAATTTTAATTTTAATTCCTCTATTTTTTTAGATTATATCCTATACTTATTTTAAATTTGATTATTTAATTTTTATACATTAATTTGGTATAAATTGACACTTTAATTTTTATAATATCATTAGTTAACTTAAATATTTTATTTTGATTAAAATATTAATATAAAATTTTTACTATTAAAATCATTTATTAAATTCAAATTCATTACAATAAATAGATTTAAAATTTTAAATTTAAAAGGAAAAACTAAATATTTAAAAAATAAAGTAAAAAATAAATTTTAAATATAGTATAAATTTTAAATATTTATCTTATAATTCAGTAAATAAATAAATAAATAACCGAACTCGAAGCTAGAGACGAAACTATACTAATAAAAAAGTTATAAAAAGTATTTTTAATAACAAAAACGAAAAAAGTTGTCATGATTATGCACTTTTTATTTTTATTGTTTAAGACTTGGTTTTGGGCTCATAACTTTGATTAGAGGGTTTAAAGACAGCTAAAAATGATTCGACATAAAATTGTGTAAACAACATTATCCAACAAATTAATTTTCGTTTACTTTTTGGATTTTATCGAACAGATGGCGGACCCCACCAATTCAAAAATTTGGAGGCTGAATTTCTATAAAAAGGACATTGGTTTGAGTTTGCCGTTTCATGGTTTCCTTCAGCATCCAATATTTTCGCCGTTCACTTCGACACAACGAAGCAAATTTGGATGATGCAAACCAAAAAACAACCTCTTTTCTGTTCATAAAAAGTTAGGGTTCTACACCCTCAACCAATCAATTATTTTTCTTTTCTAGTTTGCTCTCGCATTTTTTAGACACACAGAGAGAGGAGGGAGGGAAAGGCCAATTCAATGGAGTTTTGAAACTTAAGAGCTTTCTCTCTCAAATTCCAAGCAAGCTCGAGAGAGAAAGTGGTTTCACAATTTCATTTATTTATTTTTATTTTTTGTTGGTACTTGGGAAAGAAACAAATCAATGCGCTCCGATTTTTAAAAGGAAAGAGATGGAAAAAGAAATAAAAATATTATTCAAGATTTGGTAACAACATTATTGCCGAAACAAAGAAAAGGAATATTTGAAAAGTTGTGATTTCAAGTGCCGCGGATTTGCAGAGAGGATTTTTGTGAAAAGGAAAAAGAAAATGGTTGATGAAATCGGTGAGGAGTTTTATTCTATAGAGGAATCGATCGAGGGTGAAAGATGTTTTGATCTTGATTACGAGTTTGATGCACCGCGATGCTTTGATTTTAATCACCTAGAAACTGATTGTGAGGCTAAAGAAGCCGAACTCTGGTTCGAATCAGCTGGAAGCTATCCGCCTTCGCGTAAGCCTTTTCATGTGTTTCTTTTTTTTTTTAATCAATTCATTATGCTATCTAAAGTCTTTTATTGTAAAGTCTTCTAATAATCTTATAAGATATTTTAATTTGCAGCTTTTGTAATAAAGTTGAAATGGAGATATGATATGAATGGAGATGGAGAATTTGACAATGATTCAGCAGATTGTGATGAACATAATGGAGGTATATTCTTGTCTTTATCTTTATTTTTTCTTCAGTTGTTTAATTAGCATCGTAGTTTGTAATCGGTGCTTTTCTTTGTAACTTCAGTTTTCTTTGGCGGGATCAATTGAATGTGATCTCCTTTTGAACAAGGGTTTTCTTTTTTAATTAATTTGCAATGCACTAATGTTCTTTCCCCCTCTTTTTACTTCTGGATTAGAACCGTGTAATAGCTATTGCGAAGGTAACCCGACGGCTAAAACTAATTCTCGGAGCAAGGCATCTCTATCTCGGAGTTCAACTTTGATGAAGCCTACAGCAAGTTACTTGGCAAAGCAAAACAAATCTCGAATGGTTATTTCCAATCAATATCAGAAAAGGTGTTACTCTATTGTCCTTGGATACCATTATATACTGGCATTGGTAGTTAGAGCTCTGTTTTTATATGAATTTTGGCCCCAATTTCAAGGGTTAATTCTCTATTGGAGTTATAATAAAGTAGAAGGGCATTTACTTGTTGGTTCCTTTACTACTCAGGTTACTAAAGTCTGGTGACAGACTGGATAAGAGTAATTCCTTCAATGAAGACAATGCTAGCAAAAGACAAAAGCTGGAAGCTGGTTACGTGCGCAAGGTACTCTCACTTATGTTATCTAATATAAGGTTGGACCTCATTTTTCCGGTATTATGGTTCAAAGGGTCTCTGTGATTCATTAGCTTTCTGGAACCAGATCAATCATTTTAAATAATGTGAGAATGTCTGAGTTTACCTTCTATAATTTTCCACGTGGTGTTGAAAATGGACATAATCAGGCAGGTTAGATTTTAAGTGATAGGGATTCTGGGAAAGCAATATCCTCTTTCTATATCTTATGTCCAAGAATATTTTGTAAAGCGAGCGGTAATTTGGCTTATGATATTGTTTTCCCCTTCTTTTACTTCCGTCATATACAGTTGTTTCTGTTTTCTTTTTTTGTTTGATTTTACATGTTACTTCACTGTCATCATATATAGCTCAAATCTGTTTGCTAGACTTTAGATTTTGGCTCTATAGGATGTTCCATAATTTCTAATTTTTGTGAAACAGGCTGCTCATTTGAAGCATCAATCTCTATTTGTGCACAAGAAACCAAAAAGGGTATGTTGTAGAATTAAGAAAGTGTTTTTTATTACTTAGACTTATACTCAAGTGTAAATTCCTTTTGCCGCTAACTACATATTGGCTTATTTAAATATGCCATCACCTCCTATGCGTGTTTGCAGGGACAATAATATGTAATGACAATCGAGTTAAAATCATCAGAATTTTCAGTTTTCTAACAACTTTGAGTTTGTTGTCCAGGTCCAATCCCCTGATAGTAGTTTACATGCTAAACCTAAAGTCACAATTCCAAAAGAACCAGAACTACAAACAGCAAGAAGGGCTCAGAGACACAGGTACTATTGATTTCCTATCAATTTCTGCCATTCATCTTGAGATTTATGTATTTGTGCTTTCCTAAAAAGCTGATAGCCAAACGGTGACGATTTCAGGACTAAAGGTAAGGCGGAGTCAGATGAAAATGCAAAATTAAATGTTCATTTGTTTAAAGCACTCCCCTTAAACAAAAAGGTTGGTACTTTTAGCACTTAAAAATTATTTTTTTTCTTGAACTTTGCTGGAACTTAAATTTTGAGAGAAGTTTCAGGAATCTTTGATGTTGAATGTGTAATCTCAATTTTTTCTTTGGACTTGATAGATTCTTCAGGCTCCCTCATTGCCCCTTCCCAAGAAAAGCCTGCCTCAACCACCAGAGTTTCAGGTAATTGATAACCACAGTAACTTACTAATTTGTCACCTCTTAGGATTGCCCTTCTTGTCATTGTCTTGAGAAGTATCCTGCATGAACCTTTTCTGGATAACTTTATGACACATATTTACTTTGTTTCATTGCTGTAGTTGTTTCATCTGAGGACATCTGAGAGAGCAAGGCAGCATGCATCTAATAATGTGGGTTATTCAAAATTTTATTTACATACAGCTCTTGTATTCTATTTAAGTATTTTCTCAAGTTTATCTCTATTTGGATTCTACATGTCATTAGTTTTTTTAATTGTTGGGACTTTGGTTGCAGGCAATGAAAGTACCTATTTATGTGTCAACTTCAAGAAATGAAAACACAGGCCTCAGAAGGTAATGGCACTTTGGCTTTTAACTTCACTCAGTTTTTTTCTTCAAAGCTTTCATTCCTTCTAGAGATTGATGTTCTTTTTTCTCATGTGGTGAATTATCAATTGGTTAATAGCCAAATTTACAGTTATTCTCTTGATGCATGCATTCTCTAAACTTTTAGATATATAACCATTGAGATGATTTCATTTTGCTTGCTGAAGTAGCCCTTTTTTTTCTTTGCTTTGTGTACATAGCTTCAAGTCCATCAGTTCATTAAAGGAGGAGAAACATGAAGCTGTTAACAAATTTAAAGCTTGTGCTCTTAATAAGAAGGTTAAGTGAATGAAATGATTGTTCCTTGTTGTTTAGATATTTTATTAAAAACGATAATCACACGCCAAACCATTTTGTTGAGTTTTCAGGCAATTTCTAGTAAAGGTGAAAACGGTGTCCTCAAGAATATGAACCAAACAGCAGCCACAATGAAGCTTCCAGATGAAGCACCAGTAGAACTATTCAATAAGGTATTACATTGTACTTTTTCCAAGCTTTATTCAGCAACAACCTATAGTTTCAAATGAACCTCCTAAAATGTTTTCAGAATAATTCACATCTTAACCATCCTTAGTAGAAATTCTCAATCTGCTCTTGATTTGGTTGTAATAATACTTCACCGCTCACTTGCATGATCCAGCTCACGCTGTCAGCTGAAGTCCATTCTGGTGAAAAGTCTCAAGAAAAAATAGCTCTTTCTGAGGTTGGTTCTCTCAAAATCTTCATTTTTCTGAACCTAAACATATCTATAAATTGTATACTAATTTAGTTCTTGCACTTGTTGAATTAAGGGATTGAAAGAGAATGAGCCAGGTACTTTACTTCTGCAATGTCAGGTACATTATATGATGTTTGCATGCACCCACTAGATCACAGGATTGAAGTAATTTCATACATCTTCCTCCTGTTCTTGTATTAACTTCGAATACAAAATATGCAATTTGTAGATCATGAAAGCGGCCAAGGAAAAATTGCAAAGGAATGGAAGGATGCAGTACCAGTGTAGAAGAGAAAGGAATGCTGTAATTGGGCAACAAGAGAACATTAGCAGGTATAGCCTAGTTTACCCTGTCAGATTTGAGATGCTCGGTTGTCCCCTACTTTTATCAGTAACTTTGACCTATTGTTTTTTTTTTTCTCTTTTTCTGCTATAACATCTTGATTCCAACAGCTTTTGCCACTTTTATTTGAAAATAATCGAAGCGTTGGCTAAATTTATGCCAGTGTATCTAGTTTAGCTTGATTGGTTACAACTAGCCTGTTGGTTAAAAAGACCCAGTCTGTTTCGAGTTTTAGAATTCTAGTGCAGCTAAAAATTTTTACATGTGAAACAGGTCAGATATCTGGTCTCTGCAGTGTCTTGATAAGTAATGACTGTATTTTGGGTTATTGGAATTTCTCAAGAAATAAGTCCAAACACTGGCAGCTGAATGTCTAAGGCAGATTAGGTTGTAAGCTCTAAAGTACTTTTCATAGAAACTGAAACTACCTTGTATAAAATTTCATTAGCCAAACGAAGAAAAAAAAAAAGAGTAATCAAAGAAATGTGAAGCCGTATGCTATATTCTTATCCGAGAGAATCACAAAATGCCATTCTTGTAGTTGGTTGTGGGGAAGGGTTGAGCGTTGAAAACTAATATGATAGTCTTGAATTAGTCCATTAGCCTACATCTTTCTGATTTAGTGTCCATTTTAGCCAGTATTTAGATTGGATATTTTTGACATGTTTGTCCATATATATATATGCACATTTTGTTGTATATGTTTGATTAATAACAAGAACCTTATGATTTTGATGCATGTAGTTGAACAATATTGTGAAGGGTTGTTTCTTGTGACAGGAGATTGAGATTGGACGTAATGTAAAGTTACCCCCCCCCCCCCCCCACAAGTAAATTAGGTTGCCATATTGGCCTTTTTCTTGCACGAGAAAAGCGTGGGTGCACTGCAGGCAAGTTTTTTGTTGAGAACGGTGTATACAGTGTTTCTAAATGATTGAGTGGTATTTATTGCTTGAAAAGAAATGAAAAGAAGGAAGAATTTTGGAGAAAATAGCAATGTATAACAGTGTTAAACATTTTGTTAGCTTTTGACATGAAAGAGCATAAATGTATGAAAACTGAAATGTTCTCAGCATTTGTTTTTGTATCTTTCTGTAGATGTTAAATTTGAGCAAACTAGTAAAGCCGGTCCTCTTTCGACTCTCAATTATCAAATACATCTAATGCTTAGTTTTTCTTACCACCCAGAGGTTGGAAACTTGAATTCATTCAAAAGATTGACTTACTTGAGTTTGCTCAATATGGTTGGGAATGAGCTCAAGTTTCTTGCACAATTTCAACAACCTTCATTATTTATCTTTGCCTTTTAAGTTTAAATTTTAAATTAAAAATTTCAATATCCAACCATAATAATAAATATATTATTTAAAAACAACTTCTCAGAATTAGACTTGCTAGCTATGTGACAACAATAAAGTTAGACTCGATTTTTTTTTAAGTGAAACTCAATTTAAATTTATTCTATTTATATTAATCTCAAAAGATTGAAATATTTTAAATTTTCTCTTTAATTTTTGTTCTTTGTCTACAAAATCAAATATATAATATTTTGAATAAAAATTATAAATTATCAAATAATATAATTTTAGAATGATATTATATAATTAATTTTTTTTCTCAAGTTATTTTTAGATAATTTAGAAATAAAACTTAAACATAAATAAGAAAGCATTGTTAATTACAATTATTTTTGCGAATTTATGATCAACAAAGAAATCAAATCACAAAAGAAAATATTGGAGAATGCAATCTATATATATTTATTTCATACCTTATTTCTCCTATTGTAGTCTTGTTTTAAGATAATCATATAAAATGTTATGAATTTAATAGCTTACTTTAAAATTAAAATAATAAATAATTTATAACATAATTATCACACGTAATTAGATATTTGGTAACTTTACATAAATATTAAAGTCACTGTTAGAATTGGGTGACTAGAATTTTTGTTAAAATAAAATTTAGTGGTAAAATAAAATAAAAGTAAAATCCAAATAAACTAGACTTCTTTTATTTTATTTTAATTAGAATAGGTCATCTATTTTATTTTAATTAGAATAAGGTGTTTCAACTTTACTACGTTACTTCTATTAGTTGTTGATTGGAATAAGTTTTTTCAACCTATAAATAGGCATGTCATCTCTTCTTGTAATTATGGGATTTTCGACATTAGTGAATCTTCTTCTCCTCTGCCCGTAGTTTTTTTTCGAAAGGGTTTCCACATAAAATTTGTGTATTTTTTTCTTTCTTTCCTTTTTCTTTGCGATATTCTTTTATTGTCGATATTTAATTTTATCAAATTGGTATCAGAGCTTTTCGGGTTACTAGTCTCGATCACGATAATGACGACATTAAAGTATGATATTTCGCTGCTGGATCGCAACACCAAATTTGCGTTGTGACAGGTAAATATTCAAGCAGCTCTTGCGCATATGGATTTGGAGAATACCCTGTTAGGGTTAGATAAGATGTCTTCGAATTTGACAGATAAAGAGAAGAAACATAAAGATCGGAAGGCTTTGACGTAATTACAGCCGCATCTGTCGAATGAAATTTTACAAGATGTGTTAAAGGAGAAGACTACTACTGCATTATGGGCAAAATTGCAGCAGCTATGTATGTCAAAAATCCTAACCAGTAAATTGCATATGAAGCAGCGTCTGTATTCTCATCGTTTGGAAGAAGGTGCGTCTGTGCACGAACACTTGAATGTGTTTAAAGAAATTGTCTCGGATTTGGAGGCCATGGAGGTTTAGTATGATAAAGAGGATTTAGGGTTAATTCTCCTTTGTTCGTTGCCACCATCGTATTCAACCTTCAGAGATACAATTTTGTATAGCCGTGAATCTCTCACAGTTGATGAAGTTTATGCTTGCTTAGCCTCGTATGACAAGATGAAGCATATTGTAGCTGGATCTGACTCTCAAGGAAAGGGTCTCATTGTTCGTGGAAGACAAGATCGAAACAGTGATGATAATCATGGGAGAACACAGGAACGAAATCCCCACAGTAAATTTAAAGGTAGATCGAGATATTCAAACAGAGGTAAAACTTGTAACTTCTGCAAGAAGAAAGGGCACATTAAGAAAGAGTGCTACAAGTTACAAAATAAGATCAAAAGGGAGGCAAAGAATCAAAAGAAAAAACAATCAGAATAATCCGGTGAAGCTGATTTAGTAGAAGACTACAGTGATGGTGAACTCCTACTTGCTTCTGTTGACAATTTTAAAGTGAGCGAGGAGTGGATTCTCGATTCTGGTTGCACCTTCCATATGAGTACCAATCGGGATTGGTTTACAACATATGAAGTTGTGTCTGAAGGTGTTGTTTTGATGGGGAATAATGCTTCATGTAAAATCTCAAGTGTTGGCACAATCAAAATAAAGATGTTTGGTGGGGTCGTTAGAACTCTTAGTGGCGTGCGACATGTACCAGAATTGAAAAGGAATTTGATTTCGTTGAGTACTCTTGATTCAAAAGGACACAGGTACAAAGTTGAAAGTAGGGTTCTAAAGATTAACAATGGTTCCCTCGTTGTGATGAAAGGGCAGAGAGAGACTGTCAAATTATATGTTTTGCAAGGTTCAACTATTACTGGTGATGCTGCAGCCGCTTCCTCTTCCTTGTCAGATGATGATATTACTAGACTTTGGCATATGCGTCTAGGGCATATGAGTGAGAATGACATGGCAGAATTGAGTAAAAGAGGACTTCTTGATAGGCAAGGCATTAGCAAACTGAAGTTCTGTGAGCATTGCGTTTTTGGGAAGCAAAAGAGAGTTCAATTCACCAGAGGAATCCATAACACGAAAGGAACATTGGCTTATATTCATTCTGATCTTTGGGGACCATCTAGAGTGCCTTCGAGAGGTGGAGCTAATTATATGCTAACTCTTATTGATGATTTTTCCAGAAAAGTTTGGGCATTCTTTCTGAAGCAGAAAAGCGATGTATTTTTCGCATTTAAGTCTTGGAAAACTATGGTTGAAAAATAGATAGGAAAACAGACAAAGCATCTCCGCACAGATAATGGCTTGGAGTTCTGTTCTGATGAGTTTAATGAATTATGCAAATCAGAAGGGATCGTGAGACATTTGACAGTTCGTCATACTCCACACAAAACGGCGTTGCAGAACAAATGAACAGAACGATCATGGAGAAGGTTCGATGTATGTTGTCGAATTCTAATTTACCGAAATCGTTTTGGGTTGAAGCAGCCTCTACTGCATGTTTTTTGATCAACTAATCTCCATTCGTTGCCATTGAGAAAAAGACTCCACAAGAGATATGGACTGGTAAGCCTGCTAATTATTCTGATATAAAGATTTTTGGATGTCCTGCATATGCTCATGTGTATAATGGAAAATTGGAACCAAGATCCATTAAATGTGTTTTTCTTGGTTTTAAGGTTGGTGTAAAATGGTATAAGTTATGGTGTCCTAAAAATAGAAAAGTTGTGAGTAGTAGAGATGTTGTTTTTGATGAAACTGCTATGTTACCTAACTTATCTATTAAAGACTCTTCTAGTAAAGAACAACAAAAATAGGTGGAGTTTCAGATTGATCCAGTATCTACAACAGAGTCAACTTCTCAAGTTAGTACAGAAGTTCATAATAGAGCCACTTCTTCACCATAATATTCTATTGCCAAGAATAGATCTAGAAGAGAAATTAAACCTCCGAAAAGGTATGCGGAGGCTGATCTAGTGGCTCATGCTTTAAACGTGGCTAAAGATATTGATACAAAATTTGTGACAGTCAAAGTGCCATTTTTCTTACAAAAGATCAAATGTTTCATGAGAGAACAAAGCACATTGATGTTCGGTATCATTTTGTGAGTGATATTATTGCTCAAGGGGATATTGTTGTGAGTAAAGTTAGTACTCATGAAAATCCTGCAGATATGATGACTGAGTCACTTCCTATAACCAAGTTTGAGTATTGCTTGAACTTGGTTGATGTTCATTGTTGAAGAATACCCCTCAAAGGGTTTTGTGGAAGAGGTGTAGAACTTGTTCGTTGAGAGTTCTTGTTCGTAGAGAATTCTTGTCAAGGTGGAGATTGTTAGAATTGGGTTACTAGAATTCTTGTTAAAATAAAACTCAGTGGTAAAATAAAATAAAAGTAAAATCCAAATAAACTAGACTTCTTTTATTTTATTTTAATTAGAATAGATCATCTATTTTATTTTAATTAGAATAAAATATTTCAACTTTACTACGTTACTTCTATTAGTTGTTGATTGGAATAAGATTTTTCAACCTATAAATAGGCATAGTCATCTCCTCTTGTAATTATGAGATTTTCGACATTAGTGAATATTTTTCTCCTTTGCCCGTTGTTTTTTTTCGAAAGGGTTTCCACATAAAATTTGTGTGTGTTTTTCTTTCTTTCCGTTTTTTTTGCGATGTTTTGTCGACATTTAATTTTATTAGTCACATTTTGGTTAATGAGCATCAATTTTCTCTCATGTCAAGATGTGTTCCAAGCACCACTTTTATTCAACTTTAGTTATTTTTATTTCTATGAATCTTCACTCAATAAACCAGGTCTAAAATAAAGAAAATTACTAAAGATGATCTAACTCCTCAAACCCGAAAGTTACATACACGAAGTAATTATTTATCTTTTATATATAGTTTATTATATGCTAATTTTTTGTATTGTTTTTACTACTACTTTACTTGCTTTTTTTTTAATTTAATTTTTATTGAATTTTCAAATTCATATTTTTGTCTGCCTTGTATGTCCGGTTCTATAAATTAAAATGAGTACTAAAATCCTTTTTATCTTACTTTAATTTTTTTTTATTTTAAATATGATTTTAAGAACTTTCTAATGTTAGGATTTTTCCCAACAAGTTAGAGCACCAAAATCTTATCACCCATACTTGGACAAAAAAATGTTGATGAAATAAGTGATGTAATTCAACACTTTCTTGAATTTAGTGAAACCAACTGATATTGTTTTTTAGTTATTTAATCAAAACTCAAAAAAAAATATTTATAAGAAATAATAAGAACTAAGGATATTAAGAGTAAAATAGGATATTAATAAATTACACTTATATTTTAATTTGTATAAAACACATAACAAGAGAATAAATATATATCACAGGTTTCAAGAATTAAGCATGTTAATGTAATATCATCTATCATTTTAAAATTCCATGAAACTCAAAGAGACACGATTCAAAAGATTTGAAAAAAAACCATCTACACTAAAGCTTGTGGCATTTGCTTCCGCTTCATCTTCCGTCACAGTGACAACACTAGATACCAAAAGTGACCCATGCATACTCACATTCATTAATACACGCAACATTATATCATAAACGAATTGTTTTAGTGTTTTAATTTTGGCTGCCGAAACACGAAAATAGAAACTGTGGAACCGTTTTAAGGCATTTGCACGCATAATGGATTTTGGTGATAACACGGTCCTTAATTAAAACCTTAACTACAGAACCAAAAAAAAAAAAACCATATCCTACTCAACTCCTTCAAAGTTTCTCAAACATATGCACACAATTCTGAACCCTTTAGAAACTCTTTGAATTTGGGGTTGTAGACATCAACCACTCCGATATCACATTTTGATTCCGTAGCATGCTCATATCAAACAAATAACAACTAACAACTATAAACAGTCTCAAATGTTTTGGTTGCAAAGAAGAACATTTCCAACACCTTCATAATTGCATATCCCAGATTACACTTGCTGTAAGTAATTGAATAACCTAGAGTCCGTTCAAAAATAGGGGGAAAAATAAAGCAGATAAAGGAAACCTCTTTAAGAAGACAGTAACTTCTTCCTCCTCATGCTTATGGCTTAGGGCACTGGGTCCGCATCATGCCATCCCTTCTTGCATGGTGGAATGGTCATGAACTCATCAAATTCCTTTACATAAATGTCGCAGCACTTCCACTGCAAAGAGATTCGAGTGAATGATGGATGGTAAATTAAGAAAAGGATATGCTAACAACTTTTTTTTTTTTTTTAAGAATTTTGTAATAAGTAGCAACATTTCATTGTAATGGAGGATTATATAGCATACCCCTCTCACTCGATCGTGGAAAACAGCAGGTCCGGGATGGTAACTACATGCAGACTCATGGTTCTCTATTTCTTTGAAAACTTTACCACATCCTTTATTTTTGCAAGTCTGAGGCTGGTTTATGTCAACTATCTTCTTTGGTGGAGAAGAAGACTCCTTAACATCTGCACTGCTCTTAGCTGGTACAGCTGGGGTAGGGTTCAATACTTTTGGCTGTGAACCTACAAAGTATATAACTTTCAGCTCTACATGCGATACTATCACAACATACTTTAAACAAAATCACCAGTTTTCTCTACTGTAAGGAATAACTAATGATTTCAGGTTCTAAGACCCAGAATTTTCAGACATTATCACTTGCCGCTTGCAAAACATAAACCCTAAAACTGAGGTTTAAGTTCCTAAGCAATCAGAGTACTAGTCAAAAGTACAATGTAATCTATATAACATAAAACTAAGTTTAATCCTCTTAAGTTAGATATTGGTGCAAACAAGTAAAATTAATAACAATGTTAATGGAAAAACAATCTAAATGCTGATGTTGTCTCTATTGTCAGGTGTTAGAAATCCACGTCATCAGATTATTAACAAAATAAGGAGAAAACAATGTCATCATGTAGATAGTTTTTCCATAAACACTGAATCAATCTTACTTTTTTGCACCAATAACAAACCTACAAGGATTACATTACTCTGTTCCAAAGTACCGGGACTAAATTGCAGTTTGACTTACAGGGACTGCCTAAATGCTTTAACCCGAAGCTGAACAACATGACCTAGTGAAAGTTTTGCTCCTTGGAAGTCAACCATTAGTCATATCCAAGTTTCTGAAGACTTCAACTTCTAAGATACATAAAATAATAGGGTATTATTGCTTGCAAACTGTAAACCTCAACACTGATCAACATGGCCCTCTAAAAGTTCCACTTTTCTTGAAAACCAACCATCAATCATAATCAGGTTTCTGAAAGAAACAATGGTCCTAACCAATGACTCCAACAGATTCTTTTCTGGCAAGTAATACATAGTTACTACCCAAAAGATGTTCCAATCTCTCAAGACAAAATTGACATGCCACAGATAAGGGAACAATGATGCACTATGTTTTTTCTTTTTGTTCTTTGGGGGGAGGGATAATTGATGCACTGGAAATTTCACTTAACCCACTTGATGCATCAGGGAAAGGAATACCTATACAACAGTATGTGAAGCCTTTCCATCCTAAGATTATAGTGTGCCATTGTACCCTATTTATATCATATTCATGACAGTAAGAGACCTAAACAACATTTTCTTTTTATTTTTTCGATATGGCAAATAACAAGAATTTTTTATGGTCTAGAAAAGCAGGAAGAGGAAAAGCTATTGATAATACCATGATCAGAGCAAAAGAAACCCTGAGAGCACCTAGGGCAGGATTCTTTTGATGTTGCACTGGTGGAAAGAGTAACAGCAGGACTAGAAGTTGGAATCGTCTTAGTAGCAGCTGGCTTATTCAACACTGGCTTCTCGGTTGTGTGCTTACCTGTCTTACACCTGCATTAAAAAAAATAGAAAGAAAACTTAAAGAAAATGATATTGGCTAGATGCAAATCAATTATTAAATTCATCAAGTAGTGAACTTCCTTCTCCATAAAAGACCCCAAACATTCAATCCTTTTCTATATTACTTGCTCAAAAAAGCACAAATTATAGTTCAAGACCTAAAGGAATTATGAGAGGTACTTACCCAGGAATTTCTAGGAATAAAGAGAAGTCATGGCTCCTTTTTTTGCAACAACTCCACTCTTTCATTCCATCATGAAAAATAGGCTGGAAAAGGATTTTAAGTTTGCATTATCAACTAAAACTGAAGATGCAAAAGATTTTTTGAAAAGAATAAAATTATTTATTCTAATAATTTCTACTTACACCCTGTTTGCATAAATCCGCCCATGCACAGGAACCAAGCCAACATGCAAGACAACAAAAAGAAGAATCAGAACAATTCACAAGATTTAATAACATGCCAAAATCCATACTTAACCATGACGGGCACTGCAAAGCAATTATTGTCTATGATTAACAAGCCCCGATTCCAGGAAGGGGAAAAAATTTATAAAAACAAGCTGAAAATAATCACACTATCGAAAACATGTCAAAATTTCCCACGATATATTTCTTAAACTGCAAGGAAGGGAGGTCTAACACAAATTTGTTTATAACTGGAAACAGAAAACCTCATGATTTTAACCATAAGAGGGGAAATGGGGGAAATAAGGAGACATTAATTCAACCAAAACTAGGGATAACTATAGTATCTTTATGAATACATTAAATTCAAAAACGTGAAGATGACCATCATAAGTCAAGAGTAAACTATGCAAGAGAAATAAATCAAAGGCTGAAAGTAATAAAAAGGACTAAGAACTTTACCACTTTATCTCGATAAGTCACCCTATTCATTACACCCAAATGATCACTTTCTATTTACACCAAATAAGCTTTACATTTAATATATACCTAAATAAACCATCAACCTAAATCAACATTTCATTTGAATAGAAGCTAATTTGCGTACAAATCAAAGCATAATACGGGCCTATCTAAGAAAAGTGAAGCAGGTTAGGGTTTCTTTAGTATTTTAACCAAATTAAATCTATTCTTAAAATAAAATCAAATTGTTACATTCCAAAACGAAATATTTAGTTAACAATAGATTGAATAGATACCTAATTTTGATTTGGGCGTATGAATTAATTGGTCAATACATGTAATTTGATTAATACGATGTAACCCACTAAAATTAAAAACTCAATCACAGACCATGGGGAAAAAGAGAAGAAGATAAATACGGAAGCATGGAAAGTGCAGGAAGCCTCGGGATTATCGTCTTCGGTGAAGGTAGCATTGCAGCCGATTCGTTGGCACTGAAGCTTAACAGCTTGCTCCGCCATTTTTAACGCTTTAAGAAATGGTGGTGGTGGTGGCGGCTGGTTTCTTTCCTTTTACAGCTCGGTTGACTAAGACGACGGCGAGGAATTGGAAAGTCAAGCGAGGGCGAATCACGAATTCTTCAGGTTATGGATTGATTACTACGTCCTTTTACTCTCTACGATCTGGGCACTTTGCCTCCCTTTTCCTTCGTTCTTTCTAGAATGCCACGTGGAAACATCCTGACGGTTTATCATCGAATATCTTTTTCATTTTTCTTTTTCTTCTTGAAGGAGAATATCTTTTCTTTTTTTCGAATTATCTTTTTCATTTCTTCTTCCCACCGACTGGACAAATTAGGTGAAATTTCTGAAAGGTCTTTATAATATAGGTAACTAATCAGATTAGTCTTTCTATTATTAAATTGATCAATTTAGTCTCTTAACTATTAAAAAAATTAAATAAGGCTTAATTGAAATAGAGTTAACATTTACAATCTAGTATAGTTAATATTTTTAAATTTTTTATGGTTTTGTAAATAAAATCGTTTGTTTGGAATTGAACTGCAATTGACAAAAATAATTTCAAGATATTTTTATACCATAAAGGTTAATTTTGTTACAATTTGGACCTATTTGAAATTTTTTTATAGTATAGAGACTAAATTAGTCCATTTAATTATAGATGGAGTAATTTGATCCAATCTCTATAACACAGTAACCTCTTAAATACTTTAATCAGACAAATTATCAACCACTAGTCTCTAAATAGCTTGTTCTGCCTGGATTACAAGCTAGGCCAAAGATTCGTCTAAAATTCAAGTTTAAGCAAAAATATTAAGCTTGAAGGATGATTTTGGATAAAAAAAATTTAAACTCGTTTAAATATGAACAAAGATCAAGCTCAAACATTCAAAGCAAAGTCCGACTTGACATATTTACTAACTTTGTAATAATATATATTATATTATGTTAAGTTATATTTATATATATATATATCATGTATTTGGCATATGTAAAAATGAATTTATAGTAATATATAATATTGTAACATAAAACATTAAAAAAAATACATTGCCTATATAATAAAAATTTAATAAATAAAAATATAAAATATTTTTTAAGATAATTTAAAAAATAACATAGACATGTCTAAAATGATTTTGGGTTAACCGTTTATAAATATAGGTGGCCTTTGAGTAAATTTGAACTCATATTTCAATTCGGATCAAACTTAAACAAGTATAAATATTTTTATATCATGCTTCAACCAAATTTAAATCAAACTTGACCTGATTCAACTCGTGAACACCTTCACTTCCAATTTATAAAATGGAAAAAACTTAAATTGAAAATCTATCAAATATGGTGGGTCTCTTTTAACTTCTCAAAAGTATACTATTGTTTAAAATAGGAAAAAATCTCAAAATCATATATAAAATTTAGTTTAATGTACAATTTTATATATAAAATTTTAATTTGATCAATTTCTCATAAACTATTAACATAATTATTAATATAATATTATTTTATATTTATATGTTACATATACAAAAAATTAAATATATTTAATAAAAAAAATTGATGTATTTATTTTTTAAATATGTATGATTAAATATATTTAAATTTAATTTGAAATTTTCCCATTTAAAATACTAACATTTTAGATTGTTGGTATGATATTAACCAAAAAAATCTGTCATCCAATGCAATGCTAGCATTAAAACCGGTATATATGTTAAGACCAGGCCTGGCCCTGGGGGTCGTCTGGAAGTGCGGTCGTCCAGGGCCCAAGGCTGAAAGGGGTACAAATTTTTTTTTAGCTTTTAAGGGGCCCAAATTTTTTTTTTTCAGCTTTTAAGGCCCAAAAAATTGTTTTACTAACTTTTAAGGGGTTTAAAAAAAATTTCTCCATCTTCAAATGGATCCAAAATTCAATTTATTATTTTGCCTAGAACCTTAAGAATATCAAGAACGGGCCTAGTTAAGACTTACTTGAGTCAAATATATTCGATTTATATATATGTTTTGATGGTTATATTTACGTATTAAATACACTTATATTTAAAAATAAAAATGATATATTGATTGAGTCTTAGTCTGATTGGTATCAGCATTGTTCTTAATACAGGAGGATGTAAGTTTGATTGTACTAAAGTGCATTATTTTTCTATTTATAGGTTAGGGAGAGATAATGAATAGTTCTAGGCATTCTGTTAAAAGAGCAGACATGATCAGAATTTAAAATTAAATCGTTCAAAAAATAATAATAATATGATATATTTTAAATGGGTCGAACATCAAGTAAGGTTCTTTTTTTGCTATTTTTTCATTATTTTGCTAACATTTCACTGTTATGTAGCTAATATTTTGTTGTTATTGTTTGGATATTGTGTAACTCTTATTTTATTGTTAATTTTACTACCATTTTAGAGATATATGCTTGTGAAGTTGCAACTTGAGGTGTTCATGAGCCGGGTCGGGTTCGGTCTGGGCTTACGCATGATATTAACATAGTTTATATTTGCCCAAGCCAGGTCCAATCTGAAATCTGTGCCTAAAAATCTACTTATATTTGTCCACATTTGCAAAAAACTAACCCAAGCCCATTTTAAGCTTGTCCATATTATTTTTTAAATAATTTTTAAAATATTTATTTTATTTTAATATTTAATAAATTCATACAATTTTTATTTATTGAATTTTTTTATATAGTTATCTCAACTTTTTTTTTAATGTTTACATTAGAGTAGTATTATGTATTCAGTATATAGGTTTATTTTTTTTAATGTGTTCAAAATTACATAATTTATAAAAAAATATAATATAAAGTATTATGAACTTAAAACGGGTCAGACCAGACCAGGCTCGAGTCTTAAATGTTCAAGCTCGAGCTTAACCCATATTTTAAATGGGCTTAATTAATTTTGTCCATTCTCATTTTTCGAACTTAATATTTTTACTTAAAACCTCTCGAATTTCGGACAAGCTTTAAGATTTGGGCGAGTAGTGTAACCATGAACAGGTCTAGTTGCACTTGCACCTATGTTAGTGTTATTTAAGCATAAATATTTTTTTAATTTATTTTCAATTGAGAAATATTATTTTAATATTTTTAATATTTTTGATGTGTTATATATATGTTTTTTTTAAATATATAAATATAATATAAAAAGTTAATACAAACGTACTGAATTTAAATTTAAATTAAATATAGATAAAATTTTACGTTGATTTTTCGGGGTAATTTATCAAAGTAACCTAAAAATTTTATTATTTACAAAAATGACCCAAATTAAAAAATATGCACAAAATGACCTAAAATGAACAGTAAAATTTGATATTGGCCATTTAATGACCAACATCACCTGCCCAATGATTGGTGTCAGACATAAAAATTTGTGTTTTTTGGTGTTGGCCATGCAATGGCCGACACCTATGTATTTTTTTAATACGATATTTTATTAATATACAAAATATGAGAATTTGAAAAACAATTTGGTGTTGGTCATTGCATGGTCGACACCGCCTTTTAATCTGATAAAAAAAATCAAATTTTTGGGTGTCGGCCATTCCTTTTTTCAGATAAAAAATTTTCAAATTTTTTTGATGTTGATCATTGCATGGCCGACACCCCTTTTTATCTGAATAAAAAATCAAATTTTTGGGTGTTGGCCATGCCATGACCGACACCCCCTTTTTGTCAGATAAAAAATTTGAATTTTTTGTGTTGGCCATGCAATGGCCGACACTCCTTTTTTGTCAAATAAAAAATTCGAATTTTTGGTGTTGGCCATTGCATGGCCGACACCTCTTTTTTATTTGGTAAAAAATTTCAAAATATTTTGGTGTTGGCCATTGAATGGCCGATTCCCTTTTTTATCTGAAAAAAAATTAAATTTTTGGGTGTTGGCCATGTCATGGTCGACACTCCCTTTTTGTCAGATAAAAAATTAACTTTTTTGGTGTTGGCCATACTATGGCCGACACCCCTATTTATCTGATAAAAAAATTAAATTTTTTGGTGCTAGCCATGCAATGGCCGACACCAACTTTTCCTCATTTTTCTATATACAGGGTTTGAGTTTTTTTTGAAATTGTAAGTAAGAAATATTTCTCTTAAAATAACAATAAAATGAGAGTGTTTTTTTATTTATCATTAGCTGAGTGTTTTGTTTTGGATGAGAGTTGTGAAGTGTACAATCGAATTTCAGGGTTGAACTATATACTGTCATGTATTGCCGAAGTTGAATTATATACTGTCATATGAAGGGGCAAAGATATGTCTTCAATGGTAAGACGATTTTATGCGCCATTGAAGACTATCCGAGATGTCCAACGCAGATGGACATTATCTATGTTGGAATAATTTATTATCACGGAAAATACTGTTGAATAGTTAATCCAACGTAGATATATTATTGCCCTATGTAGGCGTTGTGGTAAGCCCGTAAAGGTTATGCTATCAAAGATCAGATGACTTTTTCCGTCATTTAACAAATAACCGAGACCGACTGCATTGTGTCTTACAAACTAAAAAACAGCAAGCCGAGCAAGTTTCTCGACACTAACATTTGCAGCTCGATATTCAAGTAGATGGACATTATCTATGTTTGTATTTTGTTATATCTGTAATTTTTTTTAAATTTCGTGTATTAATATTAATAAATAATTGTATATAGTATCTGTAAATTTAATTTGTTGCTTAGTAATATTCAACAATATTTTTATTTTCTTGTATTAAAATAATTTCAAATTATATACAAAAATATTAAATATGTTGTCAAAATGTGGAGAAATAAATATTATTGAAAAAGATAATATAAATTTTCAAAAAATAATAATTAGAATATACAGGAAATTAGAAATTAAAATATACAGGAAATTAGAAATTAAATTTAAAATAAAAACGAAATTACAAATTAAATTTAAAAAGTAAACGAAAAAAAATCAAAATTGAGTAGATCCCGGCGACGTCCCCGGTGCTGGTGTGTAACAGTTCAACTTCCTCTGGGCTCGGCGAGGCCGAGGCTGTAGTACAGTTTGTTTAGGAGGCGTTACATTGGTGTTCGTTGGCTCATCCTCGTTGATGTCAATGTTGGGTGTCCCGATCGACATACGTAGAAATGTGGTAAAATCGTACGTATCGTCAACGTAATCGGGAGTAAGTTGAGTGACCTGAGGTGCCGAGCCAAAAATATCATCCATTGTCGGTGTACATTCTTCCAGATGGATCTCCGGTTGATATGAGGAAGAACCGGAGTAACATGAACGTTGAAGGTTTGGATCGACACCAAAAATCTCTTTCATGGAATGATTATAATAATCGTGCAGCAAAAAAGACGAAGAGTCTGATGTTTGATATTTGGGATCGGGATGGTGCTCCAGCTGGTACTCGGGTTGGTCCTGGGACTCGTAATCTGGCTCGTCCGCGGGCTTGTACTCGAAAAATAATGTATTGTAAAATCAACTCATTATTTGATAAAAATTATAATATAATAATAATTTTAATTTAAATATTCAAATTTGGTAAATAATATATTGTCAAATCAACTTATTATTTGATAAAAATTGTAATATAATAATCTTTTTATTTAAATATTACAATTTAATAAATAATGTATTGTCAAATCAACTCATTATTTGATAAAAATTATAATATAATAATAATAATTTTTATTTAAATATTAAAATTTAATAAATAATGTATTGTCAAATCAATACATTATTTGATATAAATTAAATATAATAATAATTTTTTATTTAAATAATGTTAAATTAATTTTAAATGTAATTTAAATTTCAACTACAAATTTAAAGTAGAATTTTAAATTCAAACTTATATAGTTATGAAGTTTAAATTATTTAAATTTAAACATACGCCTTAATTTTCAACTTAAAGTAATTTCTAAATTAATTTTTACACAAATATTCTTCATGTATACTAGTGGACATGCGTTCATTCTTCGCCGGACAGTCTGGTATTACGAGAGAATTGACCGGAAATATAGACACGATGTGGGCAAGTGGATCGGTTATGGCCAGGGCTTCGGCAAACACTACACAATTTCGGTTCCCCGGTCTCCCTAATGTCCATATCAGAGCGAATCCTCGTCGAAGATGGTCGACCTCTAAGCTTTCTACGGAGACTATAGTCCGGCAGCATCTTAAAAGCAACCGATGGAACTTCCCAGTTCGATACATCGGGCATTACGGAAAATTCATTCTCCCAAATACGCAATCTGCGTTGCATCATGTACACATCGTCTATGAATTGTTCGACATTTAAATTTGCAATCGCACACGTTGCATGAACATGCGCACACGGATATCGGAGAGCTTGAAAGCTAAAGTACTCGCATCGCCTGTTTGCCAGATCAACTGCGTATGACCTCGGTTGAATACCCGAGCGACGACCGGTGTGTTATAAAACCCGAAAAATCTCCAACTCCTGCGAATAAATTTTTGCGTTCATCGTTCGAGCTCTCTGACTGTTTACCGCAATGGTCCTTCGAATGTCCTCAACATACACGTGTCCGGCCTCCATCTACGCCACTTGTCGCTGCCCAATCGTAGGCATCAATGTGGCCAACCTATAGAAGGTTATCGAGAAAACAACAGCAATTGGTAAATGTCGTGTTTGCCTCAAGACGAAGTTAACCGACTCGACCAAGTTGGTCTTCATTTGGCCATACCGAGCCCCCTCATCGTAACTTTGTGTCCATTGATACGTCTGGACGCTACCCAACCACCCACGAAGATTTTTGCCATTTGGTAAATGTTTCATCTTAGCTTTAAGCTTTGCCAACTTTTGCCTGAATCTCCGCGGTTCAAATTGATGAGCTGCATATGCATATGAAATTTCGAATAAGTATTTTAATAATTCACAAACTGATAAAATTTAAAATTAAATCGAATAAAAAAATACAAACGATAATTATTACCCATTTCCACGAGTTCTGTTTTCCATCCTTTATTTTTATAATTACTATGAAAGTTTGTCAACATGTGCCGGATGCAATAAACGGACCTCCATGGAACCTCCGATCGCCTTATTGCAGCAAATAGTCCCTTCGATCTGTCCGATATAAGGCAAAAGTTGTCTTACCTAACAACGTGTCTCCTTAAATTTTTTAAGAAAAATTCCCACGACTCGAAGCACTCTTTCTTGACTATGGCGAATGTGATCGGAAGTACATTTCGATTGTCGTCTTGTGCAACAACAATAAGTAGTATTTGCGTGTATTTACCATACAGCCAAGTTTCATCAACTTGTACCATCGGTTTGCAAATGAGGGAAGGCCCTAACACATGGGTCGAACGTCCAAAACAATCGGAGAAAATATTGTTTTCCCGGATCAATCACTCCGTCCAGACTTTCATACGGCAGTGTTTACAAATCAGTTACTGTCCCTGGCACATACTCTCGCATCGCTGCTATCCACCCTTAGAGCTCGTTGTATGACGCATCCCAATCACTATACAGCTCCCGCATCGTCATTTGCTTCGCCCATCATGCCTTTCGGTACGAAACTTTATAATTGAAGCGAGCTTGCATGGCCACAATATAGACTGATACCTTATTCGACGGGGACGCTTTCACCATAGGCATGATGCAGTTGCATATGGTCTTTGCATCTAACTTCCGATGTCTTGCGTCATACGAGCTATAGTGCATGTGTGCGGACCTTCCATTTTCCTTATTGTCCACAGCTGAAGTTAACCGACTCGACCAAGTTGGTCTTCATTTGGCCATACCGAGCCCCCTCATCGTAACTTTGTGTCCATTGATACGTCTGGACGCTACCCAACCACCCACGAAGATTTTTGCCATTTGGTAAATGTTTCATCTTAGCTTTAAGCTTTGCCAACTTTTGCCTGAATCTCCGCGGTTCAAATTGATGAGCTGCATATGCATATGAAATTTCGAATAAGTATTTTAATAATTCACAAACTGATAAAATTTAAAATTAAATCGAATAAAAAAATACAAACGATAATTATTACCCATTTCCACGAGTTCTGTTTTCCATCCTTTATTTTTATAATTACTATGAAAGTTTGTCAACATGTGCCGGATGCAATAAACGGACCTCCATGGAACCTCCGATCGCCTTATTGCAGCAAATAGTCCCTTCGATCTGTCCGATATAAGGCAAAAGTTGTCTTACCTAACAACGTGTCTCCTTAAATTTTTTAAGAAAAATTCCCACGACTCGAAGCACTCTTTCTTGACTATGGCGAATGTGATCGGAAGTACATTTCGATTGTCGTCTTGTGCAACAACAATAAGTAGTATTTGCGTGTATTTACCATACAGCCAAGTTTCATCAACTTGTACCATCGGTTTGCAAATGAGGGAAGGCCCTAACACATGGGTCGAACGTCCAAAACAATCGGAGAAAATATTGTTTTCCCGGATCAATCACTCCGTCCAGACTTTCATACGGCAGTGTTTACAAATCAGTTACTGTCCCTGGCACATACTCTCGCATCGCTGCTATCCACCCTTAGAGCTCGTTGTATGACGCATCCCAATCACTATACAGCTCCCGCATCGTCATTTGCTTCGCCCATCATGCCTTTCGGTACGAAACTTTATAATTGAAGCGAGCTTGCATGGCCACAATATAGACTGATACCTTATTCGACGGGGACGCTTTCACCATAGGCATGATGCAGTTGCATATGGTCTTTGCATCTAACTTCCGATGTCTTGCGTCATACGAGCTATAGTGCATGTGTGCGGACCTTCCATTTTCCTTATTGTCCACAGCTGAGTCCGCTACATTAACGCAGCTCAGATACGCCACTTACACCCACTCTCGGCTTTCCAACATTCTCCGATATACAAAGACTGCGACGACTTCGTTACTTTATAATCCACAACTAACTTTAAGCTGTATTGCTTTATTGCATTTAAGTAGTCCTTCTTGTTCTTAAATTGTTGTCCTACGAACAACTCTTCTTCGTCGGTTTGTTCGTCGAGTAGGTGAGCCGGAACTATATTTTTATATTTCGAAAACTCACGAGCTTGACCCGTATCTGGGTATACGTCGCTCATGAAGGCCCCGAATTATTCCTAATAATTATACTCGGGCTCGTATTTCCTCTTGAATGGGTGTTAACATCATCACCCTTCACCGACCCCTCTTCATCTAAGTCTTCGGGGATGTCATCCAAATCGGGGTCTTCCAAAGCTTCATTTTCGTCATCATCTTCTATTGGGGCCAATACTTCCAGTTGAAATTATAGACGATAACGTATGTTTTGGATGTTATACGAACATCCTCCGGTGCTTGGATTTTCTGGAGTGGACCCTCAATAACTCGATTGATCTTCCCAGCATACATTAATATCAATATCTATTTTAGAATGCTGGCTTACTGGATTTAAGACTTGAATTAGTTCGGGGTGTGATATCTCCGCGAACAACTCAATGAGGCATGGATTTTCGATCTCAGAGGGGCAATAAATTTCAATCATTGTCTCTAGATCATCATTATCAACAAGCTCCATTTCGGAGAACTTGATCGGATATGATGAAACCGGAAATTTGTAAAACAGTCTCAACATTTGCTTCCCGCAACGAGTAGCTATCTTTGTACTGATCTTCCGTTTCAATTCCTCCAGCGAAACACGCTTGTTCAGTCTCATTCCGATTTTTTCGATTTTTTTCTCGGCTTTCAAATACACAACCTTCATCATCTGTATTGATAATTTTTCCATCAAAATGAACATAAACAAAGAAAATGTTGGAACTCATCTTGAAAAAACTTGTGATCACAAAAAAATGAACATAAACAAAGAAATTGTTGTACTGTTAATGAGAACTAAAAACTCAAATTTTTAGTACTGACGGTTATATATATATCTGGTGCTGGGGTTAAAAGTCGGTCTCGGTCATTAATTATACTAGTGTTATTTTCTTTTGATTATTTTAGTTTATTTTTTAAAATTAAAATTAATTATTATTTTTTAATATATTTTTAATTTGTCGATGATAATTATTCCTTAACATTTTCACAACAAAATATTCAATAATTTTTTTAATAAATCAAAATTATATTAATACAATAAAATACAAATCTTGTTGAATATTACAACAATACAAATTAAATTTACAGATAAAATAAATTATAAATAATTGTTAATATTAATACACTAAATTTTAAATTTTGAACAATAATACAAAATAACTTACAATACCCTAAATTTGCGCAACTCGTCTCGGTTAGATAATGTCCATCTGTTTGAATACCTGGTTAATTTCAATAAATTCTTCTAACCCTCAAGCAATACAAGACCATATTGCTTGAACACCCGGCCAAGTCATCTCGGTCGGCCGTTCGATGACAGAGTTTCGTCAATCGACCTTTGATAGCATAACCTTTACGGTTATACCACATAGTTACATTTAGCGGCAATTATATCATCTACATTTAGGATAGTCTTCAATAGCACAGAAAATTGTTTGACCACTGAACACATATATTTGTCGCTTCACATGACAGTATATAATTCAACTCCGACAATACATAGCAGTATATAGCTTAACTCCGAAATTCGATTGTACAGTTCACAACTTTCCCCCAAAACAAAATACTCATCTAATGATAAATAAAAAACTCTAATTTTATTGTTATTTTAAGTTTCTTACTTATAATTTCAAAATAAAAAAAACTAAAACCTATATATAGAGAAATGAGAGAAGGTTGGTGTCGGCTATTGCATGGCAACACAAAAAAAAATAAATTTTTACCAAATAAAAAAGGGGTGTCGGTCATGCAAAGGGCAACACCAAAAATTCGAATTTTTTATCTGACAAAAAGGGGGTGTCGATCATTGCCTGGACAACACAAAAAAGAATTGATTTTTTACCAGATAAAAAAGAAGGTGTCGATTATGCAATGACCAACACAAAAAAATTTGATTTTTTTTATCAGATAAATAGGAGTGTCGGCTATGGTATGACCAACACCAAAAAATTGAATTTTTTATCTGACAAAAAGAAGGTGTCGACCATTGCATGATCAACATCTAAAAATTTGATTTTTTTATCTGATTAAAAGAGGGTGTCGACCATGTAATGGCCAACACCAATTTTTTTTAAAATTCTCGTATATTAATAAAATACATAGGTGTCGGCATGCAATGGTCCACATAAAAAAACACAATTTTTTATATCTGACATCAATCATTGAACAGGTAATGTCAATCATTAGATGATAAATATCAATTTTTATTATTTATTTTAAATTATTTTAATATATATTTTTAAACTTAAATTATTTTCATAAATAATAAAATTTTTTGAATTACTTCAATAAATTAACCTGATTTTTCGGACAGAGCTCAGCGTATGAAATGACACTAAAATTTTCTCAACAGCCGGTCTGGCTCGGCCCATCGAAAGGTCTAGAGCTCCATCAGGAGACACGTCTGACTGAGCACATAACTTTTCGTACTGGAAATAAATAGATTTACCAGTAGAAACAACTGTATGAACCTTAAATTCACCATTCGAAGTAAACTAACCGCGCCGCTACTCCTATTCTCTCTGTAAATATTCCAGATTAGTCCATGGCCTTCCAGACCTCTTTTAACGTTGTTTAGATTAAAATAATAATACACAACAGACTTGTATTTCGTTCTTGTAATTTCCACAGCAGGGTGATGGCATGTTGCCGACGGGCAAAGGTTTTAATCAACAGCTTGCGCACTAGTTTCACTTCAACTCCTCCTCTGAGATCTCCATTCCGGGATTCCTCATCAATAATCTTCCCCAACTTTGGGTCTTCTTCGATTTCATCTACTAAGTTTTCTGGGTTCTCTTCCTATTCTTCTATCTCACAAAGACTGGGAATATCTACTAGGTATCATTATAATCCCTTCTCCAATGTTTCCAATAGATTTTACTTTGTGGATCGGCACCAGGTTCACCATTTTAGGCCGCGGGGTCCTCGAAGGTGGATCCAAAATCCTAGGAACGTTTTGATCGTTGTCTTGGTTGGTTCAGGGGTTTTGATTACTGTATACTTTGGTAACCTAGAAACTGTTCCTTACACAAAGCGAAAACATTTCGTGCTTTTGTCTAAAGACGTGGAGAAAAAGTTGGGGGAGACTCAATTTGAGCAACTCAAAGCTGAGTTTAAGGGAAAGATATTGCCTGCTATTCACCCTGAAAGCGTTCGAGTGAGACTGATTGCCAAAGATATTATCGATTCGTTGCAGAAAGGGTTGAGCCATGATCAAATATGGAGTGATTTGGAGTATGCATCACCAGAGACTTCACTTAAACATGGCGCAATGACGACATTCAGTGGGAGGGAAGAAGCGTTAGGGATCAATTGGTCTCATCAAGATGAGATTCTTGATGATAAATGGGTTCAACAGAGTAGGAAGGAAAGTCGAGAGAAAGGGTCGAACTCGAAACCGACAACGACTCACTTGGAAGGATTGAATTGGGAAGTTTTGGTCATCAATGAGCCTGTTGTTAATGCTATGTGTTTACCCGGTGGGAAGATTGTGGTCTTTACAGGGTTGCTCAAGCATTTTCGTACTGATTCAGAGATAGCCACCGTACTTGGACATGAGGTAGACATTGCTTTTAAGTTCAGTTTGTTATTTTCTCTCTGCTGGATTTGTGAATGATATGTTTTCATTGTGATGATCTGATTAGGTTGCGCATGCAGTGGCTCGGCATATAGCCGAATCAATAACCAAGAATTTGTGGTTTGCCATTCTACAATTGATACTTTATCAGTTCATTATGCCTGATCTGGTCAACACAATGTCAGCACTTTTCTTTAGGCTCCCCTTCTCTCGGAGGTTTGTATATATTTTCTGTATTCTTTTTTTGGAAGATAGGAAAGATTATATACACTAACTATAGTGGCTAAATGCATGTGTACAATTTATGACCTTATGTGTATGAAATATGTCATTGAGGCATGGTCTGAGTATCGGAAACGGGTATGCTCAAAATTTTTACATTTTCCATGTATTTGGAAGATCTTTAGGGGATCATATTCTTATACCTGTGTCAGGATATGTGTTAAATACATCTATTTTAAGAAAAGAGTTCAGGCAACATAGCTTATATGTGTATATGCATACATCTGTAGTTTGATGCTACAGTGTAATCTTCCCTAGGCTGTAAGATCCTATTGTTATCTGGACTTGATTGAGTATCAGATATGATACATCTCACCCGAGTTCACTCAAGTTTTTCATATACTTCGAGCATCATACCTCCATACCCATATCCAATTATGTGTTAGATGCAATGTTGGACAAATTACTTTAGGAAAATGGATGAGTCTCTGAATAGCATGGATAAGGCGCAACAATAAGGGTATGAATAAACATGCTTGATCCTATAAGGAAATGGTAAGTCCAAAAAATTCCTGAAAATCTCCTTAAAAAGTACTATCCAATCTCTGATTCTGTGAAAGCCTTTATAGGAGTCCATGTACTAATCCAATATCTAGTGAGAGTTGGGAACTTTTGTAAGCTTCCAGTCTTGATCCACTTCTTCTACTGAAATATTTTAGGTCTATTTGTGGCTGTGTGGTTCTGCATTTGCGAAGTCGGGTTAGTTTTATTTATTAAATGATTTTTTTGTCAAAGTTATTATTGCCTTGTGTTTTTGAAGTATCTGATATGAGTATGGAGATATGATGTTTTCCAAATGCATTGGAAAACATAGAAAAGTTCAACATGCCCATTGTTGCACATAAATCTATTTCTGGCAGTCATACCCGAGTTCGAGGTCCTTGCTACTCAAATGTCATTCTCATGGTCTTCTCAATGCTTAACCCGTATCATCATCTTTTACAGGATGGAACTTGAAGCAGATTACATCGGGCTGTTGTTGCTTGCATCTGCTGGCTACGATCCTCGAACTGCTCCCAAAGTGTATGAGAAACTAGGAAAGGTTGCAAAGGATTCAACACTGCAAGATTATCTCTCTACACATCCATCTGGGAAGAAAAGAGCTCAGGTGCTGGCTCAAGCTCAAGTAATGGAAGAAGCACTCATGATTTACCGAGAGGTTAGTGCAGGCCGTGGGGTGGAGGGCTTTCTTTAGGATTGCACCACACCCCACTCTTTCTGCACCTCAAAAGCCACAACAGTTCATCAAGTCTAAGAGCTTCATGGACTTCAACTTATTTTCCCTGCATTTTTCTTTTTAATAATTTACGAACTTCATTTCATATCATCACTTTCATTTCATACTCGTTTATTTGGGTTCTTTATAACCATCTTCGCTTTTACCATGTCTTTCTCCAGTAACTGTAACAAAGTGTCCTTTCATTATCTTCCCCCCAATCTTTGTAAATCAAATTGCAACCATGAACATATCAAATTTAACGGTTCTTGTCCTCGTTCTTTTATTTGTTAGATCGATCTTCTTCTTTTTGGTCTGTTGAGAATTTTAAGTGCAAAACTGGGCATTTGCTTTATTTCAGGATTTGGGCTCAAAGTATACCCAATTTTTTTTCTTTACTTTTTTCTATTTTGATACCTGGATATCCGTAGTACATTTTGGAGGTTAAAAAAGTGGGCTTTTTTTTTTTTACCTCAATAATAAAAAAATAATTAATAACTCAAATGACATGAATTATATAGCATAATGGTACGATTGCTACCGTATATTGTTGGGGTAAAGAACCCGCGAGGTTCCAGAATCCAGATAAACCAGGATCTGAAAGCAGCTCTTTTACCACTACACCGTGGCTCAGTTGACGACAGGCGAAGTTTAAGCATTGATGACAATGTGTTTTACGTATTGGGCACGTTGAATGTCAATGCTATTCCATTTTTCTGAACTAAAATATGGTGGAAACTAAATGCCCAAATCTCAAAAACACCATCTTTCGCTTAATCGAAGAGTTCAAGAGTCTGAAAGAGCTCAAACAAATTCATGCCCACATCATAACTTCTCCAAAAGTGCCCAAACCCCATCAAGAATATCTCATTACTCGCCTCCTCTTCGCTTCCGCCCTATCAGAGTCCGGCTCTCTTTGCTACGCCACCAGTGTTTTCAAATTCATGAAGAACCCAACACTCTCTGTATATAACATCATGATTAGAGCCTACGCTTCCAAAATCAGCGGCGCAGATAATACCCACAATTTAAAATCCTTTATTCTCTTCAAACAAATGCTTTTTGATGGCATTTCACCGGATTGCATTACGTTTCCTTTTGTTATAAAGGAATGCGCCATTAGGCTTGATAGTCGTGTAGGGTGTAGCATTCATGGGGAAGCTATTAAATTTGGACTGTTTTCTGACGTTTACGTTCAAAATTCTTTGGTAAATTTTTATTCCGAATGTGGGTTTTTGAACAGTGCCAGGAAGTTGTTTGATGAAATGCTGAAAAGAGATATTGTTTCTTGGAATTCGATGATTATTGGGTACTTGAGAGGTGGGAATCTTGATATGGCATTAGAATTGTTTAGAAGCATGGAGAAGAGGAATATTATCACTTGGAATTCGATGATAACGGGTTTTGTTCAGGGTGGGAGGGGAAAAGAGGCCTTGCAATTGTTCCATGAAATGCAGAATTCAAGTAATGATAAGGTTAAACCCGATAAAATTACAATAGCCAGTGTACTTTCAGCTTGTGCTTACCTTGGTGCAATTGATCACGGGAAATGGATACATGGTTACTTAAGGAGAAGCGGTATTGAATGTGATGTGGTGATTGGAACAGCATTGGTTGATATGTACGGTAAATGTGGTAGTGTTGAGAGGGCATATGAGGTTTTTAAAGAGATGCCTAAAAGGGATACCTTGGCATGGACTGCTATGATTTCTACATTTGCATTGCATGGCTATAGTAAAGAGGCTTTTGACACGTTCAAAGAGATGGAAGCTGTGCTAGTGAAGCCTAATCATGTCACATTTCTTGGGTTATTGTCAGCTTGCGCTCATTCCGGCATGGTAGAGAAAGCTCGCTGGTGTTTCAATATGATGAAGGGTGTTTATTCAGTAGAACCACAACTTCATCACTATGCTTCCATGGTTGATGTTCTCAGTCGAGCCGGGTTATTTGAAGAGGTAAGAGAGCTTGTTAGAAGTATGCCAATGGAGCCAGATGTGTTTGTTTGGGGAGCATTACTTGGAGGCTGTAAGATTCATGGGAACTTAATATTAGGAGAAAGGGTAGCACAGTATTTGATTGGTCTGGAACCGAGGAATCATGCATTTTATATCAACTTGTGTGAAATCTATGCCAAAGCTGGGAGATTTGATGATGCGAAGAGGATTAGAGCCTTAATGGAAGAAAGACGTATCAGAAAAGAAGTTGCAGGCTGTAGTTTAATTGAAGTTGATGGGCTAGTTCTTGAATTCTCAGTTGAAGGATGGCCTATGCCGGTAACTGATGAAATAGTGCTCATCTTAAATTTATTTAATAATGAGATAAAAGGGGAAGGAACCATGCATTACTGTAATGGGATATTGTTAGATTCAGAAAATTGATGACCATTTGTGGATTATTATTTGGTATTTCTCTACTTTTTCTTGCTGGAGCTAAGTTTTGCTGGCGGCTATTCCATTCACAAAACCATTATCATAGATAAAAAGGCATAAAGGAATTACATAGTAACATTGGCAAAAAGCAACCATTATCATCACAAAACCAGAGAATTACATGGCAGATGTAAAGCTCTCCATCTTGATAACACAGTAAAATTTTCTTGTTGTTGAAGGTTCAAACTTTTGATTCTTTGGTATGTTTTTGCTGTTTCTTTCTTGCCCTAGTTATTATCATATTTTCTTCCATCTCCTATCTTTTATTCTTCTTAATTTTATCATATATTATTGCTAGTAGCTTAAGAACAATTAATGGAATTGAGGGTTTCGTACTCAATCTTCTATTCTCTGTTTCGTTTGCACTAGTTTGTTACCCTTTTTAACAATTTTCTGGAATCAAAGGGACCAGTTGTGTAGTTGTTGCCATTACCAATTATTATTTTTACTCCTACACGTCTACTGTACCAAAAATAAAATAGCAATCAAATCAGTATTTGAAATTTATCTTGTTATTCGTAATTATTGTTTCGCTTTATATGGTATTGTTATCTCAATTGCAGGAAGATTCAATCCGTTCATGGTAGAGATCAAATTGGCGACTAGTGACTGGAATTTTGAGTTGGACTGAACTGAAAGAGCAAAGCTTTGGCATAAATTGTCCTTGAATGTGGGCGGTTGGGCCGCGGTCTGATGGCTCAATTTACTGCAAGTGGTATCATCCTTGCATCCATCATCTTCATGTTCTAGAGGTTATGTGTTTGAATCTTTCCGTACACAAAACTCTTCAGTAGTCATGATTTTACTTGTGTAGGCATCTTGGGATGCTCTTAAGCTCTCTTCAAAGTTTGAAGATAAAGCTATGAAAGCGTGTCGTTATTTTTTTTGGGTATATTTACGATTATTCATTTATTTTTAATAAGAGCAAATCATTGTCAACTCACACATCACAAATAAAAATAAAATCGTCTGTGATTCAAACCCATGAACTGAGTTTTTGAGTGAATAGTGAATGCCGCTAAGGCAAGAGCCAGATTCGGTGCAACGTTGAAGGAAAACAATTCTTAATTTGTGTGATGTTTTGCATGTCAAGGGTAATACTATTTACTAATATTATAATATGGGAATAGTGGTATATTATAAAAAGGGATTTTGTGGACGTCACTCTCTTTGAATTCTGTACTGTCCATAGTGCATTATTATTTTCTTCACTCCATAACGGGGTTATGAAAATCCTGTCTTTTTTTTAGAAAAAAAAAATGTATTACTTGTGATCTTTATATTTAAGTTAGGTCTCTCTGAATGGTTTACAGTTAAATTCTTAATTTCAACTGTAATTTAATATAAATGAGCAAAATCATATCCTCGAAAGAGATTTGTGTCGATTAAAAGAAAAAGTTAGTCCAAACCATTTTACCCTACAACAATTATTAGCAGAAATCGTTGACTATATTATTTCAGCTTAGGATGGTTGTTATATGTAAACACAAATGATGAATAAAGACACAATACATGCTAATGAGTCATCTGCTCTGTGACCAAAGGTCGCAGCCTTAAAATCCTACCGTGCAGGAATGTGGCATTGGCTGAAAACAAAATAGAAGAAAAGTGAAGTGTTGAAAGTGATAGTGTGTATATACTGTTGGTATAACGGCTTAAGCTCAACCACCAAATCCTGGAAAATTACTTTAATCTTTTCCTACAGCATCCAATGATTTTCCTACAATTTCATCTGCTTTTATGTAATTGGGCACTTTTTTTCAATTATTAAAAACACACACACACACACAAAATAAAGATCTAAGAACTTCCCTTAATTAAAAAATCAGCACATATATTTTATTTATAATAAACACATGGTTAATTACTAGTCCACAATTTTTTTAATTATCTCATTATAAGTTTTAATCATATCTGCTATTTTTTATGTAATGTTTAGAATTATCCATGGTCCCTATCCTACTCATAAATAAAAATATAATACGTTTCAGTACACTCGAACTCACGTCACGTCCTCCTGTATTGATAATAATAGACATACTAATCGAATTAAGACTCGATCGACTACTAATAAATGAGTTTAAGTCTGATCACTCAATATAATATTCTATAATACTTTAATACTTTAAGGTTTCTCACTGTTTGGAATTTTAGATTTTTCTTTTTTAAAACAAAATTTATAATTAAACACATGGTTAATGAACACCAGCAAAATATTTGACTTGACAAGCCCTTATAAAAAAATCACCATCAGAAAATAAATTTCATGATTGTTGTTTCCTGAAGACGAACAAATTATCCTTCAAACAACAAACAAATTAAGAAAAATCATTCTCTTTTAAATTGCTAACTCTCGATTTGATCTAATTGTGAGTTATATATACGGAAAAGCAAGACAATTCCATTTCATTTACGAATGGTGAATGATAAAATTAGATTTTAATATTTATATTTTTTATTAATTTGATTATTAAATTTATTTTTTAATTTTTTTAAAAAAATTAAATTGTTTTTAAATGAAAATATTAATAAAAATATTAATTTATAACATTGTTAACATGATAACTCAAATGATTATACGTGTGCATATCATGTTAAAATTTTTTAGTGCTATTTATATTATTAGTCAAATTTGTTATAATTTCCTTCACATATTTGTATATAATATTTAGGGCTATTTATATTAGCTAACGAATGATAATTTTTTATTTAATTGATAGAACTTAAGATTCTTTTATTTGGTTGAGAGAATAGAAAATAACTTATTAGCACATTTTTTTAATTGTTTAAATTAAAAAATATTAAATCATTTTTAGAGTGATTAATTTGTAAATTTATTAATAGTTGAGTGATTAATTTGTAAGTTTTTGAAATTGAGTGATTACAATGTAAAATTATTAATAATTTAATGACGAGTTTACTCTAAATTAATTTTATTGGTAATTTTTAGCTATTTTTTTAGCAAAGGGAATGAATTTTTTACATTTATTTGAATTTTTTTAAGATATAATGTCAAATTTAGCCCTCAATATTAACGTATTTGATCAATTTGACCCTTTTTTTTAATTAATTTGACTCTCAACCTTTTAAAAGTTGAATTTAATTATGAACCTTTCAAAAAGAGTTGAATTGTTATTTTTTTAATGGAAATACTGACTAAAACGTTAAATTTTTAAACATGACATCTTATATTGCAATCTACATGTACTCGATACCTTTTTTTTATAAGTTTTATGAACTTTTATTTTACTTGAATTTTTCTCTTTTTCTTTTCTGAATATTTTTATAAAATCAAACTACAAAAATAGTCATCCAACTATGACTTTTGTTCTATTTTGGTCACCCAACTATTAATTTTTTTATTTAGTCCCTAAACTTTTCGAAATTAATTATTTGATCACTTTTTGTTATTGTCGTTAGAGGAGTGATGAAAAATTGATGTGGGCTTTGAAAAATTAAAAACGTTACAAATTGATCCTAATTCGACCTTAGGTTAGCAATAGAACTTTCATAGGCTCATGTGAAACTTGGGAATGAATGTAAATTGGATTAGATGTTTATAATGTTCATAATTAACTATTTAATGGTAATATTTGAAAGTAATTGATTGTAGTTGCTTTGACAATAAATGTGTTATCATGTAACTCGGACTCGATGATCGGGTCGAGTATGAGTGTTACGTAATGATGATTTTTTAAAAAAATTTCCCTAATTCAAACATAAATAAGTCTCAGCTAACTAGGAAGTTAATTTGGGGTGATACAACACCACTGACAACAAATTTATAGTGAAAACACCACCTTGACATAAAAAATGTCTGTTAATGGATAGTACTTAAAAATTAAAAGAAAAAGAGGGAAAAAGTTTCAAAGAGTAATTACAAAATGAAGTAAATTGTAAATCGTAAATGAAATTTCGCTGCATAAGAATCAAAAGCATGGTTCGATGATTATTTTTGTAGTTTACCTTTAAATTATTTGTTGACATGATATAAAAAATAAATAATGACATGTCAGCATGAAGCATACATGGACTGTCACGCGCGTTCATTATTTAAGCCATGAAAAACATGTTAATACGTATGCAATAATTAAATGTTTTCATGTATTAATACATTAAATAATCAAATAAGACAAGCAGTAAAAAAAACCCAAATAAGACTCATTCATTATTTGGACCAAGAAAATATATATTTAATTTGTCTCTTAATTGTCGAAGTGATCTAGCAAGATAGTTATAGTGTTGTGTTCTTGTATTTTTTTTTATAATTAAACAGTGACAACATTATAACATGATTTTTTTTATATATTTTACTATCAATACAAAGAATTATAATCTTATAATCATATAGGTCCGATTTGATTTTAAACAAAACTTAAACCAAGGTTTGATTATAAAATTACCTTTAACTTGAAAGGGGAAAAAAGAAGACAAATGATAATAATTAAAGTAAGAAAGATTCTTTCACAAAAAAAAAGAAAAAAGTAAGAATGACTAGACTTGATTATAAAATTACCTTTAACTTTGGTATATTATAAGGTAATAAACAAATGCAAACAAAGGCTAAGCTCAATTGTATATTATTCGTCTGATGTCGGCGACGCTATCTCGGAAGTGAGATTAGCAAGAACTTCCACTGCCAAAACTAAATTTTATAATCATAAGCTCCAAGTATTTGGTTAAATACATCCCCGGCCCCATATCTTGTGTTCATTGCTGATTTTGATCCAACTCTTTATTTTTATTTTTATAATCTTCCATCATATTTATATTTCAGAAATATGATTTACAAACTTTTAATATTTTATACATTTATTAAAATTTTAAATAAAATTGGTAAGAAAACAGAAAATTGAACAAATAGGAATTACTACATAATTGCTCCAACTATAGCATGTTCGGCTCCATCCTCCTGCTTCACAGGTAGCAGTTCCTCCGATGGATGTTGCAGCATTTGCAGCCCCATTTCTCGCCTCATTACCAATTTAACCAAACGATTCGCCGCCTGATCGAACAACCCCTAAATTATTTGACTCCACAATTACCCTTAAATAACCTTGCAACCAAGCCATATACACACGGCATCGTATATGCCCCCAAGCTTAGCTTCCATAACACGGGTGTTGCCAATGCTCCTTATAAATCTAGTAAGCCAATTTCCATCATGGTCTGGCAAGAGGCCACCTATCGATGCCCTCCCTGTTTCATTGTTACACGCCCCATCAGTGCTCAAGGTCACTCATTCCTTCGGTGGCGGGTACCAACGGATAGCCAAAGCTCTTTCGAGTCATTACCGCTCTCCCCGATACTGCCATACAACCTTCCATAATTTATCTGTCATATCAGTTCGCAAATTAGCCACTGCTTCCTCGTTGAAAAAGCCCCTATTCTGATTCAATGGCCAGCCCAGAAAGTCTAGACTTCACTTAATATTTAAGTAAAAAAACAATTTTTAATTTTTATATAAAACTTTAATAAATATATTTCACTCCACTTAAATTATTATATCAGCATCGTTAAAAAATAATGTTTTAGTCAATATTTTTTTATTAAAAAACGGTTGGATTTTTTTGAAAGACTAATAATCAAATTTAACTTGGGATAAACACATCAACAACTCTTCTAAAACTTCCATGTATTTTCCTTGGCCACTTCCTATTAATGTGAATAGGGAGGCTATTCATGATACAATGAAGTTCTTAACACTATGTTTGGATTGGGGGTAACTGGTAAGGGGGTGGAAAGCTTAGTAAGCTTCTTTCCTTTGTTTGGGTAATACATTTGATGTAAAATATAAAATAAATAGTATTATATTAGCATAAAATACGTGTGGATTTGAATATCAATATCTTTGAAAATATTAATATTTTGATAAATATTTCTATTAAAAAAATAGTTTTATTGTTTTAAAAGATGATCAAATTTAAATTTTTAAAAAATTAATTTAATGTAAACATTACATGTTAAATTTATCATTATATTTTTAAAAAATAATAAGAAATATGAGTTTAGCTTTTTTAAAAAAAACACCTACCTTGCAAGCCTTTATGAGAGGTGTGGAAATTAATTAATGAAATATGAAAAGATAATCTCATATTATATGGTCCAACTTGGTAGCAAAAGTCAAAACTCATTCAAAACATACCAACATTGAATCTTTATTATTCATAATATCTTTTATCTTTTAGGATGATATTATGATATTGGGTATGTGATATTAAACATTTTTTTTAACATTGTAGTTGTATAACACATTTGATATTTATAATTAAGAAATATCATTATCAAGATTACTTTAAAAAATCATTATCAAAATTTAGACCCCTTCTTATTATTTTAATGAAAATAAAAAAAAGATAATTTTTTTAAATACAATGTTTAGAATTATTTATAATTCTTGCTTAACTTGCATTTGGTAAGAGATGGTATTAAATCCATTAACATATTTCGTATGCATCTTGAGGGTCTATGGGGAAAAAAGGGGTTAGGTGGGTTAAAGATGAGGTATAAGATAAAATACGGGCCGGGTTGAAAAGGGAGTATGTATAAAATGGGTAGAGATCATATCAGTTCATATCTCTCATGATCTTATATTATACCCGATTAAGGATTATGGGGAATCTTGACATCTTCGGCCCCATCTAAGATCTCACACCCTAACAAACATATCCCTTCCATTGCTTTTGCCTTGCAGGAAACCCTGTCTCCCATTCCGGGCAAAGTTAAAAGAGCATAGAATACTCTCCCTCCCTCGCTTCCCACTAAATTCCCTTCACACTCAACCATTATGGATGAGATGTTCTTCCACTTTTCTTCCGGTTCCGACCCTCAAAACATTATCCCACAAGATGAGATTTTGGATTATGTTCCCATGGGTGGCAGCAGCACCAGCAGCAGTAGAAGCCGCCAAAGAAAATTATCGGCAAGCGAAAAGAGAGAAAATAGTAACGATGATGATAAGAAAAAGTCTATGCATAGGGATATTGAGAGGCAAAGAAGGCAAGAAATGTCCACCCTATATGCTTCTCTTCGAACTCTTCTCCCTCTTGAGTACATCAAGGTACGAAAACAGCTTGTATTCCGATCAATTGATACTCCCTCGTTTCTTTTTTTACATCAGCACCAGTGCTGTATCTGCTTTCTTCTTCTGCAATTGAAGAAACTGCTGTCTGGGTTTGGCATATATATAATTATGAGTTAGGGTTACATTTCATGGGGTTTTCAGGGAAAGCGTGCAATATCAGATCATATGAATGGAGCAGTGAGTTATATAAAGGACCTGCAGAAGAGGATCGGTGGACTGAATGCCAAGAGAGATGAGTTAAAGAAGGCATCGGATAATTGGAGTGGTGTTGAGCAAGGGATGACCTCTAACGAGGCCTTCCCAAGCAGTGCTGTAGTTCGCCAATCTTTGGATGGTGTTGAAGTTGTGATCAGCACCAGTGTTGGAGCTCAAGCTTTGACCCTCTCAAGGGTGCTACAAGTGCTGCTTGAGGAAGGACTTGATGTTGTTAACTGTATCACTACCAGAATTGATGGAGGACTGATCCACACCATTAACTCTGAGGTATACTGACTGATTACTAGGTTAATTAAATTAGGCGGTTTTGCATGGTTATCAGGCTGCTAATTTACCAAATGCATTTCTTTATTTGGCTTTTACAGGTTAGTGATCTGAGAGGCGTTCATGTAGCTTATCTGGAGCAGAAACTAAATGAAGTAATTTCATCCTTGTCTCAAACTTCCTAGCTATTAAACCATATCTTCGTCTTTAATGGAGTTTTTCCCATCAAAGCTCCCACGTTTTGATTATGATTTGAGTAAGGTTGATCTTTCTTCTCTACTTAGTATTACCCATTATGATATGTATATCTGACACATTCCCATCTTCTGCCAGGTGTTTTTTGCTTAATATTATTATTAGACCATCTCTCAACATCTCCATAAATGATAATGGTCTTGGTCTACATTTGTATTTCACATTTATTTTTCCTGCCATCACATGTACCAGAGGAGTGGAGATTAATCTGGTTCTCTTATTATCATATAGATCCTCTTCTTTCTTTTTCAGATAAATGAAGTTATGATAAACTAGGCACACATTAATTGTCTTCCATGCATTGCAAGTTAATGACAAATAGATTATTTAATTTCATTGTTAATCCACTTTTTTTATGCTGGAATATAATCCCAATCAAGTTTATTAATTACAACATAATATGTTTATGTTAGGATCGAGATTTGATTTACTAGGTAGAGCTGTTTTGTTTCAGTGAATATTGGAGACAAATTCTATTCATAGTTAATGACAAGTGGAAATGTTGGTCAAGAAGTTATAATAATTATCATTCATTTTATATACAAGTAATCTCCTCTATATATTGCAAGCTTCTTAAGGTCAATAAAATGAAATTCAACCAAAAAATGAGAATAAAATTTGGATAGGAAACTAGCTGATTGTATTAACTGTTCAAACTTCAAACATATATAATACCAGCTGCTTGAATTTAAAGAAAATGCATTGTCTTCACAAGTTGTATAGTTGGTTGACAAAATATTCAAGATTTCAAGTTATTTAAATGGAGTAATATATATATATATATAATTCCATTTTTTTCATATCTAATAATAGTAAAAAACTACTACTATTAGAAACGTTAGGTGTGCCAAGAGTTATACACTTATAGTGGATCTCATGTAGGTCAAATGCAGATAGTGCATCAAATGCAGATCCTTCTATCCCCCCCCCCCCCTAAAAGATGACTTATGGAATGTATAGCACACATAGTTATATGTTTAACGACCTTTCCTTTTTTATCTGATGAGATAAATGCTTCAAACTGAATATTCATTTAGTTAAATGGATATTTAGATTCCCCCATCCACCCTTAGGGATATTCCGTACTGGGTCATAGTTGGTCCACCTTCCTTCCACAGCTACTAGGATACTTGGGGTGAAATCAGACTGTTAAAACACGATTCTAATATCACTTCATCATTACTCTCTTTACAAATACATATGTTATATCCTTCAAGTTTCTAGCTTATTCATTGTTCAGCTTATCCCTTACTAATAGTTTGTTTTGCTGAGATTAACTAAACTTCCGTTCATAGCCAATGCCCTTATTATTTAGCTAATTATATCAAAGCTGAGTATTAGTAAAGCCGTTTTAGGAAAGCGGATATTGCAATTTCTGCATTTGGAATGCATGTGGTTGTTTGGGGAGGAAATGGTTACAGGTAAGAAGGAAAAAGGAGAGACAGAGAGAGGAGGAAACATTTTTAACCTAATGATTGAGCTAAAGAACAGCATACGTTGTTATAGATCTCAATTATTAGATTACTCTTTTTTAAGAGATCATAAAACTCTTGGTATTAACTATATCTCATCTTGTGTTTTTTTTTGTTTGGTAAAATCATCTTGTAAATCTTTGTTCATAAAAATGAATAAAAAAGTTTTACTTTGAGATTGTTTAATTTTGGCTAATAAATGTATCCAAGTCTATATGGAAACAGTTATATTTATAAAAACATATATGATTTATTTATTTATTTCAAATGAGTTGAATGCCTTTATGGCTTAAAAATGGCATGACGATGCTTTCCGACATCTTGTAAGATGAGGCTTCCTTTGTTTTTAATGAAAACTTTCGTTTTTTTTTTTTTTTTTGAAAATGAGACATATCCATTTCTTAATTCATTAATTAAATGCATGAAGTGTTTGCTTTTTTGGGTCATAATCAATGGCACCAAATCAAAATTATAATATCATGGTTGGAATTCATATAAGATTTGTAATAAAATGAAAAAGTTCAATTTCAACACATATATCTATTAAAAAATATTTTAACTATTAAGAGGGCTTTTTGTTTCTTTCCTTCCAAAAGAAAAATTTTCGACTAATAACTTCACCCATCGCTTCACACTGTGTGAAACCTTTGAAAAGGAAAAAAAACAAACATTTTACCTCATGACGATTATAAAATTAGTTAGACACATTCATCACGTGGCAGAATGATTGACTTGGGATTTCTGGCAAATCAACTACAGGATATTGGAGCTAATTTTTTTTTTATATATCTGCCGCCATGGAAGAGGCCAAGGATTACACGATGCTTGTTATTATTATTATTTTTTTAGACCCAAAAATGTATCATGCATGCATGTAATGCTTGCACAGTAAAGTTGATATGTGAGACTGTGACCAAACACAAATTAATTTATATCAATTTAAAGAATCAAATCTGATTTCATTCATTGTACCCAAAAAAAAAAAGAAAGATAATTTGAATATTAAGAAACCAAGATTCATGTTTTCCATATCTGGCATCCGTAGAAGCTATAATTGTGTATCTATTAGTCCTCTGTACATTGTATGGATGGTGCCCCTATATATGTTTGTTGACTTCCTATCATGATCCAAAGACACGAAAAACATCTGATGTAATTTATTCATCCATAATTCTACTTTCTCAAAAGAGAATGGGTTGAGAGAGAAGTCATGTCATCTGTAGTTTGTCACATATAAAAGCAAAAGGTGGCCATTAGGAAAGGGTTGCATGCATCCAGACCTAAACTCATTTTGTTTGGCATCACCTTTCAAACTTACAAGAACAAACAGAAAGGAAAAGTCTGGAAATGCCCACTTCCCCAATATAGGATCCTCAACTTAAGTCAAAAGCAAGATTTAGTCCCTAACCCAAAGTTTAGAGGTTAACAGGATCCCGGATTTTATTCATGATCGATCGGGCATTAGGAACTATTGCTATTTCCCTTACTTGGTCGGCCCACCCTTCCACACTAATTTCTCATTATTCTTATTTATTATTCAATGAGAAGAAAACCTGAAATGATAAAGGCGTTGCCTATCATCTTGCCTCATGTCCCAGGACACTACCCCATAATTGTAGCAATGTTTTAATACGTGGATAAATGGTCGAATTCATCAGATTATTAATCTAATCATTATAAATTAAAGTTTCATAAAAATCAAAATGATATATTAATAAACCAGAAAACTGAAAACAGAAGAGACTACACGAAATGTAAGGAATATATATATAAGAAGTGACAACTCAATGGAAAATGTCGGGCAAACCACTTTATTGATCAGCTGCTTAATTATTATATCAATGATGGTAGTTTGATAACCACTCCTCATTGTACAACAATTCATGTGTTTAGGAGAGCAAAAATATACGAAACAGCTAAGCTAATCTTTCCACTTTAAATTTTAAAAACCTTTGTCAACCATAATCTGGCTGTCCCAACATTTTTATACATTTTCCCCATAATTGTATGAAATCCGTATCGTTGTTTAGATCTTTGCCTTGATGCTGCTGCCTTCCTCCGCCATTAGCCACTATTTCTACAATTCCTCTTTTCAAGAAATTAGATCTTTGATGGGCACTATTTTAATTTTTCTTTACCCCCTTTTTCTTAATTTTGAAAATCTTTTTTTCCCTTAATTGACAAGTATAATCATATAGCACATTAAGTGAATAATAGTCCAATGAACCAAAAAAAAAAAAAGTTCAATAAGCCCAACAAAAAAGAGATGTCCAAGGAGCCTACATCAGCCTAATAAAATTCCATTGGATCTTCACTGGCAAATTATCACATAACATAGCTTAGCCTTGGTTTGTACTACGAAATTAATGTAAAAACACTTTTTAATAACCTTAATGCTTCGTTTAATTATTAGTGTAATAATGGGAGAAAAAAAATTATTTATTACATATGTATTATAAAATAAAGAATAGTTGGACTTGGTGAGCATAGCTTTGGTAATAAAAAAACTGTTTAATATTTTATTAAAAATTATAATGCATTCTATAAATAAATATTTTTAAAAATTTGAATTTAGTTTATATATCAAGTACTACATAAAACATCTTTCACAATCTTACTACTTCGTTACATTCTTATACTTTTAATATATGATTTAACATTATATTATAATATTTAATACACAATAAATTTGCCCAAACTATTTCTTCCCATTCTGCACAATCTCCCAAATCTCCGGATATACAAATTAAAACCCAATAAAAATATGTGTAGAAGAATACAAAATTAAGTGAAAGGCTTGCAGTCTACCACTCTGATCTTCTTAATCATTCAATGGGTGGGCCAGTTCCTCCTTTGGATTTATGTAAGCCCAATAACTTTGGATCAACAAATATGGATTTCAAAATCAATCCTCCTTTATTTTTAATTGATTTTCTTTTCTTTTCTGGTAGATTTGGGATGGCCTTGTACTTTCAATGTCACATTACGCAACTAGTTTAGTTGAAATCCATTATGTGAGTGTTATATTTCTAGATTTATAACTCCTTTAAATCCTTATATTGGTATAGTAGACACAGCCTTTATTATAAACATTATTTTTATTTATTAAATATATAACTTTATAATATTAAATTACGAAATTATTAGTAAAAGAACTGGGTTGAAGCGATGTGAAACGATATAAATGGTTATGACATTCATGGACGTGGATGTTTTCAACATACATACAAACATGAGGCGGAAGTGAATGAAGCAATTCTTGCTCTGTCTCACTCTACTGCTATCCTTAATTAGGTGTACCTCTACTTCTAAGTAAAAGTGATTATCGATCGGATGGAATCAAGTCAATTAATTTGAGTTTATTCATATATAATTGTTTAAGTTTTGTTCAATTCGAGATACGAATCTCAAATATTGTTCATACTTTTTAAAAAATATATATATAATACTTTTATTTAGTACGTAGTAATTAATTAATTATATATATTTACTACCATTATATGTATTAAAATTCTGAACATAAATAATTTAACATTTTTTTATATTTATGTTGTAGTGTAATATATTTAATTTAATATGATATAAAAGTTATAATATATAAATAAAAGGAAAATATCATATTATAAAGCAAAAAATAGGTTGAGCGGAAACCGAGCTTGAGAATAAAATATTAAAATATCAGCCTAATCCATATTTTAAATGAACATTTCTTTTGCTGAAACTTATTTTCGAGGCTTAATATTTTTGTTCAAATTTTGGGTTTGAAGATGCAACAGAGAAATTGAATCTTGAATGAGTTTAATTCTAAAAAAAAAAAAATGATATCTTGAACGTAGAAATGGTAGGTAAATAATGAGAAAGGTGATGTTGCAGTGTTTACCTAACTCATATAAATCAAAAGAGTATGCAAGGTAGGCTAAGTTTCTTCCATGTTCATCTATGAAACATGTTCCTTGTCGCTACCCGCCTAGCCATTCCAAATAGATGTTTGAGTTAAAGAATGATTAAAGGTGCTAAGAACTTGCGCCAAATTATGCAATCCGATAGTGATAGGGTGATGGAGTGAGCCGAAAGGTTTGAAAGGCACTAAAACCCTAAAGGTCGAGCGTTGTATAGGGTTGAGTCTAGTTTTGGTACAAGGAGGCAAATTTAGTTCCTTTGGGAAGAAAAAGGAAAACTGGTAATTAAATACCCTAATTTTGTTTTTACATGAAGAGAGATGATTGTAATAATGGAGATGAAGAAAAAGTTAAAGCTGATTGATATCTTTATTGGGTTCCTTACTTCCTTATAGTATCCCCTGTCGTGCCTTTCGTTCATCACTAAAAAAAGGCTTGTCAGCTGACCCCATGAACATTTAAAAAAAGAAAAAGATAGGAAAATAGATAAATAAAAAAGAAGCAGCAAATCTCCTCCAACATTGCCTTTTTGGTCTTCCTTTTAACTCGTAGCAAAAACAATCGCAAGTTTTCAATCAATTTTCTCTGCTCCCATCGATGTCATTTTCTTGGCAGACATGGGCATCGCATGGAACGGCCTGTTTTTGTAATGACAACATTAACCAAGACAGTAAAGACAACTCGGGTTCAGCTGTTTCTCTGTTGAACCCAGTTTGAGAAGACTTCGAGTGTGTTCATATCAGCTCTGTAATGCTTTTGTGTGAATTCAAGCAGCATAGGCCAGGTAAAATCTGGATATACTCTGGGATTATAGGCGTCGACCAACTCTGTTGGTGGGGCTACCACTTTATCACCCTCGGGACATAGGAAGAAAGCCAGAGATTTTCTTGGGATGTGGCGGTTCACCACTGCCCGGTGCAAGCAACTCTTGTATCTCCCATTTGAAAGTGCCTGAAAACGCGAAACCGCCGTTTTATTAAGAAATATATGGATTATATGGGGGTATGGTACCGGGTTAACCGGTCCAAAAATATAAAAATCTTACCATGAAGGTGTCGCCAATGTTAACGACAAATGCTTCGAGATTTGGGCTAATTGAACGCCATTCATTGTCTACAAACACTTGAAGACCACCAACTCGGTCTTGGTGAAGGATGGTTAATGAGGTTGGATCGCAATGAGGCCCTGTTCCTAAAGTGAGGTCTGGTTTTTGGCATGGTGGGTAGTAATTCAGCCTCATTATTGATTCATTTTCCTCGAAAAATTCCCTGAAATGTGATCTTCCTACGCCAAGACTAATGGCTAATAGCTCCATTATCCCTAGAGATAGGTTGCTCATTGCCTCGCAGTAATCTTGGTAAACCCTCCTAATTCAAACAAACACTCAAGATTAAAGAGTTTTTCTCTCTTTTTCTTTTTATAAATAATTTTAAATGTCAACATCCGAATTTCTTACCCGAAATGCTTGAATTCATCTCCCAATTTGCCAACGAGGTAGTCTTCAACAATCTTGGATGAGTTTTTGTCAGCTGAATACCGGAAGGAAAGTGTTTCCTTCCATGGCAGCTTGGAGCAGAATCTACCAGTGAAGCTACTAGCATATCCACAGTGCTCACCAAGTTTCCTCTGAGCCCTTTGCTTATCATTGAGTGGCAATTCAAAGAAGTTATCCATGTAACTGTGAGCATCAGCCACCAGTGTAGCATCCACTCCATGATTAACCACAAGGAAGAAACCATGCTGCCGACATGCCTCGCCCACCAGCCTCGATGCTTCCATTGCAGCAACAGGGTCACCGGAAAGGAACCCTCCTAGGTCAATGAATGGCACTTGGAGTTCTGGTGCATTAACACTAGGCTTTTCGTGGTCAGGCCATATAAATTGTTTTGGTATGTCGGGTTGGTATTTAAGCACCGAGGCATCAAAAACCAGTTGTTTTTGCTCCTCTCTTTTTTCTTTTTCATCTTTAGGATGATGAGGCATGGAGGGTATCTTGGAAACGCAATCAATTGCCATTGCATGAAAACTAAAGCAAATATTTTATGGTCTAAGAAAGAGATTTATGAGTGAAATTGGAAGTAGCTGAAGGCTTTAGGACATGGACTGAGACAGAGGAGGGAGCGGCATAACTTTGAGGTGTGGTGAAAGAAACGCCAAGGCCGCTCCAAATGGGGGAAAACAATGGACAAAAACTGGAATCTAAGAAATTATTTTTGCATAAAAGGGCTCTACTCGGAAGGGGAATTGCAGTGTTGGTGCTTTAACAAAATAAGATTTTGGGTAATCTGCTACAAGCTCAAGGGGATAGTTGTCTTTTATGGTTTGCCAGGGAAACCGGTTCCCAATGGTTTTTGGCGTTTTATTTGGCGATAGATACACTAATATCACCTGCTAAGTCCTCACTGTCGGACCCATAAAGCCCTCTGTACCTAAACCAAAACCCCAACCTGAGACAGCAGTGTGCCCTCTTTTATTGGAAGAATTGAGTAAACCATCGAAACTTCAACCCTACCATATAATCAAATGTATGTATGTGAGATTATATTGAACTCGCAAACCTAGTACTACCAAGGAAAAACACTGACAAATTTCCTGTCCTAAATCTTTTCCTCTAACACAAATGACCAGGATGAAATTAAAGCCCAAGCCTGGGAGCTTGCTTTCACATAAATTTCCAGGTAACTGGAAACCAGCAATCACCCCAGGGTTTTAGAGAGCAACCCAAAGCTCCAAGCTCTTTACATTACAAGATGTGGTGGGATGTGAATTTATAAGGTTGCTGGGGACTAGACTTTGAATCCAACTTTGCTAACTTTTTTTTTCCAACTCCTCTGTGTAGCCTTAACTTTCTCGACCACGCTCTGATTTGCTCCCAACATCTCGAGTTCGGACGTTTAACGTGGAGGATATTTTTTAATTATTTTTTAAATTTGATATTAAAATAAAAAACATTAGCAATTCAAGAAGATTTATTTGGTTTAAAAGTTAAAATTTTATACCAAATATTCAGATGATACGAATTCAAATTCTATTATTATTTTTCTCTCTTTTAATATTATAATGATACAAATCATTTACCACTACACCAATAAATAATTACTTAACATTAAAATTTGATTGCTCTTAATCCCTATACTTTGGGCACTTTTAAAATTTTATCCCTTTAGTTTTAATTTCAAAAATTTAATTCCCTTACTCTTTTAATTTAATAGTGAAATTCAATTACTTACATCGTCGAACGAATTCTTTTAAAGTAGATTATGTAGTATTTTTAATTAAAAAATTACTTATATAGTCAATTTAAAGCCATTAGGAAGTCATGTAAGCAAAAAAAAAATAAAAAGTGTTATACCCTCATATATTCCCCTTCATTGAACCATTTGATGCCCTCGCCTAAAGGTAAAACTCGACGAAATTTAGTCTTGTGATCTCGCAAAACCATAGTTCTAACCTCATCTCATCAAAACACCATGTCACGTGAGTCAAACTCATATATCCCTAGAAGATATATAGGGAACAGGTTGTGTTAACACCCTTCAATGCATCACTTCTTTAGACCTGACGACGATTCTCTAACCTATCATCTTACATAGTCTCCTCTCATCGGCTCCATCAATGCTCCTAGTTGACGATCTGCCACTCTATCACTTGCACCCATGGAGAAGAGCACTTAATGATTGGGACTTATATAAGTTAACCTCCTTTTTTAAATACAGTCCTCTAGCACCAAGATAAAGGAGACAATACATATATAATACAATCTCCACTCGACTCAGATACATCCTCAAAACCTCCATTCTCAGTGGCTCTCCACACTAAATTCTACTTTTTTCTACCCAATATCTTGTATAGCTTAATTATTATAATAAAAAAATATTAATTTCACATTGTTTCTGAAATAGTGTTGAAGAATCTTACAACCTCGAATTCAAAATCGAAAACCTTACAACTTAGATTTATACAACTTAGATTTACGTATTTAACCTTCATGTATGTAATCTTGACCACATGAGTAAGTTTTTTATTAAAAAAACAACACATAATCCAATTTAACCGAATTCCTTTAATGATGTTATCAATTAGATTCTAATTGTTAAATCAAAACAGCAGACTAAATTCTTGAGATTAACAATATAATCACACAATTATTATATTGTAAATTTGTAATATATAATAATAAGGTAGTGCTTAAATTAGTAAAATCCAAAACCCTACTGAGCTGCCTCTTCCAATTCCAACCGGGCATTATTTTGGATTGGTTGTTAAGGATGAAGGGAAAAGGCCAAGGTTCACAAGCTCGGTCCTTGCCTAATTAACAAATTTATTTTAACTAAGGCCAATATTTTATATTATTTAAAATTAAACTCTTCTTCAATCCAGAGCTACAAGACATTTTTTTTTTTCTGATTTCACTCTTTTTTTTCTTTATTGTGGTCCAGAATTTGAATGTCAAGTATTTGTCATCTTATACTGCCTACCACGTTTTTCTCAATAAATTTTAAATTAAATAAATGAAAACAGACAAAAGATTAAAAAATTGTTTTATCTATTCTGAATCAATTTTATATATCTATTAATTTCATGATATATTGCCAGAAAAGAAACTTTTTTCAAAGAAATACGCAAAAATATTTTTTTTATTGATTATTACACTGACATTACAATAAAATTTTATTTATATTATTAAAATTTGAATATTAAAAATATTTTATTAAAACTAAAATTACTATTTGTATTTATATTGAATTATAATTTTATTATAATTTATTGTAAATTTACTGATAAATAGATGTCCATAATCTTATGTTCTTCTCTCTTGTTTATTCTATATTTTTTTAAGTTTTATAATACGTTATCTGCAAAAACCTCTACAAGTTCATAATAAAATTTATGCAATTAGGATTATATATAACTTGTCAATTGAATTATATACAGTATACGTATTTTTTATCATTATTTTAATTTGGTTATCATATTTTTATAGAAAGGGAAATATTCAAAGCATACAAATCAATTTTTTGTTTCTTTTTTAAACCATTTTGGTTTATTCACCATTTTTTTAAGGTTACTAAAAGAAATTTCATTATTTCAATTTGTTGTTATTGTTTTGATTATTTTTCTCTAAGTCAATATTTGACATATATATTATGATTCCGTAAATTTGGTATAAATAATTGGATTGTTTTATTATTGTGAATATTTATTATTATGATCTTGTTCAAAGTGAGAGTTTCTCGACGATCAAAATTACTCTCTATGATTTCCAAGATTTTAGACAGCAAAATGTAAAGTTTTTACAGAAAATTTCTTTTATTTAATGTTTCATATTTGATTATATTTTTTCTTAATTCATGATCAATTATAATTGTTTTGATTATTTTATTTTATTTTTATAATCCTAGATGGATGGTGAAAGATTTAATATCTGTATGAATTTTGATTCGTTGTTTTTGACATTGGGGTATCTTAGTTATTTTGAAATAAAAGTTTTTTATTAATGAATTTTGAATTTGCTTACTTTTCAATAAAATCATCAAGACTCAATGTTGAACAAGAGAGTTGTTATTAAAACTTGCGTAGAAGAAAAAAAAATTAAGGTAAATTTCACTTAACACATTACATGCTTATAAGTACTTGTATTTTTGTTCATAAAAATTTGTTTTTCTTAATATATGCTATTTGATAATTACTTGGTAATTATATTGAATGGTGATAGATTAATTTTAATGTTATAAATTGGTAGATTTTTAAATCACAATTCATAATATTATCAGTCATTTTTGTTAATCAAGGCTTAAGGTTCATCATAATATGCGACCTTGCATCGCCTCTTAGTTATCATTAAGCTAGTTGTTTTATATGTTTATTTGATGGTTTCAATATATATATATATAAATAAAAGTTTTTTAAATTCTAGACATAATGTGTTTTTGAACTTTTATATTGTTTAAAATTATCTTAATCAACAATGATTAAAATTATTACATATATTAATAAAATCGAGATTCTTTCACACCAAACTATCAAATATTATTTCACAACAAACATGTTTGTTTAAAGTCATTTTAATGACAAATTTTGAGGAATTTCTAAATTGATTTTTGGGTTAATTCTAATATAGAATTCCAAGTATAGTTGTTGTCATTTTTAATTCTTAAATTTATTTTGGTTGGAAACATTTTATAAACTTAAAAATGAGAATTATTATATTAATTTGACCATTAGCATTTCCATAGACCTTGTTTGTATTAACCGATTATTGTTTGATAAGAAGCATAAAAAGGGGGTTGTGTGGTTTGATTTTGTAAAGGCATAATTGTTGAAAATGCTCTCAAAGTTTATGGGTTTGTGCCTTTGACTTTTTTTTTATTAACGCTCTCAATGTTATGATTTTTTCAAAAATTAGTTCAATTTTAAAAGAGAATGTGAGTTGACCGTCAATCAAATATTTTTTTTCATTTTGTTTCAATCTTGTTTGTTCTTCTCCTTTTTCTCTCTCCATTATTGGCATAATAATACATTTAGTTCTCAATACTTACATATTTTATAATTTGATCCTAATTCTAAATAATTCAATAAATTTAACCCTTCACATTTACAAATTCTATCAATTTAACCTTAAACTTCCTGATCAAAGCTTTCAACTTTTAAACAGAGGTATTCCATGTTTGAAAATTTGTAACCCCCACAAAACCAACTTCTCCAATAAAACTGTTGGGGATCAACCTAATTAAGCAACGAACAAGTAAAAATAATGGAAGAAATTGAAAAATTGAACACACAAATTTAACGTGGAAATACCTGAAAGAGGATAAAAAACCACGGGCGAAGATAATTTTACTATAATGATAGAAAGAATGAAGAGTACAAAGGATAGAGATAAAAATTAAACCCCGTAAAACAAAAAAACCCTCAAAACATAAACACAAAATTCTCCAAAAGTGTTATGAGTTCTAATCCCTAATGAATGTATTTTCAAAGGTTGTAAAAGAGCCTATTTATAAGCTAAATTCGTAAGCTAAATAAATTATGTTAACAAATGCAAAATATATTATACTAATAAATACTAGAGAGAAAATATATTTTATTTAACTTGACTTACAAGCAATATCTTATTTGATTGAAATATGAGACACACTCAACAAAAACAAATGATAAGAGGCTTTATGTTAGTATCAAAGTAACCCAATAAAACCTTTTTTTTTTAATTTGCAATACTCAAGCTTAAAATTTTAGATATTAAAATTTTTATCACTTAACCTAATATGTATATAATTTATAAGCAATACAAAGGACATCCCAAGAAAACAAAGACACCTTTTTTTTACTTAGGTATGAAAAATTTAGTCTAAAGGGGCTCAAACTTCTATTTGATTAGTATTTATATGGGTGTCCTTGTTTTCTTGGGATGTCCTTTGTATTGCTTACAATCATATATTTATTGGGTTAAGTGGTAAAAAATATAATATCTAAAACTTTGAAGTTTGTGTATTATAAATTAGAAAGAAAAAAAAAGTTTTATTGGGTTACTTTGATACCAATATAGAGCTTCATACCATTTGTCTTACCATTTGTTTTATTAGGGAAGTTTTCTTTTTCTTTTTTTCTTTTTTAGGTTTTACAAATTTTTAAATGCAGAGTGCCTCTGTTTTAAAAGCCGAAAGTTTTGGTTAGGAAGTTTGAAGATCAAATTGATAGGATTTGTAAATGTGAAAGGTTGAATTTATTGAATTATTTAAACTTAGGACCAAATTGATAGAAAATGTATGTATTGAGGACTAAATGTGGTATTATACTAGTTAGAAAAAAGGCTTTCAGTTATCAATTTAACGATAGGTTACGGGATTAAATTCAAACGTTAATACCTAAATTAAAAAATTTTAAAGTTGGGTGACCAAATCAGAATTCAATCTTTAGATCGTTGATGCACTCAAAGGCTAATTAGGTTGAGACTAGCTTGCCATGTATTATTGCCTCATTCCGCATAGACCAAAGCTACTCCAACAACACAATAAGGCGTAGGGGTAAACAAAACTCGATTCAATTCGAAAAAATAAAAAAATTGATTTTCGAGTTAAATGAATCGAGTTATTTGAGTCAACTTGCAATTTTTTTTTTAAAATTCGAGTTCGAATCGAGTTGAGTTTTCAAATTCGAATAACTCGAATAATTCGAATAAACCGAATATCAAACTATAATATTTTATATTTTTGCCCCAAATCTTCAAACCTTTCCCAGTTTCCCCCCAAAGCGTTTACTAGCCTTCCATCTACCCCAAACCCATTTCCCCCAATTTTTTTTAATATTTTCTCCCCAAAATTTTACTCCCCCCATCTATTTTCCCCAAACATCCTCAAAACTTTTTGTTTTTCCCCAAAACTTTTACTCTCTTTCACTTTCTCCCTAAAACTTTTAGTTTCATCTCACCCCATCTACCCCAAACCCATCTCCCCCCCTAATTCTTGGGTTTTTTTTATAAAATTAATACAAAAAAATAAGTAAAAACTAAAATAATACACTCTCCATTATTTACCAAAATGGTATACATGGGGAGTAGTGCCTCCTAGATAGGCGACATAACTTTAAAAATCTGACACAATTTATTTATTTATTTATTATTATTATTTTATAATAAAAAACAAAAAATATAAAATATTAAATGGTGCCTCCTAGATAGGCGACACCCAATTTTTCAGATATAGTATAAACTCGTATTTTAAATATGGGTATGATATAAAATAATAATAAATTAATGGGTGGTGCCTACCTGACAGGCGGTACCGACTGTCTCATTTGTCTACTCAAATCTAGTTCATATCAATATATTCTTCAAAAATTATGAATGCAATCAACTTAGAGGTGTTTATAGAGGTGTTTATGGATTAAGTTTGGGAAACTTGAGTTTATATTTTTCAACTCTAAGGCGGTTTTATTATTTATAAATAATAAAATTGTAAAAAATAAAATAAAATAAATATTTTTATGATTACATTTTAATAAATATAAATTTTATTATTTTTAAATAATAAAATGGATCTTTTGGGTGAGTTGGGTTCAATTTGAAATTTTCGAAATCGAGATTTGATTCAATCCATAAACACCCCTAAGTGAAGGGATATTTATTAAATTAATATAGATATAACACAACATAATTTTATTTTTTTTGCGGTTAATTCCACCAAATCTCTTTAATTGATATAATACTGATACTTTGAGAACTTAATTCAAATAATTTAAAATTGAAGGACTAAGCATAATTTAAGTACGGATTGGTGTCGTCTACCCCATAGGCACCATCCGAAATTTTTAAATTTTCCCGTTTCTGACCTGTATGACCCGTATTTTTCCTGTACAAAACATGGGTGCCACCTATCTAGGAGGCACTACTTAATATTTTATATATTTTTTTATTTTTTAATATAAGATAATACTAAAAAATAAAAAAAATATGTGTCAAATTTTTAAAGTGACGCTGCTTATCTAGGAGGCACCACTCTTCCATGTATATCATTTTGATAAATAATGAGGGGAGTGCATTATTTTGGAGTTTAAATAATTTTTTTGTATTAATTTTGTAAAAAAACCCCCAATTCTTTTTTGAATATTTTACCCCCAAAATCTTACTCCCCTATTTATTTTCCCTCAAAATTTTTCTCTCAAAATCCCAAAAACTTTTTATTTTTCCCCTAAATTTTTACTTCTCACCCTTTACCCCAAATAAAAAATAAAAATCATCTAAAAAATTTCTAAACCTAAGTAGTAATAATTTTATTTATATATACTATTTATATTATTAAATTAAAATTCACATTTTGCATTATTTATATTATTGAATTGTTTAATCATATTAAATATTTATATTAAAATTGAATTATTAATAATCTCATAAAATATTCGTGTTAAAATTTTATATTGATATCAATTTCAAATTTTATCTTTAAAATAACTTTTATTAAAAAATCACATTTTTATATTTAATATATTTTTTAATTTCAAAATATATAGTGACAAGAATTAGAAGATAATTGAAGCAACTAAGCAAGCAAAGAAGCTAACCGTATATTAAAGATAAATAAATAAATTATGAGGTGATGAAAGTTAATAAAAAATTTGATTACGGTAGATGACAGTAGTTACAAGAATCTAAATTTTTTTTTAAAATTTAACTCAAACTAATATATTTGATTTGAATTCCAACACACTCGACTCGATTCGAGAAAATTTCAAATCGAGTTAAGATGATAAGATAGGATTCGTCAATTCGATTAATTCAAAATTGTTTTATTCGATTCGATAACTTTATCTAACTTGCACAAAGCAAATTCCAACCGGTCAATATAATTATGAGCCTCACAAGTGAAAAGACCATCTTCAGTATCACCGACCCTAAAAACATCATATGATACAAGGCAATCCTTTAGCCTATGTTTGGATTGAGGTAATTTTTTTTTTAAATAAAATAAGTAATAAAACAAAAAGATTTTGTATTTAATACCCTGGCAGTTTGATTAAAACATTTAGCCTAGGGCTTTGGAAAGAATATTCTACATTTAGAAAAGCATAAGACATTCATTTCCAAAAGAACTTGATCATCCTTTCATTACTTCAAATTCCATTTTATATTTGATTAAGATTTTCTATTTTTCATCGACCCAAAATTTATTTTATATCACAGAGCAACCATTGGAAATATTAAAAAGTCAATTTGGAAAAGTCAATTTTTGTAAAGCAAGCAATCTCTTAAAATCTCGACAAGAACCCCATCAGCCTTCACCAATGGATTGAGTTGACTAATTAGCAATAATTTTGAAATGGAACTTTGCTTACTTTCAGTAATTTCCTAAATCCAAGCATTAAACCAGAATTGAAAGCCTATCTTGTCATAAAGTGGAGAACAAAATGTGGCAATTATAGGTGTTTTGGACTATACATGATGGTGGTGGATTTGACACAATGTGAATGTCATTCACACAACACTCCCAAGGCAATATATAAATCTTTTTAATTTGCCCAAAATTGGCTTCTAATTCTCGAAGACACAAATTCAGAGTAGTTGGAGTATAAAGCTATTTGTCCCTGTTAGAGGAAAATACATTTTGGAAATTCTCTTTATATTTAATAACGATTGGTGGGTCTACCAACCAATGATTGAATGTAAAATTTAAATATATTACAGTTTAAAAGGGAGATTTATGTTTAAATCTTAAAAATAATATTATTAAAAAAAATAATCACGAACTTTAAATATAAATTTATAAAATAATAAAAAAGTTAGTAGCTCCTAAATAAAAATATAATATGATATTTATGTAAGAAAATGAGCACACACATGTACAATCCCATTTGATTTGCTTTCAGAATTTAGAGTAAAAATAGATTAGGGTAGCCTTCAACTTTCAATCACTTAAAGTTGGTCTAAACCCATTATGTTTGTTTTTTTTATTATCTAAAATTTAATAAAGATGTAGGCAAAACCCATAATCATGCCTATATATAACAGAGGCGAAAGTGAATCATGTAGCATTTATTTGTTTGTTTTTTTGTTTTATCTTTCACTTTTCGTCTTTTATCGTTTATTTTAAAATGAAAAATCAATTGATACCGAAATCATTTCTATCCTTCCAAAATATGAATTTAAATTCTTTTCTTGTTAAAGTTTTAGAATACATAAACTAAAATATTTGATTTGGAAATTGAAATTTGAGTTAACAAACTCTGAATTTTGTAATTAAAAAACTAAAAATCATAGTAAACTCAAGAGTGAAGGAGGAGATTGGACGGAGATAGATGGTGATAAGGAGATCGATTTATTTGTGTCTGTGGAGAGTCGAAGTAGGTAAGGAGGAGGAGGAGGGAGGAGAAAGAAGACATATATGGGAAAGAGATTGTGTGTAAGAATATATTACTTAGGGTTGTTGGAAAGGAAAAGATCCTTTTTATATCGTGCCTAAAGGTATATATAGAGGGAGGGTCTTCTTGCCTGATAGTGTCCTGTCACTAACGTCATGGGTGGTTGTCTGCTTGAGTGGTTGATAAGGTGTTAAGTCCGTTATATGTTAGTAAATGACCTAATGGAGGACTCGCTATTAGCATATGATTTTCCTGTGGGTGGTATAAAGCATGCGAGTGGCTTATTATCGAGTGACCAGCTAGAGGGCCATATGTGGGTGGCCATAATGGTGGGCATAAGGAGAATGATTGCATATTCAAATATTTTTGGACATTTGATTTGTAATTGTCATCATAAATATTAAGAATTCAAAAAAAAATATTTGACTTCAAATATTTTAAAGTAATGAATGCACATGTTAATATTAAGATGTTTATTTAACTTTTAAAAAATTTTATGTGAAAATTAAGATGTTAACCTAAAGACAAATAATTAGACTTGAGATGATAATAAAATATTTAAAATAATTTAAAAGATTATTTAATTGAAATAACATTATATTTTATTAATTAAATAATTTGAAAAGAAACTTAGAAAAAAATTATCACTTAAAAACATCTACCAATTATAAATTTCAATTGATTTAATTATAAAATAATTATTGTATGTGGTATCCTTCCAAAAAACAATGATCTCATGTTTAAGTTCTAGTAAATGTAATTTATAAAATTTTAAAAATATTAATTATATATTTTTGTAATTTTATAAATTTAATAAAATTTTTGTAACTTTGTGTAAATTTTCAAAGATTTTTAATATGTTTCCGATGATGATGTCATTATGATGTCATTATCTCTCGTTAGTTTTTAACATCCAAAATACTGGATTAAGAGCATTTGATAACGTTAGGAAATGTAATGGACTAAAAAGAAAATAAAGATTAAAGTAGAAAAAGGGTATACTTTAGAGACTAAAATGTGCATTGGTTTTTTTTTTCTAATCATAAATTGTTTATCTTGCTTTAGAGTAAGGGTGAGCGTTCGATCGAATCAAGTAAAAAATTTTGAGTTAATTGAGTTGATGAGTCCTATTTTATTATCTTCACTTGATTTGAATTTTTTTTTTGACTTGTAAAATTTAACTCGACTCAAAACTGAAACTTGAATTACTTATTCAAGTTGACTCGAATAACTCAATTCAATTAATTCAGAATTAATGATTCTTTTTCCGAATCTAATTGAGTTTTGCTCACCTCTACTTCAGAGGTAGACATGCTCCATTATTATGATTCTTTATTTTTCTAGTTTTTAATTAAAAAAAAGTTCCTTTTTTTTCATTGTCGATTTTTCCATTATGAGTGACTTAATTTCATTCTTGTGAAAAGTCAACAAAAATTTAGTATTTGAATTGTGACATTCGAAACCACATTTCGTTTCCTCTTCGCCTTGATATTCGTTTTTCTCCGAATTACAAGAAAGATAGAATCGTCTCTTAGCATTATTTTTGACATCGTTTCGAGAAGGATCCTTTATTTGATGCTTTGAACAATACACAATTGGTAAAAATAATTCAAGTTGTAATTGCCATTTTATTTTACCGAAGAACAATTGGCATGGTTTGATTGGGTGTACAATTGGGTGACATCATGGGAACCAGTGATTTAATTTAAATGGTCCGCATAGTTGAGATGGTTAATTAGAACCGAGTTATTCTCGCATGCAATTCTTCTCATCCACAAGATTGTCGAAGAATTAAATCATGAAAGTTGATCTCAAGGTTGTTCATTTAAAAAGAATTAGTTGTTGAACTGTTCCCGCAATTAGTTTACTATTACAAAATAATTGATGGTTTAAGGTTATTCCTTCATCACTTTAACCAGCTTATCATCAAATGGGGAAGCATCAATAATCATGATTAGTTCAGAACCCAAAAGCAAAGTTGCGCCTAAGGCTGAAGTTTTTATCCTTTTGGTTCAATCTTCTTTAATTTTGGATATTTATATTATGTTTCACATTTAGTTTGTATTTATTTGTTTTATTCTATTATACTTTAAACCCCTTTTTAATATTCAGGTTTGCACAAGTCTTGAGGACGAAATTGCTCACTGCATATTTTGGTTATGAGAAATCATAAAATTGATCAATCCAATCTCTGGGGTTGATCTTACTTCTCTAATTGCGGATTTAAAATTTATTTTAGGCGTAGAATTTTCTTTTGATGGGTTCAAAACTCGTCAATTTGGTGACGTAGTGTACGACCCAAAAATTGAGAGGACTGCATGTGCCTTGAGAAAAGAGGCGAGCTTAAAAAACAACCAACCTATGACGAGTAGAAAAAAATCACCCGAGCGTCGTTTCAATCTCCAATGGAAGACAATGCAGACAGTTGTTTACATAACAATCTTGCCTCACTTAGAAGAAGAGGTCGCTCACAAATAGCTCACCTCGCCCAAATCCCCTTAGTTCGTCTCACTAACAGGAGACTGCCAAGAAAACAATCGCAATAAGAGAGGCTCGCCCAGGTAAGAGTAAGAGTTCGCCAAATTTGGAGGCCATCTGACCACTGCCAAATCTCAAAGGAAATCTATCGAGGAAAAGCTTCCCAAGGCCCTAGTACCAACTCTCCTATACCAAGCACAACCATGCTCAGTACCGTCACCTCACAGCTGACCTCACCTTATCAAGGTTCTCCATAGCTATACCTCTGTCCCTACCTAGTAGCAGTAGGGTACTCATCAAGTGGGATCCATACTAAGCTTTAAGCCCCTTTATCTTCACCAAAAGAGAATACTCCTCTAATCTAACCACTAATGACTCTGAATTCTATGATAATGAATCACCTCCGACCTCCACTACTAAATCTTATATCAACAAGCATGTTTTTATAAAACATAAGGACAAACTAACATGTTTTCGCAGTTAAAACGCATAGTTGCGTGCAAATGGTTGTTCTCTTCCATTCAACAAAAAGAAGTTTTAGTGGAATGACTGTTTTGCTTAGACCACAGTCCTATCTGGTAGAGCATGATTAGATTTGGAATAGAGACACCCACTTGATGTTATAGATGGGGAAACAAAGTTTCTGATATTCCTTTTAATTTTTCCTACTGAATTAACAACTTTTCCCTATCTCTATCATGCCCCCTTCTATACTTTGTTTCCCCCATTTTGTCAAATAGTTTACCTTTCACAGATCAGACAAGAGTTTGCTTAATCAGTGTCCATAATTACCAGTTAAAACTTGTTTTCAAACATTTAAATTCAATATACTGTCCCTGCTAGTTCAAGAAACAATATCTCATTAACCAATACCTAATTATAGTGATTAACATTTCATCACATAAACCAAACATGTAAATTCTTGAAAACCTCAATTCATACTAACATCCCCTACCATGAAATAAAAACGAATGTTTTCTTAATAGAGAATAGTGATTTAAAATTTAACTCAATTATTTTATAAAATATTTAATCCAAAAATTTATAATACCTTGGTATTTAAAATTTTCTTTTATTATTACTCAGGGTGTTAAGTTTTTTTTTTTAAAAAAATAGTCTAAGCATACACTTTCCTTCATTTTGGCATCTAAACATTTTTTTCGATCATAAGTACTATCTAAATTATTTTTCTCAATTTGGTATCTTTATTAATTTAATAGTTAATCAAACTATTAAGTCTATTTAAAAAAATACTAGTTAAAAATTGCCATGCAGAAAAAAAAGATAAAAAAAATTGTTGTTTTCTCTTTATAAATATATATTTATTCTTTCTTCTTTCTCTCATATTGAGTTTTTTCTGCAAGTGAGGTAGTTTGGCTTTCATGATTTTGATCAATGTTTTCAGGTTAGACCGATGATCAAACCAGTTAGGCTATCAATTATTGATTTGATCAGTATATCTGGTTCGATCAATACATCTGATTCGGTCAAATATATCATTAAAAATCGATTCAATTCATTTTTTATTTCGATCCAACTGGTTTGTATCGATTCATGAGTCAATGAATTCAACTCTTATCTCTGGACTAGTGCCTCAATCAGTTGAACCAAATTTTTAAAATTTTATTGAGAAAACAAAAGATTTGCAGAACAGAATTTTAAAAATATTCACTAAATAAAAAAGTTTTGTGTTATATATAGCAATAAATTTGACCAAATTAGTACTTGTGTTTTCGAACTCAACAAGATCCAATTTATTCCGAGCTTTCAATCAAAATGATTTTCTTCACTATTTTCAAACCCTCGATTACTTAGAGAGTGAACTCTAATTCTTGAACCCAACACAAAATAAAAACTCTAATTTTTTAATGGGAAAAGTTAACTCTCTCTATGAGAAAAGAAGCCTAAGTCAAATCTCGAGTTTCAAAATAATAGAATTTATTAAAAATAAATCTCACTATTTTTAACAGGGTAACTGCACTCAGAATTATGTTTTTTGACTTAAATAAATTGTAGTTAAGTTTCGACTCTTCGTCTATTAATTACAACATTATTTTGTTATGGAGTCACTTTATGAAAGCAATTTATAATTTTGCTCATCCAATTACCTTGTCATTAGTGTGTTACCCTCATTGGATATCCTTAATCTCTTTAGGTTAAAATTTATTCAGTCAATATGATCATATTTTATATCATGGTAACTACGATATCTTCTATCATGAAAAAGATTATTACTAAGAAATAGTAATGAAAATCATCCATCCATAACAAATGACCCGTGGCCACTTTCTTTTCCATAAACCATGCAATACCAATAAAAGGATATTATTTATCCTTTATCGAGCTATGAATTTCACTATTGTAAATGAAGTTATGTCATACATAAAAATGTAACACCCCACTCCCAACCCGATTGTCGAGTCCATGATATGAGACGTCACTTTCATTATCGAAGCAACTACAATTTCATTTCAATATCCCATGAGACAATTCATACAAGTTACTCAAGCTTTAATACTTCTAAAGACATCATTTATTCAAATCCAGGTCATAATTAGACCTACTAAAGCTCTCATGATTCCCTGGTAACAATTAAGGGACTAAAAGGTAAAAATTATCAAAATATGAGGTTGTTGTCGCGACATCAAAGAGTAAGTGTTGTGACATTGTGGGTATTAGCTCTTTATGTCACAACTTCAAAAGAATTGAGTCGCGACTTCAACAAAGATAAGTCACGACTTTGAAGACAATGGGTTGAGAGTCGCAACTTCAAACAAGGGAATATCATGACTATGGAGATAGAGGCTTATTATTGCGACACCAACAGAAAGATGTCGTAGCCATGAGTGTAGACTCCTTGAATTTTGCATTTTTTCCCTAAACTTGCCAAATATCAATCTCTAATGGTTTAAGTGACCTAAAACTCAACGCAACACATTTAAGGAGTTATTTCAATTGCCAAATTTACCATCCAATCAACTTATCACCACATATTTACTTAATATACTATCAAATAAACCTATGCATATGAGAATCATGAGGCAGACGAAAACAAAAGGATTTGAGAATCCTGTGTGTTGGCCTGATGGTTAAGGATGTTCATTGCTTCAGGTGTGATCTAGGTTCGAGTTGCGCCAGTTACGTTGTTATTAAGTCTTTGCCCTCTCCTTGTAATTCACCAAAAAAACCCAAAAGGATTTGATCAACCATATTTAACATGGAACTAGGCAATTTTTGGCTTCATCATAACAATATCAAACTTAACACTCATTTACATAAGTTCGACCATTACTTATAAAAGATCTCCTAAGTACATGCCACAACATTTGATACAAACGTAAACATACTCTTATCGTCGTATTGAAAGTGTGGTATCTACGCCAAGTTAGCTTCGATAATTCCATTTGCAGAGGATCTATACGTAAAGAAACAACATTAGGTATATACAAAATCCGGTTCAAAAATGGTTTTTTTTGCACAGTGAAAAAATAAAATTTTGAAAATCGAGTCGATTTGTGATATTTATAGTAATAAACTTTTCTAGAAATCGTACTTGTGTTTTAGGCCAGAAATCCTATTTAATAGAAAAATAATTTCCTAGTTGAACTAGGAAAGAGAGAAGAGGGGTGGCAACCCTATTTAAACATACTAGGGTTTGTTGTCCCTTGTAAATAATATGAGAGGCTTTTGGGTCTCCTATATTTTTATATTTTTTATTTTTCAAAATAAACATAATAAATTAATTTAAATTAATTAATTAATTTTCTAATTAAATTATTTTTTCAGCCTAATTCTTATTCTGTTAAAATCATGACAAGTTTACCATAAAAAATTTATGAGAAGATATTTTTAATTTTCTAAATTATAGGAATTCACAATGACCAATTAATTTAATTTTATTTTCGAACTTCAATTAATTAATTAATTAATTAATAATTATGAGGTTATTTCTATACTTAGTAAGAAAACCACATTCATTTCTAAATGTTTCACATTTCTCCAACTTTACAATTTCCATCCATTTTTGTTCGTTTGATTCAACATGCAATTCATTTATGGTTTGATCGAGTTAACTGAGGGATTGGTTGGACATATGTGATTAGGGTTGAAATAATTTATAATTAAATTCTAGCTTTTAGCCAATTAACTATAAACTCATTTAGTCACGAAATCATTTCACTATAGTATCGTGATTGAACTCTCCCTAATGATATACTATTACAAAAGCTACTCGACCAATGCTTGTCCAATGATTTTATCATAAGTGTGTAACTTTTTGAAGTTGAGTAATTAAAACGTAAACTTACTAAAAGTTTAGCGACCTTATGCGTTGTTTTGTTCGAAAGAAAAATGATATAGTTTACGTACTAATTTGTGGGTTAAGCTTTTCTTTTTAAAAAATAGACTTAACAGTTTAATTGACAGAGATTCCAACTTTGGGAAAAAAAGTTTAAGCACTACTTAAATGATAAAAAATTTAGATACAAAATAAAATTACTTCTAAAATGTGACCCAATAACTTTAAAATTTAAATTCAAATATGTGGTAGTATATTTAAGTTGAGACCTTATAGAAAAGAATCTTATCTTTTTGACCTATTTTTTAAAAGAAAATAAGTACTAACTACGGAAATAAATAGGAAGTCAAAGGAAGAATAATGTAAAATAAGAAATGGGGAGGCTGCTTTGACGTGAGTGACTTAAGTACTGTATCAACTAAAGTCTGACAAAGCAAAAAAGCAGAGCACGGACTTGTTTTCTTCGATTTAGGTTAGGTAAGTGCGACAACAATCAATAAGCAACTCAACTTCAAGCTAATTTATGAATATATGCCCCTTTTTTTCTTAATATTTATGGTTTTATTTTTTTTATATATTTAAAAGAATAGGTTGTTTTTAATAAAGAATGTAAAAATGTAACATGTAAGACATGTTTTTACTGAAAATTAAAAATTCAACTCCTTTGATCAGATAATTAAATATTAGTATTTTTATTTTTGAGTATTGTGTTTGATTCCTTTTTTACTCACATTTGTATTTTTTATTTCATTTTATTTTAAGTTTTTTTTTATTCTAGTTAATATTTTTAACACATTAACTCTTTTAGTTATATAGTTAAATAATTATGATTTCATTTTTGAGGCTTAAGTTAAATTTTTTTATATGTATTTTAATATGTATTTTTTATTTAATATTGTTTCAAACTTTTTTTATTTTTAATTAATGTTTATAATTAATGAATATATTATTTTTTAAATTTTTTTTATCTTTTTAATTAATAACTCTAAAAAAGGACATATACCCATAAATTGCCCCTAAACTTCGTACCAAAATCAAACTCCATACAATTGAATGCTCATAATTGGGCAATAAACGAATGATTTTTTTTTTTTTACTAAAATTGCTTAAAATAAAGGGGTAGTAGTTGGATTCATATCGGTTATTTCTTACAGTCTGAAATTCTAAACTTCATACCAAAATAAGAATATATGATTTCTTAAATAATAATTTAAAATCATGGGATTGGAAAAGAGATGATAGTGAGGGGAGACAGAGGAAAGGGAAGATGAAAAAAGTCTACGCCTAACATTATATTGAAAGCAAATATAATGGAATCTCTATCTCCCGTAACCATCCCCATTAAACACTTGGCTTTCCCATATCCCCGACAATATGTAGTGAAGAAGATTGATCACTTCTATAATGCCCAACCAAACTAAAGCTTAACTTACCTTTCAAGTTTATAAATAACTCTTAATTACTTCAATTTTGGGTTTCTATAGTGTTTGCCGACGCATGCATTGTCCAACATTATGTGGAGTTTCATAACATTATGATTATGCATTTGTATTGCATTTATCTACGTATTAACTGAAGTATTACCTTCACTACATTTATCCACATATTAATCGTATTGTTTCAACCAATATATTTGTTATACCCTCACCTTTCATAGACAAACCCATCATGCACACCCCTCGGACCTACTCTTCAAGAGGGTCTCTGCTTACTCTTCAGAGACATACCTTGTAAAAACACTCTTCAGATTAACATTCGTCTGAGTTAGTGTGGGTCCCACTCACTAACCGTCATCTTTGAGTCCAACTATCACGTTCAATTTAAAGTGATTGACAACACGTCCAATCACCACCTTATTTAGACCTATGGTGGCAAACCATTTGGTCACTTGTGTTTGACCTACAAATAAAAACTCAACACATGGCACCTCGAGATTGTAGCTAAGAGTATAAAAACCCTAGAGGAGCTTTCTCTCTCTTCAATTTTCTTACTCAACTTTAATCTCATCTTGAACCAAGACACCTTGTAATCAAACCCAAATGTCAACCAAGCCCAAACAAACAAAAACTTTGGAATCAACTACTATGACCATTAAATTATTATGCCTCGCCATACCCACATCAACAAAGGTATTAAGAAACCTATCCAAACTACCAAAACTAACTTTTTCAACCCAAAACCGGAACGCCAATTCCCAACAATTCTCAAAATTGCAGGAACAATTTCAGAACCGACAAGAACAATTCAAGCAATCTCGGAAATTCCAATAGCAACAACAACAAGAAATACTTAATTGTAGCTTGCAAGAATTGCTGGCTGCATAGAGGCAAGATAGAAGAAAACGAAATGATGAAGAAAGGAAAGCCTCATCAATTCCTCAGGAACATAACCATAACCAAGATCATAAAGCATAAAATTTTAAAAATATATTAAAAATAGCGTTAACAGATTCAACTGATTTTTTGACTTGGTTTAATCAGTCTAATCCTTTATTCCAAATTAATTCTCCAACCTTATTCTCAATTCGACTGGTCTAACCAATTAATTCGATCCGATTCTAAAAACAGTGGTCTAAATTATTATTTTATCCTACTTTATCTCTAAAAAGAGTACAACATTTAATAAGAATGTACTACGTTGTTTTTTACTGGTGTTATTTTTTAGTAATTCAAGACAGAATTGATAATTTAAACAATAATTTTGAAAAAATACCTTCAAATACTAACTGAAAGTTGAGAGAGAATTTATGGACCAGTTTATTAATAAAGCATGTCCTCTCCCTCTTTGTTTTAATAATTACATTTATTAGATTTGTCTTTCTAATCTTCAACCTGTCGTAGATAACATTTTACTATAACAACATAACATTTATTAGATTTATCTTTAACATTATGGTTGAAAATTATTGTGAAAAATAAAATATTCATTTTAAACATAATTTAAAAAATAAAAAATAACTTAATTTAAATTAAATTAAATATTTTTTAAGCAAATAATATAAATTATTTGTAAAATTTAATTTGAATATACAAACTTTATTCTAGATGTTAATATAAATTATTTGTAAAATTTATAATTTGACGTGTAAATGAGTTTTTGAAATGATAAAAGCTAAATTTTTTTACCTTTTTCGATTTAACTTGAAATATCAATTTTAAAAGACGATTTGTAATAAAATCAATTAGATCATCGATTTTTATTTTGATTGTCAGTTAAAAAAAAGTATATAAATAATTGAAATTAAAAAAAAATCATCGATTTGTAAACAGTTTTATTTATATCCAATTTTATGCCATTGTTTGAATCTATTTCTGATTCAACCAATATTTTTGTTTTAAGGTTTTTAACTTTAAAAAGTATAATTTATATATATATATATATAAAATGGGTGATTTAGAAGTATTAGTGGGAAAGGATGTAGTGGAATACAACTATTATCCTAAAGCAACAGAAAAGTAAAAACGGAAGAGATCCTTGTATGGTACGAATGTAGGTGGTTCCACTTCTACTTGTTGAATCATTAATGGAAACCATAATGGAGTGATGACCCCTTCACATGAAACAATCTCTTTACTCTCCCCCGCTTCCCTCCCTTTGACTTCTCTAATTTGATTTTCTTCTTCACCCCTCTAATCCCTTCCCATTTCGATTTAATCTTTGTATTATGATTACGCTCCACTGTCTTTTTACTTATGCTTCAAGAATCAAGTTTGGGTGCTTCATATCACCAAGTACCCCCGCATGTGGTTCAGTTTTAACTATATCATAAAAAAAATCTCCAACTTGCCCAAACACAAACAGGTCCAACCAGACGGCTGTCTGGTCTTATTTCTATACATAATTGTAGTTAGGGTGGAGTCCCGGAAAGATAGAGGAGAAGGTCCATTCCATCACTAAGGCCAGTAACATGAAGGTGGACTGGAGTTGTCACAATGTCAACGGAGATAAAAAGGTGGGTTCTCTCTAAGGCCAAATAGCAAATCCCATGATAATGATAGACCCAGCAAGGTTGGGTGTGTGGTATGCACAAACTATGGTTAAAAAAGGAGGTGCACTTGATGGAGAGGCAGATATTTTGTTGTCCATGAGCAGATATACAAGCCCTTTGCATAGTAAAAAGATTCGTCGTATTATGTTATTTACCGCTGTCAGCAATTCATTGAACTTGAAACTACATGTCTCCAGAAAAATACAAATTCTTTTGTATGGATTTCTGAACCTTAAATGATGATGCAACCACCACCACGTACCAAACTGCCTTTACAGAGTTAGCTAAATTCAGAGTATGTTCTTACAATACTTATATCAATATTAAAATCATACGCCAAACCATATTAAAACAAAAATGATATACTTATTGATCTCCTTCGTTTTAAATACTTGAGTATTTACGATAATGACACAACTCCATCCTCTTATTCATCCCCTGAAAATGTTACTTACTTTTTCCCTTCCTCTCAACCATGATTTGTTGGTGGGTCTGGTGGTGGAATTCTAAATCACATTACAAAAATGGGGGGCAAACACAATCCAATTTGATTTTGGTTTTGGATTTTAGAAGAAAAAGATGGGGCTCAATGGCAATGATATTGAAAGTTTGTGTTTTCATGCCCATGATCTAAAGAGAAACTTATATATTTGTTTGATTATTAATCAAGAGTTATTACTATTAATAGTTCTGAGTTATGCTTCTTAAATTCAAAAATTATGTCATTTGATTATTAACAAAAGGTCACGATTATTCAAGTAAGCATATCTATTAAATAATTATGTTTATTGTTAAAAGATATGACTATTTATTTAAATAGTTGTGCTTCTGTGAACCGAGGAAATATTTGATGCGATGCAATACATAATTTTCATACATTGTAAGTGAACAACGACACGATATTTCACTTATAAAATAAAAAAAATAGTAAAGAATCCATAAATAAATACAAACAATTTTATTTAGAAAAAACTCAAATCCAAAATTGGAAACATGAAACTTAGGTATCGCTTACTATGATGGAAAATGGTCACTTTCCTTGAAATCTAACTTTCCCTTGGGAGTTAATATCTCATGAACATGATAATGTGATTCTCATGATAAAATATGAGAAAGTTAGTTGCCCATGTAGATTGAAAAGTTAAAAAAATATTAAAACAAAATTAACCCTATTTTATATTGATTTAGAATTTTAGTCTATTAATCAACTAAAAAAATACAAGAAGCTATTGCCTTCTTCATTTGTCCTACTACTTGATTTTTTTATATTATTTCAACGGATTCTTCGCAAGTATTATATATACCTAATTTTTTAAATATATTCAAAAACAGGTTTTATATATACATTATATTTTGCTTTCAATTAGCATTATAAATAAAAAAAATCTTAAAAATCAATTAAAATTTATTATTAAATATTTGATCCAAATATTTGTTAAGAATGAAGTTTATTATAAAAATTATGCATGTCGGTTTGGGTTTAATCAATATGCTTTTTCCTTAAAAAATAAAATTATGAATATTATCTTTTATTTAATAAGGGTAAATTCATAAATTGTTATTACATTCCTAGAAATTTATACTAATCATTAAAGTAATTTTCTCGGTAATCATATTCCAACAATCACATTAAAAAAAATCACATTTCAATAGAATTATAACATAAGAAAACACTAAACATTACCTTAATGTAAACCCTAAATCTTAAACTCGATCCCAAACTTGAAATTTGAAATAAACCCTAAACATAAAACCTAAGAAAAATATAATAATCATAAATATTATTAATTATGTTTGCCTAAAGTTATTAGTATTTATGTATACATTCTCTACTATTTTTTGTTTTACCTAATTATGAGGTGTTGCGCTATTATTCACTCATGACATATTAAACTCATGCACTAACAATATATCAAATATATAATAAATAAATTTTGAATGTTTATATTCCTAAAAAAAATATGAGTTCAAGCCTTAAATACTATATTGCTCGGAAGGGTAACTACCTTAAAACTGTCAGGGAAGATACCAATACCAATACCAATGTATAGTGCAAACAAAATTATACAGAGGAGGGCCCAGAAAATTGTTGGTCTGGAATTGGGCTTGGGTTTAGTTTTGAGTATGTGTGTTAGTTAATAAATAATATAGATAAATAAAAAAACGAATTAATCGAAGTGATCAAACAAAATGTTGGTTTGCCCATCCCTACTTGGGCTGCTGGGCATATTGTACGTGCAGATTTGAGATTGGAAATTTTTTTTGAATTCAATGGGTTCATTCTTTATTTTTCTTTCTATAACGTAATATATATATATATATATTTTTTTTCTCAAGCAATTTTTAAAAATATATATATTAATTTAATTAATCATTAATTTTTTAAAAAATTGAATATGGATCAGATCGAATCAAGGTCAACTATATAATTAATTTTTGAGTTGGGTTTCGAGCGGATTAAAATTTTTTAAAATCAAGTTGGATTCGGAACATTACGGTAGAGTATCAGGTCGAGCAAAAGTTCACCCTGCCCCGTTGCCATCACAGGTGCAGATGCAGCTGTTGGAATGAATGAAGAGTTGCGCAGAAAAGGTATAAACAGCATTTTCAATAATAAAAAAAAATTCATGTTGATTAATTAGTTTTGGTGGTTCATGGTCTCAGTTTGTGTGGCTTGATGAATTGACTAGTTTTGGCATATTTCTTCTGCAAATGAGAAATGGAAACTATCTCTTGTGTTTGGTTCAACAATTTATGAGGCTTATGAAATTAATATATGAAGAACGTGAAGTTGAAGATGATAAATAAAAACAGCTTAAGTCTCTTAAATGCGCATTTAACTTCTATATATGAGATTTTTATTTTATTTTTAATATAAGTTTGGATAATTTCAATTATTCATTTATATCCTTTCATATTTTAATAATTAAATTTTAATCATAATTAATGTATTGATTGTAACTGTAATTATATATTTTTATAAAAACAAAACATGGAATCCAATAAATTAAAATAAATAATATCTTTTCTCATATAACTACAAATTTAATCTATGTACTTTAACAAATCTTTCAACCTAATACTCAACTTTTGTTAATTTTGATAATTTTAATTTCATTTATCAATCAATATTCTCCCTAATAGTGTTAAATATTGATATCATTTTACACGTAACCCAATTATTCACTATCACGTAGTACTGTCACCTCAATTCAAAATAAATAATAATTAAACCAAAAGTTTTTCTGGTTTTAACCTCGAATCCTTTTTTTATTAAACATTTGCTTAGAACTACCAATGGTGCTGGTATGCATCATGATGTGACACCGACTTAAAACGACGCCGAAGAAGCCTGACCTAACATTCTTTCTCGTCTCTGCACCGAAAGAGAGTATATCATAAAATTCAGATATACATTCTTCCATTTTAATTTTTAAATTGGTATGATGCTTCCAAAGCTTGAAGTAGAAAAAGCTTAGGCAGATACCTTTTGGAAAATTCTAAGAGAAAGAAATCATCATTCATTAAATTGAAAAATCACTACAGAATAATAATCTCGTAATATTTGTGAAATTAAAAACTTAAACGGTCCGAATATAAAAATAAATTCAAGACGCAAACTAGAAAAGCAACTCTCATTAAAATAGTTTATTGTAATAAGTTAATCTATTGTTTGAAAAGAAACCATTCCTCCACTTTTTACCAATACAACCCATATTCTTGTAATAGTTTATTGTAATAAGCTAATCTATTGTTCGAAAAGAATCCATTAAAATAGTTTAGTGTAATAGTTTTCAGCGCACTTGAATTCACATTTTTTTTTGTATTGATAATAATGTTCATATCAATCGAGCTAAAACACAATTATAATTATAATTCTATTTGTGCTAAATTATAGTTAAATTATTAAAATTATATTATATTAAATAATATTTACATCATATTCATACCAAAAATAAAATAAGGAAAACGAAAGGGGTAAAAGAATAATTACCCCCTCCCACTTATTGGGTTCCACTGGATTCACAACTCTTTTGCTCTAGCCATAATTTTTGGCATGCAGTGAGATTGCATCAGTGGATGATGGCGTGTTAAACACCTACATTTTAAAATATGCTTAGTTTACCACTGAAGATAAAAATTGCTTTCGAAATATGTTATGAAAAAGAGTCTCCTTGAATAGTGTCAAATTCCGGTTTTTGAACAGGGAAAGAAACATGGTTGTTGATTAGTTAGTAAGAACATGTTTGTTTAGTGAAATTAATTTAGCTGCTATCGATGTTCTTTCATTCCATGTTAGCAGATTATTTTTAGAAGATAAATTCGGTGATCTTCATGTAAGAATAAATTGATCTAAAGCAATGTAACGCCTTTTCTTATTTATATATATAAAAAAACATTGTTTTTGAAAAAATTAAAATGTTAATTTTAAACATAATATTGTGAAGTAAAAAGTTTAATGAGGGATAAAAAGATAATTTTATTGAAAAGTATTTTTTCAAAAGCCAAATTTGATTTTTTAGTTTGGATTAAAATCTGAAATTAGAATTAGAATTAGAATTTGATTTGAAAAATGCTTTTCAACCTTAAGGATAATGAACAAAAATAACTTTAAAGCTATAATTATTTTTGGGTAGATTAAATTGTGTGAGTGGAGAGTGTATATACAAATTATATCACATTGTTGCTGCAATTATCCTTAAATAGATTGAGTTATAACTAAGTGTTATACTAAAAATTTATAGAATAAATTTATGGTATGGATAATACCTTGCTTATCAATTAAATTGCAATAACAATTTCTAATCTTCCTTCCAAATAAAAGAATGTGGTGTTATAGATAGTGTAATTTTTTGAATCCAAAACAAAAACATGAGATAAAATATTTAAATAAGATAAAAGAAAGTGTAAAAAAGAAAAACATATAAAACACAGATATTAGCAAATGGTAACACTTGTCAACTTTAACAGTAGCGAAGAATCCTTCAAGATTGGCCACCAACCTTCTCTCTTTACACTTCTTTCTTATTCTTAGGACCAGAGATACCCGCTGCCGCATTCTTTATCTGCTGAAAACACCGGGTTTTTGGCCATTGCATTGCTTTCTTTCTGATTCAATCTTCAATAAGTTTCCAATATGGCTGGGAAATTAACTACAGGTTCCTCTCTTGTTCTTGATTCAATGTCTTCCTCTTTCAATGCTCTGCCATTTTCTTATTCTGGGTTTTAAGTTGGTTTTATGCACCCAAGATTATTTGTGTGAATCCTTTCATTATGTGTTTCTTCACCTCTGATTGTTTGTTTTGTTGCTGTTGATAATTTTTGAAATGATACTTCTTTTTTCTTTCATGTTCCAAAGTTTGTGCTTTCTTTGTTATCAAGTACTTTTTTTTTTTTTTTTTTGTATTTGGTAGAGCACATCTTTAATGAGTAATCTTAAAAATTCTTGCTTTTGAGGTTAGGTTTCTTTCAATTATAAAGATATATCTGATCATGATATTTTGATTACTGTCTAAAGTTTGTGATTTCAATCAAAATTACCCGAAAATTTTGTTTCTTGTTGCTTACATATTGGCCGAATCACATGCTTTGTATGGTTTACCGTGTACTGCAAGATCTTACACTAAAAGACATTACTTTTCAATACAGATAAAGTGGGAAATGGATTTTATTTTCCCTTGTTAATCCCAGTGGCATGTTCTTAATCAGTTGTTTAGATAAATCATTGATTTAAATTGTTACTCAAAATGGATAGGGTAATTTAATGCTTTCAAGGTGAACAAATTGGCCTAGGCCTAGGCCTAGGAGTGGTTAGAGAGAGTTACTCTTAAATTCTTATTTTTGGTTTAAACAATGTCAGGAAATATCACTGGTATTGAGAAACTGCATATTGTTGGTGGAGCTGAAGATCGTCCTGCTATTACAAATGGCAACGCTGCAAAGAATAAACCTCTAGTGGTTTGCTTCGGTGAATTGTTGATCGACTTTGTACCAACAGTTGGAGGGGTTTCTCTGGCTGAAGCACCTGCTTTCAAGAAGGCTCCTGGTGGTGCTCCTGCAAATGTGGCTGTTGGGGTATCAAGATTAGGAGGATCATCCGCTTTCATAGGAAAGGTAAATTCAAACATCACTGCAATAATTCTATGAAATAAACGTCATTTAAGAACTTTGGTTGAAGGATACGTTCTCACAAATGATATTGTGATCATTGTGTAGCTCCAATTCTTCTTTCTTCTTGTTGCAAAATTGCTTTTTTATTTTGACATACTTCAAGTTCCGAATACTATTTCAATTCCATATCAGGTAGGCGATGATGAATTTGGCTACATGTTAGCTGACATTTTAAAACAAAACAATGTTGACAACTCTGGCATGCGATTTGATCGAACTGCAAGAACTGCACTTGCATTTGTTACTCTCAAAGCTGATGGTGAACGTGAGTTCATGTTTTTCCGACATCCAAGTGCTGATATGCGTCTTCATGAGTCGGAACTCAATACAAACCTCATTAAGCAGGTCTTCTTTCTGCTTTATTCTTCTTTGTTTCGAATAGTCAATGCGAAAGGGATTGGTTTTAGCAGGATTTCGAAATTTCTGACCCCCAAACAATATTGACTGTGTAGGCAAACATCTTCCACTATGGTTCTATTAGTTTGATCGAGGAACCATGCAAGTCAGCTCACTTGACAGCAATGAACATTGCCAAGAAGTCCGGAAGCATGCTCTCTTATGATCCAAATTTAAGATTGCCACTATGGCCATCACCAGAGGCTGCTCGAAAAGGCATAATGAGTATATGGGATCAATCGGACATTATCAAGGTATGGTTTCTTTTTATCATGAGAGTCATTTATGAAATGTCGTGCTACTGCATTCATTTGCTGCTAACCTAAGAAAATGCAGGTAAACGAGGATGAAATTACATTCTTAACCGGAGGTGATGACCCTAATGATGATAACGTGGTGATGAAGAACCTTTTTCATCCTAATCTTAAGCTTTTGGTTGTAACCGAGGGATCAGAGGGTTGTAGATATTACACCAAGGTATGATTATCTCTTCTTTGCTTTTCCTTGAAAAAAGATTGGATGTTATGAATTTCACTAATAATTCTCACAATCCTAATGGACTTTTTCTGGACCTATAAAATCCTCTATGGAGCCAATGCCCTCAACTAAAGATTATCCGAGTTCTAATGATGCAAATTATCTAACGATGTGTTTAATTGGTCACTGATTAAATAAGTGATACAGATTTGTATAAAGAAATGCATATCAACCTATATATCCTCTGCAGGCATTCAAGGGCAGGGTTGCTGGCATTAAAGTTAAACCTGTAGACACTACAGGTGCTGGCGACGCATTTGTCAGTGGCTTATTGAATAGCCTAGCTTCTGATTCAAAGCTATTTCAGGTTGTTACATTGGTTAAGATACATCATTTACAGTCTCTTCTTTCCTAATGGTTACTGATAAATTCCATATAACTAAACTGACCCCTGGAACATTGTTAGTGCAATTTAAATGAACATGAAGGGTCGAAGTTCAGACTGTGAATTTGTATTTTTAACAGGACGAGAAGCAGCTAAGAGAAGCCTTACTTTTTGCAAATGTCTGTGGAGCCCTCACAGTAACGGAGAGAGGTGCAATACCGTCGCTGCCGACAAAAACAGCTGTGCTTGATGCCTTGAACAAACATTCTGCATCAAAGAAATGAAAGAGATCCTCCTAACTGGTATACTTTTGTGTTATTAAGCTCTTGAAGGTTATAGATTCCTTGCTGAGTTTCAGAGCATTACTTGCTCCTCGTACAACTACATAGAAGTTTCCCTTACACCGGTTGAGCCGGTTTCAGTGGTTTAAGCGTCATAGAGTTTTGATATATGAATAAAACAAGCGATCCCATGTTAATCTCTTGAAAAGAAAAGGTGCTTCTCCGCCCTGCGGGATGTTCTTGTATGAGATAAACATATGAAATTAGCTGAAAGCTGAGGTTTTAAAGTGGAGTACACAAATTAACTTCTACCCTACTGTAAGAGTTTGGGTTTCAACATCTGTTGCTGTTGATATTCAACATTACAGTATATATTATATTCACAATTTCCATAAATACAGCACAATATTCATAATTAGGGGATTAAATTAAAAAGCAGAAACTGGAATCTAATGGAAAATTGAACCGAATGACTTGATTGAAACTATATTCATAATTTGAGGAGTAAATTAAAATGTTCAAAAGGTTAATGACGAATTAAGGATTTAACTTTTTGATGTTCAAGATGATGCATTTCAACATCCTTGAGATGAAGTGCCTATAAGGAGATCAATAAGAGAAAGGAAAGACAATTTGTGATGACTACGCCATTTATCTAACATGAATATAGGACTAGAAGATTATTCAATCTCTTTTAGTCAAGTTAAATCAATTCTTAACTCTGATAAATGGATTGAAACCATAAAAGATGAGTTGCAGTCTATGATAGCTAATGAATTTTGTCTTGTTAAATCGATTCGCTGTAAATAGATTTTCAAAAACTAAACGAAATTCAAATGATAACATTGAAAGATAGAAAACATGTTGTTAAGGGATTCACTCAAAACGAAGACATAAATTTTAAAGCCTTTTTCATCAATTTCGACAAAAAAACTCATTTAAAATTATAACGAGTTCGAATATTCGAAACACATCGTATATAAACTTGAAAATTCCATTTAAGGTTTAGCACAATCACCCTATTGATGGTATTAGAATTTTGATTAAGTGATAACATCATTCGGTTTTAAAGAAAACACTTTTGATTAATGAATATATAACTGTTTGAGGGATTAAAATTTGCTTGGACACACGGATACTGTCAAGTGAAAATTGAAATCGACAATGCCTTATTGATTGTCGTCATGTAAAACGGGTTAGTTGCGAATAGCAAGTATAGTGAAGTTCGTCAAGTTTATGAGTGGCGTTTTAGAGGTTGGGATGTGACATTCTGCCAGATCTTGAGGATAGCAACAGGGTGATTGATTGTATTCTAATTTCAATTTTATTATTTGTTCATGGTACGAGATTCACCTTAAGACCTACTTTCATTATGGATAAAAGAGCTATTTCTTGTAAAAGTGCCAAACAAACACTTATAACTTCTTACAGCATGGAAGTGGAATTTATAGCTAGCTATTAGGCATCAAATTAGGGAATACTGTTGCGGAATTTTATCATCGAGATACATATTATGAAGTTGGCTTTGATATTGTGATCATTGATGGGTTTAATTACGAATACATATTATCAAATTGATTTAGATATCATATTATTAGAATTGAAGAATCTGATTATTTCAAGATATTTCATATGTAATAGTAAAAATTTTTTCACATTAAAGATCTAGTTATATACAATTTTTAAAAAACATGTGTCTAAGTATGTTATCGATTATGGAGCTTCGATATTTGATCTAATAAATGTTAAAATATACGAGGGAATAAAAATATCATTTAATTTGATATGATTTTATAAGAACACAAGTTCAAGAAACTATTTCTTCAAAATTCTCTAAAGAAGTTGAATAACTTGAAGAAATTTTAGAGAATATCATATCAGTTCTGTAAAAATGTCACATTTCGATCCGATTCAATTGTGAAAAAGAAGTTAAAAGTTGTTTCTAAAGAAAATCTTCTTTTGATCCAAATCAACTGAAGAAAAGAGATCTAAACCCATGAACAAGTCACCACAACAATTAAAGCGATTCACATCTATCTAAGATCAAATTAAACCACCCTTGAGTTGAAACCAAATGAGAAATTTTTAGAAATTGTAACTTCTTAAAAATAATCAATAAATTTGATTCCAAAGTCAACTTTTGACTTAAAATTTGTGTTTCCACAAGGAAAAGTTAAAATATCTCTTTCACTGTGTATTGATTTATTATAGATCATGGGTTTATTGTTTGTTAAATTCATATGGTTAACACTCCATGAATGGAGTTTATCCATCACGTTTTTTACTTAAACATTTTTCAGCAAAATTCCACTTTTCAGTATTATTAACAGGGGTGACGAGAACTTCCGTATGTTGACCTGATGTTTAGAGTGTTGATTGTTTCAAGTATAATTTAAATTCGAATCGCGCTAATGATGTTGTTGTTAAGATTTTATCCATTTTCTTGTAATTCAAAATAATAATAATAATAATAAGGGTGGCTACGCTTTCATATCTTACAGATGTGGGGGGACCTTTATTACTTGGATTAATATGGTATGACGGTAGGAGGTTTGGAGAAGCAAAATTTGGAAGTCGTACAGTTTAGATTCAAATATTGAGTGGTCTAGGTTCATGTAAGTTGGCGATAACACTCAAAACATGTTGCTAAGGAATACTAGTGGTCATCTTTTATGAAACCAATTTCTGTAAACTGCAGAATGTTGCGTCTTCACTGTAAGTTGTGGTTTGAGTTTAGAGGGATGGCATTAACTGATATGTTGGGTTGATTTATCTGCCGGACAGGGAGTGTCTCTTCCTCCCAAGGCGCCTTGCTGCACTGCATATAATAATTTGGTACAGTTCTTGAAGATGACAAGAGTACTTCACAATAACTAGGAAAAGGAAAAAGGTGCTCGAAATTTTAAAAAAAAGATACATTTAAGTGTGCAAAAGTGTTAATAATAGGGATCAGATCAGACATCTGAACCACATTAATAAGGTTGTTGAATGCATTTATGTAATGGAAGAGGGTTTAGACTTGGTAATTTGAAAGACTAGCGTCAGACAGACTAAACACTGTTTGAGTGCTGATGTCGTAATGTTGATGCCTTACGAAAGGTTCAATAAATATACGAGGGTAAGATAGGGTCGCCCTTGTTGAAAAGACTCTTGAGATGAGATGGAGAGGGGAAGAGTGGGATGGGTGACGGTGGCGCAAGGGAAGCAGAAATGTTCTGTAATTTTTAGGCAAGCAAGGGACGAAACAAGCCACTGATGGACTATCATTTTTGCTATTTATTGCCATTTATTGCCTTTTGGCAGCGTCTTCCATGCGGCCATTATAAGGAATTCCCAAAAATTTCACGAGAACTGCCACTGTAGCTTTAAATGTTATGGTGCTAACTTTTCTTTCATACACGTTACAACTAGGCTGAATATTATTTAATTGAATTTAAGAAAAAATTTGGTAAATTTTATTCCGAAGTCAAATTTAATTTAAAATTTTATTGACTAATTCATTCAAGTTAAAATAAATATTTAATTATATTTAAATTTAATGTAGCAAGTTTTATAAAATTTTATATGATGTGGTAGTTTACTTAAAAATCACAAATCATTTATAACATGGTACTGTTAATTTTAAGAGAAAAATTGTTTAATAAAAGGTAAAAAACCACATGATTTGAGAGTTAAATGTTTAAATATAATTCAAGTTGAGTATTCAATCAAAATTAAGTTGAATTGAGTGTTAAATTAATCGAGTTGATGAGTTTTATTTTATCAATTAAAATTAATTTGAAATTTTATTAAATTGAGTTGAATAAGTCTATTATAATTAAAATAAATATTCAATTATATTTAACCATGGTAAAATAAGTTTTATAATTTTTTTTTGGTGAATTACAATAACAGGATAAAGCTCGAACAATAAAGACGACTACCACGACTCGAACTCAGACCACACTTGGGACGGTGAATACTTTTGACTATCAAACCATCACATGAGGTTCAAGTTTTATAAAATTTTACGAGACTTGAGAGTCGAATTAATAATAACAAATCATTAATAACACAAGACATATTATTTTTTTGGTGAAACACAAAACACAATTCTAAACAGAAAACCATTTAATAAAAGATTAAAAATCATGGGACTTATCGTGCTTAGAAAGACTCAACGTATCATAAGATTTAACAAGCAGATCAATTACATACCGAGAGAGTAGAACTTGGTGACGAATCGCCTTGCTAAACCTAGTTTGAATTGGAAATCAAGCTTAAAGGTTTTAAATGAAGCTCCAAAGGAAATTTAGAATTTTTACAAAAAGATAAAGTCAATGCTACTTTTATGGATTTGATGTAATATATATTTTCTTTTTACAAAAAAAAAATCATGGGACTTGAGAATCCACTTAAAGGATTTTAATTTAATCAATATCACATTTATTTTAGCTATCATAATAAGTATATTGCTCTTCCCTATCAACAAGTGACTTAAAATGAAGGTATAATAATTTTTTTAATCCTCTAATTTATAAAAAAAAAAATCACTTTAGTAATTTATTTAATTTTTCATCTTTCTTAACCTATAAATTTATATTTGTTGTCAAATCATCCCAAAATGAATGAAAAGATTAATGTTTTTTAATTTTGTTGATGTGGCATACAAGTGGATTGACATGTGAATAATATGTCAATATTTAATTAATTTTAAAAATATTAAAAATATTTTTAAAATTTTTTAATACTTTTAATGATTTTAAATTTTTTTAAAAAAATTTAAAAATTTAAAAATTAATTAAATGTTAACATATTATCCACATGTATGTCACATAGTCAAAATAAAAAAAATCGATTTTCCCTCTCATTTTATAATGATTTGACAAAAAAACACAAATTTAAATATTTTTTTAAGAGTAATTATATAAAAAAAATCCAAATTGGGGGTAAGATAGATGAAGCTTATGGTCAAATGGGTGGGAGTGAAGATAAGCACAACACAGATTGATCCCGTCCCATTGTCATTGTTAGCTACGAATGATAGAATGGGAAGGCCTTTGGATTGAGCCCCAAAAAGGAATAGGACCACCACTACCACCCCCTCCTCCACCTGAGCTAATATTAAAAATAACAGCTTTCCCATGGCGCGGTGGTCCCTGAGCGTTGAGAAAGACTTGAGTGGTGCATGGGAATCAACAAACAGGCCTCAATCTCAGTCCCAAGTGGGATTTTATTATCAGTTTAAAGGAGGCTCCCGACACAGTTCAAACTTGTATTAATGGCCTACCTTTGTCGGAAATCCTGCACACTCTGCTACTCCACCACACCTTCCATCACATGCCGCACATCCTGCCATGGCTTTGGGGTCCCCTCCCCTCCCTTTCCTATAAACGATATATAATATTAATGTTGCTTCCTTCATTAATCCCCACTCCCATTTTGTTTTGCCTTTTTCTTCCCATCCTTAACAACACAAAATGACTATATGATGGATTAGATGCGAGGATTGGTCCTTTCCGATTCACCCATTTTGTTGCCACCTAAACTGATATACTTACATTTCTATTCTTTGTGTTCGAATTTTGAATGAAATCTATCTCCTTCTACTGCTCTATGTATCACATCTTAGAAATTTAATGAAATGGAAGAATGAGGTTAAAAAAGCACAACCCCAAGCATTTAATATCCTTAATTCAAATCTTTTTTTTATCTTTTTAAACTTGAAATTTCAATGCAACAATCATCTAAAAAAAATTCCTCCAACAGAATTCAAGATGGAAAGGGACATAATGTCTTGGTTTAAAAAAATAAAACCTAAATCCTCTCAAATAAAATATCTGAAATTATTTAAATCATGAGTATTTCAAATTAAATAATTGAATCAAATTCCGAATTGAATTATTATATATTTTATTATAATTATACAACACTCTCATGTATTTTTTAAACATTTGTTCCGTTACTTGCTTTGAAAGATGTCGATAAATTTAAAAACCTTAATTCGTAGCATCTTAGTCAATATTTAGTAATTTTGGTTTTGAGGGTATGGATGCTTCCACAGGGTGGAAAATGGATTGTGATCCTTTTTCTTTTTTTGGTAAATGGTTTATGATTTTGATTGTAAGTCAATATTTCAATTTTAAGATAGACGAAAGGCAACTACTACAATCAGTGGGGGCATGGTCACATCATTATGATTTATTTTTTTGTACAGATCATCATATTTATCTGCGTGGAGAATTTTTATCTCAGGAAAAAAGAAATGCATCAAATAAATCTTTAAATATGGGTTATGGCACAATTAACTTTTTTTTTATTATTATTTTGCTGATTAAAAATGTGGGGAATTATGATACATAGAACTTAAATAAAATATAATCCCTTTTAAATAAAATAAAAAAGAAATCAAGTAATGGTAGAGGAAGAGGAAAAAGAAAATATTATATTTAAATGTACCATCTCAACAAGTATAATAAATTATATATAAAAAAAAAGTGTATATATATTTTCTGATGAGAGCAATAAATTGTAATGACAGAAATAGAGATGAGTTAATAATGGAATTCCAGTTTTAAAATGAAAAAGAGTGGGGAAGGTAGTACTATCTATTGTTGCTAGAAGGGGTGAGGGAGGACGATGCTACAGATAGATGCGAGTGGGCCGCTGCTTAGCACATTTCCGGGAAAGTAAAGATCAAAGGATAAAAAGTGTGTTGGTATCTGGCTGACATTGCTGATGGAAGAATCACATTGTACATCGAGCTTCCCTGTGGGAGATTGTTGATCTCCGCAATGCGCGTATTCGGATGGTCGTATATCCTCCTCATCACTTTCCAATATTATAATAATATATGCTAGTTTAGTTTAGTAGAAGTACCACAACAGCCTTCTAACCAATTCCATCTGGAAACTCTTGTTTCATGCGAACCCGAATATGTGTCTCATTTATGTCCCATGCTTCACTTTTCATGCTTTCCTCCACTAACCTTAATTCTCAGCTTTTCGTCCTTGTTTTCATTACTAGGAACCCCCTCGTCCTTTTTCTTACTGGGGTTCCGGAGATGGGAAGGGATTGGTATTGGAGTACTGGGGAGCCAGTGGCTAAGCCTTCCTCCACTTCCAACAGAACTACATCAGAGAGACACTCTGCTCAAACTACTCTCTCTGGTTGCATCACTGCCGTCTTTCACTTGTTTGGTTCCCATCGTTTCCGTTGCCATTTAAAACACCACACTAGTCGTAGCAAGCTTCCCTCTCTTCTCTCTCGAGACTCCACCATTAAAGGTTCTTTCTTTCACTCACTCTCTTCGGTTTTTTTTTTCCTTTTTCTAGTTTCGAAATTCTAGGGGGAGTAACGTGTCCCGATGCAATGCAGGTGCCGACACAGAGGACGAAGCCTCAACTTTTACATCAGCTTCATTCGCATCGACCACTAAAGAAGAAGAATTTTTAAATATCCCTGTAACTTTTCTCCTTGGCTTCCTGCCTTTATTTATTATCATTTTCAAAAGTATCACATTTTCTTGTTGGAAAGTGAGTGATGAATGCCTTTTTTTTCAATGAAAATGCAGACCGGAATTCAAATCAAAACAAGTTTAGACATGAGGTCAAAAGCTGGAGCCCCAAATAATGAGACCCCAGGGACCAGGACTCCTACTTTGGTTGCTCGACTGATGGGTCTTGATCTTCTTCCTGAAAGCCACTCGCCATCGTTTCAAGCTAAGTCACGTTTAATCCACCACATTCAACCCTCAAAGTCTGGTCACAGAAGTTCATTGCATGGTGATATGAGGGGCGGCACTCGCTCATTGCCGGAAACTCCAAGACCATCGTCTGCAAGGAGGTCAGATGTGGATCATCATCATCGCCTTTCTCTTCAAATCAACAAAGAAAACATGAGCGCTTGTGAAGAGTTGGTGATGTCTCGTCTCTCATCACTGAAAATGAAAAAGCTCAAAAATGAATATGAAATAGTGGAGCAGGTTAAAGGGAGGCTTAAAAGGAAAGTTGGTATGAATATAACCAACGCAGTTCGCAACAGACAGCGAGACAGAGAAGAGCTTGTTAGCAAATTTAAGTTAAAGAGAATTGCCAGAGCTTTAACCAAAGTTGCTGATGATTCAAGCATTGTCAACCACTCGAAACATTCCAGTTCAATAGAGCTTAGATTCTTGGAATCCAAAGGCAAACCAGACAAAAATTCATCCACTAATTATCGTAATCTTCAACCACCAAAATTATCATTTTCATCTTCTCCTGATATTGATATTCAGCTTCAGTCCATCAGAGTGTTACCAAAGCCCAAGTTGCAGGCTGTTCAAGAGGAACAAGACGAGCAACACAAGCTGCAGCAGCAGCAGCAGCCAAGAGCCGCTAGCAAATGCAAGAAAGGGCCCAATCAAAAGTTCATTTCACGACTGAAAAAACCTCAACAAGCATCGGAAATCATCCGAAACAAGAAAGAAGAGCCTTTCGTTCGTCCTTCCAGACTTGACATTCCCGACCAGAAGTGCAGGAAAACCCATCTCCACAACACCACGGTCCCCACCCTTCTTCCGGCTCCGGCCGCAAAAATCCCACAAAAAAAGGTACCGTACTAGCAAAAATGATGTCAACATGGATATTTTCCTATTAATCTTGCAAAGGAAATGTGACTTTTTTTTTATCAGCTTACAGTTTGGATGCGTTTCAGGTCTTAGATGCTCAAAGACCGAAATATAGCCCACAGTTCTCTAGTTCCACCCAAACGTACATCAAACAAGAACCGAGGCAGGCACAGGTTTCCACCATCTCCACCGCTGGCAATGAAGCTGAATATGAGTACATCGCAAGAATACTAAGACGTAGTGGCATAGACAAAGATACCCCAGTGTCCTTCTCGTCCTGGTTCTCTCCTTCCCATCCTCTTGACCCGTCAATTTTTAACTATCTCGAACGTTTCACTACTTGTTCTGCTAATGATAATGGTAAATTGAGTCAGCGGTGCAATAGAAAGCTACTGTTTCATCTGGTGGACCAACTCTTGAGTGGAATTTTGAAGCCTTATTTTAATATGAAGCCTTGGGTCATTAGGGTCGGCCCTGGTTTTAGTTACATGGATGGGTCTGAACTAATAGACACCTTGTGCTCGAAAATCAGAAGCTTTCCTCGATTTGATTGTCGAGTTCTTGAAGACATCGATGCCTTAATTGATATAGATTTGCCAGACATTAAACTCCAGAGTGTAATGGCGTACGAGGAAGAAGTGGAATCGATTGTGGCGGAGTTAGAGAAGGGAATCTTAGAGGCGCTGCTACATGAAATGGCTGTTGAGCTTGGTGTACGGCTTTGAACTTCCCATGGCGGTTTCCACCGTTTAGTTTGTGAGAGAGAGAGAGAAAGGGGAATGGGCGCGATTCATGTTATGACTTATGAGATGCTAAGGTCCGTACGGAAATGAAAAGATTGTAAAATTCTTTTATTGAGCAGTAGAATTACCTACACTAAACTGTAATTCAGTAATTATGATCAATGTATTTTAGATTTTAGTATGTATAACAAAGTGTTCACAATATTGTAAACAAATTTTGCATTGACTCGATGACTTAAAAAGATTTTATACCAATTAATTCATTTATTTATCAGCAATTTATATATATATTAGTAATAACATCTTTGATTCTATTATTTAACAAAATTTTTATCCACCCAAGATTCAGTTTTGAAATATTAATTTAGAGTAATTGCTAATTATTTCAAAGGTTTTTACACTTAATCTTGAGTAAATAAAATTTGTTTCAAATATCATTAACTTTTTATTTGGAGAACAAAAGTAGTTTAAAATTAATTTGGTGCTGAACAAGTTTTAACTTTTTACACACTACCATAATAATATATACAAGTTATATTATAACGGGTTCAAATAGTAATATAAATGTGTGATTAAAATTTTGTATCAACTCAACACCGAGTTTTGGGAGCTTTGGAGGGGCTTCAAATTGCTTGGAGTCTAGGCTTTCAACGGATTATGTTTGAGATGGATAGTATGATGCTAATCCAGTTGATTCAAGATGAGTCAGTTGAGTTCTTTCATTCAATCATGTTATGAGCTATTAAAGAAATTGTTCGACATTCTTGAATGATTAGGATGACACATGTATTCAGAAAAGGTAATCAAGTAGTCGATGGACTGACAGTAATAATATTCTCAAGACCTCTGGACATGTATAACTACATGCAACTCCGGATGAAATTTTTCAAGAGCTAAATAATGAATACTCTAAAATGACTTGACTTCACCTAGTTTAGTTACGATTTTATCCTTATTCATGTACCAAAAAAAATTATATCAATTCACTAATTCAAATTTCAAGTTTTGGATATTGATTAGAGTTTGATATCTTGACAATACAGACTTGAATCTTATCCTTTTTCTCAAATGTTGTATCAATAAAAAGATTGAATCAAAATTTAAAAATTGAAGTGAATGTTATGTAAAGCTGGATTGTAAGGAAAGGAGAATAGGCGGCAATAATGAGTTGAGTAGGATTTTATTTGAGATTGAATTATGGAAATTGTTGGGTTGATCAGATTGGGCCAAGTAGATCTCGGATTATAACTTGGTCCATCATCGTAATGGGCTTTTAACCAATATACAATACAAATCATCGTCTTCTTCCTGAATTGAATTGAATGAAGAAGGGGAGGGGCAGCGACAAAGAATTGCAAAATGGGGGAGAGAAGAGCAGCCAATAACAAGAAAGCACCGCCAAAGGCGAAATGGCCTGTTCTTCAACCCAAATTGAACCTTCAGATTACACGCCTTAAAGACAACGATCTCTTCACCGTACGTTTCTCTTCAATTTGTGCTTTTTTCTTAAAAAATATTTCCACTTTAATCTTAAATTTCACTCTTCTTTAATGAAATCATGAGATTATGCTTTTGTATATACTTTAAATGTAATTTATTTAATATGTTTTAGTTTTTATCAAAAGAAAATTTACTCATTGCAATTCTGACCCCTTCATTTTTGTTCAAATCATAGTGGAATCATCTGTTAGAAGGTTCATATTTTCAAGCTTTTTGAATTCAAATCTGGGTTGTTATAAGGGTTGAAGTTAGTTTGAAAAGTGAATAGAATGAACCTTGGTTTAGATGTTTCAGCAGCTTGTTCATTGTTCTAATGAATAACAAAAGCATTTTTTGTTTTCTAAATTCTAAAATTGAGATTGGATGTGGATCGAGTTTAAGATGGATTTGGTTCTTAGCCGTGTTTGTAATTGAATCTTTATTTTGGAATTCCTTTGTGCGGACTTTGCTTTAAATTGGATAGGATTTCACTTTGGCATATTCAGTTACAAGGCTCAAGACTTCAACTTTTTCAGTATAAAATGTAGAAATCACACTATGGTTTGTGTCTATATCAGCAATAAGGTTTCACTCTCAAATTCTGGCGTGTATAAGTTTTGGTTTGAAATTGCATCTGTGGTGGAATATGATCTGAAATCCTTGGATCTTAATGATGATTCTATTGTTTTCGACATATGCAGGTGCAGAATTTCTTCACGCCTGCTGAATCGAAGGCATTTATTAAAGCTGCAGAGTCTGCTGGTTTTGAACACCAAGGAAGTCTTGGTCCAGCAAAAGGCGAAGCCTACCGAGACAATGATCGAATAGCTGTTAATGATCCTGCTCTTGCAGATATGGTATGGCAGTCTGGACTTAGCAAACTACTCTCTGATATTAAAATTAGGGGGAGAGTCGCTGTTGGCTTGAATCCGAATATTAGGTTTTACAGGTATGTTTGATTTCTTCCCATAAACTCATACTTACTTTCAATTTGAATGACTTGCATAATTTTTTGCCAATTGATACTAGATTATCTTGCTCTGAAATGCTTCTCGAAAATTAAAGAACATTTTGCCATGCCTATTGCCTAGCTGACTTAGAAACCACATATGCAACTTTATGAATTAAGTAATACCTGAGTAGGGTTACAAAATGTTATGATGTATGCTGACGGTTTTTCAATCATTTAACTGTTTAATGTGCTTCTCTAGTCAATTCTGATGCTCGGTTTTAGTATTGACCATGCAATCAGTATTATACTTCTAGATACAAGGTTGGTCAGCACTTTGGACGGCATATTGATGAAAGTGTTGATCTTGGAGAGGGAAAGCACACTGTTTATACTTTGTTAGTATATTTAAGTGGTGCTGCCAAAAACCAAAGTGATTCAAACAACACGAAGGATTCTGCATCAGAGCCTATAGTTGGAGGGGAGACTGTCTTCTATGGTTCAAGGAATCGTGTTGTAGCAGAGGCAAGTTCTCTTTATGTCTTTTTTATATTATTTTAGTTGCTCACCTCCCCAAACAACAATTTCCTCTTTCACTTTGTTTTAACTTTTTCAAATTCATATTCAGTTATATGTATGTATGCTTACTTTGGATATCCTTTATTGATGTAATAGTAACTATGCAGGTAGCACCTGCCGAGGGAATGGCTCTCCTACACATTCATGGTGACAAATGTATGCTACATGAAGCTCGAAACGTCTCCAAGGGTATCAAGTATGTTTTCCGATCAGATGTGGTTTTTGCTTGAGGAGGGGCCATAGTTTTTGACTTGAGAGGACTTGGTAAGTTTTTCAATACAAAAGAACCGATACATGTAAGATGTAGTATATGGATGTATTATTCTAGACTCCTTTAGTAATTGCAGCTATACTATAATCCTTTTCAAGTTGCATTTTTTTTCCTTGGTTTATCCCTGTCCCATAATATACACTTCCTGGAATAGTTACTGATTGTTCTTTCGGAATCATATTTAATTTTTACGTGCATCTTGTTCTAATTGTAATGCATCCTGGTCAGGTTGAATGGCAGATATTTTTCAGAGCATACAACTCAACAAGCAAAGTGGACATCATCCATAAATACTTCATCTTATATTAGTAACTTACTGTCACCATTAGAGGTATGCAGTTGCTTTATCTACTAAGAATCTAAACATTCAACTTCACTTTTGAGAGCTTCGTTGACATCAGGTAACTACCATTGTTGCCCCCTTCTTGAAGAAACTAGAAATTGTCTTATTAGTGAGTCCTGTTTGTATGGGGCTTGCATGAAGATGGCAATGCATCTCTTTATCAGACATTTGTTAATGCAGAAACCAAGCCTGAAACATTCATTTAGAGGATACTTGTACTAGTAAGAAAAGAAAACAAATACTGTTATACTTGTATGACCCTTTCGTTCCGCTGTTTTTGTTTTCTATACTATTCATTGAGATGAATATGAGTATTCTAATACTTACTCATCACTTCTTTTTTTTAATAAGTTTGAGCAGAAGCATAAGAATCAAATTCATTTTTATTAAGTAATCAATTCGACTTCTATTTTAAATATAAAACCTGATTGAACTCGAACCAAGTTTTTTTACAGGTTGAACTTTACACAACTTGACTCAAATAGATCTATAATCAGCAAAGAGGTCAGCTTCCTATTGATTTCGAAGTTGGGGTATTTACCAGTAGTGTCTGATCCTCCAGAATTCTGACTCAAGGCTTTTTTTGTGTGTTGTGAAAGATGAATGGTGTTGATTATGACAATATTCCTCCTAATAAGCGTTGTAGTCTGTCTGTCTGTCAGTGTATCTACCCCAATTTTCATTCTAATTTGTTTTCAGTGGGTGTATATGCATGCCCGATTATAATATTGCTTTTATATTAATAAAATATTTTAATACAAAATTAACAAAGTTTTTTTGGAAGAGCACAATGGATACACAATTAACAAAGTTGAGTACAAGAAATACCAAATATGGAAGAATAGGTGATCAATCAAAATTAAGACACGTGTTTAGCATTAAAAGGTGGTCCCAAAGAGCACGGATGCAGACACTGTCAGCATGGCCCCATTCTGGTCTGTCTAAAAAGTTAGGGTTTGAGGGAGGGAATCGAACCCTAATCCAACCCAATCCCATAAAGATCGGCACAAGAGATTTTTTTTCGTTCGGTTGGGTCCATATCCCTAGGTACACGTGTCTCCGCACGTGCCCTACATTGAGCCGCTCGACCTGGTCCACGAGTCTCCCCCACGCGTCCCCAAAAGATGTGATCCCACCTTCCACGTGGGAATCCAAATGTCACGTGACCCCACCGTCAGACGGACCAGAAAGATTTAACGGAAAAAAAAAAAAAACTTTCTTCCCATAAACATTTCCAAGGAGAACAACAATGGAAAAGGAACAGGAAGAAGATGATGATGATGATGATGATGATGGATAAGGAAAATAAATAATAAAATGGCCAAAAAATCTCTTTTGATAAACTTTTTTGTTTGGAACTTTTTTCCCAATTCTTTTACTACAAATATAAAAAAAAAGAAAATTCCAGAGCCTAATAAGTCTCATCGAAATTAAAGAAACTTAACCTAGTGTTTGTGATCAAGGCTTCGAACATGGAGCTTGCTGGTTTGCAGGACGACCCAAGAATTGAAGCTCTCTCTTATCGAGAATCTCCAAAGAAAATTCCCTAAGCATCTGCGTAGTACTATGGTTTGAACTATTATTAACGTTACTAACACTAGTAGCACCTGAACTAGAAGTGGGCAAAACACTTGAGCCCATCGACCCAACGCTGGAATCCTGCACCTCTGGTTGCATAGCAGACACAAAGCTAGATATTGGTCGACCTGTGACGTTAAAAAACGGCGTTGCAGTTGCTGGAATCGCCCACAACTGTGCCTGGTTTGAACCAGGTGCAGCAGGGAGTACGCCAAAAGTACCCATAGGCCATATAGGAACCAACCCTTGTGAATTCAAATTAAAACTGTTACAGGTCATGGGAGCAATGGGTGCCAATCCTGAAGACACCGAACTTTGATGCTCATTAACGTCAAAGAACTCACTGTTGGAGGGTCTTCTCCTACGTTTTTTGGGCAACTCGCCTTCTTGTTTCCCTGAAGAAGTTGGTATCTTGAGAGTTCCATTAACGGAAACAGCAATAGCAGGGACCGTACCCGTGCCTGTAGCTTCAATAATAGCTGGTTCGGCATGCTCTAATAACCACCTAATCGTTTCGCCATCGGACTTGTGACCCAGTTCTCTAGTGAGCTGAAAAACCCTGGCCGCACAAGCGGCGGGCATGCGGATCCTACGGCCACGGCCTTCGACTTTTGAGTGACGGTCTTTTGATGGGCGTTTGGGGGCCAAAGACCTTTGGGTTGGAGCAGCAGGCACGACTTGAACCAGGGTTGGGTTAGCCAATTCTTGCGGCTCCGTATCTGTTAAATCCTCTTCTTTCATAGGTTGGTTGGGGTCCATTACGGTGGCGTCAGAAGCTGAGAAAGTTGGTGTTGTATTGTTGGATTGATGGCGTTCTTCATTGATGATGACGGCGGTGTTGTTGTTGATGCTTTCGTCGATTTCCTCGATCGTTTGATTTCGATTGCACTCCATCTTTTACACAACAAACAAGATATGTTTAACCTATCAAAACAAGCCACAAAAACATATATATATATATATTAACAGGATTTAGATTAAAAAGAGAGGAGAGATTTTATGGAAAAGTTGTGTTAAGAAAAAGGGCCATAATATCTTATAGTTAAGAGAAGTAGTTGACTGAATGGGATTTGAAATTTAGCCTTTGATTCGATGATATTAGAAAAGAGTGGGACATGGAACAGAGATGGTAGTAAAAGGAAAAGGGAAAGTGGGAGGAATAGAGAAGAGAAAGGCACAAACCCTACGGAAGCAGCAGGCAGCCCCACCTTCTTGAGAAACGGAGGGACCCAAAAGGAGGCGTATTTCTGTTCTCTCTTACGAGCCCAGATGGTGACACCTGGTGGGCTTTTTTTTTTTAAATAAGATTCCCTCTCTCTTTTCTATTACGTATAAATCGAATTTTACTTTCTTAAAAGTTAAATTATATAAAAAGAATTGTATTACTCCTCCAAATCTTGGTTTTATGCCTTCCATTGAGTCACGGAAACTGATTTTGATTTCTGTGGGCTGACTTCTTTCTGGGGAGGGAAAGATGATAAGAGAGTATTCACTCGGCCCCTCAGGCCCAACTTAAAATGGATTTGGATAAATATTTTCACACTCATATAACTTCACCTAAGCCCTTTCAATTTTAAAAAATAGATTATATTGTCACAAAAACGAATATATCATATTAAAAATATTAAATGAATATAATTATTTATTATGGTGTAATCATTAAACTTAAATTAGTGTCGAGTTAATTTGTCACACTATCTCAATCAAAAACATTATTTTATATGTATAATTGGTGGAGGTAATAAAATGCATATAAAAAAAATTAAAATAAAGTTTTAGTTTAGAGATAAATTTAATGTTTTATATATTGGCGTGAGTTCAAATCCCACAATAAGCATAAGCATATTTTTTTTTTTGTTTTTCTAAATAAAAAGACTAAAGTGCCATTGAATGATATAACTTATTTTAAATACAAAATGATATTTTTATAATTTTCGAGTTATGCTCAATTGACTTGTGACATCAACTTAGTCAAGTGCTTAAAAAATAGTATAGATATACAACTGATGAAGATATTAAACTGTGGATATTAAAATAAAAATATATAAAACACATTAAAATAAAGCTTTTATTAAATGATAAATTTAAAGTTTTACTAATTTAATTGATTGATTGGTAAAACGTGCATATTAAACTTTATTATGTATGGATTTTAAATAATATCCTTAATGTTCATTCTCTCTTTTCATTATGGTTCATCTTACTACTACTTTTACAATGGAATTTAATTATACACATATCCCTCATTAATTTCAATATTATTGTTATAATGTGTAATCTCATCATTACATAAATTAATCTCATTGATTTTATTGTTCATACAAATGAATGAAAAATTGATGTAAATATTCAAAATTTATTGTATACAAGGAAATGAAAGGAGGAGAGTGAGAAGTGTAAGGGAGATGGTGGGATAATAGATAACATTCGAGTTTAATTAGCTAGCAAAATAATGAACTTTTCAGTAAGCATCGTTTTCTCCATAGACGATATCGCACTCATGTAGGCAAGGCTTTAGGCTTACCCCATATATATACATGTGTGTGTGTGCATGGAATTTGGATAAGAGAGAACTAAGGATCCACCATCCCCAGCAATCTACCAACCGGGGCTTTGATACGCGACGAATTAACTTACCTCTAGAGTTTCCCAGCAGTAGAAGGGATGATCTTGATAACAAGGCCGGGAAAAACGTCGTCAGGATCATGGATGTGAGGGTTGCGCTCCACGATAAAAGGATCGTCGCACTTGTCGCTGATGGTGTGAAGTGTCTCCCCTTCTCCTACCACATAGATTTCATCACAGGGTCGCTTCAGAAGCTGCTTCCCTCTCGCAGCTTCATCTGATGATAGGGAACTTGTCTTGATGCAACCCATCAGTATTAAGGTCAATAAGGCAACGGCACAGTACCAAGAGGCCGCATCAGCTATCTCCATGGATTTCTTCATGGTCTTGCTCCAGGATTTACAAGAAAAAGAGAAGATTTGGGTTTTGAGTCTTTGAAGAAATAAATTTAGTGCATTATATAAAAACTAGTTTTAATTGGTAGAAAGTTGGGTTGTTGGAGAGTAGGAGAGGGGGTATTTTCAATATATATATATATATATATTAAGACATGAATCAGCATCCTAATTTCTACTCACCAAATTGGCGAAAAGGATTTGGTGTTAATTATGAGTGTAATATTTAATTTCTTATGTTAAATAATGTATGGTTTGAACTTAAGCATTCTTTAGTATTATATTGAGATGAGGACTGGAAGCGAAATCTTTGACGTGTTGAAATGGGTAACCCTGGATAGGAAGAAGTAACTTCTTTAGATTACACCACATAATCATGTATTCGTAATTTATGTATCATATTTTTCTGTCAATTTTACAAATATAAATTACATTATGGCACTGGGGTAAAAAGTAGATGTATATTTTATGTAAGAAAAAAAAATCCAAGTCTTAATTGAAATGGTAGAATAAAAAATTAATATTGTAAAAATACAAAACATGAGTTTTAGAAATTTCTCTGCAACTCAACTAATAAACAATACCAATTCAATTAAAGCTTTAAATAATAATATAATCCAATTGATAAGTAAAATCAATTTAATTAAATATTTAAATAATAAAATAAATATAACAGAAAATATTTAATAATCATATGGTTTGAATCTTTGAACTCAAGACGAGTGATTAACCAATAAAAATATCACGATGCAATTGATTTATAAACAATTTCAAACCAATATTATAATGTGAAACTTAGTAGCCATTGATGAAGTTTTAAGTCTCCAAAACCTATCTTCTCGGGGAAGGAGGAAAGAATCCATTTATCTTATTGCAGTTTATTTCAATATTGTTAAATGACCTTATTGTCCACATTATTCATGGATCCAAACCACGAAATTCTTCTTCTCCAAAGTTATTTTTCAGTATATAGTTTCCTCATACGCCAATTATTGTTATCACTGTTACTGTTACTGTTATTATTTGCTTTTTCTTAAAGTTGTGCATAAATATAAGATGAGATTATAAAATAGTAAAGAATTTGATATTAAATCTTTAGTTGATACAATTCTAAATATTTAAAATGTGTTTTCACCGTGTTCTTTAAGGTAATTGGCACATCAATTTTTGATGAGGTTACATCTAGCCTACACTTTACATCGAAATTAAAATTGATTTCTATAATGAAATAATTATGATACAAAGATCCGTTCTAAATCTCTCTCCATCTATAAACACCCTTTACTCCAAAAAGAAGGACATAAGCAATAACTAAGTACCGAAACTTTGCTCTGATATTTCCTCAACTTTTTTTGATCATCAAACTTTGCGACTCTTCGCACCATTCATGATGTCAACCATCCTTACTCGAATGACTTTTCACACCCTATGATATGAACTCTTCCTAGTGTATTATTCAAAATCTTACGTAACTTTAGTGTTATAACAACTTTCTTTAATAATTTCATTTTATTTGTTACTTCAACCAACAGACCAGTTGTAGGAGATTATGTGTAAAAATAATGATTTTCTTCCTCTTTACTATTTATTTCTACAAACCGTTAAAAAGGCTTTTCCCCCTTGGAATGTTAGTAACATACAACTATCATTCCAATCACTGAATTCATGAAAACTAAAAAAAAAAAAAAATTGTAGTTGGATATGTTTTATTTCATTTTAATTTTCTTGGTATTTTATACAATTAATGATTAAGAAAATAAACAATAAATGTTTGATACAATGATAGGACATATTACATTTTTAATAAAAAGATTTAGATTCAAATTTTAAAAACAATATTATTCGAAGGAATAGTAACAAATCCTAAAAAAATTAATCTCTATAAACTTTAAAACAGACATAAAAAAATATTTTAATCTCAAAAAAAATGAAAAAGAAAAGTTTTTTTTGGTACTACATCTATTAAGGAATTATATCCACCATTCCCCCAAAAAATCCATACAACAAAAATGAATTGGGAAATGTATACATTCAGAATATTATTGTTTTGCCTTATAATTATTGCTCCGCTTATATCTGCGTAGACTTGTTGAAGGCAGGGTCTACCTTGAAACTCGAATATATAGGATATTGGATAAGCCTTTGTGGTTTGAATAATTGTTATCATAATAAAATTTTCTTCACATTAAATAATAATATGAAATTTTGAGCTGTTCCAGTAAACCCATCCAACCTTATGTTGAATAAAAAAAATCAGTTCATGATCCAGCCTGACACATAACACTTCAATATCTCAGTGGTTGAAAAAGTTTGGAGATCAAAATGAAATTTTGGAGTTATGCCGGAGATTTAGGCGTGCAAAAAATGGTCGAAAGAGACCATCCAAGCTGACCTGTTGAAGAACTGTTCAGTCTTTGGGAGGTCCAATGACAAGAGCTATCAGCTGAACATAATTGAAGCCACCCAGAGAATACCATCAACTGAACTTTCAGAGGTGGGTAAATGAAGTATCAGCATTCAGCGGCCAAGTTGAGTTAGAAACCCTTACTAAGGTAGTGTTTAACTGGGAAAGGCTAAAATGTTTAACTAATAAAATCTTATAATTTTTTGTTGAAATTATTTAAATATAATAATAATTAATATAGTTGGGTCCGGTTTTACCAATTTAAATTTTCAAAATAATTGATCTTACATTACATGATATTCGATGCCTTAAGTTTCAACATTGAATTAGTTTTTTTAGATTATGTGAGTTGTTTGTGATTATACATATTTTATTATTTTTATTATTTATTGAAAATTTTATGTAATTAATATAAATTCAACGATTTAATTTTTTTTATATAAAATAAATAATTAAAAATTTAAATTTATATCAAATTTGATATGCATGATCTATATGAATAAATATTAAATTTAATAATTGAACCATTAAATATTAATCGTACAAAAAAATACAAAAAACTGTAAAACAATTTTAATTTTACATCTGTATGAATGAATTCTCCCATATTAAAAATAATTAAAACATATATAATATTAATAAAAAATTCAAATTGTAATTAAAGTAATTGTACAATACTAAAAGAATTGTATTTGTGGCTTCCATCATCCCTGCAATAGATTACTATTTGTCAAATTTGGAATTGATAATTTATTGAGACAAAATTTTTGGACTTTGAATTGTGTTAATATTGTAGACATATAGAAGCCCAACCTTAATGATCAATCTATTTAAAAATTAAATCTCTTGGGTAATGGAGAAAATGATCGAGATTGCATTGAAGACTGCTTTAAAGAATATATGTTCAATAGTTTATTTTACATTGAGTTTTATTATTAGCATAATGTTTTTACTAATTTGTAGTTACCATTATTAAAGGGTTGGATTGTTGCTAAAAATCATCAAAGATATGCTTTAAAAGGGTAACCATTTTGATTAAAAGATGTATGGTAAATTACATTAACATACGACAAGATGGAAGTTAAGCTACATTAACTTCACTATATATAAGTTAATCCGTTTTAAATATATATTGATCATAGCTGACACTTGTTAATTATGATGTTTTAACCTTTTGTTTGAAAATTAGACAAAGCGATAGAAGGTCAAAATCAATTGATGAATTAAAACAAGAATACTCAAAATTCAGTTCAATGGGAGGTATCATGCCTGTTCTTCTTGGACTGAACTGATGATAGATCCATTGCAATAATTGACTCACAACGATCATCACTCATTCAAGCGGGGAGGCTTAAATTCCACTGTTACTTATCTTCAAACCTTTCAGCCACATTGTTATTATTGTGTAGGCAGATAATTTCATTCAATATTTTTAACTTTTTCAGCTTAAACGCAAAAAACCAACCTATCTCAATGTTATTTTACAACAGTTTTAAAGAGAGTTATCTAGTTTATTGGGAGTTAGTATTTTATTTTTTTAGAGCGAATTCAATGATTAATCTTTCGTATTTTGTAAGTCCATTAAAGGGTATATATTGACCACGAATTTTAAAGTTGCTCTATCTTCAAAACAATTTTGTTTGGAGAAACAGCTATAAATGATGAATATGGGCTCTAAAATAGATATAATAAATTAAAAAAAAAACATAATTGTTGTGAAATTAAACCAATCTACAAAATCGAACTCAATTTTTAATTATTTCATATTTGGATCTCTTTTTGGATTTATTAAGCAAGCAACTAATTATTTTGTATCATCAAGTTGGAAGTTTAAACTCAATTCTTAACGTCTTTTATCGCTAGCCAATAGTTCATTAGCATTATTCTCTTTTATATCTTTCTAAAGAGATCGATGAGAGATGAAATCTACAAACTCATATCAATTAAAGATTTAATATCAATTTTTATATGATTCTGTTTATGATTCAATCTACAATAATATTATTCATTTACATCTTAAAATGAATGAAGTGATGAATAATATAATTCCCTTGTAGGACACCCATGAATATTTAGTTTCAGTGCCTAATAATATGAAAAGCAAAAAGAGCTTGATTTCAATATAATTACTAAATGATAGAAGGTGAGTTGACCACTTAGCAAATCTAGTGTATAATTAGCCTCGTGACCTATATCAATACTCCAAAGTTGCCTAAACTTGGCTTTACACGAAAGTGGCTACCAGAGAAAGTGTAGGCAGCTATTTCATATTCAAAAGCTACAAGCTAAATATTAATTTTCCGACCTCAAATAGATGGGGATGCTGCTATGAAAATGAGAGAATTGATGGAGGGCAACAATGTGTATACGCCAACTATTTGAAGTTCTATTGAAGGAAATAGGTAACAACTATCGTGGTGCATTTTTTCTTTAACTTCAAAGGAGGTGTTACTTGAAAGTACATTTATCTAATAGTCGAGTCTTCTATTTGATATGATAAATCTAACTCAAATTGGATACAATTTAAAACAAATTCGTAATTATTACAATCATGTCCAATCTATTTGAAATTACTATTTGAATAATAATTTTTTACTTGAAGATATTAGTTTTGAGGAATTCATTTAATGGGGCATAGGTTGTTATAGTAAATAATCAAAACATTTAAGTCATATAAAATTTTGGATACACAATAATTATGATTCACACCGTAGATAATGCAAAATGCCATTAATGATAGAGGTTTAAGATGACTAAGAATGATTGTAGAGTGCTTATATTGTGAGATGATAAGTTCTTTTCTCTTATGGATCTTCCCATTGCTTTGGTGCAAGGAGGAGGTATTTATAGAGGGAGATTAGCTGGTCATCAACCCCAGCCATCAAGCATCTTATTGTAGAGTGGCTAGTTGCCGACTAAGGGCATTGTTGGAGTCAATGTGAGGTGGCTAGATGGAGTATCATCAAGCTTGAGAGGTGACGAATTGATGGGTGTTGTCAAGAATTTTTCTCAATACAATAAAAATCTCTGCCAAAGTAGTTTGCAAAAAAGAACTAAAATTCTCCTAATAAAGTCTTAGATAAATAAGATAGTTTCAAGATATTCTTCAAATCCTTCAATCCAATCTCTACGAAATAGAAAACTTTTTTTGTATGATCAAGTTCAATCCAATTCTCAACGATTTATTTTTCCATCAGAACGATCTTCATAAATGGGCCAATACACTTAGATGAGATCAACTTAGTCATAACCCTATTGTTTTGGTTCAAAACATTACCAACAACAAATAAGGTAAATTATTGTTTTTGAGTAGTTATAAGCATAATTGTAACTGTTATTATAATTAAATTATTCGATTTAGTCTCTCGACATGATTTTTTATTTATTTAATCTAACCCCTATACTTAGTGTTGATCTATTCAATTTAGTTATTAATTATTTTATATGATTTTTCTATTGATTATAAATACTCTCTCATGTATTTAAATTAGAATTGAAAATTTTATTGGTGGTGGGCCTCTCCTTGCCCCCAATGGTCTCATGGGTATCTCCTATGGTTGTTTGCTCTGTATAATATTATGGAGTTATATATAATTTGAATATTTTAAAGGATATTTTTTGGTTTGTTTTACTTTTCTTATATTATAAGATAATAGTCAAATCTCAATTTTGATTTTTATATTATGCAAAAATTAGGATTAAATCCAAATAATTCATTTTGACATAATTTGATCTTTATATTTTTATAATTTTATTAATTAGTCTAAAATTTAATATTGTTAATTATTTCAATTACAATGTTGTAGTCATTTTTTTAAGAACACTATTCCACCAGAAAAATTATTCTATCATGACGAGTTCGAATGCGCATTTAAAAAAAAAAATTCACATAAGCAATTTCAACATACTTTTTTATTATATCATTTTTTTTTTTGCTCAATCGTTTACAATTACAGAAAAGGCTATGGAGAATCCAAGCCTTTCCATTCGCAAAAACTTGCAGCAAACAATAAACTCTACCACAGCTAATAAGCTAACTCTGCAAAAAAAATATTATTACATCATTACTAAGTAATTTTTATTTAATTTTAAAATTTCACACCATTGGATTTAACTAACCTAAATTCTTAATTTTGAAAAGTAGAAAAACTAAATTCCTAAAAGAATTAATGAGACTAAATTTTAAATGTATGAAGTGTATAAGGACTTAAATTATATTTTAAACTTCAAATATTTACTTCATAATTTGATACAAACAAATAATCAACTCATTTGAAAATGTCACACCAATGGAATTTTAACATTGACAACAAACAATTGGACCTAAATATTTAAATCCAGAAGTAAGGAATCTAAATCTTTAAAAATAAAAATAAAATTAGAGTATATTTTAACCTTCAAATATTTACTCTATAATTTAGCACAAACAAATAATCAAACTGTTGAATTATGACTCCTATTTTAAGTCAAATTTGAGAAATAATCTTTTAGTTAAACTTTATTTATTTGTTTCAATTAAATCCTGTTTATTTGTTTGAGTCAAATTTTTATTAGTCTAGATTATTTTTTTATTATTTGACCTAAAAATTTAGCCTATAAATAAGCTCTTTTACATTCTTAGAAAAAACACTTGTAAGATACACTCATTAAAGTTTAGAACTCTTAATACTTTTGGAGAATTTAGTGTTTACGTTTTGAGGGTTTTTTGTTTTCGGGTTTTCAGGGTTTAATTTATATCTCCATCTTTTGTACTTTTCATTCTTTCGCCATTATAGTAAAATTATTTTTGCCCGTGGTTTTTTATCCTCTTCGGAAGAGTTTTTCCACGTTAAATTTGTGTGTTCAATTTCTCATTTTCTTCCGTTATTTTTACTTCTCCGTTGCTTAATAGGGTTGATCCTAAACAAGTGGTATCAGAGCTAGTTCGATTTTCGTAAATCAACCCGTTCAGAAATGACAACAACAAGGTTTGATATTGAGAAATTTGATGGTGTCACAAATTTCAATCTATGGCAAGTTCGTATGATAGTAATTCTAGTTTAAATCGACTTAAAAAAGGTTGTTACCGAGAAAAGCACGATAATCTAAATCAATCAGAATGGGAAGAGCTTGATGAAAAGGCCCTATCTGCAATCCAATTGTGCCTCGCGAATAGGGTATTGCAAGAGGTATTGTTGAAGAAGACCTCATCTGCCTTGTAGAAAAGGCTAGAAACTATTTATCTGATTAAGTCTCTGACTAATCGTTTAGTATTGAAACAACGTTTTCTTATGTTTCGCATGAACAAAAGTGAGCTTCTTAGAAATTACATCAGTCAATTTATTACTCTTTTGAATGATTTAAATAATGTTGAGGTTCAAATTGACGATGAGGATCAGGCTATGTTATTGTTGTGCTTTTTACCCCCTTCATACAAGTCTTTTAAGAAGACCTTGATTTATGGTAGAGACAAACTCTCGTTCGAGGATGTGAAGGGTCATTTGTTGAGCAAAGACAAACTCGATAATGAGTTTGGCTCAGATAGCAAGGTAGATAAGCAAGCTTCCGTTTTGGTAGCATCAAAGAAGCAAGACAAAAGGTGTCGTTATTATAAGAAATTAGGTCACGTCAAAGCAGATTGTTACAAACTGCGAAATAAAAGGGCTGCTGAGAGTAACGAGGAAAATTTAGTTGGTGCTAATTTGGCCGATAAAAGTGGTGATAATTTCTTATTAGTGTCAACGAGCGAAAGCTCCGAGCTTACGTCTAAGTGGATCCTAGATTCAGGATGTTCTTTTCACATGTGTCCCAACAGAGAATGGTTCTCCGTATACAGTTCGGTTGAAGGTGGAGTTGTGCACATGGGAAATGATTCATCTAGTAAGATAATCGGTATTGGTATTGTTAAAATTAGGATGCACGATGGTACGATTAGGACACTATCAGATGTCAGGTATGTACCTGATTTACGAAAGAATCCCATCTCCTTAAGTATTTTAGACTCAAAAGGTTGCAGAATCAACATCAAGTCGAGTGACATTAAGGTGTCTCGTGGGGCTCTCGTTTTGTTAAAAGGCAAAAAGATCGACAGTTTTTATATTATGGAAGGTTTTATAGTGACCGGTGAAATCGAACGTCCCTCGTCCGTTACGGAGTTAAAGTCAACTCGTTTGGAGCGGAGACAACTTGGTCATAGGAGGGAAAAAGGTATGACCATTTCGTTGAAGAGAAGTTCTCTTTTGGATGCAGGTTTTGAAAAGTTAGGGCACTGTGTTCGTGAAAATCAGACCCGGGTTAGTTTTGATTTGACAGTGCACAAGTCGAAGGCTAGAAGTCTTCCAATTTCTAAGCACATATTCAACTCAATTAATTCCCTGCATAGTTCAAGATAGGCCCGTGACGGGCTTTGGCAAAGATGGCATTGTGGAAATACTAGTCAAGGTAGAGATTTGTTGAATTATGACTCCTATTTCAAGTCAAATTTGAGAAATAATTTTTCAGTTAAACTTTGTTTAATTGTTTCAATTAAACTCTGTTTATTTATTTGAGTCAAACTCTTATTAGTCTAGATTATTTTATTATTATTTGACCTAAAAATTTTGCCTACTCTTTTACATCCTTAGAAAAAACACTTGTAAGATACACCCATTAGAGTTGAGTTTAGAACTCTTAACACTTTTGGAGAATTTAGTATTTACGTTTTGAGGGTTTTTTGTTTTCAGGTTTTTAGGGTTTAGTTTATATCTCCATCTTTTGTACTCTTCATTCTTTTGCCATTATAGTAAAACTATCTTTACCCGTGGTTTTTTATCCTCTTCAGATGAGGTTTTTCACGTTAAATTTGTGTATTCAATTTCTCAATTTTTTCCGTTATTTTTACTTCTTCATTGCTTAATCGGGTTGATCCTCAACACAAACTAACATATTAATTACGATTAAAAGTTAGGACCATAATAAAAGCTTAAGGTCTTGTAAATAAAACATAGATTAAAGCTTCCTAATAAAATTTTAAATTTTGGATGGAGACTTTATAATAATTTACTTCCTACTAAGGCCAACTCATCGGGGTGTTGTTTTGAATGGGACGTCCAAGTTATGTTTTCAAATGGTTGAGAGTGATGTACAGGGTTTGCCCAAGTGATCGAGAGGCTTTTCATGATAATGGCTTCACTACTTTCTCTAGCTTCCAGCTCTTGCCGTAAGTTAATTCGTAATATTATTCTAGATGGGGATTGTGACACTCTAGGATGTATGTAATGATTTGTTGGAGAATTTGGTACATTCGGATCTTTTTTACTATGCTAATAGGTTACCAGAGTTTACTTTATGTGCAACGTTGGTGCATGGACTGTCATGAGCTAACCACATTCGGCATCGAACAACATGCCTTTGTCAGCTCGTTAGACACGACCTTCAAATGAGGCTATGAAGATGCATGTTGATGTGACATTGGATAGGCTAATAATGCTGCTAGTTTTGGGGTTATATTACAGAATGGTGGTGGTAATTTTTTGGCTGTTAGGACGTGGAGATCTGATGGGGTTAATTTTTAGTTCACATAAATATACATAACTTAATTTTGACCCTCCAAAAAATAATTTCTAGCTTAAACCCTGGCCTAGGAGGGTGCCGTTGGCCTTAGGGTAGTAGTCACTGCTTTATTTTCCATCTCCCCACCTCTCTCCTTCTCTTTTCCTCTCGTTCTTCTTTTTCTTCTCTTTTCCTTTTATGTTTGCTCCGACCTTGAGATGGGGTTTCGTGCGAATTTTGGCCTGAGTGGCGGCTCCTCTTGTGAGTGTGCGTCTTCCCAAATATCCTCCAGCAGTTGACCATTGCTCTTTTATTGGTGGGCCTCTCCTTGCCCCCAATGGTCTCATGGCTATCTCCTATGGTTGCTTTGGAGCTTTCCTCCTTTTTTGCTCTTGGGTCTCAGGTTTTCTTCCAACAAGATCTTCTCATGTACTTTGTTGTACTCCATTAATATGTCCTTTTTGAACTTGTTGTCTTGAGTGTTAAATCTCCAACTCTTGGGGTTGAAGGTCGCTGCATCTTGTGTTTAGTTTTGGTCTTGCTCTAATCTTTATTCAATTGCATGGTGATGTCCGTATCACTTTTTGGATCTCACCACGACTATGTCTCCTTCCTTTGAGATGCTTGGGTTGTCGGCGATTCAATGTTCTCTAGTTGCTTAGGGCTTGGAGGCCATCCTTCTTCCTCCCTAGAGCATGGGTGGCTAGGGTTGACCTTAGGTTGTCTTTATTATCCAGGTCAAGGCTTGTTTGACCCTTGTGTTTATTTCTCTTTTTGTTTGTCAATACGAACCACCATTATACCTCTTTTCAATAGAAGCCTATGAAGTTTAAAAAAAGTTATATCGGTAAGAAGATAAAAAATGGGATACTCCAAGTGTAGTTTTTCAATTTTACAGGTAGACTTGAAAGATCAATTGGCAGACCAAATGAAAGTGATGTCAGGAGATTGGAGACTTATTATTACTTTTCATTTGTTGTAAGTGGTTTTGTCGATATCCTTAGCCGTGTTATTTTCGTGGCAACCAAACACCTCCCCCCTAAGCAGCTGGCTTTCTGCTGGAGATCACCTGAGATTGAGTCAAACATCAGCACGTGTATTATTATAAACCCGAAGCTCTGAACCTGGACTATCGACTTCCCTTCTACGTAATCTTCAATCGACACTTGCCTTTTCTTTATATATTTTTTTACTTTAGTTAATTTTTATCGTACACAATCTTTCTTTTCTGTATTTTTAACCATTTCGATGTTATATTTTTAATATATTTTATACTGCGTAAAGGTGTGTTCAAAGATGATGTTATATTTTCTTTTAATTCAGTAAAAAAAAATATTATTTATGTAATTTGTAAAATATAAAATACATTATCTATAACGCCCAAACTTTAAATATAAATGTGAAAAAATTATGACACACCCACGAATCATGATGTTTATGAAAAAATTATTTAAAAAATAGTGAGTATTTAATAAATTATCAGTGCATTTTTATATTTCACAATTAGCCTTAAAAATTGGGATATGTCTCTTTTTTTTTAAATATTTATTTTTTAATATTTTATTATATTCTATATGACATTTGTAAATCACTTGAACGTACTTGCAGAGTCTAAAAGCTCTACAGATGGTATATCAAATAATTTTCCTATAAAAAGTTGATGTTAATATTGAGATTTTAGTTCAATAGTAAAATAAAAATGTGAAAGTTAAAAAAGCATGAGTTCAAATCTTCTTATGCATGTATATTAAATGTTGTAATGTAAATTCTTAGCAATCATTTTTAACATTGAAATCTTAACATGGTAAAGTATCAAACATCACTTGTTTTTATTACATAAAAAAGTTTATGTTTTGAAAACTAAAGTATACATATTTATAAAGAAGATTATAAAATATTGCAGTCGGGATTTGAGATTGAAGAAAGAGAAATTTTCTTGTTCGCAGAGCTGAAGATAGAAAAAGAATTAAGAGGATTGTTTTGGTGCCTTTGTCGATCAATAAAGAAATAATACCTTTATATTTGAAATTCAGATACTTAAATCATCGTTCTCTATCCCCTAAATTTAAAAAAAAAATGCAAGAAAATGAGGTCCCTTTCATTATCATCAAAATTCAATTGTGAGAAATATATTTCACCTTAGTTGAACACATCAACTTAAAAAGCCGTCCAAAGAAGAAAAAAAAACAATGTTCCTTAATCGTACTATCAGCATGCCGACTTCTTGAAACAAAAATTTGGTCTTGTAAACTTTGAGACTGTGGTTTTCACGAAGGGGTTTCGGATAATCCAAGTTTTGACATTTGGAGGCAGACAATATGTAGGCATGCCCTTCAAAACTCAAACTTTCCTTCAAAGCTAATGAGATATTTTCCTTGATACAAATTAGTTAGATTATTATTACTGTTTAAAAGGGATTAATCTAGTTTTAAGGTGAAGTCGATGGTTCTGTGTGTTTGTTGTCGAAAGCTACAATATATACCAAGCAAAGGATGAAGTTGCATTAAAGTAGAAAAAATGATGGAACTTAAATTAGCATACATCCCACCAGGACATTGATTTTGAATGAAGAAACATTTCACCGTTAAAAGGATCAAAGCATCTTATATAGTTCCGATTTTTCTTTTATTATTATGGCGGCAGTCCTTTTTCTTTACCGAAAGGCTGGAATCGAGCATCAAATCCCAGTTTCACAACTTTTTTCTCCAATACGCTATGAACCCCGTTAGTCAACTATCATGTATGACTGATAGTGTTCCCAAAATTTCCCGATTTTCTCCTCGTGACATTAGTTTAGAAAATATGCTTTTCATAGGGCATTCGGCATATAATATAAAAGGTGAAGGCTTTCTAATATTGGAAATTAAGTTTGTCTCTCTTTAGTTTAATTTACCCCAAGCAAACTTTAACTAGCAATTCTCAGGAATTTATACAGATACAGTGCATGACAGAAACACCCCAAAAGAGATCAAAGGAGCAGAAGGGGTAGGCAAAAAGGACAAATACCTTCATATTTGTGATCATCTCATCTACTTCTTCTATCACATTTCTTAATTTGTACTTCCTGCTATCAATTTCTTAGTAAATTTAGAGACCCTTTAAGGGTAAGTCCATAGGCTTCCTATATCTGAAATCTCTGGTGAATCATCTGAAGCGAGTGAGTTGATCCTGGGAGGGGTTACCAGCATTCCTCCTGCCATATCCACCATCAAATTGGGGAAGTTTAAAAGCTCTTCCTCGTCAATATATTCCTGACCTGAACCAGACTCCATGCAAGTGCTAAACGTCGACGCGGTACCCTCATTTTGAAGGTTGCCTTGATCCTGTTTTGATGATCCTGTATCTGGCATGGGTAGCCTGGAAGCGGCAGCACTAGCAGCAGCCGCTCGAATATCGGCTGCGGATGTAGAAGCCACTTTTGGATACGAAAGAATCATATCGGGAAAGTTCAAATCCGTGTCGGGACCTTTTAGAGCAATAGCTGCCACATCATACGCGGTGGCTGCCATTTCAGGAGTGGGGTACGTTCCGAGCCATATACGCGTGGTTTTACGCGGCTCGCGTATTTCAGATACCCATTTGCCGCTCCTGCTTCGTATTCCCCGATAACTAGAATGCCTTCCGGAACCAGGCCAGCTACATTGAACAGGGCTTGGCGTCGAGATGGAAGGTAGGCTGCTGTGATTTGGCAACTGCACAAGATAGAGCGTAGGGTCGGGGAATTGAGGGGTGGGTGGGTTCTCTTCGGGGGACAAATTGGCCATATCTACATATGCGTGCATGTAAGTATGCGTAGCAGGTAGCGCGAGTGAAAGAAGGGTTAAGGCTTTGGAAGCAGAAGGGTTGGATTTTATAAGGGGGTGGGGAAGATTATAAGGCGTGGAGAAATGGCGGTCACTTTTTGGATGTGACGGTGAGACCGAGATTGAGGTTTAACAGGCTACACGTATTGAGCGCAAAACTTTGAAAAATGAATTAGCTGTAACTTACCTTTTTGTCCTCTCTATGTCCCCTCTAATTATATATGACTACATTTTGGAGATTTTTTTCTTTTCAAAATTATAATCGTAGCCATTTTAGCTAAACAGATACATACATGTAAAAAAAAAGAATATTGATGTGGTATAAAATTATTAAAAAAGAGATATAAATAATGTGATATTACTGTTTCATTCAATTTTTTTTCCATACATGTATGTAACTTTATAATTCGTAAAACGATTAACTTCACATTATAAATTTTTCATTTTTTAATTAAATAATTGTTTTATCTAATAATAATGATTTTATAACTTAACTTTGATATTTAAGACTTCAAAATTTTCAAACCTTCTTTTTACCTTTATTACTAAGTAAAAAACTTACCACAATTTCCTTTTTCTTTTTCTTTTCTTTTTTTTTTTGTGATAAAAACATAAACAGATTAATTACAAAGCAGAGCTCTAGGATGTAAAAACACCCTTAGTTTTGTCCACATCAAGAAAAGTACAGGCCATCATTGATGGAGTTTCATATATTTGTAATTCGTCACTACCAACCAACGCTTATTTAGCTAATAAATCTACAACTTAGTTATGTTCTCTTCGGATAAATCTCAAAATTCACTTGTTTTCTTAAGTCAAAATGAGTTGAATTCGCCTTATCAAAGTTGAGATTGAATTGGTTGAAGTACTTCTATAAATGGCTGTAACAACTTCTAAATTATCAGACTGAATGGTAACTTGGTCATGGTCTCTGTATTGGATAAGCTTGAGCCCTTCAATTTTCAACATCCAAAAAGTTATTTCGAATAAGAAAATTTACTTACTTCATATAAGTTTTATTTTTCATTACTTTTCAAAAGTATTTTTGAGTGTGTTGAGTAATATTTTTCACATATCTTATTGATAGGAATATCTGGGGTATTTATACATGTCTTCATGGGTACTGTTACAGTTCATAGTAGGACTCACTACTTTATCTTGGTCCTATAGCCTTCGGTATTGACATTTTCTATCCTTAGTATTTACATTCTTTATGGCCTCCGTAGTCCGTTAGTTGGACACGTGTCTACGGAGCACGCAGTCCTTTCTATTTCTGGGCCCAATATCCTCTGCTAGCTACGTACCTGCTGGTTGCATGGCATGACAATTTGCAGAGTACATGGGCATGCTCGCGGATCTCTATGCGAGTTATGTCTGCGAGTTCTCCTTGTGAGCAAAGTCTATGAACTCTCTTTACTGGCCCTATCGACGAGCTCTCCTTGAGAGTGGTGCCTATGAGCTCTCCTTGCTAGCCTTATATGCGAGCTATCTATCTTCGAGTGAGGCTCATTCGGATTGTGGGTTGAAGGTCCGAGTCCTTTCCAATATTCGGGTTGATGATTACTGATGTATAACAAAATGTTTTTTAAATAATAAGTAATATTAAACAAATAACTTTGAAGTTAAAAATGTTTTTGAACCCAAACAATTTTTGCATGTGAGAAAAGCACTCTTGAAATTAAATAACATTTTTAGTCCTTATTTTTAATCCAATATATTTTATCTAATATTTATATTTGTTATACAGTTATTTCCTTATTAAAATTTATTTCAAATATATAACATTATATATTTAAATTGCAAGGGTTATATTGTACTTAAAATATAATTTGTATATATTCAAATTACGCTTTCAAATAATTGATATAATTTGTATATATTAAAACTTTTGTTACCATTACCCTCTCCCCTCCCCTTTTTATACCCCAAACCTCTAAATATTATTCTCACTCTTTTTTTTTTTTTCTCAAATTCACAAGATATTTGTGTATTCTCTTGCCTTCCTTTAATTTTTACTCTCTCAATTTCATTAATTAATTTAAGGGAATTTCTTTTCATTGTTATATGATGTTTATTTTAGATTAATTCAATTTAAGGTAATTTCTCTTAATTTCATAAATTTTTTTGGTAGAAGAAAGAAATTAGTACAAGACTAAAATAGCAGACTTAATCACAATGTCTATCTCGAAATATTGCCTCGTGGATGTTCTCTTCCAACAGCTTCCTAGTTGACATAGGGGGGTCATCAAGTATTTCTAAGTAACTAATTCTGTCTTCACTAGTCTTAGCGATCGTATCAGCAACTTTATTGTTGTCTCGAGGAATATTAAATTAATTAAATTAAATTAATTTGTTTATAGTACATTAATTCGCACGTTAGAGAAATAAAAATTTAGTTTCAAGTTATTTTAGTTTATTAAGCTGTTACTTTATTAATTACTAAATTGTACCAACACTAAACATCGGTTATACTAATTGCATAAAAATAATATATTTTCAAACAAATTATTCAAACATAAATATAAAATTGAGCTTTGGAACATAATATTATGAAAAGACTAACAAAGTAACTGGTTACTTACTTCAAACAAATTAATTTAGGAAATCGAGAATCAAAAAGATGATGGCCATTGAAGCTAATTTTATGTTTTGTAGCCAAAATATACATGTAATCATCAGGGCTTGAAACCCCAAGCTCAAACGGGCCTGAATTGACGTTCTAAATGCCAGCATTTGGGTTGCAAAGCCATGTAATAGACGTACAATTGATGGACTAAAGCCATTATGGGGATGGCAAAAACAACCCATACCCCATCGCTCCCAAACTCTATCGTCCTTTCTTTTCTTCCTGAATTCGTGTTTTGGGTGACTTGAATTGAGAAAATTTGAACTTAATCATAGTTTGGAACCAAAAAACTATAAGGGGAAGTTTTAGTGGAGGAAGAGTAATGTAAATATTTGGATTGGAACTTATTTGTTTGTGGGGGACCAAATACAATGGATTGAGTAAATGAGGAGCTAAACCCTCATTCACGGTCACCAACTATCCGTGGGAAGAGCCAACAAATCGGCCGGTATGAGATATTTGGAATTGGAGGGGAAGCAGCTTGTTATCTTTGATGCTATATAGTTAGGGAGCTTTGGAGACAACACGTAGTCGATGTTCTCCATTGCAGCACTGTGCCACGCCCTGCATGCCGCATCAAATCACAAATATCTAAAACCCCTGAAACCCAACCCGATTTTGCATAAATATATTATCTACAACCCTAATGCAACACGTATCAATATTTTAAATTAAAAACATTTTCCCCCTTTGGAGTTAATATTTAAAGCTTTGAAATACAATTTAGTTAGAACTCCACGTAGACTCCGTGTTGGTGGGGTAATTCACCAAAAATCGTGTCTCGCATTTAAAATGAAATGCCGACCACCACCGGAACAGCGATATCTCCCTCACCTTTTTGCTAACCCTGTTCTGTGTTTTGGTTATCATCTAATTTCTCTATTTCTACTTTTTTTCTTTTTCCTCGTCATGATCCCTAAATTCATCCCTTTTAACCCTCTAACTTTTTCCTTTTTAATGTCTTGTCAGATTTGTAACCATTCATTTGATTTTTTTGCTAATATCTTTTTAAATTGTAATTAATATTTGTACTTAATAAAATAACATTATTTACCTAATATTGTGTTAATTCTCTTAACTATGTCTTTAAAAATTAGTTTAAAATGAATCCAACAAGTGGTTTCAGTAAAAAAAAGATGTTGTTTATTCGAGAAGTCACGGGTTCGAGCACCTGTGTGTGTAAGGTATGTGTGCTTTGTCAAAGAATTAATAAAATATGAACAGATACTACCATGTAATCATTCCAGCATATTAAAACAAAATTAATTTAAAATTAAACAGTTTTTTTTGATTAATTCTTTTACAAAAGGTTGCTGCCTTAGTAGTCCTTTGATGTATTAATTAGATATAAACTTAAATTTGACTATTTGTTCATCTTGGTTTCTGAATTTTAATTAATTAACATTAAAAAATGGTCTCAGAAACCCAATTAAATTTAAAATGTAGTCAATGCTTCGTCCAAAGGAATAGAAGAAATAGGATGATAAAAATATGTTAAAATATGGAAAAGGCGCGTGATTTACAGATCCCTGGAGGAGCGTAAGGTTTGGGTGTCTAGAAATGTGGATCATTGTGTACAAAATCCAAGTCTCTCCTTCACCTGCCTCACTCCTTTCCCATACACTTTTAACGCTCAACTATCTCCTACCTCCTTTTACTAAAAAAAAAAAGAAAGAACAATCCCCATAAACCATGGCTTAAGTGCACGTGTAGTATACGGGCAATAAACCATGGGCCTTTTCCGGCTACTCTTTGGCGCCAAAAAGTCCGACAAAACCCGATCCGATAAAGAACGGAGGCGTTGGAGCTTTGCTAGATCTTCCAATCCCACTTCTTCAACTTCCCATATAGGTCAAGCTCTTACTACTGCTCCATGCGGTGACACCTTGGATGCCAGCAAGCACGCAATAGCAGTAGCAGCCGCCACTGCTGCTGTAGCTGAGGCTGCTCTCGCAGCTGCGCATGCGGCTGCTGAGGTTGTTAGACTGACAAGTGGTGGTGGCCCCGCTGGGAACAACCGACGACTCATACAGGAGGTAGCGGCTGTTAGGATACAGTCCGCTTTTCGAGGTTATCTGGTTAGTATTTTCTTCCTTTTTAGCTTGCCACTTCCCATTTTCTACGTTAGTCAATAGTTTTGACTTTTTCTCTGCTTTCTTTCCACTTCTTCAATTCAACAATGCAAACTGGAAACAAAAATTAAATTACCCTTTCATGGTTAAGAAGATTGAATAAAAGAATCAGAGATGGAGAGTATAATTTGTTTGTTAAATCCAAAGAAAGAGTGCTGTTTAAAATTATATTAGTATATAGTGTTGAAGCTTTTAACCGTGAATGGTCCCAGAAGCAGAATGAAAGGTGCGCCGACACCGAAAGATGAGTCATTTCGCCATCAGGATTTCACTAGGCGACCGTTTATCTTTTATCTTCTACTTCCCATCTTCACTGTCTTATTTTGTCTTCTACTTCACACTCTGACGAAACAAAACTCACGACCCTTCCACGCGCGTGCTTTCTAGTATTGTTTTGGGGGTATGGCCTATGGGGGGGAAGCTGAATGGGGTGTCATCAATGCCTCAAATGGCTTTAGCTTCTTCTTCTTTCTCACCTACCAGAAATACAAAAATTAGAAAATGGGTTTTCTTTCATTTATTTTTTAAGCAAAGGAATGAACCCATGAAGTGATGGGATATAAAGAGGCTGAGTTGTAGAATGCGTGACCCTGTTAAAATGAAGTTGCAATCAAGACTTAACAGTTCAGTAGAGTGAAACACAAACAATTTTTTTAAATGAGAGCAATAGGTTAATTAATTATGGAAAACATTTGCCATACCTGCAGCAAAGAAAGCCAGAATCTGAAAATAAAAACCATAATGATGCATTAATGCATCCTCTGTTTAAAATATCTGATTTTTATACAAAACTATTTCTACCCAAACGTTGTGTAGAAAATTGTGTCAAAATTGGTTTCTTGCTTTTTGGGGCATCTTTTAGAGGTAACATGCAAGTTTTACCTCATTTTAGTAAGGCAGCATGTTACAGCCAAGCTGCTGGGCCAACTTTATTCTTTCCATGAGCCACTTAGATCATATTCTACCAGAATTGAATTAATTGTTCCAACTGGGAATGAGTATGACTTGTTTACATCGACTTTATGACTGATTATTAGTTTTCTTCCTGAAAGTTGTTAGATTTATACCTGTCCTTCAATTTTATTTTACCAAGCTTTATTCTGATTTTAACTATAAATAAAAGAGACCAGCATTGCTTTTATGCATTTCCCCATTTGTCATGTTGGCTACACTTTGCTTGAAAAGCATAATGTATGCATTCCCCAGTTGGTAGCATTTGTTATAAAAACTATTGTAACAGTTGGTGCACAGGTAAGTTGTTCTTTCAGGCAGTAGTGTAATTTTTCTGCAGTTTTGTGAACTTAGACTCAATTGGTCAAACCATACATATTCTTGTGTCTTGATTTTTTTTTCCTATTTTTACTGTTTCTTTACAATCTGTCCATCGCATTCACCCGCCTTCCTGTTTGCTGGAGGATATTTTTAATTTTCAAAGGAGATGAGATGAGCACGCTAGCAATGATTATGGGCAAAGTTACTTGTGGAGATGGCTATTCATTAAACAATTTAATTAAACTTTTGTAAAGCTGTAAAGTCTTGATTAAAAATTTGGTATCTTTTAGTATTATCTGTAGGTGGGGGAGATTGTTCTTTCTTTTGCCCGTTCCGCTTTTCTGTTGGGTTGTATGGTAGGTAATGATTGCATCTAGGGCCTCTCGCTTTTTGACTTCGTCGTCTATCTGGTGCAAATCATTGTTTACTGGAGCCTTTAACGTCTAAAAGGACAAAAGAAATGTCAGTGAATTTATTTTTCTTCAGTTAATTTCTAACAAGGATTACCATACAGTTAATTGGATAGGTATTGGATGGTTTTTGGTTTATCTGATGTAATGGTGCTTGATTGTTTTTTTGTGGACTTCTGCTGCCGCCTGGTCCAGGCACGGAGGGCACTGAGAGCTTTGAAAGCATTGGTGAAGCTTCAAGCGCTAGTGAGAGGCCACTTTGTAAGAAAGCAAACAGCAGACATGCTCAGACGTATGCAAACATTGGTCAGACTGCAAGCTCGAGCCCGTTCTAGTCGTGCACATGTGACAAAGTCTCTGGATTCTGTCGTAAAGATGTCCAGACTTCCACGAAATGCTGTAAGTGTACCTCTCTGCTCTTTTTTATGGTTAGGGATTGTTTTAATTTCTCTACCATTTATGAAAATGATGTACAAAGTTCATGTTAGGCCAAAAGTATGGCTTTTGATATGCTTGCTATGAGCTCGCATGATATGTTTCAAGCACTAATAGATTGAAATACTAAGGGACCACTTGCTTTGCATAAAAGTTCTGATAACTTCTTGGAGGATTTAAGGTTCCGACCAAAGCCTCTCTTATGTTCATATTATAAGTTAAGGTTAATTATGACCTAAAGATCGATTGTGGTCAAATGTATTATAGTTCCGGCAAGGCAAAATTAACTGTGCTAGGCTGAATCTTTGTTTGAATGGAAAGAAAAGCTTGGCAAGCATTTTACTGCTGCATAACATGCAGCTACTGTAGTGAGGAGCTAATCTGTTTGTTCGGTCTGCTAATGTCCATTTTTATATGTATTACTTGCAGGTCAATGCAACTTCCGGAAAAGATGAATGCCAACTTCGTGCTTATTGTACTAAATCTGACGGGCTCTCAATCCTAAAGGTATCACTTAATTGGCAGTTTGCCTTTGCAGATTCCCATTTTTACATGCTGTGGTATGGTTTACTACATAATTCAAATTTAAAAGAAGATGAAGGTGATTCTAGCCAAATTTATGTTCAAATCAACCAATTTGAATGAACCTCGGTATGAAATTGGGTCTTCAAATCGGTCTTGAATATTGCGTTTGTTCATGCAGAGATGTGGTTCAAATTCCAACCTTCAGAACATCATTGATCTAGAGAAAGCACAGATGGGTTCAAATTGGTTAGATCATTGGAGGGAGGAAAGTTTATGGAACAACCATAGAGAAGCTCCACTTAGCCAAAGGCTTGCTGATGATGAGAAGAGTGACAAAATCCTCGAAGTAGATACTTGGAAACCTCACTTGAGCTCCCAACAGAGTCACAGGAATGTTAGGCCATCTCAGCCTTTTTCAACTTTGGATTATAACCAGAGCTTTATGGCATATGATTCCCCGAGAAAAGCATCGGGAAAAGCTTCAAATGCCATACCAAATATCTCTTCAGCAGAAGTTTTAACATTAAGCTCCATGAAATATCCTGGAGGGAAAGATGAAGCAGTTCTAAGAACAGCTGACAACAGCCCACAAGTGCATTCTGCATCATCTAGACCTGGAAGTAGTGCTAGGAGAAGCCCTTTTACACCCACAAGGAGTGAGTGCTCATGGGGATATTTAAGTGGATATTCCAGTTACCCAAATTACATGTCGAATACTGAATCATCCCGGGCTAAGTATCGGTCCCAGAGCGCCCCAAGGCAGAGGCTGGAGTTCGACAAATATGGTTCAACCCGAAGAACTTATCAGGGGTTGTGGGATTCAGGTACCAACTCAGAAAGAGATTTTCCTCATCATGTTGATTTCAGGTACAGGGCACATCCGACTTCCAATCGCTTGAATTGGCCTAGTAGTGCTAGCCGAAGGGAATGATTGACGGTCCTCCCTTCGCCTCTCCTATTTTCCTTTTTCTTGTGTGTGATAGCAGCCTTGTCTGCTAGAGTTGTAATTAGTTTGCCATGATGTGAAAAACTTTGATCCTGCTTGATCAAATTTAGCATTATTAATATTGAGAAAGAAAAATCTAGTATGATTGCCATTTTCTCCATCATGATGATAACAACGTAGAGTTATTAACTGTACTGGAATTACCATAGCAAAACAAAAGGGTTTCAGTTGGAGTTTTGTCTGTTTCCAACTGTGCATTCACGGAGGCTAAATCCATCAAACATGGTTTTGTCCTAGGGGTACAGTTTTGTCTGAAGCGGCCATCTAGGACGGTGATAGTGACAATGAACAGCCAACATTCTTTTATTATCCATATAACAAAACAAACGAGACCTTGGATTCCCACAACTGACAATCGATCCGACATGGTGAATCATACAGTTTCTGGAACTATTGAGTAAAAATCTGTTAATGATGACAGTCTCGGGATCCATGCAGATAACAGCAAATCGGGATCTGATATCATACTATCATGGCATTTCCATGATTGTCCTCTCATATTCTTGCTTTCTATACTTTTTGCTTCCCTAGTACCAAGTGTACATGAATTAGTCACTGCCGGTTATTATTATTATTTTTACATGAGAATTTATGGCGATCTAATCACGTGGATCTAGTTCAAGATCACGTAATGATTAGAATCAAGAGTAAGGTTAATTGAGAGTGGATATTATTATTTTTTACTCGAGTATGTTATGAAGTTATTATACCCCTAATTTGGGTCATCCCAGCGCAACACCATAGAGCTTGGCATTCTGAAAAATAAAATAAAATCATGTAAAAAGTTGTAGCACTGGATTTGCAATCAAACCTGTGAGGCTCATCAGTCATGAATGCTGAATGTGAAACCGTCCGATTAAGCATACTGGCCGGTGGGTAGGACCAGGCACATTGAATGAGTTAACCCCAGATTTGCCTACCTCGATAAAAGCAATACGCTGGACAGCGAAGCCCATCACACCACAACCTTCACCATTGTTGCCTGTTTGTATTCTTCCTTCTTTTTTTAATGCTAGATTTAAGCCTCATATGCAGATTCTTCTTCAAATTTATTCTATTTAATTTGAGTTAACTGATAAAATTTATTCTATTTAGATCTGTTAATATAATTCTAACTCTTAACTCAAAAAAGAAAAAGAAAGTTGTTATGTAAACATTTTTTTTTAGCACAATATGCTGGAATATTTTTTTCCCTCTGAGAGAATGGTTTCATCATATTTACTCAGACAGTAAAGAGGTGTACAAGCAATAGCAATAGCAATAGCAATAGCAATAGCAGCCTTTGGATGTTTAAAGAAAGAAAGCAAAGACAGACAAAGCATCACTCCCAATAATAAGCTATAGTTATGCATTTACAAATTGAATGTAGAAAGAAATCTCCAAATAGATTGGAAGCTTTATGCAGTGCTAGATCCCATTGCAATCCCATCTAGAAGTGGAGACACAGGATAGATAGCGACACCAACGGCAATGATCATTTCCATTTTCTCCCCGAAACAGCATTACCAATGCAACTGTCAATCTGCATTTGAGCAAAAACAGGAAGCAATTAAGTCTGAGCACGTGACAATCAGATCGACTTGGCTATTGTAGGAACACAGAATTTCAGTGTCATTAAGGTCACCAGACTACGATGATCATAAAACCATATGAACTAATAATAAAGAGAATCAATTATTTGAAGCATGAATGGTACCTACCCTACAACTAGCAGCACCAAGGAAACCAACCACAGGACATATTGGTAAGGCTTGTACTTGGACTTAATAAGAGTACCAGCCGGAAGATTCTGGCGCTCTAACCACCCAAACTGAGGACGAGATAGTAGAACAAAGCCAAGGAGGAACCCAGTTATGAAGCCACCGATATGAGCAAAGTTATCAACATGGGGCAAAATTCCTATTGCAAGGTTAATGGCAATGATGAACAGAAGAGTAAAAAAAGCTGCTGCCTGTGGAATATTAAGAGGGGAGCAAGCAAGACAAAGGTCGTTAATAAGACCATTAGCACTAGGATATTGATATATGTATATATATGCTACAAAATTCTATGATCATAGACATGGAAGAGATAATATTGTTCACCTTGTTTGTGTATATGGTCCAGTTGGTAATAAGTTCAGAGAGCATTGCACCAAGAAGCCCAAAAAGAGCACCAGAGGCACCAACAGAGATGTTGTTTCGGATAAATAGAGAAGAAATCACACTTGCACCAAATCCTGACAAGAGATAAATAATCCCAACCCGCACTGCCACATTGAGAATTTGTAGCAACAAATATCAGATCACCACATTATCTGAAACTCTAATCGATAGAGTTTAAGGGGATAACAAACACGATGCTTAAATCACAACTGAAATTTGGCTCCATGTGTTGCATAAAGAGTATGAACAAGAGAAAAGATAAATTTCAAACAGGAGAAACATACCAAACCCGAACTGTTGTTCAAGGCGTATACCAATGAAGGCCAGGCTCAGCATGTTGGCTAGAATATGAATAACACCGGCATGCAGCCAAATGCAAGTAATAAGCCTCCATCCTTGATGTTTAACCACAACCTCGGTCCATTCAAGAGCTCCCAACTTCTTCAATCTTCCAAAATAAAAACATATCTTCATTTTAGAGGGCAATCCAACAATTGAGTAGCTACTTCCCAATTCCATCAATATCAGGAAAGAAATAATTTTATACCCTTGTGATTTTGCTACTTGCAAAATCCTACATGCCTTTATTACAATTCAACAACTATCTCATTTATTTTCAATTTCTCCATTACCAGACAGACATTGAATTAGGAAAGACTAGGACTTATAGGCTTAAGTAAAAACTATACTTTTTTTTTCCCATTTTTCTCTTCTCACTTTTGCTCTGCCAAGCAATTGAAACACATACCCTATCTCTAACGCTTACACTTGAATCTGAGTAATATACTTCATATTAAAACCCTAATGATCCTATTTACAATGTCCAAACTCCAAACAATAATAATAATAATAGCAAGTTATAAATAATAAGCAGTCAAGTATAGAAGCATTTGACATGAAATAGTAAATTCACCAAATTTGACCAGAAAGCATTTTTCCACATACAATAGTCAAACACAGTAAGCGATAAGAATTTTATATTGGCAGTCAAGTACACTTATGGCAATTAGAATTTTATATTGGCAGCAAAAATAGGTGCGGAGAGCTGCAAAACCTACGAGTGTGTGTGAATATATACATATTTGGTCTGAACATATATATTCATGATAAGAAAGCCTTACACCGAGAATCCACAAATGAGACATTCTAATTCCAGAAACTGATCCATAAAAAATCCATGGAAAACAGAGACGACCTAGTCTCAAATCCAGACCCAGCAGTGAGATCTAAATTCCACAACTTTTAAAAAGAAGGTTGAAATTCGATCAATATTATGAATAGGAAGAAGAAAGCAATTTCAGCAAAGCTCCACCGACAACCCAATTTAGAAGACCAATAGAAAAATCAAGGTTAAGAAATATGCTATAAAAGCTCTACCAACGATGACCCAAATTCAGAACTCAAACTCACCTATCAACACATCTTCAAGAAAAACCAAGGATAAAAGAAGAGGATAGGGTAACCAGAGAGGAACATAAAAAGGAAGAAATAAATTACGTAGAGGAAGAGGGACCAAAGAGAGGGTTCTCTCTCAAAGGCTCAAAAGAAAAGCGCCCAAGAAACCTGGCCACACACTTGCCGACAAGTCTCATATGCCTGTGCCCCGGACAATTGTTGACATACATAACAACAATAAAAACAGCAATATTAGCCACCACGATCATAGGCACCAACCACGATGTCCATTGCGAATCTGTATCTTCTATAACGTAAGCTGAAGAAGATGCATAAGCGCTGCTACTGCTCGTATTGTTGTTGCTATACCCGTTTCTCTTCACCCTGCTCTCTATATCATCCTCCCCTGCCATTTTCACTTTCTCCTTGGAAACCAACACCCAAAAAAGAGAGGGCTGTGCTTCGTTGAAAAGAGGTTTAATGAGAAGTTGTAAGAAGAGATGGTGAAGGGAGTGGAACACTGATCCTTTGGGTTATGGTTTCTAACTGCAGCTAGCTGTTGTGAGAGAAATCGGGTAAGACCGTGGGTCTTGTACGAGAGACGCATGATTGATTGTATCGGGTCATCTCTAGAAGGAAGTTAATTGGTCTTTCCCACATGTGACGCCCGCCTGCACTTACGCCCACTACCTTTAGCTTAGCTTTGCTCGGTTCTTTAAAACCGCACACGTTCTCCCTTCTTTTTCAGCTAACTGTATCAATGGTTCCCAAAAGTAATTTAATTGAGTTTTAACAATCAATTTAATTCATTATTTTTAACATTAAATTACCCAAACACTTGATACAATAAAGAAGTTAGTTAAGATAGGCATATATTCTTTTGTCCAACTTTCGACGTTGGATGAAGATAATGTCAATAGTAGGAGATACCAAAACTATTTTTATTAAATATCACCGACATATCATCCAACGCTGCCCAACACCCATTGGCGTTAGTATAAAGCATCAAAAGAATCACCAACCTGTCCAACATTGTTTCAACAATGCCTTGTTTCCTTCCTTAGCTGCAAATTTACCAAATCTATAATGAATCCCAGCTTGCCAGAACCTTCAAAAGTTTCCTGGCAATGAATCAGTGGCAATCAACAGCTACTGTTAGAAGTTAGTAAAACTTACAAGAATCATGGCCACAGTATGGTTTAACCTAGGGATGTTAATTGGGTGGGTGGGCGGGCGGGTGCTCCCTCCACATCCATCCTTATCAAGAATTTTTATATCCATCCCAATCCCGTAACCCGTTGACGTGAGTTTTTAAACCCACCTAATTCTCGTTATGCCCGTCTTGAGACCCACTTCATATAATATATTTATAAATATCAATTAAATAATTTTTTTTGAAATAATCTCTTCAAAAAATTCTCTTTCCAACTTTCTATTTTCTCTTTACAACTTAATCACTTTAATATTAAATTAATAAAATATTATCTACAAAATAAACATTAAATTTAATTTAATATTAAGATAATAAATTTTTATAAATATTTATTTTCTAAATATATTTATTATATTATGCGAGATAGACGAAAATGATGCCGAGGGGAGCGGGCGAGAGCGTGCAGGGATTAAACGGGTACAAAATCATACCCACGTCTGTCTTACCACCCAAGATAGATCTAATTTTTGTTCTCATCTCCGTCCCATCATCCACGAAACTTGTACCCATTCATAATCAATTGAGTGCTAAGTGGGGCGAGACCCTGCAAAAGTGACTCACATCCCTAGTTTAACCTGTCAATAAACGTCCATGCCAAGTAAAGAAATATTTCAACACGCACACATAAAAAGAATCCAAAATGGTCCACAATCCTTTTCATTTCTCCATTTCAAACCAAAACCATTGACCATGGTGTAACAAGTTTGAAAAAAATAATAATACAGGGCAACCATTTTCATTATCAAAATTCAAACAATAGAAAATTGCTCAAAACTTCTTGTAATACCAAACAATCATCGCTTCCCACCGCCACCGCCACCGCCACCGCCAAGCTTGAGGGCTTTTGTTGCTGCAGTCTTGGGCACATTACCCTTACTTTGAGTCTTCTGTTGTTTGGATATTGTCTCAGCCTTTTTAGCCTTCTTTTCATCCTTGGTTTTCTTAATCCTCTCTTTAATTTCACTGCACAACATACCATGCGATTCAACAAACAAACTTTGGCCAATGAATTTCCATCACAATGTAATTTCAACAATACTTCAAACGTACCGCAGAGCAGCTTCCCGCGCAGCATCTCGGACTTCAGGTTTCTCACTTCTTCTCTTCTGAATCACCTCTAGTGTAGCACCAACAATGGACCTTGAGTAGGGCTTTTTTGTGGTGCGACGCCTCTTCTTAACTGCTTCTGCTGCAATGTCCTGCAGGTATTGACGGCAACCAAAACTCAGGGAAAAAAAAAACAAGAAATACCCACGACCTCTGCTAAACTAGAAGAGGGCTTAAACAGATAGATATCAGAGTGAATAGAAAATAGAGCACTGACCTTTTTATGCTGCTTTCTGTACATCGCAGTCCAAGTAAGCTTGGATGGCTTGAGACGGTTGTGGAAGTACCTCTTGCATTTGGAGTTTGCAAAGAGGAAGACCTATCAATTATATTAAAAAGTGATCCATACATGTAACTGAGGCAACCAATGTGTGTACTTCAATGGAAACCCAAAGTGGAAAGCTTTACCTGAGAATCTGAGCGAATAAATCTGATACCCTTACCAGGGTATATCTTGCCACCGCTGAAGCGGCATAGTTCAGTCCTGCCAACCCCATATTTGCAAATCATAAAGTATTAATGAATTGTAGTGTTAAGTTTAACCGAGCTAGCTAAAACTTACAAACACGAAATCAGTTCAGGAAACAGACAAACATTGATAGTTAGATTAAAAGAAATGGGAAAGAAAATGTGGTTTAATAGTTAGTAAATGAAGAAATAAAAGAAACAAACAGAGAGAAGACAAACTTGAGAACCATGGTGACAAGACAGCCGCTCCTCCGAACTGAACAAGTAGTTTTTGCGGGAAGATAGGAAATAAAACCCTAGCTTTGCCTTTTAAATTTATTTTACAGTTGGCTTCCGGATAATGTAACCAGGGAATTTGGGCTTTTGTGAAGCCCATCAGACTTTTTAAATACAAACAATTGAAAAAAGAGAAGTACAATCAAATCAATGACTTGATTTGGTAAGACAATAAATTTATTCATATCAGTTCTTTTCTTTTCACGTCACACTTATAGTTAGGCAAAAATAAAAATAACTAAAAATCTTGCTGAGTATTGTTGGTTGGGAGACCTGTGTAGTGCATTCATATTCATTGAAAATCTGCATTTTTTATTCATAAAAGATTACAAATGCAGTATCAGATTTGATCAAAGACTTCGATTTTCTTGAATCATGAAAATGGTTAGTTTGAACTTTCTTGTTTTTCTTTTCTGGTGAGTAGTGGGGATTTGGGGTTCAAAAGTTTCAGACAATATTATCCCGTTTCCTGATATTGCTTCCACTGCCGCTGTAGCTTGGAGTAGCCAAAGGGTTGCATAAGGGTCTTTTGCCGCATTCTTTTAGCCAGTTGCAGTGCTGCCACGTGACATTTATGTAACTTATCTGCCAAAGTAGCCGAGAGAAGCTTTGATGAAGAAGATTGATAGTACTCGGGATTGTATGGGAAATTGATTCGTGCTTTTGCCCCACACGTAAGCCTCGCCGCCTCGTCATATGGGAAATTGGTTCCATTTTTTGGTGGAATATTTTGTTAGGCGTTAGTTCAAGAACGAAAAAGAAAAGATTTTGCTGGACTGGGTAATGGAAAGAGAAAAGGAAGAAGATGAAAGAAAGTTTCGAAACGATGAGTTGGCAAAAAATTTAATATTATTAGATGGATGTGATATAGAAGGTCTACCTAAAAATTTTTGGGGAAGTTAAAATCTCTTACATCTGAAGTGGAAACAACTGCTGATGTGTTGTAAATTACTTGGACGGGGCCTGTCGTAGGAAAGGTTCATAGAACAAGGCTCTATCTTTTGAAATCAAATCCATATGTTGTGTGGACCTATCTACAAAAATCAAACAATGTATTTCATGATAAAACAAGGTTTACAGTTTGAGGAGAATATATTTGGTATATTGTAAGTGATGTTTTAAATTCTACGATAAGATTAAGAGTTGATAAGTATTTTATAAAAATGTAATAAAATGTTAAAAGATAAATATATATATATATATAAAAGAGACACGTGATACATTATCAGTGTATTGAATATTAACATTTTTTTTATTTTGTGAAAAAAACAGTATTTATAATTATAGTAAAAAATTGGATAAGAAAAACTTGATATTCATTATATCATGGGTGTTGAAATCATATTTATTAGGTTTTTATTTTTGAGGGGATGAATTTTTTTTTTGTGAATTATAATAACAAGATAAAGCTCGAACAATAAACGTGATTAATGTAATTCGAATCTAACCCACGCCTGTCACATTTAGAACGATGAACAGTCTTGACCATCAAACTATCACATGAGGTTCAAAGTTACTGAATTTTCTAAACCGTAAAAGGTTAATTCAAGAAGAATTTTGCACCAATGGGTTAGAAGAGTTCAGCTTATACTTAGCTGGAAATCCCAAGCCATCAAAATTAAATTCAAATATATTAATTTAATTTAGATAAAACTTCACATCTATAAATGTGAATGTTTGATCTGCTGTTAAAAAAAAAAATCTTGGACACGAATTTTATGAAAATTCAATACATATATATGTTGAGATTTTTTTAAAAAAAAAAAAACTCAAATTCGATAAATAACAAAATAAACAAATTAGAAAATAAAAAATATAATATTCATGTGAAAATCTCCATATTTAATACAATTACAAAAGGGGGTGGGGGAGTGGGCAAGGTGGAGTTAACAGGTCATCAAGCTAGCTATATGTCATAAATCCCTACAAAACTATGACCCCATAAATTTAGTTTCTAACCCCTCACCTTCACCCCTGAGGCTCTAACCCAACCGATTCAAAGTTGGACTGTTGAATTTGGTGTGATCCCTAAGTCATTGGTTCAACGAATTAAATTCGTTGGGTGTGTTAAACAAATTTATTTAGTTTAAAATATAAATTATATGCTAGTTTTAGTTTTTATGCATCTTTTCAAGTACAATGAGATTCTATTTTTATGATTAGAGTTAGTGAAAATATTCGGCCAATAAAAAATATCTATTTATATTATGATTCATTTATATTGTTTAAAAATTTTTTACGAGTGCATGTACGAGTTAGAGAGCACTAAGTTGTTCATTAGAGGAACTTAATTCAGTGCAAATTGTGTTATAAACAAACTAGTATCATATTGCGATTGAGTTTCAATAGAAAAGACTTAGTAAAAGAGTGAATATAGATAAATGTATAGCGATGAGATTGCAACATGATAAGCACTTGAGCTTAAATCATATCTTCTATTGTTGAACTATAGTGAATTATTTCGGTAAAGCTCCACAAACGTAAAAAGAGATATTGAACTATGCAATTAATTCATGTGTTCTTTGTTTTAGTTTTCTAATTTCAATTCTATTTTTAGTTGCAACTCACAATACATCTAGCCAATATCAACAATAACAATAATTTTTTTTTTAAATATATGACTAAGAGATTAAAAGATTAATCTCTTATTTTCAAAAACAATTTTAATAAAAACATTTTTAGTCAATTTAATCTTTCTTTATATATATATATATATGTGTTGAAAATGGGTTCTCTTTATTCGCATGATCTCTAGCTTTTGAAAATAAATTTTTCCCTTTATCTAATGATAGCAAATATTGGGGTCTATCATATTATAAATTGAGATTAGGGTTTAGACTAAAATCTATTAGCACTATGTTATAGCATATGATAAAATGATGAGGCAGAACCGATGGAAATAATGTAAGAGGAAAAGCAACTAATAGCATTAGTTATGAGAAGATTAACATGAAGTTATCATTTACACATTTTATCCCAAGCAGCTAGTTGGCCTGAAATTGTACCATAAGCCAGATATGGAGAATTAGGAACCCAGCAACCAAAGCAAAAAGAGATGATTAGATATTCAAAGATGGTGACTAAATAGTCTATTTGAATAATAATGTATTTGTTCAAGTTTTAAGTCAATCTATGAATTTTTTTAATAATTCCAGTTTTGGTTTTGCAGCTAAAGATTTTGGATACCTTCCAAAAACACGAGATCAAATAAATCAATACAAAGCTAAGCCTAAAATCCATCTCACATTCTTCTATTTGTGGAAATTCTACTTATTTATTTGTAAAGAAGTAATAATAAATAAATAAATAATATGGCATAAAATAAAATCTGAAAGCGTGCACGCAATGCAAACCCAAACACTCTGCAGTTAATTAATGTTTTGTTTGTTTTCCTAAGAAGCTGATAAGCTGACGCCACAAATTCCTTCTCCACTCCACGGATTGCTCTGCAGTTTTTCTAGTAATTTGTGTTTTACTCCTCATAGAAGTTGCAACCACATTTAATAATTTTAAATACCAAAATTTCGTGCTTGATTCGGTATTTTTATTTAATTGTTGTTGTTCTTTTAATTGTTTATATAAAAATAAATTTAATTTTTGATGTTTATTTATTTTACTATTTTTATTTTTATTTTTTTAAAATTATTTTAATTTTTAATCTTTAAATTTTAATCAAATTATTTATTTTTTAAACGTAAAAACTGATTAAACTCTAAACTGTTAAAATGTTAATGACATTGAGGTAATAATTTATGTGACATTTTAAGTATAATTCATTGTTAATATGGGTAACTTTTTTAAAAGTTGTTATGAATTTTTTTTTAATTTGTTGATTTTTAAAACATTTTTATTAATTTTTTTAATTTTATGAATTATGTGTCAATTGTCATGTTAGTGGTCACATCAATATCGTTAAAATATTAACAATTAATTAATTTTCATCCAAAAACAAACAATTTCATTAAATTTTAAAGGGTGAGGACTAAAATATCCTAAAAAAGTAAGACTCAAAATGACAAAAAAATAACATTAGGGACTAAATTGATTATTATGTCATTTTTCCTAAAATGAACATATTTTAAAATTATTTAAAGGTTAAGCACGTAAAAGAATAGTAGTTAAGCTCTTTATTAGCATTTTAAAAATTAAGATTCGAATATTATTATTGTTATTTCTTCCTGTTAGTTGTATTATGTATCAAAATTTATTTTTTATTAGTTATTTAATATATTTTTTTTGCAAATTCAAAATATTATATATAAACTATATAAGCGCAAAGTTAAAATTTTTAAGTTATATATTTTTATGAAAGTTAAGATGTAATTTTATCATTATACTAATTTATATTTTTATAATTTTAAAAAAATTAAATCAAAATTTATATAAAAACTAATTTTATGATACACTCTAATATTGGTGAAAACATTTATGTAAAAAATTTACAAAAATTAACATAAAAATCAAATATAATTTTAGTTGAAATGATTAAAAGGATGATATATTGGGTTTAAATTTATTTTTTAATTTATCAAAATCTAAAAAACATAAATATTTAAAATAATATTTATTGTTTTATAGAAAGTAAATTTTTTGTTAATTATTTAATTGAGTTAAAATTTTTAATTTTTTAAAAATATTTTATTGAATCGAATTCAGTAATTAGCATTTCGCATTTTTTAAATTCTTTAAAAAAATGATTACTATCACGAATTTCAAAATTGAACTGAATTAAAAGATTTAATTACTTAATGACATCATTTCAATTGATATGATATAAATAAAGGAAATAAAAAAAAAGAAAGTAATGAGGGTATATCTGCCAATAATTTCAGAACTTCATAGCATTCATTATTTATCATGATGATTTCTCTTTAGTAATGAGGGTATATAAATAAAGGCTCAATTAAATAGAATATAGTTAGAATCCACTAAGCTATTTATTTTCTAATTTTTTTTTTTCCAATTTCACGTTTTGTTGTTCAATTTCAAACATTTATCATTGTCTCTATTGCCTAAAGCTAGAGATTAGAATCCATCATACTCAATTTGTAAAAGTATTAATCTTGCCATTCAATTTCCTTTTTTTTTTTTTGGTTTAGTTAAAACGCATTTTACAATAGACATTTAGAAGATTTATTTTTTAATTACTATTTTAAAAATTAAATATCAAGAAAATTAAATATTTACATAATAATAACGTACGCGTTGAAAATTTATTATTAGTTACCTAATGAAATTTAAAACTTTATTTTGTAGTTTGAATGGATGTCATGTTCCGATCAAGAATATAAAAATAAATCTCAATTGAATTTAAGACGTACCCTAATATATGACACGCCGAAGTGTCATTGATAGTTCTTACCACGATTAATATGTATGAAGCTGATCGAGTGATTCATCAGTTTGAATTTGCATAATATATTTTAAACTTGTCTCAGTAACTCAATGTACAGTATAACGAATGATAAAACCCTAACAACAACGTGACTAACTTGATTCGAACTCAAACTACACTTCAAACGGTAAACACCTTAACTATCAGGTCAACACATGAGGTTTAGTGATAGGTGAACTTTAAATTTAAAAAATGATAATATTTTTTACTCATATAATGACATGTCATAATAAATACTAATCCAATTTAATATGGTCAAAGTGAAGAGTAATATGTAATCAATGGCTCATACATTGTAGCTTTATTGCTATTAGAAGAGATTGTAGCGTTATTGCTATTATAAGAGTTCTTGTAGAGAGCCACATCGATATTCAATTTCTTTTCTTTTTCTTATAGAAAAAACTTGAAATCTCGCAAAAAATCACATGAAAAAAATCGAAAAAAAGACTTCGATCAAATATTCACCCTTAATTTTTTTTGAAATCCTTGCTTATCAACCCATCGGGTAGTTTTTAATAAAGAAAAGAAAATTTATTTATTCTAGATGGTGGGTGTGTGGGTATATATAGTTAAGATCCAAATTTGTTAAAACATTAAATGATGCAAATTTACTGTATCTATTTACAAAATTCCAACTTGAAAGTTTAACTTTTAAAAATATTAAACTCCTTACTATATTCAAGCCTATCTCTGGGTCTTTGACTGAAAAGAAAATGATGAAGAGAAGAGATTCATGATCATAAGGGACCAGTCTTAGCCAACTATTTTAATAATGAAGTCTGATGTATTCCTGTAGCTGCATAAGTATACACAGTGACAGAGTCAGGAAGCACCCAACTTCTGAAATATATCAAAGCTTAACTTTAAGCTCTTTTTTATTGGGATGGCAAACAAAATTATATTCAACATTTTGTAAATTTGTTCATTAGATTAAATATATTTTCTCTCTCCATCTTTCTATTATATTTATTTATTAAAAGTATATTAATATCATAATTTTTTTAATAAAAATTAATGGCTAAAATCAGTTAACAAAACCTTATTAGTCGGTACCAAATCTATTTAATATTTTGTTTTGGAATTGAAGGTGAGAATGCAGATAGTGAGTACCCAAAGCATGCATTTCAATCTTCACTTCTTGAGCTTACTCCAGCTGTTTTTGTTTTAGGTTGAGATTAGGTAAAAAGCTATTTTCTTCTTTATTATCCTCTTCCCACTCTATTTTTATAGGTGAAGGTCACCCATAATTCACGTTTACACCGCCTTTATTATTCCTAACCTAAACTATTTAAGATTTATTATGGTTTTCATCCATTCCAAATAATAATAATAATAATATTATATGTAGTCATAATCGCATGAATCACGTTCTAAAATCCATTGAAAATAACCCTAGAAAAAAAGAGAAGGGAAAGAACTTTGAGTGCGTGCATGCCCTAATGAAAAAGAATAAATACCCCTAAAGAAGATAACCTTCAGTAATTTTGAGGCCAAGTCCCGAATTTAACATATCTTGCAAATTAAAACTAGTAATTTGTTTTTTCCTTTCTAGTTTATAATAATGATGTCCCTACCCTAAGACCTAACCCCAATCAAAATGAGAATTCAAATTAATAAGAAAAATACACCTAATAACATAAAATGCCATTTATTCAAAAAAAAAAAAACCAAACAAGACAAACAAAGGCCATTAAATTAAGACATTAATAGACCCAACCGTCTCCTAAGTTTACTTGAGACAGGATCTATTAAAATTAATAATAACAATAATTAAACAATTTAAAAGATTTTGGTTCCAAAATTAATAGTACCCAACCAAAAATGTAGTACTACTAATAAATCATTTTTTATAATCGCATAAAATTTAAATAAATATTTTATGTATTTGCTATCATATATTCATGATATAATAGAAAAGAAAAATCATTAGGGACTTGGTGTTGCAAAAGCTCTACTCACGTGAGCAACGTTGGGCATGGTCTCTGACACGCGACTTCTTTGGCAAAAACCTTCTCACTCACTCAACAATGGCGCTTCTTCTCCAGCTTCTTTCTCTGTTTTATTGAAATCCCCTCTTTTTCTCTTATGAGCTTTCGTTATTCAACTCCATTTTAGTGTTTGTCCATCTTACTCTGTAGATAAAATAGCTTTTTGTTGCTTGGGCCATGGAGTTTAAGCTTTCGTTTCAGTTCCTCTGTTTTCTCCATCTGTTGTTGGTATTTATATGGGGAGCCATTAGAGCGCAAGAAGAGCCAAACCCAGAAAGGGAAGCCCTCATTTCCTTCAAAACAAGACTTCAAAACCCTCATCTCCTTTCTTCATGGAACCAAAAACTCCATCACTGCCAATGGGATGGTGTGATGTGCCAACTCGGTCGAGTCACCGTTCTTGCTCTTACATCTCGCTCCTTGAAAGGTCCCCTCTCTCCCTCTCTTTCCTCACTCTCCAGCCTTACCCTTCTGGACTTGTCCTCCAACTTTTTGTTTGGCCAAATACCGGTTGAGTTGGCTGAGTTGACTATGCTCCGCATCCTTAAACTCGGGTCCAACTTTTTCACGGGAAAAATCCCTCCGGCGCTGGGCAGCCTGAAAGCCCTTCGTACGCTAGAACTTTCATCCAATGGACTCAGTGGCACAGTGCCGGCTCAGCTGGGGCAGTTGACTCACTTAGAGTTCTTGGACCTGGCAAACAATTTCCTTTCAGGTTCTCTCCCTTCAACTCTCTTCAAAAACCTTCAGTCTTTAACCTCCCTAGACATTTCTAACAATTCATTCTCTGGTCACATCCCGCCCGAAATTGGTGACTTTAAAAACCTGACCGCTCTTTACATTGGCACTAATCAATTCAGTGGGCAGTTGCCACCTCAAATTGGTAACCTTTCACTGCTCGAGAACTTCTTTTCACCCTCTTGTTCGATAACTGGGCCCTTACCTGAAGAACTATTCAGTCTACAGCTGCTTACCAAGCTTGACCTTTCATATAACCCATTGAAATGTTCCATTCCAAAGTCTACAGGAAAGTTAAAGAATTTGAGCATATTGAACCTTGTTTACACTGAGCTCAATGGTTCAATACCAGCAGAGCTTGGGAACTGCCAGAACCTGATGATGTTGATGCTGTCTTTCAATTCCTTATCCGGGTCTTTGCCTGAGGAGCTTTCCAACTTGCCTATGTTGACTTTTTCCGCTGAAAAGAATCAGCTCTCTGGGCCACTGCCGCCTTGGCTTGGGAAATGGAACAAAATGGAGTCCTTGCTGCTGTCAAGCAACCGCTTTTCAGGTAACATCCCACCTGAGTTAGGGGGTTGTTCCATGCTGAAGCACCTTAGTTTGAGCAATAACATCTTGTCGGGTCAGATACCAAGAGAGCTATGTAATGCGGAATCACTTTTGGAGATTGATCTTGACGGTAATAACCTTTCGGGGACCATCGAAAATGTTTTTGTCAAGTGTAGAAATCTCAATCAGTTGATTTTGGATAACAATCACATCAATGGTTCAATGCCCGAGTATCTTGCTGAGATTCCGTTGATGGTTATTGACCTTGACTCCAACAATTTCACTGGTAGGATACCTGTGAGTTTGTGGAGTTCAAAAACTTTGATGGAGTTTTCTGCTGGAAATAATATGCTAGAAGGTACGTTGCCAGTTGAAATTGGTAATGCTGTTACATTGCAGACCCTTGTTCTTAATCGTAATCGTTTGAGGGGCAGAATACCGAAGGAGATTGGCAATCTCACAGCTCTCTCTGTGCTTAACTTGAACTCGAATTTCCTAAAAGGATATATACCAGTTGAAATTGGAGACTGCAAAGGACTTACAACCTTGGATCTTGGAGACAACAATTTGAGTGGATCAATCCCGGTGGAACTTTCTGATCTGGAACTGCTGCAGTGCCTGGTTCTCTCGCACAATAATCTATCAGGTTCAATCCCTTGCAAGCCATCATCGTATTTCCATCAGGCTAATATGCCCGATTTAAGCTTTGTTCAGCATCATGGAGTATTCGATTTGTCCAACAATAGACTGACTGGTCCAATACCTGAAGAATTGGGGAACTGTGTTGTGGTGGTGGATCTTCTGCTTAGCAACAACATGCTTACCGGCAACATTCCAGCATCACTTTCTCGATTGACAAATCTTACAACTTTGGATTTGTCTGGGAATGTGCTAACAGGTTCAATTCCTGTAGAATTTGGTGACTCACTCAACCTTCAGGGCTTGTATTTTGGGAATAACCAGCTTACTGGAACCATCCCTGGAAGCTTAGGCTGTGTTGGTAGTTTGGTAAAGTTAAACTTGACTGGCAATAAGCTATCTGGTGTTATTCCTGCAAGTTTTGGGAACTTGAAAGAGCTTACTCACTTGGATTTAAGCCGTAATGATCTTGCTGGTGAGCTACCTTCTTCATTGTCCCAGATGCTTAACCTGGTGGGGCTTTATGTTCAGCAGAATAGGCTTTCTGGTGGGGTAGGTAATCTCTTCTCCAATGCCCTGTCTTGGAAGATTGAAGACATGAATTTGAGTAATAACATCTTCAGTGGAAACTTGCCACAATCTTTGGGCAATTTGTCTTATGCGACTTCCCTGGATCTTCATGGGAATAAGTTTACTGGCGAGATCCCTTCAGAAGTTGGTAACTTGATGCAACTTGAATATTTTGATGTATCTGGAAACAGATTATCTGGACAGATTCCAGAGAAAGTATGCGGGATATTCAATCTATTCTACTTGAATCTGGCAGAAAACCGGTTGGAAGGTCCTGTACCCCGAACGGGTATTTGCCAAAACCTGTCAAGGACATTTCTTGCTGGGAACAGTGATCTCTGTGGCAGAATTATGGGTTTAGAATGCCAGATCAGAAGTTTTGACAGGTCTTCTTTGTTAAGTGCTTGGGGCCTTGCTGCGGTCACAGCTGCAAGTGTCCTTATCATTTTTACTTCGGCCTTTGCTGTACGGAGATGGATTATGAGTAGTAGTCAGCAATGTGATCCAGAAGAAATTGAGGAAAGTAAACTAAAATCCTTTATAGATCAAGAGCTCTATTTCTTGAGTAGCAGCAGGTCAAAGGAGCCGCTGAGCATCAATATAGCGACATTCGAGCAGCCACTCCTGAAACTGACGCTAGGCGACATCCTTGAGGGCACTAGTCACTTTTGTAAGACGAATGTGATAGGAGATGGAGGCTTTGGAACGGTTTACAAAGCTAAGTTGCCTAGTGGGAAGACAGTTGCGGTTAAGAAGCTAAGCCAGGCAAAAACGCAGGGCCATCGAGAATTCATAGCTGAAATGGAAACCTTGGGTAAGGTGAAACACCAAAATCTTGTCCCATTGCTTGGATACTGTTCTTTGGCGGAGGAGAAGCTCCTTGTTTATGAATACATGATTAATGGAAGTTTGGATTTGTGGTTGAGAAACCGCACCGGAGCACTTGATGTCCTTGACTGGTCCAAACGCTTCAAAATCGCAATAGGTGCTGCGCGGGGACTAGCTTTCCTTCACCATGGTTTCATTCCTCATATCATCCATAGAGATATCAAAGCCAGCAACATCTTACTCAGTGAAGACTTTGAACCAAAAGTTGCGGACTTCGGGCTGGCAAGACTTATAAGTGCTTGCGAAACTCATGTTAGCACTGATATTGCAGGGACTCTGGGTTACATCCCACCAGAATATGGACAGAGTGGCAGGTGCACTACAAAGGGAGATGTTTACAGTTTTGGTGTAATTCTACTGGAATTGGTGACCGGAAAAGAGCCAACAGGCCCTGATTTTAAAGAGATTGAAGGAGGCAATTTGATTGGTTGGGTTTCTAAGAAGATGAGAATGGGTGAAGCTGCTGACGTTTTAGATGCAATGGTTTTGAATGTGGACTCAAAGCAGATTATGCTCAAGGTGCTGAGTATTGCTGAAGTGTGCTTGTCTGACAATCCTGCTAATAGACCAACCATGCTTCATGTGCTGAAGCTCCTTAAAGGGATCAAGGAGGATTACCTGTCTTTCTACTAGCAAGTATTATAGGTTTCTTCATTAATAATATTGTAGTTTTTTTTTTTTACAGAGAAGTTAGATTTTCAGTTGCTAATCTAATTATATTTTATTAAGTTTTTTTTTTTCATTTTCATGTTATGCAATCTTGGGTTAAATGGTGAAATTTAGACTGTAGTTGTGCTACATATGATGTGGGGGGGGGGGGGGTATCATGGCATAATTCAGCCATTTTCCATGGTACATAAACCTCACAAATCACTCTAATGCAAATACTTGTTTCAACTTATGTTATATGTAAAAAAAAAAACTCACTATGCTGAAAGCAAAGAAGCAATGGAAAATTGAAATTAAGAAATAAAATGAATAAGAAAAAAGCCCCAAGACAAAGAAGAATGTGTACACTATCAGTTTAGAAGGTGGTGCCAAGGATGCAACTGGTAGTGTGGTACATTGGGAAGGTTTTTCAATGGCAGCAACATTTTGGAGAATCAGTTGTAAAGATTGGAGCTTTGGGAGGCAACTGGGTCCACTCAACTGCAGCTTCATTTTCAGTCTAAAATTGTATATATGTGGTCGATAGAGTGACCAACCTGGTCCGCCCTTCGCTTTGCTTTTACTTCTGCCAATAAAATCTATCGCTAGAGAATGTGCCTCCTAAAATGGACCACCACAATGAATAATTAAATGTATCTTGGATATTTCTACAACAATTAATCATATAAAAAAAATTCATATTTAACTATTAATAATGTATAAATATGTAAAGCTAAAGCATTCTATCAATAGAGTTTCCAATCTCAAATACATTAATAGAGTTGGCAAATCAAGCTCGAGCTCAAAAGTCTCTTTATACCGATTTGAGTTCGTAATAAATTTGAGCCCAAAAAAATTCAAGTTGAGTGCTAAATAGATCTGGTTCAAAATAAATTTGACTTAAAATTTGAAAAAAATATGATTTTTATAATTGAACCACCATAATAGATATTACTAATTAATATAATTTATGATATTATTTAAAATAAAAATAAATTAAATTAAATGATAATTATTTTATTTTGTGAAAATGTAGTAATAAGCCTTACATATTTATGTTAAAACTTTATTAATAGCAAAACTAATTAATAATCAGTTTTTATGGCAAATTATAGAGTGAAATAAATTTTTAAAAACATTAATTAAAATGAAATATTTTAATATGTATAGTAAATATATAAAATTAATATTATTAAAATGTTTAATGTTTTTATTAATATTATAGTTTTTATATTAATTTTAAATTTGGATTGTATTTTTTTGGTGAATTACAAATAATGATTAGCGCTACTCGAATCCAGGTCACACTTAAGGCGATGAACACTTTTGACCATCAAACTAATACACAGGGTTATTGCATTTATTTTTTTAAATTGAGTTTTGAATAAAGATTAGCTTAGGTTTTAGGTTTTAGGTTTGGGTTTGGATATATATATATATTATATTTAATAGGTTTAAAGTCTATTAATTTAGTCTAAATAATTTTAAATTTCAAAACTAAAATCAAACCGATAATACCAAATTAACAAATTGCTTAACCTAACCTTAATCTGACACCATCCAACCCAAATTGAAAAAATTGAATTTATCAACTCATTAGATTGAATAAACTCGATTTGGTCGATTAAGTTGATTTTAATGGTTAACTATGATAAATCATATACTATTATATATATGATATAGTAATCATTAACTATAATAAATCATATACTATTACATATATATATATATATATGATATAGTAGGAGGGCTAACCTTCAAATGGACGAATGGTATAAAAATTTAGAGCATAATTTAACCAATATAATAATAAACAATAATATATAATGATAATTAATATATTATGTATTATTATTATTGTAATACCTCACACTCGACTTGGTCATTGGATCCGAATGTGTGACATCACATTACGTTGCTGAAGCAGCGCAAACAAACTTGACATAAATTTGCAAAATTTAAATTCATATTCTTCATTCAGAACAATAAACTCATTCATTATAATAAAATACATACATTCACAATATATATAAAACCCTTTTTTAACTAATTACGAGGTTATAATGAATTAATATCAGAGTTAGAATTCGAATCCAAACTCGAATGTCAAATTTCAAATTTATGTCTCGAGATAGAGGTTTTCATGTCCCGAGACAAGTCATAAATTATTTTGAAATTTTTAACTTCGAAGTTAAAATGTCTTGAAACAATACATATTGTGTCTCGAGGCAAAGTCTTTTATATCTGGAGACTAACTTCCCCTAATCGCTTTAATATTCGAATGTCTCTAAATAAAGGGATCCTGTCTCGAGAATTGAAACAAGACAAAATCTATTTAATTTCGATGTCTCAATAAATTAATTAACTAATTTTAATTAATTAATTAGTATTTTAAGAATAAAAAATTAATTATTAAGTTGGATAATTATATAAGTTTGTTTTAATTTTTTAAAAATTATATTGCACATATAATTACGTTGAATACATGAATGGCCGAATAAATCCAATATAACATAGAGGTAGGTGGCACATTGGTGTGGGAAATTAGTGTGTACCGTCTAATGTGAAGTCCAAGAGGGAGTCTGGGTTTTCTATTACAATGTTATTTTCCTCTATTTTTGTTCTTATAGAAATTTTGCGATTTTTCCAATATATCTTAACATAATATATTTTTACGGCTTACTCTAAATTTTATTACGAGAAATTGTACTCAGGTCGCGGACTGGTTAGTAAGAAAAGCTCGAAACAAAACTCGTTTGCTTGATTGGACTCAGTCTTCCCCTACTGAATTGGAGTTCATATTACAATACAGCTGGTTATGACCAATTCAACAAACCATTTTGGTTTCCTTTAGTGAAATTCAACCTTCGATTATAAAAAAAAGAAAATTTGAACAGGAATGCGCGCACACATCTATACATATTAAAAAAATTCTAATTGTATCTAATATTTATGAACAGGACTGCCGTAAGTTTGATCCATGTAGAGGTATTTCTTGAAGTAAACGCCACAAATATTTTTCGTTCATACCAACGCAAAGTAATAATAGAAAATGTTGTTGGCTGGGTTGAGTACATTCCGATACATATCCACATTATTTAATTTTAACATTAAATACTATTACGCGCATATCTTATTAGAATGTTGTTCCTAAATATTAAAATACGTGCCATATATATTATATACATACTCGTTTTAATCAATTATAATTATTATTATGAATTACTTTAATGAGGGTTCTCTTTGACAAATATTCAATGATTGGATATCCATTTTCAACCTATCATTTGAAGTGTGGAAATCTATATAACTTTAATATCTTCATAGGTGGATGTTTGATCGAATTAAGTGAAAAAGTTCGAGTTGATGAGTCCTATTTTATCATTTTAATTTGATTTAATTTTTTTCAAATCGAGTCGAGTTAAATTATTTTGATTTTTTTTTTTGTAATTTTTGTTGAGATAGAGATCATTTTACTTATTTTCAAAATTGATAGGGACCAAAAAGGGTATTTAAACCAAATTATTATTCAAAGTATAAAATTTAACCCGATTCAAATTCGAAACTCGAATTACTTATTCGAGTTTACTCGAATAACTCGAAATTTAAATTTTTTTTCGAATCGAATTGAATGAAATTTTATTTACCCCTAAATTCAAGGGGAACAAATATATTTCTAAGGGTTCGTAAAATTACTTTCGACTAATTTGATTTTAAAATTTTATATTACCACAAAAATTCCAGGTAATGGACATCTTTGTATGTAATGTTTTAATGGACATCCTCTCTTGAGGATGTAATGTGCTTTATCAATGTACCAATGCTTATCGGTTTGAGTTTGGTTTTATATGTAACCAAATTTTATTTTGCATGTGTTTTAGTTATTTTCTATCAAGTTTAATTCATTAATTAATGAATATTTAGTTTTAATTTATAGAATTATTTTCATAATTGTATTTTAAGCTTAGATTCATTAAAGAATAATTGGATTAACAAATCATTTATTGTTACATAAAAATTTGGATTTTGGTGTTTTTATGTGACAATTGTAACAAACAAGCAAGTTTTGAGAATATTCCATTTATTGACATGTATTCATCACTAAATAATTTAAGTGAGTAAAAACTATTTACTTTTCTGTTATAATTTGTATTTATTCCTCCTCTTTCCCTTCATTTGAATAGGCTCTTGGATTTTTCTATTTTTTAATTTATTTGAATTGGTCTTAATTTCAGTATAGATATAATATTTGATTAAAACGCGTCCCATTTACACATTTTTTTTGGCTTCTTGTATAAAATATTAAATGGTAATACAAATTAATATTTATTGTATAAAAATACTATTTATTAATTAAAAAAAACTCTTCTGGCAATTAGAGGTTTAAGTTAGTATTCATATACACTATGTCTAAACGAAATTGTATCACTATTTTTTTGAAAGTTTGAATTTGAATGAATTTTAAAATAAACAATTCTTGATCACTTAATTAATTACGGAGTTTCATTTAAATTATTTATCAATGTCTTTGCATGAATCTTTAATTTATTGTATAACTTATTTAATTTAACTATGATCTGTATAATTAATTCTAATTTTGATTTTGTTTGAGTTGAATTTTAAATGATATGTTAAAAAATATATAATATTTATATGTCGTGCAATAGAATTAGATTGTTAAGTTTTATTATTATTATTATTTTGTGATATCTGCGAGATAAGTCTTTCTGGCTTTGTCGGATTTATAATTTAGCCCTTTTTAAATTTAATTTGCTTATTGAAGTTAGATTATGTTTTATTTGATTTGAATTATTTGTTAATGCCCTTCCATAAGCTTTAATTTATTGTATAATATATTTAATTTGATTATGTTTTGTATAATCAATTCTAATATTGATTTTATTTGAGTTGAATTCAAACATATATTTGTGTATATATGTCGTGCAATAGAATTAAATTGTTTTTTTTATTTTTAACTCATTCAATATTTTAATTACATACAAGGTGGTCCCTCTAATCAATTTAATTCGATGAACTGGCATTTCTTTAAACTTAGATTGCTTAGGCGTTTGTTAAGTTTTTTAAATCAACTTTTGGACTCCTTATTTAAATATACTACTAAAACAATAAAGTAATTAAATTTTAAATAATTTAATGTCATTGATTTAATTAATAAAAAATTAACAATTAATTCAAAATAATTATTCGAAAAGTTAAATTAAATCATAATCAATTTAATAAATTAAAAACACTTTGTTATGCATGATAGTTTTAAAACCATATATAAAAAATAAAAATTTGGGTTGTGCTAACGGATTTACTAATCAATTTAAGATAGCAAATTAAACATATATATTATTTTGTTTTAAGTTCTTAATGATTTTATTTTTAAAATGTTTTAAAAAATATTTAATATATACAACTATCCTATGCATCACACGGGTTTGCAAATTAGTTTTTGTATAATACAAGTCATTAATTTATTAAATTTGATATAAATATATATTAACGCATACAGAATTTGACCAATTTAATTTTAACTATGTGCCCTTTCTAAAAAAAATGCTCCAAGAGAATTATATAATAAATATATAATTAATTATATTTTTAATTATCTTCGTATAAATTTCATGGAGTGCGACCTTCCATCTAATCAATTTCATGTAAAAGATTTCATCATTGGTTACACCAAAACTCAACGATTTGGTTTAAGAAAAATTACCAACACGGTAAATTAAGCAATTGTAAGAAACAGGCAATTCATTAATTTTTAATAGATTTTATAGACTTGCACGGTATAGGTTCCAGCTACAAACATAAATATATTAATATAATATTTTTATATATTACAAATTATTAATTTAATCCTACTACAAATAGAAAACGTCAAGCTTAAATTTTTTTTATAAAAACTTCCTTTAAAAGAAAGTCAAGCTTAATTTTTTGATACAGAAGGTCAAACTTAGTTTTTGATTATCTTGAATTTAAAGAAATTTCCTTGCACAACATTGTGGTACGCAAATTGCTATAGTTTAGAGTTTTTTTTTTATTTGACCGTAAGAGTAGACGAAATGATAGATATAGTAATGGGCAGGTAATGCTCTATAAATAAGGTAACCAAGTGCAAGACATTCCCATGCTCATAACCAGCTCAAGAACATGATGAAGTTCCCTCAGTTTTCTATGCTTCCATTTCTTTTTGTGGTTGTGATGTTGTCACTGAGTGGGACAACTTTATCTCATCCTCACTGGGATTTCCTTCATTGCCTTTCTCTTCGTTTAGCAAACTATTCTACCATTTCTGAGGTCATCTACGTGCAAAACAATCCCTCATATTCATCCGTTTTGAATGCTTCTATTCACAATACTAGGTTCTCCACACCAGCTACCCCTAAACCCTTTGCCATCATTACACCACTTAAAACATCCCATGTCCGATCCACACTTTACTGTTCCAAAAAACATGGGTTCCAGCTCAGGATTCGAAGTGGTGGCCATGATGTTGAGGGCCTTTCTTATGTTTCTCAAGTTCCATTTGTCATCCTTGATCTGATCAACTTTCGAGCAATTAAAGTTGACACTAAGAATGAAGTTGCCTGGGTTCAATCTGGTGCAACTCTAGGTGAATTGTATCACGGAATTGCTGCAAAGACTAATACTCTCGCCTTCCCTGCTGGTATGTGCCACACCGTGGGCGCTGGTGGGCATTTTAGTGGGGGAGGATATGGCACATTGTTCCGCAAATACGGTCTTGCCGCTGATAATATAATTGACGCTCGAATGATTGATGTTAATGGAAGGATTCTTGATCGAAAATCCATGGGAGAAGATGTCTTTTGGGCCATCCGAGGAGGCGGAGGAAATACCTTCGGGATTGTTCTTGCTTGGAAAATAAAGTTAGTCCCCGTTCCAGCTGTTGTAACGGTGTTTATAGTCAACAAGAACTTGGAGCAAAATGCAACCAAAATCTTCCATCGATGGCAGTACATTGCTCACAAGCTTCCTGATGATTTATTTATGAATGTTTGGATAACGAAGGTGAATTCCAGTCAAGTAGGGATGAAAACAGTTCAAGCTACTTTTAGAGGTATGTTGCTTGGTGGGGTTGATAAGCTGATTCCATTGATCCAAGACAAGTTCCCAGAGCTGGGACTTGCCAAAGAGAATTGCAACGAAATGAGTTGGATTGAATCCGTTCTTTTCTTCGGCGGACTTCCATTACAATCTGTGGATATTTTGCTTGATAAAAAGGCTCTTCCAACATTAAGTTTGAAAGCCAAATCAGACTACGTCAAGGAACCGATCCCCCTAAGCGGAATCGAGGGGCTCATGTCCATGTTTCTTGAGAAAGAAGCTGACAATGCTGTAGCGATGATAGCGGCTTTCGGAGGGAAAATGGATGAAATCCCAGAAAATGAACTACCTTACCCACATAGAGCAGGCAACTTGTTCGAAGCCACGTACATTGTGCAATGGGCAAAAGAAGAAAATGCAGAATCTGGAAAATACATAAGCTGGAGTCGAAGACTCTACAGTTATATGACCGCTTATGTTTCAAAATCTCCAAGAGAAGCATACTTTAATTACAGGGATTTGGATCTTGGAACTAACAACATTAATGACTACACAAGTTACGAAAAAGCCAGTATTTGGGGTCTTAAATATTTCAAGAATAACTTCAGAAGATTGGTCCAAGTAAAGACCAAAGTTGATCCTATGAATTTCTTCAGAAATGAGCAAAGCACTCCTCCTCTTTTGTCTGCATGGAAAAAGAAAGGTAATTAGGATCGATGAGTTTAGAGCCTTTTGTTAATCATCAATAAAGATTTCGAGAGAAGGTAGTATTATATTGAAAAATAAATTGTTTTTTTTTATGACTGTATTTGTAATTTAATGCAAAATCCACTAATTAAATCACAATTTCATCTTTGTTTTACAAGTTTTTGTTTCATCATATAGTATTGTTGGCTTAAACTTTGTTACAACAAACATTTTCGTATCATGATTTTGTTCGGTAAAGATTCAATTATATGTAAATATGATATATGAATATACCTTTGATAACAAAAATATTTCACCCATTTAATCTATAATTTTCAAAATTGAGAGACAACAAAAAACATTTATTGAATTAATAATATAATAATATATTACAATTAAGAAAAAAATATAAAAAACCCTGTGTATGTTGGTTTGATAATCCGTATGTTCATCGCTTCAAGTATGGTCAAATTTGTAATGTACCAAAACACAAGTGTATTAACTTATATTGTATAGCCATATTTTTTGCAAGTGAACTTACTTTTACAATTAAAGGCGTATTTAAGAGTGGTAGGGCCCGGTCCCCTTAAAATGGTTATTTTATTATTTTAATCTTTTAAGTTATTAAAAATATTAAATTAGTAAAGAAAAAATTACACTTCAACCCCCTAAAAATAATAAAAATTTAATTTAATATTTAAAAATTATAAAAATATAAATAATTTAATTTCAACCTCCCTAAAATTTTTTTCTATCTTCGACCCTGTTTACGAAAATTTTTGATTTGTGAGAGAGGGTTGGTGAGAAACTATTTCAACAATACAAAGCATGTGGGTCTTGATTCCCTAAACTAATCTTTTAATATTTAAATTCAATACCCATGCATTTATTTTTTAATGGTAGAATGATAAATATATATTTTTTAGTCTAATAAATATTTATTTCAAATCCAATTCTGGAAGAATCCTAATTTACCTCTCTATCCTTATAAAACAAAGAAAGCATAATTTTTTGTATTTGTTTAGTGGTTAGGATATTGATCATTTTAAGTATAGTTTAAATTCGAGTCGTACGTACTAATCACGTTGCTATTAAAGTTTTATCCCATTTTTATAATTCACCAAAAAAAATGCAGAAATGATGATGCATTTGGCATTTTGAATTGTAAAATAACTCTCTTGGTAAAACGTATACGCGATACAATTTTTTATTACCATATAATTTTCTAATTACCAGTGTGGAGCATGCGCTTTGCTGCATGAAATATTATCAAAATAAATGTTTATACTGTAAAACCGTTCTGGAAATGTGAATTATGTTTTCCCTAAAATATATATTGTTGACAAACTCTAAAGTCAATATCAAATGAAAATACCATATAAATGTGAACTTGGTCTAAATGACAACGAATTGAGATGGCATGCATTTCTCTTTATTATTAAACAAATTAATCAACAATTTGCCCACCAACTATTCAACCATTTATTGCTGTAGGCTTATGGGTTATGGCATTATATATAGTTGTATGCATATTCACTATCAAAACCAGACACGTACTCCTGAAGAACAAAGAATTAGGTTATTAAAATTTTGTAGCAACAGATTAAACCTATTAAAATTTTATTTGATATAGCTTCATTTTCATTCATTGATAAGGATGGTATAACTACTAAGTAAGCCTGCATTGATATTCTATTGATTATTTCACTAAATATTGTAATTAATTTATTGATATTTCTACAATCACTAACACGATGTTGTTTTAAATCGTACAAAGACAATCAATAGAACATGAATGCAGTTTTCTAATTGACGCGTATCAGCCATTGCCGACAACCATTTCTGCTTCTGCTGTTATTATTAAAAAATGGTTTAAGCATATATACAACTCGGTTGAGTCAAAGTAAAAGGCAAGACCCCTTCAATTGGTTGACTTGTTTTAAGAAGAAAGCTGAGAATAATCTGTAATAGACTTCAATCTTTTTTTTTTTTTTTTTTTTTTTTTATGTTTTCTCCTGATTCTATCGGATCTTTATTTCATCTATGTATATATAAGGAAATGATTTCAACTCAACAACTATAAATAATTTGCTTAATCCTAACACAGTTGTTTGCCAAAAAATCAATTCAGCTCTCATAAAATTTTTGTACTTAATTAGGCCTTAAACATAAAAAAGAATTAATCAATCATTAACGTTGATCAAATTTTACCATTAAATTTTTGTTGATGGACCAATTAAATAGCAGCACGTGACATTCACATGTGCAAATTGGGTATTCAAATTTGGTCAACATTAATAGAGAAATTTTTCATCTTCAAAAATTTATATGAGGGCTTAATTAATTTCAACAATACCCATAATATCCTTACAAAATAATCGTCCAAAGCAATATCTTTCCTCTCTCTTTTCTTGAGCTGAAGGTTAAAGCTATTCTATTGTATCTAATATTTATAAAAAAGACTGCCATAAGTTTAGTCCATTTAGAGCTGTTTCTTGAAGTAAACGCAGCAAATGTTGTTACCAATCTAAAGTTGTAAAATAATGGTTGCTGCCAATTTTAAAACAAAAATTGTTGCTGACTGGGTTAAGTAGTTTTGCATACATTCATCTAACATTATTTTATTTTTACGATTTTTTAATTAAATTTAACCATTAATTTTTAAAAAATTATTTTTAATGTTGTCTAACCTTTTAACGATGTTGACGTGATAACTCACGCAGCAGTCTATATGTACTTCATGTTAACATGACGATATTTATCATATACATCACATATACAAATAATTTAAGAAATTAGCTCTTTTTAGAAAAGTAATGCCCCCCATTAAACAAATTTAAGATGAGATAGAGGAAGTAGGAAAAGAGCGCACTCATTCTTATTAACCAAACACCGATCATGATATGAAAGGTCTGAATAGAAGCATATCCAACCACATTCCATGGGCAAATCAAGAGGGCCTGCAACGTTGGCAAGCCTTGCGCCGCATTGCTCAACCAAACGTGGAGCTAAAAATCGACAAAAACCAATAAAGCCATAACCACTAATATAAACCAGCTTCTCACTTTTCACCATCAATCCACCCTTGCTCCAAATAGAGAGCACACGAGAAAAGATTGAGGATAAGAAAGCCTTGCCCCTCCCCACAAATACGCCACACTTTAAATCCCAAATCAGATGCGCACCAAGAGCAGAACAGCTAAGGCCTAAGACTCACCTGCAAAATCACCAATCAACACGCATGATGCACCAGCACATCACTAAAGCAAGATGTGACAAACAAAACTCTGAAGCCAGCATCGAAGGGAGGCTTACCGATAATTACGATTTGAAAATTTTCTATTATAATTTTTGAATTCATAAGTTAATATATTTTAATTATATTTAATAATTCAAATAATAATTACTATTTTACGTTAATTATTATAATTAAAAGTATAATTATTAAATTTCTAATTAAATATTAAATGTAAAATTATGTATAAAATTTAATATATTAAGAAAAGGTTGAAGGATTTCATAGATGTTAGAGATAAAATAACAATAAAAAATATAGAGGATTACTTCAATATGGACCTATTCACAGGTCGGATTACTCGTTCGAAATTTAAGAGGATTTGAATAAATATATTAGGCCCAAAAAATTTGAGAGGTTTAGGCTTGGAATTGAACATTCAAGGCCCGATCTTAGTCCGATCTATTTTTAAGTTTATAATACTTTATATTATATAATTTTTATATATTACGTAATTTAAAACATATTAAAAAAATCAATACTAAATATATAATATTACTCTAATTTAAATATTAAAATAATATTAAAATGATTATATAAAAAAATTTAATAAATAAAAAATATAAAAAATGATTAAATATTAAAATAAAATAAATATTTTTTAAAAAAATTTAAAACTAATATGAACAGACTTAAAATGGGTCTGGATTAATTTTTTTTGTAAATATTGACAAATACAAACAAAAAAATTAAGAGCATATTTTGGACCGAACCAAATTTAAACAAGTATAAAATATATTAATATCATTCTAGATCCAACCCAAATCTAATTCGATCCGAGACATTAACACCTCTATTTCAATATTTAAAGAGTGTTTTTATTTTTTTTATGATTTACACTTTCTTCTGGTCATTTATGGTTTAGACTTTTTATACTTTGGGTAAGTGTTAGATTTTTTATTAAAATAGCACAACAAAAGTTATTAGTTGTATTAAAAATGATAATATTTGACGATGAACCAAGTAACTAATGTACGTGGTATAAGATTTACGTGAGTTTAAAAGATACTAGATTGGCTTTAGAAGAAAGAGGATGTTATTCATCTTAGGAACTTCGGGTTGGAGTATCTGTGAATGCAAAGTGTGTACCTTATCAAAGAGTTAAGAAAGTATGAACAGATATTACCATATAAACACACCAGTATATTCAAAATAATTGTTTTAAAAATAAAATATATAATTTCATAAAGTATTATATTTTATAATTAAATTTAAATAATTTTTAAAAATCATTTTATTTAATTTAAGGATAGCTTCGCTTAATAAGTAAGTTTGTAAGAAAACATATATATATATATATATATATATTGAATTCGAATAATAAAAGTATAAATCGTATTTTTGTTATTCGTCTATAACTATCATCTTTCCTTTCTCTCGAGACAGCTCGATGTCACTTTTAGTTACATTCAATAATTCAATTATAAAAACGATATTAACTCACATCCAAATCATATTCAAACACATAATCAACATATTTTACAATTTATTCATTTTAGTTTTTATATTCGAAATACTCCTAATTTTTTGTATCAACATTCGATCAAAATCCGATCTCATATTTTTTCATTAGGACCCTATATTTTTAATTTCAAATATCATAAATCAACTAAATAATTTGTAAATTTCCAAATTAAATTCACAATCTTCCCGTCACTTAGCTAACAACACCATGCATGAACTTGAGCATTTAACAATTAATATTTCTAAGTCTCTCGACCATGAAAAATAATTCAAAACATGGCTAATTCATTAATCTAATCTTTGGGTTAATTAGATCTCACTTAATTAAGCATAAATCTATAAAAAAAAATTATCAGAATAAACCTCATACTTATATAATTTTGGTTGCACGACAAGAATGAATGAAGAAGAGAATTTCTTTTTTCTTTCTTATGGTTTCGGTGATAAGAGATGACAATAGGAAGTCTTGACATCCACTAATGTTTTATATACTTTTAAGTTTTTAATTCACATAATTAAACATATTTAATTTGTATTAATTTAACATATATAATCATAATTTGAGATTAAGTGGATGCCATCATTCAATTCCACTATCTTATACAAAACAATGGTTTAATAATCATTTAGGACTTTTGATTAATTTCTAATTAAGTCCTCAAGCATTTTCTAAATTAAAATTCAATAGCGATTAGAATTTTATAATTTAGTCCCCGACTTTCATTTCCTAGTTAAATTACTTAACCAATATTTACTATTTTATCACATCAGCTCTGCAAATCTTCCTATTTTAAACTTATGAACTCAGTTTACGAAAATGAAATTTCGAAACCGTATTTTTTTACATCGGCAAAAGTCAAATCGTTACTGTAACATCCACGTTCTTGAACCGGATGTGAGTGATAAAATAGAATTGAGAATTAGAAATGTTTAGTTGAAGTAAGGAAGGTTAGAAAATTTTAAGGATTAAATAGTAAAGGAGAGAAAATATGGGGGACTAAATAACGAATTATCCAAATTAAATTTTGAGTCATCATGGGAATTAGATTGATTGAGGAGGGGCAAAAGAGTAATTTAGTGGAAGATATTTTTGGAGGAAAAGTTTTGGGCCAAAGTGTAAAGTTGGAAGGTCTAGGGACTAAAAGTGAAATTTTACCATTTTTATTAAATGAGATTTCTAGAGAATTTGAGAAAGGTTAAAAATCAATTAAAAGGCAAAAATATCAGCTCTTTTCATAGTTCAACCGTTCATGCCCTTTTCTTCCATTTCCAACTTTTGATTTTATTCCAAATTGGTCCTTCCATCATTTTTAAGCCCTCCAAGCTCCAAAATCTCCTATTTTCTTTGAAATTTATAAAATAAAAGTATATAAGGGGGTTAGTAGACACCTCAAACTTCTTATAGAATTCATTTTGAGGTGTTAGAGAGCATAGGGACTAAATTGAGCAATTTTGAATTCAAGGGTTAAGATAAGAAATGGTTAAATTCTCATGACATACATGTATTTTACTGTTATTTAGCACGAAAATTATTGAATTATAGCTTATAACTTATATGTGTTTATGTGAAATTGAAGAGAAAGAGAAGAGAGGCAAGGATCAAATTGAAGAGAAAGGAAAAGAGAAGAGCAAAGAGTGAAAAGAGAAGAAAATCAGCCTTTTTGTTATAAGTACTACAAGAGTTTTGAATTATAGTTTAATTTCTCTAATGGTATGTGAATTATTAGCATAAAAATTGTTATATATGTACCTAATTTGAATGTTTACAATGATAAAATGAAGGGATTAATGTGTGATTTAGTAAAACAGTTTGGACAGAACAGAGGATTAACTTCAAAAATTGTATATAATGAGTTAAGGGTTGATTTATATATGTAATTAAATCTTATTGAGTTTAGTTTCATATGGAAGAAACAGTGAATTAAAAGGAATTGTATATTTCGAGATATACCAATTTTTGTGTAACAAGGTCAGAGTAGGTTCGAGTTCCCCTTTTCTGACTTTGAAAAATCATAGAAAAATATAGAAAAATTATTAAAGACTGAAATTTATATGGATGAATATTTAATAAGACTATTTTCAAAAGAAACAGACATGAACATCATTTGATCTCTGTACTAAAATATAGATAATTTTAAGTGAAGAAAGGTCGAAACTGTCAGGCAATAGAGAAGGGGTAACTTGAAAGAATTTACTGTACAAATTGGCTAAAGTAAAAATTCTGGAAATTTTATGGTAAAAATAGGATTGGTTCTAGTTTTAGAAACATCAAGCGGATTATAATTTCAAATTCTGTATCTCAAGATATAAATAATTTAGTGACTGTGATGCAAGTGGACAACTTTGAAAATATAAATGTGAAGTATTTGATGATGTATTTATGTGAGATATATCATTTATGAGAAATGATACGAATTGATATTGTGCCCAAGTAGACAAATTAGAACCATTGTGATATTAGTGGCATGCCATTAAGGAACACTAGCGCGCTCTCTGTTTAGCACGTCTCGTGCTCTTTGTTATTAGCACTTTGTATGCTCTCTGATTAGCACTTTATGTGCTCTTTGATTAGTACTTTGTGTACTCTCTGTTTAGCACTGTGTGTGCTCTCTGTTGCCCAGCACTTATGTGCTCTCTGTTAGTACTTTGGTATTCTCTGTTTGTTCCGTATATCCAAACGGTTCTATGAAAGTCTATTATGGGCTAAGCTATAAAAAGTGGAAAAAAGTGTAAATTGTGCCATTGTGGTAAGTTACATGTTACATGTAAGTAAAGCAAGAAGTTTATATGCTTGAGTACCTAAATGATCATTCATTACTTTTGTAGTGCTTACTAAGCCTTCACCGGCTTAACGCGTTTATTTTAACGCGTAGGTACAAAAGTTACGAGAAGTTGAGGTCAAGCTAAGGGGACCTCTCATCACATCACATCACTATTGAAAGACTTCAGTTTAGGTACATTACTTTTGGTAAAATGGCATGTACAAACGGTACTATTATGTGCCTTCAATGGATGGTTATAAATGTTGTTTTAGATTACTACGAGTTGATAAATTAAAAATGATGAGTTTTGAATAAAATAACTTTAAAACACATTGTTTAAAAGAAAAATTTTATTATACTCGTGTTAAATTCTCCGATACTATATGTAATACTTCTATACCGGGTTTATACGTGTAAATCAGGTATAGGGGTGTTACAGTTATCCCAACTTAATCAATGATATTTATCTATATACACAATTGAATAAGAGAAAACATTTTATGTACAAAATATTTCATAATAAAGTATTAATTGAGTGGTAAAATTAAAATTTTATTAACTCAAATGTCATGGCTTTAAATCTCAGCAAATGTAAATTATTTTTTATTTTTAAAATAAAAATACTAAAATATCCTAAATTAATATAATTTATTTTAAATACAAAATAATATTTTCGTAGTATTATTAACCTAATTGATACCTCATAACACCAACTCAATTAATAATTTAAACAATAATATAAATTACATACAAGTGTTATTAGAATATTATTTATCAAATGATTAGAATATTATCTATAAATATTGAAATTAAAAAATGTTTTTTTTATTCATCTAATCCAATCATTTCTTATTTTTAATTTTCATACTTTTGTCCCCAGTTCTCACACCTTTACAATTTAATCAATACTTTAAATTAATTTTTAATAAAATTCATTTTTTTTATTTTCTTATGTTTTCTCATCATCTTTTCCACTAACATTAAATTTTTATTTTATTTTCTTCAAAAAATTTAACATGTGCAAAATTGGAATGATATTATTCTCTTCTCAAAGGGTATTATGAATGTAACAATTATTTTTGTTTTGTTTGCACAATTATTTTGGTGAATTATAAAGGGAGAGTAAAACCTTAACAATAATGTGATTATCGCGACTCAAACTCAGATCACACATAGATTAATGAATACCCTTGACCATTAAACCAATATACAAAATTCGCATATTATTTTTAATACCAAGTTATAGTCATCATTACAATCTAATACTTCCATTACATTTGTAATTTTAAACAAACGAATAACTTAAGGTAGCAACAACATCTATCCATCTAAACCCATTAACAGGCTGTCATTTTGAAGATTTCATCATGGTTTATAATAAAACATAAAATGATTAATATAAATATTTTATATAACATAATTTATTAATTTATTAAATTTTATATAAATATATTTTAATCTTAAAAATACCTAAAAACAAATAAAAAATGTCAAACTTAATTTTAATTATCTGCCTCTTAAAAAAACGCCTCCCAAAAGATGCATTAAGCAAATTGCTATTTTTTAAGATGTGTTTGAGTGAAGAATTTGTAAAAAGATTTTATTTGTAATAAAATTTTTAAAATTCTAAAAATGAATTTATTTGTTCTAATAAATGACTCAAAATTTTCCTTTCAAATCCCACCTAAATAGATACTTTTTCAAAATTTTTTATAATTTTATTTGATTGAATATAAATGGTCACACTATAAAATAAAAACTTAAACCTTAAAAATTATTTGTATTTAATTATAATTATTTGTATGAATTAATGAATATTTTAAAAACTTTAAAATTCTTCTTCCAAATACACCTTTAAAGTTATTTTTTTCCTAAAGTAGATTTCACAAAATAGTATACTACAGAAAAAACTAAAATAGAAGAAGAATAAATGAACTGATAAATATAATATACTACAGAAATAATCCACTAGTTTTGTTTTCTTCCCCTTGCATATTGGAACCGAACTTGCCCATCATAATATGTCGAATAATCGGAACTGCATTATCCTCAGCTATTTTTTTAATTAAAAAAATAAAATTTTAATAATAATATTACAAACATGATTCGAACTCAAATCAGACATAAATTATGAATGACAAGTTAATTTATTTTCTGAATATACATTTTAATAAGATATACATTCTTATATTTTATTATATCAAATCAACTTTTATTTTGCATTTGGGTTTAATTTATTAATAATAGTAATTCAGTTTCAATTTTAATTTTCAAAACCATATCTGTAATTGTATTTTGAACTTAACTTCAATTAATGAATAATTGGATTGTGCTGCAAGAAAACATCTACCGATATTAAAAAACTTGAATTTCGGTGTTTTATGTGAAAAATTTAATCAACAAGCAACTCTTGAGACTATTTATTTTATTTATATGTATTCATCTCTAAATAATTTAAGAGAGTCCAAAACATTTATATCTCCGTCTTCTCTTGGAATACACCGTGCGATGGGAAGCAAGAGAAGCAAACTGATTATATATTAGTATTTTTTTTAATATATATATATATATATATATATATATATATATATATATATATATATATTTGGTGTCTGTTTCACCAACTCCATATGGATATCTTTTTTAGATATATATTAAAATTAATTTTTTCAAAAAATAATTAAATTGGTGTCAACATTCGGTCCAATCAGCAGACAGCCACCTACTAAAGATTTCAATTTTTAATTAAAGTTTGGTGGAGGAAAGAGGTACAAAAGGCATTAAGTGATTTAAAATTACTCACTTTGATGAATTTATTAATGATTTTGGATGCTATAAATTAGATTACAGGAATTATAAATGTCAAAATTATTAAATAAAAGTTATACTCAAGTTCATATTTTGTATTCTTCTCGAAACATCCAATTCTAAAACCGAAATTAACATAAGAAAAAGAACCTCCATTAATTAACCCATTGCCCAATTGGTTATGCCAAACTCCATAAATTAACTAATTTATATTGCACTTTGCTATCACAAACTTCACAAACAAAGGCATTACATGTTCAGATTTTAGATTATATATACTTTAAAAATTCTTCTTTCAAATACATACATATTATAATATCAGCGTCGAAGCCAAGGACTAGCAGGGTCCTGGTCCCTTTTAAAATGAAAAATTTTCATTTAAGTTTTTAATTTTTTTAAAAATTTAAATTAGTAAAAGTAAAATTATACTTTAACCCTCTTAAAAATGATAAAATTTTAATTTAATCCTTTAAGAATTATACTTTTACTATCGTAAAAATTACAATTTAACTTCGATCTTTCTAAAAAAAATTTCTGACTTGTATAATATAATAATGTATGTACAATATTTTTAATCTTATTTATAAAAATAGTTAATTATATTATTTTATATATTGTGTTCTTATCGTAGCTTCAAATATATTAAATTTGTGATTAATATAATATTATTTTGACTAATAATAGTGGGCATAAAGATAATTTCATGGATTGTGGGCGAAATTAAAATTATTTTTAGAGATCGAAATTAAATTATAATTTTTAGATAGTAAAAATATAATTTTTAAAAAATTAAATTAAAATTTTATCAAGTTAAAATATAAATTTATTTTTATTAATTTAAAATTTTAAAATTATAAAATATAAATTTTTTATTTTAGGAAAACCAAAACTCTGTTCGCCCCTGACAATCTAATTCAATAACATGCTGTCATTTAAAAGGTGTCATAATGTTTTATAATAAAATAAAAAAGGATTTGGTGGAAAAAAAATCAACTAAAGGGTATTAGTAAGCAATGGTTTTTTTTATATAAAAGTAATACTAAAAAGTAATTAAATATAAAAATAATATGAGAAATAAATTAATTACAAAAGTATGATATTTTTTATGGTGGATATCAAGCACATCCTATTTTTTTCCTAATTATTATGTAATTATATATTTTTTAAATGATTTTTAATTGATGTCGCTTGACACAATGATAATACTGAATTGAAGTGATAAACTAACATATTTAGAGATTTGATATGAAACTTTGCCCTTTAAAATTTGTTGTTGTTTTAGAGAATCATTGTTTCATAAACCTTTTATTGTTTAATATTTTTTTTAAGGTACTTTCATTTTGTGGGACTTCAAATATAGAATATATGACGTTTAAATTATATATGTGAGCATTTAATGTATGTATGCTCACCCTTTGCACTGAACTAATTATTTTTGGGTTCCCTTTGCACTGAATTAATTTGGGTTGGATATAATGTAAAAATTTAAAGGTTAAAATACATTCAATGTTATTATATTCTTTATATATTTGAAGTTTAATTTTTATATTTTTATTTTTAAGAGTTTAGTTACTTTATTTTTTGAATTAAAAAATTTAGGTCAATTTATTTTCATCATTATAATTCTTTTGTTAAATTTGTTGGTGTAATATTTTGAAATAAAAAAAAAAAACTCTCTTGTTATCCATATAACAAAAAGAGACATGAACTTGAATATAATAGAAAATTTTAATGGTGCTAATATTTCTTAAAAATTCACTTCAATATAAAATAAAATATTTAATTTAGCTAATGGAATTATAAGAGTTGAGATATCAAATTATGTCAAAATTAAAGTTTTATTTCAAAAATAAAATATAGAGATTGAAATTCAAATTTGAGTAAAATATAAGGATGAAAACTAAAATTTAACCATTATTATATAACCTAAAAAAAATAAAGGATTAAAACTAAAAGTTAACCAACATCTTTTCATGTAAAAAAAGAATATTGAAAAAGAACAGATTTCAAGTAATCTGAGGGACTAAAGTGGTTAGTTTAAAAAATGAAAGTACCTTAAGAACAATAATTGAAATAGAACAACAATAAATGACTTGATAAATATAAAACATCTCAAACTAATTATGACATCACGAAATATAGGAATATGATCATAGATATAATAATGGCTATATAAAGAAGGCAAACTGTAAATCACTCCTATCCCATGCTCACAACCAGCTCAGGAAAATGAAGTTCCTTCACTATTCTCTGCTTCCATTTCTTTTAGTCGTTGTGATCTTCTCATTCAGTGGCGCAACTTTAGCTCATTCTCATGGGGATTACCTTCATTGCCTTTCTCTTCATTTACCAACTTCTTCTACCATTTCTAAGGTTATTTACATGCAAAAATAATCCCTCCTATTCATCTGTTTTGAACGCTACTATTCAGAATACCAGGTTCTCCACACCAGCTACCCCTAAACCCTTGGCCATTATTACACCACTCAAAACATCCCATATCCAATCAACAATTTACTGTTCCAAAAAACATGGGTTGCAGCTTAGGATTCGAAGTGGCGGTCATGATTTTGAGGGTCTTTCTTATGTTTCTCAAATTCCATTTGTCATCCTTGATCTGCTCAACTTTCGAGCAGTTCAAGTTGACACAAAGAATAAAGTTGCCTGGGTCCAATCTGGTGCAACTCTGGGTGAATTGTTTTACGGAATTGCTGCAAAGACCAAAACACTCGCCTTCCCTGCTGGTATTTGCCCCACTGTGGGCATTGGTGGGCATTTTAGTGGGGGCGGATATGGCATATTGATCCGCAAATACGGTCTTGCTGCTGATCATGTAATTGATGCTCGATTGATTGATGCTAATGGAAGGATTCTTGATCGAAAATCCATGGGCGAAGATTTGTTTTGGGCCATCCGAGGAGGCGGAGGAAATACCTTTGGGATTGTTCTTGCTTGGAAAATAGAGTTAGTCCCCGTTCCAGCTGTTCTAACTGTGTTTACAGTCAACAAGAATTTGGAACAAAATGTAACCAAAATTCTCCATCGATGGCAGTACATAGCTCACAAGCTTCCCGATGATTTATATGTGGGTGTAGCGATAGTGAAGGTGAATTCAAGTCAAGCAGGGAAGAAAACAGTTCAAGCTGCTTTCAGAGCGTTGTTTCTTGGTGGGGTTGATGAGCTGATTCCATTAGTCCAAGAAAGGTTTCCAGAGCTGGGACTAGCCAAAGAGCATTGCAGCGAAATGAGTTGGGCTGAATCCGTTCTTTACTTTGATGGAGCTCCAAGAAAATCTCTGGGTATGTTCCTTGATAAAAATGTTGTTCCAAGAACAATTTTCAAAGCCAAATCAGACTACGTCAAGGAACCCATCCCCGAAAGTGGAATCGAGGGGTTCATGTCCATGTTTCTTGAGACAGAAGCTGACTTCGCCTTCATGGTAATGGTGCCTTTCGGCGGAAAAATGGAAGAAATCCCAGAAAATGAACTCCCTTACCCGCATAGAGCAGGCAACTTGTTCCAAGCCTCGTACGTTATGGTATGGACAAAAGAAGAAAATGCAGAATCTGGAAAATACATAAGTTGGATCCGAAGATTTTACAGTTATATGGCGACTTATGTCTCAAAATCTCCGAGAGAAGCATATTTTAATTATAGGGATTTGGATATTGGATCTAATAACATTAGTGGCGATACAAGTTACCAACAAGCTAGCATTTGGGGTCTTAAATATTTCAAGAATAATTTCAAAAGATTGGTACAAGTAAAGACCATGGTTGATCCAATGAATTTCTTCAGAAATGAACAAAGCATCCCTCCTCTTTCATCTCCATGAAAGAAGAAAAGTTTACTAGGGTTGAAGACTTCAGTGCTTTCAGTTGAACATGAATAAAGTTGTCCGTTGAAAGTAATATTATTTTGCAAAGTGAAGAGGTCCTCTGTCACTCATCACTAAGAAATCTTTGTCGTTATATCTATTGTCACGAATAATTTAATAATTATGTTAATAATTACACATTAAACCATAATTCATGTATAGTTTTTGAATTTATCTCAAAAATTTATCATCAATTTAAAATTTAATTCATTTATTTTTAAATTAAAAAATTCAAGTTCATATATTATCATTGTTAAATTTTTTTATCAAATTTTTTGATGTAACATTTTAAAATTAAAAAAAAATATTAAGACAAAAAAATTAACATTAAAATACTAATATGAATTTTTTTTTCTTTAAAACAACCATTAAAATTCGACATGGAAAAATAATTTTTTTGCGTAAGAATATAAAAGCCAAAAGTTTTGAGTATGAAAACCCATTCCAGTAGAGATCCTATACCATACACACTCGTAAACAACAAAGAATTTACATATTAATTTTTTTTTGTTGAATTATAAAGGAACGTAAAACCTGAACAATAACGTGATTGACACGACTCGAATCCATATTAAACTTGGAATAATAAGCATTCTTGACCATCATACCAACACGGAGTTCGACAAATTAGATTATTAAAACTTTGTAGCAACAGATTAAAAATATTAAATATTTATTGATAGCTTAATTTTCATTCATTAATAAATAAGGATGGTATAACTACTAAGTAGGACTGCATTTATATTCTAGTGATTATTTCACTAATTATTGTAATTTATTGATTTTTCTAATATTATTAACACGGTGTTATTTTAAAATGTAGTAAAATAATAAGATAAATATTAAAATTATATATGAATTGTAATTTAATATGTAATGTTATAAATTGATTTTGATTTTGCGTTATTTTATAGATTAAATTTTGATTTAATTTAATTTTTACAACTCACTAACAACATCATTGAATTAGCACTATTTTAAGTTGATTATTGCATATACAAACAATTATATTAATCGAATATGAAAATAAATGATTTGTTTATTTCTTTAAATGTGTAAAATTTAATCAAAATCAAAATCTTATGTATATGTATAAATCACAATTCAAATTTGATATACAAAATTATACCGAATCAAATTTCAGATATGAAATTATACATTAAATTAAATTTCATATGTTAAGAATTACCAGACAACTACTGTTGAGTGTGAACCCATCAAGTGTTGTAGGTGTACAAAGTCCAGCATGATGAGATTCAAGTGGGCCTAGCAACCATCAACCATTGTTAGTTAGCCTTGTTACATTTGCATGCTTCATATTCCATCTTAGATCAGGTTGGGTCGTCATTAGCAGTAGGTGCGGAATTTTTGGGGATTGGAATTAAATTATGTAATTTTATAAGAGTTAAAATGTAATTTTATTATTTTATTACTTTACATCTTTATAATTTTTAAATGATTAAAATAAAACGTTATTATTTTGAAGGTTAAAGTGTAATTTTATTATATATTAACTTATGCCAAAAGTATAATTTTTCATTTTAGAGGTGACCGGGCTCCTGACACCACCCTATAATCGTGGGATTTGCCACTGAGCATACAACATCAGCAGAGACTAAGGATAGCTATGAGATGGCGTCAATGGAAGAGTCAGTGGTTTCTTTGAGTCAGTATGGTAATCCTTTTTATCCTACTCCATGTAGAAAGATGACACCTTTTTGGGATTCTACACGTTGCAGTCATCCATGGTGACAGTTTCTTTGAAATTATTGATTTAAGAGTTGGGGAAGTTTCGTCAATGGTATGTTGCCGCTTGAACTCTTCTGAATTAGAATTGGCTACCGGGCCCCTAGAATTGAATTTAGCCTTGTCCGGCCCATGCTCTTAGCTTCCCCTCGTCTCTTCTGTTGGGCTTAAGGGTTTGACGTGCGGAGCCCAAAGAGAAACCGCCGAAATCATCAAAGCTCGCCCCGTTGACCTCTTTAAGAGCAGCCGAATCCTCCTCTAAGTTGGCCAGTATATCAAATTTTGATCTCCCTCGATTGCTCCCTTGGTTCTCTTTGACAGGCTTGTCTCCTTTCCATGTTTGTTTCCGTGACGTACGTTGCACCACCATCCAGTGCACATACTTCTCCTTCTCTACCGGCGACACCGTACTTGGTCGCTCAGGTTGGTTTTCTGATGGGTTATTGCATTGTGATTCATTCCTAGGATTAAACGAGCATCCCTCTTTAACATGGCTATACCTCCCACAACTAAAGCAAACTATTGGGAGTGATTCATATTCAACCGTTTGAAGGGAATCATGAATCCATATCTCTAAAAGTAGCAGTTTGTTGAGGTTAACATTAATCCCCATACGATCATTGCTAACTATCAGATTTATTCTTGCAAAGTAAAATCTGCTAATTAGTTACTCTAACCAACTTTTACTTTGCACGGTGTTTTTGTTTTTTTATTTATCAAGTTTAATTTATTAATAATTCAGTTTTAGTTTATAAAATCATTTTCATAATTACATCTTAAGCTTAAGCTCATTTAATGAATGATTGGATCATCATAGAAGCAAGAAAACATGCATTGTTACTAAAAATTTTGGATTTTGGTGTTTTGAATGACAAATGTAAACAACAACTTGTGAGACTATTCCATTATATTGATATGAAGCACTCATCCTTAAATAAAGTAAGAATATTTAATATTTATATAATGGAGTTCATCTTTAAATAAAGTAAGAATATTTAATATTTACTTCTCAAACTTATCCCTTTAGGTTGTTATATGGGGGTCATAGGTACGTAGCTTGTGTAAAACGTGGCAAAACTCTTATTTTGTGAGAAAATGTATTTAACAAGCAATTTTTGAGTAAATTAGTAGAATATGTGAATTTTAAAATTTATTTACTTTTGAGACTATTATATATATATATATATGTGTGGGTAAATTCATCTCTAAATAATGTAAGAGAGTAGAAAATATTTACTTCTCCGTCTTCTCTTGGAATACACCATGCGATGGGAAGCAGGAGATGCAAACTAATTATATATTAGTATTTTTTTAAAAAATAATAAAAGTGGTGTCAACATCCGGTCCAAATCAGCAGACAGCCACCTACTCAAGATTTGAAAACAACAAGGATCCTAAACTTTATGAATTCTTTCAGTTCTTTAATTGAAGGTTTGGTGGGGGAAAGAAGCTAATAATTTTGATATTAAATTAGATTACACGAATTATAAATGTCAATATTATTAAGCAAGTGCATATTTCGTATTCTTCTCCAAATTTCCAATGCATTAATTTACAATCTTAAAACCGAAATCAACGTAACAAAAAAACGTGATTAATTAACCCATTGAACTTGGTTATGCCAAACTCGATAAATTAATCAATTTATATTTTAATATTTTCTAAAATTTTAAATTTCTTCTTTCAAATACATACATTTTATAATATAATAATGCATGAAAATTGCTTTTTAACCTTACTGATAAGAAAAAATAGTTAATTACATTATTTTATATATTTATTTAACATATTGTGTTCTTATCGTAGCTTCAAATAAATTAAATTTGTGATTGATATAATATTATTATGACTAATAATTGTGGGCATAAAGACAATTTCATAAATTGCGTCTATCCATCCAATCTTAAAAGGTGTCATAATGTTTTATAATAAAACATAAAACGATTTGGTGGAAGAAATATCAACTACAGGGTATAAGTAAGCAATGGTTTTTTTTATATATAAAAGTAATACTAAAAAATGATTAAATATAAAAATAATATGAAAAATAGATTAATTATAAAATATGATTTTTTATGGTGAATATTGGGCACCATCTTTTTTTTTTCGATGCAATCATATGTTTTTTAAAAATAAATTATTTTTATTGGTGTCACTTGATATAGTGATGGTATTGAATTAAAGTGATAAATCAAAATATTTAGGGATCTATTATGAAATTTTACCTTTTAAGCTTTATTGTTGTTTTAGGGGATCATAGTTTCATAAATCCTACCTTACTTATTATTATTTTTTTAAAATACTTTCATTTTGTGAGACTTCAAATATAAAATATATGCCATTTAAATTATATATGCGAGCTTTTAATGTATGTATGCTCACCCGGATAAATTATTTTGGGTTGGATATAAGGTAAAAATTTAAAGGTTAAAATACACTCATATTATTTATATACTTGAAATTTAGTTTTTATATTTTTATTTTTAAGAGTCTAGTTACTTTATTTTTTGCATTGAAAATTTTAGGTCAATTTGTTTACACCATTATAACTCTTCTCTTAAATTTACCGGTGTAACGTTTTGAAATAAAAAATTTTTTTCTCTTGTTGTCCATATAACAAAAAGTGATATTGTAATAAACTTGAATTTAATAAAAGATTTTAACGGTGCTATTATTTCTTAAAAATACACTTCAATATTTTAAAAAGAATAAAGTATTTAATTTAACTAATGGAATTATATGTCAAAATTAAAGTTTTATTTCAAAAATAAAATATAGAGATTGAAATTTAAATTTGAGTAAAATATAAAGATCAAAACTAAAAATTAAAAATCTTAAAAAATAGAGGGATTAAAACTAAAGTTTAACCATCATCTTTTCATGTAAAAAAAGAATGAAAAAGAATAAGTCCCAGGTAATGAGAGGGACTGGAGTGGTTATTTTAAAAAAAAGAAAGTACCTTAAAATATTAATAATTAAATGAAGGGTTTATGAAGCAATTATCCTTTAAAACATATTTGGTGTCGCCACACTCTCAAGCGACACCGTTGAATTTATTTTACAACAATCAATCTAAAGGGAAAATTTTCATTAAATCCCTTAATATCCTCACTGTGTTTGACGCCACCTATAAAAACTATTTTTTTAAAAACCATACAGTTGCATGATGGTTGGATCTCATTTTCAAGTGAAGAAGTTGTGTGTTGATGTTGAAGAGAGAGAAAATAGAGTTAAGACTTGAAATCAAGAGAATAAGGTTTGGATATCAATGATTTATTGTGTTTTCAAGTCTAATCTTATTAGAAATTAGGTATAAAAATGGTGTTGAAGTAAAGAACTTTTACGAATAAATTTTACGCTCTTGATATGTTATCGAAGAGAGAGATAGAGAAAGTGATAAAAGACAACCAAGCAAATGATATACTACAAAATTAGTCGCAGAAGATGCGGTTAAGCAAATTACTATTCTTTGGAGTTGTCTTTCCCCTCGGGAGTAGACTTCACAAAATAATATACTACAAAAATAATTGAAATAGAACAACAATAAATGACTCGACAAATATAAAACATCTCAAACTAATTATGACATCCCGAAATATAGGAATATGATCACAGATATAATAATAATAATGGCTATATAAAGAAGGCAAACTGTAAATCACTCCCATCCCATGCTCACAACCAGCTCAGGAAAATGAAGTTCCTTCGCTATTCTCTGCTTCCATTTCTTTTGGTCGTTGTGATCTTCTCATTCAGTGGCGCAACTTTAGCTCATTCTCATGGGGATTTCCTTCATTGCCTTTCTCTTCATTTACCAACTTCTTCTACCATTTCTAAGGTTATTTACATGCAAAATAATCCCTCCTATTCATCTGTTTTGAACGCTACTATTCAAAATACCAGGTTCTCCACACCAGCTACCCCTAAACCCTTGGCCATTATTACACCACTCAAAACATCCCATATCCAATCAACAATTTACTGTTCCAAAAAACATGGGTTGCAGCTTAGGATTCGAAGTGGCGGTCATGATTTCGAGGGTCTTTCTTATGTTTCTCAAGTTCCATTTGTCATCCTTGATCTGCTCAACTTTCGAGCAGTTCAAGTTGACACAAAGAATAAAGTTGCCTGGGTCCAATCTGGTGCAACTCTGGGTGAATTGTATTACGGAATTGCTGCGAAGACCAAAACACTCGCCTTCCCTGCTGGTATTTGCCCCACTGTGGGTATTGGTGGGCATTTTAGTGGGGGCGGATATGGCATATTGATCCGCAAATACGGTCTTGCTGCTGATCATGTAATTGATGCTCAATTGATTGATGCTAATGGAAGGATTCTTGATCGAAAATCCATGGGCGAAGATTTGTTTTGGGCCATCCGAGGAGGCGGAGGAAATACCTTTGGGATTGTTCTTGCTTGGAAAATAGAGTTAGTCCCCGTTCCAGCTGTTGTAACTGTGTTTACAGTCACCAAGAACTTGGAACAAAATGTAACCAAAATTCTCCATCGATGGCAGTACATAGCTCACAAGCTTCCCGATGATTTATATGTGGGTGTAGCGATAGCGAAGGTGAATTCCAGTCAAGCAGGGAAGAAAACAGTTCAAGCTACTTTCATAGCGTTGTTTCTTGGTGGGGTTGATGAGCTGATTCCATTAGTCCAAGAAAGGTTTCCAGAGCTTGGACTAGCCAAAGAGAATTGCAGCGAAATGAGTTGGGCTGAATCCGTTCTTTACTTTGATAGAGCTCCAAGAAAATCTCTGGATATTTTACTTGAAAAAAATGTTGTTCCAAGAACAATTTTCAAAGCCAAATCAGACTACGTCAAGGAACCCATCCCCGAAAGTGGAATCGAGGGGTTCATGTCCATGTTTCTTGAGAAAGAAGCTGACTTCGCCTTCATGGTAATGGTGCCTTTCGGTGGAAAAATGGAAGAAATCCCAGAAAATGAACTCCCGTACCCGCATAGAGCAGGCAACTTGTTCCAAGCCTCGTACGTTATGGTATGGACAAAAGAAGAAAATGCAGAATCTGGAAAATACATAAGTTGGATCCGAAGATTTTACAGTTATATGGCGACTTATGTCTCAAAATCTCCGAGAGAAGCATATTTTAATTATAGGGATTTGGATATTGGATCTAATAACATTAGTGGCGATACAAGTTACCAACAAGCTAGCATTTGGGGTCTTAAATATTTCAAGAATAATTTCAAAAGATTGGTACAAGTAAAGACCATGGTTGATCCAATGAATTTCTTCAGAAATGAACAAAGCATCCCTCCTCTTTCATCTCCATGAAAGAAGAAAAGGTTACTAGGGTTGAAGACTTCAGTGCTTTTAGTTAAACATAAATAAAGATGTCCGTTGAAAGTAGTATTATATTGCCAAGTGAAGAGGTCCTCTGTCACTCATCACTAAGAAATCTTTGTCCTTATATCTATTGTGACGAATAATTTAATGCAAAATCTATTAATTAAATCATAATTTTTCTTTTGTTTTACAACAAATATTTCATAGTTTTTGTTTCATCATATAATATTTTTGGCTTAAACTTTACTATAACAAACAACTTCAAATCTGAATTTAATTTTGTAAAAATTCGAATATATATAATTATGAGATAGAATATTTTTTTAGTACAAAGACAAAGTACACCCTTCACAACGATAAATTTAGGGAAACATTTATCCCTAACCGTGGGATTTGCCACTGAGCATACAACATCAGCAAAGACTAAGGCTAGCTTTGAGATTGCGTCGATGAAAGAGTGAGTAGTTTCTTTGAGTGAGGTATGGTAAACCCTTTTAGCCTACTCCAGGTAGAAAGATGAAACCTTTTTGAGATTCTACACGTTGCAGTCATCCATGGTGGCAGTTTCTTTGAAATTATTGATTTAAGAGTTGGGGAAGTTTCGTCAATGGAATGTTCCTGCTTGGCCCTCTTCTCATTTACTTGTTTATATTATCTTTCATAAAATACAACGGACAAGGTGTTTAGTAGCAATAAAGTATATAACATTGTTGCTTTTTTTCTTTATTTGCCAAACAACAAAAGTTTGGGTGTGCAGAACTTCACATGAACATGGTGAATTAGGCGGAACTATGTACAAGTGAACTAAATAAGAAAAAATACATATTGGTTTTTTCCCCTTTGTATGGCACCGATATACCATCAAAATACCATAAAGGATGTCAAAAGAGTCAGCTTTAGGTCTGGAACTGGTTGGATGACTTACAATGACAATCCATTAGTTGGCCGTGCAGAAGACTTTCAGGGCAAAGTGGCAGTACCTTCCTCTACACCAATGCCTTTCACACCTGAGCTTAAAGATGAAGATAGATCATCCTCCACCCCATCAAGTTCGTCCTCAAGGAAAGACCACTTCCGTCGCAATTCCTTTATCTTGAAAAATTCATCATAGTGTGATTTTCGTTGCTCCTTAAAGTTCCAACCACTTTGATCCGTTTCAGAATCTGAAAAAAGTAGAATATACTAAAAACCATCAACCAAAGATTGAACACAAGATAATAAATCGTAAACTAGTGATGACCTGGAAGACTTAAGATTTGGATGGTGGAGTAGTGAAAGGTGTTTGTATCTTCATAGCCTTTTTTGGACCTCTGTGTATGGTAGAAAAGTCGTCATCTAGTTCTGTTTACTTTCTCAATAAGTGAATAAGCATTAGAGAATACCATGAGAATCATACGGATGATTCGAGCCAAGAGAATATGGCACAAGAAAATAATGGAAAGTTCCAAGCTATAAGTGAAAGTGAAATTTTAGAAGCTATAACCCTTGAAATGATAATGTTCCACTAGGAAAAACAAGGGCTTTACCCATCAAAAGGTTGTCTGCTAGAGCAAGCCTCATATCATTTAGACTGAAAACAATCACTTTTAATCTTTTGAAAGATGAAGCTGTCATCAACTTAAAGGAAAGTGAAACATTTCTCAATTTGCTATGAAAGAAAGGACAACTTAAAAGCACAGATAGTAAGAAAACCTTCTTCGTGAGGCACAGAAGATGTCCAGCCATCTGAGCACCCAGTTGTTTTTCTACTAGGGGAAGCCACATCCTTCAAAGCAGGGCCTATTTTTTTTGCTTCCATATCATCGATACAATCATTGAAACCATGTCTTACAGGAGAAAAAGACCCTACAAACCAATATCAGATTTTATCGTGAGAAACGCAATTCAATTTAAAAAAAAAAAAAAAGCACTCAACAAATGTAAACGTAACGTGAAAACAAAACTAGAGCAACTTTCTCTAATATCCAACATGTATTTAAACATAAAATAATAGACTTCTTCAGAAGGGTTTATGAGTATACCATCATCATCATCAATCATAGGGTGGTACGGCGTCTTGGGTTCAGTTATTTTCTGCCTTACAGGTTTATTTGCTTCAATTTCCTTAAGTTTTTCCTCATTCCATCTTACACGCCTAGTGCTACCCCTAAAAAGAATGATTAGATCCAAAGCACAACTAGAAACTATAGAAAAGTACATATCTTTCTTCAGCAAAAAAATCTGTACTAAAATGAATGTGGAAGTAGGAAAATGAACAAAGCTGATGCAAAATGGGAATTTTGTACAAAAATAGCTAATATTTAACCATTTGAGTCAAGAAACTCAAACTCCAGCCATATAGACTAATCAAGGCAGTGATAAGATGCCAATATTTAGATGAGTTTACAATATCCTTCCACATTAAAGCGTCATATCCTCATAATGCATTGTCACTCGACAACACACACACACACATATATATGTATATATAATGGGTACATTTTCAGTTACCCCTTTTTATTATAGAGTAATAGTCTCATGTACTGTTGCATCAAACCATTACCATACGAATATATTAAGTAATTTGAAAATCCATTGTGTTAAATTAAACAATCTGCACTGCACGATCAACATGCTAAATAAACCAACATCTAAAGCTGCTAAGGTGAACCCTAAAGAGGGAAAACACAAGCGAACAACTGCAGCTAAAGACATTGAGATTATTGAGCAATGAAAGAAAATGCATCCAATATAGCAATAACTTCACATCACACGGTATGAAGAACAATGATAAAAACAATTTCAAGTTAACCACCAATCAACTCTACATCCCATCCATCTCCTTCTAGAAGAAAAAGGAAATGGAAAGGAAAGAATATGGGAAGATATTACAATTACTTCATCCGGAAATTTCTTGAGTGCCAAAAGCAAGCTTCAAATGAACCTGATCCACTGAAACATTATCATAATCACTTATCAAAACCTCAATGTATGAAAAATGAATCATGTAAACTATTATACAAATATCAAATACAAAGTGATAAATTTATCCATGATATGATCAAGCTTGTCGTAGTTGTTGTTTATGTAAAGCATAAAACTTAAGAGTTGAAAGGAAAACAATGTCTGGACTTTGATAAAAATACAAATTGAGGAATTAGGTATTATGGAAAAGTAGAGGATATAACACCAAATTCTCACAAAAGCATAACTAGATAAACTCCAAGGAAAAACCATGTCAAACCTAATAAAGAAATGCTAATAGCATCTATGAGAGGAAGAAATTACAGGGAATCATCCCAAAATAAACTAAAAACAAAATTCCCAACAAGGGCTTCAACATTAGAATTGTAGGCGGGAATCTCATTATCCCACGACAACTTGAACTAGCTTTGTTGAGTTGCAAGGACTCTCATTTCCCGATTGTACACCAGGTTAATGCATTTGAGGCTTACTGTTCTTAAAATAAAACATGGATAGGCATAATATATCTACATCCAAAATAAATAAATAAAAAAATCATGATCCAATTAACTATTCTATGAGTAAAAGACAAAAGAGATTGAACGAAATAATGATTACAATGTCATTCAACCAAGAATCATAAGGAGAATGAAGCAGGGTGAAACCCAGAATTAGAAAAAGTACCCAATAATCCATTGAATGAAATGTAAAGAAGGAGAATGAATGAAGAATTACAATTTACAAGAAAAGTTTGACACGATCAAATTATCAATCCCAAAAAAGAAAAAAACATTGTTCTTCGTTTTATTGAAAGAATTTCAAAAAGAGGGAATAAAAAAAGATATTGGCGAGAGAAAATTGTACCTTTGGATTGTTCCTCTTAACTATCGTAGTTGTATGAAAATGTTATTTTGAGGCTTTTATTATATCTTTTTTCCTAACCTAACTTCTAGTTAAATTCGGATGCAATGGAGTTACCGCCACCTTGGGTCTATTTCACTTTTGTTCTCACGTCAGCTCTTAATAATCCCCGTACATCTTGCCACCTCAAGTACACTTATTTTTTTAAACTTAAAATTAAAAAAAAAATGTTTTAAAGACACCGCGGGAGGAACAAAATTCCTCTACCCCTTATTTGTGTTTCTCATTGTGCCCTACCAATATTTTTATTACACCTGTTTAATTTTTTTCTACATCAATATTTCCCTTTTTAACTGTTAAGAAAAAAAAAAGAAGAAATTCATCACCCCTAATTTGCATTCTGACTTTTAATTTTACTTACATCTCAAAATGATTTTACATTTCTTCAGGAACCTTAACAACTAATCTACCATTTCGTTCAATAAGAGGAAATTAACTCTTCACTTGATTAGGGGTTGAAGAGAATAAAGATTTTCAGTTTATTTGACATATTTTTTTTTACTAATTAGTAACTTTTCACCCCAAAAAAAAACTTCTACAACATGAACTATGATGGGTAAAAGAAGATCAATAGATTTTTCAGAATTCATTTCCTTTAATTTGGCAATTCATTTTTCTCTATTTTTCATCACTATTGTCTAATTTCAGACCAAAATTGAAAAGCTTAATCATCAATGTTTTTTTCCTTTGTTAGCAAGCTTAATGTGAAATTGAGCTTTATACTTTTCGTAGATTTTCGTCATTTATTCATCAATATTTAATCTTTTATTTTTTTCAATTTTTGGTGATTTCCATTGAAGTTTACCATTTTTTTGAATTTATATTATTGTCTTTTTTGTGTGTGTGTGTTTTGGTGATTTAGAGAGTTGAAACTGAAAACACATTTATCAGTATATTTTATTTTGTTATTTTATTGGGAATGGATAGTAATAGTACGTTAGTAAGTTTTGACAATTTTCGTATTGAGAGATTTGTATAGATTTTGTACCAAGTATTGAAAGCACTAATCTCACCTAGTTAGAGAAGGGTAACATTTGAGCTTCATCTCTCTCAGTAGTCTATGCACTAATCACAATAGAATTGTGTTTTACAGCCTAAGTTCTTAACGGGAAACCTTAAAGAAGAGTGATATGGGTTTTTAGATAATGCATTTACTCATTGAGTTAGACTTTATAAGCACAGGGAAACAAAACTGCGCAAACAATCATTTGTTAATGTTTTACTTTGTTTTTGGTTTTGTCCACCACAGTAGCAATCGAAATGGTGACTGCAACCAAACACTTTCATTCAACATTCCAAGTATTAGCAATGATTGCATGGGAAGAATGACATGATTCTACTCAACATGTATGTAAATAATGACACAATTTGCTTATATTTATTTATGGCCTGGGGAAGATTTACTGTGGAGACTGAGTGTTAGACGCATATGCAATGGAAGCCTGGAGTTCATATGAACTGAACGTCAGGTTGTTCTAAGCCCTTTACTTCTTTCTGCTCTCCTGTTGTTTGGGTTTTTTTGTTTTTTTACATCTTTTGCTTATTGTCCCTTCCTATAATATAATATTTTTCTCAACCAATTCTGATTTAATTGAGTTAATTCAAGTGAATCTCAACATATTCAACTATGATGCAATTAAAAGATCATATTGCTTGGCATGATTTACAAGGATAACGAATTGATGTCATGAATACTGGATAAAATGTCTTCAAATACATTATTATTATTATTATTATTATTATTCCAGCTGAAAAGCAGCTATAGACAAAAGAAACTGTTACTGATAATGCATAGGCACAAATGACTTCATACACCTGACATAGTGAACAGTCAACTACAAATGCTATCTTATCATGGCAAAAATCCACCTACGCATGCTTATTGCATTTCATGAACATGCTTTTTCAATACATGAAACTTTTTTTTTTTTTTTAAATATCATAGTTTTGGTTCCAGGAAAGAAAGAATCTGCTTCCAGATCTAAGTCGGGGAAGTTGACATGCATCCCTTACTTTATTTTTTGTTTATGTTCTTTCTTTCGCAGAACCAATACATTCCTGCACAAAAAAAGAAGCTTAGCATATGGAGCAACATAAACAGAATTGAGATCAGTTGTGCAGTGGGTTTGGTCCTCCAGGGACAACTTTGTGCGAGACATCGTGAGCTGCCGTGTACTTCTTGTTGTTCCCAGAAACAGAAGCATAATAACTTGAAGAAAAACGGTGTGCAAATGAAAACTTTGTTTGCTGGTAGGAAGCCCAGGTGAGTTGCCGACAACTAGAAAGATGGACTGTTGCTAACATAACTGCGAGAATCAGAAGTGGAAGAAAAGGACTGGGAGTTCTCATGCTCTGAAAGGACTGGCCAGTGTTGGGAAAACAGGATCTTCTTCTGAGTTGGATTTCTATATTTCAAGGTCTATATATAATGGTAGCAGGCAACCAGATAGAATGACATGAATGCCCATATTCTAATCATTATTAGCCCCAATTGGATTAAGTTTAAACAGAGAGCCAAGAATCGGGTAGGGGTTTGATATCAGATATGAAGTTTGAGCTACAGATAAGGATTTTTAAGTCGGCATATGTACGTTAATGAAATCCAGCAAGATTTCATAACTAGTTTTCTGTGATAATTTTGTTGTAATATGCTGGAAGGCAAATAAGGTTCTTTCTTAGCAAAGAATGATTAAACGTGTCTCCTGTCATTTTCAAGCAGAGGTTAGTCGTGTTTTAAGGGACCAAAGCATTGAATAAATTGTACATTTGATTGGATATGTCAATGGCTCTCAATATTCATCTCAACTGCCAGCCTCATAAAGTGAAATTGTTTTAACTTAAATCACCTGTCCTTTCACCTTTACCCTTCCATTGCACCTAACCTGTTCCTTCCTTGGCTTCAGGGACCTCATTAACAGGAGCTTTTATAGCACCAGATTCCCCCCCCCCCCCCCCTCTTTTATATCTAATTGAGTCAAGTCGAATCCAGAATGAGTAGGAGCACTGCCACTTATTTTCTCATTGCGTCTGCACCCCTATTTTGACATATTCGTCTATACGATGACTATCTTCAGCAGGGAATGCATCACTTTCGGTAGCTCCTAAGGCTTTCACCATTTTCATCCCCTTAAGTTGCTGGAAATCTGGAACTCTATTCTTGATGCTTCCAGCCTTTAACTTATTTGGTCTTGGCCTTATACTCCGCCTCCAATTGGAATGGACCAAAGTCTGAGATGCCACTATTTTAATTCTTTTGTTTTCTTCAAAAGATATCCTTGCATGGTCTCTGCTGGCTTCCTTTAGTTTACTCCAATAAAAAACAAAAAAAAGAAAACGCTTAAGGTTCATAAAACATACTGCAAAAAAAGATGAAATTCAGGTTGACAGCTCATGAACTTTCTGATTCATTTAATGCGTAATTCTTGCACTTATATGATTGACCATGCCTCAGGCAAATCCTACGACCATTACAAGTGTTTCAGCTGTAACCATGTTCAAGATCACTTAGAAAACTAAACTTCGCCCAAATACCCTACAACTAGGACAGTTTATTACTTTTGGTTAAATTTTTGTTATTAGTCCCTATACTATGTCTAAATTGTGAATTTAGTTTTTGTACTTTAATTTCATCAATTTCAGTCCACGTACTTTTCGGTTTTTGAAAATTCAACCCTGGACGAAATGTTAACAGTTAAATCTGTTTGGTTAAAATATGTTATATTAGTCCTAGACTATATGTAAAGTTGTAGATTTAATCCTCATTTTCTAATTAGATCATTCTATTAATAGCTATACTTTTCGATTTTTTTTTGTCTTGATACAAACAATAATCATTAAGACCATTAATAAGTTGTTTTGCAAGTAGTATATGAAAATAGCAAACTAACATGACATCATGCATGTGATAATATGTTTGCCCATTAAATTTTGAAAATGTAAAACTTAGATCAATAAATTTAGCAATTATCATTTAATTAAGACTAAAATTATAAAATTTAAAAAATATAAAAATTAAAAATAATCAAATTAAATTATTATGACTAAATCTACAATTTACTCAAAAAAAAAAAAAAAACCTTACTTATGTTATCTCAAAGTTAAATATAAACTATAGGACGAAAGAAGCACAAAGAAGAAAATTAATACAAATCACAAACACCAATGGGACCCATATAAGTTGGCATCCCATTCCAGTAATTTAATTACATCCCTTTTTTTTTTTTAATGTGATTCACTTAACTTTCAATTTAAAATTTAACCAAATCTATTTTGGTGTCTACTCAAAGCTAATCATTCTTTTATCTGAAAATTTTGTGATATTCATCGATAGTTTCATCTTTTCATTATGCATCTGTTGAAGGTAAGTTTTAACTTCTATATTTCATTAGTTATAATTAATTTGGGTAAAAGATCATAAGCAAAATAAAGAATTTAATGGCCATCAACCAAAGCAATAATCGTAGCTCCGGTGTAAACGAAAACCCAAAAAGAAATTCTAGAAACGAAATCCAAAACAAGTCCCCAAGAAATCTTGTTCTAATTTCTGGATTTAAAAAGCCTGATACGAATGACAAAAGCGCAAAATGAAAATGAAGGAAAATCCAAAATTGAATAAGCCTGACGATGAGATTGGAGATTTCCTTTTTAACCCCATTTCAATATCTTGTGTTTTCATTTGCCTTTTTTACTCTTCTGCTTTTAATTTTTTCTTCATTGACTCTCCTCACATAATCTACCGATTTGAGGCTTTCAGCTTTCTTTTTTTAAATGGACCCAGAATCTGATGATGAGATCGGAGAATAGGAAAGACAAATCAAAGTGTAACGAACAATGACGAAACAGAGAGGTGATTCATAGAAATGCTATATAATAGAAACTAATGTGGATTCAGATTTGAGATTTTAGTGATTTAAGTTCTTGGGCTCAAAATTCAAAAATTCAGTAACATGTAAAAAAAATATGAGATGATGTGAATTTATTGGAATGGGGATATCAATTAACATGATGTCTCAATTTTATAAAATCTTCTTTTCTCATCACATCAAATAGTATTTATAAGTATCGCAGCAACATAAGAAAATATGATCTGGTATTGAAAGAATATATCCCAAGTCCAAATCAATAAATTAAAGCCTAAAGTTTAAGCCTTGTATGATGATTAGTTTATACGTACATGCAAGTAATAAATAATTATCAGTTTCATAATTAATATTAGGTCGAATTTCAACTTTTGGTTAAGCGGTATTGGATGTTAATTTCAGAAATCTACCTTATGGGTTCAAATTATAATATTAATCATGTTTGTGGTGTATTGTTAATTTGTTAGTTCCTTCATTTCGAACATGAAACAAGATCAAATTGTAATTTTATAGAAGTATCATGACGTTATCTTTTCCATGTCATGATATTGTCAAAATAATATGTCATGTCACAACATCAAGTCACTTGATGTCGCGACGTCACATACTGCCGGTCGACATTGTGACAAGGTAGGTAGGTCGTCGATCGGGACGTGGATCCTGTCACTACACCAGGCCACTCGACATTGTGATATCACATACTGTCGATCAACGTTGTGACAAGGTAGATAGGTCGTTAGGACGTGGATCCTATTTTTGGTAAAAATGAATCATTTTGGTACCTATTTCAGTTGTTCCAAACAATCATTCACTATATGCATCAAGCATTTACTTCATTCGATTCAAAACATGCCAAAAACATGTCAGACAAGCTCAACAAGTCATGTTCAATCCTCTCATCAATACTGTTAGAGCTATGTTACCCAAATCCCATCACTTGTTAAAGAAATAAAATGCAATGGCAAAATAAGGAGATCTGTGGGGGGCGAAATCTCACGATATGGACCATGCTGCACAAGTAGAATCCGTACAGAACTACACTTCTTCTATTCGACATTGATTAGAATAAGGTTTTTCAACCTTTAAATAGATGTAGTTGAAACTCTTCTTGAATCATTCGGTTTTCAACAATAGTGAATTTTTTTCTCTGCCTGTGGTTTTTTCTCAAGAGGATTTTCACGTAAAATTTGTGTGTTTTATTTTTTTTTCTTATTGCTTTGTGATCGTTATATTGACATTGTCGACGTTAATTATAACATAAAGTTACTGCCCACATTATCGTGACACTACTCATTGATGTCGCAACAACACCCACCTATTTTAATAGTTTTTATGTTTTAGTCCCTCAATTGTAATGGGGATATCATGAGAGCTTTCGTAAGCTTACTTATGACTTGGATTTGAATAAATGATGTTTTTAGAAGTATTAAATATTGACTATATTGTATGAATTTTCTTATTGAATTTTGAAATGAAAGTGTAGTTACTTCGGAAAAGAATGCGATGTCTCATATCAAGGACCCGACGATCGAGGTTGGAGTGTGGTGTTACCGTTTTTGTTAATAACATTCCGACTAGATTGCATTGGCGGGAATTGGGAAGGATTTTCATAACCTATGGAAAGGGAAAGGTCGTGGATGTTTTCGTCCCACAAAAGAGAAGCATAAGCAGCAAAAGATTTGATTTTGATCGCTTCTCTTATATTGACGAGGTTAAAAGGGCTACATATTGATAATAATGGTATGATCGATTCTTCTTGTTGACTGGTTGAAATAAATACCACATCAACAAATTTAACCCAAAAAAGAAATTAACAGTGCCAGCAATTGGATTGAATTTTAAAATCTGAAAAATAGAGGGATTAAATTTCTAAGAATAAAAGTATAAGGAATAAATTCTAAATTTGCAAAGAGTATAGGGACTTATGGTGGATTTTAACCAAAATATAAATACGACAATAGCCTATTTGTCTCTCCTTTTGCCTCGCTCCGTATTTCCTCTTCCCTTTTTCTGTACCAAATATAATTATTAAGAAACCATATTAGTTTTACTGCCGGAAAGAGAAAGGTTTCGATAATTTTATAGAGTTACGATTTAGGAAAACCCTGGGAGAGGAGAGAGATGGTATCGTCACCGGTCGTGAACACGTATCCACTGTCCAGCTACACCTTCGGCACCAAAGAGCCGAAGATGGAGAAGGACACGTCCGTCGCCGATCGCCTTGCTCGCATGAAAGTCAAGTAATTTTTACCACTTTCTCCTTTTTATTTTCGTCTTTCAGTTACAATTTTTGTTGGATTTTTCAAAAACCCTAGATAAACCCCCAATTATCCTTTCCGTTTCCCTGATTGCTAAGCTAATGTTCTATTTTTTAATAATGATGTTTTATTTTTATTTTTTAATTTGCGATTAAGATTTGTTTGTGTTTTGATCTATCATATTAATCAAAAGGAGATTCGTTTGGAACGGACGAATTTATAAATAAAAAACGAAATTTCTGATGAAATTAATATTAAATTTGAACTGAGGTTTTTCCCTGTTTATGGGAAGTGTTTCTCTCTCTCTCTCTCTCTTAGAGGAAAATGGTGCCTCATTTAAAAAAAAAAAAAACTCCGCTTCCTATAAAGAAAGTGGAAAAAGAATGCACCTTCATATCGCTCCTTTCCAAAATCCCTAAGCAAAACCCAATAAAGCAAATTCAGGCTCTGAAAAAGTTCCCATTGAAGGAATAATTATGGTTGGACGAGTTTACCGTAAAGACTGGCATGTTGGAACTTTAGTCTATACAAGCTCAAGTTTGTAATTGCTTCTTTGGATTGCGAATTGCAGTTATATGAAAGAGGGAATGAGAACAAGTGTGGAAGCGATTTTACTGGTATGTTAATGTGCTTCTGGTTTTCCATAATGACATAACATTCTCTGGTAGAATTTATCTTGTAATGTTTATGATTCATTATCTTTTGTGAAAATTTATGGTAATATTTTTCACTCGATTTCTCCACATGGTAGTCATGCAATCATGTTTTATTGCTTTTATTTTGAATTATTAATATGATTATCCTCTGTTGCTGTTTTATGTAGATTTGACTAGTTATATTCATTGCACTGAAACTTTTGAAATACTAAGCTCTTTGTTGTATTTAACTTTGTCATAGCAATAGCTATCTTTATTGTGGGATGATAAATGCATTTTATTGGGGATTCGGTGCTTCATCATTTTAATGAAGAGGAAAAATTAGAATACACCATAAATTTTGAAGTTATTGTGAGATAGTAACACTAACAATATGGCCACTAGAGATTTGGAACTACTGTATTTGGAGATGTAAGCTTTTTAAAGTTGAAATGTTTTATATTTGGTTAAATGATTCCATTCAGAAAGAAAAAAGAAGATTCAAGAGTGTAATAAAGTCTCTGATTCTTACATTTCAAGGCCATTATTTTATTCGTCAGTAAGGTTGTATATTAGTCATTTAGCGAAGGAGGAAAAGGTTTGTAATTGTATATCTGTTTTTGGTTTTTATCAATTCTGCTGCTCTGATATTGCAGTTGGTTCATGCTTAAGCATCTGCTGTCAGTATATTAGGGCCGTTGTTCATTTAATGGGAAGTTTTTGCATCTCAGAGGTCTATAGCTTGTAAAAGTGTATATGTATGATCACAATAGTCAACCTGGCAGAAATTTACAACTATGTCTTGCACATGTAAAGAGGAGATTATGCCTCAAGAAAAGAGGAATGGCATCCTAATACATGATGGATTCCTTTCTAGAGGCACAGAACTTTTGTATGTTTTAAATTGACTATGGTAATATCTATAAAAGAATTAGCATTCCTTTTTGCCATATGAGTTTGTGTTGTACTTTTGCTACGTTCTTCTTTACCTGTAACTTACCAAATACTATTATCATTCTGTGGCTTAACAATTAGGGTTCTAAGATGACCATTTTAATGTTTGTTCTTTGATTGCTTATTCTATTTTCTCATGCAGGTCCAAGAACATAATCATCCTCACATTCTTCTTCTGCAAATTGGAAACACATTCTGCAAACTTCCTGGTGGACGCCTGAAGCCTGGAGAAAATGGTACCATCTTATACTTTCCTTTTACTTCTGCTTCTTCTGTCACCTTCTCCCCATACATCTTTTTCAGCTGTGCTATATTGGAAATTATGTGTTGGTTGTAACACTTATGATCTTTTTGGCTTCAGAGATTGAGGGTCTGAAGAGGAAGCTGACCAGCAAGCTTGGAGCTAATTCACCTGCTCTTGTGCCAGACTGGCAGGTATACATTTGTGGTATTTATCTCACTAGGGTGAGGAGGGCAGGTTTCCCTCTCTGTGTCCTTTGAACTTTGCAGTGGTGTAATTTGGCAACAATTTGTTTTAATGCTAAACTCTTTTCCTTGTTACATTGTTTGTAGATTGGTGAGTCTGTGGCCATCTGGTGGAGGCCCAATTTTGAGACAATGATGTATCCATATTGCCCTCCCCACATTACAAAACCTAAGGTATTAGCAGCTTCATGTTACTGCTTATGAACTATGCTATCTTTTCTCAACGTCCTCTGTCATTAATATTGCAGGAGTGCAAGAAGCTTTTCCTCGTCCACTTGTCTGAGAAAGAGTACTTTGCAGTGCCGAAGAATCTGAAACTTCTTGCTGTACCATTGTTTGAGCTCTATGATAATGTGCAGGTTAGGAGTATGCCTATTTCCAAATCCATTTTTCAACTTGATTTATAATTTGAGTTTTGCGCTCTCTCTTCTGTTTCTTTTTTGAGTTATAGAAGATTTTAAAAGCTTGGGAAAGAGTAAATGGAGAATGAACTGTGTGTTTGTGGCAAATTACTGTTAACAAATCATATGTTTCTTATCTTAAATTATGTCTGCTATATTACATTATTACCACAAAGTCGTTTAGGTCTCTTTTCCCTTTCCTCTGTATTTCTACTGTTTTAATGAAATGGTAAATAGTAGTTTTGCTGCTTGGTTATGCCATACTGTTTCTTTTTTCTTTAAAGGATAAAATGATTGCTTTATTGCTCTTCTGGTTCTTTGTAACAAACCACATTTAAATGTTGAACAGAGATATGGGCCAGTCATTTCAACCATTCCTCAGCAGCTTTCTAGATTCCAGTTCAACATGATCAGTATATGACTTTGGCATGGGATGTCAAGATTGTGAATCTTTGTGCTCGGTTTCTGACAGCTACATCATGAGAATATCGCTTTGGTTCCAAGAGCTGTTGCCCGTACGCGCAACGGTATATATAATGAGAGACTTGTGCGATATTTACGTTTCCTAAGTTGGTTGACCGAAAATTTGATGTATGGCAAACTCTAGTACTTTAATTTGGTTACGAACCATTTGGCATTACTAGTCACAGCCTATCATGTCTGGGTCCGTAACCACACTAGTCTCCCTACTCGGATAGTTTAAATTAACGGTTTTTTACGCTATAAGAACGGTTAAGATGCCATTGTTTTGAGGTTTAATGTCATGCATCTTGGTCATGGGGGTGTGAATGTTTTCATGCTTTGCTTTGCTTCCATTGTAATTAGTTATGTATGTCCTGCAGGCATGATGCTAAATGTGACCAGAACTTTCATGTTAGGTTTTCGAAACGCTCGAATCCAAACTTAAAATGAATTGGACCTGTGGATGCTAAGTGAAAAATTGTACCCGATTGAGATATAAACCGCCTTACTAATATTTTTTTAAAAAAGTTTCACTAATAAATAGATCGTTTACAACTCCGACCAATTACAATACATAATGTATAGTGAACGAAGATTTGGACAAAAGCTGGATCAATCAACATAATGTATAGTGGATAAAGAATGGGACAAAAACTAGATTAATTTTAAAAGAATTTAACAAAATTCACACGTTGCAATTAAATTGAAATTTGGGCCTTCCAGGCCTAAAACTTCAGCCTTTATTAATGGTGCGAAGGTCTCCTTCGCTATTAATTCTTGATTTTTGATCAAAAGCTGGCTTATTAATTTACATTTATTAGCCTTTTCCTAGGTTTGCTCGCCTCTAACCATTATTCGACATGTATGTTTTAATAGCGTCTCTCTCTCTCTCTCTCTCTCTCTCTCTCTCTCTTTTTAATCACTTTACAAGGCAGTAGTAGTTTACAACACTTCATCTTTCCCATCTCAAAAGCTAACGTATTGGGGTTCCCGAGAGTCCTAAACCAATAGAGTCTCGAAGGATCTCAGAACTATAGTGTCTCAATCTTTATATATACACACAAGAGGGGTTCCGAGTATTGGATCTCGTAACACTAGTGTTTCGACTGATATAAAATAACAATCTGAGCTTCCAACACAAACCCAAATTCTGTTTAGCTAGAACATGGATTCAGGTGAGTTGCAGTAATTTGTGTCTTAAATATATGTTTAATGTTGTATAACTTGTATGATGATTTTGGTTTTGTGTTTATACAGATTGGGCAGGGTTATCCAGGGACCTGGTTGATTTGATATTAGCAAGACTGGTTTCGGTGTCTGATTATTTGCGATTTGGAGCGGTATGCAAAACCTGGCACAGTGTTGCAATGGACAGAATCAACAACTTCTGCCTCCACAACTTTCAATGCTCCTTCTCCCTACCCATGTCTTCCAATGCTTCTTGTCCCTAGAGATGTCTATGGTATTTGGAATCTATCGCTCTTCATTTTATTCAATCCGCTGGACAACGTATCTGTTTGCATTACTTTTACTCTTGTAATACCTCCATTCTCGTTTAGGCATTAGGGCTAGGCTCCAATGATTGATCATTGCATTATTTATTACAACGTTGCAGTATTTAAATTTAGCCTAAGAAAAAAGCTTGTATTTTCTGCTAACCCAGAATCAAGCCCTGATGATTACATGGTAATGGCTATACTTGGTGACTCTGGTAGATTAACGGTTTTTTAGACCAATCATAGACATTACCCGAAGACTTTGAAGATGTGTTTTTTGCAGTTGATTGGAGAGGGAATGTCTATTCTTTTAACCTCACTGATGACCCATCTATCCAACGTTATTGCCCCTTACAGTATCAGATTCGATAGACGAACATTATGTTGTAGAGTCAACTGCAGAGAACTATTGATGGTTTGAAGGATAATGGAGCAGCATGAAGGATTATGGGTGTCAAGCTCTGGAAACTAAACAACTGTTGCAAGGGATGGGAGTGGATGGAGATGAAAATCATAGAGATTGTGTTTTTTCATCATCATTAATTTAGTCAATAAAACCTTCATTTGAAGATTGCATGAACCTAATTGATTGTTATATGAGGATCTGAGTTGGGAATTGCAGCATTCATGTCACAAACTAGGAGTTGCCTTTCAGATGGAGCAACTAAGCTAGAACCATACTGAAAAGCTGGATTGTAAATATTAAAACATAAATAATGTACTTCAATCTATAATCTTCATAAGTTAAACATTATTACATCAAACTTGTTACTTACAAATCAATAAGTAATTTGTTCCAAATGGTATAATACTATATCTATATACACACACAGAATAATATACAATGGCCAATGCTTCACTACATAAACCAAACCAAACACATCCTAAAAGCAAATATACAAAAGAACCCATTTCCTAAACCAGAGGAATTTGACCCTCAAAAACAACCAAGGACCTTGCTCGGAGTAGTTCCGGTGGCGCGGTACTTGGCAGCTATCTCCTCAGCCTTGAGAAGATCTTCCCCACGCTTGGCTTCAACCATAGCTTTCTTCTCTTCTGCATCCTTGTGGATTAAGGCTATTTTGTTTTTCATTTTCTCCACATACTCAGCTTTCTGCTTCTCTAGTTTTTCCTGCATAACATTTAAGAGTATTAGCTTTCTTCTCTTCTGCTTCCTTGTGGATTAAGGCTGAACAGTTATATAATTCAGGGTTGGCGGAGGTATTTCAGAGGATTTAAGCATCAAGTGTTGTTGGGGTTGGGGTTAAGGAAAGATTAGGTATGGAATTAGTACCTCAATCTTTTTCAGCTCAGCTTCCAGAGCAGCTTTCTTGCTGTTCTCCCATGCCTCGATAGAGGAAAGCTTTTTATGAGCTCTGCCCAACATTTTTCAATAAACTCAAGAGTTTGAGTAACATAAAAGCCAGAAAATCTAAACCAAAAGCAGTTAAAAAGTATGATTTTGTTGGCACTTGGCATATTATGTTATGCAAAAATTCACACCATCAAGTTTCCTCAATGATTTCAAAGAAACAAAAACCAAAGTGAAGAACAGCTCATACTTGTTTTCAGCTTTGCTTTTTTCACTCTCTTCCCAAGCTTTGACCAGTGAAATTCGCTTTTCTGTCGCAACTCTAGCAAGCACAGCATCTGGATCATGGTAATTACATTTACACCTTCATAATGAATCGACTATGAAGACTCTAATAAACCTTAAGATATGGAGAAATTACCTCGGTCCACAGTACTCTCCGTGCTCTTTTCCTCAGTCGGTTCCACCGCCTCTGCCATAAACACCAAAATTAAATTTAAAAGGAAAAAGATAACAACAATAGTAATCCTATCCTATCCTAACCAATCCTATCCTAATATTAAACTAAACAAGGAAAAAAACAAAAAAGGTATATACTTTGGAGTGCGGCGGACTCAGTGGACTCAGCAGTCTTTTCTTCAGAGGGAGGAGGTGGGATTACGGATTTTTCCTCCGCAACGTCTTTGGGGGCTTCGGGAGGTGGTTGCTCCGAGGGGGTTACGGTTTCAACCTTCTTGGGTTCTTCCTCTGCCATGCGTTGTTTGCTGACAAGAATCCTCAACTGATGGACAACAAAGCGAGGTGCAAGAGAAGACAAGGAAGATTAAAAGAGAAGGGAAAGGATGTTATATTTGTTGGTTTGATTAACAGAGCTGATCTGCAATGGTAGGTACAAGTGGCTTATAGTGCGTTGGCTGAGAGTGACTCAGTCGGGCAAAAGCTTTGAGTGAGAACTGGATACAACCTACCTAACCTTTTCTAAACACCCAAGTCACCATCAACAAATACAATTTAAAAAAAAAAAACAGAACTCTTTTTGATTTCTGTGGTTTTGTGTGTTCATTTGAATGAATGAATGATTGAAAGGTTAAAATTTTTTGACAATCGTTTCGTTGTTGGGTTTATAATTCAAAGATGGGTGGGGTTAAAAGCTGGCGACTTGAGCCATAAGTTTTGAATTAGTGCAACATCATGACAGTGGGAGTGCAAATTCTCATCCTGAATTAAGGTGCGGTGGGAAGTGTCATAATCAATCGATTTTAGCTAAAATAATTGAATTCAAAGGAGATTAGGTCCAATCCTGCAATCAGCATTTGCTAATACTTTATGGGGTTATCCCAGCAAAGTATGGATGAGAGACCTCTCTGTCTCCCTCTCTTGCTTGAAATAAGTTAGGATGGCAGGGTTAGCTGAAACTCTATATTCCTTAGATTTGATGGTTTGAAGAATGGTTTTGCACGCTCCTCAGCACAAGGAACGCCGCCAATCCCTCAACCAATACCAAGGCTGCGTAAAATACACACTCCCCAAAGGAGAATACAGAATTAATAGTAGTCCCATTGCTATAAATGGTTGCCTGCTCCTCCTCAAAGTCTAACTCCGTTTCTTCAGACTCTTAGAATTTAGCTTATAATATTCTATCATTTTGTACCAGAAGAAAATAGTCAATACACTGGCTAGATTGTGTTCACATGAAAGTTGATACCACCGGATGTAGTCTAAAATCGGAAATATATTTTTATTTGACTATAAATTACCTATTACAACTTATTTGGTGCTAAGTTTAAGAAATTTTATTATCTCTCATGCACAACAAAACTTTCATTATTATATATTTACAGATACAAATGAAAAATAAAAAAAAATTTAATATAAACAGAACAAATTATGATCATGTGAAATTGATAGATTTTTTAAGTCATTTTATGTCAATGAAAAGTTTCTCTCATCAAGTGGTTTAAATTTGAATGTTGTCATTCAATGTTGATTTTTCGGAGAAGGAATTTGATATCATCAAGTATCTGATTGAAGTTTCTATCCAAAATTGGAATGTCCTATGATAATATCCCTCCATTTCTTGCCTACATTAAGAAGCCTACAATGATTGACACCAAGGAGACTAAGTAGTAAGAGAGCCATTCTTAGGCTGAGAATTAGCATAAAGGCTTTGCTCTTAGTTCTGAAGCTATGAACTGTCATCAGTTGAAAACCGTTAAAGAGTCCTAAGCCATGGCAGCTCCTCCAATTAGGTTGTTCTATCTGTTCTAAACGACACATAATGAGAGAAGCCATTGTGTAGTAGTGAAGGGGACCACTTGAGGTGAAGGGAACATTCTTTGATTTTGAATAGGCGGAGTACTACTTGAGAATGAGCTAAGGATTGATTTAAGTCACCTTAGAGATAATTTTGATTATTGCCGTAGGTGATTGGTTGGAGTTCCTGAAAATAAGATTATTTCTTTCCAAAGGGTGCATGTCATTGCAGTGTAAATTTTCCTTGAAAAATTCTGTTGATATATCATTTACTTGTACCCAATTGAGAATCCATTTGGATATGTGAATGTCATTAAAGGAGTCTGTTCGGATGGCCAAGGGGGATCCAAACCAAACCGCTCTTGCAAAGGGGCTAAAGAATTTGCAAACCAAATTATGAACACATCAACTAATTGCTTGTTAGAAGCTATCTGACTTGAGCCCAAGATGTCGGCCGATATGATCGATATCGATACAATATCAATTATCATGCTCGTAACACCAATTTAATTACACGTAAGATTTAAAATATGACATAAATATAAATTTTCTTTAATACGATAATCAATTAAGATAAAAATCATAACGTAGTCCAATAAAGTGGTAGATTACAATATTATGTCTAGAAATACATATTAATAAGTGCATCCAGAATTCACCAAATACAAAGATATATTATAGATATAACATAAAATTATATAGCTGAATAGCTATAGTCATCACCTTGAGGAGCCTTGGAGAAAACCGTAAATATAACAAAGGCTCCATATAAAATTGTGACGATAGCAGTGAAGTTAACAAGGTAGGCTTCGGCACCATATTTAGCAAGGCCAGAGCTCTCAAGGAACGTAAGCTTTTCCAGGAACCCAATGGCGGCGTTGGCGACAGCCAAGATGTACACAAAAAGCCCCACCACTACGTGCCAAGGAAGCGATTCTTTTCTTAATCCGGCCGCTCCTCCAGGGTAGAAGAATACCACAAAACCATATATCCACTGTCGAAAAATGACGGTAAGCATGCTTAAGGATACTAGGTTTAAAAGGATCCATCACTTTAAATTTCAACTGTAAAGATTGCTGCTGGTAAATATTAAGCGTGGGGAACTTGATTAAGCAAGTTAGTATTGATTACCATCAAAGAAAGTTTATATAATACCTGAATGCCATAGAGGACAATGATTCCAATCCCAAGCCAAGAATGCAAGCTGTAGAGATTAGCTATTGAACTTTCATTATGATACTTGAATGCCGCATAGATCCCAAGAATACCCAGAATCAGTGCAATGGCATGAAGCGCAAGATGTACTACTTTCTTTACTTCCTTCCTCAGAGGCAATGACTTGTAGCTCATAATGGCTGCAATTTTCATATTTTAATGTTCTTCACATCATTCTATCTCACAGTTGTTACTCTATCCGCAAAACAAAGTTGGGAAACAAGCTATCTGAATTATGGAATATAGATTGCCCCGTGTATGTATATCCCAATTGTCTCTCCCCTAATTTTATTTAGGTTAAAATATGCCATGCTTTTTTAAAAATTTTGGATTTAATCCTTGTACTTTCCAAATTTCAAAATTTAGGTTAAATTATTAATATTCTTATTCTTTTAAGAAAATTTATTAGTGTGATATTTTCAAATTAAAAAAAAATACTCGGTGGTCATGAATTAAAAAAATACTGTTGAAATGAATCTAAACTTAATAAAACAATATCAGTAATTGGATCTCAATTTTGAAATCTGAAAAGTAAAGAGATTAAATTCTAATTTCTAATTTACGAACATACCAGAGATTTATGACATATTTTAACTTTTTATTTAATACTTTTAAAGGAAAATCGGATGGGTTTCAAGATTTTGTTTTTCCTATCACTAAATATAGGTGTGTTGGATTATACATACCTTCACCTCCCAAGATAATGAAGCCAATCAACATCAATACAGGATGGATCTGCACAAAGATTAAATAGTTAGTGAATTTGCTAGAGCATTTGACATATATAACTTAAAAAAAAAAAAAAACATATCTAAACGTTGATTGGTGGAGCATTTGACAAAGATTAAATAGTTAGTGTGTTGGATTTTTCTCTTATTTTTTGCCATAAAAAACCAAAGTCAGTCACTGGCCTGACTGACAGCCCAATAATTTTAGTTTTCATTGATAACCATATAAAAATGCAAATATGAATTTTAACCAAAAAATACAAGCATTAAATATTAGACTTTAAACTATAAATACCATTTAATTCAAAATACTAAATCTCACAACAATTTTTTATAAAATATGAAGCTTAAGCCCTAAATTTTAATTTTAGATATTAAAAAGATTAAAAAATAGAAGGAAGTTTAAAAAATTGTTTCAGACTTCAAACATAAAATCCTCCGTAATTAATAATATAATTTTGGTGATAATTGTGAATATGTCAAAGTCACCACTCATATATTTGTAATATCATTAATTTTATTCCGGTTTTTTATTTATTAAATCTGAAGAAGTCGCCCTTGTTCCTCCTATAAACAATATCCATTGGAAAGATACTTTGGGGGCCACGTGGCAAGTGATGTTGATGAAAACGTGGGTAGGTAGGTAGGTAGGTATAGAGAAAGGTAGGCAGGCGGTTTTCATGAGTAAAACATGTTCGTCTTCTTTCTTTTTCTTTTTTTACTATTATTTCTTTATATTTAATTAAAGAGTGTACAAGCCGGAGTTGATAGTTGAAACAAAAGAAGAGGATGAGGATGAGGATGAGGATGAGGATGAGGAGAGTTTTAATGGCAGAGAAACCCAGTCTCATTTCATTTTGAGACATATGAAGTGGGTTTTGAATGCATAGCATCACCCCCCAACAAAATGAATTGAATCCCAAAACACCAAACAAGATTCTACTGGAAACCATGGCGGAGCTCATAAAAAGGTAAACTATTGTTGTTAATAGACTTACATTGAAGATGAGACTTTTGTTGGAAGACGCCCAAGCCAACCCACCTCTGAAGTATATGCACCAAACCAACACCATAACAGCACCGGCAATGGCGAGCACGTGTGGAACAAACGCCACTTGCCATGATTTGACTTCTATCCCCATCTTCCCTCTCTCCCTCTTTCTCCTCTCCTGTTAATGTTTTAAAGATGGGATATGGGAATTTGATGAAAATTTTAAGACTTTTCCTCATTTGTTCCGGGTAGATAAGAACCGTTGGATGGAGATGAATAGATGTTCGTCGGATCAATGACACGTTGGTCTCAATGATTGGTGGCCTTTTATTTGCTCTGTGTATGTATGGTCTTGGCGTCCCTTCTTCGGCTCGGCTCGGCTGCTTGCTTCATTGCTTCTCGAACGTCAAGCCTCCCAATTTACTGGACTAGTTAATTTATGATTAAAAAAAAAAAGTGATTTGAAGCTATAAAAATGGGTTACTAGTTATCATCATCGTTTATGATAAAATAGAATAAATGCTTTATTCATTTTATTTTAATATTCAGTTTCAAACATATTTGATTTTGATTATAATTTATTCAAATCTATGTTATTTATAATTATATTATTTTAATTGTGATTTGCATTTGAAGGGGTATGTAAAATAGGTGATCGGATTGATTCCCGACTTTTTTTTATAAAAATTAAAAAAAAAACGATTAATTTTATGATCAACCTTATTATTCAAAAGATTAAAATAGTTTAATAATTAAATAAAATTTTATTACTTATGTTTGAATTGGATCCAGTTTATCGATTAATTTTACTATTTAAATAAGTAAAAATTTAAAATGCTTTTACAATTTTTTTTGGAAGTGTTACAAGTACAATAAAAATACATGTCCCAGTGATTACAAGAATCAAACTATTATAACATGAATTGTCCGAATAATCACAAAGTAAATCAAACAATTACAAACTGTTAAGAACTGGCATAATCCAAATCAAAGCCAATAAATTGAATTAACTGAATTGGATTAAAACCCACACATTACATATGGTAGAATTCAGAGACCCACGTGTATAATTGTGCATGGTGTTTCCGCTTTTGCCAAATATTTTTGTAATTAAATATAAATTAAATTGTTTTACTTAATTTTAATTTAAACCGGATCTCTTTCCAAAGCCCAATCATGTGAGTTGGATTAGTTGGGCCAAACGGCAAAGCCTAACTGGTGGATAGGCTTACATGGTCCAGAATTGCATTCAATTAAAGGTGAAGTCAATGTATAGAAAATCAATAGGGGTATTTTAGGTAGTATAAAAAATAATAGGAATATTTTAGGTATTAAAAAAGAAATTTATGTATTTTTAAAAAATATAATTAATTTACCTATAAATTTTAAATTTTATTATTATATTTTATTGTTTTTATTTAATGTATATCTATATCCATCTATATGTTATATATTTAAATATATATATTTTAAATTATATTTGGAGTCATTGAAGTAAATAGAGGTATTCTTGATATTTCAAGCATATATTGACATTTTTTATATTTTATCTACAATGTTTGATTATGGATAATTATATCTATATATTATATAAAATCAACTCTTAAGGGAGTATTTATGAATTAATAGGACTATTTTAGGTAGTATAAAAAATCAATAAAAGTGTTTTAGGCCTTAAAACTTAATAAGGGCAAGTATTTTATAAAAAAAATTAATTATTTTATAAATTTTAAATTTATTATAGTATTTCAACTAGTGGCTCTAGTGGAAAAGAGGATGTTGTTCATCCTAGGGATCTCGAGTTCGAGCGTCTATGTGTGTAAGGCGTGTGTGCCTTATAAAATGATTAGAAAAACATGAACAGATATTATCATGTAATCAAACTAATATATTCAAAAAAATATTATTATTTAATCATATGTAAGTTACTTATTCTTTTTGGTTACCTTTTTCACTTTATTCTATTTATTTTTAGGCTTTGAAGGTTTAATTTGATATTTGATGTTATAATTAAATGTATTTAATTATAAATATATATTGGTTACACCTGATTGAGTATTAGCTCAATTAGTATAGATATTGTTATCAATACATGAGAACGTGGATTTGAGTATGCTGAAACGTATTATCCTCCTATTTTTGAGTAGGTCCGTTCTTGATATTTTTGAGTCCTAGGTAAAATAATATTTTTGAGCCCTTAAAACCTGAAAAAAAAAATTGTTTGGGCTCCTTAAAAATTGAAAAAAAAATTTGAATCCTTTTCAACCTTGAGTATTGGGGTATTAGGTGACCGCACTTCTAAACGACCTCAAAATCGGCTTGTATACAGGTTAGAGAAAGACTTTTTTTGTTACTTTCTTTATTCAATTTTGAGTTACATTTCCTTTCAATTTTTTTTTTTGTCTATATATAAGTTTCACATTTGGTGTTTAATAAACAATTTCTTTCTTGATTTTTTTTTGAATATACTGGTGTGATTACATGGTAGTATCTGTTCATATTTTCTTAATCCTTTGACAACGCACACACAAGTGCTCGAACTCGAGACGTCTAGGATGAAGAAAATCCTCTTTCTTGATTTAAGTCAATAGGGTATTTTTAATTGATAAATTTTACTTTTTTATAGGGAAAATATAGGAGGACAAGAATATTAATATGGACAGTATACGTGTAAGTAAAAACTAAGTGCACTCTTACCAAATAAACAGAGTATCTGACATTTATACTTGAAAACCATCATTACATAACACAAAACGGAACAAATTAAAATATAGTACCAAAATGAAAGTATTGAAACTTGAATCAATGTAATTACTAATTTTATAGATATACGATACCTGATAAGGGTCTCCATTTTCAATCAAGTATGCAGATCCCCTTGATCTTGTTTCTGAAACTTGCCATCTTTATTTCAACAAGCAAAAGTAGGCGATCTTTAGACCTGCCTACGAACCTGAAATAAGCATGTCGCCAACTCTTACTGAATACTAAAACTCCAACAACTCCCCAGAAGCCAGTTGCAAAGCCCGACATTATGACAATGTAAAACCACATCTTCTCAGCACGGTTATTATCTTCGCCCTCGTCTTTGTTGTTGTCTTGACGAGGCTCATCATCCCAGCATTTCTGCAATAGACAAGTGCCGCATAACAATGGGTTGCCGGCATAAATGGAGGGATCATCAAGAGTTTGGAGTTGATTGCCTTTGGGAATTTTGCCGGACAAGTTGTTGTAGGACAAGTTGAGGGCGCTTAGTGTAGTTATAGATGACAGACTATCTGGGATCATGCCAGAAAGTTGATTGACAGACAAGTCGAGAGATTCCAGGGACTCAAGTTCCCCTATCTTCCCAGGGATCTTCCCTGACAACTGGTTATGAGACAAGTTGAGAGCAGTTAAGCCGGTGAGGTGTGTAAGCTCTTCTGGGATTACTCCTTCCAAGTTATTCCTTGAGAGGTCTATACTAACCAAAAATTGCAGTGTTTTTGTGTATCCCAGGTATCTTCCTTTGATCACCTCATTTAAGTGCTCCTCTTCCCACCATAGTATGGTTTTATAGCTTTCTAAATACTCAGTCTGGGGGAAGACCATGGCAGTTAAGTTGTCAAAGCAACGAGGTATCCTTCCTTGTAGATTGTTTTCAGCAAGATCCAGGATTCTCAGATCAGTTGAGAGTTGGCAGAGTTGCCAAGGGATGCTACCGTTGAACTTGTTTCCTCGTAGCCTGAGAATTCTTAGGTACCCAAAGCTGTTCCCAATCCACTTAGGTACGTTTCCAGATAATGCATTCTCGCCTACATCCAAAAATCTAAGAAATGTGCAATTCTTTAAGGCCAATGGTAGCTCTCCGCTGAGATTATTGTTGCTCAAGTCCAACCATGTTAGCCAACCAAGATGCCCCATGGTGCTGGGAACAATACCTGAGAGATTGTTAGATGATAGGTCTACAACTTCTATATCTTGATGGTGTCTCCAGCAATCAGGAATATTCCCAGCCAAATTATTATGCGAGAGTTCAACAACTACCATAGTTTTAATATGGCACAACGAGTTTGGAATTGAACCCTTGATACGATTATTTGAAAGAATCAGAGAGCTCAAATGAGGCAGCATATCACCCATCCTTTTGGGAAGGACACCAGAGATCAAGTTATCGGAGAGATCTACCAACTTCAAGTTGGAAGGAAATCTTGGAAGGGTCCCCTTGATCTGGTTGTGGGAGAGGTCCAGTTCATTGAGCTTCATGTCCTTCATCCATTTCGGCAAGGTACCCCATATACTAGCGTTCGAAAGAAGCAGTGTAGTTGCTTTCAATTGCGTTTGAAGCCATTGAGGAAATTGTGTTCCAAATTTGCAAGACTCCATGTCAATGTATTCCAATTGAAAAGGAGGTATCCAGTCGGATTTAATCTTGATAGTTAAACCAGTGGAGCCTATAGACAACATTTTCAACTTCGATAGTGAACCGAAGTGGACTTCGGAAATGGCACCTTCCAACGAGTTGTATGAAAGATCTAAAGTCTCAAGGTTCGAAAGTTGCCCGAGACTTTCAAGAACTGTTCCATTCAACTGATTGTGAGAAAGATGAAGGTGTTTGAGGTTTCCAAGCGTCCCCAGCCAATCAGGTATATAACCACTAATCTGAGCATAGTCTAAATTTAAAGCCTCTAAATCATGCCCAAAACATCCAGATAAATTTCGGTACTTTCCAATTTGCTCGCCTGGTAATTGGTTGTATGATATATCTAATGATCTCAAGTAACACATATTTCCTAACATCAGTAACAACCCTTTCTCAATGCCACTGAAAGCATTAGCTGCAATATTGAGATGCAAAAGGTTCTTAAAATTGCCAAAGCTGTTGTGGATTAAAGATGTAGAAAAAAGGTTGGAACTAAGATCAAGGAATCTCAGAGATGTCATGTTTTGAATCATACTAGGAACTGTGCCTGCAAAGTCGTTCTGTCCAAGATCTAGATGCCGAAGGCCACGAAATGAAGAATTTATGGGATGCCAAGATAAATGAGAATTATTTAGCCGACATTGTGACAAATGCAAGGACAACAAGGAAGGAAGCTTGTTGAGTACCTGAAACAAGTTTGGTGTCTCACCGAGGTATATTCCTGCCATGCCAAGGTGCTGCAAAGATGAAAGGTTAGAAATCCATTGCACGTCGTGGACCGTCAAGGCCCATGGTGGTCCTTGATCATTGCTAAGGTCAAGAACACGTAAACCAGTGAGGTTTCCAAGATGGGTAGGTACAGTTCCATTGAATAGAGAATTGGAGATATTAAGGTATCTCAGCTGTTTCATGGAACCAAAAATTTGCGGGATGGGGCTATATTGAAAATTATTTCCACTCAAGTCCAGGTGCTCCAAGTATGTGAACTGGAGCAAACAAGAATTTAGCCCCGGAGCAACTAAGGATCTCCTCTCCTCTCTAAGCAGTGAGGCCCAAGGTGCTCTGAGATTAAGCTTGACAACATGGCCATTCGTTTCATCACAACTTACTCCTCTCCATATGCAGCAGTTGTTGCCTTTCCATGAAGATAGGCGATGGTAAGGGTCTTTAAAACTTTGTTTCAGCTTCAGAAGTGTTTGTCTCTCACTTTCTATGCAACTGAAGCTTGAATTTGGGCATGAACACAACCACAAGGTAAGCATAAGGAGCACAGGATTCAAAAGTTTACGGATCATATTTGAGAAGTGGTTCTAATGGATTATTGCAGGCAGAGTAAACGAGAAAGAAACTCAGGAAACTGCACCATGCATGTACGTCAGACGAAGACCGCTATTAACTTGAGAAAAGGAGGCATTCTTTTGGAAGTTGACTGAAAAAGTCTAGCAATACCAACTCCACAATTGACTTGCATATTGCATCCAATTGGTCGGTTTGACTTCCATCAAGAAATCAACGTTAGGGTAGTCGCTATCGAGTTCCATGATGCTTGTAATTGTTTGGTAGTGGCGCATTAGAAATTAAAAATTGCCCATATGGGATTAGAGAGTATTTCCAGTGCAAAGGATAGGCAGCTATGTCAAGGACGCAAGCTATGACACTAATCAACATTATAGACATCCACATATGCTAAAACAATCTTATAAATAAGTAATCAATAAATACACAAATGGATACAGATAAAAGAAAAAGGTAAAAAATAACAAGTTTATTTATAAAGTATGATATAGAAATAAGCCTCAACGCTCTAAAAACACTGTAGTTAACTAAAGATATTGCAAAGCTCGACTTCATTGGCAGTTGATATCTTGGACAGCTCTGGTCACCAAGTTGACTAGCATGGCGCAGTTCATTTCTGCAGGTTTCTTCTTCTTGATCAATTTCATCAACTGCACTTTCCCACTCAATTTGGAATGGGATGTCAGTGCCACAAACCCTGCTTTAATATCACTTTCCAAGCTTGAATTATTGGGTATATTGTTTGAGTTCAACTCCACGGTCACATTCATCTTCTTTGTGGATCTTGCCTTGCTTCTTCCTTTTGCAACAAATGCCTCCCCAACTCCAACTCCAGCTCCCCCGTAATCGAACCAAATGGTGGTGTTGTCGAATTTGAAGTGGCCGAAGTTTGAGTTCTTGACAGTAACTTGGGCGCTGAGTTTCATGTTGAAGAAAACAGGGCTAGTGGTTGCCTTGAGATCCTCGACAGTGACAGAGGTGAGCCTGAACTTGGGTTTCTGATACGCATCACTGTAAGTGAAAAAACCAAGATGACAATAGTCTGGAAAATGGCGAAAGCTGCTGCGTATACCACCCATTTCATGCGTTTCTTTCGCTTCAGCTCCTTGGATGCCTCTGCAGCTGACTCCATTCCTGTCTTTCTCTGTTCATAACTTTGCCCCGCCATTGCTGTATTCTCAAAGGAAAAGCTTCAGTAATGGAATTTTAAAGGGGAGATAACTAGGGATTTATTGAACTCTATGAAGGTGTGGGTGTGCATATATATGCAATAGCCAAGTTCCCATGGGCATCCATATTCAGGGCTTATAACATTAATTCCAATATAATATACAAGTAGAATATCCGGTTGTTAGTGTAACATTGTATGAAACAGGTGGATAAGTTAGAAACCAGAATCCAGACCATCAAACCCTTCACTGTCTCCAGTTGCTGTAATAAGTAAATTTAGTAGCATCTCTTATCAAACAGTAATTGCTTCTATTTTGTCACGCCAAATATTCTAGATTATATATTTACATAAAATTTCAAAAATTAAATTCTAAACTCACTACACTTCGTTTGGTGTACTTTTTGTTAAATGAATATGTGAACATATATTAACGTGTAAATTTTATATTTCAACATTTTTAACCATTTTTATCCATAATCTAATATAGTTAAGTTCCGTAACAAAAAAGAAAATTTTACTTTCTTTGCCTTACTTCTTTGTTTGCCATTTGTCATGGCCTGTAAGTGACATGTGTAATTTCCCCAAATTTCAATATTGTTATTAGTTTGTAACAAATGGATCCAAAATTAAGAAATAATACGGGTTAGTTTAAAATGGACCTGAGTTAATCATTTAAAAATATAGGCGAGCTTGGAAAAAATTTGAGACCCATATATAGAGCCAGTTTTAGGAAACATGAAGTTTTATAATATTATACATTGACTCAACTAAAATTCCATTCAATATAACCCATGAACATCTCTAATTTCTAAACCCTTCTTTTCTTTCTAGTCAAAAGAATTTTTAGGATTTGGTTCTACAAGTTTATGAGTTATAATTAATTTTTGTTCATATCTATGATACTATTTGATATTTAAATATATTTTATTTTGATTACAAATTTTCAAGTTTGTTAAATATGAAATTCAGCTCGAAATATTTATCTTGTAAATAAGAGTTTTTATATTCGTAATTGTTTAATTATTATATTTTTCTATGAATAGCATGATTCACAATTTATATTGTGTCTCTGTTAACTAGAAAGGAATCTGTCTAATTTTAATAGTATTGATAGATTAAATCCTATTTGATTCGTTATAATGATTTTTGTTAATAAAAGAAATAACCAACAAATTTCATCTTGGTTATCGAGAATATAAGCAGAGATAAATTTCTAGAAGCTTTTTTAATAAGTATATTAATTTATCAAGAGTATTGAACATTGATGATTAAATTGTGAATTAAAACTAAAACTTTATTTCAATTGCATTGATATTTCATAATTTATTTGTGATTTTTTTTGTGATATGATTTTAAAATTTAATTGCAAATTATTCATGGATCCTTATGAATACTACCCTACCCTCTACTAAGTAAAGAATTTTATATTTTTAAGAAGATAAATCCTAAAATTATAAATGAGTTTTAATTTAATATGCAATATTATACATTTAATTTTAATTTTATATAAATTTATACATGATATTTGAATTTCACAAACATCATTTTATAGTAATTGTATTTGAATTTCAAAGAAATTAATAGTATAATAATATGCCTAACTAAGAACAAATAGAAATGATGGAAAAAGTACAAATATAGCATAAATGTATGGATAATATTACATTAAAACTACAAGAGTCCATTGTAAAACCCACACTTCAAAAAGAAAAAAGAGTTTCAAAAAAGAAGAAAAAGTATAAATAGAAATGATGGAAAAAGTATAAATTTAGCATAAGTGCAATTAAGCAATGCTTACAAATGGTAATAATATGCATAGAGAGAGGGTGAATGCTGGAGAAGAAAGTAAAACGCAAGAATAGCTTTGCGTAATCAGATTGCCCGGGCTTTTATAATGTCAAAGCTCATTTCACTAGGGTCTGTTGCCTGCAACTCAACTTGAATGCCATCCAATTCTCTCTTGAATCTATCTTTTGAGCTTGCATACACCATCTTACTTCTCACCCTTGATGTATCTGGTGACCTGTTAAACAGAAAAATGAAGGAATTTGGAGAGTTTTTCTTGGAATATATGTCAAATGACTGAAATAAAGGAAGACTGGTTTGGGGTTGGCATATATACCATGCAATGAAGAAAATTTTGCTTTTCTGACAGTTCTCATCAGTGGTGAAATCGAAATCAAAGACGGCATAGCGACATTCATCGGCAGGTAGAGCCGCAGTGAAATCTTCATAGGTTTCTTGAGGGCTTCCAACTTTCTCAACCACCACCTGCTGCTCCTGAATCTTGAAAACAATGAACCTATAGTTTCTCTTCGCTTTTAGCTCCAAGAATTTCAGCTTACATTCATCATCAACAGCCATTCCAGATGCCGCGTTCGCCTAATCCGACATATGACCGGGAAAAACCAAGAAATATATGAATCAATGAAAGATTTCCGAGCAGCATCTCTAAATTCTAAATTAAACAACATTTGTAACATGACATGTAAGAAGAACTCACCATTTTGACGTCCAAAGGAATTGAGTTATGTAAGGAGGAGGAGGAGGTGGTGGAGGAGAAGGAAAAGAAGAAGAAAGAGAGAAATGAAGAAGGGGATAAAGTGGGAAGAGATCCTTAGTTGAGGGGAGATATTGAGAGGCGAGAGGAATACGGGGGTGAAGAGAAATTTGAGGGCAAAACAATGGTAAACAACTCTTCAAGCTTTAAAGGCTAACCATGTCCACAACAACAGTTGTTCTTTACGTGTTGATTTTGAGGAAAACGCACGTTCATTTCTGGTTGCATGGCCAGGATTATTGTTGCCTATTTTGAGTAAAAACTTCTTTTGACATTTTACCCCCTTATTCTCAGATTTCATCACACAGGCCTTGCATTTCATGTTTCAGCCTTCATTCACATCACTACTAAATTATAGTAAGAATTAATCACTGCAAGGGTTATTTAATTCCACTTAACTACATCTTATTAATGAGATCAATAAAATCCAGTTTTATTAATAGTCTCATTGGATTAACTCTTTCCACTAATATCTCATAGGTGCCCACAGACACCTTTCTCAAGGACCGACTTTAAGACTTTACCATCGTTGGATTAACTCTTTCCATTGATCATTTGAAAGCCGAAACTGTGAACTTCATGTGTTTCTCTCCTGTTGTTCTGATTTGGACTTTTGGCACTCCCATCATTGGGTTTATGCTCTCTTGGAAATCAAAAACCAAGCACTTAAGTTGGGCCCAAACTCTTAAAGGTTTTTTATGGAAACAAATACTTTTTGTTTTTGTTTTTCATCTGTGGAATTAAATTTGAGATTAGATGCCAACTATATATATTAATAATAACATAAATATGTTGCCAACATGAGGAACAACATATTTTTATACAATAAACATTACTGTTCTTTTGCATTCAAATAATGTTGTTATAGTAACTCAATAGAAGTAGAGTCTTTATATATTTACATATATTTTTTAAATTTTCATAACTAAGTTTAAACTTTTTTTTAATTTATTACATATCTTTTTCGATTGAATTACACCAATTTTGTTTTTGATTGATTTGAGAGTTGAACTCATTGGTCTTTATTTGAACAAAAGAATATGCTTATAGACTTTTGAGGAAACCATATATAATTTTTAAGGCCCATCGGAGGTCATTTAAAGCCCAACTGGATAAATTTAAGGCCCTCCCGATGGGTATAGAATTTAGAGGAAAAAATATGTTTTAAAGCCAAAAACTAATTTTCAGGGCCCAACCGGGTTCGAACCGGTGACCTCTTGATCTGCAGTCAAATGCTCTACCACTGAGCTATAGGCCCTTGACATTCAAAATAGTCAAAGAATTAATAATTTAAATATATATTAAATATTTTCTCTGCGCAGTGCAGTTCTTCAAGACCAGCTTTACTTTTAGTCCTGTTTCAACACCATTGCCTTCAAGCTTTTGTTTTCAAACAAACTACTTTCTCCATTTCTCTTTATTTTAAATTTGTGCCATCTTTCTCATTTGTAAATTTTCTCCATTGCTAAAAACCCAAAAAAAAAAAAAAAAAATTAAAACAATTATTGTGTAGGCAAAATAAGAAATGGAAATTTTGATTGAAATGCTATGGTAATAAAATTCCCAATCATCTCTATCAACCAATCTTATTAGCTTCTAAATTATTATCTAATTCTAAACTTGAGAAAAAACCAAGTGAAAGGATAAGGATAAAGTTTACTTCCCATTAAACACTCCTCCGATTAAACAAAAATAATATCATTTTAACATTTACTTATACCAAAACCAACAAAACTCATTGCAATTAATTGTCAAATTTTGTGAAGTTTGAACATATCATGTTATGTTAAATGTGATGTCTTAAAAAATAATTATTCTTAGGTAATAAAATGCTTCTTTTACTATAAAAAAAAATAATTATTTAATTTCTTAAGATGAAGAACAAGGAAGGAGATAATCAAACTAAGGTTTTGTTTAACATTACTTATCAAAAACACTTTGGGACAAAAAGCACTTTTGAGATAAAAGCAATTACTAAACGAAATGCTTTTAAGTTTTTTAAAAAAGCTTTTGGTATAAAAAATAATTTGAAAAAACACTTTTTTGATCAAACAAAGATGGAGAAAATTTTAACTTTTTTTAAAAAATATTTTTTGACTCAAAAACACTTTTAAAAAATATTGCTAAATTAGCCTTAAAGGAATGATCATCATTATTGTTAGGTATGGGGCATTAATATTTTTCTTCACATGAGGAATATAGCTATATCAGTTCCAAATTCATCCATACATAGATATAAAAAAAAAAAAAGCCACTTTCGTACAAAAGCTTTTGTTTCTAAGGGAAATGAAAAACGTGGACTAAATACTAATGATTAGGATCCCTATTTTTTCTTTTTAAATCTAAATAAAAGGCATCCATCACTATTCCTATTGCATGTTTGTGAATATTCGATTTTCTTTTTTCTTTTTTCAACTTTGAATATCGCAAGAATTTTACAAAATGCTTATAATATAACAAGAATTTTTAGTTAACTCAAATTTGAATTTTTGCTAAAAAAATAATTGAAAATTAGTTTTTCTTTATTCGGAAATATATATATATTTTATTAAGACATGATATTTTTATGGTTTAAATGATCAAGTTGACAAAATTATAAAAAAAAATTTGATGAACATGCCAGAATACTACTTATATTATTGAATCTGAAACACTATTGATAATTTAAGATAATTGAATAAGAGGTCAATTGATTCTTAGCTCGATTGATATCGATATTGTTATCAATATAAAAATATGTAAGTTCGAGTATATTAAAACTTGTTATTTTTCTATTTAAAGATACGTAAAAAATAATAGATTTTAATTTTAAAATTACTAAAAGAAGTTATTTGAAGAAAATGTGGCTTTAGTTATATTTGTTGGGTTCAACAATAACTGCCCTGTACACGTGAAGCGTTCTTAGTTTAATTTGTAAACGTTATATAGTGGGGAATTTATAAAATGACGGGTAAATGTGGACTCCAACCAAATATTGTACGGACTTTGACTCTTTCCTTAACCTACCTTTTATCTTTTAACAAAAATCACCTACAACGTAAATTAACTTTTTTTTTAATTGATAAGAAAATAAGAAATAAAATAAAAAATTTATTATATAAATATTGATTCCAAAAATTTGATATTTAAAAATCATTTATAAAAAGAACATTTTTGTGTTTGCGATTCATTAATTAAATTTTTTTGTTGAAAGTAAACAAAATCTTACATATGGAAATGTGATAAAGAAGGTGAAATTGTAACATCATTTTCGTGCTTAAAGGATCTTGGTGATGTATTGCGTACGCAGTACATCAATTTCATATCAGCAATACTATTGCAAAGGAAAATTGAAGGATTAATGTTTAGGTTAAAATTAACAAGTTCATAAAACAATGAACAAAAGAATATTGAAGCTACGATGAACAACGTTAATGCTTCGATGGACATTAGTGTGTTCTACTAATCAAACAAAGCAATAAATAGTAACTTTTTTCTCACAAAGTTATTTGAATTTGATTAAGAAATTCAAATTATGAAGTCTCAATTTAAATAATTCAATTTGAAATATGACATAAAAATGGAGCATCTGTTTTACTAATTAAAGCGCTTAATGTAGTGTAGTTAAACAATGTTACTTCAAACTAAACTCCAACTTAATTAAATAAAATTTAGGGTGAGAAGCTATATCTACTTGTGGGGCTGGGGTGGGAGCAATTGCATCCCTAGAAAAACACGTGGTGGTTTCTTGCAATAAAACATGGACATGGGATATGGGAAGAGAGCCGCGTACGGGAGAGCGAAAGTGACTGATGTCTTTCACACTTCTACAGCGTTTGTTCATTGAACCAAAACAAGTAAAAAAAAGATCCCAGGAAGTTGGCGCCACCGGCCACCGGAATAGTTGGGTTTTAAAATAAGATAAATGTTGAAAGCAAGGGCATGGTTGCAGTTAGTAGCAGTTGCATTAGTTGACCACCATCACCACATTTTGTAACACCAATTAAGTGATAACATGGATGTGGAATTCCGCGATTATCCGAGTAGGTGAAATGCACTAACATTCCCTTAAATCTTAGGTTAGGCTTGCTGCAATATGGGAAGCTAGTGCTTCACCTTAATAGTTTATTTATTCCTTCAAAAGCCATGCCCTCCGGAGTCGGCTTTGCAACATTTTCTGCGGTGGAACCAAACTACATACTCCCCTCCCGACTTCCATCTTTTCATTATTAATAATCTTATTTTTTTTACTCAAACACAGGTTTGATTTTTAGAGACAGTGTTGTTATAAGAGATAATTATGAACTTCGAACATAAATTATAAAACCGACATTAAAAAATGAAAAAAAATTCATGATTGAATTTTTAAACTTTAAGTAACGGTGATCCAACTCCGATCAACATACGAGTTTTGAATGCATTAAAATAATACTTTTTTCTTCTTAAATATTATTAGTCTAATTCAAAATTTGACTCAACTTTTAAATGAAAATTACTTCAACATAGATGAAATTTATTGAATCAAGTTTAATATTTTTCTAAAGTTTGACCCATACGTTAATTATGTTTTTTTTTTCATATTTTAAACATAAAAATGGGTTGGGTCAAGTTGGACATAGATTTAAGTATTGAAACTCGAGCCTGACTCATATTTTTAACGAGTTTCAGTTTTGTCCAATTCTTTTTGTCGAACTTAATATTTTTGTTCAAATTCTCTAAAATATTTGATGACTCTACATGCTTATGTGAGTAACTAGGTCCTTGAACAAGTCTAACTAGGGCTAAGATTTAGATTTTAAGATTTAAGGTATTACGGTTTAAGATTGAGCTCTACATAATTAAATGGTAATGTTTAATGTATTGAAAGCAATGAATGAAAAAATATTGGACAAGATCCGAACCAAGGGTAAAAAGTCCAATTAAACTTAATCTAATGTTTGAAAATGTATTGTATTATAAATGACACTATTAAAAAAAGGTGAAGTAACGTAATTTTATTTAATATCTAATTTTTTTTAATTTTTGAAAATGTATTGTATTATTAATGGAACTATTAAAAAAAAGTGAAGTAACATAGTTTTATTTAATACCCAAAATGATTTTTTATGTTTGGAAATGTATTCTATTATAAATAACACTACTAAAAAAGGTGAAAATCGTAATTTTATTTAATACCTAAAAAAATTTTATTTTATATTTGAAAATGTATTCTATTATGAATGACACTACTACAAAAGGTGAAGTAACGTAGTTTTAGTTAATACCCAAAATGATTTTTTATGTTTGAAAATATATTCTATTATAAATGACACTACTAAAAATGGTGAAAAAACGTAATTTTATTTAATACCTAAAAAATTTTTATTTTATATTTGGAAATGTATCCTATTATGAATTACACTACTAAAAAAGGTGAAAAAACGTAATTTTATTTAATACCTAAAAAGTCTCTATTTTATATTTGGAAATGTATCCTATTATAAATGATACTACTAAAAAAGGTGAAAAAACGGAATTTTATTTAATACCTAAAAAATCTTTATTTTATATTTAGAAATGTATCCGATTATGAATGACACTATTAAAAAATGTGAAGAAACGTTTTATTTAATACCTAAAAAGTCTTTATTTTATATATGAAAATGTATTCTATTATAAATGACACTACTAAAAAAAATGTGAAAAAACGTAATTTTATTTAATACCTAAAAAGTCTTTATTTTAAAAAACGTAATTTTATTTAAAACCTAAAAAGTCTTTATTTTATATTTGGAAATGTATCCTATTATAAATTACACTATTAAAAAAGGTGAAAAAACGTAATTTTATTTAATACCTAAAAAGTCTTTATTTTATATTTAGAAATGTATCCTATTATAAATGACACTACTAAAAAAGGTGAAAAAATGTAATTTTATTTAATACCTAAAAAATCTATTTTATATTTGAAAATGTATCTTATTATGAATGATACTACTAAAAAAGGTGAAAAAACGTAATTTATTTGAATACCTAAAAAATCTTTATTTTATATTTGAAAATGTATCTTATTATGAATGATACTACTAAAAAAGGTGAAAAAACATAATTTTATTTAATACCTAAAAATTCTATATTTTATATTTAAAAATGTATCCTATTATAAACGATACTACTAAAAAAGGTGAAAAAACGTAATTTTCTTTAATACCTAAAAAGTCTTTATTTTATATTTGAAAATGTATCCTTTTATAAATGACACTATTAAAAAAGGTGAAAAAAGGTAATTTTATTTAATACCTAAAACGTATTTATTTTATATTTGAAAATATATCCTATTATGAATGACACTACTAAAAAAAGTGAAGAACCATAATTTTATTTAATACCTAAAAAGTCTTTATTTTATATTTGAAAATGTATCATATTATAAATGACACTATTAAAAAAAGTGAAAAAACGTAATTTTATTTAATACCTAAAAAGTGTTTATTTTATATTTGAAAATGTATTCTATTATAAATGACACTACTAAAAAATGTGAAAAAAACGTAATTTTATTTAATACCTAAAAAGTTTTTATTTTATATTTGAAAATGTATCCTATTATGAATGACACTACTAAAAAAGGTGAAAAACGTAATTTTATTTAATACCTAAAAAGTCTTTATTTTATATTTGAAAATGTATCTTATTATAAATGACACTACTAAAAAAAGGTGAAAAAACGTAATTTTAATTAATACTTAAAAAGTCTTTATTTTATATTTGAAAATGTATTCTATTATAAATGACACTACTAAAAAAAAGGTGAAAAAACGTAATTTTATTTAATACCTAAAAAGTCTTTATTTTATATTTAGAAATGTATTCTATTATAAATGACACTACTAAAAAAATTGAAAAAACGTAATTTTATTTAATACCTAAAAAGTCTTTATTTTATATTTGAAAATGTATTCTATTATAAATGACACAACTAAAAAAATTGAAATAACGTAATTTTATTTAATACATAAAAAGTCTTTATTTTATATTTGAAAATGTATCCTATTATAAATGACACTACTAAAAAAAATGTGAAAAAACGTAATTTTATTTAATACCTAAAAAGTTTTTATTTTAATTTGGAAATGTATCCTATTATTAATGATACTACTAAAAAAGGTGAAAAAACGTAATTTTATTTGATACCTAAAAAATCTTTATTTTATATTTGAAAATGTATCCTATTAAAAATGATACTACTAAAAAAGGTGAAAAAACGTAATTTTATTTGATACCTAAAAATTCTTTATTTTATATTTGAAAATGTATCCTATTAAAAATGATACTACTAAAAAAGGTGAAAAAACGTAATTTTATTTAATACCTAAAAAATTTTATTTTAATTTGGAAATGTATCCTATTATTAATGATACTACTAAAAAAGGTGAAAAAACGTAATTTTATTTGATACCTAAAAAATCTTTATTTTATATTTGAAAATGTATCCTATTAAAAATGATACTACTAAAAAAGGTGAAAAAACGTAATTTTATTTAATACCTAAAAAATCTTTATTTTATATTTGAAAATGTATCCTTTTATAAATGACACTATTAAAAAAGGTGAAAAAAGGTAATTTTATTTAATACCTAAAACGTATTTATTTTATATTTGAAAATGTATCATATTATAAATTATACAACTAAAAAAGGTGAAAAAACGTAATTTTATTTAATACCTAAAAAGTCTTTATTTTATATTTGAAAATATATCCTATTATGAATGACACTACTAAAAAAAGTGAAGAACCATAATTTTATTTAATACCTAAAAAGTCTTTATTTTATATTTGAAAATGTATCATATTATAAATGACACTATTAAAAAAAGTGAAAAAACGTAATTTTATTTAATACCTAAAAAGTGTTTATTTTACATTTGAAAATGTATTCTATTATAAATGACACTACTAAAAAATGTGAAAAAAACGTAATTTTATTTAATACCTAAAAAGTCTTTATTTTATGTTTGAAAATGTATCCTATTATGAATGACACTACTAAAAAAGGAGAAAAAACGTAATTTTATTTAATACCTAAAAAATCTTTATTTTATATTTGAAAATGTATCCTATTATGAATGACACTATTAAAAAAAGTGAAGAACCAGAATTTTATTTAATACCTAAAAAGTCTTTATTTTATATTTGAAAATGTATCATATTATAAATGACACTATTAAAAAAAATGAAAAAACGTAATTTTATTTAATACCTAAAAAGTGTTTATTTTATATTTGAAAATGTATTCTATTATAAATGACACTACTAAAAACTGTGAAAAAAACGTAATTTTATTTAATACCTAAAAAGTCTTTATTTTATATTTGAAAATGTATCCTATTATGAATGACACTACTAAAAAAGGTGAAAAAACGTAATTTTATTTAATACCTAAAAAGTCTTTATTTTATATTTGAAAATGTATCCTATTATGAATGACACTACTAAAAAAGGTGAAAAAACGTAATTTTATTTAATACCTAAAAAGTCTTTATTTTATATTTGAAAATGTATCCTATTATGAATGACACTACTAAAAAAGGTGAAAAAACGTAATTTTATTTAATACCTAAAAAATCTATTTTATATTTGAAAATGTATCTTATTATGAATGATACTACTAAAAAAGGTGAAAAAACGTAATTTATTTGAATACCTAAAAAATCTTTATTTTATATTTGAAAATGTATCTTATTATGAATGATACTACTAAAAAAGGTGAAAAAACATAATTTTATTTAATACCTAAAAATTCTATATTTTATATTTAAAAATGTATCCTATTATAAACGATACTACTAAAAAAGGTGAAAAAACGTAATTTTCTTTAATACCTAAAAAGTCTTTATTTTATATTTGAAAATGTATCCTTTTATAAATGACACTATTAAAAAAGGTGAAAAAAGGTAATTTTATTTAATACCTAAAAAGTCTTTATTTTATATTTGAAAATGTATCCTATTATAAATGACACTATTAAAAAAGGTGAAAAAAGGTAATTTTATTTAATACCTAAAAAGTCTTTATTTTATATTTGAAAATGTATTCTATTATAAATGACACTACTAAAAACTGTGAAAAAAACGTAATTTTATTTAATACCTAAAAAGTCTTTATTTTATATTTGAAAATGTATCCTATTATGAATGACACTACTAAAAAAGGTGAAAAAACGTAATTTTATTTAATACCTAAAAAGTCTTTATTTTATATTTGAAAATGTATCCTATTATGAATGACACTACTAAAAAAGGTGAAAAAACGTAATTTTATTTAATACCTAAAAAGTCTTTATTTTATATTTGAAAATGTATTCTATTATAAATGACACTACTAAAAAAAAGGTGAAAAAACGTAATTTTATTTAATACCTAAAAAGTCTTTATTTTATATTTAGAAATGTATTCTATTATAAATGACACTACTAAAAAAATTGAAAAAACGTAATTTTATTTAATACCTAAAAAGTTTTTATTTTATATTTGAAAATGTATTATATTATAAAAGACACTACTAAAAAAATTGAAATAACGTAATTTTATTTAATACCTAAAAAGTCTTTATTTTATATTTGAAAATGTATTCTATTATAAATGACACTACTAAAAAAAAGGTGAAAAAACGTAATTTTATTTAATACCTAAAAAGTCTTTATTTTATATTTAGAAATGTATTCTATTATAAATGACACTACTAAAAAAATTGAAAAAACGTAATTTTATTTAATACCTAAAAAGTTTTTATTTTATATTTGAAAATGTATTATATTATAAAAGACACTACTAAAAAAATTGAAATAACGTAATTTTATTTAATACCTAAAAAGTCTTTATTTTATATTTGAAAATGTATTCTATTATAAATGACACTACTAAAAAAAAGGTGAAAAAACGTAATTTTATTTAATACCTAAAAAGTCTTTATTTTATATTTAGAAATGTATTCTATTATAAATGACACTACTAAAAAAATTGAAAAAACGTAATTTTATTTAATACCTAAAAAGTTTTTATTTTATATTTGAAAATGTATTATATTATAAAAGACACTACTAAAAAAATTGAAATAACGTAATTTTATTTAATACCTAAAAAGTCTTTATTTTATATTTGAAAATGTATCCTATTATAAATGACACTACTAAAAAATGTGAAAAACATAATTTTATTTAATACCAAAAAAGTCTTTATTTTATATTTGGAAATGTATTTTATTATAAATGACACTACTAAAAAAAAGTTAAAAAACGTAATTTTATTTAATACCTAGAAAGTCTTTATTTTATATTTGAAAATGTATCCTATTATGAATGACACTACTAAAAAAAAAGTGAAAAAACGTAATTTTATTTAATACCTAAAAAGTTTTTATTTTATTTTGGAAATGTATCCTATTATAAATGATACTACTAAAAAAGGTGAAAAAACGTAATTTTATTTAATACCTAAAAAATCTTTATTTTATATTTGGAAATGTATCCTATTATTAATGATACTACTAGAAATGTATCTTATTATTAATGATAATAAAACGTAATTTTATTTAATACCTAAAAAATCTTTATTTTATATTTGGAAATGTATCCTATTATTAATAATACTACTAGAAATGTATCTTATTATTAATGATACTACTAAAAAAGGTGAAAAAACGTAATTTTATTTAATAGCTAAAAAGTTTTTATTTTAATTTGGAAATGTATCCTATTATTAATGATAGTACTAAAAAAGGTGAAAAAACGTAATTTTATTTGATACCTAAAAAATCTTTATTTTATATTTGAAAATGTATCCTATTAAAAATGATACTACTAAAAAAGGTGAAAAAACGTAATTTTATTTAATACCTAAAAAGTTTTTCTTTTAATTTGGAAATGTATCCTATTATTAATGATACTACTAAAAAAGGTGAAAAAACGTAATTTTATTTGATACCTAAAAAATCTTTATTTTATATTTGAAAATGTATCCTATTAAAAATGATACTACTAAAAAAGGTGAAAAAACGTAATTTTATTTAATACCTAAAAAATCTTTATTTTATATTTGAAAATGTATCCTTTTATAAATGACACTATTAAAAAAGGTGAAAAAAGGTAATTTTATTTAATACCTAAAACGTATTTATTTTATATTTGAAAATGTATCATATTATAAATTATACAACTAAAAAAGGTGAAAAAACGTAATTTTATTTAATACCTAAAAAGTCTTTATTTTATATTTGAAAATATATCCTATTATGAATGACACTACTAAAAAGAGTGAAGAACCATAATTTTATTTAATACCTAAAAAGTCTTTATTTTATATTTGAAAATGTATCATATTATAAATGACACTATTAAAAAAAGTGAAAAAACGTAATTTTATTTAATACCTAAAAAGTGTTTATTTTACATTTGAAAATGTATTCTATTATAAATGACACTACTAAAAACTGTGAAAAAAACGTAATTTTATTTAATACCTAAAAAGTCTTTATTTTATGTTTGAAAATGTATCCTATTATGAATGACACTACTAAAAAAGGTGAAAAAACGTAATTTTATTTAATACCTAAAAAATCTTTATTTTATATTTGAAAATGTATCCTATTATGAATGACACTACTAAAAAAAGTGAAGAACCAGAATTTTATTTAATACCTAAAAAGTCTTTATTTTATATTTGAAAATGTATCATATTATAAATGACACTATTAAAAAAAATGAAAAAACGTAATTTTATTTAATACCTAAAAAGTGTTTATTTTATATTTGAAAATGTATTCTATTATAAATGACACTACTAAAAACTGTGAAAAAAACGTAATTTTATTTAATACCTAAAAAGTCTTTATTTTATATTTGAAAATGTATCCTATTATGAATGACACTACTAAAAAAGGTGAAAAAACGTAATTTTATTTAATACCTAAAAAGTCTTTATTTTATATTTGAAAATGTATCCTATTATGAATGACACTACTAAAAAAGGTGAAAAAACGTAATTTTATTTAATACCTAAAAAATCTATTTTATATTTGAAAATGTATCTTATTATGAATGATACTACTAAAAAAGGTGAAAAAACGTAATTTATTTGAATACCTAAAAAATCTTTATTTTATATTTGAAAATGTATCTTATTATGAATGATACTACTAAAAAAGGTGAAAAAACATAATTTTATTTAATACCTAAAAATTCTATATTTTATATTTAAAAATGTATCCTATTATAAACGATACTACTAAAAAAGGTGAAAAAACGTAATTTTCTTTAATACCTAAAAAGTCTTTATTTTATATTTGAAAATGTATCCTTTTATAAATGACACTATTAAAAAAGGTGAAAAAAGGTAATTTTATTTAATACCTAAAAAGTCTTTATTTTATATTTGAAAATGTATCCTATTATAAATGACACTATTAAAAAAGGTGAAAAAAGGTAATTTTATTTAATACCTAAAAAGTCTTTATTTTATATTTGAAAATGTATTCTATTATAAATGACACTACTAAAAACTGTGAAAAAAACGTAATTTTATTTAATACCTAAAAAGTCTTTATTTTATATTTGAAAATGTATCCTATTATGAATGACACTACTAAAAAAGGTGAAAAAACGTAATTTTATTTAATACCTAAAAAGTCTTTATTTTATATTTGAAAATGTATCCTATTATGAATGACACTACTAAAAAAGGTGAAAAAACGTAATTTTATTTAATACCTAAAAAGTCTTTATTTTATATTTGAAAATGTATTCTATTATAAATGACACTACTAAAAACTGTGAAAAAAACGTAATTTTATTTAATACCTAAAAAGTCTTTATTTTATATTTGAAAATGTATCCTATTATGAATGACACTACTAAAAAAGGTGAAAAAACGTAATTTTATTTAATACCTAAAAAGTCTTTATTTTATATTTGAAAATGTATCCTATTATGAATGACACTACTAAAAAAGGTGAAAAAACGTAATTTTATTTAATACCTAAAAAGTCTTTATTTTATATTTGAAAATGTATCCTATTATGAATGACACTACTAAAAAAGGTGAAAAAACGTAATTTTATTTAATACCTAAAAAGTCTTTATTTTATATTTGAAAATGTATCCTATTATAAATGACACTATTAAAAAAGGTGAAAAAAGGTAATTTTATTTAATACCTAAAAAGTCTTTATTTTATATTTGAAAATGTATTCTATTATAAATGACACTACTAAAACTGTGAAAAAAACGTAATTTTATTTAATACCTAAAAAGTCTTTATTTTATATTTGAAAATGTATCCTATTATGAATGACACTACTAAAAAAGGTGAAAAAACGTAATTTTATTTAATACCTAAAAAGTCTTTATTTTATATTTGAAAATGTATCCTATTATAAATGACACTATTAAAAAAGGTGAAAAAAGGTAATTTTATTTAATACCTAAAAAGTCTTTATTTTATATTTGAAAATGTATTCTATTATAAATGACACTACTAAAAACTGTGAAAAAAACGTAATTTTATTTAATACCTAAAAAGTCTTTATTTTATATTTGAAAATGTATCCTATTATGAATGACACTACTAAAAAAGGTGAAAAAACGTAATTTTATTTAATACCTAAAAAGTCTTTATTTTATATTTGAAAATGTATCCTATTATGAATGACACTACTAAAAAAGGTGAAAAAACGTAATTTTATTTAATACCTAAAAAGTCTTTATTTTATATTTGAAAATGTATTCTATTATAAATGACACTACTAAAAAAAAGGTGAAAAAACGTAATTTTATTTAATACCTAAAAAGTCTTTATTTTATATTTAGAAATGTATTCTATTATAAATGACACTACTAAAAAAATTGAAAAAACGTAATTTTATTTAATACCTAAAAAGTTTTTATTTTATATTTGAAAATGTATTATATTATAAAAGACACTACTAAAAAAATTGAAATAACGTAATTTTATTTAATACCTAAAAAGTCTTTATTTTATATTTGAAAATGTATCCTATTATAAATGACACTACTAAAAAATGTGAAAAACATAATTTTATTTAATACCAAAAAAGTCTTTATTTTATATTTGGAAATGTATTTTATTATAAATGACACTACTAAAAAAAGTTAAAAAACGTAATTTTATTTAATACCTAGAAAGTCTTTATTTTATATTTGAAAATGTATCCTATTATGAATGACACTACTAAAAAAAAAGTGAAAAAACGTAATTTTATTTAATACCTAAAAAGTCTTTATTTTATATTTGAAAATGTATTCTATTATAAATGACACTACTAAAAAAAGGTGAAAAAACGTAATTTTATTTAATACCTAAAAAGTCTTTATTTTATATTTGAAAATGTATTCTATTATAAATGACACTACTAAAAAAAAGGTGAAAAAACGTAATTTTATTTAATACCTAAAAAGTCTTTATTTTATATTTGAAAATGTATTCTATTATAAATGACACTACTAAAAAAAGGTGAAAAAACGTAATTTTATTTAATACCTAAAAAGTCTTTATTTTATATTTGAAAATGTATTCTATTATAAATGACACTACTAAAAAAAAGGTGAAAAAACGTAATTTTATTTAATACCTAAAAAGTCTTTATTTTATATTTAGAAATGTATTCTATTATAAATGACACTACTAAAAAAATTGAAAAAACGTAATTTTATTTAATACCTAAAAAGTTTTTATTTTATATTTGAAAATGTATTATATTATAAAAGACACTACTAAAAAAATTGAAATAACGTAATTTTATTTAATACCTAAAAAGTCTTTATTTTATATTTGAAAATGTATCCTATTATAAATGACACTACTAAAAAATGTGAAAAACATAATTTTATTTAATACCAAAAAAGTCTTTATTTTATATTTGGAAATGTATTTTATTATAAATGACACTACTAAAAAAAAGTTAAAAAACGTAATTTTATTTAATACCTAGAAAGTCTTTATTTTATATTTGAAAATGTATCCTATTATGAATGACACTACTAAAAAAAAAGTGAAAAAACGTAATTTTATTTAATACCTAAAAAGTTTTTATTTTATTTTGGAAATGTATCCTATTATAAATGATACTACTAAAAAAGGTGAAAAAACGTAATTTTATTTAATACCTAAAAAATCTTTATTTTATATTTGGAAATGTATCCTATTATTAATGATACTACTAGAAATGTATCTTATTATTAATGATAATAAAAACGTAATTTTATTTAATACCTAAAAAATCTTTATTTTATATTTGGAAATGTATCCTATTATTAATAATACTACTAGAAATGTATCTTATTATTAATGATACTACTAAAAAAGGTGAAAAAACGTAATTTTATTTAATAGCTAAAAAGTTTTTATTTTAATTTGGAAATGTATCCTATTATTAATGATAGTACTAAAAAAGGTGAAAAAACGTAATTTTATTTGATACCTAAAAAATCTTTATTTTATATTTGAAAATGTATCCTATTAAAAATGATACTACTAAAAAAGGTGAAAAAACGTAATTTTATTTAATACCTAAAAAGTTTTTATTTTAATTTGGAAATGTATCCTATTATTAATGATACTACTAAAAAAGGTGAAAAAATGTAATTTTATTTAATAACTAAAAAATCTTTTTTTATATTTGAAAATGTATCCTTTTATAAATGATATTACTAAAAAAGGTGAAAAAACGTAATTTTATTTAATACCTAAAAAGTCTTTATTTTATATTTGAAAATGTATTCTATTATAAATGACACTACTAAAAATCGTGAAAAAATGTAATTTTATTTAATACCTAAAAAGTCTTTATTTTATATTTGAAAATGTCTCCTATTATGAATGACACTACTAAAATAATTGAAATAACGTAATTTTATTTAATACCGAAAAAAATTTTATTTTATATTTGGAAATGTATTCTATTATAAATGACACTACTAAAAAAGGTGAAAACACGTAATTTTATTTAATACCTAAAAAGTCTTTATTTTATTTTGGAAATGTATCCTATTATAAATGATACTACTAAAAAAGGTGAAAAAACGTAATTTTGTTTAATACTTAAAAAGTTTTTATCTTATATTTGGAAATGTATCTTATTATAAATGATACTACTAAAAAAGGTGAAAAAACGTAATTTTATTTAATACCTAAAAAGTCTTTATTTTATATTTGAAAATGTATTCTATTATAAATGACACTACTAAAAATCGTGAAAAAACGTAATTTTATTTAATACCTAAAAAGTCTTTATTTTATATTTGGAAATGTATCCTATTATGAATGACACTACTAAAATAATTGAAATAACGTAATTTTATTTAATACCGAAAAAAATTTTATTTTATATTTGGAAATGTATTCTATTATAAATGACACTACTAAAAAAAGGTGAAAAAACGTAATTTTATTTAATACCTAAAAAGTCTTTATTTTATATTTGGAAATGTATCCTATTATAAATGACACTACTAAAAAAAGGTGAAAAAACGTAATTTTATTTAATACCTAAAAAGTCTTTATTTTATTTTGGAAATGTATCCTATTATAAATGATACTACTAAAAAAGGTGAAAAAACGTAATTTTATTTAATACCTAAAAAGTCTTTATTTTATTTTGGAAATGTATCCTATTATAAATGACACTACTAAAAAAAGGTGAAAAAACGTAATTTTATTTAATACCTAAAAAGTTTTTATTTTATTTTGGAAATGTATCCTATTATAAATGATACTACTAAAAAAGGTGAAAAAACGTAATTTTATTTAATACCTAAAAAATCTTTATTTTATATTAAGAAATGTATCCTATTATTAATGATACTACTAGAAATGTATCTTATTATTAATGATAATACTAAAAAAGGTGAAAAAACGTAATATTATTTAATACCTAAAAAGTTTTTATTTTAATTTGGAAATGTATCCTATTATAAATGATACTTCTAAAAAAAGGTGAAAAAACGTAATTTTATTTAATACCTAAAAAGTTTTTATTTTAATTTGGAAATGTATCCTATTATTAATGATACTACTAAAAAAGGTGAAAAAACGTAATTTTATTTGATACCTAAAAAATCTTTATTTTATATTTGAAAATGTATCCTATTAAAAATGATACTACTAAAAAAGGTAAAAAAACGTAATTTTATTTAATACCTAAAAAGTCTTTATTTTATATTTGAAAATGTATCTTATTACAAATGATACTACTAAAAAGGTGAAAAAACGTAATTTTATTTAATACCTAAAAAATCTTTATTTTATATTTGAAAATGTATCCTTTTATAAATGACACTACTAAAAAAGGTGAAAAAACGTAATTTTATTTAATACCTAAAAAGTATTTATTTTATATTTGAAAATGTATCCTATTATAAATGATATTACTAAAAAAGGTGAAAAAACGTAATTTTATTTAATACCTAAAAAGTCTTTATTTTATATTTGGAAATGTATTCTATTATAAATGACACTACTAAAAATGGTGAAAAAACGTAATTTTATTTAATACCTAAAAAGTCTTTATTTTATATTTGAAAATGTATCCTATTATGAATGACTCTACTAGAATAATTGAAATAACGTAATTTTATTTAATACCGAAAATTTTTATATTTTATATTTGAAATGTATTCTATTATAAATGACACTACTAAAAAATGTGAAAAACGTAATTTTATTTAATACCTAAAAAGTCTTTATTTTATATTTGGAAATGTATCCTATTATAAATGACACTACTAAAAAAAGGTGAAAAAACGTAATTTTATTTAATACCTAAAAAGTCTTTATTTTATATTTGAAAATGTATCCTATTATAAATGACACTACTAAAAAAAAGGTGAAAAAACGTAATTTTATTTAATACCTAAAAAGTCTTTATTTTATATTTGAAAATGTATCCTATTATAAATGACACTACTAAAAAAAGTGAAAAAACGTAATTTTATTTAATACATAAAAAGTCTTTATTTTATATTTGGAAATGTATCTTATTATAAATGATATTACTAAAAAAGGTGAAAAAACGTAATTTTATTTAATACCTAAAAAGTCTTTATTTTATATTTGAAAATGTATCCTATTATAAATGACACTACTAAAAAAAGTGAAAAAACGTAATTTTATTTAATACATAAAAAGTCTTTATTTTATATTTGGAAATGTATCTTATTATAAATGATACTACTAAAAAAGGTAAAAAAACGTAATTTTATTTAATACCTAAAAAGTCTTTATTTTATATTTGGAAATATATCCTATTATGAATGATACTACTAAAAAAAGTGAAAAAACGTAATTTTATTTAATATCTAAAAAGTCATTATTTTATATTTGGAAATATATTATATTATGAATGACACTACTATAAAAGGTGAAGTAACGTAGTTTTATTTAATACCCAAAATGATTTTTTATGTTTGAAAATGTATTCTATTATAAATTACACTACTAAAAAAAGTGAAAAAAACGTAATTTTGTTTAATACTTAAAAAGTTTTTATCTTATATTTGGAAATGTATCTTATTATAAATGACACTACTAAAAAAGGTGAAAAAACGTAATTTTATTTAATACCTAAAAAGTCTTTATTTTATGTTTGGAAATGTATTCTAATATAAATGACATTACTAAAAAGGTGAAAAAACGTAATTTTATTTAATACCTAAAAAGTCTTTATTTTATGTTTGGAAATATATTTTATTATAAATGACACTACTAAAAAAGGTGAAAAAACGTAATTTTATTTAATACCTAAAAAATCTTTATTTTATATTTGGAAATATATTATATTATAAATGTCACTACTAAAAAAGGTTCAGTAACGTAGTTTTATTTAATACTTAAAATGTTTTTTTATGTTTGGAAATATATTCTATTATAAATGACACTATTAAAAAAGGTAAAAAAACGTAATTTTTTTTAATACTTAAAAAGTCTTTATTTTACGTTTGGAAATGTATTATATCATGAATGACACTATTAAAAAAATAAAGTAACGTAATTTTATTTAATACCTAAAATATTTTTTTATGTTTGGAAATATATTCTATTATAAATGACACTACTAAAAAAGGTGAAAAACGTTATTTTATTTAATACCTAAAATGTGTTTATTTCATATTTGAAAAGTAAAGTAACGTAATTTTATTTAATACCTAAAATATTTTTTTATGTTTGGAAATGTATTCTATTATGAATGACACTACTAAAAAGGTGAAGTAACGTAATTTTATTTAATACATAAAAAGTCTTTATTTTAGGTTTGGAAATGTATTATTTTATGAATGACATTACTAAAAATGTGAAGTAATGTAGTTTTATTTAATACATAACAAGGTTTTTTTTTATGTTTGAAAATGTATTTTATTATTAATAACACTACTAAAAAAGGTGAAGTAACGTATTTTTATTTAATACTTAATTTTTTTTTTTATGTTTGGAAATATATTCTATTATTAATGATACTATTATGAAACAGGACATTTATCAACCCTGGCCAAGCTTGTATAGTCTAAAAAATTCGTCTCTCTTTTTTCAAATAATTTTTTTAATATTTTACTATATCCCTGTAGGACACTTATCAACCCTTGCCGAGCTTGTAGAGTCTAAAAACTCCATAGGAAATGTACCAAATATTATTTCATAAAATTAATATAAGATAAACTCGTAATATATATACTAGATTATGACATACCACGATATGGGTAAAAACATTTACATAATAAATTTTAAAATATATATAAAAATTAAATGTGGCTATTTCTTAGTTCAAATGTCATTATTTTTATATTTGATATACTTCATGTCTATTTTACAATCCATGTTCGGGGTTGTCCCTCTCAACAATATCGTATTCAAGGATTCAAGATGGATCCTCTAGATCGGGAGTGCAATGTGTCTTACTATTGCACACATTGCACCCAACCACTTGTTGATCAAATGTCATGATTTTCATTTATATGCATGTAATTTTTTGGTCATTCAATATGAGATAATGTATTTAATGACGCAGGAATTACAATCAAGGAGTATAATTTTATTAATGGCGTTCATCATGAGAAAAGTTAATGACACCCAATGTCACTAAATTGTTAAAAAATTTATGTTTTGGTCATTTAATATAAAAAAGTTACAAAATGATCATTGAATTAATTGAAAGTTATCATACATCATTGGGTTAACTATTTGAAAGATATTATTTAAGTCCTTGGGTTATTAAGGTTTTTTTAAAAAATCGACCAACGAGCTCCAAACAACGATTTGATATTCAATACGATGGATCAATACCCATTGACGAATAGAAGAACATACCATACATCCAAGTCGATTTGATAGTTACTGTTGGAGATCGAAAAAAAAAGCTATTTGGATTTTGGTTGGGAAATTTGTGAAGTTCAAAATTGTTTCATAAAAAAAAACTAAAGTGTAGTAAAGAAGGGGAATGAGAACTTTGAATTGGTGCGGACAGTGTGAACAGAAAAGGTCATATAGTAGCGATTTTAGCATTCAATGACTCAAATGAAAATATTCTAATAGTTTCATTTTGTAACTTTTTTAAATTTATTGATCAAAACATTGTTCAATCAAGCTAAATATTAAAGGCATTTAGTTTCTTTTTAAAAGCTATGAGTTTTAGTTTGGTTGACATTGATACTATTATCAAATTATTGCAAGTGAAAGACGATATGAATTTGAAGACGCGGAAACACATTTATCCTTCAACATTAAAAAGAAAAGGAAAAAAAAAAAAAACTTTGCTTTTAAGCTCTAGTCAAGATATAGGAAATTTGGTATACAACATGGTTTGATAAAACCATACGCCTCTTTGAAAGTAAAAGAAGCAGATATTGTATTAAGAATATTAATGAATTCATGATCTTTGTTTTACGACATCCCCCAAACACGTTTATGTGAAGAAAAATAATAGGCAGAAAAGAAAAGGGATAGCCATCCCAGGAACTTAGACGAAATCTTTGAATTACATGTTTTAATCTCCACTCTGACATGTTTGAAACTACAAAATAAGTCGTTCTCAAATTCAAGAGTTAGTTCAACTGTTTACAAAAACCAGTGAACAAAAAATTATTAAACACATGATATTTATAAACTAATGTTTACTTCTTACATGTTACTTAAATCTGTTCAGATTGTATTGTCAGCTAAAATGTAGTTATTAACGATGGCCATTGTATGATCAGTGCGAGAATAACATTTCTTACCTCTTTTCTCCACTAAACTATCCATGAAAGACGTGAGAATGTCAGTTCTTGGCTGGAGCTGCGCCTCGCCTACCTCATGTTACCTATACTATGCTGTCTCCCAAACAACCTTTTATACAAATTGAAATGCCCTATGAATTCTCCCTCATTTTGGAACTTAGCCACATTTCATAGCTATGTTTTTTTTTGTTTTTTTTTATTCTTTTGACCTTTGATTTATCACCCACAAACTCCGTCTTTAGCTTCTAATGATTCAACATTTTGATATTTGACTCCACCATAACTCTTATTTTCAACTTGTTTTACATCCCTTATCATGCATGAAAAATGATTTCTCTGTTTGTCTAAAGAAAATATAACAATATATACTATTAATAAAATCCATGATTGAGTTGCATCATGAGTCAACTAGGCATCAATTGGATTAGAACAAATATAAAAAATGTCTTTTTGTATTTAAAATAAGTTACATATTTGAAGGCATTTTAATCTTTTTAATTTAAACAACAACAAAAAATATATATATGGTGAATTTAAACCCATACTAATTACATTAAAATAATCTTAAATTTACCACTTGACCAAAATTTTATTTTAATTTACTTATATATTTAATTTTTATAATGCATGAGAATTCAACGATATAGACATAATTTTTGCATATTCAATATTTCTTTTGAAAAAATATAGTTGGCCCCGCATTTATTAATAAAATTGATTACGAAGTCTAAAAGCAACTTTCCTAATTTTAAAAAACAAAAAACACCAACCCTAATTTATCCTGCAGCGACCTTGCTCTTTGACGGTCACTCTCCCAAAGCCTTGAAACTGATCATCCTTTACTGATTCCAGCACTTGCAACCAGAGGCACCTCCTCCACGAACAAAGTCCCATCGCCGCTTGGTTGTTCTTTTCCAAACAACCCTAATCCGAGGTACCTCCACTGGATCCTTCCCTCACTTGTTCTCCAAGAAGATCATTGCTTTAACAATAACACGATTAACGCGATCAAGCTCAACAGTTAACATCCTAATCATCATGCTAACACATAAAGTTTAAAACCATAAAATTTTAAAATCATAAAAGAAAGTTGAATTCAATTAAAACAGAGAGACTAAACGGCCGTCTATGTTATAAACGTGACATGACTACGTGACGACATGCAGCACTATGACATGTCATTGCCTTCGCGTGTATATTGTTTTTGTGAAGAGAAAGGGCATTTTTCTTTGCAGCTCAAAAACTTTAACATTTTTTACGCTAAAATAACACGCCATTCATGTAATGGAGATTATTTTACAGATCATTATCAACGTCATTAGTTTTATTTATATTATTCTTTTTTAAGTGTTTAGTTAATTGGTGTTTTATAAAATAGATTCAATTTAGTTGAGAAATTATCAAAAGTTATATTTTTATAAAATAATAAATATTTATATGAGAGTACTTTTATTTTTTTATATTTTTATAAAAAATTCTAAAAAAATAAACATTCATAATCGGATATGAACCTAAAATATTATAATTTTCAACTTATCAATTTTATTATTACAACTAAAGTTTCGTTTATTTTTTATAAACATATTTTTTTATAATTTTTTACTCTAGTTAAATTAAAATAATTCATTTATAATTTTGAAATTTTATGAGTTTATTTGTATTAAAAGTAAAAAAAAAAAAAAAGTGTAAACTTATTTGTATGCGAATATGTGATAAAAGTCAAGATTTTATATTCATTTCGTATTAAAAAATATATTTATTATTAATTAAGTCAATATAGATAAATGAGAGTTAAAGGGGTTTGATTGAATACATGAGGTTCTGGAGGGAGTGAGAAGCGAGCGATATTTTTGGCAGAAATCTTAAATTCCATTTCAAACCATACACCTCGTTCAAAGGTCTAAGTATTAATTAGGATAAATAAATTCAATTTATATTATTCATGTAGATTATTGCATAATTTTTTCCATTAAAGCAGTAATAATATATTCGCAACTTAACTTCATTCTACATTTTGTACAGTATTTCCGTTAGTTAATTTGCGGAGTTTTAGTTGAAATAGTAAATTATAAGAATAGTTATTTTTTATTTTGATCATTCAATTATTAATGTTTTTATTTAGTCACTCAATTTTTGAAAATTAAATATTTTAGTCACTCTTATCATTAGTAACGGAAGTTTAATGTGGGTTTTTTATTGCCCGAGTAATAAATATAATTTTTCAATATTTTCATATTCTATTAATTTGATCATAAATAAAAAAATTAATAATTTAACTCTCAATGTTCACAAATCTATCATTTTAGTTCTAATTCTAAAAACTATAAAAAAAATATTTAAAAATATTTTATATTTACTATTTTTTATCAACCAAACATGTGAAAAACGCAGAAATTAAATCTAGATAAATGGTTGGGTTGACAACACCTTCAATGACCTTACTATTTGCTACATAGATAATACTAATTTCAAGCTCTAGTACTCTCATGTCTTTATCATTTTTAGCTTAGGTATTGGAGAGAGATTGCAGGCCAAGACCATGACATTTTATATTTTCAACTTTGTTAATTGAATAAAAAAAAAAGTGAAAGATACTATTGTAAGTCATTTTGGGTAAAAAAAATATTTTTATATTTAGTTTTTAAAAGGTTTTAAGACTTCTAAATAAATTTTTATAATTTTTATAATTAGGACTAAAATGATAAACATTAAGAGCTAATTTTGTTATTTTTTAGATTTATGATCAAATTGATAGAATACATAAATATTAGAGGGCTAAATTTGTTATTAGGCCTAACGGAAGAGTGAGTAAATTATTTAATTTCAAAAAATTGAGTGATTAAAATGAAAAAAGTTAATAATTGAGTGACCAAAGTAGAATGAATCGAATAGTTAGATGATTGTTCTTGTAATTTACCTTAATTGAAATTAGATTATGAATATCTCCAATGTAGGTGAAAAAAAGAAAGTTTATGCAAAAAAACTATATTTATAAAATAAAATAATGAGGTTTTAGTTGAAATAATAAAGTTAAGATTTTGGATACTTGAATGTCTTAAGTTCGAGTCACACCATTTGTAAAATCTTTTAATTTTTTTTCTTGAGTTTAAACTATGTGTGGATATTTGGTACTATGACCGTGTATTTTATTTTCACAAGTAATTTAAAAAATTGACATGTTTTTTTTAATATCTATTTTGTAATATTTTACTAACCTTACTAGCCGAGTTTAAAACTACATTTACAGTATACCAAATATTTTCACATCAACTATTTATCATGAATTTTATATAAAAATATGAATTCTTATAAAAAATTGTTATTCTGATGAGAAAATATTTTTTAAATATTTTTCTAACTAAATTACTATATAATTAACTAAATATGAATTCAATGAATCGCTCCAATGAGAAAATGAATAATGTTCATCTTAGGAGATCCGAGTTCAAGCACCTGTATGTGTAAGATATGTGTTGTAAAAAGATTAAAAAAAATATGAATAGATACTATCATACAATCACATCAATATATTCAAAAAAAATTAACTAAATGTTATTTCATCCCTCGTATTTACGACTAATGCTATATTATCTATACGAGCTTGTTGTAAATAAATAAATATTTATATTTTATTAGTAAATTACATGAGCAAAGTTATATGTTTGCTTTTTTTATGTTATTTTTAAATTTAATGTTTTTAATTAAAAAAAGTGATAAGTGTGATATCATTTTGTTAGCACATAGCTTATAATGCATTAAAAAGAAACTGTATGGAATATGAATGTTTTCAATTCCATCACAGGGCTTTGACTTTTCTTATCGCTGGTCGGTCAAAGGCTTAAACGTCACATGTAAATCCCAAATATTATAATGAATTCATTAAAAGTATCCAAAAGAAAATTTGCACTTGTCCACTGTCCAGACATTGTAATAAGAAAGGCTATATTCCTAGGGTGGATGCTAACGCTCCACGATATTTAACGGTTCATGCTCATTTATTTTTATTAAAAGAAAAAGGCAATTAGATGTTAACACTCTCAATTTTTATTTCTACCTTAAATTTAAGTGTTTGTTAAAGTTTAGAGTTTATATCTATGTGAAATGTTACCATTAGAGTGATTTGGAAATTTTTATGACTAAATAATTTTTTTATGAACTACATATTCCAGAGAGTCAAAATTACGTTAATGGCATATGTAAAAGTCAACAATAGTGTGGGAAGGCAGATGCAGATGAGTCAAAGAATCCTGGGTGGAGGGAAGTTATTGGGCGGAATCTGAACCAAATTGAAATACCGGACCGTGTATGTTTAAACCGCATAAGGGCGAAAACACCAACCGTGACAAAGACGATTAATCACGCTGGTCGGCGAAACCAAAAGCAACATCCCTTTCTTCTTTTTTTTTTTGTGGGGGGGGTTCAGTTTCAATTTATATTTATATTTAATACCCATTTATACATATTTTTACAAGTTAAATGATGTTAACTTATTAAAAAATTAAAATCTTGATATTAAGTTTAGAGTTTGAATAAGAACAATTCAATTTTTTATAAAAACATATATATAAATAAATATATTAGGTATATTACTAATTTGCAGGAAAAGACAGGATAAATACAAAATAGCAATTTTTTTAAAAAAAGAAAAGCTTGAAAAGATCGAAGACTTCGAAAACATACAAACTGACGAAGGGCTGGGTCAAATAGTCAAATTTCCGACATTCTGGAAATCCATTTTCTTCTATAAATACCCACTTCATTCTCTTCATTGAACATCAAAATCATCTGATAAGTTGCTTTACAGTCAAAAGAGCTAGCCTGCTAGAGATCGAGAGAGATTTTCTGTAACCAAAAAAAAATGGGGATTTTGAAGCTATCCCAAGCTTTTATGAGCATAGCCATGGTGGCTTTTCTTGTTTATTTGCTGTTGAGATTTTTATTCTCTTGCTGGATTCTGCCCATTCGAGATTACCGCAAGATCAAGAAGAATGGGTTTGGAGGTCCAACTCCTAGTTTTCCTCTAGGAAATATTACAGACATGAAAAATACTAAGAATTATGTTAATGATTCCTCTCCAGCTATTTCCCATGATATACACTCCACTGTGTTTCCTTACTTTGCTCGGTGGCAAAAGACTCATGGTCAGTCTTCGCTTTCTTTCATATATATATATAAACAAAATGAAAAACCCTTAGTTTGTTAAATGATTTTATATATTTATATCTGGTTGGGTTGCAGGAAAAGTGTTCATCTACTGGCTGGGGACTGAGCCATTTTTATACATTGCTGAGCCAGAGTTCCTTAAGAAAATGTCATCGGGAGTGCTGGGTAAGAGCTGGGGAAAACCCAGTGTGTTTAGGCGTGATAGAATGGCTATGTTCGGAAGAAGCGGATTGGTGATGGTTGAAGGAGAGGACTGGGTTCGTCATCGCCATGTTATTACTCCTGCATTCTCCCCAGCTAACTTGAAGGTCTCTCTTCTTTGCCACTCTCATACTATTACTCTAATCCACTACGTTATTCTTGGTTTTCAAACAAACATTCCAACTGGACTAAAGCCAGGGTTATTGGGTGTACCATCCACTTAACTTCATTTTATGCTTGATGATAATGTAGACCATTGCAAGCTTGATGGTGGAACCGGTCACAAATATGCAAAACAGGTGGACTACATTAATAAGTTGTGGTCAAGCTGAAATCGATGTTGAAAGAGAAATCACAACAACGGCAGGGGAGATCATTGCAAGGACAAGCTTCGGGTTGAGCCACCAAAGCGGCAATAAAGTGCTTGAGAAATTGAGAGCCGCGCAAACCACACTTTTCAACTCCAACCGCTATGTGGGTGTTCCTTTCAGCAAATGGATTTGCCCTAAGAAAAACCTCGAAGCGACAAAACTTGGCCACGAAATAGACCAACTCCTTTTATCCATCATCCACGCTCGTAAGCAGTCTTGGGATGGATCCCCTCAGAAGGACTTGCTGGGTTTATTGATGGAAGGAGGCCACCTCGACGGCCGGTCCGGGAAGATCTTAACCGCTAGGGAGCTTGTTGATGAGTGCAAGACTTTCTTCTTCGGTGGCCATGAAACCACTGCATTGGCTCTCACTTGGACCTTGCTGCTTTTGTCCTTGCATCCCCAATGGCAACACCAATTGAGGGAGGAAATTAAACAAGTGATTGGAGATGAGGAGATCGACTTTACCCGATTTGCCCACTTAAAGAAGGTAACTTCTTGATTTATTTTATATGCCAAAGATCCAAGTCTTTTGATGCTCTCCAAAGTAACAACTCATTATTTTTACGTTACCCTAAACCAAAAACAAAGAAGAAAGCAAACGAGGGAGTTAAATTGACACTTCAAAAACCTCATATACATAGCCTTTTTGTATGTATGAAACGAATTTCACGTCGATCAATACTTGCATATATAGATATTGATACCAGTTGTGTGGCTTGTATTTGCAGATGGAGTGGGTGATGAAAGAGGTGCTAAGACTCTACTCACCAGCACCAAATGCACAAAGGCAAGCAAGAGAAGACATAAAGGTGGATGAGCTTGTTATCCCTAATGGAACCAACATCTGGATCGACGTCGTTGCCATGCACCATGACCCTACAATATGGGGAGGCGACGTTAATGAGTTCCGACCAGAAAGGTTTAAGGACGATAGTCTGTACGGGGGATGCAAGCATAAGATGGGGTTTTTGCCATTCGGGTTCGGAGGAAGGATGTGTGTTGGGAGGAATTTAACAATGATGGAATACAAAGTTGTATTAACCCTTATGCTTAGGAGGTTTTCCTTTTCAATCTCTCCTAATTATCGCCACTCACCTTCTATTATGCTTTCCCTAAGGCCTAAATTCGGACTTCCTCTCATTGTTAAACCCCTTTAGGCTTTTCCCTTTCTTTTCCTTTCCCATGGGTATAGTCGAATGACATTAGGAGAAGGGTTACACACAATCTCAAACCTTACAGCTTGTCCAAAGGAATTTGTATCCCCTTCTCTTCTATCTATTTATTTTCCTTTCACTTGTCTATCATTTACGTGGTGTTTGTTTTTTCAACTTTTTTTTTAATTTATATATAAATGAAAAACATGAATTTGATAAATGAATATCAAGTGTAATTTTTTATATCATGTACACACTCATATTCTACACATTTAATGTTCAAATAAAATAGCAAATAATAAGGCATCCGATCAAGAGCGAAGTGAGAAATAATTTTTAGGGGAGCCTCTTCAAGCGTAGATAGATATGTAAAGATTTAGAGTAAACATTTTCTTTCAAAAGACTTACATATTTTATTATATTTTGAAAATAATCTTAGAGGTAATAAAAATTAAAAGAGATATTGACATTGTTGGCATGGGTGAATTTAAAATTTTTTTTAAGAAGGTTTAAGATTACGTTATATATTTTTATGAGAGCTAAAATACAATTTAACTCTTGTATTGACTTATACCTTGAGAGATTTAAAATTTTATAAATTTTAAGAGATTAAAGCAATAATTTTCCATTTTTTTGGGAGGTTAGGACCACTAGTTTGCCCCTCCGTTTTCACCTGATTGTTGGCAACTATTGAGACCTTATTGTTCTAATTGTTAAAATTTGACTCCGACCTTAAATAATATATAAATTGTTTTCATATTTATTTTGGTTTAAATTTTTGAGTTTTGAGAATTTAAAGAAGCAATTTTTTTTGAATTCAATAAGTAGCTCCAATGAAAAAATGATATTGTTCATTCTAAGAATTTCGGATTCGAGCAATTGTATGTGCGTTGTCAAAAAATTAAAAAAATATGAACAAATATTACCATATAATCATACCAATATATTTGAATTTCAATCCCATTTTCAAAACATTATGGGAATTAATAAGAATAAATTTGAGTATGTTGGAATTTATGTTACCGTCATCTGTGAACTGTGGCATGCATATGCTATTTGAGAATACTTTTTTTTCGCCGCTAAAATAGAAAGTAATGATTGAAGCTACCGTGTTTAAAGTTGGAATTCTTTGCTATCCACTAAATATATATATATTATCTGCTCTATAAATAAATAAATAAATACTTATTTTACATTTTCTTTTTAGAAGAAAAAGCACCCACAAAATTGATTTACTGGAATCTAGTATTACAAATTTTGTTGCAATACATGATAATGATAGCATACTAAAATTTATATCTTAAAAGATTATTTAAGTCCACCATATCATTATTTACTGACAAAATTTGAAGTTTTATTTCATATTATCTTAATATTTGAGTTTAGACAAAGCAATCCCTTGTTTTTTTATAAAATTTATTTTAATAGATTTTTTTTATAAATTCTTAAAATTACTTATATTTTTTATAATTTTTAAATAAAAAAATAAACGCTATTCAGTATACTCGAGCTCATATTTTTTTTATTTTTTTTGTATTTTTTATTTTATATAATATTAGGTGAAAAATAAATATAACAAGATTTATACTCGTGTGAAACAACTACTATAACAAAAATTTTAACTAGCTTGTTCTTTGCAATTTTTGAATTTTTTTTCTTGTTTAATAATTAAGATTTAAAAAATATTTAATTTATTTTTAACTTTAAATGTAATATTATTTCATGTGTCATGTAATTCCCAATGAATAGATGACAGATTTAGTTTTTTTTTTTAGACAGATTTAGTTTTTAATAAGTTTTATAGGTGCTAATAAATCCAAATTAGCAATGTAAAACTCCCTCCAATCAACAATTAACGATAAAAAACACTAATGGAAGGATATTTTAGATTTTTATCAAAATAAAGAATCATTTTACTTTTGTTTTTTTGTTGCACACATATATCAACGAGTAAAATATTAAAATAGTCATTTTTTTTATCTTAAATTATATTTTAATCACTTATGTTTGAAATATTATGTTTTAATCACTTACGTTAATTGTAACGGTAAGTTAACGTGACATGTTAAATCATCATTTCAAACAAAAATTTAGGTTAAATTATACAATTGGTCCCCATATTTTTTTGTTTTGAGCAATTTAATTTTTTCTTTTATGCTCTATTAAGTTTCGTTTTTTTCTTTATTTTCTATTCTCTTCTGCTCCTCCCTCTGTTTTTCTCCCTTTTCTATCTCTTTTAACGTAATTTTTTTATGTTTTTCATTTGCTAAAACTTTTTTATGTTTATGACAAAAAAGAGAAAAGACGAAAGATGAAACCAAAATAAAACTTGCTTCGCATATTTTCACCCCACAATTACAAACCTTCATTATCCATCATTACTTTAATGAACCAATTTGGATCTCTCAATGACCTAATCCATAAGCTCGTCTCACTTAAAGACCTCCCCAATCGTGGCTTATGGCAGTCCACCCTTAATAAAGTTTCCGAGCTCGTTCCCTTAACCTTCTAACCAACCCTCACGACCACCTTATCTATCTTACCTATAACATTCTTGTCCTCTCAGAACTATGTTGTTTCACAGATTCTTCAAACGAGCTCTACATTCTTAATAACTAAAATGACCACCATGCGAAACTTACCCTCAACTTTACCCAAACTAGTTTGGTTCCATGCTCCCCTTCTCTCTTCGATTCATCCATGCTCGACTTCCAATCAAGCTTGCTTGAGAATATCCAAGAAGGTTTAGATCAATTTTATTGCTTGATTAATTTTATTCGTCAGAAAATAAAAGAAAAGGAAAGGAATAATCTACACTACTTATTCAGTAAAAAGTTTGGAAACGGAAAAAAATCGTTTTGAATATAAAGAATTCAATTTATGTTTAGATTTATTAATGATATAGCTTTTTATAGGGATAAATCTCAAAATTATACATGAACTTTGATTTAATATGCAATTATATACATGAAACTCTAATTGTGGTTCAAATGTATACTTGAAACTTTAAATTTGATTTAATCATACACATTTAAAGAAATAAATACATCAATTTATTTTTATATAGGATAAATATAATTATTTATGTATGCAATATATAAATATAAAATGATCTTATATCAATAATTGTGTTAATAATTTACAAGAATTGAATCAAATAAAATTTAATGTATAAAATTACACAAAATCAAAGAATGTATACAATTGTACATTAAACCATAATTCATTTATAATTTTTGGATTTATCCCTTTTTTATATTAATTATGTTTCTTCATTGAAGAATATGAAAAGAAGAAAAATAAAGGGGAAGAAGAAAAGGAAAATAAAAAAAAAAAAAATTAAATTGTTCAAAAAAATAAAAGTATAAGGATTAGTTTTAACAAATGGAAAACATAGAAAAATTAAGTTAAAAGAAATGAAGAAGGGACGAAAACAGAGGGAGAATTAGAAGAGAATGAAAAAAAAAGAAAGTTCAAAGTATATAAAAAAGGCATAAAGTTAAACTTAGCCCCTAACATTTGGTGGTTTTGTCATTTTGGCCCTTATCGTTTTTTTTAGGCCATTTTCATACACAACCTTTGTTTTTTTGTCAAATTGATCAAATTTTAACGGTCTTGCTGACGTGGCCGTTAAAGAGTTAACGACGCTGACGTGGAATTTTTTTCCAACTAGATTAGTACACGTAGGCATATGCTGACGTGGCATATAAGACAAAAAATGCCACGTCAGCAAAAAAATTAAAATTTAAAACATAAATTAAATTAAAAAACAATAAAATATTTACCCACATTGAACGATTAACTTTAAATCAAACCCAAACAAAAGTAAAAAAGAAAAATAATCGATCAAATCAGATCAAAGAAACGTTTCTGCCAACCAGCAAAATGGTCGACAGTATCTACAAAGAATTGATTTTGATTCTAAAAACAACCCAACTTCCCCTAACAATTCAACTAGGAAATCAAAGAATCAACTCACTGGGGAAAAAAACTATTGCAGATGAAAATGTAACTTTTCCAACCTTTGATTTGAGATATTCTGCAATATGTTCTTCTACATCTCACTATGATAACCTGTAACGACAATAGCTTTTGTCTTTCTTTTCTTCTAACACCGAGCCTTTCCACTTCCAAGGGTGAGCCCAAGATCATCCAATCTAACTTCATGAATCCTCTCTCATTCCCATGGCTTCACCGGTCCACTCTCAAACTAAAACTCCGAACCATGCCCTTTCTCTTTGATCAAATCATTGGGCAAGCTTTGTGGAGCAACGGACTTCACAAGATTAAAGGTTGGAGAAGTTGGCATTTGAGAAGTAGAAGGTGCAAACTTTTGAAAGCTTATCCATTGACAAGTTTTTTGGGGTTCGAAAGCTTACATAAACAAATTATCCAGATGATACATGAAAAATTTACAATAAAATAAAACACCAAAACAAATCCCAACAAATAAAAAAAGAAAGAATCATACAAAATAAAGCAAATTACCAAGTCGAACAGTTTGTACCTTTTCTTCTCTCTGATTTTGAGCATCAATCTTCACTAATCCTCACTGCAAAATTGGGGGATCACGTTGGAAAAAAAAGAACACTAAAAATCTCCAAAATATTTGAAACCTAAGTCCCGAAAATCTCCAAATTTTTAAACTTAAACCAAAATCCCCAAACCAAACAACCCTAAAAATCTCGAAAATCCCTACATTTTTAAAACTTAAATCCCCAAATTCCTAAAAATTTTGAAATCTAAAAGCTGAAATACTCCACATTTTTTAAACCTAAACCAAAATCTCCAAACCCAATAACCCTAAAACTTAACTGAAAGTAAAAATTATAGAAATATGCCTTAAAATTTTCCTTTCTTAGGTTAGGGTTCTAAACAAAGTTTTGATTGAAAACTTAATTTGATCAACTGTTTTTCTTTTCTACTTTTGTTTGGATTTTTCATTAGAGTTAACCGTTTAATTTTTTTTACTTTTCTTAATTCTTTTAACTTTGGGTAAATATTTTATTTTTTTTAATTTAATTTATGTTTAAACTTTAAATTTTTTTTGCTGACGTGGCATTTTTATCTTATATGCCACATCAACATATGCCTACATGTACTAATCCAGCTGGGAAAAAAATTCCATGTCAGCATCGTTAACTCTTTAACGACCACGTCAGCAAGACCGTTAAAAATTGATCAATTTGACCAAAAAAAAAATAAAGGTTATGTATGAAAATGACTCAAAAAAATGATAAAGGCCAAAATAACAAAACTACCAAATGTTATGAGCTAATTTTGACTTTATGCCTAAAAAAGAGGAAAAAATATAAGGATCAATTATATAATTTAATCTAAATTTTTCATTTAAAATGAGGGTTTAATTTATCATATCAATTTACTATTACACCGTTAACGATAATTAACGTTCAATAACTAAAATATTATGACAAGATAACGTATATGATTAAAATATAATATTTCAAACATAAATAATAAATATGTAACCTAAAACAAATAAAAATGATTATTTTAATAAATAACTTTAAATCAATTTAGTTATTTGTAAGTAAAAGATTGATATTTCGAGTGACTGCTTTTACCTGTCCTTTTCCATATTATAGTAGATGAAAGCCTGTAATATATTTATCAAACAAAACGTATTCTATTTATGAAAAGAATGCAAATATGTTATTTGACAAAAAGAAAAAAGAAAGAAAGGAAGAAAAAGGTGACATACGCCCTAGATTTTGATAACAAAATTTTAAACCGTACATAAAATAAATATGAAAAAGCAGATTCTTGCTGGGTAAACAAAATAGTAGTAAAATCCAAAAGAAATCATTAAAAATATCCCAAAGTTGAAAACCCCAGCCACTGCCATATCAATTAAGAATGTGATTTTTACGAGAATTCCAATCAGCTGTAGTATTATATTTGAAATAATTACACTTTTATCAATTTAGAATATTCATATATTATTTGATAGTAAAGATTTTAACTCTACAATCAAATTAAAAAAAAAAAATTATGTATCAGAGTTTGGGTGGAATCCAAAACAATGAGATGTGTTTGGCGGGTGTTCTTTTTCTTCATAATAGTTTTTTTCAAAGGAAAACGTTAACAATATAAAGGGAAAATGAAGTTAACGCCAAGCAGATGCGACGGTCAGAGTTCGGCCCATCCAACCAAAGCAGACCCCTCCATTTTCTTCTTTCACGGTGAATCCCCGGTTAACAGAATTGAGTCTACCGCGCATTGACTCTGCCACGTTCTCACTCAGTGGCTTTAACTTGAACCCCGCCATGCTCATCCGGGCCCTCCACTTCCCAAAAACCTCGCATCTTTCCACGCGCTCTCTCCCCTCACACGACACCGAGTTGGCAATCTTGCGGCACAACCCTTCCTCCACCATCACTCGTTCTGACTTCTCCCTCGGCACGCTCGACTCAATCGACTCAAATAACGCTCCGTAATATGCGGACGCTTCTCCCACCCTCGACGCGAACGGCGCCGTGTTGGTGTTCATTTCATGTTCAACCAATGTCACTACGCGCGGTGCCAATCCTTTCACGCGACGGAGAAGCTCGTCTCTCTGATTCTCCACCGACACGCTCTCGTCGGGCACTCGGTACAGATTGAACGCAAAATTAATAGCCAATGGCTCGTCTGGTTCGCAACCCAGGGACTCCCGACTTAGATCGCTGAGTTTAGGACTCGCTACCACGTTAAATTTCATACAAACTCCAAATCGCTCAGCGATTTGACTCAACTCATCCCCAACCATCTTCACCCTCTCATCCCCACCATTATCTGCAATAGCTGTTATTTTTACCAGCGCTGGCTTCCCGCGCTCCGATAGCGCGTGGAGAAGATAAATGTACTGTCTTCCTTTCCCAATATCAAAATCAATAATATGTAGCTTATTACAGCTTGGTTGTTCCCGAGTGGCATCAAGGATAGCCAGATTAGCAGCCAAGAAACCAAGCTTAAAACAAGGAGACAGGTCATAAAGCAACTGAGTGGCGGCAGCGTGTTCCTTGCTGAACAACTCAGCCACCGGCGGAGGATTTTCTACTGAGTTAACCCGCGATTTAAGAGCCAACAACATGCAAGCCACCAACCTCTGCTCTGAATTCCCTTCAGCGTTGCTGTCTTGAGCTAATCGGGTCAGGATCTCATTAGCGACGTCAGTTTTGCCCTCAGAAATAGCTGATGCAGCCTCCATTATTGTCTGCTTTGAACAAGTCGGAGCTGGAGAAACCACCGACGTCGTGGACGAAGACGACGAAGTAGTTGAAGAAGTTGGAGATGGGGCAACCGGGTGGATAGGGCTGCCAGAACTGATCAAGTTTTGTATGGTTTCCGACCACTCGTTGTTTGTATTGCTAATCACCGAGACCGCATCTCCTTCGTCGTCGTTCTCGTCGTCCAACAGTTGTTTCTCCAGCTCTTGAAGCCGATTCATCATCTTCTTCTCCGGGTCTTGAGGCTGGACCACCCGCGTCTGAATTGGGCTCATTTGCTGAACGCTTGAAAACCCAGGTTTCATGGACTGCTGCGGCCTTGGTTGTTGTAAAACCGGTAGTCCGTAATACCGCTGGGATATGCAAGAAGAAGGAGACGAGAAATTACCCATAACGTCCGGCGACAAGTTGGAGGAGAAATCCATGGGAGAAATGGTAGAACTGTGCTGGTAATTAGTCCTGGACTTAACAGAACGGTGATAAAGTAGATCATTGCGGACTGGATGATTGTAGTGGAGCTGTTGCTTTTGGAAGTCCGCTAGCGTTCGCTTGCCGACGAGGTTGGGTACAGCTCGGTTTACGATCTGAGACGCCGGGTCCATGAAGATTCCAGGGATTCGGGTCCTATAAGTTGCAGTGGTTTGGTTGTTGGCCACGGATCTGCCTTCTATTCGGGCGTAAAAATCTGGGCCACCGGCGGAGTACCCGGATGCCATTTCCCCCCCGGTCCTTTGTCTCTCGAGAGACCGGATTTAATTTAGAGACGAATAAAAATATAACGAAAGAAAGAGTTAAAAGCAATACTTTTTAAGAAACTCATGAGAAAAGATATAAAGAGAGAGTTAATATAAGGGCGATTAGGGGAAATTTAAGTGCTTGAAAATATCCAAAGATCACGTTTTTATGGAAGGAAAAAGGTGTTGATATCATGACGCGTTATAGATTTAAGAATTTAAAATGCCTTCTCTTTTTCCCCTACTAATATCTCCTTCCTTCTACTGCTTTATACCAAAATTCTTCACTTCTATTATATAAAAGCAAGTATTCTTTTTAAAAAAAAAAAATAATATTAATTACTTTTTTTTATCTTTAATAAGGTTTATCTCATCTATTACAAATTTAATATCATTCATCAAACATAAAATTAAACAAATTTCTACAATGAGATATAAATAAAAACTAATTCACAAGTTCGTCTCATTTGAAAAAATTAAATTGTTTAAATAAATAAAAGCATAGGAATTAATTTTACAAAATGAAAAACATAAAAATACTACGTTAAAAGAAATGGAGAAAGGAAGAAAATAAATGAAGAAGCAAAAGATAATAGGAAAAAAAAAGAGCTAAAAAACATAAAAGAAAAAAATTAAATTGCTCAAAATATAAAAATATGGCAACCGATTGTAAAAATTAACTTAATTTTTTTTATTTGAAATGATGATTTAATGTGTTACGTCAACTTGCTGTCACACAGTTAACGGTAATTAACGACTCATGAACTAAAATATCACAATATGATAATATAAATAATTAAAATATAATATTTTAAATATAAATTATTAAAATATAATTTAAAATAAATAAAAATAACTATTTTAATCATATACTAGCGATATTATACAAAGATTTAGTAATGACGTTCTCACTAAAAAATGTACAAGAAAAATAAATAAATAAATAAAGAGATGAAGCGTATAATATTGTACACGGATACAGCAATGAGATGAAATCCGTTAATTTCTTCGTGATTTGGTGGTTATTGATATATTTTAAAGGTACTACCATTCGTTACATAGAGAAAGCTTCTTTGCCGGCAGTTTGAAACAGCACCACGTGTACTTTCAGAGCGTTGACTTCACGCGGCAATAAGAAATGAGAATGCAAGCAGAATAAAACAAGGGAAACGTGGATCCACGCGACGAACATGACTGGGATAGCTGGACTTCAATTTCATTTGTTCAAGAAATTCAAATGAGCTCTTGGTTGGGCATTTGATCACCTACCAGAAAAGTTACCAAACTGTTCAAAAATCTCAGATATAATCATTCATATGGATATTGAAACCTGAATACAACCTGTTTTTTTTTACTGAATTTAATAATATAAAGTCTTACTCCTAAAATAATCCTTCAAACATTTTCAATAAAAACAATTAAGTCCTTTTCATCAAAGTGAATCTTCCTGAACTGATAATTTTGACTAACGAAATTTTTTGATCAACATTAACCATTAGAAGCTAATGAAAACATTGATGTAGCAATTAATAGACAATACGTCAACAAAAAATAAAAAATATTTTAAAATTATTTTTAAAATAAGTATACAATAAATTTAGACAAATAAATATCCAAATACATTTTGAAATTATAAAAAAAAATTAAAGACGAACATCAACAAGATCAATTTGTACAAAGTCATATTAATCAAATAATATAATAAATATTCATAGAAGAAATTTAGGTCAACAGGCAATATAAAATAATAAAACCATTGAATCAAAATCTTTTAAAATTGGGTGATTAATTTTAGGAGTTAGCATCTCAATAATTTCAATATCTACATGAAAAGCAAAACTGAATCATTTTAGAGGTTCACATTATGTAAAAATAATTACTTGTTTACTAATTTATTCAAAATCCTATAATATTTATTTCATTTAGAAAGTAAGAATTTGTGTTCATGATTTATTTAAGTAAAATAATAAGACTAATTTGAAATCAAATAAATAAATAAATGTAAATGCACATGTGAACCAAAAGCTTAACAACAAAATAAAGAAATGATGAGAAACATAAGTATCTTGGAGAATTAGGTATCGGTGCAAACTAAAATAAATTTTTAAACTTAAAAAAAGTATACATATGTAAAATATAGTTTGAATAGGACCGAGCTGTCATATTTAAGTATGAACCTATTGAGAGTGGTTCATTAAATAAAATATATATTTCTCCTTTCTTTGTATTATTCAAGCATTAAAAGAGCAGAAATTATAAAAGGAATTAGCTGCTTCCCACCCAACTCCAAGCCTCCTTCGCCTTACCCATTCCTCAAGCGCCAACATCCAAACATGTTTAATGAATGTAATAAATAAGACACCTCTATCAATAACATATTTTGGTATATGTTCACAAGTTTTAAGATAATGATATAATAATGATAAATGTTTTAAATGATAAAATTAATAAAATTTAAAATTACAACCCTATCTTTGTTCGAATAAAAAAAAAGTTTAGGGCATGAGAATTAAGCTATTTCGAAACCAATTGAACAAAATATAATTAAACAAAATTTCCTTAATAAGCATTTATAAGTACCCATTATTCACATCTTTTATTGTATCAGATTGCGGTTGATAAAAAATTATGTTATATATATATACATAAAATGATAAATTTAAAGTAAACTATATTAGATGCAAATTATCTTTTATAAATTTCACATGAAAATATAAAATACAAAAACAACGTAGTGATATTTATTTTTAAGGTAAACTATACTAGATGTTATTTAACTTTGTTTAATTTAAGCTGTTTGCTTTTTATTTTGTCAATCTGCGGGTTGGTTATTACCCGTTTTTTCTTCACTTTCATTGATCATTTTTTTCTTTCTTTTTTTCATTCATTCCACATGTTTCTCTTTTCTTGGTTTGTAGATCTAATGTTGAATTAACATCGATAATGATAATAGAAACAATCGCGAAACAATAAGAAAACAAAAAAAAAGCACAGATTTTACGTGGAAAACCCTTTCAAGAAACACCACGAGTAGAGAAGAATAAAATTCACTAATGTTGAAATTCGAATGATACAAGAGGAGTTTCATCTACATCTATTTGAAGGTTGAAAAAACCTTATTCTAATCAACGTTAAATAGATGAAGTGTAGTAAGGTTGAATAACCTTATTCTAATCAACGTCAAATAGATGAAGTGTACAAGGATCCGGGTCATACAACTCTAACATCTATTTTGTGGGTTTCTTTGTTATCTTCACAAGTTGTGATGGACAGATGACGGTGCTTGTTGTTCACTAAAATTCCATTGGCCACCAATAATTTTTTTTAGAAAAGTGAGTGGCTCTTCGTCAACTTCTTAATATATTTTTGTTTTGAGAGTCTTTCAGAATAATATATGATTTCATGAATTGATTTGGACTCATGTCTTTTTAAGTTTTATATGTTTTTTTTCGATTGTTTAACAAATCTTTAGTTTTAGAAGTTTTTGTTTGTTCGTTAACACGTTTTTTTAGTTTTGCTTATGCATGTAATCTTCCTTTTGCAAGTGATTTTAGGGATGATTTTGGTGCCGTTCTCTCTAGTTTGACAAATGCTCAATTCTTTTGTAGATTTTTGCTTGCCGCTTTGGACCATCCGGGGTTGACTTTCTTATTATATTAAGTGATTGCAATCACTCCAGAAATGTCATGGTTGAGTTGTGACAAACCAATTGCAACGTGTCATAATATTTTATTGATGTTGAGGATAAAGCTTTTGTTGTGTTGACGAAATTTATTCTTCACCATTTACAACAAGAATTGTTTTTTTTTCTTAATTGTGTGGTTCCATTCATGAAATAAATTAATGAATTTATATTTCAAAAAAAAAACTTTGTTTAATATTTTTATTTTTGCCATCACTTTTTGAAACTTACAAAAATACCATTAACATTTTCCAGTTATTACAAAAATGTCACTCTATCATTTGCTGTGACCACTGAATGTGATGTAGTACGTTAATTTTAAAATATTATGTTTCTTTTCTTTATTTATTTCTATCTTTCTTCTTTTTATCTTATTTCCCATCTTTGTAAACCCTAGCCGCCATCGATTCCACCGCCGTCTAAGTGTCTCAACTTTAGTATTTTCCATTTACGGTAAAATGATATGAATTTATACCTATACCTATATAATGCGGGTCCATTAATTACAATACTTTGCCATAATAGTCGGCCACGGGACAGTGACCACACTAACCTGTAAACAGCTAACATATAAGGAGGGTAGATCGACTAGATTTCTAGTTCAGGTAATATTTTTGGTTTTTGCACTTTTTCGTTATTTGGGGTCCAATATTTTTGTACTTGAGGAATTTGTGGATGAAATTTTCATAAAATCATTTATTCACATGTAAACATGAAGATTTATTTTAGTTCTAACTTGTAATTAATGTAGTTTGAATATATTAAGTTGTCGAGTGTTTTTTTTAATATTTGTTATGGGAGTTATTTTTTTAATAAGTATATTATTTTTTAGAAAGTTATTTTTGATTAATGTTTAAATGTGAGACAAGTATGGTTATTATGGTGGATAAATGAAGGGCAGTATCGTGACTACAGAACAAAGTGGGGTTGAGTTAATTAAGGGGAGTATGAGGGATGGGGGGTGTAGTTTAGTTTAGTTAGGGAGGATGGTCTCCAAATTAATTATTACTTGAAATAAATAACATCATTGCATTTGCACGGCTTCCTACACTTCAACTTTTTTTTTTGACTATGAATCAGGCTGAAATTTATTAATCAAACCCATCAAATACAAGGCAATTGGGCAACAAAATAATTTCGCTACATTAATCATCCACCATAAAACGCATTTCACCTTTTAACTTTCTTCAATTGTTTTCAAAATAATTTATAAAATCTATTCATACTTTATTTAACTTACATTCAATTCAATTAAAACTTCTCCATTAATTATTAATTAAGTTGGTCACAAGAGAAATTCTTTTTGAGTTAAAATATAATTTTTCGATCTCTACCCAAACCTCTCTCATCACAACACATGGCATTCACATGGAATTAATGCTGCAAAAATTTAAAATTTGTAAAAAAAAAAAAACTTTTAAAAAAGTTCTAAACAAGCATAAAATTTTACAAAAAATATATTTTTTAAAATTAGATAAAAACTGCAAAAAAATTAAAAAATTCTAAAATTTATTTAAATGATGAACTTTACAAAAAAAATTTAAAGAACTATAGAAATTAAAAAAAAGATATAATTTTTTTAAAAAAGTACAAAATAATATAAAACATTAAAGAAAGATTATTATTTTTTGCATAAAATAAAATTAAAAAATATAGTATATCAAATAGCAGAACCGAGAATAAAAAATATAGTATGATTCTTGAAGTACCGGATACCGTTGCTCCTTTGGCAGCCTAAATTGCAGAACTTGAGAATTAAAGATAAATGAGTCCTACACTCTTTCTAGTCGCCAAGAAAAAGAAAATATAGCATTAAAGCGACAAGGATAACTCACAGCAACACCAACAGCGCCTAGTCCGAAAATCACAACAGCTTCACCCTTTTTGGGTTTGGCAACCTTCACAGTGGCACCAAAACCTAGAAGAACCAAAGCAAAACAAGTTGTGGAACAACAACTTCCTCAGTTTTTATAACATTGATATCTTCATTTTATCAGGTTTGGAAAACAAATATATTGAAGTAAACCAAAATTGGTTTGGAAAACAATAATAAGAAAAATAAAAGAACAAAATATATGAACTGTGGAGTGTGGAAGCAGCATGGTGCATATATACCGAGCAAACTAGTGGAGCGGCGACGGCGACAACTGAAGGTTGGAGCGGAGAAGGCGAAAGAGGAAGCAGCAGTGATGAACGTCAACGACAGAGGAAGCAGCAGGAAGATGGACGACGCAAGTCGCATCGCTAATTGGCTGGAGCGGGACGGGCAGCGACACTTAGGGGTTTTCTTTTATTAGGGATCGGAAAGGGGAATTAGGGACTGAGAATGGTTAAAAAATTCGGGTAAGGCTCGAGCCAAAAAGAATTTTATCTGGAGTACGACTCGTTTTTTAAACAGAACTTTTTCTTAAGTAGGAATTGAAAGCCTTGGGTGGTAAAGGTTGATATGATACAGTAAACTATTGGAGAGAGGGTTGGAAATTTAAAGAAGGACCAGATGTTTAGATGGATGGAATATTTAAAACATCTTATATAGTATAGTATGATGGACTCTTGGTCTGTCCTTAGATTTTTATATTTTTTGAATAAATTATGTGGTCCTCTTGTTAACCCAACCACAGTTTTCAAGTGAAAAATGGGGGCACCAGACTCAAGTTCTACTACTTTCGTTCATTCATTGGCTGAATGCTGAAAGTATATAGGCTTTGATTCATGGGCTGTTAGTTTATTTAAAGCCCGACCCAAGAGTATGTGACCCACAAATTTAAATTCAATAAATTGGTATGTCTACAAGCATTGCCTAAGAATAGAAGCAATAAGCAACTTACTTATTTGCCTTCCAAGTATAAGATTTTTTTGGACCATTCTTCACTTCCAAATTAAAGAAGAGGCTTTTATATTATTATTATTATTATTATTATTATATTATACATATCCATTTTCTTACATTATAAGCATAACCAAAACATAATGGAACTTATATTATAAACTGCCTTCTTCTTCTTCTTCCTCATTGTCTTTAATCGTCTATCTTCCCTGCATTTCTCACAACATTTGAAGCAAAAAGAATATTTGTGTGCACTCAACATATCCTTCAAATATTCGTTCATTTACTTTCTCTTTGTAACTATTTTTTTCTATATGAAGTAAATTAAGATGTCTCTAAATATTTCACTCTGAAATTTGGTAGTGCTGAGGGAGGCCAAATTATGAAGAAAAGAATTAGTGCAAGGATCAGGAAGTTTCTTCTTCCATGTACTGGTACGTACACCAAAACCCCATTTCCATTTTCATTTTTATGATTTTAATTAAGAATTATATAAATCTCCATCTTAAAATTTTCTAAATACAAGTCATATTTTTTTCCCCAGCATCCAGTGGCAACTCTACAATTATCCCCAATAGCATTGATGTTCGTGAAGAATATGCCAATGCCTTCCGGACGGAATCATACGACGAGTTTTGGGCACGTGTTCTTTCAGTATCCCACTTGGATTTTGCCACGTGTATTAGCCCCATGGATTCGACCACTGCAGCTCGTCTTCCTTCTTATCGACTCTTCGCTGAGCATCTATTAGATCCGGACCAACCCTCCGCTACTCGGATCCTTACTTTGACCCAGAACCGACCCAAAACCCGCACTCTTTTATCCGACTATTTTTCCCAGACAGCCAATGCTTCTCTCTTATGTGGCCTCCTACTAAAAGATATCGACCGTACGCGTGACAAATACCGTTCGTTTAGGGCCTCCTTCCAAGCCCTCGAGATTGGTCATTTCTCTGACGGGAATCAAATTTCGGGTATCCTCACCTGTTTACTTGAATTCTCTAATTCAACCAACCCCTTTAAACCAACTGCTCCATCTTCCAGTAAAGTTGGCGTGATTCAAGCCGGTTGCTGTGAATTGCTAAAACGGCTTGAGTCTAGCCGAGACAACCTTCGATCTAAGCTCCAAATAATGAGCAGTTTACAACACGGGTCGGGCATATTTCTAGTGGCCCTAACGGCTTCACTCACTATAATAGTTGCATCCCATGCTCTAGCATTGCTTGTGGCTGCGCCGGGTGTTGTAGCTGTTTCGCTTGAGCTGGCTTCCACGAGAAGACTTGCAAGGGAGTCGGCTCAGCTGGACGCGGCTGCTAAGGGAACTTATATACTGAATAGAGACCTGGACACAATTAGTCGGCTAGTGGCTCGGCTAAATGATGAACTCGAGGACATGTGTGCAATGGTTAAGTTTTGGCTTGCGGGTGGAGAAGATCGACTACAGGCCAGTGGAGAAGTGGCGCGCCAGCTGAAGAAGAACGATGCTAACTTTACTCAACAACTTGATGAATTAGAGGAGCATTTGTATTTGTGTTTCATGACCATAAACAGGGCTAGAAGCCTTGTGGTGAAAGAAATTCTGAATCCGGATCCACTTACGACCCGATATTCTGATCCCATCTGATCTTACCAATAAATAAATAAATAAATTAATCCATCCTTCATATTAGTTGATATCTCTTGACTCTTTTTCACAGATATTGAAAACACACCCAACTTAATTACCAAAAGCAAGTTATATATGGTGAGGGGTGAAGAAGATGGTGAATTGGTGTGGGGTTGCTAACAATGCATTGCATGCATATGTGACGTCCCTCTCCCTCTCCCTCTCCCTCTCCCTCTCCCTCCCAATTTATTTCCTGAAAGAAGAAAAAGAAGGATGTTAACTGAGATATACATACATATGCGTAGAGGAAGTTTTGTAGTATAGAGTTGTTGATCATTTATGAAGTTTATAATTAGTTTTGGATGAAGCCAACCTCCCCACCTACTTTGATAGCTTCAACATGTGGTGTGCCTGTTTGGCTTTGGGGTTGTAGGACCATAACTACACTCAGCCACCGCATTTGTGGATCCTTTCCTAAAAAATATCCAATTGGTTGCACCCCTTCCCCACAAGAATTAACAAAAGTTGTACCAATATTACTTTTAAGTCTTCCAACTCTTTGACCCCAATATGTCCAAGTGCGGAGGGATCCATCCGCACTTCACTGCAACAAGGATGGCTGTGGCTCTATCGGATGCAAATTGATGTTACATAAATGTCTGCTCCTCATTTTTGCAGACATGTCGAAAAATCAAACTACATATGTTCCAAGTAATCTAAACCATAGAAGTAACATTGGAATATTTGATTATACATAAAGTTAAGACTTCCATTTTGATTAAATAAATAGACAAGTCTTAATCAATTTAACTGACCTACTTTAGTTTAGAAATGGTTAAATTACCGCAAATGATAAATAAAAAAAAGGGAATAAATATAAAGTTACCAACCCAAAATAATTTTGGAATTTCAAATAAAAGAAAGTAATTTAAAACATTGTATTATTACAAAGAAAATAAAATTTCATGGACGAAATCGCCTAGTAAAAGTTAGGGAGTAAATCATTAATGTTTTCTTCCTCATGCAACACCTTTTAAATGGAGTAGAGGAGTGGGAAACTAGAAAAGTGAATGTATCATGCATAAATTGTAACTTTCTAAACCATTACTAAAAGGAAAAAGAAAAGATAACTGAGAAAGAATAAAGGTAAACCATTTTTCTTTTGTTTTTAAAAAGTAGGCCTTCCCAAGATTAAAAGGATGTATGAATCATTTGCCTATCACATTCCAACTTTTTTCCCATCACTTTCATCTTATTTGCAAAAATAAAATATGGTCATGAAATCTAGGTCAAAATTTATACCCTCTTAACAACCAATCAATCATATATATTATAAAAGAATGAATGGAATCATATATAAAAAAATTTAATTTCAAGTTTTAAAATCCTTCCTTAATTTCTCTTAGTTTCAAAACAATTCTTGAATAATGCATCTGTTCATAGTTTCTTAACCTTTTGACAAGGCACATACATATGCTCGAACCCGAATCTCCTAAAATGAATATCATTCTCTTTTCTACTAAAACCACTCGTTGAGTTCCTATACTTTTTATTCTTAATTAATCATTAATAATTTACCCTTAATTAATAATTTACCTTATAAACCTTTTGTTACTATTTTATAAAATAATATTTTTCATATTAAAAATTAACTTTTCAAAAAGAAATAATAACACAATATATCATTTAATTACCAATTTATAAGTGATTTTCATTATTTTATAAAACAATATTTTAATTGATACATACAATTAAATTCGTGCATTGCATAGCTATACAAACTAGTATAAAATAAAGCTAACAAAAGGAGTGTGAAAATCAAGCAATTTTATTTTTTATTATTTTCTTGATATTCCAAATGTTCGTTTTATGATTTATGTTCAAAATTCATAATTATCAAAAAATATAAAAAATAAAGGGTGAAAAAAATAAATGTATAATGATCTTATTTAACCTTCCAACTTAAAAAAATGTTTAGCCTCCATTTAAATTTTTTTTATCTCTTTTAACCTTTAAACTTACACTATTTATCAAATTATGCCAAGTTAACAATTAATTAAATTTTTAAAATTAAAAATATTTTTATATTTTTAATAATTTAAATTTTTTAAAAAATTAATTTTATATATTTTAAGTTTTTAAAAATTAATTAATTGCTGACATGATATACACGTGGATTGCCACATGTATGACACATTAATAAAGTTAACAATTGTTAATTTTTTTATCCATTTTGAATGATTTGATAAATAGTACAAATTTAAAAATTAAAAGAGACATCATTAAATGGAAGGTTAAAATAATTTTTTTTGTAAAACTAAATTACTAAATAAGTTATTATACCAAAAATAAATAAATAAAGAAGTAAATGAAGGGGAAAAGGTAGAATGAGAGAACCAAAAGATAAAGGGACCCATTTTTTGAACAAGTTGTAAGCACACGTGCGCAGCTTTGACAAACACGAGTTTCCCTTGTCTTGTTCCGAAGTAATAACAAAGAATTAAAAAAATGAAACAGAAAAAGAAAATAGTGCAACTTGGTGCCTTTTGCACGTGGAATTATTTTATATGTTTAGAAATACATTGACCTTAAGTATGTTTTATTTTTTTTTCAGGATTATACAAAGTAGAAATTATGTATATTAGCAATAATATTAAAGTGATAGTTTAATTTAAATCTCGTGTTTTGATTTAATGATTAATAATATTTATTGTCTTAAATATAATTTAAATTCGAATAATATTAATCGTATTATTGTTAGGATTTTATTATTCCTTTATAATTCACCAAAAATAAAAATGATGTTTGTATGGATGTTTTGGTTAATGGGATGGCCCACGAGAACCAGGCGAATGCATTGCAGTCACGAGAGTCTTGCGTGCATGGGGATGATGGGCTGCTCACTTCAATTACAATCACGAGTTTCTCACGCCCTTCTCTCAATTCCGGTTTTCCTTTCCTATTTATCTAATCTAATCTTTTATTTTTATAATAAGTTTGGATAAATTTAATACTATTTTAATATGTTTGTGTATTTATATTAGGTTGACTAGATTGTGTAATGTGAGTGAAAAAGAATTTTAATAATATTTATTAATAAATATAGATGGAGTGATAATGAATTTATATTTTAATAATATTTAAACATATGTTTGATTTTTAGGTTTATAATATTTAAAATTTTCATTTAAAGATGATAATAAGAGTATAAAAAGATAAAAACATAGTAATATCAGTTATAATTTAAAAGTAAGAGTATTTTTGTAATTTCATAATTGAATTTGTGATCCGATCAAGAGTGACACAAATTCAACAAAATGTTTAAATATAAAAACTAGATTTTGTCACATCCACGATGTGGACGAAAGAAAATATTTTTAATTAGTTTATTCAATACTTAATATAAATGAAGTGATAACAAACCTGTATTATAATATTATTGAACATTGTAAAATCATTGGATTTGTAATTTGTAATTGTTTTATTTAAAAATAATGGAAAAGGTAAAATTGCCATCATGATAATAATAACTATAATTTTAAAGAGGTATTTTTATAATTTTATAATTGAAATGGTGAAGTGTAATATCAAGTTAATAAAATGCTTAAATATAAACAGAGCAGTGAGATTAAATTCAAAGATTATTTTGAAAGGGTTAAGGTATAATTGGAACACAGACATATTACCATTAAAACAGAGCAGTGAGATATTCGTTTTGTATTAGTTGGAGTTGGATTCATTAATAAAAACTATACATTAATACAGGTTGCAATGAATGAGAAAAATAATAAAATAAAAACTAAGCTCGTGGGTCCCAATCTTCCTCTAAGATGACGTGGCGATAACTCGGTGCAAAATGGATGAAAACTGGAAGATAACGACTGGAGGGCAACTGAACCGTAAGAGTAAGGCCAATAGAAAAAGAGAGAGGGAGAGAGAGCTGATCTATGAATCTATTTTCTTATATGAATTGATTTAAACAAAAATAATAAGAATATCCCGAAATTTTAATTTCTTTTATTTCCACTCCCGTCGTCTTCAAATCTTTTTTGAGATTTGAATTTCGGGAGATTCAGAGTTACATGAAGCTGACGTTGTTAACGTTAGAAATCGAAGATGAGAAGCGTAAGCGACAGTGTCCAGACCGTCAACGCCGCTGCCACTGCCATCGTCTCCGCCGACTCCAGAGTCCAGCCTTCAATCGTTCAGGTAACATGTTTATGAATGTATATCGTTTTAAATATATGAATCTTAAGTCTTAACCGTCACTTTTGTCAGTCATAGTTTTTTAAAGTTGTTTTTGATATTTTTAAACGCTTCCTTGTTTGTTTTGTGCTTGTTTCCTGGTACCGAAAAAATCACTGCAAAAATTCGGGATTTTGAGATTACTGGAGGTCTATTTGGATTGAGTTTTCTGTAGGGGAGAGAGAACAGAAAAGTGGAGTTTCGCAAATTTTGTTGGTGTTGGTCTTTGCTTGCTCTCTCAATGTTGAAATGTCTGAATTTCTTTTTCGTGATTTATTCTCAGTATTGAACTTTGTTGCTTTTTTCTTTCTTTCTTCTCTGTTTGGTTGCCGAGAAATTGAGGGAAAAGTGATTTTACTATGTTTTTGTCTTAGCGGGCAATTCAGTTTGCTGAACTAGGCTCTGTCAAGGTCCATTTCTCTTTGTGGTTTTTCATACAAAGAAAAAAAAAAAACCCCTTAATATTGGAATTCTGATTATATGTGCTTTTAAAGCGAGACTTGATTTTTTAGAAAGTTAGGTGTTATTTTTTTAAAGTTTTTAAGGAAATAAAGGGAAAATTGCTATTTTAGAGTCTGGTAGATGTTATTGGATCTGAAGTATACTTTTTTTTTCTTTTTCTTTTAACCTATAGGTTTATTTCTTTCTAGACTTGAAAATTGAAATTGTTGACAAAGTGTGTTTCACGGTATTCTCCAAATTGTCTCCCCACAGCAGCATGAGAATTGATACTTAACATTGGGTGGTTTAAATTTACAATTCATGATTGTTGAAATACGTTCCTTGAGGGAGATGAGGCGTAGAGACTGAAGATTATATGCATCTGGCTCTTCATTTGATCCTTTGCTCCCATCTTATTCTAGCAGTTTATTGCTCATTACATAGATTCTTGAGGATGAAAAACTTAATTCCGTATGTAGTACTGATTCACACACTATTGTTTCACTACAGAAGAAAAGATGGGGAAGCTGCTGGAGTTTTTACTGGTGTTTTGGATCTCACAAAAGCAGTAAGCGAATAGGTCATGCTGTTCTTGTCCCCGAAGCAGTGGTACCTGGAGTTGCAGTTGTAGCTGCTCAAAATGCAAGTAATCCAACTGGTATTCTATTGCCCTTTATTGCCCCTCCCTCATCTCCTGCATCATTTCTCCAATCAGATCCTCCTTCTGCCACTCAGTCACCTGCTGGATTGCTATCCCTAGCATCGCTTTCAGTTAATGCCTACTCCCCCCGTGGACCTGCATCTATCTTTGCCATTGGCCCTTATGCACATGAAACCCAGTTAGTCACGCCACCTGTATTCTCTGCTTTGGCAACTGAACCATCTACTGCTCCTTTTACACCCCCTCCCGAATCAGTTCAAGTGACCACGCCTTCATCCCCTGAAGTTCCATTTGCTAAATTGCTGACATCTTCATTGGAGCGTGCTCAGAGAAACAGTGGGATGAATCAGAAATTTGGGTTATCCCATTATGAATTTCAGTCTCATCAAATATACCCTGTGTCGCCTGGTGGTAATCTCATATCACCTGGTTCTGTAATCTCTAATTCTGGCACATCCTCTCCTTTTCCTGATAGACGTCCCGTCCTTGAGTTGTGCATAGCGGAGGCTCCTAAAATCTTAGGCTTTGAACATTTTACTTCTAGCAAATGGGGTTCAAGGCTAGGCTCTGGATCATTAACTCCAGATGGACTGGGGCAAGGTTCGAGACTGGGTTCTGGATGTGTGACTCCAGATGGTATGGGGTTGGATTCGGGATCATTGACACCTGATGGTTTGCCTCCTTCCTCACGAGATGGTTTTGTTTTGGAGAGTCAGATTTCTGAGGTAGCATTGTTTTCGAAGACAGAGAATGGACCTAAAAGTGATGAAACTATAGTTGACCATAGGGTCTCTTTTGAGTTGAGTGGTGAAGAAGTTGCACGCTATCTTGACAGCAAGTCATTTATATCAAATAGAACCATGTCAGAATGTCCGAAGGACTTGGTTGCAGAGGGCAGGATAGATAGAGATGGAATGGCAAAAGATCTAGAAAGTTCTTGTAAGTTGTTTAGCAGGGAAACTTCCAATGAGACGGTTGAAAAAGCTTCAGGAGAATCTGAAGTAGAGCATTGTTATCAAAAGCATCGTTCTGTTACACTTGGGTTAATTAAAGAGTTCAATTTTGACAGCGCAAAAGGAGAAGCTTCTGATAAGCCTAGCATCAGGTCCGAATGGTGGGCCAATGAAAAAGTTGTTGGAAAGGAAGTTAAGCCTGGTAACAACTGGTCTTTCTTTCCTATGTTGCAGTCATAGGTGAGCTGATATTGAAACCATGGGAACTTAGTTTCACCTGGATGCATAAACTATGCCATTCAGTTGTTTGCTTAAATTAGATGTTGGAGTAAAGACCAGGTTTCAGAGTTCAGAGAATCTTTATTCCCAATGGCCTGAAAGATTATCCAATGAAAAGTTCGAAGGCATCAACAGTATGGGTACTCTAATACTTCCTTACCTGATGTTATACTAAAAAAATTGAACAGTATTCACATACATGGTATTGTGTTTTATCGCTATTATTTCTTTAGATTTGTGACAGTAAGGATACTTTTTTTCTTCGTGGTAGCAATCTTCAGCTCATTTGATGATATATTTACGGTTAGTTTCTTGCTCTTTTTAGGTAACAACAATGCTTCAGCACCCTTTCAACAACATTTGGTCATACATTTCAGTTTGCTAGTTCGTTCGTTTGTTCATTCATGATTTTTCTTTAAGAGATTTGCTAGTTCTATGTTATTAACCTTGCTGAGGCGTGTATAATGGGTTGAGTTAGTCTCAAGTTGCAGCAAAAGAAGGAATTTTAATATCTGAATCCAGAATTAACCGAATAGCCTGCACCCGAAGCAGTCCGTTATCAACAATGTAAGCACAAAACAACAAATATATATACATATATATAATATTGTTCCTCGATTAAATACTCTTTTTTTAAAAAAAGGTTTGACAGGAAGATCAACTTGATATATATATATATATATATATATATATATATATATATATATTTGGTTCAGGGACGGTAGGTATCGGCTATTTTGCTCATTTAACAATCTTCATGCTGAAATCCCATAATTTCTTGGCCAGTTTAACATCCCTTCCATGTTCACTTGCTTGGCCTATATTACTGTTCTCGAAATTTTCACCACTTTTACCCTTCACATCTTGATGCATCGTGGCAGTTCCCCCTTGTTATACAATTATAAAAAATATATAATAATCCGATTTTATGGAAAAAAAAAAAGGGGGCGACGATTATACAAGTAACAGGATAAGCAGTTAGAAAAGAGGTTTACCTGCTGGACATCAGCCCTACCATCAAGGGCAAAAACTATATGTAAAATGCATGCGTGCTTGCATTGGCGAATCATAGATGTTTTAAGTCCATATTTAACCAATAAATTATAGTCATACACCTGAATAATTACCACCAAAGACATCCATATGCCGGAAAAGATTGGTGGAAACTCCTCCTGGATGAAGTGTATTTGCTGTTTTATTCACACCATCCTCCTGCTCGTTGACACCAACCACCATCATTTACGTCAAATTCGGTTAGCACAGACATTAATTTCAATTGAGTACTGGGAATGAACGTAACTGGCACAGATATAACATGGTTTATATCGACATACAAATTAACATCTCTAATAAAGAAAAGGGCTTCAAGTTCAACAACCAAGACTTGGGTGACAGGCGATGTCCAAGTTTCAACTTCGCCCTCCACCTTGCCCTCTTGGAGCTTGGAAGTCAGGTGCTCCCAAGACACATATCCGATAAAGCACTTTGATTTACATAGAACCAGGCACTACAACTTCACCCATTTAGTGCAAAAGATTGGCTTTCAAAAGAACGACATTGCAAGTAATGGGTACAAATTCATTTAAAGCCAAGATATGATATTGACTAAATTTTGCAATTGAAATAAAAGGAAGTCATTCTAATGTTTATAATTGGTTAATTGGGTGTAATCACCAGAAACTTTTACCACTGATTAAATTTTCCTCGCTACTGAAAGTGATTGCACACCTTTAGCTATCTTGTGAGTTCATTAGCATGAAGAAGTGTAGTAAGGGCATTACTCAATGCATTGCAGTCAGAGATCATCCATTTTCCATTCTAGAGTTGTGTGTTGATGCTTCAATGTAAATACTGTTACTAAAATGCCATTCAGATCACTTTTCTGCCAACATACCTATGTGGTTGGTGGCAAACAGTAGTTCTATTTTGTCCTTTGATAGGGGGAAAGGAATCCCTATAATTCTTGCATTATTGCTGACGAAAACACAAACACAAAATCATCCGCTTGTTGTCTGATTCCCTTGTTAGCATCCCTGAAAAGAAACTATATGAAAAACAGACAAGGAGTTGGAGATTGGCAACACAAGTAACACATCCATGCAAAGAGATTACTGTTACACTTACCATTCACCACTTTGGCTGGCAAATTATGATAATTATTTTTCCCACTATTTTAGGTTGCTTACATAAGGAGATTTAGTGGAGGATCCGAGGAGATAAAATCTGGTTCAAAATTTCTCATGAATGCCATTGAACTGAGGTCCAGCTCCATTGCATCAACTTTAGCTACGGGGAATTCCGTGACAATTGCTTCTTTGATCTCTCTAGCGGCAACCATGTTTCTGACCCCCACGCAGAGCTAGAACTCGTGTAGTTTCAGTGCCAATATCAACAAGGAGGAGAAGGTGGTGACGATAAGAGTGCCGGTTCACCTATGAAAGATGGAGAGTAGGAGTTCAAGTGTTAAACGAGAAGGAAGAAGAAATAGAGAGAAAAAAAGATCTTTAGTCCTTTACGCTCTACCTTATATATAAAGGGTCACCCCTTATCCTATAGTGTAACGTAATCAACAGTACGATAATAGACATAATCATGATGTTTTGATGTCGTCACATGTTAGTTGTCGTCATATAATATAAACTAAATCCTGAGAAAAAGAAATGATATTAATTTTGAAAAATTCAAATACTAAAAACCAACGTCGATAGCGACTGTATTTGCATCCATATGAGTTTTAACTCGAGCTCCCCTCTACACCCTCTACGAGCATTTTTATTTTTGGTTTCAGACTTTCTAGTTAATGGTTTGTAAGTGAGATTTGGGCTTACCATGTGGTTTACGGTGCTAGGTTTGATTTTGAAATTAATAGTTTTATTTATTAATTTACAAATATAACTATGAACTTAAATAAAATATGATATGTAGATTCTCAAACCGACCCAAAATCTTATCTAAATCCTTATTTTTTAGACTCGAATTTCTGTCCAAAAAGCTGACCAACAGGGTCTTGATTATAGTTTTATTATCAAAGAGAGATACATGGTGGGCTAATATCTGCACTTGTGTCACTGTTAATTAGGAGTTTGATGCTGTTAGCATGAATGGATTAGGCCGAACTGATGCAAGAACGTAGAGTAGACAGAATGGACCCAACCTACTTCTAACTCACTACTTAGGGCAGGCTAGGCAATATGATCCATCCAAGAATCGTGACAAGGGCATCACTCATTCTACCATCTGTTGGACTAGAGTTAACACTTTGGGATATGGGGTGGCTTCAAATGTTAGATTACACACGTATGTATAAATGTTAGATTACACATAAATGTTAGAAACCTCAACCATAAGATCAAAATTACAGAGACGGACATTATATAGAAGGATTAAAATTACATAAACCAAACCACACCACTTTAACTTTAGTGGGAAGATATGAAATGAGAACATTTCATTTCAACTACTCTACTATTGTATTCAGTCTTTGACCTTAGATTCAGAGTAATACATCTTAAAAGCTTTAGGTAGATAAACAGGCAACAAGAACCCAAACAGATTGAAGCACCAGAACCCCATATTAGCCAAAGCCAGCACTCTTCCTACGTAAACTCTCTTACCAGATCCCGCATACTCGTTATCCACCTTTGTAAACTCACACCTCAACCAGTCCACCAGGCTGAAAATCCTCCTCGTATTGTAAAATACCGGAACATAAACCCGAACCGGAATCGAAAACCTGTCTGAAAACGCCACTCCTTCCATGAAAACTTGACTTGCCAACAGAAATACATGCGGCGCCGCTGCCTTTATCCCTTGTTTATCGCCCTCCAGGATCCCGTGAAAGATGTACGCCACCGGGAGATAAAGCCCGATAATGGCACCCACCGTCACGTACAACCCAAGGATCTTGTTCCTTGGATCGAAAACCAAGGAATCTTGTGGAGGAATTTTCCGAGGGAAGGCAACTTTGAGAAGCAAGTACATGTAGAAGATAGAAAATACCACAAAGGCGAAGTCTTCGAGGCTGACCATGCCGCTCGCCGCCACGATGATCATAACGGCGAGGCAATTGAGTTGCCTGAGGGTGAGAAATCGAGTCGGTTTAAGAGGATTGGGGTGGGCTGATTCTTCATGGCCTTGAATTCCTTCATTTGGTAGGCTTATATCATTGTAGGTTGGGCCAACCCCTCCTGACATTTTTTTTTTCTTTCTTAGATGTAATGAAGAACAGTAGCAGAACAGAATTGGGTGTTTGTTTTTCTTTCCTCTAGCAAAGAAAGAAAGTGAAAGAAATATTGTATGAAAACTTTTTCCTGGAAAAGTTACAGTGCAGAGGAGAGCGAGAGAAAAGGCTTGGGGAAAAAATTGGAGGGGATAAGTAAGGAGGGGAGAAATGGAATTTTGTAGAGGAGCTGATAGGAGGGTTGAGGTAATGAAGATGGAAATGTGGCAGCCGTGGAAGAGTCCCAGGTGGAATTTGTACGGAAACCGAGGCTTGGAATTGGAAATGAGACTTGTGTCGTTTAATAGAAATTGGAAATTGATTAAATAATAATTAAATTTGCAACTTTAATCTTTATCCATTTAATACTGTTTTCTTTTACAAGGTAAAGTTATAATTTGTGACAAATTGTGTATAGGCACGATGATAAAGATATTTATTGTTTAAAATATGGTTTAAATTTGAATCGTGTTGTTATTAAAATTTAATTATTTTTTTATATTTTAAAAAATAAATATATAATTCAGAATTCAAAAAAAAAATTTTAATAACTTAATTAATAGCTTTTTTTACAGGAAAACAAAAACAAATCCATTAATAAAAAAAAACGAGAAATCGAACCATAGAAGGAAAAAATTTAATCTCGAGCCAACAAGCTCATCCATACACCCTTATCCTAAGACCCTCATCCTCATGATTGGAAACAAAGATAATATCAAACATAACAATAGATTGAATATTTATGGGAAAAACATTCCACTCAAAATGATTTGCATGTAATAAAATTATCCGAACAAGAGCATGAACCACCTTATTTACACGACGATTTACAACCTGAATCTGTGCATCTCGTATAACAACGACAAAATCGACAGCCCCACTTTCAACCGATCTAGATGTGTCAATGTTACATTTAAACCAATCCGTAGGCGGTAATTGCCACGATGCAGCCGTAGCTTGTCTCCCCGTCGTACTTGGGATAGCTGCTGTATGGACTCTCTCTGCATTCTCTCATTCAGTCAAATACCTGTCTGCAAAAGCCACAAGACCAACCGGTTGTACCTGCACACCCTTCCAGCACAAAAGGTGAAAAATAATAAAATCTTTAACCACTGGAGGTGCAGATTGAAACCTCGCAAGCTGCCATGCCGTTGGTGTTCTACTGCAGTTGAGTAAAACATGATCCAAGTATTCACCCAAACAGCACGACACACTCCGAAAAGCGATAGAAATCCCTTTCTCAACTCACAAGCAACCTTTCCTTCGTGGGAATGGAATGACGTAAACAACGCCAAAGCACGTGCTTCTTAACAGTTATCAAAGTAATTTTAGTTGTTAAGAATGAAAAAGAAAAGTATGTAATTTGAGTATTTAGTATATTTTTTATATTCCCCTCAACTAAGGAAAATGAAAAAGAGAGCAATAATTTTATTAACGGTCATCAAAGTAATTTTGATTCATACCATCATTTTGATTTACTATTTTTTCTTAAAGATTTTCATTTTTCTTTCTTTTTAATCTGATTTTTTTTTTAAATAATTGACCCCATAAAAAATGAATCATAATAACTAAAACTAAAAAGTAATATTCTATCAATAAATCGTAGATATTAATTTCTGAGGTTATTTTCACAATTTAGTAGGCATGTTACAAATTTTGTTGCCACTAATCTTTCTCTCTTTTAAAATAGTAAATCTAATAACATTGGTTTACTGAATTTACGTGTACAGTCCAAATCACTCAGCAATTACTAATTCAACTGAAATAAATGGTGTCAAAGCTCTTAAGAAAAAAAACACAATCATAATTCATCAGTATTAGCCATCAAGTTAGTTATTTTTTGTGTAGAAAAAAGCGAAGAAATAAACAAGTTTTCTCTTATTGTTTTGTGTGTGGTGACTTTAGTGGTAGTGGAGTTTTCAGGTGCAGAGGCACAGCCAATGTTTGAACGCGCATAAGATGCCACCTTCATCAGTCGTTTACTGCGCAAAGATGAAGGGACATAAATACCATGCTATTGCGGTTACCTGATGATAAATTTTGTCAAACGGTTTTTTGACATAATCGGCCTTGCACAAATGGTTAACATGTGTGGAGTTTCATATCCTGCCAGGGCTTAGAAATCCGTTTGGTTTCATATGATTATCTCCACTGAGATAAGAAGTTATCTCTACTAATATTTTTATTCATAATTTTTTCAATTATAAAAGGTGATTTTTTTTAAAATTTATTCTTGTGATTTTTTAATTATTTAATCTTATTGTTTTGATTGATGTTTACATATGTGCAAAAAAAAAAAAACTACAAAATGATTAAATCGGATTGGGTTGATTAATCATACCGATTGGATTAGAAGTCAATCACTGGTTTGATTAAATTGGTCAGATCAATTAGCCCACGAATTGGCACTCAGATTGGTTAAATCAATTTTTTTAAAATACTAACAAAATTTAATGCATATATATTTATTATTGAAATATTAATATAAATATTTTTCAATAATATTATGATTATTATTTAAATTTTAAAATTATTATTGTTAATATTTATTATTAAAATAAAATTGAAATATTAAATAATTTAGTATAATGATTAATTATTAAATATAAATAATTAAATATGTGTTAATTTTATTGAACATTATTGTTAAATCAAACAGTTGCTAATTGCTTAGAACCAAGTGGTAAAATAGAAGTGTTTGATTGCAGTGATCACTTCGGTTGCCACTGCGGTGAACAAGTAAAACGAAGTAAACAAAGGACACCAAGAATTGTTCGTAGTTTAGTTTTTCTATTTGTGCATAGTTTAATTCAGCGAGTAATTCCACAATACAACAAATGAATCAAGTCTTCTAACTCTCCAAGTAAAGACTTCACTTCTGTATCTAAAGACTAGAACACTTATCCCTAAATTCTTTCCCTAAGAATTTAAGTTGTAAAAACAAACCATTTATTCTCAAATACACTCACAAAATAAGTTCCTCAATGAACAATAAAATGTTCTCTATGCTCTCATACAAAACTTTTATAAGTCTCTCAATATATAGAAGTTTTCTAGACTTGTTAACATATTAGAAATCAATTACAATTCAATCCCTTAGTTATAAAATAACAAAATACAATATAATAATAAATACCAATGTCAAGTGGGCTGACAAAGATTTACTCTCCAATGATAACTTCAATGCAATCTCGATTCATTCTTCACAATCCAAGAGATTCAATTGCTTGATTTAATTCAATTCAATCCCCAAGGATAGTTGACTTAAATGGACCAATCTTCAAAGTCGGGCTTCTAAATACCCAAGATATTAGCACAATCCAAAGCCAAAAGATATTGTTTCAATCAATTGCTAACTCCAATTATGACAAGTGATATTTTGTTGCAGTGTTGATGAAAGTAACCACTTTCGATTGGCACATAGTAGATCACTTCAAAAACTTATCTCAACAATTATAATATTTTATTTTAATATTTAAAAAATTATGTTTAAAATCTTACTATTAATATAATAATATTAAGTTTGTTTCAAGTAATTTTTATATAAAATAAAAATACTCATAATTAAATTCTAAAATGACATACAATTTTCAAAAGAGAACTCAAAAAATAATCTTATTTCCGCTAACTTATAAATCATTTTTTGTTAATCAAATTGTTTTCAATAAAACAAACATAGAAATATATATATAAATTTTTTTCGTAATTTTTCAACACAGTTAAAAAATAATAATAAAAGAGTAATAATTTTATAAACAATGATCGAAACCATTTTTCTTCATTCCATCATTTTGATTTACTTTTTTTAATGATTTTCATTTTCTGTTTTAAATTTTTTACAGACGACCATTAAAAATGAATCATAACAACCACAATTAAAAAAAATTAAAACTCTATAAAAAAATCATATATATTAATTTAATATTTAAAATTAATTATTCAAATATCAAGCTATTTGCTAGGTATAGTAGGCACGTTTCAGATTTCGTTATCACTAATTATCTCTCTAAAAAATAGTATACCTAACGATATTTTTTTACCAAATTCACGCATTTACACGTATTGTCCAAAGTTCTCGACAATTATCAATTCAATTACTATAAATTGTGCCAAAGCTCATTGGAAAAAGACACACCATCACAAATCATCTGTATTAGCCGCCTAGCTAGCTAGTTTTTTGTAAAAAAAACATGAAGAGGTTTTCCCTCATTGTTTTGTATGTTGTGGCTCTAATGTTGGTGTTGTTTTCAAGTGCAGAGGTAGCCCCGAAATGTGATAATCCATTGGAGTACAGCCCATGCTTGAACGCGTATAAGAAGCCACCTCCATCAGCCGCTTGTTGCGCGAAGATGAAGGAACAAGCACCATGCTATTGCGGATACATGAAGATTGAAGATATCAAACGTGTTTTTGACAGAGTTGAGATTGCGGAAATGGCTAAAATGTGTGGAGTTTCATATACGTGTTAGAAACCAATTATGTTTTATATGTTTATCTCTAGCTGGGACAAAGAAATATCTCAATAAATGAAAATATTCTATGAATACTAAATCTTTGTACTAATTTTTTTACTTACAATTGTAACTGTAATCTATTAGTGATCTTTTCTTTTTGGAATGATACTAGTGATGTTTTATTATTTACCTTTATTGTTTTGATTGATGTTTACATATATGCTAAAAAAAACTATATAATGATCTAAAGTGATGTTGTTTGAATCAAATCGGATTGGTTGGACTAGAAATTGATCTGTATATCGGTATGATTAGAGGGGTTAGATTGATTGATCCAGGGACGAAGCCAGAAATTTTTTTAGGGGACCGAAATTAAATTTTTAATTTTTAATAGCCTATATCTTTATATTTTTTTAAAGGATTAAATCAAATTTTTATAATTTTTAGAGAGGTAAAGTGCAATTTTACTTTTACTAATTTAAAATTTTAAAATTTTTAAAGAAGCTAAATAGATAATTTTCCATTTTGTGGAGATTGGGTTCAGCTCAGCACCCCTAGATTTGCCTCTAGGCTGACCTACAAATAAATAGGAATTGGTTGAACCTGTTTTTCTCTATTTTTAAAAAATATTATTATATTATTATAATTCTTTTAATGATTTATTTAATCAATTTAGATGAATGGATCAAAACGAAAATCGATGATCTCACTGATTCAATAACCGATCTATTTATTAGTAAATTTTTTTGACCACTGAATTATGAAAAGTTATAAAATAGTTATCCAATTATCAATAAATTTTTTCTAAACTATGAAAAACTACAAAATAATCACTCAACTATTCAAATTTGTCTTTTTTAATTACCAGCTAGCCAATTGTGGTAACTTTTAAAATTGGCATAATAACAACTTTAACACTCAATATTTATATACTGTGTCAATTTAGTCTTGGCTCTAAAAAATCTAACCACCAACATTTGCACATTGTGTTATTTAGTCCTTTTTGCAGTTTTATTTTTCTTTGTGACCTTTTCACCTAAAAAGCTAAAAACTTATTAGCTAAATTTGATTGAAAATATATGAAAAATGAAAACTCCCAAAATCCAAGATACTAATTTTCATCTTTTCTCATTCTTATAAAATTAACCTTCAATGTCATAAAGAAAAACAAAACTGCAAAAAAGAAAAGAAAAGAAGAAGCCAAATTACACAATGTGTAAATGTTGAGGACTAATTTGTTTTAAAATCAAGATTAAATTGACATAATTTATAAATGTTGAGGGTTAAAGTTGTTATTATGTCAATTTTAAAAGTTATCATCGTTAACTAACTGGTGACAAAAAAGATAAAATTGAATAGTTTGGTGATCACTTTATAATTTTTCATAATTTAACAACAAAAAAAATTATTAATAATTGAGTGACTATTAGTGTTGTTTGTCCTATTTTTTAAAAACTTCTTTTATTTATATCTTGCATATATTTCTTGATATGTTTAAGATATTTCTTTAGAACATGAAAAAAAGTAATAATAACGTATTTAATCGTGTTGAATAAATATATGTACATAATAGTACTTATCTATAAATCCAATTAACCGTAACATCCCAAAAATCCATTCGTCGTAAAAACATAAAAAGTGTTGTGTTGTGGTCTTAATAAAAGCATTTAAAAATTATAAGGACGAAATATAAATATGAGAAAGTTAAGGGGTCAATTTACCATTTTAAGAAAAAGGGGTGAAAATTTAATAAATATTTTTTTATGAATTTGAAATGGAGACATATTGATAGGTGAATGTGGAAAATTGACAGAGGGACTCAATTGAATACAATAGAAAAGTGTAGGGACTAAAGTGTAATTTCCCAAATTATGGATGAAGGACCTAAATGTAAATTCTCATCTTTAATTGATATTTTTTTTAACTCCCTTTTAATTGATATTTGGAGGCATCATGATGGGGTTAAAATTTCTATGCTAGTGAGGTGTAAAGTTTAGTAGAAATATTTGGTAATTGAGAATGAAATTTGTTGAATTTTGATTGGTTGGATGAAAATAAGGGTGAAATTGAAAGAAAAAAAAGGAGCAATTATAATGGGACGACAGCAAGCAGCAGGAGGAAGGAAAGAAAGGAAGAAAGAAAAAAAGAAAGGAAGGAAAATAAAGAACAGAAAAGAATAAGTGAGAAAATTTTTCTATGGATTTTCTTGTTTTCCTTATATCATAACCCAATTTCATACCTTAAAGTGTTATGAGATTGTTTTCTACCGTGGGAATCAATTAGTTCAAAAAGAAAATGAAAGAAAAGCTTGGCAAGGTGAAGAGAAAATGAAGGATGAATGGAGAAAAACAAAATGATAGATGAAGAAAATCTTGGATTGAAGAGGGATAGATGGAATTCAAGAGAAGAACATAGGTAAGGTAAGTACTTTATTGTACTCATGAAGGTTTATTCTTAATTTAATGTTAAATGCCTATGTATGTTATGGTGGAGAATATAATTATGAGTATTGAATATAGATAATGAAATAAGAACATATTTAATCCAAGCATTGAAAAACAAAATATTTCATCAAACAGTTCATAGATTGCAGCGGTAACACAAATTTAAAATTTCACCATAAATTGTATAAATCTAGTTATAAGTTGAATTAAATATGGAATTAAAGATTATTAAGTCTAGTTTTGTATGAAAGAAATGGTGTAAGTAATGAAATTATAAATTTTGAGATATATTAATTTTTATGGAATAAGGTCGGAATGGATTTGGGTTTCCTGTTCTGATTTTATAAAATCATCACAAATTTTAAAAAAGTTATTAGGAGCTTAAATTTATATGTTTAAATTATTAACGAGTCTATTTTAAAGAGAAACAAACGGAAACATCATCCGAACCCTGTACTAATAGATAATTGATTTTTAATAAAGAAAGGTCGAAGCTGTCAAGCAGTAGAACAAGGGTAAATTTTGAAGAATTTACTGTACAGATTGGATAAATTAGAAATTCTTAAAATTTTTATGGTAAAAATATATTTGAGCCTAGTTCCAAAAACATAAGTCTTAATTTCGAATTCTATAGCTCAAGATATAAATAATTTAGTGACTATAACTCAAGTGAACAGCTTTGATATGAACACATAAGTAAATAGTGGAATTATAGATAATGTTACATATAAGCATGCTATATACTAAAAGCTAAAAACTCTAATAAATATATACATGAAGGATGTGAAATGGAGTACATCCCATGCTTGAGCGTGTATAAGAATCCACTTCCATCAGCCGCATGTTGCTTGAAGATGAAGGACCAAGCACCAAGCTATTGTGAGTACATGAAGATACAATATGTCAAACATGTTTTGGATAGAGTTCAGATTGCGAAAATGGCTAGCATGTGTGGAGTTTCATATTCTTCCAAGTGCTAGAAACCCATTTGGTTTTATATGTCAATCTCTAGCTGGGATAAAGAGGCATATTAATAAATGAAAATTTTATGTGAAAAATAATTTTTTACTCATAATTTCGACTGTAATGTACTTGTGTTCTATTTTTTTTGAAATGATACTGGCGATTTGCTATTATTTACTTTTATTGTTTTGATTCATGTAACATAGTGCGAAAAAACTACACAATGATCTAGATTTTGTTTGAACCGTACTAAATTGGTTCGATTGGAAACTAATATGGATATCACTATAATTAGAGGGATTAGATTTGTTGACCTACGAACCAAAAGGGACTAGTTGAATTGGTTTTATCTTTTTAAAAAAAAAATATTTTTATATTTATTTGAATTTTTTAATAACTTATGTAATCAATCTAGACGAATTGATCGAAAAGAAAAATAATTATTTGATTGATTCGACAATCGGTGCAGTTCTGAAAACATTGTTATAGTTAAAATAACAAGATAATGTGTAGTGTAGATCAAATTATTATATTATAAAAATATATGTTAATCGAATATTTATTTCGATAAAGTACACTAGTAGTCATTCAACTATTAGTAAAAAAATTTTGCTCACCGAATTATGAAAAATTACAAAATGATCATTCAATTATTCAATTTTCTCTGTTTTGATCTTCGATTTAGCTAGTGGTGGCAACTAGACCTGTTAATCGGCCAGGTAACCTGCCCAGGCCTGATGGTTTGCTCGAAAAATGGAAGGGTTTGGACAAATATACGAGGTCAAAAAATGGGCTTGGATAAAATTTAAGGCCTTTTTTCTATATCGGTCAGATCCCTTTATCTTACCAATTGTATTTTATTTCTTTAACAGGAATTTAGGTCACACAACTCAAACATGAAACTTGCTTGAAAGGTAAAATGACCAAGCAATCTTCTAATGCAAAAGGTACAAGGGTTGCTCAATCATTAAAACTTGTGCATATTGACGTGTGTGGTCCCATGAATGTTAGTGTGGGATGTGGATACAACTATTATGTAACACTTATAGATATTTATTCTACATATTGGTATCTGTAGCTAATAAACAATTAGGTTTACCTATTAAGACACTTCAGTTTGGTCGACGTGTGGAATACTTATAAGACGAATTCATAGGATACCTCATATAAAGTGGCATACTATCTCAATTAACTGTGCAGGGTACTCCACAGTAGAATGGAGTGGCAGAGAGAAGGAACAAAACCTTGCTTGATATGGTTTGTTTAATGTTAAGTTATTCACTACTATCGATATCATTCTAGGGGTAAGCATTACTAACGACCTGTTATATTCTAAATGATATACTAACTAAGGCAGCTCCTAAGGATCCATATGAAATGTGGCACAACATGAAGCCAAGCCTAAATCATTTTAGGAATTGGGTATGCCCAACCTACGTATTTGCTAAAGATGCAAAGAAGTTGGATTCACAGATAGAATTGTGCACTTTTGTTGGTTGTCCAAAATGGAGTAAGGCAATTTTATAACTCGAAAGACCAAACGGTTAAGGTGTCTACTTATGCTACTTTTCTTGATGAAAGCTACATTAACAATTTTAAACCTCAAAGTAGATTGTTACTTCAAAAACTTTCAGGAAAATGAACTTATTTTTTGATGATTTATACGTAATATTTCTTGAAATAAACGCACCCGAAGAAAAGTAAAAAAGAGGATAATGATTTTTAAACCGTGATAAAAAAATTTTATTCATACCATCATTTTTATTTTGTTTTATTAATTATTAGTGATTTTCATTTTCATTTTCTGTTTTAAGTTTTTTTGTGGTTCCTTAAATAATTGAGACCATTAAAAATAAATCATAAAAACTAAACTTAAAAATTTAATATTCAAAAAAATCATATATTTTAATTTAAAATTTAAATTTAAATTATTCAAAGATTAAAAAATTTTCTCAGCGTAGTAGGCACATTCCAACTTTTTTTTTACCACAAATTATCTCTCTCCAAAATTGTAAACCTAACAACATTCCTTTACCAAATTTACACATTTACACGTATTATCCAAAACTCTCGGTAATTACCAATCAAACTGTTATAAATTGTGCCAAAGCTCATTAGAAAAAAACACACCATCATAAATTACCAGTATTAGATGCCCAGCTAGTTACTTTTTGTAAAAAAAAATAAAAAAAAAAATATGAAGAGGTTTTCCCTTATTGTTTTGTGCGTGGTGGCTGTAATGGTAGTGTTGTTTTCAAGTGCAAAGGCAGCCCCGAAATGTGATAACCCTTTGGAATACAGTGCATGCTTGAATGTGTATAAGATGCCACCTCCATCAGCTGCTTGTTGCACGAAGGTGAAGGAACAAGCACCATGCTATTGCGGGTACATGAAGATAGAAGATGTCAAACGTGTTTTTGACAGAGTTCAGATTGCGAATGTGGCTAGCATGTGTGGAGTTCCATATAATTGCTAGAAACCTATTTCGTTTCATAAGACAATCTCTAGCTGGGATAAGGAAGCATCTCAATAAATGAAAATTTTATGTGAAAAATAATTTTTTTTACTCATAATTTCGATTGCAATGTACTTATGTTATTTTTTTTTTGGAATGATACTACTGATTTGTTATTATTTACCTTTTTTGTTTTGATTCATGTTACATAGTGCTAAGAAAACACAATGATCTAGACTTTGTTTAAACCATACTGGATTGATTGGATTGGAAACAGATCTGAATACCACTATAATTAGAGGGGTTAGATTGGTTGACCAACGAATCAATAGGGACTAGTTGAATCGGTTTTCTCTATTCTTTAAAAAATATTTTTTTATATTTATTTGAACTTTTAAATAATTTATTTAATCGAACTAAATGAACGGATCAAAATGAAAAATAATTATTTGACTGATTCGACCATCGCTCCAGTTCTGCAAACATTGTTATAGTTAAAAAGTAGATTGTTACTTCATAAACTTTCAAGAAAATTAAATTATATTTTGATATTTGTAAGTCATTTTCCACTCGAAAGAAAATGAATAAGAGAATAATGATTTAATAAACAATGATCAAAAGAATTTTATTCATACTATCATTTTAATTTATTTTATTAGTGATTTTAATTTTCTTTTTTAAATTTTTGGTGACTCTTTAAATAATTGAGAACATTAAAAAAAACATAAAAACTAAAATTAAAAATTTATTATTAAAAAAATCATATATTTTAATTTAAAATCTAAATTTGAATTTAAATGATTCAAAGATTAAGCCATTTTCTCGGCTTAGTAGGCACATTCCAAATTTTTTTACCAGAAATTATCACTCCCTCAAAAATAGTAAACTTAACAACATTTTTTTTACCAGAATTATTCATTTAATTATCCAAAACTCACAGCAATTATCAATCCAACTGCTATAAATTGTGCCAAAGCTCATTAGAAAAAAAAAACCATCACAAATCGCCAGTATTAGCTGCCCAACTAGCTACTTTTTTTTTGTAAAAAAAAATGAAGAGGTTTTCCCTTATTGTTTTGTGCGTGATGGCTCTAGTGGTGGTGTTGTTTTCAAGTGCAGAGGCAACCCCGAAATGTGATAACCCATTGGAGTACAGCCCATGCTTGAACGCGTATAAGAAGCCACCTCCATCAGCCGCTTGTTGCTCGAAGATGAAGGAACAAGCACCATGCTATTGCGAGTACATGAAAATAGAAGATGTCAAGCGTATTTTTGACAGAGTTCAGATTGCGAAAATGGCTAGCATGTGTGGAGTTTCATATTCTTCCAAGTGCTAGAAACCCGTTTGGTTTCATATGACAATCTCTAGCTGGGATAAGATGGCATATCAATAAATGGAAATTTTGTGTGAAAATAATTTTTTACTCATAATTTCAATTGTAATGTACTTGTGCTCTATTTTTTGGAATGATACTGGTGATTTGCTATTATTTACTTTTATTGTTTTGATTCATGTAACATAGTGCTAAAAAACTACATAATGATCTAGACTTTGTTTGAACCGTACTAGATTGGTTGGATTGAAAATTAATCTGTATACCACTATAATTAGCGGGGTTAGATTTGTTGACCCATGAACCAATAGGGATTAGTTGAATCGATTTTCTTTATTTTTTAAAAAATATTTATATTTATTTGAATTTTTAATAACTTATTTAATCAATCTAGACGAACTGGTCAAAAAGAAAAATAGTTATTTGATTGATTCAACAATCGGTGCAGTTCTGAAAACACTGTTATAGTTAAAATAACAAGAGAAATAGGTAGTGTAGATCAAATTATTATATTATAAAAATATATGTTATTCAAATATTTATTTGGGTAAAGTACACTAGTAGTCACTCAACTATAGTAAATTTTATTTTTGCTCACCGAATTATGAAAAATACAAAATGATCATCAAACTATCCAATTTTCTCTTTTTTGATCTCCGATTTAGGTAATGGTGGCAGCTGAACTTTTTAATTAACCAGGTAACTTGCCCAGGCCCGATGGTCCGCTCGAAAAATGGAAGAGTTTGGACAAATATACGAGGCCAAAAAATAAACTTGGGTAAAATTTAAGGCCTTTTTTCTATATAGGTCGAGCTTTGGGCAAAAACGTTTTGACCTGAGCCCAATCAGATTTAGCTAATGCTCAGCCCATGCTTGAACACGAATAAGAAGCCACCTCCATCCTCGACCTTCGCCCCCACAGATCCCCTTATCTTACCACTTGTATTTTATTTCTTTAACAGAAATTTGGGTCACACAACACTAACATGAATCTTGCTTGAAAGGTAAAATGACCAAGCAATCTTCTAATGCAAAAGGTACAAAGGTTGTTCAATCATTAAAACTTGTGCATACTGACATATATGGTTCCATGAACATTAGTGTGAGATGTGGTTACAATTACTATGTAACATTTATAGATATTTACTCCAGATATGTGTATGTGTATCTAATAAACAATTAGGTTTACCCATTAAGACACTTCGGTTTGGCCGACATGTGGAATACTTATCGGACGAGTTCATAGGATATCTCATAGAGAATGACATATTATCCCAATTAACTATGCAGGGTACTCCACAACAGAATGGCGTTGCAAAGAGAAGGAACAAAACTTTGCTTGATATGGTTTGTTTAATGTTAAGTTATTCACTACAGCCGATATCATTTTAGGGGTAAGCATTTCTAACGACTTGCTATATTCTAAATGACATACCAACTAAGGCAACACCTAAGGGTCCATACGAAATGTGGCACTACACGAAGCCAAGCCTAAATCATTTTAGGAATTGGGGATGCCCAGCCTACGTATTTGTTGAATATGCAAAGAAGTTGGATTCACAGATAGAATTGTGCATTTTTGTTGGTTGTTCAAAATGGAGTAAGGGTGGGCAATTTTATAACCCGAAAGACCAAACGGTTAAGGTGTTAACCTATGCTACTTTCCTTGAGGAAAGCTACATTAATAATTTTAAACTTCGAATTAGATTGTTACTTCATAATTTTTCTGGAAAATAAACTTATTTTTTGATGATTTGTAAGTCATTTTCCGTGAAACAAACACACCCGAAGGAAAATGAATAAGAGGATAATGATTTATAAACAGTGATAAAGTAATTTTATTCATACCATCATTTTGATTTGTTTTATTTGTGAATTTCATTTTCTATTTTAATTTTTTTAGTGACTCCTTAAATAATTGAGACCATTAAAAATAAAACATAAAAACTAAACTTAAAATTTTAATATTTTAAAAAAACATATATTTTAATTTAAAATTTAAATTTAAATTATTCAAAGATTAAGCTATTTGCTCGGCTTAGTAGGCACGTTCCAACTTATTTTATCACAAATTTTCTCTCTCAAAAATTGTAAACCTAACAACATTCCTTTACCAAATTTACACATTTACACGTATTGTTCAAAACCCTCGACAATTACCAATCAAACTGCTATAAATTCTGCCAAAGTTCATTGGAAAAAACGCACCATCACAAATCACCAGTATTAGATGCCCAGCTAGCTATTTTTTTTGTAAAATAAAAGCACAAAAAAAAACATGAAGAGGTTTTCCCTTGTTATTTTGTGCGTGGTGACTCTAGTGGTGGCGTTGTTCTCAAGTGCAAAGGCAACCCCTAAATGTGATAACCCATTGGAATACAGCCCATGCTTGAACTCGTATAAGATGCCACCTCCATCAGCCGCTTGTTGCACAAAGGTGAAGGAACAAGCACCATGCTATTGCGGGTACATGAAGATAGAAGATGTCAAACGTGTTTTTGACAGAGTTCAGATTGCGAATGTGGCTAGCATGTGTGGAGTTTCATATAACTGCTAGAAACCCATTTGGTTTCATAAGACAATCTCTAGCTGGGATAAGGAGACATCTCAATAAATGAAAATTTTATATAAAAAATATTTTTTTACTCATAATTTCGACTATAATGTACTTGTGTTCTTTTTTTTTTTTGAAATGATACAGCTGATTTGCTATTATTTACCTTTATTGTTTTGATTCATGTTATATAGTGCTAAGAAAACTACACTATGATCTAGACTTTGTTTGAACCGTACTGAATTGGTTAGATTGAAAATAGATCTGGATACCACTATAACTAGAGGGGTTAGATGGTTTGACCAATGAACTAATAAGGACTAGTTGAACCGGTTTTCTCTATTCTTTAAAAAATATTTTTTATATTTATTCAAATTTTTAAATAATTTATTTAATCGAATTTGACGAACAAGTCGAAATTGAAAATAGTTATTTGACTGATTCGACCATCGCTCCAGTTATGAAAACATTGTTACAATTTAAAAACAAGAGAAATGGGTAGTGTAGATCAAATTATTATATTATAAAAATATATGTTATTTGAATATTTATTTCGTTAAAGTACACTAGTAGTCACTCAACTATTAGTAAAATTCTTTTTTGCTTATCCAATTATGAAAAATTACAAAATGATCACTAACTTAAAAGAATATTTACCCAAGACTAATCCGACCCGAATATACTATGTTATAAAAAATAATTATATTAATTATATATGTTAAATATATATATATATATATATATATATATATATATATATATATATATATATATATGTATGTATGTATATTAGATTAGATTACTAATCAAATAACAACTAAACTCATTATCGAAAACCTAAAAAAACTTAGCAAACTAAATAATCGGCTTAGACTATTCCTAAAGCCTATCAATTAGTTAACCATAGATATATTTTAATTAATGGACGTACAATAAATATACAAAGTTATTGCTACAAAGCCTGAGATATTCCTTTAACGATGGATGAAAAAAAAAAAGAACTCTGATTCAAAATTATCTCGATTCATCCACTAATGTGTAATTGTCAAAATATTTGACCCTTCACACATTACTATATAAAGGATTAGTCAATCAAATAATAGATAGGAAATTGGTTGGTTTGAAAATAAATGAATTGCTTCTCGTAGAATAATATTTAAGTCAGAAATCAAAAAATAAAAAAAAATATATTTAATAAAATAAGAACATTTATTATATTTATAATAGAGTTTTTTAATATAAACTTTTTTAATGTATTTTTAATTTGTTAAGAAACTCTTAGTTGATGAAACTTGTTTAGTGGTGGATTCAATAAACCACTAGGTCTTTAATTCTGGAACCACTAATCATGTTTGTGTTTCTTTGCAGGGGTTCAAGTAAACGAGAAGCCTTCGTGATAAGGATATTACGATGGGAACTGGAGATGGGAGAAATGTAACGGCAAAAGTAGTGGGAGAAGTACGTTTGTATTTTAATAATTTTAGGAAAATTATTTTAAAAGGTATTTTTTATGTAACTAGTTTTAGGAGAAATTTAATTTTTGTTAGCATGTTTATTTCAAGAAAGTTTTTCCGTGGAGGGATTGCAATTCATAAAATTCATGTTTTATCTATAATGGATGGATGCAAAATAATCTTTATTTTATTAAACCAAAGAGGTACTCACTACTTGAAACCAAACTTATGAATCAAAAACTTAAAACTTCTCACTCAAATACTGATGATATTTATGACTTAGCCATGTTAAACAAGAACGAATCAATAAACTTTTTAAAGATGAGACTTTAAGCTCACTTAAAGAGGTACATCTTGCACAATGTGAATCTTGCTTAAAAGGTAAAATGACCAAGCAATCTTCTAATGCAAAAGGTACAAGGGTTGTTCAATCATTAAAACTTGTACATACTGTTGTATGTGGTACCATGAACATTAGTATGCGATGTGGGTTACAATTATTATGTAACTTGTATAGATATTTATTTTAGATATGGGTATGTGTACCTAAAGCACCACAAGAGTTAAACTTTTGAAAAAATTCAAGAGTTTAGTATGAAAGTGGCAAAACAATTAGGTTTACACATTAAGACACTTCGGTTTGGCCGATGTGTGGAATATTTATTGGACGAGTTCATAAGATACCTGATAAAGAATGACATACTATCCCAATTAACTGTGTGGGTACTCCACAACAGAATGATGTTGTAGAGAGAAGGAATGAAACCTTGCTTAATATGGTTTATTCAATGTTAAGTTAGTCACTACTATCGATATCATTCTGGGGGGAAGCGTAAATCATTCCTTATGTTTAAGGAATGGTTCTAAATGACATACCAACTAAAGCAGCACCTAAAGATCCATACGAAATGTGGCACGACTTGAAGCCAATCTTAAATCATTTTAGGAATTAGGGATGCCTAGCCTTCGTATTAACTAAAGATTTAAAGAAGTTGGATTCAAGGATAGAATTGTGCATGTTTATTGGTTGTCCAAAATGGAATAGGGGTGGACAATTTTATAACCCGAAAGACCAAACGTTTAAGGTGTCGATTTATGCTACTTTTCTTGAGGAAAGTTACATCAACAATTTTAAACCTCGAAGTAGATTGTTACTTCAGAAACTTTCAGGAAAATGAACTTATTTTTTGATGATTTGTAAGTCATTTTACGTGAAACAAACGCACCCGAAAAAAAACGAATAAAAGGATAATGATTTTATAAACAGTGATCAAAAGAATTTTATTCATACCATCATTTTGATTTTTTTTTATTAGTAATTTTAATTTTATGTTTTAATTTTTTTAGTGACTCCTTAAATAATTGAGACCATTAAAAATAAAACATAAAAACTAAACTTAAAGATTTAATATTCTAAAAAATCATATATTTTAATTTAAAATTTAAATTTAAATTATTCAAAGATTAAGCTATTTGCTCGACTTAGTAGGCACGTTAAAACTTTTTTTACCACAAACTATCTCTCTCTAAAAAAATTGTAAACCTAACAACATTCCTTTACCAAATTTACACCTTTACACGTATTATCCAAAACTCTCGGCAATTACCAATCAAACGGCTATAAATCGTGCCAAAGCTGATTGGAAAAAACACACCATCACAAATCGCCAGTATTAGCCGCCCAGCTAGCTATTTTTTGCAAAAAAAGCAAAAAAAAAACATGAAGAGGTTTTCCCTCACTGTTTTATACGTGGTGGCTCTAGTGGTGGTGTTGTTTTCAAGTGCAGAGGCAGCCCCAAAATGTGATAACCCATTGGAGTACAGCCCATGCTTGAACGCGTACAAGAAGCCACCTCCATCAGTCGCTTGTTGCGCGAAGATGAAGGAACAAGCACCATGCTATTGCGGGTACATGAAGATAGAAGATGTCAAACGTGTTTTTGACAGAGTTCAGATTGAGAAAATGGCTAGCATGTGTGGGGTTTCATATTCTTCCAAGTGCTAAAAACCCATAGGGTTTCATATGTCAATCTCTAGCTGGGATAAGGAGGCATCTCAATAAATTAAAATTTTATGTGAAAAGAATGATACTGTTGATTTGCTATTATTTACCTTTATTGTTTTGATTCATGTTACATAGTGTTAAGAAAACTACATAATGATCTAGACTTTGATTGAACCGTACTGGATTGGTTGGATTGAAAACAGATCTGGATACCACTATAATATGAGGGGTTAGATTGGTTGACCCACGAATCAATAGGGACTAATTGAATCGTTTTCTTCTATTCTTTAAAAAATATTTTTTATATTTATTTAAAATTTTAAATAATTTATTTAATCGAACTAGACGAACAAGTCAAAAAAAATAGTTATTTGACTGATTTGCCCATTAATTCACTTCTGAAAATATTATTATACTTTAAAAAAAGAGAGAGAAATGGGTAGTGTAGATCAAATTATTATATTATAAAAATATATGTTATTCGAATATTTATTTGCGTAAAGTACACTAGTAGTCACTCAACTATTAGTAAATTTCTTTTTTGCTCATTGAATTATGAAAAATTTTCAAAATGATCACCTAATTATTCAATTTTCTTTTTGTTGATCTCCAATTTAGCTAATGGTAGCAACTAGACTTGTTCACGAGCCGAATAACCTACCCAGGCCCAGTGGTTTGCTCCGAAAATAGAAGGGTTTGGATCAATATATAAGGTCGAAAAAAGGGCCTGGGTAAAATTTAAGGCATATTTCTATATGGGTCGGGCTTTAGGCAAAAAAAAATTGACTCTAACCCAATCCAATCTGAATATATTATGTTATAAAAAATAATTTTATATATATATATATATTAAATTACTAACCCAATAACAACTAAACTCATTACCCAAAACTTTAAAAAAAAAAAACTTAGCCAACTAAATAATTGGCTTCGACTATTCTTAAAGCCCTTCAATTAGTTAACTATAGATATATTTTAGTTAATGGATGTACAATAAATATACCAAGTTATTGTTGTAAATCCTAAGATATTATTTTTGCGATGGATGAAAAAAAATAAAAAACTCTTATTCAAAATTATCTTGATTCATCCACCAATGAATACTTATCAAAACATTTAACCCTTCACACATTACTATATAAAGGATTAGTCAATCAAATAATAGATAGGAAATTGGTTGGTTTGAATATAAATGGACTACTTGTGGTAGAATATTATTCTCCTTAGAACTCAAAATATAAAATTTTAAAAATTATATTTAATACAATAAAACATTTGTTATATTTATGATAGTGTTTTTTAATATAAATATTTTTAATGTGGCATGAAACTCTTAGTTGATGAAACTTGTTTAGTGGTAGATTCAGTAAACCATTAGGTCATAAATTCTAGAGCCACTAATTATGTTTGTGTTTCTTTGCAAGGGTTCAAGTAAACGAGAAGCGTCCGTAATAAGGATCTCATGTTGCGAATTGGAGATGGGAGAAATGTAGTAGGAAAAGTAGTGGGAGAAGTACATTTTAATTTTGATAATTTTAGGAAAATTATTTTAAAAGACATTTTTTTATGTACCTAGTTTTAAGAGAAATTTAATTTCTGTTGCATGTTTATTTCAAAAAAGTTTTTCCGTGACTTTTAATAAAGGACTGCAATTCATAAAAATCATGTTCTTATCCATAATGGATGAATGCAATATAATCTTTATTTTATTAAACCAAAGAGGTACTCACTGCTTGAAACCAAACTTGTGAATAAGAAACTTAAAACTTCTCAAGCTAATACTTATAATATTTAAGACTTAGTCACGTTAAACAAGAAAAAATCAATTAACTTTTTAAAAATGTGACTTTAAGCTCACTTAAAGAGGTACATCTTGCACAATGTGAATCTTGCTTGAAAAGTAAAATGATCAAGCAGTCTTTTACATTTAATGCAAAAGGTATAATGGTTGTTCAATCATTAAAACTTGTGCATACTAACATATGTGGTCCCATGAACGTTAGTATGAGATGTGGTTACAATTATTATATAACATTTATAGATATTTATTCCAGGTTTGGGTATGTGTACCTAGTGCACCACAAGAGTGAAACTTTTAAAATATTTCAAGAGTTTAGTATGAAAGTGGCAAAGCAATTAGGTTTACCCATTAAGAAATCTCGGTTTGGCCGATGTGTTCATAGGATACATCAGAGAGAATGAGATACTATCCCAATTAATTGTGCGGGGTACTCAAACAACAAAATGGCGTGGCAATGAGAAGGAACAAAACCTTACTTGATATGGTTTATTCAATGTTAAGTTATTTACTACTACCGATATCATTCTAGGGGTAAGCATTACAAACGAGTTGCTATATTCTAAATGACATACCAACTAAGGCAACACCTAAGGATTCATACGAAATGTGGCACGACATGAAGCTAAGCCTAAATCATTTTAAGAATTGGAAATGCCTAGCCTACGTATTGGTTAAAGATGCAAAGAAGTTGAATTCACGGATAAAATTGTGCATGTTTGTTGGTTGTCCAAAATGGAGTAAGGGTGGACAATTTTATGATTCAAAAGATCAAACGGTGAAGGTGTTGACTTATGCTACTTTCCATGAAGAAAGTTACATTAACAATTTCAAACCTTGAAGTAGATTGTTACTTCAAACACTTTTAAGAAAATGAGCTTATTTTTTGATGATTTGTACGTAAGTCAGTTTTTGTTAAACAAATGTACACGAAGATAAATGAATAAGAAGATAATGATTTTATAAATAGTTGTCAAAATTTTTTTATTCATACCATAATTTTGATTTATTTTATTATTGATTTTCATTTTATATTTTAATTTTCTTAGTGACTCTTTAAATTATTGAGATCATTAAAAATAAATCATAACAACTAAAATTAAAATTTTAATATTCTAAAAAATATATATTTTAATTTAAAATTTAAATTTAAATTATTCAAAGATTAGGTTATTTGCTTGGCTTAGTAGGCTGGTTGAAATTTTTTTTTACCACAAATTATCTCTCTCAAAAATAGTAAACCCAACAACATTCTTTAGCCAAATTTATATATTTACACGTACTGTCCAAAACTCTCGCCAATTACCAATCTAGTTGCTATAAATTGTGCCAAAGCTCATTGGAAAAAACACCTCATCACAAATCACCAGTATTAGCCGCTCAGCTAGCTACTTTTTTATAAAAATAAAAGCAAAAAAAAACATGAAGAGGCTTTCCTTTGTTGTTTTGTGCGTGGTGGCTATAGTGGTGGTGGTGTTTTCAAGTGCAGAGGCAGCCCCGAAATGTGATAACCCATTAGAATACAGCCCATGCTTGAATGCGTATAAGATGCCACCTCCATCAACCGCTTGTTGCACGAAGGTGAAGGAACAAGCACCATGCTATTGCGGGTACATGAAGATAGAAGATGTCAAACGTGTTTTTGACAGAGTTCAGATTGCGAATGTGGCTAGCCTGTGTGGAGTTTCATATAATTGCTAGAAACCCGTTTGGTTTCATAAGACAATATCTAGCTGGGATAAAGAGGCATCTCAATAAATGAAAATTTCATATGAAAATTATTCTTTTACTCATAATTTCGATTGTAATTTACTTGTGTTCTTTTTTTTTTAAAATGATACTGGTGATTTACTATTATTTACCTTGTTTTGATTCATGTTACATATTGCTCAAAAAACTACACAATGATCTAGACTCTTTAAATTATTGAGATCATTAAAAATAAACCATAACAATTAAAATTAAAAATTTAATATTCTAAAAAATCATATATTTTAATTTAAAATTGAAATTTAAACTATTCAAAGATTAAGCTATTTGCTTGGCTTAGTAGGCAGGTTCAGATTTTTTTTACCACAAATTATTTCTCACTCAAAAATAATAAACCCAACAACATTCCTTAACTAAATTTACATATTTACACATACTGTCCAAAACTCTCGCCAATTATCAATCTATCTACTATAAATTGTGCCAAAGCTCATTGGAAAAAACACTTCATCACAAATCACCAGTATTAGCCACCCAACTAGTTACTTTTTTGTAAAAAAAGCAAAAAAAAAAAACATGAAGAGGTTTTTCCTCATTGTTTTGTGTGTGGTGGCTCTAGTGGTGGTGTTGTTTTCAAGTGCAGAGGCAACCCCAAAATGTGATAACCCATTGGAGTACAGCCCTTGCTTGAACGTGTATAAGAAGCCACCTACATCAGCCGCTTGTTGCGCGAAGATGAAGGAACAAGCACCATGCTATTGCGGGTACATGAAGATACAAGATGTCAAAAGTGTTTTTGACAGAGTTCAGATTGCGAAAATGGCTAGCATGTGTGGAGTTTCATATTCTTCCAAGTGCTAGAAACCCGTTTGGTTTCATATGACAATCTCTAACAAGGATAAAGAGACATCTCAATAAATGAAAATTTCATATGAAAATTATGTTTTTTCTCATAATTTCAATTGTAATGTACTTGTGTTCTTTTTTTGGAATGATACTGGTGATTTGCTATTATTTACCTTTATTGTTTTGATTCATGTTACATAGTGCTCAAAAAACTACACAATTGATCTAAATTTTGTTTGAACCGTACCGGATTGGTTAGATTGTAAATTGATTTGGATACCACTATAATTAGTGGGGTTAGATTGGTTGACTCACGAATTAATAGGGACTAATTGAATTGGTTTTCTCTGTTTTTAAAAAATATTTTTTATATTTATTTAAATTTTTAAATAATTTATTTAATCAAACTAGATCAATAGATTGAAATGAAAAATAATTATTTGACTGATTCGACCAACAGTTCAATTCTGGAAACATTGTTATAGTTAAAAAAAAACCCAAGAGAAATGGGTAGTGTAGATCAAGTTATTATATCATAAAAATATATGTTATTCGAATATTTATTTGGGTAAAGTACACTAGTAATCACTCAATTATTAGTAGATTTCTTTTTTTGCTCACCGAATGATGAAAATACAAAATGCTAACCTAACTATTCATTTTCTCTTTTTCAATCTTTAAATAATATATATTCTAATGTGATTTTCATCCTAAGTTGCTAAAAATAAAAAAAAAAGAAATTGGAAAGGAGTGTATAAAACCCAAGACCTCTAGGAAATATATTAACAACTTAACCTTCAAGCCTAAGTCAATTCTTGATTAATTATTTCAATTAACCCCCTATATTTTTAGATGTGATATCATGGGTGTGACAATGTCTAATTATATATAAGGTGTTTAAATTGATATCATGACTCACGAATCAATTCGATACCAACTTAATCGAAAAATTTATTTAAAATCGTTTTTAATAAAATAATGAATATTATTAAGATGATGTTTTGATCTTTTAATATTTTTTTATGAAATGCTTAAATAAAATAACTAAAAATAAATATTTAAGGATTAAATCTGAGGTTAAATAAAATTTATTATAAGTTATTTACCACTCTATGACGTAATTATTGAACAAATTCTTTATAAATATAATTTTAATATTAAGTTTTTTTTCTCAACATTTTGAGTGTGGATCTAATCTAGCTTTTATTAAAATAATCAAATTTTAGTTTTAACTTTTTATCCTACTTTGCATGGGAAGCGAGACATTGTTGTTTAGAGAGTGAATAAAAAAGCATAATGGCAAATTAAATTCTCAAAGTTTTCTTATTTGGTCGTCACTTTGGTTCTAATTTGTTTGAATCACTTTGGTATTTAACTTTTAAATTTTAGTCAAATTATTTTTTGGATAAAAAATCAATTAAATTATTAATTTTTTTAATTACATTGACGTGGTAATTCGCATTACTAACAATACTTTTTTAAAAGTTTTTATGAATTTTTTTTAAGTATTTTGAAATTTTAATATTTTTTTTATGATGTCAATGCTATTAAAATTTTAATGTTATAGTCAACTTTTTTTATCTTAACAAAAGTAATTTAACTAAAATTTGAAGGTTAAAAATTAAAGTAATAAAAAAAGATCAAAGTGACAAAAGAGATCAAAATTAGGGGCTAAATTTAGCATTATATCAAAATAAAATAACAAAATGATTTTTTTTGTCAAATTCTATTAATAGTCATTACACTTTTTTTTTTTAAATAAGAGAGAGAATTGAATCAAACATTGTTTGGATGACAGTTCCAAACTTTTCAGTAAATAATAGCAAACTAGGCTTCCCAGTCCATATTATGTAACTCTAAGCTTGAGAGAAAAGACATTCCTTTGCCACAGCTTTCAACATTTGTTACCAACATGTCCCTTACTGCAATTAATTTTCTAAAGTATACAAAAAAAGAAGAAGAAGAAGAACAACAACAACCTTTTTTCGATGTTAAATAATTTCCTTAAAATTGATCAACTATCTGTTTTGAAACAATCGAAAATGCCCTGGAAACAGAGTACATGAAATTACAAAGAAGAAACTACTTTATACTGGGTATTATTAGAACAATGGAAACAAACCATATGGGAGTCTTATTCCTTGATCAGCAAGCATTACAACTCTTCCTACATGTACCATAGTAATCAGGAGAACCAATCATAAAAACAGGGTTCCTCTGGCATTCCCCGCCAGCAGCCCATTCAGAACAACTGGGATCTTCATCTGAACATTCATTTCCGCTGGAGTCAAATGATATCGTTTCTCCAGTCAAAGCCCTTGGGTAGAAGAATTTCAGAGCACACCACATTTCTCCTTCAAGAACAGGGCATCTTGCGTGCGAGCTACTACTGTCGGGAGATCCATTGAGGTGAGTCATGAAGAACAGAATGGCATTTCCCTTTACAGGTTTTTGGATATTGCTGGTCTTTGTACAATCTGACCACGTCTCACTCTTTGACTGCAGCAGTAGGGATCCATTTATTGAGTTGGGGTAAATTTTTTAGCTCCAAATGGTTAATGAAGGTTTGAGGTAGATTCATTCTCACCTCTGAGTCAGGGAAAAGAATCTCGCCGCCTTTGGTAACGTTTGAAAGGTACAAAATCACAGTTGCCATCAAAGGCTCACTTAAAGCCCATGTGGATTTATTGCCAAAATAATCCAAGTTTTGTTCAGTCTCCTCAAGTCCATAGTGCCGAACATATAGAGGCTTACTATTCTCTAAAGCACAATGAACATCAAGTTATAGTGAAATGAAAATGTCCCTCATGAGAAAAGACAGTCGTTGCAGGAAGATGAAAAAGAAGGTTAACAATACCTTTAGGGAGGAAAGTCCAAGCCGAAATTCTTTCCTCAATCATTGCAAGAACTGTATCCTAGAAGGCACAAACATATTCCAAAGTTATAGAATCATTCATGAATCCTGCTGCCGGATGTTAATGCACATTATTGATTAATTTCTCTTTTAGTGACATTCATCAAGGGTACAGAGGCTTCAAGAAACTGATGGTTTCCACTATTATAAAAGCTAGTTTATAAAAGATTTTAAAGTTCACTGATATTTAGAATTTAAACACAACAGCAATGGGGCAATATGCATGGGAAAGCGATACAAGGAAGAAAGTTATCAATCTGCCCACCATTACATATGCAAATCAAGATGAAAATGGATTTATTAGTGTTATGTTAAAGGGATTTAATAATGTTAAGTTATCCCGTATATCAGTTATTTGTACTACTTTATGTTTTAATATAAATACATAGGAGACTACCACATTGGTAGATAAGTTTTTTTCCCTCATTAATATGGTTATATTACTCAGACTTGGGTATGAATATTATAAACGAGTACGTATCTAACATGGTTATCTTCAACTTTTTCTAAGTTCTTTTCCATGTATTTGGAGGTTGGAGGATCAACCCACATACCCATGTCCAAATGCATGTCAAACACGTGTTGGACACAAGTATTCCAAGAAAAATAAAGAGTCTAAGCAACATAGTAATATTGTATCAGAGCCTTACATTCTTGATAAAAGTTTTCTGATTTTCAAACCAACCCCTTGATATTGATAAAACAAACTGAAGAATGGGTACAAGTACAAGCTCAGATATTATCTTTTTCTTAAATTCAATGTAACCCAAATATTTGCAAATTGCAGCCACCTTTGATAGATAAAAAAAGATGTATGGTAATATTTTAAGTTGGTTTATAGTAGCCATCTAACCCATATTTACATCTCTCCCTAGAGTTTCTTGGGTTGAAAGAATCATAGATCAATGACAGAGTATCTCGCTTACTTGAAGATATGAGATACTCTCGAACTTTATTTTTGCTGATGTTTGGGAAATGCATGAACAACAATAGCAAATGCTTGTTCAATTTTTTATCTACTTTACTTCTAATGTTTGAGTCACCAAAATCAAATATTCTACGAAAGCTGATCTTTCCACTCTTTGCCCAAGCTCACTTTCGGGTTTTTCAATGTTCCTTATCCAAGGAATGGCTTACTAGTGATACCAGTTCTGGTGCTGAAAACTCTGCTTTTATTTCAAGTAATTTAGGTATTGAACAGTTTGCAACAGCTACATAGCCTAACCATGAAGGTATAGGGGGTACATCTAATGGCGGTAACTCTGCTGGTCATTGAGGAGCTCAAGGTGGCCAAAGGGACCGTAATGAAGGTACAGGTACCCGTAAATGCACCACATTCGGTTGTACAAGGTGAGGAGTAGACAAATTTGTCTTTAGCAACAAAAATAGAAGGTAATTTATTATTGATTGTCTATGTGGATGATATTGTCATTAGTGATGATGATAGTGAAGGGATACAAGCATTGGAAACACATATACGATCTAAATTTTAGGCGACTGATTTAGGGGATCTGTTATATTTCTTACGTGTAGAAGTTGCAAGATCTTTTGAGGGGATTTCACTATCCCAAAGGATGTACTTGACTTCTGAAACTCGATTGTTAGGATAGCAGACCTATTGATGCTCCTATGGAAACTAAAATAATTGGTAGAGGTTTTACGTTGAGTTCTCTTTCTTTCTGATAGCAATATATTTTATGTGCTATGTAGTATATATAGCAACAGAACGGTAGTAGTAAAGGAGGATATCAGTGGTAACATTTGCAACACACAAAAAGTCAGATTGAGGACAGATTTCCCAGCACAAGCCAGAGCGAGAAAGAGAAACTGAGATTGGCTCAAGAACAGCTTAAAATTATCAAAGAGATATTTACTGGCAAACCACTTTAAATTTGCCCAAGTGTCAACTTCAGAAGAGAGAAAACAAAAATAGAGTATGAAATCAAGTTCTTGAGTGTATCAAACAGTTGCATCAATAGGTTGTGAGTAAGCAAAGCAACAAAGTATGCAGAAATTGTTAGCTTGGAAGACTACAGAACTCACATTTGTATTCAGCAAAGTTTTTGAACTTGCAAGCTGCTTGCGTGTCTCAACAATAGCTCGATCATCATTGATCCCCAAAATTCCTTCTTTTGCTCCATGGCCCTAAGTCCATAACAATTTAATAACTACTTTAAACCAGTTTAGGCTTATTGAATTGAAGTAGTCAAATCCGTGGGGCAGAACTATACCAAAGAAATAAGGAGGTCGCACTCCACGTCCGATAGAAAGCCACTATATTGAAAAACCCTATTGCGAGCAAAATAATGCCAGACTTTTAGAAGAAGATTTAAATGCGCCAATGAAAGTACAAAGATCAACATATTTGCAAAATCTAAAGGAGCAACTGAGAATCTCATAAAAGTTCATACAAAACTTAGTGCAATTCCAGTCAAGAAACTGCCTATTTGACTCGTGAAAATATAATTTGTGAAAAAGACACAGCAATAAGGCAAACAATAAGTCCATCACTACCTGACCTTGGCCGCCATGAAAGTTGCATCACTCGCGAAGGGTCAATTACATTGGATTGAACCAAATGTCTCAAATGAATATCTTCCTTGTGCTTCAACTCCTTGCGGCTACTCGTGCAAAACGACACCAGATGGATAAAAGGTTATAAAAAGGACCTTCATTGGGTGAAGAAACTGAACATTTTCTTAGCAACATAACTAAAGAACATGAAGAACAATTCATCATCCAAAGAAATCAGAATCCGTGGAAGGGAACCAGAAATTCTTTATATTAGATATAAATAAAATGCTCAATGAAATCTCATCCGCACAAATTTGACTTTTTCCTAAAGATAATCAATCAACGAAAGGTACTAACAACTAAAATAGTGATATCCACAAAATAATAATCATAATAAATAAATAAAACTAATCCGGGTTAAATGTCCACCATATATAACCCTTATGCATGAAAATACGAGATTTTAACAAAAACCCAGATGACGAATAAAGGGTAATTCATTAATCCTGCGTACGAAATGGATTGATTGCCTGGTTCATTCAAAATCAAGACAAGCAATTTAATCTGGATAATTTCCACTGCCCATTTCCAAAATAAACAAAAAAAAAAAGTGAGATCGGGTTTTTCCTTTACCTTTCAGCTGAGAAATTAGAGAACGAACAGGTAAAAAGCAGAAGAAAAATTGAAACAAGGGAAGCCATGAAAGGACGCTGTAGCGATAGTTAGAGTTCAACGGGAAATTGAAAGCTCAATTGAAGTCCAAATGGATTTCCCAGGAAAAAAACAGAAAGCTAAACCTCCCATGCGATTTTGGAGCTCTGTTTTAGCTTCGGATTTACACGTTGATGTGGGCAGGTACTATCGAGGCGAAGACGGGACAAGAAAGATTTCTTTTAGTATTTATTTATGTATCCCATGTGGTAAATTCACTCTTTATTATTATAATCTTTTTGTAGTTAAAGGGTCAAATATGGATTTATAAATAAATTTTTTATCATATCGTATATATTTATTCTATTATTTAATAATAATTGAATTGATATTACGGTTTAGTAATGTAACAATTAAATTAATAAAACATTATTATATCCTTTGTATTAAATCATTGTTATTTTTATTTTGAATAATGTAAATAAATGGTCATTAAAATTTTGCATGCATTTTATTTTGGTTACTAAATTTTAAATTTTTTATTTTGATCATTAAATTACTTGAAATCAAATTTTTTATTGATCTTATAATAACTCTATCCCTTTTAACACAACTTCATCATCTATGGTGCTTGCTTATGGATGATTGTTAACCTATACTAGACAATAGTGATGATACTCACCGACTATATCAATTTTTTTTATGGGTAGGATAAACTATATCTTTTTATTTTTTATTTTTGCAGGAGCCTACAATTAAACTGAGTGTGAAATTTACTCATAAACAATTGTATTTGTCTTAATCCGCTCGTGAGCAAAGCTTCTTGAAGCACTAGATTGAGTTTAGAATGATGTGAGTACAAAAAAAATTAAATCAAAAGATTCTCGAGGCACCTCAAAAAATTTAAAAAATCCAAAGGAAGGATTGAATCATTATAGAATTAAATAAATTTTTTTGAAAGATTTAAAACTCTCGTTCAAAAGAATTGTAACCATCGAATCAAAAGGGATTTGCTTATATAAGAAAAGGGTCCCCTCATTTGTACACATAATCCCTTGTAGAACTAATAATTTATTATTAAAAAAACGTAATTGCATCTCTTAGTTTTAAGCACGATGAATTCAATACTTATAAATACATGTATTAAAGATTATGTATTTATTTTTTAATAATTAAAATTTCAATTTACCAAACAATATTTAAATGTCTTTATTTTTCACATTTATATTAGTGTTTTGTGCCTAAATTTTCTTATTTTTCATAAGAGTGTGTATTTGTGTTTATCAAACAACACCTAAATATTCTTAGTTTTTATTTTCTTTAATTTATCTTTTATATTAGTGTAGAGTGTATTTGATAATTTAAAAATTTAAATGCTGAAAAATTTATTATTAAATCTTTATTGCTAAATTTTATAAATGTTAATTTTATATTAGAAAATTATTTGGTAAATTATTTTACACACATATATGCTCGAACATGAAATTCTTAGGATGAACAACATTCTCTTTTTCACTAGAACCCCTTGTTGGATTCATTAATTTGAATATTTTTAAAAAGAAGGGTTTATTTTATTTTTTTAATAAAATAAAATCAACTTAATATTTTCTACATTAAGTGATGAGTAACTATCTACCTACTTATCTTTTTCAACATTTTTTTGTTGAAAATTTTATATTAAGTAAAAAATTACAACCATTATCGATCACATTTAAAATATTAAATGTTCAAAATTTTTATTTCTAATTAAATAAAAAAAATTCAATAGTGTATCAAACATACTCTCAAATAAAATATTTATTAATTCATACTAATTTAAGTCTGAATTAGTTTGAGCTTGAAAATTTTTTATCTTAGTCATATCACTGACTTACTATCTTGTTTTTTAAGTTGTGTTTGATAAACTAAAAAATTAAGTGCTGAAAATTAAGTATTGAATTTTTACTATTAAATTTTTTAAGTACTAGTAAATATAAGTACCAAATACAATTATGTTATTTGATAAAAAAGTATATATTGATTTTTATATATGCTTTTTAATCTTATTAATATAATATTTTATCTTATTTTAGATAGTTTTGAATGAAAGATTAATGTTATAATTTAAATATATTATTTTTTAAAAAAGATAATTTATTTTAATTTTTAATAAAATAAAATTAACTTAATATTTTCTACATTAAATATTAAGTAATTATCTACTTAATTATCTTATTTAACATTCTTTTATTGAAAATTTTATATTAACTAAAAATTTTAAATAATTATTAGAATATTAACACAATTAATTTTAATCATTTTAACAATTAATCCTGGATTTTAACAATCTCATCGTGCATAAATTGTAAGTGGAATTGTAAGTGGGTTCTTTTTTATTTATTTTGATTAATTATCATCCAAAACCCTATTTTAAATTTAACTGCAAATGTATTTATCATATTTTATTCAAATCCATGCTAATATTCACTTAAATGGAAAATTAAATAAATTATGTCATATGAATTAGTTGAAAAAAAAATATCGGTGTATTATCTAGGAGTTAATAAAATAATTACCTATCATGAGTTAAATGAAATGATAAATTTTTTTTTTATCTTAATCAATAATTAATATTTAATTTTTAATAGATTTATATAATACGAAAGATTAATTACTAAGTTTGCTATAATAGATAACTTGATAAATAAAAAAAATAGTCAGACGTGAGAATCCTAACAGTACCCTTTTCTTAATTTCCATAAGCTTCCAAGGGCAATATCCAAATGCCCGTCATTTTCCTCTATAATCAATCACCTTTGTTCTTGAATTTTAACCGAAACTCTCGACAATAACAGTTTTCCGGCCCAATTTTAAAAGGACTCTCTCTCTTTAAATATAAAATCTTTTGAGAAGTTATAAATAGATTCCGTGAGGGCGAAACACAATTACTCCTCACTGTTATTATGAAAGAAATTTGTCGGTCAAATTAAGGAATTAAGGGCAAAAGGAAGTGCGAAAGAGCGACGAAGTTGTTTTGAATCGCTGGTTTTTGAAGCTTAAAGAGGGCGGGAGGGAGATAACGAAGAGTAGGGATTAGGGTTTTCCGGTGTGTGTGTGTGAAAGATTTGAGTCGAGAGAGAAAGAGAGGGGTTAGGGTTTTGATGTTGAAGATGATGGAGGTGATCTTGCATGTATACGATGTGACGAACAGTGAATCCGATAAAACCAACAGCACCATTGTTCAAATCAACAAGATCTTCAAGGATGGAATCGGCCTCGGTGGCATCTTCCACAGTGCCGTTCAGGTCTCTTCTTTCTCACTCCTTTGTGTTTTTTTTTTTTGAATTTTTTTTATTTCTTTCATGTTGTGATAAATGGATTTAGGGTTTCTGGTTTAGAAATTTAGGCTTTGTGTTGAATTTCTAGGGTTTTACTTGTTTACTTATTGCAAATGTTTAACAAATAAGGTCTGTTGTTTTAATTGGTGCTTTCTGTAGTATCTTCAAATAAGTGGGTTATTTTTCTGTAAAGGAGTATTTTCAACTTTCAAGGTATCTTTGAAAGGAAAAGATAATACTACAATGTTAGGGTTGATGATTACCTTACTCTGCATCGTAAAGGCTTATAGCTTCACTGTTTCTTTTTTGGCCTCGGAATTATATCATTGCTTTTGAGTAACCTGAGATTGATTAGCTATACTTTTTAATGTATTTCTTTTCCTTCTTTAATTTATCCAAATTTAGCTAAAGATTTCTGAGTGTTTTTGGAGTGTCTCGTCAGCACCTCAGTGGCCAAAGTATTGCGCAGCTGAAGTTTATTTTAGTCCAATTATACAAAGTTTCAAGTGAAACGTCTGCTACTTTTTAATTATGTAACTAGATTTTAGGGTTCCTGAATTATTTATATCAATTTGTAGTTCTACTTTTTGAAAAAAATTGTAGAAAGTTTGCCACTCAATCACTCTATCTTGGAGAATCTTGCAACTAAATCATGTTACTGGGAAAGAAAAGAGAACGGTTTCTCTTTCAATTTCTTGTAATTATGGGTACTGGCAAGGCTTGTCTTCTCTTTGAGCACACTTTATATTTGTTTTGTCATTAATCTTGTTGCTGACACTTTACATATTCATTGATGTTTTTATATTCTAATTTTGTTGATATCATGCCCATAACACATCAGATTAAAATACCTGTCTTATATCTAAGGTCTGCCCTCCCTCTGTCCCTGCCCCTGCCCCCCCCCCCCAAAAAAAGATTTCATATGACATGTTAATTCTCCAAAGTTCTCACGTTGGTTGCCAACTTCTCATGACTCTTTTGTTACTGATGCCATTCTTTTCAAATTTATTTTCCAAACTGACAGGTATATGGAGAAGATGAATGGTCTTTTGGCTTCTGTGAGCAAGGATCTGGAGTTTTTAGTTGTCCATCTGGAAAAAATCCAATGTATACGTATCGTGAGTTCATGATCCTTGGAAGAACTAACTTCTCAATATTCAAGGTTAACCAGATCTTGCGGGAACTTAGTAGAGAGTGGCCTGGAAGTTCCTATGACTTGTTATCCAAAAATTGCAACCACTTCTGTGATGACTTCTGTGAAAGGCTTGGTGTCCAAAAGCTTCCAGGTAAACTTAAGCGTCATATTGTTGGGTTAAACAACTCTGGATATATCTACTGTTTACTTCTTTATCTATCCCTTCAACTTTGTAGCCTAGCTTTTTAGTTGAACTAAAAAAAAACCTCTTTTCATTCCTGAAATTTCTTTTACTAATTGCATTATTCTATCATTGGATACAATTGTTCAGTGAATATTAAGTATGATCTAAATAGAACTATATGCCTCATCTCTTGAAACTTGGTCTGGTGCCACCCAATATCAGGTAGTGGAACATTGTGGTTCTTGTTCATGCCAGTTATTAGCTTGTCGGTGCTAATATGATCTGAGTGCTTTGTTGCTTTTGTTCTATCATCTGTGTGCTTTTGTGATAAACATGAATCTTTGAAAGAACTATTTTAGGTTTGTCTTGGCTACTGGCCTTATTTCTAATGATGGGATGTGAAGGCTAAAGGTAATCAAATCATGTCACTTGAATTCCACTTGGTATGCAGGCCAATGGTGGCTGTATCTTGAGGAGAGAAAATTTGGTCAGGAAGAATGAATAGTGCATGTTTTTTGTCTGTGTCATTTCAGTTTACAGTGGCTTTCTCATTCTAACAATTTTTGTAACAGGTTGGGTTAATCGTTTTGCCAATGCTGGTGACACTGCAATAGAAATAGCAGAAAACACTGCCTTTAAGGTGAGATTTTGTTCCTTAGTTCATGGTCTTCATAATCTGCTAAAAAAAAAAATCCTTTTTAGGATTATTAAGCAAGCAACATCCCCAAATATATTCAATCTGAACATTACATAAATAGTTTTATTGTGTACTCTGCATGTAGATGCATGCATTTGTGCAGTTAGGCATGCATTATTAACCTTCATTCGAAATTCATTTTGTCTTCTTTCTATATATTGCTTGACTAGAAGCTGTTAGGACTGTTGTCTGTTTCAAAGGCTTCCTGTGGTGGTGTTTGCCTTGATGTTTTGCAGAACAGGGAAAAAAGTTAGCACGTGCTTTATTGTGAACTACTACATTTGGTAGGAGTATTATTTTTTACACATGTTTTAGTATATAGGTTACAATAAACTAATTCAATTGGTAAATTTTAGCCACTCCCTTGAGTGTCATTTAGCAAAGAGAGAAATTTTCGTTTATTTTTTACACATGTTTTAGTATATAGGAAATTTTTCATTTTAGTATATAGGTTAGCAATAAACTAATTCAATTGGTAAAATTTTCATTTATTTTTTACACATGTTTTAGTATATAGGTTAGCAATAAATAAGTTTTTTTTCATGTTATTACACTAATAATCTATGAAGACATTTTGTCCTAATGTTCTGAGGATAAGAAACACTTGCAAATCAAAATTTGCGTTAATGTTCTTATCTGCTTGTTTGTCACCTTTCCGGCTATCTATTCTTTTGTTTTTATGTGTTAAATTTTGCATTACAAATTGCCCTGAGATTGAAACTAATTATTAGGCTGAAATTATGAAATGTCCTAAAAACTTAAGTTTAACCCTGGATACAGCTAGTGCTTAAAATGGTTGTGTTGATTATTGCAGTTGAGACAAGCCAAGACTGAGATAGTATCAGCGAGCAAAGTGGCATATCGTTTCCTTTTGGGTGTTACCTCTGGATCTAGTGGTGCTGACGATGATTCCACTGGCAATTCAAACAGCGGAAGCCCCAGCTTTCAAGCTGCTTGGTTTAAAGATATCGTGAATGCCGGTGCTAAACCATCAACCCGTTCTGAAATCGAGACATTGGACAACGTTCTTCAAAAGCATCATCCACAGAATTCTACGCAAACAATGCAACAAAATTTTCGAGATCCAGAAAGACCACAGAGATGGAGTTCACAAGATTTTGAACAACCAATATTGCAGAATTCACACGATTCAGAACAATCACTGCGACAGAATTCATTGCTGGATATTTGACTGAAATGTTTCCCAGAAGAATTCACTTCGTTGTGGATAAATGTAAAATTGTTAATTTTCTGCTCCAAACGGATATTTTCAAATCTTTATGCCCCATGGACTTAAAAATCATTGAAAAGACTCAATCCGATAGTGTTTTCTTCTCTATCATTTTCTCAAAATTCTCGTGTGGTGCTTGGGGCAGTTTTTGATTGTTAGGTGATACTGAAACTTTCATATGGTGCAAGCTTTTCAGTTTTCATGAAGTGATTTTTTATTCTATTTTCTGTATATATTAGATTGTTAGGGGTTTGATCTTCAATAATTCCAAAATGCTTTGCATATCTTCAACAAATGGTTTGATCAGACACCCCAGTTTAGGGGTTGGAAAATAAATAACATACATGCTAATATCAAGATATTTTCAGAGGGGTGGGGGTTGCATTAAGTTAAAAGATTTCTTAGAATTTGCCAATCAAAACTGATAGCTGACCTGTTCGATAACCACAATAAAAAGGTGCTGCGTGAAGTCGTAACCATGCATTAATGAATATGGATTACAAGTGCAGCAGTTAAAACTGAAGAAAAGCAACCAAATTCAACTAACAGTCAAATGACACACATATATGAGCAAATACTTGAAGCAGCATAACAATTATACGCACGCTTACCCTCCCAACATACTGTTGAGGACAATTGTGTCTACTGCTGCATCCTCGGTAACCTGGAGTGCTGAAACGGCCTGTGCTGCAATAAGACCAGCTGAAACTCCTGTATAGCCCCAGCTTCCATCCTCTAAGTATGAATACGATGCTTGGAGATAACTTCCATAAGCTCCATATGGTAAGGACCAATTACTGTTTCCCAACATCGCCCACTCCCATCCATCTTTATATGCATCAGAGAGCTGCCCTCCCCAGTTTGCTTGACCCTGATGAAGAAAGCAACCTCTACCTCTACCTCCACCCATAAATAGATCCAGATTGCTGGCATATTCCCGAGGGTTAAACCCTTCTTTGTTTAGCATGACTGTACACGACTCATCAGAGTCTTCACCAACTAGGACATGTAAAGCAACAGCCTCGGCAATTGCAGCGCCTTCCTCATCAAGCCTCTGCTGCTCTTCCTTCTTTTTCTGCTTCTTTTGTTCTAGTTCCGAACGGATAGCAGCAGAAGTAGCAAGGGCTTTCTCCAACCGCCTCTTTTTCTTCTCAGCTTGTTTAATTCGATCCAACTCATCCTTCACTTGCTTCTTTTTCCCTTTTCTCCCTACTGGTTGCACTTTATTGCATGCCTTGTTATCCATGAAAACTAAAAAGCATTAGACCTAGAATTCTATTAGCTTGCTTTTTATCTTTCTTTGAAATAGCTCCTCTAAATAGTATACATTTCCCTGTAAATCTATCTTTTTTCCTCTTTTACTTTCTTTTTCTTTATGCTACTTATTTGCTATTAGTAATTAATTCTTCTATTGATAACTAATACAATACCAAGACTACACCCACTCAGGCCTGTACAAATATCTCATCTTACGGACAATGCAATCCCAAACAGAAACAACAGGGGAACACAAAAGAACAGAATGGTAAGCATTCACAGGTCCGTCCCTTGGCATCATCCTACCTAATTTTCCACAACCCTTGCATTTACCCATCTTGTGCACACTAAGAGACCCGATAAGCTTATCCTCGTCGCAGAAATCAATAACTGTAGTGCAAGCTCAAACAACTCACATTGCCTTCCCTACTGTAGCAAACAAGGAACAACATTTGAGTCATGTAAACATAAAAAAGCAAACTCCATTGCAAAATGACACACAAGCACAGGCAAGGTGGCAGATGATATGGAAAAGAATCTCTTCCACAATTAGAAGCTCAACCATCAAACTTCATAAAAGAACCAACAGATGAACTAGGCCAAGTGGATCATCGACTCATGTTGAGTTAAATTGTAAAAAGCTCTGGGAACTGTATGATAAGCAACACATCGATGTTCATGGTATGGTGAGACAATTAACTAGTAGTGTATAAAGGATAAGCACACCACCTTGTGCCTTCTCGATGCAGTTAACACACCGATCCTCACAGTATAACTATATGGTAAACTATCAGAGCATACAAAAAAATCAATGACAAGCTTGAAATTAGAAGTGTAAGACCATCATCAATGGATATGTATGGTATAATCAAGTGAGATGAACTCAATTCCATAAACCTAACTGATCCAATAGTTTAGTAAAACTTTACAAATGGGCTAAATTGACCGGAAGTAATAAGAACAAATACTCCTAGCACTATCTGATTACTTAATTCTTCAAGTAGGTAAATATGTATATAACCCAACACCAAAAAAGGGCTGGAAAACAGATCACTTTAAAACATGGATCAGCTTCAGATCCAAATACCAACTACTTAAAACCACAAAAAAATCTAGACCAAAAGAGAAAGAAAATTAAAACAAAAATTCACCAAGAAACGAAGAGAAAGCTGCATGAAGCAAACCTTGTCAAGAATGTTAACAGATAAAAAAGAAAAGAAAAAGGTTTCCCCCACTTCTGATAGTAGTAACAAAAACGGGAAGGCAAAAAAGAAGAGTCGTAAATTAAGGGATGTGTTTGGATGTCGAGAAAATAAGAGAGAAAGTTGAAAAAAAGAGGGAAACAGGGTGATAAAATAACTAATCGGACATCGGAAAGTGCGAATTAGGGAAAGCGGAGTGATTGCATCTTACCAATGACTGTCGAACACGTGTGCAGATATGACTTTTTATTTAGGGATGTAGTTAGGTAGATCAAAATATGCGGTAAGCAATGAATTTAATTTTTAAAGTTTAATTTTATTCAATTTTTTTAAAGTTTAATTATTAATGTTATTATTTTTTTGGATTAAATGTAAGTTGATTATAATGTTATTTTTTATTATATGGTTATTTATTGAGTATTTTTTATATTTTAAAATTTTATATTAATAAATTGATTATTTTTCATCTTAATATATAAATTTTTTTTTTTTTTACATTGAAATGATGAGAAGAAAGAAAATGAGAGAGAGACATGTTAGTTAAAAACCATGCATTTTTTTTAAATATTTTATTTTTTTTACTTTTATTTTTTAACTTTACCATTAAATAGATGAAAAAAAAATTACATTTTCATTTCATTTATCTTTCCTACGGAGCATACTTATAAAAAAAACATATTTTTTATCATTCGAATTTTATATCTTCAATTTCAAGTCCTTTTAATTTTCTTTTCATCCTACCAAACAACTAATTATGTGGCACGTTATAGGGCCGCGTGGTGGCCAATGACTACTCTCAACAATCTAGTTTTGATTACCAGAAAACTTATAGCCTTGCGGTTAAGCCCGTGACTGTGAAAACTTCACTCACTCTTGCTTTGTCCAATAGCTAACATCACCGTCAAATTAACGTTAACAATGCGTTACTAAATAGTGATTTGGTTAGTGAGGTCTACATGGACCAACGTCTAGGGTTCAAGCAAATAGGTGCGGATGGTAAGTCTTTGGTATGCCGTCTTCACAAATCTCCCTGCGGGTTAAAACAAGCCTCTAGGACTTGGTTTGATAAGTTGATGCACTATCTTTTAAGAAAGCTTGATTTTACAGCATTACGACAGACCTTCATTGTTTATCCAGCAAGTCGGTGGAACCAAGGTTTTCTTGATGGTGTATATTGACAACATAGTGATCACGAGTGAAATTCTCAGGCAATAGACATGGTCATTGCTACCAATAGGCGAGATAACTTCAAGTTCTCTTTGAAGGACCTATGACATCTCAATTACTTCCTAGGTATGGAAGTGCAACATTCTAAGGATGGACATGTACTTGGTCAGAAGAAGCACATTCTTGAGTTGCTTCAAAAGTCAGATACGCTTAATGCTGAACCCACACCAACCTTGTTATCACATCGCCATTGCTATCAGCAAAGGATGGTGTCCACACTTTAATTCCACATAATATCGCAAATTGTAAGTGCTCTTTAACACATCTGCCGTACATCACCAAACATCTTTGGAAGGCTGTCAAGCATATACTTCGTTCCTTGAAAGGTACGTACAATCATCCATCAACGACTCATGTTCAAATCTTCCACTGATTTAAGTTTTGTTGGTTACTCCAATTCGGATTAGGGAAGCAATACCAGTAGCTGTCGTTATACCTCTGGCCACTGTCATTTTTCCTTATAGTAAAGTGTGGTCTCTTATTCTTCAGCTGAAGCTGAGGACAATAGTATAGCAAATACCATGTGTGATCGTGTTATGGATTAAGTCCTTGTTGACTGAGTTGGAGTTGAATCCTCACGTATTCCTGTCGTTTGGTGTGATTAACACCACTGGGATTGCATACTTTGTGTTTTATATACAGTAGTGTATAGATTTCCTTACTGTCAGTACAAGGATTCATAGCCATTGATGAATTCTTTCACTCACTTTTTACGCAGTTATCAATGTAATTTATACGCATAAAAAACAAAAGCAATATTTGTAAATAAATACCCGTTAAAATCATATGAAACCCCATAGACATTAGACAGGTCTCATTGCTTTAATAAGAGATTTTTCTTACAAAAAAACAATCCCAGAAATGATCCAAATCAAAATCTAATCCATAGCCTCCTGCTACTCTCTTGAGCAGTATGCATTAGTATTGAAGTTTGAAGGTGTCTCATAACTCTCTTCTTTAATCTTCTTGTTTTCTTTTTAAAGGGGAGGAAATCCAGTGATCAACATAGAATCATTTCACATTTATGATATTTGACAATATCGTTTCTCAAAAAATGGGGGTTCCTTGAAAACAGTTAAATTAATCTTATTATATATTCAGGAACCTTTGCTTGATTTGATTCTCCTGTTGATTTCTTTCTCCAATTCTTCATGTCCTCCCACATCCTCCACTTCCTACACGCACAAAAACAAATCTAAACCAATAAACTAAATTAATACAAGTGTGGGAATGGATGTTTAAGATGATCGATCACCTTTGGCCCTAGAAACAGCCCATATGGGACACCATTGAATTTTTCTGAATGATGGAGCTGCATTTAAAAAAGAAAAAAAAAAGACCATTCATCAAACAAAACAATTAAAAGACAAATAAGAAATTTATTTTCTATGGCATGTCTCCTATGGTGTAAAACAGATCTGGCAATCTGACAAAAAAGTGTGAATAAAAAATGAAAAAAATTATGAAGTGTTGTATAAATAAATGTGCTAAAGTGTATAGTATTAACCTGGTGAGCCGCAGCAACCTTCCTGAAGTAAGGCACGTTGGCGATCGGGCCTACGGGGAATCTCTTATGGACGAGACCATCGTGGACGAACATGTAAGCCATTCCAAACATCGTTATACCAAGTCCCTGCCCGCTCATTTCATCCATACGGAATTCATTAGAAATATCAAGCAGACAACATCATTTGTTTTTCATCATAAGGGAAAATGCAGCAGAAAAGAAACTTACAGCACCGAAACATAGACCAGGTAGAAGGCCTTTGTTGAAGAAACCATACGAGAGAAGAGCAATTGCTGGGACTGCGTTGGTTATGGCGAACACATCGTTTAGCTCGAACGGTCCTTCTCTGGGTCGATGGTGTGACTGCAATTTTATCATATATTCATGATAAATTCATTCTTTTACCCATTTTTAAGTTCAAGAGTTCAATAGTTGATTAAGCCTTCGGCAGTTAAACAGAGGAAATGGGAAAAAGAAGGAAAATAGGAGAAGATGAATTATATAATACCTCGTGCATATGCCATAACGATGCGTGCCAGAGAGCTCTGTGAGCCCATCTAGCCCAAAACTCCATGCCCACCTGAAAATAATAAATAACCCAGTTTCCGATTCAACGCTCAAATCAACTTTCAAATGCAATTATATATACACACAATTCGATGAACAACATCCAACTTACAGCGGCACCAACTGCTAAAGTAAATGTGCCGAACATTTCAGAAAGAGGCACCTCTCCTCCCTTCAAAGGAAAAAAATTCAGATATTGGACATACTATCAAAACAAAAAAAAATGGTGAAAAGAGAGGAACAAACCTCCATTTGCCACCAAAACCTGTAATAAACGGCCATAACAGACATGGATGTGATCCCAAAGCTAGACATGACAGCGGCAACGAGGTAAGTAAACCTTTCGGATCTCTTTCTAGCTAATTTCTCCGACACACGCGCCGGTATTAAGATCTGACGATCTCTAACATCCTCGAACCCTTGTTCTACGATCTGGGTAGGCGCGCTCTGCTTCTGTTCTTCATCCACCACGAAACAAACAGCAAAGCTTTTCCTCCTTCGAGCTCCGTAGGTTGTTGTTTTTGGGAGATGCAGTAAAGGATGGAAAATTGGCGCGGGCTTCAGCAGTGGAAATGAGCGGAAGAGTTTAGGAGTTACGGCGGCTGATAAGCCTGCCGCCATGGAATCAAAAAACAACTATAAGAAGCTAAACTTGATTACCGGATATTGAACAAGCTGACAAAAAAATACAGAGGATAACGAAGAAGAAGAAGTTGAAGAAGGAGATGGGCCTCCAATGTTTCCAGATGGGTCGGTTTAGAGGGGAGGTTAAATGCACTGAGACCACAATATCTTTCTGTGTGATTGTCGTGGGAATTTATGGAGTTCAATTATAACACTCAGGTTTATGCTAATAGTAGACCGGTTAAATAAAAAAACCCATGTTTCTTCCTCAAATTACAAAGATGCCACTTGCTCCGTATCCACTTATGGAATAGGGTAAATTACCAACTGTCACTAAAACTTTTGCAATTTGGTCATTGTTATTAGAAAAATTTGTCATTTTAATCATTTAAGAGTTAAGCTCATTGTATACCTTCGTCAAAGGAATCTGTTTTGCATAAATTGACAATTTTCATTTCACTAAACCCAATTTTTTTCATCACATTGTTACCTAGAATACCCAGAATTTTACATAGATTGCAAATCAGTTAGGTTCAGAAATAGAACAATAAGAATTTGGTATTTTGGTAAATTAGGTTCAGAGGAAGTGCAAAATATGAGATAGTGGAAGGAGTTGACGTGTGGACAGAAGTAAGAGGGACAAAGGAGCAGTAGGAATTGCCAGTACGTAGGGGAACGGACAGCCAATGGAATTGAGGTCTTGAAAATAATTGACCTCCAGTCCTCGTTAATTTCTCTATTTACTATATTGTCCCGGCCAAATGTTGGGATTTTGGATTTTTAAGACACGCGTCGTCGTCTTAGCCGTTCAGCTTTCCACCTGGCCAATGGCTAGTGCAACCACAGATTTCCCTTGGATCACTGTAAGATTACAATGTTAGCCCAGTTTTTCTTTTTAGGGCTAAATTATTATTTAGGACCTGAACTTAACAACAGCTCTCATATTAAGGTATGAATTTTTTGTGATCCAAATTAATCCTTGAATTGGGTAATTGTTCTCGAATTGACGTTTGAACTAAGCAATTGTTTTTACATTGATACTTGAGTTTTTTTTGTCTAAATTAATTCTTGAACTTAATAATTGTTTTTATATTGAGCTTGAATTCAAGTTTAGAAACTAACTTGAATAAAAAAATTCAAACTCCAATATGAAAGTAATTATCAAGTTCAAGTCTTAAAAAATGATTTTTTTTTTTTTAATGTTGAAGTCGAAAGTGCAATGTGAAATTGTAATATTTTACTGTGAATGCATTGTATTGGAATTGCTATATGTTGGTATTAATCTGTTTTGATGTATAGTTTTAAATATATCAATGTTTTTAAATATATTTTATGTGTACATAAAAATATTTACAAATATCACATAAATAAAATTAAATAAATAGGTCGAAATGAAGTTAAAACTTTTTGCTCTTTTTTTTTTTTGTTATATAAATTTGTTGCTTTTTTTTATAGAATGGATAAATACGTGTCTTAGATTCTATTGAAGCAGGACTTCCATTTCTCTAGGTGCATCATGGGCATACAATTTTAGTAAATTTATATATTTTTATATTTTATTATTTTTTAAGAAAGAAGTCCACGCATTTTTAGAAATTTTAAAAAAATATATAGAAATTTTAAAAAAAAATTATTATTTTTTTTGCATTTTTATGATTTTATTTGAAATTTTATATTGTTAAATAATTTTGACTTTTTTGAAATGTGAGTCGTTTTATTGGTTAAAATAACGTCTCTTTTATTCTGGAGGTAATAATAGTACTTTGTTGGCCGAGACAAAACTACACATTGTGATTTTATAGCAAAATTAACAAAATAAAAATCAGTTTAAAAATCAGAGTTCTAAGATTTTGAATACTATGCTTTAAAACAAGCAACCCAAAAGACACATATTGTCTTCAAGCAAAACCTGAATCAGATGGAGCTGCACTATAGCCTCCGCCACCACGACCGAAAGAGGGTCTTCCACCGTAAGAACCCTACACAGTTTGGAAAAACAAATAATAAATGCATGTAAGTGAAAGGTTGAGCTTTATTCAAAACCAAACACTAGAAGTTCGACATAACAACACCAAATAGAGTTGGTCTCTGAGTAAGGGAAACCAATATAAAGTAAATGTAATGTCGAAATATATGCCTCAGCCAACATGTCTTGATGCTTAACCCTTACTGAAAGTAAGACAAAAAGGCCTACTTAGTAACCTGGGTTACTACCTAGTATGCTAAATCAGTATAAACCCCTCACCGTATAAAGAAGTCAGATCAAGCAAAGAATTTCAGCAAGTATCAAAATTAACAACATAAATCAAGATGCAGCTTAAAACTACGCAATGATGTCTTGTTATCATATAATCATGAATACTTCGATTGCCTGGATTTAAATTTTAACTAAATCTGCAAGAAAACAGTAAAAAAATTGAGTATAACACATCTAGTCAGCATTCGTGTGAAATTACCCTGAAGGATGGCTGGAAATCTGCCGGGGCACCTCCCTTGTCACCACCAAAGTCACCACCACGAGGACCTCCACGGTATCCATCTCTGTCACCAAACCTTGGACGGTCTCCTTCAAAGCGAGATGGACCCCTAAAATTCAGCCAAGCAAAAAAACACTTTTATAGACACGAACAAACCAAAAGAATGAAAACAATTGAAATGGAAACAAATCAAGGAACAGCGATGAGTATAAGATGCATTACCGAGGGCGATCACCAGGTGGGCCACCTAGCCTACCAGGGGGTTTTGTTGATTTCTTCAAAGTAGCAGGCACAATTTCTGATGGAAGATTGAGATAAGTTCTTAGAAACTCAATCCCATCATTAGTAAGGTACCAGTAATAGTGCATCCAAGCAAATGTCTAGCGGACATATTCCTTGGACTTGAAGCTTTGCATCAGCTTAATCACCTGCAAATTCGGCACATCGATCTCCGGGTGCTTTGCAAGATTGTAATCTTTCTTTCCATAGCAAACTCCCTCTACAATAACTCACAAGCAATTTTCAATGAGAAACACAATAAGTAATCTACTGAGATATCCTTTTTGGTAGTTAAGGTATCAAAAGAAACATGAACAAAAACTCAAATTATAAATTAAAAAAAAACACGATAATGGCTGCTTAACAGAATTTAAAAAACTCACTTCATTTTCTCATCAACAATAGTGGAGGATTAATACCACGATAAAAAAGAATGAAAATTAAGCTCAAACTTGTTACCAATCAAGCAAATGAAAAACGGTACGCACCTTGGAATAGGTATTTGCAGATTTCTCTACGTTTCTTCTCCGGAATAATCTGAGCATAGAAACAAATTAGCAAAGAACAACTTCAGACGCGTATTAACGTATACAAAATGTAAAGAGAAACGTACCATGTACACGAAATGAAGAGCGAAGGCGAAATAAGCTCTTTTACGGTTTTCTTGCAGGAGCCGGAACAGCGGAGAAGCAACGGCCTTTAAAACCTAGAGAAATGGTGGTGATTTATATTGACGCTGGATAATGGACGAGTTGGGTTATACCCGATCCAATGAGTTAGTGGGCCACATTCAACCCCATCCAATGTCCACTAATCTATAAATTATTTATTTAGAATTTAGAAGTTATATTTATAATTTATTTATTTTTATGGACATATTTTCAGCGTTTATCTATTTTTTTTCCATGTAAAATAGGAGGATCAACATAAAAAGCTTTCTAGTCAACGTAAAATTTCTCTTTTATTCATGTAAAATATCTTATAAATTATTCTTCCCTTAAACATTTTTTAAATTGATAAGGTTATGTTCATTGTAATACCTCCATATCCGACCCGAATATTGGATCAAAGCATCGGAATGTTACATTCTCTACTATATTCATCACTTATCAAATATTTTCTTAAAAACTTTCATAATTTTTCAATTTAGTCATTTTTTGTCATAAAGGTTCAATATTCACTAATTAATCATATTAAATCAATTTTCTTTCTTATTACACTTTAATCACATAATTTATCTCAACATCTTGTTTCATATAACAAATTTTATGTATTTCACTTCTATTATTTCATCCACATATTTTTCCAAGTTTAACAATCTAGTCCTTGTCATCATAAAAATTCCATGTTGTTGCACAATTTCACTTTTACAATATTTTATGCATATTTCATCACCTCATAACATATTCATTAAACTTTTTTTATCATAATTTCTTTATTCACATATTAAATTGTTTCACAAAATTTATAATTTAATCCTTAACATCATGAAGATTCATTATTTACTATAATTTCATCTTAATATCACTTTATAATCAATTCACTAATTATCATAAATCTCAAATGTATGTTTATTTTATTAAAATCAACTTTTATGAAATATTTTCAAGAAATTTATCAAATAATAAAAATATTTTATACAAATTCATCAAACATAAAAAAAAATACTAACTTTTTCAAAAAAAAAAACATAAATCAATTTTCATAAAATTATTCTTTAGAAACCATTAGCAAAAACAAACAGAGCCTTAGTGCAAAACTACATTAAACCCTTTAAAGGTTATGGGTTTGATTTTTTTTTCTTGATTGTTTTTCCTTTCTTTTCTACTCTAATGGGATCTATTTAAAAAATTTCTCGAAGCAAAGTAGGAATAATAGTTTATAATAAAATAATAATAAATACATTAAATTTATCTTTTAAATATAAAAAAGTAAAAAAAGAATGATAAGCAACTCATTATCATTATATAGTTTTGTACTTTTTATTATATTATATATGATATAATTTAAGTAAAAAATCATTATACTTTAATTACTGTAATTAAAATATAAAATATAAAATTAATTAAATGTTTTTAAAAAAATTATTGAACGCTTGAGATAAAATAAGATTAGAAGTTAGTTAAATTGTAGTTTACCCATAAATAAATTATAAATAATCCTATTTTCCTTTATCAGTTATCACTCAAGTGTCTCAAACAACAAGAAGGTCGCAAAGGCGCCTTCTTCTGTCGAGCCAATCGACGATCACAAAGCCTGAATTGGAGACCAAAATATCATGGGCTTACCGACGGATCCCCCGCACCACCAACTCCGTCGCAACGTCACCAACTTCTTCCGCACCACCACCACGTCTCTCTTCTCTCACTTCTCCACTCCCCAAACGCCGCCGTGCCTTCCATTCGCAGACTCGCCTTTCGAGTCAAATCTGCCCAACTCCATTTCCAAATCCGCATTCAAGGGAGTGTCTTCGGCCGAGTCAAGCTCCGGCTTCCCATCAACGGTCAGGATTTCGGGACTCAATTCCGATGGCAAGAGTGGTGGCCCCGCCTTCGTTGGCCGAGTCTTTAGCATGTGCGATCTTTCCGGGACTGGTCTTATGGCTATTTCAACTCACTTCAATATTCCCTTTATTTCTAAAAGGTCTCTTATTCAATTAATCTTAGCTATTGATAGAATTTGATAATTTTTCATCATTGGTAGTACATGTATTTTGCTCAAAACACCATTTCTTGATGAATGATTTGAATCTCAGATGTTATTCTTTTAAATGCAAGTCAAGAACTGTAAATTCATATAAGAAATTGCTTCTGTTTTGCTTGAATTTAAGTTCTTTTTATATCCATTGATGTTTAGAACACCGGAGTGGCTTAAGAAGATATTTGCAAACATTACTACCAGTGAAAGGAATGGCCCAGTTTTTCGCTTCTTTATAGATTTAGGTGATGCAGGTATGGGTTTTTGGCCTCCCAGTTTAGCTTTTGGTTGGAAAGAAATTTCAGTCTTATAAGATGATGTATTGTTTTTCTTCTAGTTAATTATGTCAAGCGACTTAATATTCCGAGTGGGGTGGTGGGTGCTTGTCGTCTTGATTTGGCATATGACCACTTCAAGGTAAAGTTAAATTGATTCAACTTAAATTGATTCAACTTTGTGTCCTTCATGTCTATTGGATGTTAATTTTCGTTGGTTGACTGCTATTGCTTTAACATTGGGAATCAAACATCTAATCATGTTACAGTTTGTCACTTGTCAATGGTTTGGAAACTTTGGATATGCTTTGGTTTGTTGGAGTAACTTCTATTCGTCCACTAGTAGTATATAATGTATGACTTCCAATATTGTGCTGGGTTTTCTAACCAAATATTTACTGAATTTTAACACATAATAATCCCTCTTCAGGAAAATCCTCACTTATTTCAGTTTGTTCCAAATGAAAAACAGGTACCATCTAATTGTAAGCGTTTTCTATATAAAAATTGTTCTTATGATATGTCAAGATTTTCTTTATGAAGAAAACATCTGTTGTATTCACAGGTAAAGGCTGCCAACAAAATTCTTAAGAAAATTCCACAAAGTGATGGAAAGAGAAAGGTTGATGGTGTTCCTGTTTTCGGTGCTCAAAACTTGGATATTGCAATAGTTACTACCGATGGGGTTAAGTGGTCTGTTCTTCGGTTCTCTTTCTATCAATCAAAGTGTTGCATATTTTGATTGCATAGAGTTTTCAAATTCTCATATCTAGGAATGCAGATATCTTTTAGTAGATGAGTTAGGGTTTTTGATGCTTGTCTAGCTCACTATTTTGTCCATCAGGTATACTCCTTACTTCTTTGATAAAACCATGCTGGATGATATTCTGGAAGAGTCTGTTGATCAGCATTTCCGTAGTTTGATTCAAACTCGACACATAGAACGCCGAAAAGATGTAGTTGATGATAACTTGTCAGCTGAAGTGATTGAAGAAATTGAAGATAGCATGTGGGAGCCTCCAGAGGTTACAGATTTGTTACTCTCAAGTTTTGCATTATATAGAAAGTTAAAAGTGTTAAATGGCAGTGATTGAAGCAAATTGAATGTGGGGATTATCAAATCGTTCAGATGCTATGGTTTTTGAAACATTGTTGGATAGTTAGGATAATGATAATTTTTAGGTCTATCTTTTTGCCTTATGTTCAAAATTTGGTGCCTTGTGAGAAACAGATGCAGTCTTTTCGGGATTTAGTATAGTATTTGCCAAAAAGATGTACAACTTTCTGTTTTCCCTTTTTGTTTGCTGAAGTGTATGCTTCTCAAAAGAGTCTATTGCATGTATTATACCATAAATACAAACAAAATAGACTTCTGAGAGATAGAGGAGGCAATTTTGAATGCACTTTGTTTCATATTTGCGTATAACAATAATGTTGGGTTATTATTTGTGTGACTGACTGCTGTGTTATTATTTTATCTCACAGGTTCAAGAATTTTTGGATGAGGTTCCTCCTGCCATACCTTTGAGTGTCATTTCAAAGGCCACCGAGATTCAGCTTCTCTATGCTGTTGATAAGGTACTCCTAGGTAATAGGTGGTTGCGAAAAGCCATGGGCATTCAACCAAAATTTCCTTATATGGTTGATTCATTTGAGAGAAGGTAAACCATATGCCACTTTGACTCTCATTGTCACACAGTGATGTTAAACATTTACAATACTTATGTATGTTTTACTTGACTTCTTGAAAAGCAAAAAAAAAATTCTTTAAAAATAGAATGTCTTTACAGTTTATACTTGCTGAGGCTTGGATGGTTAAATAAAGTTGATTTTTCCTACAAAGATTTGTAATATTTGCAGTGACACAGGTCCTATATTTCTTATTGATTAAATAAACTTTCCTCTTATGTACATCAGAACTAGACAGTCGATCCTTTTATTTTTCATATTTTAAATGTCGAAATGTCAAAGATATGGTGAAGCTAGGTCTTATTGTTTCTGTTTTGATCTATGGTGCTTGGAGTTGGGTACAAGCGTTGGACATGAGGTATGTCTCCTGATATGAGTATGTTTAATTCTTTCTTTAAGATTTCCATGTACTTGGAGGGTCCAAGGAGGTTCATATCCTCATGTCCAAATATATGTTAAAATGGGTTCCTGACTCAGGTTCTTCAAGAAAAACGGAGAGCCAGAGAAAATAGGTTTTGATGCAATGTTTACACTGTTGCAGGAGTGCTGCTTCTTTTCTTAGAGCCTCGGAGCCAGCCACTTACCTCTCCAGCCCTGAAACACATAGCAACATGACAGAGCACAAAATTGTTGATAATGCTAATGCCGATGACGGACAGAGACAAGGTTTCAGGTTTCCTCTAGGAGAATGGTTTAGTCTTCCATGGTTGAAACATGAAAGAAAACCTAGAAAGAAATCTGATGCAAGGTGCCACCATATTGATTGTTCATATAAATGTCTTTTATCATTAATCCTTACTTATTAAACTGATCTTTTGTCCTTTCTGAATCTAAAGCCCATCAAAGGAATGCGAAAGGCAACACTTTCAAGCTAACCCCTTGCTTCCGAAGATCACAATGGTTGGCATCTCAACGGGAGATGGACAAACGAGCGAATCTAGTTTGAAGAATACTATGGACGATCTAATAAGAGAGTTGGAGAGCACTGAAGAGGGAAGTAGGAGTGACAGTGCCATTATCAAGTTAAAAGTTGAAAATAGAGATCCGCTATTTGTTGCAAATGTGGGCGATTACCATTCAGGCTTGGCAAAGACAGATTCGGCACGATGGTTTCAAGTTGGAAAGAACTGAATATGCTCATCGAAATCGAATTTCTTTTGGAACAAGGTAAATAAAAATCGTAAAGTTAGCAATGTATATTTTTTGACAGATCGTATAGAGATTGGCCATGTTGCTTGCATTCACGTAAGACGATTTCAGAGCTTAGTGGATGCAATTATCCGCACGTATTCAACGTGGCCTCCATTGTAATAAAATGAATAAATAAATAGTTAAAAGCTTAAAGGGATGTATGTGGGTGATTAATTCTTTGCATGACAAAATAAGTTTCCCCTCTAACCCACAACATGTTTCGTCTAATAATAATGCTAAATTACAGTAATTTTTATTAATACATGGACAGGCTTCTCATTTCTCAATGGTGGATCAGCCCCCGATTTATTTACATTTGCGCCCAACACTTAACTAGTTGGGCCAAAGCAGCACGAGATGTTCCACCCTGGCTCAGTGCCGCCGCTGCCTCGTTCCTCGTTGCCATTACATGATCCCTGACCGAGTTGCCTCGCTCCGTTTCCATTAACTCTCTGACTCGCTTCTCTACCTCCTCCGCGCTAACCAACCCATTCTCTGACTCCTTCAAAGGCAAAGCCAGCTTCAATTCCTCCACTAACAGTATTTTGTTGAACTTTTGTTCCGCATAAAGTGGCCAGGCAACCATCGGCACACCAGTGTAAATGGATTCCAGCACCGAGTTCCATCCGCAGTGAGTCACAAACCCGCCCACCGAGTCATGACCAACACCACCACCTGCGGTGCCCATGCCTTGAGGACGAGCCCTCTGTCACTAGTGCGGTCCAAGAAACCTTCCGGAAGTAAAGCTTCCAAGGATGGGTGAGAACCTTTGGAGACCCTGTTCATTGTTATTGGGAGGAGGATTACGCACCACCCACAATAACCTTTGGCCGCTTCTCTCTAATCCAACAGCTATTTCCATCAATTGGTCCTTGGAAAACAACCCCATGCTACCAAAACACAGAACACCACGCTTCCATTGGGTTGCGAGTCAAGCCACTTCAAACACTCTTCTCCTAATTATCAATTTTCTTCTCTTCCAATATTAAAAGTGATTGGCAATTTTTACAGTTGAAGGAAATTAAAATGTTTATTTGGTTTTCATTAAAAGGTGTTAGTATTTTTATTTTTGTTATTTTGATCAATTATACCATCATTGAAATTTATTTAAATTTAAGGAGATCAAAATGGTCTTATATGTTTTGTTTTAAGCTTTATTGTCTCTTAATCATACAATCAAATTTGAATGTCGAAAGTGTGCTAATTTATTTATTCTTTTTTATAACAAAAGATGCAAATTTGTAAATGATTTCACTGAAACTGAAAATTAAAATTTTAATTGAACCCTAATAAAAAAAAATTAAGCTTTCAATAACCCATAAATGATTGTCCACGGAGATTATAGACATTCAGTTTTTCCATGTCCTGCGAGAAAACAATTGTGTGGCAGATGATAGATGTTCTTTGACGTTTTCCTACTGTTGGTGTTGCTTGTGCTGTATTTTGTTGAGTTGTTCTTTTTGCAGGCATGATTTGTCATTCAGATATTTTCTATTAATAAAATTTCTATTATCACCGAGAAAATATATAATCACTATCATAATTACAATAAATAGTTATATAAGTATAATGTATGAGTAGATTAATAATTGGAATGAATTTGGATCAAGCTGTACATGATTTAAATAAAATGGAACTGAATGAAATAAGGACACCTCACTTGTGTAAAATGCACCAGATGGAATGTAGTTAGTTTAGACTTTTTCAACGTGTTTTTTTCTAATTTTTATGTAAATATACAATGTGGAATATTTGGTCTGACAAAATAGAAGCAATTACTTATATTTACTTGTTACAGCAACTAAAGTCTTGGATTCTGGTTTCTAACTTTTCCAACTGTTTCACACAATGCATACACTGACAACAGGAATTTGGCTATTACATGTACATACATATATATATATACACACATGGAGTTCATATCACGAATACCTCAATCCCCAGCTAACTCTCTTTGAAATTCCATTGAAGAACTCCAAGAGTCAACAGGAAGAAAAAACAGTACCCTTTTCCTCTGAGAATATAGCAATGGCGGGGCAAAGTTACGAACAGAGAAAGACAGGAACGGAGTCAGCTGCAGAGGCATCCAAGGAGCTGAAGCGAAAGAAACGCATGAAATGGGTGGTATACGCAGCAGCTTTCGCCATTTTCCAGACTATTGTCATCTTGGTTTTTTCACTTACAGTGATGCGTATCAAGAACCCCAAGTTCAGGCTCACCTCTGTCACCGTCGAGAATCTCACGGCAGCCTCCACCTCTGTTTCCTTCAACATGAAACTCAGCGCCCAAGTTGCCGTCAAGAACACAAATTTCGGCCACTTCAAATTCGACAACACCACCATTTGGTTCGATTACGGGGGAGTTGGAGTTGGGGAGGCATTTGTTGCAAGAGGAAGAAGTAAGGCAAGATCCACAAAGAAGATGAATGTGACCGTGGAATTGAACTCAAACAATATACCCAATAATTCAAGCGATCCTAAAGCAGGGTTTGTGGCACTGACATGCCATTCCAAATTGAGTGGGAAAGTGCAGTTGATGAAATTGATCAAGAAAAAGAAATCTGCAGAAATGAGTTGCGCCTTGCTACTTAACATGGGGACCAGAGCTGTCCAAGACATCAACTGCCAATAAAGTCGAGCTTTGCAATGTCGTTACTTTACTACAGTATTCTCACAGCGTTGAGGCTTATCTAAAACTAGGTAACATTACAATCATAAACAAGTTGTATTGAAATTATTTTTCAAACCAAATCAAAAAAAGTAGTGAAGACATGTATTTTGGTTAAACGCAAGGCTCCAGCCTTGTTTATCACTAATGAGAAGTGTTGCTTAAAAAAATTGTCCATATCTGATATTTCATACCAGAATATAAGACAAGGAAGTATTGGTGAATAAATTAACTTAGCATAGACTCATTCCCAGCTTTTCAAACTAAATGAAGTATATATAAGTAAAACACCACTCACCACCTACCTCTCAAGATAAACAGATTTTGAACCTGGCCACTTAGAGACTTTTGGGTACAATGACGGCACCGGCAGCCGGTAGTGTCAAGACCAACATACAACTATGTCATGCCAGATCCGATCAAATGGTGGACAACGGATCTCTGCTGCTTATATTCCTGTATGATGCTAATTCAGCAGCAGTTTTCCAAAATTGATTCACCAGTAATCTCCACATGAGCAAACACCTTTCTGGAAATGATGAAACCTATAAGTATCCCTGACTGTGATTTCACGTTCAGTGATCTGTGAAATGAGCTTAGCAGCAATATGGCAATCCCCGCAGATACGGAGATTCTTGGTGATTCGAATAGGTGTCCCCGGTTTAGTATTTAAAATGGCAAACACAATAGCCAACTTCTCACTGTGAACAGCCAGGTGACCTTCCTTATCTTCCTCCTCAACATCATGAAGTGCGGACTGAGTTTCCGGGACATAACCGGCCTCTTTCATCTTCCCCATCAGAAAGTCTAATTTTTCGTAGATGTCCTTTGACTGTGGATGCGACTGATCACCAGCAAGAAAGGTATAAACCTGATTGTCGATCTCAGTATTGCTAGCACCAGCCATTTTCTTGATCCCTTTGCTCTTCATGATTGATCTAACAGTTGTAACATCTTCCCATCTACCAGCCTTCGCATATATGTTCGATAGCAAGACATAATAACCAGATGGCTTGGGTGCCAATCGAAAAAGATGATCAGCAGCAAGGAGTCCAATATTCATGTTAGAGTGCATCCAACAGGCACCCAACAAAGTTCCCCATATCCTCTCAGTAGGTTCTATTGGCATCTTTCTAATGAAATTATAGGCTTCCTCTACTTGCCCGGAACGTCCAAGTAAGTCTACCATACAAGAAAAATGCTCTACCCTCTGAACAATCTTATGCTGGTCTGTCATCAAGTTAAAGAAATGCCACCCTTGGTCCAGTAACCCCGCATGGCTACAAGCCGAAAGAACTGAGACAAATGCAATAGAATCTGGAGTCAGACCCAAGTTCTGCATTTTAGTGAAAAGGGCCACAGCATTGTAACCTTGGCCACTCATCCCATAAGCTGAGATCATAGAAGTCCATGACACAATATCCCGAAAATTCATCTGATCAAACACCGCCTTTGCTTCTTTTAAGCATCCACACTTTGCATACATGTCAATCAGTGCATTCTCCAGTGCCATATTTGGAAGGAGTTTCTTCCTATAGATATATTCATGAATTCGTCTTCCAAGAAAAATAGCCGAAAGATCACCACAAGCTGGAAGGATACTAGCAATGGTAAAAGAATCTGGTTCGATCCTGTATGCCTCCATACGTGAATACAAATCGACAGCTTCACTTGACAATGAATTGTTCACAAAAACCGAAATCATCACATTCCAAGAAACCACACTTTTTTTAGCCAACTTCCAAAACATTTCTTTAACATACAAAATATTATCAGAGGAAGTGTTGGTCACTGCTGGTAATAGGCTGGACATAGTCCCAGCATCGGGTTTTATCCGCAATAACTCCATTTCCCTACAAACATCCAATGCTTTATCAAAACATTCATTTTGAGCGTATCCCGAAACCATTGAATTCCAAGAAACAACATCTCTAATAGGCATTTCATTGAAAGCTTGCCGTGCTTGGACCAAACATTTACACTTTGAATACATAGCAACCAGCCCATTCCCTATAAAAAGATTCAAGTCCAGACCAACTTTAACCACAGAACTATGGATTTGCAAACCGACCCGCAAATTATCAGACCCAGAACATGCCTTTAAGGCACAAGGATAAGTATAGTGATCAGGGCTGAAACCTTGAGTAGATAATTCTTTGAATATAAGAAGAGCATCGTGATAGCAACGGTTGTTTACATAGCTTCTCATCATGACGTTAAAGAAAACGATGTTCTTTTCAGTAATTTCATCGAATATGTGGCGTGTGGCTTTTGGTTCCCCGCAAGCTGCATAAGCTCTCATTAATTTGATGGCTATAGATGGGCTGAAGCAAAGATGTTGGTCATTGAATATCTTGGAATGGAGCTTTCTTAACGTTCTGATATCTGGGTATTGGTCCAGTATTTTACCGCAAAAATCTTCATTGAGAATAGGTTGAGGTTTCGGGATTGATGATGATGAAGCAAAGTCTTTTAGTTGCTTGGCAGTTGAGAAATGGCGGCAATGAGGAGTAATGGCTCTCATTAGCAAGTGTGGATTTTTGAAATGCTAGCTTTTTGGTCCCAGCGGTTCCTAATTAGGCAGACTTGTACGAGAATTGATGTCAGAGGGGGTGAGGTTTGAGAAGGTTGGTCAGATCCCCAAAACAAAATGCTACTAATAATAATAAATAAAAAAAACTCTTATTCCTCAGAAGCCGGAAAAAAGAATGGGCATCTTAGTTAACGTTTAAGTTGTAATGCAATTGACCATATGAACAATGACAACCTAGTTATAACTACTTCACAAACAATCAGAGACTGATTAAGATCAAACCAGTCTGGTTAAATATTTTGCAATGTTAAATGGTGTATCCATGGCACCAAGCAACTTCCTTCCCTGTACTTTGTTAAAAGGCATTATGTCAGCTGCTGGTGAGAAACCGTTATTCTTATTACATATCATCTTGGAACAAAGCCTTTGAGACAGGACCATGAGGGTGCGCTCTGCAGTTTCCACAGACATCTTTGTCATCAGTGGTGGTTCTGCAGGCGTTTGACCGCTTCTTTTCCGTCATTGGGGTTTCACATACCGTGTCATAACTTGCCTTGCTGCGACTCTTCCTTTTTGATAGTTTCCGAAGATTATCTGATTTGGATTTCATTGCCTTCGATTGCTTTGGAGCCCAAACTCTCTGCAAATCTGGCATCCAACTTGTAAAAGACGAGAAGCGCCGAGCCCTCTCCCTCATCTCCTGCGCCTGAATCAGTTTCAGTTCATGCTCCTCAGTCATTGTTACTTGGGGAATTCTTTTGTTATCATATTTCTGCAGTTGGGGGGACTCCTCTTCTATTGAAACTCGTTCATGATTTCTGGAGTGTACATCTTCCTCAGGTTTTTCTTTCCAGGAACAGTTACTGTCCTCGCTGTTCAGTAAATGATTTGGCAATTCATCCTCATTATCAAACAGCAACAAGTCCATCTTCCTATAGATTTTATCAACAACATCTCCAAGAGAGAGATAATATCTGAAATTAAATGTTCCAAAATTTATTTATCAATGGTTATATGCTTAAAACTTCTCTAGAAAGAGAGAATCTATTTAGCCTCGGGTTTTTTTACTGATAGTCATGTCCAAATATGTATAGGACACAAGTGAGAGACACAAGTACTACAATGAAAAATGAAAAATCCGAGTAATATAATATCATATGTACCTGCTCTTAATGACTTTTTCCACATACTTGTCAAGCCTCCAATCACCAAAAAAGCCACCGTCAAGATGGCACTGAATAGACTCCAGTAGCGAGCAAATTTGTTTTACAAATTTCTGCTTCGTAGGCTCCTTGATAATTGCACCAACTTCAGACTGAAGAATCTCCATTCGAAACAAAATTTGCAATTCGTATCTTCATCATGTTAAGGAAATTTGCTGAGCTTAGAGCCAATTGTTCACTATACAAAAGCAAAAGAACCATTGCAAGCATAGAATCAAGAAAAGAGAACTTATTGTTATAAGTGAAATAAAGATATAGTGCATCTCATGAATATGCAGGATAACAAAAAGGATACTCTCTAACTACATTAGCCGAAGCAGATCCAGTAGACCTTGAATCTGATGCTTGAGAGGATTGATCCCTCCGTTTATGCACAGCAGCTAAGTCCTTTGGCTCTCTCAATAAAAGTTCAATTAGTTCAACAGTAGCTTTGCTAGGACAAGCATCACTAGTTTGCACCAGAGAGGTTTGACTTTCTGAAATGCCTTCAATTTCATGCTTTTGACATAACCAATAAATAGATGAACGCACGAGCCGTTCTGCAAAAGCTCCTAATTCTACTTCTCCAGATTCTAGCCCTTGTTTAATTTTATTAGGAAGACTATCAAAGAAATTTTCTAAAGTTCCTGAACAAAAATCATTACCAGCATCATCTAAAACTCTTGAGCAACCTTCTCCAGCTGATGCAGAATAAGATGCCAGTTGTTCACTATCTTGAGGCAACTCGATTGGTCTGTGATTGATTTCTTCTTTAGCATTCTGATCTGGCTTGGCACTCTCTTGTATCTTAAAGCTCACATGACCACGTTTTTTAACCTGCTTCATCCAGCATTTCAGAAATTTTAACTTCTTCGATTTACAGGCCCTAGAAAAGTAACATGATTCTAAATCTGTCTCTAAATGCTCGACTGCTGCTTGGCAGAAGGCACTCCAGGTGAGGTCATGAGGCAAGGGTGACTTCATTTTGTTCTTCCTTTTTCCAGCAAACTTGTGGGAAGGTGAGGACTGAGATTGAGAATCTGAAAATACAAGAGCGTGTTTGGAATCAACATGGAGCCTCAAATTTTCATCATCTCTTTTTGCAGCAGCTGAATCCACCTTACCAGATTCTAAAAACTGGTTAGGGCAGAACCCATCACCGGTTATACAAATCATAGCAGAAAAAACAGTGAATGGCTTCAGGATTCCTGTACGCAAATCGGAATCGCCATTCGAAAGAGATACTAATGCCCAGTAACCTTCCCTATGAAGAAAACTCAAGAAGATAAGCCAAATCCCAACAGGTTTTCTCACCAATGATTCACCCATATCCCTTGCAAGTATTTGAAGAACTCTATCAGCATAGAACTCACCTGAATCATCTTTTTTATCTTCCCCAGATTTTCCCAAGGATTTACAAACAATGATTGGATTCAAGAAGCTTCCCTCAAATTTCTCACACTCATCATACCTCCTCAGCGCCCTAACGCATACTTTGGTTACTCCAACCAAATACTGATCCATAAAGCAGCTATTCTTCTGGTTATCAGCTCTCGTTTGTTGATTGCTGGTACACATTTTGAAATTGACAAACTCAAGCTCACAGCACTTACATTCTAATGGCTTCCCAGTAGCATCTAATATCTCAAGACTTAAATGGGCGCTTCTCTTTCTACCAGAATCATCATTAAACTCGAAGGCAGGAGAAGTGTTCGACGAAACAGCAATGTTAGGATAAATCAAACCGAAAGGAACAATCGCAGAACCTAAAACAATAGAATCCAAAGTACAAAATCCCCAACCTAAACTCCTAATCCCACTCCCCAAACACTTAAACCCCAAATTCTCTAAATCACCATTTTCCCAAGGCTGAAACTTCAAATCAACCCAACAACAATGAATATCCCTACTAACAAGCGCATCATTGACACTCCCGAAAACCCCAGAAAACTGCTTAACAAAAGAACCCAAATCATTCAAACATTCATGATCCACTTCCACGTCAAAGAATTCACGTACCCAATTCGAGTCCCTATGAACCGGAGATAGCAAAATTACCAAATTAGACCTAATCAAAACGGAATTACCAGAGTTGGACAGCGTACCGGCGACTGGATCGGGGATTAGTGGGTCCCAGGCGTAGTCATGCACGAGCTGGCGCAATGAAGCGGCGAGATTTAAAGCCCGCGAAGGACACAAAGGGAAGGAGGCTTTGTTAATTATGGTGGGGAGAGAAGTAAGGAAATGAGTGAGGGAGTGGAGGGTGGAATCTGGGTGATTGAAAGAGAGAGAAGAGGAAGGAAATGGGAGTTTCGAGGAGGAAAGGAGAGGGGAGAGAGAGGAAAAGAAGGGTTTGAAAGAGAAGAGAGAAGAGTATAAAGGAGGGAAGGAGAGGAGTGTTTTGGAGGAAGAAATTAGGGTTTTGAGATAAGGATTTGGGTCTTGGAGATGGAGAACTGGATTTAAGTCTATTAGGAGAACAATGCGTTGGGTTTTGCTGTAGTTTGGGAATGGGTCTATGGCTTCAGCCGCCATTGATGAAGAACGAAGAAACTGCAAAGCTTTTATTTAGTTGAAAAATAAATAGACACAAATCAAGCCACAGTTTGATTGCACAGGCAATGGAGAAACGTAGAGAAAAGGGTAAGAAAATGTATAAAAAGGAAATTGAAGTTCGAAGAAGAAGGGATAACTTCGTTTTAGGCTTTATCTTTCGTATTTGTTGGCGGGAAGTGGGAAGTGGCGGCAAAAACACACAAAAAAAATAAAAGAGAAACTACACCTAAGGTCACTAAGCTATTAACTAATTTATGTTTTAGTCACTCAACTTTAAAATGATACAAAATAATCATTAAGTTATTTAAAAGTTTTCATTTAATTTATTGAACTATAAGAAAGTTTTTATTTAAATCGCTAAGTTGTTAAGTTTACTTTTTTAAAAGAGTTCATCTAATAAGCTCCAAACGACAATTCGATGATCGAAATGATTTAGTACTAATTGATGAGTAGAAGAATATATCTTAAATATAAGTCAATCTAACAATGAAAAAAATTTGTTTAGATTTTGATTCGTAGATTTGTGATGTTTAAAAATATTTCATGAAAAAAAAATCAACTTGTAGAAGAAAAAAAGAATGGGAGCTTTTAATTGGTGCAATTAGAGAAGGCCATATACAACAACAACTTTAACAACTTAGTGACTTAAATGAAAACTTTCGAATAGTTTAATAGCCATTTAGTAACTTTTTTAAGTAAAGCGACTAAAATGTAAATTTATTAATAATTTAGTAACCTGGAGTGTAGTTTAATCAAAAAATAAAATAAGATAAAAAGATAAAGATTAAAATATCTTATAAATCCTTGTACTTTTGCATATTTAGAATTTAGTCTCTATACTTATATTTCAAAAATTTAGTCCCTTTACTTTTTCATATTTCAAAATTCAAGTCCAATTATTAACACGGTTAAAATTCTTCCATTAAATTACTGTGTGACATTTAAAAAAAAAAAAAAAACTCTTATTAGCTTAGCCATGTAACAGAAAACAACATAGTAATAAGCACGAATTTAATAAAATTTTCATTAAATTGTTGTGTGACAGTTTAGAATTAAAAGAAAAAACTCTTATTAGCTTAGTCATGTAACAAAAAAATAACATAATAATAAGCATGAATTTAATATGAGAATTTTAATGGTATGAACAATTGAACTTGTATTTTTAATTTAAAAAAAAAAAATCAAACTCCTGAAATAAAAATAATGAAACTAAATTTCAAATGTAAAAAAATTATGGCGCATCATATTTTTCTTTCTCAATGAACATAGCTAATTTATTATTTCAAATAAACTAATTTATATTGAATAAAAATTAAGGACTTATATAAATACAAATTAAAGGTTTTAATATTTAAAATAAAAAATTATGAGCATTTTTTTATTAATTTAATAAAAAAAGAATGAAATGGTTAATCTAATAATCTATTAAACATGCTAGTATTTATATTTTTCTATTATTGACATTAATTATTTTGACACAACTAAAAAATATTGAGTATATACAAATATATTAAAATTATTTTGCAACTGATGATGGCCGTTTGAGAGACCGGAACATGAAGGCCACTGTCATAACCAATGTAACAACATGATAGAGTTGCTCAGGCTCCAATCCTACTGAACAATGGTATTGAGAAGCACCAAGTCCATACATACAACATGGTAATGCTTTCTTTCGCTACAAGTATCCTAGAATATACGTATCTATAATCTGTTTCAAAGCAGAAAGAAAAAGAAAAAAAATAAAGAGCAAAATATTGGTATCACATTATAATTCCCAGTTTTTCTTCACATAAAAACTATACTGTATTTAGTTTATATCATCCTCATGCTGAGCTGTTCAGGAAATGTGCCAATGCTTTGTCAGTATCATTGTCATACACGAGCAAAGCATCAGCGACATTGTTTGCTGGGAACCCCATTTCTCGCAGTAGGTTGTAACCATTGACAAATTCCCGAACCTAAAGAACCAAAGACGAAAAATAAATAACCAGCAAACACATTGTTTAATCAATTACTCTCTTGTTCTGCACCTGCTAATCAAGGAAAAGCGGGTAGACAGGAGGACTTGGTCTCAAGCATAAAACATAAGTGAGATCATAGCAAGCTATATTAGAAGAGATTAAGGTTGTGGGTGGCAATCAAATCCTACTTACATTTACAGATAATTACATCACAAGAAAGAAAGGCTTCAACTAAGCTTTACGTTAGGACAATAATTAATCCATACACAATGTTTACAAGTACAATCATCAGGTTTAGGTGTTATAACTCTTCGGGTGAATAATTAACATACCTTGGTTGGACTGTCTCCATAATTTGCAACAGCGATGATGACAGCGTCTCGGTTGAGACCGGAGGCAATGTATTTGTTTAACACAGAATCCGAATTTGCACCCTGCACATTCAAATGATTATTTTATTTTATATGTGTTAAATTCTTTCAAAGATCATGGACTGGTTTAGTCAAAACAAAATTCCAGTAGCTCAAAGTAAACAAAGCAAGGAACAAACAAGTTAGAACGTCAATGGAAGATTCAAAGGAAGTCTAGAACTGTATCTGAAATAAGAAGAAACGTACGGAGGAAGGAGTTGATTGGGTAGGTTCCGTAGGGTGATTTTCCAAGTCAAGTTGGCTCAAATTCATGAATTCCGCATCTGGTTGAGCCAAGATTTTCCTCTCAAACTCGAAATCAAACTGGAAATTGCTTCGACGAATATCCCTAACTTGCGGAGAAAACTGAGCCTGCAAAAGAGAGCAGTAATAATTAACCGGATAGCTCTGACAGCTTAACTTATTCCTCTAATTAAAACCGGAAAAAGGAAGTACCGGAGGAGTAATTCGATAATCTGGTTTCAAAACAACTCTAATGCCCAATCCGGCTGCCATAAATAAAAATCAAAATAAGCAAATATAAAAAATGAATAATAAAAGATTTTTTTTTTTGAGGTAAGAGAATTTACCGGAAGAGGAAGGAGAAGAGGAGGTCCGGGGTGCGGGAGGGACTACGGTGTGACCAGGTTGACCAACGTTCGGGTATATCGAAGGTCTGTACATCGGACGGTTAGAAGACGACGACGTTGAAGTCAGTTGTTGCCGATGCATCGGGAAATTGCGACTTCGTACGGTGAATCTGTTCTGTTCCTGAAATCGTAATTCGCAAGGGAAGAAGTCTTTTAAGCTGTATGTTTAAGTCTTGAGAAGAAAGACGAAGGAATTAGGCAAAACCCAACACTTGTTTCGCGGAATAATACGGATTGATTGATAGATTGTTAAATTTTAAAAATAAATATAATCTTCTTTGGGGATATATTATGTAAACTATCATATTTAACTTAGAAGTTTTATACATGTGAAAGTCATTGATTTAAAATATCATGTGTATATTTAAAACAAATAATAATAACAATTCATATCCAATATTATAAAATTAAAATAAAATATTAATTTAGAGACCAAATTGTGACATTCGAAATTATAAAAACCAAAAAGCCTGGACTCAAAATCCAAAAATATTATCTCTGTATAAAATTTACCCTAAAAATGAAATATTACTATGATCTAATCACCTTATTAGCAGCGAGACTGCCTAAGGCAGGGCTCTTCTAAGCAATCAAAACCTGCTGAATTTGAGACATTTGGATCATATTTCATCCATACATTAACAGTGTTAAATTATACAGCGCCATTGATACAAGGCTGCTACAGATTTCAACAATTGAAACTGAACTAACTATGAACATGAATGCTAATATCATTCTATCACAACATAAGGCCTTACAGCGACTTGCCTTGACAAGTCACAAGCCAAAGATATGGTCATTTCCGAACATCGCAGCGCTGAACTGTCGTGTGTTCAAGTCGCCCCCATCCAGAGCAGAACCAAACCGATCAAGCCACTGCGTCGGGCTTGGATTTTCGCTTTCCTCTACCCATTCAGAGGTCATATCAATGTCATCAAACTGAATGGGATCGGATTCCGTGGGCATTGTTTTCATCTCTCTTGCTAACTTGAGGTTGTAGTTAATATACACAACATCAGTCAATGTTTCCTTGTCAATCTTATTCCGTTTTTCCGTATGAATCTGTTGGAATGTGCTCCAATGCCTCTCGAATGTAAAAGTGCTGCAAACTTGACTAAGAATTCTAATTGCAACCCGTTGCAACACTGGTGCCGAGTCCCCGAATTGCTCCCACCAGAGTCCTACAACAGATAAATGCAGACATAGTAACCAATCTAAGCTACTATTTCATTCAATAGATGTAATTCAATAAGTGAACTGCTTCAACTTCCTCGGAGAGGAGGAAAATCTAAAGTGCAATGAAATGGCAAAATACTAGAGGCTGCTCACACACACATTACACCCATAAAGTGAGTATAAAACTGCATACATACCAGGAGAAACCGTATCTCGTGCCTCCATTGCTAGATTACATGCAAACATCCCCTTCGCCCTTGTAAAAGTAAAAATTTGATTTGTGATGTCACGTCTTAACTCGGGTGTGGGAAGTAGTTTCTCCAGAACTTTAAAGAAGTCTTCTTTTATAGATCCTAGAAATTTTACTTCTGGATTATACTGGATGCTAGGATTTAAAAAAGCCCCAGCTGAATGTAAAGGTGAATGAAGTTGGTCCCTCCATTGTCTGTCAACTATGTCCAAAAATGTCTTGCACTTACTCTCATCCATAATATAGTATGTCCTTATCGATTCCTTGGCTCTGGTCATTAGTTCATATATAGAACCGACAGCAGGTTTCCCTCCAGATACTTCCCTCAACACCTTCAAAAAAGGCTCGGATATTGCAACGCATTCTTCTACTGCTCTCCAAAAGTCATTATCCTCAACAATGGCAATGCAAGAAATGCTCTGCGGTTTATTTGCATAAGAGGAGTTAGTTGAATATTCAGGACTATTGAACATATGCTTCAATCTCGACCTCTGTTTCAACATTGATTGCAACGATAGAAAGCAGGATACAGACTTTGTTATTCCGGTTCTTATGAGCTCCTGTCCCCCGGTGAACTTCTTTATTAAGTCAAGCATTGACGCATTGTTGTATAGAAACTTGGATACTGTTTGTGCTTGTAAGATACATCGGTTCACCCAATCTACCCTAGAAAATTCTTCCAAGATTAGATTCAAACATTGAGATGCACAAGGAGATAAAAAAATGGTTCCATAATTCTGCAAGATATGGTTCGAAATACCAGTGTAGTTGAAACTACTATCCATGATAATTTGCACAACATTTTCCTGGCCAAAATCTTGAATAACGGAATCAAATAAATCAGCAAGGCACTTTGTGTTCTTAAAATATGAGGATGCATCTACAGACTTGTGGTAAAAGGTCCTCGAAGGCGACGAAACTAAGAAGTTGATTAAAGCTTTAGATTTATTGTCAGTCCATGTGTCTGCAATGATGGTACATCCAGTCGTAGCCCATTCTTTCTCCGCATCTTTCAAATGCAAAGTCACTTCAGACTTGATCCTTTTCAACCATGTTGCCTTCAAGGTTTCCACAGATGGAGCTATCAATCCAGGACCAAACTTTCCAACTGCATCAATCATTGCTTGATATGACGAAGAACGAGCCACGCTGAAATCCAACTTATTCTCAAAAAAGAACAAAGCAATGCTTCTCTCCAGAGTTTCCTGGTCACTCAATGTCGAAGCAGCAATGGATAAGACAGTAGGGAAAACTTTTGCAGCAGGAGAGAGTGTCTCTAAAGGACTAATTTTACTACTAGTAGACATATTCCCAGGAGCTCTCACTTCAGCTATCTTCTGCTTCTTAACACTAGGTGTTTCTTTAATATCCTCTTTCGATGATATTATAGCTCGAACCCTATCGGTAACATCATCTATAACTTTATTACAAGGGTTTACACCTTTACTTGGAAGACGAGATAGATGATGCTTTAACCTACTGATTCCACCATTCAAAACCCTAAGACAAAATTTGCACCTAACTTTATTTCCGTCTAATTTCTCAGCATATTCCCAACACACATCTCTTTCCCGAACCACTGCCAGAAAAATTGAACAGTACATAGTCATCGTAAATTACTGACTTTTATAACTATAATTCATAAACGAAGCAAATTATCTCATTCCAACAAATTCATACAAATGTTAAAAGTCCAAAAAAGGAAAGAAAAAAAAGAAAAGTTGAACTTACTGATAATGGTGGGAAACGACTTTTAAGTTCTTCAATTTGACCTACAAAAGAAAGCAAATTCAAAAGAAAATTCATGGAAAGCAAATTCAAAAGAAAATTCATGTTAAGTACTAGCTCATCAAACATTAGATAATCAAAATTTTCTTTCAAATAAAGCAAATTTGAAGTTTTGATGACATGTTGATTTCCTTTGAAGAATTATTGTTGTATCCTCAGCTCCGAACAGTGAAATCCCCACCCAAAAAAAAACGAAGACCTCAGCTGGAAAACTCTAAATTCTGAAATTCGAAATTTCCTACTCACATTTACGTCCATTTTCTCAGCAAACAAATGCAGCACTTAGATTTCAAAACCAAAATCCACTAAAAGCGTTTCCGAAATATAGAAGGAAAAAAAGGCAAGAAAACGTCGTATTTATTATAAAGACGCAAAGAGAAATAGTAAAATTAAACTAAATCGGAACTCGGAAGTGAACATAGAAAAGGAAAGAGAAATTATCGAGAGATTTAAGGATCTTACACAGGGAGAGAGAGAGAGAGATTGGTCTTTTCGACGGAGAGATAAACGGAGATGGCAGATCTGGAAGTTTTATTATTTATATCGCGATATTTTGGAGTTTAGGGTTTTTGTCACTCCAATCTTTCTCTCGGTGTTTCTTTTGGACTTTTGGTGGTTTTATCTTTAATCTTCTCTCTCTAATATTTTAATTTCTTCTCGTTTACCCTTTCTTAAAACATTTTTCTTTTTGGGCGAGATATCGCGGATTCTTTTTTTTATTTTGAGCCAATCAAATTGCCCGCGCGGCGTCGTTTCTTCTCTTATTTTCCAAGGGAGGGATTAATATTTTATCAATTTATCAGTTGAATTTATTAAAATTATTGCATCTATTATGCATGAAAATCATCTCATATTTCTATTAAACCAATCTAAAATATTATATTTTATTAATATATATTTAATGGTAAAATCATATATATAATATAATAAGTTACATAAGTTGATATTTTGACAAGTGTCGCAATGTTTTTATTTTCTATTTAATTTTTATATTTTTATTTTTATCTAGTACATAAATTTAAATAACTTAAGTAAAATAATTTAAACACGAGTTTATCTAAAATTCAATTTTAAATGGAAATTTTTATTTGATATATATAGATTTTGTTTAAAAAATAATTTTTAATTAAATACATTATTCAAATCATATATAATGCTGATTGTATAGTTTTTAAATAATATTTTGATATATGAATATCTACATATTTATTTAAATATATTACAATAAATAGTGTAGAACTAAAACTATATAATAGCATATTGATCATAAAATAAAATGAGCATTATAAATTATTATTCCAAATATTCATTTAAATAAAATTATATGAGCATAGGTTGTAACATTCTACATATTTATATCAGCATAGATTGTAATATATAATATTTATACAGGTTGTAATATATAAAATCTTTTATTGAGTTGATATCACGAGTTAATCGAGTATCAATTTAGTTAAGAAATTATTACTATACCCTTTCATTAAATAATTACAATTATTATTTTGATGATTTTTTTATCTTTTCATATTTTTATATAAATTTTAAATAAAAAACAAAAACTAGTATATTTTGGGATTAAACCCATAATAAACATTTATATTATTTAATTTTAATTTCTCAAACATAGTATTATTGAAATGTTACAAATATATATAAAAAAAAAAGCTAAATAGAACATATGGGAAACTTGAAAAGTCTGATTCACTGGGTTTTTTTTTCATTTTAATGAAATGGATATCATTAAAATGAGTAACATCATCACAGATTTCACATTACCAAAAAAATGTAAAAATACCTAAAAAACAAATTTCCCCTATATTACTAAATATTAACTCTGATACCAGAAGGTAATGTTTGTTGAAACAAATGTTCATAGATCATAATGTTCCCATCGATAATTTTACATTTTATGATCCAAAAGGATCTTTTATATTGTCAAAGTTGAAAACATAAAATTTCTGAGAAATCAAATGTAGTAATCTAATGACAAAATCTTTAGATTCCTGCTAACACACTACCAACTTTGCCAATGATAACAAAGCAAATCTAACATAGTAGTATTACTAGAAGATTCATCGGCTTCTAATGGAAAAAACTTGATTTACTGCCATGAACAATGCTAAAAATCCTCATCTTCTTAAGCTCAAACTTTGGGGCGTCCCCCTTGAGCAAAAAGAGGAGGAAAAAGAAGAAGAGGAAGGAAATCAACTCCAAAGCTTCAGTGCTAAATAGTATATTGATGTGTAAAAGAATATGGTTACATATTTTCGGGGTTAGTCTCCAAGGCAAGCAGAACCACACAGAAAACACCGAAAAAGAGTTGCAATTCCCCGCAAGGTCTCTCAGTCGAGAAAAATTCAAGTTGCCAACTCACTAATTTTTCATCAGAATTCTAGTTCTAACACCCCCTGCAGTTTAAATAATTCATCATGTTTTGGCTGACACATAAAACTCAAATAACACAGGTGTTAAAAGTGCATACCTTCGACTTCCTCAAACTGAACTTCCTTTACGAGATCGGCAGTAGCATTATATTCAAAGCTAATAAATGACAGAAAAGATCAACCGTTACAAAGTTTACATAAACAGAAGCAGATCGGATGCAAGACTAATGATGCAATTGTCAGCCTACTAGCAACTAAACTAACATTGATAATCATTGAGATTTAGATGGCAAACACTATCTACAAGCAAAACTATAGCAGATATATAATGATTCTTTCAAAGTTTTTTTAGACCAGAACCTTGTCAAGTGAATACCCGTATCCAACACTCACCTCTGAGTTCAGGGAACAAGGTTTCTTGGTCAATATACATGAAACATTTGCATACAAATTCACATTTTAAATGTTAGTAATTTCATACGAGTGTTGCGTACCGGTATGTGTCCTACATGGGGTATGCTCAAATTTTCTAAGCTTTTTCTAAGCCATAGATAAGAGGTGTTTGAGATATTTAAACAAGCTTAGAAAATTTGAGCATACCCTATGTTGGACACATACCGGTATGTAATACTCGAATGGCTGAGAAAAGCAGAGACAAACATTCTTAACAATGTGGTTGAAATTACTAACATTTAAAAATCTAACTGAAGAGCTGATCGAGTCTTAGCTCAATTGACATAGGTATTGTTACGCATTATCCTCCTATTTATGGGTTAAAGAGGGGTTATGAATAGTTTCAAAAAGAGAAATCTAACTGAAGAAAAGCCTAAACGGTGTTCAAATCAAAATTAACAATTTAATCAAAGCAATGGAACAGATATGAAAACAAATGTGAGTTGAAAACATATATTACCTACTGGAAAAAGAAACCTCAAGTTCATATTGAGCACTAGCTTTGATAGCTTCAAACAAGCAAGTAGCAATTTCAGTTTTGCGAGTACTAGCCATTAGTAAATCATACTCGGTTGGAATGATAATGGAGAAGAAGTTATCGTTTAAATCGCTCAAACACATCTTATCTATGGCTGCTAAAGCTATCCGGCGTTTGAGCCCATCGGTATCAGGATCAACAATATAAACGGCGAAATCACTAATTATAAGATTCCGTCGTTTCATCTTCCCTGATGCAGTGAACTTCAACAGTTTATCCGCAAACAAAACTTGACTGTCACCTACACGTAAAATTCGCAATTATAAGGCGATCTTTTCATTCTTTGCAAGTAAACTGCATATAATATCGCAAAGAAAGACCACTTTTTTTAAAATATATATATATGAATCGTTGCGATGGAAATTAACAAAAGGGTGAGGAATGGGTAACCTTGTTTTTTCAAGATCTTCATCAAGCAGGGGCGGGAAGCGACATTCAAATGGTCTCCTTTGGGTTCTGATGGTTGCGAATCCTTATCGTTTTCATCTTGTTGTTCGTCGTCAGGTACATGGTCTTCGTCCTGGGGTTTGGCCTCCGGTTCGTCGACTGGGGCTTGCTGTTGTGCCCTGTATCGGCTCATCGTTGGAACCGACGGACGCTGTTAGGCTTTGGCTTTTGCGGGAAAGCGAAAAAAATACAGAGAAAAGAGAGCCAGACAGCGTTCGATGCACATTAACTTGTAATCATTATGCTAATTCAAGTTACTCTATTAAAAGTATTAAATTGATTGATTATCTAAAAAAAATTAAAAAAAATTTCCTATCAAATTCAAGAGAAATTGACCTAAAGATCGTATCATTATTTAAAATAACATTAAAAATAAGATTCTGTTAATAAATATAAATTAAATAATATTATTTATTATATAAATATTAATTCGAATGAATAAATCAAAATATTTTTTTATGCGAAACGCTGATGGACTGGATAAATGAACTCTTTCGCAGCTGTATTTGAAAGTTGGGACTAAACTATGAAGGATTCAAAAAAAAAAAAAAAAAAATCTAAGACATATCCGAATTGAAAACAAAGAAGTGATTGTTAATACCATGTTTATATTAAGGTAAGTTACGGTGTTAGTCATCCAATTTTTATAAATTTTTATTTTAAATATTAAAAATAAAAAAATATAAATTAGGTATTATCGTTAACAATCATTTTCATTTTAGTCATCAAATTTTATTAAATTTTATTTTGACCATCCTGTTAATTTAATATTATTATACACTCATTTCAGTCACTGTATTTCAATAAGTTTTCATTTTGCTTTTTAAAAATTAATTCTATTTTTTTTTAAAAAAATTAATTTTTATAAGAAATTGAATTATGTGAAGATAAAGCCCAAGATAAAATAGTTTTTCTCTAAAAAAATCCAAGTAATATTATAGAAAAGGCAAAATAAAGGAAATTAGAAAGACATATTGGTTTTTCCTATAAAAATATATATAATTCATTGTAAAATCTCATGTTATTCCTTTTAATGAAAAGAAATTAAAATTAATTCAAAAAGGAAAAGTAAAGGAAATTAAAAATATCAAATAGTTTTTTCCTATAAAAATCCAAGTTTTTTTTATATAAAAACCTAGGCATTTTCTTATAAACCCCCCACATTTTTCTCTTTTACCGATAAAAGTAAAATTAATTTTTAAAAAGATAAAATAAATGATTAAAATAAAAAAATTATTAAAATTTAGTGACTAAAATGATTGTACGATAATATTAAATTAAGGATCGATGATCAAAATAAAAACTTATTAAAATTAGATGATTAAAATAAAATCAATTGTTAATGGCAGTATCTAATTCATAATTTTTTTATTTTTGATACCTAAAATAAAAATTTATAAAATTTAAATAACTAATTGTGCAATTTTTCTTAAAATTATTCATAACTCTTAATTATAAAAGGAATATAATTTATTGCAATAGTAATTAAGTGAATCAATTAAAATTTAATTAGGAACTTTATTTTGGTGAAATTAAAAACTTTTTATTTGCCAATTTAATACAGGTTTTTGATTAATTACTAAATTAGTACAATTTTTTTAAATTGATTTTTCCTAAATCGATTTACTCAATTTCAAATATCAATTTTATAATAGCATGGCTGATAACATTCACTAATTTATTACCAAAAAAATTAAATATAATTTGTTGTATTATTAGAATAAAAAAAACTCCTAAATTTTGAATGAAAGTTTGAAATGAAGCGAATAATGTAAGTAACTGAAAAGGTTTAAGTTGGAAATTTATGACCCAATCACAATCATGACCAAAACAACGTCGGACAATAGAAGGTTTTATTCAGATTTTCCTTAAAACGGCTATACTACGCTTTCCTAACTACATTTCCCCTTCACTTTGGATAAAATTTAGTTCTCTCCAAATAAAATAATAATTAAATAAACGCAAAAAAATCAGAATAATAGTTTACCTGCAGAGCGAGATTGGCTGATTTTCGTATAGCGAACGCCAATGCATGGGACCCACCAAAGAATGACATTTACCCTATCAGTAAAGCCGGTCCACCTGTCTATAAAAGACCGCCACCACATCCAATCATAAATCCCCCTTCTCATTTGTTTTTTCGTTTTATCTCTCCTCTCCTCTCATTTTCGTCTTCGCTTCTTCCATCCGACCATTCCTCTCCTGCCGATCCCAAGTTCCTTCAGGCATCAAAAAGGGCCCCCGATCAAATTAATCTGTTCTGGTTCGATCTCTTACTTTTGATTGTTGTTTTTGTATGCTTCTTTTTTCTATTGTTTTATATGTGTTGTTTTGACTTTTTTTTGTTATTTTATTCTACGGCGGATGGATCGTAGGTTTCGCTATGGCATCGAAGCGGATCTTGAAGGAATTGAAGGATTTACAAAAGGATCCTCCAACATCTTGCAGTGCTGGTAATGCGCACTCCCTTTTTCGTTCTATATAAAAGCTCTCCCTTTTTGCCGTTGATTTTTTTTAAATTCAAATATTGATTTGTTGTTTGTTTTAAACTTCCTTTGAAGCTGTGTATTTATAGGTATAGATGTTTTTGAATTTGCGTTGAGGAGTAAAAAATATCTCCTTGATATGATTATGGGTGATTTTGCAAGGGACTGTTCTTTTTTTTTTTGTTAATAATAATTGAAAGTTTTATTCCAAAATCCTAGATCAGATAATTTATGAATCTATATTGTGTTCGTGTATTTTGTTGAGCCAAACTTGTTTAAAATAAATTTTGATTCGTTAATGATTTTCATTATCTAGATTTTGAGACATTTTAATTCCTGTGAGGTTCGTGTTATCTTTTTTTTTCTCGTTCACAGCAACCTATTGATAAACCTTTTGAGTGTCTTATACCGGTATTCTTCCTTAAGTTTCCTTTCCTCTAGATATAATAAACAGTGGTTGTCTGTACAAATCTCTGTAAAAGGACAGTAAAAGACTTGCATTTGAAGTTTATAATTGCCCAATTCAAATAATCACTCCTTTATAGAAGTTCTTTTTTTTTTTTTAAATAATTAATATATGAAGTTAACAAAACTTTGTTTCAAACTTGCTTAGTGAATCCCTACATTCTTCATCAATATCACCCAAGAGACAGCTTGTCAATTGTAAATAAATGTCATGTAATATTGCTAACCAAGCAATGAAGTAGAATTTAGGCGTATATTGAAAACCTTAGCAGCTTTTGCCGTTGAAGTTCGCTTATTTTCCAAAGTAGTCCCATGTATCGGCAATTGTGAAGTGTTCCTTTGAATTCATCCAAATATCCTCATCTCTCTTAGATTACTGGTAATGTTAAAATTTATTGTTGGGTTCAATTGGTTAGAATATAAAATTCTTTTGTTTGGTTGACCATATAAAATAATCTAATATCACTTTTTTAGTAAAATGGTCTTAATCACAAATAAGACGATTAAATAATACCACTGCTGGAGGCATCTCCTGCTATTCTCCTCACCAGATACCCTTAACCCTTGTTCTTGCTCTTGTATTCACTCCACTGACTACCTAAAATCTAAGCACCAACTAAATTACTTTATAAACTCTTTTATTCAGATGGTTTATATGAAAAACATGATTGGTTCTAGTGAAATGAGAAACTTCATATTCTAGTTCTCAAGCCAACAGTCTGCATTCTGTTCATCTATTCCATGGAAATGAAAGCACAGATTGCCAGAACGCAGTTTATATTCTTAAGGAATGCTGCTTCAACTGTATCTTATGTGCAATCACAAGTAAATGGCCAAAGATTATATCCACACTTCTTCATCATTCAAGTATAACCAAAGATTACATGTGAGTGATAGCACTGATTCTGAAATAAACAAATAGGGTGAGAGATCTCAAAGTCCTAAAAGTAGACGGAATCAAAATACACATCAGGAATTAAATTAAGTTTAGTCATTCAAAGTTATTTTTTACTTCATAATATAAAATAGACAATATTGTAAAACCTCTTTCAGTGGACGGCTCCTTAGATTTGAAGATATTCAAGCATACATCACAGGCTGAACAAGAATATTGATGAAGCAATTAAATAAACAAAAATATTGACGATCTGTAGAGCCAAACTATGCCTGTTGTCTACCATTTCCGGAGATTCCAAATTGTTTTCTCGACCCTTCTTTTTGATATATCTGTTTTATGGAGTAGCTAAGAATCATAGGGAATGGTGATTACACAGCCGTTTTGTTTATGATTACATGTTTCTTGTTTTCACAATTGTGCAATGTGCTTGAGGTTTATCATTGAACTTCAATGCTTGCATATTGCTTATTGTTTTTTCTGGTAATGTTGCAGGTCCTGTTGCTGAAGACATGTTTCATTGGCAGGCAACAATCATGGGTCCACCAGACAGTCCGTATGCTGGGGGTGTTTTCCAAGTGACCATTCATTTTCCTCCAGACTATCCCTTTAAGCCACCTAAGGTACTTTTCCTTTTTTATGTAATTCTAGTTTCTATATATAGGCAGGTTGTTTACTCTGACGTTTGCTAGAGCTTGCAAAATTTCCATGTTCATTTAGCACTCTCATTTTGGCTTACTTGTTTTGTACTCCATTGCGTATTGAGGTAGAGGATAATATATTTCCTTGCAGAGTGATAGATAATCGAAGCCTTGTTTATATGATAAATGAGTTTTGCAGGTGGCATTTAGAACAAAGGTGTTCCACCCTAATATTAACAGCAATGGAAGCATTTGCCTAGACATCTTGAAAGAGCAGTGGAGTCCTGCACTAACTATTTCCAAGGTGATTGTCTTTTCAATATTTCACTAACTATTTCCAAGGTGATTGTCTTTTCAATATTTGATAACCCTGTTTGAAACTCCTCTCATTTGTTTGGATATTCAATGTTGGCACAAATGGATCCAATCTGAATTAGCCACCCGTATCCGATGCTCATGTCAGAGACATATCTGGATATGGGTACTTGGACATAATGCTCCAAGGATCTTCCTAATGCATGAAGATCTTTGTGGGGTTGGCGGGGGGTGACAATTTGAACATGCCCATATAGGATATCTACAAGCATCCTCAACTCACATTCTGAGTCCATTAATACAAATCAAACATGAGTAGCCAAGAACCTAAACAGAAACCTGATCAATCTGAAATTTGAATCCCCATTCCAAACTCTGCTGTCCATTTTAAGCAAAGCAAATTGTAGTTAAGCCTTTTGAGATCGTATGATTTTTATTCACAACTTGTCTGTCTCAACGGTTAAGATGGTTTAATGACTTTTGTTCAATTAGGTATTGCTATCAATATGTTCATTGCTGACCGACCCAAATCCGGATGATCCATTGGTGCCGGAGATTGCACACATGTTCAAGACAGACAGGAACAAGTACGAGACAACTGCAAGGAGCTGGACCCAAAAGTATGCCATGGGCTAAAACGAGTTTTGGTGTGTGAGGGGGACTAGGGAGGCTCAATGTTTCTTTCTTTTTTGTTATGTTTTTGGTTTTCTTTTTAAAATTTAGTTTTGTGTATGAAAGGTTTGTTCTGTCTCTTCAATGCCTAAAATGGGGGAGTTTAACGGGGCCATCAACATTCCCTTTTTTAAAAGAAGAGACATCAAATGTTGCTTCCTTTTGTTGTATGGATAAGTGTAACTTTTGGATCAAGAAAATAGACGCTTTTGATATGTTTTTTTAAATGTTCACTATTTGTAATTCAAGTATACGAAAGTAATGGTAGAAATGCAGATTTGGTAACGGGTCTTGTTATACAATTATAAAATCATTTAAAGACAACAACTTGTGATGTCGTACGGAAAGAAGTACAGATATGAAATTAAAATAAATTAAATTCAAGTAACTTTTTTAATTAGTGGATTGAGTTCATTGGCTGGTCTTGACCCAGGTTGCATTAGCATCACCCAAAAGCATACCAACCGGTGTAAAAGGAGCTTCATTACATGCATTAAGAAACTATGCCAGCCATAGCATTGGTATACCTATTTCCTTCTTTAAAACATGGTTAAGGACCCTTGCCTGAATCAATAAGAGAGTACACAAAATGGGATTAGAAAGCGAGAAACTAGAAATTAAGCTAACTACAGTTGTTGCATCCACTTTAATCACAAGTTTAGTCATATTCAAACTCAAAGCAAGTTGCAAGCCATCCAAGAGTGCCCAAAGTTCTGCCACCCTACACATGGCTTACTGAATATGATGAAAATATCCAATAGCTCTGCCAAGGTGATTTTGAATTACAATCCCGCCTCCTACTCTTCTTGGGTTCCCAATGGAGGATCCATCCGTACTAAGCTTGAACCAACATACTTGAGGTTTTCTTTTTCCAACGAAAAACAATGGTTAATCTATTTTTTAAAACTTGTAAGCTTGAAAGAAAGGTTTTGGAAATCTACCATTTTCCCATAAGCTTTAACTGTGATTGACCTTACCTTCCTGATTTGATTTTTTCCCTCATTGGTTATGGTGACTATAATGACACCATTGTCCATCCTAAAAGTTGGTTAATCTTCCTTTTCCATAATTGAATCAATATCCATGTCAACTCTCCTTCACCTTGGAAACTTTTCTCATAGTTACTGAACTCCTTCACCATTGTCAGGCTTGTGTCCCAACTTTTTTACGCTGTTTGGTGCTTTCTTCCTCCTCATGAGAGAGAGAGTTGGAATTTTCGCTTTCCATCTCCCTTTGCAGTTAAACACTAGCTAGGTTATGTGTTTGATCCAAATAAATTTATATTCGATCTAATAAGGTTTAGGGCAAATTAAACTTAAATAGCAACAAAATTGTTGACAGGCATATTCAACTCAGCCTAAGGATTCTTTTAAGAACAAGACCGTAACTTAGTCCCACCCACAAATATTGTCACATCATTAAAATTAAAAAAAAAAAACAATTGAACTCAGTATGTCCATCATTATAGTATCATAGCATTAAAATATAAAATTTCAAACCCAAACCTTTACATATTATTATTCTTCTTCCTTGAGCTAAAAAAAGAAAAATAAACATTGTTTGTTTGATGAAGGAAAGATGTGGGTTTCCATCATCTTTATGGACAGCAACAGAGGGATCGCATATGCTGCATGGCTTATTTGGTAGATATCAACTACTAAACCAAGTATTTGTTTATTAATGAGTGAATGGGTATCTGATTACTGCACAGCAAAAATGTTTAATTAATGCCCACTACTCCACCATTTCTCAAAGTTGAGCTCATATGTTTCAGTGAAACAAATATGTGAAAGCTGCTACAATCAATCCTGCAACTTCAATTCTTTCAAATTTCATCCATAATATTGGACAATGGTTTGTTAATTACATATGGTCGTACTTGCTCTCCTTTTTCATTCTGTGATCCCCAATCAATTTGATCTCACTTTTCATCATCCATTCACTTCGTCAAAATTAATTTATTATAAAACTCTTAAATACAATAATTATTCTTTTAACTAAACAAGTTTTTTAACCACCTCCTTTGCACATCAATATATATATATTTCTTAAGAGAAAGATTTACTTACACTTATGTAAAAGGCTGTTTTATCAATATGTGCTGAAAAAAAATGAAATTTGATCATCTATGCTTTTTTTAAAAAAAATTATCAATGTGAAACGTAAACTTTTTTTCCAGTTCAATGTGAGAACACTTGTCAAATTCAGAAACTAATTTGAATAAAAAAATGTTAAACCCTAATATAAGAATGATTACTAAATTCAAGGTCTAATTTAAACAAAAAAAGTTTAAAAACCCAAAATGAAAATATTTACCAAGTACAAGCCCGAAATATTTCATTAACCCTTTTTATATGGCGGTATATTTCTATTGGTGCTTTGGGTATTTCCAGTCACATGTTGGGTAGTTTTTTTTTATTACCTCTTCCATGCAATGGTATGAGGTCCATCATCCCCAAAAAGGGCCAAACATATCTGGGAAAGTAGAGTAAGAACATGAGCAACGATATGCCTCGGAATGCAGGATCAAAAAGGAAGATTTTATTAGTAAAATAAAGGAGAAAAAGAAAACCCAATTCACTGAACCTTTTCGTATATCTCTACTTAATCATGGTTTTAAAGGCTTAACCATTGAGTAAAAACCTGTCAGGTTTAACATTAAGATCTCATATATCATGTTTTAACTCTCCTAATTTGTGGTTTAAGTAGAAATATGTTTTAATTATTGTAATAATACTTATAATTAAAAGGAAAATATAATGACCCATGTCGTTTTTTTTTGTCAGGTATGATTATTAATTTAAGTAAAAAAAAAAAAGAACCCTAAAACACTGTCTCAAAAAGATTAAAGAAATAGTAGCAGGTTTTCACAAAAAACAAAAGAAATAGTAGCAGGTAGCGCAAATGGGTCGTGCGCACGAGTGGAAGGAGCAAGCTCCCTCAAAATCCGGTCCAATTACAGCTTTAAAAAAACACCTAATCTCAGATTTTGAATGAAACAGAAAAAAAGGTTGTCCATGAGAAAGACAAAATATCATAAACTGGCAACTTCATCAACCAAACACAGACAGTTCAGTTCCACTTCCCATATATTAAATTTATGTTTTCTTTTTTTTCGGGGAAAAATAAAACTAATTACGTGTCCGAAACTAAACCTAAAAGCTGAACTATACAAAACCATAATTTAGTTTTAATCCATTTCTTAATCATAGCTTAAATCATTGTTCATATCTAATTATTTATACCTTTTATATATTATATTATTTTTTAAAGCTTTGATTTTCCAGAAATTATGAAATTGGCTCTCATGGGAGCCATTAACGTTCCACATTCTAACCATATTTAACAAGAAAGTGAGTTACGGATTATTATTTTAATGGTTAAACTAGATTAATTAATTAACATAAATGTTAAATATGTAAATTTTTACTTTAATTATAGTTTTTTGTATGATATTTAATAGCTATTAAATCATAATAAATAATTTATTTGATTTAATAGTTCGTCTATTCAATATATATTTGAAATGTTAAAATAAACAGCACTAAAATTGAAGTACTTGAGAGAAACTTCTTTTTTTTTTTAGTCAAAATTTAAAATTGGTTTATGGAATCAAAATTTTATCGACAACGTACAATCCAATCATGCAAAGTAGAAGGGAATGGAAAATTACGAATTACATCGTTTTTTGGTAATATTTTTCAAAATAATAACAATAAAGGACAGAATCATCATTTGATAATTTCCATATTTGTGTTTCCCCAGCTAGCCTTGGTCAATATTCTTCCTCTTTTAATGGCATTTCCTTTTTCCTTTATTTGTATTATTTTTGAAATTATAAAACCAATCATTTAACCAAACCCATTTCTTCTCCCACCTCATAACATCAGGTGGAGGAAATAATTATTTAAAATAATAACAATAAAACCAACAGCAGAGAATAACAATCCCTCGGACCTCAACTTGTTCTTTTCTTTCCTTTTATGAAAATATAAATATGTATATGCTCTGAATATTTCATATCAAATATATCATTTTAGGTATATATAAAGATAGTAATTAATGAAACCCTGTTTTCTTAAATTCAATAAAATTAAATAAATTATCAATACAGCAAATCAAAATAAAAAGATGTAATTAATAATCTATCGCATTGATGGCAAGTTGGACATCGAAACCAGCTATAACAAAATCAAAAGATGTTTAGCATTATTCGTTAATACAACTCTATTACCAATACAAGCAACCAATCTCTCTCTATGTATTTTTTTGGAAAATATAATAATCATCTTATTAATATTAATAAATTCTTCGTTCCTAGCAAACAAAGCTGTTCGTTCGTCGAACCCATGGCGCCAACGGCGCCGGTCGCCGCATTTTTAAAACCCTGGTGGCAGTGACAGTGGCAGTGGCAGTGGGGAACCCTCAGGGCTACACCCTGTCGTTTAATCTCCGGACATAATGCATGCATGCCCATAAGAACGTTTTCTGCTTCCAGTAGGCTTTTTTTATTATTTCATAGTTATTATTTATTAAATGGTTGTATTTACATTAATCAGAAAAAAAAAAAACCCTCCAAGTCATAACATATTTTAGATTTTTTCTGATTTATCATATATAATAAAATCGTAAATGTTCCTTTTTGTTTAATCAAAATCATTACATAATTTATATCATATTTTAGATATTTTCTGATTTATCATATATAATAAAATTGTAAAGGTTTCCATCTCCTTTTTTTATTTGTCATTGTAACTTTAAAAGATATTTAATAGGGAGCATTTAATTCACATAATATAATATTATTTTTAGATATTCAGAATGTAATTAAAGATTACTTAATAAATTTTCAGGTAAATTAGTTTATTGTATAAAATGTAAGATTTTATTGCTTAAAAACACATCCTACTAAATTGTCATGTTATATAAGATTTGGTTTTTTTTTTAATTAAAAACATGGTTAGTTCTAAAAACATAGAGACATTTTACAAAAACAAAGTACAAATATTGCAATATATATTATGACATGATGAAAGACTACATGGTTGGCCTGACATAAGGTGAGACCACCTAGGATTCGTGATGAAACGAGATTTTGATTGCTATGTAATATTATTTTATAAGTCTTAACATTTGCACCCCAAACGTATTGAAAAGGAGCATAATAATGCCCCCAGCTATATACATATAAGCACCACCAAAGCTAAAAGAAAATCATGTGATGAGGGACCAGAATGTGGGATGGGAATTTAGGACGTACAATTTGGTAGATTTTTCCCGATCAATGATTCTGGTTTTGAGAATGGTTGGGACATCGACAACATATTAAGGTTTCTATCTCTATATGATGCATTAACTGACTATAGGGTTACCAATGGCACATGACATGGGACCCTGTCATTTCTCTATTTTTTTTCTTTTTTTTTTTTTAAATAAACATGATAATAAAATGTCATAATTTGTGTTCCAATAATTTCACGTGGCAAGCAAAAGCAATTTTAAGTTTTAACACCGTTTCAGTATGTGCAAGAGAAAACGTACGTGGGAATAATTAAAGGATTTATTAGATCTAAATTTATGTGCAAAAATGATATATAAGCCAAAAAATATATATAAATACAAATGCATAACCCGGCAAGATATTGAATGGAGAAATTGATTATAAATTCTTAGAATTTAATAGTACTAGGTTTGCATTTTATATGGGTTTTAATTTTAATCTAAATCTATTGTAGTTTTTTATTATAATTATAAGCATTTTTTTATAAAAAAGAAACACTACAGATTATTACATAACAATTAGTTTAGGAGTAGATAAACAGTTAAGGTTTCATACAGTGAATTTAGAGCAAAATCAAGTGGTTGGGACCAACAATGAACGACAATATCCATTCCTTTTGCAGTCTTTGCTAAACAATTAGTCAGCTTCTTACATTCTTGATACATATGCAAGCGTGAAACAAATTTTTTTTTTTAAAGTGATCGAAATTAAATTATAATTTTTACGATAGTAAAAATGTAATTTTACCATTTTAATGGTCTATATATTTATATTTTAAATAATTAAATCAAAATTTTATTTTTTAAGAGGGACTAAAGTGTAATTTTACTTTTATAAATTTAAAATTTTAAAAATTTTAAAATATCTAAATAAAAAAATATTCCATTTTAAAGGGGTTGAGCTCAACCAATCTCTTAATTTTGCCCCTGTACACATATTTTAAGTTGACATCTCAATTATAACTCATCAAATCTTAAATCGCATTAACAACCTGCAATTCCGATTAATTTATTGTCAAGTTTTTTTAAATATTTATTATAATGTCTCAAATTAGTTGTATGAAAGAGCAAATAGATGGCATATAAACCAAAAATGTGTAAAAAAATGGGATTTTGGATTTATTTGAGAAATGAGAAAGGTTGTGACCATACGTGTTCCTAACCGTGATGTTGAGTTCTTAACAACCAATCAGGTGTAAGGACCATTTATTGAATTTTCATCTTAATTGATTGTGTTTTTTGTTGGTAAACTGAAAATATGGAAATGAGAAGGTAGAGATCATGCGACAATAAAGCATATGGTGCATGGGATGTTTGATTATTGCTTCACTTTCACTTTTTTCAATGGTAAAACTTATCGCTCTCTTCCTTCTTATTTAATATGTTGAATATAAATACCAAATTAAAATAATATATATTATTTGATATTATTAATATGAAGTTTAAGTATGTGATCTAAAATTCTCCGTTTTTAACTTGAATTGGCATCTAAAATAACCATATTTTATTTCTTTTAATATATTTCTCATATAAAAAAGTCGAGAGATATGTACCAAATAAAAATATTAAAAGAAAAGAAAAGAAAAAGTGTGGAGTAAAAACGTGCTTGAAAAATACGAACTAGAAGTATCATGCACGTCCCAAGTAAACAAATTTGAAATACCGTCAAATTAGTGGTCAACAGTCAACACCCATTAATTATAGAACACAAAACCCATTAAAACAAATCCAACCACTTGATTAGAACCAGAATTTAATTCCATACTTAGCTTTAAGTTCCAGTACAGCCTTAAAATAAAAATAAAAATAAAAATTTGAAGGATTTTCCATTCAAAACAAGACAAATTCAATTTAATTTGCTCATTCGCAGTGCAGTTTGACGAACCATGAGTGAGAACCAGCTGCGAATTAACTTACGGGCAAAAAGGTAACGCGCCGCCGTTGTCTGAACGGTAGGAGCGTGTTTTCTACCCTTTTTAGACCCCTAAAATAATTTGAAAAACTGTAAACAGAAGAGACACCACGGATTTCTGCTAGCCACACCAATAATAATGATGATTCTAAATGTGAAAAAACAAACGTCGTTTTAGTGAAACATTGGCCACATATGTTTTATTAGGAAAACTGGTCAACTTTTTTTCTTTGAATTCTAGTAGTACGTGGGAAAATAGTTTGTCACCATAATGAAAAAGAACGTGCGATAGTGATGACAAAGCCTTTGGGAAGAAAATAGATTCTGACTTTTCTTTCCCACTATTATCTAGTGCATTGTATCTCAAACAAAATATGCTTCTTCCTCACTTTCCCCAGCTAGTCCATTAAATGGACTTATTATTCTTTTTATTTATATTAATTACCCTAAACTTAATTATCATGGCTTTGTAATTTAGTGTGATATTTGAATTATTATTATTTTATTTTGTTTTAAAATTTACTAACTATATTCTATAAATAAAAAAAAAGAACACCAGTAATCACATTTTTATTGATAATTTTTTATTCAAAATAAAATAAAATGATAATTGAAATGTCACGAAAAAGGTTAAATACCAAAAATGAGTTTAATAAAAAGAGACTCGTATGAAAACCAATTTATAAATGGCTGCCAATTCTAGGTTGCCCACGCTGCTTGTGTCGTGACTTAGATGAAGTCAAAAAGGCTTTTCAATTGAATAGCTAATTTAGTAAATGATTATTTCTTAAAAATCTTAGAAAATCTTTAACTATATTTATAGTTTTAATTATAATTTAATTTTCAATATGCTTGCTAAGCTGATTTTTGGTTCAGTTAAGGAAATCATCGTTATCTTGACTAGATTAAATCGATTGATTAGATTAAAAATCAATTGAGATATTAATTTGGAGAAAAAATTTAAGACCTGTTAATTCGTAAATCGGTAAAAATTAATTAAATTAGTTTTTAATATTTAATGATTTATTTAATTAAATTTATTGAACTAGTGAATTGGTAATCCTAATCAATTTAATTATTGGTTTGATTCTAAAAATATTGAGGTAATTGTTACATAAAATTAAAATTTATTTCGGTATGTTTTTAAAAATTAATTAAAATAATGCCAAACATATATTTAAAAGACTAAATACATATTCTAAAGAAAATAGTAAATATAAATTACATCCAAGATCACTAAATTATTAGTAAATTTACATGTTGGTTATTCAACTTCAAAATGTTACAAAATTGTCATTGAACTATTCAGAAGTTTTATTTAAGTCATTAGACTATTAAGAGTTTTTTTTCTAAGTTTGACTAGCGAGTTCCAAGCAATGATTTGACGATCGATATGGTGGATCAGTATCCATCGTAAGTAGAAAAACATACTTTAGATTAAGTCAATCTGACAACCATTGTTGAAGATTGAAGAAAACTATTTAGATTTTTGTTTGTAAATTTATAAATAAAAAGAACTTCCGATTAATGCAAGTAATGAGAACGAAGAAAATTATACATCAAAGATTTCAATAACTCAATGATTTAAATAAATTTTTTAAATAATTTAATTATTAAATTGAATGACAAAAACGTAAATTTAATAATAATATAGTGATTAACTTACTCTATTTAAGTAACGCCACACTAAAGCAAGCGAGATTACAGGAGTAGCCTCAAGTCATCGTCTTAATAAACTAGAAATTTGGTAATTAAGCGGTAGATAGAGGAACAAAAATGTAATTAAGAGAGGAGGGGAAAGGCTTTTGAGTTTCCATTGGTCAAAGGTGATTTGATGTGTTTTGCTTTCATCTAATCAAACAAATTTACCGACATAAAAGAAAATTAAATAAGAGTGACTAACAGAACAGGATTTTTTGGAGAGGACAGGACACTATTTATAATTATTATGTAAAATCCTGAAAATTTATAATTATTTTTTATATATGATTGTAAATAAAAGAAAAAAACTCACAAGTAAAAATGTTCTCTTAATCAACGGAATCCATATTACACGTGTACGAATCCGGACGCGGCGGCTTGTATCTTACCGGAATCTCCGGTGTGAGATCAACTTCTGTTTATTGATTAGACGTACGCATCCGTCATCATTACAAGACATCTAGCTAAATATATATAATATTAAAATTAATAATTTCACTAATTTTTTCTTCTCTTTTTTTTTTTTTAAATCTCATTAGTTATGGGACGGTATAAGATATTATAGTTACAATTAGGATTTTCCAATTTCGGCTCTTTGGATCCTATAAAAAAGCAAATTCAGTGTGAATATTTTTATACTTTTTACTTCACTTTCTTCTTCCCCACTCCTGTTCATTTATATTTTGGTTTTTGTTCCGTTTGTTTTAAATACCCAGTGTCTTTGGCTCTTTTCCTTGGCTGTTTGAAGTTTCGATCTTTTGCTCTCGTTTTTGAAGGTTCTTTCTCTTCGTCTCTTATTCACATCTCAAAAACATAACTTTTCAAGATTTTAAATAGTGTTTTTGAATGCTTTGATTTAGCTTTTGCCAGATTTGTGATTCAGCCTTTGTCTCTCTTCTCTCTTTCCAAGGTTTTAAGGCTTAAGCTTCTCTTTCACGCTTCCACCTCACTCTTCTCTTCTTTCTATTGATGCCAATAGACACAATCTGAAGAAGGAAAAAAACATCCTCAGCAATGGACCAAGATCTGTTATGTCCCATCACATACACCCAACGTAAGACCGTCACAAAGATATTCAGAAAACCGCCTTCGAAACCCACTAAAATCGTTCGGGTATCAGTTACGGACCCTGACGCAACCGACTCTTCCAGCGACGAGGAAGATTATTTCTTTGTTCCCCGGCGGAGAGTAAAGCGGTACGTCAACGAGATCAGCATCGAGCCGGCGCCTTGCAAAAGCACCGCCTCTACCACCGTTCCTAACAACAACAGTAACCGCAAGAGGACAGCCACCGACGTCGCGGATTCCGACCGTAGGCCTCTCAAGCTTTCTTCATCCGGTAGGAAGTTTAGAGGTGTACGGCAAAGACCTTGGGGGAAATGGGCGGCGGAGATTCGAGATCCCACCCGCCGTGTACGGCTGTGGTTGGGTACTTACGACACTGCCGAAGAAGCTGCCATGGTCTATGATAATGCAGCAATCAAGCTTCGAGGACCTGACGCTTTGACCAACTTCATTACTCCCCCAGCTAAAGAAAGTATCGGAAAACCCGACAACATTAACGTGCCTTCGCTTTCTGGGTACCAATCAGGAGACGATTCACCTCGCAATCTCTCATCCCCAACTTCAGTCTTCAACTTCGAAACTCTATCAACTGAAGATACAGCAGTCGAACCCGAAAGACTGGTTCATGAACTTCAAGAAGAAGAAAGTAAACCGCCGCCGGCTCAACAACAGCCATCCAATGATACGGGAGATTATTTGCCTCTTGATTTCCCTTTCCTTGATGACTTCTTCAATAATCCAGTTCCCGTATTGTCACTTTTCGATGAGACTTCAACGATTTTTCCAGACAGTAAAGTGATCAATCAACAATTTGATGACATCTTAATTAATACGTCCCGAGATTTTGAGTGCTACTTACCGTCATCATCATCATCATCGTCGTCGTCGTCTATTTCTCAAGTGGATGATCAAGTGAACGATTATTTTGAAGAAATCGGCGATTTATTCTTGTTAGATCCTCTTGTGTCGAATGTTTAGTGTTTTTTTTGTTCCGAGCTATTGTCGTCGTTAAAATAGTTGCCGGCAGTTTTGGATGGACAGCAACGACTAACTAGCTATTTTAACAGTTTAATACCTTTTTATGTTTATTTCCTCCGTTAAGATAAACGGAGAGAGTTGAGTGGAATTTTGCTGGGTAAAAGAGTGTACTACAATTTTGACGGAGAAATGGCCAAACGGACCTGAAAAAAAAATTGTTTAATTTGAGTAATTTAGTGACGGTTTCAGTAGATATATGGTGGAACGCCACGGTGGCATTCTTTTTGCCCCCACATGAGCTGGCGCAATTTACGGTTAGGGCCGGTCAAGTGAGTCCGAGTCGGTGCCGCTCGTGTGTGAAATCGAGACTCGTTTATTTATTATTTTCTTCTTATAGTTCATTTATTTAAATTACTTTACTGCAAAGTATATGGTCTATAGCCTTTTTTTAAAGCAGTTTTTAGTATAAAAAACATTTTGGAATTATAAAATAAATGTTAAAATCAAAAGTACTTTTAAATTTAAATATATTGAAAAGCGATATTTTTTATTTACCAAATAAATTTATGTAATATTATGTATGAAAATGTTTGTTTTTCATCAAGCCTAGAAAAGGTAATAATATATATTACTCTACTCTGATCTATAAAATTAAATGATGTTAGGGAGAAAGGCTATAAAAGTTAATCGGTGATTCTATCTATTAAACTGGAAAGTGTTAATTGACGTTTATTCTTGCCAATAAAACAAGCTTATTAAATCAATATGGTTATTGATTTGCTTATGGACGTCACTTTTGCCTACACCTCATTATGGTTCGAGTCAAGTTAATATAAAATTTTATATTCATTTTTTTAATTCGAATTTGATTTAGCTTTTTAAATGGTTTTAAGATTTTGTTCAATCTCAATCCAGATACAAAATGTTAAGTTCAAGTTCGATCAGCTCTTATTATTATTTTTATATAAAAATAAATTTAAATCAAATATTTTAAAAATATAATAATTATTTTTTAACAAATCGAAAATACATTAAAATTTTTTTTATAACACTAAAATAATTGTAAGTTAGCAAGCAAATGTATTTAAAATAGTAGCAATATAATAACAAAATAGCAGCAAAGCAACATTAAAATACAACAAAACGATAGTAAATAGCAATGAAAAAATTTTAGGAAAATTTGAGCTGGACCAAAAAATCTTATCCAAGCCCTCTCATTTTTCGAACAAATGACTCGATCCATGATCAGATCTATTTAAACTCCAAAAATTTGAAAAATATTTAATATATATTTATATGTAATTTTATACTAAATAATAACTCGGTACTTCAAAATAAATTTTATATATTTATTTATAAAATAGATTTAAGCCGCATAAGTTTTAAAATATTAATTATTTATTTTCTAATTTTAGCACCAATCATTATTATTAATGTTTGTTAGGTGTGATGGAAATGTATATTATATTTTTCAAGGAAGATACATATTCAAACTTTGAAAATAATATTATTGAGAAGGTAATCTTAAATTCAAATATAGATTGTAAAATAGATATAAAAAAATTGTTTATTATAATTCATAAATATGAATCAAAATATTTGGTATGCTATCAGTAAAGTCAAAGATTGATAAGTGTTCTATAAAAATATAATAAAATAATAATAATAATATATATTGACCTAATGATCATGGTGCTCACCGTCCCAACTATGACTTAGATTCGAGCCATACTAAACACGTTGCTATTAAAACTTTGCCTTCCTTTTATAATTTAACAAAAAAAAACATATATAAATTCTCAATCTAAATTATTTCTAATTTAAATTTATCGTACGTGAGTTTTGTTCGAATATATTCATATAAAATATAATTAATATTCTTATACTATTAAACTGATTTATTGTTTAATTTTTATTTTTAACTTTAACAAAAAGCTAATCAAGGAGAGTGATGTATAACCCCAATGATAATGATGTTAACTACTTGGTATTTTTATCTTCCACAAATTCGTGGGTTTCATCTATGATTACTATCGTAATGATGCACGTCAGCAATTTGATATTTTTAAATATTTAAAATGTAAACAATAAATTCGTCACCAGACTATCAATTAATATTTAATTTTAATGCACAAGTAATAATAATTGACAAAATATATTGCATCCTTAAAAAAAATTAAGTTTGAACTCTAGAGATAATTTATTTTAAAAAAATAATCATAAATTTTAAAAAGATTAATCTTCATAAATTTTAAAATGAACATAAAAAATATATTTAAATTTATTATTAATTTAAATGTTGTTAAATTTTATTTCTATTAATTGTAAAAAAGGTAAAATATTTAAAACCTAATTATCATAATTAAAAAATTAACAGGAGTGAAAGTATCGTTAGTGGAATTATTGAAAAGTACTTGCAAACTGTAACTAGACATGCTTCACTGTTACTCAAAGAGCACTTCATGAATATAAAGAATGTTTGTGGATTCACTATTAGTGTGCTGAAAAAAAAACTGTCAATGTTGAGTTGATATAGTTGTTAATTTAATTTTGATTAAATGTATTATAACTATTTTAATATGAGTGGTAATTGTTAACTTCGTTAAAAATATTTATAGTAATAAGGTGAGATGTTAGCAGTGAGAGTAATTTATAATAAATTGAGTTGGCTATAATTATTTATCGATGTAATAGTAATTTGTGCTTTAACTAATAGTTATATTAAAACGAGATTTCATTGAATAAAATTAATAAATTCAAACTACGTTAACAAATCTCGTGTATTAATCATCTCATTACCTTGCTTCTCGTTTTACTTGGTCTTAAAAATGTTCTGTTATAATTTGTTTTGTCCCGACTTCTATTCCTACAAAAGTTAGAACAAAATTGTTTTTCAACAGTTAAAAATTCAGGCCTTTTCAGAAATTGATTGATGGTGTAAATAGTACATGAAAAATTAAGTGGTTAAAATCAATAATTCCTCCTCGTACGGCGGACTATGAAGAATTTCAACTAAATTACTGTTGTGTATTATATTTCAACAAGAGCTCTTGCTTTCTTCGTAGTTACTCATATGATTAACTTAATTTAGGCTCACTTAATTTATAAAATTTTAAATTAATAACGTTAAATTTATATTTTAATTCTCTAAAATGATAAAAATTTAATTTAATAATTTAAAAATTATAAACTATTAAAATAATAAAATTATATTTTTATTATAATAAAAATATACAATTTACTTTTCATCCCTCCAAAAAAAAATTTTACTTCGTGGATAGCCGAACTTCACTTAATTTTTGTTGGAAACGTAATATGGTTACAACAAAAACACTAGCTGCAACTAGTTTTACAAGTACAGCTAACGAAGACTTTTCAATCTTCTATCTCTCGTATTTTCTAGCTTCACTCATATTACATTCAAAAAACTAACGATACATATATATAGAGGTAGTAAACCGCCTTAGTTGATGTCGCTCGTTGCTATTTTTTTACATTTGCTTGTTGTTTCCACCATGTATTGTTGCCGCCTTGATTCTTGATCACTTTTGCTGCCAAGTGTTGCCTTCATCACCACATGCAAGTTAGTTTTTAATCAAGTTTGATTCTAACACTCCCCCTAAAACATGATTTTTCATTCCGAGCTTATCTTTTAGTTTATTAAATACTTCTGTTTTTAAAGGCTTCGTAAAAATATCTACTAATTGATCTTCGGTTCGGTAATAGATTAACTTCATGTTTTTGTTCTTCACCTGCTCTCGTATAAAGTGATATTTTGTATCAATATGCTTGCTTCGATTATGGGAAACTGGATTCTTAGCAAGAGAAATTGTGGACTTGTTATCGACATAAATTGTAGTTGGTTTTTCTTGTGCCAATTTTAGCTCGTCCAAAATATTCTTCAACCAGATTGCTTGACAAGTGCACGCTACAACGGCTACGTATTTTGCTTCACATGTCAAGAGAGCTATTGTTTGTTGCTTCTTTGATGACCATGAAAATGTTGTGGAGCCGATATGAAATAGATATCCAGAAGTACTTTTTCGATCATCTATGTCTCCCCCGTAATCACTGTCAGAATATCCAACTAACTTAGAATTTTATGAATGCATGTACAATAAACCATGATCCAACGTACCTTTGACATATCTTAAAATTCTCTTTGCTGCAATCCAGTGATCTTGCTTTGGATTCTCCATGAATCTGCTTACCAGTCCCATAGCGTATGTTATGTCTGGTCGCGTGATAGTTAAATACCTTAGACTTCTAACGATGCTTTTGAACAACGTTGGATTCACCTGCTCTCTTGTTGAATCAACACTTAATTTCATGCTTGTTTCTACTGGAGTGGCTATCGGCTTGCAATCCTTCATTTTGAATTTGCTTAAGATTTGTTCCGCGTACTTCTTTTCATTTCATTTGCTACAGCTTTCACACGGCTAACGTAGTCATCGATGTTTTCCATGCTTTTCATTTTCAGCATCTCAAACTCCACTCTGAGTGATTGTAAACGCACCTTTTTGGCTTTATCAACTCCTTGAAGTGATTTCTGCAGATTCTCCCATGCTTCCTTTGCGGTTGTTGCTTTTGAAATTTTTTCAAAGGTAGATTCATCTATTGCTTGAAAATATAATATAACGCCCTTTTGTCTCTTTTACGAGCCTTCCTTAGTGCTCTTTTCTCTTCATTGTTTAGTCGCTTCTGCTGCTGCATTTTCAAGTTCGACGTATCCTTTCTCCACGATATCCCAGCAATCTTGCGAACCGAGTAGTGCTTTCATTTGAATACTCCAGTTGCCATAATTCGTCTTTGTCAATCTCAGGATTTGTGGCTAGATCATGTGTTCCATCTTTTCGTAATGTGAACTTGAACTTGGCTTGGTGCCACTTGTTCGAAACGTAGTAAGCACTCGATAAACAACTCGTACGATATTATTAATACGTAACGAAATATAATTACAACAAGAACACTGGCTGCAACTAGTTTTACAAGCACCACTAACGAAGGCTTTTCAAAGCTTTCTTCTATCTCTCGTATTTTCTAACTCTACGAACAATTCTTTTAAGCCACACATATGATTACTAGCACAATTATCGAAATACCAAATATTTTTCTTTGATTCTTCATTTTCCTTGTAAGTGAGGAATACATAAAATTCTTCGCTTTTTTTTCAGATCTCAAAGTCAATTGCAAAATTTTATTTGATAGAACTGTACATGGTGGTAGGTCAAAAAAAAAAACTCGAAAAGGAACTGATATTCGAAAACGCCAATATAAATGCACATATTAATTTCACATTCAACGGAAGTAACCATAGAGCTCTAGGAAGCAAATGCATAAGTTCCAGAGGTTTGAGGCATCCGTGGTCGGACAAGTGAGTAGAACCCTGAAGAATCTAAATGGAAGCAGAGCATTTGGTCCAGTTACAGGCCATGATGCAAACTGACCTGGCTTGCACATTGTTTGGTCATTCTCGTGTACTCTCAAATCTATCCAAGTCCTTCCATCCATACAACCCTGAAATTTCCAATTCCTTTTGTATGCCTTGGAGCCGTGTCTCAATGTGTAGTAGTTGCACATAAGCTGATGATCTTTGCAAATGTTAACCATCCACCATGCACAGATATTTCCATTTTCCATACGAGGCCCAGAGAAACATGTTCCCTGGTAAGTTCTTGATACCAAAACCTTGGGATCTGTGTGTCTTGAAGTAGGGCTGCTAGCTGTACAGAACTCCATTACTATCCCTGTCACATATATGTAGCTCATTATAATTGGAATGTCTATGTTGAAATCTTTGGTGGAGCTAAAAAATACGAGAGACAGAAGAAAGCTTTGAAAAACTTTTGTTAGTAGTGCTTGTAAAATTAGCTGCAGCTAGTGTTCTTATTGTAATCATATTTCGTCTTTGTAAATCTCGAGATTTGTAATTGGATCATGTGTTCCATCTTTTTGTGACGTAAAATCGAATTTAACTTTAATACTACTTATTAAAAACGTAATGAACACTCGATAAATTTCATAACTCGTACGATATTATTAATACGAAACGAAATATAATTACAACAAAAACACTAGCTACAACTAATTTTACAAACACCACTAATGAAGACTTTTCAAAGCTTTCTTCTATCTCTCGTATTTTCTAGCTTCACTCATATTACATTCAAAAAACTAACGATACATATATATAGAGGTAGTAAACCGCCTTAGTTGCTGTCACTTGTTGCTATTTTTTTACATTTGCTTGTTGTTTCCATCATGTATTGTTGCCGCCTTGATTCTTGATCACTTTTGCTGCCAAGTGTTGCCTTCATCACCAAGCTTTGCCACATGTAAATTAGTTTTTAATCAAGTTTGATTCTCACAGTTTTTGGGCTCCCAAACCGTCCAATTATGTCTTGAATTCAGTTTATTTCAGTTTTGCTCTTAAAATTTTATCGCGTGGGAGCTGTGATTGCATCCCAAGGGCCTAAGTCCCCTTCCAAATTATTATCTATAAATAAAATATTATTTATTAATTTTTAATAATTTTAGTATTTTTAACAACAATACAAAAGTTTAAACAAACCCAAATTTAATTGACTCGAATTTAAGTCATGGACCACAACAATTAATTTAATTTAATTATTATAACACCAGCCATGCAGACGCTTAGCCCTAGTGGACATCGACCTCAACTTTTCCAATAATAATGTCTGCAAAAAGATTATTCTTTTAATAATTGAAGTTAACCCATCCAGTTGATTAAATTGGTTTAATTTATTTTCATTTTGATGTTTCTTTTTGCATGACTGTATTTTTTTTCTCGGCAAAATAGAAGATTTATTATAAAGAAAAGTTGTAAAATCCCAGTCCAACCAATGCAGTGCCAAAACAAATTATAGACTTCAATACACAAGAGCAAAAACAAAAAAGTCCCCAAGCTAATAGTAGAATTATTTTTTTTTTCAATTTTAATATAATTTAAAAATATTTATCGATTGAGTCTTAATTCTATTGACATGGAGATTATTGTTCAATGCAGCATTGTGTCGAAAAAAAACATATATAATTAAAACTTATAATAATATTATTAAAAAAATTGCAGCTTCTTTCACATAATTTGTGAAAAGTTCGAACTCCACTACTAATTTATATATATTGGAAGTCCAAAATGAGGTACGAGTGTTTGACATTTTGGCACCGAAAACACAAAGATATGAATGCCCCCACCTAAGATTATACAAAAGATTACAAAGAGGAAACAAAGTTAAACATGAAAAAAGGAGGATGTTTGCTTCTTGTCCTCTAATTGGATACCCAAATTAAGCTTTTCTCCATGCATCCATCCAATAACAGAGTCAAACAAAGTGTTTAAACACATAGCTGCAAATTATAGGGTTCATTATGTTTTCAAAACCTTTTTCTTATAAAGCTCTACTTTCCGACATTCAATTTGCATGTTTTGATGTTATAATTGAGCACACGCATATATATAAACCATAAATTATTAAATGCACCCAATTCTAAAAATTAAATATTGTATACATCTTACTTTTATTTTAATATCCGAAATTAAAATTTAGTCATCATTTTTTCATATATACATACGAGAGAGATTCACTCATGCTAGAATAAAATTAAAATAGTTTTACACATTTTTGTAATTTTCATGCAAGACAAACACGGTTATATTAAACTATTAGTCCTACAAGAAGTTGTGAAAATCAGTAAAATTAACACTAATGTAAATAGATCATAGACATTTTGTTCATCATGTTGGAATGGGAATGAATATTGAGAGGATATCGCATATTTGGATAAAATATTCATACAATACTTAATGTGAATTGTGAAGCAAACCCAATATAAATTGAAGGACAATGACCTAACATTCCAACTTTCTTTTATTTCTTTTGTCGGGATTAAAAAAGAGTGAAAAAGAAATATTATAAATATGAGAAAAAAAAAAGTAAGAAAGCATGCAATTGCTATCCAGATATTGGAACATATGGCCCCATGAATTAGTTTGCATATTCATCTTACTATATACAAGTTTCTTGAATCTTTCTATAGGAGCTTTAGTTTTTACACTAAACCTTATTCTCTTCATCTTTGTTGAATGAAAATTCTGAAAATTCTATCAGTTCTTTCGTATATAAAGCGATGTATTCTTTAAAATATTTTTATTTTAGGAACAAAATCTTTGTTTGCTCTCTCAGTACCCAAAACAATGTTTGCAGCTAAGGATTCCTTGATTGAATAATGATTTTCTCTTTGGTGATATTCAACATATATAATGAATACCATAAAAGCTACTTTTTAAAAAAAAGACAATTTATTGAATTTTTGGATGCATCATGTACTAAATTTTTGTATTTTGACTCGAAAATTAAGCATAGGAATTACAAATTTATTTTATGTTAGAAAATGAAATGTTTAATATGATCCTTTTAATAATAGGCACATATTTATTGAAAATTGAATATGTGCAAAATTCGATTTCTTTAAGATTTTTTTAAAGATACATGTTAGGGTTAAAAATCGAAGTAAAAAAAAGAGTGCGATTATATTTTTTTTTAAAGCTAAACTACTATGATTTAGCATCATGAAAATCAAAGATTTGAGGCAAGTAGTGTACCACTTTGGGGGTAACTTGCAAGAAAAACATCATTATCAAAAGCTTTGAAGTGTTTTTTGACAAAGAGAGAAAAGCTGTAAAAACTTTAGATCAACACCAAAAACCTATACATAACAAATTCCATCATAATCGCATGAATCCTCTAATCCTTGCCTTGATTGTACGATATACAAATATGGAACTAGGCGATTAATTGCAAATTTACCGATAGCAATTTAAATCAGGAAATGTTACGTGATTAAAAATTATGTATATATGCAAATAAACATCAATTGGCGGGGATAGCTCAGTTGGGAGAGCGTCAGACTGAAGATCTGAAGGTCGCGTGTTCGATCCACGCTCACCGCATTTTGGACTTTTTATTGGCTGACATGCTCTGCCTTGGGCCAATTTTAGACTCCTTTGGAAAGGACTATTAAGTCTAGCCCACAAAAACGACTTCTTCTTTTCCTTCTAATTTGGATTCAATTTTAATTCACTACTTTCCAAAATAAAAAAATAAAAATTTATTTCACGAAATATTTGACATTTTCCTCAAGTTAGCAAATAATAATTTTTATTTAATGTAAGATTTTTTTTAAAGTGTTATAAGTATAATCAAAGTATAAATACTTGTTTAAAGAATCACAAGTATTAAACTATTATAAATATAGTGTTCAAGAATCACAATATAAAATTAAATTATTACAACACAACTGGACTAAAAATAGATACAGTCCAGACTAAAGTCAAGAAACAAGACTAATTGGATTAGATCCACACATGATAGTTGCACATGATGAGACTTCAAAACCCATGCATATAATTACGAATAGTGGGTCTTAAATTTTGGTACCCAGTTGAGTCAAGGTCTTGTTGAGTAATTTAAGATTTTTTTTCTAGAAATAATTTAAGATTTTTTAATCATATCTAACTTGAGCTTTGAGACGGTGTCCATCTCAAATTACAAACTATATAAATATAAATTAGATTTTGTTAGATCAAGATATCAGTGAAAAACATTTTATGCAATAAAAGCTTTTTTTACAATATATTCAATAATAATTGTGGATGAAGTGGTAAAAAAAATTGTATATAAATCTTATTAGACATATGTTGGATTTTTAAGTGTGTGTTTTTTAATTGTTTTATTTAAAGATGATATAAAAATATGAAAAATCAAAAGTATCATTATAACCAAATTATGGCACACCTAGAAAGATAAAAATATCCTTTAATTAATATTTATTAATTTATTAAAATAAGAATCTTTTGGTAATTTAACAATTGAGTTGGGACTTAGTTATGAGTGAAACCAACTCAATTAAAATATTTAGATATATTATTAATCTTTTCTCCATCGAGTTGGTACTCAATTAATTTAACTGAGTTGGTACGTGATTGACACTTAACACCGATTTATTCAAAAGTTTTATAATAATTATAGTTTTTAGTTGGATGGAAAAACGAACCCATCGAGTGGTTCTAGTGGAAAAAGAGGATGATGTTCATTTTAAGAGATTCAAATTCGAGCACCTGTGTGTACAATGTGTCTGTGTAATATCTGTTCATACTTTCTTAACCCTTTTACAAGGCGTACACACCTTGTGCACATAGATACTCGAACCCGAAACTTCTAGAATAAGCAATATCCTCTTTTCCACTGGAGTCACTTGTTAGGTTTAAAGAAAACAAATTTTTAAAATATGTTAAATGATTAATTTAATATATTTCAGTTCATACATTTAATCCATGCATTACATAAGTATTCAAACAATGATTGTGGATAATTGAAACTCTCAGTTCAAAACTATTTTTATGCTATTTTAGAAACAATAATTAAAAAAATTATTCAGATTTCATTTATTTATATAAATTGTGAAAATACTAAATATTATTTATAAGTTATTTAAGTATGATTATATATATTTATTATTGAGGAATTTTAAAATTTACTTTATTATATTAAAACATTTGAAAATAAAAGTTAACCTTTTTCAATAGTGTTACTGGAAAAAGTTAATGAAAAGACTGAAAATAAATAGAGGGACCAATTTTGAACAAATAAAAATAAAGAGACTAAATACACGCAAATCAATAAATATTGGGACTATCCTTAAAAAAAATTCGGGTAATTGTGATTTTATTATCCTGAAAGCAGAAAATCTCAGCTACAAAACAACTGTTTTACAAACAAAGCCTGTACATTTTACAATTCATGCAAACCCCAATTCCTACAATGATTCATACAAGAATCGATCTAGCCTGTACACTTTCCTTAACCCCAGCCAACAAACCATCTCCATTAGCATGAGATCTACCAAAAAGGCTGCAATTCCTCTCCCTCCAAACAGTGAATATAAGCATTCCCAACAGTTTAAGGATAACAAAGATAAGAGATTTGGCCTTCAATTTGAGAACAGCCCAACATAATTAAATATCCTTAGTATATTCATGTCCTTAGAAAGTAATCTATCTTTAGTTTGAAGCCTGTTAATCGCAACCATCACAACTTGGTAGTTGAGATAATATTACTAACATCATATAATCTTGAAATGATAAGAGCAGTCATCTCTCTCATCTTCAGTAGTCTTTCGCAATTCCAACTATTTGAAGAATCAATAGTGACATCCCAAAAGCACTTATCTTTCACAACATACTCCTTAATGAACCCTCACCAGCAAGAATGGCTTTAACATGCTGTAACATGCAAGCCTTATTCCAATCTTTAAGTTTTTTCAAACCTAATTCACCCTCAGCTTTAGGTGAACAAATCTTATGCCAGCTAACTCTTGCACCAAAAGCTGCACTATCTTTCCCTTTCCATTGTATTCAAGATCCATTGATAATCTAACATTTTCAGTTCATATCTTGTCAGCTTCTTCCACACCAATACCATTCGCATTGTTCTCTATTCCACCATTATTATCTTCATCCTCTTCTAACTCTTCAATAATGTCAGTTGTTGTTTGGACATCCTTTCCAATGGCACAGTCTTTATTTTCAAACATGCAGTGTCTTATTCTTGAATTGGCTGCCTTCTTATGATTCTGCATACATATTTATATACAAATAATTAGATACCTTAAAGAATTCATCCCAAACTGCTTACTCATCTATCATCATTTTCCTTGTGCTATCTCATCCAAAGCCCCGCTAGTGTGCTTGACGTAGATCATGTCTCGTGCAATTGACCACTCCTTACTAAGTGCCCTTTGACTATTGTCAATGTGAGGCTTAGCCTTAAAACTAGAATGTGGGAGTTTCGATTGTAACATTTTCTCAAGTAAAAGTAGATATACCATTGTCTAAAGTCAGAATCAACATTGCGACTACTGATACAGTACAATTCAAGAAGGCATTACACTAATATTTTGTCCTCCTCATCTATTCAGTGTTCCCAAAGTATGGGAACTGTGAGTGCTCTTGTAAAACCGGGGGAGAGAAGCTCTCTCCTTCTCATGGTTCCCCTTTCCCCTCTTGTGTTGAGAATGAATGCCCCTAGTTGGGATATAGGCTTACGTAGATATGTAGTACACATATCTAAAACTATACAGCACTTGACGACATTATCCCCAAAATTAATCAAACGAAAGCTATGTACGTGATGGTTGACCTGATAAAGTCTCTTAACTGCTGTGAAAACTTACACATATACATATCTCTTATACGTATAATAGAAGTATATATTCTGCTATTCATCAATGGTAATAGTAATATGGTGCGACAACGTGGAGCACTGAAGCAAAGCTACGTCTGTGAAAATAAATATCTCCAATATCCATATAATTCTTTTAAATAAGACAAACTAATGTTCCTCAATCCTCTCCCATTTGTTTGCCATGTTTATGCTTTTCTCAGTTATCTCGATTGATTCGAGAGAGCAGCAAGACGAGAAGCAATTGAAACGCACCATGTAACCAAATAGTTCCCCTTCTCCTCAAATGACTGCCACGCGTTGTAGACGACAAATATTCATGCATGAGGACACGTATATACTCAGCCACGTCTCTCTCCTACTCTTCGACCACTTCTCCTTATTCTCATTTCTCTCTCTCTTTTTTTTTTTTTTTTGTCATTTTGATTTATCGACAAGAAAAGAACCCAAAACAAACTGATTACGCCGTTAATCTGAATAAAATTTTGATTTATCTTCCTTTTTTCTGAGGGGAAAAAAGAAGAAGAGAAGTTGAAGCGGTTCGTTTCAGAATCATGGTGAAACTAGCCTCAGCAAGAGAGAGTCGAACGTACGGTCCAAGGCTATCTCAAAGCAGGGCTGAGTACATGAACGCAGGGCTATATTTGTTTTCAACCATTGTGTTAATTTGTGGTTTTGCAGCAGAGTTTTCAAGGGAACCCAGATCGGGTCTTGTTCTAATGCTTATTGCATTGGGTCTTATAATTTTGGTTAACATCCATGACCTTTTGGCTCATCTCGCCGGCGTCGATTATCGTTTCACTTTGATGGGTTTCGATCCCCAGCTTGCTCTCGTTGAATTCTCTGTTCCACTAGTTCAAATCTTAGGTTCACTGCTTCTCTTTCTGGGAATTCTCTTCCTCTTCATTCAGGTTCACAAATCATCCCTCCAAAAAAAAAAAAAGTAAAAAATTTTCGTACAAAATGGTAGATCATTTTGGAAAACGATTGAAAGAATTGTTTTGATGCAGGCGGAGAAAGGGTACGGGTTTTTTATACTGGAGAGGCATGCTTTGGGACTGCTTATTGCTGGACCGGTTTTATGGGTTGTTGGGTCGATTCATAACTCGTGTCAAATCTATGAGAGAGCCGATGCACATGTTCAAATCTTGCAACAAAGTGTCCACATCCCGTTTTTAATTGGCAGTGTATTGTTCATGGTGGGAGGTATTGTCAACGGCCGCGAGCAAACTGGAATTATTCATCATGGTTTACAATTACTGGTAAGCTGATGTAGATAGTTTTTTTATATAAAAAAAGAAGCAAGGAATGATGATTCATCATGGTTTAGGTTTTATTTTGCTTGAAGTAGTATTTGTAATTTGCAAATCGGGTGTAAAAATGCAGGGAAAAAGATGGGTGTGGTTAGGGATATATGGGAGCGTAATGTTTACGATAGGGGGGTTGACGAATGTGGTAAAGGTGTTCAAGATGCAGCAGATGAACGGGATTAGGCTCGAGAAATTGCGTGGCGGAGCACAAGAGGGGTTGATTGAAGGCAGGGAAGGGCAGGTCCCGCTCATTATTGACGACCTGCGGAGGAAAATGGAAGCTGATGAGGTCAAAGCCGCCACTGCTGCCACGCCCACGCCTTACAAGGATGTGCTTCTTGCTCGGACTTGAATTTTACATATATATATTTAATCAATTCAGAATTAGTGATCAGCTCCTTAATAAAATATTATTCATTTCTTGTAGACATTATTGCGAATCTCGTCTCTTTCAGCTATTTTCCCACAGAAAATATCTCGAAAATAGCTCTAACCATTCTTATCGTACCTTTTCCAAAATTTGCTTACCATATTTTTAGCCGATAGTTTTATAATAATAATAATAAATTCATTTATAATTAAAGCAATTTATAATAAAGCATATCTATTATATTAAGGGATATAGATGCATCCTTGATCTTTTTTTGTTATTTAACTTCAATTTTTATAATATTGAAGTCTACGTCTGTATGTTTTATTAGTCTTCGACATTTTTTTTAAAAAATTTCTTCATTTTATGTTAAATTTCATTGGCCAATTGCCTAATGGATTATAATCTAGAAAATTTTAATTATTATTTAAGATAAATATAATTTTATTATATTCATTATATACTTATACTTTAATTCATTAGAGATAAGCTCACGGTGATTTAATTATAATGTATTGTTTAAGCTAAAGTAACCTAAAACATTTTAAAATTTATAATAAATAAATCCTTAAAATATAACACTTAATAAATACATAATTACATTAATTATTTTTGTTTAGATTTGACATGCCTTCGCATAGGAAACGCTCCCTACAGTGGAACGAGAGGCGGTGGCTAACAGCCCAGCATCGAACAGTGGTGTTGGACGGGCGACGAAAAAAGTAAGGACTCGATCGGATGATGCTTTCGCTTTTGATGATCCGACTGTGGATAGGAATGGTCAAACCATCCCGTCTGAAGTTCAGAAGGCTTCATATAAGTCAACTCTTCTAGGGTCTGTGGCAGAGACTGCTTCTTGTGGTGTTTAGGAGGAGGATTTTTCTTTGATTGATGGTGATGCGATCACTAAGATGGTGGAGGGTGTGCCCTGGATTACTTTCTCGGAGAGAGTACAGGATTATATCTGACGAAGAATGGCCAAAACGATTATAGTCAAGCTATTGGGGGGTAGGATTGGTTTTAATGTGTTGCTCAATAAAATCAATTTACTTTGGAACCCGAATCATCCAATCCAACTTATGGACTTGGAGAATGATTTCTATTTGGTTCGTTTCCAGGACGAGGATGATTACAGTAGAGTTTTATTGGGAGGGCCGTGGGTGGTGTTTGGGAGATATCTGACTGTCCGTCCTTGGTCACCAAATTTCTCTACAAGCCAGAGTGATATTGACTCTCAGGTGGTATGGATACGTTTACCTGGACTTCTTGAAGGGTTTTACTCAGATTGCTTGTTGAGGGCGACTGGGCAGACGATTGGGTCGGTGGTGAAATTGGATATTCATACTGATTGTGCTCGCAGGGGTAAATTTGCACGGTTGGCTGTTTGTGTTGATTTAACAAAACCTCTGGTTTCGAAATTGAGAATCAACGGCAGGTTACAGCGAGTTGAGTATAAAGCATTACCCAATATAGGCTTCCATTGTGGTCGGTATGGCCATACATCGGATGGTTGCCCGAAGGTGGCGGCGGATTCAACAATGGAAGAGACAGCTCCTGTTCATCCAACTTCGGGGAAATCGGGTATTGATGAGAAGGTTGAAGCTGAACCCTTTGGCTCGTGGATGGTGGTTGAAAGGAGGAAAGGGAGTGGCCGGGTCTCCGGTGAGGGTAGGAATGGAAGCTCCAGGAGTTTTGCTGGTGGATCTAGATTTGCATCTTTAGATAGGAATGAAGGAGGGATTTCTGCCGTGAATGATGCTGGATTTGCTAGGGATTTTCCAGATTCGGTCAAAGCTATAGTAATGGTGGGTTTGAAGGGAGAAATTTTGGTTTTGAAAAGGGTTACACTAAGTTAAGGGAGAAGCAGGCCAAGATTAAAGCTAAAGGGAAACAAGTTGTGGTATGGAGTGGACCCAAGGACTCTTTGAGAATTTTAAAACCCAATAATAGGAGTGGGAGTCTACTGTCGAAATCTAATGGACAGGGTTCTTTTGATGATGGGTCCAAATTGATCCAAAAAGCTCAATTGGCTCGAGGAAAGGCTGTTGTGGTGGAACTAGTGGTAATTTCGGGCACGTTGATAAGAAGAAACATGCAGCAGTAAGGGTGTTAGAGAGTAGAGACTGGGAAAATGGGCAATTACTCAGGCAAGGAAAATGGAGTTTTGCGGTTTTGTAATACGAGGGCTTCGCTTGAGGTGCAGGAACAAAGGAAAATTTCTATTTCTAAGCCGAAAGGGAAGCCACCTGATAAGTTGGATGAGAGCCATGGATCACAGGCAGTTGATCTGCATTCGGCAATAAAGGGGATAATTGGGGAGCTCGAAAATGAGAAAATAGTGTCGACATCTCATGATGTCCAAGAGATTATGGTAGTAGAGGAGTCGGAAGGTACTGAGGTAATTTGTTAAAATTTCTTGTCTCCTTTTGTTTGGTTTTCATCTTCTTGTATTTTTCTGTTATGGATACAAGGATTATGGTTTGGAATTGTCAAGAAACGGGACATCCACGCTTCAATAATTTTGTTAAAGAGTATAGGAGGGATTTTTTGCTCGATATGTTTTGTTTCTTGAAAACTTGAATTAGTGGAGCACGTGCGGATCGAATAATCGGTAGGATGGGTTTCACAAATTCGTACAAAGTGGAAACAACTGATTTTTCGGGGGGAATATGGTTGTGTTGGAATGATTCTCCGAGGGTGGATATTTTACACATTCATTCGCAGGTGGTTCATGTAAAAATCAGTAGCTCGTAGGTGTCAACTCATTTCTTTTGTTTTATTGTGTATGCTAGTCCCCAAAGAAATTATGGTCTCTTTTAAACTTCTTTGTGGATTCGGTTGAGGGCCCTTGGGTATTGGCTGATGATTTTAACTCTATCATTGATGGTTCTTGTAACACTCCTTAACCTTAAACCATCGTCGAAACAAGGTTACAGGGTATTACCAGACATATCGGATAATTTACAAATAATAAATAATTAATTAATGAACATATTATAAAATAATCATAAAATTCCTTAATTGGACCATCGAGGCGCAAAATACGTATTAGAAGGAAATTAAGACTTGTTCTGGTGCTCCGCAGATTTTTTTGAAAATTTAAAAAAAAAATTCTTCGAACTCGATATAACTCCCTTTAAAAACATCTAACATTCCCTGTAATTTCAACCCGTAACCAAAACAATTTATACTCAATTACACCTAAATCATAATTTATTCATTAACATATTAATTTAATAATTAAACAATTTTAATATTACTCAAAATTTACTAATAATTTTATTCATTTTTTATTCAAACTTAATGTCAAATTTTATAATATACTCTTTACCATTTTATTAAATTAATATCAAAATATAGTATACCATTTTTTTTACAATCAACATTACAAGCATATACATGTAACCTATACAACACTTAGTACATGCCACTTTTACCAAAAGGAGAGAATTACATCACCGAATTTATACTGAGGTCGAGATCGATCTGGATACTGAACCAGGACCTTAATTTCTATTAACCTGCGCACGGAAACAACCGTACGCTAAATATTTCATACTCAGTGGTATTACTATAATTCAAATTATAAATAACCAAATAAATTTCACATAATCAATCATATAATACATGAACACATATTATCTTAATTTATACACCACTTCCATTCCATATCAATAACAAATCAATTTAACCAAATATCATAAACAATTAGGTACTAATAACTTTTGAAACCTTTGATTTATCCATTTCATTCTTATTTCTCAATTTCATCATATATCACTTTATATGCCTCAATTTTTCATTTCTATTCAATTTTTCTTTTTCACATTGTTTACCCCTATTAACAAGACTTGGACCTTGGCGGATACACGGATCCAACCAAACACACCAGAATGGCACTCAATGCCTCATCGGATAGTTCGAAGCAATAAATTGACACCTAGTGTCTCATCGGCCTAGCCGAAGTAAAGTGGTACCTAGTACCTCATCGAATCTATCCGAAGTAAAATAATGACACCCGGTGTCTCATCGACTCAAGGTCGAAGTATTCCTAAACTCTTCCAATCCTATGGCATGCCAACTATATCCGACTCAGCCCGACTAGTTAATAGGGATTTTCAATTTACAATTCATATCACTTTCAATTCCAATTTCACTTTCACTTTCAATTTTGATCACAAATCATTCAAATTCAATTCAAATATACTAATAATTCAATATCAATTTTCATTCATCTCAATATTAACGCTTACATCATAATCACTTATTAAATATAAATATCGAAATAAATATTAAATAATGAATAATTCAAATTATAGTAATACAAACCCGAATTTCGTAATTACTTCTCGATAATTTTCTCCTTTCCTTTTTGTGCCGATGCTTCGAGTTCTTTGCTAGCTACGAAAATAATAATAATTTACGCCATTAATTACAGCACTAATTTATAATAATAATTGAATTTCTATCCAATTTATACCCTTATTCCAATTTAATCCTAATTAACTCATTTATTTTTCTAACTCAATTCATACTTTATTTTTATTCAATTTCCTTCCATATTCTACTTAACTATCTAATGTTCATAATAAAACTCTAATTTAAAATTTATTTCAATTTAATCCCTCTATCACAAAACTTATAGCTTCTTTTACAATTTAATCTCTTTATCAATTCTAACTTGAAATTCATTCAAATAAATCCCTAATTCACTATTTTGTTCAACATGAACTATGTTCAAAAACCTTAAAGCTTCCAAGACCTCAACTTAATTTCATCAAAACTTTGTTCTAAAGCTTCTAAAACATCTAATTTAAGAGAAAAGGGCTTAATTGACTTACCAATTAAAGCTTAAAGCTTCAAAATTCTAATTTCTACTTTTTCTTTTTCTTTTTCTTTCCCTTTCTTCCTTCCCTTTTTCGTTTAAACCTCCGTTCTTCTATTCCTTCTTTTGTTTCTTTTTTTCTTTTCTTTATATATATATATTAGTTAATAATAATATTAATAAATTATAAATATCTATTTACTTAAATAATAAGTAAATTAATATTTATTTTACAAATATACAAATATAATTTTTACACATGTATATTTTATTATCATATATTTAGCTTTAATTTATATATATATATATTTCATTAATATAATAAGATAATATTAATTAAATAATAATTTATACTATTATATTCTAATAATAATTAATAATAACTTAAATTATTAAAAAAAATCTTTAGATTTTTCTCTTGTTTTGTCGCCTCAATTTATGAAATAGGCATAATTACCATTTTAGTCCCTCTTTCTTTCTTTTAATCTATAATTAGGCTTTCATCCCTTATTCAATTTAGTCATTTTTATTAATTACTCTAAATTAAATTAAATTCACCTAATCAAAGCCTAATTAAACACACTACTAAACTCATAATTACTCCTAATAATTATTTACGAACTCGATTTGCTAAGACGGAGACCCTATAACTTACTTTTCCGGTGTCCGTAAATTTAAGTCATTACAGTTCTGAACAAATGGGTGGGGCTCCTAGTTCTCGTTTTGGTTGTAGGTGGTTTCGTGAGTTTATCTTCAACAATACGTTACGTGACTTAGGTGCTAGCGGTGTAAGATTCACTTGGAGTAGGGGAGGGTTATCGCAAAGACTTGACAGGGCTATTTGCAATGCTGCATGGGATCTTTTTGCACCTGAGTGCTTAGTCCAGAATTTGTACAGATTAAAGTTCGATCATCGTCCCATTTTAATTTCACTCCGGCCTGCAAGAAGTAAAGGTGCCAAGACTTTCCGTTGTCTTGCGAGTTGGATGTGTCATAGTGATTTTGGAAATGTTGTTACAAGGAGTTGGAATGATGCTCTACCAGTTGGGGATAACTTGGAACATTTTCAAAATACTATTCGGGAATGGAATAAAACAATCTATGAGAATATTTTTGTACGAAAACATAAATTGATTTGTGAGTTGCAGAAAGTCCAACGAGTTCTTGAGGTTCGGTACTCTTCGACGCTCCGTAATCAAGAGTATGAGCTACGTCAGGAACTTGATGAGGTTTTAGCTCATGAGGAACTACTATGGTTCCAAAAGTTGAGGGCGGAGTGGTTAAAGAATGGTGATCGGAATACTGCCTATTTTCATAGCCGAACAGTGAAGCGACGTCAAAGGTATAAAATTGATGGGCTTGTTGTGGATGGCGAATGATGCTTTGAGGATGATGTGTTGCGTCGGCATGTGGTGAGCTTCTTTCAGGCTTTGTTCACTGTGGATTATGAGGTTCGTGGTAATCTCTCTTGTTCTGTTGTTTTTCCAGTGGAATCTACAGAGGATTTGGGCTCTCTTCTTTTGGTGGCTTCGAACGAGGAAGTTCGTCGAGCTATATTTAGCATGGCACATTTGAAAGCTCTCGGAGTGGATGGTTTTCAGGCGAAGTTCTTTTAGACGCAATGGGAAATTATAGGACCGTCGGTTTGCTTCTTTTATTTGTCAGTGTTTGAGTGGTGTACCACTAGATCCAAGGGTGAATAGAACATTATTGGTTCTCATTCCAAAAATGTTAAATCCTGAAAGCATTACCCAATTTCGACCTATAAGCTTGTGTTTGGTACAGTATAAAATTCTTACAAAGACAATAGTCAATAGGTTACGTCCTTTGATGGTAAAGTTGGTGTGCCAAAATCAATCAAGCTTTATTCTTGGTCGTGACATAGTTGATAATATCATTGTGGCACAAGAGGTGGTGCATTCTTTAAAGAATTTTAAAGGTACTAAGTGTGGCATGGTTATGAAAATAGACCTTGAAAAGGCCTATGATCGTATCAGATGGGACTTTCTACGTGATACTTTGTCCTTGGCAGGTATTCTTGAGAATTTGATTTGTGTTATCATGAATTGTGTGTCGTCGTCCTCTTTTCAAGTTTTATGGAATGGGAATAGTACAAATGCCTTCCTTTTATTTCGTGGTTTAAGACAGGGTGACCTGTTTTTGCCTTACCTACTTGTTCTTTGCATGGAGAGACTTGGGCATCTTATAGATGAAGCAACAGTAAATGACAGTCGACGTCCTTTGTTTTTATCTCGACGAGGTCCCGCATTGACTCATTCATTCTTTGCAGATGATCTTATGTTATTTTCTGAAGCCAGTATAGATCAAGCGGCGGTGGTGAATAATATTTTAGAAACTTTTTGTCATTTTTTCGGACAAAAGATTAGTAGAGCTAAGTCGCAGATTTTCTTCTCGTCGAGCACGTCGACTTATACTGCTAAGCAGATTTGTGAACAAGTGGGGTTTTATAGAGTGGAGGATCTTGGTAGATACTTGGGTTTACCACTGTTGCATTCCCGAGTTAAGATCAATACGTTTGAGTTTATCCTCAGCAAGGTTAGGAATAAACTTTCAGGATGGAATGCGAGGAAACTCTTAATAGCTGGCCGAATTACGTTGGTGAGGTCAATCCTTCTTGCCATTCTTAATTATTTTAGGTCATCTGTTTGTATTTCTGTTTCTCTGTGTAAGAAGATTAAGAAGTTGACTTGCAACTTTATTTGGGGGTCTATAGATGGTTCTCGAACGGTTTCCTTATTATCTTAGGATGATTGTTGCAAACCTTTAAAGAATGGTGGTTTGGGGTTAAGGCAATTGACTGATCAAAATAAATTATTTCTGTTAAAGCTTGGGTACCGTTTGTTGTCAAATATAGACTCCCTATGGGTTCAAGTCCTTCGCAGGAAATATAATGTTCAAGGGACACTTCCAAGCTCCATATATAGAAGCAATTGTTCTTTTGTGTGGACTTCTTTGACGCAAGTTTGGGTTGATGTTGTATCCAATGTTGTTTGGGTAGTGGGCGATGACAATATAATTAATTTTTGGAATGATGTTTGGGTGCAGCAAGAAGGGCCATTACGGGATCTTTGCCTTGATTCGGTGAACATCGATAATACTTTGTGTGTTCATGACTTTGTTACTGAGGTTGGCATATGGGACTGGGAGCGGCTGAGTACACTTGTGCCAGGACCAACCCTTTGATGAATTGCAGCAATTCTGCCTCCAAGTGCTACAGCTGGGCATGATATGTTGGCTTGGAAGTGGAGGGGCAAGGATGGTTTCTATTATGCCGAGACATATAAAATATGTTTTGTCAAGGTAGGGAAGAGTCTACTGTTTGGAAGTTGATTTGGACAGCCTGGGCACCGCAATAAGTATGTGTTTTTTTATGGCTCTTATGGCATGATCGGTTGCTGACTAACACGGAGAGATGTCACCGACATATGATGGATTATGGTTTTTGTCCTCTATGTAATGTGGGTTTGGAGACCGCACTTCATACTTTTTGTGATTGTGCTTTTGCCAAGGTCGTATGGACTAAAGTGGTTCCACGCCATGCTGTTTGTGATTTCTTTTCTTTGCCCATGAAGGATTGGATCATATGGAATCTACAAGATAAGGGAAACTTTACCAGTGATGCTATTGAGTGGCAAAGTCTTTTTGGGATTCTATGTTGGCAACTTTGGAAGAATAAAAATGAAGCAGTGTTCTCAAACGGTAATAGGAGTTTGCATGCGATTGTGGATTCGGGACGCGTATGGGCTCGAAGCTATCGGGACTTGGACATGAGGATAAGACCTATGGGGAGTATGGAACACTTGTTGCAATGGTCACCTCCTAGTGTTGGTTGAGTTAAATTGAATGCTGATGGGGCAATTTCAAAGGATGGGAATTGGGCGTCTAAAGGAAGAGTGCTTCGAGATTCGTATGCACATTGGTTATGGGGATACACTATGAGCTTTGGGACTGAGTTGGTTTTTACAGTTGAATCTCGTGCATTGTTGGAAGGTTTGCTTTTGGCTTGGGATAAAGGGTATCGTAGAATTGAAGTTGAGAGTGACAATGATTTATTAGTGGAATTACTCCTATCTGGTGGTGGAGCAAATAGCACTCTAGCAGAGGTATGCATGCTTCAACTAGTCTTACGTCGACAATGGGAGATTCGGCTTCTTCATATCTCAAGAGTTATGAATGGTGTTACTGACCATTTGGCTAAATATGCTACTGTTGAGAGCCCGTAACTCCATATATTACGTATCCCACCATCTTTGGTGAAGAACTTGTTACATAGGGATTACCATGAGTTTCTTCCTTCTTGCTCTTATCCATGATTATGATTTTGTAATCGCTTAATTGCTGTCATTTTTCTACCAAAAAAAATACATAATTACATTTATATATTTTTTAAAATATGTATTTTTTATTTTTTTTTATAAAATACACGTGACCAACAAATTAATTAAAATTTGAAAGCAAAAAACAAAAGTAATATAAGAACAATACAATTATTATGGTAATATTATTTAGAGATAAATATTAAAATTATACATGAATTATAATTTAATGTGTAATTGTATATATGAATTTTTGATTTGATTTGATTTTCGTAAATTATTAATACAATTATTGATATAACATCATTTTATGTTTTTATATTGCATACATAAATAATTATATTTATTTAATATAAAAATAAATTAATATATTTATTTTTTAAAATATATATGATTAAATCAAAATTAAAATTTTAACTACATATTTGAACCACAATTAAAAGTTATGATTACACTAAAGTTTATATATATAATTATTAAATCAAATTTCTTCTTATTATTTATTGAGAGTATATTATAAGTAAAAGAATTATTAGTTTGAATTCAGAAATGAATGAAGTTGAATGGTGAATGGAGATAAGGGGTGTAACTTTGACTTGCACTCGTTCCTTTCCTTCCTCCGAATAATCTGGTGGTCGTGGGTGGCTCTTCTTAACTTGTTTTTGCTTTTCATTCAAAGCTGAAGACGAAGAAGAAGCCCCAAATCTTCTCTCGTTAAACCCTGAAGCAATGACCCTCTCCCTTTCTCTCTTCTGCCCCCATCACCCTTGTCTTTCTTCTCCTCTTCCTATCCCACGCTTTCACCCTCCTCCGTCCCTCTCTTTCAACCCCACTCCCTTTTGCCCTTCTCCACTTTTCCTTTTTTCCCGATTGCATCCCCGTCCTTTTCTTTGCTCATTACACCCCGACAATGTTAACTCCGATTCCAAATTGGATTCCCATCTTCAACCTTCCACCCCTTTGGTTTCGGATGTTGATGGATTTGAGAATGCGGCCGAGGGGATTGAAGTGAATAACATCGATGAGGAACCTGAGAATGCGGTGGACAACAATGGGCAGAGTGATGAATTGGTGGGAGATAAAGGGCCCAAAACCAAAATCCCTGCCATGGTGTTTTTTATGGGAATTTGGGCTATGATAAAGAGTGGAATGGACAAATTGTTAGCTTTGGATTGGTTCAGTTGGTGGCCGTTTTGGCGTCAGGAGAAACGTCTTGACCGCTTGATTGCCGAAGCCGATGTCAATCCCAAAGATGCCGCTAAACAAAGCGCTTTGCTAGCTGAGCTTAACAAGCACAGGTTCCCTTTTAACTTATTTATTGTTGATTAATTTCGAAGCATTTTTTTTATCCCTCTGATTTTATTATTTTCAAAAAAACAGTCCCGAGTCCGTGATCAAGCGATTTGAACAAAGGGATCATGCGGTAGACAGTAGAGGAGTTGCTGAATATCTTCGAGCGTTGGTAGTCACTAATGCCATTGCTGAATATCTTCCGGATGAACAAGCTGGAAAGCCTTCTAGTCTTCCTATTTTGGTAAGAATGGGGCTACTTCGTGGCTTTGCTTTTGTATTTGCATTTGATTCAGCTTTTCGATTACTTTAATATTGTCAAACTTGGTCGAACAGATGTAATGTCTTTGACATTTGACTTCTGTTGGACGTATCAATTGGTGGATAAGTAGTTGTATACGAATCTATGCTTTGTTATCACCAAAAGACTTAGAATATCTGATTTGGTTGATTAAAATTTAAAATGCAGTTGCAAGAATTAAAGCAGCGTGCATCTGGGAATGTGGATGAGCCCTTCTTAAGCCCAGGAATTTCTCAGAAGCATCCGTTGCATGTTGTGATGGTAAGTCTCCTTAGTTTACTATTCTGTGTGGGAGACAAAATGGTTTACATGTTACACATTTTGGATTAGTTGATGCTCTACTACAATATTCGGAGTTGTGGACTATTATAACTTGTCCACAACTTGGATTCATCTTCTCTCTCTCCTTAGATCCCTTTGACTACAATTTGATAGCAGATCTGTTTCCTTTTTTTGTTAGGTTGATCCTAAAGTTTCAAACAGATCACGATTTGCACAAGAGCTTATTTCAACTATCTTGTTCACGGTTGCTGTTGGATTGGTTTGGTATGGATTCTGTGATTGTTGTTGTACTCCCTCTCTCTACTTTTTTCTTTGTTGAACTGTCCAGTCCTTGCTTTAACTTCCTGTAGTTAATTTTGTTAACATGAAAGCTGTTTTCAGGTTAATGGGTGCTGCTGCACTTCAGAAGTATGTAGGAAGCTTGGGTGGAATAGGGACTTCAGGTGTTGGATCAAGTTCCTCATATGCCCCCAAAGAATTGAACAAAGAAGTGATCCCTGAGAAGGCAAGTATCCGATGCCTCTGCTAGCTGTCTAAATTGAGTAGACTATGAAATTTAGTTGCATTTGAAGACTTCATTTCTGTTTTCAGTATGCAGAGATGGAATTGTTTAAGTAGATTATATTGGACCAGATGAGTAAGAAATGCAAACTTTGAGCACTGCCTGAATAATTGAAAAGCATTCATGACTAAAGAGAAAATATTATAATTTGGTATCCTTATTAGATAAATGATAATCAAGAGCCTGTTCTGCTGACTATGCAAGTGAAATGTAGCTTTAGTTTTGGTATGGATGGGCTAGGGTTTAGGTCCCAGTGCCATTTATTGGAAATCTAGTAGATAATCCTGAAACTTTTCTTTTCCTATTTAACACTTTATTTGCAGAATGTTAAAACATTTAAGGATGTCAAAGGCTGTGATGATGCAAAACAAGAGCTTGAGGAAGTGGTGGAGTACCTTAAAAACCCATCAAAGTTCACCCGCCTTGGGGGAAAGCTGCCAAAGGTTTGTGCAAGATAATATGGTTTTCGAAATATATCTCATTCTTTCTGTCTCCATTTGTTGCACTTGCTTGTGGATCTCTGTATTTCAGATTTTAATAAGGGCATCCTGTAAAATATTAATAAAATAAAAAAAGATGTCAGTGACATCTATGCTAGGAGGACCAAATATATCAGGAAATTGTCCAAAGTCCTGTCAGCTCAGTGTTAGCTCGTGTCGTAGGTGGGAAACTATAGATTCTAGGTTCTGCTTCTGAAGCTTTCCTTTATAGAGGAGAGAAAATAACAAGTGATTTAGGTTTTTTTCCATTGTTTGGTCCATAGTGAATGATTGTGCATCTATGAGAACCACAAGTTCTGAAATTTGTATCCTATGATTCATTTGCTTCCAGAGTTGAAGGCTTTTTTTGCTTTAATCTTAAGGCTGTATTATTCACAACTAAATTGCAGGGAATCCTTTTAACTGGAGCACCTGGAACTGGAAAAACTTTGCTGGCCAAGGTAATGTTTCATTTTTTATTCTAACTTATCTTCACTTACATGTGTCGGGGTCTTTTTGTGCACTACATCTCAATTTAACCTCCATAAAGAAAAACTTATTTTGCTGCTAGTGGTTCAACACTTCCCTTTGAAGTATGTTGCATATGATTATATACATATAATAATGGATTTGGTTTATTTCACCTTGAAGGCTATTGCTGGGGAAGCTGGGGTACCTTTCTTCTATAGAGCAGGATCTGAATTTGAGGAAATGTAAGCTACCCTCTCGTTTCATCTTTGCTTGGCTACCCTTTTCTATAGATTTCTACGTGCTTAATGTATCCCATAAGGTTGGTTCTGAGGATTATGCAGCATTATAGGTATCTCGTCTGACATTCTCTATCTGTATGGCAGGTTTGTTGGTGTTGGTGCTCGGCGTGTGAGATCCCTTTTCCAAGCAGCTAAGAAAAAGGTTGATGCTCATAATTACTAGGTTGTGGGGATTATTTTGTTTGCTTGATACATTGTCCATCGTGCCTTCTAACCATGCCATTCAACAACATTTCATATTTTATAGGCTCCTTGCATCATTTTCATTGATGAAATAGATGCTATAGGATCCACACGAAAACAATGGGAAGGCCACACCAAAAAAACTCTGCATCAGCTGCTAGTTGAAATGGATGGTTTTGAACAGAATGAGGTATATTTCAAAAGTTCGTAATATCGGTAATTCTGTATATTTCAAAAGTTTGTAATATCGGTAATTCCTTTTTGCATTTTCAATTTGTTTAACCTCTATCTATCTTATAGGGAATAATTCTGATGGCTGCAACAAATCTACCTGACATTCTTGATCCAGCTTTGACAAGACCTGGTAGATTTGATAGGCATGTAAGTGCTCCAATCATTAGTGTTTTGTTGAGTCTTGGGTGTTTGGTACTATATGCTCAAAGTTGTTCTTAGAGGAACCAACAATGACAAATAGAGTTGGTTCCTTAAGGCTTAATCAGAGCATCAGAACCCCCCCCCCCTTTTCCTGCATCATGCTGCTGAAGGTTTTTGCTCATTGTTAGAAGTTGTGCTCCGTTTTGTGGTTACTTTAGTCACTGAATTGTTCAGTACGCAAAATTGCTTTCACAAGGGCTAAGTAATTTGGCGGTGGACTATTGTTAGTCTTGTAGGATAGATATTTTCTTTTTTCATGTTCTATTCTCTTTTATAGAGAAGACTCATACAGCCCGTCTTTTAGATTGTTGTCCCTAATCCAGATGTAAGAGGCCGTCAAGAGATTTTGGAGCTCTACCTACATGATAAACCTTTATCTGATGACGTAGATGTTAAAGCAATTGCTCGTGGTACTCCTGGATTCAATGGAGCTGGTAAGCTTTTCTGCATAAGCCAAAACAAGTTTGTGTGAACAAACATTCAGATCTTCTTTATAACTTTTTCCCACTATTCTGTCAATCAGATCTAGCAAACTTGGTGAACATTGCTGCAATTAAAGCTGCAGTTGAAGGTGCAAATAAATTGACTGCTGCACAGTTGGAGCATGCTAAAGATAGGATACTCATGGGTACTGAACGTAAAACAATGTTTCTATCAGAAGAGTCAAAGAAGGTATTGACATTTTCTAGTATTCCTTTGGGTGTAGAATTCAGGTTGTGGTTGGTTGTATGAAGTGAATCATTGACTCTAACGTGCAAATAAAAATGTAAAAGGACCCATAATGATAATAAGATTACCGAAAGAAATTTTCTCAGTTCAGGATATGCAGATAAATGTCCAAGAAACTTTAATATAAGAAGTCCCTTGATGCAATTCACTGCCAGTTGTTTAATAGAATTAGTTTTTAGCTGCAACTAGGCTGCATTTTGGTTCCTATTTGTGCACTATGTTAGTGTAGAAATTACTTCGTTAGGTTTTCAAGATAATCTTCTTGTTATTTGAACTGGAGCATCCTTACTTGCTGACATTATCACACAACTTCAGCTCACTGCTTATCATGAGAGTGGCCATGCAATTGTCGCTTTCAACACTGAAGGTGCACATCCAATCCACAAGGCTACAATCATGCCCCGTGGATCTGCTCTTGGAATGGTAACCCAATTGCCATCAGATGATGAGACGTCAATCAGCAAGAAGCAATTATTAGCTCGTCTTGATGTTTGTATGGGAGGAAGAGTTGCGGAAGAACTCATTTTCGGCCAGGACCATGTCACAACTGGGGCAAGGAGTGATCTGCATACGGCCACAGAGCTTGCTAAGTATATGGTATGTTTCAAAGTCTCTTTGTATCCATAATTCCCTGTTTCTGTATGCCTTTCCAGTTTATGGTAAAATATATACGGAACAATAAGGGAAAGAATTAGCCAAAACTGGGCAATATCTAATGGCTTTCACTTACAATGCCAGGTATCAAATTGTGGGATGAGTGATGCAATTGGACCAGTTAATATTAAAGAGCGACCAAGTTCAGAAATGCAGTCTCGCATTGATGCTGAAGTATGTTTCTGCAAGCTAGAGTTCTGATAAAAAAAATGTCTTTTCAATCTTAATTAAAAAAAAAATTTGTTGTGCAGGTTGTAAAGCTTCTAAGAGAAGCATATGATCGTGTGACAACCCTGTTAAAAAATGTAAGTTCATGAAACCCCTCTATTTTTTGGTCAAGGAATAAGAAACCATATTATAACAAATAACTATATATGTTATTCGGACTTGGGCATGAGCATCTTCATACCCATTTTCGAAATATGCAGAGACCCTCGGTACTTTGAGAAGAATGAAGTTGTTAGCAACATAGAGAAATAATTACAATGAAACCTGAATCGTAGCCTCCTAGCATCTAAAATTTTAGGAATATGTATGAAGAAATTCTATTTCCATGGTGTAATTTTTAAAATCACATCTTACCTTGCTAGTAGAAAAGCGAAATGACTCTTGAAAATCAAAATTTCTTTTAAGGGTATTTGAGGCTGCTAGAGTTAAAAAATCTATCACTCTTGTCAAAAAGTCACATTTCTATTAGCTGCAAATACATTAGTTTAACACATTGCTGTTTGACATATTTTCAGCACGAGAAGGCATTGCACGCATTAGCAAATGCACTTTTGGAGTACGAAACACTAAGCACAGAAGAAATAAAGCGCATTCTTCTCCCACATCGGGAAGGAGGTTTTCCCGAACAGCAAGAACAACAGGAAGAGGGGGAGCTAGTATTGGCTTAAACTATAACTCGGCAATCTGAATGATTGTAGGGGAAGCTCTGCATAGTGTATTTGAAGCAGCAGAGGTAATTTATTTATATAATTTCTTTCAATTCTTTGCCCCACCATTGTCATAAGATGTGTGTTATGGAAACTCTGGTTAAGAGACCGTGCAAATCCATCATCCTGAATCCCTGTCATGATATGCTAATGCCACTTTTAAATCTCCATCAACACCTAAGACTACTAATTCAACATAGAACTTGTACCCTTTGTGAAATCATGTATTATTTTGACTCTTACCCCCCATTTCCGGGGCCAAATTTTGAACTATGTAGGCATAATTTGAGCTTTTCTCATTAATGAGAAAAGTCCATATTTAGTTCCCAGGTCTCATTCTTCTAAGATATTGGTACGTTGTATCTAAATCATGGTAGTTGGTAGCATTCCGATGTCAAACTTGGATTGGACCAGTTAGTTGAATCGAAAACCAGTAGCTCAACTGGTTCAGTTGGTTCATTAATTAAAGCTCTTGGAAGACACGGGTGTAAAACATGTTACCATATCTCCACTCCTAATATTATATAAAAAGTAATAATGGTATTTAATTGAAAACCATTTAAATGTGAAAATGACTATAAATCCTTAGTAGTTAGTACAGGAGTTTATCTAATTATAAACAATTATTTTATCAAATTTAAAATTAATCTACATTCATGTCGTCGATTTTATTGACATTGTAATTAATTTCATTTGTTTGTATAAAAAAATACAATAATTAAAATACTCAATATTTTAGGGCTCTAAGTCAGTGGATTCACTTGCTTTCGTAAGGAGTTTGTGAAATCAAAAGCTTAAAATCATAGTTGAAAATACATCAAATACGAGCGTTGAAATATTTCAACAAAAATGAAAAACTAAATATATTCCTTGAAGCGAATGAAACTCCAGCAGATATCAGAATGGGAAATAGAAGGAATGCAATGAAAATAGAAGATGGAAGACCCACAATTGGCACTCCATCTATCTTTCAGCCCCCAACTTTCGAATATCAATCCGTTCAGTCCGGTCCTGCATTGCTAGCCCCTCCGACACATCTGCAAGTGATTTGAGATTGCATTTGATCAATGCTTCAACGAAGAAACGTGTTTCATCTTTGGTATTCCCCTCCGGCACATCCACCACGAAGGATTCAATCACTAGTGTCCCAGGTCTTCCATCTATCATCTCTGGATGAACTGATATGATCGAAGAGTAGTTCTGTATCCAAAAGTAAATTGAAGATTCAACGACTTAGTTGCAGGCTTTTTAATAACCTTAATGAATGCTTATACAATCAACAACTATCTTCATCTCCAAACAACAAGGGAATGCATTAAATTACTTCATGTAGGATGAAGCAAAATGATAGAGAAAAACCTGAAGTCGGTGATCCCCACCGATAATCCTTATGCTTAGAATATGCTCATTATCATCTAGGAGTTCCAGTCTTTCAGTACTCGTTGTCGCCGGGAGTCCCGACTTGACATCCACTTCTCTAAGACTCCCAATTTCAAGGTTTCCTGGTGCCACACACCGGCTGACAAAGGGTTTATACTTCTGGGGTTCATCAAATCTTCTCACCAAAGACCAAACCTGTAATGAAACATAGCAATTTATGCATATTCTAGAAAATGAAAACTGAAAACACCAAAGTATCCGGACATTAATATGATATTAGACCAACCCTTTAAAAGAACTGTATCATACCCGTATTTGAAGTGATGATAGATAACAAATTCACAAGAAAAAGAATGAGCTAAAATTATGGAAAAATACATTGTTTGTAATCTACAGGATCAGAATATCCACTATTAGTTTTTCTTGCCATTTTTCTGGCATATTCTTCCTCCACTGAACCCCTCTAAAATACAAACCATTCATTTCGTAAGTCCATCTTGGACTCAAAACAATATCATTTTGCAGCCTATGCTTCAGACCATTCCTTTTAGTTCAACTAAATCTTAACCCCCATTGTTCCTAAAAGTAGCATCTATGTATACCATCCAAATGAATAACTCAAATCAATCAAAATCCATATACTCGTTCACATAGTTTCAGTGACGTAGAGTGTTGTAAAGGGGTTGAAATTTTCTCAGAAAATGTTCTTCTTCTCTTTTGGCCAATAGAAAATGTTGATGATAACAAGGATCACAAATCCAGGATTTAGCATTACAAAAGCATCTGATAAGAGCAATTTTGAATATCAGATTTCAAGATAATTCATATGAAAAATCAAAACGCAGATCAAGAGTTAATCTTACTCAAGAAGAATCTGTCAAACATTGAAAAACAACCAGAAAAAGAAAACCAATGATCTTTTTTTGTAAATAAATCAAAAACAAAATTTAAAAGAAGACGCTTAACTAGCAAAAAAAGGAGAGAGCGTAACCAGAGGAAGAGGAGCTTTGATGAGCTTAACGAGAGCTGAACTACACTGATTCTCTCCAGCCTCATGACTGTGATGCCTCTTTATATACTCCGTCGCCGCCGCACTGCTATTCACGTTCATTTTCCCCCCTCTCCTTATTACCCGTCACTTCTCTCTTTTTACGAAATTAAAAAAAAACTCAACCGGTTGTGGTTTGCCGGCGGCAAGCACTCCGATCAGCGTCCAAAAACTGTTTTATCTGAAGAGAATTAAATAAGAGGCTGCAAATCATCGCCATTGAAAAGGAAGAAGAAAAGCTAAGCCTACTCCATATCATCTATCTCATCATCTGACAAACGATAAATATATTTTAATATGATAAAAAAGAATCGAACCAATTTATAAAAATCAAAACTAAATGCTCGAATTTTATTTTATTTTTATTTGCTGATCAGCATTCAGCTGAGCTTAGCTGAATGTTATTATTACGAGAGCTGCCATAGCTTTTGTCCGCTTCTGCTTTTGTCGTTTCTGTTACTTCCCTTTGGGTTAAAAATACACCAAAACTAACTTTGCCATGCCGCCTCCAATTCTAAACTAACCTTATTTTCCGTGTCTAATTTTGGTTTTAGTCCTCTATAATTTAAGATTTAATCCTCTACCTTAATTTGACTTAATTAGTAGGTCAAAATTAATCATCCCATTGAAAACTATAGTTAAAAAATTAACATGAATTGTTGATTGAGTTGTAGCTCGATTGACATGGGCATTATTGTCAATGCAGGAGAAATGAGTTTGAGTGCGTTGAAGCGTATTATCTTTTTATTTATGGGTTGGGAAGGAAACATGGCTAATTCTAGGCCTTGTGTAAAAAAGAACCATATAATTAGAACTTATAATGAAAGTAAATTATTACCTTTTTTTTGGTATTTTTCATATTCAGCTTATGGTCTAGGTTCGAAATTCATAATTGTCTCTCTCAATAATTTCGTCTTTAATGTTTGAACTCATATTCTCTCATTAAGAGTGCAATATGTCTTACTATCATGTAAACTGTTGCTATATTTTGTACAAATTACTTTTTTTTTGGTATATTAGTAAAAAATAGATATTAAATAATATTATTATACACATTGTAATTAATTTCATTATATTATAATTTAAAAAACTGAAACATTAATAATTATAATTGTTTTTAGATATGTAACCACAAACATAATTTATAATATTTTTATAAATTATTGGTAATTTATATATTATATAATATTTAAATATGATGGTTACTAATAACATTGTCCATAAAACTAGCTAAGAACATATTCAGATAATAAAAACTTTTCTTGCTAACCCAATCTAGCCAGTTTGACACCTAAAAATATTTTTAAATTAAAAAAATTCCAAGTTTAAATAAATTAAAAAGAACTAATCAAATTAGACAAATAACCTAGTTTAACAAGTTAATTTTTTATTTAAATCTTTATATGTATAGTCCAACAAAATTTGGCTCTTCCTTAACTCACCCTTAACAAAATTTTTAGCTTCGGTTAACAACTAAATTGAACTTATTAATGCCAAAGAGATTGGATTAATTTCTTTCATGAGAATAAGATTAAATTATTTTAAATTTCATTAAAACTTCATTTTTTTTCTCAATAAATTGTTATTCAAATAGCTTAAATATAGTCTCTATCACACAGTGTTGAAACATGGATTTCAACAAAAAGTACGTTTTTATAGGCTGACAATTTTGACTTGCATCAACGTGATGAATAGTTCTGTAAAATTTTAAGAGTAACTAATATTATTTAAAAATTTTAATTTAGAAGAAAATGACTACATACTGACATCTTATCTCACTTATTTTTAATTTACTAGTTTCTAACATACAATAATTTTTAATATAAAATATGTTTTTTTGAATGATCAAAATTATAGATTGTTTGTGAAATTTATTTTTAAAAAAATCTTTGTTACTTTTTTCTCTTTTAAATATTGTTTTTTAACATTAATCTCATGATAGATTATTATATTTGTTCTTTTTTATATAATGTTTAAAACTATTCATAGTTTTTCTTCAATCCTTAAATAAAATGATAATATGATTCAACACACTTGAATCCTTATCTTTCTACACTGATAATAATATCGATACCAATCAAACTAAAATTCAATCAGAACTTCATCCCTATTATTAAGTATAATCAATTCTCGTACAACTTTAATTTAATTGCTTAAAAGACCCTTGCGAAATAAATACAAAACGGAGACGCATTTATGAAAGAAAGCTTTGAAAAGGAGTTCAAAGTTCAAACGATAATGATTGAGAAAAAAAGTATATCTCATATTCTCATGCTAGATTCCGTCAACCCCCCCACCTATCTCAGTCAATAAGTCTAAAACAAGAATATCAATCCAGTTTGATTTTATTTAATTTAATTATTCATTTATTTTTTTTATATTTTGGGTTTTTTATAAAAATAATGTAAAAACGTAATTAAGTACAAAAATGATATGAAAAATAGATTAATTACGATAATGGATACGTGGGTTTTCTCTTATAATTAAGGGAGGAGAATGAATTATTTGGGATCAAACTCAAGATCTCATACTTACAATATAATATTTTTGCTATTGGGTCAAGAAGTTATTTACTTAAATAATGTAAGTTTGAATATGTTTATACGTGTTTTCGCATACTATCACTTGTAGACCACCGCATATGAAGTCCCAGCTCTCACTTTAATCGCTCCATTCGCAATTTTTCTAATTAACCATCTTCTGACGCCTTTGTGGCTCAGCTTGATTTGCAGCCTCAATATTCCTCAACCACCCCAAACTTTGTGTAACTATTATCTTCCACGCAGTAGTTTCCATTACCAAATAGTACTACGTTCCGCTGTTTCCCTAATTTTCGGCAAACTATTCCAAATCACACTGAGATCACCTCTCACTAACCCTGCTCCATCAACTAAACTTGCAATAAGATCCTTGCAATTATCCACTTGTATAAGAGTAGATTGAGGTTAAATACAGAGTTGTATCAAATTAATGGTTAAATAAAATAATTCTCTAAATGAAATTTTTTGCAGAGGTAAAACTAGTAAATCCAATCTGCATTAATAAAATTGTCTTGTTCTAACTCTTGTTTGAATTACTAATAGAAGAATAAATTGAAACAATTGCAAATAGTGGTAATTTCAAATTTAAAAGAATTGCACGCAAATAGATATTACTTCATCATCCATGAAGGAGTAAAGGAAAAGTGAATAAACAATCCCGCCATCTTCCTCCCTAACGCAAACTAATATGTGTTGCTAAATATGGAATCCATCCTTTGGCTGAAGCCACTAAACTCTTGGGATTTCTTCAACTATTTGATTTTTGGGTATGATCCCATTTTAAAATTAAGTATGAGTTTAATTTATTTTTAAACTTATAAAACGATTTTTGATTGAATTCGAATCAAATACCAAATTTCAAGTTTCAAATTGAATTAAAATTTATCATTTAAATTCAGTTTAGTTCAAATATAGTTTTATTTTTTCGCTCAATCAATGTTCATACACATTCATAAGAATATGTTGTCCAATATTACAAATTTCTCCAATTCACAACTAACAACACTTCCTATTATCAAACCTCTACTCCTAATAACATAACGAAATCTCACCACCAAACTTCAAACATATCAAGACGTTTAACCCAGCAATGGTCAAAGCTGTAGCCATATCATTTCCATGCTGCTCAGCCTTCGAAAAAGAGAGATTACCCAACCAAACAATTTCTCCTGTCAACATCAGCAATTATTGCCTTATACTCGTGGTGTTACTTCCATTAAGGTTTTATATTTATATTTTGATGAAAAGCACCAAATTTAATCCTAACTCTAAAAAGCTTTTTTTTCCAACTAGATTTTGAAAAAGTGGCACATCTTCAGAGCTCAAAGCTAAACATCAATGGCATCTTTCTGATACCATTACAAATATATTGGGAAATGACTCCCACCAAAAGAATCTGATCAAAGCTAGGATTTTTTTTTTTTTTGGTGAATTATAATAACAGGATAGAGCCCTAACAACAAACATGATTATCGTGATTCGAACTCAAGCCACACTTAAGACGGTAAACACACTTGATCATCATACCATTATATGGGTTCTAAAAGCTGGGATTCTAACAAAGAATAATTTTGTTTTTGATATATGTCTAACATAATTTTTTAAAGAATTTTTAAAAATTATATCTCAATACTCATATTAACATAAATTTGATATAATTATCCAATAAGAAAACGAAGCTGGGGTGCAATATAATTTTTAAAAAAAATTAAAAGCAAATTAAAGAACCGCCTCAGCCAACCTTCAAAAATGGTGGGGCTGAGGGTGAAGATAACAACAAGAATAAACAAATAATAAGTTTATTTTATTTATTTATCAATATGGAATTGTTGATATTCAGTATCAACAGAGGTAAAAATGGAGAGAAAATTTCAAGAAACAAAGAAAAGAATATCTCAAAAAATAGTGGTCTAGATTGTCCTCCCCTTAAGAAGGTCTTTAGAATTTTATTATATAGATAGAAAATTTGATCGAATCGGGCTTAAAGTCGAATTATTTTTATTATAATGATATATAACAGGGATATATTACTTTTTGTCACATTTCGATTAAAAGTGATATTGATTATGTGTTAAAAGCATAAAACCATAAAAGTTGAAGTTGGTAAGGTTTTAGGTTTAATACTTTTAGTATTCGATTTTAATAAATTTTTTTACTTTGTTATTTGTGTTTTTTTTTCAATGTGATTTATATATTTTTAGTAGTAGAAAGTAATAGTGTTAATTTTTTTAAGGGTTGAATTTGAGTTTTAGAGTTAATTTAATGAAAATTTATAATTAACTAATAATATTAGCAAATACATTTCATTAAATCAACTCTAAACCTCGAAAAAATTAACAAAAATTAACTTTCATTAACAAAATCGATGAAATTTAAACATACTAATATCAGCAATTAACATTCATCAAATTAACTCTAAAATTTTGGTAAGTTTTAAATGAAACAACTTACACTGAGAGTTAAAAGACCGTTTACTCTTTTTATTTTTCTCAATAAAATTTTAATAAGGCATATTCATTGATCGTTACTAACATCTGAGAAGGAATGTTATAACTCATAATTTATTATGGATGTCTATAACTACCAGTGAAATTGTTTGTTAATTTGATTAAATGATGCTTAACTTTTAATGAAATAATCCCAAATTATTTATTCTTATAAATCATATAATTGGGCGCAATCTTACCAATACTAATGCATTGAATCCCATCGAAACTCCACATTTTAGTGTAACTAAACTAAACATAACAAGTGGCTCCAGTGGTAAAGAGGATGTTGTTCATCCTAAAGGCTCCGGGTTTGAGCGTCTGTAAGTGTAAAGTATGTGTGCTTTGTCAAAGAGTTTAGAAAGGATGAACAGATATTATTAGCAATTTTTTTTCACACAATTATTTTGAATTTTTTATTGTTTTCATTTTTACGTTAACTAATTAATAATAAAAAAGAAAATTAAATAATTAAATTATTATTTTATAAATTTTTTATAATTAGGTGAAAAAAATACTATTAATTGGATGATTTTTTTTGCGATAAAAATATATATATAAAGTTTACTACCCAAGAAATAAAATGAAAAGTTGTGTCTTTTGGGTCTCTTTCTCAGAATTTTTTTTTTATTAATTAATTGATAACAAGAAAAAGAAAGTGGTTTTCATACACTATTATTTGATCTTCAAATATAATCTAGTTGAAGAAAGGAAGCCTGGGATTTGTTCCATTTGGCTAGACGTAATAGGAAAGCTAAGACTTCTGATGGATCGCGTAAGGAGTACCATGCTGTCGTTTCCTTGGGAATGGAAGATACTACGATGGGAAACCCTTCCCTTTTACCTGCTATCACCTGTAAGCACCATTTCCATATATTCATAATTTGAATGGGTTAAGCATACGAATACTTTAATGAAAATGAAAACTGAGACCTTGAATGCATCTTCGTCAGTTTGATCATCTCCAATGTACAAAGAGACAACATCATTGGCATTGCTCAACCCTAATGTGTGAAGCAAATAATTGAGGGCATCACCTTTGTTCCACTCCACTGATGGCCGCACTTCTATTACCATTTTACCCTCAGTAAGACGAAATTCGGGACGATTTTCAACCACAGATTTCACTTTCTCCTTCAAATTTCCTTGATCCTTCAAAACATATAATTGTCACTCTTTCGGTTAGCCAGACAGAGTCTTGGGAGGCAAGTAATTTTACCTGCGGTGGAACTTGTCGGTAATGTACAGAGATGCAAAACATGTTGTCCTCTATCTTAGCACCTTGTGTTTCTCTAATTTTGTGTTCCAACTCCATTGATATCTGTCACAAACAAATGGAGTAACCTATTTCATTAAGTACAGTTTGAAAAAATCTCAGCTAAAACTTACTCTGCAACCTAATTACCTCTTGAATTGCAGGTAAAAATAACTTAGCAGGTTGAAAGGCGCCTTCATTTCCCTACCAAATCCAAAAACCAAACTCATCTCTAAAGTTTCATATATTTGTGGATATTGAATTTACATCAAACCAACCTTTTTATCACAGGATTTGGGAGGTTGCATAATGTCTAGCCCATGGCTTCCAGCGTAACATACATTATTTAACTGTACAAACTCTTTAACCTGAAGAAGCAATGGCTTAATCCCATTTATTCTTAGCTCCATAAAACATTTAAGCTAAAATTTAACCCTCGTCGGTGGATGTTACCTTGTCTCGGCTCCTACCGCTGATTATAGATGTTGGGAATTGCTTTGCTACTTCACGCAGTGCCGCACGCATCTGACAATGAAGAATTTTGTAATTTTTGGCAATATATCAATGATTAACATTGAACAGCTGATATGAAGATGACTTTTTGTTCTACGTGCATGCATACATACGTAAAATAATGAAAGGGTACCTCAGTAGACATGAAAGCCTTATCAGGATCTTCAACAATAGGGGAAAGTGTGCCGTCGTAGTCTAAAAACACCACCACCTTTTTCCCCTTTGCTTCTTTCATTATGCAATCAAATGAGTTCAATGCAGAAGGGTGCTTCAGCTTATCATAATATTAATAACAAATGTCAGTCAACCAAAACCCTTGTTTGAATCTGTGGTAGACATAGTTATCGGACATAAATTCTTAATCGAAGCAATATATGAAAGATTAGAGAAAATAATTACCAGCCAGGAAGCATAGGCTGCAACATCAGGTAGCATAGAGTCAGGATCATCATAGAAAGGTTTTAATTTCTGCTGATTGGAATGTGATATTTGAAACCCCATTAAGTTGATGTCTCTGCTTACAAACTTTGCCATGTTTCTCTGACAGCTTTGGTGAACAGAAATGGAAGTTCATTAGTAAAATTACGTTGAAAGAAATAAATTTTCTAACAATCACTCATTAGTTTCATGATACCTGTTTATTGCTACTGTTGATTCTCAAGATTCTGTCCACAAAAAAGGAAAAAAGAAATTAAATTGCTTCACCACTAGATTGCCAACAACATAACACTATATATAGATACAAATACTTCATAATCAAGCAAAACAAATGTGTATCCAATGTTAAAAGAAAAAGGTAAAAATCAAATAATCCATGAAAAAAGCTTGACTTTCTTTTGCCGGAAAATACACATGTATATATAAATATTCACCAAAATTTATCAAAAAGGATGTATAATCATAGAGTATGTGTTAAATAACAATTGGATTATTAAAATTAAGAGTATTTCTATTAGAACTTGATTTTGACTAGTGAATGGAATTTTTTTAACTAAATAATACATTAAAAAGGAATGTTATTTTTTAAAAGAAAGTAAAAAGTTACTTTTCAAATAAAAAGGTGATTACTTTTATATATATATAAATAAAATTAAAGAATGGGGGTACTTGATTTTGTGATTACTTTCAAAATTATTAATAAGAAAACTTACCATAAACAGAAATTTAAACAAATGAAAGCAGTTGCTACCCAAATAATAATTCATAATAGGGCGTCTATCGTCTTAATTCGATTGGTATTGATATTATTGTCATTAGAGGAGAATGTGGGTTTGAGTGCGCTGAAGCGTATTATGCTCTTATTTAAGGGTTGAGAAGGGATTATGAGTGATTTTTTATATTTTATATATATATATATATATAAAAGCATATATAATAATAACCTATAATGAAATTAATATTCAAAAAATAATAGTAATTGATAGTGGAGTAAAATAGTTTGTGAGCGCATTAGGTTTTCACCAATTATATTATGATAATTACGTCCTATTCTCACTGAAAATTGATAACAAAGATGAAGTTATTTCTGGAAAAGCCATTTTCATGTAAAACAAAGAAAAGTGTTATGCATTTTTAAAAGCAAAATTATTGGAGGGTTTAATTCACCAGAATGGATGGTTTTAAGAAAGGTTGCTGTTATGTGTCTGAGTTGAAAACTTCATGTCGAAAAAGAAAGTACATAAAAATATTTTTTTTTGAAAAAAAATAAAGGGTCATTATTATGATTAAAATCATATAAGGTTAGATTTGATGAGTCGACATTGCATGGCTGATGCTTAATGTTAAAAGGGTTTTGTCTCAGTAGAGTTGCCATCAGCTGATTCAGCTGATATTGACTTCCCCTTCAGAGTATTTACATTTTTATTTTTATTGGTTATAATCTTGGTCGATTATTTGTTATTGAAATTTATAATCAAATCAACTGATTTAATTAACTTATTGTATATTCTTTTTTTGTTTATTTTTTATATATTTATAATATATAATAATTTAATTTAATCCTGTTATGACATGTCACACATGCTTGAGACATCCAATTTTCTTATTAATCTTATTTAATATCGCTTTCATTTTTTTTAAACAAGTTTTCATCTTTGATATATATAGAGAGAGAGAAGAAAATTGAAATGAGGACATGAACAAATGTGTTCAATCGATATCAGAAAATATTTCAATCAATAATGGAGCTTTATTATATTTTTATATTTCTATTATTTGATTTTTTGTGTTAAATAAAGAACAAAATTAGATGCGTATTAGAATTCATCGATTTCTTGAAATCTATAAATTTGGGGGTTTTGATCTTTCAAATTAGCACACAAGTAATTTTGAGACGATGGCTCTCTCTTTTTAAAAAATAGGATATTAGAAAAATTACTCATGTGTAATTTAGGAACCATAACTCTAATATATAACTTTGGTGCATTAGCCCTAATTTTTAATCAATCCATCATCAATTACAAATTAATTACTAAAGCATCTACACATATTTGACCCATACTCTATTTAACAATTAATGCCCAATAAACTTTAATCAAATTAGATCACTTTTAATTTGAACTAACATATTATGATAATAAATAATAATATGTAATTACCTTTATTATATATGTGATATCCATAATTTTTAACATTTTAAATTTTTTTAAAAAAATTATAATTTTTAATTTATTTATTAATGTGACATATAAAGAAAAAAATAATGTCAAAGGTTAACAGCCAATTTGCTCCAAATAAAAAAAAGTAGGTATGAAATTGACTAAAAATATAAAGATTCAAGCTTCAATTTATTATTATCCTTTATATATAAAATATCAAAATAAGCATTTAATCTCACAATTTTAACAGAATAATTATTTTATTTTTTTATCTAATATAAAAGATTGATTTACTCATTCTCAATAAAAAAAATTTAAAATGTAATCTGATTGCATGATGCTTTTAGATATAAATAAGAGAAAGCAAATCATTGAATTGGGTTTTTACGTTTAACTATATTATGTATATATAAAGAAATTTTGAATTATTGGATCGTATTAAATTAATTTTTAAATAATTTGGATTTAAGTAAATTACAAGTGACAGTAGAAACGATACGTAGTTTTCCCTTCATGAAAGGTTGTTTCGATGGATCCCTTCCTATAAGAAACATTATTTTTATTGTAACTCCACTAAGATTGCACCAAATGTAACACATTTCATTGGTTTTTCACTCTTTTTTTTCAGTACTTTCGCATGACAAGACAGCCAAATTAAGGTTTGTTTTTTATCCCGACATTTTTAAAGCTGAAATTTTTTTTTTCTCGGAAAAAGAAGCTGATATGATATGATATGATAGTGATGAATGATAACAAGAAATTAATTTTTAATGAATAATATCAGAATTTTTTTCTTTTTCTTGGGTTAATATGCAATTTACCCTTTGAATTTTTTCAAAGATATCTAATTGATATTTGAACTACAAATTATCTCAATTTCTTGCCCATCTTTATTTTTTAAGGGTTAACATATTGTTATCCTCTAAATTTATAAAAAAAATTATCTAGTTGGTATTTAAATTTATTCAAAAAATTTTACTTTTTTTAAAATTAATTTATAATTTTAAAAATATTTATATTTTTTTTAATTTATGTTTATCATGCGTCATTCTAAAAGATTTTTAAGTGTCACTATAAAATCTACCATCAATATCACATCAATAAATAACTAAATACAAATTTAAATGTGCCTAAAATTACATGTTTTATACTAACAATAATATCATTGTTAATCAAATTAAAACTCCATCGATCAAAATTGTCTCTATCTTATTAAATTGTTTCTCTGACACGGACAGCCATTAATAGGATGCTTTTCAAGGGAAGCACCAAAACCCGGTCGTTGTTCTCCCAAAAACATCGCATGTTCAAAGAACACACGTGTATCCAATGCAGCCATGAATTGACTTGTCCTCTTCCTTTTATTCAACTTGAATCTAACGTTTACAACAATATTGCATTCATTTTAAAAAGTAAAATAAGTTAATCATATTCAAATGGTAAAATTAAATGTATAAATCCATTAGGTCATTAGTTTAAATCGTATAATGGTTTTTTTAGTTTATATAAGAATATATTCATAATAATATAACTTACTTAAAAAATTTAATTTCATATATTTATCAATAATTATGGTTATAAACAATTTTTTAACCCGGTGACAGAAATATTATGTTGTAAATATTGGAATTTGTTATAGAAAGAATTATGTTAAATTTTTAGTTTTCCTAATTTATGGAAGTTAATTTCTGAAAAATTATTAATTTTTATAAAATATAGAAATGAAATTCAGATTTGTTTTAAATGGTTTCCTTTAAGATAGACAAAGAAAGGACCCAATCACTGTCAAGCATTAAAACATGCCTCTAACCGTTTTTCAGGTATAAACCGGCCTTTGTTTTCATGGGCCGGCGCTACCCCACCCACAAAAAGAAAACAACTGATCAGTGGAACTACAATCTCAACCTTACACGTGGCTAATCTGATTAAGACCAGTTGATTGAGGCCTGAGTCGAAGAGACAAACTAAGCAACAAAGTCTAGTGAATAAAGTCGGCCAATCAGTCGGGCGTACAAGAGACTAATTAATTTAGGGTAAATTATATAAAAAAAACATTAAATTATTAGTAAATTTGTGTTTAATTATTTAACGTTAAAAAGTTAAAATATGATTAATTGATCATTAAATTATTTAAATTTTTTTTAAAGTATTAAACTATTAAATTTTTTCATTTAAAAAAAATTGGATAACGAGTTTTATGTAATAATTCGACGAACGATAGATCCATATTCTTAAATTTTGAATAACATAAAAATTGAATAATAAATTTATCCATATTCTTAAAGTATAATGGTTAATATCATTATAACCCTTATAAAACAATAAAAAATAATTAAGAAAGCATAATTATTGGGTGAAAGTAAAAGAACAGAAACGCCCCTATTGCTTAGCTCTTTAATAGAGGGAGGAAATGTGTCTGTACAGCTTATTAATAAACCAAGCTTTTGAAGGGCAAAACAGAAATCATAGCATAAGTTCCTTGAATATGACCTTCATGCCTATGAAACTTCCTATATATTTATATTTATTTTTTTTAGATGGAAATATTTATATTTATTTTCTCTACTGCTCATATACATAATGTACACCAATTAAATGAATACAACAACTTCTTTGAAAATTCTCTCTTCATTTATTGACAATTCTTCTGCAATTGTATCTTCCTTTGCAAACAATTCTATGCATCTAGACCTGTGAAAAAGTAGGGTTTTAGGTATGGTGATAACGTTGGGTTGGATTTTTAAATTTTTTTTATCAAACGTTAGGTTTAATTTAATTTTAGATTTTTAAATTTTTTAACAAAACTATTTATTTTTTTATATTATTTGATAAATTTTCATAAATTTCTAGAAAACAATAATTTTTTAAGTACAAAAAAAATCATCAATAATTTGATTTTCTTTAAAAAATGTTTTTATATAACACTTTAAATTTATTTTAACCATTTTAATTATAAAATATTTATATATAATTAAAATTAATTATAAATTAAATAAAAATAAAATTTAATTCAATTTGAAGTAATTGTGATTTTTTAACTTACATTCCATAAACCTTTCAAACACTTCACTTTAAGTCATTTTTAATTTTTCTCTCTCAACCCTAAATCTTAGGAACATAGTGTCAACACTATAAAATGGTGGGGGTTAAAACTTCTTAAACTAGGCATTAAATGTAGATTTGAATCAAATGTGAAGAATATTTAAAACTGTCAACACGTGTATTTATTGCTTTACCAACTTGAATCTAATATGTTAAAAAAGACAATTGTCAATAAAATTTAGAAAGAATTTTTTTAACACGTTGAATGTAGATTATTTGTTCAATAAAGAAATATGTGTTTATAATTTGGTCATGTGCTTTTAAACATGCTCCAAATTAAATTTGAGCTTACATTTAGTGCTCAAGCTAATGACTAAGATCGAATGACTTAATTTACATAATGCTGATACTTAAAGGATTGAATTAAAACATCTGAAGTTTAAAGACTCGATTGAAATATGAACCATAATCTGAGGGTGTTTGATAAAAGTAAATAAAGTATGTTGATTTCTGCAATGGCGGAAAAAAACCTAAGAAAACAGAAAACAAGTTATAACATGTGGTTCAATTTTACCAGAGATCGTTGTCTTCCTAGTCTTCTTTGCAATGTAGGCCTCCTTAGTACACCCCCCATAAAAATGTGAAAGTCCCAATCCCATGGCAACCGGACAGACTCCAAAAGAGAGATTTCAAGTTCAGCAGTTCATATTTCACAACAGAATCAACATTTCATTACCATAAAAATTGACCCATCGGATCCCAAGTACTCTAACATTAACATTAACAGAGAGGCAATGTGACACAACACTGAAGCAATCATCAGGAATACAGTACAAGCAGCAATTTCTATTAAATTTTGAGTATAGTCATACCATGAGTTTTCAAATGAAGCTTTAATATCAAAGAAGGGGGGAAAATAATGGATTGCAATCGGATCCGACTATGGCACAAAGAAAAAAACAATGCAATTCCTAAGTTTGGATCAAACTTGAAATTTCAAAACTCACTAACCTGGTGTAGTCAGCAGTCTCCAAATTCTATATTTCTTACCTTTTCAGCATCCTATGGTTTCTCTTGGCAGGAACCATTGGTTAATAATCATATCCTTAGCTTGTTTGCTATACTCTACAAACTATCCTTCATGGCTCTTTTAACATCTCTGCCTTAGTTTTGCATGAACTATCTTCCACGGGTGCTTTATCAGCTTCATTAAATACCTGAAGTAGATCCAAAGGGGTAGCTGCAGGGTCTAACTCACGACATCCCGCTGGAGCATTATCAGCTTCTTGGCCTGTAAGCAAGTAATTAGGCACCTGATGGGAAAAGCGAAACATCTCTTCTTTCGGAATCCTCCGCACTTCCTTGGGGTCCATTTGCTTACAGAAAACTGTCCTAAAACCGGCAACCTTAGTTAGAAGGACCACAGAAACTCCTCCTTCCTCATTATAATCATCAAGCACTTCCACCATGTCATATTTGTGTATCACATCATCTGGTGTATGTTCATTCCAATCAGGAGACCAGTTCCTGTAAAGAGCCCAGACATCCCCCTTCCTAGGATATATTCTAATTACTCCACGCAAGCCTTTTGTCCACTGAACCTTGTGGGAGAAAGAATTTAACGTTTCACTGATTTCATGTCTGCCACTTCTGAACTCCCCACAAGTTTTGGAGAAACCAGAGCCTACCCAGTCCAGCTCACCAAATTCGCTGTTGCTCCTTGAATTGAGCCAACTGATTTTCATCTTAAAAGGCTTCAAGGAGATCACCTTGTGAACTCGAGCATAGAAACGGGGCATCCCATCATCAGCATCATAAGCAGCCCAGACCTGGTCATCTTCAAAAGAACTTTCACCTCGATCCAAGTCAAAATTATGAAAATCAGGATCAGGAACATTTATAGACAATGGTGCAGTCCCTCTATCAGATTCATCATGACAAGAGGCAGGCACAGGCCGCTTACCTTGATAATCTTTATTGGTATCACATCCATCACCATTTGCTATGCTCCTTTGTTTCCTATTTTCTTTCTCTCTGGCCTTCCCTTTAACTTTGTCACCATTTTTGGCTTCAGTTACAGAGCTCAAGTCTTTAAGCTTTTTACGAATGACACTCAGGGCCTTATTCATCAGCATGTTACGAAGTTCAGGTAATGACAATTCCCTCTGACTGATGTGCTTCTGATAGTTACCAGAATACCCATAGGTGTTTCCAATTCCGAAAAGACCCCTAGATTCAGATGTATTCCCCAAGCAAGGTCCATTCCCCATGGGCATTTGAGTTGCCAGTTTACTTGCATAACCATTAACATAAATGTCATCTTTTCTCTTTTTCGGGAGTCTCTCTGCTTTGAGGGCTTCTTCACGTTCCCTTTTCACTTTCTCTTGAGCCAATCTATCATGTTCTGAAATTTGAGATCTAGAAGAATTTGTTCCATAATTAAATGGATTATTATTTGCATCATGATGCCCAGAAGCCCGCTGCTGTTGGCTAGACCAATTTGTTGACTGGTAAACATTTTGAGGCGGGGCCTTTTCTAAAGCCAAAAAGGCCACATGACAATTAGGGCATAGAAGTGTGTGATTCAAGTAAACCCTGAGGTATTCATACTGTGTCTTGCATCTATTGCAAACAGTCCAAAAGGTATCAGGCTTTTTATTAGGAGGAGGAGCAAATGAGGCTTGACCTACCCGGCTGTTACCGTTCTGAGTCCTAGCATTTGACTTTATGTTAGAACTAGAACTGTGAGAACCATTTGTTCCAGGTGCCATTGATGAATCCTCACTTTGAGCATGAAACTTTTGTTGTGTTCCTCTCAAATTTATCTTCTGGTTATATGCTAATCTCTTAGCCTGATCTGATAACAAGCTCCAGGCCTCTGAAACAAGCTTAAAAGCACCATCTGCACCAACAAGCTTGTTTTTATCAGGGTGAAGCATCAGAGCCAGCTTCCTGTATTGTTTTCTCACCACTTCATCATCAGCAGATGGGGTCACACCAAGCACACCATACCAATCTGCTTCCCCACTTACTTTATTCTCGGCAGAAATATAAACATCAAGTATTGTCAACATCTGGGTGATACCATCAAGGCCAGGATACAAGTTTTGAGCCTTCAAAGCAAACTTTTTAGCTGCAGCGAAATCCTTCTCTCTAACTTTCCTTTCAGCAATTTCTTTTGCCCTAAATGCCTCATCTTTGTTGCACTCCATAATTTCAAACGTTAATGTGTTTCTTCCTCACCTAGGTATTATGAATATGACAAAACTACAACCAAAATCCACAATTTGCAGCTTAAAGCTCTTTCATGCCTTAAGCCAGAGGAAATAGCTCCAAGTTATTAATGCCTGATCCAAAGGAAGAGAAGTTTCTTAAATAAGCATATGCACATAAAATAGAGAATTAATTGAGAAGTGAATGCATTACCAATTGGATATTATACTATAAGCTTATACTTCGCCAAAAACAAACAAACAAAACAAATCTTTATTAAAACTCAAGTTGTGATTGCTTTCTAGAGAAACTGATATTCTTAAACAGAGATTGCGTGTTTCTGTATCTTACACTAGAATCTTATCTTAACCAGAAGCAAGTTTCACCATTATTTAAGCAGAAGAATGAGTAAAAATTCTTATATAATTTCAACATCAATCCAAACACATCTAACTACCCATTACCGTCACAATACTTTCTCAAAGAATAATAATACCAAATCATTCATTTTCTCAAAAAGCTCAACACATTCCATTTTTATCTCAGACGGTGACAGTTAATTTTGCAATACAAACTGAGGTGGAATAATGAATGATATAAGACCATCCTTCCAAGAAATATATCATTGAGCATTTACAAATCAGCTCTCTCAAGCCTGTAAGCATGACAAAAAGAGTTTTATGTGGATTTAATGGAATTCATCTTACGCTCAGAAGTAAATGTGACCAGGAACTCAACCAACACAAGGAAATCAGATACTCAAAAGCAAAAGAACATACAGAAGATACTGTAAATGGTTATCTATGAACATAGTCATAGATGCCATAAATTAGACTCATACATAAGGAAAGATACAACTATCATCTAACATCTATGCATTGACAAAGAACTGAGATTGCTTACCCACCCAGAAAATACATCAATGGCTAAAACCTGTAGCAATTTTTCTCAAGATATTCCATTTGATATTAACCATGGTAAGCACATGCTGCATTGACACAGTAACGATTTATATTATTTTATTATTTCATTTTTATTCAGTAATTAGTAGAAATAGATAGATGAGTAGGATTCTAAGTTATCTTTAGGGTTTAAATCTAGGGCTAGGATTAAAACTCCATTTACAAGCCTAGTATAAACAAGCTGTAAAATAGATTTACAGCCACGTAACAATTTTTCTCTCAAGAAATAGACTTTGGAAACTAGACGCTTTTATAACGTTCTGTTTTCAAGAGTTTTAACTTCTATCTTACTCGTTTGTCACTCTCATTTATTTTGACGGCTGCTTTTTTCCCCATAAACCACACAGCACATACCAAGTCCTACAAGTTATACGACTCGCCTCACATATACCCACAGCATTGACCAAACATGTTTAGTTTTTGCTATCCAGATAACAGCTATCACAGATGAGAGCTTTCCACTTTGCGGACCTAATCAGCAGTTCTCGTGTGGTTTAGGGAGATTTTAGCAATGAACCAATGCAAAGATGATGAACAGTTTTCTATCATAATTCTAATGCAGGCTAACCTTCACCAAGAACAACTAACATACCAAATGTAGAAAAGCCAAAAACTTCTTACAGGGCAACAATATGACTCATAAATCTATGAAAAACAACAATTTAATATTTGATGACATCACAATTTCACCAACTTGTTACGAGCAACAATAAAACGTGCTTGGATTTTACAACTCACCACCATTTCCTCTTAAGAGAACAAACTCAATTTCTCAATCTTAAGCATATTAACAGTTCGATTCCTGTTCTACTTCATGAAACAGCCCAAAACCTCAAAACATTGTTTGTTCAAGATAAAAGAATTGCTAAGAAAATTGAAAAAAACCTCCAATAGTAGCTATAAAGAACTAGATTAATTTAACTTCAAAAGATTTAACAAAAAAAAAAAACTCGGCAAACTTTCCTCGGCGTTTCTTAGTCTTAACTCGTAAACCAGTAACAAAAAAAAAAAGATGATGATGAAATTTAGGTCACATTGAATAACAAAAACTAGAAACCCAAATGTAAGGGAAACTACAAGGAAAGGACACTGAAGTATAAATTGAAATTTCCAGGTCTCCATGGATCTAAAGTTAAACCGTATTCTAACAAGCGTTATAACGATCAAATTTAACCTTCCCAAATTCTATCACCCGCTAAAAATTTGAAAACCCTAAATTCTACAAACGTTCGACAAAAATTACAAGCCACAGAGAATTACACGTCCTAAAAAGAAGTAGAAATGAAAGTGAAAATGGAAAATATACCTTTCTAAAGAAAGTCTGCGAAGAAATTTTTGAATCTGAGACGAACTTCAATCAGAGCGTACAATGACCCATTTGTCAAAAAGCCCTTGAGAACCTGAGGAAAATTATTTTTTTTCGGGCGAATTTTTATAATTATTTTTTCTTTTTCTTTTTTTCCCCGCTCAAGTTGGTCCAAAGAAATGAAAAATAAATAACTTTTCTGTGTTAACCCTAACACAACAAGTTTTTTATTGGGTTTTTTTATACAAAGGACTTAACCATGGTTACTTTTTAACTCTTGTAATGGGTTTGCAAGATTCCAAAGTTAGGTGAAATATTTGAGAAAAATCATTCATTTATATCAATTTTAATTTAATGTGTAATTATATACGTAAAATTCTAGTTTTGGTCACATGTATATTTAAAATTTTTATTTTGATTTAATCATACACATTTAAATAAATAAATACATCAAGTTATTTTTATATTGAATAAATATAATTATGTATTATTGCAATATAAAACATAAATGATATATAAATAATTATGTTGATAATTTACAATAATTAGATCAAATCAAAATTTCATGTACAAAATTACACCAAATTAAAATTTATGTATACAATTAAACATTAAATCATAATTCATGTGCAATTTTTAGATTTACCCCTAAATATAAATATATTTTTTATTAAATATGTATTTTTATTTTTTTAATAATAAATTCTTAACCGTTAAATATTAAATTTTAATATTTTTTACTAATATAATAAAAACATCGAAATATAATTATATTACGAATTAATGATGGTTCGTTGAAATATTAATTACATAAAAATAATTAAAATGAGTTAGTTTACACTAATATAAAGAGATTTTTCCTTAAAAGGTTAATTTATTTAATCGTTATTCGTCATAAATAATAATTATTTTTACAGCGTTTAGTTGGAAGTAAAAGATGTTTGGTGCGACTCTTCTGACGGTGGATTTGGTGGCCGGAACTAATAGCTGCGGGTCAAACTTAGGAATTGGAAGAGTTACGAAGAAGGTTCGTACTCGAAAACGATTATTGTTAAGTTGTTAGAGGGTAGAATTGGGTTCAATGCTATGATGAACAAGATTTCCCTACTATAGAACCCCAAAGGTCACTTTCAATTGATGGATTTAGAGAATGATTTTTACCTGATCCGATTTCAACAAAGTGTTGACTGTAGGACCATGGGTGATATTTGGGAAATACTTGTCTATCTGTCCTTGGTCTTCAGATTTTTAGACGTCTCACAGTGGCTTTGAATCCCAAGTTGTGTGGATCCGGTTGTCGGGTCTACCGGAAGGGTATTACACAAATTGTTTACTGAGAGTTATAGGGAAGCTTATTGGCCTGGTCATTAAGATAGATGCGCATACGGATGGTGGCCGACGGGGACGCTTTGCACGCATGGCCTTGAGCATTAATCTCCAACGCCCCTTAGTATCTAAGGTGTGGATAAATGGGAAGCTCCGACGTATTGAATACAAAGCCCTCCTGAATATTTGCTTTACTTGCGATATGGTTGGCCATGGAGTCGATGGGTGTATAGAGATGGCGACGACCTCTTCCATGGAGATGTCTTAGGGGCAGCCACCGTCGATAGGGGTTTTTCGGCTGGAGAAGAAAGTGGCGGAGGAAAGCTTTGGTTCATGGATGGTGGTTGAGCGAAGAAAGGGAAGGGGTCGAGTCTCCGGTGAGGGTAAAGGTGTCGATTCTGGCGTCGTTCTAGGTGGCTCCCGATTTACGACTTTGGCTGATGAAAATGGAAAGAAAATCGGAGGTAATTATGGGGACATTAATAGGGGATTGAATGAATTTGGGGAAGATTTGGAACCTAAGGGGAGCGACGACAAGGCAAGATTCTCTCCTAGAGATAATGAAGTTAGGGTTACGCACTTAAAGACTAAAACCAAAAAAAAAAGGAGGAGTGGCAACCAATGGGCCCAAAGTAACACTTAGAAGCCCAATGTGGGCAGATTAGGCCTAATGCAATGAGTGTCGTTAATGAGGTAAAGAGGAAAGGAGACAAGACAATGGGAAAGAAGTGGCTTTTGAGAATGTTGAGATTTTTGATAAATTAACCACTAGGGCCCACACATTAGTTAATTTTTTGGAGAGAAACAAAATTACAAAAAATGATGATGAAGAGAATTCAGTGTTTTTCTTTGGAAATTATTCTATTCCGTAAAGTAATAAGAATGGTGATAACTTGACAAAGAAAAAAGAGCGACCATCGGATGGGACAGTTGATATTGGTTTGGCTATGGAGGGACTGGTTTGTGAAATTGATAAAGCTACGGATGTAGCTCGCCTTTCTGCCGACATTTAGTTTGTTGAGGAAAGCATGGCTGTGGATGCAGCTAGTGGAGCTACGACCTCGTCTTGAGTTTCCTACGAGTATTGACCCAAATCTCTTTTATTTTTATGAATACTAAATAATGTGTTGGAATTGTCAGGGGGCGAATCACCCTCGTTTTCATAGTATGATTAAAGAGTATCACAAAGAGTTTTCACCGGATATACTTTGCTTGCTGAAAACTCGAGTTAGTGGAACTAGAGTGAATGGTATTATTGCAAAACTGAGTTTTTGTAATTCCTTCAGGGTCAAAGCGAATGGATTTGCAAGGGGAATTTAGCTTTATTGGAATGATGATTTATTTGTTGAAATGATAAGTATCCATCCTCAGGTGATTCATGTTAAGGTCCAAACTACGCACTAGTCAAAGTAGTTTTTTGCTTCTTTTGCATATGCAAGTCCTCATAGTGCAATGAGAAGGGAACTCTTGGATCCTTACGGGAGATTTTAATTGTATTTTGGATGGGTCTGAACGTATTGAAAGAGCGAATATTACACATATAGGTTGTCGACGATTTCGGGAATTTCCTTTTGATAATGCTTTGAAGGATTTGGGGATCATTGGACCTAAATTATATTATTGAATTAATAATGATTCGTTGAAATATTAATTATATAAAAAATTAAAATGAGTTAGTTAGATTTTTCTTTAAAAGTTATTATATTTAATCGTTATTCGTCATAAATATTAAATTAAGTGTGTGTTTTTTTTGTCTATTTGTAGATTAAAGGAAAATTTAAGAAGATTGAAAAATGATATTTGATGCATGAAACATTCTTCTTAATGTTTTTAACTTTGTCTTTAGGATGCAATAAATAATTGAGAACAATTAGGAATAGTAAAAGGCAAATCACTGAGTTTCTTTATATAGGCAACAAATAAAAGAGATGTTAATGAATATGTCCCTTCACATTAAACAGTGCGACGTCCTACACATGACGTCACGACTTAGCATCTTGATCGGGAATTAGATTAGTGGAATAGTTGTCAATGTCGCGATTTCACACTTTTGTCATTAATAAATCATTTGAAATATTAGCCAACATTGTGATATCCTATACATGACATGGCAATATTGCATAACAACTTTCGGAATATGTGTTATTTCCCAATATCTTTTCAAAAAATATAAATATTTTTATGTTTAGACTTTTCTATTATGATAATAATAAAATAAATATTAAAATTATATATTAATTTTGATATAATGTACAATATTATACATAAATTTTGATTTTAAACGATTTTATACATGAAATTTTAATCAAATTAAAATTTTACAAATTATGAATAACATTATTAGATTAATATCATTTTATATTCATAATGTCACGTATACATATGAACCACAATCATAATTCATGTTTTATACATATAATTACACCAAATCAAAATTTATATATTAAATTATACATTTGACCAAAATTTATATATAAACTTAATATTTATGCCGAAAATAATTGCATCATCAAATTTAAGCCCAAGTAGCCCAAATGCTAAAATATAAGTGCCTATCTTTAGATATATATAAGCCAACTCTATACAAGCTAGTAACGGAGATTTAATTAAGCCTTAATAAATTTCATTAAGAGTATTTAATTTATTCTCTGTATGCAATGGATCATATTAGTCTTTATATCACTTTTTTATTTTGATTTTTTTAATATATTAATATAATTATATAATAATATTTATTTATATTTTTTAATATTTTAAAAACACACTCATATCTTATACATACAAATACTCGAGTCTAAATTTTTTAAAATGTAACAATATTCTCTTTATTACTAAAATTTTATTTCGAAATTAGAATGCGTTTTACTAGTAATTCACAAACACATACAATGATTTGCTTTTACCCTTTAAACTTTAAAATTAGATGTTATTATATATACAAAATTAAATATAATTATATAATATTAAAGAATTAAAACATGACATTAAAAAAACTCGAAATTTAATTCATATTTTTGTCAAATGAACTAAATTCATTTGAATTTATATACTGAATTTAAACCAAAAAAATTAAATTCCAAACATGTACAATTGTTTTATTCCGAATTTATATGTGCCTCGTTTGTACAAAATTATCAATAATAATACACAGATAGTTAGATTTACTGAGAGATTAGTGATAGGTTGAGCTTCTTAAGTCAACCACAATGACACTAATATTATCTTGGCTACCTCGGGCAATGGCAAGCTCAACCAACATCGCCGCGGCTGCTTCGGCACGTCGGTTTCCATCGACGAACTCAAGCGATGATTTCCTCTTCGTCATTTGGCTGTTCAAACATTGCCTCACTACTCCACATGCCACTTCATTAGATACCACATCCCACAGCCCATCACTCGCCAGTATCAGGAATTCATCGCCATTGGTTAGCTCGCTTACTCTCACTTCTGGTGTGGATGTAACAAATGGTTTGAGGCACCTATCGCCTGCAAATGCACATTCAAAAATGTTACTCTCCTGTTACAAAACCATGGCTGCCAATCCCTCCTTAAAAATAAATAAATGAGAAGCTTTTGGTTATTTTACCTATGGATCTTGATGTGGCGAGTACTCCAAGCACGCGATGTCCATTCCATTTTATCACGCTTCCGCCGGCGGCTTCAATTCTCTCCATTTCATCTGCTCTCTCAGGCTTCAATACATATTGATAACAACAAAATAAAAAATTATTACTACATTGAATTTATAGTCATTCGTTATATTAAAATGTTAAATCGATTAAGATATACAATTGTTTTATTTAATTTTCAATAATAATATATTTTTATATAAAAAATAAAAAAGTTACCTTATGATCAGAAGATAAGGCCACAGCAACGCCACATCGGGAGAGGACAGCTCTAGAATCCCCACAATTCGCCACCACTAACTTTCCATTCCCAACCACCGCAACAACCGCCGTCGATCCAACCATCTCCTCTCCTAACTTCCCTCTGTTCACCTCTTCATCCATCTTTTCAAAACATCTCCCCATCGTTCTTTCCCAATTAATGCCACATCCTCCCTTACTATCCTCAATTATTTCCTCCTTCAACACCTTATGCAACCTTTCCTTACACTCCTCTGCCACCCTGGACCCGCCGTGCCCGTCATAAACTCCATAAAAATCAAACTCTAACCCACTTTTCACCATAAACCCTAACTCCACTTTCACTGCATCTTCCATCTCTCTTCTCCTACCGAGAACTGATAGTAACCCGTGTGTCGACGTCTTGCAGTTTAAATTTTGAACATCATTTTTTATGCAAGTTTTATTGGCTGAAACGATGTCGTTCTCCTCTGATGATGATTGCTTTGACGACGATGACGAATAAGATGAAGTAGACGATGAGAGCGATGATTCCGTTAAACCGTCGCTTGATTTTGATTCATGAAGAAGACCGTTGTCACTGTCGCCATCGCCTCCGTTTTTTGTGATGGTTATATTCATCATCGTCTCACACGTGCACTTCAATCTTCTTTTTTCCATTCTTCTCCGGCGAGCATTCCTGACTCTGATGACTGTGAATCTGCCAAATTTACCGTGATCCAACGACATTTTCCGAGTTTCCGAGGATCTTTCCCTCTTTTTTCTGCATTAAATGAAATTGAAATGGAAAGCGAGAACCGAACAATGCAAAGTTAACGATTTTTTTTTGGTAAGAATGACACGAGTTTAACACTCGATATATATAGAGGGGCAGAGTGAAAAAGCATTTGAATTAGAGCCGAGCGAATGAGATCACGTGTCGAGGACACATGGGCTTTTATGTGCCACCGACTATGATTATCCAAACGGAGACGTGACGGCACTTGATTAGGTTAAGAAACACGTGGAGCCTGGATATAGCGTCGAGTGATTCGAGGCGGGGTAGGGGGTAACGATGATCTTTTCAAATCATATTACGTGGCGAGTCGTGCTTGTTTAGCGCTTTTTTTATAGAAACAGTGTTTTCTTTTACAAGGAAGATCAGACTTAGACCTGAAAAAATAGGTTTATAAGGACACGTGTCCGATACTCCTGGGTGGCCTGTAAGATTAGGATCTCTTACATGGCCGATATTTCGTGTCCAAAAACTTCAGCTCCGTCACATCAATGGATTCACAACTATGCTGATATATATAAGGGAAATAAAAAATTATGTAATATTTTTAATCTGTTTTATTTGAATAGTGAAATATTAAACAAAACAAATATCAGTAGATTTTTATATCGGATTACCTCGGATAATGTTTTCGTCAACAGAATAAAGCATGTTGACTGTAGGGGAGACTATAACTCGAAATAAAAATCTTTTGGATATATAATTAAAAGGTCATTGAGTATGTCCGTGAACTTCTTCTTCGAAATTTTTTTACTAATCTTTTTTTATAATTTCTCTGTAAATTATTCATCATTTTTTTCTTGTAAAATATTTTTGTAATATTTATCCTTTGCTTTCGCATTTTCTTTGTAATTAGTATTCGAGCTACAGTATTTCATTTTTTGAAGGAATAATATTATAGTTTTATTGTAAGTTCTATCTTTTATATTCAATTTTGGTTACTTTCATGTTTTTTTTATCTTAAAACTCATATATCTGTTATTCTGTCTTACTGTTATCTGTTTATCTCTGTGTTGAGAGTTTGACGTTTTAGTTAAGAGAATATAAGATAACAGACGGTTTTAGGTACTTGAGGTAAAAAATTCATGGAAGAAATTGAATGTTAATATAAGGATAAAACTTGTAATCATACTATGCATAAAGATTCCAAAAACAAAAATAATATTTCATCTATTCGTAAATGTTTTAATCGTTTAATAGATATTACTTCTATATATTTTCATAAGTTGTATAATAAAATTAATAAAATTGAACAGCAAGTAAATAATCTAGGAGTAGTAACTGAGTTAGATTTGAATAACGAATCTAAAAATATGTTAGTCGAGATTAATAATAAATTAGAACATATTTTAAAAGATAAAAATATAGAACAAGATGTAGATTTAGGTCCTTTATATTATAGTAATAGTAACATAATATTAACCTTATCAGATGAAGAATAAACTTCTTCTGAATAATCATCTTCTGATAAATATGAAAGAATAGAATATTTAAAACTTATTTAGCAACTTTATGAACAACATAAAAACTTATTTGTATTATTTAATAACCATTATATGCTAAACTATGACTTTACAGATAGTAGTAGCTCTAATAATTCTAGTAATAGTATAAATTTAGAAGATATAAAAGTAACAAGTGATCAATCTGAAGAATAAAACACTTATACAGAGGAATATGAAAATATAGATGTACCTGAACCTATGGAAACTGATCAAACAGATCAATATCCTAAAAGAAAAAGAAAATTAAATTTAGATAATTTTAATGATGATTTTTTAAGATCTTTTAATAAACCACAAGAACAATTAGATAATATTACAAGAATTTTTGGTAATCAAACAGATGATACTGAAAATATTGCTACTAATGAGATAAAATCAGAAAATTTAGGAGAATCATCTAATCAACCTATACCACATAGGATAGATGATCTTAATAAAAGAAATGTTGCTCAAGGAGGAATATATTTAGATCTTACAAATATTCCCATATCAGACTATGAAAAAACTATAGATGATTGGGCACAATCAATGACTATTGTTGTAAACAACAACAATTGGACAAAAGAAAAAATTTTAAATTATTTTGTTGGAACATTTCAAAGAGATGTTTTACAATTTTTAAGAAGGTAGGAAAAATCAAATAAAGGTAAAGAACAAAAATGATAGTTAATCAATCAGATTCAAACTCCCAAATATGTATTAAAAGGTTTAACTTAAATTCTAAAAATAGAATTTTGTGACTATGTTGATAAAAAAAAATCAAAATAGTATATCTAGTTATGTATTGTCAAAAATTAAATTATGTGATATTAGATATTTAGAAAAAATTTCTAAAAAATTTATTCATGAATATCAAAAACTAAAAAATGAAAATATAAAATTTTGGAAAAACTAAGATTTCCATAAATTACCACCACCATATGATGGGATTTGTATAAAAAAATACGATTCTTATTTAAAAAAACATAGTAAACTCTCAGGAATATATGCTGAAACTATAGATACTATAGGAAATAGAATAAATTTTGCAAAAGAAAGAATAACTAATTATTGTCTATAGATTAAGGTTGCTAAACAAGTTAAGTATAAATTAAATAGTCAACATTCTACAAAATATTAGAAAATAAATAGGAATTAGGATGTAAACCAATGCGTCCTAATAATTATAAAAAATATAAAAAAAAAAATAAGTTTATTAGATAGAATAAAAATAAGATAAACTTTAATAATAATAAAAAATCGTTAGGAAAAAGAATCCTAAAAGAACTAAAAAACAAATATGTAAATGTTTTATATGTGATGAAGAAGGATATATAGCACCAAATTGTCCTAACAAAGAAAAAAGTGCTAAGAAAATGATTAAGAATAAATTCTAGAAATATGTTTTGAAAAAAAATAAATCCTGAAGAAGAAATATTATATGAATTAATATCAGAAACAGAATCTGGTATAGATAATGAAGAATATATATTTATGATTAATACAGGGTGTAATTCTAATAATCAATTAGAAGAAATTCTTAAAAATGAATAACAGGATATGAAATTAGGAAATCTACTCGGAGAAGAAAAAGATTTTTGTAATGAAATAATAGAAAAAATAAATAAAAATTATATTTCTAAAGAAGAAATATATAAAATATCAAAATTTAAAATTTGGACTCAAAGAGATATAAAAAATATAAGTGGTAATACTATTGTTAAAGATATAAGAGGAGGATTAACAGAAATTCCGTTATTCTCTAAAGAAAAAATTAAGAGGATTAAAAAGAAAAATCCACAAGTTAAATATATACATCTAGAAATTTTAATGATAACTATAAGAGCATTATTTAAGAGAGGTCATTATATACTTATAATAGCGGTATTATTAGATAAAAGATTTGAAAATCCAATAAAAGCACTTATTGGATGAATTCAATCAAATTTATATATAGGTGTAATAGGTTTTAAAGTAAAACCAAATTATTTTATATCTATTACAGATCCATTGATAGAAGAATGTTTATGTCTTAAAATTCAAACAAAAAATTCTGAAATTAATGATTTGGCAGAAGATCTAGTAATAAGTTTGACTTCTATTAATGAATATACAAATACAGCAAAAGTAGAAATGAAAGAAATAAATAATAAAATAATTGAACCCAATAAATTTACTGCGGAATACAACCAAAATTATTACATTTGAGTGATCTATCCGTACCAAGAGATTGGATTATAGAAAATATTAATAGTCCTAGTACATCTAAACTAGTATGTACTATAGAATATATGGCATCTGGAGATAAATTATATTTTAAAAATAATACAATTCAGATACTAATAATAATCTAGTTTTACCATCAAATACTCAAATAGAGGATGAATAAGAAAATTTAGGTCATAGTTCCATATCTTCAACATCCATAGGAATGAAAACAGTTCATATTCCTATATTTCCTATAGAACCAACTATAAATTCTAGAAATACTAGAATGGAAGAAATACAATCTTCAATAATACTTCAACAAATGAAAATTGAAAAAGTGATGTTATTACATTTTCAAATTTTCAATTCAAAAAATATTATACATATATCGAAGTTACATTTCAATTTAGAGAATATAAAACATATTTTTTACATCTTTTACTTGATACTGGAGCTACAACCAGTAGTTGCAGAAATAATGTCATCTTTGTAGAAAAATAGAAACCTATGAAACATCCAATTAGAGCTATAGGAATTGATGGTAATGAAACCATAATTCAATATAAAGCTAGGAATATACTAGTCTACATAAAAAATGTAAGATTTGTAGTACCAAAATTATTATGTTTTCTTGCAATGCATGGAGATATATTATTAGGAAATAATTTTATATATCAGCATTTACCATTTGCTATTGATAAAAATATAATTATGTTATCTATAGAAAAAACTTCTATAGAAATACCATTAGTAGAAAATCATAAATTTGTGTATGATAAAAAATTCTCACCATTAAGAAAAGAGCAAATAAACCAAATTGAAACAAATCATTGGTTATTTAAAATATTAAAAAAGAATTTTAGTGAAGAACCATTAAAATTATGACAAAATAGTCCTAAATATTGTGAAATCAAATTGAAAAATCCTAATAAAACCATTAGAGTAAAACCTATGAAACAAGATATAGAAGAATTTGATATTCAAATTAAAGAATTATTAGAAAAATGATTAATAGAAGAAACTAATAGTTCACATTCTAGTCCAGCTTTTATGGTTAGAAATCATGCAGAAATAATAAAAAAAAACCTAGGATGGTAATTAATTATAAAAGATTAAATCAAAATATTATTTTTGATGAATATTTTATTTCAAGAAAGGATGTTCTAATAAACCAGGCAAAAACATGCCAAATATTTTAGTAAATTTGACTTTAAATCAAGTTTTTGACAAATCATGCTAAAAGAAGAATTTAGACCTTTAACAACTTTTAGTGTACCTAATGGACACTACCAATAGAAGATAATGCCATTTGGGAAATGCAATGCCCTCAAATATTTCAAAGATTGATGGGTTCTATTTTTAGTAAATATAAGAAATTTTGTATTGTATATATTGATGATATTTTATTATTTTCAGAAACATTAGATTTACATAGAAAACACTTAGTTATTATTTCTCAATAATTTACAAAAAATGGAATTATATTAAGCCCTAAAAAAATAGAGTTAGAAAAAATAAAAATAGAATTTTTAGGATTAAAATTGTCTAATGATGGTCTTCAATTACAAGATCATATTATAGTCAAAATAAAAGAATTTCCTGAAAAAAATTGAAGATAAAAAACAACTTCAATAATTTTTGAGAATAATAAACTATGGTAGAAATTTCTTTCCAAAATTGTCAGAAAAAATAAGTATGTTATATGAAAAATTAAAAAATGATAAACCTTTTAGTTGGTCTAAAACAGATTCAGAAATTATAAAAAAGTTAAAATCTGAAATAAATCGGATTCCTAAAGTTTATTTACCTAAACAAGGTGATAAATCAATTCTAAAAACTGATGCTTCACAAAATCATTGGGAATATATTTTAAAAGCTAAAACTAAAAATAATGAAAAATTAGTATGCGGATACAGTTCAGTAAAATTTAAGCCAAATGAAATTAATTATGTTATATTTGAAAAAGAATTATTAGTTATAAAGAAATGAATAAAAATTTTTCTTATTTATTTAACACCTGAAAAATTTATCATAAAAATTAATAATCAGACTGTTAAACAGATTCTTACTAATAAAAGTTTAAAAATAGTACCAAGAAAAATTAAATGGTATAATGAATTATGTACTTTTAATTTTGAAGTTTTATATGTTAAAGGAACTGACAATGTTATTGCTGATTATCTTAGCAGGCCTTATGGACAAAGGTAAACAACCTTTAAAAAAAATTGGTGAATGGACAACTGTTCACAAAAAGCGAAATGATTTCAATCCAAAAAATTCTTGTCCTAGTTTTATAAGAATACCTTCTCAAGTATCATTTTATTCTAATCAAGGATATTATATTACATACCCTTTGATAGGACAACCAGTCCCTACTCAGACTTTTACACCACAGATAAATTATTTGCCTTGGTCACAAGATTCAAATTTTGAATATCAAGCCAGTTATGCAGAAATAATTCAAAAAGCAGAAAAATTTTGTGTAAAAGAAAATTTGTTGAAAACACAACAAATGAATGAGGTAAAAGATTTTTATAATCCAGGTTTACCACCAGAAATATATAATATTATTAATGAAATATGGAAAACCCATATTACTGAACAAAGAGTAAATTTTAGGGGAGCTCTTATTAAACTTTCTCAATTTTTAGTTGAAAAAACAACTAAAGAGCAAGAATGTCATGAATTATTATTAAATTCTATTTTATATCGTGATTGAGATGATTTTGAAATAGGATATTTAGATCCTAAGGAGATAAACAATCTTCTTGATACAGTTCAATATTTTAGAGACATAGGAACTAATAATTCAATTCTTAATAAATTATTTCGATTATGTTTTTATAATAAAACTTAATTTACTTTACCAATAGAAATATTTACAAAAATAAATAGGATCATCTGCAACCATCAAAATCTATTTCAGAAATTTTTTTTGAATATTTTTATCAATTTTTTGTTTATACAAACATTTTGGGAGAAAAATTCCCTGCTATAAAATTTAGACTTGATCATGAACCAATTGATATAATAAGTATTGAATGAGGTTTTGTTAAAGAACTCACAGTTCAAAACTTTTCTTTTCATTTAATAAATGATTTTTCAATAATCATTAAATCTATGATAATACGTAAAGCACAAAAAGATGACTACGTAAAATATTATCCTATTGATATTTGTAGCCTAATTGGTATAGCTAAAAAAGAAAAATTTTATCAACCATATCAAATATGAGAATTTAAAATTGTGCTTAGAGGATCTTTACTCTCAGCAGCAAATGAAGAAGACAAAGAGTGCTTGACAAAATACATTGACAAGTGCTACAATAATCCCATATACTATCAAATCCAATCAGGAATTGATCTTATGATCAATGCTAATGAACTCTTGACAAAGACAACATATCGCTTCTGGACTGATGAAGAAGAATATTTGCATATGATTATGACTTTGGCAACACGCAAGAAGAGCCAGATGAAAAAGTTATTTAGCTATTAAAAAAGATAACTAATATAGAAATTGATGATTTTCCATCAAACATTATGGAAAATATCAAAAGCATATGGGAAAATTGGAATTCACCCAGAATATCCAATACTTCATTAAATTTGGATGAAATTGAAGAAATGAATTTTGATAACATATAGGGAGACTAGACAAACATGTGAAAACCACCACATTAAAGATAAGAAATGTGTCAGTCAAAAAAAAGGGAGAGTGCCAGAAAAATCAAGGCACCGTAGAAGAAAAATCAAGGTACTAAGATGGGTGTCAGAAGAAATATCACGACAAGCAAACAAGACATCATCCTTATCATCACACGTGTCAGCATAAAAAAGATGAAGGAGACGTGACACTTATCCCAGCACTATACGGACTCCAAATTTTTTGAAAAAGAGTTATTAAAATTCCTTATAAAAGAGTAAGCTGAAGCCTAAACAAGACATTCGAAGTTATTCAAATCTTTCTTACTAATCTTTTTCTATAATTTTTCTGTAAATTGTCCACTATCTTTTCCTTATAAAATACTTTTGTAATATTTATCCATTGCTTCCGCACTTCCCTTATAATTGGTGTTAGAGCAAAATATTATAGTAAGAAAGAATTAATTATACAACTGCAAAAAAAAATTATTGTAAGGGAAGAATTTTTTTTTAAGCTAGAATTAAATTTTTTATTTTTATTATCGTAAAAATATTATTTTATTATTTTAATAATTATTGAGTATGTCCGTAAACTTCTTCTAGTCACTGTTATACAACTGCAAGAAAGAATGAATTATTGTAAGGGAAGAATTTTTTTTAAGCTAAAATTAAATTTTATATTTTTATTATTTTAATAATTTATATTTTTATAATTTTTTAAAAGTAGATCAAACTTTTATTATATTAAAAAGGTTAGAGTGTAATTTTATTATTACTGATTTATTTTTTAATAAATTATAAAATAATCTAAATAAAAGAATAATTTTAAACCACATAGACATGTGATTCTTTTATGGTTTAAATTTTAGGATAAATCATATAATTAGTCACAATTTTTATAAATTTTCATTTTAACTACAAAAATAAAAAATTATAAATTAAATATTATCCTTAACAACGATTTTTATTTTAATCGCTCAATTTTAATAAATTTTTATTTTGATCAGTCACGATTAATAATCTTATTATTAAATTAGGCCACTCGCATCCAATTTCTTAGCTCAAGGGAGGGCACCCACTCCTGGTGCACGTTTGGCACTCATGCCCACAAGAGGTCTCAAGTATAATCTTTATCAATGATTTTGAGCACCGACCATCATAATCCAAATTACAAGGTATCTTGAATCAAGGCTTAGTGGAACCCAACATCAAGTCCACGCTGAATCAACGCATCTCATGTGTCAAAACCCAATGCACTATTTGATTTGTTGGTCGTTGCCAACTGAAAGTCGCTTCTAGTCCATCATATTATTCATAAAGGCCACTCCAAAGGGTTGTGATCAGTTAGCCCATTCAAGACTAATCTCAAGCATGAACAGCTAACATCATGCACTTAACGCAAGGTTCGTCCTAATTCAGTGTCCTAGCTCCAAGGCAGTAGACTCGATCATTATCTCTATGTTCTTATAAGACTAGTAGTTGATCTGCCTATTAATTGGTCCACTTACTAATAGTTGATAAGGTTTTGAAATAATAAATAATCACACAAAAGTAAGATGTTTATTATTATATATTTTTAGTTAAGTAGATTGACCAATGAAACTTATTTACTAAAGTCATTTTGATATTTTAGTAATCTTAAGGTTGATTTGCTTGTTTGTTTTTAAATTTTAAAGTCGATTAATATGATTTTTACATATTTTTAATTGAATTGTCCGAATCAATTGATTATATACTATTATTTAAAAGTACAAATCAAACACAGATATTTGTGAGTTACATGAATTTAACTCGAAGAAAACTTAAATTCAATTCTATAATTATTGAGCTAAGCTCGAGTCATTTGTAAAACCCAACTTGAATGAATCACGAATCTTATAGAGCTTTTATATCATTAGATCACAGTAATGCCCTTATGTTAAACCTAAGCCCACCCAAACCCTATCTCCTCGTGCCTCTTCCCATTCCCAACCCAGCCCATACACCAAAACTCCATCTCCAATCTCCTCATTCCTAGCCCCCTTAACTGCCACTCATAACCAGATCCCGTATACACAACCCCGATATTCGAAAAGAACTCAAAACTCCCTCGACCCATTTCATTTTGGTACTTGAATCACTGTGAATGATGGCTAGACCTAGACGGTGACCTTTGGCAGTGGTCGAAATTTTCACTGGAGTCAAAATCTGGAAAGCTTTTATCTTCCCGGCTGAGAAAGCAAAGAGAATCTGGAAGCACATGTGGAAGCGTCGGCTGCTTACTCTAATTTTGCCTCAAGTCTCCAAACTTGATGTGCTGGTAACCCTACATTTCTATGTGTTTTTTTCTATTTAATGATAAAATATTTGTCATTTTTATTGTTTTCACTGCGTGTTTTCCTGCCATGATATCACTTTATATTGAGTATGATAATTATGTTTTTATTAGATCATGTCATTAATCTGGTGGAAGTATCTATGCTACTTATGATTTCGAACTATTTGGATTTGGTTATTGAAAAAGTCGTTTTATTGTTATTATTTTGTGTAAAACAATACTTTATTTCAATCGAGCTGAGTATGAAAATTGGTAAACGAGCTTGAGCTCCATTATATCTCGAGCCAAGTATTGAGTTCCAAATTGGAGTCGAGCTCAAGCTTGCCAGTATTCGGACTCGGCTCAATTACATTCCTACACTTACACTTATCCTTGCTACTGCAATTATTAACTGAGATAAACAATCCCTAGACTGGTTGAATTGGCTAAGCCAACCGGAAGCTGAGATGTCGTCAACTCTACTAGAGGTGACTCGGGCTGCTCAAGAAGATGTGGAACGGCTTGAGCGACTCATAGTGAAGGACCTTCAAAATGATACACCTACCTCGAAAGACGGATTGTATCAAAGCCACCGCGTCCGCAATAATATTGACACCATTATCTCCACCACGGAGAAGCTAGTAATTCTTCCCTATCCCATGCGAAAATGAGATATGGTTAAAGATTTTGTTTTATTTTGTGTTAATTTTTTGTATTTATTTTTGAATGGCTTCAGGTTGAAATATATGAAGATAAAGACAATGCTAGGAAAGATGAAATCGCTGCTCTTGGAGGTCAAACAGCTACTGGAGTTAATGTCTTTAGTGCTTTTTATGATAGATTGAAGGAGGTAACCTTTTAGTTTGTTTTTAACCTTGAGCCGAAAATGCTAAGCTGGAAATTTATACAAATCCTGCTTTTTCTTAGAAGCATGAATAAGTCCCAGTGAAATTTAATCCAAAATCAATGTTCAGTGAAGTAATTGTTACTTAATTGCAGATTCGTGAGTACCATAGAAAGCACCCAGCTGCTCGTGTTGTCGATGCTAATGAAGAGTATGAGGATATACTTAAGGAAGAACCAGTCATTGAGTTCAGCGGCGAGGTCTCTCTGTCCCCCACTCACATACAATTAAGCACCTTTTGTTGTAGTAATTCCCTATTTTATGTTATGTTTTCCTTTCTGCTGTCTGGTCTAACTTGTTAGCAATACATTTCAGGAAGCCTTTGGTCGGTACCTGGACCTGCACGAATTGTTCAATCAGTACATTAATTCTAAATTTGGAGCCAAAATTGAATACTCGGCTTACCTTGATGTCTTTTCACAGCCACACAATATCCCTTGGAAATTGAAGTCAACAAGGTAAAATTTCCTCTATAATGCTTTTATTCTTGCTTTTCATAAGGTGATTTGCCACAGTTCAATTGCTTTCTGCTTTTCTACCTATTTGGCATGCTTCTTATACTGTATTTGCAAATATTGTTATTTGTAGGCAATACAGGGAGTACATGGAGAATCTTCTGGAGTATCTTATTTACTTCTTCCAGAGGACTGAACCACTGCAAGATCTTGACAGAATCTTTTCCAAGGTTTCACATTATTTACTTAAAAGTTAATTGAATATCTTTATCCAAAAAGAGGTTCTTAACCTTGGGGATGCAAAGATGCTAAACTTTTTTGTAACATGGGGTTATAGATTTTTAAGGAAAAAAACTTTACATGAGTGACAATTTTGACTTGCGCCATATAAATATAAGGTGGAACTTTTTTTTTTTTGAAATACTATGGTTCTGATAAATTGAAATACTTCTATGGTGGTTTTTGATAGGTCGAGGCTGAGTTTGAGGAGCAGTGGGCTAATGGCCAGGTACAAGGATGGGAGAAGCAAGGTCAAGAAAGTGAAGATGATCCTGTCCAGCATACCATGATTGATCTTGATTATTACAGCACAGTTGAAGAGCTGATGGAAGTTGGTCCAGAAAAGTTAAAGGAGGTAATTTCGGTCCTCTTTGATTATGTCATCATTGCAAGCCAGTTTGTTGTAGTGACTCCAATCTCTTCAGTGCTGAGAAATGTGTGTTTTCCATTCCTTTTAGGCAAATGCATGATCAAGTTGTATTAAATAGTGAAAAATGAAGTAACATGTTGCTATTGTATTATCTGATCTAGTTGCTGTAAACATCTTATCTTGCTGATTACTTTCAGTTTAATTAGTTATTTTGAGAGTGAAAAAGATTACGTGGAGAAGGCTATAACTTCCCATGCTGTTATATATTGCGTCTGTATGTGCTATCTTTGGAAACAAAAATTTGGAATTCATTTGTTATGTGAACTGTGGAAATGAAATGCAACCTCGGAGTAGTTTTCTTCTGTTTAATTGCTCTAATATGGGTTTTAAGATCCATCTCAATTGCATCTCAAGCTTTGTCACTTTGTCAGAACCCAAAGGCATTATTGTTTGAGATGTTCGAGGCAATTATCTGATATGCACTTAAAAAACTTTGCTAACAGCTTAAAAGTAAAAAATGAATTAGCTCTTTTTTGGCTTCCTTCTTAATTAATGATGAGTGAATTGTCTATTTATCATTGCAGGCATTGGCAGCATTAGGACTAAAAACTGGTGGTACTGTCCAGCAGCGGGCAGAGAGGCTTTTGCTCACCAAGGTAATACGTGCTCCAACTTTTCACTTTACTTGAAATACCCATGTTTATTGCTTACCTATGCATGTATTTGGGATATTACCTTCCAAGATTCTTTCACATACATGGATCATATAAGTTGAACATACTTGCGTCAGACAACATACCTGTATTTGACACACACACCTGAGTTTGAGTAACCTAGGCTAATAACTCTCTCTCTCTCTTTTGGTGTTGTATTTTTGGTAATCGTGATTATATTAGGATGGCAACTGGAATTTTACCATTATTTTGAAATTTAAAATGGTTTTTGAGAAATCTGCATATCAGACTCTCTTGCTAGAATTTGCTTTAATGAATTTGAAATATATCATTTGGAGTCATGTAGATAGGAAATAGGTTAAAGGACTTGTAGACTGGAATTAGAGGATGATCATGGACAACCAATGATGAAACCTGATACAGCTATGAAATAATACGATACTGGGTTTTTATGTTGAGAAATGTTGATGGGATAACTATAGACTGGTTTAATGGTAATTGTGTTCTGGTAATGTGATATCAAATAAATTCGACAAATGTATATTCAACGTCTATATATTTTTCACAGCACACACCGCTGGAAAAACTGGATAAGAAACATTTTGCAAAAGGCTCACATGGACCTCGACAAAATGGGTCTACTGCAGTTTCACAAGACATTAACAGTCTGAAACAGATTGCATTAGTGGAGGCTAAGATGAAGAAACTCTGTGATTTACTGAGTAAGGTTAGTTGGTTGCTTACTTTTCCCTTAACTATCTTTGATAAAAATGTGAAATATGAGAGAAAGCCTTTGCAAAAGTATGTTGCTGCTGTTTGTAGTCCAGATATGGTAATTATAGGGGTTGGTTTTTAACTAGTATTTCTGTGACCTTGTGCAGACAATTGAACAAACAAAAGAAAATGTAGTAAAGAAGCAAGCGTTGACATATGAGGAAATGGAACAAGAACGGGAGGAGGTAAGTTAATCTCTTATGGCATGGTAATTCAAGTGTTTCTAATACTATAACAAAATTTCATTGCTTATATTGTGATGGTATGATTATAGTTTACTAATCTCTGCCCTCAACACCCTGTAAGGATGGCTGTAGGTAGAGTTTTAAATGTGGGGGCCTGTATGAACCAACTCACTAGGTATCAGCCTTGTTTAGGTCTTCAGCTCACTTTTGGGTGTACTTGGCGATTTTTTTTCTGTGTTTTTTACTTAAATCTGAAGGGCATATTTTAAATGGGAGGAATTAGGCATTTTAGTATTTTGCACAATTCCTATATATATCAGGCAAAACAAATAGAGGGGATGAAATATCTTTGATCGAGTTTACTGATTAATAGAGGAGAAACAACCATTGACTTCTATTGTTCACTGAATGAATGTTTTATTGATTGGACATTTTTTTTCATCCTAAGAAGGCACTAACGATTGGGCGAATGTCATGGTTAACCAGTGCCTTTTGAGTTATCAGTCCTTCTGTTATAGATTTTAAAAAAATAAAGTAAACAAATGCAGAAACTTGTTTCTTGAAAATTTTAGGGTGGGTGGTTTTCTTACTATAAATAATTGCTCTCTTAACAGGAAGAGACACAAGTTGACACTGAAAGTGATGATGAAGATCAACAAATCTATAATCCTCTTAAATTGCCAATGGGTTGGGATGGGAAGCCTATCCCTTACTGGCTTTACAAACTTCATGGTCTTGGTCAGGTAATTTCTCCTACTAATTCTTTACGTGATGTATATTTCGGCATGTGCAACTATATTGTCAACTTACAGATAACTAATTAAGAAGCTGTCAAAGCTCCAATGAATATGACATTCATCTTTTTTATTGTTGTGTTTTCTTAAATCTATAAGTATATTTTCCTTGATGTTTTACGATTAATCCTAATAAAAAGGGTGATGTTTTTTTCTTCCACGTTTTCTTCTAATTCAAGAGGGAGGAGGAAGTACAGGTGTTAAAGTCTTAAAGAGACATCTGTACTTCACGGATTTGCCTCAATCATTGTGAGTTGAGGTCAAGTTGATTTATCAAGCAAGCTAAATTCAAATATCCTAATACTTGACAGATTAACTTACGAGCCTAATCAAGCTTTTCTATTATTTATTGAAAAATCTCAATTTGAAAACTCAAGCTTGAGCATAAATAATCAAGTTTGAAATTAAGCATGAGAATCATTCTTATTTTTTACTAGATAAAACAAGCTTAATTGAAACTAGTTGGGTGAACTCAGCTCGATAAGAACCACCCTAGGAGGAAGGATGGAGTGGCTGCACAGGGGCTTTTGAATTTTTCTTCACTCTTTGATTGCCTAGTTTTTATTCCCAAGTCATAGTATCTCATATAGCTCTGTCCCCATTTCGTTTCTATTCTTCAGGAGTTTAAGTGTGAGATTTGTGGGAACTACAGCTACTGGGGTCGTCGGGCCTTCGAGAGGCATTTCAAAGAATGGCGGCATCAGCATGGCATGCGATGCCTTGGTATCCCTAACACTAAGAACTTCAATGAAATAACCAATATTCAGGTATGAGATGCTTATTTTTCAGATGTTGTGCAATGATTTACCTTCTCTCTGCTTCATTTGCCTATATGTGGTCTATTTCATGATTTGTGTTTATGTGCCATTGCCATTGGTTTTCAGTTTCACAACTAGTGGCATTGTTTGTCCACATAAAGCAAAAAGATAGCTAGACAATTTTTTTGTTTTGTTGATAATTATTAGCTAAAATACTAAGTCCATGAACTGTTTTATTTTTATTAAAGAAGGCTTTATACTTGTTCTTATACACAAACTAGCCCGTACGTACTTCGATAAGTTGTTATTTCAAATCTAAGTTTATTTAGGTATAAATTAATAGTGATGGGCTTTATTTATTGGGGGGGGGGTTTTATCTGTGGGATCATTTTAATGATTAACCTGGAAACATTAAATCAAAAAATTGGTTGCGCAGGAAGCACAAGAACTGTGGGAGAAGATAAGAGAACGGCAAGGAGTGAACAAGTGGCGCCCAGATCTTGAAGAAGAATATGAAGATAAAGAGGGCAACATCTATAACAAGAAGACGTATACCGATCTGCAGCGGCAAGGACTGATTTAAAGACAGTTCTGTTAAGAAACCGAGTGTTTTGTGTATTGAATGGTTTCCTTGATCATCATGTATGCATGTATGATTAATGCTTTTGAGGGGAAACCTGAGGGGTAGAAGTTGGAATAGTTTAATAAGATAATTGTCTCGATTTGTAGCTGAGTTAGTTCAACGTGAGTTATAACCTGGAAGTTTCATTTGCACAAGACCTTGTGATTACGAAAGCTGAGCCATTTACGCCCTAATTTGGTTTCGTATGCTTTTCCACGTTTATCCGCGGAAAGGACGTTGTCTTCCTTATTCAAATCTCCCAAAAAACCAAAGTCTCAGGTGCAGCAGGCACTTTGTTATATTGTTGGGAATGGGAGGGATGGTCGCGGTTTTTGAAAGAATTAATTTTTATTCATCATAAAATGGATATGATATTGGATAATTTAAGGAAAAAATGACAAAGATAACTCCAAATCTGTGCATAATAATTTTCCATTTATATTGTCGGTGTGTTCAAATTTAGGATGTTGAATGTAGTTATACCATCGAATTTGACATGTATGTTTTATATAAATGAAATATTAAATTGTTAAAATATTAGTAGTACAAAAGAAAATATGAAAAATAATTTTAGTTTTACATATATAAGTAAATATCTTCTTATACATATACTATATTTAAGGGGCTTATTTAATTAGTCATTTGATTTCATTCATCAATTGAGTTTTAATTCAGTTGAGCAATTATCAAAAACACAATTATTATATAAAGTAATTAATATTAATTTGGAGTATATGTTTTCTTTTTGTACTTGGTAAATCTAGAAACATATATGCACATAATAAGAGCCACAACTATCTAACTTCTGTTTTAAAATTTTATAAGTTTGTTACATAAATGTTTTCAGACATAATTTTATTTATTCATAATTTTTACTTTTATATTTTTAGTTTAAGTTAAATTAAGTTACTAAATTCGTTTAGTAAATTTTAATTTTGTATACACACATTGCATTATTAATATATCTTGTTTAGTTCCGATAAGATATATATTTTTCAAGAATTTTAGTTTGTACTACTCTAATCAAATAAATAAAAATTTTGATTTAAAAAGAAATCAAAATTTCTTTTTCTACTTCCCCATACTGTTTTTTTTTTTCAAATGGAAGAAACTAAAAATCATATTATTTCCCAAATGCATCGCATTGAAATAAGAAAGTTAAAAATGAGAATAATATATTAAATTTAAAAAAAAAGCATTTATCTAACTTGGAGAAAAGAACTAATAAAATATTTTAAAGCTAAAATATGTTTTTATATTCAAAATTTATGTTAAACTATTAACACCATTAACAGTAAAGTTTAAAGTTAACAATTAAATTTACATTTTTAAATTCAAAAACTCGATTAAATTCCTTAAATTCCAAATGTGTAATTGGAATTATTATCTTTGATCGTTTTTATTAGTTAATTCTGATAATACAATATGTAGCGAAATTATAATAGTGATGGCTGGAAGAAGGTTTGACACTACATTGGGACAGTGCACAATTTAACAATAGGATACGAGGTGGGTAACATTTTTTAGAGCTTCTTACGATAATACTTAGCTGGTTGTAGTAAAATGTAAACATCCACATCCATACATAGGCTCATATGTGTGTGAATAGGGCAAATAAAACTATTGAATTACTCTTAAATTAAAGTCTTCACAAAAAACCTGATGTCTACAAGAGTATAATACCCACTATCAACACTGTTCAAACCATTCATCATTTCATTTTCTGCCCAAAACAAAAAGGATCATAGGACAAAAGCTAAACTGGGGTACACTCACATTTACATGAGCTTTGCCCTTGAAAAATCCATCTCAGGGTGCTGCAAACACACAAGCAAATTTTATCATTGTCAGCTAAAGCTCCATATGGGCATCAAAAGAGTTGGGAGGAAGAAAAAAAGAGTAACCGATAGGTCGGAAGAGAATAGTTTACCTCGGACATGAATTTCTTCAGAATTTCCTGCTTCTGAAGCTCATCACTGGTTGGAAGGCCCATGGCCTTCTGTCTCTGGTCAAACTGCAACAAAGAGCACAATTTGTGACAAGTATCAATTATGGTTTAAGATGAATCTGAAGTTTACAAATGTAAACAAGTAAAATAAAAACTAAAAAGAAAAGAAAAAAAAACTAAGCAATTTGGCACGTTCCAGGATGAGAGCTCTTTTGGCAGATAGAAACTATATCCAGAAGCAAAACATAATCGAATGGGCAGAACTAATTACCATCATCTTCTCTACGGTTTGCCGTGTTTCGGGATCCAAGTCAGATAGTTTGCTGTTCTCTGGTTCCACTTTCTGAGTGTCAATTTCAGGATCTCCTTTCACCAATGATTTCCACCACTCCATTTGGTTGTGCTTGGTCAAAAGGATCGACAGTGCACAACTATCCTCTACATGAAGTGTGGGAAGATTTTTATAGTACCAATACAAGAGAATGTTGCAGAATTAAATATGGTATTGCTAGTTCAGTTTCACAAAAAAGTATAGGAATTTCAAGATCACAATTGCAATGCGATTATATAGACAATCCTAATAACAATGAGACAACTATTTGGTTGGTCAACAATGCTAAAATATTACTCAATGTAAAATTTAACCAGAACAAAAATTTCTTTTCTCTTTGAAAAAATAAGTACAGATTCAAAAGCATTTCCGTATAAAGTTCAAGTAAATTGCATAGAATGAAAGAAAATAAACAAGGAGAGAATATAAGAACCAACTACAAAATGGATTTCCGATAAGCCAAGATTTACTGGGTTGGAATTTAAATATATATTGTTCGTCCTCTTTATTTTTCTTTTAAATACTTTAACTGACACCCATGTCAGACACACTTTTTAGTCATGGGTACGGAGAAAGACCCCAAAAATACATGGAATTTTTTTTGAATATATCGTCATCAGATACATAACTGTAAACATCACTCACACCTCAGTCCAGGTGACATAGATTGTTAAAATACTTGCAAACCTATTAATTGCAAACTTGTAAACTCTAGCTGAAGGGAGAAAAGAAAAGTAGAAAATGAAGTTCAATTTGCAGTACTTCAACTCTTATTTTCATTGAGATAACATACCTATGCTCCAGTAACAGTCATCAGGTTTGACAGTTTGGAAAAGCTCCCCCTGAAAATATAAAGAAGTATGTGACTAGGATACAAACAAACAAAGTTTTGCTCAAAAAGCACATGGACTAACTTACATCAATAATAGGAGGCTGGCCCTTAAGTCCAACTTTTAGATGGTTCTTCTTTATCTCACATACAACAAACCTTGATTTTGTTCCATTGGGAACTGGAACATTGACAGTGACCTCTTGAAGGGTCTGTGTCCAAGTGTACTTATCCAGATCGAGTCCATTGCCTTTGTTTGGAACTGTCCAAGATTTAGAAAAGAGTAAATAATACAGTGAGTAATATAATTAGTCTTTGAGTTTCATTTTCACTTGCCTCTAACAATACCAAATTCAAAATATCCGACGCAAAGCTTAATCATAAACCTCCCCATCCCCATCCCACTAACCAATAAAAAGAAGTCACCCATACAAACAGAAGTAAAGAAGTCCCTTTTTTACAAGCATTCCAACAGGGTGCACATCTTTGTAGCCCACTGATGAAATTAACAAACATAACCGTGTAATAAAATCTTACCTACCATTAGCCCCAATTGTGAGAATGCACATCTAAATTGGCTAACAAATGAACAAAAAGATAGATGGATGGATGGGGAGAGAGAGAAAGAGTGTGTCTGTGTGTGATTGAACAAGAAGTTTAGGGTAAATGCAAGCTCAGGACAAGGAAATCAAATCCCAATTTGCACCAAGACTATCATCAAGCTCAGGCAATCAAACCTCCCTGCTTCAACCAAATTCCAAAATATATCGAGGCAATAGAATTCTATCCAACATGTTTCCATATTTTCTATAGAGAATAAAATGAGCATTTAAAAAGCCCTCACACCGTGGATACTTAGCGACTTAATTTTTAGTAAAAGACATTCACTTATCACACCATCATGACACTAAGTGGGAGACAAGAGGATGGAGGACCAGCAGAACACTAGGGGTGTAATTGAGCTTGAGTCAAATCCAGAGAGAGCACAAAGCTCAAGCTTGATAATGTAACTCAACTCTTGAAACTTGCTCGAGCTTGATTAATATAAGGTCCCTTTCCATAACCAAAATACAAGAGCCCCTGCTCAAGTTTCAGGACTGGGAAAGAAAAAGCATGGTGGTGTTTATCATTTCATTCCTCACAACTACTAGCAAACGTGATATAAATACAAATTTAAACCCTAAATATTCTAGTAAGTAACAAGTATCTTTATCCTTTAAACGCTTTTCATCATCTAAAGTTCAAAACACAAAGCAAACATTTAACAATGCGGACCTCAGATAATGTTCCTGTTAAACAAAGACCCAAACATCCATAAAATAGCCTTGCATTCAAGATAAAATTTACAATAATAAAAGGAGAAATTTAGCCAAAAAAATATAAGAAGAAGAGAATTAATAGAAATTAAGAAATAGGAACCTTTCAAACCAGAGCTAGACTGGTCTTCGATTTTATCGACCTCCATTGCCTCCCTCTTCACTTCTTCCTTGATCTCCTTCTCTTTCTGCACTTCCTCCTTTATCTCCACCTTCGGAGCCACCTCTTCAACCTTCTTCTTATTTTTCTCCTTAGCAACTCTCACAACCGCTGCAATCTCCTTATCGAAGTTCTCTTTCCCAAGAAAATCAGTTTCTTTGGCCAGAAAATCGAAAACTTTCTCCAGAAACCCAACAGGGTCCGACGGATCCAAGCTGGCGTTAAACGGCACCGCTTTCAGCGATGAAGAAGCGGAAGGTCTGGCCTCTTCTTCTTGGAACTCGGAGATAATTGCCATGATTTGACTCAGGAGAATTGAGCTGCGGGGGAAGTGTTGAGTATGTGATCGGGTGTTGAAAGAGTGTGGTTAGGGTTTATATAAGAGACGTTGTGCGATGGTGGGGAGTCAGATGGAATTTTCAAGCTTCTTTGTGGAGTTAAAAATGAAGAAGAGAGGGTAATTTAAGCAAATTTAAAGGGTAAAATCGAATGGAGATGGACACTATGGAGTGTTCGAGAATAATTCTTACTCAAATTTTCTTTTCCAAATTTCAAGTATAATTTACAAGTATCCTAGATAAATAATAATAGTATATATATTTTTTATCCATTTCCTTCTAACCACTTTCACTTTGATACTTAAATTTGATAAATAAATTTATTTTAATTTTTGAATTTGAATTCTATCAAAATATGCCGATTAGATCAAACCGATCAAGAATTGATCAGTATAATTGTCCAACCAAAGAAATTGAACCGATTGACATGAAAATTACTTGAATTGATAAAAATAAAAAATCAGGACAAAAATCGAAAGCTAAACTGGTTTAACATTTTTTTAAATCTTCTTTTAAATTTTTATGAAATTATTATTATTTATTTAATTATTGTTGTTTGATGGTCGAATGGATCGATCTAGTTGAATCGAAAATTATTGATCTAACATGTTTAATTACCGATTCGATTATTAAAACATTGAATGAGACTATAAATAGATGCTCATTTCAATAATAAAATTCAGTTCATTCTCATTACTTCATTACATTTTCTGATTGAAGCCATTTCTTCCATTACCAATTGACCACGAAGTAGCTGCAATTCCCTGTCGCAACCTGAATATCAAACAAAATTTGATGCTAAACTAGACTTGCAATTTCCCTATATGTGAAAGGAAAAAGAGAAGAGAGAAACATGGGGAGATAAAGTTTGAAAGAAGAGTTTATTGGGGAGAGGGAGAGAGCAAGAGAAGGAAACAGAAAAAATATTAATTTTAATTAAAAAATTTACCGCATGTTAAGATTTCATTCATCCATATGATTTCAGGGATTACAGCCAAAGAAAAATATCCATCTATGCTCTCGCGAGAAGAGAGCAATGGGCGCATGGTAAGTGATATCAAAATCAACCTTTGTTTGATTTCACATCTAATGTCCCAATAGGTGAGATAGATAAAATGAACCAATCATGATTTCAGGCCATACCTTTGAGGACGAGTAGACAAAATCACAAAAATATTGGTGATAAATGGACTAAATGTATTCGAGACATCAGTTAATGATCACAAACAAAGGGTTATGGAAGAAAATCATGTTTATTACGCATTTCATAACGCTAAAAACTTCCCATCCATTACGACACATCCGAAAGCGTTCAAACAAATCAAGAATAAGTTATCGAGAATCAATTCTTTCAACTACACAAATTTTGAATGCATGGTCCGGCGTCGGGATTTTGTTGCTCCTTCCATACCCTTCCGGTGACCCTCAGCTTTAGCTCCTTCCGGTCCCCGCCAGAGAAGAAAAGTGCCATGTTTCGCTGGATAATAAGACCATCATGGCTGTCCCTGACTTTCCGGTGACTATCACGGATGCTACGTGGGGTACCTTCCCATGTAAGTTTACGGCCATTCGCTCCAACCTCAAGGCTGTAGCTATAGTTCCTAGCCTCGGCCTCATCACCCATGAAACGAAGAAATGCCATGTAGACTGGGGCCATGCCGAGCTGGAATGCTTCAAAGTGAAGGCAGAAATACTGACCAAAAGAATGGAAGACCTGACAAAGAGCAAATAAGCCAACAGATTAATGCTCATATTACGAAGATTATTTCGTCATTTATTCAGTTAGTTGCAATGTGCCCGATCATATCCGATCCCCTCCAAGTAACTCAACAAAAAATGGCATGGCAGAACAAAGGACACGTCTTACCATATTGTTCTAAAACATAGTGTGGCCTATTTGAAAGAGAGTAATAAAATCATAAAACTTACCGTTAGCATCCAAGTAGCATTTTCGACTTCTCGGGGGTTGGACTTCACATAACGATGGTTAAATGTGCATCCAGTGTGCATGTCCACCTTGTGATCATCTCTCAGATGGGCAACCAGGAAGGGAATATCCCCAACAACTGAACACTCTGATCCGGCATACGGGCAATTGTATGGTCTAAAATTGCAAGCTGCCTCGTGTTTGAGTTTGCTGTAATAGGGAAAGATTTCAGGGCATCCCAAATTGTAGTATTTGCATGGCAATTCAAGGGACTCAGCCACCTTCTCCAACGCTAAACATCTAATATCACCCAGTTCTGATCTACATGTGGGGCACTGGTTGTGTACTCTCGCTTTACAGGTAGAACAAAGTGTATGTCCATTTTGGCACTGCAAAAAAACTGTAGTATTAAAGCAAACAATTTATCCTCTATTATTTACAAATACCCTGGCAATCTAATAGTGTCATCTATCATTGCTATGTATTCAATCAAAATTCAGATATCTCCAAATTCCATTACAACATTCTCCTGTATAAAAGCAAGCAAAAAGAGAATATTTCAAATTATCCTTATCTTAGCTAGAGAGCAACAATTAACAAACAAACCTCCAAGTCCAAGAAATCTGAGAAAAGATTCCTCTACCAATCTCTAACAGTTTTAATTAGAAAAGACTTAATATGAATAAGTAACCATTCCCTCCTTCAGAGTGGAAGTTGAACTTGCAGTTTTTCTCGTCTATTTCGATGACGATTTCAGGGCAAAACTTGAACTACCCCAGAGGTTTTCCCAGGAAAATCTTATGTTTTTTTTTTCTCAGAAAACTTGAATTGAGTGCATTAGGAATTGGATTACAACAATGTCAAAACAGTATCCAATACTAAGAATCACCTCGGTTAAACCCAAACAAGAAAACCAGATCACAATCATCCTATCTGCATATGTTGCATTACAAATGTTTATAGGCATCAACACAAAAGTTCATTTCGATCTTATTTATTTGACAACAAATTCATAAAAATTGAAGAACTCTAATTTCTGACACAGCATCTCTAAAGCAATGTGTAAGTTGAACCCAAAAGAAAAAAAATCCAGAAATTCATTCCAAATTTGAAAATAAACCATAACATAGACAATGGAGCTTAAAAATTCTAAACCTAGATCCAACCAAGAAACAATCTCAAATCAAAACATAATGAAATCCCATTTAAATGCAAAGCAAATCTATTCGAGCCCATAAACCAAAATCAACAAAAATAGCAAAATTAATAACAATACACAAAATGAAAATTAAAATTGGGAAGAAAGAGAGAGAGAGAGACCTGATGGATTGGTGGGTACATAGAATTGGTACAAACAGGGCATTCTAACAATTCATGAACGCTGGTAGCGGGAGTGATCCCGGTAGTTCCCACGATATTGTTGACGATATTACTATTATTGGCGTTGTTGGTGGCATTGTGAGGCTTTGAAGATGAGAATGGATGGTGACCATGATGAGGATTCGGATGATGCAGATTATGGTGATGGATCTCATCCTCATTCAATCCATCTATGGATGACACACATTCTATGTTATCGTACTCCATTCATACACAGAGGCAGACACCACCTTCGCAATCTCAGATTCTATTTATTTGTTTGAATCAGATACAAAAATTCAAAGAAAATTTAAAATATAAAGCCCCATCCCAAAACTTTATATAAAAAAGAAAAAGAAAAAGAAGCTCTCCCTTATTCTCTTCTCCTTCTCAAAATTCTTTTACTTTTCCTTCCTACTTTACCATTTTTAATATTATTTTTTTACCTTCTTGAAATAAGAATTAGAGGAAGAAGAAGAGAAAGGATTATGAGAGAGAGAGAAAAAATGGAGTCCCATGAATCCAACTGCCCTCTTTCCCCTCGTCTTAAGCAACTCTTTTCTTAGTCGGTTTTCCTTTTTATTGTTTTTTTTCTTCATTTATTGCTTTATTCATTGTTAAGTAATGATTTTATCTTCACCTGCCAATTTTACGCATCACAATTCACACCATTACACTCTTTTAAGCAAATCACTACTACTTTTTTCTTATTTTGTCTATTAACAGAATAAAAATATTTTAACAATAAAAGCACAATAACTGTTTTTTACCCTCCAATTTTATAAAATATTAATTTTAACTTTCAATTTATTTTTTATTATGTTACTCATTGAATTTGAATTATTTATTAAAATCGCTCTAAAATATAAATTTTTTTTAATAGTATTGATATGATATATATATAGATTGTTCGGTTTATATCACATTAACAAATGATTAATTTTTTAAAAATTTAAAAATATTAAAAATATTTATAGAATATTTATATTTTTAAATAATTTTTAATATTTAAAATGTTTTTTAAATTTAAAAAAATAAATAATTATTGACATGACATCTGCACAACAATTCAAATCCATACCATAACAGTAAAATTAATAAACTTTAATTTTTTTATCAGTGATTTGAAAAACAACACAAATTTAAAAATAAAAATAAAAACCGAAAAATTAAATAAATAACTAAAATATATTTTTATAATGTTAAAAATAAAAACTAAGTTATTATGACAATAATAAATTAAGTTTATTTCCTTTTCTTTTGTTCAACAATTTTCTATTCAGTTTATTTCATTCAATTTCAATTGAGTCTGATAATACACAATTTTCTACTCACTTTCGTTTTGTTAAAAACGATGTTTAGGGATACTAACTTTAGTACGGGAACAAGAAAAAGCAAATTAATTCTAAAAATTATAATAACAAATAAATTATCACAATCATTATTATGATATAATTAGAAAAACATTATTCTCAATTAACTTGATAAAGATATATCTCGAGTTATAATTTTACAATTAATTATATTGTTAAATCTAATAAGAAGTAAAATTATATGGTTAAATCCAGCCATTACAGTTTAAACAAATAAAGATAATGAAAATGAGTAAACCAAGTTTTACACTAATGTGAATCACTCCTCACACACACACGAACATATAAAATATTTATCAGAGGGATGGGATTTGGTTTGCCTGCTCCATGCTGCTATGCAGAATACAACTAAAGAACTGCATGTTTATCATAAAATGGTTTATGCATATTGTACAATCTATTTTAAAGCAATGTGAGCTTATTATGTACAATCAAGTTACATCTACATTTTCATCAATATATGTATCACATACTGGCAACAACCGAACGAAGCTCTGCTTCCACCTCTGGCTCCCCATCCAATCCGTCCACAGTTGTCTGCAATACAGTGTTTTAATTATTAGCTATCAACATATCATGATTCCTGAGATTTGCAAAATCATATAACTGATTGCGACTTAAGTCATACACACCTCCGAGTCCCTCAATTTTTGTTGTGAAAGGTAACGGTCTAATGCGCCTTTACCATAAAGAATCTTAGCTCCTTCTGCATGGCCTTCAGATCCAATGGCTTCCTCATCAACTACTACAGCATCTATTACATCATCACCGGTCCTCACATCTGGTATCTGCAAGAAAAGATTACCAAAATCCATGAAATTAATGTAGCATGGTATAAGAAACTAAGGTTTAGCCTTGTTGATTCATGCAAGGACCCATAAGAGGCGACATTTAGCAGATTTGATCATAGCCAATTGAGTTTGTTTAACCACAAAACCAAAAGTCTCCGGAACTTTCAGTTGTATTTCGCAAGATCTGCACGTCAAGCTGAGGTCGAACAAGGTGCCAGAGCTTTGACTTAGACAGAAAAGAAGTTTGACAGGGGGTAGGTGCTAGAGATTGGGGATAGAAAGAGATCACAAAATATTATGGTCTCACCAGACCAGGGCCAATTGAAGGATGAACCAGAAATGGTGCTTCCACTAGGACTTATCATAGTGGTGCTCAATTCCATATGAGGCCAAAGCATGCCATATAAGATAGTTCTATCCTATGCTATTCAGACTCGACTGTGAATGTCAGAAACAAATATGTCCAGTGCAGGTATGCTTTATTTTTTCTCATTTTTCTATATATTTGTAGGGTCAGATTACCATACCACGTTTGGATATGTCTCAGACAGAAGTCTCAGATACGAGTACTTTCAAGAAAAATGAAAAGTTAGAGCAACATAGGTTCAAAACTCTACAAGGCACATTTCTCTAGATGTAGGGTCCATAGCGAGAGAAGCAAAGAAGTTCTATAAAGGCCCTCTTAGTTCTACTAAGAGAAGGTTAAAATATAATTCTAGTCAGAAACTTGGTTCTAATAGACACCAAAGTCTCCTAATTTAATATGCGAGATTGGTTGGAGAGGCACCAAATTTTGCATCCAGAAATTTTGAATAGCATAGTCTATATCGAGCAGGAAACGAACTTTGGATATAATTTTGTTCACTTAAATCACCAAGCCCACCGGCATTGGCTTCCAACAGGAAACACCATCACCCTGTGGTCTTAATAGTTGGTCAACATACCTCATACATGGCATCCATCAAGATATTCTCCAAGATGGCTCTTAAGCCACGAGCGCCTGTATTTTTATTTATTGCTTTTCTGGCAATTAATTTCAAAGCATTTTCAGTGATATGCAGTTTGACCTGCAAGAAAGACGATTAAAGTGAAATAAATTACCTATACATAATTGCAGACAAGTTAAATGGATTGAATACCAAATGGAATTAACATTTCAAAGTAGGGACACATATAGAACTTACGCCGTTCATTTGGAACATCTTTTTGTATTGTTTGCCTAGTGCATTTTTTGGCTCCGTTAGGACCTAGAAAGGTATTGGTGTCAGTAAGAGCTGCATTGGAAGTTGAATAACTCGTAGAACTTGTGCAAGAAAGGAGTATTTTTAAATAACAATAGTAGCAACTTCAAAAACTATAATTAAGTTGATAAATTGCATTCCAGTACAGTTTTTCCAATACACATCTAGAGATAAAAATAAAGTTAAGACAAGTACGGTTTTCATTCGTGAAACTTAATAAAAGAATTTAAAATTATGATTTCAATAATGTTATCAATCACTTGCCCATTCTTCATCATCTCATTAGTAAACTGGTACTAGAAAAAATAATTTGCAGACTCATGAAAAAAGGTAAAGCATCCACCTGAATAAGTTGTTCTTCTGTTAGAGCCAACAAACTGACAAGAACAGGGAATCGTCCAACAAATTCTGGTATCAAACCATATGCAATTAGATCACTACTTTCAACCTGCCAAACATGCAGGGGATGTGAGTATCTAAAATGGTATGTCTAAGCTATATATGGATAACAATCATCTTGAATGCTACAAAGAATTTACAGTCTCCATTAAAGATGATGCCACAACAGCATTAGTAACACCACCAGCTCTTATGTTTGCACGAACTGGGACTCCAAAACCGATAGAAGAATCTTGGCGTCTGAAATGAGGTCAAGAAACTTTCAATTGACATCAAGTAAAATAAAAAATAAAAAAGCTAGTTTATGTTAAAAGTATTGGACAAAAAAATTAATTTCTATATCTGTATCACCTTTCAGAGATTGTTTTCTCTATGTCAATAAAGGCACCCCCACATATGAAGAGTATATTTTTGGTGTCAATCTGTGAAAAAAGTGGAAAAAGAATTCAACATTAACAAAATGGTTAAGAGATGGAAATGCCATTAAAAGCATGACCTAGCAAAATCAGTATAATCTTTTTCCATCGTGAAGTCCAGGTCAAATCTTGAAAAAAGGAAAAAAACAACACGAATATCTTCTCGATGTGCTTGACATAGTGGATTATGTAAATAAGTAAACACCCATGAGACACTGTTACAACTCGTGTGCATACCTGAATATTTTCACCTCTGGGATGCTTTCTAGCTCCCTTCTCAGGAACATTAACAATCTGGATCATCAAGAAAGATCCAAGGATAAGGATAGTGAACCACTTATCATAAAAAATGAACCTGATAAAATACAAATTGTAACTAGTGCTTAGTTAGCTTATGAGTTGACAAGAACTGGCAATTTCATCTGATCCAGAGTTGATTCATAACCAGAGACAATCCTAAAATCCAGTGCCAAAAGCCATAAATCTTCTTGTGATCTACGATATAATACACCCACAATTAGTGAACCATGCACTTACTGTTCCTTCCAGCATCTTCAATAATGCCTGCTGAACACCCTCCCCTGACACATCCCTGCTAATGTTAAGGCTCTCGGCCTGCATACCAATAAGTAAGAGATGAAGAAAGAGAAGTTAAAGAAAAAAAATAAATTAAAGAACTGAATTTTGCAATGGTGAAGGAAAGGTTAAGGAACCTTTTTGGTAATCTTATCAACTTCGTCGATGTAAACAATGCCCTGCTGTGCAGCTGCAACATTATAGTCAGCGGCCTGAAAATGTGTATAAATGAAAACTCATAAAGGGGTTATCAATCAATAACATGCAAAAGCGTACAAGCCCAACAAATGTCACATGGATAAAAGAAGTTGCATTTGAATTATGCCGGCTTCACAGCAATTGAGTTCCATATGCTACTCCAAAACATTTCACTTTAAAGAAATGCTACTTTAAAGTTCCTAATGCAAATACTATATTCTTCCATTAAATAAAGCTGACTTCACTGAAGATAGAAAATGCATGCCATTAAAAGGTATCATGGAATGAATAATAGTTGCACTTCAAAGCTTTTTTTAAAATTCATATAGAGAACATAAGACTCTCGAATTTACCACAAGGAGCTTGTATAATATAGATTCAACATCTTCACCTACGTATCCTGCCTGCACATAGCATATGAAAGACAGAACTTAGATTCATGTAACATGGATGTAAATAACAAAATTCCAAATTATGTGGCATAATCAATGACAAATTATATTTTTAAAACACATGAAGAATAATAGAAGTGAATTAAATAAAATCATATATTCACTGTTAATTTCATCAAAAAAAACATGCCAAAGTATTTCAATTTTTATTATGAGTCTGTCTGATGCATGGCCAAGAGATGCACCCCCAAAGGAAACTGACAGACAGGACATCAAACTCAGGTATTAAACAGTACACTGAAAAGATCCATTCACTGGGGGGTGGGGGAGACAGTAAAATTGAAGGGAAACAATAGTTTACTTTCGATTTTTATATGTTCCATTGGAAATTGATCATCTTTGTAAACTAAGTTTCATCTAAATGATGCTCACCTACACTGTGAAGATTAAAAAAAAAATCCTAGAAGCACATCAGAAAAATAGAAAAGAGAACAAAATTTCATGACCTATGAAGGTTCTTTACACTTAAGGAACATGACTATTTCATTGATTGCACAGCTAGTTAAATGAGACAAAAACATCAGAAGAGGAAATAAATTTATTTAAGCAGAAAGTAACAAGGACAATTAATCACAACAATCAAGAGTCAGCAGCTTGCCTGAGTCAAGGAAGTTGCATCTGCGATAACAAAAGGAACATTCACAAAGCGAGCCAAGGTTTTGGCAAGTAATGTTTTCCCTGTCCTTGAAACAAGGTCAAAAGGGAACATGTGAGACTAGCAACAGCAAAAACAGATGATTATAGTAAAATGTATATTGAAATAACCTAAGATAATCTAGAATTGGCTATAAAACAAGAAAAGATAACAAGGACATGATTGATGTTTGATGGAATTAATTGCTGTTTTGCTTTTATGTTCTTGGAGCCATGAGTGATGCTTAAGTGGTAAGGGCAGGGTGTGGGGGTTCACCTTTGACCATGGAGATTATGATTTCTTTAACATGACTGAAGGGCTGGTGATGGTTTAAAGTGGCGTTGATTTGTTGAATAGGATAATAGCTTGGTGGTTTTTAAGTTTAATTATCTCAAAATTTTCTTTTAGGGGGATTTGATTGCAGTGAGATGAAAATAGGAGATCTGTCGTGTGTGCTTTTGAATTTTGTTATGAAATAAAAATCTTTTTTAGCTGAGCAAAAACGAAAATACAAGGGTTGTAAAAAGAATGAGCAAAAACAGAGGTCAAAGAACATAGAAGTAAATGTTAAAACAAAGTGGAAACAGAGAAGTAAAAAACTCCATTTTCACACCAAGTATTTTGAAAAATTACCTGATCCTGTTGGCCCCATTAAAAGAATGTTACTTTTCTCCAGTTCCACTATATCATCATCTAATACATCTGCTATATTGCTACCTGAATCTCCTGCAGGCCTAGCTTACCAAGGAAACATGTTAATAACTGATTCCCTTTAAGAAACACAACAGGATTTGCAAATACAGAGACATTCAAAAATGCGCACATGAGAAGACAATGCAGCAACCATCTTTTGCAATGCTGCAACTCAAAGCTATCTTTGACAATGCTAAACGTTCATGTCTATTGCTATGAAAATTTCCTTCTCTTTTCTTAATTATGTCAAAGTTTCTAAACATTTCATTATGTAATATGAATCATAATTCTTCTAGACATATCTAAACCTCCATGTCTAACAACTACCTACCTCAGCCATATATCATTACAAACTTAAGTGATGAAAAGAAACAGATTTAAACAAGGACTGTATATCACAGAAGTAACAAACTAACCGTTTCTGCATCGACTCATGGTAGATTCGCATATAGTGGTTGTAAACTGCCACAGCTAGAACCTGAATTCAAGGAATAACATTAGACCAAAAGAAAAAAATGTTCAAGGACGTTTACATCCTAATTAGCTTCAAGAACAATTTTATTATTCAGTTTTTACCACCTCATAAAAGATAAAAACCATACCCCAGAAGTGGCAGAGTGTACCGTCAATCGTTTGACAAATGCATAACATAATTCAGCTTCTAAATGTCAACACAAATTAAGACAATGATATGCATACGACTTCAAACCAGCCAACAGCTATTAAAGAACTAATCAAATCAATGTAGTTTCTAATTTCTAAGTACTTTTATTGCTTTGAATAGCCCAAGCCAATGTCCTTGTGTCGAAATGGAGTATTAAAGATAGTAAGAACAACAACAATGATAAATCACCTTTTTTGCCCTCTCCTGCCCAATCACAAACTTATCCAATCCTTTACAAATCTCCTTGGGAGTCGGAAAATTATGCCCCAAACTAGATCCTCCCCAACAATCATCCTTTGAACCCGCGGCAAAATCACCTCCAGAGCCCGGGCTCGGTCCTCCTCCTCCACCGCCGCCACGGCCCAAATTCATCCCACTAACCCGAATAGCAACCCCATCCCCAGGTGGCTGCCAAACCTCCGGTGGGTCCCCATAAGAACTCAAAACCGTACAATTGTTATAACTCAATTTATCTCTCAATTCTCTGTCGAAATCCTTATATGTACCGCGGGAATTCCTACTAATATCCAATAACTGGGAGCCCTTGTCGACGAGTTCCCCGCTCAGCGAGACGGGCTTGAAAGAAGTGAAGTAATAAGGAGTGCTGACCGAGTGGTTGTCCCATTTGGTACGGTTGGTGGTACAGTGAGAGGAACTAGCCACGCGACCATAGTGCATGAAATTAGATAGGAAGTGCCTGAACTGTGAGACCGTTAAAGAGGCTTTTTCGACGGGAGGTTTGGATCTGAGTGCGGCAGCAGCAGCCATCGGAAAGGGAAAAAAAAAAAAGATAAACAATTCAACACAATTTTGAGGGTAAACAAGATGGTAGATTTTAAGCGTTCATAAACAAGGGTTCTTCAATATGAGATGTTTCTAAAAGCTGCTTGAAAACTTGAGGATCGAATTGGATTGGGGTTTTATTGGAATATGGGATTATCATGTCTATGAAAGAGAAATCATTGTTAGGAGGAGATAAAATCGTGAAGAGAGCCGACGAAAGTCGAAGAACGGAAATATTTTAATCAAAGGATAAATAAAAGATGAGAAAATGAAGAAAAGAAAAAATTCATAAAATATATAATTACAGAAGAGGACAGATGGGCTTAGTGAATATCTGTCTATATGTCGGGATAAAATGGGTAATATGAATATCTCCTCCGCAACGGCAGCGTATTTAGATGCAAACTGTGAGCATAGAAATTCCTTTGGCACAAATAATGAAGGCTTAATCGCTGTTTTACCTCTAATTCTATGTAAAATTTCTGTGACTTTTTATTTACTTTTTATCATTTTATTCCTTCTATTTTCATTCTATCCATTACATTAATTAAGGTATAGAAAAAACTAAACTCAAATAGATTTTAAACATATGTGAAAAGTAAGAGTGAATTTTTTTTTTTAAATAGCGAGTGGTGCCATTATGATAATTATTTATATAATTTCTATCAATTTTATTATATGAAATTATTATTTTGTTTTTATATATAAACTATCAAAAGCATAAAAATATAATAACATAATACAAATTTTTTTATATATTTTATGTTTAGATATATTTTCAAATAATTATAAATATATACTTTACTTTTAAAAGTATTGAAAATAATAAAAATAAGTAGTAAAGTTTAAATTAAAGCGGACTAGAGTGAGACATAGATGGATGTATTATACATCTATGAAGATTGTAATAATTTCGATATATTTTTAATTATAATTGTATTTGTGTTTATAACATTATTTATTAAAATATATATATTTAAAACATTAAAATATATTAACTATTTTGAAATAATAATAATAACTTTCGATCAGAATTAAACTCAGAATGAAAATAATAATAGAATGAAAATCCATATATTCGATTTGCATAGGTAATATTTTTTTTTCAATTTGCATAGGTAATAATTTTTTTGGCTTTATATATATTTAAAAGTTTATCTTAGGATTTTTTTTCATGTCAGCACTGTAACAACTCCTAATACATCGAGTTTTGATAAAAAGAAGGGGTTAGATTACAAGGGCTGGGTAGGATAAGAGAAGCTGAGCTGGTCTGAGAAGCCAGAATGCTCCTCAATCGATCAACTTTGTTTAGTAATGCTTTTTAGAAACACTTTTGACATGAAAAAATACTTTTGAATCAAATGAAATGCTAAACAAACAACTTTTGAAAAAAATTTGACTTTTGAAAAGCATTTTCCTCCAATTGAGAAGTTAAAATTTTTAATTTTTTCATTCTAAAAGCATTTTGATAGTTCAATTACATTTTCCCCTTCAATATATGGTATTTTCTCTTCATTGGTTAATTGCTTAAAAATATTTAAAATTTATTTTTCAAATATTAAAATATTAATAATAAATTATAATAAGTTATTTTTTATATTCTTATTAATTACTATAATATTAATTAATTTAAAAATTATTTAAATATTTATTTATTACTTTATAATACGTCACAAATGAATATTTTATTTCTCAAAAATATTTTTTCACAGCTTTATTAAACATTTAAATTTTAAATCAAACTTTTTAAAAATACTTTTTTAAAATACTTTTTAAAAGTAATATTAAACTAGCCAGAAAAATAGCTTGCAATTAACTTTATCCCTCCTCATAGACGAAAAAACAAAATTCAAATTGACATGCTGTACGTCAAAATCAAAATTATCATAGTAAAAATGGTAATATTATATTTATATATTAAAATAAAATAATTAAATGATAATCAAATGAGTTTTTTTTTATAAAAAAATTAAAACATAATAACTTTTTTATGAAATTAATAATATATTTGACTCCAAATTTTATGTGTAAGCTGCTTACTCACGTCGGTCCAATGCTTATTAGCCTTTGCAATCTTTGGATCACCTTAGTGCTCCGCTTGTGTTACGAACTTGAGCTATCAAGTCCGGCAATTAAATGCTTCATTATCATTTTATTAAACAACATATCTTAAATATGGATGTCGAATGCGAGGAGTTTTGATCAAGTTTTTTTTTGGTTTAATTGTTTAATGCATATAAAAGAATAATTTTTTTATTTTAAGGAATAATTTGAAACTTCATTGAAATTATTAAATTTTTTGTGAGTTGAGTAAAATAATATTTTTTAGCTCATATAGAAGTAATTTGTCAGAAATTACTTATAAATCTTTTATGATAGATAATTGAATTCATTTGTATACTGATGGGATTGTTAAAAACTTAAAATGGATATAGGTTTTGCTATTGTTGGGGGAAGCAAGATGGGCAGGGGTGGAGCCACCTTAAGGCTCAGGAGCCCATGATCCACTCAATTTATTTTTTTAATTTAATCTTTTATAAATTTACATTATTGTTTTTCTAAAAATATAAATAGATTTTTACAATTTTTTCTTTTGTATATATATTATAGTTCTTTAAAATGGTAAATTTTTAATTTAAACTCTTTATAAATTATAAAATTTTAAATTAATAATGGTAAAATTATACTTTGGTCCCTTTAAAAATGATAAAAATTTAATTTAACCATTTAAAAACAATAAAGATATAAACTATTAAAATGATGAAATTATATTTATACTATTGTAAAAATATTCAATTTAATTTCGATCCAAATTTTTTTTTTAACGCCAACACTGAAAATTGGATGTTTGAAGACATTCCCGAAAAATTAATATCTATTATTGAGATTGATAAAGCAGTAAATTTTTTATTATGTTAGTTTAAAAAGTTCATTCATTAAAGAAAAACAGCATTTCTTTGGTATACGTTAACCATATGGGATACGAATATAGTCAAAAACAAAAAATCAAAATAAAATATATTCTTTATATTTGATACACAAAATCAAATCAGACCGAAATTGGTCCCGAAAAAGTTACAAAACCTGATAGTGTATGGCAGGGTTCACGTGACACACAGCATGAGCATTGGATCTTCTCAAGAAAGGAAAGAAAGACGATGAAACCAAAAAATGCTGTCTTAACTTACTTAAACTGCCATAAATCGGCCTTTCCAACTGTCATCTCTATAATTGCCACATCAGGAATGTCGGATTTTTAATAGATGAGGTGGCCAAAACACATAACTTTAGCAAAAGCTTCAGCGGTAATGGGACTCCCACAGCCAACATGGCATACCAAAATGTCGGCTTTGGCGCTTTTTCTAGATCTCACGTCACCCTCTTTAAAACCCAATTACCAAGAAAAGAAAGAAACCTACAACTGTGATTTACTGATTTTGTTCCTGTTCTTGTTCTTTCTCTCATCCTTATTTGTCTTTATTATAAGACTTACAAGTAGTGTATATTTTTTCTCCTTTCTTCTTTCGGTTCTTTCTGAAATTCGTTTCGTACTCTGCCAGATTATTTCCTCTCTCAAAACTTTTTTATTGCTGAACTCCCTCTTTGTCAATGGAGTCTCTGCAAGTAACTCGTCTAATGTCTTGCAAGTTATCAGCCAACAAATCGCGTAAAGCTTGCAGTTTTAGACCGAGTAGGCAACTGGGTTTAAGTTCTTTGTCTAGAAGGAGCTTCCAAAACGGAAAGTTGACGGTTGCGAGATCGGATATAACTGAAAATGGAAGTGGGTTCGGCGGTTTAGACGATAGCAATAACTCCAATAACATTGAAGAAGATGACGATGAAGAAGAAGAAGAAGAAGAAGAAATAAAGGAAAAGAATGGCCTTATGCTAGGTTTAGATAGGGATGACTGTGGTTCTTTTATTGCCTTGAATTTGATTCCTCCTTCTGGTATTTTTTTTCCTCGTTCTGAATTACTTTTTTTTTCCTGCCATTTGATTAATAACAAAAACCAAATATGAGTCTATAAGTTTTTAAAGTGCTGTTTAATTGTTTATAATATAATGATACCCTCAGATGATTATGAAAAATCAATGCTTCTGTTTTGGTCAAGATGATTTTGATTGGTAAAACACTTTAGTTTAGTGGCTTCTCACTTTTTACTCTTTTGGAAAGAGAAATTGGGTTATTTTATGTTGATAATTTGATATTCTTCCGTCTTTTTCTAGATAATAACAGACTAAAAATCTTCACCAGTATCTTTGTTCTTAATGATTAATGGGTTAACTCAGCATATTAACTTGAATCATAGGTGAATTCGCTATTGACTCTCACCAAGATGAGGCCGCCGATGCTAAAGGCGAAGATGAGGTAATTGAAGAAGAAGGAGAAGGAGAAGGAGAAGAAGAAGAAGAAGAAGAAGAAGAAGAAGAAATCCGAAGCAGAGTAACCTATAACATCGTGTTTGTTACTGCCGAAGCCGCACCGTATTCAAAGACTGGCGGATTAGGAGATGTTTGCGGTTCTTTGCCTGGCGTGCTGGCTGGCCGCGGACATCGAGTCATGGTTGTCTCTCCTAGATACCTCAACGGTACGTCCGCCGACAAAAATTTCGCTGGTGCTTATGATGTTAATCTCCGCATTAAGGTACATTGCTTCGGAGGGGAGCAAGAGGTTGCATTCTTCCATGAGTATAAGAAGGGTGTTGATTGGGTAAGAATCTCCTCATAGGGCATCCTTATTTGCCATCTCTATATAAGTTGAATAGATCCATGCATGTATTTCTCAAGTTAGTGTAGTGGGAAAGAATTTTAATAATGTTTTAAGTGGTTTGCCTCCATTCAAGGTATTTGTGGACCATCCTTCATACCATAGACCTGGAAATCTATATGGTGATTGTCATGGTGCTTTTGGTGATAATCAGGTAAACTTGTATTCGTCCTGCTTGTCGTTCGATGTTACTTTTTCGATACATTAAAATGACCGCCTTTTTTGTCTCGTTTTTTGGCTTTACAGTTTCGGTTTACTTTACTTTGCCATGCAGCATGTGAAGCTCCCTTAATGCTTCCACTGGGAGGGTATACCTATGGCGAGAAGTGTCTCTTCCTCGTCAACGATTGGCATGCCGGTCTAGTCCCCGTGTAAGACGTTGCCTGCTTGGTTTGTCATTGCACTTGTTTTCTGTTTTGATCTCATTTACCATATATTTTTCCTATTATAGTTGTTTGAGATGTATCATCTTTGCAAATTTTGTGGACTGCTGATTTTACATGTTAAATTTTCAGGCTTTTGGCTTCCAAATACCGTCCTTTCGGAATTTATAAGGATGCTCGGAGCATCCTTGTAATCCATAACCTTGCACATCAGGTAAATGCTTGTTGCTTTGTTCTCGATTCTCTCATTTTCTGGCACACTGAGACCAATTTAGAAAGAAACCTGCCTTTCAGATTTCTTATAACTCTTACGAATCAAATTTCTGCAACAATGGTTTTAAGCATATTGTTTTCCATGTGCTAGGGAGTGGAACCTGCAGCAAGCTTTAAGAACTTGGGACTGCCTTCGGAGTGGTATGGGGCATTGGAATGGGTGTTTCCTACATGGGCAAGGACGCATGCTCTCGACACAGGGGAAGCCGTTAATATTTTAAAGGGTGCAATCGTGACAGCAGATCGAATACTTACCGTTAGCAAGGTGATTTGTTTTGCACATGTTCTATTTTTTATGGTATATTTACATCTTAAATATTACGTTGCTTCGGCTCTTCGTTTTTCTTAAAGTACCTGTGCTCAACATCTGTATATGACATATTCAGGCATGGAATTTGAAAAAAGTGAACATCGGTAATCTTAAAAGATTGATTAAGTCTACTATATTTGTTAATTGTAGGGCTATGCATGGGAAATAACAACGGTTGAAGGCGGATATGGTTTAAACGAGCTATTAAGCAGTCGAAGGATTGTTCTTAATGGTAAGCGTCCTCTACTTTATAAATAAACTGTGTCCGTTATGTTATATCTGGTAAAAATCCAAAAGCTTTTAGGCCATGCACATACAATTGTTGTGAAGGTTAACTTTCGTGCCCAAGTTTCCCCATGACACCCATTTCCGATGGGTACGACGTTTAGTATGACCTTTATCTAGGTCTTAGCTTTGTCTGTAAGCCCCATTAAGGTAAAAAACAGACCATTTTAGAGAAAATGCATGCATCAATCCTGGGTCATGCTTATTGTCTCAGATGATATTAGATGTTTTATAATTGGATATTTCTTAAGCATTCAATGATGATCAGGAATTGTGAACGGTATTGATGTTATGGAATGGGATCCGTCTTCAGATGAGCACATCAGTTCCCATTATTCCGCTGATGATCTCTCCGGAAAGGTTATTTCTCTCTTGCTTCTAGTGTTAGTTTTCCATTCATAACCGAAAAAGTTGATGTTCTAATTCTTGTCCAAACCTGAATCGATTGTAAACTTCAGGCTCGATGCAAGACTGCTCTTCAACAGGAACTAGGCCTTCCAATTAGGCCTGAATGTCCCTTGGTAAGATTTTACTTCCTGCAGTTGGGGTAAACTTGGTAGTGAAGAAACTATTCTCCTTTCATTCATTGCTCACTAAGTTGGGATTTACAGATTGGATTTATAGGGAGACTGGACTACCAGAAGGGCATTGACCTAATCCGTTGTGCGATTCCCGAGCTTAAGGAAGATAATGTACAATTCGTAAGTGAGTTTTCCATTTACTTAGAATTACTCTTAATCCGCTTATGGATGATAAAACTAGATTTATCTTTGTTGAGGACCATGACTTATCTAGACATTATTGGTTGATCCGAACTTCTTTCAGGTAATGCTTGGCTCTGGGGACCCTCTCTATGAAGACTGGATGAGAGCAGCAGAGACAACTTACAGAGATAAATTTCGCGGTTGGGTCGGATTTAATGTTCCGATTTCTCATCGGATTACTGCAGGGTAATCAAACCTTTTTTTTTTTATTGTTACCACGTTACTAGAGAATTGAGATAACCACTATCACAGCAATTTTCAATTTTTCTGGAATGAGCAGCTGTGACATACTGTTGATGCCTTCAAGATTCGAACCTTGCGGATTAAATCAATTGTATGCAATGAGATATGGTACTGTACCGGTAGTTCATGCCACAGGAGGACTTAGAGTGAGTTAAAAACAATAACGTGTTCTAAGCCGTTCCATTTTTATCCGCTTCACATTGCGTTTCATGCATCAAACTTTTTTCTTTTTCAGGACACTGTAGAGAATTTCAATCCGTATGCCGGAGATGGTAGGGAAGGCACAGGGTATGCAATAGACTTATTCAGACTGATGTTCTCAATAACTTGACTGTATGTATAGAAGGCTGTAAATTAACACAAGACTAACTTTTTTGCCATCGGAAAATATCATTCGAAGATCAGCCCGTGTTCCAGATTTTGTGCATGCTTGTCAATGTCATAGACGAAATCACAAAGGGATGAAACTGTTAAATTGTCTATAGTATTGAAATGGTTGTGACATGTGGTTGCAGGTGGACTTTTTCTCCCCTTACAAAAGAGAGTATGCTGGAGGTATGTTACTTTCATGCATATAGGATTAAATTGCCCTTCGAAATCGAAATACCGCAATTTTTACATGAGAAATAAGATTGATCTTACTGCACAGGCATTAAGAACAGCAATAATGACATACCGAGACCACAAGTCAACATGGGAAGCGTTGATGAGAAGATGTATGCAAAGAGACTTCACCTGGGAAACTGCTGCCATTCATTACGAGCAGGTTTTCGAATGGGCTTGTATCGATCCGCCGTATATTACTTGATCGGGAAACAGAAGACTTAATCATAGAAATGGGGAAAAACCCCTTTAAAAGCTCCAAGACGATAGAAATAGTCAAGCTCTTGCTGCTCATGATTGTGGTGGATGAATCAATGGGAAGATATTTACATGGTTTAGTGCATTGATTATTCTTTCTTCTGTTTAGAGTATAATGTGGCTTGCAAATGCACCTTTTTCTTTTTAATTCTACAGAACTATCGTTGTAAGTGAATTCAATCCTAAACGGAAATCATGCAATCCCAGCAATCACGGCACTGATTACACACTATCAAGGGCTTTGCATCGCATGTTCAAAGGAAACTAACTAACACCGCTATGATCCACGATTTCAAACCCACAAAAAGTCCCTTTCCACGTTTAAACGAAATTAAAAATATATATAGTTTCATTCAATGATTACGCTATCAAAGGCATTGCATTTTCATAGTATAATACTATATGACTTTCATATGAAAATTAAACTCTTTTTTCTCGATTCCTTTTTTTTTTTAAATTCGAATCTCTAGTTGTAATATTTGGATTTCATTTTTGTTACATGTGTATATAGTGTATAGCTTTTATTTAGTTCTTTTCGGATTGATCTAGCTTTATTCAATTATATATTCATTCGTTATGTTTTATAATGGAATCACAATACAGCTAAACCAAATAAAATGTTTAATTTCCAAACTGAGCGTTTATTGAGTTGGCACAAGCAGGAATCATTACTAAAAAATATAGAATAGGCTAAAATCTCAAGCATGGAATCCATTTAGAGGACCTTGATTGAAGAAGACAGCACAGTACCAGCCTCGCTTGCCTTCCAAGAGCATACAATGTGTAGCCCAGCTTTGCCTTCTTCAGTCCACCTAAAATGGTGGTGGGGTTAGCGATGGCAGCCTCGCAGCACACTTCACTTTAAATTGGGATATGGTTGGTTCGTCTAAAAAGAGGATAGAGATAGTTGATATTTTCAATCAAGCTGAGCTCCGGAAAATTAGACCATCATTTCCCCCGCAACAGGTGGGGAAAAATAGAGAAATGGGACCAATGACGAATATCGATAAGATTCTCTTTGGAAAACTGAGGTAAAGAAAGGTGGCAATAAAAACAAATTTTGATTCGGTTTTTAATGTTGATTTCACTGCAGTTTAGAAGTGATTTGAATATATAAGATTGATTTTCCATTAGTAAGTTTATAAAATCTAATTAATTACATTATTTTAGATTATTTTGTTGATTGAGTCTAAATATGATTGGCATGAATATTATTATCAATATAAAAGGATGTGAGTTTGAGTGCACCAAAACGTATTATTCTTCTATTTATGAGTTGAGAGAAAGTATGAATAGTTTTAGACATTGTGGCTCATTCATTATTATATTATATGAGTTTGTCTACCTATATCAACTATTATATAATATACTTAAAACATGAAAAAAAAATTAATTGGTGAATTAAAACATGAAATTTTACATGTTTGGCTTGTAATAAACTCCCATGCGGAAACCAAGCTGCCTTCAAATCAAATACTAACTGACAAATTTCCTGATCTAATGTCAAAAACAGGGACACACATACCAAAAAAAAAGGTGGTGAGTAAATCATCTGTATCAGACAGGGATCTATTTGTAAATAAAGGACAAGTTTCCTAATGATCTGTTCAAAATTCTCCAAAACGAAATACAAAAGGTCACACATCAAAAGAGGATTAAGTTTTTAATTAAATACTGCACTGAAAGGCAAATAATGCGAAACTGAGGTTACAGATTCAGATCATCATGATAACATCGCTTGTGTGAGTTGGTCTTGGAATATGAGTATTAATACTATTGTGAGACAGTTATTTATGGAAAGAATCAAGAGACTCAACGGACCGAAGCAGACTGTAACAGCAACAGCAACAGATTTTAAGGTTATAAATGGGGAGTGGATCCTTGCTTAAAAGTTCCAGCTGCACAACAAGTGGAAAGACAATAACAAGGTTGTCTAAATGAAGGCTAGGTTTTTTCATTCTTGGTTTTTGTTAGTTTCAGGTTACCCCTCTGCTTTAAATTTTAATCTGGTAATCTTGACTGGTTCACAGATTAAGGCACGTTCAGTCCGATCCACTGCACACAATTAACAGCTAAAGCTGCTGCGGTGCCGCCTATGTCTCGAGAAACATCCAGTTCCGATGAAGTTCTTATGCAGCAAAGCTACTTGTTCTCTGAAAGTCTCAAGGTACAGTAGTGCTTGTATTTCTATATATTACCCAGTTATGTTTGAAACTGTATGCAGGACATACTTTGCAGTTTGATGCTAAATATATGGGAAAAATTAGAAAAATCAAACATACTCGTATCGGGCTTAGACCCATATAGACATTCAAACCCGAGTCCGAATAACATAGGTTTTCTGTTGCTCTGTTTCAGGGTTTGAAGAATCTGAGAACACAGCTATACTCAGCAGCTGAGTATTTTGAGGTATCTTACACCAATGATGATCAAAAGCAGATGTGAGTTAATTCATATTCCTCAAAGCTCATACGTTCAATCGTTGGTGTGGAGTTTTTATTTTTACTTTTGTTCATCATATTGTTGTAGAAGAACTAATTAGAACTCATATATATTTGCAGGGTGGTAGAAACACTGAAAGATTATGCCATCAAAGCTCTTGTGAACACTGTAGATCATTTGGGTTCAATGACATACAAGGTTAATGATCTTTTGGACGAAAATCTCGAACAGGTTTCAGGAACAGAGCTCCGAGTATCTTGTATCGAACAGGTAAGGTGGGATTATTTTTCAGCACATAGTGAAATAACATATGGTAATCAGACTCAAGTTTGAGTTTCGGATACAATATTATAGAGGCTACAGACATGCCGAGACTTTATCGATCGTGAAGGGCTTTCCCAACAGTCGCTGGTCATTAATATGCCGAAGTACCATAAACGGTACATCTTGCCAGGCAAATTACCTTTCTTTGTTAGTAACTCTTCATCTTTTTCCCAATTTAAGCAATTATGAAGATAAGGGTATCTGTTCTTTTTTTTCTTTCGAGGTCTTTCAGCTGGGGAAACCATTAATGGTGCAAACAGAACAAAGTTGAAATTCGTAGGATGTGGCCTAGACGATGAAGATGACTGGCATCAGTTAATGAATGGTAGTTGATCTCTCAATCCTTTTATATCAGTTCTTATATATCGAATTCAGACAAGATTCTAATGTAACTTCCTACTTGTACTGGTTCCTTCTAAGCTGTCCGCGCTACAATTCAAGAAACCCCGACATCTTCAGTCTCCAAAACCCCGATGTCATTCCGGTAAAGGCTAACAAACATTACATTTCTAGTGCAATGCATTAGTAAACCGTAGCTACTTAATACGACACTTATTCTAGTGATCATTGCAGAAAAGGGCATTCTCCATCACTTTCGCCGCAGCCTCTGCAGCAATCTGCAATCTTTTCCTTTATGGACACCATGCGAGGTTGGGATGCAATTTCTTTTTCTTCTTTTACTTCAATAGTTATGAACTCATTGATGATGTTTAAATGCATGACCAGAGAAGCAAACAGTATCACCACATCGTTTTCCGCTTTCACGGTCTGAATCCATCAGCAGGCCTACAACCCCAAATAAGAGCCAGCCGGCTACTCCGAATTCAGCCAGTGTGATGCAGCGGGTGAGCATATAATAATTAACTAATCTCTCAATGAAGTATTTCTCTCTTTTTTTCTAACATGATTTTGATTTTTTTTTTTTGTTAGTATCCATCAGAGCCTCGAAAATCAGCCTCGATGCGTCTTCAATCGGAGAAAAGTAGCCCCAAAGGCATTGATCAGTATCCAAGCAAAAGTAAGAGACTCCTCAAAGCATTGCTTAGTCGTCCAAAATCGAAGAAAGATGAGATGCTATATACTTATCTGAACGAATATTGAGTAAAAAAACTTCAAGGATGATGATGATAGAGGGCCAATAAAATAACCAATGACGGTGGCAAAGAAACAAAGAGAGGGAATCCAGTGAGGAAAGCATCTACACTTGCACCCCTTCGTTCTTTATTTTTGTTCAAAGAAGGCCAAAAAGTTTTGATATAAAAGAAGGAAAGTCTCTAAGATTGAATCCTGGGTTCGGTTACCTACTCTTCTATCCACAGCCAATGAATATTTTTTCTATAGCATTTCAAAGTTGGCCTGCAATGATGTGTATGCATATATCATTGTTAACCAGACATTGCATGCAATATTGATGAAAGCCTTTTTGAAGTTTATGAAGGGTTGAGTTAGTTTTTACTATTTAAAGTTCTATCTAACATAGTCACAGTTATTTCATCATGTCCTATATTTTAACCAGTGTTGCAAATAACTATTTCACATCTGGGTTTATTTTTATAAGACTTGGTTTTGCTTCATTATAGAAAGATCTTTTTCTGGCGATGAGCAAAAACAGCCACCTGCCTCTGCCCTTTAAGACAGCTTAGAGGTTAAAACAAGCATCAGTTGATATTAATTATTTCTGGTTTTAAATCGTTAACGGATATACCCATATCTAAATATGTATTGAACATAAGTATCAAACACACAAGAAGATGAAATGAAGAGACGTAAAAAGAGAAGAATTTGGCATAGCTTAGTGATAGTTCCACATGTTTAAACCCGATCAACACACATAAAGAAAAAGACCTGGAAGATAATGGTGTGCTAGAAGCTAAGCTTACATCCTAATTAAAATTACATGTGTATCATTAAGAATACAAAAGACAAAGTACAAGAATAATGAAAAAGAATGCATTAATGCCAGAATCCCACAGCATTTATGGTAAAATTGCAATAATCAAAGATCACAATACCATTCCTGGCCCAAGCTCTTCTATGGTTTTCGAGGCAAGTGTGAGTACATCAACGAAAGCTGAAAATGATGCACGGAGAAACCTAGCTTCAACTGCTTCAAAGTGCCTGATTGTTTACAAAGTGTGGTTAGGAAATGGCCTTAGAAGGAACAAAGCATTCAAACAGAGAAAGTAAAATATTAGCACCCTACGTTACTCAGATTCTTCCAGGCACATATTGGGACATGAGTATTAAGATATGGCCCTCCAAGGACTTACCAAATACATGGAAAAACTTGTATAAATTTGAACATGCCCATATAGCATGCAAATCAGTATATGATACTCACAAGTAAGATAAATTAATACCGTTGAGAACATTTCACCCCTGAAGTTCCTTGTCCCCCACGTTTTGGATATCATTTGTTGGATTATAAGACGAAAGATAAGTGTTTCCCATCACCTCACACATCCTAAACTCTAATGCCTAAAACTCGAGCTTAAGGTACCAACAAAGGATGAGAAAGTGGTGATGGTTGGGGATGGGAGTTTTGTCAAACATTATGTAAATATGGAATGGAACCACAAGCTAAACTACATCTATGTCAAATCAATCAAAAAACATAACAATATCTTTCTCCGATTCCAAGTGATGGTCCAATGTGGGTATGTGTATGCTAAATCTTTTATTCTTTCCCAGCACTCGTATAATCCGAATATGTGGCATGTAACATAGTAATAAAGAATACAAGCCATGCAATTCCTATTAAAGATGAATTTGAAAGTAATAATCCAAAAACATTTTTGTTCAAATTAAAGAAGATAGTAAGTAATTTACACAGAAAGTTTCCCATCAGAGATTGACATTTGCCTCTTCACTTTATCTGGTTGCAACTGCATTACAACATAAACTAGATTTAAAAACTACACGAAACAATTACTATAATTCTCATCAACATCATTCCAAGTTAAAAGTACATTACCTCTTTATCAACACCCAATGCAGCATAGACTATTGAAGCATTCTCTTCAGACTTAAAATCTACCTCCAAATCACTGCATATAGTAGAAGAGACATTACAATTGACTTCATAGTTCCAAAAAGAAACCCAGAAAACAAAGGGCAAAGCGAAACTTGTTAACTTTAAGAAGTAACCAAAGGATACCCGTAGAATTTTGAGAGCATAAAAGGGAAAATAAGAAGAGAGAAAACTACCAGCTGAATTCCCACTGGTTTGGGGTATCTGACAAGTCAGCGACAGCAGCCATGTGAGGTCTTCCAACTGGAACTGCGTTACAAGAAGTAAAGAATCAGCCGAAGAGAATGAAATGAAATAGGGTTGAGGACTTAAATAGACACAAAGAAAAAAGGCCTATCTACAAAATTGGTCCTTGAACTATAATACTTTTCCTTTTAGGTAAGGAACATTTCGTTTTTGTCAAAAGTGGTATTTTAATTATCAATTACGTGAATTTTTACCTAAAATGCGTACGAAGGTCAATAAAAACATGTCGTCGTAATTAATAATTTATAAATTATTTTTTATATAAAAATTGAAGTACCATTTTTAAGTTATTATCTTTTTAATAATTATATAAACATAAAAGTAAAATGATAAATTCGTGAATTACGAATCCCATGTATTGAAGTCGCGTCCGTTAAGGAATTATTGAAATTAATTAGATTTATTTAAAGATCTAGCTATAAGCACAATATGATAAATTCGATTTTATTTTATGTTGGACTTAAATAAAATGAAATTTTTTTATAAATAAAAGAAGAAATCAAATACTTTTATTCATATATTTTCAAAAGAAGTAATATCACATAAAGCATCTATTTTTCTCCCCCTCCCACTTTATAATTATAAAAATATAAAAATATAAAAATATTAATGTAGAAGTATTTATACTTTTTTAGAGAATAATGTAAATAATAATAAAATGGGTTGTTAAACAAATGAAAACACAAAGCAATCAAATACACTGCTGCTTCTCACTGCAACTTCGATGGCAGCTCCTATTTTTCTCCCCTCTCCCACTTTCACCACTTACAGGTGCATTCTTTATATCTATATGTTTACACACAATTTCCTTTTTCGAATTACTTTGGGTTTCCTTTATCTGGCTCCTCTAACATCAAGAACTGTCTCGTCGGCGCTCGCTTATTCAATTCTAATCTTTTCATAGTTTGGGCTAAAGAGAAGAACCGTTTTGGGAATCAGTGTTCTTATCTTTTAAAAAATGTTTCAGGACAACCCAAGCCTCTCTAAACTTGAATTCACGGTGTTGGCTTCGAACCCAGAAACCCAAGCTCCTGCTTTACATGGTACCCGCTACTCCAACTCCAACTGTTAGCAGCCACCAATTCATGTTCAAACCTTATGCTGCAGTTAACTCGTTAGAAACCCATGTCTCTACTCATCAAGATAAGGCCGCTTCTGGTGTTTCATCACAAAATGGCTTCCACAGGTGGGAACTTTATCTTAATTACCCATTTTTAGTTTTGTCCTTATTTTTTATGTTACTGTTTGTTAATTTGCCTTTTGGGACATGTCGAATTCTTTGCTTATGTTGCTCCTTTTGATTGAGTTATTGTCAAAATTGAGACATATGCTTGTACTCAACACTCAAGTTCGAGTAACATAGGGCTTTGCCTTTAAGTGATGTACCGTTGGATTGGACCATTGGTTTCAAGTCTCGCCAATTAAATGATCATTAGTTATTTATTTTATCATTTCTCTAGCATATCTCTAGCAAAAGAATCGACAAAAGTTTTAAGGAGCTGGATAACATTGGCAATATTTTGAAATTTTCTTTAGAAACATTATATCCTAGCATCTATTATTAGCAGGTCTAAAACATTGTTTGACAAAGCAAGTGACTCCTCTGATGGCATGAGTGACTTTGAGAGGCAGCTTCAAGAGCTATTTAATGAAGTCAAAACTTTTATTATGGCGGGGAACGAGAAGGATGCTGTAGACCTACTTCAAGCAAATTATGAAGCTGTAAAAGAACAGATGAATGACGGTTCTAAAGGCATTGAAGAAGCTGCTATTCTCGATGTCATTGCTTTGGGTTACATGGCTGTTGGAGAATTTAAGTCTGTACGGTCTCTGCTCGATGTGGTAACTCTCTTTTCCCTTGTAAGCTTAATTTTCATGTTTTCAAGTGCTCCTTTGTTGTACAGACATGGTATTGCACTTGGCTACTATTAACTTACTGATGTGATTATAGATTTCCAAATCATACATTTTGCAAATAATAATAAATTTTTGGTGTTGCTTCTTGTATCTTATCTTGGTTAATCCAGTTTTGAACTTCTTAAAATGACTGAATTGGATTACGCTAATGACCAACATATACAAACTGTTTGTGGACTATAATACATCCTAGAGGTTTTTCATGCTTCAAAAGAGAGAAATCATAATAATGGAAATAAGGCATTGAAAGTTTAGTTTTCTATCCGTTATATAGTCTAGGAGCTTCATTTCTTTCCCTCATTTAAAATTTGCAAGTTTAGTACTTGAAGATGCTTCCTTTTTACACTTTTTAAGTTCCTTGATTGCCTGCGTGGCTAATAGGTTTTAAAGGTTAATTTCCAATGGCACAAGCAATAGATAAAACATTAAAGAGCTCTGAATGTAATAACAATGACTCATTGATGTCAGAATCACTCATCAAGAGAGAATTGAAACCATTTCTTCTCTTTCCACTTTTCATGTTGTACATATTTTCTTGATGGCAGATTAGTAAAGTTATAGATGATCTAAACAATGATGAACCCCTTCTCGACTCAATACTTGTGCATATGGGAAGCATGTATTCAAATTTGGGGGAGTTTGAGAAATCCTTGCCTGTTAATCAAAGAGCTACCGATATTCTAGAGAGTAGACACGGTACATGCCTAAATTGTTTTTGCCTATTTTTTCCACTGTTGATGTTGTTTGTGAGCTTCAATTGTTGATGATTATCTCAAAATGCACGTCTTCTCCTAGGTAAAAATAGTGTTGTTCTTGTCACACCATTGTTGGGAATTGCAAAAGTCCTTAGTTCTACTGGAAAAGCTACAAAAGCAGTTGATATTTATCATCGTGTGATTCGCATCTTGGAACTAAATAGAGGGGTCGAAACTGAGGATCTTGTTGTACCTTTGTTTGGTCTTGGAAGTCTTTTAATAAAGGAGGGCAAAGTTACAGGTGCAGAAAACTCTTTTATTAGGTTAGTGAGGATTCCATTCATATTGATTTGGTTGTGGGTTTTCCGTTCATTTTTCACTTTTTATTTTTCCTTTTTCAGAATTCTAAATATATATACCAAGTTATATGGGAAGAACGATGGAAGAGTCGGACTTGCTATGTGTTCCCTAGCCCATGCAAAGTGTGCGAAAGGTAGCTTCTACAATAGCACTCTCCACAGCCCTATCCCATTTTCAATCATTAAATGTTCTCCAGTATTTTGAAAGCTTAATTGCAAGTATGGTTCATTGTGCCACATTTCTTTACAGGGAATGCAAATGAAGCCATTGATTTATACAAGAAGGCTCTCCAGATTATAAAAGATTCGAGTTATATGCCGTTAGATGATAGCATGATGGAGAATATGCGAATAGATTTGGCAGAACTACTTCATGTTGTGGGAAGGTATGTTCGATGTGTGATTAAGACTAAAGATCTGCACGCGTTAGTCGATTTTAATGCATGGTTTTCTCAAGCCTTAATGATAAATCCACTAGCAATATCTCTGAATATTTCTCGGAAGGGAGCACTGTTCATATTGGATAGCTTGTAAAAGAATCAAGTTGATGTTCTTGTCCAGCACAAATATTGGAACATGGGTCAAATGCATGAAAAAACTAAGAAAAAATTGAATATATATAACCATTTCCGGTACTCACATTTGAATCGTAGTAACATTTGCTTGATCTTCGTATAATACAGCTTTGGTAAAAGCATAGTCTTAACTTCTGTTGTAATTTGTCTTCTGGCAGAGGAAGAGAAGGTCGCGAGCTGCTGGAGGAATGTTTATTGATCACTGAGAAACATAAAGGAAAAGATGATCCCAGCTTAGTTACACACTACCTAAATCTTGCAGCATCGTATTCACAGTCAAAAGATTTTGTAACGGCTGAACGCATGTTGAGAACTAGTTTAGAAATCATGAAAAGCGCTGACGGGCCTGAAAATCCTTCCATCACTTTCCCAATGTTGCATCTTGCTGTGACCCTTTACCATTTAAAGCAGGATGAAGAAGCTGAAAAAATAGCACTTGAGGCTTTACACATCCGCAAGAAGGCATTCGGAATAGACTCTCTCCCTGTTGGTAAATATTACTAATCTCATTTATTTCTGACAGTTATTTTTTCAGATAGGCATTATTTCTTTGGAGTTTGGTTATCCTGAGTATGGCTTCATCTGAGCCAGTTTTGGCATATAGAACCAAGTTGTGGCCCAGAGTGAATCATGATTGTGCTCCTATAAACTTGTATTGTCTGTCGATGTTATCGCAGGGGAGGCTTTGGATTGTTTGGTGTCAATTCAGAGCCGATTAGGGAAAGGTGAGGCTGAGTTACTAGAGCAGCTCAAGAGAGTTTTGAAGATTCAAGAGAGAGAGTTCGGCAGTGAGAGCGAGGAAGTTATGGTAACCCTAAATAAGGTTGTATTCTACTTGGATAAATTAGGGAAGAAGGACGAGAAATTTGCACTACAAAAAAGGCTGTCTAGACTTCAGATGAAATACAAACAAAGTGTTCAATATTAATACAACATATAGAGCAACATTTTCCAAAGTAAACGGCATATTCTTGCTCGAGTGTTTCTTTTTACAGAGGCTTCTCTCGGATTTTCTGCTAACCCGAGTTGCTTTGTGGTAAAGGGAAGTCTTCACATCGAAGATTAGTGCTGCAATTGTGGATAGGAGGTGGAAAACATTATGTTTACGTTTTAATTGTTCTTGGAGTAAAGAATTTGGAGTTTAGTGCTACCACCTATGTTATTTGCACTTGGGGTTTTGTATCAGAGATGATTGTGTCCAACATAGGTATGACCATTTTTTGCTTTTGAAGTTCTTATGCATTTGAAGGGTAGTGTTGTAAAATGTCCAAAATTGTGTTTTCCACGGATATGTTGAAAGTAAAACGAAGCGTTAGGTCACTGGCTGTACAACACAGGATGGTGTTCACAGAGATAGTATGAAAGAGGTTAAGAGCATGTTTTAAGATAAATGGGATTAATGTTGAGATACTAGATAAAACATTTTTTTTTATCTACAAGTTCTGTAATTATGACATTGTCCTTGAATCTAAACATTAGTCTTAAATTGTTGTTAGTTAATGTTCTATCAATATACAACGGAACTTGAGCTCAACATAGGATATAATAAAAGTATTTGCAAGTTCAGATATGGTATTAGATCAAATATTTATTATAACTTATAAAAATGTATTTTGAATTTGTTTCGTTTGATTATTAATTTTCAATCCTTATTCGATTTAAAGAGATAAAAGAAAATCAAATAAAAAAAAGATGCAAAAAACAGAACAAAGTGCAAATGAAGAATTTAATCAAAATAGAGGCAACCCCAGAAATACATTGCCCTTTTGCTGCCAGTCAGCCCTTGCTCGGATTTTTTTACAACCAAAAATAGAATCAAACAAATGGAAAACCAGAGCAATATATAAAGAAAACAAAAAATTTATGGTGGGGGGGGGGGGATAAGTTGAGTTTACAACTCTTTAAGAACAGAAACTACATTGGACAAAGTCTACCAAAGGTTGTCTCTCCATTGTATCCTCCCAAAGTATGCCTTCCATATCATGAATGTTGGAACCAACTAAAGCAATTTTCAAACAGAATTTTTAAGAATGCATGATATTTGAACAATTGAATCTTTCAAAAAGGGAAAAAAAAAGAACCCAACAATTCAATGCTGAATGCAATGCTCCCAAATAGCATGCAGTATATATGGTTAATCCTAGACCCCACCAAAGCCAAATTATACAAAAGATGCAGACTTTAACTATTAAAATAATTGAGTGAGGAAAACTCAGAACCAGAACTCAGAGATGGAGAAGCTACGGTGATGCGAAGCATATGAGGAGATGTCTTCAACTGCAGCAGCACTTTCATTCTCATCATTAATCATCTTTTTCGAGTAACCTACAATTTCACCGCAGAAAACCACTCCCAAGGCATAAAATGATGCTTCTATTCAAACATAGCCCATGTGCAAACTGCATGTCACCGGGTTGCCTAGTCAGTCTCTCCCAATTACAAGCAGAGGTTTATGAACTTCTCCATCTCTATCGACTTCCTCCATGATCAGTGATGGAACGTGACCCCATGATGATGATGATGATGCAAGAGTTAGTGACAACTTGAAGACGGACAACTTCTGTTGTCGGACAACGGCTATGACTTGACACATGCAATCCCAGACCCTCAACTCAACACACCCAGATGCATGGACTTCCGAAAGAAAATAAACATGCTGAAGCTGAATGGCAACCTCATCAAACAGAAATGGCACGGCTAATGGCCAACTTAGCCCATTCAGCTGATTCTTTAATCATAACGTCTTCTGAAGACAAACATTCATTTAGAAAGTCTTTGCCAGAGACAGATTGCTGTATCAGAGAAGCGGCATGACTGCCTAATGTATCAGCGAGATCTCCAAGGACACCGATGGCAGTCTTCATGACCACATCATCCCTACAGGCAAGTAAGTAGCATAAGAAAATGTAAAATAACCACACATCAAAAGAGAAGTCATTCAATAGAATAAAAGCTTAAAAGAGTATCTTTTAGTAGAACTCACATGTCTTTCTCCATGTATATGCCATCCAAGAACTGGAGGATATGAGGTGCATATGGAATCAAAAGCTGAGTCTTAGGAGAGTTCTTAAACCCTTGGAAAATCCCAGAATATGCCTCCAAAATTCCATTTCTTAGGGTATTTATGTACTCAATCAATTCATCATCACCTGCTGTATGGGTAGACAACTCTGCAGCACTCTGAAGGGCAGACATAGCCCACATTAAGTACTTTTCGAAATACTCTCCTACTGCCAATGCAATGTCGCCAAAGCATGAAAATATGGGAGGCTTCACAGAACGATGCAACTGATTGCTTGATAAATTCTTGAGAAGTTGTGTCATAATCCCATCACAGTAAGGAATAACTTTTTCCTCTAATGCCCTGCAAATATCACCCATAACACCAACTGTGACAGCACAGACTTGGTACTCTTCGAAATTCTGAAGACCCATTTCCAAGTACCTATAGAACTCGGGCATGTACTTCGCAAAATCTGGTCCAGTAGCATAAGCAAGGGCTCCGATTGCAAGCATGGCCTCCTCATGCACAGTCGCACTCCTACAAGCAAAAACCCTTAGGAAAAGCCCCATTATCTGATCTGCATACTGCAAGAACAGATACTTGGTTGACTCTGATGAACCAAGCTTCTGAATAATCACCTGTAAGCACCCACAAAGAAGGCCTTGCAGTTCACTCTGCTTCTCCCTCTCATCAGATGACAGCTTCTGTCCCTCAACAGTGTTATGAAGCTCCATTATAATGACGGGCACCAATTGCAACACCAATGGAGCTGTCTCATCTGTAGAACATCTCACCACTTCATTCAATGTCTCATATGCAGCTGTCCTCAACCGAGATTCCCTAGCATCTTCTCGGTGAGTGACAGTGAGAAGAGACTGCACAATTTCCTGGAAAAAAGGAGTTAAAGGAGATGATGGACCCACCTCCTCATAACCTTGAGCAAGAAAATAGAGAGCACCACAGGCCTTCTCAGCAACATTAGGAGTGTCCTTCATACTCTGTAGCAGAACCGCGACTATCTGTTGGCAATTTGCCTGAGTGATGATGGGTGAATCAACAGCTGAGCCATGAAGGAATTCAAAGATTCGTCCAAGGGTCCAGGCAGTAGTGTCTTTAACATGGCTATTGGGGTCCTTTGTCAAAGCACTTAACATGAAGTTTAAGGCAACATTCACAAGAGGTATTAACTTTGCAGGGGAAGGACCCTCCAAGATTGAACCAAAAGCGTAAGTTGCCGCCTCTCTCTGCCTCCAATCTGGTTTTGTTATATTCTCTTCAATAAATGGCACAACAAGTGGAACAATATCGTCTCCTACAGTACGTGCAACCAAACCAAGACAAGTTCCCCCAGCCATTGCAATATTCCAAGCCCCTTCATCTTGATCCTGATCCTCCTCCTGCTTCAAGAGTGTCTCCAATAACAAAGGAACAAGGGCAGGGATTGCTTGCTTGATAAAGTAAAAGCAAGGAATATCAGAGTCTCCAGTAAAATCACCTCCATATTCTTCCAAAATATCTATCTCCTCATCACAAATAGAACTCCAAAACTCAATGGCTTGAAGGGCCACAGGTTCCTCATCTTCTCTCACAGCCTTTGACGTAATGTTAAAAATGTCCCGGATGTAAGGAGCTAGTTTCTCATAATAAGTTGATGAAATAGAGACCAAACATTCAAAAGCTGCTTGCCTTATTCTCACTTCTGGAGACAAGGTTGCTTCACAGACAACTCTCATGAGGTAATCACGCTCCATATCATTGCTGAAATTAGCCTGAGCAAATCCTAGAGCATTGTAAAGTGCTCTAGTAGCAGCAAGCCTCACATCAGTGTTTCCTTCAGAAGCACTCATGCCTTGAACTACAGCCGTAAGTATTTTATTTACCTGATCCTGATCAATAACATCAGGAGACACCTCCTCACACAAATAGCCAAGAGTCTCCAATGTGGCTTGCTTAGCATGAGCTGGTAGCTGATGAACATTTGATAAAAGTGAACCCACCAACTCAGGCCACTGTTTATGTGGCAACTCAATGCCAGCAACCTTGGCAATAACTTGAGATGCAGTTGACCGAGCATCAGATACTGGAGAAGACAGAGTCTTTAATAAGCCTGCCTTAATCTGGCTCTTGGCATTATCATCCAACGACAGCCATCTTTGAACAAGCTCAACCTTCCTCTGCTGATCCTTAGCATCCAATGCATTCTTAAGTATCAAACCTGCTAACTTACGTGTTTCCACAGGCTTTTCATCGCTTACCAACTCCCCAGAAAGTAACAGCAAGAAACCTGTAAGGTTCTGCTCCTGAAACTGTTTCAAACTTTCTTCAGCATTCTTTCGCACAGCTCCATCTATTGATTGTGCATTCAAAAGCACCTGTGTAACTTCCATTGGCTGTAATATTTCTAAAGCACAAACAATTTAATCAATTAGACAAACAGAAATTTAGTGCCAAACAGCATAAATATTGCAGCACCTCAGTCCTTAAAATATATTAAGACTTTGCTTGATAAGGTGAAAAGAAGATTTGAAAGAGGAAAAAGAATAGAAAGAACTTATAAATTTTCTTTCGGTTGTACTTAGTAGGAAAGATGGGAAAATGGAAAGAAAATATAATTATTTTCTGTCTTTCCTTCAAAGAGGAGAGTGATTTGCTTTTATGCATTAAAAAATAAAAGGTCATCTGTTTATATTTCCTTCCCTCTCACTTTTACTTCCTACCAAGCACACTCAAAATTTATTTTCTTTTCACTTTCTCAGTCTACTCTTTCCATCCTTCCAGTTTTCCACTCAACCAAGCAAATCCAAAACTAAAGGGTAAGGAGACTGCATAGTGACAAAAATTGAATGGAAGCAAAACTAACATAAAACAGTTCCCTTAAATTTCATGGTAGGAAAGTAACCGATGGTAACACAAATTTAACCATAAATGGATCCATCAAATCCAAATTGTCATCTCCACTTACATACTTAACAGCTGAGAGGAGCACTTAAATATTCAAAATCAATTGAGGCAATTTAGACATTAAAAACTTAATTTGAAATTTAACAAAGCCAAGGAAAAAATCTCGCAGATCAAATCAGATTTAATTTAAACACGAATAAATCCGATCACTTGAATCTTTCCAACAAAAATCTAATCGTCGGATTAGTCTCCAAATAAACGGAACCTTAGGAATATAAACCATAATAATAATAATAACAAAAGAGCAGATCAATGCATTCAGTACCAAATATACAAAAATCACTATCCAAAACCCTAATTACAAACAAGGAATAGAACTTTCAGAAATGAAATCGACCAATAGTATAACTTAAAAAAAAGTGAAAGAAATACGATGCAGACTTTACCTTTCACCGATCGGAGAATCGGAGAAGAAGCGTTAGGAGCTGAAATGAAACCCTAATAATTGGAGAGAAAACAAAATAGAAAAAGAAAAAAAAGGAAAAAGAAAAATAATAAAAGGAGATGAAGAAGGAAGAGACGCGGATTTGAAGCTGGACTCAAATAATTTATACAAATTTATTCTTTTTGATAGTTGCTCTGCATACTGGTTAAAATTTAGAAGGGTAAACTAACCTTAATCGTATTAAACTATTAGTAATTTTATTTTTTATCATATAACTTTAAAAATTATAAAATAATTACGAAATAATTTGAGAGTTTTTATTTAAGTGATTAAATTATTCAAAAAAAATTATTTAAGTCACTCAACAGCTGTCAATGAATCCGGTCCGCCCAAAAAACTTATTTTACTGTTTGAAAAATAATAAAATATATATTTTTAATTGATATTTTAGATATTTTATAATTAAATTTAAATATAAAAATATTTTTAATTATTTAAATTAAATTCAGGTGAAACTGGATCCGTCCAAAGTATAAAAATCTGTCCAAGCTGGAGTTATTAAGCTTTTTATTAAATGTTTAATGAATATAACTTATCATTTCTCCAATTTTTAAAACTTTCAATGATTTTTCATGATTTTTATCAATTTTAAATTTTATTTATTTTTTAAAAATCAACCAAATCCAAATTAATATGTTTATGTTTAGCAAAAGTTGTTAATTATATCATTGACTTTCAAAAAAGATTCAAAAGAAACTAAATTGCTAAGTTTCAAAATGTATAAAAAACCTAAAAATATTCATAAGAACATTACTACATCCATCTCCTTTTACCCATATTTGATATATAGGAGCGTAAATGGATAAGTTGCAAACCATTCGAATTGGGTTTGAGAAATTAGCATTTAGTTCACTCATTACCAAATCCAACTCACACTTCAATAAAATCCAAATTCGAATATCTTAATTTTTAAGTAGACGGCTAATTAAAATTTCCTTTCAAGTTTTGAAAGCTATACTTTATGAATTATCATTGAAAATTTTGAATTCAAGCTCAATCTCAAACATAAACAATCAAGTTTAAAATCAAATATATTCGAAAAAACTCAAAAGACTCAGTTTTTTTAATCTCAAACTGAGTTCAAAATTAAAAATGAGCTCAAACAAATTCAAACCTAGCTTCAAGTGGAATCAAGCTCAACCTCAACCTCAATTACACCACAACAACCCCTACTCAGGGATATCCGAACTGAACTAAAACATTTTAACGATTTGATTTTGATCTCTAAAAAAATTCACAATCTAGTACTTGAGCATGTATTCATTCCAATTGTATGATAAAAAAAATATGTATACAGAAAAGAAGGGCAAAACAGATAAAACTTATGAATGCATGGTATTTGAACAAATTGACTCCAAAATGGGTAACAAACAATTATACAAAAAGCAGCAGCTGAGAGACTAAATGCAACCCAGCCACTGAATGATATGTATATGCTTAAAGATATATATGCCAACTTATGCTGACCAAAAAAAAAAGCGAGGGAAATCAAAACTAGGTGATGGACAGGACAGTGGTGAAAAATGAAATGCAGCACTTTGAGACTGTTTCCAAAGTGCTGCACATCTTTGAACCCTAGCATCGATCATCCATTCCAACAATGGATATTTACTTGCAGAAAAAACAAACCAAGGGCAAAAATGATGTTTGTCTTGAAACAAGAGCAGGACGAACACTGAAGGGACTGAAGCTACCAGACTAGTTAGCCACCGGTTTGATGTCACAGTTACTGAGCCCTCTCTTAATTAATGCTCTTCTCCACGACTTCATTGTGATTTTCATCAACTTCTCTGAAACCACCCCGATCCACCTCATGTAATAAAAAAATGGAATCTGACCCCATGATGATGAGATGCAAGAGTTATCGACAACATGGAAGACCGATAAAACTTCTGTTATCTTGAAAATGGTGACGACTTAACACATGCAATCCCAGACCCTCAGTACAACACACCCAAATGCATGGACTTCCAACAGAAAATAAATGCGCTGAATGGCAATACTATCAAACAGAAATGGCACGACTAATGGCAAACTTGGCCCATTCAGCAGATTCTTTAATCATAAGGTCTTCTGAAGACAAGCATTCATTTAAAAAATCTTTGCTTGAAAGAGATTGCTGAATCAAAGAACTGGCATGACTTCCCAATGTATCAGCGAGATCTCCAAGGACGCCAATGGCAGTCTTCATGACCACATCATCCCTACGGGCAAATAAGTAGCATAAAAATGATTGTCAATGACGACATATCAAAAGACAAGTTAATCAATAGAGTAAGAACTGAAAAGAGTCTTTTAATATAACTCACATGTCTTTCTCCATGTATATGCCATCCAAGAACTGGAGGATATGAGGTGCATAAGGAATCAAGAGCTGGGTTTTTGCAGAGTTTTTAAACCCTTGGAATATCCCAGAATATGCCTCCAGAATTCCATTTCTCAGCGAATTTGTGTACTCTGTCAATTCATCATCTCCTGCTACATGGGTGGATAACTCTGTGGCTCTCTGAAGAGCAGACATGGCCCACATTAAATACTTCTCGAAATACTCTCCTACTGCCAATGCAATGTCACCAAAGCATGAAAATATGGGAGGCTTCACAGAACGATTCAACTGATTGCTTGATAAATTCTTGAGAAGTTGTGTCATAATCCCATCACAGTAAGGAACAATTTTTTCCTCTAATGCCCTGCAAATATCACCCACAACACCAACTGTGACAGCACAGACTTGGTACTCCTCGAAATTCTGAAGACCCATTTCCAAGTACCTATAAAACTCTGGCATGTACTTCGCAAAACCTGGCCCAGTTGAATAAGCAAGGGCTCCGATTGCAAGCATGGCCTCCTCATGTACAGTCGCACTCCTACAAGCAAAAACACTTAGGAAAAGCCACATTACCTGATCTGCAAACTGCATGAAGACATACTTGGTTGGTTCTGACGAACCAAGCTTCTGGATAATGACCTGTAAGCAACCACAAAGAAGCCCTTGCAATTCACTTTGCTTCTCCCTTCCATCAGATGACAGTTTCTGCCCCTCAAGAGTGTTATGAAGCTCCATCATGATGACAGGCACCAACTGCAACACTAATGGAGCTGTCTCATCTGTTGAACACCTCACCACTTCATTCAAAGTCTCATAGGCAGCTGTCCTCAGCCGGGATTCCCCAGCATCTTCTCGGTGAGTGACAGTGAGAAGGGACTGCACGATTTCCTGGAAAAAAGGAGTTAAAGGAGATGATGGGCCCACCTCCTCATAACCTTGAGCAAGAAAATAGAGAGCACCGCAAGCCTTCTCAGCAACATTTGGAGTGTCGTTCATACTTTGCAGCAGAACTGTGACTAACTGTTGGCAATTTTCCTGAGTGATCACAGGTGAACTTACGGCTGATCCATGAAGAAATTCAAAGATTCGTCCAAGGGCCCAGGCAGTAGTGTCTTTGACGTGGCTACTAGGGTCCTTTGTCAAAGCACTTAGCATGAAGTTTAGGGCAACATTCACAAGAGGTATCAACTTTTCAGGAGAAGGGCCCTCCAAGATTGAACCAAAGGCATAAGTTGCTGCCTCTCGCTGCCTCCAATCTGGTTTTTGTATATTCTCCTGAATAAAAGGCACAACAAAAGGAACAATATCATCCCCTACAGTACGTGCAACCAGACCAAGACAAGTTCCACCAGCCATTGCAATGTTCCAAGCCCCTTCATCTTGATCCTGATCCTCTTCCTGCTTCAGCAGCGTCTCCAACAGCATAGGAACAAGGGCAGGAAGAGCCTGCTTGATAAAGTAAAAGCAAGTAATATCAGAATCCCCAGTGAAATCAACTCCAAATTCCTCCAAAATATCTATCTCCTCATCACATATTGAACTCCAGAATTCAATAGCTTGAAGGGCAACAGGTTCCTCGTCTTCCCTCACAGCCCTTACTGTAATATTAAAAATATCCTGAATATAAGCAGCCAGTTTCTCATAGTAAGTTGATGAAATGGAGACCAAACACTCAAAAGCTGCTTGCCGTATCCTCAATTCTGGGGACAAGGTTGCCTCACAAACAACTCTCATGAGATAATCACGCTCCATGTCGTTGATGAAATTCGCTTGAGCAAATCCAATTGCATTGTAAAGTGCTCTTGTGGCAGCAAGCCTCACATCAGTGTTTACTTCCGAGGCACTCATACCTTGAACTACAGCTGTAAGTATTTTATTTACTTGATCTTGATCAATAACATTAGGAGAGACCTCCTCACACAAATATCCAAGAGTCTCCAAAGTGGCTTGCTTAGCATGAGCTGGTAGCTGATTAACATTTGATAAAAGTGAACCTATCAACTCAGGCCACTGCTTCTGTGGCAACTCAATGCCAGCAACCTTGGCAATTGCTTGCGATGCAGTTGATCGAGCATCAGACACAATAGAAGATAGGGTCGTAAGTAAAGAAGCCTTAATTTGGCTCTTTGCATTGCCATCCAACGACAACCATCTTTGAACAAGCTCAAACTTTCTGTGTTCTTCCTTAGCATCCAATGCATTCTTAAGTATCAAACCCGCTAATTTACGTGTTTCCACAGGCTTCTCCTCATTAGCCAGCTCCCCAGAAAGCGAAAGCAAAAAACCAGGAAGGTTCTGCTCTTGAAACTGTTTCAAACTTTCTTCAGCGTTCTTTTGTACTGCTCTATCTATCGATTGTGCATTCAAAAGCACCTGTGTAACTTCCATCACCCTAATATATAAGAAAACATGGAAAGTTTAATCAATGAAATACACAGACACTAAATAGTTAAATGCAGTATAGAAGATTAAGAAACCATATAAAAAGAAAGACATATCATTGGAACAGAGAAAACATCTGCAGCAAATAAAACAAATACAATACAGTAAATATCTAATACTCCAATTAGTACTGCAAACAAGAAGACAACAAATATTATAAAAACAAAAATAAAAGCATCAAGTTATTCAACCTCAAATATTAAGAATCACTGTCAAAACACTAATTACATTACATACAAAAACCAAACCACTTCAAAAATCACTATCCAAAACCCTAATTATATAAAAAAAACAAGTAGAATTCGTCAAAACTACTTCAAAAACTAGAAACTGAATGCAGACTTTACCTTTAGCAGGCTGCGCTGAATAAAACCCTAGGGGAAAATGAAAAAATTGTAAAAGCAAAAAGCAGAAGAAGAATAAAAGGAGGAGCGGGTTTGAGCTGGAGGCAGATAATTAAATAAATCTGAATTTTTAAATTACTTTTTAATTAATATATTTATAGCAGAATTTATTTCTTTCGTTTCTATTGGCTAGTACGAGTTCCACATGTTGTTAAGAACAAAAAAAAGAAATCCACAGGTGGTTTTAACTTTTAAGTGGTCACCAGTTGTTGAGTTGACCGACTTTTTATATGGAAATAATGTGAGTCTATTTAACGGTTGATATTTCCTTTTAAGAAATTATAGAATTAGGGGTGAGAAAAAATGATATCCTTTAAAGAAAATTAGGTCAAACTATCTCCATGCCAAGTCTAGACGAGGGTAATTCTTATTTTAATCTCTCAAATTTTTTTTAATTTGGTACTATTGTTAAAAAAATTAATTAAATTGATCACTTCCTTATCAAATCTATTTCTTTCACTATTAAGTAATGATAGTAAAACTTGAATTGTCTCGTAAATTTTGAATTTTGAAAAGAATTTTTTTATTTGAAAAATAGACGTTGGGTGAGGCAAGTTAGATTTTTTCTTTTAAATAGTGAATATAGAATAATTATGATAATTGTTTGTCTTACTTCAACTCATTTCACTGTATACACTTATCATTTTATCTTTTTATATATAAATTATTAAATTGGTAAAAATGTAATAATGTAATATAAAAAATCATATTTTTTATATTTAAATGTTTTTAAATGATTATATTTAAATATTTATTTAACTTTAAAAATATTTTTAAAAAAATTATACATTAATAATGAAACTAAATGGTTGGTGGAGTAAAGTGTGTGAATTGTGAAGTGGTGATAAATTTAGCAATACCTACTCCCCTCTCATCTCATTGCATCGCTACTATTAAGTTTTTTTTTTTTTCTTTATTCTTTCTTTTTATTTTCTTTCCTTTCTCCGCTCCATTTCCTTATCTATTGTCTCCATCTATGACATTTGTCGTTCAATCGCCTTGAGTATTAGATATGTGACTCTCTTTGGCGGAATATACCTCGTCGCCATTCAAATTGCGGTACAAAATCCCAGAGCTTCAAACCCGAACTTAAATAGAGGTAAATCCCTTCTATTTTCTTTTTCAATTTATTTTCCTTCTTTTTAAAATGGGGGCTTTTGTCTTATTTGTTTGCAGGCTCGATTTGGGTTCTTTGAAACAACAAGGAGCTTTTTTTTAATTGTGTTGGCTATATTTAATGGTTGGACTTTTTTAATGTTGGGTTTTTGTATGGGTGATTGTTTAAGGTTTGGGTTTCGGGTCTTTTAGTGTGGTGGTTCAAATAGTGGATGCTTCTAGGTTCAATGGTAAGGGAGGTAAAGGTAGTAATGGTGAGGGGGGTTCAAATCAGCATATTTACACAACCCTCTCCTCCCCTCCCCTCCCCTCCCCTCCCCTCTACCACGACCCACCCCATGCCAAAGCCCAAAACAAAAATGACCCGAACTGAAAAGTGAAAACCCTTTTGTCCTATGCATCCAAAAAAACCCAAACTTAAATGACTAAAAAGTAAAAACCCAACTACTACTTTCAAGTGTTAGCCGAAACTTTCAGCAGAATTAACATTGCCCTAATCAGGTCTAAATCCTTCTTTTTCTTTTTCTTTCTTCAACATTTCAGCCTTCTTTCTTTTTCTTCTTTTTTTCTAAATCCCTAACTAAATCCTTCTTTCTTTTTCTTTTTCTTTTTCTTCTTTTTCTAAATCTCTAATTTCTTTATTCACAATATAGAAAGGCTTCTACAATTTTGGTCACCCTACTTACAACTTTCTAAAAATAAAAAAAAAAAAAAATTTAAACATTTATTTTCCGATAAAATACATGCAAAATTATAAAAATATTTATAAATAATTGAATATCTAATTTTTTTATTTTCTAACATCACATTTATTCATTAAAATTATTTAAGGAGAAAAAAATTATGAAAAATAATTAAGCAAATTTAACTTTTTTTTTTTGGATAATAAAACAAAACATAGAAAAAATCCTAATAAAAGAAAGACAATCTACTTATAAGTAGCACTATAGGGGTTAATGGGATTAGCATCTGCCTGCAGTAATGGGATAACATTATGTGGAGGTTCCTCGAGCAAAACAAGCTGCCCCATCGGTAGAGTACATCCCTTAGCAACCTAATATTGATAAGAGTAAAAATTGACGTCCCAACACGCTGAGGTTGTGCATGATTGGAGCTACAAGTTAGAATAAAGTCTTGAAAATCCACAGCTCCATAATTCGAGGGCATGATAGCAAAAGATGCAAAAATCATAGAGCTCGGAGTTAGATGCAGCCAATATCGGTACAATTCCGACCACTATGGCTTAGAGACCAAATGGGGCAAAAATAAAATTCAGACCAAATCATGATATAAGCTTTATCAAGACAAGAGGCAAAGTTTTGATTTTGACATCTTGATCAGACGGTAGCCACTTTTTAGTAAAGCAGGATAAGTACTCTTAAGCAGTTTACCCATTTATGTTGTGAAATTACATCAGTTTTTTGGGTGGCGGAGTCTCCGTTTGATGGGAACAGATTTAGGGTGATGGAATCTCCGGTTTATCACATCTACCATCAGATCAAACAACTAATTAGGTTCACTGCACTGCCCGCATTGGAAGAGTAACATCCAACTTCTCCGGCTATGTCCAGCTACATACCTCTAGACTCTATTCAAACAAATGATGGTATCAGAATTCCATTTCACCGGCTAAACCCACCTTCCAATTCTCTTCCATCTACTTATGGTGGTAAAGAAAGCAGTAATTAAGGAGGTGAGGCCAATGAACATCAGAGTACCCCACATTAGCATATAACTAAGGAAAGAAGTGCAAAAGGTTACTTATACCCATATACATCCATGAGAATTTTTTTCAAGTACTTTAACTGAAACCAAACTTGGGAATAAAACACAGGTCATTCCGCTTTGCCTGCACGTTGCAACCAAGGCCAATCTGAGTCACATAGGTCGACTGGAGAGTTGCCATCGTTATCCTTCGTATCTTTGTCTGCATTTTGTTTTACAAGAAATTTGGCAATGTCTTCTCTCTCACACATAACAGCATAGTGCAATGGGGTTTGACCTTCATTGTCCTTCCAATAGAAAAAAACAAAGATTTTAACAACAATGATTACAACACCAGAAAGAGAAAGAGAAATATAGTGCATCGTGCACCATTTAACATTAAAAAAAAAATCTTATTTACTTCGGTATGCTTTTGAAAACGGTTCAATAACACTCTAAAGACAGTTATTTCATATTTGTTTTTGTGCATTACGGGTACATCAGAGATGGATAGTTTCAGCACACACAAATAGGTTAAGAGGTGAGTACCAGTAAAACCGTAACAGCGATACAATAATTACCTTAGCATTCACATCAGCATTCCTGCTAAGAAGTGCTTCGGCAATTTTAAGATGGCCACGATCTACAGCCCAATGCATCGGGGTCCTGCCTTCACTGTCTGCAAGCATCAAATGCGGACAAGTTACTTGATTAAGCAAAGTCTTTCAGAACCATGTATGCAAGTCTAGTTTTTTCTTTAAAGGAGGAAAAACAACTAAATAGAAACAAACCTTGCAAATGCACAGAAACACCACTTTCAACGCATTTAAGCAAATTATCCAGTTCTCCTTCTCTGGCAAAAGTGTGGATAGCATCCATTTTCCTTAAAAACAATAAGCATTCCCATCAAATCTCTTGGATAATAGAAAACAATATACTCAGTTACTAAGCAATAAAGGATATTTTGTTTAAATGACAGGAGGGAAGTCTAATTCATTAATGAAACATTTATAATTATGCACTCCTTTATGCTAATAGGAACCATTCCATAGTCGAGAATATCAACAATCAGAAACAGAAACTTAAAATAATATCCAAGGCAATGCCAATGTTCGTGAAGAGAATTCAGAATTACGAACAGCCAAAGACAAAACTTGAAAATATAAATCATAAATCATGGAAGAGGCACATTCCATATTCATAGTCAGAAGTTAAATGGTCTTTGATTTTGGAGGATTTAATTGTTTGATGGCTCCATAATTATATCGGATAAGATACGCAAGTGGTGAGAAGAACTGCAAAATAGTACAACAGAAGAAATTTTTACTATCACAGGTAGAATTGCATATGGTTGACTTATAGCTTAAGAAAGTAAGTTTTTTCCAATTCAAATTTACATACAAACAATAGCAATTTTAAAGACCTAGGTTTTGCTCAAGCAAACATGCAAAGCCCTACAACATTCAAATATACAACAAAATGTCCAGTTCACCATGTCACTCGGAAACAGGTATTGAGTTTCAGACATTAGTATATGTCGCAAAGAAGAATATTCAACTTTTTTGCAAGGTTTTATATGCATTTGGAGGGTCATATCCCTAAACCCATGTTAGGATATGCGTCAAACATGAGTGCCGTACATGGGTATTTCAAGAAAAACTAAGAGTTAGAGCAACATGGTACCCAAAGAACAACTCAATTAATTATCTCTTACCTGGTTAACCTTAATAAGACATAAGTAGACCTAGTCAATAGCAGTTAGATAAGTTTTAAGAACCTTACAAATCATTTTCAGATTCCTCTTCATACACAAAAGAGCTGAAAACTGGTCCCATTGGTCCTTTGACATCTTTACTTGAAGCATTATCAGCCCCACCTTTGCCCTTCCATGAACAAAGGTTAAAAAACCAGTTAATCAGAAAAACATCAAGAAAAAAAAAAGAAAGTAGAAAGAAATAGAACAGTATCCTCAAAAAGGAAGTTAGTAGATAGAAATGCAATAAGATTAAAACCACACCATAGCTGAACCAGCAGCCCAAGATGGATATAGCTCAGTCACAATATCAATGTATTTCTGCATTGCATCCTCTGGAGGCATAGCACCCAATTTGTGCCATGCTTGCCTAAGAAAAAGCAAATAATCATATTCAATAACCAGGGCTATAAATTTCTCAATCAATTTTCAATCATTCAGGTCCTAAATTATGTAGTAGAAACAATTCTCAAGCTAAATTGAAGTTCCATGCAATGAGGAACAATCAAACATTGAAGATTGAATAAGAAACTAATTAAATGATCATCAAATTTACCCAAATTTCTACTCGTAATAAGAGCTTCAAGTAAAACAAGTTCATCTTTGAATCGTAAAAACAAAGTTTAGTCAGCGAATTAACTAAATTATACTCAGTTAGCTCATCTATGGTGTTCACATTTCCCAAAATAAGAAATAACCCACAATCAACAAAAAAATATCCCGAATAAATTAGAGAGAGAGAGAGCAGAAAATGCCAAGAAGCACCGCGTTACCACTTAGCACGAGCCGTCATTTTCAAAGCGGAAGGCTGGGGAGCAGTGCAAGGCCCTTCGGTGGCAATCTTGTACAAACCGTAAAGCTGCAACTGCACCTCGTTCGGAACCTTCTGCGACAACCGATCAGCCGCGGCAGCCGCCACGAACGCCGTTGCCGCACTGAATGCATCATCCAGTTCCGTACACTCCACCCCTTCCCAATCGTCGTCATCATCATCCACGCCATCACCATCGCCATCACTCTCGGCCCTAATACTTCCCAATTCGGCGACTACGGAATCCGACTTGTGCAGTCCCAAGTGCTCAGTACTTCCAAGCAGGTCGGATCCGGAACCCGAATCGTCGATTTTCTCGTAGCCCTGGACATTGCTGCTTCGGGCTCGGGTTATCGAAAGGTTATCGTCTTTGAAAGAAACGAGTAAGGAGATTAGCTTGGCTAGAAGATAAGAGAAGATAATACCTAAGAATATCGATTGCAAAAGCTGTTGCCAGTCAGCCATGGAATCAATCAACCAAAACCCAGACATAAAATCAAAACCCAACCCTAAAAAAACACAAACACTAGAAATGAATCATCTTTGCATCGTAGTTAAGCTAAAACCCTATAAATCTTGTCGGAAATTGAAGAAGATAAAAATTTCCTCTTTTTCCTTTAATTTTGTATATTATTTTTTAGGAAACATTGGCGCCGGAGAAACCAAATCAAAGGTGTAGTAGTCTCTTTATACTCCTATTTTTTTTTTTAATGGGTCTTTATACTCTTTATTAATAAAAATAGAACAAGAAGAAGAAGGAACCAAGTGTGGGCGTAGTGCGCACCCACGGAATGGGATCAGGTGTTTCGCGGACTACGATTAACTATTATTGTCACACCGATGGCTCATTTGTTGTTGTTGACCTCATATTTATCTTGACAATGATTAGTTTCTGATTTTCTTTTTCTATGTCACGTGTTAAACACGTGATATAAAGAACTTTAGGAAGTCTTTTTCTTTGGGTCAGACTTTGAGTAGTTTTTTTTCTTAAATGCTCTAAACAGAACTTTGAGAGGTCTTGTTAACCATTATATTGTTTTTAATTTAATTTAATGCAATTAGATGATAATAAGTATTCCCACTGATCTCTTTTTAAAAAAATGGAAAAGAATGATATTACTTAAAAAGGGATAAATACTAAATTTATATATAAATATTAGTTAAATCTGTAATTTTATGAATTAACTTTAATTTAGTATAATTATATATATGAAATTTGAATTGAAATTCACATGAATAAAATTTAGATTTTGATTCAATCATGCATATTTAAATAAATAAATATATACATTTAATTTTATATTTGATTAATATACTTGTTTATGTATGTAATATATCAATGTAAAATTATTTTAATTCAATAATGTTGTTAGTGATTTGTAAATTAAATTAAAATTTGATGAACAAAATCACTACAAAATCGAAATTCATGTAAATTTTTATATTTATCCCTATTTAAAATAAGAAACAAATTAAAATAAATAGATATCTAGGTGGTTATACGAATACAATCATTTATTGTTAATCTTAACCGGTGATATTAACAATGAGGAAGAGATAGTGGTTATGATGGTGGTTCACCCTTAGTCGAGGCGGAGAGCCACTGAATATGGGATCTAGCAAGGTTGTATAATAAGGTAGTTTTTTTTTTTTTTGGGTCAAAGCATGATAAGACAGGTTTAAATGGAAGAAAAGAGAGGAAGAAGCTGAGGATGTTTCTCAATATTAGTTATCTTTCCGAGGTGTTATGATAAACTTATATATGGGGGACAAGAGAGTCCCTGCATTATGAGCTTATTGACATAGAATTATATATTGTTTCTTTGTAGTGACGTTGACATGATCTTTTAGGATATAATTTTTTACGATAATTAGGTAATTAATAAGTTTAAATCTTTATGTGTCTCTAGCAAGGATGATATTATGAAAATTTATTAGTTTATTGTGGTTCAAATTTCACCAAACTCACTTGGTTAGAGATTCGCCCGATGTGGACGTTAGCTCTTGGTTTACCCGTTAATAACACATGGAGGAAACACAACAAACATTAAAAAAATTAAAATTATTATTTTTTATAATCGGAGCAAATACCACATCACAAATACATTTACCATTAAATCAAAAAGTTGTTAGCAAAAATTCAATTAATTGACTCAATTCAATAATATTTTTGGGGACCACTCCAATCATTTTTATATGATTTAAATTTTAACAAATTAATCTTTACATTTATTTAATTGTCTCGTAATGTTTTAAACATATGTAATGTTTTTATCATAGTAGTTGAAAATATTGTTTTATTTAATATTTTTTTAATAATTAAAATATTTAAAAAATTGAAATACTTTACGCAGCAAACAATTAATTAAACGAATTTCAACTTAGTCAAACTTAATATACATGAATAAAACATAAAATGCAATCATCATATTAAATAAGTATAAATCTTATAAAATTTATTTCAGAAGAAATTCTCTATTAAACTATCTTAGAGTTCGAATGGCACAAAAAAAAAAACTATAAAACATAATATTTTAGATTGAAGTATACGGATTTAACACGGAGACACGTATATGTATATCTTTGAGCTTGTAAGAAAAAATCGTATAAATCTGGAATGTAATTAATAATTAAGCATAAAGACCATCACGAACGAAGATGCGATCATGCATGCAATTTTGTGTTAAGTGAAACCCGAATATAATTTATATTCATAAAGATTAATCCTCTATGTTTCTTTCACGTGATGATGCAAGCACCCACATGCCTATAATACATACCAGACCACTCCTGTTTTTGTTTCCTTGTCCGAACTACAGAAACTAAAAATGAAAACAAAATTGAAAACTGAATCATTCAGAGTTTCATGTCTTGGTCCGTTGGATTTGCAGCACAATGTGTCAGTACTGGCATTTTCCATAGCCTGAAAAAAGGAGAAAAAAAAAACCCACCGAAAGGGATCAAAAGAACGTTTCATTAAACTGATTAATGTTCACGTTTATTTATGATTGCAAAATAATGATTGCGGGTTAAATTACTTGGATCAACGTTGGTGATGGTTCCGGTTTGGTCGAAATCGCAATCGGAGTCGTTGTTTCCAGTGGATTGATAGTAAAGATTCATGGCGAAAGCGGCATGGGCTCGAACAGTGTTAGGGAGGAAGCAAGCACCGTGTTGTTGAATGGGTCCACAGTCCAAACCCAAGCCGCAAACATAATCGATGTTCCTTTGCAAAGTGTTGTCATCGGCGCCTGTTTTGGGAAGACACCATTGTTTCCCCTTAGACGATCTTGGCGTCGGATTTGAAGGTGCGGCCCTCGGCACTGGGTTTGGGTTGTTTGGAATCGATGATCTAGCCTGTCAATCCCAACCACATGACATCAACAGATCAAATTCATTAATCATTATTATAATCCATGTTATCTTAACTAAAGGATGGCACGCACTAAACTTTATGTAATAAATTTATAAAGAAAAAATATATAGTTGAGTTTTGTTGAAATGGTATTATTATAATAGGAAAAAACGAAAAAGTGATTAAATTGTTATAAATTTAAGACGTTATCAAAATGTAAATTTAAATAAATATAAGAGATTATTTTTTGCAGTTTAATAAATAAGTTGGATTTAAATATGTTCAAGGCTAAAGCTATGATTTATACCCGAATGCTGATCTAAAAGTTGAAACGGTTTAAACAAAAATATTAGACTTCAAAAATTAAGCTTAAGTTAAATAATTAGGTCCGTATAAAATATTATTTGAGTTCAAGTTCAATATTAAAAATTCAAGCTTGATTTGGCTCGATCTTGTTCACTTTATAATATTTTAGTTTTTGTTTAGGAGAAATCAACTCTCTTATTAGAAAAAGTCTTTGCACTGTCGTCCTCTAAGCAATCAATCCAGACCTCAAACGATGGAGATATTGTACCTGAAGGTATCCATACTCTTTTTTAACCTTGGAATTTTGTCTTCTAACTCCAAGGAAAGCCCAAAAGGGTTTATAGAGTTCATCAAGAGCGCTTAGGATTCTCCAAAAAATATTTTATCATTTTAACTTTGACAGAGTTAGAATCCAAACCTTTTTTGCATATATTATGTAAATTATAATACGAAAATTAGATATATATTATAATGTAATTAATAAAAATTATATTTATATTTAGAAATTTAATAAAAATAGATATAATGATAGTTAAAGATAGATATAATTAAATTTTACAAATATGGGAAAATTAATTATCATTATATATTTTAGAAATATGGATAGTTTTGGACCAAAATACCAATAAACTTGAATAAACATGTATAATAATATTGATATTGAAGCATATCATATTAATATGTAACGTTGAAATTCAAAAGGTGGGTTGTAGAAGTTACCGTGGGCCTTAAGATCCCAATATCGTAAACCAGGGTCATGTCTGGTTGGAAGAGACCGAAGTTCCTCTCGGATGTCGGGCCAGGCTTAAGATCTTCATTGAAAAGCGCAAAAATGTAGGTTTCGAAAGTCCGGTTCGGCATTAATGGTGTGCCGGCACCCGACGATACGTGCCGCTTGAGATTACCATTGTATTTGCTTGCAAAATTTGCATCAACGCCAACTTGGGTCGAATCCCCCATTGATGGCCAACCCGTTTCGGCTATCACAATCTCCAGATCATCAAATCCTAGGACTTTCATGGCCGAAAACACCGCATCTAATTGAGCATCCAACATGTTCGTATAAAGCAACCCCGTGTGTTCGTCCAACACTCCGGCATTTGGCCTAAACAGTGCGTAATCAAGCGTTTCGGGCGAGCAACCGAAAAACGGATACGGGTTTATCATAAATGGTGATTTTGTAGCTCTAAGGAAGCTAAGCAATGGCTTCAACACATGAATGTCGTAGCCCAGTCGAAACCTTCCGGCCGACGGTGGGCTCGAAGTCGAGAGAATGCCTAAAGAATGAGGCGTCGAGACTTGGATTCTCCGGTCTAATGAAGCCGCCACAAGGGCAGTGTGGAGGGTTTGCATCGCCGGGACAAGGTTTCCGATGAGCATTTTGTCGGCCGTCGTTATCACTTCATTGCCTACTAAAATACGAACTATATTAGTGGCTGGTGTATAAGGTTGAACATTATCTTCCACCCATTGTCGAGCAAAATTCAGCTTCGTAAGTCGAGGAATTTGATCATTTGGAACAGTGACCGTTACAGCAATGCCGGTGTGAGCAAAGGCTTTAAGGATATCAGGGTTAGCGTCGTAGAGCTTAACGCGGTTGATAACGGTGGACTCCAAAAGGAAATGCGCCACTTGCGGTGGTGGGGGAAGGTTGTTCGCGACGGTGCCATAGTTCACGCCAATGGACCCAACTCCTAGATAAGGAGAAAAAAAAGGTAACAATTACCTAACAGGCTTACACATATATAATAACACAAAATCTTTGAAAATGGATCGAATATGATATAGTTTTTTGGTACCTGGAACGAGTGCTGATGCAAGAAAAAGCGAAATTAAAGCGACCAAAATTGAAGAAGACAATGGGATGAATTGTTTCGCCATGGCTAGCTTTTGGTGGGCTAGAGAAGATGGTGATCGCTGGTGCAATGGGGGGACAAGACCACCATGGCTGAAGAAGAGAAGTTTTAGATGCTTTACTTTGTGAATGGGGTTTGGAACTGCGACATGAAGCATGTTGGTAATTAAACTTTATCGTTTGTGCTTGCTTTAAGATCTAACTCTGGATCCAACGATCTTATGTTACTCAGATTTTTCTATTTTTTATAGCATAAAAATATAATTAAGGAACTTGTTGTAGAAGTGAAATTCTCATCGGAGACAAGTAAATAAATAAGGGATCAGATCTTACTTTAGTTCATGATGGGAAGGAATAATCTTTTCTTCCATCCTGGAGAAGGTATTGTTAAAAGATAAATTAATGTTGAGTTCCTTATTTAAGCTTAAAATGGAAGGTGCTGGTTTCATATTCATGCTGGCCACAGCCAACAGCATAAAGAATATCATACAGCTTCAAATAGCCATTGAGAATCCAATTAATTTCGCACAGTTTTTAATATATTCAGCTTTTGCTGCTTTATTTACTCATCCTTAAAAATATATTTAAGATGAGATGAGAATAAAAAAGGATCATTGAGGAAATTAGACCAAAAATGTATATAATAAATTATTAAAAATATTAAAAGTATATTTAGATTACATAATAAAATATAAATTAAAATTATATTTGTCTTAAAGTTATGGAAAATATAATTATATTAAAATTAAATTTTTTATATTAAATAATAAAATCTAAGTTAGTTTTATATTTGTTTTAAAATCGTATTTAAAAATATGAAAATTATATAAATTTTAAAATTAAATTAATTTTATATTATATTTTATATTAAATAGTATATTAATATTATATTATATTATATTAAATATCAATTAAAATTATATTTATACGCTGACTAGTCTCAATTTGATTGGCATAAACATTACTATCAATATAAAAAGACATAAATTTAAATATGCTGAAACGCATTAACCTCTTATTTATGAATATCAAATCATAAACAATATGTTACATATTAGTATGAAATTAGAACTCTCCAAAAGTTAGGTTATTCATTAAATAAGTAGATTAAAATAGTTTTATATCATTTCGTATTTCATTCATAGGTCATTACATATTAAATTTGAGGTTAACAATTTATTTTATTAAAAAAATTAATTATTTAATAAATATTAATATATAAAAAATATTAAATCACATGATAAAAATATTGAGGGTTTTAAACTTTCCTTGTATGATAAATACAGTAATAGTCATTATGCCTTTAAATAATAAAGCAAACTTTCAAATGAGACATCAGCCTGAGCTCCGATTGACCCAAATTCCTTTCCACAAATTTTCAATCTGTTTCATTTGCGACCAAAAGCAGATAAAAGACGCAGCAAAACCAGAAATAACTGTTTCCAGTACGATTTTTAATCTCAACATGAAAATTAATAAAGAAAAAAAAAGTAAGGACATAGAATATATATATATGTATATATCAGTCATCGGCAACCCAACTCAACTCTTCCTTCAGCACTGATGCTTGTGTTGGTACAAAGCTTCTGAAGATCAATGTAACCGATGATCGTGTCTTCGAAAACTGCATCTTCAAGCTGCGCATTGTCGAATGTTGAACCAGATAACACTGTGTTCTTGAATATAGCTCCTTGCAGATTCGCTTTTCCGAAATTAACTCGATCCAAAACCGCATTCGAGAAGTCTGTACCTGTGCTCAATATATTTTGGATCATTTCCCATTTTTATGCTAAACTTATACACCATGATTTCCAATTCTCCAACTTGGATGTGTGTTGAACACACACATGTACTCGGTGTTTTCATGTATTTTGAGGATCATACTCATATATCTGTATCTAAATATGTACGAGTAATTGTGCCAAAGTTTATCAAATAGATAATTTGCACAAAATTATAATTGTCTTAAAAACACTGAGTTACGATAAGATGTATGATTGCAGAAAATGCAAAACATAAAGAAGATTTACCTTTGAAGCTAGCTCCAACAGCATAAGCCTTTGACATCACAGCTTCAGACATGTCTGCACCATCAAACTTAGCATCCGACATAAGTGCAGCCGCAAGAGATTTCCCCTTCAGGTTCGATTTCTCGTTAGTGTAATCGCAGAAGCGTAGATCGAGCGGCTTATCGTACACACCATTTGCCTGACCTATGGTGTTACCAACGAATGCACGCTCGCATCGGTTTGGCTCCGTTGACAAGGGAGGAAGCCTCTGCATAACAATGATTTAGTAATTAGACATTTTTAGTAGCCTTTTCACAGGTTTGATTTGAATAGTCAGATGGATATGGGAGCATTTATTCCCCAATCCCCATAGTCATCCTTACCCGAGCAAGCCAGTTACTAAATGACCTAAGGCAACTTGGATAGACAGTTTGATAGAATTGATTAAGCTAATTTTACGTACGAATCCCATTATTTCTTCTTTCAGGCTAAGATACAAATAGCTACTGTGCAACAATTTATGTGTTCCTGGCAATTCTTAACCCAGAAGGAGTGGTGAAGGTTTTCAACCTGATTGGCAGCAATTACAGGCGAGGCAGTGGCAACGGTGCATACAGCAAGAAGGCCACAAGCTACAGTCCTCAGTTCCTTAAAGGGAGACGAGCTTTCCTCGGATTTGGGAACACGTTTGCTAGCTGCTTCCATGGAAGAAAACATATCAGCCTTAGTAATTAAAGAGAAAACACAAAGGTATTAGTAATTAAAGAGAAAACACAAAGGTAAACATGGCTTCCCCCCATTAAAGTTCCAGACAATAACTCAAAAACATAAACCCCAAAACATGACTTGAACTGAAGACATCACCGACAATTGAGATTCACCCACATAATGGGAATTACTTTCAAGCTTAGATCCATATTCCAAACATTCAAAAAGAGGAAAAAAGGTAAAGAAATTGAAAGCATTTTAAGAAAAAAAAATCAAGGGCCATACCAGAAGAAGAACAGGTGATTCTGAAAGGTACATGGGGTTGATGAAGAGGACAACCATGGCGTTTCGTTGATAATTGTGGAGAGGATAAAGAGTTATGGGAGAGTGGAGTTGAAAGGGTCACCATTTTTGAGGGTATATATTTTTCTCTCTCTCTTTTATCTCCATTTTGAGAGTTTATCCATTGACGATGGTTCTAGTTGCAGCAGGTTCATACGTCTATCTTACCTGGCATGACACCTTGGATTTCGTATCCAATAGACATCAATGTGTTTAATCCGATTTAAGACTAAATTTACTTAAAGGGATAATTTTGCATTTGGTACATGTAGTTTCATAAAATATCTAATATGATATTTGTACTTTGAAAATATTTAATGTGATACTTGAACTATCAAAATTTTATTAGTACATCTATTTTTATAAAATGTTTAATGTGGTACACGTACTTCGAAAATGTTCAAGGTGATATTTGAACTATCAATATGTATTTTATTATGTATCTAATATTAATACATTAGTGAATTTATAAACCGACCAATGAAAATTCGACATATCAATTATTTCTCCAAATTATCAATCCACTTGCATAATATAACATTGTGTAATAAAAAATAAATAAAATTTAATTAAAAAGTTAAATTAAATTTTAAAAAATAAATAACTAAACATGTGATTAATAAAAAAATAAATATTTAATATTTAATTAATGTAAATAGCATGAGTTCTAATTTAACAGCATTCAAATTTTTTCTTATTTTTTAAAAATAAAAAATACACTCAAATAATATAATTTATTTTAAATATCGTAAAATAATAATATCAATTCGATTCATGGTTTAAATAATAGTATAAATATTATTTTTTGTTAAAATATAATTTTTTTTTTAAGATTTAATGCATCTGGTTTGATGTAATGAAAATTTTTCTACAGATCGAAATTAGAATCTTAAAAAAAGAGTTTTGCTATTTTCAGAAATTTTTTATTAAAAATTACAAATTTAAACGAAAAATATAAGCTATAAAACTGGTGCATTCCAAACAAAAGCCTTCATTCTATTTACTAATTATATCGTAGAAATCATTAAAAAATAGAAAATAAAAACAAATTTGTAATAAATATTTAGAGGCAAATTCGTTTCATTTTCCCTTATTGTGCCTTGGAGGCTTTGACCATCGCTTCCTCCTCAAACCTTTATGGTTATGGCTTTGAATTTCAAAGACCTCGCAATTTGATTTCTCGCTGTAAAAAGTGATAAACAATAGGCCAATCGAAACATCAAAATTCTCAAATCAATCAGATAATCATTTTCTTTTTGAGAACAAAAAAAGAATGGATAATAATCAAGGTGGGTTCTTGGCGTGGTTGGGGACTAGCGTTGCCCAAGCCTTCTTTGTATCGCTGGAACGATTCGCTTGCATAAACCTTTCAACTTCTGATGATGCTGAAGATTCAGAAGCACATGATCGCCCTCTCATGTTTTCGAGCTTCAATTCTGTTTCATCATCTGTTATCTCTAGGGCCGTCAACAATCACGCCACTACCAATGATGTCGCTAATCTCCCCGTCTAAATCTTTCTTTTTCTGTGTGTGTTCTAATGTTTTTTAGTATGAATTTTTATATGAATTTTCTGGGGTTTTTTCTCTTTTATTTTTCCTTCTCTAAGATTGTTCAAAAACGCTTTTGTTATTAATGGGTGTATGTTAAAACTCAATTTTATTTAATTGAATTTTATTCACTTGATGAATCTGAATAAATTTATTATTCTTGTTCTCTTGTTCGAAAATTTAAACTCCAGTGTTTTATTTATTCTTTCTTTTAGATAATTTGGAATTTCAATGTTATTAGTCAAGATTTCATAGTAGTTAGGATTTCTGAATATCTTTCTTCCCTCCTCTGAAATTAAAAAAAAAACTACTCCATTTAAATTTGTCCAGAAAGAAAGGTAGTTTTTTTTTTCTCCAAGGGAGTAGCTTTTCAATAGAGGTTTTTTCCTTTTAATTTGTTTATAAATTTCACATGAAATCATTACAAGACATAAAACACCATTATAGTACTATTTGTCATTTTTTAAATAGATTTTGGATTGGAATTCCATGATGTATCCCGGTTTTTTTTTTTTTTTGCATTATCTGCTGAATTTTGTGGAAACAAACAAATCTTAAGATTTTTCAACATGTCCCTTCAAATTCAGTCAGTGTTATCCAATATTTTTGGTGTTGGCAACATGCATCAATATGAGAATAGTTCCACTAGAAATCGTAGTAAGGATTTTAGATGGACATCACCACTTTCTGGCTCTTTTAAATTGAATGTTGATGTAGCATGCAAACCATCTTCAGGCCTTGCTTCATCGACAGTTATTGTAAGGGACAAGCATGGCGAGTGATTATGGAGATTCGGGAAGAATATTAGAAGATGTAATGTTGACCAAGCGGATCATATACGATGAATTATAATTTGCTTGAGAGGTCAGATAATTGAGATTGATTACGCTATAATTGTTAAAGATGTAATTGAAGATCTCAATAAACATACAACCAGAAACTTGATCTCTAGAATTCAAGAATTTTGTAAGCACGATTGGCATGTGATCATCATACATATTCCAAGAGAAGCTAATTATGCACCCAATTTTCTAGCAGGCTCAATGAAGGATTATTCGGATGGTCGACGAATTTTTCATGTTCCTCCAACTAAAATTGTTGATCAGATTAGCTTAGATATCCAATCTTTTTGTTCCATTTCAAAAGGCAATTCAGCTAGTTTGTAATTAAACTATCCTATTATTATTACCAAAAAAATGTATTTTTTTTAATTAAGGTGTATTTGATAAATTAAAAAAATTATATATTTGAAAAATAAATGGGTAAAAACTAAGTATTGAAAATTTAAGCATAGAGTTTAAGTTATAAAAATTAATTTGATATGTAATTAGATTGTTTGATGAATATAAAAATTAAATTATTAAAAAAATTTATTCTATATTTTATTTTTAATTTTTAATTTTTAGACATTTTACCTTATTTTAAAAAAAATTAAATTTAAATTTAAAATATTTATAGTATAATATAATGTTAACAAAAATAAATTAAATTAAATTAAAAATATCTTCTAGTAAGTAATAAGTAATTCTTATTTACTTGTCACTTTCCAGTTTCCATGCTTATTCCACGCTTATTTTTATTATTTTGTTTTATTTTTATTTGATATAGTTTTTTTCAATAATATATCAAATAAGGCTTAAATTGATATTCGTTTAATTATAACAAATTTGAGGAGAGCTTGGGGTGAATAATGTGTTTCATCTACTCAAAATAAATATTTTTGCTAGACCTCAATTAGGTTAAAAACAGAAACACTGATTTGACATTTATTATTTATATGCTAAACTATCAAAAATTAATTCAACAGTGCCTGGGCAGTCATCGTGGTTAAGGTCCAACATGCATATATACCCTCTCCCACCATTTATTTTTCCCGCAAACCTTAAATTCTCTAATTTTCACCTACACCACATCCCAAAGTCTACTATCATTTTTTCTTGGGTAAACTATCTAGTTAGTTGTCCAATTTTTAGGAAGTTTTCATTTTGGTCACTCAAAATGAAATTATTATAATTTGGTCACTTAACTTTCGGGGGGCTTTTATTTTGATCATCCAAAACAAAATTCTTGCAATTTAGTCACCCAACTTTTAGGGCACGCTCATTTTAATCACCCAAGTGTTAAATCTATAACGACAATTAACTGTACACGCCACATTATGTTTACACTTTCATCTTGGTCACCCAACATTTAGGTCATTATCATTTTGGTCACCCAACATTTAGGTCGTTACATTTTTTAAGTATTGATTGGGGTAAAAGCGATAGAAACTAAAATAATACACAAAAATGTCAAATTGTACTTGTTTATCCCATTGCTGAAAATCTAATTTCTTTTAATATTGAAAATTTAAATTTCAAAACATCAAAAGAAATTGAATAAATTATTGAAATATTTTATCCGTTGATAATATCAACTGATTTGTTACTATAATATTGAAATTAACTAATTTAATCTCCTTTTAAATTTTAAAATTTTATTTTATGTTTTCAGATTATCCTTAAACCAACTCAAAAAACTCATATTTCATAATTCCCTACGCAACTTAAATTTCTTTTAATTATATAATCTCAAATCTTCCATACAAAACTAAAAGTAAAGGAGAAAAATACTTGCAATTGATTAAATAATTGATTTTTTTTTTTTTGGTAAATAAGTGATGAAAATTTTGAGTTTTGTTTGGAATGGAAGATAAAATCAATTAATTTAATTAATTGTGATGATTTCTCTTTGCTTTTAGCTTGGCATGGAAGATACAATATCATATAATCAAAAGAATAAGGTTTCATAGACAACTATTAAAGGCAATAATTTTCATTGATATTTTTTGAAAATAATTTCAAAACATCAAATTAAATAAATCATTAAAAAAATAATCTATTGATAATGTAAACCGATTTGCTACTATAATTTTGAATATTAATATTTACAAATTTATATTTCAAAACCCAAATTTAGAATTTTTGACAATAGAATAAACAAGTACAATTTGATGATTTTTGTGTATAATTTTAATTTCTACCTTTTTTTTCACTTTAATCATTGATTTCTTTACCCCAATCAATAAAAAAAGATATTTTTTGAGTGACTAAAATAAAAGTGACCAAAATGAAAGTACATGGTACAACATGCATAGTTAACCGTCATTAGAAATTTAACACTTGAATGGCTAAAATAAAAGTACCTTAAAAATTGAGTGATCAAATTGCAAAGATTTCATTTTAAATAACTAAAATGAACACACTTTAAAAATTAAGTTACCACGTAGGAAATTTATCCAATTTGTTTACTAAACCCAAATTTCCTTTAACGGTATATTACCACAAATACGGTGAAATCACATTCTATAAAAGATAGATTTGTTCAAGTTGACCTTAATTTTAAAAATCAAGGTTTAATTTGGATGGGCACTACATTTATTTTTGGTGAAGTTAAAAATAGTGGTGGTGTTAAGATTAATTATTGTAGTAATTAGATTGAATATTGTAATAGCGAAATTAAAAACAACTGTAGAATGTATGTTTCGATTCAAATGCAGCTCTAGCAGTAAGGTGAAGAAATAAAAACGATAATTAAAAGCATTACATTAAAAGTTACATACAATATTTTAAAATATTTTATATTTATAAAATTATTAAAAACATGTGAAACTATTATTTTATTTAATAAAATAACATGTATCACAATATTTTTATAAATATTTTAATTAAATGTTTATGATAATTTAAAATTATTTATTATATTAAATGATAATTTTTTTTAATTAATTTTATATAGTTAATCAATTTTTCATAACAATGATAAATATTATTTTAGAGAATAAAAAGCACTCTATTTGAATCCATTAAAAAAATTGATATTGAATAATAATTTTAATTATATTTATGCTACAAATAATATTTTAGTAATAGAGTTGAAAAGTGGAAGGGGTAGAATGGAGATTACCCTTCATTTGGATTTGCATTTACTTCATTGGAGTCAAAAGCTCTAGTAGAAAGAATTCGAAAAATTTTCACTGCACTAGACCTAGCAATCCAAAGAGATGACAACGGTGCATTAAATGGCAGTCTAAGTAATCAATCAAAGAATGACACTAGAAGTTTGAGACACATACTTTTCATTTTCTATATGAGTGAAGCGATAATAACGTTAAAAAAATATAATGATGCAATATTCGAGAAGCAAAATGATTTTGATGGAAATACTAATTAATCAGTCGTGGCCGGAAATTATAAAAGTCAACAATATTGAAAGAGATGTCAAAATTTTTACAGATTCTATATGATCAAAAGATGTAAATACCAGAAAAATGGACAATATAGTGCCTTGCAAGTTGCATGTACTTTCACTGCCCTCATTGGGATCACAACATATAGCTAAGAATTAATAATTTTTGTGTTCCTTTGTAAATAATGTACAAACCTAAAAAAACCTTACATTTGTAATATTTGGTGTAAAATTATAAGAAATTATTCTTGAATTGTGTGTGTTTGAGTTTAGGGATTTTTTAGTCTTGATGTCTAAAATCGAAAAAAAAATCTGAGCTGTGTTTCTACATTTATGGGTGTCATGATCATTATAAATTAGATTCAATATGAATATTTGAGTTGAGGTTGGATTTAATTGTATTTATATGAATATCAATATTCATAGGTGTTGAATTAATTAAATATTAAAAAATATTAAAAATTTAATAAAAAATCATAATTTGAGAAAAAAAGCAAAAAAATATTTAAATGAAAACTCACATTTTGAAAGAATTTCTAAATTATAGTGTACAATAAAATAATTGTAAAATATTTGCATCACATCAGTCATCACCATCTCGTAATTAGTAAAAAATTGAATGCTAAATAAAGCAAAACCCAAATTTAATTCACAATGGCCCAAAAGGTGAAGAAAGGCTCAGAAAAAAGTAAATCCCATTTAAATTTGCACAAATCCAACTGGAAATTTCTCTTACAATATGGATATCCACATAGTTCCGTCGATCGACTCGTCCGAGTTCACTCACCTGAATCGCACCCTGTCTAAATCCACTGTCATCGGACTCGATGCCGAATGGAAGCCGGTTCGGTCCCAACGATCCACTTTCCCCACAGTCACCCTCCTCCAACTGGCGTGTCAAATTGGAGACGACTCTGCCGGATGGGACGAGTCGGTTGTCTTCTTGCTGGACCTCTCCTCTCTTCCCCTACCTTCGATATGGGAATTGATAAAGGACGTGCTTGTCTCACCAGATATTTTGAAATTAGGGTTTAAGTTCAAGCAAGATTTGATTTATTTGTCGTCCACTTTTCGTGCTCAAGGAGGCAATCCTGGCTTTGATAAAGTAGGTTTTTCTTTTCAAATTTGGTCAATAAAAAATTCACTGTAAAAATGTGGTAAGGCTTTGTCTAACAATGGTAAATAGGTGGAGCCCTATATGGACATCACAAACATATACAAGTTTTTGCAACATAAACAAGGGAAGAAAATATCAAAGGATACAAAGAGTTTGTCAGCAATATGTGAAGAAACTTTGGGTCTTTATCTTTCAAAGGTATGGGTTTTTAAGCAACCAAGTTTTCATTAATTTTCTATAGTTACTTTTTTGGTAATATTTGTTAGGTTGAGAATTCAGAAATCTATCTGTTTGTGTGCGTGTTTGAAAAATGCAGGATATTTCCATATTTTCTTGCTTTAATTATGATATAATGCCACCGTAATATCTATGTTTTAGTTGGTGCTTACTAGCTCACACCAATATAGTTATGAGTAAATATTATCCTAGAAATAGTATCAAGAAAATTTGATGATAATAAATGAAAAGGATAATATCTGATTCGCTATATAACTCTTCATAATAGCGGGTTTTTACTTATAAAGAATGATATATATTTTTCGTTTCAATTCATGTAAAGAAGCAGAATGATGCAAGTTTTCTACTTACTAAATCTTAAATGGTGGAAAAAATCTGTTTCCATTTTTTTCTTCCCCTTTTGTTGGTTAGGTTTAGAAGTCTCTCACACTCTCTCCTTCTATCGGTTAAGTTGAATTAACCACTAACTTGCTAGCTTTCAGAAAGGCACTTGTCAGGTTCTGTAGTTCCTATAGGATTATGTGGCAATTTGTTAATGTACTTGAATCTTTTCTAGGAACTTCAATGTAGTGATTGGTCACATCGTCCTCTTACAGAAGAGCAGATAAGATATGCAGCTACAGATGCACACTGCTTGCTTGGAATATTCAAAATTTTCCAGGCCAAGGTTATCAAAGAAGGTGAATTTGAAATGTGTAGTTTTTCATCAGTTTCCTTGTGCTAATAGGATAGGATTTCTGTCTTTTTGAAATGTTTGTTCATCCTTCCCAGCTATTCAATGTTTAAGAAACCTAGACATAGTGTTCCATCCGAGTTTAGTCTCTAAAGTATTTAGGTCATGCCTGTGATAGTTATCTTTTAGAAAATGAGCGTGTGCATATATTGATAAACTACATAGCATTTTAGTTTGTTACCCATTGTAACCTTTCATTACTTTATTATATAATTTCTGGTATTACATTATTTGCTGCTGCTGGGAATCATTTTAATGCATTTATGGTTTCTATATTACTCTTCCACACGTCCTATGGTATGATTTGGTTTTGCAAATAGGAAGCTAAAAGATGCCATATAATCAAATTTCTGCATTTCTTGTTGGAGATGTGATGGATATTGAATCCCACTGTATGATTATGATGAGTATGCAAAACTGTAAAGCATACAGAAACGTTTAAGATGTTTTGCAGGATTGTTGTCTTAGGAGTTATGTTGTTTCATGACGGTTGGACATTTTTTCAAAAGCAGCCATAAGCCCCTAACATCTCTCAGTATAACCTTTCTGGAACCTTTTTCTCTGACTATGGATTGGTCGACGAAAAGTAAAATGTCACACAGTAATAAGAGCAAGGTCTAAACAATAATTATATTTATTTTTTAATATGTTTTGTTCATTTTGTTTTAGCATTCTATCTATAGATGGTATATTCGATGCCACCATGCAAACAAAAATTGTCTCCAAATACTGCTGCTTTTGCGATAATGTTCCAATTAAGCAAATTAAAATATGTTCCTATCATGTTAGAGTTTAGCCAACTTTTCTTTTCCCATTTTTTCCCCAAAGCTCTGCGCCCAACTTTCTTTCCTTTCCAGATGGATTTTTACTTGTATTTGCTACTGCCATAATGTGTATCCTGTACCTTGCATTATTAAGGTTCCATTTGCTGTTTGGACAATGTCCTTCCATTTATTGAGCTTTTCAGTTGAAAATCATGTTTTATTACTTGAATGTCTTTATGAACAAGGCATTTCTTATCATTATCACATGAGATTCTTATTTGCTTATCCAGTTTCACTGAATTATCTTATGAGTTAGGTTGAAAACATCTGGACCACCTTTTATCTCAGGGCCTTTGTGTAATCATGTCAACGGACAACATCAATCTAATGTTAGTTTAGGATTGAAGGGTATTATTGAGATGCCTGATTGTGAGAGTAAGCTTGTTGGGAGAAAATTTTGCAACGCACTGGATATTGTCCAAGCTACTGCTTCTTCTGAAGAATGTGAAAGAATAACCAGGGGAGTGGAGGTCATTAGAAAAACCAAGCCTATGGATGAATCTCTCTGGAAGATTGTAAGAAAATATGGTGAAAAACTTTTCTTGCGGGAATCTGATCGAAATCCAAAAGCTTCCAGAAGGAAAGGAAAAAGACGGTCCTCAGTGGTTGTTTGTGAAGAAAAGCAGCTAGAAAATTATGGTGATTGGCAAGGCCCCCCACCATGGGATATTTCCTTGGGGGGCGATGGATGCCCTAAGTTTTTGTGTGACGTGATGGTAAGTAAATTGTTTATTTGCTCAATGTAGTCTGCAATGCAAATCTCTCTTTTTCCATCAGCAATTTATTTTTATTCTAGGAATCCTTTGAAACAACACTACAGGAGAATTTAAAGACTATGCTATTACTGTTTATACTGTTGTTGGTGGGAGTGTAACATGGTACTTATTTAGGTTGAAGGCTTGGCAAAACATCTTCGTTGTGTTGGTGTAGATGCTGCAGTTCCACATTCCAGAAAACCAGAACCCAGGTTGTCCTCTCATCAAAGTTTAGAAGATGTATATTTCTGTTTATCTTTGTTTCATAATTCTGAATATTTATATTGGTACCTTATTTTTTGAATATATATTAGCAATGGGAGCATTAACATTTTTGTCAAACTTTTTGTGCCTTTAGGGAGCTAATAGATCAAGCATACAAGGAGAAGAGGGTGCTTTTAACCCGAGATGCCAAGCTATTGAGACATCAGTATCTGATAAAGAATCAAATATATAGGGTGAATAATCTTCTGAAAAACGAACAGCTACTTGAGGTGTGTTTGCAGTCATACTTGTTAGGGGATTTGTGATCCTGCAAGTTCATATTGGTATTTGGAGACCAAAAAATAAGGAGGTTTATGAAGGCGAAAATAAAAATATAATGATAAAATGTACTCTACAGGCCTAAAATATCTTAATTGTTTTGTAGGTAATTGAGGTTTTCCAATTGAAAATTAGTGAGGATCAGCTGATGTCGAGGTGCACAAAATGCAATGGGAGATTTATCCAAAAGCCGCTGACAATAGAAGAGGCCATTGAAGCTGCAAAGGGCTTCCAAAAAATTCCGAGCTGCTTGTTTGACAAGAATTTAGAATTTTGGCAATGCATGGACTGCAACCAACTTTATTGGGAGGTAGTTTATTTCCTCTTTTCCTTGATCCTTGAAATGAATTTGTTTTCCAACACAGAAAACACATTATAAGGCTTGAATCTTGGATATCTATTTTAGCCACCCCATTTTAAATCACTCAAGCCACATCAAATGGCCTTGTTTTTGAGATGATTAATTCACTTAAGGATGTTATTTTCTGAATGCCCAACATTTCATCTATACACATTGGATCGGGTTATTTGAACTTTGAACTTTCAATGATCTAACTTGCCCTAGATTAATGCTTCAATGACAGTTATGCCAAATCCTTCAAAGTGTCAGCTAGGTTTTAGTTTGGCAAAAATAATCTGCAGTAGATTTACCATATCGTTTGCCCTCGTTTTGGTCCCTTATTTCAAAGGGCTAGAGTGGCTGCTTGTGACCTGTTCACTGCAGCCTCTCTAGACTTAAGGCATGGTCATGTTGACTAAAAACAAAAGTTGTGAGCTTAGGGTTGATCTTGTTCGGTGCTAATGTGGGGAAAGGGTTATTTAGAGCTATGTTAATCGGACTTTGGTGTGAGTTTTGGATATTTGTATGTGTTTGACAGGAGTATATCCATTTCTCTCTATGTTTTTTCGTATATTTAGAGGGTCATATCCCTATGTTCATATCCTAAGATTTGTTAGACACGGGTGTTGAAAATGAGTACATCAAGAAAAATAAAATGTTAGTGACAGAGATCTAGTGGGTTGCTTTTGTAATGATCCCTAACAACAGAGTTCCTGAGCACCATCACCATCCCAGTGAAATGTCACAAAAGCAGAAGAGGTAGTTCCTTGAGATCTTTGCAGTTATTTCTCTAAGTAAATTGTTGTTATCTGCATTTGTAAGAGCCTCAGCTCTCTAACTTTCAATGAGAAAGCCGTCGAAGTTTCTGAAACCATGCTGTTTCTGCTTCTATGCCTTATATATCAGATAGCCTGCACTTGAACTTAGAACACTATGATCCTATGATGTACATTTTATTTCAAAACTGTTGATCTGTTGAGAAATTATGTTTTTAACGATGCATATGCTTTTAAGTTATAAACAGTTGGTTTGTATTTATTACAGGGAACCCAGTACCACAATGCTGTTCAGAAGTTCATCGATGTCTGCAAATTGAAAGACTGATTTGGATCTTGGAAAAACTATACTATCATTTATGATATATCAGCATATATTATCAAGATTTTTATGTAATACTTGATAGTGTTAGAGTAAGTACAGGGATTCATTTATATTACTTAAAACTTAAGTAGTCTTGCACGGTTTTTTAATATCGTGTATGATTAATATTTTAACAAAATTTTGGATATGATGTTTTCATGATATAAAGTGAGAATGTTTTTTTTTGATACATGAGAATGTTGTTTTTTAATGTAAATTAAGGTTTAAGCTTTTAATTGAACAAATAGCTACATATCTTTAATTTATATAAAATTTAACATGCATAATTTTAGTGAATTATACATACAATATGGTAGTGGAATTAAATAATTAGAAATTGAATAAAAGATTATGTAATTGTGTAAAAATTTATCGAGTATTTGTACCAAGTTTTAGTACTTTTGAGAGATGTGCGGATCAATTTAAAAAAAAAAAGTCACGTCCCTAGATCTTGAATCTTGGAGTGTGCGGCCTTAGACGCTTCTTTGATCGCACAATGCCTAAGTAAGCTTGATTTTCACGTTTGAGGATTCTCCAAGAGAATAACTCTAAGGCACCAAATTTGTATAGCGGAAGCGACTTGCCAAAAGAAGACTTAAAATTTATTATATACTCGTGATTTATGTCATGACACCGCTCTCGTATCGGTTCGATGTCAATAAAGCGAAGAACTTCCCCATCTTTTCCAGTGCACTTTTCAAGTCAAATGGTGAATCATATGATATCTTGAGCATTGTTAATACCATGTTTCATCGAAAACGTTATATAAATCTCAATTTCTTTTTCTCATTTTCTGCTGCTACATGCAGAGACCTATTGAGACAAACAAAGACTGCTTTTAAGGTGATAAGAAGATTGATATTCACATGAAGCTTATGAAGTACAAGTTTGTTACGACATGGTGGTTTGTTGTCATCCTTGTTTTGTTCACTTGCCAATACTACAACGAGTCTCTTCGGTTGCCATGGTGGGGTGTGTTAGTAGCTTGTGCCATTGCATTTTTCTTCATCCTTCCAATTGGTATTATTGCTGCTACCATAAATCAGGTTGGAAGAAAGTTCCGATTTGTAATTTGTACGTACTATGGTTTTTGTGTGTTTTTGTGCGTCTGCAGGCACCAGGTTTGAACATTTTTACCAAATATGTCATCGGATATTTGTGCCCAGAGCTGCTGGTTGCGAATATGTGCTTCAAGGTGTATGGATACATTAGCATGACTCAAGCTCTAACCTTTGTTTCGGACTTCAAGATCGGTCATTACATGAAGATTCCACCTCAATCAATGTTCATGGCACAGGTCAGTTCTCTGTTTACAATCCTGAAAAACATTGATCTCTTGAAAGAGTAGATTGTAAATCGATAATGTCGACATATACTATGGCATTGCAGGTGGTGGGAACACTTGTGGCAGTTTTGGTGTACACCATAATTGCATGGTGGCTCATGGAAAGATTCCCCCATCTTTGTGATACCTCATTGTTGCCACCTGACAGTCCATGGACTTGCCCGATGGACCGCATGTTCTTCGATGCGTCGGTCATATGGGGGTTTGTTGGACCCCGTAGAATATTTGGAACAAAAGGTGAATACAGTAATGTCAATTGGTTCTTTCTTGGTGGAGCAGTGGCACCTCTCCTAGTATGGCTAGCAGGCAAGGGGTACCCCAATAAGCAATGGATCCCTCTTACACACATGCCTGTCCTCTTAGGTTCAACAGCTATGATGCCACCTCACAGGTCGGCTTATCATTGGCTTCGTTTCTTGATACATCATTTTCAAATACCGACCGGATTGGTTATGTTACAATTATGTCCTCTCGGGAGGTCTTGAAGCCGGGACCACATTTATGACTGTGTTGCTGTTCCTTACACTGCAAGAAAGGAGCATTGGTCTTCAATGGAGGGGAAATACTGGAGAAGGGTGCCCTTTAGCTGCTTTTCCAACTGCAAATGGTGTTTAGGCTGACGGCTGTCCAGAATTCTTTTGAACTAATCTCTTGTAAATAAATCTTTTGGAATTCTTTTGATAAATTACCTTTGTAATTAATGTGCAGTTTTCTTATTTTCTTCGAAATCAAATTGATTACCAGACAGGATCAATTGATTGGTTTTTTAAATTTAAAAAAAGAGAGAAGAAAATTGGAGTTCTTTTTCACCAGTTAAAAAATAGATATTTATTTGAAAATTACAGGCATTGGATCATATATCAGATTTAGAAATATGAAGACTGATCACCTAGAACATTCAACTGGGCAAGGACTTTGGCAGCCATTGATTTCATTCCACTGCTTCCCCTTTGAGTTATATCGACGATCGGCATTTGAGCCAATGTCGCATATCTCTGCTTCATCTCAGGCAACCGAAATATCCTTTCTAGAGCTCCCAATGATTTTTCCTGCAATTTGGTTGAAGTTGAACTCAGTAGTTTTATAATTGGAGGAATGGCATTTACTTTGTCAAGCACTTTGCAACCATTTTGCAATCTTTCATTGTCAATCAACGTCAACAGGGCGTCTAAAGAAGCTTCAGCAGCTCCAAAATGTCCCTCCTCAAGCATCCGTACCAGTGGCTCGACAGCATTGGCCTCTAAAATGCAAAATGAAGACTCAACCGTACATATACCCCGGTGTACTTGGCAGCCTGTTTCTGATGCAGCAAAGCAGCAAATGAAAGCTCTCGTCTTCTTTAAGGGCTGGCTCATTGCGCTGGAACTTTCTGAGAACTGTTTAAGCGACACTGCTGCATATTGTTTTGTTAAAGGAGTGCCTGAAACTAGTAATTTTGTCAACACCAGAATAACACCAGTTTCAGCAACTTTTTTCTGCCATTCTTTATTTGTTGAAATAGTGAAACGACAAAGGGCTCTAACAGCATCCTCTATTCCATTCTTCTTGTTCAAGGCATTTCGGTTTCCATCAGTTATGAAAGCAAAGATTATTATATCCAGTGCCCCAGAATCTAGAAGCCATTGAGTTATCTGTATGTCCTTGGGAAGATTCGAAATGATACCCATAGCTGCATCGGCCTCTTCTTCATCAGTTGGAGATTTTATGATCTTTAGCAATGTATCAATGCATCTCTGACCCACATGGTCCTGGAAACTGATGTCATCACCATCTATTGTCAAGCAATAGAATAACTTCACTGCACTTGCTCTCACCCTCACCATTTGGTTGTTTACCTCACATAACTGAACCAACACTTGCACAGCAGGGAGCTGATGATCACATAAACATTTGAATAAAATAAAATATTAGATATAAATTCCTGGTTTCTTAGGGAAACCACCAACAACAAAAAAGTGAAGTACAAGATGAGTCAGAATTAATAGCTTTCCCTCAAGATTTGCAGAGGGGAGGTGTTTGGTGCAATCTTAAAAGTCTGAAAGTGCCTAACATAAGCACATTTATGATTTATCCAAGTTCTAAGAATGGTTTCGTTATGCAAACTAGTTTTCCAAGTGAACTGTTTTAATGTCATGTTTGGAGCCTATGTTACTCAGATTTTTCATTTCCATACTGTGTTATATTCAGACATAAGTATCAATATAATTTTCCAATTTTACTGGCCTTTCCTCAAGATTTGCAGAGGGGAGATGTTTGATGCAATCTGAAAAGTCTGAAAATGCCTAACATAAGCACATTTATCCAAGTTGTAAGAATTGGTTTCCTCAGGCAAACTTATCTAAGTGTACTTCAGAGAATATTTTCCACGTTATGAAGCCTATGTTACTCGATTTTCATTTCATACTGTGTCATCAGACATAAATGCGGATATAATTCTCCAAATTTAATGGCATACCTCAATATTTGCAGAGGGGAGCTGTTAGATGCAATCTTCAAAGTCCCAAAATGCCTAACATAAGGTCTTTTATCCAAGTTCTAAGAATGGTTTCCTTATGAAAACTAGTTATCCAAGTGTATTTCAGCGAGGATTTTCCAATGTTACGTATTGAAGCCTATACTACTCAAGATTTTTCACTTCCAGACCGTGTCATATTCAGACATAAATATGGATAGAATCCTCTAAATATATGAAACATTTTAGTATACTGTGTCAGACCCTGAAACTAACTCTTGAACATGATAACATAGTTTGGAACAGCTCAGAAGCATGCATACCTGTCTCAACTTGGCTCTGATTTCTGAACCTGAAGATGACCAGCACACTGCGCAAAAAGCTTCAAGAATGTTTCTTTGAATGTTGGGTCCAGTGAAAGAAATCAAAGAAAATAGCTTAAAGATATCTTCATCAGATTCCAGCAATGAGATTTTCTCATCGTCAGCTGCTGGGCTATTAGTTGATTTGGCAAGGTGCATGATTACAACTGCAACCTGTTCACGCAAACTTGGGGATGACAAGCTATGGCGATAAAGGATTTCAAATAATGGTCCAACTGCACCTTCTTTGATCATCTGCAACCCATTTTGGGGCAAGCTCGACAGATTCTTAAGGGCTTTAACTGCCACTGTTTTCATCCCTAGATCATCATGAGAGAGTAACTGAAGAAGAGGTCCTAGTGTTCTCCCATCTTTAACTAGGGATAGTTTATGATGATCAGTTAAGTCAATTTCAGACAATGTCTTAGCCATCAGAAACCTCACATCATCTGATCCTGCATCAAACCAGATTGTGACTTCAAAAATTCAAGACACTCTGTTATCAACTTTGACCACTTGTGTCGCTCAGACTCGGGCATAAGTTTTGAATATGGGTATGTGTCCAAAAAAAGTATGATCAGATTTTTCAAAATTCTTCTTTGTATTTGGAGAATCCTTGAAGGTCATATCCCAATACCCATGAGTTGAACACAGGTGATCAGTATAGTGCCACACCTTTACAAGCACTTTGACCTGCTTAATTATTTTTCCATCAATTATGTTTTCTGGATTCTTCATATACTGTGTGTCTAAAATATGAAAAAAAATCTTGGTAATTATTGAACACACTAGTATTAGACACAAACTCATATCCGACACCAAACCAAATCAGGGTACATAGCCAAGTATAGTGAGACAAGAGAGTGATTATAGAGAACTTACCCGAAGAAAGAAGCTGCAATAAAGGTTTGAAGAAATTTGCCTTAGCCATCTCTATAACATTTTTATCAAGGAAAGATAAATTATCCAAAAGCTCTCTTGAGTCTCTAGAAGCTTGAGCGTCATCACTGTTTAGCATATTAACTACAAGAAATATACAGCCTTGAATGGTTCCAATGACATCTCGCACTACGCTGCTTCTTGATAGTTGCAATAACAACTCTAAGGCCAACTTGCTTTCCTTTATTTGGCGAGCAAGTGAGCGGACAATGGATTTAAGTGCATCATCTTCTTTTGCAATTCTTTCCTGGAAAGTTAACAAGATCGATTTGAGAGTTATATATTTTACATTAAATTGCTTGTGAAAGTTCAATTGGAGTCAGTTTTTTGTAGTATAAATGAAGTTGCAGCTTGGGATTGTAGATACTGGGATATTAGCCCTAATCTTGCTGGATATTTTTTCTTAAGGAGGGCTATATGAATCAACTAGTCTAAGCCGTGGTTGATTTAAATTGGAAGTCAGTTTCATCTGTAAAGGCAATATATGCAAGAAGCTTTGTCAAATAACTCTGGTAAGGGGGAACACAATTCAATATCAAATAGTCAAGAGTTGGACTACGGCTTTATAAGTAAGGGAGGCTCCCCTTTCCACAATAGATACGCTTTTTTTGCGAAGGACAAAACGATGAGGATGATTTTAGGCATCCAAAGAAAACAATACCTAACAGCAGGACAGTATAATAACGCTGTCTATGAGAATCCATTATGATTCCATACCATTACCACCCCTCGAAAAAAACACAATCCACATTTTGTCTACGGCTAGTGTTAGGGGGATAACGATCCCACGTCTACTAATGGACCCTGACTTTTAGGTAAGGGCTATCATTCTCCTATTGAGATGCTTTTTCTCAAAAGACAAATTTGTGAAAATGGTTTTTAGAACTCCAAAGCGGACAATATCTCATAGCAAGCATAATCCAACAATTCTTACCTAAACAAACAAGCAAAAAAAGTAACATTTTAATATCCTCAGTTGCTAACCAAGTTTATTTAGTTTATTCCCAAGTGAATAGATTGGAGTAAATATGAAAGAAGTAAAACTAGAAGTACCTTGTTATCATGACTGTCTTTAGCAAGAATGCAGAGATTGGCTAGAGCCTGTGTTCTTACTTCACGATTTTTTGCACTAAGAAGTCCAGTGAGAATTGGTATATAACCCTCAAATGTCACCCACTCACGGTGCAGCTCTTGTTCCCTGCATAGATCCTGCAGCTCACATAGAGATTGAAGCACTTCGTGTTCATCACTTGACTGAAGTTTGGGTTTGATAGAAACAATGGTGATCATCTTGTTCCTGTATTTCCATTCTTCAATTGTTTGTCTAAGAGTTTTGTTAGGCTGTAAAACCAATGAATCCAATTGTATTGAGGTTGATGGACAGACCTTATGTCCATCTGCAAACCATCTCTCGATGGCACTCCTTTCGAATGTCCGACCCGATGAAATCTCCACCGGATCCACCATGACATCCATGGTGATAGGGCAAGAAAATGACTGGAGAGCCTGCAAAGGTTGAGTACCAAGTGACTCTCGCTCGTTTTCATACCTTTTGGCTTTCTCCTCGTAGGATGTCATAACATCAGCCATTTCAAGCAACTCAACAATCTGTTCCATTCTTCTAGATTCAGCCATGCTGATTCCGAGTTTTGATACTTGTATTTCGGCCTTGAATTCTTCGAGTTCCTTCTTCATGGCCAAGTTTTCATCAGGAATCCCAACTCTCTCAGCAATTAAAACAAATAAATCATTTGCATAACATCTATCAACATTCCTCTCTTGTAAACCAGACTCAATCTTCTCCAAAACTGTAATCTCCATGACACTGGGACTATATTCAGCTTCCACCATATTCTTGCACAACCTGGTAATCTTATTAATAATTCTCAGATCATCCAAACGGGCCAAAGGGATACGATTTAGTGCTCGAGAAATCTCTTTCGTGCTGTTCTCTAATTGCTTCAAGATTTTCCTACAGTTGATCAAGAGATAAACCTTCTTTCTAGCTCCACACTCGAGAGCTAGCTGATTCACAACTTTAATCTCCAAGTTCACAATATCCAGACCATTTCTTAAGCTCTCAGAATCATCTACATTTGATTTTGACAAATCTTTTATGATGAGTGTGATCTTCTCCATGAAATTTGAGAATTTCTCGAAATTCTCGGTCTGTGTGACGACAGCCTTGGCAGCTTGAATGCAGTCAAGTATTGCAACTGTGGTCTGAGAGAACAACTCAGGTAGTGAAACCATTGATTTAGTTGTTGTAGTTATGTCTTTTTCCATCTTTCAACATTCAAAAGAAAAAAACACTATCAACAAGACAATCACAGAAGAAGATCTTCAGTTCTGATGATAACGGTGGAATTCAGGTCATTGGAATTGGCAAGACCAACCTCTGCAACTCAATTTTATAGAACTATAAATCAGATGCCGTTAATACAATTTCTGAGTAAAAAAGAAACGATGGATTTTGGTTAGATCTATGAAGAACTCAAATTAGAGAGATGAAATCAACTATTAGAATTGTTTATGTGCCTCGGCTCTGCTAACAGCCATAGGGGGTTCACAGGAGGAAGTATGGCTATAGAAAAGCAACCTCATAGGCTCGAACTCAAGACCTCTAGCGTATAGAGATCATGAGGGAGCATGCTTTTCAGCAATCATGTCCTCACTCTTCGGTGACTATAGCTTTTGCCTGTTCGGGCAGCACAATACACAAAACTCTGATAGGGGACAATCTTTTGCAAGAAAATCAAAATTTCTTGAGTCAATCAGCATCTAACGGGGAGATACGAGATGCAAAGGTTTGATTCATTTAAAGCATTCATTTCCATTCATTAGCAGAAACTAGCTGAAAAACATACCAATTAAAAAGCATGTTCTTTTCATTTTTTTTCACAGCAATCAAACAAAATACAAGAGGCAAAACGACTCTTTCTCAAGTCATTAACATCACTGGACATGTTAAGACTTAGCAGAGATAGCAGAGAAACATAGAAAGAAGTGGTGGCTAACCTGGATACAGTAAGTCAACGCATCTCTTTCTTTTGGGTCAAGTTTTATTTGCGAGAAAACCTCTCGAATTTTCCGGGGAAATTAAACGCAGCCAGGAAAAAATGCGGCTTTGGAGAGCTTCTCCCTAGAAACAGAGCCCTTCTCCTGTAATTTGTACACATATAATAAATATATATTTTCAATAATTCCTCAAGTCTTGTATTCAGACCAGTGTTTCTTTGTCTTTAAAATATGGAGATCGTTGACAAGTCAATTGTGTTAGTCCCGGCTGATTTGGTACGATACGGTCTATGATAGGATCGTAAATAAGAGAAACCCGATTATGCCACGTCACGAAGCGTGAATAAATTTAATTTGATTGGACACTTAACGCGGTAAAAGTCGCAGCTGCACGAAACGGAGCCATTCCTAGGAGTATGGGATCTGAACTCGCAGTGGAAAAGACGTTAAGTTGGAAATGGCGCCAACCTAACGGTAAATTTCAAGTTCTCTCTATTTATATAACGTGTATATATATATATTAAAAAGAGTGGATTTTTTTAATTTAAAGTAAAAAAAATATTACAATTATAAAAATGTGTCCAAACAACAACAAAATCCAATCAAATTAATACACATCACAAACGAATAAAACATTGAAATATATACTTCATTTATAAAGGTATTCTATAAAAAATTAAAAGGTATAATATCGAAACATTTTATAATAAAAATATCAGATTTCTTTGTAAAATTATTGAGTTTGTATTACTTGTAGTAATATTAAGTTATTTTTTTATAATTATTAGGGATAGTTTGAATGACAAAGAATTTTAAAAAATTTAATATCAACTTCTACTTTTTTTTTGAATACACTAGTGTAATTACATGGTTGTATTTGTTCATACTTTCTTAACCATTTGACAACTCATACACACCTTGCACATACAGGTGTTCGAACCTGGGTCTCCTAAGATAAACATTATCCTCTTTTCCACTGGAGTCATTCGTTGGGTTCCAACTTTTACTTTTTTTAATACTATATTGGAGGTAGAAGATTGAGTTCACATGTTTTGATCCGATGTCAAATGAAAGTCTGACAAAAAATTTAATCACTGTGTTATACAAATTAAAATAATGAAAATTCATACTTAATGCATGCATGTGTCTATTGCTTTGTATTTTTAGTAAGGAAAATTATTTGGTACATTTAGATTCCACAAGTAAGGTTAGAAAGGTTGACAAGTGTTCTATAAATGTATAGTAAAATATTAAAAAAAAAAAAGACATGTCAATTTTTTTTATCAATTTCATTGCAAGTTCTGATCATATCTACTTTTTAACACAATATCCAAAACTACCCATAGTCTATTCCCAACCCATAAATAAGAGGATAATATGCTTCAGCACACTCAAATCCTATTGACTGTTAGTATACCAAAAATTAACCCATTTTAGTATACTATATTTATGTTTATCAAACACATTAAATTACATGTCATCTTTTCAAAAAGTCCATGAATAATATAAAAACAATTTATCTGTAAATAGCTATTTAGCATACAGAATTATCTTTCATAAATTCAAATTGAAAAAAAGAAAAAATAATTTATATTAGAAAACAGAGGAAATTCAATATATTAATAAAATTTTGATATAGTGTACGTGAGAAGTGGAATGGGTCATATAAGTTCCAAAGTTTGATTGATTCAAGCCAGTTAAAATATAGTTTAATCTATCTCTTCATCAAGTGAAGACTTATTCTTCATCAAGTGAAGACTAATTTGGATGCAATGGTGGGCAGCCACGAAACCACAAACTTTTAGTATGGGCAATAGAGTATTGAAAATTATAATTGAAAACTTTATTTTTATTTGAAATAAAAATGAAAAACGAAACTAAAAATGGGGATATAATAATATTTTCCTAGCTTGTAATAACTTTTGAGTAAGAATTGAAATAAAATTATAAAATTTTGGAAGATTAAAATTAAAAAAATTATTTTGAAAAAAAGTTAGAATTAAAAAAATAATTTATAAAAAGAACTAAAATACAAGTTTTTTTCAGGACTAAAAATTAATAAATTTAGGAGAAATTTGAATTTAAATGGAGCGAAGGTCCCTTACTTGCACCTTCGGCTTCGTCCCTTCTTGCAGGCTAAGCCTATGTTGGAAAAGAAACCTCCCTTGGCCCATTTAGCAGACGCCTGACAATTACTTACATCCAACGTTTTTGTTTGTTTGTTTCGTTTTTCTCTCTTTTCGAATCATCATTCTTCTTTCTTCTCGAATTGAAATATTCGATTCAAGTAACAGAGGCGGTCGCTGGCTATGGCCGAATCCGCGGGAGAAGTGCGAGAAGTGCTTTACGAAGAACGTCGTCACGCCTCGAGGCCTTTCTCTTCCGATTGCCTCCCTCTTTCTCTTCAACAGGTATCCTCTTTGATTTAACTTTTCATTCATCTCATAAATCAACTCAGTTTACAATTTATTTTTTATTTATTTGATTGTTTTCTCTAAATTCAGTCAAATGGAGCTGATAAAGGCGGGTTTTTATCATTTCTTTCCGCTCGAGGTATGCTAGATTCAAGCGCTTCTTTTATGTATATATATTAATTCAATTGTGATATAATTAGTTACTTTTTATCACAATGGAACTATTAAGATATTTAAAAAAAATATTTCTGGCGAGGCTGTTATTGATTGAAGGTGTAAGTCAGCTTAAAGAGAAATGGATTAGATTCAAGAATCCGAAGAAAATGAGAAAACCGGTATCTTTATTTATATCCCCAAGAGGTGAGCGTGTCGCTGTGGCTGGTGGAAATCAAGTCACTATTTTGCGGAAGGAAGATGATTATCAGGAGCCGTGTGGCATTTTTACTAGTAAGATTTACTTTATATTTATGTTCAATTGTTTCTCTAATGAACATATATTTGAATTCATTGGCTAATCAATACCTAAGATAAGAGACTCAGGGAAATTTAGTTTTTTAATTAGAGATTTTTTATGACTACAAGAAAGAGTTCTCGTTGGGGTTCCTCTCATCCTTGGATATGGTTTGAGGCTGATAAAAGTGTTCTTATTGGTTAAAGTTAGGTTTTTGAATTATATATAGAACCTGCTCCTAACAGTTTTTACTTTTTGTAACTGTTTTCTACTTGGGTTCCTTGCATCAGATAGCAGCCTTGTTTTGTATACATGTGGAGCTTGGTCTGAATCTTATGATATTCTTGGAATCGTTGATGATGCTGATGTAATATATTTTATCAAGACAAATGGCGAAGAGATAACAAGGATTACAAAGAGGCATTTAAAAATATCTTCAACAGTAATAGGACTGCTTGCAGAGAATGATTCTGAAGTACAACAATCTTTCTTGTAAGCTTTTGTTCTCCATTTTTACTTCTTGTTAGTTTTCTTGCTGGTTTTAAACATCTACAACAACCTTGATTCATGATTGGGTAACCAGGTTTCTAAATACATGATTATAAATACCATAAAAGGTAAAGAATTACTTCATGCATGTAATTGAGGGGCTTGTTTTCTGGTGTAGCTTCACTGTTCTGACATCTGATGGAGCTTTTCATCATATTGAGATCAGTCAGGAGTCAAATGCCTCTATTTCTCCTCTGAACGAAAGTGGCTTAGCTTTAAAAAGGCAATTCCCTCAGAATGTTTTCTGCTTTGACTATTATCCAGAACTTTCCTTGCTTGTTGTTGTTGGCTCAATCACTGCTAGTGGGAAATCTGGTATGGTTCTACACTTCATCTCCCTTGACCTTAGATGAAAATTTTGACTTACATTTGAACAGTCTATATAGTTATGTTACATGACTCAATGTTCTAGGATTTGCATGCGAATATTTGATTGAATCAATGAAGCATCTGTTAGTTTTGTGTAATAAAGGATCAAAATGAGCAGATCAAGTGTTGCAATAATTAACTTTTAGAGTTTCAATTTTAATGGTTCTTTGTATGTTTCTTTCCAGAATCCTGTTATCTTTCTCTTTGGCGTAAACATCAGAATTTGGTTCTGGAACCGATAGCCTCTACTCAATTTAAGGGCCTTTACTTTGAGCAAAAAGGTTATGCAGGTCATCTGGCCTACCCAAAGGTGTCTATCTCACCCAAAGGGGATTATATTTCCGCTTTAGATATGAATGGGTGTTTGCATATATTTAAGCTGGATAAAGAAACCTATTCAGTTACAAATTTTGCTTTCCAAGCGAGAACTAACTCTGGTAAACCTTTAAATGCATGCACAGATATCTTAGTTGACATTCTAGATTTTACTTGGTGGTCTGACCACGTTCTCACTCTTGCTAAACAAAGTGGCTTTGTCGCTATGCTTGACATTGTTAGTGGTCTGAAACTAATAGAGAATGAACCTGTATATTCTATGCCTGTTTTAGAAAGGGTGCAGAAGTTTGCAGGAAATATTTTTCTTTTAGAGGGGTTCTCATCTGAAGATAGGTTTGATTCATCTAATAGTAATAGAAGGACAGATGACTTGCATCATGGAGAGCAAACTTCTGAAGATAGATCCAATCAACCTGACATTTCTAGAATGCGTTGGAATTTGGTATCACTATCAGAGAGATCTGTTCCTGAAATGTATAAGATTCTAATTGGTAATTCCAAGTATCAAGCTGCTTTGGAATTTGCTGATCGTTACCAGTTGGATAGGGATGAAGTTCTGAAGTCCCAGTGGTTGTGTTCTAGCCAAGGAATAAATGACTTCAATACATTCTTGTCAAACATTAAAGATAAAGCTTTTGTGCTTTCAGAGTGTGTAGATAAAGTTGGACCATCAGAAGAAGCAGTGAAGGCTTTACTTGCTTATGGGCTGCAGTTAACTAACTTTTACAAATTTTCCGAACAAAACAACCAAAAATTTGGTGAGATTTGGGATTTCTGTTTGGCTAGACTTCAGCTGTTGCAATTCAGTGACAGATTGGAAACATTTCTTGGGATAAACATGGGCAGGTAGTGTGCTTTCCAGCTTTTAGTAGTTACTTCTGCCACTTTTAGTTTTGGCTGTATAGAGGTTACTACTTTCTGATTGTTTCCATTGATTGATCACTTAATGACATGGGGGTTTTTAGGTTTTCTGTTCAGGAATATAGCAAATTCCGGGTTATACCAATTGATGAATCTGCAATTGCACTTGCTGAAAGTGGAAAAATCGGGGCTTTAAACCTCCTGTTCAAGCGTCATCCTTATTCGCTGGCTCCCTTCATGTTAGATATTTTGGCTGCAATTCCTGAAACAATTCCTGTGCAAACATATGTGCAGCTTCTTCCTGGGAGGTCTCCTCCAAGATTTTTAATCAGGGAGGATGATTGGGTTGAATGTGATAAGATGGTAGGTTTTATTAGTAACTTACCCGATAACCATGATATTGATAATCAAATTAGAACTGAACCGATTGTCAAGCAGTTGCTAGGATCTTTTTGGCCTTCAACCGCTGAACTTGCATTTTGGTATAAACATAGAGCTAGAGATATTGATTCCTACAGTGGGTTGCTGGACAACTGCCTCTGCTTGATTGGCTTTGCTTGTCAGAAAGGTGTCAATGAGTTAAAGCAGTTTCATGAGGATATCTCATATCTGCACCAGCTGGTTTATGCTAATGAGAATGATGCTGAAATTAGTACCAGTATGAGTCTTGTTGCATGGGAACAATTATCTGACTATGAGAAATTTAGGACAATGCTTGACGGATGCAGAGAGGAAAATGTGGTTGGATCATTGTGGAATAAGGCAATTCCATTTATGCAAAAAAGGTCCCGCAGGGTTTCCTTGGCTACCCAAGGGCAGATTGCATATGGCCATTCTCAGGTAGATCGTACTAGGAATGAGTCATTCCTGGTTAGATGGCTGAAGGAGATATCTTTGGTAAACAAATTAGATGTATGCTTGATGGTCATTGAGGAAGGTTGCAGGGAGCTCCAAAGCAGTGGCTTCTTCAAGGATGAGGTTGAAGTCATAGATTGTGCTCTGCAATGCCTATATTTATTTACAGTCACAGATAGGTGGAGTACCATGGCTGCTGTATTGTCAAAGCTTCCACATAAGCAAGGTAGATTCTGCCTCAAATGAACCCCATTTGCTCAAAGTATTATAAATTGCGCTCTGTTGTTTTTTCATTATTAATCTGTTTCATTTCACAATATTTATTTAAGTCTGAAAGGACTTGGAATGAATTATCGATTTTATTTCTTCTTGGTAATGCCATTACATTTTGTGGAGAATGGTTATCCTACTGTAGTGGTATTTAAAAGTTTTTTAGTTAGGTATAACCTTATATAAGGTTTAGTTTAGGACTGTAAGGGAGATAATGAGCATTAAATGAATTAAAATTTTATTAGAGGCAACTGTGATGGTTCTGTCTTTCTCCTTCTTTTGATCCTTATTGTTTTAAGGGTTTGATTTCTTTTAACATCTCTCTGTAGACTCCCAGCTTCTTTGATTTCATACCCTTTATATTTGTAGGCCTCAGTCAGTAACCCTGGTCATTTATGCTCCACTTATAATTAATACAGATTCTGGGATATATATTGGCAACCTTGATCAAAGGTGCAAAGTGGCAGAAGGACATACTGAAGCAGGGAGTCTTTTGGCTTTTTACCAGGTTTGTCTTTGCTTTTCTATGCTTTTATGACACAGATTCTTTTCCAGAATTATTTCCCTTTTAAACATCAATTGAAGGTATTTATCCATTAATTTTATGCGTAGACTTAGAATATGAGGGTTTTTTTTTTACAGGTACCAAAACCAATGAGTTATTTCTTAGAAGCCCATTCAGATGAAAAGGGTGTAAAACAGATTATCCGCCTCATACTTTCAAAATTTATTCGCCAACGGCCTGGCCGATCAGATAATGAGTGGGCAGACTTGTGGCATGATATGCAGTGCTTGCATGAGGAGGCCTTTCCATTTCTGAACCTCGAATATTTGTTAACTGAATTTTGTGGAGGACTGTTAAAAGCAGAGAAGTTTTCTCTGGCTAGAAGTTACTTAAAGGGTACAAGTTCAGTTGCCTTAGCAACAGAGAAAGCAGAAAATCTTGTTATTCAAGCTGCAAGGGAGTTTTTTTTCTCAGCTTCAAGTCTGGCTTGCTCAGAAGTAAGTTTTCTGTCAGATCGTGGTCTAGTATGGTTTTGGATATACAAGAATGGCTTAATATGTTTATAATTCTGGAAGCTTCCTTCTAAATGATTGAAGTTATGTCATGTATAATTTTGCTTTACGATCATTAAAATCAATAGATTCCCTGTTGATCTGATTTTAACTTTTATTTTAACCACAAGCTGATGATAAGATAAATTCACGCTTGTGGTTCAATGATGTCAAAGTAAATGAAACATACTGATTTTTCTCTTTGTTTTTTTGTTCAAAAACCGAAATATTGATTATGTTGCTGTAACTTGTTCCAGATCTGGAAGGCTAAGGATTGCTTGAATTTATTTCCAAGTAGCAAAAATGTTAAAGCGGAAGCTGATTTTATTGAGGCACTTACTGTTAAACTTCCAAACCTTGGAGTGACTCTTCTGCCTATGCAATTCCAGCAAATAAAAGATCCAATGGAAATTATTAAAATGGCAATCAGAAATCAAGCTGAAGCTTATCTACATGTTGATGAACTAATTGAGGTTGCAAAACTTCTTGGGTTGAGTTCCTTGGATGAAATATCAGGTGTTCAGGAAGCTATTGCTAGAGAAGCTGCAGTTACTGGTGATCTGCAGTTGGCCTATGATCTCTGCCTTGTTCTAGCCAAAAGGGGTCATGGTACTATTTGGGATTTATGTGCTGCTATAGCAAAGGGTCCTTCTCTCGAGAATTTGGACACAAGTTCTCGAAAACAACTATTGGGTTTTTCTTTGAGCCATTGTGATGAGGAATCAATTGGTGAGTTGCTCCATGCATGGAAAGACTTAGACATGCAAGTGCAGTGTGAAACTTTGATGACGTTGACAGGAACTGATTGTCCAAGTTTCTCAGTTCAAGGCTCCTCGGTTTTCTCACTTCCAGACTACAGTATTCAAGATATTGTTAACCGTGAAAATTCCTCTGTACTGGTTAAAGGGTCTAGCAGTGCTGATAAAAAAAGTCATTTAAATAGTATTAAAAATATACTTTCTCTCGTTGCTAAAAGTCCTGTCATGCATGGGACGGATTGGGAGCTTCTTTTGCAAGAAAATGGGAAAATTTTATCTTTTGCTGCCATACAACTTCCATGGTTGCTTGAATTAACTAGAAAACCAGAGCACCATAAGAAATTTACTTCTGGCTTGATTCCTGGGAAGCAATATGTAAGTGTAAGAACGCAAGTTGTGATAACTATTTTGTCCTGGTTGGCAAGGAATGATTTTGCTCCCAGAGACGATTTGATTGCTTCTCTGGTAAAATCCATTATAGAACTGCCAGTTACTGAAGAGGAAGATGTCATCGGTTGCTCCTTCTTACTGAATCTTGTGGATGCTTTTAGTGGGGTAGAATTAATTGAAGAACAGCTTAAAACCAGGGAAAACTACCTAGAAACTTGTAGTATCAAGAATGTTAGAACAACATATAGCACATTACATGATACTGGTGTTGATTGTGAAGGTGCCGTTCAGAGGAGGGAGCTGCTCTTCAGGAAGTTTAAAGAGAAGAATAATGCTGGCAATAGAGTTTATTCCTGTAGTTGAGAGCTTAAACAAGACTGCACAGTTTTGTTCAAACCATCCTACGTGTGCTGCTTCCATGTGATGATGTTATCATTCTTTTTCTGGAGTGCATCCTCATTTTGGAAGGAATGGAAACTGAAATTAGAAGAGAAAAAGCATGTAACAGATCATTCTAGATTGTTCGAGCAAGTAATTCCCGGGTTGGAACTTCACATTTTTGTGTGGTGATGTCAGCTACATTGAGAGTGTTGTTTTTTTCTCTAATTGAATCCTTAAAGTTGGAGAAGGGAAGCGTTTTGAAGGATGTGTTGAAATTGGCCGATACCTATGGCTTGGACCAAGCTGAGGTATGCGGTCATGCATGTATATTTTTTGGAACTCATGACTCGTGAGGTAGATTATAGTGGCATGCTTTCTTAAACCATTGAATGCCACCTTTTTGTTTTTTGTTTTTTTTGGTGGGGGGGGGGGGGGGAGGAACTCTAATATTTTGGCACTTCAATCCTCGTTTCTGAGATTTGGACCGATGATGATATCATGGATATGCTGCTAGAACCATCAAGATGATATCCTTGATTGCATATCCTGCAGTTGATGGTTGCAATAAGCAGCACCTCGCTTACATTTATAGCCTCCTCTCTCACTGTTATAAGAAGTTAGAGGAAAGTGAAGAACCTTTGCCAATATTGCTCCCAGATCAGCCCACATGCATTTGCTCAAGTTATCTCCTTATTACAAGGTTATCGAGCAATGTAGAAGAATTTCCTTTGTCAACGACCCAAATTTCCACAATATTGCTGGATTAGGTGGTTTGAATCTGCTAGATTTCGGACCTAAAATGGTAATGACTCTGGTCAGCATCTATGTGATGAAGTGCCTAAGGGTCTAATATCATGGCAGGATGTCCACAGACATTTTGTACTGTGTGTATTGACAAATTTTGAGGATAGAGTTAGAACTGAGTTTAGCACTAACAACTCGGAAAACTTTCAGAAAAGAACTAGTGAACTTGAGCAGATGTATGACTTGTGTAGAATACATATCAAAATGTTGGAACCATCAGAGGCATTGGACATTATGAAACAATACAACAATATTTTAACTGTAATCATACCTCCATATGGTGCTTATGGGAATATACTTGATAACTAAACATGGCAGGACTGCTCATCTTCATTTTGAATTTCTGGATCAGATTGAATGAGAAATGCAAGAACTTGCTTCCTGCAAGATTTCAGTAGAAAATACCCAAATTGCTTAATGAGTTGTTTAAAGGTTTTAGCGAGGTCAGTGATGGACTCTGTTTCTCCTAGTCAGGGCTGGAGCACCATTATTGACTGTGTGAACCATGGTTTAATTGGTGACCCTTACATTTTCATTTCTGCAGAGCCATGATATTTTTCTATTTGTGGTTTTGGAGCTATTTTGGAAGTATTAGTTGCCCTTAAATCGTCTCAGCTTATAGCAGCCATCTCTCCTGGTGTTGAAAATTCCCCGGGTGACCTCTTGAATGTTGAAACAGCAGTTTCTTGCTTCTCAAAACTGTGAGGAGTTGCCAATGCAGATACTCATTTCGATGTTTTGGTAGCCATTTTGGAAGAGTGGGAAGTGCTTTTTGTGAATAAGAAAGAAGAGGTAGCCTCCGCAGCATTATCCGATACAGAAAATAATTGGAGCACTGATGACTGGGATGAGGGGTGGGAGAGCTTGCAGGAAGTTTCTTCTTGAAGATTTTCAAGCACCTTGAAAATTTCTAAATCCGGTGGAGTGTTTCTTGATGAAGGCAATGCAAGGAGCTCGACTGATATTGTATTTGGAGTGGATTGTCTTATGGCTTCAAAGATGACTCTTACTGCCTTATGGAGAGTTGTGGATGGAATCTTTGAATGCACTTGAAAACAAGTTGAAACAAGCTATACCACGAGTTCATAATGCTAGTCCTGTCATTAGGGGTTCTATCAACTGTTATTAACAAGTCTTTCTTAGGCACTGTTTTCTTGTATGCCTGCTGTTTAGTAGGCAATTTCTCTCACCGGTTCCAGGAAGCCCAGATATCTTATTCCTTTTTGCAAGAATCTTGTTTCCCATGTTCATATCAGAGCTTGTCAAAGCTGATCAGCCGATTCTAGCCGGATTTCTTGTCACAAAATTCATGCCCACAAATTCACTCGTCTTTGAAGATATTTGGAGTCAACTCTGCGTGCTCGAACACAACAAGCTTGCCCCCGAGGAATGGAGTTGTTGTGAACCATTAAAAAGCACACTTTCAAGCTTGAGAAGCAAATTTGGTGTTTCACTTCAATCTGCCATGTAATTACTTTCTAAGAACGAACGCAAATAATTAAGAAAAAGAAATGAGTTTTGTGTGCTATATGATAGACTTTGTATATATATAAATATTTTACATGGGTCAGTTACCAAACCTGGTAAAGAAAACACTCAAATCAATTAAATCCTCTGCATTGCGTCAATCAAATCCGATTGGCGTCAGGTTTTGAACCTTCACAATTTTCTACCCCTAATCAAACAATGCGGGTTCCACCAAGTTTAAATCTAGAATGTTGAAATTAAGCTCTAATTGTCTTTTTTTTTTTTAGTTTGTTTTTGAGTTCAATATTTTTTGTTCAAGTTCTTTTGAATCTAAGATGAGTTTTCGGACAGTGATAATTTACTCCCCCAAACAAGCTTGTCTTGTTAAAAGGTTTTGTCGACACTTGAACCAAATTGCATATTTCTAAACCAACTTGGCTCAATTTGAATATACATATATATATATAAAAGATAGTTTTCAAGAAAGCTTTGGGATAGGGAAAAAGAGAAAGAAATTGGAGAGATTTGCCTGTGATATTTGTGGAGGTTGAGCATAGCTTTGAGACACCCACAATTTTATTACTTGAAAATTAGATTGCTTTCCCATGTTCGTTGTGAAATAATTACATTATTAAACGTATATTTTTTTGTATAGCTATTATTTGAACCTATTAATACTATTTATTTCTATGATAAATATCAATTGGGTATTAACATTATTTATTTCTATGGTAAATATATATTTATATTCAATAATCACTCTATTTCTCGGCTCCCAAGCATGTTTCTCGGGTCACAAGCATTTGATTCTTTTATAATCTCTTATTTTTAGGATTATTAGTTTGCAATTTCATTTCTAATAAAGATTATTATTTTGTCTACAACCACGAAAGTATAAAGCTCCACAAATGGATTTAAAATATACAATATATCTTTAAGTGTAATAAAATAATAAATAATAGAATAATTAAGAAAAATACTCGACAACCTCCTAAAATCGCTCACAAGAGTTTTTTCACTCTTAAAAGGACAAAAGAAAATATATTATATTTCAATGGAAATAGTGAAGTTGGTGCAATTTTACTAACAAAAAAGAAAACATATAATACAAATTATAAAAATGGATTAATTACTGTACTGATCAACTGACAGACAGCCAAAAACCATGGATGAAAACTTAGAAGTGACCTTATAGCCCCAATTTCTTTACTGGCCAGACCACTATTTTCTTATATGTAATATAAATTGTAACCTCTTCTACTATTAAAATGAAAACTACAATCCTCCATCAGTTGCAACAGTATAAGGAATGAAGTTACCGGTGTTCTTTTTCAACCTTGATAGAATCCTTAATGGTCTTCGGCCCGCCCAACATCACTCAATCATTCAGTGGCTCAGCCTCAGGGTCCATTGCTGTCCAACTTTCCATCTCTGAAAGTTTTTTATAAAAAAGAAAGAACACCAAATGTTTGAGAACAGAACAGCCACAAATATGCATGAAACAACGGCAGGAAAATGAAGAATGTTTCGGGTTGGTGCAGGCTGTACAAAATCTGTAAATTTGGCTTTTGAGAATTCTAATGTTGATTTAAGGGGCAAAAGTGTGGTATAAAATTTGTACGTACTTGGTTTGTCGGAAATTGCCATCAGCCGTCTTTGCAAGATAGATGCCACGAAGAGGAAAATCGAGCACATACCAAACATAATGGTGATGGGAAATGCGTCAACCTTCAGAGACAACCAATATGCTAGTTGGTAACAGAGTTAAAGCCAACAATGCCTGCCGACATGCATGTGTCTGTGTACGGCACATGATTAAATGAATCTATTATAGAGACAGGCTATAACATACATTATACAGCACGATGCAGACAAAGATATTGAGTGGAATACGGAAAAAGTTCATAATCGTGCTCCTAGCCTCCTCTGGGATGTATTGGGATCTCATTTTCATAATGGATGGCCAGAATATCCCTACACAAGCCTCGAAAGTACAGAAGCCGAGAAGCTGGAGACAACCTGCAAATGAGATGCTTCCGCCTTTCACTTTAGAAGGTGCTACCAAGAACTGTTGCAAATTCACCCATGTCACAAGTTATATTAAGAACAATACATACACAACATACAAACAAATAGAGGGACGTTGAAACATACATTGGTTATAATGGGAAGCAGGAGAGAGGCAGAGGAAATCACAAAAACAATCTGCATGTAGCTTTCTACCCTGGGTGCAGAGCGAGCCATCAATCGAGAGGCAAGGGAGCTTCCCAACATTGAAGCCAACATGAACGTGGCAAAAATAAAACCATGAGGAATCTCCTCATCATTGGGGCTCAAGGCAGGGGTCCAAAGGAACACAAAGGTGTACATTGAACCTTCAAACAGAGACTGGATGGCACCCAGCAAAGCAATTTTTTCATCTGCACAGCATATTAGACTGAGGGGATCCAGAAGAAAAAAATAGAAAGAAGCAATGCATTACAGAGGATAACTCATAACAAGTAACAAAGCATTGAGAAGCAATACTCGCTTGGAAAATGTCAACGCGATCAATGCATTGAATTTAAAGTAAAATATTGAACTCTACCAGAAGCAATTGCTATAGCAGCGCCCCTGAACTGGGAAAGCAGGTCTTTATTTTCTGAGGGGTCTCCAAAATTTTCAGTCCATGATGAAAAAATAACGGCCATCCCAATAGCAAGAAAGCATGCAGCAGCATCAAAAGGAGCCACAGGTCCAAGGGATAATGAATCAACAAGTAGGTTCCCACACAACCCAGACAAAATGGCAATTAGACCGTTCCCAAGAAATATTGCCTTTGAAAATGTTAGTGACAACCATTGTTGCTCAAAGCCCCTCTGCAATGAATAGAAGAAGAAACAGAATTGCCAGCAGAAGATTAAATTTAAAAGAGATATAAACATCACTTGTAACAGATAAGGCTCTTAGAAGAATGTGACTAAGCAGAACTAGATGGTTCATGCCTTACTATCTTCGGAAAAAAAATACGGAAAATTCAGGAAACAACAATTGGCATATTCCCTTGCATCATGTGCAATATGATGGATATAAACTAAAATTTGTAACATTTTCTTTTCAAACTATGGCAGGATGGAAATTGTGAAACAACCAGACAGGAAGCCGCATATAGCATCTAGAATACTAGAAATAAAGAGTGAAGGGCACAGAAGCAAACGCATCAATAATGAAAATTGTAAGCTTATCTGATATGCATTAAGAGTAAAAGGACACAGAAGCAATGCCTCACCTTATTATGTTCAGCAACAAGCCAAGACTCAAATGCTGAAAACAGAAGAGAGGTAGCGATACCTCCCAAAACTCGACCTATCATCAAAATTCTATATTCGGGAGAATGCTTGGTGATGCAGCTAAGTATGTAAGTTATGCAGTAAGTAATACATGCTCTCTTCCGGCCCCTGAATTAAACACATGAAGGTGTTTTTGTATTAAGACAAGATAGTTAATCCATGAAGCATGAAAAAAACTACAGAAGAAGCCACAAGTATAAACTTACTGTTTGTCAGCTAGAGATCCAACAATTGTCCCAAACAACATGGAGGATCCAAAACCAGCAATAAAAAGCTGTCCAATGTCCCCTTTTCCAAAACCATATGTACTGTAAAGATAGTAAACATATGGACCCTGCAGCCAGTCTCCAGCTATTGACACGTAAACAACCATTTATCAAATGAGCAAGATAGACATATGCCCCAATAACAATGATATAAGGTTAACTTTTACAATTAGCATAACAAATATCTACAGGTAGGATCATACCCCCAAAACTGATTAGAGAGTGAAGGAACTATATAGGGAAATTTTCTTTTCTTTTCTTTTTTTTAAAAAAAATGAACTCCAGCCATAAGTAGTATTATGCTTATGATGCATTTAAATAAGATGTAAAGAAACTAATTAAAGAAGTTAATGCAACCTTGTTTTTCTTTCACCTAGCTACTCTTTTACTAGCTAAAGACTAGGCAATTTGGACATGACACAAATACATGGAAAAAATAATTAAACACGAAAATAAATGGAAATGTCTGAATCCATAAAACACGAATTATTAATCAAGCAAAAGCAATATAAATAGAAAATATTTTAAACAATTATGCCACGAAAAAATACAAGCACAAGACATGAATACCTTAATTGCCAACCAGGCCAAGCAGCGTTACTAACTCAGCAACAATTATACAAACACATGGAAAAGATAAATAAAACATTATATGAAACACAATACTACACGAAAAGCAAACTCGAATGCAACATTAATACACAAAAATGTCAAAATCTATATAACACAATTATCCTGTCAAAAGTTATATAAATATAAAATAAACAAGATTACGACAAACACGACAGGAATACATGATTTGACAACCAGGCCACTCAGTGTTACTAAACTCTGCAACAATTAACATCTACTCTGGGATCCAAGAACAAAGGAGAACTTGATCTTCAAAATTTAGGTTGTGTTTTTATACAACCCACGATCAACCATACAGAACCATAAGGCATAAACACAAGCAATAGCGACCTATCTCCAACCCACAAAAATCCCCGGATCCAATATCTCAACCATATAAAACAGAAATGGACCGAAAATCCACAAATCAATTCATGTAAATCAGTTTTCTCATACTCTTTCCTTTTCTTTAACAAACTAAAACAAATGCACGTACCCCTTTTTCCATTTTCCTTTTTATGATGAGCTCGTTTTCCATTTCCAAAGCGATGAAAAAAAGTAAATTATTTTCAAAACAGCCATTAATAACAAAAACATTATCAACTAAAAAAATAAAAAAAAAACACCACAATCAGACTTTGAAAACGCAAATCTAAGGAATGGGCATCAGGATTCACAAAAAAATCACCAGCAATCGATCAGATTCCGTGTTTACGTAAAACAAAATGAGATCTAAACGATAGAAATGGAAATTAGATCTAGGTAAATAAAAATGAGGGGAGTGAACTACCCATCATGAGAGAGTAAACAACAAGGTAATTGTTCTTGAAGGAATTGAAAGCGGGGGATGTGTTGATTCGATCCTTGCTGTTCTTGCTTAGCTCTAATGCTGCCACCACCGCTGTCAATGCCCCGAACACCATGAAGTAGAACAGCTCCATTGCTGCAAATTACTACTCAATGACACTACACCCCAAGTGCTTGTATTTTTAGGAAAAACGCAGAGATATTTATATATATATAGCTGTAAAGCCAAAGTTAATGGGTGGTCCTCTTCATACTGGGATTCTTTTTCTAAATGCTTTAAAAGAGACACAGATATATACAGTTAGTTACTCGCCCTCGTCACGAGCCAAATACCGTATTCTTGTGTTATGTACACTTCCAAAAGTAAACTTGGCCGTTTAAACCAACAAAGGTAATTTATCCCGGAAGGGGCTAACTGCCCGGTTTGTATGAGCGGGGTTTAGACTGAGTTTTCGGCCATGTTTTATTCGATTGGTTCAATGATTTGTACTGATTAGCTATCTAATTAGTTCAAAAATATTTTTTCGATTAACGTGCTAACCGATTTCAAGTCCAACAGATCAATCCCATCGGTTCAAATATTGTTAGTTTTCGTAAATTGATCAAATAACATTTAGATATGAACTTTTACTCATTTAATACATAAATTTTTAAATATATAGCATTTTTTTTTTTTAAAAATTGAATGATATTGCAACATCAAGAAATAGGATTATCGTCTGACCCGATTGCAATTTTTTTAAGTTGATTCTACCACTCTCGGGCGTTACAATTAGATATAGTAATTTTAAATAAAAATAAAACATGTTATAAGAAAATAATTATTCAATACAAGTTTAATACGGTTTCTGAATGGAGCATGCAAATTTGAATAGTAACAATTACTGTATTAAAAATGTAATGAAAGAAAATATAATGAAATGTGAGGGTTTAAAATAATCAGGTATCCTGCAAGGGCAGCCTGTAGATAGTGATTTGCTGCTGTTTGAAATAGCGGAGACCCTCCTCATCCACCAGCACAAGATTCAAGTAGTACCTCACACTGAATTTGTTGTTAATGTTGCGATGTGTTGGCGTCAGTTCATATGGACTAAGAAACAGCCTCACTGGAATTGATTCACCTTCATTACCAACCTCAGTTGGTAAGGCACTCAAATAATTATATATGAGCTAGTTGTATCAGGTATGAGGCACACAGGGTGTTAGAAAACTGAAGTTATGGACATACCTCTGACAGGAGCACCATCCATCAACTCAAATTTAGCTAGTGTTTCAGTCTCAACATGGTTGGTGGCTCCTGTTACTGTTGACTCTCGCCGCCTGATCTCAATATCCATATTCGTAATCTTTATCTTCACCAGAAAAAAATATATCTTCCCTATAATTACATCTTTCAGATGATACCTGTGTGATTTGGATTCCCATTCCCCACTACTTCAGTTTCTAGTTGAATCCTACATGATACAAAGTAGCTACGAAGATTGCTTCCTATTATTATGAAATAAAAAATCGATGGCATATCCTGTCCCATGAGTATGTCAAAAACCAATTAATCCACTAAAAAACTGATTGTATTTATATTTTTTAACATCAACTTAAAACCTATGCACTGTTCTAAGACGACCTAAGATGTCAGGTTTTAGCAAAATCCATAGATGTTTCAACTTACTTGCTTTTATTGTACTCAAATTCAATGTGCAGGCAATCTTCAATTCCAACTTCCATCTGCAAATGCGCCAGATTGATGTTGGTCAAAATTGAATATGATTAGTGGTCGTGGCAGCTGATTGAAATAAAAGAAAAATACAATGCTTTTTGAGAATCAGTGGAATGAAGACAATTGTCGCTCACCTTGATGCTAGTGTTGATTGATGGAGGTGGAGAATAACTGTGAACCTGATAAGCCAAGCAAAAACAAAAAAGAAGTTGCTAACGGTACATCACTGGCAATTGTAAATGGCACAATATGGTGTACTAATGCGGTGTTTGATAATCGAGTGTATTAATTTAAGAAAAAGCTTAATTATTACATAACTGTTTTATTATAATATGAAAATAATTAATATAAATTTAAACTTAAAATTAAAAGGATGACTAAATATCTCCCCTTCAAAATAAGTTAAATAATTTTCTTACTTTTACTCAAAACAAGTCATGTAAATACATAAAAATGTTATCAAATAAAATTAATTTATAACTAATTCATGTACTAAAATATATAATCCTACCCAATATGGCATAAATGCAACGATGGATACAACAAATGTCCTGAAAGAATAACTAAAAAGATCAAATACAGTGATGTTAGCTTCTTATACATAAGGTTTAAAGGTAAAAAATACTCATCATTTTATGTTATGAATAAACTTTTTATATTTACGTTAATAAATAAATTTATTTAACTTAAATGAAAGAACACTTGAATCCAAAAAAAAACCTTAAACAAAAGAATAAAAAATATAATTTTAAATGAATGAACACGAATAAAATTAAAAATAAATAAACAAACATGAACAAAAATTCATTTATTCAAATTCAATTCATTTAAATCCCTATACTACACTTATATTAACCGAAATTTAATATATTGTAAAGATATTTAAAATATCATGTCACTAAATCTAAATACAATTTTCTTCCAATAAGAATGTTGAGAATGAATACTTTGATCAACAATAGCTTAAAGAAGACAAAATTTATATAAAGAAAAGGAAAAGGAAAAAAGGTTGAGGAATGAAAAGACTTACCAAGAAGTTCAGGTATTCGATTATGCTTCCGCCATAATTACGACTAACTATTACTTTCAAGACATACCTGAGAAGCAAAAATCAAACTATTATTAAATGAATTCTCAGATTATAAAGCATCCCATCACCAACCTCATCAGCAGACAAATAAAAACTAAAAAGAGTTCTAGAGCTCCAAATTAGCATATCATATTATACATATCAGAGTAATTCCCAACCTCTATTAAGGTATGTACCCAAAATATATCGTCATGAAAATCAAAATGGTTTTTAAGCCTCAAAAATATGTATAGCAAACAAACTTCTAGTAATCAACATAACGCTCCCTGCCAAGAAGAAATACGAACAAATTTTATTTTCAAAGATTTTAAGCAGAGGGTAGCATACCTAAGCCGCACATTCACACCATTATAAGTTTCATATGGCATTTCAACCATAGAAAATTCAAATGGATACGTTGTTCTTTCGTATATATCTCCAGGAACATCCAATTCACGTACTGCAAAATTTAGGAATATAATAATAGTAAAAAAAAAAATACAAACCAGTCGACAGAGAGTAAGAACTTAGTTTAAAAAAATTTCTGGTCAAATGTTATTGGTCTCTGTCTAATGCATGAGCTATAAATTTAATCTCTATATTTTAATTTGATCAATTTTAATCTATGTATTTTTCGAATTTTGAAATTTCTATCCAAATGTTAACAATTAAATCTATTAGGTCAAATTCTACTATTAGTCATGTGCTATGTATAAGTTGTGGGTTTAGTCATTAATATCCAATTTGATCATTTTTAGTTCATATGCTTTTTTTAATTTTGAAATTTCAATTTTGACACAAATGATAGCCATTAAATTGATTAACTAAAATAACATGCATTTTGTGATTACTTACGAAAATAATAAACTGATATAACATTAAACAAATGATAATAGCATAATTTAATTTAATAAATTTAACCCTTATCATTTGCATATATAAATTAAAAATATCAAATTAAAATATATAAACTAAATCTACAACTTCAACTAACCGAAAATTTTTTGCCTACAATTTGAGCCTTTAAACGTATGAAAGAAGAATAGGGGGTAATCTCATACACTGCAAAGCACGAATTGAACTCTTAAGATCTTAAATTCATCCCAACCCCGCACCCACTTAACGAACATATAAAATGGTTCCAGGCGGAGCATGCAAAAGCAAAATCAGAAAATACTCACCAAGAGAGGTAAAGTCATAAAAGTTGCCTCTGTCAAGATACATCTCTGGGAAGGCAAAACCAAAGTTAGTGTTAATTTCATCTTCTCAGATATAGATATGATTTAATATATAGGCATGTTCATTTTTATTTTCATTTTTAAATTTGGAGAATTACATCTATACACTTAGTATTAGAAAATACTTCAAGAAAAATGAAAAAATGAAAAACTGAAACAACATAGCTGGGTAAGAAATTAGGATACTCTTAATTCTTAAACGTCTGTATTCAGCTATTACATTAGACTAGAACTATAATTAAAACGTGGACTGACGGTGACAGAGCAAGAAGTAAGAACAAACCTATTTGGCCAAGGAGCTCAACTTTCACACCATTATGTTCAATTCTCTTCCCTTGATGTGGTTCTATGGTAATCTGAAGGTGGCAAAGAACAAAAAATTCTTCAAAATTTAAAGTTATAAATATAAGACTTTAGCTATTGGTAATGTATGATCCTCAATATGTTCAAAGTGAACAAAAACTAGATAACTACCTTCCCAGCAATATTTTCTTGATTTCGGAAAAGCGGGGCCAGAAGCTTTTGGCCATTTTCCCTTTTAATTGGGACCTAATCATACATAAACAGAGAAAAAAAAAAGAGTGATCCAGCACAATGGCTCGTGAAAAATTAAATAAACAATCAATGTTGAAAATGAAATGGTAGATTCAATTTTCTGTCCAAACAAAACTAAAACCGAGATGATCAAGATAGATACCCGCTTGCGAGTTTTTCCATCGGAAAATTCGATGGAGATAGAACATGCCGGCTTGAAAGCTTCAATCAGGAAATTCTAATTCAAAAAAAAAAACCTCAATTGCTTTCAATAAGCAGCAGTTTAGAATCTAATTGGAATTGAATGTGAGATCTTACCATGCTGATTTACGATTATATTAGGGATTGACGTGGAAAATCGCAGCAAGAAGCGACAATCCCAGGACGGTAACGGGAATCGACATTGAGAATCAAGTTTTTCAGTTTTCAGAGTAACGAATCGAGAGCGAAAACTGGCGCGCATCCATTACAAGTAGCCGTCACGTGTTTTTCATGGGATGTCACGTGTGTATCTCCTGAGTGATAGAAGCATAGTCGTTGAAAATGAATCCGATTGATAGGACCGAAAATTGTTCAATATATCAATTTTGAATAAGAGAAAATTGATTGAGCCGTGAATCGTGAATTGTATAAACCGGTAAAACAACGATTAAATCGATTTTATATTTTTGGACCAAATTTTCTTGTCCAAAATGAAAAGTAAAAAATAATTCAATCATACAACTTATCGAAATTATTTAAAATTTAATATGCTATATTAGTTTATTGTTATACCATTAATAGTAATTAGTAGTTTAGTTACTAAAATATTATAAATCGATAATGTTATTGATTATTTCATAATAAATTAGAAATTTAATTCATCTACGGTAAAAATTAAATTTTAAAATTTTAATATAATTATTATCGTTGATATTTTTTATGAAATTTATGGTTGAATATGTAATTTTTATCAATTATACTCACAATACATAACAACAACCTAAATAATATATCAAATAACAAATTTTGACACAAAATATTTACAATTTTAATTATTAAACAAAAATTTAAATCTTAAATTTTCTTAAAGTACAAAAGCTGTTAACCTTTCAAAATTTATGATATGAAGTTCTCAGTACTAATCTTCATTTGGGAGCCTAATGCTAATGATTTGAGATATAAATTGATGGTTCTTAAACAACATTATTTTCTCGTTTGATTATTAGTATAATAATAATTTATATATTAATTATATATTACTATAGATATAAAATAAAAACTAATTAGATAAATATAAACTTAAAATTAAAAAAATAAATAATAACTCCTATAAAAAAAATTATTTTTTCAAAGTAAGGATGTGCTTGATAAATCATTGAAAATAAATTTTTTATCTTTTTAAATGTATTTGATAATCATTTTAAATTTTTATTTTCAACATTTAATATTTTAAATGTGTTTGATAATCATTTTAACTTTTTACTTCATATAAAATTTTCAATAAAAAATTATTGAATAAAATAAATAAATAGATAACTATTTATCACTTAACATAAAAAAATATTAAATTAATTTTATTTTATTAGAAATTAAAATAAATTATCCTTTTTATTAAAAAATGAAATATCTAAATTACCATAATTAATTTTCATCCAAAACTATTCAAAAAAATATAATAAATTATATTAATAAATTTAACATTAAAAATAAATATTTTTTTAAAAATCAATATTTACTTTTATCAAACAACAATACTTATATTTACTAATTTACCAAACAATTTTTTAATATAAATCCAATACTTAATTTTTCAACACTAAAAATTTTTGTTTATCAAAGAGAAAAAATTTCCCTTTGCTAAAAATAAATCAAGAAAATGACTAAAATTTACCGATTAAATTAATTTATTGCTAACTCACATACATACTAAAACATCTGTCAAATGTAGGTTATATTCATAAAATAAAATAATGAAAACTCTGAAATTTATATTGCATTAATAATATTACAAAACATCAGATTGCATAAATGATTCTGAGATGAAGATGATGAATTTCAGGTGTCCTGAGAATCTGATTGAAGGTTAACAATTTGAGAAACTACAAGCTTGGAGAGTTCATTAATGGCAGCTTGAACCTGGTAATCATCTGATTCACTATGGTTTTGCCTTGACCATCCAGTTAATTGTGAACTTAACCTGCTATATTCATTTGCAGCAACCCCGGTTTTCTTTGATGTGGCAAGAACTCGCTCCAAATCAGCTTGTGATAATGGCCTTGGATCCTAAAAAACAAATAAATCAAGAAACTTAATGAGATAAATAATCAATGATATCTGCCACAGAAAAATACAAAGGCTATATGAAAGATATCGAAGTTCATGGATTCTACATGCAAACAGAAGTTTTACTCATGTCAAGGCAAAAATGTTTATGACGACAAAAAGATAATTCGATCTACTATCAAGTAGATATGACAAAAAGATCTCCTATATTGCTCCGACTCTTCATTTTACTTAAAATACTCGTGTCTGATACATATTTGAATATGATCATGTGGATATGACTCTCCAATGACCCTCCAAATATATGGAAAAGCTTTAAAATGTTGGAACTTACCCATGTTGGACATATACCTATATTAGACATTCACAACTAAGTTTGAGTAACATAGCTTGCTCAGCAATACATTTTGGAAAACAACACATGGACGCAGAAGAGACACATAAGAAAATGTACTTACTCCAGATGATTTTCCTTTCTTCTCCTCATCTAGTAAGTCCCTAATGGGAAAGTATGCGGCTTTCTTGCAGAGTTCGAGAATATCGGACCCTGTGTACCCTTCACACAAACTGGCTATGTAGTCAAAGTTGATGCTCTCTTCAGTATTCTCACCCTTCAAAATCACCTTCAGAATCTCAACCCGCTCCCTGCGGTCAGGTAGTCCAATCTCGAAAGCCTGGGGGAGACGCCTGAGTATGGCTTCATCTAGTTCTGATGGGCGATTCGTTGCAGCAAGAACCATAACTCGGGCATTCTCTGCACAACAATGTATAACTATTAAATTCTATATTATAATTTGAAAACAATTCCGATAACATTCTTTAGACAGCCCTTTTTCACAAAACCTGAAAGACAGTACTTCGTATAGGAATAACAACAGTATATAACAGCTTTTCAGTACAAAAATACTCACGATCTGTTGTAAATCCATCCCATAAAGCCATGAACTCGGTCTTCATGTTCGTCATTGCTTCATGATCTGTATTACGACGCTGTCCCAGAAAACTATCGACCTCGTCAATAAATATGATGGCAGGCTGAAGTTTATATGCCAAGCTAAACACTGCAGCCACTGCAAAAGTAGAAGAGGATTAAAAGTCTTAGATACATAAAACAAATAGACCTGCATGGGACCATACATCCATTAGAAAAAAAACTCATCGAAACGATGCTTAATTGCTAAGAAAGCTTACAACTACTTACATATACCATTCCGATTTTCATCTTTTTTCTTGTTTTTATTATAAATTTTAGGGTAAGATTTTTTATATAGGATGGATGAACCAGTTTTGTCCTTTCTCTTAAAAGGTTTCATATATCTACATAAAGCATCTTCTCACATTTCTACAAAAGTTACAACTCAATACAACAATTTAAAAAAAAAAAAAAAAAGTCAATTTTGATCACTTATAACCATATGAAATAGGATGTATTCCAAAGAAAAGCAAAAAGTCCTAGAATCAATATGGATAAAGTAAACATTATCAATACTTTACCAAGTTTCTGTGCATCACCAAACCACTTGCTCATCAGATTTGATATCCTCACATTGATAAAAACAGCTCCAGACTCCTTTGCAATGGCTTTAGCGAGCATGGTCTTTCCAGTACCAGGGGGTCCATATAACAAAACCCCTTTTTGAGGACCAAGAAGCTTTCCATGTGAAAACAACTCCGGTCTCCGTAACGGAAGAATCACTAGTTCATACAGAGCTTGCTTGATGGCTTCTAATCCTCCAATAGACTCAAATTCCACGTCAATGTGATCAGGATTTATGACATCACATGCTATTACATCCTATTAATGAAAAAGAAAAGAATAAGCATGAAGACCATCGTAACAATCAACAGCTAGGATTCCTTCTATTCTAAAACCAAATCACAAAGCAGATATTCCACCAAGTTCTATCTACAACTACTGAACATGCATGACTTGCAAAGTATAGTGGCATGCATGCTTTCTTGTATATGATAATTTCAGGTATACATAGGATGTTGAAACAGCTAGAAAATTGCAAAAGTCAAAACAGAAAAACAATAAGAGGCTGCAACAACTGCTGAAAAAACACAAGCTAATAGGTCATGAGCTAGCATTCCAATTTCCAATAATATAACTAGTAACTACCTCCATCAGTCTGGATGAATTCATTGCTAATCAGAACCCCGATGGTAAGAGTGAAGTTACGGAAGGAAATCTAGGTTCATTTAGTTTACTGATGTATTCCAGGCTAGTTGTAGGAATTACTTTATGTGTTATACTGTTTAGGAGGTTGAACTGGGTGGTCACAATGGTATGGTTATTACATTACAGTGAATCGCAGCTTTTAACTCCAAAAGCTGTGCCAACAGGATCGTTGTTTGAGACCTTAGTCAAGTATGATTCCGACTTAAGGCCAGTTTATCATTGATGTTGAAAAATGCTTTTGAAAAGATGTTGTGAAAATGAGCTTTTGAAAAGTTTGATAATGCCGTCAAATAGTGCTTTTGAGAATAAAATTTTCATTTTAGAGCTAATATTATAAAGTAGAAGATATGTTGGACTTCTTCAACAAAAGGAGGATAAGATAAAAGAAAATAATTTCGGCCAAAAGCAATTTTGCAAAAGCCAAAAAGCTAAAATATTTGGCTTTTTAGCTTGGGTTAATCCCAGTTTAAAACATGGTTTAGTTTGAAAAGCTCTTTATTTACCATTACTTTCAATTACTTTTGGCTTGAAAATTGAAATCATGGTTTGGGTTCAAAAACACTTTCAACCTCAATGCTAAACGGAGCCTTAGCAACTTGAAAAGCAAAAAAACCAAGCGGCAACAATCAAAGCAAGCAACCCTGGTATCCCTTTAGCAAGCTTTAATGAATTCAATGTTCAATATGCAGATAAAGGGCATTAATTTATATGCAAAAAATGCAAATTTGGACTACAAATTCTAGCCTCGGATTCGATTCCAACCGAGCAAAACCCTAAACCAAAACACTAAATAATAAACATTCACAAAAGAATGGATAACTAATTCCCATGTTAATCTAGCTTCCAACAAAATTACTTGAAAACATTCTAACTTTGAAAAAAAAAAATCGTTCCCACAAAAAGAAAAATTACCTCGTAGGGATTAGTATTGATTAGAGGACGACCCAAACGCTTGGCAATTTCTTTCTTGTGCTCCATAGCCTTTTTAGAAGCTTCCCGGTTTGGGTCGAGGTGTCGGAGCCCCGCGAAGAGGACCAAGCAACTAAGGGCAGCGCTGGCGGCGTATAAAATCAATTCTTGCAGGAGCTTCGTCTCCGACGAAGATGAACCCATCTTTCGCATATAAAATTATTTTATTATATCAGAAAATATTACGTAGAAGTTGCGAATAATCAAGGGTTTTGAACTTAAACAGGAGAGGAGACGAAACTGAAAAGGTTTCCGCTTCGACGTCAAGTGCTTATCGATTTTCTGAGGCCCTTCGGCTTCGCGAATAAGGAAGCACTTTGGGCCACACCCAGCCTGACCGAATTTCAATCCACCCCTAAATTTATATTATATAATAATATTCGTTATACTACCAGTTGGGTCACCCAACTTTTAGTCACTTCCATTTTGGTCGCTTAAAAATAAATCTTTGCAATTTTATCATTGTCATTAGAGAACACTTTCATTTTAATCCCCTGAGCGTAACACTTATTGATTGTACATATCAAATCATATCCATATCATGTTTATATTTTCTTTTTGATCACTCAATTTCTAGATCACTTTTTTATCTAAAAAAAAACCATTTTTTTAAATCTTGATCTGGATAAAAAAAATTAAGGATTAAAGTGAAAGAGTAATAGAAACTAAAATAATGCATTAAAAATTTATCTAATTGTACTTTTTTATTTCATTGTCAAAAATTTTAAATTCCTCTCTTTACAATATTGAAATTTTAAATTTTAAATTTTCGAAATTAATTAAAAAAATTGTTAAAAAATTTCATCCCTTAATAATATCAAATGATTTATTACTATAGTATTCAAATTAATTGATTTAATCTCTTTTTAAATTTTATTTTATGTTTTCAATTACCCTTAAAGAAGTCAACGCAAGTATTTTTTTTCTATTTACTTTTAGTTTAGCATGAGAGATTAAATTAATTAATTTGATTAATTTCAATATTATAGTAACGAATCATTTGACAATATCAAAGGATAAAGAATTTTCAATAATTTATTTATTTATTTTTTATATTTGAAATATAATATTCAATATTAAAAAAAATCAAAACTTTTGGCAATGAGGTAAACAAGTAATTTGACAATTTTTTAATACATTATCATAGGTTCTACCGCCTTTTCATTTTAATCTTTGAGGTAATTTTTTTACCCATATCAATACTTAAAAAAATGATATTTTCGAGTGACTAAAAAAAAGTAACCTAGAGATTAAGTGATTAAAATGAAAGTATAAACATGATGTGATATGTATAGTCAACTGTCATAATATATTTAATACTTGACTAAAATGAAAACTGTCATAATATATTAATTTTTATATTTTTATTTTTATATAAAAATAAATTTAAAAAATATAATACATCAAATATACTAAAAACATTAAAATAAATGTTGGCCAACAAATTTTCTTTATACTTAAATAATGCTAAGATAGGTATAAACAACTTAGTAAGCAAGTACCTCTAAAATAGTACCAAAATTAACAACAAAACAATAGTTAACCAATATCCAAACAATAACAAAAATATAATAGTAATATAATAGCGAAACAACACCAAAACAATGACAAAACAATAAAAACAACAACAAAAAGCAACAAGTTTTATTTTTATTTTTAAAAATTCGGGTCGAGCCAAACTCGAGCAAAAAAAAACTTACCCGAGACTCGATCTGTTTAAAAAATAGGCCTTATTTCTTTTCAAAATATATTTTTCAAACCTACATTTTTACCAAAATCTCCTACTTTTTGAACGGCCCTTCAGATCGAACCGAATAACCCGATGCATAATCAAATCTAATCTAATCCGACCAATATTTAATATTTTAAGATTAAAGATGATAAAGAATAAAGTACAGGAAAGGGAAGCATTTTCTTTAGAAGGTAACAGATATTGTTCTCTTTGAACCCATAAACGTCACTAACAAAAAATTAGAATTATTAAGATTGGAAATTGCTTTTTGTGGAATCTCCTCAACCATCAAGTCTAAATATGATGACAAAACCCAACTTCGATCATTAATACCAATTTATTTTCCCATTACATGCAACGAAAGTGAACGAATTACTTACTAAAACCAATTCTTTTCGCATAAAAGAAGTTGCAATACGATACGAGAATATAAAACAGAGTTTTAACTTTCAAATGTTATGAAGCATTTGAGATAAATTTTCAATTCGTATAATTTATTTCAATATATTGAAAATATAATACACATTGTAAATTATCAACACATAATAAAATTTAAGTCACAATAAATTTGAAAAGAATTTGACTTTTACCAATATCATCAACTAAACTTAATTATGAGTAGGATCATCTGCTCAGGTTTGTTTAAAAAATGAGAGGATTTGAAAAGTCTAAAAAATGAATTTCAATAAAAAAATGACCGTTAAACGGATCAGGTTGAGCTCAAATATAGTTTTTTTATTTGGATCGAGTTTAGGTAAAATTTTAAATTTATTTTTTGGACGAATTGAACTTAAACATAAAAATGAATTTAAAATTTTGTATTGATCCAACCTGAACCTAACTCGACCCATCACATTCATGTGTTGTTTTTTTTGGGGATGGAATAATTTTTATTGTATTTCCCTTAGAATTTGCATCAAATAGACTATTTGTGATTGAGGGCATCTTTTGTAAGAAATTAGAATTCAAACAAATATGGAAGATAAAGTTATTGTATTAGAAAATAAAAATAGTATAGTATAAATAAAGCAAAAAAAAATTCGAGTTTAATTTTAGATTTTCTTTCAACCACTTGTCCGGTAAATTTAACTATTATTGGAAATTTAAAAGGAGGAAAAGAAAAATGTTTGAGTGAGTCAAGGATTAATGATAGATTCTCCACATCAGGCGACTCTAAGGAGAGACACGTGTCTTCAAACATTCTTTCTTCTTTTGCATGTTTTACACGCAAGGGGATTCCATTGTTCTTTAATCTTACTCGCTAGTCCAATTTTTAGGACTGTCCACTAAATTTGTCGCCATTTTTAATGATAAAAACAATTTAAACTTTAAATTTTATTTTTAAACTATTATAAATGGAAATTTGAAAAAAACTAAAAACTTTGAATGAAATAATTTATAAATTTCAATTAATTAAAATATTTCAAATAATTAAAGTGAAATTTTAGAAAGCTGTGAATAAAAAAAATCAACTGTGACATAAGGAGTATATATATATACTTTTTGATTTTCACTATTATTGAAATGAATGGCAGAGTTAAAAAATTATTTTTGGAAGGTTCAAAATTAAATTGTATATTTTTACGATAGTAAAAATGTAATTTTATTATTTTAATAGTTTATATTTTATAATTTTTAAAAAATTAAATCAATTTTTTTTATTTTTGAGAGATTGTGTAATTTTATTATTACTAATTTAAAATTTTATAAATTATAAAATACCTAAATGAAAAATTTTCCATTTTTTGAGAGATCAGGAACATTGCCAACCTCCTGGCTCTGCCACTGAATTCAATATAAATATAAATAAAACATGGAATTAAATCCGTATAAATCATAACAAACAAAAAATAAATCGATAAAAATTATTCATAATATACACATATTAAAACATGGATATTTAATCAATAATTGGTTGGGTGTAATAGTAAGACACACTGCATTTCTAAGGGGAGGATCTAAGTTTAAACATTAGAGACAACATTGTTAGAAGAGACAATCACGAATTCTAAATATAAACCGTAAAACAAACATGGAGAATATAAGAAAAATCATTTATATTTAACATCTAAATTTTTTTACATTAAATGAGATTTTTTTTTTGGAAAGGTAGAACTTTCAGCATACAAAACTATTTTTTAATGATTGGACCATTCAGGACTGATTTTATTATCGTATTAAGTGTTTGCAATCACTCTAAATATGTCGTGTTTGAGTTATGACAAATTCAATTGTCAACTTGTCATAATATTCTATTGATGCTAAGGCTAAAATTTTTGTTGTGTTGATGAAATTTATTTTTTACCATCTACGACGAATATTTACTCTCTTTTTTCTTGAATTGTATAATTTAATTCAATTAATGAATTTACTTTTAAAAAACTTATATAAAAACAAAAAAATAAGTTTTAAATATCAAATATCTTACTTTAATTTAAATATATATAAATGTAAGAATTATTTTAATTTTCAAGAAAGAAATAAATATCATAATTATCTATCTATTTTGATTATTTATAATATTTTTTATTTACTGTTTTTCATTTTTAAAAATAGAAAATAAATATTTTAAATAATATAATATATGAAAAATTCATAAACCAAATTGAACCTAATCTTTCTATGCAGTTTGTTAAACTCCTTTTTCAAAATTATAATTTTGCTAACCTGCCTTTAATTTTTTAGAAAAACCCTACTTTTTTTTTTCACCTCATCGATTATTCTAAACTTGGAAAATATGGCACCAAAATCATAAATTTTGATTCGGATTACTAGAGAAAAGAATGAATCAAACAATATCCTTAAAATTTTGTCATAAACATGGGACAAACAAAGATCAAAGAACCCTTTTTATAATTGAACTAAAAAAAGTAAAAAAAAAAGTCATAAAAAAAAATAACATAAGATTTCGGGTTTGGATTATTTGAAAGAGTTGATGCAAGTTTTTGAAAATTTTAATAGTAATAAGGTATTCGTGTGAATAAGGAAGCATATTTTGAGATTAACTGATCGAATTATATGATTGGAACGAGTTTATGGAGTGTAATGTTTAGTAAATTAATGTCGGAATCTAACTTTTTTCTCCTAACATTAATTTCATTATAGATTTTTATCATATTTATTTTTTATATAATATTTAATTTTTTTTTTTTAAATAATAAGATAACACGTTTTAATATATTTGAATTTATAACTTCTTGTACTGACAATAATATCGATATCAATGAAATAAATGAAAAAGGTTACGTAATATTGACTAAATAATAGTTTTAAATTAAAATTTTCTTTATTGCAGTAAAATCATAGTTTACGGTAACGTGGGCATACTGACATCCATGGGATTGCAACCAATAAATGTTCGAGGGGAAGCCCAGTTTCGCTAGGGAGAGCGTTGCAACCACGCTCGACAATGACACCATTGGAATCACAAAAGAGCCCACTTCTGAGAGACATCTAAGGCCATGCTTTGTTATGATGCCAATAGAAGATCAACTCCAACACTCTATCTCGATCTGCCATCTCTTACAGTGCTTCCCCTTTTCTGATTCTTTCACCCTCGTAAATTTTTTTACTTTATTCACAATGTTACCATTGAATTACATTGGTTTTTTCATTTTGATCTCTAATTTTTTTTTCAATTTATATTTTACTTCCATTTATCTTAAAAATATGAATCTTGGGCTTGATAGATGATAATCCAGACAAAGATATTATTTAAATTAGATTAAGATAAATATATTTATTAAAATTTATATAAAATTAAATAATTTTAGATTGAAATAGTAAAGTTAAATACTTAAAATTTATTGTATCATTTCAAATCTTATTATAATAGAGTTTTTATTGATTTATATAAAAATATCAAAAGAAACATATTTGTAATAATATAATTTATTTTATATATAAAATGATATTTTAATAATTTTCTTCTAAGTTGATATCGAATTGACTTGTGATTTAATAATATAAATTTATTTTAAGTATTAAAATAAAAGGTTTAAATGCTCAAATTAATGTCCAACTTTTTAAGAATTACTCGATGAGACATTTTGAACACTTTAAAAATGTTTGGCCTTGTCTTATCCATTTTCAAAAGTTTAATCTTTATTTAATCTCTTTTATAAAAGTTTAACTCTTATATGAGTAACGATTAAAAAGTTAGGCAATTATTTATCAATGTGGAATGAGTTATACAAGGTATTGGTCAAGACTGTTCATGTTCATTTTGTGGTCATGATTCAAAAGATATTTTTCATGTTTTGAGAGATTGTTTGACTGGGAAGGAAATTTGGCTGCATATAGTGCTCGAAAATCAACAAAACAAGTCTTTTTTCCGGTGATTTATTGGAGCGGTTAAAGTCCAACTTGTTTTTGCAATTGGAATTGTCCACCGTGAGAGTTAGTTGGTCTTACTTTTTTGGCGTATTTGAAAAAATTGAAACTTATTTGTTTTTCAAGGTTTATCTTAAAGTGCTTTTGAGACAGTAAAAGTTTCTTGTAGTTGGGCTAAACAGTACAATAATACCCACAAGAAGGACCCGTTTAGAATGCATGAGTTGTCCCTTAATCATCATCTATCAGGTTTCACTCAAATACTGATGGAGCAGTCAAGGGCGAGAAAGGATTTGCATCTGCTGAAGGAATGCTGCGAAATTAGGTTGGGGATTGGATCTTGGGTTATAATAATTATCTAGGGGAGTGTTCAGTATTTGACACTGAGTTTTGAGGGATTCTGGATGAGTTGCTTATTCTACATGGACGAGGATATGATAGAGTATTGATCCATATGGATAGTCTAAAGGTGATTAAAATCATTGAAGACAGACAATCTATTTTTTCTAATTCAACTTTGGTTAGAAGAATTAAATAAATGTTAAAATATGAAAGACAATAAATTTTCAGATATCTTCATAGGAAGGATAATTGAGTGGTTGATGGACTTACTAAATTGACCTCTAATAATATGGAGACTGTGCAAATTTTCGATGAGGCTCCTAGTGAATTATTATTAAATTTATGTTCGGATAGAACAAGTAATCTATTTACTTAGTGTTTCTATTATAATCGTTTAGTGTTGTTATTTTTCTAAAAAAAAAATAATCTATTTACTTGTAGTAATTTGATGTAATCATTTTGATTTTGTTTTTTAAAAAAAAAAGTTAAGGCTCCAAATAAGTATTTAATCGTATAAAAATAAATAAAGTTTAAAATTTTTCCGGATTTTTTTATATTAATTAATAGCGGAGAATATTTGATAGTGAATAAGATGTATCTCATCCATTATTATTCCAATCGATAAAAGCCACACGCTTTTCCATGGTAGAGCCGCTTTCAAAGCCAAAGGTGTGGGACTAGTTCGTTGAATCTCTTTGAAAGGACCCCCCTTTCCATTTCCATCCCATACTTCCTTCTCTCTGCAAATTTGTAGCTGAGCCCGATGGGAGTCAACGTAAAGAATCAAACTTAATGGCCACCGAATAAATGGTTAATCAATGTACTACAAAAACTAACTTTGTACTACTGCTTTGCAGTACAGGCAAAGGGTCTTGAAAGCCTTTAAACTCATTTGGTGGGGGTTAGTAAACTGTGGGTCGCTTTAATATAAGACTCTGCAAATCGTGCCAAATCCGAAAGTCTTGAATTGCTGATTTTGAGATACCCTTTTTGAAGATTGTTAGGGTCTTGTTTCAGATGCGGAATTCAATGCTCTTTGTGATTTTGATCTTCGCATTGAATTAAATTTAGTCGTTTTGGCTTTTTGCGAAGCGTGTGGTTCGCTCGTGGTTCTTTTAGAGTTGTTTATTTACTGCTGCCTTGAGCCCTTGACCATTGAACTGAAATACTCAAAATTTAGATTTTTTTGTGTTTTCTTCATTGTATTTGGAGCTTTCTGCAGGTCAACTCGAGGAAGGACACTCTTAAGGTGAGAAATGAGTAAAGTAATTTATCACTTTTATGGCGTGTTCTTAGATTAAGCAAAGAAAAACAAAAACTGGAATCCCAATTTGACATTGTTTAATGAATTCTAGTTAATATGAAACAAGTTTGCTGAGCTAAACTTTGGCAAGAAGAAGAACAAGCTGATCATCAAGGTAAGATCTTTCAGTGGCTGCATGAGTTGTCCATGTAATTTCGTTGTAGTATTTGTTTTCTCTTTGAACTGGACCTGAAAGAAATGAGCTTTGATGATTGAACTAGACTAGCAAGCCAAGAACCAGATTTTATCAATGGGGAACATGAACATGGAGGAGATGAAAGAAATTGAAAGGGTCGAGAGAGATGATTTAGAAGAGAGGATTAATGAGCAAGAAGAGTTGAAGAGAATTGCACCTTGGACAAAACAGATAACAATTAGAGGACTCATTGCTAGCCTTCTTATTGGTATCATATACAGTGTGATAGTGATGAAGCTCAACCTCACAACTGGGCTAGTTCCGAACCTTAATGTTTCGGCAGCTCTGCTTGCCTTTGTATTGGTCAGGTCATGGACAAAGTTGCTGCAAAAGGTTGGATTTGTTTCATCTCCATTCACTAGACAAGAGAATACTATAATTCAGACCTGCGCAGTTGCTTGTTATAGTATTGCTGTTGGAGGTATTGTTGTCTACAATCAGTTCTCGGTTTCATTTTGGATGAGTTTTTTGATTAATTGGATACCAATCCACCTGATTTCCTTGTTTTATGTTTTCCACCAATTGTTCAATGCAGGTGGTTTTGGGTCTTATCTGTTGGGTTTAAACAGGAAGACATATGAACAAGCAGGAGTTGATGCCGTAGGTAATAATCCTGGGAGCATTAAGGAACCTGGGATCGGTTGGATGACTGGGTTTCTCTTTGTGAGCTGCTTTGTTGGGCTTTTGGCATTGGTTCCTCTAAGAAAGGTATGCATGTTTCTTCTACTTCCTTTCTGTTCTGTGTTTCCAAGATAGGTTGATGATAGTTCTGCTGTTATATCAGTGACTCTTAGTCGGTAATCCGGGTCTTAATTTTCTAATTCTAATTTTTGTTCTTTCAGATTATGATAATTGACTACAAATTAGCTTACCCAAGTGGAACTGCTACGGCTGTTTTGATTAATGGGTTTCATACTCCCAAAGGAGACAAAAATGCTAAGTATGAATCTACTGTTCCGAATTCTTTTATTATCTAGTTAGAAATGAAACAGGTTTCGAGTGTGGCGTAACTCAAGCTTGTAATGATTCATCTTCAGGAAGCAGGTTCATGGGTTTCTGAAATTCTTTTCATTTAGTTTCCTCTGGGCATTCTTCCAATGGTTCTACGCAGGTGGAGATACATGTGGATTTTCACAGTTTCCCACATTTGGCTTGAAAGCCTGGAAAAACTCGTACGGGCTCCAACTTTCTTATTGTCCATGTTTGTCATCTTTCCACCTATACATCTCTTGCCATAATCATTGATTCAAGAACTTCAATTTTGCAGATTTTACTTTGATTTCAGTTTGACTTATATAGGAGCAGGAATGATCTGTCCACATCTAGTAAACTTATCTTTGCTCCTTGGTGCGGTGCTTTCTTGGGGAGTAATGTGGCCACTGATTGGTGGGCTCAAGGGAGAGTGGTTCCCTGCAACATTACCCGAAAGCAGCATGAAGAGTCTAAATGGTTACAAGGTTTGCAGTGCTTCTCTCTTAATGATATCTTGACACTAATATCGATACGCATTTCTCACTGGTTTCCATTTATTATGCAGGTTTTTATTTCTATTGCTTTGATCCTGGGGGATGGACTCTATAATTTTCTGAAGATACTGTTCTTCACCACCAGAAACATTCACGCTAAAGGGAAAAATAGCAACCCTAAAACATGTAAGTTAGCTACTTCTAAAATGTCCTTTTCTTTGGCTCATCTCCAGTTTGTTACTTTGATTATGCCATCTCCTATGGAACTAGAAAGGACTGTTTTTGATTTACAAGGGTACTTGAGCAATTCAGATCTTTTGTTTTCATGGTCCCTTTTTTTATGACAAGACATGTAAAATGGCTTTCATTTGATTTTTAGTGCTAAACCTGATACGGGTGATCATGTTTTCATGGATCCTTGGAGAATAAAAACTTTATAAACTTTCTTAGGGAACACCAACGTCACTAGCTTCCTTTACTTGTAATGCAGCTCCCGATAACCAGAAGCAGCTTCCGGACGATCTTCATCGAAATGAACTATTCATTAGAGAGAGCATTCCTATTTGGGTAGCATGTGCAGGATACACCTTTTTTTCTGTCATTTCAGTCATTGTAATCCCTCAGATGTTCCCCGAGCTGAAATGGTATTACGTAGTTGTTGCTTACATTCTTGCACCTTCTTTGAGCTTTTGCAATGCTTATGGTGCTGGTCTGACTGACATGAACATGGCTTATAATTACGGAAAAGTAGCCCTCTTTGTGCTTTCTGCTTTGTCTGGAAAGGAAAATGGTGTGGTTGCTGGACTCGTGGGCTGTGGTCTTATTAAATCCATTGTTTCAATCTCATCTGATTTGATGCATGATTTCAAGACCGGTCACCTAACTCTCACTTCTCCAAGATCCATGCTTCTCAGCCAGGCTATCGGGACAGCCATTGGCTGCATTGTAGCTCCTCTTACATTCTTTCTCTTCTATAAAGCTTTTGATCTGGGGAACCCTGATGGTGAATACATAGCCCCATATGCTCTCATTTATCGAAATATGGCAATTCTTGGTGTTCAAGGCTTCTCTGCCCTTCCCCACCATTGTTTGCAGCTCTGCTATGGGTTTTTTTCCTTTGCGATAGCGGCCAACTTGTTGAGAGATTTTACTCCCAAGAATATCGGGAAATGGATTCCCCTTCCAATGGCAATGGCTGTGCCTTTCCTTGTTGGTGCTTATTTTGCAATTGATATGTGTGTGGGGAGTTTGGCTGTTTTCGCATGGCACAAGCTAAATCGAAGGAAGGCCACTTTGATGGTTCCTGCTGTCGCTTCTGGCTTGATTTGTGGAGATGGGCTGTGGCTTCTTCCCTCATCAATCCTTGCTTTGTTTAAGGTTCGTCCTCCAATCTGCATGACATTCTTGGCAACAACATAGACTATGTTAATAACACAGCGAGAAAGATAACAGAGTTCGCAGGCTTACATTTTACAAAACTAACTTTGTTGTAGTTGGAAACAAAAAAATAGAATTCCGACCAGTATAGTGTTCGATAGACGATAGACAATCTGTGTCTTCAATAGGTAAAAGACAACATTTTAGATACGTATCTATGCTGTTCTAAAGTAACATACCTTATATTATATGAGCTTGAATCCTAAGGAAAAGAGTTAGTTCTCATGCATATCAGTGTATGTAAAAGGTTGTAACAAAATCCAGCTTAGATGAAGAATAAAGAGCTATTCAATAAAGGGTTCCGAATTCAGGCAAAGCAACTTTCTGTTACTTGTGCCTTTGTGTAGTATCATTCAGACAATTTGGTTGTCTTGTTGGATACAGTTTTCTTAAAGTTGTTCTAATTGTCTTGTTCATACTTCAAAATATATGGAAATCTGTTTTCTTATATATATACTGGTACCTTCTAAGAGCTGTCAGTGCTGAAAAACCGGACTGGACCGGACCATCCGATTGAACCATTTTAACCTCGAACTAGTGGCATGTCTAATCCCATGTGTATATTGAAATCGAATTTTCACCAGATACAATCTTCTTAAAGTTGTACTAAAATCCTTTTTGCTTATATATGTTTATACTTTATAAGAGCTAAAAACCGGACCATACAGTTGGACTGTTTCAACTACTGGCGATTTGTTCTGTATGGTATGTATAATAAAACCAGGTTTCTTTCGGACCGGTAAAAACCGGTTTTATGTCTGAAGCCATGCCATTACGATTATTTTTGCATTATTTCTGAAATCATAAACCTTTTTTTTTGGGGGCGGACAGCAGAATGTGAATAACAGCTACATATCCCGAAATTGTTAGCAAAGGAAACAATGCTGCAAGTGTGCTATACCAGGAGGAGGAATGAATTTTCTTCAACTCAACAGCAAAAGCTTTTGGTTTCTCATGAATTTAAAGATCCAACTGTAAGATTCACAGTTTCTTGTGCCATTTAGAGTTTTCCTTTTTTTTTTTGGGTGGGGGGGAGGGATGTTGTGAAGATTTAACAATGGAAGGACAAAATTTTCTCATTGATAAGATTAAAACCTAAACTAGCTCATCTATTTAAGCTATTCAAAGTTTCAAACTTGATTTTCTGCAGTGCTTTAAGCTGTTAATATGTATTAAAAAATATAATATTTTAATGATATAATAGAAACACCAACATAAATATAATGTGAATATACATATGTATGAAATTTATATAATATTATAAAGTATTAATGTATTAAAATTTATATAAATACATATATTTAAAGCAAATACTATTATTAATAGGAATACAAAGATATCACATAGAGTACAAATCGTAAAAAAATTATTTCTCCAAAATAATTAAAAAAAAGAGAGTTAATCTTGTCATAATCAAATTAAACTGGCGATGAACATTGACCAATCAATAAAAAAATCGTCAAAAACCTCAAGAGACCTATTATATCGGTGATGTACAAAAGATCAAATTTTAGATGACTTATCCTCCTCATCTCAAATCTATCACTATCATTATAATTTATTATGATAAAACTTTTCAAAAATGAACCGTAATAAATCTGACATCATACTTATATTAACAAATGTTACATATATGCTAAAATAAAATAAAACTAAAAAATTATGACCAACAATCAACCCGAAGATCGAAACCGCGGCCGCGTAAGCAAAACTTTATTTTGAAAACGTTATTTTTCTACGAAATGAAAAGAATTTTTCTGTCTAGGTCATAATATTTATAATATAAAAAGCACAATTATATTATATGAATAATAGTATACGGTTTATGGTTTTGGTATTAGAGGTAATAGTTAAAAAAAAGGCCCAAAATTCTAAGGGCAATGGGCTATTTCGGCCACTAAGCTCAAAGCTGAAGGGCCTCCTCCATGTCCATGAGGCTTACTTACATCGGTGTGCTCAAAGCTTCAGTCAAAAAGATCTTGACTAAACCAGTGATGTGGAGAACACGCGCCACCGGAAAAGCGTGATGGAATCATAATGTTGTTGATGGAGTTGCCGTATAAATGGCGGGAGTCTAGATTGGGTCGAGATTTCACAAAGACTCAACAACCATCTTTCCCTTATCAATTGGCGTTTAAACCCTCCTACGTTAAACCCCACCCCGTCTTCCCCCATTTTGTCTTCCTGTAACCATTTGAGCTCCTCCTTGTAAATTTCTTCAGTTCTAGGGTTTTGGTTAATTTCATGATCGAAAACTACTAGCTTTTTTCTCCTTCTTTCCCCCCCCCTTTCCTTTTGGGTCTGCTTTTCGAAGATAGAGGAAGTGGAAGAGTCGGAGCAGTGTCGGACATTTTGATTCAATGGAGACCGCGGCTAGTGTCACCGCCGGACGGAGTGGTTCGCTGCCAATGGCATCTCCGTCGCGGAAGGAGTGGCGTGCCGTTTCCGAACTTCACGTGGTTCAGAACGTCGGGGATGAAGTGGTGAATTCATCTAATCATGATAATTTTTGCTGTCGGTTTTATTTGGTTTCTGAGAAAAAATTGAAATTTGGATAAATTCTCTTTAGTATGAAATTCGTAATTGTTTTGTGACTGGAAAAAAGATCAAATACCTGCACTAATTTAATTTAACAACTGGCATTTGGTATTCTTCAGTGTTCCCTACGAGCCAAAAAAATTAGGGTTTATCTGTTTCTTTTTCCTTATCTTTTAGCTCTATTTATTTGTTTACTCTTTACTGGTATACCCTTTGATTATCATTCATCATTAACTAGTACATATTTTACCCTTTTCTCGCTAGTTTCTCATTTTTATAATTTTGGGCTTGGTTTTTGGATCATGTCATTTATATATGGTTCTCTTTGGTAGTAAGTTATGGTTCATTGGTGGTTAAATAATTCGGAATCTGAATTTGTTTTAAACTGTTTTAAGTGTTTACTTCATCCGTAGAATCAGAAATGTCAAGCCTTGAAGGGCGGAATTGAGCATCAATTAAATGCTGATTAAGCTGTGAAAGGTTATAATTGCTATTATTATTATTGGACCAGTGTTGTTGATGATTTCTTTTATTCAGATTTCTTGCAATATGCAGGAATTTGAAAGGCCAAAGATGGAACAATCTGATGAGAGAACCATATATGAGGTATATTTCGTGGTATTAAAAGTAAAATATAATTTTAGAACGATGAAAAGTAAACATGGTTGAAATCTTATTGAGTTGCAGCAGGGAAGAGAGCCTGCTGATGTTCACTCTTTTTCGATTATGGTTTATGGAAGTTTGGTTGATGACATATTGCAGCAGCAGATTCACAATGTTAGTAGACAGAGAGAAGAGCTCCAACGGATGGAGGTTGAACTCCGAGCTCAGGCAATTGCAAGACCAAGGATCCTGGATATGCAGAGCAGCTGTGATGCTGAAATCGAGGCCCATGCCAATGCCACCGTGAAGCTTGAGGTTTGCTTTAGAATGTGATTCGTAGTATTATTGTTCTGAACTTCAACTTTCAGAGAAAATAAATAAGTCAAGTTTTAGCTGCATCTTTGAATTTTTATATGATCTTTCATTTATGAAAAGAAAAAAAAAAATTAAGTTTCATGTGTAAGATATAAAAATAATTTATGTCATGTATTGATTGCTGAAGTAAGTGAACAAGTAAAATTGTTGAATCCTAGATGTACTGTTATTTTATTTCGATATTACATATTCTACATATCTTGTTTGAAATGGTCTTTAAAACACCCATTGGATTCATCGACACTTGAAATTGTTCTTAGCATGCTACCATAGTTGTTAAGTTGATATACTTATTGTGAATCTAAATTTATTTTCAAGAATTGGGTATTGAGTATTGTTCTGAGGTTATACTAAACAATTTCAAACAACTTATACATCTAAATCTTATTATAAAGTACTAGACTTATGTACAACATATATACATATAAAAATAATAAAAAATTAAAGTACTAGACTTATATACAAGATTGAGTGAAAATGTGGCATAAATAAAGATATGATTATCTTTGAAATTCTCAACTTTCTCATTAATATTTTATATTTTTTAATTTTCAGAGAGTATATTGAAATTTTTTTCCTTGGGGGGGGGGGGTAAAACTATTAAAATTGCATTTACGTAATTAGTTCTGAAGTTTGATCATGTTTAATTGGCGCTGGTCCAAATTTACCATATGTATATCAAAGTTATCATATTATACAAACTGGTTCGCTTGTGTATTGATAAATAGATACTCCAAGATTTCATGATAAAACCAATTTTCGGCATAGTTATGCATCAGTTTTGTAGGGAATCAAGTCATATTGTAAGATACTACAATATTAATAACTATGCATGCTACAAGTAAATTCTACGTTGATGCTGTCTTTTTGCCCCTTTCAACCTGATTTTTACTTTGTTTGTGTTAGGAACAAATCCATGAAAGTGAGAAGATCATGAATGAATTGAAAAAGAGGATGGAAGAAAAAGATAGAGAACTGCATGCCATCAAAGTTGAAAAAGAAGAGGTCTGCTGATTTGTTCATTCTGCTTTGCTTTGGAGGATCTCCTTTTCTTTCAAAATAAGGAGTGGTCTTATCAGTCATGTATAAATTAGTGCTCCTTGTATTATATTGGTAGGCATGGGCAAAGGAAGACCTTCTAAGAGAGCAAAATAAGGAACTGGCAACTTTCAGGTGTGTGTTTGTCTTTTTGGTCCTTTTTTATTTGCTGTTAATATAAGCTTTAAAGCAGTACCATTGATGTGAATGTTTTATTTATATTCCGGTTGCTGTGACAGCAACACCATTGGAAGTTTCTAAACTTATTCTAGGGTTGATTTAATATATTAGCGTATATTGGTCTCTGAACTAGTAACTAGCAACTGCTGTTGTTGGTGACTATTTTTTAATACATTAAACTTGCTGCTGAGGTTTGAACTGTCTGAAATTTAGATGCGTTCCTGTTCTTTTTCTTTCGCAGAAGAGAACGTGATCATTCAGAAGCTGAGAGAGCACGACACCAGAAACAGATTCATGATCTTCAAGATCACGTTGAAGAGAAAGAGAGGCAGCTTATGGAGTTGCAGGAACAGGTCCATATATTGCAAGATTTTAATGCACATTTTCTTAATTTTCAATCCCGGAGGTTAAGGGGTGAATATTCTGCTTCACTGTGAAGTAGAACAAGTAACCCTAAGTAACAATACTCTATGATTGTAGTAATCTCAATTGTAGACTAGAAAGTAAAAATTGTCATTCTCAAGAATATTAATTGTAGAAGCCTAACCTCCAAATAATAGGCCTACCATAAAACCGGGTTTTAAGTTCATAAGAAAGGAAAGTGTGCCTAACTCAAATAAAGACTGATAAAATAAACCAAAGAAACGAGTTCGTTAATAATTTAAATCCTGTTTACTAAATATATCATCCCCCCGGTTGAAAAGAACTCAACATTGAATGGAATAAATAGAATTACTTATTTTCATATTAACTTAATTTACAAGAGTGATGTTTTTCTTTCTCTGTTCGAAAAGAAGCCATGCAACAATTACAATTACCTGTATTGTTGATTGCTAGAAGACATCAAGCTGCATTTCCTAATGGTAGTCTTATTTTTCAGTATACAGCTGCTCAAGAAACCATTCTTTATAAGGATGAACAATTGAGGGAGGTTCAAACTTGGATTTCTAGTGTCCAGGAGATGGATGCTTTACAGTCAAGTACAAACCACTCTTTACAGGCTGAACTGCGAGAACGTACAGAGCAATATAACCAGCTCTGGCATGGCTGTCAGAGACAGGTTGATGATCTTTTAGTTTCTTGTTTACACCTTCCTCTCTTTCCTTGAGTAAATAGATTTGATGTAATTTCAGTGAATTTAGATTGATCTTGTTTCTGGTTGTTTTAGTTTGCAGAGATGGAGAGACTTCATTTGCAAACAATACATCAGCTTCAATTTGAACTGGCTGATGCAAGAGAGAGGAACAGTTCTTACACAGATGAATCGCATGCATCCCAAGCAAAATCAAAAGATTTATCTCAGTTTGGTAAAAATAATGGAAACCAAGTGGATTCCAATGGAAGTGTTTCAACAAATAATGCTTGGGTCATTTCGAATGGTGCATCTAACAGTGTTCAATCGTTTACTTCAGATGGTAATTCGCCAACTGAGGTAAGAATGCTGGCTTTTCTGATGTTTCATAGATTGTGTTTTAATCGGAAGTTTAATATTTATAACCATCTATATAGTGATTATAGGTGTGTGCTTTTTATTTGGTTATATATTTCATTGGAAAAATATGATATAACTGTATCTTTAGATTTATTGAATTCACGATTTCTGCTCCCCTCCCTTCCTTTTTCTACACTCCATCTAATATTTAGTTTGAGATCGAGCTAGTAATCTCATTTTAGAATATTTTAGTTGTAAAGTTTGAGCTATTATTTGATAAATAGTCGATTATTTTGTTTCAAACTGTCTTGTTTATAACACTTTCTATTAGTTTTTCTCCTTATATGACTTTTTGCTATCAGAATCACAATGACCATATTCCTAGTATTCCAATTGCTCCATCATCTCTACTGGGGATGCCTACATACCTCCCACCTGGGCAGGTGACTGCTCTGCATTCATTTGTCATGCATCAAAAAGGTTTTCCCCATTCTGTGCCATCTCAAGTTGGACAGTACTCAATGCCAACAATTTCATCCACCCAACAGTGGCAGAACCAACAGGTATGGTCAAACCAATGCATTGTCAATTTTCTCACAGGGTTTTTTTGTTATAAATAAAGGTGTTTCGTCATATTTTTCAGATTTCACCAGAAGGTTTCCAGCTATCTGCACAGAATCAAGTTCCACCATCCCCAACTGATCAAAGCTTTGTGAGGTCAGACTCAAAGTATGAATATAAAATGTCTGTCAATGAACAAGCCATTAGTCCAGACCATCTCAATCATATTAGCCAAGGGCCAGACATCAATTCTGTGATATCATCATCTGCTGTGAAAGCACAGGTTCTTTAAACCAAGAAGGTTCTATTCACGATGCTTAGTATTGTCATCATTTATTCTTGTAACTTGCCCCATCTTTGCAGGTCCTTGATTCAATTAAATCAAGTTCCATTGTGGACCCCCAACCTGAGCCAAGCTTGGAGCAGGTTTCCTCACAATTTCATGGTGCATTGACATTAGGCACTCGTGAACAGAGCTGTGAATCCCAGGTTTGTTAATCTGACTAGTCTTCAAGTGGTTGGTTATCTCAGATCTAATCTCTACTTAAATTTGAGCCGGACAGGAACTGAACATTCTGAACATGAATAACCATGTGCTTGAGGACCAAGTTCTATCAGCAGAAGAAGCAAGTACTGCTGCGAGCCCTTCTCCTCCTGATTCTTCGGAGCACTCTGTTAATTTCAAGGGAACAACAACCAGCAATGGTGCTAATGCTATTATGCCTGAGAAGTCAGTTTCAACTGGGCAGACTAATATCTTGATATCAGCTAAGACTTCTGAGACTGCTCTGCTTGATGAAAGATCATTATTAGCATGTATAGTTCGCACAATTCCAACTGGTGGCAGAATTCGAATCAGCTCAACGGTTAGTTGATCTGCAAATAAATTTTCTTAATAGTCAACTTAGCTCCTATGGCATTAAACCCTGCCCAAATGGGGTTTGACTTGTATCAATCAATTGCAGTTGCCAAATAGGCTGGGGAAGATGCTTTCACCATTACACTGGCATGATTACAAGAAAAATTACGGAAAACTGGATGACTTTGTAGCTAGCCACCCTAAGGTTTGTTTCTTGCAGCTTTTTACATATTTGTTGGCACGGGGATCATACTTTCTGAAGGTTTCATAATCTGATTGCTATATGATTTCAGTTATTTGTAATTGAGGATGACTATATTCGGCTTCAAGAGGGAGCACAGGAGATGATAGCAGCAACTGCAGCTGTTGCTAAAGTTGCTGCAGCTGCTGAAGCTCCATCTTCATACTCCTTTTTGCCTTCTGTTTCTGTTACACCGATTGCACAGCCTAATCGGCTAAAGAAGGCACTTCGATCAATTGATTCCAATCATGTGAGGGAGAATGTCCTTTTCAAGGAGCATGCAGGCATCACTAAAAATGCATCTAATGGACAGCGGTTAGTAATGCAAAACCAACATCCCAATGGAATTTGTGTTGATGTGTCCGGAGGTTTCTCCAATGTAAAAATATTGAGCCAATCTAAAGATCCAAGTGTGACTAGTGTTGAAAGCATGGCATCTGGACATGGAAGGTCTAATTCAAATGTTGTCAGGAAACAGCAGGGCAGGTATGTAAAATCCTGCAGACAGCTGAAGGTCATTTATCAGTGGACGTTTTTGTGGCTTAAGCTTATTGAGTTTAATTGCTTGTGACATGGCAGGACAACCATAGCTGCATTATCTTCAAGAAGATAGTGAAGTGCATTTACCTCAATTGTGAGATACCGTTTAACCATTGTGCTATACCTTCATTCCCTATTCTACTACTGGTCTTTCACCTTATGTCGCTCTGATTCTTCATTCTTATTCAAATACTTGTGTTTGATGCTGATATCCAATGCATTCAAGATATGAGTAAAGACATATGATCCTCCAAATACATGGAGGAACTTAGAAGGAATTGAACATGCCTCTATTCAACTTTCACACTTGAGTCCAAGTAATTTAGGATTTACGAGCAATTTTAATTTTGCAACAAGCTAAGTTTGAAGCATTAATATAATGAAGTGCTGAGATTCTGCACTATGGCATTAGATAATATGTTTCTCCTTTTCTGCTGAGATTGAGTGAATATGTGAGATATAGCATACTCTGTCTGAGATATTAGATAGTTTTTGCCCTAAGCAGTTATAGAATTGTTTGGGGCTAATCAGGCATTTACGGCAAGATCATCAGGTTAACAATTAACTCAACCTTAAAGCATACTTGAATTTCATGTAGTTTGCAATATCATCATTTAACTTGATAATTTGGAGATTTACCAATTTTAATTTTGTTCTGGCAGGATATATGCCGAACTGCAATATTCAGCTGTGGATCAAGCATTACGGAGATTGCAAGCATATTGGAAAATGATGTGTAGTTAAAATGTATCTACTGATCTTGGACACAAGCTGAATATTTAAATTGTTTTAAGCCTTTTGGCACTCCATTGTTGAATAACACTATACTACTGCCTGTTCCTGTCCTATTCCAAGCCGCAGATCTGATTTTTCTTCTTAACCTATGTTGCTCCAGGTTTTCTTTTTTTAATATTCATATCCTATAGTGTATCTTTATGTTTGGCTCCCCATATTTGGATAATGAATGATTAGTGCGCCTATTCAAACGATCAAGTATAAACTAACCTTTAAAAAGAACAAACTCGGTTGATTTACTGTAGATCTAGGTTAGAAAGTAAGGTTACAGATTCGTCTATTTTAGGGATAATATTTACTCGGATGATTAGGATGTTCTTCACTTCTTGTGTGATTTGAGTTTAAATCACATTAGTTACCTTGCTATTAGTAATTTGTCTTCATTTTGAAATTTACGAAAAAAAAATCTTTTAACTTGGATGGGTAATTTCATTGAAGTTAGATTCAGCCTTGAGATAGATTATAAACATTTAATTTAATAAAATTACATAATTCATTTTTTAATTATTAACAAATTAAGTGACTTGCGTTTAAAAGAAAATAGCTAAGTCCACATTCTTACTTTGCATATTTTAACATGTCAACAAATTAAATGTTTAGAGAGCATTTTAAAAATATTTTTCAAAGTTTATTACTTAGAAAATTAGTTTTTCAATTGTAAGAATGAAAAATAAGTTTATTTTTCAAAATATGAAATATTTGAAACTTAGAGGTTAAATTCAATTATTTATGTATAACCTAAATCCCTCAACTTAGATATTTTGGAAAATTTCTAAATAAAGTAATTCTGAAAATTTTATTAATTTTATAATTTTTTGTTTTTTGTTTTAATTTTTGAAAAAAAAATTGAGTTTGTAGTGGAGTTTGGCAGCTCCATTATTTTTTTCATCTATTAATATTTAATGCACGTTTAATCATTATTCACGAGTTGATTTTCACATTTAATAGATGAATATTATATAGGTCCTATACATTTGAATGTTAACAATCATTGCATTAGATATAAACGGATGAAAAAGTAATGAAGTGAATCTTAACTTGAAATTATGATTTTATTTTTCGAAAGAAAAAAATATTTTGAACCCGTTTAATGCTTTCTTTTTATGAGAAATAATACACTTTATTTTGTTTTTCAAAGAAAACATTTTTGAAAGAATTTGTACAAAGAAAAAAAAAATGTTGATGTTATCTTAAACTTATATCTTATTCTTTGTGAATGCTACAAAGAAAACAAAAAAGAGAATCTGATAGCCTGATGATTAAGGGTGTTTATCGTCTCAGGTGTAATCTGAATTCGAGTCGCGCTAGTCGTGTTTATTGTTCGGACTTTGTCCTAATATTGTAACTCATACAAAAAAAAAAAAGAAAACAAAAAAAAAAGTGAAATCACCTATTAAATAACCAGCAAAAATCCTAAACATTTTTTTTAAACCAAGTAGTATTGGATTAAACAAGGTGGAGTAGTTTGATAACCAAAAGAAACCCATTTACTTGTAAAGCGATGAAAGCCAAGAAATTAAGATAAGAAAGCTTAAGGTTTTGATTTTTCTTTTATTGCAAAAATGGATTATTGTTAACGGCAGCTTGATAGATATTGTGAAATCCAAATTGCTTTAGTTAGAGTTAAAGAATAAGAATAAAATGACTTAAAATAAGTTCACATCAATATTTCATTAGTCTTAAAAGAGATAAGTGATAAACAACAAATTTAAATCATATAAATTATTTTTATACTTGTCAATTGAGTCTTAATTTGATTAGCATCGATATTGTTGTCAGTGTATTAAGACGTGGATTTAAGTGTGCTGAAGTACATTTCCTTTCATTTAAAAAATTAGGGAACGATTATGAATAGTTTTAAGTATTGTATAATAAATATGATAAGAACTTATAATAAAATTAATATTGGAAAAAAACTTTTTATACTTAAAAGTTACCCTAAACCACATCATCTTAATAAAATTTGGACTGCTGCTAGTTCAACGAAAATTTTTTAAAAAATTAAGAGATTTCAATAATTTTTTAGATAAATTTAGTAATTTTATAAGAGTCAATATTATCAAGTTATACGTTACGAAGTTTTAGTGGCTCTAGTGGAAAAGAAGATATTATTCATCCTAAGTGTGTGCAAGGTGTATGTGCCTTGTCAAAGGGTTAAAAAAATATGAAAAATCTTTCAAAACTGAAAATTCATAATTTATTTTTATGAAATTATAAAAAATATGTTTTTTAATTTATAAGCATGTAAAGTTTTCATAAAATTCTAAAAATACATAAAATTTTATATTATTTCTAAAATGTAATTGCCCGTTTAAAATGTAGGAGACGCATTATGCAATTGGGCCACGTTGGATCAGGTCCGGTCCGGTCCGATGTTCTCCAACTTAAAAGCAAGGGCTTTCGAAATAGACCCACCAGAAGATCCGGAGACTGGAATTGAGATTCTCGCTGGACGAAGAGCAACGAACCCTAGCTAGTTTGCTGAGTTAGATTGGCCTAAGAAGGTTCGACCAACCTCTGCTTTTACTCCGGTAATTGACTCTCGTCGGGTCCCCTCCACCTTTCCTACCTCTCAATTCTTTGGTACAATGTCTTCATCTCCCCATTGCTCACGTTTCTATCTTGATTTCTTTTGGGGATTATCGTTTCATTTTGATTTTATTATTATTATAATAATCTGGTTAAAAATACTTGTGGTAATAGGGGTTGGATTTAAAAAGAAAGGGGGCGGGGGAAAAACTAGGAAAAACAATGCATTTTCAAGGGGATTATTTTTCTTCAATTTAGTTGAATCAGAGAGAGTAGGGAGGTAAAATGAAATAATGTGTCTGACAATCTTACCTCATCTGGTGACACGCGTGCTTTGTTTATGATAGATGACAAGCGCTTGGACAAATTAAGAGCTTTTGCAATGATGCATAGGGGGTAATAGGAAGGGAGTGAGAGAATCAGAGTGGAAATCTTGGGTTTTGGGTTGTTTAATAGTCGGAGATTGTTTCTCCCTTTGTGAAGCTCTTGCAAAATGTTCATGGGTGGATGAGGAGGGCTAATTAAGTTTCGAATCTTGTTATAGCTTTGCGGAGCTTCTTTGGAGCAAATGGGCAATGGAGCTTGTGGAGCACTGCTCTCTGTTGGAGGAATTGCTCACTTGGCGTCAGCTTGATGCTTTTTAGTTTGCAATCATACATAGGGGTATAGGAAGGTAGTGGGAAAATCATGGTGGAGTTTCTGGTTTTGTTTCATTTTATGATTGGAGATTGTTGCTTCCTTATGAAGCACTGGCAAAATGTTCATGGGAGGATGAGGAGACCAAATTAAGTTTCTAATATTGTTATATCTTGTGGAGCATCTTCGGAGCAAATGAGCTATGGAGCTTGTGGAGCACAGCTCTCTGTTTGAGGAATTGCTCTCTTGAAGTGCTGGTTTTTGGTTTTGCAATAACCTTTTATCCTTATCTTCAGAGTAGATGTTGATGATAATGTGATATCTATGCGGATAGAATTAAATTAACTTTTTAATTGGGACTTTCTTTCTTTATTAATTTAGTTCAATTTTTACACATGCAGTGAGATATTTTTATTAACTTTTTTCTATTACTGAAAATGAGTGGTCGCTTCTCTCGCACAATCTATGTTGGCAACCTACCCTCTGATATCAGAGAATGGGAGGTTGAAGATCTATTCTACAAGGTAGGTGTCTAATTTTCTTTTCTGCCAATTCTTTTTATCATATGAGACAGATATAACCTTTTCCTAAAGTGTTTTAATTGACTGCAGTGTTAATGCAATTGGAAATTCTATTTTCTTTTTGGTTGATTACTGGTGTTGTTCTATAACATGTGTATCTCATTTACAGTATGGTCGTATTTTGGATATCGAATTGAAGATCCCGCCACGCCCTCCATGTTATTGTTTTGTTGAGGTATATATCTCATCTTATATGTTTCCACAGAGGATGTGTATCTAAACTGTAACAATGTCTTTCTGTTTGTGTTTGCTTCATAGTTTGACAATTCAAGGGATGCTGAAGATGCAATTAGGGGTCGAGATGGTTACAACTTTGATGGTTGTCGCTTGAGGGTAATAATAAGCTATTGTTATTTTGATGTGTAGTTTATTGACATACAACTTTTTTCTTGATTTACTTTTCATTGTAATTGATGTAGGTTGAGCTTGCTCATGGTGGTAGAGGACAATCCTCAAGTGATCGTCGGGGTGGATATGGAGGGGGTGCAGCTAAATTTGGCGTCTCACGCCATTCTGAATATCGAGGTCCATCTAGTATTTGAACTGTGTATTCCTAATTTACCTATCTGGTTTTATATGTGCTAAGATATGGTTTTGTTGGGCCTGCAGTTATTGTCCGTGGGCTCCCTTCTTCTGCTTCCTGGCAAGATTTGAAGGTTTAAGAACTTTTAAAACTCTAATAAGCTTTTAGACTTTGTTAGTTCTTCTGTAATTCTTACCTATTTTCTAAATTCTTCTCAGGATCACATGCGAAAAGCTGGTGATGTGTGTTTTGCCGAAATTTCGCGTGACAGTGATGGTATGAACAAAGGATGCAAATTAATGAAGCATTTTCAGTCCATAGTTTACTTTATAACCCTGTTGCTCCCTCAGTTTCTTCTTATTGTTTTTCTCTTTTAATTTGATTTTCACACATCTAATTGTTTCTTTTTCAAACTCAATTTGCTCTAGAATGTTGCAATGTCATATTCTTATCTCCTTAGGAGGGCACACTTATATGGATGTTTTTGATGTTCAATCTGGCTGATGCTTAGAATTAAAAGATCAATTGTTCCTGCCACTTCCCCTTTCTATGCTTGTAGGGAGCATCTGATTCTGATTTATGAGTTGTTCTCTTCATGTTTTGAATTGGTTGAAATAGTTCTTATGTCTTCATGATTTTTCAACGAATTGACCAAGTTCTTAGGCCTTCATGATTTTGAATGAGTTTTCATTTGTTATCTCTCTCTGTTCATTCAGGAACTTTTGGTGTTGTTGATTATACCAATTATGATGACATGAAATATGCCGTAAGTGGTTTAGAGAGAATTTTCGCTTGCTGTGAATTTATGCTTCTTCAGCTTTTATAATTGAACTGACGTGTTCTAACATGATACAGATCCGCAAACTTGATGACACCGAGTTTAGAAATCCTTGGGCAAGGGCTTATATTCGGGTAACTTGGCTATGCATTATTCTACTGTTATATACGTTGTTACGTTCTCATCATTCTTTTTAAGCTGTTAAATGGTGCTAATCCTGAAGAATTTTATAAACAAGGACTATTCCATTATCTATGTTGCTTGATCCATGAAACCTCCTAATAGTTACAAAGTTATAGTTCCTATCTATACGTTACACATCTGAGATTAATGCTTGTACCTTGAAGTTGTGAAAACATGAATCAATGTGGTCCAGCCATCCCTCTAAATTTCCTTTTTCTGTAATTATTCTGTACCTCTATTTCTCCCAGGAACCCTATTGTTTCTGAAAGTTCCCTCAAGTTATAGTTGTAAAGGATTTCTGGCATTATGACTGTCGCAATTTTGAATATTTAGATCCGGCAACTAATTGTGCAAATTGCTTGTTCTTTTGTTTTGTCCACAATCTGGAATTTCAAAACCAATTCTTATTTTGATAAACCTCTGGGTTTATTTGTTCATCTATTTGGATAGGTGAAGAAATATGAGAGCAGTCCATCCAGGAGCCGAAGTAGGAGCCGCAGCGTTAGAAGAGATCGGAGGTTCAAATCCTATCTTTTTCTTCTCTTTTCAGTATTCTTAATTTTTTTTCCTTCAGAAAAAATAATTAAATGGACGTCAAACCTCCCATCTTATGCTCACCCATTCTCTTTCTCATAATCAGTAAATCAAGGGAACGGTCTGCATCCAAATCTCCAGTTAAATCCAGATCTGCCTCCCCTGTTAAGTCACCCAGGTAACTTGCCGTTACCTTCTTTGCTTTATTATTCATTTTTGCTGTTTTTCTGACCTTTTATGAAACCCTTCCCTTGTTTTTCCCATTTTTCATTCATTGATTTAGAGCAAGATCGAGATCAAGGTCAAGGTCAGGATCTCATGAAAAGGTAGGCTAATTTGGGTTCCCGATATTCGATGCTATGGGTCATGACTGTCTTTATCATTGTCACTCTAAAATGTTGATTTCTCTTGGTGGCGCTTTTATAAAGGTATATATGAGGTTTACAGTCAAACTAGTGCATTACTAACAGTAGGACACAATATGATTTTACCGTGGGGAAATGTAAACTAGATCTTTTTCAGATGGCTATCTTCTTAATCTTATTTATGCAACCGATTTTATTTTCAGGCCCAACCGGTTAGCGACTGATGCACATACAACAATAAATGTCCAAAACTCCAGCTTGGCTTAGCTGAATTGAGTAGAAGGGGAAAGTTTGATTGCATCATAACTAAGAAGAGTATTGCTGGGTACTGTCTATGAAGACAATATAGGTATTAATGGAGTTTGTGGTGATGTTGCATGAATTTATATAGAACTGTTGGATGATGAACTGAGTTGGATCATTTTGTCATTTTGATAGTAACCTTTTTTTTCCTTTGTTTCAAATTTTATTCATCTTTTCATGGTTTTCGACCGCGAAACTGGACTTCCTTGCATGAAACCGGATATTTATGTATTATAGAAAATCCGAATATATTTTGGTTAATGAAAAATTTACCAGTTGCTTATGCTAGTATATGATTTTTTTTTTTAATAAAAAAGTTAGGTTTAAACCCTGACGCCGGGGTTTTTTAATTTCTTTTAATAATACAACTTTTATTGATTGATATAAAATTATAATAATATTAATACATCAAAACTTATAAAAACACATTTGTTATTTTCTTAAGCCAGCACATCAACGGTGCTTCTATGTATTTTACTTTATAGATTTGGTTATAGATTAAAATTTTTACATGTTTTCTATATTTATTATATGCTTTAAGGTTTATATGGTTGAAGTGTTTCTATTTATCATACTCTTTTGTCGTTTGATTATTTGTTGGATAATTAAACTTATTTGAATTGTGAAAAATTAAGATTTTTAGATTTAAATATGCATTTTCTTTTAATTTGATGCTTCTCAATTTGGTGTTTATTTTTCATTCTGCTGCACACTTTTTATATTTTGTCCAAGCGGTAGCGTTAGCCATTGAAAATGTGATGATCACCAAAAGCCTTTCGTAGTTGAATGCCAAGTAAAATATGTTGGATAAAACTGTTTTCTTATATTTTGAGAAGAATCCAAGATGAAAAAAGGGAACTCCCTTTATCTCTTGCGATCTCATTTTTGTCATCTTCGCCAAACCAAAAGCACTAGAGCAATTTGCTGAGTAGGGTTCAAAATCTTTAAAATGTATGTTTTTTTTTATTATCAAATTCAAATACCACACTAAATAAACTGACACAAATATCAAATTATGAATTTTATCTAAATTTATTAAAATTAATTTTAGAATTGACATATTATAAATTTTTAAAAAAATTAAATTGTAAAAATTATAAGTATATATATTTATATATATTAAAAGCTACAAGAATTATACAAATCTATAACATCCACAACCCCTTTTTCTTCACTAAATTGCAACATTTTAATGCTAAAAAAAGCTTATAGGCCTAAAATACCTAAGAAAAAAATTCAAAAAAAACCTTGACTTAACTCACTCACAATTGAGCAAATTTAGAAAATCAATTAAGCTCATCTTTTAACTGCATTGTTGGTTTAATTGATGCATATTCTTTTTAAACTTAATTGATGTTTAAATTTCAATTCCATGGAATTTTGGTATCTAAACAGTAAGGTTATTAAAATGTGTTAATATGACACTGATAACTAATAGTATAATTACATGACATTTTTAAATAAAAGATATAAAAATATTTTATTCGAGGCCCATTTGGCCCATGATCAGTTGACGAAAAAAAACTGATCCAAAACGAAATCAAAGCCCATTGGCAGACTGTCTCAACCAAAACCCTAGACCTCTCAAGATCTGGATTATCACTCCATATATATTTAAGCCTTCTTCTAAGTCCCCAGTCTCTGAGATCTCAAACGCATACCAAACCCTAGCGCCAAGGTAGCTTCCCTCTCTTTTCTATTTTATCTCATTTTTTTTTTAGTTTCTATTCGGTTAAATGATTGCATAGCATAATATTTATATGATTGATTCGTAGATTTCGTGTTGAAAATCTCGAGCACAATGGCCACCGGTGAACTCGCCTGTACTTACGCCGCGTTGATTCTCCACGACGATGGAATCTCAATCACCGTACGTCGCCACATTTTATTTTCATTGACTGCCTTTTGTAACTAATTTTCGTTGTTTCTTTATTTTTTCTGCTTTGTTTATGTTTGAGAAATGTTTTGTAGGCCGAGAAGATTGCTACATTGGTGAAGGCAGCAAACTTGAGCGTTGAATCTTACTGGCCAAGCCTTTTCGCCAAGCTCCTAGAGAAAGTCAACGTCGATGATCTCATCACCAGCGTTGGCTCCGGTGGTGGTGCTGCCCCTGTAGCCGTTGCTGCTGCTTCTGGTGCAGCCGGAGGTGGTGGTGCTGCGGCAGCCCCTGTTGTTGAGGAGAAGAAGGAAGAAGAGAAGGAAGAGAGTGATGATGACATGGGATTCAGCTTGTTTGACTAGACACAAATCTTCCCAGTTTGGATTTTTCGTTTGTTTTGTTGTTCGAAATTGCGGAAATTAGGACTCGTTTTAAACATTAGTTGAATTTTTGTATTGGGCTTTGAGAACATTTGCAGAGATTCAAGAAGTTACATGGTTAATCTTACTTGGTTTAATTGATATTGCCATTGAAATTGTTCTTTGTTTCGATGAGGTTTCAATATTTTTATCTGGGTAATGAAACCGCTGTTGAATGATATCTTGCTGGTAATTAAGTTGTTTAGGACAATGGTAATGTCAATGTTGATACTTTCATTTGCATTTTGATCCTTGTAATTGTCGTTCTTTTACACATTTTGATGATTCTGAAGCAATCTGAAAATAGTGGGTGAATATACCGCCGCCATGGGGATAGGGATAATGGTTCTGATTTTTGTGTTATGTAAATTCCTACTGTTTATGCTGTGCCATCTTTTCTTTATTCACATTGTTGTTTCCAATGACTGCCTGGTTTTGAGTTTGGAGTGTCTATATGGATCCAATACCACAGTGAGCCCATATCAGATTGAATATTGAATTATTGTGTACTCTATTTTTTGTTTTTGGTGAATACAGACTGTTTCTATTAAGTTACTTTAAAGCTGCCACCCTTGTCCACCATTCCTCCCGGTTAAGTTGGTGAAGTAGGATTTCGTCTGCTGAATATCCTTGGCAAAAGTTTGAGATTCAATAATTTTCTTACTGCCTTTGTTCCTACTCCATATAATGCATTCTTTAACTCCGTGATGGATGTGCTTCAGTTTCACTGCAGTAACGTTTTCTAGCACCATTCCAAATTTTCTCAAGCAAAAAACCCACACTCATTGATTCATTATTCTTTCTCCGTTCAACCAGCATATTATAACTTTCAATTGGGATGCTTCTCCTGGGGCCTTCTGCATTCACCTTGCTACCCTGTTTAATATTAGTTCTGTCCTTATAAAACCAAGTGACAGCAAGTTGATAAGTTCCAATTGACTGCTTCATAGCAGCCACGCCTTGGGTTGTGACATGTTTTAAGAGTTTATGGACCAGGGCCTTTATGTTTACCTCTGAGTTACAAGCCTATGTATGAAGGTCTGTACATTTTACACTTGGTAATGTTGGAGATTGTAAAATATTTTCCCCCCCAGCAGTTTTGGGTTTATCCTTTTGTTTTCCTTTTGGTAGTAATTACTACATAAAGTATGGGTCCGTACCAATTGCACATATTAGTGGCCGCATCACGCATATGCTAAGTGCGGTAGTTTCTGGTCACCTCTAGGTTTCAAATTCCAACTTCCAGAACCCTCCACTAATAACTATATTTATCGTCATTAAATATATGAATATATGTTGATCTGCAATAATAATAAATACATATGTGATTCCATTTGATGTAATGATACGATTTTTTACGTTTTTAAAAGAAATAATTTAAATATTTAAAATAAGAAATAACCATGAGCTAAATAATAATTTCATTAAATAAAATGAAAGATGCTTATACCAAGAAAAACAAATCACTAAAAAAAAGAGTAAATACGGATGTGATTGAAAATAAAATAGCGACGGGGATTTAGATTACCTATCCGTCCTTGACGTACGCGTCAGACAACAGAATCTTGATTAGTCCTAAAAAACCCCTCCCGAATTTAATCCCAGCTTTCCGCATCGCCGCGTGGACTGACTTCGATGACTCACCATCCTTCCAGATCATTCTCGTTTTTTGTTTCTTATCCCATGTGTCTTCTTCTAATTCTCATCTTCTTTTTCCGCCATTTAAATCCCCCTCCCCTTTCTTCCTCACATCGCAAATTCATCAATACCGTTGAAAGAGCCTTCAAATTCATACTCCAAACAAGTTCATTAACTGCCAAATCGCTGCTTCTTCTTTTTTCACGACATCAATACCTTTGTTGTTTACGATGATGATGTCTATGTTCAGTTCGTTCGAAGCCCTTTTGTTTGATTCTCACGGCCAGAAGATGAAGTACACGGCGACTTCAACTCCGATTGAAAAGGCGAAGCCCAATGAAGTTTCTTGTTCAGAAGGGAACAAGAAAGAGACAAGAGAGTCTAAGAATTTATCGCCGTCGTCGTCCGTTGTTAAGACACTGCGAAAACAACGTTTACGGCCGAGGTTTGCGCCGGAGCTTGATGGCGTTCACTGTTTCGAGACAATTATACCATACTGAAAGGATTTCAGTTCGTTGTATATTTGTTGATATAAATTATAAAATGATGAATTCTTTTTTATTCATTGGGATCTTTTGAATATATTAACGTGAATATACGATAGATCTGTTGATATTTTTTAATTCTTTAATAAGATATATATATCTTACATATACAAAACTTAAAAAAAAAAGAGTCAATTTTCTTATTAAACAAATTCTAAAAATATGAATTTATCTAAATTGTTTATCTTCAAAATTAGTATAAGATATAAATCTGATCAATAAAGAGATGTCATTGCATAAACTTTCAAGTTACTTATATAATTAATTTTTGGATACAAAAGGTAAAAGCATAAAAAGCAACGTATGGTCAAATGGTTGTTGATTGTCGTGCCAATGTGTACAAGTATATTGCTTCTTGATCCATATGGTGCGATCCCCTGTTTCATTGCTTCAGATATTCACTCGGGTTCGGAAAAATGAATTTGACTAAAAAATTAAATTTTTTAAAAAATAAATTTTATAGTGTTTTATATTATTTAATTTATAACATATTAAAATAATAAATATATATTAAATATGATATAAAAATTTCAGTAAATAAATAATACAAAATTATTAAATATTTAATTAAAAAATATAAATATTTTTTGAATTTTTTAAATATTATGGATATATTTAAAATGATTTTGGGTTAATTTTTGTAAATATAAAAAGATTTGGATTAAATTTTAGACTTATATTTTAGATTGATCCGACCTTAGATGAATATTAAATATTACTTAAACTCGGCTCAAATCCGGTCCGATCTAACCCATTAATACCTCTATCTGTCAGAAATTACTTAAACTTGACTGCTGGGATATCAGTGATTTTAATTCGAGCTTAGACAAACATTAAGTATGTTAATATTATGCTTAGATTTGACTCAAACCTGATCTGACTTAACTCATTAATTTCTCTATCTGTCACAATTTATTTGAACTTGACTATTCGGATGACCAACGTCGGATAGCAGTGATTTTAATTTGGGGTGGGGTTATTATGTTTGTATTAGTCCACCTCCTATGTGAGCTATCTACCAGACTGAAACTTACTGGAAATGGTTCATTTTAAACAGCGCTGTCTGGGTAAGAAGTTTACGGTGCAACTTGGACTGCCTCTGCCTTATGAATGTTTTGCAGATAGTGATCTTATTACTTAAATTGTCAATTAAAACAACGGTCCCTCCATAATTCAACTGTCACCACACCTAGCTTAAGGTCTTGCTCTATCTTCAGCCTGACCACAAGGAGCCTTATGATAAGGATTGAGATGGACCAAGAAAACCAGTGGGTGTTAGCACCTCCCAAAAAAGGGTGCCTGAAGAGGACCTATCAGTAGGCTATCAAAAGCGCGAAAAAACTTGATTGTGTCTTATATGCTCTATTCTTTGCCAAGGTCAACATCACAAGTCATGGTACCGTCGCAACTTAATTTAAATCTGATGGGGACCTTGTGGAGATGGGAAAAACGTCCTGAATTGAAACGATCGGAAAGTGAATGCCCAAAATGGTAAGAAGAGAACACCCCCCCCCCAAAAAAAGTCAAAACCAATTGGAGGAGGGGTCCTCCACTCAACTATGAGTATGCTTGTCGATGGTTAGATCGACCGGTTGCACCGGTGCTCCAATTGGTGCGTGCCATAAAATGTTAACCGTTAAACAAATTAAGTTAATTTAAATATCTAATTTTATTATAATTTATATAAAATGATTTTTTTTATATTTTGATATTTATTGTGTGTGTGTTTTTTTTTCATGAGTGAATTCATCTTTAGACTTGTTTATGGGACTGATCGGCTCGACCTTAAAATTCACCTAAAAAATGAGAGGATTTGAATAAAAATATAAGTTTGAAAAATACATTTGAACAAAAAAATAAGATTAGTTTAGAAAACGGATCAAGCCTCGGATAAAGTTTTTTTAACCTGACCCGACTCGATTCAAATTTACAAAAAATTATTATTGTTTTGATATTGTTTTCCCACTGTATCTATTTTTTAAGCCAAATCGAACCTAAGTCTAAAATTTTATTAAAGCTCAATCCGATCCATTAATAATTTTAATTCTCAATCAATTAAATTAAAAATCGATGATTGGTTGTTTTAAAATTTTCTCCAACCTAACCAAAACGTGAGTTTTTTAGCGGCATATTTAGTTTTTAATGAAATCAATCAACTTTCAATTTGTTAAACTTATTCCCAACATGCTTTCGGCCATAACGGAACGAAAAAAAATGGCGATAAATTCGGACATCAACAAAAATCTTGTGGAATTTTGGATAATGATACTAAAATTCAGATTCTTTCTCTTATTTATATAGTTAGATTATATAAAAAAAAATCCACTAGTTTGTTGTATCCCATTCGAAGCCGCCTCCTTTCTGTAAATACATTAGCCCTTCAAATTCCATTTCCGTAAATATAAATAATTCCATCCCTTCCAATCTTTCGTCATTCATTCGCTTTGCTTAGAAAGAAATTTAGATTATTAATTTTTCATTCCTTTTTGAAAACCAAATCTTTCGTATCAATGGCTTCCACTACAGTCTATGCCGCCATCCCAGCTGTTGCCATTGCTGCCGCCGGGATTTATTCTTTTGCTCGTCATTCCAAAGCCAAGGTGATTTTTTATTATATATATATTTGGTTGATGAGTCGGTTTTCAGAGCCGAAATCGATATGAATTTTATAACGAAGTTGGTTGTTTGTTACTTATTTCATGATGGTTTTTTTTTTTTAACTTGTTCAGGAATTCGGAGGCGCGGGGACTCGGTGGTCGATCGGGAGTACGCCGGCGAAACGAAACGAAAAGGTGAAGGACACACCACTGCCACCAAAGGTGGCGCCGCAGTTCGATGGGTTGAACTGTTTCGAAACCTTGGTGGGATATTAGCTTTTACGTTTTATAGAATCCGCTGTTGATGCGAGCTGGAAATTGGTGCTTCTTGTCGACAATGAAGATACTACATAGTGATTATATATTTCCTGTAGAGCTGGAAATTTATTGTTTATTCATTCTCCGGGTGCCCGTACACACCTGAAAATTCGTTCGAAAAATGAGAGTTTAGATAAGATATGAACTCCGAAAAATGATTTTAAGCAAAATTTAAAGTCTGTTTTTTTATATGAATTGGATTTTGGGTAAAGTTTTTTGTCAAGCCCGAATACATTATGTTATAAAAAATTATATTAATTATATATGACAAATAATAAATATATTTTTTATTTTTGTATTAAATAATTAATCCAAAAATAATTAAATTTATTATCTAAAACTTAAAAAAAAAACTTATCCAATTAAATAATCTAACCTAAAATATAAAAATATAAAAATTATATTTAATGTAATAAAATATTAATATAATAAAATTTTTATTATATTTATGGTAGTATTTTTTAATATAAATTATTTTTAATGTGTTAAAAAAATTATTTTAGTGTTTTAATGAGTATTATATTTTTTAAAAAAATTATTTTTAAATAAAAATTAATCCAAAAAATTAAATATGAGTGGATCAGGTTGCATTTAGATTTAGTTTTCTTAAATATACTTGAGTAAAAAAAGCAAATTTATTTTTTGAATCAAATCAAATCCGAACTTAAAAAATTAATCTAAATACCTTGCATGAATCTAGCCCGACCATAATCACTTCTAAGTCATTCTTTACTAGCGCAAAATTTTACAATGTTGCATTAGATTTTTATATGATTACATCTGTGTAATTATTCAATTGATTTATTCACTTTCATTATTGTGTAATAAATTTATACACTTTCATAAATTTAATTTTATTTAAAAAATTATAATTACATTCATATATGTACTATAAAATTTATTTAACCAAGAATCAAAATAAATTTAAACAATTTTTTCATAAAACCTCAAATTTTAAAGCTTCCTCAAGCCAACATCTCTTTTATCGATATCTTTATCTTGTTTAAATGGCGAAGCAATACTTTAATGTTGGATGAGTTATTTGTAAGGGCCAAAACAGTACAAACGCTGTACAGGGAGAAGCAACGAAATTATTTAGTTTTATTAATTTAAGATGTACATATGATTTTTTTTTTTTAAATTACGATTTAGATTCATGGTATGGTATCTGGCTAGCCTTCCAGGTAAGTGCTACCCAACATTATGACAATAAATAAAAATGACAGCTTCCCATCTCCAACATTATAATGATAAAAAAGAAAATGACATGAAGGTCAAGATCCAGATAAAGCCTGGATGGTTGTGGTGGCAAGTAATCATAATGACAATGTTGATTAGGTTACAGTTGACCCAAAACAGAATGAATCAAAACTAATTCTTGAATTTCAGCATTTATAAATCTCTTCTTTCACACACATACACCAGCTTTGTAACTTATATTCCGTATGTGGAGTCAGGAGTGGAGACTCATGAACCAGAATAAAAGGGTGTTTCAAAGATTGCATGGTTAAATGTCTATGCAAATCTGTGATATCTTACCATCTGTTGATTTCTGCTTACTGCTTCATGCAACTTTGTTAGCTTTGACAAGGTGAAATCGCCTATAAGCATGCAATCAGTAGCAATGTACTATTATTATATTGTAGACCTTTGATTTGTTAGCTGCTATGTATCCCAGCATTTCTTTGTTTGCAGTGTATTATATATTTTTATGTTGCTCCTGTCTGTTTCCATTTTTTCCATGGTATGGACGTATGGCTCTCAGAAAATTCTCCCAAAACCTGAAAATTTAAAAACACACCAGCATTTGACACTTACACTCAAGTAACATAGATTCTTTGTCTGTCGAAACATTGTTTGCAGGTGCTAATGGAAGTTCAAAGCAAAGCAGAAGTGAGAAGAAAGAGTAGTCAAGTGATGTTAAAGCTGGGAATGAAGCCTGTTACTGGTGTAAGCAGCAGTGTCACCATTAAGAGAGCCAAATGTGTTCAAATTCTCTGGTTTTCTTTTCAAGTATGTGGACGTGATGAATGGTAAAACATTAACCTAGTTTCTCTTGGATTCAGCTGCAGCTTTTCATCTCAAAAACAAGCTTTCATGAGGTAATATGCATATATACTCGTGTATAATACAACAACTAAATTTATGTACTCGTATCATATACATAAACGTCAGCACTCAAAAACATAGCTGCAGCCCTAACTAGATACGATCCTCCAAATGGGGACAAAAAAAGGGTGATGTGCTACTGTGAACTATACACAACGCAACAAGTAGCATCAAGTTACAAGGCCTTTGTTGTGCTAATCAAAACTATGAACAAGATTAACATCACAGCTACCCGAAAAACAACAGCAAATGGTTTACGTGAGTGATGCACTGAAAATAACTTTGACCACTGAGATGAAGTCTCTTTACGAGCTGAAACAATGGTCTTTGAACCCAAAACAATGCTACGATCAGCATTACAGCTGACAGTGATATCCTTTTCCACTACTTTTACCTCCTGCAAAGACAACTTAATAAGGTCGGATACATATCTGGATTTGACAGTGGTTTTATACTACATCAGTCACAAACTTCTCACCTTTGTAACAACTGATTTTGAATCATCTTCTATCTCTACATCACTCCGGTTATATATTGCATTGTCACAGTGAAGTGAGTGGACCTCAAGTTTACACTGCAGCCGTAGCCTTCTTGATGCATTACCCTGTGCCAAGGCATTCTCAGAGTCCAGTTGACTTCGAGAAGGGCGAGACCTGGTCCTGATTCCAGTGATAGCACCATCAACATCACAAGATGTATTCATATGATTGCTAAATTCTCCATCACTATTTGGCACATTATAGAATGGCACTGTGGCAGAAAAGTTAACGTAGTGCATGCAAATTGGAATTCCACAATCTTGTGCAGTCCCTAGAGGAGGCACCCCGCTGACAGTGTCTGTCCCAAGCTGTAACAAAAGGGAAATTCTTGATGTTAATATAAACAAAGGGTTTTACTTAATGGTAGAAAATGTAAATATGCATATCATATGAATGTTCGTAATTCATAAGAGCATGAGGCATAACATTTGAATGATCTTGATGCACTACAATGTTCGGTGGAAACTAGAAAGAGTATGATAAATGACATGTAACTAGTTTGCCTCTACTCACCAGCACTTGGGCCACTTCAGAATCAGATTCACTGCAAAATCCACCATCCTTGGTCGTGGTCGTATGGGTCTCAGATTCTGAATTCTTCTGACTACCAGTGTCATCATCATGACAGTCATCCGAATTTTTAAGTATAGACTCCAGGAAGTTAGAAATATAAGGATCATTTTCGTTTGTGCCATGACCAAATTCCACATTGTAACAGTTTTCCACATGATCAAACATCCAAGGTGCCTGCTCTGCTTCAATCTGATTATGTAATGGAGAAAATAGTGGCTCCATCATGGGATCGTAAAAATTATTCAAAGCTTCCTCAAGTAGATCCACCTGAAATTGAATAACATAAGTGCTACAGAAATGGTGACAAAATCTAAATCAAAATACAGTTTTCTCGTTCCCTCACCTCTGCAGGGGCTATTTCAGCCACTTGGTCCATTTCGTTATAATTATCATGGTTGTCACTATTGCACTCGAGTATGGGTGCAACAGCATTTGAAATCACTTCATCGGGCAAACTGGCAAGACATGTTTCATTGGTATCGGAGGCTTTCTCGGCTTCCTGTTTTACCGTAGGAGAGTCTTGAGGCACTTCTAACTCTGACACCATGTCTTCAGTAGGAGACAACACAGATGGATCAACTTCACCACCATTTATATCTTCAATGGTCTCATCTTGTTTCTTGAATAGACGACAAATTACAAAAGCATTCTGCAGGAAAAAACGAAGAATGCATGTAAGTAAAGAACTTCTGCTTGTAAAAATTAGCAGAATTGAACTACCAATTTATGAATCAAAAACAGAAATTGATGCAAAGGGGATTCGAATTAGAATCAAAAGAGAGGTAAGAGAAAAGGAGAAACCTGTCCAGGTTTGGTACCATCAAGCTCATCGAGTGTAGTACGATACTCATGCATAACCCAATTGGTTCGTTTTCCCCTAGGAGCCCTCCCGTTGTAAAACACCAGAGTTTTCTTCATGCCGATCAAGGTGGAGCCAGACTTGATCTTGCGGTCTTTACCCGTAGCTTTCCAGTAACCAGCCTCAGTAGCCCTATTGAGCCTATTGCCGGTTGGGTACTTCCGGTCGAGTGGGCAAAAGAAGAACCACTCCGGATCTTGGGTTTTTATAGCAGACAAGTCAGGCAAATCCCAGGGCTCGCATTTACAAACATCAATTTCACGAATAATTTCAATCTCATCGCTGTTATTTCCGTTTATCTTAGACCGTAAATAAAAATCGATCAGTTCCCCGTCAGTCGGTCGGAACCGGAACCCTAATGGGAGTGAATTCAGTAAGAGAACACCCATTGCTAAAATACAGCTAAAATGAAAAGTGAAGAGATAAAAAGATAGATTTTTAGGGAGATTTTCAAAACAATCAATAATTTTTTATCATTTGTTGATGAACAGAGAAGATTCAGAAAAAAAACGAAGAAATGGGGGAGTAAATTAGTAGGTAGAAGGGTTTAGGTAAGAGTTTAAAGAAAAAGGGAGATGGCCCATTCGTCTATTCATAGGAAACTGTGAAGGAAAAAGACAGGAAGGAGCTTAGAAATTCACTATCTGATTACCCGCACCGCGTTTCATACGCGGAATTTGTAGTTCTAGATGTTAGTTATTTTGTTTTGGGTAAACTGCGTAGAAGGTCACTGCAATATTAATAAATTTACACATTGATCACTAATTTTAAAAAATTACAAAATAATCACTAAAATATCAATAAACTTACGCTCAAAAAGTTACTTAAAAGATGTTACTTTTATTTTTTAAAGCCTCCGGGAAATAACGCGGTTAATATATTGTATTATATTATACTATATTATATTATATATGATAAACAATTATTTAATTGCATCATCTATTTGTTAACAACGTATAATTTAGTGACTTAAATAAAAAAATTAATAATTTAATAATCATTTTATAATATTTTAAAATTAAATAATTAAAATCTAGTTAAATAATAATAATTGTAATAAATATAACACTAATAAAAATATATTATAGGCTGTTGAATTTTTTAGCCTTCACAATGTAGTTTAGAGTGCCACAAGTATCTTATAAAGTTTATTATAAAAAAATAAAAAATTAGATATATAAATAAATGTGATACTTGCCACATTCTTAATCCACTTATAGAATTTTAAAAAATTCTACAGATAATGTATTAAATAATTATCCTAAAAATATTAGGCATAATAAATTTTTTGGCTCTCCGACTTTATAAAGAAGTTTTTTTAGCTTTTAAACTTGTATTTTTATCAAATCACTCAAAAATAGATAGAAAAATTGGTTATTTTATTTTTACTGACGTGGCACACTTGTAGATGACACATTAGCATTTAATTATTTTTTAATTTTGAAATATTAAAAATATATATTTATAATTTTTATACTTCTTAAATAATTTTAATGATTTTAATTTAAAAAATTAATTAAATACCAACATGTCATCCACGTGCGTGTATGTCTAATCAAAATTAAAAAAATTTAATTTTTTCATTCATTTTGGATGATTTAAAAAAAAAACACAAATTTAAAACTAAAAAAAAAAGAAAAATTAAATAAATTACTAAAATAACTTTTTTATAAAGTAGATAGACCAAATAAATCATACATGTTTATCAAATTTGAAACATTTTAAATTTCAACCATAACCCAATTTGATCCATAAAGACTTCTATCATTTTCATTTATGACCTTTGTGTGTATATGATATGACATGAAACAATATTACATTACAATAATAGAGGATTAAAATATGTCATGTCACAAATTATGAGGATTAGGTGAGATAATATTTTTTTTCCAATCTTAATAAGTAATCGAGAATTCAATATTCATCTTATATATGAATTAATTTTGAAATTCGTGATTAATGTTTACTTTTAATGAGTTTATAAAACGTTTAATTTTTATTTAACAATCATAAATTTTTTCAAAAAGATTATTATAATTGAAATCCGAGATAAAACTAAAGAGGTTGGCAGAGGTCTGACGCTTTAAAATATTTTTTTTATTTAAATTATTTAAAATTTTTAAAAATTTAAATTAATAAAAAAATTACACTTTAATCCTCTGAAAAAAATAATTTAATCATTTAAAAATTATAAAATATAAATTATTAAAATAATAAAATTAATTTTTACTTCTATGAAAAATTATAATTTAATTTCAATTTTTGTACGGATTGAAATTTACAGCAACATGTTTCAATTCCACCATTCATTTCATTTCTAGAGCCCATTTTTCCTCCAAACGCCGACGCCAACCAAGGAGCCGAGATGGAAAAGAATGTGGAGAATTAAGTAAGCTACCCAATAAAGCTTTGACATGTGGAAAAAGTAGTCATACTTATAAGTGTGGCCTCTACGCAACTTACGTGGCTACCTAGGAAAGTGCAACGAACCATACTTCCCTATTGAATTGATCCGATATATTTTTCTTTCTTCATTTTCTCTTTTTTATTTTATTTTTCGATGTCAGAAAAATTTGTTAAGATGAAAATTAAATTATATATTTTTATTATTATAAAAATATAATTTTATCGTTTTAATAATTTATATATTTATAATTTTTTAAAAAATAAATTAAAATTTTTATTTTTGAAAAATAAAATATAATTTTATTATTATTAATTTAAAATTTTGTAAATTAAAAATGACTTGAATGAAAAAAATCATTTTAGGGGCCAAGGCTAGCCAGTTCTCTTGGCTCCGTTATAGATGTTCTAGGGATAATGGCACATATGTCCTTGTACTTTAGGGGTTTTTTTTTCTAGTATGGCATTTATATTTTTAAAATGTCTAATTTGATACTTAAAGTTTTAGTTGGTAATTATTTGACACATTAACAGTGTAAAATTTAAATTTCACAAACAAAATTGAAATAAAATTGAGATTTTGTCATATATCATATTTATTTATTTAAAAAAATTAAATACAATTTAAAGATGTACGATGAAAATTCTAATTCCGCTTATGGAATAAATTTTTTTTACTATTAATATATCAAATAATTATTGTTAATTTAATATGTAATTTTAATTCTAACTACATCAAAATTTTAATGACGCGACATGCATGCCAATAAAAAGATGACACATGTCTTTTTATGACCAAATAATTTAGGGGTATCTAAGGAATAAATCCGTTTTATTTTTTCATTTCCAACTGAAATTAAACTTTTTTTAGAAAACCCATCCAATTTAATTTCCTTTAATCAGACTCCAATAAAATTCTCCAAAATTCTTTCCTTCTCTATTATTTCATGGGATAATGACAAAAAATCCACGAAATTTTTAATGTGATACTTTTACTTTTAAAATGTTTAATGTTGTATTTGAAATTTAATTTTCATTTATTAATTTGGTACCTCCTCCAAATGGGATTAATTACTTACATATTTGATACGTGGCCCAATCATGGGTTACCACGTGGCACTGTGTCAGAAAGATCAACCATCAAAGCCAAAGGACTTGAAATAGTTATACCAAATTTTAATTTAAAAGTAGAAATTTTAGAACTTACTATTTTTTCTTGTAAATTTTTCCCTGTAAAATTTTGAGTAATTAATTTCCTATTTATTTATTTTCCTGATTCCCTTATCTTCCTCCTTCCACAACCACGCCCCTGCCTCCGACAGCGATGATGGTCGGCCTCCTTTTCAGCTTGAAAATGGCACCGAAGTGTCTTCAAACTTCCAGTTCAGCAAGACAGCACACTCCCATGGTAAAAAATTGTTTTTTTTTTTCTCAGTCCTAACTCACACTTTTATGCGGTCTTTTATGAGATAGGCTCATATTTGGGCCCAATCATTTAACCTTAAAAAGGAGACCGTCAACAATGGCTGAAAAGACGTTTCAGCAAAAAGCCCAATCTTGAATAAATCCAAAACAAAAAACAAAACAAGAGGAAATGGATGTTGTAGAAATTGTAGATCAGGGTCAGGCAACAATTCCAAAGCCTTTTCTTTCTCTGGGTACTCGAGGAAATTACGTTGGGAAGTTGTGACGAAATGGAAGGAGGAAAAGAGCAAGGAATGTTGGTGGTAACCAGGTTGATGGCTCACCAAAACCCACTGGAGCAATTGCAAGCCAAGTTCAAGGAAGTTGAGAACGGGTTCAAGGCTTGGCTAGACAAACAGTCCATGCCAGTCGAGGCGGCCGTGGTAACCGCCACAGGCGCCGTTCAGGGTGCTGCTATTGGTGCTTTAATGGGCACCCTCACCAAAGATGTTTCCTCTTCTTTTCCGACTCCTCCTCAGGCTTCCCTCAATCCTCAAGCAATGGCTTCTCTCAAGCAAGCCCAGGTCGTTTTTTCTTTTTCCTTTTGGCTTTACTTTCATTTCTTATCTGCAATCATGATATTTTAAAGAACTGTAATTTATATATTGAAAAAGAATATGCATTAATTCTGAATGTTTGGTTTTGGGGAAGACCATGTTCTCAGATAGTGCATGCTAATTGAGTTCTGTTGACTATCGTTGTTTACGACGGATTAATCACAACTTACAACCACTGAAGGGTTCTCTAAATAGCATTTAATTATACATGTTTACTTTTATTACAGGCTCTATCAGGAGGTCCCTGGGTACAAGCTCGTAATTTTGCTGTGATGACTGGTGTCAATGCAGGCCTAGCTTGTGTTATGAAAAGATTGAGAGGGAAGGAGGATGTTCAATCTAGGTGGACCCTTTTAATTGCGGTTTTCTTTATCTCCATTGTTTTTCATTCTGTTGTTTTTCAGCTAGTGGATATTGTTAGTTCAATCGGAATACGACATGCTAACACATGCTGCAATGTGCTCGTTTAACCCTTGCAAGATATCTAACAGATAATGCTATAAGTGGACTCGTTTCTGACATGCATACAGTACAATTGTTTTTCATTGTGTATTGTTGTTTGATTATTCTGTTTTGTAAAATCGGTTGTGTACCGAATCTCAGAGAGATCCTGTTGAGATGGGAAGAAAATCTGTCTTTTTTTAAGGGCCAAATCAGTCTTAGCTTACAAATGTTATGGTCAAACAGGTTTTTTCCAGACCAGGGAAGTGTTACGGTAATGTATCTGTGTTGGCCTTTTCTCTTTTGCTTTGGTCTAAAAGTAGCAAGTTGGATTCATCGACAAAGTAGCAAGTTAGTCCCATTTGTTCCTCTGGTTTGTTATCGAGTCATAATGTGAAGGCATTTTTCGCTTTATTTTTCCCTAAACTCTCAACTTGTTGTCTTTCCACCCTCCGGAACCAACTTAATTTCCATTTCTAGTGAAAATAGCCTGAATTTTGCCTACGTGGAGATCATGGTCCCTTTATTATTTTTATCTCTATGCATCTAATGACTAGAAGCTTATCTGCAAATATTTTAACCTGTTAGTTAGAAGGTGATCAAACATTTAGCTGGTACAGCTAGAAGGTGATTAACTGATTATATATTTTCTTTTGTAGCAATTCTGATAATAGTGAAGATCTTGCCATTTCGAACTAGCTTATTTTCCATCAATGTAGAAACTTGGAGGTGCATTTATTGATGACAAACAGACACTAGCTTTTTTTTTTTTTTCTCATTTGCTGTCTAGATTCCACCATTCACCCCACTTCTGTGTTCTGCTTACTTGACCTCCTCTCTCCCATCATAAAGTAAAATTGCAATATAATTTATGTTTTGTTGAGCGTTGTGGATATTTGTGTTAGGTAAGCTGAAGCTGAATAGATGATCAAAGCTTGTTGTTTGAATAAAGAACTGTAGACTTCATTTGTTTGTTTTAATATTGGTTGGCTTTATACCTTTGGTTTTCACGGTTATTTAACGTAAATGTTCTATTATTGCAGCATGGTGGCGGCTTTTGGTTCTGGGGCCATGTTTTCTCTAGTGAGTGGCATGGGCGGCCCTAATCAGGCTGCAAATGCAGTCACTTCTGGACTTTTTTTCGCGCTCATTCAAGGCACGCTTTTCCAGGTCAATCAATCACCTCCTTATGCTAATCGAGGCCATCATCTTATTTTCAGCCATTTCCAGTTACAAACTGCTTAAAAAGCTGTGAATTTGATGTGCTGGAATTTGCTATATCAATGAGCTTCTCAACTTAGTTTTCCCTTTTGACATTTGAATATTCTGAATGAGTACCACTTTGAGGTAGTGCTTTACTGGCCTGTAGTTTCTTATCTAACAGCCGTTTTTACAATTATCCAGTTCGGACAAAAGTTATCACAACCACCTGTTGAGGACATGTACTATTCCCGAACAAGATCCATGTTAAATAGTCTCGGGCTCCAGAACTACGAGAAGAATTTCAAGAAAGGCTTGTTAACTGATAACACATTGCATTTGCTCACCGATAGGCAAGTAATTGGAGATTTAATCGTAACTTAACTTTCTGATTAGTATTTTATGAACAGTGTGTATGCATATATTCTGATGGCCTTGAAATTGTTTAATGCGTTCCAGTGCACTTAGAGATGTGAAAATACCACCCGGACCCAGGCTCCTTATTCTCGATCATGTTCAAAGTTTTAGCTCCACCTTCTAAGAAGGGTAATTATGACTGTCGAACTTGATCCCACGTTCATCAGATTTGTCGTCTCTAGAGACCCGAAATTGAGGAAGCCGTGGGTGAAGTTTGATCATCAAAGTCAGTTCATCATAGGGGGCGTTTTCATATATCTCGGAAACTACAGAGATTTTGTTTTCATTGAAATGAAATCATTTTGGTCATTGTTTTCATATATCTCCGTACTAAACATAGGATGATATATTCAAGAGGTTGAATGCAACAATTTTGATATTTGCATATACGGATGAATACTTATATCCCACACCCCAAGTCTTATGCATATACGAATATCTAAGTATGGAGAGATAGCATCAAATGTATACTTTTATATGATTACCCTATGAAACTGCTTAATTAACTACACCCACATAGGCTCTCAGCCATTTGAAATCAAATAGAACAATATTACAAATGTCGTCGGAATATTGAAATTTCAAGAATTTTGGGGTCTGCAATCAATGAATATTCTTCCCTTGGAATAATTAACTTCTTATAATAACTCTGGCATTGTCTATGAGTAAAGATGAATTACAATGAACCCATGTGACTTGTGCACGCACATGTAATCAAAATAAACTATATTACTATGTAAGAAATTAAAATGAAAATATATGATTAAAATTCTATAGGAGAAGGCGGCAATGACATCAATCGTATCGGAATATTAATATTTATTAAAGGATGTCAGTGGATCGTGGATACAGAAGGAAGGAAGGAAGGAAAGAAAGAAAGCAACCGATACCCAACGCAATAGATGCGAGAGTAAGGAAGTGGGCGAAATGGATGAGGAAGCCACTATCACTGTGCACTTCCCTGGAGGCAAAGGCAAATGTGGCAATGTACCGTTGTTTGTTTTTTCAAAATGATTGGTTGGTGCGCTGTTTATATTAATGCACGCCCCTTGATTTCCCCCAAATGGAAGTTTCTGGTATCAGTACTGGCCATGGTGGCCCTCGTGGCTGCTCCACTCCACTCCACAAATCATTTATGTGGACCGTATTTGTCTCAATCTCCACACTCTCTGACACGTAATTATAAAGTCCCCATAAAACTAATCGTAGTGGTTGAAATTTAACTGGACCGGAGATTTGTCCATGTATCAGTACAGAGTAAAAGAGAAAACCATTAATATAAATCGATTGAATTAAATTTTATAAAATTTTAGAATGAAATTTAACTAACAGTTGAATGAGAATTTAAATTCGATTACAAAAACCATGAAAGGAATAATCAAATTATAATTTAAAAATAATAAAAATACAATACAAAGTAAAAAGTTTTAACTGGAAAATTGTATTTAAAATATATATATATAGTTTAAGAATTTTAGTATTTCACATTATTTCCATTATTAAAAAGCTTGTAAAGAAATAAAATGTGAAAATAATTTATATAATAAAATCAATTTAAAATTAGTATTAAGTAATTTTGTTTAAGTAAAAATTTCGATATATTTTAATTCATTGTAGCAAATATTGTCTTGTACATGTGTCTATTAATTGATACAAAATTTTAATATTCTGAATTAATTTATAATTATTTGATCTTAATATTTTTTTTTATAATTACATGAAAAATAAATATAATCATTAAATTAAGTTAATATTAAAATATTAAAACATTGAGGCGTACCGATATGTGGATAGCTACAGTAGAAATAACCTTGATATAGAGGTAAGTGTTGCTCTCTCACTTCCAATTTCAAGTAATATCACCAATTTTTTTTTTTAAATTGTAAGAAAAAAAATAAAACTTTAATAATAACTCGACTCCAACTTAAATTATACTTAAAACAATAAATATCTTAAATATCATATCAACAAATATCATATCTGTAACACCCCTACATCCGGTTCATGCGTATAAATCTGATATAAAAATATTACATATAGTGCCAGAAAATTAAACATGTGTATAATAAAATTTTTCTTCCAAACGATGTCTTTTTAAGTTCTTTTATTCAAAATATCATAAAACGATATTGTACAAGTAATATCGAGAGTTAAAATGAATTTAAAAATAATAAAAATGTGATTTTTATTCAAAACAGGGCAAATATTAATACCTTAGGTTTTGGTATCAATAATTTTGGGTAATTAAAGATACTAGTTTTAAAAATCAAGACCAAGAAGGCTCTTTGGAACTCAGGTACCGATACCTTTGAAAAGGTATCGATATTTTTCGTATAATACCGATACTTTTGCTTAAAAACAATATCAATGGGGCATTCTGAAACTCTGGTATCGATACCACTTTAAAAATATCGATACCGTTGTTTCAAAATCAATAAATATAGCTGAAAACTTAGTAATAACCCCCTGAAACAACTTAAAAACTTTCTCAATATTTCAAATCAATCCAAAACATAATTTCAACCATTTCATTCAATTCATGTAAATTTTCAAAGCAACATTGATAACTCATTCATTAGGGACACATAGGTATACCATTTGTACATGCCATTTTACCTCAAAATAAAGTACCTATGCTTGAAGTCTTCCAAAAGTGATGTAATGAGAGGTCCCTTGGCTTGATTCTAACTTCACATAGCTTTTGTACCTACGCGTTAAGTCGGTGAAGGCTTAGTAAATACTACAAGAATAATTAATCAATTCTAAATTTTTTATTAACTCATTTTAACATACATGTGAATATTCATTATATAAAATCTATAGCTTTCACATATATATATCATTTAACTTATCTTGTTGTCACATTATACATATTCATCCCCTTTCCACAACTAAGCTATTTTAGCCTCTTTAGCTTACTTTGATTTATCATCATTTGATTACTTATACACATATAGAACTTACCTTTCATGTGTTGATCGTTTCACTTACCTCAATGTCACAATTTGCACATTTTTTCACTTTTCACAATTTAGCCATCATAACTTTCTTAACCATAGCTCACTTAGCTTATTTATCCACTTGGCCCATAGTAGACTTTATAGAACCTATCGGATAAACGGAACAAACGGAGAGTACCGAAGTACTAAACAGAGAGCACATAAGTGTTGGGCAATAGAGAGCACACACAGTGCTAAATAGAGAGTACACAAAGTGCTAATCAGAGAGCACACAAAGTGCTCATAACGGAGAGCACGAGACGTGCTAAACAGAGAGCACACCCAGTGCTAAACGGAGAGGTGCTAAACGGAGAGCACGCTAGTATTCCTTAATGACATGTCACTAATATCACAACGGTTCTAATTCGTTTACATGGACATAATCTCATTTAACATCATTATTCACAATTTATGCATCACATTTACATTTTTTTTCTTCACATATACATAATCATGTATCTCTCACCTTTATTTTCTCAATGGCTTCCATAATATCACCATTTTATCATATAATCAATATTTATAATCAAACACATAATATTTCACATATACATTTTTCATCACATATATTATCATCTTATATCTCTTTACTCTTATTTTCACATTAATTTTCAAAGTTGTCCACTTGTGTCACAGTCACTAAATTATTTATATCTTGAGCTACAGAATTCGAAATTAATATCCGCTTGATGTTTCTGAAACTAGACTCAAATATTTTTCTACCATAAAAATTTCAGAATTTTACTTTAGCCAATTCGTACAGAAAATTCTTCCAATTTACTCCTTCTTTACAGCCTGACAGTTTTGACCTTTCCTTACTAAAAATTAATTATCTTTTAATACATGGATCTAACAATGTTCTCGTCTGTTTCTTTTGGTAATAGACTCATTAAGGATTTAACCACATAAATTTCAGTCTTTAATAATTGTTTTACATTTTTCTATGATTTTTCAAAATCAAAAATAAGAGAACTTGAATCTACTCTGACCTTGTTACGCAAAAACTAGTATATCTCAAAATATATAATTCCTTTTCTTTTACTGTTTCTTCCATATGAAACTACACTCAATAAGCTTTAATCACATGTTTAATTTGACCCTTAACTCTTTTTATACAATTTTTTTGTGAATTTTCGAAGTTAGTCCCCTGTTATTGTCCAAACTGTTTTAATGTGAATAATTCCTTTTTCATGTTTCTTTGCACTTTGATTCATTCAATCACACATAATTACCATACTTATAATTAAACATATCATTTTACTCATTTTTATCACAATTAATCATATACTAAAATCATATACTTTAAAGAGAATAAATTTTTAATTTAAAATCTTGTAGTACTTACAACACTTGTAGACAATCCCTTTTCACTCCTTGGCTTTCTTCTTCCCTTTTTCCTTCAATTTGGTCCTTCTCCTTCTTTTCTTTCTCTTCAATTTCATACAAAACACATATATTCACATTAAAATCATTCTAACATATCATAATCTATGTTTCTAAACCAAAACTAACATGTATTTAAAGAGGAGTTTAACTTTCTTACCTTAATCACTTGTATTCAACACTAATTTCCATTTTCTTTCTCCTCCAAGACAAGTATGGATGCATTTCTTTTAACAATTGGATAGCTACGACACTTCTCTATTAATTTTTATTCACTAATTTTGAAGAAATTTGGAAGAAACTAGTTTAATTGGTTTGTATTTGGTGAAAAGGACTAATTTGAAAGAAAAAATGGTAGTTGACGTGAAGCACAATGGTTGATGGCTTTTATAGCCTTTTCATCATTTCTTTTCTTCATTTCTCTATATTTTTCTATCAATTTCTCTTTATAAAAATATATTTCTTAATAAAAATGGTAAAATTGCTCTTTTAATCCTTATACCATCCAACATTACACTTTGGCTCAAAATCATTGCCTTCAAAAATGTCTTCCATCTAATTACTCTTTTGCCCCTCTTTAATCACTATAATTCCCATAATGACTCATAATTCATTTTTGACTAAATTTTTATTTAGTCCTTCCTTCTTTCTCATCATTACTAATTAATCCTTAAATTTTTTCTAATATTTTTATTTTAGCTACATATTCTAATTCTTGACTGCTTCTCAATACTGTTCCAACTCCGATTAAAAAACGCGAATGTTATAATATCAACAGACTATTCAAATCAATTAATTTTTTTTCGAGTGTCCTCTTCTATAAACTTATAGACATTTTCTTAAGTCCACATTATCTAAAAAACTCAAAAATACATTGTTAGAGTCCATCGCCCATAGTGAACTCAAGAAGTATTAAAGAAAGACAAATACATAAATAAATGCTTATCTCTATGATTAAGAGAGAGAGAGAGAATATGAATGAACGGCCGGCGATCGTCTCATAACATTAATGCTTTCACACATTCTCGAAAATGGTGGAAGATGCTTCTTTAACTTTCACGTTTCTTACAATTAATTAATGTAATACAGAGGATTAGTGTAGAATATATTCTATACTAAGTTAGTGAGAAGAATGTAAAGAAGGGAGGTGATTATTACTGCTTACAAATGAAAAATACTGAACAGAAAAGAACATAGATGAAAGGGGATTTTAGCTGTACAAGGACAAAAAGTGGTGGTAAAAAAAGGGTCGGTCCAAGTCTAAGACCCCACCGGGGTTTTAAACAGCTAAAAGCATTTAATAATTGGGACAACGGAATTGTGAAACCTCGAGTGCACGTATGCATTTTTGGATGCTAAGTTATGGTTATAAATCCTCCTCTCTGCTCCCCACGCAATCATTCATTCCCTCCTTTTTTTCTTCTTTATCTCTCGGAATCCGAAGCCAGTACCCCCAGAATTTTCATAAACAAAATGCGACCGCAGCCGCAGGCGACCGGTGAGCGCCTGGTGCGGTTGTCCCCACAGCTTTCTTCAGGGGAACCAGAAATGTCTTCCACTTCAACGTCTACGTGTAGCCCCGAAACTTGCAGGTCGCGGTCTTACCCAAAATCGAATGACTTGGAAGCTAATGTAGCCACGGTGTTGATCATTCTCTTTTGTGGTTTAATATGTTCTTTGGCTCTTAACGCTGCCATCCGCTGCTTCTTGCGTGGCAGTGAGGGTCGCCGTCCGAGTCATTTCCGCAACGACATTGCGGAAGCAGATGAAGAAGTTGAGCAGAGAAAGCCCGTGGGGGAGGCAGGTGCGGCACTCATGGTTGCGGCTCCGACGCTGGTTTACACTAGCGGGATGAAGTTGGCGGGAGCGGAAGCTGAATGCGCCATTTGCTTGTCTGAATTCGTGGAGGGAGAGGGAATTCAAGTGTTGGCAAAGTGTAACCATGGATTCCATGTACAATGCATCCAGCGGTGGTTATCTTCCCACTCATCTTGTCCCACTTGCCGCTGTAGTTGTCTTTCCCCTCCTCCGTTATCGGAAGAAACCACTGAAAACAGTTCACAATCGACGATGCCGGAGCCGGAACCATAGCATATATCTTTCGCTACTCTTCACAGCGTATGTATGTAAACTGTTACATTTAACAACAGTACATATGATCGTTGGTTGAGAATAAGCAATTATTCGTATCATTTATTCTTCGTATTGGAGATAATTTTGGCATCTACATATGAAAGCTGCCCTTATTCCCTTGTATCTTTTCAAGGGAGAAGCTCTTCCGTTCTTGTTTTTATTTATTTATTTATTTATTTATAAAGCTCGAATTCCAATTTTATTTTTTGGTTTACTAATTGTTGAATATCTAAGGAAATTGAAAAGAAGTTGCTTGTACGGGAAAGGCAGAAATTTGTTTTGGTAAGAGAGTCAAAATTAAATTATGATTTTTATAATAGTAAAAAATATAATTTTATTATTTGAATAGCAATATTTTTATAATTTTTAAAAAATCAAATTAAATTTTTATCATAAAAAGTCAATATATAATTTTATATTTAATAATTTAAAATTAAAAAAATAAAAAAATAATTTTCATTATAGAGAGCCGAGCCCTGCTAACCCCAGCTACACCACTCCTAACAGCTTGGGCTAATTTGCCTTTAGTAATTTTCTGGACCTGAAACTTTTACGTTATTGGGCTTTGTGCCTGAACTTCTACGTGATCAGCCCAATAAGGTAATGATAAATTTTTAGATATTTTGAATTTTTTTAGTTTAATAATTTTATAATATAATTAATCCTCTCTATAATAATTTCATTAATCTGTCAATATTTTGTCTATTATAGATAGAATTCTTGTAATCCTATCACATAATTCATATCGCGAATTTTCATCAATTAAAGAAAGTGAACATTATGTTCGAAAAAGAAAGAAAGTGAGAATCAAATCAACAAAATTAAAAGATGTATAACATGTGCATGTATTTTTATTTTTATGCATTTTTGTTATACATTCTTTCACTTGATTAATTATGAAATCCTAAAATCTAATAAGTTCAATTAATCAATATGAGTTATCAAATTAAACTGATTAATTTATAATGAGTTATTAAATTCAAATAATCGATTTATAAATTTATAATGTTCCAATTTAATAATAGAATGTTTAATTAGGGGACTTAGTAGTGTATTGAATTGATATTTTTAATTCACTCATAGAATATTAATTTTATTTTAAAAAAAATATGATTAATAGATTTTTTAAAGTGATACTTAATCATTTTATTGAATAATATTTTAATCAACATCATTTTTATTTAGTAAATTATAATTAATAGGTTTACTTATATGAAATAGTTATAATTTTACTTAAAATTTTAGATAATATGTTATAAAGAATTAATTTAATTAAGAATGTATTTTATAACTATGGAGGTTGCTATTATAAGTAAAAATCTGTTATAGAGGGTTAAAATAAAACATAATAAATCGATTCTACTAGAAACTTAGTTGTTATAGCGAAATGTTGTTATAGAAGATGACTATTATAAAGAAAGTTACCTTATAACTAATTGAGTTTTAACTCAACTGGTATTATTGTTATTGTAGCAATTAAGAGTACATAAATTTAAATGTGTTTAAGCTATTTTCTCTCCTATTAAGAATTGAAGAGGAGATTCTTTAATTGGAGAGGGATTATAAATAAAAGTAAAAATTATATAAAACAGTTTTATACTATAACTACATCTAGATTGAAGTTAAAATATTTATTTTTGTCGATTGATTCTTAACTCCATTAGTATGGATGTTGTTGTTAATGCAGGAGGACGTGAGTTTGAGTGCTCTGTAACGCATTATCTTCCTAATTATGGGTTAGGAAGATTATTATAGGTAGTTTTAGGTATTGTGTTAAAAAGAAAAATTGTTAAAATAAAAATAAACCTTTAATTATTTCACAGCAATGGCCAAGTCCAGACAACGTTGTAAATCAGGGCACTGTTCCAAGAAGAATACGCTTGCAAACAAAACTTTCTACTGGGCCAATGAAGGTGTCTGCAGGTTGTGCTGATGATGACAAAATGAGAAGTGGCAGCCTCGGTGAAGAAGAAGTTCAATCTGCTTTAACTGTATTACAGTGTATTTATTTTACCTTTCTCTGCCTTTTGGCTAAGATCGAGTATCATGTACGTTAATTGAATTATATTTTTCAATGCTCGCAATGCAGGTCACAGAAGCAGAAGCTACAGGAGAGACATCTAGCTCTGGTGAGTCGGATAACGAGAATGAACCATTCAAGTTCGATGGCAGCGGGGATATTGCTGAAGAATCTTCTACAAAACCGAGACCGAAGGTGAAACAAGATGGTGAGCAAGGTAGCGGTCAAATGGGTCCATCAGTGCCATCAAAGGCAGCTCCCACGCATTATCATCGCTCGAGCACCCTATTATTTTTTTTATGTATATTTTATTTAGTTTTTTAGTTACAAAATAATGAAACTTTAATTATATATTGAAGTACTATAAATATTATATTTAGCTTCAAATAAAATTAAATATTTAAATTCATATTTTGTTCAATTATATACTAACCTTAAGATAATCTATTAAATGATTTTACGTAAAAGGTTCAAATGAAATAGAAATTGATTGAAATGTAAAAGTAAAAAAAAAAAAAAATCGTTCGAAAGTTAATATTATAATAAATTTTAAAATAAAAATTTAATATATATTTATATAGAAATTATTGGAAAGATAAAAAAAATATAATATCACTTAAAAGGGGTTTTTTTTTTTTTAAACATAAACTCCCTGCCAATAAAACCATAGCTTAATGGCAAGTTTAAAGGTATTACCAACTTTAGTGCCGGAAGATTAATCTATTTCAAAGAATCACTCAAATCCCACATCATTTAAATACACCTATCAAAATGATGCTTATATAGTATTCTTTTACTTTAAATAGGAGTGAAAGTAAGAGGATAGGTATGCACACTTGAGAATTGAGTTTGAAATTTTAGTTTAATTTAAATGAATTTAATTTCTCTCAATTTTTAAATAAAAAGATAATACACTTTAACACACTCAAACTTATTCACTTACATTATTAATAATATTGATATTAATTAAATTAAGATTAAATTAATAATATTTTAAGCTCATTATTTGTATAAATACAATCCTTTCTCATTACTTTATTATAATAAATTAGGAACAAAGTAATAATTAATTAATTCCACAATCAATGAATGGAGAAGATGATAAGGATGAGTTCATGAGCCATACAAAAACACTGTATACTTTCATGTGGGCTCGTCTTCAGTCTCCAGGTGGAGGGAACTCCTCATTTCAACCCACCACCGCCACTCTGGTAACTTTTAAGCCTTGTTGCCGCCTCCTCCTCCAGTAATCAGAGTGTCCCATCGGCTTTTTTCTTCACTGACACACCCAAATTTTTGTTTCTTTAGCTGTCTTGAAGTGAACTTCAGTTTTGGCCAGAGACTGATTGAATAACAAGTGTTGGAAAAGAGATGATTCAGGTGGCAGTAGTGGCGGGGTTGATGGAGGAGTACACGGTGCTGTTGGCAAGGCTGCTTGAGCAGATGTTACATGAAGCTCCATTTCCAAGGCGAATGCGTTTCCTTATCCTTCGTAGTCTTCCTTTTGTTTACTCCACTCCCCGTCTTATCCAATCCCCTGCTTAAACCCCTGTTTTTTTTTTTTTTTCTTCTTAAACATTATGGATATGCAGACGCAGATTTCGGTTATATGTACATTCTCTGGAGCTCTGTTTGCTTCAACCATGTAATATAATTTCCATTCCAACTTGCTTGCTTTTCTGGGTAGATTCAATTTGATGAACTCTGTTTTCATATTCAGTTCTTCACCAGCATCAGTGATTCAACCATGCTTTTCATATATATTCTACTGTAAATGCTTGATTTTGGTTGGTCTCAAAATTTTCATAAAAATCGCGAGAAAGGGTTGTTTCAATGAAAAGATGGAGACCAAAATACTAGGATGGTTGCCTTGGCATCAGGGATTTCCCTATGGCACTGTTTTTACTTGCATGTAATTTGTGTAGTTTTCAGTAGGTGTCCTTTTTGTTTGTCTGAATCTAATTCAAGTTTTTAGTGGATGTATGTTTGAATGTTTTCAATTACATATAATAAATTTAAAACCCTAATTGACATAATAAAAGTAATTAAAGGAATTTTGATAAGGGTGAACCACGTCCAAATACGATGTTATTCCATTATTAGTATTTGTTTAGTACAATACTAATAATTTGTTTTGTACAATAATTGGGACCATCTAATATAGGCGCTATGAATGGAGTGATTCATTTTTTCTTGCCAAAAATCTGAAAGGATAAGGCATTGGACCACTCCCTGTAACATCATCACCCACAGATATTTTCTTGTTTTATATGTATGGATGTAGACTTGTGAATTTTATTTTGAGATATTTTTGTGATTGAACATGGGATGAATAAAGAGATATGGTGGGGGGAAATGCTTATCTTTTTTGTTAATGTAGAGATAGATTCCAGCCTGATTTACTTCAACGTAAATTTCGAATTTAAGTTTCAATTTTCTTTACTTTCAATTTTATTATTAGCAAATAAATAGAAAGAAAGGAAAAACAATTAATTTTAAAAGGTAAATCCTTGTTGTAGATGATGAAGGACAAGTTTCACTAATAAAATAAAAGTTTTAACCTCAGCATTAATAGAATATTATGATAGGTTGACATTTGATTTTGTCATAATTCAAGCACGATATATCTGGAGTGATTGCAAACACTAAATATGATAAAGAAATCAATCTCGAATAGTTTAAAGTGACGAGCAAAAATCAACAAAATAATTGAGTATTCACCAAATTAGAGAGAACGATAACAAAATCATCTCTAAAATCACTTGTAAAACTAAGATTACATGCATAAACAAGACTAAAAAATGTGCTACAAGAACGAACAAAAACTTCTAAAACTGAAAACTTGTTAAACAATTAAAAACAAACAAATAAAACTTAAGACAATACAGATTCAAATCAACTCGTGAAATCATCTATTATTCTGAAATACTCTCAAAACATAAATATATTAAGAAGTTGACGATGAACCACCCACTTTTTAAGAAAAACTACTGGTGATCAGTGAAGTTTTAACGAACGACAAGCACCGTCATCTGCCCATCACAACTTGTGAAGACAATAAAAATACAAACAAAATAGATTTACCAACTGAAAAGAGAGAACACATGTAGTGAATAAGAAAAAAAAGAAAGAAAGGGTTGACGGGAGAAAAAAAAAAGGCGAGCGATAGCTAACTCGAAGATTGACACAACCGCTGAACAAAACAAAAGATAAGAGACAAACAACTTGACGAAAAGAAAAAAAAAGTTTTTTAGAGTTTTCTTAATATTATTTAGGAAAAACACTTAATTTATCTTGACTTTTTTAAGTAAATTTCTTTATAACCAATATATCATTTATATCTTTTATAAAAAAATGTTTTTTTTAAGGTTAGTGATTATCCTTTTCAAGTGGTATAAACTGAACATCTTTCCCTGTAAACAACTTGGGAACTTCGTCACTTTTTAATTAATGGCTGTCATCCAGTGGGATGGAATGTGGGTCTCGTGATTTGAATATCAGTAACATCCTTTGCCTTAAACCATAGGTAACGTGGACCCTCAGAGCATAAGAAGCTCCCTTCCCACTGCAAATGATTCTATGGTATGATTTGTATTTTTGAATGTGATGCTCTCATCCTATCAAACAACATGTTATGCTTTGCTAGCATAAATTCGAAGCCTCCAGCCAAAACAATAATAGTCGTAAAGTTGCATTTCAACCCCTTAAAATAACAGTGTTGCTCAAGAGACCATTCGGTGAAGGGAGGCCCCGGCCAAGCCATGAAATGCCTAAACAATTCATTCATGAGATTGGTTGTATTGGGAATTTAGCAATGTTTCATCAAAGTTCTGGACAAATCAGGTTGGCTCATAGCTGGGTTCTAATAAAAATGCCACGGTTAGGTGTTGTAATTGCTCTTCATTGATGGCTGTTTGATATGGCTCCAACAAGTGGAGATTGATAGTCTTTTTTAGGTTTCAATATCTTTATGTTTTGAGTTAGTGGTTATCAAGTTTATGTATATTTTGCAATTGAACAATCAAGTTGGTGATTGTGCCTAGATATTGGCAATAGTTTACTATTTGTATCGATCTATAATTATGTACGGATAATTTACTTTATGAATAATTCAATGAGCGACACTTTTTTGCAAGAAAAAGAAATGCAACTTTGTCATATTGTTTTCAGTGGCGGAGTCAAAAAATCTTTTTGGGACGGAATTAAATTGTATATTTTACGATAGTACAAATGTAATTTCATCATTTTAATAGTTTAGATCTTTATTATTTTTAAAGGGTTAAATTAAACTTTTATCATTTTTTAGGGGATCAAAATGTAATTTTACCATTACTAATTTAAAATTTTATAAATTATAAAGGACCTAAATTAAAAATTTTACCATTTTAAGGGAACTATAATATATATACAAAGGGGAAAATTGCAAAAATCTTAAACCTTGAAAGGACCTACTTACATTTTTGGAAAGGTTATAGTATAAATTTACAAAAGACTAAATTTTTTTAAAAAAAAAACTTGTATAAATTTACATTTTTGGAAAGGTTATAGTATAAATTTACAAAAGACTAAATTTCCAAAAATTACATTTTTGGAGGGCCATGGCCGCCTAGACCTCAACGTGGCTTCGCCACCGCTTGTTTCTTTTTATGTTGTAAAATTTTAAGCTAATCAAAACTAACTCAAAACAAAATTAACTGTATAAGAGACCATATTTAACATTGTATAATTCTTTTAGTCCGCATCCTTGATCTAAAAATAATAAAAATCACTCTAAGAAGAAGGTTAAATCACCCAAAAGTTTTCATATAATTCAGATTCTAAGTTAATCTTCAGTTTTAAAAAGTTCTAATTGAATCTTTAAAGGCATTAATATCGTATCAATCAAGTTCTGTTTTTAATCATTATTTTAGACATTAAATGTCAGTTCAAATTTGACATAAAATATATTGAAAATACCTAAATTAAGTGATAACTTGACCCGAACAGATATTCAAGATGTAAATTGATAGAGAATATTTAATTTCTGCTATAATGAGTTTAGCTAGCTAGGGTCCAAAGTAGAAGGATGAATGAGTAATTGAGCTACAAATTAAAATAAAGGGACAGTGTTGGTGTTTTGTCGTTTTTATTATCTGAGAGTATAAATGTTGTTTTCCCCATTTTCAAATAAACGAATTATGCTTCCAATTGCAATCAACAAATTGTCACTGATTTCAACAAGTATAGAAAAGAAGGCATCGAATCTTGTTGAAGCATTTAGTGACGAAAAGTTGTCGCCGAATAAACTACATGGGCATAAACCACATGGATAACATTCTTTTAAGAGACATGAACATAAACTACATATAACTACAACTAGGCTTTGACAAGGACAAGCACCATCCATCATCTTTATGATCAGGGTTGAGGTATCTAAACTACATGGGTCTAGTTCAAGCCATAATAGTACTCGTGGCATTAAAGTTAATTAAATTCTTTTAAAAGTTTAATGAGAATTTTTTAAAAATCTTATAGGATTTAATAAGATTCAATAGTGTTTCATTTCTTATTTGATAAAAATATTGGACTATTTGATCCTGGCATGGAGAAGTTTTAAAACTCGTGATCAGCATCTACCTCTTTAATGAGCTTATAGAATGCGAAAGATTAATAATTGAATCCATTCCAGCAGATGCCTTGAAAAAAAAATTTGGACTATTTGGGTTTGCTTGATAAACTCACTTGTTTAATAAAACAAGAATTCTGATTCACGTGTATTTTTAGACATTGTATCAGCGTATATATTTGGTATGTTTAGTTTTGTCTCAATTTTCTTTATATATATATATATATATATATATTTGGGAATTTGTTTATTATGTAATTTAGAAAATTTCTACATGTGGGGTTTTATCCAAAGAGTAATACATTATTAATTTTTCTTGTATAAGATATAATTTGAGTTTAATTTACTCGTCAAATTGCAAGCTTACCCTATACAAAATTTAAATCACTCTTCCACTAAAACTTTCTCCTTAAAAGCTTAGTCGATAACTGGACAACACCATCAACATAATTACAACAATTTGCACTAATAAGTTCTTAGTCAAACAAAATAAGTGCTTCACTTAATCTCATATCTAAAACTAAAATAAACCATCTCTTGATTAAGCATATAATGATTTGCTTAATTACAATTTATGTAAATCTTTAATTAATTGAATCTACTCGATATAAACCTTTCAATGTTGAATGAACCAACAAAGATCTTCTCGGTGTAATCTCTTTTACAAATAAAATCTTTTCAAATAATATAGCATGATCACATCAAATGTATTCAAAATATCCTTAACTTGATTCTCTCCATATTTCAACTTCATCATAATGCTCCAAGCGTTTTGATCCCAACCAAATACGATAAGTTACATTAATCCACTAGATGCCAACTAAATGGCAATTATAGTTACATCTAATCCTTGTAATTAACACTAACATATTTAAAGTATTATATCTCATACTCATATTCAAATATATTTTTAAAAAACATGCAATAATATATATATATATAATTTAACATGGTTGGTTGTAAATTTTGGAAGAATGAATATATATAATTATATCAGTGCATTTATTCACTCTGTCAGATATTATTAAAAATCATGGACTGATATTTTGATATTTTTATGACTACTATTCCACTAGGCAATACTATTCCTTTCTGTAGGTTTGCACGACATCTATAGCTTGTGAGGCTTTACTTATACAATGGGAAAAAAAAAAAAAAAAACAATGTGCTAGGGAATCAAACTTTGTTAGGTTTTTCTAAATTGAATATTGCTGCATGCATGCTGTGTACTCTATATATTTTTCTAAAAGATGGTGGGTACACAAGATTTTAGGAATATATGTTCCCTTTGCATCAAAATTCAGGCTCATCCATATCCCGAATCCATCTCATATTAATAATGTTATTGTTGCTATTACCGTCAACTATGATCAACGCGATTCAATCGAAAAGACATTTGACTTAAATCCATCGAGCACCAGAGTTTGATACCATTCCATCTCAAAAGGTTCCAACATTATTATAGCTTTGAAATATACGTGTGAAACATGACGGCCTCCCCCAACACAGATATAAGCACAGCAAATGGTTCATTCTTTTTTACAGTATCGGATTTCTTTCATATTATAGCGAGAGATTTAGAAGTCATCAAGGGAGGCCATTGCGAATGCCATAAAGGGAATACTTGTGCTGGGGTTGTGTTTTTCCATCAGCTTCTCTTCATCTTTTACTTTGTGATATCTGTCAATGGCTAACTTAATAGAGAGAGCATTTGGGACAATTATAGCAGCCATCTCGCACAGTCTCTTTGGCTACCGAGACAACAAAAAAGGGGTCAGCAACACCAATTACTACCACAAGAAGCCAAATAAGGGTCAACCACTTTCTTTGCAGGTTCCCTTTCATCCCCCCTCCAAAGTATATATATATATGTTTGGTTTTCTTGTCCATCTTATGTTGCTTATCTTGTTTGCCTTCACCTTTCACCATCATCTTCCCAAACTTTCCCTTATATTTTAATGATTCCATTTGATAGGGCGGGTGTTATTTGGATTAATTTTAGGTTGGATACTACTTGATTTTTTTTTCTCCAACTTGTTATCTGAAGTTTTTTTTTTTTTGGTCCTAATTAAGTACTTATGTTTAGTTTTACTAAAGTACACATATCAGATATATTGATTAGGTCACATGTTGTCATTTGATCCAAGTGCCAAATCAAAACAAAATAAAACCTCAAATACTCAATTAAACATTGAAGTTAAACTCGAATACCAATTGATATATTCATATTATATTGTTAATTTCTCTTTCAAATTTGTCGCATGATCTCATATTGGTTAAATCTTTATATTCAAGTATTGAGTCTAGTCTTTAGTTATCAATTAGGTTTTTAAATAAGAAGTTTAACAATATATGTTGTGTTTTATACACAAGATACCATAGAAAAGATTTCATATACCCCAAGATTTCAACTCCAAACTTACCAAATATCACCTTGGTCTTAAACTTCATGCTATGTTATAACGAAATGGTTGAAGCACAAGTTTAATTTGAACAATCAATTCATTAATCTTTGACTATACCATCTCTTTTGCTGCAAAAATACCTTACAGTTGAGTTAAATACAGAAGCTAAATAACCTTTAGTGAAGGTGGTAGTGTCCTAGGACAAGCTCCCACATCATTTTTGTTGGTCATGCTTATGGCTTAGAATCATATTTATTGCACCAACTTTTTTTGTTTTGTATACAAAAAAACAGCCGCTTTTTTTTTGTTTTGGTAAGTAAAAAAACAGCCGCTTTTTAAAAATAGAAGAAATGATAGCAAAATTATTAAATTTTGAACGTTATCTTATAAGAATAAGTGCACAAATTAAATGGAGTAATTAAAGATTTTTAATTTATGAGATAATCTGTAAATAAATAAGTTTAAAAATAAAAATAACTTAAATCTCGTGCGTTGATATAACAGGGTGTTCATCGTTTCATGTGTAACTTAAGTTCGAGTCGTATTAATTTTGTTGTTGTTAGGGATTTGTCTGCTCTTATTATTCGCCCCAAAATAAAAAAAAGACCCACCATGGTATTTCTTAACACCTTGGGTTTCCTCTAACTGGATGAAGCATAAAGAGTGTTGAAAAGGATGGAACAAGGGAATAAGAAGAAAGACGAAGAGAATTTGTGAATAAATTAGAGTTACAAATTACAATACAAGTTGATATGGTTTTTTACAGACAGTGGATCTGAAAGTGAGGATGTGCTGCATTGGTTGTGAGAGATTAGTCAAAAGAGCCATTTACAAGCTTAGAGGTATATACTTGGACTTTCCTTCTGCTTCAATTTCTATTCAATTCGGTATCAAAAGAAAAAAAAGAATCACACGTGTCCAAATACAATTCCTTTTTTATTTTTTTTATTATATAAGTTTTGATATGTTCAAATTTGAAATTTAATGTTAACATAATTTGGTACTTAAGTTTTCATAGCGTCATTAGTTAGTCTAAATATTTTATTTTTTGTCTCCAAAAACAAAGCCTTTTACTCTCTTTTTTTAGAGATTATATTATGCTCAAAATTGAAATTTAATCTTTATGTTCTAATTTTTTTACATAACTTGATACCTCAATTTTTATAATATCATTAATTGGTCTAAATTTTTTTTCTATTTAAAATATTTACGTGAATTTTTAATAATTGTTAACACCGCTAAAATTCTTTGTTAATTTAGATCCATCGCAATGTCATTTTTTTGTCACATGCCTATCAAATGAACATTTTGCTTTAATTTTAAAATGTCATACTAATGAATTTAACAGAAAAAATTTTAACGGTGTTAATAACTAGACCTAAATTTTTAAATTTACAAAATTAAAAAACTAAATTCTTAAAAAAAAAATTAAAAATATTTTAACTTTCAAATTTTAACTTCTATAATTTAATACAAAATAATCCAAAGGATAAATCCATTTAACGGATTACAAGTTTATATACTTAATCGTTAACTTTTTTTAATACAGAAAATCGTTAAAATTGTTAACATTAACTTAGTAAAAAATTAAAAATTTTAACATGAAAATTTGGGTCGATGGTTGATTTAATAATAATTAATTAATTATTAAAAATAAAAAATTATAAATTTATTTAATTTTCGGTTGTTTGTCTTAATTTTTAAATTTTTATCAATTCCAAACGGTTCCTAATTTAAATCATTTAATTCCTTTATTCGAACAAATACACCGGCTGGCAGGGGTGAAGTCAGAAAATTTTTCTAAGGGGAGCCGAAGTTAAAGTGTAATTTTTACGATAGTAAAAGTATAATTTTTAAAGGACTAAATTAAAATTTTATTATTTTTAGAAGGGTAAAAATATAATTTTATCTTTATTATTTTAAAATTTTAAAAAAATTAAAGAATTAAATAGAAATTTTTTCATTTTAAGTGAGTCAGGCCTCTTACCAGCCCCTGACTTCGCCCCTACCTGTTGGTCTGATTCGATCTAGTTCAAACCACAATGCAAATTATTTTAAGATTTTTAATATTTTTATGGAGCCCAAAACTCTTTTCATTTCAACTTTTTATGCTGGTATAAAAAAAAATTATTTAGTGTGGTTAATGAATGTTGCTTTAGGTGTGAATTCTGTGGAGGTTGACTTGAAGATGGGAAAGGCAACTGTGATCGGACACATCGATCGACACAAGGTGTTGAAACAAGTAAGGAGGTCAGGGAAAAGGGCCGAGTTCTGGCCCTACCCTAATCCCCCATTGTACTTCATCTCCTCCGGGGATTACTTCAGAGACACAACAAATGAATTCAAAGAAAGTTATAATTACTACAAACATGGGTACAATCTCGGACATCGGCATGGGAATATTCCGGTAACTCACCGAGGTGATGATAAGATCAGCAACATGTTCAACGACGACAACGTTAATGCCTGTTGTCTCATGTAGAAACCTGAAAATAAAACATTTTAGTACCCACCCATTTCCATCATGTAATATAATTTGCAATTAATGCAATATTGAATGCACTGTATATATAAATATTATAATGTATATATAAATATTTCTACATATTTATAATATTTATACTTTTGTTGTTGCATTTTGCTCCTTCCATTCAGAAAATGAGCAAATTAGTTTATGTATAATAGATCAAGAGCAAATCGGTTCTTTTGTTAAAAATTTCATTTATTTTTACTATTAAAAATTGGTCATTGTATGTCAAAATAAGGTACATGTAGCACATCATATGTCATTGACTGATTATTCCATCAATCATGTCAATTTTTAACAATAAAAATGAATGAAATTTTTAACAGAAAGAACCAATTGTTATTTAATCTAATTACAGGGGCTAATTTATCTATTTTTTAAATAAAAGAGAGAAAATGTAATTTAACTTCTAATATAAGGGTCTCCATGATATTTTACCAATAAAAAAGCTGAATTTGTTACAGCATCTCAAGTAACACCTTTAGGTAACATTCTAAGGACTTATTTTTAGTTGTAATGATTTATATCATGTTTTGTAATAGGAAATTATATATTTGAGAGTGCTTGGATCATGCCCTGTTTATATGTACAAGGATATGGATGATTTATAGGAGATATGAAGTGATAAAATGCATTATTCTGCTGTCATCTTTATCTTGAAGATTTGGAAGAATATTTTAATGAGATTTACTTTCATTGGGGCTTATACATAGGAAATACAATCCTCTATCTCTATGAATACCACAACTCGACAGCATCAAGTTTACTAATTACAAACCCAAATTAAATCCTCTATCTCTAAAGCTTCTTCATCTCTCAAGAACACAACTCAGATCCTATTGATCTCTTTCTTTATTTCCTTATCTAAACTAGATATCTCCTGACATGGTGAATAGAAGAAAACTAACAACAGTACCCCAACACCATCATTAAAAAAAAAATACTAGTTAATACTTGATAGCTTATTGAAGTGGTTCAGTTCTTATATATGAACACAATGCAACTAGCTAGTTATTGGACATCTCACCTGTAGGCTGGCTGTTGGTGGTTTAACCCTTCCTTTTTCCTATAGTATCTGAAACTCGGGAGGATATAGGTATATGATCCTTCAAGATCTTGGAAAAAGTTTGAATGTACCCATATTCAACACTTGTACCGGAGTCTACGTAACATAGATTTCTAAATGTCCTCTTTAAGAATGCAAGTATGGTGTTTGTTATTTGATTGCAGTGTTAGAAACATCTCATCATGCTTTCTGGAGATCTATTTTGGGGCTAACTGCATAGAATCAATGATCATCATTGATCAAGCGATGTTAAATCTTATACTCCATTTTTTTATCGAATTTCATGATATCTTATAACAAGCTTTTTTATTTATTTAATCTACCAGCGGATCAGTGCACAGAAAAGGAAAGCAGTCCACATGGGGAATACTAAGATGTGACAAAATCAAACTCCAATTACACCTATTTCCTACTACCTACAATCGTCTTTGGTCATATTACCACAGCGGAATACTTTTCCACCCTTGCCTTCTCTTTTTTTCTCACCAAGGCTGCTGTTGTTCATCTATAATTTTACATTGAAAAAAGAAACACGGTTTCTTCAATTTCTATACATTTTTTTTATAGGTTATTGCTTTGCGTTGACGACAGGACGTTTGTTGAAAGAGACATCGTGGGATCGTTTTTAAATTATCATAGTTAATTTAATTATATCATATTCAATATATGTTCTCAGCTTCCCATAACAAAGAAAGGGGGAGGACACGAACATAATCAAAAACTACATCCCTGCTATGTTCTTTTCCAACCTTGTAAACTACGTCAAGTCCTTATTCAAAGACGCATTCACTCGTCTGGGTCTTTTCAAACCACCTCCGCCAGAAGAAGATGATCATACCGGCGACGGTTTTGTCCTTTTGACCGACAGTCAAACCGGGTCAATAGTCCCGGTCCCTGTCCAGGTTCTTACAGCGATGATCAAGACCAACCTGCCGGTTATTGAATACGGCGATTTCGTCAACAGGTTTGGAGATGAAGCGATGAAGAAGGATAGGGTATGCAGTGTGTGCTTGGAATCAATGGAGAAAAGGGATGAGATGAGAGAGCTTTGGAAGTGTAGCCATGTGTTCCACAGGGAGTGTATAGATAGATGGGTACAGGAGGGGAGGGTAACTTGTCCCTTGTGTCGCTCTGCTTTGTATCCTGATCCCATGGATTTTGGTCGGCCACACCCCCGCAACAGTTTCTTCGACCGTGACGTCATTTATTAATTGATGTGCGTCATGTTTTGTTACTATATATATAATGTATATTGTACTTATATAACTCTTGTATTTAAATTTTCAGTTGAGCTGAATTTTAAGTTTGATTTTAAAGCATTGCTTTTTATAGAAATAAATTAAGAAGGTAGAAAAAATTATAGAGATAAATCTCAAAATTATACATCAATTTTAGTTTAATGTGTAATTTTATATATAAAAATTTGATTTGATTTAATTCTCATAAATTATTATCATAATTATTGATATAGCATCATTTTATGTTTATATATTACATACACATATAATTATATTTATCTCATATAAAATAAATTAATATATTTATCTATTTAGATGTGCATGATTGAATCAAAATTAAAATTTATTTACACTAAACATGCGCTTCTCTTGGCTAATGGTGATGCATCATTGACCCTACATACATGCATGTTATTGCATCCATCATCCTATTCTTCGGGCCATGTAGTATACTACAATTCCACATGCAAACAATATGACATACATACATACACATGATGTAATAATAAAGTAGTCTCTTTAATCTATTGGTCTCGCTCTAGCATATATGATTTTACCTTGAAATAGAATTATTAACTCTTCACCCAGCACTTTAATTGTCCCTCTCAATTAAGCAAACTCATTACTTTACAAAGTGGGCAGGCCCAGACTGGTCCCCAGAAAAAGCATTGCCTACTCATATCAATCAACAAAATACTGCACTTCTTTGCATTACATTGCTTCATCTTGTGGCAATTAACATTTATTGCAACAATCAAAATTTTGCTACATTTGGCTGGAATTGTTGGTTGGCATTGGGTAGTACCTGAACCAATGTTGAAGGTATTATTGCAATATCAAAATTGGTTGATGAAATGCCAAAAGTTTTAAACCTGCCCCCACTTTTTCTTCCTGAAAATTTTAAATGATTTTGCAGAGGAAGAGGAAGAAATGAGACTACCTACCTAACATATAACTATATCCTTTAAACAAGTTCATTCACCTATAAAACCCCAAGAAATTTTCATGAAAAAAGGAAATGTCTGGTATTGAAGATTTTGTGTTTAACTTGACACTATTATTGGGTTTTGGGTGGATAATTAGTCTAAAAGGAAAAAGGAAATAGAAAAGAACTTCAAAGACAAAGAGGAAAGGGGGAAAATGGGGTATTATATTTATAATTGAGAGGGAGAACTGAGAAACCAACAATCACACTTCCATTGTTGCCAAATGTTGTTATTGGCTATTGCTTGTTGCTGTTAAGGCTTTCTCTTTCTCTCAATGGGTTCTTCTTTGTGACATATAATTAAGTTTTCACATAGTAAAAGAAAAGGAGAAAGCTTTAAGCTTTTCTTAAAGCTGAAGCCAGCAATGGGTTTGAGTAGACCTCAAAAGCCTGCCAATGGAGTTCCCACTAAATGGGTTTCTCTCTTTTGCATTGTCAGTTTCTTCTTGGGTGTACTTGTTGTCAACAGGTTTTTTTTTTCTCTCTTCTCTAAGTGGACTATGAAATGAACAAGTTCTTGTTTGGAGTTGCCAAACCTTCAGATTTTATGTTCCATTTTAATGGTTTTTCTTAGAAGCTTTAACTATTGCAGCATTTCACTGCCATCTTGTTCTTGTTCAGTTGTTTGTACATATTGGAGGGTTTTGCTAATTTGATGCAGAATTATCAAGCACTTATGTCTATGGTTTTATGGTTTCAATTTTTGAAAATCAGTGTCCAGTAATGTGCTTTTTGTTAGATATTGACCCAAATTCACAGGTTCTTGAGCTCTGTAAGTCTGTATTATCAGCAATAAACCGAGCTTTACTAAGGTTGCTTTTTATTTTCATTTGTTTTCTTTAGGCCATCAAAATTTGTTCTTATCAATTGCATTATATCCGCATTTCTTAATTCACTCTGTTGTTGCATTTGTTTGATACTAGCAGCTTTGTAAGTAATTGTGCATTGACTAGCGGCGTATGGCATTTGTTTACAGATCTTGGGATCCAGTTGAAGTGGAAGAGGAGGCTTCTTCCGCACCGAAACATGGAAGAAACGAAGTTCATCCCATGGTTATTTGTGATAAGGTAAGATCAGAGTACAATGTTGTCATAAGCTATACATTGCATGCCTAGAATCTTGATGGTGTTATGTATGTTGTAACAGGATGTTTCTGTTCGGACAGGGAACATTCTTTCTCGAGTTTCACAAACCCAGGATGTAATTAAGTAAGTTCCTTTGTCTTGCCGGAGAATTCTTTGGTAGGTTATGTTACCTTTCTCCTTTAGTACATCTAGGATGTCTAAAATGCTTTTAGAACTTAAGGCGGTTCGCATTATACATACTTTCAGTACATTAGACAAAAAGATCTCCTCATTGGAGAGGCAGCTAGCTGCAGCTCGAGCTGCCAAAGCAGATACCGAGGAAGGATCTCTGATGGTTACAAAATCAGGAAATGAACACAGGAGAGTATTCTTTGTTATGGGAATTATTACGGCATTAAGGAATAGAAAACGAAGGGATTCAATCCGGGAGACTTGGATGCCTCAAGGTTTGATTCAATACTCTTTTGGCATTCTACCAGGGAAGGGATGTAGTCAAGTTTTTATACTTTTCGAGGTTATTGTTCTTAGGGGAGGAATTAAAGAGGTTGGAGAAAGAGAAGGGAATTATAATTCGATTTGTCATAGGACACAGGTAAATTCGATTGAAAATTGAAGTATTTAACTTTACAGTGCTAGTTAGCTTAGTTAGAATGATAATGTATCCTTGATTCTCAGTTCAACCCCAGGTGGTGCTTTGGATCGTGCTATCAATGTGGAAGAAGAGCAACACAAGGACTTTTTGCACCTGGTATGCTCTCACTTCCAGTCCGGACCCGATTTAGAAACTCAAAACTTATGTAGAATCGAATGTTTTGTTTGGCAGAATCATATTGAAGGTTACCATGAACTATCATCGAAAACTCAAATGTACTTTTCCACTGTGGTTGCAAAGTGGGATGCCGATTTCTATCTTAAAGTCGACGATGATGTACATGTAAATCTAGGTTAGTATTGCTACATAAAAGTTTCTCAATACTTTCATTTCTTCTCGAACAGATCTATATCCTGGTGACTAACTTGATATCAAATTATTCAATAGGTGCGGTGAGTTCTACACTGGCCCATCACAGACACGAGCCCCGTGTTTATATTGGTTGCATGAAGTCCGGACCTATTGTGGCACAGAAGTAAGGATGAACTTTTTGTGAACAAGTTTTTTAGTGTCATTTATGTTTTCTTTTCCACCAAGTTACCCTCTTGCCTTTCGCATGCAGAGGCATCAAATACCGCGAGCCAGAATATCGGAAATTTGGTGATGAGGGAAACAAGTATTTCTGGCATGCGACCGGACAAATATATGCAATCTCCAAAGACTTGGCCACCTATATCTTAGTCAATCGGTAAACACTTATTCAGCAACATTTTTCAATAATGACCCCATCGCTTATTCATCTGTGTTTTCTATCCAGGCTCATACTTCATAGGTATGCAAATGAAGATGTCTCCTTAGGTTCCTGGTTTATCGGTCTCGATGTCGAGCACATAGATGATAGAAGTCTATGCTGTGGTACCACTCCCTCTGGTAAGATATGGTAGCCATTATGCTTGAATGGTGTACAATGTTCACTTTGTATTCTTTGTTTTCTCCTGCAATCGAGAGTGCACAAATAATCTAATGTTTAAATTTCTTAAGTAGATTGCGAGAGGAAAGCTAAATCAGGGAATCACTGCGGTGCATCATTCGATTGGAGCTGCAGTGGCATTTGCAAGTCATCGGAGAGAATGAAGGAGGTGCACTGGCGTTGTGGGGAAGGCGACCAAGCCATTTGGGATACCGGTTTCTGAAGCATCAGGGACCTGGTTATAGCATATTTGTGAATGTTTGAACAAATGTTATGCATCGAACAATGCCGTCAGCCTCGATCTTTTTTCCTTCCAATGTCACGGGGCAACCGGTACTGGAACTGGACTACACTAGTCAATGCATGTGTTCTCATTTCCAGAAAATGAAAATGAAGATGTTTTAGTGGATTAAATTCTTGTGAAGGTGTGGCACGTCATATTCAAATTTTAAAATATTTAATAACATTTTAAATGATTTTAAGGAAATGATTGTTTTCAAGATTGTCTTTTTAATTTATAATTTATAAATATATATTTTTTAAAATATAATATAACCATGAATATGTTCTAAAAGTAATGCATCTTGAGAAGTGGACAAAAATTACGAGTTTTGATTAATATCCTTATTTTTGAATGAATAAAAAGTCTTACGGTATATTTATGAAAAAGGAGTGAGTGGTTGAGATTATACCTAGTAATAGGTCGGGATAATCGATGCAAAATTTTAGACTCATTTTTTTAGGTTTGAACTTAAAATTCTATCCAAATTTCATTCAAATTAAAAATGTTAACTCGAACTCAATCTGTCCGTATTATTATTTTTAGATTATTTTTTATATAAAAATAAATTTAAAAAATATAATACATCAAATACTTTAAAAACATTAAAATAAATATTTCTAAACGAATTGAAAATACATTAAAAAAAATTATACTTAAATTAACATGAAAATAATTACAACATAGTAAACAAATACGTCTAAAATTATAAGAAATCACTTTTTATTATTTGAGAAAATAAATTTTAATGAAATGTTACACTTAAAAAAAAAATTAATTTTTCATACCAAACATTCCAACAAATTTAAATTCTTAAAAAATTGTCTATAACTCGATTGACATGAGCATTGTTATCAATACAGAAAGACATGAGTTCGAGTACGTTAAAGTACATTTTTCTCTTATTTATAGATTGAAAAAAGATTACAGATACTTTTAAGCATTATGTCAAAAACAAATAAATATAATCATAATCTATAATAAAATTATTTAAAAAATCCTTATAGAATTCAAACTTTCCTCCATATCAATCGACTTCAAAACTTGTATCTTACCATCTATAAACTCATCTCTTATTATCAAATTACAGCCTCGTTCTTATCAAAAATAAAATCTTCAAAAAAGAAATGAACTTGTGGAAGAAAAAATTTGTAATGTTTAAAACATTGATGTACTACAATTGGTTGGTCAAACTGAGGCTCTGCGGCTGTTCATACCATGCCAAACTTCATATTTCCACCACTTATTTTAAGAAAAAGGTTTAAATTTGTCTTCATTCCCTCTGCTCTTCAAACATTTAAAATTTACTACATTTACTTTTATTTTTAGAAATTTAATTTTTTTTCCTTATTTAATTTGAAAATTTGAATATGTTTCATTCGAATATTTAAATTTAATAAAATATAATTAATATTATTATCAATTAATTTTTAATTTTTAAATGAAGAAAAAGATTCGGAACCACAATATATACATATATATATATATAATGGTGGAATGTGGGATGCATTAGAATGAAGTGGAAGTACACACAAATTGCATGTGCAAAGCATGGTCGGTTCATAGTAGTCGTCGGAGGTCTCTCTCAACCCGTAACTGTTATGCGTTAATTTCAAAGAGGGGAAAAAGCACATACTATTAACCAATGATCTACAAAGACTGGAAATCCAACTTCCACGTCAACATTTTAAACACTTCATTTTTGCCAATACACCATATCACGTGATTTATCTATCTTTTTATATAAGTTTTTTTTTTAAATATACTGATGTGATTACATAGTAGTATCTGTTTCGTAGTAATTATTATACTTTTTATATATTTAAAATTTAATTTTTTTTTATTTTTTGAATTTAATAATTTAATTGTTAATACTATTAATTCTTTCTAGTTAAATTTAAGTTCATTATAATGTATTTTTATTACATTATTATCAAATGAATTTTTTATTTTAAAAAAATTAGATTTTTCTAAAATAAATGAACTAAAATTTTAAAATAAAAATAAAGAAATTAAATTACAAATATGTAAAAGTTATACAAACTTGTGCAGGGCAAAGTGTTTTGCTTGGAGAAACGCAAGGAACATCATGCGTTTTACGTGCGAAATCATAGAAATTCCACACGAATATTCAATCGTAGTTAGGCATTCAAGATTTAGTACATGATATCTTAATGAATTTGAAAAAGAATATGTCAAAAATACAGTTTTTGTCTTTACTTAACTTCCACATTTCACTTTTATACTTTTATTTTATATAATTTTATCTATTTAAATTTTTAGACATAATGACTTTTTAGTTTTATAAAAAATAATTATTGTAATTCTTCATTTGATTTTCAGTCTCTTTAATCTTTAAATTATTTTTTTGTCAAAACACCTTGAAATGGATAGAAAAATCAACGTTTGCTAACTTCACTAATGTAATATTCCACGTGTATGTTGCGTCAAAATTTAATTAATTTTTAAAAAATTATGAAATATTATTATAATTTTTTTGTATTTTTTATGCTTTTTAATCATTTTTATATATTCTTATTTTTTAGAAATTTTTTTAATTAATTAATTGTTTACGAGACATACATGTGAACCGCCACATCAACAAAGTTAATCGATATTAACTTCTCCATCCATTTTAGATTAATTTGACAAAAAATACAAGTTGAAAGGCTAAAAAAATACGAAAAATTAAATGGATGACTAAAATTATTTTTTTATAAAATTTGAGGGTCAAATAAATCATTATGCCATATTTTTAATGTCATCAATTGGTATAAATAGATAACAATGTTAAATATATTAATATGGAAACTTAATTTTTTTCCATTTGATCCTTAAATTTGGATTTTGTTAAAGTATAATGGAATAAAACTCTAAAATTATGTCACATCATCACTTGAATTTTTTTCTTAAATATAGTATTTTCAATTGTCATGCTCACACAATTTCTTATTTTTTATTTTAAAGATTGTTTATAAAAATATTTTAATAATAATTATAAATGTTAATTATTTAGATTTCAATAGATTGTTTTTTTATCTAGTTAATATTACTATAAAATAAATAATAAATAAATCATTTGAATTTAAGGTATAAAAATTAAATCTAAAATAAGACCAAAATCATAATCTAATCAAGGGTATCGTGAAGTAATTTTTGTATGGTACTCGTAACCTCTTTACTTGTGCCAAAATTTCCGCATGTATATTCGCTCAAGATACCATATAAAGTATATTTACACGAGAAAAATGTGCTAATCTATTAATTTTTTATAATACAATTTATTTAAATTCAAAGATTTAAAGTGAATTACATCAAATATCTAATAAACTAAGAATCTTATTTAAAATAGATTTAAACTTTAAAATATTTTAATAATATCTTTAAATTATTAAAATTTTATTAATAAGATACCTTCGTCACTAAAATTATTAATTTAACCATTAAATGATATGTCATATTTTATAGAATATAATTTAAAATGAATCTTTTTGAGAAAAAAATTAAAATTAAAATTTTAAAGAAAACTGGATATTGTAAAAAAATTGGTTTTGATGCTTTTAAAGCTTTTATAGAAATTATGGTTCACTTTTTATTTTCAATTTTAATTTATTTTCAGTTTTTAAATTTAAAATTTGTGTGGTAACCTCTACTTTTCTTTAAAATTTTCATTTTAAATTATGTCGCATAAAATTTTATGTATCATTTAATTATTAATTAACGATTTCGATAAGAAAAAGATCTAAATGATATAACATCGATAATTTGGAGACATGATTAGAATGTTTTAAAGTTTTAAGATTAATCTAGAATGAAAATTATAATTTAGAGATATTTGATGCAATTAACTCAAAATCCTTGACCCGATAAGTGAATGAAGCTAGAATTTGTGGAGGAAAATTGTTATTGCTCAATTTTTCAGTGGTAACGAAAAAAAGGGTTTCGAAAGCTTATTTCATAAACCGAGTCCGTAAATATTCATTTACGAGATTAATATAAAAGTATATCGATGTTTGATTCATCAATTTTATCAAGTTAATAATTAATTTAGGTGCAATGATTAAATTGTAAAAGTCTAATCGTTGTAGATTTTTAATTGGTCAAAAACTCCAGTACTTAAATTGTAATTAGCCAAAGGTCCAAAATGATAATTAAACTATTTTATAATATGTGGTAGTGGATGATGATGGGGATCCATTAAGTTTTATTAAAAGTTAATTATGTTAAGTAAATCATATTTTAACTAAATAAATAAAGTTAACTAACAACTAATTGATGTATAAATAGAAAATATTAGTGGAAAATCTATTATTTTTCTTCCCTTCACCGTCCACCATTAATAAAAAACTAAGGAAAAGCTTGTTCTTCAAATATTCGACCACATTTTTAGGTATGAAATTGAAGCCTTTTTCTTGTAATTTTTATAGATCTGAGATCATGAGAGTTTGATTTAGTTAGTTTATGTATTAATTTGTAAAATTGTTAAAGTTTTTTTTAAAGTTATTATTGTTAATTTTTTGAAAAATTAGGCTTGAAATTGAGAGGTTTTTTTTTTTTCGTGAAAGAAATTGATAAGTTTTAAGCTTAGATCATGAGAATGACCAGATTGTAAAGTTATTTGGCTTAATTGTTAACTTTGTACATTAGGGACTAAAGTGAATAAAATATAAAAAAAAAGTTGTGAGATACTGGTAGAAATTGAAAGTAGAGAGTCTCTAATGAATGTATGAGAAGTCAGATTTTAAATCGAGATTAAAAATTGAAAGTTATGGCTATTTCGAATTCAGGAACTAAATTGAATAAAATGTAAAATTCTATGGTATCAAAAATTAATTTATATAAGTTTTTTTATGTCATGACATAATATGAAAATAATTGTTTAGATCAAGAATCAAATCAAAGTAGAGTCAATTGAGGAAAAACTAAAATTATTGATTAGTCTCGAAAGAATCAACTTATTTAGTGTTTTGAACAGGTAAATTCACTTGAAATTATATGTGTATGCTAGTGTTTAATTTAATATATGAATATTTGAATATAAATGAAATATCTTGGAATTGGTATAAATGGCTAGTATTGGATTGAATTGGAATATTGTGTAAAGTTGATTATTATGTAATAATACATGGTAGAAATGCATAAATACGAATGATTACATGAACTGAAATTTTTTTAGGTGACCCTTTTACAAGGTGCATATATTTTAAAAAATAAATATATTAATTTATTATAAATTAGATAAAAATATAATAATTTGTGTATGCAATATGTAAGTGTAAAATGGTTCTACATTGATAATTGAATTAGTGATTTTTGAAAATTGATTCAAATGAATATTTCATGTATAAAATTACACAAAATCAAAGTTTTGTGTAAAATTACATATTAAATTAAAATTTATGTATATATTTGAGATTTATCCCTAATTTAATAATCATAGTTTTTTCACCTCTCAATATTTTTATTAGAACGGTGTAATAATAAATTTAGCCCTTAATGTTTACATATTTTTCAATTTGGTCATATTTTTTTTTCTGAACCAATTTTGACCATTAACATTTCAAAAAGTAGTCAAATTACTTTTCTTAATAGAAATTTTGATTAAAACATTAATTTTTTGACGATGTTGGAATGGCACCTACGTGACAGTACACATGTGCTTCATGCTAACATGACATCATTTATCTTGTATCTCATGCTACGTGATAGTACATGTTGATTGTCATGCGAACTGCCAATGTTTCCATAAAAAAAAAAGCAATTTAACTGTTTAAAAAGTTGATGATCAAATCAAAAATTTTTAAAAAATTGTGGACCAAATTTAACTAAAAAAAATGAACAAAAAAATCAAATATTAACTGTCAAAATTATCATTATGACTATTAAAAATGTATTTTTATATAAAATTACCCCTACTTTCATTTATAAGCATTAAATTCATAGCTCTTTTTGTTTTTGTTCATTAAATTCATAACTTTTTCATCTTTATTTGTCATTTTCTCGTTTTTGATCAGACAAATCCCTAACCAATCCCTGAGAGTGTGGTTCAAAAAAAAAACTCAATTCATTGCTTCAGTTCAGCATTCCATTTTTTAGATTTAATATCTTACGTACCATTGATGTATTCAAGTATATATTTTAAAGTATTTTATAATCATATAAAATTTTCAGTGTATAAATTCTTATATTTTAATTATTTTTCGTATTATATATTCATATTATTACATTCAAATTTAGCATGTCTCTACCTAAATTAAAATATTGAAGTAAATTTAAACAAAAAAAAAAGTATTCCATACATAGGAAAAAGAAAGAAGTAAAAGCTTCTAGAGATGCTGAAATTTGGATGTAATAAGAAAACGCGGCGACCACAAATTTAAGTGGGAAGCCTATCAAATTCAAACAAACACGAAAGCTAGAAAGGAATGGTTTTGTTTTGTCAGTTTTAAGCCAATAAATTAACACACACACACACATCAATGCTTTCTCAGCCACACCCCACTCATTATTAAGCTAACAATAAATAATTATGTGAGTTTCATTAAAAATAATGTTTTCTCAATTGAATCTTAACTCGATTAATATAAATATTATTATCAATACAGGAAGATGTAAGTTCAAGTTATCCTCTTATTTATGAGTTGAGGAGTGGTTATGAATAGTTCTAAATATTATGTCAAAAAAAATAAATATGATCCAAACCTATAATGAAATTATTCAAGAAAAATATGATGTTTTAGGTATAATCTCATTATGTTTATGTATTTTTCTAGATTTTATATAGATATATAAAACAATAAAAAAATACATTTGAAATAATATTTGTTGTTTTGTAAAAAAAAATATTAATTTTTAATAATTTCACAACCGAGTTGAGACTGAATGGATGGATAACATTAACTTAATTAAAATCTTGAATAATAATATACAAATAAAAAATTTAAAATAAATAAATAGAATACAACATTTTAAAGTAACAAATATAATATGATAAATATATAAATGAATATTATAATATTGTTAATGCGTTGATGAATATATAAAATAGTTTAATATAATTGTAAACGACTGATTGAGTTAGCGTTATTTCATCAATTAAAATTTAATTCAATTAAAAATTATTAAATTAGTCAATTATTTTCCAAAATAATAAATATATTGTAATTTTTTATATTTTTAGTATAAAAGACATAACCCAAAACATCTTAATTTTTAATATTTGAACATTATTATTTTGACTAAAATATTATTTATTTTTGTATGAAGTATTTATAAATATATTTGTTGTAAAAAGTTTTTTTCATTAGCATCACAGATATATTGTAATATAATAATAGGATAAATGCATGAACAAATTGACGTTATTATCTACAACCTTCTTTGATTTTCATTTTTAAAATATCTTTGTATGCCTTATCTAGTTTTACCCATTTATTACCAAACATTTGGCAAATTCATGTTTATCCTGTCTGAATTTCTTTCAGCCAAATGTTCAAAACTAATTCGTTACAAAACCCTTCCGAGTTCCGATGTACAGTTAAAAGAGTAAGGAAAGGAATAATTGTTACCTATGTAACTGTAAAAGAGTAAAAAGGTAACTCAACATTTTTTTTTGGGTTAAATCACGTTAGGGGGCTTGAACTTCATAATTTTTTTTTCATGTTGGGGCGGTAACTTATTTTGGTTCAAGTTAGGTCTTGAATTTGACAAATATTTTTATATCGGATTTGAATTTTTCTGATTTAAGTTAGTTTTTGAAAACCTTAAAGTTCAAGTTTCGATAAGAGAAATATTGTTAAGTTCAAATTTCAGTATGAAAATAATTATTAAGTTCAAAATTGAACTTGAACAAAACAAAATTTAAACCCCAATATAAATTTTTTTACCAAATTTAAGCCTCAAATAATTATCTGACATTTTTTTTTTATATTCTAACTCACAATATGAATGAGAATAAAATAAAAGATAAATTACAAAAACTCCCTGAATTTTATAAATTTATGTACACAAGGGTCTATATTTTTTACACATGAAAATACATTTCGCCTTTATTTCAAATGAAAGATTAATTTAAGTTTATGTAGATATAAATTAAAAATTAGGGTGTTATTTAAGTATAAATTAAAGGTTTGGTATTAAGTACAAATTAAAAGGTGTGAAGACCTTATTTTATTTAACTTATAAAAAAACTTATTTAAAAAAATGGAAAATTTCAACTTCAAAAAGAATAAAAAAATCAAATGTTTTTTTTTTATATTTAGCCAAAAATAAAATTATGTTTGTAAATTTTTTTTATACAATGTTTAAAATTACTTATAGTCTTGAACCTAATAAATGATTCCAGTGAAAAAGAGGATGTTGTTTATCCGAATTTCTTCTAATATAAATAATTCTACAGTATTAAATATTTTTATAATATTTATTGAAAAAATATTTGAGTCGGATAATATTTTCTCGAAATATAATAAGTTTTACTATTATATCGCATTTAAAACAATTTTTAAAAAATATATAAATATTGAATTAATCAAAGTTAATTAATAACAGTAATAATATCCATCCTAATAACATTTTTTAAAAGTTACAAATAATATATTAGATATTTTTGAATTCTTTGTATTAGTCTGATGATCAAAGGTGTTTACCGTTTTAGATTTGACATGAATTCGAATCGCGCTGTTTGTAATTCACAAAAAAAATATTTGATATTTTTATAAATTGAATAAAATATTATAATGCACTATTCTACTAAAATACGAAATATATTATCTTAATTTAATTGATGTAAGATTAGAAAGTTAAGAGTTGACCCAATAAGTAGTTCTAATGGTAAAGAAGATGTTGTTATCTTAAGAAATTCGGGTTCAAGCATCTGTGTGTGCAAGGTATATATAGATTATCAAAAAATTAAAAAAATATGTACAAATATAATCATATCACTGTATTAAAAAAAATTAAGAGTTAAACATGAATTTTATCAAGGAGTAATAATCCTAATAGGTTAGTGAGTAATGACTTGTCGTGTAAATCTATCTCTCTACAAGTATATATGTATGTATATGTTATATTTTAAAATGATAGTCTGGTGGTGTGTATGAGACTGAGTTCATTTTTGGGCCTACGGTAATCCAGGGAACACGACTCTCCACCGCTTATCACCAAATCCTTATCTTTAATTCTCTTCCTGACTTGTTGTCTTGTTGCTCCACTGTGCACGGTTTCCATATCTTTTATCTCCTCCACTCCCCAATAATTTCTTTCCCTTTTTTAATATTCTTCTTCTCCCCCATTTTTATTCTCTTTTAGCTTCAATTTGGTGGGTTCTTTGGTCTAGTTTTCAAGGGTTTCTCTCTTCGAAAAAACCCTCGAGAAATCTCTGCGCTTAACGCTTACTTTTGGATTCATTCGAGGGGTTCTTTTCTTTCTCTTCTTCTTCTTGTTGTTTATGAGATGGGTTTAGTATCGGTTTTTTGGGAGATTTTAAAGAAACCCACAATTGGAGATGTGGTGAGTGAGTTACTGATTTTTATAGCTCCTTTATGGGCTGCTGTAATTGTTGGGGTTTTAGTTGGTTGGGCATGGAAGCCGAAGTGGGCAAATATTGGCAGGGAGATGATCAAGGATTGTTCTGGTTCTAAGGATTCGGCTCCTGCAGAATCTTCTGAGTCTTCTTCCGGTGGTTTCGGTTCCCTACCGAGCTTGAATTTGATCAAGTTTCAGTTGCCTAGTGTTATCTCTTGGATTTCAGATGATGGGGCTCAAAAAGATTCTTTCTTTTTGCCACCTACTCTTCATTCCAATTGCAGGTTTGCAACTTCATATTTTGCCTTATTTAATAGCAATTTTGTAGTTGTAAATGGTATAGGAGAGGGAATTGTAATGGGAATTGGGATTGTATTTTATTTTATTTCACCAACTAACTAATGTCTGTTTAATTGGACAGTTCATCACAGAACGAGAAGGAAAAACTGGGTTTTCTGACAGATGAAGATTTAGAGCATTTATATAAATTAGTTGAAGAAAAAGATGGAGGTCCTGCTTGGATTCACATGATGGATAAGTCCACACCAACTATGGGATATCAGGCTTGGCAAAGAGATCTTGAGGTATCCTTTCCTCTTCCTGTTATTTAATTTTTCAGAACCAGTAAAAATTGAAAAATTAATTATAAATAACCCTGCTGGTTGTGTTTGGGATTCATTTGATGTGTTGAATTATGCTTTTTATTGCTTGTTAGATTGGTCCTGCACAATATCGTAGCCGGACTGTTTTCGATGATGCCACTCCTGAGATGGTGAGGGATTTCTTTTGGGACGATGAATTCCGATCAAAATTGAAGTGGGATGAAATGCTTCTTAGTGCCGAAACTCTCGAGTCGTCTCCCACTGATGGCTCCATGGTGGTCCAGTGGGTTCGAAAGGTTGGTAATAGGTTTTCCAATTGTTTCTTTTTCTTTTTGGTTGATTTTCGTTGTTTTATAAGATGTTCTCTGGTTTGTAGTTCCCCTTTTTCTGTAGCGACAGAGAATACTTGATAGGTCGTCGGATTTGGTCGTGTGGGCGGACATATTACTGTGTTACAAAGGTAACATCCTATTCTGGTCCCTGGTTTTCGATTTTGATTAAAATTCTGGAAGTTAACAAGTCTTTCCTATTTTTTCCCTATATTGTTCTGCTTTCTTCTTTCCTGGTTAGAAATAACTAGGCTGCAGCCGATAGTCTGGCATTTGACCAAATATTAGTGGGAACAATATACCTTTTACATTATAAGATCTTTTATGTTGCGAACAAAAATGAAAATTGTTCTAACCTCATTAAGGAAACACTTGACAAATTGTTTCCAGAGCTTTGAATTAATCTTATTATTTCTTAGCTGAATCGTCTTCTTGCCTAATAATAGGCCGATGACTATAAGTCTAAAACACTTAATGCCATGACAGCATCATTTCATCAAATTTGTTTTGTAGCTAACTTAGTAGTATGTTTTGTCTCGTTTCAGGGAGTACCATATCCCTCTATTCCTAGGAAAACCAAACCTAGACGCGTTGATTTGTACTATTCAAGTTGGTGCATTCGCGCAGGTAATGGACTTTTCAACCCAACCTAGTTTAAAATTGTTTTTAAATTTTTCCTGTGCTGTTAGTAAGTTTGAAACTTGTATTTTCTTATTAGTATGCAATTCGTTTCCGAGGATAAAGAAAATGGAGAATGTATAACTCTTTGTTGAGCTGAATTTTCTAGGAATATCATGTTTGCGTTTATATAAGTCTGTCAATAATTTGTATGCATCACGTTTTGAACAGCTGAATCAAGGAAAGGGGATGGCCAGCTGACTGCATGCGAGGTATTACTTTTTCACCATGAAAATATGGGTATACCATGGGAAATTGCAAAGCTCGGGGTCAAGCTAGGCATGTGGGGAACTGTCAGGAAGATCGACCCTGGCTTACGTGCATATCAAACCGAAAGAGCATTGGGAGCGCCCCTTTCTCATTCAGCTTCCATGGCTCAAATAAACACCAAAACAACTCAAGACTATCTGAGATCCTTGGAAAGCAATAGTAATGATTCATCAGAGCTAGAAACACACAATTCGTCCGAGAAACCAGGGAAGAACAACATTCCCAAACTTGTAGTTGTTGGCGGGGCTATCGCGGTTGCATGTATTCTAGATCGAGGGCTCTTAACCAAAGCTGTTATATTTGGAGTAGCCCGAAGGTTTGCAAAAATCGGAAGAAGGTTGTAATCCTGAATATTATTGTGGGTTAATGGAAGGAAACCGCACCCACCAGCAAAGCAGATTGCCATTCCAATGAAGTGAGATGTTGGGGATGGATGAATCTTCTCACTTAAAAGGTTGGAAGATGGAAAGATTATATTAGTTTTTGCAATATTTGGGCCATATGGGAGGTTAGAATTGGGCACAGGAGAATGGGATCAGATAGTTGGATTTTTTTAAATGGCCATGTCGAAAACAGATCTTAAAACCGAAACCGAGTTCCTTTTCTTGTTCAGTGGCTCTTCTATTTCAATATATATAGATTATATATCTTATATGTTGTTTTATCTCCTTGATTATATGTTGTTTTGAGTTGATGATGATAAATAGCCAATGTTGGCAAGCTCAGCATTGTTTCCCCCTGCAAATATTTATGTTTTGAAGACTGCAGATCCATATCCATTCATTAATTCCCTGCTTTGCACCCAAATTTTGAGGTTTGAATATCGAGAAAGCTCAAATTCGATTAAATTATTTCGAGTTATTTAGTAAAAAGTGTGATATTATTTGTGGGAGGTAAGCTTCAACAGGCAACCCTCCTATAATAACCCCATTTATCTATTAAGATGATCAAATCATTAGTTTCTTAATCTGATTGAACCAATCGATTTGATTAAAAATTTAAACACTGACTAAATTTACAATGTTACAAATTTACGGCAAAATATTTAACTTAAAAATTTACTAAATTAATACTATCATAGCATGTGGCTGCTATAGAGAGTTTAACTGTATTATAAAAATATATGTAATTAACTTATAGACATAAATAAATATCCCACAAATATCCCTATTTGTTTTGCTATTACAATTTTTACTACTACTCGTGGTCTCCCAAATCCATACTTAAAGGATAAGACAGCATTCATAGTTACATTGATTTGAATTTGGATGAATGTGACTTGTTGTGACAAACAAATTAATTTCAAGAATTCATAAATAATGATTATATTTATGACAAATAGATTAGTTTGAAGAGTTTATAAATAATGATTTGAGGGCAAAATGAAAATTAATTATAGACTGTCAATTCTTATATTCTAACTTATATGATGCATAGATACTGACGAGAGATGAGGAGGTTTTTTTTTTTTTTTTTGGCCAGGAGATGAGGAGGTTCGATCTTCCATTTTTGAGCAGGGAAATGAGAAGGGTCCTGGGCCTAATGGTTTGCAGTTTCATTTTAGATCTGCCTGGAGTGCTGTGGGAAATGATTTCAAGGCTGCTACAAAGCACTTCTTCACAACCTCTTGTTATGTTCAATGCCACGACAATTGTACTAGTTCCGAAGATGGAGAGCCCCAAACAGATCAAGAGCTGTTAAGAGACTGGCAAATTTCTTCTCGGGTATGATTTCTCAGAACCAGTGTGCGTTTGTCAAAGGCAGATATATTGTTGATAATTCTCTTTTAGCCCCAAGAGCTGGTAAAAGAGTATGCTAGGAAAACTTTGTCAGCTCGTTGTGCTTTGAACGTTGATCTACAAAAGGCTTTCAACTCTCTCAACTGGAAATTTATCCTTGTTGTCCTGGAAGCCATGTTTTTGCCCTTTAAATTCAGACAATGGATTCCAGCATGTCTCACCACTTCACGGTTCTCAATATGCTTCAATGGCAGCCTGGTGTGTATCTTTAGAAGTGCTCGGGGTATTAGGCAGGAGGACCCATTGTCTCCCTACCTTTTTGTTCTATCTATGAACATCTTTCTAAGTTGCTCGATGCTGCAGTGGAAAAGGGGATCTTTTAGTATCATCCGAAGTGCCATCGAATATAGCTCACTCACCTTTGTTTTGCAGATAATGCTTTGATCTTTGAAAAGGAACCTCGGACTTTGTTATTGCCTTATTGGTGTTCAGAGTGTTTTGGATCATTTTTACTTGATGTCTGGGTTCAAGCTTAATGCTGCCAAAAGTGAATAGTTTGCTTCTGGAATCTCAGTACTGCAGTTGGAGAGTATTCAAAGCATCTCAGGCATTAGGATTGGGAAACTACCTGTTCGTTATTTGGGTGTCCCTTTGGTAACTAGGAAGCTATCTGAAACTGATTGTCAGCCGCTTGTTGATAAGATTCAAGCTAGGGTACGACACTGGTCAGCTAATAATTTGAGCTTTGCAGGGAGGTTACAGCTTATTCAAGCTGTGTTGTTTAGTATATCTAATTACTGGTGTCGGCAGCTCAGTCTTCCCAAATCTATACTGCAAAGAATAAATCAATTATGCTCCAGGTTATTTTGGAAAGGAGCTGATACGTCTGCCTCGGGAGCTAGAGTGAGTCGGATGCAGATTTGTGCTGTTAAGTTGGAAGGGGGATTGGGTTTGAAAGACATATAGCTGGAACAAAGCTTGTTTGTTTCAATTGATAAGAAATATTCCTTGTGGGTTGCTTGGGTCAAGGCCTATGTCCTTAAAGGTGAAGATTATTGGCAGGTTGTAAGCAAGGATGCCATGAGCTGGAGTTAGAGAGGCTGTTAAAGATGAGAGATGAGGCTGCTCGAGTGTTTTCTTGGTCTCTTTCGCTGTCTGTTAGAAAAATCTGGTGCGAGATTAGGAGGGCTGGGACCAAAGTTCAGTGGTATCCCCTTCATATTCCAAAGCTTGTCTATCCTTGATAGGCTACGAAACAAGGACAAATTGATTCAGCTTGGCATCTTTAATTATGGGCAGTGTAAACTATGCTGTGCTTCGTTAGAAACAAGGAGCCACCTATTATTTTCCGAGTGTGCTTCCTCAAAAAGCATTTGGGCTTCTATCCTTTTATCTCTGTGAAATTTTTAGCGGACACTTTTGGATAGTCATTTATTTTTAGTGTGTTTGGTTTAATTTTTTTTTATTTCATATTCTAGTATTATCATAATATTATATAATATCATTATTATCGTTATTTTTAAATTAATCATTAATAAACGTATCGTTATTTCAAAAAGAATAATACCCTTATTGGCTAAATAAAGTAGAAGAGACCTTTGACTCTGACGTGTCACATAAATTACACACAAATTAATTCAAATGTCTTAAAAAAGCAAAACGGGACGGAAGAGTAAAATTAAATTCCGTAAATTGAGGGATCTGGTTTCATTTTATATTCTTATAAAAGCTCAAGGTAAAGTTGAAAAAGGCAAAGAGGCAGTCTAAAGAAAACCGGGAACTAGTGGTCGAGATCCGGCAAACTTTCGTCGGATTTCGTCCATTTGTCGTCGGAGTTCGATAGTACTCTCTCTCTTTCAAAGTTTCTAATCGCCGGAGTAGAAAGGAATTATCGAAAAATGAAGGGATCTACACATCTTGTTGCGACTTTGCTCGCTGCTTCCACGGTGGCGCTCTCATCAACTTCCTCCTCCGGAATCCACAATGTTTCATTTCCTCCTACCTCTTCCAACCAGGTATTCATTCTCATTTAATATTTATAACTTTGCTTCTTCGCTTCTCGTGATTTAATCGATTTCCTTTTCCAAATGTTAAAATTTGCCTGCTTCGATCTGTTTATTTAAGTTGTTTGTTTTTGGATCTGAATTTGCCTTTTGTTTTCAATTTCCCCCTTTCTGTCTAATATGTGGATAAATATTTTAAAATATATATATTTTGAAATTTCTAGTTTTTGACATTGAATATTGATTTTATAGGGGACAAGAAATGGTGCGTCGAGGAATTTAACGGCGACAGAGCGGGGGAATTTCACGCCACGATTTGATGGGTTGAGATTCATAGAGACATTGATCACAGCTCACAGATAGGAAGAGATGATTAGTAACACAAAATACCGTCCTTTCTCTCCGTTTATTAATTTGATTTTATTTATTTTGTTGATTAAATTTTTAATTGTTACGTTATGAAGTAACGTTTTTCTTGGTATTGTTTAATAATTCCTATCGTTTCTTTTTTGCTTATCATTAGTAGTAGTAATTTCTGTTGATTGATTTGATGGTGAAATTAAAATCTCCGATTCCTCAAGACGCGATAATATATTTTCAAGTATTTTACCTTTTTCTTATATAGGATTTTACAATTATTTGTGTAGCATTTGAACTAAAAAACAGCAAAGACTTCTCGAAGTTAACCATTTGTTTTGATCGGGTTGAGTCTTAACTCGATTGACATGAGTATTGATGTCAATGTAAGAGGATAGAAGTTCGAATATGTTAAAATGAATTATTTTCTTATTTATGGATTGAGAAGAAATTATAAATAGTTCTGAACAATATGTCAATATATATATATATATATATATAATAAAAATTTATAATGAAATTATTTAAACAAACAATTTATGGTGATCAAATTTTATACTCGCCAATCATATACATTGCATAATTAAATTGACCCATTGATCGTAAAATCACATTTGTAGAATATTCTTCCTAAAAATGTTTATTCTAATCATACGTTTTGCTTAAATCAAGTTTGGTGTAGACTATAGTTCGAATTTTATTAAGATGAAACATTCATTCTTTAACCTGAAACTTGTGTGTTGACAGCAATGCAAACTTTAGTGATGTAAACTCCATGCAAACTTGAATATCATACTTGGATCTTTGGTAAAAAAATCCAGGCATCCATTGGGCCCAAATGCCTTTGTGGGGTGCAATGAAGGAACAACTTCCCAAATCTCCTTTGACCTCTGTGAGTCTAGCATTCATTTCTCCAGTAACATAGCGTTGATCCCCAGAAAAAGTATCTGAGAAGAGTCTCTAGTAGCCTTCTTTGCAAATAAATCTATAAAATAATTAGTAGCAACCACGGCAATACTGGAGTATGACTTGCCAATTGCCATCGACATACCCAATACCCAAAACTCGATTTCTCAGTTTGCTGATTGAAATTCTTCCATAAGATTCATATTACATAACCTACCACCATGTTTCTCATAATTTCATAAAAATCTCCCCTAACCAAGGGAGGCCAGACGAACAGTGCAACGTACCTAAAAAATTCCATGATTCTGAGCATCAATCAATAATTTTATATTATTAGATTACATTAAAATGTGTGGTTGAAATTCAACCATTTTTCCCTATTATTTGTCCTTAAATATTTGCCCCTCTCTCTCTATTTTTCCCTTTTTTTTATGATGATCTTGAATGATAGAGAAAAAGTTATGAAAATGAAAAAAATGGTCTTAGTTTCTTCCATCATATATATATATATATATATATATATATATATATATATATATATTATATATACAACTTTACAACTTTGTGTGAGTATAGTATAAATTGAAATCCGAACCGAGAAAGTAGTAAACAATAATGGTGGGTATGAATAGATTTAAAAGCTCACCATTTCATAAGATCTTATAAGCCGTTTGATTTCCATTTCCATCTCTATATGTATAATGGAAACATTTTAGGCTGATATGAAAGGTATTGTTCCATATGCAAGGCAAGGAGGGATTTGAAATGAAAGGACCTTTGCTTTTTATTTATTTTCATGAATGAACAAATCATGGCCACAAGATGTTAGTGTATCAACTATTTGAGCCAGAGGTCGTCTTCGTTTTTCTCTATTAAAATATCTACAATAATACCAAAAACATGAAACCAATGATTCTAATTTATTGTAATTTTTTGAACAATTTTATTTAAGGTTTTGATTATATTTAATTTTTTTGACACAATATTTAAAACTACTCATAACCCTTCCTCAATTCATAGATAAGAAAATAATATGTTTTAACGCACTCTATTAATAACAATATCCATGCATAGAGATAATAATAACTGTATTCTAATAGAAATTAGGTATGAAATTGTTTTCCAAATAAATACGACAAATGTGTCTGCATTTTGGGTATCAAGTTGATGAAAATTATAAGGAAAAGAAGTTAATTAAATGGTGTCCATAAATCGAATGGCAAAATATCTGGTAGCCTTTGTAAACACATTGAAATTTGCAGCCACTCATCTCCTCACATGTCGGCTAAAATAATCCTGAATCAAGACCAATATTTGAATATTCAAAAAATAAAAATAATTGAAAAAAAAGAGTATTAAAAAAAATACGAATATGTGATCAATATTTCTTTTTCCATTTGTTAAATGATATTCACTTTATATTTTTAATTTTGAACATTTTAGCATCATCAAAAAATTTATCATTTTCTTAGTTTTAGGGTGATTTTGTTTTCAAAATATGTTTTTTGAATTTTTTATAGTACTAGAAATTTAGAAGTTTGTTTTAAAATATCATACAATAAATAATAAAAATGTATAGTTTGAAATTAATTAATAACAATACATGAAATAAGTTATCAACATATATATAATTGAGGAAGGTAATGCTGTATGAATAATATAATTAAAATATAAATATTATATTAAAATAAAGGTTTTGTTTAGTGGTGAAGTTAATATCTTTTTTACTTGAATAGCACGAGTTCAAATTCAATAACATGTAAACTCATGACATCAACTCAATTAAAGATTTAATTAATAGTATAAAAAATAATGGTATAGATTTATACAATTGATGAAGGTAATATAATTAAAAATGTAAATATTATATTAAATTAATGCTTTTGTTTAGAGATAAAATTAATGTTTTATTGATGTGAATAACATGTGTTCAAATTCAACCACATGCAAAAATTTTATTAGTTTTTTAATAAATAAAAAGGTTAAAGTAGGTTCGAATAATGTAGCTTATTTAATTACAGAAGGATATTTCGTAATTTTCTTAATTAAGTTGGTGTCCAGTTGACTCGAAAATCAACTTAGTTACGAGCTTAAATAATAAGGGATGAATCTCAAAATTATACATCAATTTTGATTTAATGTGCAATTGTATACATGAACTTTAATTTAATATAATTATACACGTGAAACTATAATTGTGGTTCAAATGTATACTTGAAACTTTAATTTTGATTTAATCATACACATTTAAATAAAAAAATATATCAATTTATTTTTTTATTGGATAAATATAATTATTTATGTATGTAATATATACACATAAAATTGTGTTAATAATTTATAAGAATTGGATCAAATTAAAATTTCATGCATAAAATTGTACAAAATCAAAATTTATGTATACAATTACACATTAAACTATAATTTATGTATAATTTTAAACTTTATCCCTAAATAATAATATAAATATATATCGGATGGAGGTAGTAAAGTGTGCATAATAAAAATATATGTTTTCTGAAATTATTAAATAACTCATTAAAAAATTCAATTTTTTTATAAAAAATTGTATTTAAAAAAAACCTGGAAATAAGGTCCAACCAGTGACTGTGAGGGAAGAAAATTATGCATAAAAAGAGATTGGTTGTACCCTACAAGTTAAGGACCTTCTCTGCTACATCCTTGAACCACAGTATTACGCGGTGTCGTTTTGCACCTCTCTTATAACTTGAATAAATAAGCTCACATTTAGAGCACGGGAATGACGAGAGGTTGAGGACAGCTAGTTTCCAGCATATTCCATGATTCTTAATACTGTGTTATGGGCCCCACTTTACACGTGGGAAACAATCTTGAGGCTCTCAGACAGTGGAGGACATTCAACCATTCTCCTGAAGCCACGTGCGATTTCAGGTCAGCCATAGATTCTGTACAAAAAGGCAGCTCCTGGGGTGAACTCATTGACCAACTTCCAAGTTCCTAACCAATAGCCATACATTTTCTGGGATTTTTGGAGTAGAACTGGTGAGTTAAGCTATGCATATGCATCTTTCTGACTGATTATGTGAAGCAACAGTTCCGTATGTTTCTGTTTCTTTGTTCATCCCATGATTCGAATTTGAGACATGTTGGAGTTCTTGTTATGTTTCTTCTTCTTTTTTTCCCTTTCTAGTTCAATGGTTTTGGAACTTGGGTTTGATTTATTTTGTTGATTTTTGTTCTTCTTACAGCTTGAAAGTAGAAAAGCATGGCAACAGTGACAGCTTCACACTTTGTTTCGAGGACTTCCCATGGAGCTGAAACTAAGGCCAATCTGAGTCAGACAGGGTTGAGGAATCAATCCATGACTCACAATGGGTTGAGGTTTTTAAACAAGGTAGATAGGTTGCAGATGAGAACCAATGCAAAGGCTGTTAATAGGAACGCAGTGAAAGATGAACACCCAACTGCAAAGGAAAAGCTTTCTGGGAAAATTATATGTGGAACAGGGATGAATATTGTCTTTGTGGGAGCTGAGGTTGGTCCATGGAGCAAAACTGGTGGACTTGGTGATGTTCTTGGCGGACTTCCTCCTGCAATGGCGGTAAGTATGAGATTTACATTCAATAGTGCACATTATGTGTTCTTTTTGCTGCATATTCAATTTTCTGATTTTGTTTATCAAGTGTGTGATGTTAATCCCCATTGCTTGACATTGATTAGGCCAAAGGACATCGTGTTATGACAGTGTCTCCTCGGTACGACCAGTACAAGGATGCATGGGACACCTGTGTCACAGTTGATGTAAGGTTTCCCAATCCTGTTTTGTTCCTTATATATATAGTTCAATGTGAATTGAAATGAGTTATGGGTTTGGATTGTATTCTTAAAGATCAGTTCCTAATATGCAGCTAAAAGTTGGGGACGAGATTTTGACTGTCCGGTTCTTCCACTGTTACAAACGTGGAGTTGATCGTGTTTTTGTCGATCACCCTGTGTTCCTCGAAAAGGTTTGGAACGGTCTTTTTTGGTTGTTTGTTAATGTTTAACTTATGTTCTTATTTCCATTTTTTATCTGTTTATTTATTTTCATGGTTGTGATGATTCAGGTATGGGGCAAAACAGGATCCAAAATCTATGGCCCTACAGCAGGTCTGGACTACAAGGACAATCAATTGCGATTTAGCTTGTTATGTCTGGTAAATTTTCGTAATTATGATATTGTCTCTTTCGAATTCGAATAATTGTATGAACCCGGATCTTAGCTTAATTAGTTCATGCAGTCTCCTTTGGGGTTTGAATATCAGCCTTGTATAAGATGTTTTATGTGAATAAACTAAAGGAAAATCAATTACTGCTCATCAAGCTGTACAATTTGCAGTATTTTTTATTTTGATTCCCACCTTAATGCTGGTTCATGATTCCGAATTACGGTTCATAATGTCAATCAAGTATAATTTCATCATTTGCAGGCTGCTTTGGAGGCACCAAGAGTTCTGAATTTAAATGGCAGCAAATATTTCTCAGGACCATACGGTACGGGTTCTTCTTCTTTAAGTCTTAAACTTTAACGTTAAAAACTCTTTTGTCTTGAAATAATGGTCCTCCATCTTCTGCAGGAGAAAACGTTGTCTTCGTTGCCAATGATTGGCACACTGCTCTTCTTCCATGCTATTTGAAAAGCATGTATCAAGCAAGGGGAATCTATATGAGTGCCAAGGTACGAAGGCTTCTTTTCAAAGTGAAATCGGCTAATTTGGACATGCAGAAGCTTGGAGCTTACAGTGTGTATGATAAATAATATTTTTGCAGGTTGCTTTTTGCATCCACAATATAGCCTATCAAGGAAGATTTGCCTTTGAAGATTTCTCACTTCTCAATTTGCCTGATCAATTCAAGAGTTCATTTGACTTCATTGATGGGTATGAATAAAAACAAATTTTCGACTCTTTTGATATTTATGGTTCATATTGTTTCAATGAATTATTTTCGATAGTGATGGACTTAAAACGGTTTCGATTGTCAGGTATGATAAGCCTGTCAAGGGAAGGAAAATCAATTGGATGAAGGCTGGAATTTTGGAATCACACAGGGTATTGACTGTAAGTCCATACTATGCCCAGGAGCTTGTTTCCGGTGAAGATAAAGGTGTCGAACTCGATCGCATCATTCGTAAAACCGGCATCACTGGAATTGTGAATGGCATGGATGTTCAAGAATGGAACCCTACCACTGACAAATACATCAGTGTCAAATATGATGCGACAACTGTTAGTGTGCTTTCTGTAACTTCTGATTTCTGGGTTCTTTTGTAGTATTAGAAGGCATGTTTTTTTATATCGACAAGTACTATTGCAGGTAACGTATGCAAAGCGATTATTGAAGGTAGCTCTTCAAGCAGAACTTGGGTTGCCTTGTGATGAGAATGTTGCATTGATTGGGTTCATCGGTAGGCTAGAAGAGCAGAAAGGTTCAGACATCTTGACAGCAGCTATTCCAAAATTCATTGGACAGAATTGTCAGATTGTTGTCCTTGTTAGTATCTATATCTGACCCTCACATTCGAGTCTGAGTGACATAGGTTGATACTGTTGCCTCAATGAGCATAGGGGTTTAATAATGGATCTATTTTGTTTTCAGGGAACTGGTAAAAAGGCCATGGAGAAGCAGATTCAACAGCTAGAGACCCTATATCCTGGAAAAGCTATAGGAATAGCCAAGTTCAATGTCCCATTGGCCCATATGATTTTTGCGGGTGCTGATTACCTTTTGGTCCCTAGTAGATTTGAACCATGTGGTCTCATTCAGCTGCAAGCTATGCGATATGGAACTGTAAATCCTTGTAGCCATGCCTTTCTGTGCAACCAACTGATTTGACTTCACTCATGAACTGGTTGCCTTTGTGTTACAGATACCAATAGTGGCATCTACTGGTGGACTAGTTGACACAGTCAAGGAAGGATTCACAGGGTTCCAAATGGGAGCCTTCAATGTTGAAGTGAGTAGGAAGAAGTGATTGTCTTTGTATGAAGTGCAACGAATGACTTGTCTATATTTTGACCATTCATCTCTTATGGGATTTTTCTTTTCTTTTTTTGCAGTGTGATACAGTGGATCCAAGAGATGTAGATAAGGTGGCAAAAGGTGCCCTTAGAGCTCTTGCAACGTATGGCACTGGAGCCATGAGAGAAATGATCCAGAATTGTATGGCACAAGATCTTTCATGGAAGGTTCGTATTTTGAAGTACTCGTATTTGACACTTGTATTTGAAAATCTTGAATATCAGACTCATATTTTCAAATTTGAGTTAAATGGGTTTTTAAATTGAAATCTATTTGATATATGCAGGGACCATCAACGCTGTGGGAGAAGATGTTGTTGAGCTTAGAGGTTGCGGGAAGTGAACCGGGTATTGAAGGAGAGGAGATTGCTCCACTTGCCAAGGAAAATATTGCCACTCCCTGAGTGTGGGCGGAGTCTAATTTTTTCCTGAGTTCCATTATAGAAGTCTGCAAGCAAAATTCGAGAGCATCATCTGTTAACTGTTGACAGGACATGTGCTTCAACGGTGGAAAACAACTCCCTTGTTCTGCCCTAAATTAAATACTATTTTTGAGGTTGAAAAGTTAAAAAGGCTTTGTATAAAGGATATATGTAACAGTCAAAAGGTGTTATCTCAAGACTTAGTGGAGAATCAATTTCACTGCACATAGATGTTATGCGTTATATGAAGGCCGGTTCCTTCTTTCACGTGTGTGTCTGCATGCATCGAAATTGAGCTCTGTATATATGCTATAATTTACTGGGATTTATGCCATTAAACTGCTAATCAACTCAATTGAGAAAAAAGAAAAGAAAAACTAAAATAAAATAAAATGCTTATTCACTTAGTAAGAACTACCAATTTTTCCACCCACACAACATTTGTGTAATTTCAAGATTTATTCTGATTAACAACGGCCTCCTCTCATTTCTATGGGTTAGTTGAACATGGTGAGAACAAGGACGGAAAATTAATGGGGTTCAATTCAGCTGGTAGAGATATATAACTTTTGATAGATAAAGTGGGCAAAGAAATGGAACTTACACTGGTAATCGATTCTAAAATCTCAACTACCACTAGCTAGTAGTGGCTAAACTTGAGAATAATCATCTTCCGATTATAATCGCCGAGTGTAGCAATCACTTGTTCATTATAAAAATTAAGCACCTACTACAAATAGATGGCTCCTATCACTTGCTCATAATAAAAATGAAGCACCTATTACAAAACTTAGTGGCTAGTACTATGCCCAAAATTTCCTTCAAAATGAAAAATTGGAACTAAAATTTGCCCCTAGAATTTTTGCCACCCTTTCGGTGTGAGTTCGGTCCCATGCTAGTGTCATCTATCTTCCATAAAATGTGGGACCGCAGGTCAGCTTTGCTCAGCCAAGTAGTGTCACGGGTGAGCACAGCATAACCTCAAATGGAAGTAGCTCCAAAAAACAATGGTATTGCAGAAGGCTCTCAACTAGACTATTAAGAGGTGGAATGACTATGTGATGACTCTCCTATCTCCATCTTCGATTCATTCACTCTCTTGTAAAACAACAGATAAGCGGCTGAAGTCTTGATGTCAGATTCGTTGAGGGGAGAAACATGACTATCATCAAAATGGTACCACCTATTCTCATCAATCAACTGAGGAAGTGGAAAAACAAAAAGACAGAGATATCCATTCAAATTAGTAACTTGTATGAAAGTTAATCCAAACAAACATTAAATAATCCTAGATATGGGTATGGTCGCAAAATGCATACTGCATAAGTATTATCCACAAGAGACGGCTATTGAGACAGACTAATGTCAGCTAGATTACAACATTACCTTAGCATATGCAGTGTAGTGCCCGCCACCTAGACCACCATAATGGTTGCTGATGGCATATAGCTCATATACATAAGATTGCCCATCTTTGTTCTTGACATATTTACTCAAATCAAGATTGTGAATCGGGAAATTCACTAAAGTATCAATCTTGTTCTTTAGGTATCGGCCATAAGTGAATCTTTTCAAGTGAAAAACAATAATCTCTGGTAGCATCCACAAGTCTAGCTTCTTTACAGCTTGCCTATGTTCCTTGCAATGTGGACAATACCTGCATTAATAATTTTGGTCGCACCATTAAGGCATCAATACTGCTACCTACAAGGACGGACTCCACAACTTATCATCTGAAATCCATTTAAACATGTTTAAAGCACTTACCACATGTCATCAGGCCCTAGTGGTTCTTCCACCAAGAAAGCATCCAAACATGAAGATAGAGATATGGCTTCCTGCCAGGTCTTTTTAGCAGCAAACCCTGCTTTATGAACTTCAGGGATGTCCTTCAAGTAGCTGGCATCATATAGGCCCTGTTCTTTGTCAGTCCAATCCATCACAACACTTAAGATTTTCCCAGGTTCAAAGAGGGTATCCTTCTTAAAAGTCTTGAAGTTCATAACCCTGTCATCTGTCAAAAGGAGCCGGAGTGATAAGTCTGTGCTCAATGTACCCTCAAACTCTGCATTTTCAACTGACTGAGCATCAGAACTGCTGCATAGTTCATCCAGACCATCTGAGAGGAAGTCACTCCCTTTGCCAATATGAGCCTTAGCTGAAGAATACATTCTCTTGAAAGGTGACAATACTTTAGAAACAGCAGTTTCAATATCAGCTCCACTTGGTTGGTCTTCTCCCAAATAAGTTATCAATGGACTTCCAAAAAGCTCTTTTCCACTTTTAAGATAATCTGTTGTGGATCTGGAAAGCCAGACATATAGGTTCAAATCTTGATCAAAGAAGAGAACAACTTATTTATTCAACAAATTCCTGTGACTTTCACACTCCCTAAAAAACCTAGTGAAAACATAAGATGAAATATCCCCCTCCCCCTTTCATTCATATGTGACTTTCTCTCTCACCCAAGAAACCTTTTAGTGAAAACATAAGAAATATCCTAACTCCCCATTCATATGATAGCAGTTTCCTGGTAGACCCACACACATTTACGACATAGATCTTAAAATAACAAGTGCTGCAAAAGTCATGCACTCTTCTGCAGATTTTCTTAATCAAATTCATGACAGATGAGTGAACAATCAATGGATGAACTGCATGATGCAGATAATGATGATGATAATAACCAGACAATGACAATGATGGATGAAACTATGGATCCCTAGTTGTCCCAAATATCAAAGTGCCTACAGACAGTAAATCAAATTAAAACAATATAATTTGCTTGGAAAAATTCCAATAGCTAGAGAGAATTAAACTTACTTTTCCTGCCATCGATGAAAAATTACTAGCTTAGTTTTCTCCATCCGCTTCTTCTGAATTCGGAAGGCCACAATATGTTCATCATCCTTTATCGAAGCCAATGGCTCCAAGGGCATCTCAAAATACCGGTAAATCTTGTTTTCATAGACCTGATATAGAATATTGAATGCATCAGCCAATCGAGGTAACCTATAACTGAAATAAAAATGAAATTAAGAATCAATTCGAGCTTTGTTTACCTCTGCAAGCAGAAGGTTCTCATCACTCTTCAAGCAACATGCAGTACGCAAAGCCAGAAGGAGATCTTTGCAGAAACCATTTTTCAGCACAGAGACAGTATATGGCATCGGGAGACCACTTCCATCACCATAAAACACTGTCACTGTCATTGTCCTAGTAATAGTTGAAGGTAGTGGCAATGACAAATACATGAAGGGATCAAAAGTAATTGAAATTTTGCTGCAAACTGGACAAACCAGCGTTGACTTATATTGACCCTGAGAAGCAAGAGCATTATAAAAATATTCCAATTGTTAGTAGCATAGGAGAAAAGCATCCTAGATTTCCATGCTCAGAAACTTGAAGTAGCACATATTGACATGAAAGATGAATGAAAATAAATGCACAAGTACTGCAAAGCACTAGGCATCTATAGATTGAGAAACGGCAATGTAAGCAAAATGCAATCTCAATAATGCTTGAAAAATGGAATTGGTCAACAAACTGCTTAGAGTGGCACTGACAACAAATCTTAGATGAGTAATTGCATTTGCCAGGTAAAAGAAAACCTGAGCCACTCTTAGCTTTCTGATAGAACTTTAAGAATGACTACAAGATGCAGCACTAAACCAAAACATGCAAGTTCAACAAGAAAGTTACTCACTTGACAAACATCCACAATCACTGAGTCATTCCGGGCCTTGTGATTTTTCCAAGACTCAGCTGCAACTTCCTCATCAGGACGACCGTCTGCATCCTTCAATTCAATATAAGGTTTTTTTTTTACCCGATTCAAGTCTTCATGCAACCCATCCAGTAAGAAGGCCAAAAGTTCCTAAATAAAAGAAGCTCCACATTAGAGAAAGCATAAATCTGATCAAAGTAGTAGATGTTCTGCTTCAAAGTGGTACTATCCTAAGTTGCCTTTAAAGTATAATGCAAAAGGTCTGCAGTAAGCCTTTAGAATAAAAAAAATATATCAAGTTAAAGCTTAGGCTGATTCAAATGTGCATTACACGACTATAACAGTAGTGAAGGCTAAAATATGTCTTGCCCTGCATACTACCATCACTAGAAATTAGACGACAGACAGCATGTTGCTAATACAGTCACTAACTGACAGGCCGTCCTAGGAGTAATTTTGGGAGTACCAAAATCATAATTGTAAGTCAAACCAAGCATCCTATTTGTTATGTTCAAAAAATTTTAACATCACTTTCTTTAGAATTAATATTGTAGCGGTGAACATACTCCAGTATCATAATGCCTGCTGTTTTCTGCAAGTTACTCAATTGCTGATACTGCAGAATAGAGTATTCATACGTTATAAAAGGAAAAAAAACTTACTTGAGAATCATGCTGGTTATAACCACTAAACTGGGGTGCAAACCGAGCAAGTTTTCCCTTAAATACACGTGGAGCAATTGCAGTTTGCCCTGAGGACCATAATTTTCGTAATAACTCACCAAATGCAAGTGCAAGCTCCCCCTGCACAGGTATAACTTAGGTTAGAGATTTAGCGAAGTGCTCACAAAAATGTGTCAAAATTGTAGAAATGAATAATTCATGGTAAACTACAGAAACATAAATGGTTGACAGCACAAAAGCTTACATGCATTCCCAAAGGATTTTCTGTGTTGATCTCATCACTGTAATCTTTCAAAAAATACTCAACAAGCGGCGGCGTGTGCACCAAACATTGAAGAGCACTATTCATAAAACAAGTATTTCCTAGGTTCTGCAACCCAGCCAAACCCCTCTTCTCTCCTTTTCTAAAAGTGTTATAGGCATCAAAACCATCATCTGTATCTTTCAATCCTGAGCTTAAGGAACTTCCTGGATTCTGATTTGATATGTAACCAGAGGAGTGACCATTAGACAAGGTTGGCCCTCCAGCAATTGTAAAGGATGATCTTGAAGGTTCCATGGAAACCAAAGCTAGTTCATTTCCTGTAGAATCCATCCCAAATCTTGAAGAATGATGTCCATCAACTTGCTCCAAAAGAATCTGTAAAGTTTCATCAAAAATACAGATAAATTAAAACCAAATAGAAATGGAAATAGTGAAGAGCAAGCACAAGGAACTGACATCTTGATCCATCTGCAAGTTTGATTCCTCAAGGCTTCTGTTTGAAGCAGACAACTGTGTGTGCTTTCTCTTGTTGAAGTAATCCCAAATACGAGCCTAGCAATATATAATGAACCAAAATACGTGATTGAAGTTGACTTAGAGCAAACAAATCTTCTTCTAAAATAATTATATAAAATACATGCTTAAAAGGAAAAAGAAAAAGACATGATCACCTTATTCTGCTCTATTCCTCTAAGTGTACAGACCCTCTGGAATAGCTCAGATAGAGAAGCCTAAACATATCATCCAACCAAAAAAAGAATAGAAGCGAAGGAAAAAAGGAGTTAGAATCTGCATGGTCTACAACAAAAATACATATTTGAAAGTTTAAGACTCAGAAACCAAATGGAAATTCCAAATCACTTCATAAATTAGTTGCAATTGGAATGATTTCCAGTTTCATCATAGATTTCAAAACTTATAATGAGCAGACATCAATACTAGAAGCCTGTGTTAGCGAAATAATTTCATCACCATTACTTCCACTTGGCCTGAAGAAAGACAAATCCTCAAGTTGCGAAGATTAAAAGCTATACCTTTCTGCTTAACCATATAACTGACTGGCTTTCATCTCTGGAATCTATCAACTTAAGACGAAGTGGGTAAACCTCCACATCAAAAGTTCTGTGATAGACACCCTGCAAAATCATCTTCCGTGGCAATGCTGGCCCACCTTTATACCTATAATAATAATAATAATAATAATAATAAAACAGAAACAAGATTTACAAAAGGATATAAAAATAATAATAAACAACAGAAACAAGTTTTACCAGCTATCTTATTGTCCATTCAGGTGTATGAAATAAAATCCAAGTTGCTTATATTAATTGCTTTACCCAGGAAGGAAATACTAATTGTCACAGCAAAAAACGTGTCTGCACCTTATTTGTATCTACATCCGTTTTATTAACATAAACTACTAAATCTCAATTAACATCGAATAAACATCAAAGGCTTACAACTCTTTCAGGGACCTACACCAATAGACCTTCAAGTTGTTTGGCAATTCGGTAAACTTTCGAAGTGAACATAGCATATACCATATACATTCTATTCATTAATGCCAAAAATAGGCAGAGGTTAAGCATTACCATTCATGAAGCTTTTCCCAAACTCTTTGAGGCACCAAAACATAATCCTGGCCTTCCATCAAATTTCTGCGAAGCTGTATCTCATTTTCCTTGCAATTGCATTCACTCCCATTTTGAACAATATCGGAGTTATCAATGGCACCGGGCATTTCTGCCACCATCGAAGAAGCCATATTCATATGCCGAGAATCGGAAGATTGGTTCCCAATCAAATTTGCATCAGCGTCTATCCCAACATACCTCTCCCACTTTCGAAACCACCTTCCAAAGAGATAAAAAAAATAGGCAAAATTATACCAAAATAAAAACTGGGTAATTAATCCAATTTCAATTAAACACTGAGAAAGAATTTTACAAATTCAAAAATAAAAAGCATTTTCCTCATAGATTTCCCAAAAGCACAGCAAGAAAAGGGAGACAAAAAATTGAAATTCGATTTGAACGGACCTGCTGGAAATAACGAAATACAAGTTGCCTTCTTTCAAATTACGCTCGGATTCGTTTCTTAAATCAATAACGATCTTTTTCTGTTCTTCGGGCGTGCACGGCAAGCAACTAACCCCGTCTTCCATCATGAATCCGGAGTCTTGAATCGTCATGATCGATGGAATCCCCTTGTTAAATTAAAGCAGATTTGGATTACCTGCGGAGATCAGAAACTGCTTGTTCGCCGATGGAGAGAATGTAGGGAAATTGGAAGACACAATTACCAATGAAACTGGAATATTCGAGGGAACCCTAAACAGCAGATCGGGTGAAAAGGGGAGACTGGAGAGAGAGAGAGAGAGAGAGAAAGAGAACTCAAATTAAAATTACCGTCTTTTCAACGAACTTGCCTTTGTCTTGTCTTAACCCTTTATATACCCCTCCTAACAATTCGTCATACACAATTTGATTTTTTATTTAAACATTATTATAAGAAATAAAAAACTTTCACAATTAATTCTTAAAATATATATTATCAACAGATATTATCATATAATCACATCAGTATATAAAAAAAATTTAAAATATTTTTTAAAATATTAAATTCCAAACTTAAGTAAACTAGAGTACTTTTAATAAAATAGAGTTATATATGAGTTAAATTATTTAGATCGGGCTCAATTATTTATATAATTTTTTGAATAATTTTATTATAGTTATATTCATATTAGATTTTTTTACATAAAGATACTTAGAATTACTCATAACTCTTACTCAATCCATAAATAAGAGAATAATACGCTTCAGTACACTCGAACCTACATTCTCCTATATTAATAACAATACTCGTGCTGAATCTCAATCAGCAACTGTTTATATAATTTTATATATATGTTTCCAGTAACAATTAAATATATATAATCTAACTTAAATCTAAATATTATCTAACCCAAGTCCAAACTCATCCTTAATTAAAAAAACCCAAGCTTAAACCCAAACTAATCCTAAAACTTAATTTCTACAAAATTTAGGTACAATTTAATTTTAAGAAATAAATACTATTTTTTTTACAAATAAATGGTTGGATGTAATGGTAAGTCATATTGTACTCTCAAGAAGAGAATGTATATTCAAATCTTAAAGATAATATTACTAAGAGGGACAACCAGAATACTCAAATATAAATCATAAATCATTTTGAGCGTGAGTTTAATTGTTGCATTCGAATTATTTTTGAGGCATTTTACTTTTTTTTTTAGTTGTTAAAGGGATTATCAAAGTTGCTAGTTTATGTTGGATTTAATATATGAACTAAACGTTGATCTTAAGTTCTTTTAGGTGTATTGGATTTAATATGTTTATGTTAAAGTTGTGAAGGATTGATCTGCATTCTTTTGGAATATGGATTTTTATGAATGGATTTATATGTAATATTAAATGGATTTTTATGTATTATTTTCTAATTTGGAATCCGGAATTTGTTTTTCAGAATCCATGGATTGATGTGCAATATTAGTGGATTTTTATGAATTGCTTTTCTTGGAATGGCTTCTCATATTTGTGGCGGTATCTATGAATACAATTTTTTTTCTACCATTATCAATGAATAAAATGGTGAATTATCAAAATAAAAAAATAATTGTAATTTTGCAATTGCATTTCATTTGAGAAAAAAAATTACCAATTAATTTGGGATTGAATTAGTTTATTCTATATAGAATCGGGTTTAGATAAGATGTTAAGCTTAAATTTCAAGTCAAATTAAATTTGGATAGAGAAAGTATCTAGAAACTCTTTGTCTAGGTTCGACCTAATGGAGCACACGAACAACTCTAGTTTCAAGGTTTATGTGAATAGTTTCTTATCAAACTAGAGCACCCATGAATGTTGAGATTAAGCGCATTTTTTAAATATCCCTAATAAAATCTAATTTGCATAATTGATTGGTGTGTGCAAATAGTTGGTCAAACCAACTAGATCATTTGAGCTAGTCAATTTTGATCGTATTGAGTTGATTTATTCGGTTGCGATTTTAGATTGATTGTAAAAATTATGTTAAATCAATTTAGATGGTTGAATTTTGGTTTTGAAAAACCAAAAATGATTTAACCTATTTTAATATATTTAAATCTAACTAATCATAAATATATGTAATATAAAACTATCTCGAATACAAATAAGATTTTACATTTATTACAACTAAAATTCAAATAAAATAACAACTAAGATAATAAATTAAAATAACTATCTCGAATACTGCCATTTTCATGGAGGTGTTTGAAATCTTCTGAGGTTATAATAGAACCATCACAAATTGTTTGTGATTCTGTCTCTTTCACTTATTCTACTTTAGTTCCAAACCTGTCAACTTAAGCCTTAAGGGAAGAAATACTTCTTCTTCTTCTTTTTGTAAAGAGAAAGTAATAAAGAAAGCTTGAAAGGACCAGTGTTGTCCATTGACTATGCTTTTTTCCCCTTCCCTGCTCCAATTCTTTACGCTTCTTTTTGTACCGAGAGTGGTCGCTCGCTTTTCTTTACACTTTTTCTAGGTTTGTGTTACCGTCGCTTGGATTAAGGAAGCTCCAAAGAAGGATCCCCCACCCGCCATATATTTTCTTCCCTTTCCCTGAACTCTTCTCCATTCTACAATTATTGTATGACAAGAAGAAGATATGGGGAACTGCCTGTTCGGGAGCTTGGGAGAAGCTGAGCCTGAGGGACTGATCAGAGTCATAACTTCCGACGGTGGGGTTATGGAGTTTTCAGCTCCAATATCAGCACGAAATATCATAGATGAATTCCCAGGGCATGCTATTTTCCGAACCCATGATCCGTCCTGTAAACCACTCTTTCACCATCAAGAGCTTCTGCCTGGAAAGTCATACTATCTACTTCCAATCAACAGCAAAGAAAGCAGTCACGGTAATGGCGACCAGATTGTCCGACAAGGCCATCTCCGGTCGAGCAGCAACCCGTCGTCTGTCATTTTTCCTTACAGGATGTCATGTGATCTCCAGGGGACTTTAAAGAGATCCCATACTGATATTTTCTCCAGGTACAACAACAGCGACCATGGATTTTGGAAAGTGAAGCTGGTGATCAGCCAGGAACAGCTGTTGGACATTTTGTCGCAAGATACTCGAACTCAAGAACTGATCGAGAGTGTTAGAACTGTCGCCAAATGTGGAAATGGGGGCCAACATATGTTGGGTTCTCAGATGAGCAGTAGGAATGCTTCCTCTCACAAAGATGGCTTCTTGTTTCAGTTGTGATAAACAACTGAAATAAGTATAGTATGAACAAGAATATTTTTTCATTTGATCTTTTTTCCCCTCTGTTTAATATTTAAATTTGTGTCTGCATGAATACTTCATATCAATCTAAATTTAAACGCTTCAAAACCAATATTTTGATGTAGAAATAGTTGTACAGACACAGTTAGTTATGTTATGAGAGAGGTATGATGATGTTTGGGCCAGGGTGTTCGGAAAAGAAGCTTAAATGGGCTGCTTAGTTCCACGGTGTAGTATCTAATAGAGCATGTAATGAATATGATTTATATTCTCTGAATTGAAATGTAATTTCAATATATGTATAATACTTTTTAGATTAAAAATTTGAAAATGTAATAATATCATTATTTCCAATTTTCATTTGTTGTATAATTATAGAAGATTGTATATCTTCTATTCTGCTATTTCTAGATATACTATTTCTCGAACTTACAGTTGGTTCTGTAGGAAATATAGGAATATGAACTGTTTTCATTTTTATAGGTGTTGATTCTATTTTATCCTCTGTTTGAGAACTAGAAGGTAAAACAAGATTATTATTACTGTCTGCAATTGTACTATTCTTAAAATATAGCTTATCTCTTGATGCTATATATTCAATAGTACATACCGGTTTGGATGTACTTGGATTATTAATATTACCTATGATCCAATCTTTTGGAACTGATAGGTCACTTAAATGTACTAACCTAGGTTGTATATCTGTAGTAAATTTATTAGGTTCAAATAACTCAATTATCTTATTATTAATTTCTTTTATTTCAACCTCTGCTGTATTAGCATATTCATTTATGGAAGTCCAACTTATTGCTAGATCTTCTGCTAAATCCTTAATATCAGAATTTTTTGTCTGAATTCTTAAACATAAACACTCTTCTATTAAAGGATCTGTAATGGATATAAAGTAATTTGGTTTTACCTTAAATCCTACTACACCTGTATGCAAATTAGATTGAATTCCTCCAATAAGTGCTTTTATTGGATTTTCAAATCTTTTATCTAATAAAACCGCTATAATTGGTATATCATGACCTCTTCTAAATAGGGCTCTAATTGTGATCATGATAATTCCTAAATGTATATATCTAACCTGAGGATATTTCTTTTTAATCCTCTTAATTTTTTCTTTAGAAAATAAAGGAATTTCTGTTAATCCTCCTCTAGTATCTTTAGCGACTGTGTTGCCACTAATTTTCTCTATATGTCTTTGAGTCCATATTTTGAACTTTGATATCTTATATATCTCTTCTTTAGAAATATGATTTTTATTTATCTTTTCTATCATTTCGTCAGAAAGATCTTTTTCTTCTCCGATTAAATTTCCTAATCTTATGTCCTCTTGTTCAGTTGTAGGAATTTCTTCTAATTGATTATTAGAACTATTCATCATGAATATAAATTCTTCTTCTTCATCTGTATCAGATTCTGTTTCTGATATCAGTTCATATAATATTTCTTCAGGATTTATTTCCTCTTCATAACAAACCTCTAGATTTTCTTCTTCTAAGGCTTTTATCATTTTCTTAGCACTTTTTCCTTTGTTAGGACAATTAGGTGCTATGTGACCTTCTTCATCACAAATAAAATATTTGCATATTTATTTTTTAGATTTATTAGGATTCTTTTTCCTAACAAACTTTCTCTTTTTATTGTTATTAGATTAAATCTTATTTTTATTCCAATATTTTCTTTTTATAAACTTATATTTCTTATTCTTTCTTTTATTTTTTCTAAAGGGAGTTATGGGTTGTTTACATCCAAATTCCCATTCATTTTCTAATATTTTAGAACAATATTGCGAACTTAATTTATGCTTAACTTGTTTAGCAGCTTTTGTTTGTAGACAATGACTAGTAATTCTTTCTTTAGCAAAATTGATTCTATTGCCTATAGAATCTATGGTAGTTTTATCTAATCCTGATAATTTACTATATTTTTCTAGGTAAGATTCGTATTTTTTGACACAAATCTCATCCCAAGGTGGTGGTAATTTATGGAAATACTGGTTTTTCCAGAAATCTATATTATCATTATTTAATTTTTGATATTCATGGAGAAATTTCTTAGAGAAATTTTCTAAATATCTAATATCACATAACTTAATTTTTGTTAATATATAACTAGATGCACTATTTTGATCTTGTTTATCATTATAGCCACAAAATTCTATTTTTAGAATTTGGGTTAATCCTTTTAATAAATCTTTGGATGTTTGAATTTGATTAATTAGTTGTCCTTTCTGTTCTTTTCCTTTATCGGATTCTTCCCATCTTCTTAAAAATTGCAGAACATCTCCTTGAAATGTTCCATTAAAGTAATTTAGAAAATTTTCTTTAGTCCAATTATTGTTGTTTACAACAACTGTCATAGATTGTGCCCAATCATCTATGGTTTTTTCATAATCTGATGTGGGAATATTAGTAAGATCTAAATATGTTCCTCCTTGAGCAACATTTCTTTTATTTAAATCATCTATCCTACTTTGAATAGGTTGATTAGAAGATTCTCCTGGATTTTCAGGTTTAATCTCATTAGTAGCTAAATTTTCTATATTATCCGTTTGATAATCGAAAATTCGTGTAGTATTATCTACCTGTTCATAGGATTTGTTTCCTGATCTTAATGAGTCATCTTTAAACTTTTCAGAATCTATTTTCCTTTTTCCTTTAGGATCTTGATCTGTTTGATTAGTTTCTATAGGTTTTGAAATTTCTATGTTTTCATCCTCTTCTGTTGAAGTTGTTTCTTCATCAGATTGATCACTATTAACTTTTAAATCTTCTAAATTTAAGCTATTACTAGAATTTTCAGAACTACTACTACTGTCTATAGTATCATAATTTAACATATAATGGTAGTTAAATAATATGAATAGATCTTTTTGATCTTCATAAAGTTGTTCTATCAATTTTAAATATTCTATTCTTTCAAGTTGATCTTTAGTCTTGGAAAATTTTTCTTTTCAATGTTCTATTAATTGCTTATATGATTGAAAATCATATTTCTGTTGCTTAGTGTAATTTTTTATTACTTTTTTATTTTTTGAAGATGATTCTTCAGATGAGGTTTCTTCATCCGAAAGTGCTAATATTATATTACTATTACCATAATATAAAGGACCTAGATTTGTTTCAGGTTCTATATTATTATTGTCTTCTAATACTTGTTCTAGTTTTTTATTAACTTCTAATAGCATACCTTTAGATTCGTTATTCAAATCCAATTCGGTTATCATTCCTATATTATTAACTTGTTGTTCAACCTTATTTAACTTGTTATATAGTTTATTAAAATATACAGAAGTTATATCTATTAGACTATTAAAACCTGTAACACCCTCTAACCCTAAAACGTCACCGGAATAAGGTTACAGGGTATTACCAGACATATCGGATAACTTACAAATAATAAATAGATAATTAATGATCATACTATAAAATAGTCATAAAATTTCTTAATTGAACCCTCGAGGCTCAAAATACGTATTAAAAGGACATTAGGACTTATTCTGATGTTCCACAGATTTTTAGTAAATTTTTATTTCAAACGCGATATAACCCCTTTTATAGACATCTAACCTTCCCTGCAATTTCAACTAGCAACCAAAGCAATTTATACTCAAATTCACCTAAATCATAATCATTCCATTACATATTATTCAATATTTACTCATAATTTTATACATTTTCATTCAAACAAAATGCCAAATTTCATAATATACTATTTATCATTTTACTAAATTAATATCAAAATATAGTATATACATATATTTGTAACCAACATTACAAACATATACATGTAACTTATACAACACCTAGTACATGCCACTTTTACAAAAAGAGGAGAATTACATCACCGAGTTTATACTGAAGTCGGGATCGATCTGAATGCTGAACCAGGACTTTAATTTCTACAATCCTGCGCACGGAAACAACCGTACGCTGAGCATTTCATACTCAGTGGTATTACTATAATTCAAATTATAAATAATATAATAATCTCACATAATCGATCATATAATACATGAACACATAATATCTTAATTTATACATCACTTTCATTTCGAATCAATATCAATCAATTTAATCATTTCATTCTCATTTCTCAATTTCGTCACATATCACTTTATATGTCTCAATTTTCATTTCTATTCAATTTTCCTTTTTCGCATTGTTTACCCCTATTAATGAGACTCGGACCTTAGCGGATACACGGATCCAACCAAACACACCAGAATGGCACCCAGTGCCTCATCGGATAGTTCGAAGCAATAAAGTGACACCCAGTGTCTCATCGGCCTAGCCGAAGTAAAGTGGTACCCAGTACCTCATCGAATCTATCCGAAGTAAAATAATGACACCCAGTGTCTCATCGACTCGAGGTCGAAGTATCCCTGAACTCTTCCAATCCTATGGCATGCCAATTATATCCGACTCAGCCCGACTAGTTAATAGGGATTTTCAATTTACAATTCATATCACATTCAATTTCAATTTCACTTATTAAATATAAATATCTAAATAAACATTAAATAATGAATAATTTAAATTATAGTAATACAAACCCGAATTTCGCGATTATTCCTCGCTAACTTTCTCCTTTCCTTTTTGTGCCGATGCTTCGGGTTCTTTGCTAGCTACAAAATTTATAATAATAATTTACACTATTAATTACAACACTAATTAATAATAATAATTGAATTTCTATCCAATTTATACCTTAATTCCAATTTAATCCTAATTAACTCATTTATGTTTCTAACTTAATTCATATCTTATTTTTATTCAATTTCCTTCCATATTCTACTTAACTATCAAATGTTCATAATAAAACCCTAATTTAAAATTTCTTTGAATTCAATCCTTCTATCACAAAACTTATAACTTCTTTTACAATTTAATCCCTTTATCAATTCTAACTTGAAATTCATTCAATTTAATCCCTAATTCACTATTTTGTTCAACATGAACTATGTTCAAAGACCTTAAAACTTCCAAGAAATCAACTTAATTTCATCAAAACTTTGTTCTAAAGCTTCTAAAACATCTAAATTAAGAGAAAAGGACTTAATTGACTTACCACTTAAAGATTAAAGCTTCAAAATCCTAGTTTTCCCCTTTTCTTTTTCCTTCCCTGTTCTCCTTCCCCTGTTTCGTTTAGCTCTCTGTTCTTCCTTCTTTTATTTCTTTTGTTTCTTTCTTCTTTATTCTTTTATTTCATATACATATATATATATATATTAGTTAATAATAATAATAATATAATACTAATTAAATACTAATTTATATTATTATATTATAATATTAATTAATAATAAATTAAAGAAATCAAGAAAAATCTAGATTTTTCTCTGTTTTGCCGCCTCAATTTAGACAATAGGCATAATTGCCACTTGAGTCCCTCTTTCTTTCTTTTAATCTATAATTAGACTTTCACCATTTATTCAATTTAGTCCTTTTTATTAATTACTCTAAATTAAATTAAATTCACCTAATTAAAGCTTAATTAAACACACTTCTAAACTCATAATTACTCCTAATAATTATTTACGGACTCGGTTTACTAAGACGGAGGCCCTATCACTCACTTTTTCGGTGCCCGTGAATTTGGGTCATTACAAAACCTTTACTAATTGAAGCTATATTGTTTTCATTTTTAGAGTCAATATGCATAATATGATTACAAGTTTTATACTTATATAAACAGTCTGTTTCTTCCATGTTGTTCTAATCTTTGGTACCTAAAACCGTCTGTTATCTGTAAGTTTCTTACTTCTATGGCCTAACACTCTCACTCTGAGACAAACAGGCAACAGTAAGACAGTATAACAGATATATGGGTTTCAAGATTAAATGAACATGAAAATAACCAGAGTTGAATATAAAGGACAGAACTTACAATAATATTATGATATTATTCCTCCAAGAACGAAACACCCAATTAGAGCAGTAGGTATAGATGGTAATGAAACATTAATTCAATATAAAGCTAAAAATATACCAATCTACATAAATAATGTAAGATTTATAATACCAAAAATATTATGTTTTCCTGCTATGCATGGAGACATATTATTAGGTAATAATTTTATACCAACATCTACCTTTTTCTATTAATAAAAATACGATTATGTTATCTATAGATAAAACATCTATAGAAATACCTCTGATAGAAAACCATAGATTTATATGTGACAAAACTTTCGTTCCTTATAAAAAAGAACAAATAAACCAAATTGAAACCAATCATTGGTTATACAAAATCCTAGAAAATAATTTTAGTGAAGAACCATTAAAGTTATGGCAAAACAGCCCTAGATATTGTGAAATAAAATTAGAAAATCCTAAAAAAATTATTAGGGTAAAACCAATGATCTATACCAAACAAGATATAGATGAATTTGATATTCAAATAAAAGAATTACTTGAAAAAGGGTTAATAGAAGAAACTAATAGCCCACATTCGAGTCCAGCTTTCATGGTAAGAAACCATGCAGAAATTAAAAGAGGAAAAGCTAGGATGGTAATTAATTATAAACGATTAAACCAGAATATCGCTTTTGATGGTTATTTTATTCCAAGAAAGGATGTTCTTATCAACCAGGCTAAAAATGCCAAATATTTTAGTAAGTTTGATTGTAAATCTGGCTTTTGGTAAATTATGCTAAAAGAAGAATCTAGACCATTAACAGCTTTTAGCGCTCCTAATGGACATTACCAATGGAGAGTAATGCCATTTGGTTTGTGTAACGCACCACAAATCTTCCAAAGATGGATGGACACCATCTTTAGTAAGTATAAATTTTTTTTCATTGTTTATATAGATGATATTTTAGTATTTTCAGAAAACCTGGATTTACACAGAAAATATTTAAATATAATTTCACAAGAATTCATAAAATATGGAATTATACTTAGCCCTAAAAAGATAGAGCTAGAAAAAACAAAAATAGAATTTTTAGGATTAAAATTATCCAAAGATGGTCTTAAACTCCAAGATCATATTATAGTAAAAATACAAGAATTTCCTGAAAAGATTGAAGATAAAAAACAGCTTCAACAATTTTTAGGAATATTAAATTATGGTAGAAATTTCTTTCCTAATCTATCAAAAAAGATAGGTACTTTATATGATAAGCTTAAAAAGGATAAAAATTTTTAGTTGGTCAGACAGATATACAGACATAGTAAGAAAACTAAAGTCTGAAATAAATCAAATACCGAAAGTTTATCTATCAAAACAAGGTGATAAACTAATCTTAGAAACTGATGCATCTCAAAACCATTGGGGATGTATTCTAAAAGCTAAAACCAATAATAATGAAGAAGAATTAATATGTGGATATAGTTCTGGTAAATTTAAAACAAACGAAGCCAATTATGTTATTTTTGAAAAAGAATTATTAGCAATTAAAAAAGGAATAAAAAATTTTCTTATTTATTTAGCTCCTGAAAAATTTATTATAAAAACAGACAATCAAGCTGTTAAGCAATTTTTGACTAATAAAAGTCTAAAAACTGTTCCAAGAAGGATACGTTGGTATAATGAGTTATGTACTTTCAATTTTGAAGTTTTATATGTAAAGGGTACTGATAATGTTATTGCTGATTATCTTAGCAAGCCCAATGGACAAAGGTAAAAAGCCTTTGGAACAAGTTGGTGAATGGACAACGATTCGTAAAAAACGACCGGATCCAAGATTTGTAAATCCACAATTCTTAAGAGCTCCTTTTCCAAGCCCATATCCTAATCAAGGATATTATCTACCCTATCAATATCCTCTTATGGGACAACCAGTCCGACCACAACCAATTATACCTCAGGCCAATTCTTTACCTTGGTCTCAGGACCCTAATTCTGCATATCAAACCAGCTATGCAGAGGTAATAAAGAATGCGGAAAAATTTTGCATCGATGAAAATCTGTTGAAAGCACGACAGATGAACGAAATTAAAGATTTCTATAATCCTGGTATACCACCAGAATTATATGATATCATTAATGAAATATGGAAAACCCATATTACAGAACAGAGAGTAAATTTCAGAAGAGCTTTAACCAAGCTATCTGAAAAATTAGCTGAAAAAACAGCTACAGAAAAAAGATGTCATAATTTATTGCTAAATTCCATTCTAACCAGAGAGTGGGATGATTTTGATATCGGATATCTAGATCTCAAAGAGATAAACAATCTTCTTGATACAGTTCAATATTTTAAAGAAGTAGAAACTACTAACCCAGTAATAAATAAGCTATTTAAAATTTATCTTTTTCATAAATCAAAATATATTTTGACACCAGAAGTATTTTCAAAAATCAATAAATACATTTGCAAACAGTAAGATGTATTTCAAAAATCTTTTTCTGAATATTTTTATCAAGCTTATGTTTATACTACTATTTCGGGAGAAAAAATCCCTGCTATTAAATTTAGACTTGATCATGAACCATTTGATATAACAAGTATTGAATGGGGTTTTGTAAAACAATTAACTGTACAAAATTTTTCTTTTCATCTAACAAAAGATTTTCCTGCTTTTTTAAAATCTATGTTGATAAAGAAAACAAAAAATTTTGATTTTATACTTTATTTTCATTTCAATATTTACAATTTAATTGGTTTTGCTGAGAAAGAACGATTTTATCAGCCTTATCAAATCTTGGAATTCTCCAAGCTTATAGCAGGTCCTCTACTTTCGGCTGTGAATGAGGATCCAAAGCATCTAAATAAAACAATTGAAAGATGCCAAAAGAATTTCCTTCATTATCAAGTCCAATCCGGAATTGATCTGATGAATAAAGCTAAGGAAATATTGTCAAAACAGACATATTATTCCTGCACAGACGGTAAAAGAATATTTGTATATGATTATTTTGATCAACACCATGATGAACCAGATGGTGAAGCCATAAGGCTATTAAAAAAGATAGCTGAAATGGACATGGATGACTATCCCTCAGAAATCCTGGAACAAATCAGTGACACATGGTAAAATTGGAATTCACCTCCCAGAATTTCCAATGCCTCATTAAATCTGGATGAATTGGAAGAAATGAATCTTGATAACATCCAAGAGGGATAAGGACAAAATAAATTGCCAATATTAATAATAAACACGCGTCAAACTTCAACAAAGAAGTAATGGCCAGAAAAATCCGAAAGATTTAATCGTTTATAATTAATTACCATCCTAGCTTTTCCTCTTTTAATTTTTGCATGGTTTCTTACCATGAAAGCTGGACTCGAATGTGGGCTGTTAGTTTCTTCTATTAACCCTTTTTCAAGTAATTCTTTTATTTGAATATCAAATTCATCTATATCTTGTTTGGTATAGATCATTGGTTTTACCCTAATAATTTTATTACGATTTTCTAATTTTATTTCACAATATCTAGGGCTATTTTGCCATAACTTTAATGGTTATTCACTAAAATTATTTTCTAGGATTTTGTATAACCAATGATTGGTTTCAATTTGGTTTATTTGTTCTTTTTTATAAGGAACGAAAGTTTTGTCACATTAAATATATGGTTTTCTACCAAAGGTATTTCTATAGATGTTTTATCTATAGATGATATAATTGTATTTTTATTAATAGAAAAAGGTAGATGTTGGTAAATAAAATTATTACCTAATAATATGTCTCCATGCATAGCAGGAAAACATAATATTTTTGGTATTATAAATCTTACATTATTTATGTAGATTGGTATATTTTTAGCTTTATATTAAATTAATATTTCATTACCATCTATACCTACTGCTCTAATTGGGTGTTTCGTTCTTGGAGGAATAATATCATAATATTATTGTAAGTTCTGACTTTTATATTCAACTCTGGTTATTTTCATGTTCATTTAATCTTGAAACCCATATATCTGTTATACTGTCTTACTGTTGCCTGTTTGTCTCAGAGTGAGAGTGTTAGGCCATAGAAGTAAGAAACTTACAGATAACAGACGGTTTTAGGTACCAAAGATTAGAACAACATGGAAGAAACAAACTGTTTATATAAGAATAAAACTTGTAATCATATTATGCATATTGACTCTAAAAATGAAAACAATATAGCTTCAATTAGTAAAGGTTTTAATAGTCTAATAGATATAACTTCTGTATATTTTAATAAACTATATAACAAGTTAAATAAGGTTGAACAACAAGTTAATAATATAGGAATGATAACCGAATTGGATTTGAATAACGAATCTAAAGGTATGCTATTAGAAGTTAATAAAAAACTAGAACAAGTATTAGAAGACAATAATAATATAGAACCTGAAACAAATCTAGGTCCTTTATATTATGGTAATAGTAATATAATATTAGCACTTTCGGATGAAGAAACCTCATCTGAAGAATCATCTTCAAAAAATAAAAAAGTAATAAAAAATTACACTAAGCAACAGAAATATGATTTTCAATCATATAAGCAATTAATAGAACATTGAAAAGAAAAATTTTCCAAGACTAAAGATCAACTTGAAAGAATAGAATATTTAAAATTGATAGAACAACTTTATGAAGATCAAAAAGATCTATTCATATTATTTAACTACCATTATATGTTAAATTATGATACTATAGACAGTAGTAGTAGTTCTGAAAATTCTAGTAATAGCTTAAATTTAGAAGATTTAAAAGTTAATAGTGATCAATCTGATGAAGAAACAACTTCAACAGAAGAGGATGAAAACATAGAAATTTCAAAACCTATAGAAACTAATCAAACAGATCAAGATCCTAAAGGAAAAAGGAAAATAGATTCTGAAAAGTTTAAAGATGACTCATTAAGATCAGGAAACAAATCCTATGAACAGGTAGATAATACTACACGAATTTTCGATTATCAAACGGATAATATAGAAAATTTAGCTACTAATGAGATTAAACCTGAAAATCCAGGAGAATCTTCTAATCAACCTATTCAAAGTAGGATAGATGATTTAAATAAAAGAAATGTTGCTCAAGGAGGAACATATTTAGATCTTACTAATATTCCCACATCAGATTATGAAAAAACCATAGATGATTGGGCACAATCTATGACAGTTGTTGTAAACAACAATAATTGGACTAAAGAAAATTTTCTAAATTACTTTAATGGAACATTTCAAGGAGATGTTCTGCAATTTTTAAGAAGATGGGAAGAATCCGATAAAGGAAAAGAACAGAAAGGACAACTAATTAATCAAATTCAAACGTCCAAAGATTTATTAAAAGGATTAACCCAAATTCTAAAAATAGAATTTTGTGGCTATAATGATAAACAAGATCAAAATAGTGCATCTAGTTATATATTAACAAAAATTAAGTTATGTGATATTAGATATTTAGAAAATTTCTCTAAGAAATTTCTCCATGAATATCAAAAATTAAATAATGATAATATAGATTTCTGGAAAAACCAGTATTTCCATAAATTACCACCACCTTGGGATGAGATTTGTGTCAAAAAATACGAATCTTACCTAGAAAAATATAGTAAATTATCAGGATTAGATAAAACTACCATAGATTCTATAGGCAATAGAATCAATTTTGCTAAAGAAAGAATTACTAGTCATTGTCTACAAACAAAAGCTGCTAAACAAGTTAAGCATAAATTAAGTTCGCAATATTGTTCTAAAATATTAGAAAATGAATGGGAATTTGGATGTAAACAACCCATAACTCCCTTTAGAAAAAATAAAAGAAAGAATAAGAAATATAAGTTTATAAAAAGAAAATATTGGAATAAAAATAAGATTAAATCTAATAACAATAAAAAGAGAAAGTTTGTTAGGAAAAAGAATCCTAATAAATCTAAAAAATAAATATGCAAATATTTTATTTGTGATGAAGAAGGTCACATAGCACCTAATTGTCCTAACAAAGGAAAAAGTGCTAAGAAAATGATAAAAGCCTTAGAAGAAGAAAATCTAGAGGTTTGTTATGAAGAGGAAATAAATCCTGAAGAAATATTATATGAACTGATATCAGAAACAGAATCTGATACAGATGAAGAAGAAGAATTTATATTCATGATGAATAGTTCTAATAATCAATTAGAAGAAATTCCTACAACTGAACAAGAGGACATAAGATTAGGAAATTTAATCGGAGAAGAAAAAGATCTTTCTGACGAAATGATAGAAAAGATAAATAAAAATCATATTTCTAAAGAAGAGATATATAAGATATCAAAGTTCAAAATATGGACTCAAAGACATATAGAGAAAATTAGTGGCAACACAGTCGCTAAAGATACTAGAGGAGGATTAACAGAAATCCCTTTATTTTCTAAAGAAAAAATTAAGAGGATTAAAAAGAAATATCCTCAGGTTAGATATATACATTTAGGAATTATCATGATCACAATTAGAGCCCTATTTAGAAGAGGTCATGATATACCAATTATAGCGGTTTTATTAGATAAAAGATTTGAAAATCCAATAAAAGCACTTATTGGAGGAATTCAATCTAATTTGCATACAGGTGTAGTAGGATTTAAGGTAAAACCAAATTACTTTATATCCATTACAGATCCTTTAATAGAAGAGTGTTTATGTTTAAGAATTCAGACAAAAAATTCTGATATTAAGGATTTAGCAGAAGATCTAGCAATAAGTTGGACTTCCATAAATGAATATGCTAATACAACAGAGGTTGAAATAAAAGAAATTAATAATAAGATAATTGAGTTATTTGAACCTAATAAATTTACTACAGATATACAACCTAGGTTAATACATTTAAGTGACCTATCAGTTCCAAAAGATTAGATCATAGGTAATATTAATAATCCAAGTACATCCAAACCGGTATGTACTATTGAATATACAGCATCAGGAGATGGAATCGAGAATTTTCAATATATTTTATTGAGCTAACTCAAAAAAGGATGCTTCTTTGAGTGGTTTTGACGTTGCTATACCATAGACCCTATGCCCAAAGAATAAACATCATGCTGAAAATATATCCATCATATTTGGTGAGTCATCATCAACAACCTACAAGAGTATGTACCCAAGATCATGACATGCAACTGACAGTATATTCACTCTTAGGTATGGATTCATTGTCACTTACACTCTACTTTAATATTTCTTTCATTTTTAATTGAGTTTAGACATCAAATAGCGTTTCGAAACACAAGCTGTGTCACAATATCAAAGTGTTATATCATCAAACTTTATATTTTACAAGTTCAGCAACTACAATAAATTTTAATTGTTAAGTTCGAATATCAAAATGAAACAAAAAAAATAGATACCAAAATAAATCTATTTGTTAAGTTCAAAAACAAAAATAAAAATAACAAAGTTTAAAGTCTAGTAATCTAGATCGTAATAACTATTGTTTCAGTTTTAATTATGCAAGCCATTCGTGCAAGTTGAACATGTACCAATATTATTGGTAGTAATTAAAATCCTAATTGAAACAATTGCAGAAGTTGATGAAGGAACAAGGAATTGGGTTATAAAAAAAATCTTAATTTATAAAGGGACAATAGAATTATTTAGCTTAGTCTATGGTGGGACAATGGCGATGGTCCAATTTTGTAGACGAAATCCTTTGTTCTTTTATTCTAGTTTCCACAATTTGCAGCGCCAATTTGAACAGTCTTCAATTGTTTCAAATGCTGCCGGGGTCCCTAATGGGAACCACACCATGACGAAGCTTTCCTTTACTAATTGATTAACTTCAAGAATCTTATAGATTTATCGAACTCAACACATGAAATGTATGCGTTTTCTTTTTTCATAAATGTCAAAAAGTATAATGCTAATTTATTTTCGTAATCAATTTATTTTTAAAATATAATTTCTATTAAGCGATAACGTGAGAATTAAAGATAAAATTTTAATTACTGAGCCATTAATTACTTTTAACGGTATAACAATAAGCTGACATGACATATTAAATCATCATTTCAAATAAAAATTTTAGATTAAATTATACAATTGATCCCCATATTTTTTATTTTGAGCAATTTAATTTTTTTCTTTTATGTTCTTTTAACTTTCTTTTTTTTTCTTTATTATCCATTCTCTTTTGTTTTTTCCTCTATTTTCCTCCCTTCTTCATCTCTTTTAATGTAAAAAAAATTAAATTGCCCAAAATGAAAAAAATATAGGGATTAATTGTACAATTTAACTTAAAATTTTAGTTTGAAATGATAATTTAACATACCACGTCAGCTTACTGTTACACTGTTAATGAAATTTAACGCTCTGTGACTAAAATGTTACAATATGATAACATAAGTAACTAAAATGTAACATTTCAAACATAAATAACTAAAATATAACTTGAGACAAACTAAAGTGACTATTTTGAGAATTTACCCTATTATACGTCTATTTAATTTGAATTTAATTTAAAATATGAATTTAAATGTTTTTTTCTTAATTTATTCATATTTATAAATAATTAATTCAATATTCCGATTATAATTTTAATAATTTTAATTTTAAAAAATTGGGCTCCAAAAATCTTTTCTATTTTCAAAAGTTGATAAAATCAACTCAACCGAATGATGTTGAATAAATGAATATTGTTCCCACTAATCCTTACATATCATTTTCATATCGTCCTTTTTCTTCTTTCAATCAATTTCCTTCTTTATATACACTTTGGTTTAGTTTCTAACATCACGAGTAACATATATATTGCACCTAATTTTAATTATTTTTTTGATTATTAAATAATATTTTTTTTACAATTTCAAAAATTATATAATTTTATCCATTAAAGGAGGATTGATAATCTATTTTTTTTTGAAATCAAATTTTTTAGGTTTAATGATAAATTTGGTCTTTAATTGTATTTTTGAGTTTTTTTTACCATAAATTTTTGTTTTTTTTTTCAAATTGCTTTTTCTAGTAAATTTAATGAAATTATTGTTCAAAAAGTTGACGAGGATGATGTGAAATTTCATATGTAGATTTTTTTAATGATATGTAATTTATTACTTAGATAACTTAATAAAATAATTACATGTGAAAAATAATAAATAATATATTAAATTAAAAAAATAACTCTTAATATAAAGAAACAAACATAAGTATCTAAAAAAATTAAATCAATAGAAAAACTTCCCAGTAAACAAATGTATAAAAGATTAAAATCTTTTGAAAGAAAAAAAAGACTAAAACTTTGAATTTATTCATTAATTTGTTAGAAAAAGCAGATTGAAAAAAAGAACAAAGGTTGATGGTTAAAAAATATTCAAAAATACAATTAGAGACATTTTGACAAAACATGCAAATGTTGGTGGCTAAATTTATCGTTAAGTCAATTTTTTATCATTGAACTTAACAGCCGTTTAAAAATTAACGGAAGTGCTAACATGAGTTTTTTTATTGATCTAATCATAAATTTAACCTTTCAGTATTTACAAATACTATCTATTTGATCCTAAAAATCTATATAAAGTTATAAAAAAATTAAAAATAAAATAATATCTCACTAAAATTTGTTTGAAAATTTTATTTAAACCTCTTGATTCAACTAAACACTGAATATTTCGAACATAAAATATTCTTCAACAAATTAATGAATGAAAACTAAAAACTTGTTTCATTTTCAATCTCAATTAAAAGCAATAAAAAATAAACAAATAGAAATTTCTATTTCAAAAATGATGAACACAATCAAGTCTCAGTTTCAGTTTTTGCTCATCTATCTAAAAAAATTCACTACCATAAATAAAAAAAACATTAAAAATAAAAAGCAAACACTTCAAAATTTCAAATCATTTGATTCAGCCAAAATAAAAATAAACTTATAATCAATCATTCCAACAAAACTCATTTAATCTATTGTCAATTAAGCCCTTTATAATAACTTGTTGAGCGCCGATGGAAGAAGAGATAAAAGAACCCGATGACATGTTGGTTCGAAGCATTGTTGATTGGTATTTCTAGATTGGGTTTGGAAAACTCATCTCGACCTTGGTTGGAAGAAGCCATTGGTGTTTACTAGGGATGGCAATAACGCGGGGCAAGGCAAATTTTTGCCCAACCCAACCTTGATCTAAAATTTGATTAATCAGCCCCGGCCCTGATTCTTAAGAAAAAATTCTCCCCAAACCCAAAATTTAATAGAAAACTTGACTCAGTCTCACCCCGCCTCCCTGACCCGAATTTAATTTAATTGTTTTATTTTTATTTTAAAGTAAGTAAGATTACATTTTTTTATTTTTTTATTTTGAAGCATAAGATTATTATTTTTTGAGTTTAGATTTAGAACTTAATATATGTATTTATTTAAAGCAAAAACTTAATATATGTATGCATATTAGGGATAATTTTGTAAATATCCCGAGATAGGGCAAGATAAATTTACCTCAAATTTGACTCTAACTTGACTATTTTTTTTCTAATTTCACCTGCCTCGAACTCAAATTTCAAAAAAAAATAATCTAAACTTTGATAAATTTTCGATTAAAGAAGTAATGGAATTACAAAAATGCTCTTCCATTTATAAATAATTTATATTATTGTGAGGGTATTTTTATCTTTTTTATATCTTAAATAAAATTAATAAAAAATTATATATTGTGAGATTTGAACTCATATACTTTTAAAATCTTTCTTTTTATCATATCAACTAAAAAATTGTTTCACCCACATTATTGTTTGTATATAATAATATCGTTAATTGAATTAGTGTTATAAGTTAATTTGATACCAACTGAAGAAAAATTATAATACTATGATAAATAATTGAAATGCATTTAATATTTTTAATCTGATTTAATTTCTTTAAATTTTCTTTTACTCATTATTTAAATTAATTATTTTATTTTATTTTAGTTTCAAGCCTTACTTTTTATTATTCATTGTATGTTATTTTAAATGCAATATGTAATTTTCACACACATAAGCATATAATAAAATTTTTAGTAGTAATGAATGTAATTTAACAAAATATATATTTTATAATGTAATTTATGATATTAAAAATTTTAAAAATTCCTTTTTCAACTTTAATAAAAAAGATTGATGATTCGATTCTCGCTCTGAATATAAAATAATATTAAAATTTATAGCTAATATTTACAAATCTTTAAAACATGAATGATTAATCATCGAAGTAGAATCAAAAGTTTTGTATCCTCAAATATAAAACTTAGTAAAATATTTGGACAGCGTTTAGACAAAGTCGGTCAAACAGCTAATCCATTACAACTTTAGAACATTTATAAAGCGAATTAAAAAGAATTAAAGATCTGACAAAAGTCTATTATAATATTTTAGAAAAAGTTATAATTGAATCCTTTTTTTTTTTTAAATCTTCTAAGTTAAGCGAATCAAAAGCAACTGTTTTATAAAGATGTATTAAAATATCAAAAAAATATTAATAGTTTTTTAAGATTATTTGTAAATTAAAAAACTAAATACTGATATATATATATATATATATGATGTGACAGGATGGAAACCTTCAAGGCCATTGTAAACCACATCTCGTCGTAACCATATCTCGAATATCTTTTAGTTAAAAGACTCTGTTTTCTGCTTCATTACAGACAAGACAAGACGTATTCAACTTAATTGTTAGACTATGTCTGATGTATTCAGGTCACCTTTGGATGGCGTTGCAGGTAGACTCTGTCCTTCACTACTCAATATTTTAATGATTATTCCTTTATTTCAATAATATGTTGCAGGTAGTATTTTTAAGGTTTGAATTAACTTTTTTTTTTTTATTGAGAGTGTAATGTGAAATATATAAAAATTATTTACAAACGAAAAGCCAAACAAATAATAATAAAAATTTATTTGTAAATTGGGTTTAGAGACACCTTTAAATATGTATTTAAAGAAAAGGAATTAATATTTTTGTTTTCTTTTAATTTTTATCTGTCTTTGTGGTATTTTTTTTGTCTTGTGACACGTTTTTATTTTATAGCACGTTTTCGTCTACTTTTGTGATAGATTTGTATTCGTAGATAGTTTTCTCACAACGTTCAGCTTTGATTTGCGATTATCGATAGTCTTTTAGTAGTTTGATCCTCTTTTTGTGGTTCGTTTGTCGATGTAGTTAGATCTATTTTGCGAAGCAGTCTGTAAAATTGTTGGTTTCGCTCACCACGCCTACTTCGATTTTTAAGTGTGTAGGTGGATAGGGACAAGGAGTTTTGTTTCTTGCTTCCTTTCTCTAGTGTTTCATCTCATCCCTGTCGTTGCAGCTTACTGGATATGTTTTGCTGGTCTGATATTTCGTTTTCTAGTTTTTTAATTTCTTTTTGTTTTGTTATTTTTCTGCTTCATTTTAATTTTGTTTGAAATGTTTTTCTATTTTAATCTCTAATAAATTCAGTCGATATAGTATCAAAAAAAGAATTAATAAATTAATTTTTAACTGGATTAAAATAAACTTTAAATCAAAACCATTTAAGTTAAAATATTTGGGGCAATCTTCTTTCTTAAAAATACACATTTTAATTTATTATGTAGAGATGGATTTTTGTGTGTTAAGTGTTTTAAAAATAATAATTATATCAACATTTTAGTCAAAATAGTTGAGGATAATAACTATTTGGATTAACTAATATCATCGTAAAAGCATAAGATCAAATTATATCAAATTTAAATATAAATATAAAGATTAAAGCTCAAATATAATCCTAATAAAATGATGAAAATTGAAAATAAAAATAAAAAATAAAAAAGTAAAATATTCAACGGACCCAAAGCATAAAGAGAGATGAGATGTGGAGTGTGCAGGAAATTGGTTGTTCCATCAACTTCCGGTCCAACATCGTGATTTAGCTTCTGAATTTAAGTTTAATAACGATCATAATTGAAGCTCACAAATTCATAAATCATTAACAGCAGATTCAATCAGCACATAATCCATGGTAATTATCATCTGTGAAATCAGACTAATCCTCTTCTCTTGCTCAAATCCATGAAACCGCCCAACTTTCATATATATATATATATATATATTTTATGTCTTTCTTTTCTATGAAAAGCAAAGCAATGCAAACCATTTTCACAAATCATGAATCACGTGGTTTTTATTTTTTCCTTCTGTCTTGTCGCTTTACGTTTATAGCAAGAAACAATGGCCAACTTGCTTTGCTAACTTCTCCACCTTATAAGCTTCTTTTACAAATTTATATATTTCAAAAATATTTAATATTCATGTTCGATATGTCGATTGAATCTTGGGTAATTTATCTAAATAATCTAAAAAAAATTATTATTTACGAAAATAATCCAAGTTCAAAAATATATATTAAAATAATCTAAAATAAATAGTAAAAATTAATATTGATCATCTAATGGCCGACACCATCTGTTCAATGATTAATGTCAAACATAATTTTTTTTTGTGTTAATCATGCAATGGCCAACACATATATATTTTTTAATACGTATTTTATTGATATACGAAAATACGAGAATTTGAAAAAAAAAATTGGTGTTGGTCATTGTATGGCCGACACCCTCTTTTAATTTAATAAAAAAATCAAATTTTTGGGTGTTGACCATGCAATGGCCGACACCCCTTTTTTGTCAGATAAAAAATTTAATTTTTTTAGTGTTGGTCATGCCATGACCGACACCCTTATTTATCTGATAAGAAAATAATTTTTTTTTGTGTTGGTCATGCAATGGTCGACATCCTCTTTTTTCAGATAAAAAATTTTAAATTTTTTTGGTGTTGGCCATTGCATGGTCGACACCCACTTTTTGTCAGATAAAAAATTCAAATTTTTTTTGGTGTTGTCATGCCATGATCGACACCCCCTTTTTTATCTGATAAAAAATCAATTATTTGGGTGTTGGTTATGTCATGGGTGTAACTGGTAGCAAGTGCCACAAAGATCATCTAGTATACTCGGACCTGTTACCGCATCACTTTCAACGGGTAGCTCAAGCTGGATTGCAACGTCTTCTAATGTAATTGTTACCTCCCCACACGGGAGGTGAAACATGAGAGTCTCGAGACGCCATCTTTCGACTAAGACCGTTATTAAATCGACCTGGATATTCATGTCTTGCCTAATAACGTGTCTCCTTAGATTTTTTAAGAAAAATTCCCACGACTCGAAGCACTCTTTCTCGACTATGGTGAATACGATCGGAAGTACATTTCGATTGCCGTCTTGTGCAACAGTAATCAGTAGTATTTGCGTATATTTATCGTACAGTCAAGTTCCATCAACTTGCACCATCGGTTTGCAGTGAGGGAAGGCCCTAACACACGGGTCGAACGTCCAAAACAATCGGTGAAAACGTTGTTTTCCAGAATCAATCACCCCGCTCGGATTTTCATACGGTAGTGTTTGCAAATCAGTTACTATCCCCGACACATACTCTCGCATCGCGGCTATCCACCCTTAGAGCTCGTTGTATGACGCATCCCAATCACCATACAACTCCCGCATCGCCATTTGCTTCGCCCACCATGCCTTCCGGTACGAAACTTTATAATTGAAGCGAGCTTGCATGGCTACAATATAGACCGATACCTTATTCAACGGGGACGCTTTCACCATAAGCATGATGCAGTTGCATATGGTCTTTGCATCTAACTTCCGATGGTCTTGCATCATACGAGCCATGGTGCATGTGTACGGACCTTCCACTTTCCTTATTGTCCACAGCTGAGTCCGCTGCATTAATGCAACTCAGATACGCCACTTACACCCACTCTTGGCTTTCCAACATTCTCCGATGTACAAAGACAACGACGTCTTCGTTACTTTATAATCTACAGTTAACTTTAAGCTGTATTGCTTTATTGCATTTAAGCAGTCCTTATTTTTCTCAAATTGTTGTCCTATGAACAACTCTTCTTCGTCAGTTTGTTCGTCGAGTAGGTGAGCCGGAACTATGTTTTTATATTCCAGAAACTCACGAGCTCGACTCGCATTTAGGTTTACGTCACTCATGAAGGCCCTCGGATTATTCCTAATAACTATACTCGGGCTCATATTTCCTCCTGAATAGGTGTTAACATCATCACCCTCCACCGACCCCTCCTCATCTAAGTCTTTAGGGATGTTATCCAAATCAGGGTCTTTCAAAGCTTCATTTTCGTCATTATCTTCTATTGGGGCCAACACTTCCAGATGAAATTGTAGACGATGACACGTGTTCTAGATGTTATACGAACATCCACCGGTATTTAAATTTTCTGGAGTGGACCCTCCATAACCCTATTGATCTTCCCAGCATACATTAAGATCAATATCTATTCCAAAACGCTAGTTTACTAGATTTAAGACTTGAATTGGTTCGGGGTGTGATATCTCCGCGAACAACTCAATAGGGCATTGATTTTCGATCTTAGAGGGGCAATAAATTTCAATTATTGTCCCTAGATCATCATTATCAACAAGCTTCATTTCAGAGAATTTGATTGGATCTGATGAAATCGAAAATTTGTAAAACAGTCTCAACATTTGCTTCCCGTAACGAGTAGCTATCTTTGTATTGATCTTCCGTTTCAATTCCTCCAGTGAAACATGCTTGTTCAGTCTCATTCCGATTTTTTCTCAGCTTTCAAATACACGCTTGAAAAAACTTATGATCATAAAAAAATGAACATAAACAAAGAAATTGTTGTACTGTTAATGAGAACAAAAAACTCAAATTTTTAGTACTGACGGTTATATATATATGGTGCTGGGGTTAAAAGTCGGTCTCGGCCATTAATTATACTAGTGTTCTTTTTTTTTTAATTATTTTTGTTTATTTCTTAAAATTAATTTTAATTATTATTTTTTAATATATTTTTAATTTATCGATAATAATTATTCCTTAACATTTTCACAACAACATATTTAATAATTTTTTTTAATAAATCAAAATTATATTAATTCGATAAAATACAAATCTTGTTGAATATTACAACAATATAAATTAAATTTACAGATAAAATAAATTATAAATAATTGTTAATATTAATACACGAAATTTTAAATTTTGAACAATAATACAAAATAACCTACAATACCCTAAACTTGCGCAACTCGTCTCGGTTAGATAATGTCCATCTGCTTGAATACCTGGCCAATTTCAATAAATTCTTCTAACCCTCAAGCAATACGGGACCATATTGCTTGAATACCCGATCAAGTCATCTCTGTCGACCGTTCGATGACAGAGTTCCATCAACCGACCTTTGATAGCATAACCTTTACGGGTATACCACATAGATACATTTAGCGGCAATTATATCATTTACATTTAGGATAGTCTTTAATGGCGTAGAAAATCGTCTAACCACTGAAGACATATATTTGCCGTTTCACATGACAGTATATAATTTAACTTCGGTAATACATGACAGTAAATAGTTCAACTCCGAAATTCGATTGTACACTTCACAATTTTCCCCCAAAACAAAACACATCTAATGATAAATAAAAAAAACTCTTATTTTATTGTTATTTAAAGAGAAATATTTTTTACTTACAATTTCAAAATAAAAAAACTAAACCCTATATATAGAGAAATGAGGGAAAGTTGGTGTCGGTCATTGTATGACCAACAGAAAAAAATTGATTTTTTACCAGATAAAAAAGCGGATGTCGGCCATGCAATGGCCAACACAAAAAATTCGATTTTTTTATCTGACAAAAAGAGGTGTTGATCATTGCATGGTTAACACAAAAAAATTGATTTTTTACCAGATAAAAAAGGGGTGTCAGTCATGGCATGACCAACATAAAAAAAATTCGAATTTTTTATCTAACAAAAAGAGATGGTCGACACCAAAAAATTTGATTTTTTATTCAGATAAAAAGGGGTGTCGGCCATGTAATGGCCAACACCAAAAAAATTTAAAATTTTTTATCTGAAAAAAGGGGTGTCAACCATTGCCTGGCTAACACAAAAAAATTATTTTTTTATCAGATAAATAGGGGTGTCGACCATGGCATGACCAACACCAAAACAATTGAATTTTTTATCTGACAAAAAGGGAGTGTTGGCCATGCATGGCCAACACCCAAAAAATTGATTTTTTTTATCAGATTAAAAGGGGGTGTTGACCATGCAATGGCCAAAACCAAATTTTTTTTTTCTGTCAGATAAAAAAGGGGGTGTCGGCTATGCAATGGCCAACATCATTTTTTTTTCAAATTCTCGTATTTTCGTATATCAATAAAATATCGTATTAAAAAAAATACATAGGTGCCGGCCATTGCATGACTAACACCAAAAAACACAAATTTTTATGTCTGACACCAATCATTAGGCAGGTGGTGTCGACCATTAGATGGCCAATATCAATTTTAACTGTTCATTTTAAGTTATTTTGGTGTATAGTTTTGAACTTGGGTCATTTTCGTAAATAATAAAATTTTTTGGGTTACTTGGATAAATTACCCTTGAATCTTAGTTAGTTCAATTGACATCGGCACTGTTTTCAGTACAAGAGGACGTGAGTTTCAGTGTACTGAAACACATTATACTACTATTTAAAAATTAAGAAGGGACTATTGATAATTTTAAATATTATATCAAAAAAGATAAATATGATAAAATCTATAATAAAATTAATATTCAAAAAATTGGATATATATTTGAATAGTGTAAAAGAATATAGGACAGTAAAGTCAATTTTTTTTTAAAATATTATAATTGACTTATAAAATATAGAAGAAAAAAAAATACCTAATATAAAATACATGACACTCGCATCTAAATCTCAATAACATGGTAGGATCAGTGGAAAAATTGCAACTAAGGGTTAGTTTTTTTATTGTTTTTGAAAAGTGTTACGAAAAAATATTTTTGAAATTGTAGAAAAATTATTATTTTTGAAAAATAAATATTCATTTTAAAAATGATATTGTGAAGCAAAACTATACTTTTGAATAATATTCAAATTCATTAATATTATGATATTTTAGTAATAATATAAAAAAATTGTTGTAACTCATTATTAACATTTTTATATATGAAATATAAATTTTTATACATTTGTAAGTAATTAATATTTTTTTTGAAAGTCGTAAGTAATTAATATTAATTATTTGTAAATTTTAAATTTGAATATTAATCTATATTTTAAATATTTTAAAAATGATATTGTGAAGTAAAACTATACTTTTGAATAATATTCAAATTCATTAATATTATGATATTTTAGTAATAATATAAAAAAATTGTTGTAACTCATTATTAACATTTTTATATATGAAATATAAATTTTTATACATTTGTAAGTAATTAATATTTTTTTTGAAAGTCGTAAGTAATTAATATTAATTATTTGTAAAATTTAAATTTGAATATTAATCTATATTTTAAATATTATTAAAATATAACCGTTACAAATTTAAATATATAATATTACTAATTTTCTTTACCTGTACAATGCATGAGAGTTGATTGTATGTATTAATTAAATTACATTTAATTATTTCTTAAAAAATTTCATAAAATTTGTAGCGTCTCATTAATAGTATGACCACTAAATTAAAGCACAACAATATATATAATTTCTAACTTAGTTTTAATTAATAATTAGTGAAAGATTGTAAATTATCTTTGAATATTGCGACAACTGAATAATTTATTGTAAAATTATTTACATCTTTACATATCTATTTCAATTTTATATTTAATTTATAAAAAACTTTTTAAATTTTCAATGACTTATTATGTAAAAAAAAAAAAAGGCGGAGGGGTTTATGTTAAATTTTCCCCTCCACGAATACTTGTTTTCCCCTGTGTATCAAACTTTTATAATTTGAACACATTGAAAACTTATAACCTTGTAATATAATATATATTTAAAATAAAAATTCATAGGAAAATAACAGTATACCTAATATAAATATTACATAAAACACATTAAATTATAAATAAAAACTAAAAATATTGTGTGTACAAAAAGGCAAAAGTAGAGTTACTCATAAATCAGGTTGGGTCAGACCTAAGCGTGATATTAACATATTTTATACTAATCCTGGCTTAACCTAACACATGAGCTTCAAATTTTGCTCAAACTCGCCCATATTTGCAAAAGATTAATTCAAGTCCATTTTAGGCCTGTTTATATTTTTTAATTCTTTTTTTAAATTAAATTAAATTATTTTAATATTTAATAATTTTATACATTTTTTATTTATTGAAATTTTTTATATAATCATATTAACATTATTTTAATGTTTACATTAGAGTAGTATTATATATTTAGTATAAATTTATTTATTTTTAATGTGTTCTAAATTATATAATATATAAAAATAACATAATATAAAATATTATAAACTTAAAAACGAGCCAAACTCGGGCTTTGAATGTTTAAACCGAGCTCGACTCATATTTTAAATGGGCCTAATTTTTTTGCCCAATCTCATTTTTTAAGACTAATATTTTTATCCAAGTCCTCGCGAATTTTGAACGGACTTTTGAGTCTGGACAGATAGCCCGACCTATTAACAGTTGTAGGGAAAACCTAACAAAAGTGTGTTTACTTTTGAGTTCGAAAGCATTGTTAATTTAAAAAACTATTTGTTTAACACATAAACCCTAAATCAGATTAAAGTTGATTAATTGAGGGAGATTATCAACCTGGTTTCCCGTACTGGCTACTGATATCATGCGTGGTCAAGCTTTACGTCTACAAAAATAATGCCCATCCTCCTTTTCTCTTCTTTTCTTTCCCCAGTCAAATTGCCGTCAATCTAGACTAGTACATTCCTCTCCACTGCTGATTATCATATTTCAAGTTAAATGCAAAACTACCTAAGGTGTAAAACGGTAAAAATCGAGGTGAAATGGTGAAGTGGTTATAAATAATTAACATTCGTAGAGATGGTTGCTTTGTACATCAATGGAAGAGCAGGGTGGAGGTGAATGAGACAATCATCCCCCGCTCATTGCCATCTTTAATTCACTTTTCTCAAGGGCTAAGTACAGCTGTCGGAATGATACCCCCAACTTTTTCATGCATATTTGGCACCTCTCCTGGCGTACCACCGATATAAAATATCATGACTGCATTACCCTTAACGCACCCCTTCCCTTTTCTCTTTTTCTCTCTCTCTCATGGCTGATTTTCATCTGTTTTATTATTTTAAGAACTATTATATATCTCAGAAAGCAGGTAAAGAAGCTACCCTTTGTTGCCTGATTTGAAGAGGTCAGCTAAATGTCGTCAGCAGATATGAATCTGTCCATTAATGGCCAGTCTCAGGTCCCTCCTGGTTTTAGATTTCATCCCACTGAAGAAGAACTTCTTCACTATTACCTCAGAAAGAAAGTGGCTTCTCAAAAGATAGATCTTGATGTTATAACAGAGGTTGATCTTAACAAACTTGAGCCTTGGGATATACATGGTACGCCCCCAAATCCAACGCACCGTTCTTCTTCTTTATTTTAAGTGTAGGATTTTGATGCAATTCCTCTGTTTTTTTGTGGGTGGGTCTGTTACATGCAGAGAAGTGTAAAGTAGGTTCCAGTTCCACCCCACAGAATGATTGGTACTTCTTCAGCCAGAAGGACAAAAAATACCCAACGGGGACCCGAACGAATCGTGCCACGGCTGCCGGATTTTGGAAAGCAACTGGTCGCGATAAGATTATCTATGGTGGGTTTAGAAGAATTGGGTTGAGGAAGACGTTGGTGTTTTATAAGGGACGAGCGCCTCATGGTAAGAAATCTGATTGGATTATGCATGAATATAGGCTCGATGATGACTCTAATGTAAGCAGTCCTCTACCATTCTCTCTCTCTTTCTCTCTCTATGTTCATGCATGTATGTAATATTGTAGTATCAATCTTTACATAGGTCCAGAGTTCCAAAACCACTGGAGATTCTATGGCTGAAGATGGTTGGGTGGTTTGCCGTGTATTTAGAAAGAAGAATTATCAGAAAACCCTAGAGGATCCGAAAAGGTCATCCTCCTACACTTCACCGGATCCAAAGGCGCCGATGGTTTTCTCCGGCAACGAGGAGGTTCTAGATCAAGTTCTTCAGTATATGGGAAAGACTTGCAAAGTGGAGACTGATTTATTTACGAGCACGAACAATCCGAGAAGTCTTGAAGAAAACAAACACGAAATGTTTATGCATATGCCCAGACTGGAAAGCCCAACTCTCCCTCCGCTTCCCATTCATAGTCCACTCTTGGATCAAGAAACAAACTTCAAGCCGTGTTACCAATCCATCGACGATACCCTGATCACTGTAACCCAACCATCTTCGATCAACCAAGGGAATAGTGGTGCTTATGATCATCATCAGACGGATACAGTGATTGATGATAATAATGAATCCAAAAACATCTGGGTTAATGACTGGGTCACACTGGACCGATTTGTAGCATCTCAGTTAAATGGTCAAGTAGAGACAAGCAAGCAACAAACATATTTGAGTGACCCTAGTGTGGTTTTCAGTCTTTGTCAACATGATGACATTCAATTATCGAGCATAAGTTTGCAGAGATCAAATCAAAACTCTCTGGTTTATGGTGACGATATTGATCTATGGAGCTTGACCAAGTCATCATCAGACCCCTTCTGCCATTGTCGGTATAACTGAAGTACGTATCATCAAGATCATACAAAGAAGCCTACTCATTTATCTCAGTCTCTGAGGTATATGTGGAAATATGTATGCATATATGTGCGGATATATATATGTACGTATGTGAATGCAAATGCATACGTATTTGCATAAATAGGAGAGATGGGGTGGCATTGTCAAAGCTTACTAAATAACGATGTGATCGATCTAATTGCCCCTCATTTATCTCTTGAGACAAGGTTATTATAGAGTTTAATCGTGTTTTAATCTCGTTGGGGGAGATTTTGGGAATTTTACATAAAATGATTGCAATGAGGCAATCATCATTTTTTTTTTCAAAATTCAGGATTGCATTTATAATAATTTCTCTATAATAACTTTGGAATTTGTTAATTGGTAGATTTTTATTCTCCCACATCAAAAAATAATTGAATAAAGAACCCAGTAAGTGGTTCTAGTGGAAAGAGGATTTGTTTATTCTAGGAGTTTTAGGTTCGAGCACCTGTGTGTACAAGGTATGTGCGTCGTCAAAAGGCTAAAAAAGTATGAACATATACTACCATGTAATCACACCAGTATATTCAAAAAAATTGAATAAAAATAAAATTATTAAAGTAATAATTACATTCTCTTATAATTATAAAGTATTTTAATTCTTTAGACATATTTGATTAAATTGTAATATAATTGTATATTCTAAAATATACATTAATTATTAGAAGATTTTTTTTAATAATACTTGAGAAAAATTTGATAAACAAGTAATAGAATTTAAAATCAAATCATCATATACAATATATTAGTCCAAAAAAGTATTCGGAAATACAATTGCTATAAAATTAACAAGAAAAATATATTCTAAATAATTTTCTCTAATTATTCTAGCATTTCATATTTAATGAATTATTCTATCTCTAACATTAAACATATACTTATTGTTATATTCCGTTGATGTTTTATCAAGTATAAATAACTAATAATAAATACTATGTAATTTAGTTAATTATTTAGTCTGTCAAAATGCATAGAAAATTATCTCTTATCAATAAAAAAATTTATTTAAATGAGATTAATAAAATAGTATATAATAATATTTAAAAAATGAAATATACCTAAAATTAAAATACTATTATTGTTGTATAAAATAACTTTTTAAAGTTAAATCATATAAAAGCATATTCGGAAAACTATAAGGTAATTGTTTGTAATTACTCGTGTATTACTCCAAGTATTTTATCCTCCCCTAATTATGGAAAGTGTAATTGAGACGTTTTTAATTATAGTGATTACCTAAAATATTAAAAATATGCAATTATAAATAATTATACTTAAATCTGAATCTTGTATTAGAGCAAAGGTTAGTGATTCTCAAATTCTTCTATTGGTAATCCATTCTAAGGAGGATTGAGGTCTTACCCTAATTTGTTAAAGGAAAAGAAAAGAAGGTTGACAAATTTTGATCATAGGTTAGTGCTGACTTGGGAATCAGGAATTTGGGGGTCATGTGTCTATTGGGCCTCACACCAAAGACACAAATTATTGCATCACATTCAAAAAGTGGTTAGCCATATATACATAAATATATGTCGTTTTGCAAATTACCATGAAAATTAAAATAAATGAATGAATATAGCCTAGCAAGATTAGGAGGGAGCTAGGGCCGATACAAATTTATATTTGACCCCTTTTTTCTTGTGCATTCTCAAGAAAAAGATTTAAATTCGAACATTAAAAATGATATTGTTGGGAAGGACAATCACACATCTCGAACATAGACAATAAAACATACATAAAAAATACCAAAAAAAAAATATATTTTCTTTCCTTTTTTATTTTAATTTTTATACTTAAAATTGTTAGGGTTGATTCTTAATTATTAGACTAATGGCTTTATTGTTTCCATAATTATACCAAATTAATTTTTCGGTAATATATTGTATCTTAGGATTTCGTTCCTACATAAACTGTCAAATTTAATTTTCCTATTTTCTTTAAAGGGAAATTTATTAAGTCATTTAATGAATCATATAATTCGGGAGAAAAAACTAATAAACATCAGTTGTATGCATTGAAGGATAAGGTCTATCAACACAATAAAAGCTTCAACTTCAAAATCAATAGAACATTATGACACATTGACAATTGACTTTGTCACAATTCAAGCACAACATATCAAGAGTGATTGCAAGCATTTAATATAATAAGAAAATGAACCCCAAATAGATCAAAGTGACGGACATAAATCAACAAAAAAATTAAACATCCATCAAAATTAAAAAAAAACGATAAAAAAAAAATCCTAAAATGACTTGCAAAATCAAATTGAAAACAATAAAACTTGGGTCCTTGTCAGAATTAATTATGGTCTCTTTTTATCGTCTTCAAAAGGAAATGAAAACAGAAAAAAGTAATCATTTATGTTCCACATATTCAATAAATAATTATATAAGAACTAAAATTTTTATTACGACTCTGCTCCAACTAAAATTCATCAAATCTCTCTGTTTAATGGTTAATAGATTGAATCGAAAATAAAAAAAGAGTAATTTCATTTATGCATAGTCTCTCCAAATAAAATAAAAATGATTTAACTTTTTATAAAAAATTTCACTATAATTTTTTTTATTAATATAATATTAAAAGGTAAAATTTGAAATAATAACATTTGAAGTTATGTGATTTAAGTATGTATCAGAAACTTCAATTAACTACTCTATCCAATGTTAAAACAAATAATTTAGTTACCATACATTTGTTTTCAGATTTTAGTTTTCATGTTCAAGTATCAAAAGGATTTGATTTCCAATTAATTCCATCATATAGGCATTCTATTTTTTTACTCCGAGACACTCTATGCATGGATGGACTATAATCTCAGAAATCAACAAATTGTTTTTTTAGTAAGAGGAGTTAATTGACCCTGTTTGTTCGGGATTATAATTTGACGCATTTAGAAAAATCGAAACCTTTATATTTTTCAAGGTTTCTCTTGGAATTTTGATGTAATTGTCAAAGTTTCATTAAGTTGGATAAAGTAGCATGCTTTTGTGACAAATTCATGCACTCTCAAATCTTCAAGATTGGCCATCGACTCTTCTTTATCAAACAGTTGGGTATGTTTGAATGCAGATGGTTCGTTTAGATCAAAAGAGACGTTCGCTGCAGCTGGAGGGCTTTTGAGAGAGCGAAATGGGGGCTGGATTATTGTTTTCAACAGATACTTGGGTAATTGTACAGTATTTGATTATGAATTTTGAGGTATTTTATACGGTGTGAAGCTCATGTTAGATCATGAGTTTAAAAGAGTTTTAATTTAAACAAATAGTTTCGAAGCAATCAACACGATCTAGGATGGCATTTGCGAAAACTCTAATTTCGCTTTGATTAGGAGAATCCATGCATTATTAAAACTTTTTAATCACTGAAATCTTCAATATATTTCTAAAGAAAATAATAAACTCGAAGATAAAATCGTTAAGACAGTACAATACAAAAAAAACTGATTTACGGTTGATGAAGGATTCCATCCAGATATCTTTCACTTAATGTTCACTTTTTGAGCTGTATTTATTTTTAAAAAAAAAAGATTTGATTTCATAATTAGAATCGGAGTAAGGAAAACATGAAAAGTTGGGATACAAATGAAAAAGGGGACCAAACCATAATTTTAGGGTTTACCGACAAACCTCCTGACCTTGACCTCCCATCAAAAACGAATATTTCAGCTTTTCTATGCCTAATCAAATGTTAAATAAATTGCTTCTCTCTCATGTTTTCTTCGACTGATTTTAATTATGTCAAATGGTATAATTATTAATTTTCACAGCCTACAAAATTTCATACATGTCCCATAAAAATAAAATAACTTATGTAAAAATAGTTTATTTTGTCATTAGTTTTTGGGTGAAGTAAAATTTTTTTTAAGGATCGAAATTAAATTGTAATTTTTACGATAATAAAAATATAATTTTATTATTTTAATAATTTATTTTTTATAATTTTTAAAAGATTAAATCAATTTTTAATCATTTGTAAGAGATCAAAATGTAATTTTATTTTTATTAATTTAAAATTTTAAAAGATCTAAATAAAATATTTTTCAAGAACTTACCAGCCACCTAACTACCCTCCTATCTAATTTACAATTCTGAAAAATCCCTATAATAAATGTGCAAATTCAGCTAGCCGAACTCATAAATCAAATGGGCCAAGTTAAATAAGCTAGTTAATATGTAGTTCCAATAATAATCTTATTGGCTAGTTAATATGTAGTTTCCAGTTTGTGAAAAGGGAAGGAAATTCGGTGATAGATTGGCTAGTTCGCACAATCGACATAAGCGACAACTCTTCGTATTATGGATGTTCTCATGTTTCATGTCAGACAATTACTATTAGAAGATAAACTTGATTTATCATATGTAAGAAATTTTTGATGTAAGACAATCTGATGCTTTCTTTTATTTATATAAAAAAATAATTTTATCGGGTGATAGTGGTTTAATTCGAGTTATTTTTTAACTTGGATAATTAAAAATACATTTTCGTTTTGGGGGGCAGGTTTTAGATGAGGGTAAAGGAAGATGTGAAATTGATTAGGTGCTTGGGACCCGACTAGAAGGCAAAATGTAACATCCAGCGGGGGAATGAAATTGAAGGTACCATAGCTTCATCGATGTCTCTATTAAAGGACAGAAGAAGGGTTTTTATCTAGTTGGGAACCCGAATATGATGATGAGATTTACAAGTCAAAAGTAGTAGGCAACGAACCCATGAACACCCCATTTGGGTTGACCTCAAACCCTTCACATTTTCCATGGCTGAGCCCATGAAACCCAAAACCACCCATTCCAATGTGAAGCAAGCAACCAGTGTCAGTGTTTATATTTTGTGATAGAAGCAGTGTTTGTGGTTATCCATGAATAAGAAGTTGGGAATAGGGAATGTGCCTGCCATTTGCAATCCTTCGCATTCGCACCCCTTCTAATATACAGACAAAACCCACTTCACCCCTCTTCTTTTCTCTCTCCCACTTGATCCCATTTTATATAATTATTTGATTAGAATAGGATCCGAGATAGCATGGTGTTGGCTATACACAAAATTCTCTCAATTTCAATCTCTACACTTTTCCAAGAAAACTATCCCCTCTTAATTCGTAAATAACTGCAGCATGAGAACCAAGATTGATCAACTACTACAAAACATCCATACTAGGTTGGCCAAGATATGGGTTTCACTTACTGAGTTTCAACTTCCATGGTGCTAAACACTTGTTTTTCTCGGAATTTTTTTGATGATTTTTGTCGGAAATCAAATTAAAGCATTTCTTTGATACTATAATCTTGCAACTTGCAATATTCTGTTTATATGTTGGTGTCATTGGGTGAATGTTTATAGTTTGGAAAAAAATATAGAAATGATATTTTGATTACGATGCCATAAAGTATTACTTAGCTTGAAGTGATCTATTAGTAGTTTTATTATCGTATTAAATCATGTTATTCCACCCTAAACCCATTCTAATTTAAATTTAACAAGTACAAAAATTTAAATAAAATTTTAATAAAAAATGGAAATGTATTATCACAATTAAAGGTGTAATTGAGTCAAGCCGAACTCGAATAGTGCCAACTCGAGCTCAATCCAACATCTATTTTTAAGCTCGAGCTCGATTAAGTTCGTTTATCAATTTTTATACTAAATCTCGAGCTTGACTCAATAATTAAGCTTAAAATTAATAATATATATTAAGAGTAAAAACATAGTTTAATGATATTAAAATATGAAAAGTTTGATAAGGTTCACGAGCCGTTCAAATCAAGTATTATTAAGTTCAAATTCGGCTTGACTGATAGCTCAACCTCAAGCTTGGCTCAACAATTACCGAATCGAGTTTGAATTATTATTTTTTGAGTCGAACTCGAATAATTTACGAATACTAATATTTTATTTACACCCCTAGTCACAATATCAAAAAAAATATATATTCTTAAAAGAAAAAAATGCTATCGACATCAACTTCAAATTTACTTTGAATAGTAGTTAAAGTATCGAATATATACTATCCATGTAGGTTAAAATGAATATTTGGATCTCCACTAGCGTCCTTAGCCATAGTTTTTAGCGACAATTCTTGTGATCGGTTGAAAAGGAAATCTTACTCTTAACTCATACTTTATCATTACTCAAACATATATTTATACTTATTATTTTGCTTGTTATTGTATTATGATTGTATATTTTTGTGATTATATCTGTAAACTCTCATGAAAAAACACTTTAATTAGATTTTAGTGATGAATTTTCAGGAGAATTAAGGTCTCCCTAACCCTTCTAAGAAAACAGGTATAATGCATTTTTTGTCCAATTTGCCATACCTTAAGGTTTCTCCAACATATTGTTCAATGAGGATTTGAGCACATCTTTCCATTATTCAATCTTGCAAGATTCAATGAACACCAACTTATGTACATCCTAACACCTTAGCAAATTAAAAACCCAAAGCATAAATTTACTATTTTCTTATAAACTATCAAGAACAAGGTAGTTTGGGTATGGGGGAGCAATGACCAATAAAGTGAAACAATTCAACATGAAAAAATATAGAAAGTTTTAAGCCTCCAAAAAGCATAAGTTCAATTACTTGGATGGGGATAGAATCCTTAACTGAGCTTTTTGGCACTCCAGCTTTGAACCCCAACGCCTACTCTTTGATCCAATTGCTCGAACCACTTTTGGAAATTCAACAAACCCTTTGATCCCTCGCTTTATGTGAGGATTCTCAGCTTCTTGAGATGCTTTTTGCTGAACAGCAATTGACGAAGACACAGTAGCAGTACTGTTTATATTATGGTAACATGATGATGGTTGTTCACTCGATACAAATCCCGTTGACTCTCTTGAATCGGAAACAGCGTTGCTATTATTTTCAATATCAGATTGTTTGCGTTTGATTTCCTCCAATTCTTTTAACTTGTCGTGGAACAAAATCTTGGCCTCAGCCATCTTCATTTGAACTCTTTCTTCCCTTAAAACTTCAGCTATCTGTAGCATCTTCCTTTCCTCCTCCAACTCTCTTTTCATTCGATCTGTCTCTGATTTCTTTGAAGTGATTTCTCTAGCAAGCTTTTCACACACTCTCTCCAATGCTTCTTTTCCCCTTCGTTCTTCAGCCACTTCTTTAGCCAGTTTCTTATTGAGAGACTCAACCTTTTTACGTGCTTTACGTTCGTACTCCACCTCAGCTTTCAAGTCGATGATCTGGGCTCGAGCAATACCCAATTCGGAATCCATTACTGGTATCAGTTGATGATGAAGGTGCTTGCTACTTTGGCACTGTAGTTGTTGTTGATGATTAGAATAATAAAATGGGTTGTCGTAAAGTTTCCAGCTAATCCCATTCCTGAGATTACCAGTGGTTCTGTTGTTCATCATCATCAGCATATCCTTCATATCTTCTCCTTTCATTGTATATGAGCTTTTTGGTTGTCGCTTTTCCTTTTCTTTTCTACTTTGCTGCTTTTCTTTTTCGTAATGGGGATTTTCCCTGTCAAGAAAGCTATTGCGGTAGGCCCATGATTTATCCTGGAACTTTAAAACTAGTTCTAAGGGAGGTGATCTGCCGTATGCATTGTTGGAAGATATGTTTTGGATGCTCCTATCCAATCTCCACAAGTAAATATTTATTATGCAAGATTCAATCCTTTTTCTATAAAAAAATTATTTTCCACGTATAATTAAAAAAAAAAAAATCAATGAGTCATATCTTCCCATAAATATTCTTACATATGTGAGATGTAAGTACTTAAAAAAGAGTGGATAGGTCCAATGAATGTTATTCTTTTGTTGTCATAGAGTAGGGGCCTCTCTGGGTAAGGAATATATTTACATCTATGGCAATGGATATAATGGTGGGGGTATGTCGATCTTCCTCTACTGACATTTTTTTCTGGAAAACCAAAATCTTTCAACCAACTCTTGCATTCATCCTTCTACAAAAAGAAGCAGCCCTGACAGAAGACAAACAACTACAGCAGCAAAAGATTTTTCACCCACAGTTTTTAACATTGGATGGCCTACCTCAGGTTTTCAATAATACGTATCTCAGTGCAATTATTCAGCTCCTGCAGCCCCCCCACATGTGTATTTGATGATACAAGTGATTGATTACTGTTACTTTACAGCATCATAAACATTTAACTAGCATTAAAATAAGGCCACCACTTCAAAAGTTTAATCTGGAAACCTTTTCTTCTAAATAAAAGCAGTAGAACTAGAACTAGGAATTCTGACTAGAATTTGGAAACCTTTTGATGTCGAGAGTGCTTTGCCAAGTCCTTAAGAGGGATATTATAAGCTATGATGGAGTTGGAAACAATGGCCTATTTATTAATCGTACAGGCTCCACATGGGTGTCCCCCATTCAGGTTTTCATTCAGGGCCCATTGCACTGTCATAAAGCTTAAAGAACAATTTTTCCCTATACCTGAGAATGTGACTTGGGTATTACTTATTTGGCACTAACGTGACAAAACATGCCCTCTTCTGGAGACTGGCTTTGGTCGCACAGCTGAATGAATTGCTTATAAATCATTGACTTTCGAACTGAAACCTTTTAAGACACTGCGGAGCTTGGGAGGCAAACAAACTTCCCATGTGCCAAGAACTGCAATCTTTCTGCGGATTAGAATTCAGTGATTTTGGTTCACTTCCTGTGGTTCATACAGAGGAACAGACAAGTAAAAATTGCCCCAGTTTCTAAACGAATAAAATCTAAGTGAAATGTTGAATGTAGTGGTAAGTCTAATTGTATATTTAAGAACATAAATTCGAACACTTGATACGACATTTTGATTCATCTTCTTATCCAACTTCATCTCGTCCTATGTTTGCTTCACCAGCTGTTATATGGTCTTAAGCATAAATCTGAAGCAGTAATTGCCGTTCTTGTTCTTCAAAAACATGTTGAGCTACTCTTTGACAGGAACATTAAAACTCTTCAAATTGACAGTGGGGGTGAATTTCGTTCTTTTGTTTTTCATTTACAGTACCGTGAGATTCAACATCGTGTTACCTGTCCCCACACATCAGAACAAAATGGCTTGATTGAGTGTAGACATCGACAGATTGTAGAATTGGGCCTAACTTTGTTAGCACAAGCTTCACTACCTCTCACATTTTATACCGTTACTGATATGTCTTCTTCATTTTTTCCTACAAATATTCATGCTGCCATGAGGTGTCCCAAGTGGCAAGAAGCAGTCCATGATGAACTGAGTGGTTTGCATAACAATCATACTTGGAGTTTAGTGCCCTTGCCTGAGAATCAAACACCTGTTGAGTGCCAATGATTGTTCAAGGTTCGATTGGTGGCACAAGGATGTGCTCAAAAGCAGGCCTTGATTTTCAAGACACCTTTTGTCCAGTACCTAAAGCTTTGCACAATTTGAACAATTATTGCCTTGGCAGTAACTCAAAAGGGACCACTTCAACAAATAGACATTAATAACGCATTCCTTAATGGTGATATAGTGGAGGAAGTATATATGATGCAGCCACCAAGTTTTGAACAAGTTGGTGTCAATACAGAACCTCTGATATGCAGGCTACAGTACACAACTCTCTGTATGAATTCAAGCAACCCCACTTAAGCGCGTCCTAATTTTATCAAAAACCAACTCATAGGTGTTTTTCATAAACTCTTTAGTGCAGTAAAGGAACTCCCAAGTTGCACTAACTCAAAATTCTCAAATTGCACAATAAATTGAAGTTGATTTGTAAGTTGTAAATTTGTCCCATTAGATTAACACTATTAAATCTATTTTCCCGTTGAATTGGTAGTCTGAAAATCAAGATTTCAACAATTTATGTGAAAAAATATGCTAAAAACCAATCATTCTATCATTTATATGCAACAAAATAGCAAAATTTAGTTGTTAAAATCCGAGTGTTTATCTCTTCAATTCAAAGCCAAACTATCGGAAAATTAAGAAAGAAATGCTAAAAATGTAAATATCCTTTCATAAAACAAAAGAATTAGTCTCCTTAAAATCCAATGCAAGAGGCAACTCTAATTTAGTATAAACACAAACAGCCGAGCAAGATATCCCTAGTCCAACCAATAACTTTGGCAAAGAAACCAGGTGAATTGCAACCTCCATGATCAACACTTCTTTTTATCTTATCCATCAAAGGTTCTTCATCCCTCACCATCAATCAATACTTTATAATCTAGATTTTAATTTTTATCGTCATCGTCGTCATCATCATCATCAAAAACAAAGGAAAGAGAATTCAAAATATTTTCACGTTTATAATAAAAAGAATTTACGAAATATTTTGAAGTCTTCAATGACTTATTCCGAATTAATCTTGCATCAATTACATCACAACATGCAATATAATCCATCTTAAAAAATCCAGACAAATGAAAATAAAATATTAAATTCAAAGTTTTCAATTAATTTTGAACCTAAACCAAGTGATAGGAAGTTTTATAGATGCAAATATTTTAACTGGGTCTCTTATTTTTTAATTATTTATTAATAAATTTAGTTTAATTTGAAGTAAAATTTAAATTTAATTAATCAATATTTTTTAAAAAATTTATTTTTAATTGTTATATTAATATTATAATTGATATATTATATTTTGTTAATTATGAAACTTATCTTCACTATAATTATTTAAAATTATAAATGAAATTTAAATTAATCTAAAAGTTTCTTCTCACTTTGAAAATGCTCGATGTGATATATAAACTATTAATCTCTATATATTTATGTCCCTGTAATTAACACCCTTAATAAATGTTAAAAATCTCATAGTGAATAATTTCAACATATCAACATACCTCAAAAGTAACAAGTGTTGAGGCTAAATTATGGACAAACTAAATTTAGCTAGGGACTAAACATTATTCATCTAGAAATATTAGTCTAAGTACTTTATAAATATTGTGGATTTAGTCCTTATACTTTAATTTAGTCATTTTTAGTCCATGTACTTTCACATTTTAAAATTCCAGTCATCACCAAACGGTCATTATTAAATTCATTCAGTTAAGTTTTGTTATTTCCAAAATCCGATGAGGTAAACATATTATCACGTGTAATGATATTTTAGCTTGTTATTTTCACAAATTATTCAGTAAAAATTCAGTTAATGGATTAACGAAGGTTTTTTGCGTCAAGATTGAAATTTTAAAATTCGAAAAGTATAGAGACTTAAAATAATCCAATTAAAGAACATGGGTTAAATCTACAGCTATATGCATAGTACGTGAATAATAATTGAATTAATCGAACAAATTTAGCTACTTCTATTTGGATCAAGATTAAAATTTTAAAACCTGGAAAATACAAAAACTAAAACAGACCAATTTGAAAAATATAGAGACTGAGATTGATCAAATTAAAGCATAAGGATTAAATCCACAACTTTTTTTTAAAGTATAGGGACTAACATCAGAATTTAATCTAACTAATAAACCAAAAATCAGATTCATGTTTTACATTATTTTATCACACGCATTCGCGTGTGTCATATACATATATATACATATATCTTTATGTTGTAGTTTTATAGTAATGTGAACAGAATGTTATTAGGGGCGTAAGTTGCTGTCCCCTTAAAATAAAACTTTTTAATTTTTTAAAAAATTTTAAATTAATAAAGTAAAATATTTTACCTCTATAAATTTTGATTTAATTTCATAAAATTTATAAAAATATAAATTACTAATATAATTAAATTAGTAATCCTCAACAAATTCGCACGCTGTGAGGTGTGAAATGATTTAAAGCCACTGCAAGCCGACTTCAAGGGGAAAAATAATATTTTTTACAGATATTTCATTTCGTATGTATAAAAAAAATAGTAAAATAGATTAAACTTATTATAATTTGTCATTACCTCAGGTCGCACGAGGGAAGCACTAGGTAGGCAGCTCTTGGTTAAATGGGCAAATTTCTCTTTAACCCCTTCCATAATTAAAAGATTTAATTCAAACCTTTTTAGCATTTGATTAAATAGACAAGTTGCAATGTTAGTCATTTTGAAAATTAATAATTTAATTTAAACATTTCAATACAATATATATGTATATTGGTGTGATTACAAGGTAGTATCTGTTCATATTTTCTTAACTTTTTGATAACACACACCTTACATACAGACACTTGAACCCAAAACCTTTAGGATAAACAACATCCTCTTTTTTACTGAAATCACTTGTTGAATTCTTCAATACAATATATTTAACTTTTAACATTCCTCAAATTTTATAATTTTATTTCAGTCTTTTAAACAAAATTATTAATTTTACCATTGTCAGTTCAATACTTCTGATGTCACAACTTCAATCCGATAAATGCTCATAATTATAAACAGGATAATACCATAAAGGTCCTTCAAGCTTATCAAATGTTGAATATGGTCCTTTCACTTTTAAAATATATTTAAAAAATTGTTCTTAGGGTTAAAAAAGGATTATCCAAATATTAAATTACATTATTTTTAATTATCTTAAATATTTTTTAAAAAAGTGATCATTCATATTTTTTAAATAGCAATATATTATCTTTTAAAGTATTGAAAATTTGAGATTACTGTAATTATTTTTATTGAATAAATATCAATTAAAAAAATACTTTGTAGGTTTAATTTTTTTAAATTTATGTAACTATAATTTTTTAATAAGTAATTTTTAAAATTTGGTATTTTAAAAATAATTGTGTTTCAATATTTTATTTTCAAATTCTTATAATAATTTTTTGATAAAAATATTAGTGGTTGCCATTAATAATAAGAGGAAAAGGACAAGCTGCATGAGTGACACATGTCCTAACCTGTCATCAACCCTGATTACTGAAAAAGCTGAAAACCGAAAACACTTCCTCAATGACTTCAACCGACTGAAAACTAAAGTTCCATTTCCTAAATATTCAAAAACCCTAAAAACATTCGTTCATCAGGTACCTAAAGACGGAATGATATCAACTTTTCCTTTCCTAATTTCTGAGGAAAATCCCCATCGAGCATAACTTTCAGGCAACCCACCCTTGATTCTACTTCCATTGTCATCTCTTTCAGCAGATCTGCAACAGTAAAGCCGTCAATGGATTTTTTGTAGAATAGAATCCGTCGGAGTCCCTTTATTCTAATCCTCCGACTCATTTCAAACACCGATCAGTCTGTCTCCTTCGACCGCCGATTCTGTCTTTGGGGGAGCCTCCTCGATCCAAACCCTTGGTTCAGTCCATTTCTTTCCTTCCTCTGCCATTGTATGCTCCGAATGATTTGCTTTTCGTCCAACAAAGTTGCAGGTAAAGTTTTAAAATCTATGTGCTCTTTCCTTTATTTCCTGTATAATCGCCGTGATATTTGATCGGTCCTCATTTTTTGTTCGGATTTTTTTAATGACAGTCAATAAGTCCCGTTCTACTACCAAGTTGCGAAACCCTAGGTCCTCGGCCACTGACACCGCTTGAAGATATGCAATCGCTTCCGCCGTGGTTGCATCGGCTACAAACCGGTTCTGGTAAGTGTATGCTGCCAAAATAAACCCCTCACAATCTCTGAATATTAGTCCCGTTACCGAACGAAGTGAGATTCTAATATATGCTGTATCAAAATTGCCTTCGACTTCGTTTATTCTCGGTGGTTTCCTAGTAATATCCTTTTGATGTATATTTGTTGAAACTCCTGAGTCTATGAGATTACGCTCTGCTTGGATTGACTTGATGAATGTGATTAGCCCTGCTGTATTTTGTCATTCGCCCTGATGATAGGCTTTGTTTCTCTGAAACCATACTGCCGATGAATTTATTGCAAATCGTTTGCATTGTTCTTCATCCATGCTGTTGAATAGATTAGCTAACCATGGATTCCACTGTTGATCTTGGGGGCTGGGGGAGCCATCAACCCCTACCCCTTGCAGGGTACTTTTAACGAACACACATCCCAGAAGATGTGACTAACCGACTCTTCCGCTGAATGGCATAGAGGACAGTTGTTCGTTACACGCAGCTTCCTGGACTGAAGGTTGTTCAAATTAGGGATGTAGTTATTTAATATTTTTAATTAAAAAAAACTACTATTTTTAAATATAATTTTAAAGTTGAGGGACCGTATGGAAATTTAATAAACCTCAAAAACCATTATGATATTATCTCATTTATAAATTTGAACTCTGGGTTTAGAGTTTAGACGGTGGCTTTGGAAACATTGAGATGAGATCACGATTTTCAAGTACTTAGGTGAATTTTAAAGTCTTTCTACAAGGAAGTCGTGGAGGCAGAGGTGGTGTCTTTGAAAGTTAGTGGGATTAGGTGAATTTCTGTTTAAATTTACATATTTTATTAAATAGTTTTTAATTATTTTTATATATATATTATAAATAAAATGTTTAATTAAATTATGTCACGGATTAATTAAAACAATATAAATAAATTAAATTAATATAATAAGTAATATATTAATAGAGTTATATAGGTATTTTAGTTTTTCTTTAAATCACTGACTTGTACTTAAGGAAGTAATTTAACTTGCTTATTTGTCTATATCTTTTCAATACCCATTTCATAGCTACCCAAAAACACCGTTAGGTCTTAAGTTATTGAAATTCTTAGCTTGTTTTTTCTTTCAAAGAAAATATTGGTTTTAAACTCTGGGTGTTGTTTCTGGTGAAGCAAATATGTAATCAAAAACTTGAGGTGTAGCACATGTTTTTTGTGCATACTTTGCTTAGAATTTTATTGAAGATGAATGTAAAGCCATGAAAAAAGTAACAGTCAATCTGGAATTATATATAGTTAACGAATGTAATTAACTTTCAAAATGCTACTGAGGTTCAAAATCAAGAGAGGACTAAAGAACGAAATTAAACATTTTGCTCTTGGTGTGAGAAACATTCAATGGTGTTATGCAATTTTATGGTCCCTTTCAGCTACACAACAACCAGGATACAAATTGTTGAATTTTTTTGCCCCATCTGTCTGGTCCATTCTTCTGACCCTTCTTGCCTGTTTTCAATGTGAACAACTTCACGGTCCTGGAATGGGGTAATGGGTATTACGGTGGAGATATCAAAATAAGTAAAACAGTTCAAGCTGTGGAGCTCAATGCTGAACAACTTTGTTTGCAGAGAGGTGAGCAGTTGAGACAACCTTATGAGTCACTGTCAGCTGGTGAAAGCAGTCCTCAACCTCCAAGACCTTCAGCTGCTTTATCTCCGGAATATCTAACAGATACTGAGTGGTATTACTTGGTTTGTATGTCTTTTGAATTCAACATTGGCCAAGGGTAATCTTTGTTTCCATGTTATTTTTTGTCATCTGATCTTTCAAACCGAAAACTTAAATGGTTTTTATTGTTAATTGGTTTGTCTAAATTGTTGTTAGGTTGCCTGGAAGAACATTGTCAAGTGGTCAGACTATTTGGTTCTGCAATGCTCATTGTGTTTACAACGAAGTGTTTATTCGTTCACTGCTAGTAGATGTAGGTGAGTTTCTACGTTTTCGAGTATCATATCCCTGTACTCATGTCCGAAAATACAGCTGAAAGTGACAGTTTGCTTTATGTTTTTCATTGCTGGGAATTTTTGGCAACGCTGGCTCTCCCAGAGTGCATCCATTCAGGTATTGATTCCAGATCTCGTTTCGATTGTTGTTAATTTGGAATGGCTTGAATTTGTTAGAGTGATGTAAATGTTCCTGAATGAAGTCCATGCACTGTTCGTTGATGTTCAGACAGTAGTATGGTTTCCATTTGGGAGAGGTGTGATTGAGTTTGGTGTCACGGATTCGGTGGTAAAATTCTGCCATTTACTTTGTTTACATTGCAGTTTGATTTGAAACTTAATCCAAGCTTTTATGATGGTTGCTTTTTGTAGGTATTGGAAGACCTCACCCTCATTCAGCGCATTAAAACTTCATTCTAGGATATTCCACAGCCACTTTCTTCTAATTAATTCATTCCCATTGATGGTATTACAGGTAATGACAAGGCTCTTGGTCCTCCAAACCTCGACCAATGTTGAGGAATCCTTGGAAAACAAGAAACCAAACCACCCCTCAGAAGTTATTTAAAAAGGAATGCGCAAATATATTAGTCAAATAAAGTATTTTTTAAAACCCGTTTCTCTTGAAAGTAGAAGTGAAACAAAGGCTGTAAATCAAGAATTGCTTGGGCAAGAGGATATCAAAATTATTTTGAAATCTTTATATAACGGTAATAAGTATTCAAGAACGTTAGTGAGAGCTAAACTGAGATTGACCAGCAAGTAGTCGAAGAAAATATTTTTTAAAACCCTTTTCACTTGAAATTAGAAGTGAAACAAAAGCGGTAAATAAAGAATAACTTGGGCAGGAGAATTTCCAAATTATTTTTAAATCTTTATATAGACGTAAATATGTTTTCAAGAACGTTAGAATGAGAGCTAAACTGAGGTTGACCAGCAAGAAACAGTTTTTTGTTGAATTTTTTTTTTCTATATATTTCCTCATCGAGGCTTTTAGCTGTAACCTGAAACCGGAAGAAACGAGCCTGTCCTTCAACCATGTTAGATTTCAAGCCCTGCTTGTTTTTCAATTTCATGGATGTACCAGATTTTGAAGAGAGCAATGAATCAGTGGATTTGTCTCTTTCCTCGGGGTCGTCTGTAAAATCATCAATTGATGATTACGATAAATTAGAAAGTAGGATGGGGAGTAGCAGTGGAGTTTTTGTGTCGGAATCGAGTTTACTGTTCCCAAAATTTCGTTAGAGCTGTCCATTTGTGTTGATAATATGTGTACAAAAACTGATAAGAGAAAACAAGCGTTCGTATCTGCAGCCGATACCTTGCTAGATTTCTCTCTTTCGATGTATAAACCCTCTGGGGTTTAAGTCGGTAAGTGAAATTGTTAAGATCAATGTTTTATGTATTTTTTTAATATCTGTGCGTATTAAATTACTATAGTCTGATATATGTTTCCTTCATTTTATTTTTTATATTTACTGTTTTCTTTCTCTATTTCCTTCATATGAATATAAAACAAAAAGATACTCCGGAGGTTATTTTTTCTAGCAACCATAATAAATTGAAGATTAACGAAGCTTTTACTGTAGCAACTACAAGTGCTAATTTTACATGGAAAAAGAGACGAATGATGGGAAAGCCAATCAATAAAAATAAACACAAGAGAAACAAAGTTGAGATAGAGGTTGAAGTGAAATATCATGATGATCTATGGTGTATCAAAAAGAAAATTTATAAAAGTGATCTTGGAAACATGTCAAGATTGATATTGCCGTCGGAGATAATTGAATCTCATGTTTTATTGCATTGGAATGCTGATCAGTTAGCTCAAATTGATGAAGGTTTACCTGTATTAATTTGGGATTGTGATACCAACACTGAACATGAGATGAAGTATAAAAGATGGAATAATGGGACAAATGTGCTTATTAAGAATTGGATCACACAGAGAGAATTAAAAGAAGGAGATGAAATTGGTATTTGTTGGGATATTGTTAAGTCAAGATTCAACTTTTCAATTCTTAATCGAGCTCCAATGCATTAACAATGAATTTTATTATACTAATTTTTTTTGTTTGTTTAGAAGAGACTAAGCACAATAACTGGATTGTTTCTTTCTTTTAATATTGATCTAAGTTAATATTGTTTGTTTGTTTGTTTTATTGTTTTCATATTGTTTAATTGTAGGACATATCTGTAATAATTTTGGTGGCAATGAGACGGTCATCATGATTCTTATGCCAATTTGCTGTGGGTTTTTAACTTTTAAGTGATGGATAATTATTGTAAATATTTTATCATTGAATCTGATTTATAGCAGGTATACTTTTTACTCGAAAAGTGAAGTTACTCAGTAATCAATTCAAGTGCTTACCGCCTGACTCATAAAATAATAATAATAATTCGAATTCCGTCCATCCATATTTTATTTATTAAATATTATTTAAATGTTTTATTTAGTTGATGTACCTCAATTAAGTTATAAAATTATAAAAATATATTTTTAAAATTATAATAAATATTATTATGATGGCACATTCATTTTTTTATATATTTATAAATTTGGAAATATAAATCTAAAACTCAAATACATATTTAATAATATTAAATTAAAAAAATCATTACCGTTTCACTTATATTATTCATTATTGAATAATTTTTTTTGAATTATTGGTGTGATCTGTTTATATTTTCTTCATCTTTTGATAATGCACACACACCTTACACACAGGTACTCGAACTCGAGTAGAACCACTTATTGGATTCTTATTGAATAAATTTTAAAACCACTATAGTAAGAGTAAATAAAATTTAACATAAACTACTTCATCCAAATTTTATTCGTCATATTCGTGGAATAATTATATAAATTGCACTTCAAATATACACTTGCCTAGAACCAGCAGTAGTAATAACATCCATTTTTACTCTCGAGAATCGCAGGATACTTTCGATATTTAATTTATTTTATATTATGAAGATTTACTCATAAATATTCATCAAAATGTTTAAACATATTATATTTAAAGATATATAATACATCAAATAATTAAAAATATTAAAATAAATATTTCCCAATAAATTGAAAATATATTAAAAAAAATTTTATTCTTAAATAGCATTAAGATAATTACAACTTAGCAAATCTAAAATAGTAAAAATACGTAAAATAACAGTAAAAAAAATTAAGTTAATTCAAATTGGGCAATGAAAATCTTACCCGACCCATTAATCTCTATTTTTTTATGTCCCTGAAGTTAACACCCTCAGTTAACGTTAAAAATCTCATAGTGAATAATCTCAATATATCAACATATCCCAAGAGTAACAAGTGTTGAGGCTAAATTTTGGACAAACTAAATTTAGCTAGGGACTTAAACATTATTCATCTAGATAATTAGTCTATGTACTTTATAAATAATGTGGATTTAGTCATTATACTTTAATTTAATTATTTTTAGTCCATGTACTTTCCCATTTTAAAATTTCAGTCCTCACCAAACGATCATTATTAAATTCATTCAGTTAAGTTTTGCAATTTCTAAAATCTGATGAGATAAACATATTATCATATGTGTAATGATATTTTAGCTTGTTATTTCCACAAATTATTCACTAAAAATTTAGTTAATGGATTAATGACGGTCTTTTGCGTCAAGATTAAAATTTCAAAATTCGAAAAGTATAAAGACTTAAAATGACCCAATTAGAGAACATGGGTTAAATCTACAGCTATATGCATAGTACATGAATAGTAATTGAATTAATCCAACAAATTTAGCTTCTTCTATTTGGATCAAGATTAAAATTTCAAAATATGAAAAATAGAAAAACTAAAACAGACCAATTCGAAAAATATAGGGACTGAGATTGATCAAATTAAAGCATAAGGATCAAATTCACAACTTTCTTAAAGTATAGGGACTAACATCAGAATTTAATCTAACTAATAAACCAAAAATAAGATTCATGTTTTATATTATTTTATCACACGCATTCATGTTTTATGTATATATATGAATTTGATAATGTATTATTCTGATTCCGTCGAATTATGGTGGTAAATAAAAGTGAGATATGAGTACAAAAATGGAGATGATTTGGTGAGGCGTGTTGCACGAGAGATGGTATTCAAAATTCAAAGACGCATTGCTCACCGTATTAATAAACAGCCGACCATTTCGCATGAATCACACCATTGCTTCCTTCTTATATTCCATCGTAGTTTCATTCTCGTTGCTTTCCCCTTCTCCAATACTTTAGTTAAGCTTGGCAGCTGCTTCGCCCATCTGCATGTCACCATCTATATCATTAATATACCCACATACCTACATATCAACATCAACCAAAGTGATGGTCATGCCTTGTATCTAACCACGAAACGACGCTCATGAAGAAAAAATCATCAAATTTGTTGGGTAAAGGAAATTGCAATACATGCCTTACTATTTTGTTAATTAGCTACAAACCAAATTGCATCATCTTAACACAAAAACATGTTAGCAAACACATATAAATATGAATATTTATATTAAATACAAGATCTGAACAAATAATATATAAACAAATATTTTTATTTATATAAAAGCTACAATTCTAAACAAAACAAATTAAATAAATATATATTTAGTTAGAACATCATATCTGAAAAACAATTAAATAAACAAAATCTTAAAAGCCAAAAATCGAATAAGAGATTTGAGTTTTGCTAGATGTTAAGGCTTGTTTTTCACAATTTTTTTAAGTTATGTGGGTGCACCCCAGCACTTCAACTTCGATGGGTTTAGATTTGCACTCCTCCTAAATACAAAACAAAGCTTCAAGCTTAGCCACTCTATAACCCTTTAGTGGGTTTTCATATATATATATATCCCACACTTGGTATCTAACCAATGTGGGATTTAAGTTTTTCTTTTTCTCAACATTATTCACAAGTGTCTTACTTTAAGCATCAATTTTTTATTCATCACTTATCTATTTTGAGCATATGATATACCATTTAAAGGTCTCATGGAGTAGAATATAAAACCATAATTTTATGATTCAACCTTCCACATTTATCTATCGAGAATATATCTCAAAGTTACCAAAATTACAATTTTTTCAACATATAAAATAACATAACTGTGTATGTATTGGATTAAACAAGATTAGGGTCAAGGGGGGAGCCACCTTAAGGTCCATGGGGGGCCGTTTATTTTTTTTCAATTTAATCCTTTGTAAGTTTACACTATGACCCTCTCAAAAATATTAGTAAGTCCCTCCAAGGTTTAAGATTTTGGTAAATTTCCCCTTTGTATATATATTATAGCTCTTTAAAATGGTAAATTTTTAATTTAGACCCTTTATAATTTATAAAATTTTAAAATAGTAATGGTAAAATTACACTTTGGTCCCCTCAAAAAAAAAATAAAAATTTAATTTAACCTTTTAAAAATAATAAAGATATGGATTATTAAAATGATGAAATTATATTTATACTATCATAAAAATATTTAATTTAATTTCGATGTCGTGAAGGAATTGCAATTTTAAGTTGGAAACTTTTATTAGACCTGATGATATAGGAGAATATATAATTGATGATGAGATGGATAATTACTTCTACATGTCTATGTTCATAGTATTGTTTCAAACCCATCTTTATTTTCTGATTCATGCTGGGTTTATACGTCACAATCATATTTAATACAAAACCATGAAATAGATGAAAACTCTTTGTAGAATTGATGATTATGATAAAGGCTCCCTCACAACGTATACATACACACACGAAAGATCCAATTTCCAAAATCATTAATGCCATTATTCGCCTAACATTATTTTATATTTATATATTTCAAACTAATATGAAAATAAATGAATATATTTATATATTTTTAAATATATATATATATATAATTGAATTAAAATTAAAATTTAATTTTTTTAATTGTACCAAATCAAAATTCATATATCACATTATATATTATGTCAAAATTTATGTGTAAATTTGAAACTAAATTATCATTTGTTACATTGGCAGTGAAAATTCTTAATTTCACGAGCAGGATTAAGAAATTAGTCAATTACAATGTACTTCATAAATATATATATTTTAAAATATCAATTAGTGATATGTAAGAAATTTTTAACTTTTTTATGAAATAAAAAAACTCCACCACTAATCTATCAAATAATAAGTATAATTGTCTTAATTTATTTGCATTCAAGAAATTGACATGTTTATATTTTTACTTCTTCGTATGGTTATGTTTGTATGACCAAATCTAGTGTCAAAACAAATCAAGATAAATATTAGCTATAATGATTTATTTGACCAATTTTATAAGAAAATTTATTTTAGTCATTCATTTAATTTTTTATTTTTTAGCTTTTAAAGGATGGAAAAATTTATATTTGTTAACTTTATTGGCTTGACATACACGTAAATAATATGTTAGCATTTAATTTTTTTTTAAAAATTATAACATTAAAAATATATTTTTATACTTTTTTTTAAATAATTTTAATGATTTGTATATTTTAAAAATGATTATTATTATTTTTAAATGATAAATATTGACGTGTCATTCACATGTATGATGTGTCAGCAAAGTTAAAAAACATTAACTTTTTATCTATTTTGGGTGATTTGACAAAAAATAAAGTTTAAAGGTTAAAAAAAGGTGAAAAAAAATTTAAATGATAGACTAAAATGATTTTTTTTTAAGTTGAAAGGCCAAATAAATTATTATTTCTAAATATTAATTAAGAATAACATACCAAATTAGGATTGAGATTTAAAAAAGGAAAATTAAAAATTGATTTAATAATGTTTTTATTCAATGAAAGTGATAATGCTTTAGTAGTGAAAATGTTATCTGGAGGTGCTATAAACAATGATATGTCGGGGTTGCGTTTGGTGCACCAACTCATGTGTCGCATCTGAAAAATACGACTTCGTCATATTCCTCGAGACCATAATGATGTTGCTAATTCTCTATTCAAAATTGCTAGTTCCAATTACAGGTATTTGAAGAACCTCAAGCTAATTACAAAACATTATCAAAGAAGATCTTGATCGGTGGCTGATGTCTTTCACTAATTTCTGATGTATTTTGTAATTCTGGTTGTTATTTTCCTACCAAAAAAAATAATATATGAATAATGGGAAGGGATTAAATGCTTTTACCCGTTACATAATTTTTTATACCATTAAAATTTTAACAATTCAATAGTTAAATTTATTAATATATTTGTATTTGTAATGGATGTAAATTTTTTCATCGATCCAATATTTATAGCACATCAACTTAAAATATTGTCTTTAATAATATATATTCAATAATTGAAAGTTTTTTTTACATAAAATAAATAATTAATTTTTTTTAATTTATGTAAAATTTAACATGCATGATTTACATGAATAGAGAATGATAAATGACGATTGAATTGTTAAAATATTCACTATATAAAAATTATGAATGAATCTAAAACCACTTAAATTTTCAAACATCAATAAAGTGAACCGACGGAATTTATTTCATTTGAAAAATGAATTTAAATTAAAATTGATTTTTTATAAAAATTTAAAAATGGTGTATCAATCGAAATAATCATATTATATATAAAAATTTAAAAATAGTTTATTAATCTAAATAAACATTGCGATAACAGTTACAATTCTATACCTTATACTATAATATTATCAATTTATTCAGAATACAAAAAAATTATAAAATATAAAGTATGTACGACAAAAATGAGTGAAAGGTTGGAGCCAAGTTGAGTTGGTTTCCTAAAAGTATCTCATTTATTGTTCAAATTTACTTTTTGGAAGATTAGGCAAAGTGTACACTAATGAGGTCAAACAGTGAAGCATGGCTGGCTCATTTGACCTACGATGCCCATTCATATTCCACCATTGGCTTTCTATTTAAGTTATTCCGTAATTTGGCTTTGCACATAGTTACTACTTAAGGCGGAGGTTTAAATTTGCAGCACTTGATTTCATGGCCTCCACATTCTTTTTCCTCTTTCTTCAAATGGGTGTAAAGCTTAATACAATTAGACTCGTACGGGTGTTGAGCTTAGCAGGGGAAATTCTGAATAATGCTGTCAGCTCTGCTGTCTTTTGTCTTCTCGACTTTGTTGATTTCATTCTATGTTTTGTTTACAAAGTTATTGATTTCTGGATTGAATCCCAATGGAAACCTTGTTATTGTTCCTCTGCTAAACAACACATCATCGAGGGTGACAACATCTTGGTTTCGGAACAGTGCGAGTCCAAGATTGTTTGCCTCACGTCAACCAAGTTACAGTTGGAGGACATCTCGGATACCCTTTATTCTCGTCCTTCCATTGTTGCCCAGCTCTCCAAGTTTATTGTTAATGACCCAAACAAGATGAAGAAAACAACGGTGACATCAAGTTTCACCATTGACTCCACCATTGTTGACATGCTTCGAGGCAATGTGATTCGTAGATGGTCTGATTGCGATTGTAAAATCTGCAACTCTTGGACCTCTTCCAGCAAGGGCACTCTTTTCGTTAAAGCGGAAGGACCCAAAGGTAAGTTAGATTACTAATGCATTATATCTATCGTATTTATTTTATTCGGTTCTTTGAAGTTTGCTATTTGGGTTTGTGATGACAGATAAAGCTCGAGAAGATGTATTATTCATTCATGGCTTCATTTCATCATCAGTATTTTGGACAGAAACGTTATTCCCCAACTTTTCGACTACTGTGAAATCGACTTACAGGTTGTTGGCTGTTGATCTACTGGGTTTTGGCCGAAGTCCGAAGCCAACTGACTCGCTTTACACTTTAAGAGAGCATGTGGAAATGATTGAAAAGTCCGTGCTTGAAGCTTACCAAGTTAAATCATTCCACATTGTGGCTCATTCCTTAGGCTGCATTTTAGCCCTTGCCATAGCTGTTAAGCACCCGGGATCCATCAAGTCTCTCACCCTACTCGCACCAGTAAGTTTTTTTTTTTTGTTATCGATTGAAAGCAATATTAATTGTCTCTAATCCCATATGAATATGGCAGCCATATTTTCCAGTGCCTAAGGGTGAACCATCAACTCAATATATTATGAGAAGACTAGCGCCCCGGCGAGTGTGGCCGGTGATGGCTTTCGGTGCATCGGTTGCTTGCTGGTACGAGCACATCAGCCGGACGATTTGCCTGGTGGTATGCAAGAACCACCGGTTGTGGGAATTTATCATCAAATTTGTCACCCGAAACAGGTAATAATTTCGTCAAACCTAAGCTCCTCAGCACCTCGTTAAGTCGCGTCTACTCAAACAACCTTAACTATAATCCCACATGAAACAGCAAATCATGATGTTTGTGTCTTTGATTGACCAAGTTTCAGAATCTGCCCCTTTTTACCTGTCTTTTGTTGGCAACCATTTACCAAAACCATTCATCAATCTATTTTTTATGCGTTTGGCTTGACCATAATAACCAACTTTAGTCCTCCATATATATAAAATTTTGGGCTTAAAACTAAGTACTTACTTCTCTATCAATAAATTATGGGAGTTATTATTATTTTTAAAAATTATTCTATATACATATATAAAAAATATTTACAAGTATTAAATAATGAAATTAAATAAATCTCAAATATGAAATATTCATAAATTATATAAAATATTCTTTACTAAATTTGACAAATATAATTCATCTTTAAACAAACTCAAAATAAATAATTAAAAAGATATTTCCATTAATTAAACAATAAGATAAACCAATACTATATATAACAATCTATAATTAAACAAATCTAAATAAATAATAAATAATCAAAATTAAAATTATATTTTTAAATTCTATTTTTTTACCGATCGATACATTGAATCAGTGAAATCAGTCGGTATAAATAATATCAAAATTTATCTCTAAATTAAAGTCGTGAAATGGGTTTATACTTATTGCATTGATATATATAAATCATATAAAATATTTGTTAATTTTATTACTTAAGAAGAATATCCTTCTACAATAAAAAAAAAATAAGGAAAAAACTATGAAACCAGATGAGAAAACAAAACAAGCTGAGTATCTTTGAGGTAAAGGTGAGAATTGGTGGAATGAAACTTTTGTCAGTCAATTGCTTGATGAAAACAAAGTCAAATGTAGTTGTGAAATGAAGTCTCAATCCATGTGTAATGTAATAATAAACATTAATGTTATTTAATTTATTATTACAGCCTGCAAATATATTTTCTTTAATCATAACATTAGATACAATATTCCAGGATCAGGACTTTCTTGTTAGAAAGTTTCTGTTGCCACACCCATAATTCCGCTTGGCATACACTTCACAACATCATTTGTGGCACCGCCGGCAAGCTCGACAGCTATTTGGACACCATCTGCAACCGGCTAAAGTGCGAGGTCACCATATTCCACGGAGGAGACGATGAAGTAATCCCGGTGGAATGTAGCTACAATGTACAGAAAAGAATCCCTCGTGCTCGAGTTAAGGTTGTCGAAAACAAAGATCACATTACAATTGTTGTTGGCAGACAAAAGACCTTTGCCAAGGAACTTGAGAAGATTTGGGAGACATCAAAATGTGATTAAAAACAGGCACGAAATCATAATAACAACAATGATTTTCTGAAACATGGTGAATTGAAAAAAAGAAGAAGAGAGTAATATTAAAATTTTAATCAACACCAGTTTCTAGCCAAGATGATAGAAGAATTGTAAGTTTTTCTGTTTTAATTCCATGAGATTTCAATATCGTTGTTAAATGATTAAGTGTCAAAGTAGGCATTACTATGCTAATAAAATAGCTCTCAAATCCCACTTTTTTGTTGTTGTGATTATTAATGTATTGAAATGTAATAAATTGGATCCCAAATTCGATTTTCAAGTATATTTTTTTTGACATAATGCTTAAAATTATTATAGTCTCTCTTCAACCCATCGATGGAAGTATAAATGCGCTTTAACGTACTCAAACGTACGTCAATACCTATACCAATCGAATTAAAACTCAATCAACTTCTTTAATCATGTTTTTTTTTACTAATAGCCATGTTAAAAGAATTACGAATACACTTATTAACATAACCTGAAATTTATTTTAATTCATTCATGAAATTGCATCTTTATAAAAATACCATATAGTATATTCAAGATTCAAATTCATCTTTTGTCCAAAACAATAAACCATTTTGATTAAGAAATTCTACTTCAATTAAATATATTGATATATTTTTGTTAAAAATAAATTTTAATTTATTTAAAATTTTAAACTAAAAACCTATCTTTGAATCAAAGTACGTCTTTCTAAATTAGAAGATTTGATTTAATTTTTTGAAGTAAAAAAATTGAACAATGAGAACTACAGACCTCACTTCCTCTTTTGCCTGCTTCGATTGATATTCATGCTTAGGTTTTGTTGTAGGTTGATAATTAAGGAATGAAAATTTGAGAACTTAAACAGTATCATATGATTATTATATGGTAGATAGGGATTTTAATCTTTTATTTATAGAAGACCTTTGACTTTAACTACGTAGACATAATAATTGCATTTATCACTTTATGCAAAGGAGAATGAGGCATGAATCTCATAGTGTCAACCTGTTATAACTTGCAACATAAAACAACCTCAATATGTGTAAAATGTTATCAGTTTCAATATTATTTGTAGCTTTTCTGGTGTTTGAACTAGAGTAAGAGTGAGTTTGAATAGGTAGTGCCATTTACTTGCAGTTATGAAATTAGATACTATAACAATACTGTAGCATGAGATAAAAAAATAAATTAAATGCATCGCAAATTCAAATTCACTTTAAGAGTTTGGTCTCTGTTCATTATAGTACATCTTAGAAATATTTCTAGAGTAAAAGCTGATTCGTAATTTTGAGATTTGGAGTTAATAGGCATCTAATCAAACACTTGTGCCTTGAAAAGCCTTTAGTTGGCATTTTTAATACTAATTCTAGAGTTAGTATTAGAAAATTCTGTGGGGTTTGGGCGGTGTAGCATAGAAATATGGCAGGGAGGCAGGCAGGCAGGCTCATAGAACAAAGAGAGACCCCCCCATACAACAGCTGATTTAATTCAAGGCCAATCAAGCGGCAGTGAAGATGGTATTAATTACTTGACTGACCACTAGCCAGTCCCATTTAATGCTTCCACATCCCATGCCTTCCTTATTCATTCAGGTCTTAAAGACTTAAAACAATTGGACGATCAAATTTCCAGGTTTAGAAGAAGCTTTCACTCATGCACACTACATAAAATTTGCATTAGCAATTAAAACCCAATTCAAGAAGCAAAACCCATATTACATTTAAATTATTAAATAAAGAAACAAGGTTGCTCGTAATTAAAACTGCTTGATTTGGATCCATTTCCCTTTGCTTGGAATAGCTTCCTGTACCAAGAACAACTGGTAATATCCAGGCGGTGCCGATGCCGCCGTTTCTGGGGCATACCCTTCCACCAAATAGTTCCCCCAAGAAGTCTTCTTCACTTCATTATTGAATGCCAAAACTAGCAACCTCTGGTTCATTGCAATTGAATGTGTAGTAAAAGATGGAGCCACCATTGTTACGAACAAATCTGATAGATTAACACTCCCTTCTAATGTGAATTCTAGAGAGATTTTCTGCTTATAACCAATTTTTAACCCTGGGTTTACCGCAACGATCGATGGCCGAGGCTTTGTTTTGGTGAAATATGGGGGATAAAATGCTTCAAGGCTGAGTTCAGTTGGATAGAGTGCAGAGAAGTTGTAATTAATGTTAGGATTGCTGCCGCCGACTAAGACTCGACCATCGGACAGCAAATGAGCAGTTGAATGGTAAAGTCTAGGAATCAAAGATGGGGCTAAAACCTCGAACCTGGTGCTTTCATCACTGTTTCGACCGTCGGGGCGGTATAAAACTGGGTTCAGAACAGGGTCTCGTGCAACACCCCAACCAGCAGTGCCTTTGGCCGCACCATTTATGATGAGAACGTCGCCGGTAGGTAACATGATCATGTCGCCCATCACTCTGTTGATTGGCATTTCCTCCATTTCCCATTCCGGAGATGCCGCTGTAATTATCAAGCGACCACAATATTTTGATGCCGGAACAAAGACTCCAACATTAGCCTTCTCATTCGAATCCGAGGCTGTCCCACCGCAGATTAAGACCTCAGCATCTGGGGTACTAGTGTTATTGTCTCTATCTGTGGTACTAAATAGTTTCAAAGGAAGAAGAACAGAGGAGCCGGTGCTGGGATAATTGCGGGAAACCCCACCAGGCATTACAGGATAGCTTCTAATCACCTTATTGTTAATATAATCGAGTAGAATCCCTCGATCATTGGCGAAAACGAATAGATTTCCGTCGGTGGATAGATGTAGAAAAGGGTAGAGATTGTTGGGGACCAACGCTGAATATCTAGTTTCCTTTAGGAAAGGAAGTTTGTAAAGTATTCGATCGGAACCGGAGAGTTTTGGAATAAATTCATACGTGAACTGATATCGTCCACCCACCACAATGATTTTTCCGTCGGGTAAAACTTGATTAGAAGCATACCACCTCGGTGAAAGAAGACCATTTTGATCTTCTTCCCAATCGCAATCCATGCATGGCTTGAAATACCGAACAACTTTTTCACCAAGTCGATAACCACCACTTTGCACTAACGTACCATTGATCGAAAATGCGCCCGAAGAACACCACGTATCAGACAATATAGTCAATGGCCTAACAGCTCGAGTTGCCGGATCGAACTCGACGGAATGCGCATAACAATCGGATGATTTCGAGTCTTCTTTGATGCACTTCCCTTGCGGAAGAGTAATGTTGGAAGGACCGAACCCGGATCGGTCGAAAGTGACAACCTTCTCATTGGGTAACAATGCCATATGCATTGCGGAAACTCCGATGCTTCTTTTCAACAGTTTCCATTTCCCTTGGTAAGATTGAGCGCCTACATTGAAGACTGATGAACAACATACCAAGAGCATGAATATGAAGATTTTGGGGTCCATTATTTTGCGTTTAACTTGAGGAACCGACATGAATTGCTCTGAGTGATTTGCATGTTATAAGGAAAGAGGAAAGGGAAGTCAATTAATGAGAAGAAAACTTGCTCTGGTCTTATGGTATTCTCTAGCTGATAAATTTAACATTGAATAAAAGATTGTAATTGGCTATATTGAGATACTGGACCGTACACAAATCTTAACTGTGACTCGGTTCATGCGCATAGATCACTGTAGAATTGTGGAAAGTAATTAAATGCATGAAGCTACCATGTTTCGCTGCTTTACGCCAGCATTTATGTCTCAGTAAATTCGTTTCAAATTGAATAGTTGGTTTCTACCATCACCTTCGGGTGCATTGGGAAAATTATATGTTTGGATGATATCTTACCAAAGCCTTTGTTTTAATTAAGCCATAATGATATTGTTGTTAGTGGAGAGGATGGGTAATGGCCTTAGAATAGTTGAGATTTTTTCTCTGATTTGTTTTTTTAATACTTTTAACTGACTAAAAGCCTATAAAACGTTGAACTTTGAGAAATAAATCATCAAAAATTCATTCACTTCATTTATCTCTCCCTCTACTTGTGTTGTATGCAACACTTCTTTCTCTTGTTCTAACTTTGTCACTCAACCAGAAACATTTAACAATAATTAACACTAATGAAGCCTTCTTAACATGAACTACGACCACCTAACTCATTATTGAAGACGTAAGACACTTAATTCTTGTTTAACAATATGGAATCCATCATCCTTGAGATTGCCCTTTCGAATTGGCTCCACTTCTGCTCCATTGTCCCAGTATATCCAATCGACATCCTCACCAGCCCCGGCGAGATACCTGCGAGGGCCTTCTATTCGTCTTCAGGTATTATATAAGCTTTTCCCATCATATGTCATGCACATAAGTATAAGTCTTCAAGTATTTTTTATGGGTTAAATAAAATTAAAATCTTTTTACTGTCTGCTCCTTCTATTCGTCTCTCTCGTCTTACCTTCTTCTTTCCGATCAAAATTGAGATTAGTATGAATATGAACCATTTAATAACAAGATCTAATAAAACTAAGGCAGGATTAGGCAATCTCATATTTGAATTAGATTTCTTAAAATTACTTTATTTATTTTTGTTACTACAATATTTATCTTTTTCTTTTTCTAATAGCACTTTTAAAAAGTACTTCTCAACCTCAATAACAATGGAGAACTAACCCTAAAATATTTTTTTCCAGTTCAGGTGGGAGAGAAGGAAAGAAAAGAAAATGATCCATCCTTTGTGTGTATGGATTTGAATATCTATTTAAAGGTGGAACTGCACTTTCAACTTGATCTTTGATGACTTTTTTGATCAGCTTCTTGAGTTGATATGACGAAACACTTTGAACTCCTTTAGTAGCTTTGATTTCACCAACTTCTTGAAGAGTTTAATGTTGAGTTTCGTAGGAAGAAATTTAGTTGCTTCCACTTAGATGTCCAATTTGAGCAATCATGAAAGCGGTTTGGCATCCATTCCTTTGATGCTTGTAGTAGCTCTCCATCATATTTGCTAAAGACGCCACTTGTTCTTCCAAGGTTGTAGCTTCAGTTAGCATGACATTCATCACTTCAGAATTTAGTTTTGGGGAAGATGTCGGAATAGATTTGTCATTTGATTAATTATCTTTCTCTTTGGATGATAATCGACAAACTACACTTGATCCATAAGGAAAAACTTTTTTTGGGTCACGAGTTGGTGAAGAAGTGTCAGAAGAGAATTGTCACAAGGATAAACAGAAGCGTTGGTGCTTAACAATAAAGTTGAACGAGCTGCAATATTAACTTGAGCAAGCTTGTGAGCTAGTTTGGTGATGATGATCTTCTTTGAAGGCATTGAAACATTAAAATTTAACTTTTGAAGAGGAAAGATGAAAGGCAAATATGATCCCACCAAGCGTGTTGAAAATTTGAGTCAAATGTTAATTTGAAAATTTAGAAGACAAATTTTATTGAGAACTTGAATAAAGTTACAATCATTGAATTTCTTGAATACAAAGAAAACTCCTTTGATTCTTCTCTTCAGTTGAGCTTCTATCCAAGGGTCATCTAGACTTGAGAAGAATACGGTTTGCTTCAAGTGTTACTGTAACTTGCTCTTAAAATTGAGCTCGGTGAGATGTTTACTTGATAATCTGATTTGATTGGATTCAAGTATCTTTGAGACCAGGGGCATAGCTAGGGGGTTGGCAAGGGCTCCTATCCTCTCTTAAATTGAAATTTTTTTTATTTAGGTCCTTTAAATTTTTTAAAATTTTAAATTAGTAAAGGTAAAATTGCACGTTATCCCCTAAAAATGATAAATTTTTGATTTAATCCTTTAAAATTATAAAGATATATGTTATTAAAATGATGAAATTGCAATTTTACAATTGTAAAAATTACAATTTAATTTCGCCTCCTAAAAAACTTTTCTAGTTTCACCCCTATTTGAGACTTCATTTTGAATCAATGATGTTCGCTTCAAGGGTCGTTGACACTTGACCATGAAAATGGGTTTGGGTAGAGTTTGGATCCAAATGTTTTTGAGACTTTATCTTGGCTGGATGAATCTACTTCAAGTGTCGTGATGACTTGCTTAGACTTCTTTAACTTGTGAATGCGTGTTGAATGTCTTGGAAGTGACCCTCTTTTATAATGCCAGTCAATCAAGTAAAAGGGAGTTTTTGTAGAATTTAAGTTGTTCATTTCATTGTTCTAGAAAAATTAAATTATTTTATTTATTATTTATCTCATATTTAATTTAATAAATTAGAAATTAAATAATTCTTAAAAATATATTTTATTTATAAAAGAGTTTAGATTTAATTTCTTGATTTATCTATTTATTAATTTAATCTAGTTTAATTAGGGATAAACAATAATGGCAGATGATGAATTCTAATTGGTCAAAAAATGTTTCTTTAAACACATATATAATATATGCGAAATTAAAATAAAAAATTAATTTATTAAAAGAAATTAAATAAATAAATCAGATTAATATATATATATATATATATATATATTAAAAAATTGAAAGCTAAATTATGGAAAAGATTGACAACCACTACTTGGAACAAATCTATACATTATAATTATATTGATGCTGTTTAGGAATGACTATGTTGTGTAGAGCAGCCAGGCACTGTAATCGCAGGAGAAATGCTTTAAAGATGAGAGAAAATTAGACGGATGCACTACTGTAATCGCAGGAGAAATGCTTAAAAGATGAGAGAAAATTAGACGCATTCACTAAAGCAGTGCATGCACAGGTAATTATGCAATGCATATATTATATTGTATTAAGTCGTAAATGAGTCATGTCTAATAAGGAAAAAGATGAAAAAAAGAGTTGCAATAGTGAAAGGTGGCTTCATGAATCTTGGCCTACTTTAGAATTGTTGTATTATGACTCCTATTTCAAGTCAAATTTGAGAAATAATCTTTCAGTTAAATTCTGTTTATTTGTTTGAGTCAAATTCTTATTAGTCTAGATTATTTTATTATTATTTGACCTAAAAATTTAACCTATAAATAGACTCTTTTACAACCTTAGAAAATACATTTATGAGATAAACCAAATAGAGTTTAGAACTCTTAACACATTTGGAGAATTTTGAAGAATTTAGTGTTTACGTTTTGAAAGTTTTTTGTTTTCGGGTTTTCGGGGTTTAATTTTTATCTCTATCTTTTGTACTCTTCATTCTTTTACCATTATAGTAAAATTATCTTTGCCCGTGATTTTTTATCCTCTTCGGAAGAATTTTTTCACGTTAAATTTGTGTGTTTAATTTCTCAACTTCTTTCACTATTTTTAACTTATTCGTTGTTTAATCAGATTGATCTCAACAAGAATTAATGTCTTTAATTTGTCAGCTTACCTACAATATCCATTGAACCAAGGCAAAATTGTATAGATTCAAGAAGTTGGACCAGAATGTTTCTTCCTCATAAGCAACCAAGTTGGCTTTTTAGTCCACCTTTGCATAGATTCAAGAAGTGGGACCAGAATGTTTCTTCCTCAAGTTGGCTTTTTAGTCCAACTTTAAAAAGAAAATAGTGGAGATGAAACAGGATAAAGAAAAGAAAAAATAATGTAAACCGAGAAAGATAGTTGGAATCACCAATATATTTCAATGACGATATGTATACAACAGTATTGCAACTGATAATCAAAGACAAAAATCTCTAGACAACTAAAACTATAATACATTAAATAAAATTTACCACCAAATTTTAAAAAAAGATCTCAATATATCAACTTTCGCTAAAATATCCTCCATACGGTTGATTTACTTGTCAACATCTCTTGATCGAGTTATCAATTAAGATGTGATATCTTCAAAAGCTGAATTTATATACATATAATTGGAGAGTTAGAAGCATCTAGAAAAACTCTCCACATATAATCCCACATTAATTACGGTGATTTCATGATTGCTTTATTTGTAGGAGAATATTAGCATACATAGTAGTATGCTGCTATTTGTGCAAGAGTCTGATAGCTACACTTGTGAGAGTGTATATAAGCATGTTGATGACTCTTGAAGAATAGCAATAATTGAAATCTCAGTTTAATATTTTTCTTTCTTTATTTTCTATCTTCTTGAGTGTTTTTCTCATCACCCAAACAGTTTTCAATGTCTTTTTGCTGAATCTTAACTGATAAGATGGCATAGGACTTACTTAGGACAAAGAGTGGCACACATTTGTGGAATTTGTGGACAAAGAGTGTTTTTTGCACGTTTATTTTTTTAGAATTATTGTAATTTTTTTTAAAAGTATTAAAATGATATTTGAACTATAGTTCAAAGGTTAAATTAATTATTATCTTTTAGAATTAATGTATCGTGCCATTTCTTTAACAAAAGTTAACAGTTGAATGACTAAATGTAATAATTTAATTAAATTAATGACTTTTATCTGTGTTTTTGGTGATAAGTCAATTTTGGCTCATATGTTTTTGGATTAATAAAAACTAATCGATTGAATCGAAAATTCATTTGACAATTGAAATAACACAAATGAATTTTTTTCAGAAAAATTAACTAGATTACAAATGAGCCCTTAATTATTGAAGTAGATTTAGGTGACTTAAATATTGGCTAATGAAACCTTAAGACAGGTTTAACTAGATTTAGGTGACTTAATTACTGGCTAATGATTCTTTTTTTTTTTCAGAAAAATGGTGTAAAACTTTCATTATTTGACAGCTAAAGTAACACAAATGAAACATATTTTTACTCAAAATTAAGGGATCCATCATTTAACAACTGAAGTAACACAAAATGAAACCTTTCGAACAAGGGCTTCGCTAACTCATTATTCAAGACGAATACAACTTTATTTTTTGTTGAATTAGGTGGAATCCATCACCATCCTAGAGATTGCCCTTTCGAATTGGCTCCACTTCTGCTCCAATATCCCAGTATATCCAATCGACATCCTCACCAGCCCAGGCGAAATACCCGCGAGGGTCTTCTCTTCTGAGTTCAATTCACTGCTGGTACTGCTACCGGAGCAAGACATGAGAGTCTCGTAATAACCCAAGCTAACCGCTATTAACCCAAATTGTGAGCTGTTCTGCAAGTGGTGCATCAGCCTGTTAGCTTTCTCTTCCGATTCCATGTCGACACAGAGAAGACCGCCGAATCCGTAGCCTTTGTTGGCCATGGACTTCAATAGGTGGTGTTGAGGATGATCCTCAAGGCCTGGGTAGACGACCCTGACACCTAATTTCTTCATTCTAGTAGCATATTCCAAGGCTCTGCGGCAGTGCTCCTTTATTCTCAGGCCTAAGTGAGGTATCCTTTCACAGAGTTCAAAGGCAACCTTGGCGTTCATGGTCGGACCTAGAAGCATCAAAGCACCTTGGTGAAGGTCCATCATGGAGTTCAACAGGCTTGCAGGACCACAAACAGCACCTGAAATATCCCATTTTATTGCATTAACAAATCAGTGCGTGTAAATATAATTAAATATTAATAAACTAGTACGATGCTAACTCGTTGTCGAAACGATACTTTTTACTTTTCCACTAAAATTATCAAATTTAGAGCATTAAAACTTTAAGTTGGTATACAAAATTTATCAGAAATATAATACAAAAAAGCAACACGCGACATGCTTTTCAAGTGATCACTAATGGCATCATTCATTGGGTAGAAATCTTATTCGTTTGCCTTCAATGTACCCAAAACTATATTCATTTTCCATTTTATATGATTTTCCGACATAACACAAGTATGCTATTGGTACATGAGAGACATACGAAAAAATCTAACCTGCGATAACATCAGCCCCACCACTTATGAACTTGGAGATACTATGAATGACCACATCGGCACCAAGCCGGGCAGGGGAAAGAACCATGGGAGAGAAAGTGTTGTCAACGACCACCATGGCTCCTTTGTCATGTGCTAGCTTGCTTAGCTCCGGAATGTTGGCCACTGTGAGTGTGGGGTTCGATATGGACTCGAAGAACAAAACGTTGGTCTGTCCTTGGACGATGGCGTTTTTCACCGCTTCGTGATCGGTTATGTCCACAAACGTTGTCGTGATGTTACAGGTTCTGGGCAAGAAATGGGTTAAAAGTGCATGGGTTCCTCCGTAGAGGGTCGCCGACGCCACCACATGTCCGCCGCTGCTGCAGAGTTGCAACATCACTGATGATATAGCAGCCATACCTGTCATCACGAAATCATATTATTAACCTCGAATTTGACGGTTGTGATATTACTTTATATACATATATAATTAGAGGTTACCACTAGCAGTGCAATAGGCAGCTTCGGTTCCTTCTAGGGCTGCCATCTGACGACCGAGATTTAAGACGGTGGGGTTGAAGTGGCGACTGTAAATGAAGAAATCACGATCGGGGCCCAGTTCACCAGTGAACATACGGCGCATTGTCTGAGGTTCAATGACGGTGAAGGTGGCGGAAGCTTCAATGGACATGTTAACGCCACCATGCTCACCGAATTCATGGCGCAGACTGGCTAAGGAAGCAGCAGGGTCATTTTCCCATGCTGCTGGTGCCTCTGCCAGTGTTGTCAACATAGATTTCTTGGCTACGAAAATGTCATCATCCCCTTCAAAGCTAACAGCCGCTGCCGCTCTCTTCTTTCCGGAAAATCCAAATTCACAGCTACGGGTTTCTGCCATAATTATGTGTTGAGAAGGATTGATTAACGATGTAAATGGCAATAAAAAAATTGAAGGAGTAATTAAGATTTTCAAGAAAGAAGTGGTGAAGAGATATAAGGGATGGAAGCTATATATAAGCAGAGAAGTGAGCCACAATGGCAGGGTTAGAGATTTTGCAGACGCGGAATTAATAAAAAAAATTGAATATTATGTGGACTAAGCGTGAACTATAAGACTAGTGTTAGAAGGATTCATTTAACAAGCCAAAAACTTAGTTAGTAGAATCAATTATTGAAAATTAAATGAATTAAATCATGTGTTTGTTCAGTATGCATGGTATCCGGTAAGAATCTAAATTTTTTATATTATACTTTTTTTTTTAACAAATATTAATTTTATTTTAATTTAATTAATTTAATAGTAGAGGGACTAATATGATTAGATCCTTATGATAAAGGGACCTCTTAAGTACATTCAATATTTGTTTATTTATCTAAAATTATTTATAATCTTTTCAACCTTTAAATAAAATGATAGATATGCTTCACGCGTTAAAATTCACGTATTTTCATAATACAATAATATCAATACTAATTGAATTAAAATTTAATTCTCGAAACTAAATTTTATTTTCATAATTAAAAAATATCAAAATTTTTCTGTTGGATTTTCGTTTTAGGATTTTCAACGTCCAACTTGTGATTTGAATAAAGCCTAGTTGCCCACTGATTTATAAAGTTATCCTTTCCTTACTAATAACTCTATTTAAAATTGACCTAAAAGACTTTGAAGATGAAGGTATAAATGTGAACTAAATCACCTAACAATTTCCACATGGTAATTAAGTTCTTGGTCGGTTCTTTTTCTTAAAACATTTAATATAAAATAATCAATTTTTATTTATTTATGCGATGCTGTAAATTAAAATATATTAAAATATTTTATGTTTAATAAATTTTATAATTATATGTGTGAACAATGTTCTTAATTATTTCAATTTATTTATTTTATTTTCAAATTTGTAACAATATTTTTATTGGTTTAAAAACTTGTTAAGGAAACAAATATAATAATTTTAAATTTTTTAAGTATTTAAATATGTTTGTAACAACTCCTTTTAATTTGTTTTTTTTTTCTTGTTCTAGGAAAAAGGGCCAACGTTGACCTTAATTTGTAAACTAAAAAAAAATTTGTTCCCTTTCGAGATTTAAATATCATCCACATAATTTTAATTTTTTTAAAAATTGTATAAATATTTATGTTTAGCTTAAATAACATTTTGGCATTTTCTTAAACATTATTTCACTCATTTAGTACTTAAAAGTTAGCATATTACATGTTAATTAAAATTTTTAATATAACTGAAATGTGACATTTCGACAAACAAATATTTGCTACTTATAGCCAAAATGTCAGGTCATCGTCTAAATCTACTAATGACATATAAGCAATTATTTTATAAATATATAAAAAATATTTTTATATTCTAAATGTGCTTTAAAATTATTTGAATAGGATTTTAAGCACTTAATTAATATTTTACATTTATATTTGAACGGATGGATTAATATATTTTAATTTTATTTAATAATTTAAATAAAAATATAATAAATTATTAAAATAATCATTTTTGTTTATTTCAAGTTACATTTTAGTCATTTATGTTTGAAATGTTACGTTTTAGTCACTTATGTTAACATGTTGTAACATTTTAATCACTGAACTATTAATTATCGTTAAGTTGATGTGGCACGTTAAATCATCATTTCAAACAAAAATTTTAGGTTAAATTATAAAATTGGTCGTCATATTTTTTCGTTTTGAACAATTTAATTTTTTTTTATGTTCTTTTAACTTTCCTTTTTTTCTTTATTTTTCATTCTCTTCTATTTTTCCCTTTGAAAAATTAATTGTTCAAAAAAATAAAAGTATAGGAACTAGTTTTAACAAATAAAAAGCATAGAAAAATTACATCAAAAGAGATGGAGAAGGAAGGAAAACAAAGGGAGAAGTAGAACATATTGAAAAATAAAGAAAGAAAAAAATTAAATTGTTCAAAACGAAAAATATAAAGATAAATTGTATAATTTAACCTAAAATTTTTGTTTGAAATGATGATTTAATGTGCCACGTCAGCTTATAGTTACACCATTAATGGCAATTAATGGCTCAATAACTAAAATGCTACAACATGTTAAAGTAAATGACTAAAACGTAACATTTTAAACATAAATGATTAAAATGTAACTTGAGATGAACAAAAATGACTATTTTGATAATTTACATTAAAAATATTATTTTTTTCATTGATTATTATAATAAAAATATATAATATTAAAATATCAAACACGTGAGTCCTGTAAATTAATAATTCTTAAATATTATTTGAGACTGTGGAAAACGTTTACCGATCTTATCTAAAGGAGTTGGAAAAGTCATCTTAGTCACTGTGTATTCGGGAAGGTCTAAATAAATAATAAATATAAAAACTGCTTCAAGGGTTATAATGGATAATAAATATGATAACTCGTGTAAACCTCTATTTGTATATAGTTTTATCATATTATAAATATAAATATTTTAAAATTTTAAGTAAAAATATGATATATAATTATATTTAAACATATCATATTTTTTAAAATATGTATTATCGAGAAATGAATTTCATTAAAACGAAAAGCGATTACGAAAATTGGTACAAAAAATAAGTCTCCACACGCAATTATGCAAAGTAAGATTTTTGTTTTTAAGGTAAACTTCGTCACGGCAGTCCTAGAATAGTATTATAATATGTGCTCAATTATTTATATAGTTTTAACTTTTTATTTACCATACCTTCATGATTCATGAATATTTCCATATTTCATATTTTTCGACAATGCTATGAGATTGGAGTCATGATTTTTTATTTTTCGAAAAATATGTTTAGACAGAAAATAATATTCTTGTTTTAAATGGATCAAATTTTAAGTAAGAATTTTTTTTATCCTAACTCGATCCAGTTTGAATCAATTGTTATTGTTTTTATTTTGCTGTCATTTCGTTATTGTATTACTACTATTTTATTGTTTTTTGTATATTGTATAACTCTTGCTTTATTGTTAATTTTACTACTATTTTAGAGGTATTTACTTGTTAAAATGCAAGTATCTTAAGTGTTATTTAAATATAATAGACTTTTTAATGTATTTTTAATTTGATGAGAAATATTTATTTAAATGTTTTTAATGTATTTGATGTACTATATTTTTTAAAATTTATTTTTATATAAAAAATAATTTAAAAAATTTAATACTGATAGGTCGGGTCGAGCTCGATTTAGCATGTTTAATCTAAACTAGACTTGAACAAAATATTATGCCTATTTTTCAAGTCGGACAAAACATAAACTCAAAAAATGAAGCTAGATTTTGCATCGTCCAGACTCGAATCCATCAATGATTAATATATCCATTTTAGTTGTTAGGATTTATAAAGGTTGGCATCTTATAGACAAGTTGCAAAAGCTATTATTATTATTATTTTGATAGAAAAGAAACAGGTTGAAGTAATAAGTCCATGTTTTTAACCGATAATTAAAGAAAGAAGTCCGAACATTTTTAGGCACAATAGTCTTTCAAATTGCGATAGCAAATTGACAATTTCGCATAGCGTGAATTGTTGTTTTCACAGGTTCACCACACTGCACACAATCAGCATCATCAATCATTTCATGTCTCATTCTCTCCCCATTAGTAAGCAGTCGAGCAAGTCACAGCAGCCACAAGAAGATCGTGATTCAGTGAGGAGTATTGACTTTTCAAATCATCGAATCAATGTTCTGTAATAACGAATCTCTTCTCTTCACAAATTGTTCGTAAGTTTCAGAATAAACAAAAACAACCAGTAAATGACTATCTCCATACAAACTAATCATCCAGCTTTATTATTATTTTCGAACCTTAATCATATAATTCATTAAGGGAAATAAAATAGAATAAAATAAAATAAACCTAACACGTTTGTGATAAAGAATAGAAGATTGCTGTGCATATTTAATTATTGGCAGGTGTAAGTATCAAACTTTAGTTCTCAGTCACATTGGATTTTTAAAGTAATCTCAATATATCTTTGTTTTTGCTTTATTCACCATAAATTATATATTAATTTTGAGACTTTAAAGCTTTTTGACCCACTTTATATTTTTGTTTGATTATGGGTTCAACAGCAAATCTTGATTTGGAAAGATGGACTGGAAACACCGAGGATGGCAAAAGGCTTTGCCACTACTAAATGGGTGATGCTCATTTTGTTTCCAATTAAACCTCGAAATTTAAAAATTATTTATAATTTTTAAAAGATTAAGAGTTCGTTTGTTTCATTAAAAATGGTTTTTGAAAAAGAATTTATTTTTCTGGAAAAACTAACATTTTTTGATGTTTGGATGAATCTTTATAAAATATTTTTTGTTGTCTGAAATATTTCTTAAAAATATTTCATAAAAGTTGTTTTCAATAAAATAAACATTCATTTGATATTTTCTTATCTTTTCATTTTTTTAATTGAGTTTATTATATATATATAAATTTATATTTTACATTGTTTTTGCATATATTAAAAATATTTTGTTAATTTCAGGTTCACTATAATATCATTTTTTAGTTACATGACTACCAAGTGAGTATTTTTTATTTAAAAATGTGATATCAATAAAATTGACAAAAAAAAATTAACAAAGTCAACAATTGAACTTGATTTTTAAATCTAAAAAATAGATAGACTAAATTCTTGAAAATAAAAATACAAAGACTAAATTGTAAATTTATGAAGAGTACATAGATTTATGACGTATTTTAACCTTTATACTACAAAATATTTATTATTAATATATTTATAATTGTAATAAATATTTATTATTAAAATATTAATATTGAATATTTTCAATAATATGTGAAGAATATTATTTAAAATTATTATTTTTAAAATTTATTATTAAAATAAAATTGGATTATTAAATAATTTATTAAAATAATAAATTATATTAATTATTTATTATATGATTAAATATAAATAATTAAATATGTATATTTAATAATATTGAAAAATATAATATTTTAATAATTTTAAAATATTTTTAAAAATAAAAATTATTATGAATATAATAATATTAAGTTTGATTTGAGTTGATTTTTATATAAAAATAAAATTACTTATAGAGGAGTTTTTTTCTAGAAAACAACTTACGCTTTTCAAAAGAGTAACACATGAAAATGCAGAAAACATTTTTCGTAAAACTTTTTACATGTAAAAAAGACCCTAAATTATAATTTTATCATTATATTAATTTATAGTTTTCATAAATTTAAAAGGAGATAAAATAATAAATTTATCAATTTTTTAAATTTTGGGGCATGATCAATGACTGCCCCTTTATCTTCACTCCTGAACCAAAGTGATTACCCATTTTATTCGAACATAAAAAGAGATTTTGCATTAAGATCGGAAAGAAAATTGGAGACAGAGGAGAAAAGGTTGGAAAGGCTTTGAGGAGAAGATAAAAATATAGAAAGTTGACACGAAAGGCAGTGAAATGAAAGATGATAAAAAAAAAAGTTTATAAAAATATAATAAATCCATAATATAAATATCAAAATTGTATATTCCAACTAAATGATCTAAACATATCTAATAACGTATTAAGTAATTTTATATTTTGATAAATTTATTATAAAAAAATTTATATTTCTTATATCTAATCAGAAAATATATTTTATCATTATAAAAAATTTAATTTTAATGAGTAGTCTTTAGGTACTAAGTTTAGTCTTAAATGTTATGTAGAAAGGAAATAAATCCAATATTATTTAGGGAAAAAAAAGCAATGAATTTTGAGTTTATATAAAAACTCATATACCGTATCGCTTAGAAAAACGAAGGTAGTGAAGCCTTAGGTCTATATAAAGACTTATATAGTAAATATTAAGTGCACCAAATCAAATATTGAATTATTTTATTTGGTTTTTTAATTTTTTTTAATTTTGAAATTTTAGGAGGTGTAGCTAAATTTTAATTTAGTTGTGTCATGTGCTTGGGTGTTCTATAATTAATATTCGAGCCAAGTTGAAAGAGTGAAACCTTTTTTTAATATGCTTTATGGTTGCAGCATTATTAGATCTTTCATATCAGAAAAAAAATTTCATAACTATTTTATATGAACTTTAGAGAGTCGCTTAAAAAGGAATGAAAAAATGGAATATGAAAAAGTTTACAAAGAAACAAATGAAAGGGGATCGTATTCTATTTGTATTGTAGCTGAGATAAGTCTTGGTTATTTTTATCCTTAAACTTCTCTAGATCCGACTTTTTGTTGGGCCTTTCAACAAATTATGTTGGAGTCCAATTTTGATCGGACCTAAACTCACTTTTAAAATATGTATATTTAATAATATTGAAAAATATGTATATTTTAATAATTTTAAAATATTTTTAAAAATAAAAATTTAATTTAAGTTTAAATTTAATTTAAGTTTAAATTTATTTTTAAATTTAAAATTATTCTAAATTTAAATAATTAAAATGCCCAAACACAAGCTCAAATTAAAGGTCCAAATACAAACCCAAATAAAATATCCATTTTTACATAATCAATTGAGCTAATTTCAATTGACCCAAAACATCCAAACTAACCCATTACACCTAAATAACCCTAAATTCAAACAAACCCAATTGCATAGTTGGCCCAAAATTACAAGTCAAATTTGTTGGACCACTTGCTACCAACTACCTCCTTCCCAACCATTCATATGCTGCCATGTCAGCACCAGCAGCACCACCTCCAGCAACTTGCCTCTGCACCATTGTCATTGCTACAGTCACCATTGTCGAACCTGCAAAGAAGAATTAACAGTAATTTAATGACATAAAACAAAAGAAAATGATTGTAATACTGGTTATAAAAACTAGATTCAAACACTTGTAGAGGTTACTGACCTTGGTTGTTCATTTCAAATCAATACAAAAATAAGCATCTTAAAGCAATATAACAGAGAGCATTCGAAGCTAAATAGAGAAGAGGCAGTTGATATCAGGCAATCAATATCAAAATCAAAGGCAGATTTCAACTATTCAAAGAATAAGTGCACAAGGTATACCATTTCAATCAATATTGATTTGTTGTTGACTATCCGGATTTCAAACCGTTAATCTTTTAAAGATATTAATTTTCTATTTATTATATTAGTAAAGTCATTTTTTATTCCCAAGTTTACATTTATTGTATATTAGATATAATTAATAAGTATTAAATAATATTAATAAATAATAATAATAATATTAATAATTGTTAGTAAAAAAGAGCCGAAAGGTCGGTTAGGATTACTGTCTTTTGGTGGCACCGCCATCGTCTGAAGCTGCAAAGGAACTCTCTTCGATCGTCGTCAACATCTCCTCGTGGGTGGATTTACAAAACAAAAACATGAAAAAAGTTTTAGAATTGGGATTTAACCCATAACAGATTTGAAATAAAGAAAAATAAAGGTATAAAGTAATGGACACAGATCTGAGAATATTATGAATCAAAATGCAGGTTTTGACAAATGAAAGCAAATCTTTTTGGGTTCCGAAACAGAAGCGTTTTTAAAAAATGGGAGAGAAATGATTAAACAGTTTGTTTTAAAAAATGAAGAAAGAACAAAGGGTTTTTAAATAAAAAATATATGTTTACATAAAGCAACAAAGCAAAAAAAAAAAAACCTTCATTTTTTCACAGATTTGGGATAGATCCATTTAGATCTAAACCCAGATCACTATGATTTAAAAAGAAGGATGGAAAGGGGCGTGTTTTTATTACCTAAACGGACGGGGACGTGGCGGTGCTCGACGGAACCACGATGGCGCGTGGCGCCGGAAGCTACGGAGGGGCGGTGGCGCTGCCTTGGTCGGACATGGGGGTTGAGAGAAAAGGGAAATGGCAAGTTGTTTTTTGAAAAGAGATTAGCAAAAAATGGTTTTTTTATCAGATTTTTACTTATATAAGGCTCACCAGACGATGCCGTTTTAGGGCTTGCCTATAGCCTTCAAAACGACACTGTTTGACCCTATTTGACTCGACCCGAACTCAGCATCCGCGTGTTTTTGAAAATTGAGTTATTTGCCCATTTGGTCATTCCATTTTTTTTAAATTTATAATCTCATCCTTTTTGAACTTTTAATTAATTATAAATTAGCCCATCAATTTTATTTCGTTTTTAATTTGGTCCCCTGACTTTCTGGAAGCTTGAGAAGCTGCCACGTGGCAATTTTGGTTTATTTATGCATTTGGTCCTTTATATCTTTGATTATTTTAATTTCATCCCTAAATCAAGTTTTGTTTTAATTATAAATTGGCCCCAAAAAATTAAATTATTTTCAAATTAGTCCTTTGACTTCAGAATGCCTGAAAAGCTACCACGTGTCACTTTTTTTGGTTTTATTACCCAGAAGGTCCCTAAACTATTCAAAAATACGTTTTGACCCCCCAAACTTTCCAAAAATTATACTTTGACCCTCGAACTTACCAAAACTCACATTTTTGCTTTCGAACTTCTAAAAATTACCATTTTACCCCTTAACCTTCCAAAAATCACATTTTGCCCTGAACTTCCAAAAATTACCATTTTACCCTCAAACTTAACAAAAATCACATTTTTGCCCCTAAACTTTCAAAAATTACCATTTTACCCCTAAATCTTTCAAAAATAACATTTTTGCCCTCAAACTTCCAAAAATAATCATTTTAACCTTAAACTTCCAAAAATTACATTTTTAACCTCGAACCTTCCAAAAATCACATTTTTACCCCCGAACTACCAAAAATTACCATTTTACCCCGAATGTCCAAAAATTACATTTTTACCCCTAACTGCCCCCCCGAATGTCCAAAAATTACATTTTTACCCCTGATTGCCCCCAAAATTACCATTTTACCCTCGAACCTCCAAAAATTACCATTTTAATCCCGGGCATCCAAAAATCGTATTTTTGACTCCGTATATTCTGCTTTTCTTTCTATTCAATATTTATGTTCAGTTCTTAATTATTATTCTTTCGTATTTCCTATTCTCTTATTTTTTGATTTTCGTGTATGTAATTATCTGCTTAATTATTTTCTTTTCGTGTTATTTAATCTTCGTTGTTAATCGTTCATTTATGCTTAATTCACCTGTTCGTTTTCAAAATTAGTTTTACACACAAACGATTTTAAAACCGAGATAATGTTCTTTTCGTGTGGAAACCTCGAGAAATCATACCCTAACGTGTCGGGTGTTATTTTTCGTATAATTCATTTGAATCAAATATCCTTTTCCAAGTTTTTTAAATGCCTTTTAGTTTTGAGATTCCGAGAACCTTGTGCCCTAACGTGTTGGTCACGACTTCAATTCTCTGCGAAAGTCGAAACAAAGAAGCATTCTTTCTTCAAATCTTTTTAAGTCATGTGTCCGAGGATTGTATTTTAAACTTAATACAAAATTTCAAGTTCTCAAAAAATATATATATACACAAATAATTTTAAAACAAAACGAGGCAATATCCTTTCGTGTGAAAACCTCAAAAAATCATGCCCTAACGTGCTGGGTGTGATTTTCGCATAATTCACACGATCGAATATTCTTCTTTAAAGTCTTTCAAAACGTCCTTAAATTTCGAAAGTCCGAAAACGTAGTGCCCTAACGTGTTGGACATGACTTTCAGTTCTCCTAGCAATTCGAAACACACGGACGACTTTCCTCAAATAGGATTTCAAAAATCATGGAAAGTTTTCTAAAAACAAAGATCGTATTTTAAGTTTTACTCGAGTTTTCAAATGTTTAATAAACTAAGACCCGAAAATAATCAATGTGGTACCAATTTTGGGCGTGTGAGGGTGCTAATCCTTCCTCATACGTAACCGACTCTCGAACCCGTTTTCTGGATTTCTAAGACCAACATATTTTTCAAATCGGATTTTAAATGTTTTGTGGTGATCCAATCACACCAAATAAAAGATTGATGGCGACTCCCATTTTTTCGATCATTTAAAATACCCATTTTTCTTGATTTTAAATATTGTTCAAGGCTTGTTTGTTTTTCCCGAAAATAAACGTTTCGACAAATTAATTTAATTTTTTAATTAAATATATATGAAGGATTAACATTTTTTTTATGTGAGAAGCCACAAGGTGAAAAATAAAATAAAAATTCATGGTTGCTTAGTTGTTGGAAGAAAGTGTGATAATGTGGAATTGACAACCTATCTCATCCACTTGGGCATATGGTTTAGGAAAAGTGTCACGGACCGCGCATTAAGGCCCGAGACCAGCTCGCATCAAGCTGCCCAAGAAGCACTCCGCAGCATCTTGGGCCTATCACCACTTAGCCCAACACTTGGGATTGAAGAGCCTTACAAAGAAGATATGGCAAGTAACACATAATCTAGCATATTCCCTTTTGATTCTTTCCATATCCTTTGTAATCTCTTATCTTAGGAATGTTTCATTTGAATTCCTTAGTTTAAGGGATATTTTAGATATCATTGTATCTAGACCGTTGATGTACTCTAATCTTAACCGTTGGATGTAGGGGGCTTCAACTATAAATAGAGGCTTACCCCCACCTCATTTTGACACTTCACTTTTGAGGAATATACAAAGCATTCACTCAAATTTCTTCCTTGTCTTTTTGCTTTGCCTTTTCTTTCAGAGTTCTTTTGCTTCCGCTAGGATCTAAGCACTTTAGCTTTGATCAAGTTTTCAGGCTTACTTAGGCGTTGCGTGATCGAAAAGCGTCTAAGGCCGCACGCTCCAAGATTCAAGTTTTAGGGACGTGACAAGTGGTATCCGAGCCTGTTCGAGTGAAAGAGATGGCACCACAAAACACAAGCGAAGTTCCAGCAACTGAACGAGAGACTCGTGCTGCTGCTGAGAAGAAGAAGAGAGAGAGTTCCAGGGACATTGTTTCAGCCTTGGAGAGAAGGGTCGCTAGACTTGAGGATTCCATGAAGGAAGTCAAGGAGGCCCAAGACGAGACAGAACCGGTTCACTCCCTTAAAGAAGAAGTGATGGTTGCGGTTCAAGAATTTCTCAATGACATGTTTGAGAAGTTAGACCAACGGGACAATTCCCTTGAAGCAGCAGGGAAGGCTACTGAAGCCAAGTTGGTAGAGGAGATCGAGGATCTCAAGAGTGAGCTAGCCATTTACAAGAGAGCCATGAAGAATGGCATGATGGCAGAATCATCATCACCCACATCGAGGATCGATGTTCCAAAGCCGAAAATGTTTACAGGGACACGATCAGCCCAAGATGTAGAGAATTTCATTTGGGCCATGGAGCAGTACTTCCGAGCCATGGGGATCAGGGACGAAGCAACAAAGGTAAACACTGCTTCTGTCTATTTGACTGATATCGCGCTTTTATGGTGGCGATATAGGTGCTCCGAGATGGAGAATGGAGAAATTCCCATTGCAACATGGAGCGAGTTCCAATCTGAGTTCAAGGAACAGTTCTATCCCAAGAATGCGCAACTAGAAGCCCGAGCAAAGTTGCCTCAACTTAAGCATACTAGCTCGATTCGAGACTATGTTAAGGAATTCACCGAGCTTAAGCTTCAGATCCCAAAGTTGGGCGAAGAGGAAGGATTCTTTGCCTTCATGGATGGACTTCAACGATGGGCCAAAATGGAGTTGAAGCGGAGAGGGGTTGAAGAGCTTTCAAAAGCCTTGTCCGCAGCTGAGTCCATTGCCGAGTTTGAGGTTCAAAGGTCCGAGTCTACCAAACCAAAGCCAAAATCCAAAGGCAATGGTGGGGGAGACAAGGAAAGACCAGCCAAGAAGGGGTCTGAGAAACCGACAGGTGGTAATTTCAAGCTTTACAAGCCATGGGAAAAGAACAATGAGCCTTTCAAGTGCTACACTTGTGGAGGCAAACACTTGGCTAGGAACTGCCCTCAAAAAGCCGCTGCCATCCAAGGGAAGGATGCTGAGGAGAAGGAGGCTCTTAACATTAACTCCATCATTAGCTCCATGGAAGTTAAGAAGGACCATAAGAAGAAGGGACTGATGTTCGTTGACATCACCGTGGCAGGCCAAAAGATGAGCGCTCTAGTGGACACAGGTGCCTCAGAATTGTTTGTGTCTGAGCGGGCTGCCAAGAGACTTGACCTTCGTGTTGAGAAGGCAAGTGGGTTTATTAAAACCGTAAATTCCAAAGAGGCTCCGATTGCGGGAGTGGCAAAAGGAGTTATGATAGACCTTGGAGGTTGGACCGGTAAGGAAAACATCAAGGTAATCCCTCTTGATGACTTTGATTTTGTAATTGGACTTAATTTCCTTGACCGGGTTAATGCGTTCCCTGTTCCCTTTGCCGATTGTTTATGCATTTTGGATCCGAAACATCAATGCATTGTGCCGGCAACCCGAGAGGCTGGAATTGGAGCCAAGATGATATCAGCCATCCAGTTTAGTAAGGGGGTGCGCAAGGAGGAACCAACTTACTTAGCTGCGTTGGTTGATGAGCAACCTACCAAGTCCATCGAGGTCCCAGAAGAGGTGGGACAAGTGTTGGCAGAATTCAGAGATGTGATGCCTGCCGAATTGCCCAAAAGCTTACCACCAAAGAGAGAGGTGGATCACAAGATTGAACTCGTGCCGAATGCGGAGCCACCCGCTAGAGCCCCTTATCGAATGGCTCCACCCGAGTTAGAGGAGTTGCGCAGACAATTGAAGGAACTCCTAGATGCAGGATATATCCGACCATCCAAGGCACCCTTCGGTGCACCGGTACTATTTCAGAAGAAGCATGATGGGACGCTTCGAATGTGTATCGACTATCGAGCTTTGAACAAGCTCACAGTGAAGAACAAGTACCCGATCCCGCTTATTGCAGACTTGTTCGATCAACTTGGTGGTGCAAGGTGGTTCACCAAGTTGGATTTGAGGTCCGGATATTATCAGGTTCGAATAGCCGAAGGAGATGAACCAAAGACGGCTTGTGTGACGCGCTATGGTTCGTATGAGTTCTTAGTGATGCCCTTCGGTCTCACGAACGCCCCCGCTACTTTTTGCACCCTCATGAACAAGGTATTACAACCCTTTCTTGATCAATTTATTGTTGTCTACCTTGACGATATTGTGATCTATAGCAAGACACTTGAGGAGCATTTGGGACATTTGAGAATGGTGTTCAAAGTCTTACGGGAGAACGAGCTCTATGTCAAAGAAGAGAAGTGCTCGTTTGCTCAAAAGGAGGTCCCTTTTCTAGGCCACATTGTAAGAGGTGGCAAGATCCGAATGGATGGGGCCAAAATTCGAGCCATTGAAGATTGGGAGCCGCCAACCAAGGTGACAGAGTTGAGATCCTTCTTGGGGCTAGCCAATTATTACCGAAGGTTCGTCAAAGGCTACTCCAAAATAGCCACACCCTTGATCGAGTTACTGAAGAAGGACAAGGCGTGGGATTGGAGCATTGAGTGCCAACAAGCCTTTGCAGAGTTGAAGAAGGCCATGGTGAGCGAACCAGTGTTGGTGTTGCCAGATTACACCAAGCCTTTTGAGATTTACACCGATGCGTCTGATGTTGCCATTGGTGGGGTGCTTATGCAAGAAGGACATCCGGTTGCCTTTGAAAGCCGGAAGCTCAATGAGACCGAGAGGAGGTACACGGTCCATGAGAAGGAAATGACTGCAGTAGTGCACTGCTTGCGCACTTGGCGACACCACATACTTGGGTCCAGGTTTATGGTATACACAGACAATGTTGCCAATAGTTATTTTCTAACCCAAAAGAAGTTGTCTCCAAAGCAGGTTCGATGGCAGGAATTCCTTGCAGAATTTGATTTTTCCATGGAGTACAAGCCAGGAAAAGTGAATTCCGTTACCGATGCTTTAAGCCGAAGATATGACATGGAGTTTGTTAGCTTGCCGCAGGGACAACTATTGGAGCGCATCAAAGAGGGGTTGCCACATGACCCAACAGCCAAGATGCTCATTGACTATGTCAAAGAAGGGAGAACCAGAAAATTTTGGCTCGAGGGGGACTTGTTATATGCTCGAGGACATCGCCTCTATGTGCCTCAGTTTGGAGAATTGCACAAGGGGATCATGAGGGAATGCCATGATTCCAAGTGGGCGGGACATCCGGGGATGAACCGGACATTGGCACTGATTGCAGAAAATTATTACTGGCCACACATGGGCACAGATATTGAAGCCTATGTGAAGACTTGTCTTGTGTGCCAACAGGACAAGATAGAGATGAAGAAGCCAGCGGGACTGTTGCAGCCATTGCCCATTCCCGAGCGACCATGGGAAAGTGTTTCCATGGATTTTATTGTCGGTTTGCCTAACACTGATGGCCTGTCGAGTATCATGGTTGTTGTTGACAGGTTTTCGAAGTATGGGACGTTCATTCCAGCGTCTAAGGTGTGTCCAGCCAGGAGGCAGCTCGTCTTTTCCTCAAGCACGTGGTTAAGTATTGGGGAGTGCCAAAGACGATTATCAGTGATCGGGACACACGATTCACGGGGAGATTTTGGACCGAGTTATTCAAGCTAATGGGATCAAGCTTGAATTTTTCAACAAGTGTCCATCCCCAAACCGACGGGCAAACTGAGCGAGTGAATGCACTCTTGGAGATCTATTTGAGGCACTATGTGAGTGCAACGCAGCGCGACTGGCCAAAACTGTTGGATGTGACTCAGTTTTCTTACAACTTGCAACGGAGCGAGGCCACAAACCAAAGTCCGTTCGAGATCGTGACCGGGCAACAACCGCTTACACCCAACACGGTTGTTACCAAGTATGAGGGGCCAAATCCAGCAGCACACAAGTTTGCCACAGAATGGCAAGAGCATCACGACTTAGCCCGAGCTTGTTTACACAAGGCAGGGAAGCGGACCAAGAAGTGGGCGGATCGAAAGCGTAGGGACGTGAATTTCCTGGTTGGTGATCTAGTCCTTGCCAAATTGACAGGAATCTTGCGCAACCCAACCGTGCACAAAGGGCTTGTGCGAAGATATGAGGGTCCATTTCGAGTTGTGAAGCGAATAGGCACCATGGCCTATCGATTGGAGTTACCACCGACCATCCAAGCTCATCCAGTGTTCCATGTTAGCTTGCTCAAGCCTTACCATCAAGATGAGTCAGATCCGGATCGAGGCAAATCACACCGAGCGCCAGTCGGAGTGAAGATCTCCTATGAGAACGAGGTTCGAGAGATCCAAGCCGAGAGAGTTATTCGACGACCAGGTTACCGGCCGAGGCACGAATATTTTGTGCAATGGAAGGGACTTCCCGACAGTGAGGGGAGTTGGGAACTAGCCGAGGGCCTGTGGCAATTCAAGGACCAAGTGGATGGTTACCATGCTAGCCGAGTGACGAGGGCGTCACTAGATTCAGTGGGGGAGAATGTCACGGACCGCGCATTAAGGCCCGAGACCAGCTCGCATCAAGCTGCCCAAGAAGCACTCCGCAGCATCTTGGGCCTATCACCACTTAGCCCAACACTTGGGATTGAAGAGCCTTACAAAGAAGATATGGCAAGTAGCACATAATCTAGCATATTCCCTTTTGATTCTTTCCATATCCTTTGTAATCTCTTATCTTAGGAATGTTTCATTTGAATTCCTTAGTTTAAGGGATATTTTAGATATCATTGTATCTAGACCGTCGATGTACTCTAATCTTAACCGTTGGATGTAGGGGGCTTCAACTATAAATAGAGGCTTACCCCCACCTCATTTTGACACTTCACTTTTGAGGAATATACAAAGCATTCACTCAAATTTCTTCCTTGTCTTTTTGCTTTGCCTTTTCTTTCAGAGTTCTTTTGCTTCCGCTAGGATCTAAGCACTTTAGCTTTGATCAAGTTTTCAGGCTTACTTAGGCGTTGCGTGATCGAAAAGCGTCTAAGGCCGCACGCTCCAAGATTCAAGTTTTAGGGACGTGACAAGAGACTAATCCTATAATGCACCCACAACATGAGTGAAAGAAATAAAAATAATAAAAATAATATATATATTTTAATAATAATAATAATAATAATAATAATTGATAAAGTAATAAAATTATAAAGCTTCGCATCTTAATAGACAAGTTGCAAAAGCTATTATTATTATTTTGATAGAAAAAGAAACAAGTTCATCACATTACACACTACACACTACACACTGCACACAGTTTTAGGTACAATAGTCTTTTAAATCGTGATAGCAAATTGATAATCTGGCATAGCATGAAATGTTGTTTCCACAGGTCCATCATACTACACGCAGTGAGCATCATCAGTCATTCCACGTTTCATTCTCTCTCCATTAATAAGCGCGCAGTCGAGCGTGTTAAAGCATCCACAACAAGTAACACACCTGAAACCTTTTATTACCCAATACTAAGGGATCCATCATTTAACAACTGAAGTGACACGCCTGAAACCTTTTGAACAATGACTTCGCTAACTCATTCTTCAAGACGAATTCAACTTTATTTTTTGTTGAATAAGGTGGAATCCACCACCATCCTAGAGATTGCCCTTTCGAATTGGCTCCACTTTTGCTCCAATGTCCCAGTATATCCAATCGACATCCGCACCAGCCCTGGCGAGATACCCGCCAGGGCCTTCTCTTCTGAGTTCAATTCACTGCTGGTACTGCTACCGGAGCAAGACATGAGAGTCTCGTAATAACCCAAGCTAACCGCTATTAACCCAAATTGACCGTTGTTCTGCAAGTGGTGCATCAGCCTGTTAGCTTTCTCTTCCGATTCCATGTCGACACAAAGAAGACCGCCGAATCCGTAGCCTTTGTTGGCCATGGACTTCAATAGGTGGTGTTGATGGTGATCCTCAAGGCCTGGATAGACGACCCTGACACCTAGTTTCTTTATTCTAGCAGCATATTCCAAGGCTCTGCGGCAGTGCTCCTTCATTCTCAGGCCTAAGTGAGGTATCCTTTCACAGAGTTCAAAGGCAACCTTGGCGTTCATGGTCGGACCTAGAAGCATCAAAGCACCTTGGTGAAGGTCCATCATGGAGTTCAACAGGCTTGCAGGACCACAAACAGCACCTGAAATTTCCCATTTTATTGCATTAACAAATCAGTGCGTGTAAATATAATTAAATATTAATAAACTAGTACGATGCTAACTCGTTGTCGAAACGATACTTTTTACTTTTCCACTAAAATTATCAAATTTAGGGAATTAAAACTTTAAGTTGGTATACAGAATTTATAAAAAATATAATACAAAAAAGCAACACGCGACATGCTTTTCAAGTGATCACTAATGGCATCATTCATTGGGTAGATAAGTTTCCCCTCACCAACCCCAAAAAGTTCGGTTATTTTGTAGAGCTCATATCAGAAATCTTATTCGTTTGCCTTCAATGTACCCAAAACTATATTCATTTTCCATTTTATATGATTTTACGACATAACACAAGTATGCTATTGGTACATGAGAGACATTCGAAAAAATCTAACCTGCGATAACATCAGCCCCACCGCTTACGAACTTGGAGATACTATGAACGACCACATCGGCACCAAGCCGGGCAGGGGAAAGAACTATGGGAGAGAAAGTGTTGTCGACGACCACCATGGCTCCTTTGTCATGTGGTAGCTTGCTTAGCTCCGGAATGTTGGCCACTGTGACTGTGGGGTTCGACATGGACTCGAAGAACAACACGTTGGTCCGTCCTTGGACGATGGCCTTTTTCACCGCTTCGTGATCGGTTATGTCTACAAACGTTGTCGTGATGTTACAGGTTCTGGGCAAAAAATGGGTTAAAAGTGCATGGGTTCCTCCGTAGAGGGTCGCCGACGGCACCACATGTCCGTCGCTGCTGCAGAGTTGCAACATCACTGATGATATAGCAGCCATGCCTGTCATCACGAAATCATATTATTAACCTCGAACTTGACAGTTTTGATAATACTTTCTATGCATATATAATTAGACGTTACCACTAGCAGTGCAATAGGCAGCTTCGGTTCCTTCTAGGGCTGCCATACGACCGATATTTTAGACGGTAGGGTTAAAGTGACGACTATAAATGAAGAAATCACGATCGGGGCCCAGTTCACCAGTGAACATGTGGCGCATTGTCTCAGGTTCCATGACGGTGAAGGTGGCGGAAGCTTCAATGGGCATGTTAACGCCACCATGCTCACCGAATTCACGGCGCAGGCTGGCTAAGGAGGCAATAGGGTCATTTTCCCATGCTGCTGGTGCCACTGCCAATGTTGGCAACATAGATTTCTTGGCCACGAAAATGCATCATCCCCTTCAAAGGTAACAGCCGCTGCCGCTCTCTTCTTTCCGGAAAATCCAAATTCACAGCTACGGATTTCTGCCATAATTAAGGGTTGAGAAGGATTGATTAACGATGTAAATGGCAATAACAAAATTGAAGGACTAATTAAGATTGTTAAGAAAGAAGTGGTGAAGAGATACAAGGGTTGGAAGCTACATATAAGCAAAGAAGTGAGCCCAAATGGTGGGGCTATAGATTTTGCAGAAACGTGGAATTAATGACAAAAATTGAATATTATAAGACTAGTGTTAGAAGGATTCACTTAATAAGGCAATAACTTGGTAGAATTAATTATTGAAAAATAAATGAACAAGATCATGTGTTTATTGAGGATGCATAGTATCTGGTAACAATTTAACTATTTTTTTATTTTTTAAAATAAATATTAATTCTATTCTAATTTAGTACAATAACTAAATTGATTCATTTAATACTCTCACTAATAGTAGAGGGACTAATTTGATTAGATCTGAGGGATCTCTTAAGTACATTCAATACTCTTACTTGCTTAGAACTACTTATAACTCTTCCAACCTTTAAATAAAATGATAAATGTATTTTAACGTTCTTATACCCCACGTCTTTTTATATTAGCAACAATGCTGATGTCAATTGTGTTTGAACTCAATCCATACTATTATCTCTCAAAATTAAATTTTATTATATTATCGAAACTAATTAATATGTAAAAAATTTCCGGTTAATTTTTTTTAAAGATTTTCATGCAATTATATTATTTTATCATTTGTGTTGAGATTTTAATTTTAAATTTTAATTATAATATTTAAAACTTAATTTAAAAAGGGGATCACTCTAAATATAACTAAAAAATGAAGTATTTTGAAACACAAATAATTATTCCAAAACTCAAAGCTTTTACCTTATTCTATATAATATATATGATTCTTGAATATAAATTAAATCATTATTAAATTTTATTGTTTTATTTCAATTAAACAATTATTTGTTGATTGGATTTTAGTTCGATTAACATAAGCATTGTTGTTAATGCAGAAGGACATGAGTTTGAGTGCGCTGAAGCGTATCATCTTCTTATTTATGAGTTGGAGAAGAGCTATAAATAATTCTAAATATTGTGTAAAAAATAATATATATATAATCAGAACCTATAATAAAATTATTAAAAAACAGAAGTATTAATTTCATCTATTTAACTAAGTCAAAAAAATTGATGATGTCTTTAATCGATTTTTTTAAATAAATAACGTAATTAGATAAAAATAGATGTTTAAAGTCTTTACTACATTGAAATGATGGAATTTTGAATGATTAATTTCAAAATACTTTTGGAACTAATAATTAATGATAAAGTCTTCTGCTTTGTTGCATTGCAACCATAAAACAAAGTTGTTTTAATTTGTTTTTTCTTGTTCTAGGAAAAATGGTGAACATTGAGATTAATTTGTAAGTTAAAAAAATAGTCCCCTATCGGGATTTAAATATCATCAACGTAATTTTAAATTTAAAAAATATATAATATTTCTTGTGGTTATTTAAATTTGGTTACATTTTTAAACATTATCTTATTAATTTAGGGTTAATTTAGTATTGTTTTTGAAAAGTATTGTGAAAAAGTGTTTTTGATGAGTACTTTTGAAAAGTTTGATTTAATATTTGAATGTTTAGTATTACTGTCAAAAAGTATTTTTGAGAAATAAAATATCCATTTTAGACACGATATTATCAAGAAACAAATATGCATTTAAATAATGCTCAAATTAATTAATATTATTATATTTTAGTAAAAATATAAAAAATAATTTATTATAACTTGTTAATATTTTAATATATGAAATATAAATTTTAAATATTTTTAAGAAATGAATATTAATTATATATAAAATTTAATTAAAATATATAAATCATATTTTAAATAATTAAATATAACCATCAAATATTTGTAGTTACATATTAATACATTTGTAAAATGTTTTATTTATTTTTAATTAATAATTTTTAACACATTTGTAATTAAACATCAAGAAAAAAAAAGATAAAATACAATGTTGTTGGAGAGATGAAAAAATAATTAAGCTAAAAATTTTAACTTCACCTTTTCAAAAGCCAAAAATTTTACAAATATATAAAATTACTTTTTATATTTTAAAAGAGTTTTAAATTTTTTAAAGTTGAAATGTTCGAGGGTTGGGGAGTCCTCGAACTACACGGCGTCTTCGGCATATGCTGAGGAGTTTATCCCCGGATGTAGCTTTTTTTCATTGAGACGAAGCTACATAGTGGTAAAATGGAAAGGATTCGTAGAAGTTGGGGTTTCTCTGGTGGCATTGAGGTGAGCAGTGAAGGATCTCGTGGAGGGTTAGCTCTCTGTTGGAAAAGTAATTGTATTGTTCAGCTTCGTAGTTTTTCGAGCTCTCATATTGATGTCTGTCTAGAGGATGATTCTGATGGCAATCGGTGGAGATTCACGGGTTTCTATGGGTGTTCGGTTGCGAGTCAACGTCATCAGTCTTGGGATCTGTTGCGACATTTAGGTACTGATATGGAGTATCCGTGGTTGGTCATGGGAGATTTTAACGAAATTGCATTTTTCCCATGAAAAGCAAAGGCGTCGGCTTCGGTTTGAAAGAGCAATGGAAGAGTTTCGAGTTGCTTTAGTTGATGCGATTTTGATGGATATTAGTTATGAGGGTCCTTGGTACACGTGGGAGCGTGACAGGTTTCATCATAACAATATTCGTGAACGACTCGATAAGGGGGTTGCGTGTTTGGATTGGTGTGATATGTTTTCGCATTGTCAGCTCTTGCACTATACTAATTCCATTTCTGACCATTGTCCCTTGTTGCTTGACACGGGTTTTCGAACGGGTCCTATTCATGGGGATCATTCGGTGAGACGCTTTGAAGCTTGTTGGCTTCTTGAGGAGGGATGTGAGTCTGAAGTAAAAAGGTTGTGGGAAGGATCGAATGCTCTTATCCCTATGCGCATTCGAGAGGTGTGTGAGGGTCTGACTCGGTGGGCTAGGACAGTCCGTGGTCTCTTTAAGGTAACTATTTCTCGTTTACATAAGCGTCTTAATGTTTTTGGTGACATGGCTCCTGATGATGGTGTGTTGGAAGAAATGATTAGTACCAAGTTGTACCTGAATTTAGAAATAGATATGGAGGAGCGGTATTGGGAGCAACGTGCTTGGGTTAACTGGTTACGTCTTGGTGATCGAAACACATTATTTTCCCATATATTTGCTTCTCAAGTCGCAGAGCTAATCGTGTTCAGAACTTATATGATGCTTTGGGCCGAATTGTTATGGGAGATGATGAAATTGGTGCGGTGGCTTGTGATTACTTTTCCGAGTTGTTTACTTCGTAGAGGGAGGGTGACTTACGTCATTTGTTATTTGAAATTCCGATTCATATTATTGATGATATGAATAATCTCTTGCGCTCTAAGTTCACTGAGACTGATGTTTGGGAGGCCGTTCGGGGAATGGCTTTGACTAAGGCTGCAGGGAATGATGGTATGCCTACATTATATTTTCAACACTTTTGGCACATAGTTGGAGCTGAGGTTAGTGCATTTTGTTTGGGTATTCTTAATGATGGCGCTTCTTTAAGGGATATTAATGATACAAATATTGTATTAATCCCAAAGATTCGTCAACCTCAGGATATGACACACTTTAGGCTAATCAGCTTGTGCACTGTTTTGTTTAAAGTTATTTTGAAGACTATTGTTAATCGACTACAACAAGTTATACCTTTTTGTATTAATGAAGCGCAGAGCGCTTTTGTTATTGGGCGGTTGATTACGGACAATGTGATAGTTGCTTTTGAGCTTTTGTATTCTTTTTAAAGGAAACGTACTAGTCTTAAGGGTCACTTCGCGCTCAAGTTAGACATGAGGAAGGCTATGACCAAGTGGAATGGCATTTGGTTTGTCAGGTCATGCTTAAGATGGGCTCTGATGTTAATTGGGTGGATTTGATCATGCGTTGCATTCGAATAGTACGATATTCAGTTGCGGTGAATGGAGCTGCTCGGGGTTAAATTATTCTTTCTCGAGGGCTAAGACAGGGCAATCCATTAAGCCCCTTTATGTTTTTTTTTTTGTAGTGAAGGGTTAGCCTCTTTGTTGAAGCTGACATCATTTTATGGTCTCTTACAGGGAGTTCGTGCAAGCCGTGATGGTCCTTGTATAACACACCTTTTCTTTGTGGATGACAGCTTAATTTTTGGTGATGCATCAGTTGAAGGAGTGAGGAATGTGGTTCGTGTATTGGAGGAATATGAGGGTTGTTTGGGACAGAAAATTAATTTTAACAGGTCTTTGCTTTATTTCAGTGCCAATGTTGTTGGAGGAATATGGGGTGCGAAGCATGGTTGATTCGGGGAAGTATTTGAGGCTTCCAATGGTTGTGGGTCGTAATAGAAAGCGAGCATTTGGTTCCATCAAAGATCGATTTCTTAAGCGGATTGGGGGTGGCTTAATCGGTGCCTTTCTCTTGGTGGTAAGGCTATTTTCATAAAGTCTATTTTACAAGCTCTCCCAATTTATCCTATGTCATGTTTCCTATTTTCTTCATCTTTTTGTAAAGATTTGGAACCGTTGGTTGGTCGGTATTGGTGGGGTAAATCGAATCTTCAAAGAGGGATATATTGGTGTGCTTGGGAGGGTTTGTGTGCTCCCAAAGAGTTGGGTGGATTAGGTTTTCGGGATTTCTCGAAGATGAATATTGCGTTACTGGCCAAGCAGGGCTGGCGCTTGCTAACTAATCCTGACTCTTTAGTGGCTCGTGTGCTTAAGGCTAAGTACTACCCTAGTAGCAGTTTTATGGAAGCATCTCTTGGAAGTAATTCATCTTACTTGTGGTAAAGCTCGTGTGTGCAAGGGATTGTTGAATATGGGGTGTAGTCACTTGGTGAGAGATGGCTCTACCATCTCCATTTGGAACGATGAGTGGCTTCCGGGGGAGAAACCTAGCAAGATTCGAAGTGAACGGGTAAATGGCTATGATAAGGTTTCTGATTTGTTTAGTGTGAATACTAGAAGTTGGAATGTGGACCTTTTGCGCAGTCTATTCTCGAAGGGGGGAGGTGAGGCAAATTCTTTCAATTCCTTTATCGACACATGGCATGCAGGATTGTTGGGGTTGGTGCCTTATGGAGGATGGTAATTATACAGTTCGAAGTGGGTATCATTTGCTGTTATGTGGCTTTCCTAATTCAGAGACAGACAGGTTTGCATCATTTGATCCTGTTTTGCGTCAGTGTTATAAATAACTTTGGACTGCTTTTGTGCCAGAAAAAATAAAAATTACATGCTGGAGGTTTTTACATAACTTTGTTCCTACGAAATTAAATTTGTTTCAGCGTCATCTTTGCTCTGATAGGATGTGTACTAGGTGTGGTATGGGGTCGAAAACTCTTATCCATGCTTGCAGGGATTGCCCTTTGTTGATGGGGTACTGGGAGCAGTTGAATGTGGGTTGGCCGGATGCTTCTCTCGATGGGGATACTTTTTTGAGCTGGGTCTGTTCGATTTTTGCTAAAGGCGCTGCAACCACACAACTTTGCATTTTAGCTATTTGGGCAGTATGGACATCTAGAAATAAATTGATACATGAAGGTTTTCAACATTCATTACCATTTTTAGTTTCCTTTGTTCTTGGATATTTTCAGGAGTTGTGCTCATTGGAGACAGTGGGTGGTGGGTCTGTGGAGGCATTTGGTCCTACTGCGAGTGTGTGGAAAGTACCATTTGATCCATATGTTTGAGTCAACTTTGACGTTGGTTTTTATACGAATATGAGCACTACAAGTCTTGGTGTGGTCATTAGAAACAACTTTGGAATGCTTATGGGGTCAGCTTGTCTATGGAGAGAAAATGTATCGTCAGTTGTGGCGGCGGAGGCCTTGGCTTGTTTGCATGCGCTTTGTTTTTCTCAGGACATGGGATTTCGTCAGGTGGAAATCGAAAGGGACTGTGCGTCGGTGATTTTAAAGTTGAATGCATCAGGTGTTGGGCGCTCGGTGGTCTGTCCTTACATTTCCGATATTAAGGCAATGTCAATGAGTTTTGAAAGGATAAAATTCCAGCATATTAAGCGTGGTGGTAATCGAGTAGCTCATCTTCTTGCTCGGGAAGGTTACCTTAGGAAGCGGGACGTTTTCTGGGTTGAGGACGGTCCAAAGTCGATCCGAGAGGATGTGTTGGCAGATGCATCTTCAGCCTTGGCCCCCACTTTGAATTGATTTTCTTATTGTACAGATTTTACAGATTGGTTGAGGTTACTGTACAGGTTTGCTTCAATAGATGCTCAAGAGATTTTCTGATGAATGTTGAAGAAGCTCTCACGGTCTTGGTTCATCTGAAGGGTCTTTGCTTTTTGCCCTTCTTTTGATTGGTTTTGTCTTTTTAATTGTGTATTTATGTCTTTTTAATTGTGTATTTATGTCTTTGCTGGTTGTGCTGGTTAAAAGCAATGAATGCTTATTAATTATTGTGGGAGATTTCCCCTTTGGTTTTTTTTTTTAATAAATGTTCCATTTTCAATTTTTTTAAAGTTTTAAAATATTCAAAACATAATTTAAATATGAAATATTTCTTTTTATATTTTAAAAAATAAAATTAATTATAAGTTAAATACAAATAAAATTCATTTTGGATAATAAAAATATTTCAACTTATGTATCAACTACTATTAAAACATTACTATTTAATTTGATTTTGGATTTTCTACTTTTTTTTTTAAATTCAAACATGAATGACGAATGTGTCATGGATATTTATATTCTATATAAAAATAACAGCGGATTGAATCTTAATTCGATTATACATTTAAAAATAATTATAATTTAATTTCTAATTATTAGTTAAAAAATCATATTAATTTTATTGATATTATTACTTGAATAGAATTTTAAGCATCTTAATTATCACTTAATTAATATTAAAACTAATTCTATTAATTAGTTATTGTTTTGAAAAATATTACTTTATATTAATTACATAGAATAAGACTATATTGTATATTGAATATGTTAATGCTTTAATTATGATTTAAAAATAATTTATTATAATATTTGAATTGAAAAATTAATATATTTTAACTATGTTCCATCATTTAAATAAAGAATATTATTTTCCATTGATTATTATAAATTAAAATATAAAATTTACGAAAATCAATGTAAGTTAATAATTCTTAAAATGTTAATCATAATCCAACGTTCTTTCAGACGTGGAAAAGGTGTACCAATCAATCTAAATAATTTGAAAAAAGACATCTGAGCCAATATGTATTTGGAAAGATCCAAATAAGAATAATAATTGAATAACGGGTAATAAATCCGATTATTCGTGTATAGGCATAGCTATTGTATATAGTTTTATCATATTGTAAATATAAATATTTTAAAATTTTAGATAAAATATGATATATAATTATATTTAAAAATATCATATTTTTAAAGTATGTATTATCGAGAAAAGACGAAAAGCGATTACAAAAGTTCTAGAAGGAGTGGTGAACATTGAGCTTAATTTGTAAATTAAATAATTTTCAGATTCGGTAGAAGGGGCCACTGTTTGGCAAAGCCTTTTGCCATCCTCGGTGTTTCCACAAATGGATTTGGAAAGATAATGAAATGTCAGTCCATCTTTCCAAATTAAGATTTGCTGTTAAACCCATAATCAAACAAAAATATAAAGTGGATCAAATAGTTTTAATATCAAAATTGACATATAAAATTTATTGGTTTAAAAAATATAACACAATAGAGTACCATATTAAAAAATATAATTTGCTTCTTATCTTTTATTTTACTCAATAGTGATTGACTTGATTGATAATTTAAGCTTGAACTCAGTTCGATAATTATTAAATTGAATTCAATTTTTTTAAGTTAAATTCACTTTTGAATACTAATTTCTCATTTACAATCCGTCACATTCATTTTGTCGTTATGATTTAGGAACAGATTAAACCTATAGTGCACCCACAACATGTATGGAAGAAATAAAAATAATATAAATAATATATCTTTAAAATAATAACAATCCTTTTTTATAAAAAAATAATAATCATTGATAAAGCAATAGAAATATAAATAATTTTGTTACTTAGATTTTGAATATGACATATTATTAGTGTATGAATTTTATACATCATTAATAAATTCCAACAATATATTTTATGAATGAGTAAAATAAAAAATAATAATAAACCGATAAATTTGTAAAAAAAATTATAAACATAACTAAAAATTAAATATAATTTATTTTATAAGTATTATGCCTAACTAAATTTTATTTATAGATTCTTCACTCTTCACTATTTTTTATTTGTAAATAAAAAGTTACGCCAATCTTATAGCATGGTCGGAAAAATATGAAATATGGAAATATTCATGAATCGTGAGTGTATAGTAAATAAACAGTTAAAAAGGAAAATTGTAAAAGTAATTTTATTTGTATTTAATTTATAATTAATTTTATAATGTAAAAATAAATATTTCATATTTAATTTTTTTAAAATATTTTTAATTTTTTATATTATGCATGCTTATTTTACGGTCTATATTTTTTGCTCATGATTACCCATCGCAATAATGTTATTTTCAAAATTAGAATTTACATGATTCTCTTGATAATATAATACCTTTTATCATTGTATATAATCACTTATAAAATAATTACTTATATATCATTAGTACATTTAAATAATAACTTGACATTCTTACTATAAGTAATGAATCTTTGTTTATTGAAATGTCAAATCGTCATATCTTAATAATTTTAATTAAAAATATTATTTAAACTAACCACAACTATTATACATTATTTTAAAATTTAAAATTATGTGGATGATATTTAAAATTAAGCTCTTTCTAGAACAAGAAAAAAACAAATTAATAGAACTTTGTTTTATTCGTAAAAAAAGAAAAAAACAGTTACGCCAATCTCGTAGCATTGTCGAAAAATATGAAATATGGAAATATTCATGAATCGTGTGTATAGTAAATGAACAGTTAAAAGGAAAACTATAAAAGTAATTTTATTTGTATTTAATTTATAATTAATTTTATTCTTTATAATGTAAAAATAAATATTTCATATTTAATTTGATTTTTTGAAATTTTAAAATTTTTTTAAAAAAATTAAAACTCTTTTAGAATATAAAAATATTTTTATATATTTGTAAAACAATTGCTTATATGTCATTATTACATTTAGATAATGACCTGACATTTTTACTAAAAAGTTTCATTTGTTTGATTGAAAATATTTTTTTGAATTTTTTTTATATTTTTTTTTATGTTTGTTTCATAAAAAATAATTTGACCAATAGAAAATAACTTACAGATCAACGAAAAATAATTTTTTTCTCTATAAAATAATTTACCCTTTTAAAAAGGGTAAGTCATTTTTCTAGAAAATGATTTCTTTATGGGTGATTTTATTTTTATATAAAAATTATTAAGTCAAACTTAATATTATTATATTAATAATAAATTTTTATTTTAATAAATTATTTAATTTTTCAATTTTATTTTAATAATAAATTTTAAAAATAATAATCTTCATATATACTTGAAAAATATTCAATATTAATAGGTTAATAATAACAATTATTAAAATTATACATATTAATAATAAATGTTTTGATGGCAAAAGTTAGTGGATAAGAGAGGAATTCACGGGTGTAATTGATCTTTTCTGAGCAATTTGAAAGAGTACATTGTACTATCGTATTTTATAACAAATATATTTATGTCGTGTTCGTTTTTACAAAAGACAATGTAAAATATAAATTTATAGATATAAAATAAATTCAATTAAATAATGAAAAGATAATAAAATCTCAAATGCATATTTGTTTCATTGAAAACAGTTTAATTTTATGAAATATATTCAGAGAATCTACCAAATAACAAAAAAATATTTTACACAGATTCAACCAAACATCATAAAATATTAATTTTTTTGGAAAAATAAATTATTTTTCAAAAATTATTTTCAATTAAATAAAAAGAGCTTAAGATCGAAAAGTTAAAGAATGAAAGGAGGAGAAAAGGTTGAAAATGCTTTGAGAAGAAGAGAAATGGAGACTCTTAGAAAGATACGGAGAAGAAAAGAAGAAGAGAGACAAAGAAAGTAGAAAAAGAAAATAGAAAGTTGACACGAAAGGTAGGGAAATGAAAAATGATAAAAAAAAATGATGTTACATGGTTAACATTACATTTAGGTAATAAATTAATAATTAAATACTAAAATTGTATATTCCAATTAATCTTATATTTTGATAAATTTATTATGAAAAATAATATTATATTTCTTATATTTACGTTCTCTCGGGAGCGATGGGTGGCATACCGACAAGGACTTGATTGACATTGCATATAAAAGCAATATGAGGACAAATGCAGTAAAAAAGAAAAGATGAGCATGAGTTTGTGAATAAACCTTCAAACATCAATTGCACTTGCACTACTTTGTAAACAAAGAATAAACCGTTGCTACTCTCTAATTGACAGATGAATTTGTGAATCATTTGCCTCTCTGGTCATGCAAGCCCAATTAAGAGTGTTTTAACGATTAATTCAATTTGAAAAAGTATTAATTAAATTAATCAAGATTTTTAATTTTTTAACTATTAAATAATTGGAGTTTTTAAAATAACTAATCGAATCGAAATATTTCGATTAATTCAATCGATTAGTCGAAATTTACTTATTTATTAAAATGAGTATAAATCATATAAAAAAATAAATTGATATTGTTCATTTGACCGAATTAATAGAATTTAAACTACATATAATTTTTATTATTAATTAGTAAGTTCGATTAATTCGATTAAATACTTTATTTCGAACAGAATAATCGATAATCAAACTTTCAAAAAATTATTAATTAATCTCTAATTGATTTAAATCGAGTAACCAATACACCAACCAAGAGCTTACAAATCAGCTTCTGAGTATCTACCCCAACATGTTCCACTACTTCACAAGTGTCCCAGAAAGAAAGAAGAAGAGGAAAACTATGTATGAGTAAGTGGAAGGCAATGATTAAAAGGAAAATTTTGATGGCAGACATACTTCTCAGCTATATATAAATTACACAACAAAAGTAATACACTATCTTAATCTATTTAATTAATATACTTAAATCTACTCGAGTTCATAATTTCTATTAAATTTATAATAACATTGATAATTAATGTATTCTATTGTGTATGTTTTATTATATAATATTTATGTTAGGCCTCGTTTTAATTATAAGGAGTGAATTATATACTGGTAAAATGTATAAAACTTTTGCATTGGTAATATCCTTGCTTCATCTTCATTCTTTCAGTTCACCATCTTTTTATAGATCCTTTTAACGTCTCGGGCTGAAGGTTTTTTTTTTTTTTATATTTTATTATCTGTTTTTGCCTCACTTCACTGTTTCTTCGCTCTGCATTGATCTTCTTCGATTCCGTTCTGGCGTAGCACGCCAACCGCTCGTTCAACGCAATGTCAGAAACGTCTCAGGAATCCGAAGCTAAACCGGAACTGAAAAAAACAGGTATGGATCCGAAAGCGGTGAAGGACAAAGGGAGCTCGATCCGATTGAATGAGGCAGCCAAACCAGCATCCATCTCCCACATTGCTCGTCCGGAAGTGCTAAAAGAAGAAGGCAACCGGACCTCCACCATCAGACGGCTAAGTGATTTGAAAAGCGACGATGATGATGCAGGCTCTCATGATAGGTATTTTTGTTTTTCTTTCTCTTTTGGATTTTCATTTGATCAAATAGTTACGCTCTTTAATTTGTAATGGAAATGATCATGATTTGTGTAGAAATCTCTGCATCTTTGGAGTTTTCTCTTAATTCGTCTCCTTAATGTACATATGGAAAATTATTAAAGTTTCAACTGATCATTAAACTACGGTATTTCTTATTTTATATCCTGAGAATGGAGAAGTTGGAAATCGTTTTGGTTTTTGAATATCAATTGGCAGACTACTAGATTCAATTAAGTAGACATGACGGTTGTTGCATTATTCGTATAGTAGTAGTATTTTAAGATTTTTGAGATATTAGTGCATTCATGTCTTGTTCATCTCATATTTTAGTTATTTTTTCGTGTTGTATTCATGTTATTCTTTTTTTTTTTTTTGTGATTATTCATGTTATTCTTTTTATTTGTATCAATGAATGTTGCATGAATTTGAAGTTTGACATTAAATGTAATCTTACTCATCTCTTAACTTGGATGAAGGAAGAGTCGTTAGTTTTAGGATCTTGAACTTAATAGAATCAAGTTTATTTTCTGGTTATTGTGCTGGCAACCGTGAAAACCTTTCTTGGTCTCGTTGGAATAAGCATGAGATCATCTTGTTTCTCCTTGTATTTCCGGTATTTCTTGTGCTTGCAAATGATATCATTTTCTGCCCTGTGACTTCTTGTTGCAGTCACGAAAGCACCCAACAACAATCCTACCAAAATAATGCTGCAATTGAGTTGATCAATAGTGTCACAGGTGCTGATGAGGAGGGCAGGTCTCGCCAACGGGTTCTTGTATATGCTGCCAGGAGGTAGTAACTTTTCTGTTTCACACTTCACTGTTGCATTAAATTCTACATCTTGCTGTTTCAGAGTCCTGTTATTCCATAGTGGTGATTTCCAGTCAAATTTTGTAGGTATGCTAGTGCTCTGGAGAGAAACCCAGAAGATTATGATGCTCTTTACAACTGGGCATTGGTTCTTCAGGTTTTTTATACTTTAATTTTTGTAAAATGCATCAGAGTGTATTATATCCACACTTTTCTTATTTGGCTTGCAGGAAAGTGCAGATAATGTTAGTCCAGATTCTACTTCACCTTCTAAAGATTCCTTACTAGAGGAGGCTTGTAACAAGTATGACGAGGCAACTCGTCTTTGCCCTACATTTCATGATGTATGTATGCTTGGCCATGTCTGTGATGTATTTATGATCTTTCAAATATTGTTTCAATGCACAAGCCAGACGAGAAACTGAAAAAACAATAGAAAACAATCTGTAACTGTATAAGTACAAATGTGTATACACAGAGAGGAGTCTGTATAAATATATGTCCTTGCTTGACAGGCTTTCTACAACTGGGCAATAGCAATATCTGATCGAGCAAAAATGCGTGGTCGGACCAAGGAGGCTGAAGAACTATGGGAGCAGGTTCTGACTATATAATTTTGGTATTTCAGTAATAGACTTTTGTATGAGTAACGCTAGCCTTTCATTGGAAATTTTCAATTTCTTGTCGTGGATAACCTTTTGTATAATCCATTTCAATGAGAGCAAAGAACCATCGAAATTGGTTTTTGACTGTGGCTTTTTGGTATATATTCATTCTAGAATTTAGTACAGAAACACTTTGTCCTTGTGGTAGTGCTGTGTAGAAATCCTTGGCCTTCTCTGTTAAATGCCTCGTTGTAGTGAATAAAAACCATGACATTGAGTTTTAGAAAGAGTAATCTTATTGTGATGGTTTTGCAGGCAACGAAAAACTATGAAAAAGCTGTCAAACTCAACTGGAACAGTCCTCAGGTATATTTGTAGTAGTTGTTGGTTAGTGTTGAAATTCTGCTATCTAGAATGACTCCATCTTTCATTTTTATTCTTTCTGTTAGTAATTCTAAGGATTCTTGTTTCTCTTCCAGGCGCTAAACAATTGGGGACTAGCTCTTCAGGTTAACTATGTTTTAGTGATGTTGATATTATAATCAGCCTCATTTATCTCCATTTCATACAAAATAGATGCTGGACCTACTTCTGCAGAGTTAAATAATGCTTTGCTTTTCATTCTTATTTGGTATTGTTTAGGAACTCAGTGCGATTGTTCCAGCACGAGAGAAGCAAAAAATTGTGAGGGCTGCAATCAGTAAGGTACAAAAATCATTTGGAGAAATAAAAGTGCTTGGATGGTTATAGGAACAAGCAGCAGAATTAATTCAACGTTTGATACTTGAAGTTGCAAATTCTGCTCTTATGATATCCTTTACTTCTAATGTAGTTTCGTGCCGCAATACGATTGCAATTTGATTTCCATCGAGCAATATACAACCTAGGAACAGTTTTGGTAAGTTTGTTGGTTTCTACTAGTTCTTGTACTGGATTGCATGATCCTATTCTCACCTATGATTCATTCCTTTGTGAATTAATTAGAAAATAACGCCTTCATCATCTAAACATTTCATTCAAGTGAAGCATTAATTCGGAACTTAAAATGTGTATTATTTTAACTGCAGTATGGACTAGCTGAGGATACTACAGGAGCTGGAGGCTCGACAAATCCAAAAGAAATTTCCTCAAATGAGCTGTATAACCAATCTGCTATCTATATTGCAGCCGCTCATGCATTGAAACCAAATTACTCAGTAAGAAATCCATGTGTTTTTGGACCACAGAGTTTTGGTTAGATTTAATATCACTTTTAGGCTATATAGGCGGCATAATTATTGGCTAACGAAAATTTTCGGCATAAATTTACAAGAAAGTTAATGATATACCTCTTTTTCTACTTAATTTCAAGTTTCAGAGTCATGCAATTTGACTTCTCAGTTTGTGGATATCTTCTTATTTGACGTTTTAAACTTTACAGGTTTACAGCAGTGCCTTGAAGCTTGTTCATTCAATGGTCAGTATTGATCTTTGAACTTTATATTTGAGGTTTATTCTCTTCTAAATTGATTGAATATTTCGTAAGCATTGTTGAGTCTGTTGGCTATGAGAACAATATCTTGCTCTGTTTCCTGGTTAATTAGCATTTTCCTGGAATTTTTAAAATTATTATTGGAGTAATATATTTTAGTGTAATCCATTTATTTCATATTTCTTCTGTCAGCGCATCAGTGCTGATTTAAACTGCCAATTATCGGTTCACTATATTTTCTGACAATATTTTTGACAGCTACCTTTACCGCATCTCAAAGATGGATATATGACTGCACCACCAGAAGGAAACGCAATTGCACCTCATCGTGATTGGAAGAGAACAGAGTTCTTTTTGAATCATGAAGCACTTCAACAGGTAAAAAGCTGATTGGTTTTTCGTTGTCTATTGCAAATAAATATCAAGTTCAATTTTCTCTTTTTTCCTGGAACAAGGGATTCATTTCTTCAAGCAAAATTTGATATTTAATGTCTGAACTTAAGTGGAATGAATCATAGAGTATGAGCAAAAATATATTTGTTGTAGATTACTATCATAATAAATTCCAGGATGTTATGCATGCAAGGCAAAATCAATATAAACTGCCATGCAGAGTCGGTTTAATATACTACTGGTTTATGTTGGTTTATCCTCGTGACTTTCATTTTCTTCCTCTTATGTCCTCTTCTGTTTTCCAATTGAGCAGGTCATCCAAGCCGAGCAGAAACAAGTTTCACGAAGCCTCTCTGGCAGCACTGCAGAAGTAACAAATGAAGAAGATTCAGCTATCAGAGTTGAGATTCCAGATATTGTGTCTGTATCATCATGTGCTGATCTGACTCTACCACCAGGTGCAGGCCTCTGCATTGATACTACCCATGGTCCAGTTTTTCTGGTAAGTATCATGCTTTTATATTTTCATTCAGATAATTTCTTCTTAAAATCTTATTAAATGAACGATATCTTTCACACTTTCGGAAAACTTGACAACTATGCTATTTAGCAATATACGAATAGCAATCCAGCTTTAGTGAGTATTGTCTGCTCTTCCTTTCAGGTTGCTGACTCGTGGGAATCTCTAGACGGATGGCTTGATGCTATCCGCTTAGTGTACACAATTTATGCACGAGGTAAGACCGATGTTCTCGCCGGTATCATTACAGGCTAATTATGGTGTTGAGCTTACATTTTGTCCAAGTCCTTTAGATCTGTCTTCGATTTTGGTCTTGTATATCATCAAATATTTTGGAACAATGTAAGGTTGAGCTAACTTTTATGTCAAATTATTCATTTGGCATTTAGATGATAATATATTTCTTCTGCTCCTTATAAGTAGTTTGTTCAGTAAATATATCTAGGCATCTACCATGTCGCAATTGCTGTGAGCTTCGTGTCCTTGAACTGGCATTCGAACTCTTTTAATCTTCTGTCTCAAACATTTTGTCCCGAAGCAGTGAGAACCCACAGCATCATCCCGATTATTAGTCTAGAAGCAACGGCTGCAAACGTCAGGTCAGCCTTCTTTGTATTCAGTTCGTGCCAAACAAAAAAACATTCATGCCGGTTTCACAATCAATCAAAGTAGTAGTAAGCAGCCAATGTATCAGCCATCAACGGCCCCAAACGCATGCTTGCCCACACACACAAAGAGAAAAAACTATGGTTCACTATTGAAAAGTTGAAATATGATCAAGTGAATGCCTTACGGGGTTGTCGATGGCCAAAAAGCTGTTTCCGTATCTAATTGGTAAAAAAATTGTAGGAATGCAAATGATAATGAAATCATAAGAGACAACAGATAATTACCTCTACCTCTTCTTATATTTGAAGAGAAATATCTAAAAAGCTTGAACCAATTCGAATAATATATATTTATTATTATTTTGTATTTCTATATTAATAATATATTTCATTTAAAATTAGCCTCGCCCATAGACGATAGTTCTAATTCAACTGCACTGCGCTGATTTTTGTCATGGAAGTTTTAAAAAGAAAAAGAGAGAGTAGAAGTTGCAAATAGAACCTTTATCTTTAATTTCAGGCGAGAAAAAGAGAATATAGGAATTTGCCTGATGCTGAAGAACAATCAAGAAATGAGATCCGGAAGTGGGGGAATCCCTACAAATCCTGCTGAAAATCATCAACAATTGAAGGACGACGACGATGATGATGGAAGTGAACACTAGAATATGACCATAAATCAGCTTCATTGATTGTAATCGTTTTTTTCTTTTTGATCCTCCATTGTTTTTGCTTTTTTTTTTTGGAGGGGGGGGGGGGGGGGAGGGTAATTTGTACATACTAAGTTACTAACTAATATTCTCTCAAAAGTAACATATATATTTGGCTATTTAAATTTGTAGAACTCTTTTAAGTACAATTATTAAAAAAAGCTGCCATTTTTAGGGTTTATAAAGGGTATAGGGTTTTAATTGAGTGGTGAAAATTGGGAATTCAAGAAGGTATGTGGGCAATTACAAGAGGAGGGTTTTACCAGAAACTTCTCAACTTTCCCAAAACCATCTCCCGCCCTCTCATGGCTACCTCCAATCTCATTAGGGTTTCTTCCCCGGCTTACTCCACTGGCTCCCCCAACAATGTGCCTTCTAAGCGCGTTGGCACTCACAGCGGCAGCTTTCACTGTGACGAGGCTCTTGGCTGCTTCATGATTTGTCTCACTACCAAGTTCTCCAACTCCGAGATTGTCCGTACCAGAGACCCCAAGGTCATTTCCCCCCATTTGGATTAAGTAATAAAGTACGCAAATTATAAAATGGATTTTCTTTTGGATCTTAAAACATGTTATCCTTTTTCTTTTTTCTACAAAGTTATTTTATTTCTTCTTTATTTGTTTGCAAGTTCTATACAGCTTATGTTCTTCTGATTTAGCTTTTCTGAGCTTCCTCTTTTGAGTGCCCTTTATAAAATTGATCCATATTTTGCAGGTATTGGAGGGTTTTGATGCTGTGCTTGATGTTGGAGGCATATATGATCCAAGTCGTGATCGGTATGATCATCACCAGAAAGGATTTGAGGAGGTTTTCGGCCATGGATTTAATACAAAGCTTAGCAGTGCCGGGCTTGTTTATAAGGTATTCATTATTTCCATAGACAATTAAAGATCCCTTCTCAAAGTTCTCTTCTTGTTGGTATTTTTTTTATTTGTTATTTTCTCATCCAATGTTGGTAGTGTTTAATCCGAGCAATGATGTTTTTCAATTGTTTATGCTGTTTTCTCAATTATCAGTCAAATGTTCTTTGTATTTAGCATTTCGGCAAAGAGATAATAGCTAAAGAGCTTCAAATCGGTGAAGACCACCCGGATGTGCAAAGATTGTTTCTGGCCATTTACAAAAACTTCATGGAGGTAGTTTCCTCTTCAATTCTTAAGTTTTAAAAGGTTTTGAATTCCATGGATTCTGGCTACTTTGTGTAGGAGTAGAATTGGAACTTATGGTTAAACAAATATTAGTATTTAGAGTCTCAACTATTCGGAACTGGTTCAAAGAGGTTGTGCAGACTTTAAGTTCCGTGCTTTCATTGTTCTATTAGCAATGAAAATTTCTGGCTTTCTTTTATTCAGGCTGGTCAGATACGATTAATGTGTGGTATTATTCTTCCTGTTGTTTTCTTGGTTTTAGTTTTTCTTCATTTGCCAAGTGATTATGGATTTGGATGTTCATTGGGATATCATCTTCTTGCTTTTACCAGGCAATTGATGCGATTGACAATGGAATCAACCAGTTTGATACCGACAAGCCTCCAAGATATGTGAACAGTACTAATTTATCCTCTAGGGTTGGAAGATTAAATTTAGACTGGATGGATCCCAATCAATCACCTGAGAAAGAGAATGAGGCTTTTCAACAAGCAATGGCTGTAGCTGGTAGTGAGTTCTTAGATGTAAGGTTCTACCGAAATAAAAGAAAAAGATGCCAAAAAATACACTATTATTGCTATAGTCTTTATGCCTAGTGTCCCGGATATGGTATTTTTTCTTCTTTTCAGAAGGGACAAAAGTATGTACTGTGTTCTTTATATTTTAATAGTTTGATGACCTTTTTTCAGAGTGTCCGGTTTCATGCAAAATCTTGGTTACCAGCAAGGTCAATTGTGACGGAGTGTATTGCAGATAGATATGATACAGACCCTAGCGGTGAAATTATGGTTTTGAAAAGGTTTACCCCTGTAAGTAGATGGTTTCTAAGTTTTTCTTTTCTTGTAATTTTCTTTTTCCACTAATCCTACACGAGTGTATGGTATCTCTGGTTAGCGAGGTGCTTGTATATAAATATAATCCTATGTTGCTCCAACTCTTTACTATTTTTATCTTTTTGAAGCCTCCATGTCCTATGTATATCTGAATATAGGGATAAGGATATCGTCCTCCAAGGACTCTAAATAAATGAAAACCTTGGAAAATGATGAACATACCCCATTTCAGATTCATATCCATGTCTTAACACTTAGCCATTTTGGTCCTTCAGTTGGTTTGAATTTTAATCAAATATGTTGGTGTGCGATTTTCAGCAGGATGAGAAATGGATCCATAGCTGACTGGCTTATTCTTGGCTTACCATTATACATCCTTCTCTTACAACTGAGTATGGTTTTTGTTGCATCCAACAGTGGAAGCTTCACATATTTGAGCTCGAGGAAGAGATGAAGGTTGATCCTCCTATTAAGTACGTTCTTTATGAGGTATGTATTTAGACCTATATTACTCCAACTCATCATTTTCTTTTAAGAACTCATGTTTGATACTCGTGTCCAACACATTCAGATTTGTGTATATGAGAATGATGCTTTAAATATATGGGAAAACCCAAGCTGTGTCGGATACATACCCATATCTGACACTAATCCTCTAGTCTAAGCAATATAGCCCATTTTCCTTTCGAATATGTTCTAGAATTAGTCTTTGGATTAAATCCAATGTATTTTGCAGGATGATAGGGGCAAACGATGGCGAGTTCAGGCAGTAGCAATATCTCCTGATAGATTTGAGAGCCGAAAGCCTCTCCCAGCTCAATGGCGAGGCTTGACAGATGATGAACTCTCGAAGGAGGCAGGTATTCCAGGCTGTATCTTCGTCCACATTAGCGGGTTTACTGGTGGAAATCAAACTTATGAGGGTGCTCTAGCTATGGCAAGAACAGCTCTGAAGATATGATCAATCTAGGGAGATTGATTCCATTTGGGTCTTTCACTCACTCAACATGGTAACTCATAGTTCATTCTATAACTTAACCTGGAATAGTTGATTTTGTAAAATATGATTTCTTTTTCTTTTCTTGGTTTCCTTGATAACTATGTTCCACTGATTCGAATGCCATAAGAACGTAATAGAAACAGTAGAAAGGGTATCTTATTTCAGGATACTAGAACATTGTGATGCAACACATGATACTAGAACATGGATGTTCTCTTCTATCATGGTTAATGTCACCCATATCTTACCTTGCATTTTATTTCAGGTATCTTATTGCCTCACACACCACGGATTATCAGCTTCGACATGCTGGTCGTTCTCGTGCTGGTGGTCGTGAATTCTCAAGCATGCACAAAGTCCGAATATATGGAATCAATGCTGATCATTGAACTGTGAAGGGATTCATGTCTGATCTCTAGTACTAGCTTTCATTATTTGTTCTTCCAGTATAATTTTATAATATCTCTCTATACAGATAATGAAACTGAGAAGGGCATTGATCTTATTTTTCTATAATGAAATTCTGTAACATCCACTTTTCTTTATGTGATTAGGGTAAAAGTGATTTTATTTTTTGCTCGACAGTAAAATTTAAATTTTATTGAAAATAAAGGTGATGCATAAAGCAAGCACCATATTGTCAAACAAAGCAAACAAAAACAAATTATCACGTAACGAGCACCAAAACCTGAAACATCTGTAAAGAAAACAAAATGACACCAAGACGATACCAAAATCATAAAACAGATTGAGGCAGAGCCCTGCACAACTCTCAACAGACTCCACAATAGCAATCCAATCCAATCCAAAGAACATTGTTGAATTTGGAAGCTTCAACCTTCTCCCAACTCCCAAGCATCTTCAAAAGAAGTTTGTTTCCCACCTCGGCTCGGACAAACATTCAAGAAACAAACACAATTTGTCCCACTCACCTTTCCAGAGGCAAATCGCATAATCACCCAAAGCAAATAACACTCCAAGACCTCTCGACAAATTACACACACCATGGAATTTCCTCCCAAATACAATAAATGATCAAACCTCAAAACTCATAACCCGAATCAACAAGACAACAAATCATTCAAGCATAACCAGAAGAATCACTCAAACCATCCACCCTTTACATTAAAGTGATATCAACCTAATGAATTTGAATTTGAAATGAGTATAACAATATGCTTATAAATATTATTGTATATGTAAATATAGATTTGAATGTGTATGTAAAATAATTCTCAAGTTATGTATATTTTTTGAATGATGAAGTTATCATGGAATATATTTATTAGGAAGAAGTGGTAAGTTGTTGTTGTATGTTTGTAGCACATTGTGAATCAAGTAGTTGAGGATGTTTGCCACTTATCGAGTAATTATGCTCATTCTAATATTTCAAATGCCGAGAAATTGCAGGTAGCTAGTTCTATCAAGATGGCTTTGGGTTTGAGAAATCATGGCTACCAATTAGACATTGAGACTTCAAACTTGCCAGTAACTTGGAAAATCATTAGTTTATTGTATCCATGGATGACCTCAAATTATTAGTTTTAGTGTATACCCTCTTACATGCATATATGATAACTGCTTCAAATAATTACAAATTCAAAAGATATGATATTGAGCAAATTTGGATTATGAGTTTTTAATAGAGACCAAATATTACCATAATTTGGAATTAAACAGCGGCATGGACCCAACCTTAAACTTGAAGGTCATGTTCTTGTCGGCAGTGGGACACAGTCGGAACCTGCCCATGAAGCCTTGGGTGGGTGACTTGAATCCCAAGCTAAATTCTAATGCACGCAACACCTGCTCCTGAATCATATGTCAAATTCAACCACTTATGCTTCTATTTTTCATTAATTATCAAGATATAATTTATTAAAATGATAAAATTATAATTTAATTTCGATTTCGTCCCTGCTTTCTCTGGAATATGATTTATAGGAATAACTTCCTTGGATATGGAAAAACATGTGAACCTGAGCTTAATAACATTGTAGTTGTTTAAGGAAAAATGTTATGAAGTCAGACATTTCTTGTTGTTTAAGCTAAAATGTAAGATGGGGGGGTTGCCTTTTGGCTGGATATTCTGATTTTCCTGAACATCCCATGGCGGAATGTAAAGTAAGATCAACTGCTCATTAACTTAAAATAACAAAATTGAACTAATTAACAAACATTTGTAATAAAAAAGGGAACCTTTGTGGGTGGGTGTATTATTCTGATGCACAGTTGTCCAGGGGAATGTTTGTGGGCAACCCTTAGCAAAAAGGAGGTTTTGTCAGATCTTCCTCATCAATTCTTTTAATTATAAAAAAGGTTAATTCCTGTTTTGGCTCCTGTACTGTAGTGAAATTTTCACTTTGGTCCTTTTACTATTTTTCGGTCACTTTCCCATTTTATTTTCATTCCGTCCATCACTTTAACCCTTATGACCATTTTAAGCCAATCAAATGCGAACATTTTGATGGACAAAGTGAAATTTTCACATCATACAGGGGCCAATGTAAGTTTTTTTTAATGGAAAAAAATCAAGGGATTAACTTGATGGACAAAATGAAAGTAAGGGGGCAAAGTGATTGGGCCAAAATGAGAATTTCAGTATAGTATGGAGCCATAACAAGTATTAAGCATAGAAAAAAAAAGAGTTTGATAGATTTTTTTAGTACATAGAATTTGATATTTTCTAAGTAAGATTTTAGATTTGAGTTTTGTGGGTAAAAAAAGATAATATTAAAAAAGAACTTTTCTCTTTGATTAAGGGTTCAATTGACTCGATTTTAGATTTAATCAAAATCGAATGTAAAATCCAAATAAAAGATAAAAAGGGAGGCAATGGCATATATGCTATATCATCACTGGAGGAAATATTGGGGCTAATGTGAGGGATTCTTGCAAACGTGAGCAAGAAACGATTTTTAACCCTAAAACAAATCTGGGTTTAACTTGATCTCTTGTAACACAGTATCCATGTCATTTAGGCAACTTATTTTCAAGTACTAAACTAGAGAGAAAAATAATAATAATAATCTTAACCATGAAACCCCATGTAGTCCTATGTGTTAGTAATGAAGAAATCTAAACAAGTCATCCCCAACCCAACCCACTCACTTCAACAAATCAATGAAAAGCTGACAAGGAAAAAACAAAAGAAAAATTGCCTTTCATGTTCTTTAATTACCATGATTCTCCACCTAACATATCATTCCAATATCCAGCTGATGAATCTCCTTGTTCCTTATTATCTTCATCATCAGTTGTTTGCTTCAGATCTTGAAAAGGAAACAGCAGCCTCCCATTTGTCTCTTCAACCCCATCCACACAGAAATTTAACGTTGGTTTATACTCTTGCAAAGGAAACCCAGGCGTATAAACTGTGTTTGGATCTGGAATTGGCATCGGAATGAAAGGATTCGACCCCTTGGATGACATTCCTGTAACCAGCTCCAAAGCTGAAACTTGACATCTAGGGAACAATGAAGAAGGAATTTCCTTCTTATTGTTTTCAGACAAACTTGTGGTGTAAACTTCACTAACTGGGTAAGCTAAGTTGAGATCTTGGCCTCCATGGATCTTAGGGTTATTAACCAAATCAGGAAGCTTTTTGGATGATGATGATGGTCTCTTGTTCTTTCTTGAACAACCTCCGACAGGGATGTTCCTGAGAGAACCGCCTTCAGTCCAGTACCTTCGACAAGTCTTGCAAAAGTACCTAGGTTGTCTGAGACTGTAATTGTTGTAATAACAGAACTTGGTGTTCATTGAATTGCACCTGGGACAGTTCAAAGCTTGTTGTTTTTGAGGCTTAGCAGCAGCTTTTCTCTCTAAATCTGCAGGTTTTGAACATGCATTTGTGACAATTTCCTACGAAGATAAACAACAAACAAATGCAAAGAAGAAGAAGAAGAAGAAGAAGAAGAATCAATAACTTCAAGATCAAACAAATATGATCATCATCTTTTTTGCAGAGAAAAGAAAAAAGCATCACAATAAACATACAATTGACTGTAAATTATTGCTTTGAAAAGCCAAAAGGGTTTAATAAAGAAAACAAAGAGGGCGATACATCTCTCTACCTGTGGCCATAGAGCAGTATCCATGAATATGAAACTGAAGAGAGAATGAATAATATCTTCGATATATAAGAAAGAAAAACAAACAGTGTTTTGTTTTTATTTTATTCTGGGTTTGAAAAGCAGATGAACTTGAAAAGTTGGCTGGTTTTTTAGGACATTATTGAATGTATGTTTCACCATGCTTTATGTTCCAAAGATAGAAAAAGGAGAAGAGGACGCTTTTTTAATTTCATATATTAAATATCTATCCACTCTGATTTTTTTAATATCTTAGTGTTCAGAATTTGTTCGCCTTTCAATTTTCACCTATTTATTTTTCAAAAAACACAAAACTATATAATTTTGTAGTTTATTTTTATTTAGATAGCGTAATATCAAGTATTCAAGTTTCCCTTTGAGTAAAATTTCTAATCACAATATAAAATTTGTATTAATTTTTCGAATAAACTGGTACTATAAGGAGATAACGAGTTTTAAATTTTAAAAATGATATTATTGAAAAGAGTGATCCGAAACTCTGCACATAAATAATAAAACAAACATAAAAAATATCAAAAAATAATTGTGTCGATTTTACATGATATTTGGTAATTTTATGTAATGAATTAAGAATAAAAGGTTAATAAATCCAACTTCTTTTCCTTTTGATATTTTTTTCAAAGTAATAACCAACTATATTTATTATTATTGTTATTATTATTATTATCATCTATGCTATATTTAAAAGGCTTTTGAGTTAAAAAAAAAAAAAGTTTTTTTAAGTTACCGTCACAAGTCAAGTCATCAACTAAGTCTCAAATTCAATTAAATAATTATCCAAACTTTTCTTTTTATAAAATAACAAACATTATTACAAGAATATTTTTATCATATCAAATCATGTAAAATCAAAAAATTGCACATGGAATTCGAACCAAAAGGCAGAAACATCATGATTTCTAATATTTTTAACTTTGTTGTTTCAACCAAATGTTCATTTATTCTTAATTTTAATTTTTTAAAAATATATTTGTTATGCAATTTTTTTAACTCGTGACCCGTAATCTTATTGTTATTATTATTAAGAACGTAATCTCAATTATTTTGAACGGAGATGATTATCCATGAAACATGTAATGACAGCGGTTCAGGTTGAAAGAGAGCCATGCAAATTGTAAAATAGCTTCGATAGTTTCGACATCGTGCAAATATAAATGGTTTAATGCTGAATTCAATTTGTTTATCTTACAAAAATTGAGAAATTTTTAATTTAATTCGTTGAAATTTAATTTCTGTATTTTACATAAATAAAAAATTTAGTTGATTTAGGTCACATTGTAAACTTTTTCATTAAGGAAATCAATTGTTTAATTTTAGTAAAAATCAACTATTTTTAACTAATTAGTTTTGTATTAAAACGTATACCACTAACTATGAAGGGAATGGGACATAAAATTTTCTTATAAATTTATTAAATATTGTTTGCAAATGTAAAATATGTTGACCAATTCCATCTTGTTTCGGTTTTTAAACATTGATTATTGCAAGCGATCCCTTCAACCGTTCACATGCTTAATCAGTTTAAATTCGTGTGTATCATTACGGGCCCCTATTGATATCACATACCAGTATAAGGTTTGCATGTGGTTAACGCCCACCCGCTTCACTACCTCAATCGTACCATTCTCTGCTGACCAAAAACCTCAATTTCTGTTTTACTCCCTTAATTATTTTGAAATTTTCAATCCCAATGCATGCAAATATCAGTAGTTACATTCACGAAATGAAATTTTATTATTTCTAAACTATAATATAAAAAGAAGCAAATGATTTTTTATCGGTTCAATTGGTTTTTTCAATTTAATCAATATAGTCTAAAATAATTGACTCGACCAACTTTTGATATATAAATAGATCTAATCGAAGAGACTTAACATCGGTCGCTTCGATTAATTGAGAATATATTTTGATTTTGATTCAATTATGCATATTTATTTTGATTTTGGTTCACATTTAATTAATATAATTATTTGTGTATGTAATATATCACATAAAATGATGCTAATTTGAGAATGTTGTAAGTGATTCGTGAAAATCGAATCAAATCATAATTTCATATATAATTTTGATATTCATTTCTTTTTAAAATACGTCAAAATCCATGTTCTATCTATTAGAGGAAAGCACTGCAAAGTGCAATCCATAAAACCTCGCACTTATGGATGTAGAGTTTAAGATAATTAACTTTGACTATGCAATTTATTTTTTTATAGACCCAACCAACTCATTGAATACAAAAAAAAAAAAAAACATGCATGGGTATATTAATATGCCAATTAAAATGTAAGTTTAGATTTATAAATAAAATTAAGTAGATCGGTATATCTAATCTAATGACATTTAAGAAAATTAATCGATAAAAAATTAGAGATTATTAATACTAATAAATTAAAATTATATAAAAAATTTAATATTAAACCAATGGTTTTTTAAAGACACAATATCTTATTAAATTTTAATAATTATTTTTTAATCATAATTTCGTGAATTATTTAAAAGTAAGAAAAGTTATCAATAATAAGTAACCATTATAGAAAAAAATTAAACATTAAAAACTAGTATGATATAATCTAAATTAGGGAATTATTTTTACTTTTTATTTTAATATAATGATTGAAATATTCTCTTGACAGCACAGCAGTAGGGGGCGTTTTGGGAGTGGACCCCATTTCCATGCGCATGCCTGCTGCTCCATCACCATCCCTACCCAACAAAGCAAGGAATCCAATCACAGCCGTCTGATTCAAACACCCTCTGGAAAAAAAATATATCACGTGACTGATCCCATCTTTGACGTGGACCGCATGTGAGCTTTAGCTAGTGCATTCCACGTAATCAATAACAACACCATCACCGTAAATGAAAACTTTATCGAAATATTTTAGAAGAAAATACTACAATTTTCACATAAAAAATTTAAAAACAACAAAAAATAAAAAAAGAATTTCAAATCAGAAAATATTCATAAATGATTTAATAGGGTTTGTTTGTTTTTTAAACAGTGGTTAGCTAGGATGAAATCTTCTGAAAGGACCCACTAAATTAAGTAATGAGTTGGATATACACAAATTTCAATGTGTTTTGTGAATTATGAGTGTTATATATTTACAATAAAAATAAATTTGAAATCATAAAATTTTACAAACATTTTAAAGGGAGGAGATCAGTTTTTTTTTTTCTTTACTTCTGAATCAAAATCTCTTTTATAGCAGTATCCGTTGATTCAATATATAAACAAGGAGGTAATTGGATTGTTGATCCTATTAATCAAAGCAGCGTTTGAAAATGTTTTATTTTAAAACTGTATATTCGGTCGGTCTTTGGTTTATTAGGATGCCAGGCCTCCACACCTTTGACTTGGTTTACTACCTGTATCAACACTCTCCCATGTTGAAATCTATGATCTGGAGGTTGGTGCCATTTTCTACGCAGATCAGGTCGATGGCTGTCATTCTTCAGGACTTAAAGAACAAATAATCAAGTTTAGTGGATTTGTACAATTCAATTTTTATCTCCAATCAAGTTCGAGTTATTACGTTCTCACCAAGCTCAAAGACTCAAATTTGAAGTCGACCCCAAGCTTGAGCTTGAGCTTTTTACAACCATATTCATTAACAAAGAGAGCATATTCATATTCATGGAGACAATGTAAGTGCCTTAGGTGTAAGCAAAAACATCCCTGGCTAGTAGTGCCTATAGTCCAAGAGGTAAACACAAAATAATTTATAATCCTATATTCAAACTATATAATTATCTAGAACGTTATTTGCTCCATTTGTCATCTTGGCAATAAGTTCTGGAAAAAGTGAGTGCACTAACGTTGGATCAAGAGACAAATAACCTGGAAGTCCGGATGAAAAACCAAGGTTGAAGTACTTAAGAGCCAAAAAGCAGCTAACTGGTTCAATGTAAAAGCAAACTCAAGTCCTAAGGCCTTTGCTACTCCTGTTTTCACCAACTATTTACTGATTTCCAAGGAAACTGAAATGAACTCTAGTAACTGCTACACAAGAGATTCCTAGAGGAAGAACATATTATATAAGCAAATAAACCAGGCATAAAGTATTGCAAGCAAAAAGCAAAACAGTCACGAAGTTGATAGAAAATGCCTCCACAAAAGCAAGCCAGAGTTGAGGTATCAAAGAGTAAGATTCTGAGGGGAAAGAGAGCAAGGTTCTACATAATTCGCCGTTGTGTACTCATGCTGCTTTGTTGGAGGGATCATGGAGACAAAAATAACCGGTAAAGTTCAACATTCATGCTAGATGATGATGTTTTAGGCATTAGGTTACAACAAAAATAGCATCACTACTTATAAAAACTAGAACCCTAGATCATATGAAAATTTGCTAAAGAAGGCAATGGAATAGAAACTCGCTCTTCCCATTTTCTCCTTTTTCTTACTCAGCAAAGTAGAGGCCTCTTTATGCCAGGCATAGGTGCCTGCATCCATCTTACCTTGGTTTATTAGATAATTTTCCTTAGCAAGTGAATAAAGATTGTACATTCTTGACTCATTTCAAGTTTCAGAAACGAGCGAAACAAAGAGGAAGGCACCGTAGGATAAACAACCCTCCCCCAACTCTCGCAAAGTGGGGAGCCATCGGCACCGGAAAACGTCCCTTTTACACTCTGAAGAATGAGTTAAGACTAAACATTTTGATATCTAGATACATATATATTTCTTGATTGAAAATATCAAGTTCCAGAGTACGCATGAGAATTCAAAGGGAAGAAGATGACCAAGGAATAAGGAGACAACAGCAAATATGCTGAAAACAGCTTAGGTTGATATCATTAACAAAATTCCGGCGAGCCAAGAAAGAATCATATGCAGTCACTGCAAATATTCAACCATATCCTAATGAAACAGCCTAGATAAACTCTCTCTCTCTCTCTCTCTATATATATGATAAATGCATACACTTGAGTAATGATTTTGAAGCACTGAAGAAAGCAATCCCCATCCCTCATAATATTAGTTCAGGTTCAAAAATATCAAAATCATGTAATCCAAAATTTATAAATATAGTAAATAAATGACATTAATACCTTTAACTTATTACATAACAATTCCATATTCAATCAGAAGTATCAAAAAGAGTCTAGAACTTTAATTTGTTTTAATACAAAAAAGCCACTAAATCAATAGAAACGGAAAATTAGTGTCGGAGATAAATACCGAAATTTTAGTGGAATGGATGTCTTTAGGACTATATAAGCGAAGCCTAGTAGACATTGTCGTTATCGTCGGGGCCGGTGGCGGCAAGATTAACGCGACGAAGCGATCTAGAGATGCGAAGATGGCTGAGACAACGATGGTGCCGGTCCAGTTTGCGACCTCTTCCAGCTTCTAGCGAGAGATCAAGCTCAGGGAGTAGTACACTGCTATAAAATTTGGTTAAATTCTAAGAATAACCTTCTACTTATAGATTTTTTTCAGATTTAGTTCTTTTATTTTTTTTATTCATTCAAAATAGGAGGGTTCCTTTTGAATTCTCTTTTGTAAAGAAAATTTTTGACAAACTTTTTTGGGTCTAAAACTTAGGCATATATAAATTTAACCTTTAAACTTTATTTTTTTGGTTTTAATTCGCCCTCAACTTTTGATTGTTGTCAAATTGGATAAATTTTAATATTCTGTTACAATTTAACAAAACCGTTACAAATTAAGCCAAATGTTGGCGCGATAATCTATATGTATATCATATTTAACTTAGCAATATTTTCACAAATATGTAAGGAAACAATGAAATCACAGTAAATACGTTTTAAAAATTAAAATCCAATATATTAAATAATTGAAAAAGTTTGAATTAATCTAATCTAAAAGCTCGTAGAAGGGATCGAAAGCTTTTAAACCCAAGCAAAATGTTCTAGAAGTTCTAAAATACTTTAAGATTGCAGAGACTTGTATAGATGATTCTAGACACCATGATCCAACCGTGCACTTTTACTATTTGTAGTCGTAGGATCCAGAGAGCTTAGCCTATAAATGAGGAGGCACCATCCATTATGTGTACATACTAGAGTTGAGTAATATCACTAATGTGTACATACTACAGTTGAGTAATATCACTTCTATAGACTTCTTTTACGCTCTTTGTTTGCTTACTTTGCATTATCTTGATCTACTTTTTAGAGTGTTTAAAGTCTAGTTAAAATATTTTTTTGAGTGGATTTAGCTATAGTTTACTTATATATTAGATAAACTCGAACCTAAAATCATACATTAATGGATCTAAAGTCTTAGCACATGATACTTTGATAATATGAAATAATTTATGAGAATTATGAAATATAGTGGAGTTAAAGTCGATAAATACTAGTATTTCTAAATAAGTCATTAGTTGATTTATTAAGTGAAAAATCCATGATTTCTTAGTAAGAGTGAAAGATAAAAATTAGGCTTAATGATTTATTTTCTTATTTTGGTACATGTGGCTCTATTAAAACACGACATATTAATTTTTTTTAATATTACATATATTATATTGATTAAAAATGTGAAAATCATATATAATATATAAATATTTTAAAAATATTAAAAATTTAAAATTTAAAATCAATGGTTCAACGTCAATCAATGATAAGTCAAAATCAAAATTAAAGGTGTTTTTAATATTTAAATATTTAATTTTCTAATTTTTTATATTTTAAATTTTAATTTAATATTTACATAATTTATATTTTAAAAATTAATAATTATTATAAAATTATTAGTATGATAAAAATAAATTTTAAATAAGTAATAAAAAATAAAATTAAAAATCATATGTATTATTAGTATAAAAAAATAGTTGATAATATAATTACTAATAAATTTAAACAATGAAAATGAACATCATATACAATTACTAATAATTAGCATTTACCTTATAGTATTTGGGTTGATAAGTCAAATAATTTGTAACTTTAATTATAAAAACTTAATTTGAAGAAAGATTTTATGCTAAGTTATATCTTTTTTATAATACGTAAATTAAGTAAAATTAATATTAAATTTATAATAAATAACCTTTATAAAAAAATGTTTTAGAAATTTACAAATTATCAAAACCTTTCATAATATTTCTTGTAAATAAATTTTTTTTTGCTATAACTTTTAAAAGTTATTTTTTATAAATAAATTATGATAAAAAAATTATAATATTTTTAATGACTAAGTGTATTGTTTTTATAATATATAACATGGACACATAAATAATTTATGTCTATAGTTGATCATAACTTTTTATAAATAAATATATTATAAAACTTTTATAACATGTAAATTATTTTTTATAATAAACTTTTCACTATAACTTCAGAATTTTTTTAGAATTTAAATAATATAAATTTTGTTATAACTTTATAAAATACACTAATTCTTTTATAATATAATTTGTTAGGATTTATAATATAAAAATATAGATATAATCATCTCAAACATTTATACATGTTCGTAATCATAATATAATTTTTATAATTTTAATAAAAATAAAATTTTAAAATTAAATTTGAATGTAATTATTTGTATAATTATTTTTTATTTTTAACCTCTTAAAAATTGAAAAGTACAATTGGAATGCTCCAATTATACGGAATTGAATAGGCAGAGGATGAAATTTCAATGAAAATAGGGATTGGGGAGGTGAGTGAGAAATCATCACTGTCCACCCTAAACAATCATGATTCGCACTTTCCTTGGGCGAGGCAAATCTCTCGATGATGGACCCTTGCAACAAATAATATTGCTTTGACTTTGGGAAACCATGTGCTGTTCCTGCATTATACCCACCTGCTTTGCTGCTATTTCCTCATGCCTCACTTGCTGCTTCATATATTCACAAACACAGCATTTCTCCTTTTTCTCATGCATTATTCATTAGGGAGGAGGTTCATATCTTGATTAAAAGTTTATTTGTTTTTCTTTTTAGCTTAAGGTGGGAAGTTTGAGTAGTCAATTTAAGCAAAGGTGTTATACTTATGTGAATATCACTATTGTTAGAGTTATGTAATCTGAATCCCGTTTGATTCGATATGAAAAATTTGAGGTGTAATTTACTTATTAAAGAAATAAAATAGAGAAGCAAAATTGGGAATCAGATGGATTGTTTATCCCTTTAAAAACTGTGCATAACCGCAAAACTTTTGTACTGGTATTTTTTCAACATTAATGAATTTTTTCTCTTTTACCCATGATTTTTCTCGATAAAAGTTTTTCACGTAAAATTTATGTATTTTTATTTTTTTATTGCTTTACGATTATTTTTACTATCATTATCGATATGTAATATAACAACTGACATAACCATTTTCGTTTAAAGATATAATCCTTCAAGTAAACTATTCTCGTTTGGCTTGATTGGAGCACTTATTTACTAATGGTTGACATAACCAAGCAAGTGCCTTTGCAAATCTTCAAAAGACAAATCAACTTCACCTGCGATTTGCATCGACATCAATATTTTTCACAAGGAACCAGAACAGAGAAATCAATAGAACTTTTAATTAGGTAAAAGAAAAGCACTAATGTATGGAATAATCATGATTAGCCAGCTGTTTTAAGCTTTTTAATTATAAACTAGATAGTGCAGCCATCTGTTTATTTTTCACCTTGATAAAACATCATCATCATCATCATCATCATCATTTCTTCCATCCAGGCTTAATTAATTTAATATTAAACATTGCCTTTGTTGATCCAAGTGATACGATCTTATGATCTACATATATACGATATTGAGTGCACCCTATCTTGTAATTGTTTCATTTATTAGAGTCGTTCGGTGTGTGTATTGTCATTTTCAGTTTGTTAGCTTGGTGTGAGTAACTTAATGATAAATTTTAAGAGTACCATGATTTGAATAAAATTTCAATACACAAAAACTAATCTGAAATAAATTTTAGTAAAGGGATTAAAATTAACTTTATATAATAATATAGAAATTTCTTGTAGATTTTAACTTAAGAAATAGAAAAAGTCGGAACAACAAAGTTCCATATAATTTTATACTATAATTACGTAAGCAAGAAATAACATATGTTACTCAAATTCGATTATGAAAATTAAATATGAGTATATATGGAGAGCCATGGAAAGCTACACTATACCTATAACAAAAGACTATATATATATATGGAGAGCTAATTGATGCATGCAAAGCTCAGATTGCTACACTTAAGGTTAAAAAACCTCAATTTTATTATGAGGTGACAGAAATGAGTGCATTTGACGTTAGTGGTTTTTGCTAATGGATGTCGCATTTTCATGATCATTCTACAAAGCTTTCGAGTAGGTATTTAGATTATGTTAATCGGGATTTTTTTAAATATTAATATTTAATAAGTTTTTGGTCGAACATTTCGCCACCAATATAAATAAATCCCACATTTTTTTCACCTCCAATGGCAACATCCAACATGGGTTCTTATGCTAAAACCATGATTCTCCTTTTCTTTTTAGTCTATCTCCATTCATTTATCAGTGAGTAAACATTTCAAAGCATTCAAAGTTGAAGTAATAATCAAGGCAGTTTTAAAGATGATTAACAAAGCTTACCATCTTCTGCAGGTGGAAACAAGGGCTCGGACTATGCTGCAAACTCTGCAACTAACGAAGTAAGTTAACAGCAAATATATCACATCTGTCATAACACAATAATCTTTTAAACATACATTTCATAACTTTATACTTTAATTTTAGTGTAAACCATTGTTCCATCCATGTTATGTTACTCGGACTTCATGTATTTAAAGAATCCTCTTGAGTCTATGTTGACATAGGAGTTAAAGCAACGTAGATTCTCATACTTTTGCTGAATATATAATGGCTCCACTTTGAAGGGCATGATTCAAGTGCAGATGAGGAAACTGATACCAAATGTTGACATCCAAAGGGACTATAGTCCAGTCACTTCGAACCCAAAACACGAACCCGGACCGCCACGAGGAAAATCAGGAACAACATCAACTGCTGGAGGTGGCAGATGAACTTCAAATTAAACTGAAGGCCAGTTAAGTATTACTAAAATATGATGTTTGGTGGGCTTTGAATATAAAATCTTGGGCGATAAGTATGTTATAATACGTTGTTTTCTTCTGTTTTTTTTTTTAGTTGTAAGTTGTTTGAGTGTAATTTCTAGCTTTTAAGCTATGAATTGATGTAAATAATCTGTATTTCAATGGCGAACTCTGTCTTCGAAGCATATCTTGAAATTGAGAATATCAGAATCCAAAAATGGCTGGCTTTTCTCAAAAACAGCTGGCTATAAATATTTTCAATTCAATTGATATGAATATGAAGATATGATTCTTCAAATATTTTTTTAATAAATAAAAGATTAAACATACTTGCATCGGATATTCATGTTGGAATTCAAGCAACATGGTTAATGTTAATGGTGTATATTGAAGTAGAACATATTGGGTTGACCGGTAGACACAGCTTTGATTCCATGTTTGATGAATATGTTTTACAGACAAAACTGAAACATCAACAAACAATATGAGATAAAATCTCCATGAATGATTATTAATTGGTTACTATAAGAGGAAAGAAGTAAGAACAAGGTTATGTAAGCTTAAAGAAAGTCGTGTGGAACATGGTAATTTAATACAGCGAACCAAACTTCTAAATTAAACTAAAGCAACTTCGAAGTTCCAATTTCCAATCAAGAAAAAAAACACTCTAGTATTTCAATTAGAGGTTTAAATTAGGGTATTCAATGTTAAAAAATTAGATTGGTTGTCGAATCAATTGAAATTTCGATTTCGATTCAATATAACGGATTGAAAATTAAATTACATTTAGATCTAGATCAATATAAATCTAGATAGAATCCACATATGATATTTACAAATATTGAAATTCGAACTTAAATGTCCAAGATTTTAAATCTTCGATTTTTATCAATATTACCAGAACTTCATATCCAAACCTAAATGCTCAAGATTAAGTCCTCAACTTTTATCAATACTACCAAAACTTCATTGGCAATTTCCGCCCCATGGATAAACCATTGATTTTGTATTTAATTGATTTGATTTTCAATTTCACATAAAAGAATCATGCCGGTTTTTGTACTATTTTCAAATTTATTTTTGGGTTCCTGTTGAAAAAATAGACAAATTAGTCTCTTTATGTTACAAAAAAAAAAAATCGGGTAAATCACTTGGTAGTAATGTGCCAACAAAATTATGTGATTTTTTTTCTTAAAAAACACATATCCAAACTCATCGTGATAAAATATTATTTTGTTGGAATATTGTTCTTAAGAAAAAAAATAACATCAATATTGTAATTGAAATAGTTAACAATATTAACATTTTAAAATAACAAATGGCATTGTAAAATTAGAGAGACCAAATTATGTCAAAAATTAAATCATACGGATTCAACTCAATCCATGCTTCATCATAGGCCCAAATCAAAATTTAATCATAGTCTTATAATGTCAAAAAAGAATCAAGACAAACCCAAAATATATATCCGTCTCTAAGAACTTTAGGACGTTTAAATTATATGTAATCACATAACATTTTAATTGAAAAATTAACATACTAACCATTTGAACTAACTAATAACTTTATAAAAATATAAGTACAAATTTATGTCAGAAATTAAACTATAAAACTTAAATCTTAAACTTAAACACAATAGAGGACTAAAATTGAGATTAAACATTTTCTTATGATATAAAGAAAAAATAAACAAAAATAAATCGCGTTAGTCGCTGTTTATAATTCATCAAAAAAATAAAAAAAATCAAACGATGCCTTTATTTTATATATAATTATATAGATTGTAAAAGCAGAAAACAAGATTAAATTAAATTATAAATCCCAAATATGATTATAATAGAGAGATTAGAATTGAAATTTAACAATTTATTTTTGAAGAACAAAAAAAATCTAAAAAAATCTAAAATTATTTATTGTCACCATTAAATCTATTTGAATCCAAATAATTCAAATTATTTAACAAATAATTAATCTACTACACATTTGAATTTAGTATATATAAAAGAATTAAATAAAAAATTTAAAAATAAAAAATACCAATTTAAATATCCAAATTCTAAAAATAAATTAAATTTAGATATTAAATATTCAAAAATTAATATCTAAATAATAATTAAAATATCTAAACTCAAATATTATTTGAATTTATAAAAATAAATTGAATATACACAGAGGTTGCCATTTTTAAATACATTATAGGGCGTAGCCAACGTTAAATGGTGGTGTCGGTCGGAGACCGTTGCAAACGGCAGAAAAAGCCAAAAACAGAACAGTTGACACATATAAAGACATGTATGCCCTCAAATTTTACCGGGCACTGCCGCAACCCGCAACGCCAGGCAGGCAATATCTACTTCTTTCTTTGAGTCATACGGCGTATTGGTTGTGGTGAGCTGAACTCAAGTCGAATGCAGCCAAAGTCAAATTCCCAGAGGACTTCAGTTACTGTCCGCTTATTACATTTTACACGACAGTCGGCAATTTACTGTTTTGTCCTCGCGTTTATTTACATTTATATTTTATAGTCTCTCTCTCATCACTGATCTGGCTCAAACCTCCCCCTCAAGACTGGTAACTGGTGGCTTGTTTTAATCTTATAAGAGTCTGTTCTTTATTTTTTATTTTTTTTTAATTCATTATCCTCCTTCATCAAATCATCTTAGTTTTCTTTCATCTCCCAATTCGATTTTATTTTATTTTATTTTTGGATCCAATGCCGGGTCTCAAATCTCCACCAGATGCTCCTCCGCTACGGATTACAGTTTCGGAGCCACCGTCTCAAAATCCACTTCGTACCCCAAACAAAAAGATTCCATCGCCTTCTCCTTCTCGATCCAAGGCTTCCCCAGCTCGCTCCGCAAAGAAGCCTCCACCCGATTCACCCAACCCGGATGATTCCTCACTCGATAACCCGGATCTCGGCCCCTTTTTGCTCAAGTTGGCCCGAGACACCATTGCTTCCGGAGAGGGTCCTATTAAAGCTTTGGACTATGCGATTCGAGCAGCAAAGTCTTTCGAGAGATGCGCCGTGGAAGGCGAGCCCAGTTTGGATCTGGCGATGAGCTTGCACGTGCTGGCGGCGATTTATTGCAGCTTGGGGAGGTTCGATGAGGCGGTTCCGGTGCTGGAGCGGGCGATTAAAGTACCGGATGTGGAACGGGGCCCGGATCACGCGTTGGCTGCCTTTTCGGGGCATATGCAGCTGGGGGACACGTACTCAATGCTGGGTCAAGTGGAGAAGTCAATTGGGTGCTATGAACAAGGGCTAAAGATTCAGATCCAGGCTCTGGGAGAGACCGATTCCAGAGTTGGCGAGACTTGCAGGTATGAATTGTTTTTGTCTAGATTTATAGCACATTTGAGATCTTTTGGGTGTTTGTTGAATAGGGTGAGGCGCGAACTATGTACTCTTTGCGAAGAGGTACAAATATAGGATAGTTTACTGGGTATTGATACAAACCATACATATATGAGTGTCTATATGTCCATATATATGGCCGATTGCTGGAATCTGGAAGAAATAAAGGGCTAATTTTATTCTGTTTCCATAAGGGATGAAACTTTTAACTAGAAAGGTAATGAACTTAAAACCATGTAGCAACCTGCAAGCCATTTACTTCTTCCATGGTGCTTCGTAGAGTGTAATATGGTTTGTTTTCACTGTAATTAATGAATGGATCGTAGGTTTTAACTTAAAATGCAGGATGTTATTGAAGGTCAGTTATTGTTGGATGTACTTATTTTTCCTTGTGGAGATTTTTGGTGTTTGATTTGTTCTGTTTCTTGGTTTTCCCCGGAATGGTTATTTGTATTTTTGCATAAAATTGTTCAAGTTTTGTTCATGAATAATGGAAACGATAGGTACTTGGCTGAGGCCCATGTTCAAGCAATGCAATTTGATAAAGCTGAAGAATTGTGCAAGAAAACTCTTGAGATACATCATGCACACAGTGAACCAGCATCGCTGGAAGAGGCGGCCGACCGCAGGTTGATGGCACTCGTTTGTGAGGCAAAGGGAGATTACGAGGCGGCTCTTGAGCACCTTGTCCTAGCCAGCATGGCAATGATTGCCAATGGGCAGGAGAATGAAGTAGCTTCAATTGATGTCAGCATTGGCAATATTTACATGTCTCTATGTCGCTTTGATGAGGCCGTCTTCTCCTACCAGAAGGCACTAACGGTGTTCAAATCATCAAAGGGTGACAACCACCCTTCAGTTGCCTCCGTCTTTGTACGACTTGCGGATCTATACCACAGAACAGGAAAGCTCCGAGAATCAAAGTCCTATTGTGAAAATGCCCTGAGGATCTTTGCAAAACCCGTGCCTGGAACCACAGCAGAAGAGATAGCCGGTGGGTTAACAGAAATTTCAGCCATATATGAATCGGTTGATGAGCCTGAGGAGGCTTTGAAGCTCTTGCAGAAAGCAATGAAGTTGTTGGAAGACAAACCCGGTCAGCAAAGCACAATTGCAGGAATTGAAGCTCGAATAGGGGTGATGTTTTACATTCTTGGGAGGTATGATGAGTCAAGGAACTCTTTTGAGAGTGCAGTAACAAAGCTTAGAGCAAGTGGGGAGCGGAAGTCAGCCTTCTTTGGGGTTGTCTTGAACCAGATGGGCTTGGCTTGTGTCCAATTATTCAAGATTGACGAGGCTGCTGAGTTGTTTGAAGAAGCAAGAGCAATACTCGAGCAAGAATGCGGCCCATGTCATCAAGATACCCTGGGAGTATACAGCAATCTTGCAGCAACATATGATGCTATGGGAAGGTAACTAATATTTTAAACTACTATGCATCAACTTCCATTCAACCTAGCTTAGTATCCATTCTAGTTCCATCATGTATTGTTAAATGTTATAGCATAATATGCTTTTATAGTACCATGTTATATATATCAAGAATTCAGTTACTTAATCTTCTGATATAAAAATCAGGGTCGAAGATGCAATTGAGATATTGGAGTATGTACTAAAATTACGAGAAGAAAAACTTGGAATAGCAAATCCGGATTTTGAAGACGAAAAGAATAGGCTGGCTGAGCTCCTGAAAGAAGCGGGCAGGTCACGCAACAGAAAAGCAAAATCACTGGAAAATCTCATCGACCCGAACTCAAAGAGGACGGCGAAGAAAGAGGGGATGAAAAAATGGGGTTTCAGAATTTGAAAGGCATTTCCCAGGTCGAATCTAATCTGTTTTTCCAACTTATCTCCACATTCTGTATCATGGAAGATCATGTATAGTGTTACAAGTTGTAATTTCTTGAGCTTTCTGTTTTTGGAGCTTTAAGATCTCTCATATATATTTTTTTCCCTTAACCTTTTTACTATTGTTATTTGTGTTATTGAATGTCTGTGATGTGGTCTTGAAATTTGGAAAAGAAGAATGTTCGTTTGAGTGAATAAATCTTTGGGTGAATAAATTTGATTATATGTTTCTATTTCTTTCTATTGTAAACTAATGTATCAACTAAATTTGATTTTTAGTCTCTATCCCTCCATCTTTCAACTGAAACTTTTATTTATGAAACTCACATGTCATCCGTGATATTCGGCCAAAAGTGTGTTGACACCATTTTCATCCTTGGGAAAAATCTAACAATGCTATAATGATCACCATTGCTTTTCCTATTTGGCTCTCCTTGTACCATCTTTATACCAACCTAGGCACAGAATAAAAGAAGAACAATTAACAATGAAAATGATGTTGCCAATCCAATCCTAAGCAATACTAAACTCAACCCATATGTGATAGAGTAGGTCACCGGGAGGGTCTCTCTCTCCTTCAAAGGAGCACCTACGAGCGTCAATGCTCCTCAAACCACTCTCTTCCATCGTATTTAGGAAACTTCTATAATGTCTTCATTCAGCTCGCTCCAAGGGGCACAAAATGTATGTAAGATCTAAGAAACCTTAAAAATGGGGAGGAGCTCTGCAACAGAATGTTAGATCCGAGTAGCTGATCAACCTAGGGTAGATACTGAAAGACTATAAATAAAGCAAGAGACTCATAAGATTAGGAAAGTGAATCCTTCAACATAAATCTATTCTTTCCAATTTTTTATTTGCTTGTATTGGTACTAACTTAAACATAGAAAGATGTTCTAGAGATCAAACTCTAACCCCCTTTGGCCCTTCTTTCGTTCTTTGAGAACATTTTGATTCAGACTGATAGAATGAAAGCAAAAAAGATAATTCACGATTATTTCATGTCTTCTTCGAATTTTACATTCATCAAGCGAATACAATAAAAGTTGAAGGAGGTTGGCAATTAATTTTTACAGTATATTCCTAGAGAAAATAATAAGAATACTAACTGTATAATTAAATTGGTCATTGATAAGATAGAAAACTTAAGCGATATTTAAGGATTCACCTAAAGAGATTTCTAGTGTCTTAAGCTAATGTAATCTTTGTTTATTTTATTCACCAAAGAAACCCTAAGTTACTTGGTTCTGAACTCAACCTTTTAACTTTAAGTAGGTTTTAGGTGAGTAAAAATTTTTGAGATAACGTTTAGTGAAGAGAAAAATGAGATGACATTTATTTATTTGAACGAGATATATATAAAATGGTATAATAAATTTATAGAATCTTTACTTACTGTTATATTTCTAGCAAATTTATTATCGAATTCCATAATTAATCTTCAACTTTTTTAACTAACTTTCTTCTTTGCTTGAATCTCGTTAATCCACAAGACAAAAATTAAAAACTAATTGAAATAAATGTTATACATGTTTCTTTTAGAAAAATGGTTCTTTTATCCTAAATAATATATATATTTTAAATATGGTTATCTTATCATTAGTGATTTTTTTTAAAAAAATTATAAATAAAAATTAATCAATACATTAAAATATTAAAAAAAGTAAAAAATAAACAAATTTTAGAAATAAAATATATATAAGTTTTAACTCCATTTTCATAGAATCAATTTCCTTTTACTAATTTTAATTTCGTACTTGGCGGCTTTTCGTCCAATGCCAAACAAGTTAATATCAAACAACAAATGCGATGTCGTTTCGTCGCTCAGACAACAAAATCTCCTAGAATAACCCCAAAAATCTACAAATTACATGTATACAGTTACCTCATCTGGAAAAAGTAAACGAACTCCTCCAAGGAGTTTTATGTAATTTGAAACTAACTTGATCGGCACTTTCAAAAATCTTTTTCATTTATTTTGATTTTGAGAGACAAATTTTCCTTTCTTCCCAATCGATTTGCCCAAGTAAATCTCCACTTTCCCTACTCTTCCAGGTGACCCTTCATCCTGGAGTCAGGCAAAATATTAATTAAAATTTTTGTTTTAATCTCAGCGTTATTTTTATTCTTTTTAAAGTAATTCGAGGAACCCTAGTTTCCCCAACTTGAAAGGTAATAAGGCGACAGTTTTAATTCAATAATCTGATTTCCTTTTTCTTTTTGCTAATTTCTGTAATTTTATTCTGATATTTTTTCATACAAGAAGTTCAAATATCTTTTGCTATGAAACTTAATGAAAAGTTCAAGCTTGTGGACATGCTGATTTCCAATCAGTAGATTTTGCATTGAACTCGTGGCCTGAGACGATGCCGTTATCGTTCTTGGTCAACAAATTTTGTGGTATTTTTTTTTCTTTCCTCAGATTTCTTATCTGTTTGTCGATATAATTGTGGAGAAAATATGGATTTGTTCAAGATTTTGTGAAGATAATTTTGGCGTTTGTTGTGCTTAGGTAAAATGCAATAGGAAATTTCAAATTTAGGAAATTACAGAAGGTAATTATGATTTGAGTTGTAATCTCTCTTTTTCACTCGTTTTATTTATAGTTGATCAAGTTTCTTAACAATGACGGAACTTATTTAGCTTATGTTTGATGTTAATTGGATGAGGCTTAAATTCATTTACCCTTTTAGTGAGAAATCTCTGTTTATGTGTTTAATGGTAAAAATCTTTTTTAGAACTAGAAATAATTATTTAGCTATTTGATGAGTTCTTGACATTGTTGTGCTGCTATGAATTTCAGGGGATTACGTTTAATAACTGCAATAACATATAATGGCATCACAAGCTTATCATCCTCTCTTACAGTAGTTAGGTTCGGAATGCTGTAAAGCACAGAAACCATGGGAGACGGAAATAACACCTCAGGCAGAGGCATTGCAGCCAACAATACTACATCCAGCAACAGTGAGAAGCCAGAGTGGCTGCAACAGTACAATCTGCTTGGCAAAATTGGTGAAGGTACTTATGGTCTTGTGTTTCTTGCTAGAATCAAGTCTCCGACAAACCGTGGAAAATGCATTGCTATTAAGAAGTTCAAGCAGTCCAAGGATGGGGATGGTGTCTCCCCCACTGCCATCCGAGAAATCATGTTGCTTCGGGAGATTTCACACGAGAATGTTGTGAAGCTTGTGAATGTGCACATTAATCACGCAGATATGTCATTGTACCTGGCTTTTGATTATGCTGAATATGACCTCTATGAAATCATTAAGCACCATAGGGACAAGGTTAATCATGCCATGAACCAATACACTGTTAAGTCATTGCTCTGGCAGCTGCTTAATGGGCTGAACTATCTCCACAGCAACTGGATCATACATCGAGATCTAAAGCCGTCAAATATATTGGTTATGGGTGAAGGTGAAGAACAAGGGGTTGTCAAAATTGCTGATTTTGGACTTGCAAGGATTTATCAAGCTCCCTTGAAGCCATTATCTGAAAATGGTGTAGTTGTAACTATTTGGTACCGGGCACCTGAATTGCTTCTTGGTGCAAAGCACTATACCAGTGCAGTTGATATGTGGGCTGTTGGATGTATTTTTGCTGAGCTTTTGACTTTGAAGCCACTTTTTCAAGGTGCAGAAGCCAAATCTACACCAAATCCTTTTCAACTGGATCAGCTGGACAAGATATTTAAGATCTTAGGCCATCCCACCCTGGAAAAGTGGCCTACGCTTGCAAGTCTTCCACATTGGCAATCAGATGTGCAGCACATTCAATCACACAAGTACGAAAATGCTGGACTTCACAGTGTTGTTCATCTTTCTCCAAAGAGTCCTGCATTTGACCTTTTATCTAGGATGCTTGAATATGATCCTCGTAAGCGTATAACTGCTGCACAGGCCTTAGAGCACGAGTACTTCAGAATTGAGCCCTTACCAGGTCGCAATGCACTGGTACCCAGCCAGCCAGGAGAGAAAATAGTCAATTATCCTACTCGTCCAGTGGACCAGAATACTGATTTTGAAGGGACAACCAGCATTCAGCAACCACCACAACCTGTGTCATCTGGAAATGTAGCTAGCGGCATGGGTGCTCATGGGAGAAATGGATCTGTGAATCGGCCCATGCCACCTCCTCCCATGCAGAGAATGCCTGGCATTATGGCTTATAATTTCCCATCACAGGCTGGAGTGGGTGGGGGAATAAATCCAGGAGGCATGCCAATGCAACGAAATCTTGCTGCCCAAGCTCATCCGCAGCAACAGTTGAGAAGGAAAGATCCAGGAATGGGGATGACTGGATACCCTCCGCAGCAAAAATCAAGACGCATGTAAGAAAATTAACTTCGGATATGTTAATCATCTTAATGTAATTGAGTACGGTGTTGTATTCTTTCAATTTCAGTATATTATTAAACTTATTTAATGGAATTTATAACCCATTGACTTGTGCGAGATCTATAGATCTATTAATGTGAACTATCTGCATGTTCAATCACTAACCATGCTTCAAATTCGAAGCCATAGACTACTGTGAGATAAATCCCCTAGGTTCGAAATGTCCGTTGAATAACCTTGCTGTTATTGCTTGATGAACATTTCCTTGCTGCAGCTATTCATATGTTGCAATTTTTTTTTTTGACGACTTATGAATTTAGTTATTTGATGAAGAGGCCTCCAAAGCTTACAAGTCAGAGATCTCAAACCTTCAACATTTTGTTCTTACGAGGGAAAATATGGTATCTTTATCTTTTTTTTTCCTTTAGTTAAGGTTTTCTTTTACTAAGTGATGATGAAGTAGGTTAGAAAAATCTTGAATGGAGTTCCAATTTGAGTTCTGGTAATCATTTGCCTTTTTTAGACGTTCAATTCTAGTTCTCGTAAAAGTTCCAACTAAAACTTCTTTTTGTCTTGCTCTTAGCAGAGACGAGGATTGGGATTTTTATTAGTTAAAAAGAAAGGTTTCTTACAGCTTGAGCAAGCTCCTGGAACCAAAACCTGTACTTTCACTCACCTAGAATTCTAGGACTACAAGAATTAAATTCTAAAATTACAACCTAATCATGACACTCCAGTACTCTCACAGGAACTACCTAGATTGGCCATCACATTTTGAACAGACAATCTAACCATATTGCTGCCTGATAATATTGAAACATCTAGACATTCCTGAAGGTCGGAATTGCAAGCTATCAAAACCCATTCATTATCCTCGTCCAAATACTTGATTTCAAAAGTACCCACATCCAGCTTCAGCCTCTTGGCCACTTCCTCTTTCAGTTCCACTATACCAGAAGTTAAGGAGATCCGAAATCTAATTATATTTTCTCTGTATGTAGCCTTAATTGTCACACTCTTTGTGTCCTGCCTAGCTGTTAAATTGGCTGTTGATCGAGTATAAGTAGTTGTGGCCTGCTTGAGAGCCAGATCAGAATATGGAGGTGGTGTCTCATCTACGGCAGCTTCTGCCGCCGAAGGGCATAGGTTTCTCAAGTCTTTAGAACTTCCGGCACCCTCTACTAGCATACCTCCAAAGGGCTCTTGACATTCTGTAGCCACAAGGGCTTCAGGTATCGAGAATGCGGCTGATACATTCATTCCCCTTAAAGATTGAAAGGCCAATTCAGGAGGGCTGTGTGCTTTAAAGCATTGAATGGAATTGAGTGGATCCTTAGTACCTGCACTTTCAATTTCAGGATTACCTTGGCATAGGCCAAGAGAAGTAGGCATGTTGGCACTCTCTTCTCTTTGGCATCTCAGCACTTCTTCCCCTTTATCCATGTTCAGTGAAAGCCCATTCAGCTGAGGGAAAAGTTCTTGGCTCGATTTCCTCCCCCCCAGCAACCAATCTTCCACCAAAGCTTGTCCATTACTTCCCTGTGTACTATCATCTTTTTCTCCTTGAGGCTCCAAAGGTTTGGAGTTTGGTGAGTTCTGTTGATTGGAACCTTTCAAACTGGTTGGCCATGATACAGAACCAACAGCAACTGGGAGCGGACTACTGGCGAGTGAAGCTAAACCAAATGCGCTGTCTGTGGTACCTTGGACAGATTCAATAACACATTTTAGCTTGCTCAAGGAACGGTTAACTTTGTTGATCCTACGAGATGGCCATCGGGAGATCCCATGCTGCCTGCAGATGCGCTTCATTGTTGTAGGACAAACTGTAAAGCAAAAATCTCCCTGAGCATAGTCCATTCGAATAATACCAAAACCGTATTCCAGATTATATAATATAAGTTTAAAGGCTAAGAAAATTTTTCATATAGAGCATATTACCACCAAGGCTTTTTGCAGCATCTTTGAGACTCCCTGTAAAATACTGTTGGAGCACCTCCAGACTAATTGATTTCTCGGTTTTCCCACGTTTTCTCTCCAGTTTTTTTCCCTCTTTATTCTGTGGAAGACAAATAGGTTTGTCACTTTTGCTAGCTGCAACGGTACCTCCAGTAGTTCCAGGGTCAAGATTCATGGTTAAATGCTGTTTTGACGAATCTAATTGTAGCTCTCCATCTGGTGAGGTGTTAATCCCAGGTGGTGATTTCACAGATGGAGGGATTGGAACAGATTCAAGTATCCCATCACGCCTTTCATCTGAAGAAGCTTCAATGATTTGGATAAATCCTTCACTCTCTTCAAGTTTGGCTCCGGAAGCAACCTTAAGACTTCGGAAATGCTGCTTCATTGTTGCCAGTATGGAGCCCAACAAAGTCCGTTGTCCATTGCTGTCAACAATAGCAGAGGGCAAAAAGAATTCAAGAACATAATCATCATCTCTGGTATAAGCACTCCGTAAACAGATTGCGAAACATGCGGTTAATCCAAACATGCGAGCATAGTGTACCAAGGGGTACTCAGTTTTGCAAAACTGGGTAATGTCGGCACAGAAGCACAAGTTGTGGGATAAAAATGCCTGACCGGCAACACCCTGACCCTTTTGTAGGTGATGCTCGAGACAAGCCTCTCGGAAACCCCACGTGTGAGCATCTACAACATAGAAAGCAAAATCAGTTGTTGACATACAGACTTGTCCCATGCAGCTACCATCAAAGCTTGTACAGTTTCTTTTTAGACCACCACCATTGGCCAGAACACTACGATGCTGGCAAGGAACCCAGGTTTGAGCCAAAGGCAGTTTGTGATTTTCACAGACTACTGTCAAAATCTCCAAAATTTCAGCCAATGCATTTTGGCGACTTTTATTGCAAATCTGGTATAAAAGCATCACTTCATCAGTAACAGACAGAACAAATGAAATAACACCATACATTTTTTTGCAGTATCCATAAAGAGAACTAACAGATTTGAAGAATTAGCATTTAAATCTTCACCTGGGTGATTGGATGATCCAATATTTCTGAACTCTTCAGATTCACTGCCTGCATAAGAACTGAAATCACATGACTGAGGAATCTCGAAGCATTTTAACATATTATTTGCCAAGAATCAGTGCTAAAGAATACAAAAGGAAAATAAGAAGGGTTCTTTGAGAAGTCTCCGAGGAACGGACCGGATGTGAATGTCAAATATGGGTATATATATTCAACACAGATGTGTTCAGTTTTTTAAAGTTCTTTCATGTATTTGAACTTTGGAGAGTCCTTGGAATGTCATATTACCATATTCGTATCCGGGATATGCGTACTTAGAGAAAAACACAAGGGTAGGATGTACTGGAAAGAAACACAACCTGAAGTGCTCTGCATACTTTATCAACCTCAGGTGCGTAGTTAATCTTCTGTGAAGTCATTATGAGTTCTAGTACACCAACACAAGACTGCATTGAAGGTTCAAACACTGGCAATGCCAAGGTTCCCTGAACATTGTAATGCAAAGCATGGCCAAGCCGTGAGTACTCTTTGCTGGAATAATACTGCACATTCGGAGTCCATTCTGGCAATTTCTGCAGGAAAACACGACCGGGAAGCCCAAGCTGCTTTTCACTCTTCCCATCCACAGAAAACATGTACATCAATGAAACCATCCGATACTGATGCAGCCCGTTGCTATTCGGATCGAGAAAGAAAGGTTGTCCCGAAGTCGTTAGGACATATCGGCCACCACTCTTTATGGGCGCCCAGACCTGTGCTAGAACATGTTGTTGTGTCGATTCTTTGAAGTAACGCAGTGCCTGAGTCATCCTTTCTTTCATTACACGATAACTATCTGGGTTCTCAAGTGGAACCGGTCCCAGAAATGGCGAAGACAGCCCTCTCGTATTATCGTCTTCCTTAGGATTCTCATTCATTGAATTGGAAGTGCCTGCATTTAGTAGAGTTTTGAAATACAAATCAAGTCAGTTAAGCAAACATGCACAGTTTCTAGAATGATGCTATAGAATAAACCCAGAAAATTGTGGAATATTAGGTGACCCCATATTGTATTTTTATTCAATCATAAGTTTAATTTCCTTTTTCCATGGAATTAGGGTCTTGAGAAACTTAAAAAAAGGGATTTAAAAACCCGAAGAGATGAGAAAATTTCGGACACGTACTAAAAATTATAAAAATATCAAATATTATCAGGTACCAATCATTTTGGATATGAAATGAAAATATTTACATAAACAAAAATAAAATTTTCAGGGTTCCAAGAAGGAACAAAAAGGATCGAATTCAACCAAGACAGACCAAACCAAATTCAAGCTTCAAATTAACAAACTAAAACACGAAAACCCCAAAAAGGAATCAGCTGATAGAAATAAGAAAGCCAAAAAGAAAATATTGGAAGTTCAGAAAAGGACTAACAGGTTAGGAAAAGATTGTAACCGGCGGCAGACCCGAGTTTATTCTCTTCATCAGAGAAAGTCCAGAGAGGAGAAAAAGGCTGCTCGGAGGAAGATATGATGAAAGGAGAAGGTGGGTTAGAAAGGAAAGTCAGCTGATCCAACGGCCAGGAATTCTGGAGATTAACGTCATCATCATCATCAACCGAATCCATGATCCCCTGCGGTTGTTGTTTTGGCGGGAAAGGACATGCTTTGTCTTCCTCTGGCTCACACATTCTTCCAGAGAAAAGGAAATTTTGTTCCTTAAAAAAAAATATATTGTTATTTGGGATGGAGAAAGGAAAGCTGTTTTCCTCTGAGCTTTTTTGTTTGGTGGGGAGAGACAGAGAAGAAGGAAGAAGAAAAACAAACAAAAAGAAAAAAACACATACGTAACATAATACAGTGACTTGTTTCTGCGCATATTTGTTAATTCACGCATACTGCCATACTTTTCAATTCTGAAATTAAATCATTCCAGCGCATTTCAATTTATCATTTTTTTACATTAAAAATAATATCTGTATCAATTAAATTAAAATTTAATCAATACTATTTACTTAAATATTAATTTAGTTTGTAATCAATATTTTAAAATTACATCGTACATCTTAAACATCAAAACTCAATGAAAACAGAAACCACATGAACAACTAAAAAAAATCTATGAAAAAAGAAAGAGAAAGGAACATAAAATGAGCCACACAAAGCTAAAAAAATATCTTTTGAGAAAACTCAAAAAAAAAAAATTGCAGAAAACGCCGGATATATATTATTTGATTTCTATACAATAAAAATTTTCAATACCTTATAAAAAAAAACCTTAAATTACACTTTTAATTATAACACATGTTTAGCAAGTTGTTTTAACCCTAAAATTTTGAAGTTAGATCCAAAGTCCAAACCATCCGACACTTCTATCCCCACTTTTTGCTATCAATTGGAAAAAAAAAGAGAAATAAGTAATTAAAGTGGATTATTTATTTTTATTTTGGTACTGAAAGTACTTTTAATTCCTTGAAAAGGAAAATGTGACAACTTCATGATGCATAAAATTTCTAGCAACAGTGTTTTTACTTCCAAATAATTTAAATATAATAATATTATATAAAAATAATATGAATATTAATGACACCGACAATCATCAAAGCATAGATCAGCGAGAGATCGGAGAGACTCCGATGTCGCAACAGAAAAAGGCAAAGGCTTCAGACAGCAAAGGGGATAAAAGAAGAAAATCAGCCATGAATGGAGTCTCACTAGACATCAGAATGATGGACGAAAACAAAATGAGAGACCCTCTGGAGCTCTAAGGCCCTGCTTCACGCATGCAGGCGAACTAAGGTCGGCTAAAAGAGAACGACAGGTCTTGAGTTATTATGCCGAAAAAACTAAGGGCATGGAAGAAACCTAAACGACGGTTGATGATGTGAGCGGTCCCGACCCTGGCCCGAAGTGGAAGGGGTGATAGAGTTTGAACCTTAACCATGTGAATAGGGATGCCTTCCAAACAACATGTGTCATTGCCTCCATGTAAAAAAAAAAAAGGAGTATTATTCTTTATAAGAAAAAAAATGTGATTCCTCCTAAAAATGGATTAACTGAGTCTACTTAAACGAATCTCATGTCATTGATTGATTTTATATTATACCCAGTGACGATCTACTTAAACGAATCTCACGTCATTGATTGATTTTATATTACACTCAGTGACGATTGACGAACCCTTGGAAAAATAAAACGAATAAAATGAGATATTTTAAATTTTTTGGCTTAACAACTCAATCGATAATAGTTGACGACTTCTATTTATTATTGTTTATAGATATTACAAATGAGATTAAGTGGTGATATACATACCGCACAAATGTATTTTTGAATAAATAAAATATGCAGCAATATTGTAATTTTATTTGTAAATTTGAAAGAAAGAAAAAACCCTTCATTATCGTCAGCAGAAGCGATCAACTCCTCAGTATCCACGTAGTGACGTGCTTTCTCTTATAGGTTCTATAGCTTTTTTGGTTGGTGTTCTATCCAAGTGTAGTTCAGATGCTCAGGGGATACTCCAGTCATGAAGGCCTCGATCGCCCGCTCATCTGTCAAACCCCTAACCTAATTCCTTTGGTGGCGACATTAAGCCATTGGATGTACTATCACAAACTTTCACCTTCCTCTCGCTTGAAGCTAAACAACATGGTATGTTTTCTTTATGCAACACTTGTCAAATGAATGTTGACTTTTGAATTAGTGATCTAGTTTGTCAAAATTGCCTATAAACCTTGTTGGGAGGGTTAAGTACCAGGTTTTGGCGTGCTCTCGCAATGTCAAGGAAAACAACTTGCGTGTGAGGGTGTCGGAGGCTTACATAATCCTTATTTAACTGTTACCTTGGATCTTCTATCCCGCTTGTATGTCTCCTTTAGTGGACTGGAGGAAATTAGAACTCGTTTCGCGGTGACTTGGGCAGTTAATGGATCATTTGCATATTGTACTAATGAAGCCTCTTCAACTTCACCAATACTTATTAATGCCTCTGCTTGCTATTGGGGGGCGGGGACCCCATTGGTGCTACGCCAACCCCATTTGGGCCATGCCACACATCTCTCCTCCTTTCTCTGGTGGGGTGGTCTCTTTGCCTAAGCTGTTCTTGAAGCTCAGGGTATTATTGTGCAATGGGAGTATTGTTCTGTACAGTGGAGGTCCTTAACCCCTTGGTGTTGTGGTTGTTGGTTGCATTCAGCTGGATTTGGTTGATTAGGGTAATGTTGATAATACTTAGGTGGTTGCTCTTATTAAGGTTGCTGATTAGTAATCTCCCTAGCCACAATTGGTTGGCCATACTAGTTGTAAGCAACGTAATCTTGATACTTAGTTCTTGTGTGTTGTTGATAATATTATTATTGATCATACTGATTATCTCCATACTCATATTGGCTGTAATATTGGTTCTGATAATATCGATCACCCACTTATAGTTTACCTCATTTACTTGTATTTTTGAGATGTTTTGGATCGATTGAGTCATAGTTTCTCATTTAGTTTCTCACAAATGTTGGAAATTATTATAATGATTAAGTTATACAAGATGTTGAGGTTAATAATAATGGTGGTTCACATCATAGATTATGCGGAGAGCCAGAAAGGATGATGATAGTTTACATCGTAAATGATGTGAAGAGTCACTAAAGATAATTGTTTATTTGAGTTGAGAGAATGTTTGAACAAAATGTAGGGTATATCGTTGATTTTGTCTTTTTGTTCTTAAAAGATGTGATATTTATAGGTGAAAGAGGGCTTAAAGTGAATCCCTCATTACATGATTGCCTCCTTTATTGAGTTCAATTTAAACCCAAATTAAAGTATGATTTTGATGTATCCTAACATGATTTTCTTCAAGATTGGTGGGTTAAAAAAGTTGAAAATATTAATGAGATTGAATATGATTGGACGATTATTTTTAATGATGTCGTTACGATATACTTTCGTGATGACGTGAAGGTTTCATATATAAAAAGCATAAAAAATACCCATACTTGGATATAATAAATAGTAATTTCAATCAAATGAATTAATTTAAATTATAAATAATATTATCCAAAACTCAATGCATACAAATCAATTAGTCCACTCTTAAACTTATCTAATCATTATTATATGATGAATAAATAGGAAATCAAAGCTGTTTGCTTTTAACATGATGATCATTACCATCAAAGTTTGTATTAAACTTAGCTGTCATTAGCACTTAATCTTATTTATTATAATCCATGAAATGACAAAGCTGCCCGTAGCATTTCTATTCTTTCAAAGAAATGTGAGAAATTTGTTGGTCAAAGGGGTGGCATATTAGAGAAAGAGGTGCCCTAATCATATCCATTTATTATAAACCCCTAGATGCGCATCTAAGGGAGAATATTGATTTAAAAAGGGTTTTAAATCAAACTTGGACTAAAAAAAAACTATTCTTGTACAAAAAGTATTTAAAATATTTCACAATTTGTAGAGATTTTTAAGATTCCATTAAAGATTTAGAGTATTACATGTGTCCTATAAAATATAGTAAAAAAATATCAAATATATAAACAAATAAGATACTTATCGCATTTCAATCATATTTGTGTAATCCATAAATTATGTACGTAAAAGTATCATAGAAGCTCTTGTACTAAGAGTTAGATTGCATTTTGTCTCTTTTAATTAAAAATGTGCAAATTAATCTCTATAAGTTATATCAAAGAGTAAATTGGTTCTTCTTTTAAAAATTGTATCCAATTTTAGAGTTAAAAATCGATTCTTGTTCGTCAAAACGAGGTATATGTGACATAACATGTATCTATATGGTTATTTCATCGAGCACGTAGCTTTTAATAATAAAAATAGATGAATGTTTTAATAAAAATGATCAGCTTGCTCTTTGATTTAACGTATAGAGATTAATTTATTCATTTTCTAAATAGATGAGGTAAAACACAATCTAATTCCTAAAATAGGGGGCTTCATGATGCTTTTACCAACTATAATAAATTATTATTTGGGTGGAGAAAAAAACTTTTGGAGTTACAAAAAAAAAAAAAAAAAGACCTTGTCTAAAATCTAATTCAGTTAGAGTAAGCTGTCTCTTGAAGGACAAAGAAACGAGGGAGTGTTACGAAGGAAAATACAAAGTAAAGATCGTAAGTTCCAATATTGGACCAGAAAGAAGGCCTTATTTTTACTACTTAAAAGTCTCTTTATTACTTCAGAAACAGAGTGAAGAGGCATAATAAAAAGCCACCGACACAAATGTTGAGATAATTGTGATTTGAGTTGGTATCTTCCCTGCATCATTTCTTAAGGCAATGGCTCCATAAACTGGTAGGCAATTTAAGACGATGAAACCAATTAATATCATCTGCAAACCCTGGCCTTCCATATTGTTGCCACGCATAAATGCAGTCAATCCCAATAGGAATGAGAACAAGTTGATTATTGCGGCCATTGTTAATGGCACAAACAACGGGGATGGGACCCTAAACTCAAAAATGGCCCGGCCATTTCTCTTGCTATGTTCATCATCAAGCGCCTTGCTTGTTAGGCTAAAACCATGTGTGGAAATCCCCACTGACTTCAACAAGTACTCAACTGAACCAAATAAGTAACATGACAGTCCCCTTATCATCCACATCCTTTGACAATTCCACCACCTACGGACCGTGCCTCCAGCCAGGAAGAACTCAACGAGATCTTGCCCATATGCCCCGAGGACGAGGAAAACATATAGGAAAAACCAGGGTTCCGACATCTGCAAACACACAATTTTATTTTCGAAATATGGAATTCAAACACAAGCTTCACTACATATGTTTACATTACCTTTGGGAAGATGCTGAATTGATTAAGGAGTGCTAGCTGGGGGAGGAAAGAATAGAAGATGACTGGAATGCACCAAATGGGCCAAAATGCATAGTGAGAATAAGCTAGGCTCATTAAAACACCCATATATTGAGGACCAAAGATGAGAGGATTATTTTTGGAGAAAGCTACTTCAAACAAGCCGATGCACCATCTCTTGTTTTGGCTAAGTACATCAAAAAGGGTGATTGGGACATCCCCTAAAAATGCAGCTCTCTTAGGGTTGCAAAATAAGCTCTTCCATCCTTCACAATGAAGCCTATACGATGTGTTGTAGTCCTCAACCAATGATCCATATCCAAACCCACCCTGCATACACATCAATGAACTCTTCAAATACTTCAAACTTTAATCTTTTTGAAGACAGTATTGCGGAGAGTGAGTCATGAGCTTTACCTTAGAGCCCCAATTGGTTTGGTTCTCGTAGTTGCAACCTGCAACATGGTGTGCCAATGACAAAACTTCTTGAGATTTAATGGGCTTGCTTACCACATGGTCCGGGCTGAGTTCTGGGATTTCTGGTGGCACCGGAGTTGATGGACCTCCGAACAAAGCTCTTCGACGAAAAAAGCAGCCGGATCCAATATAGCTTGGTCCCCTTAGCCCATCAAAACCCATAGGATTTACTTGGAAGTGATGTTTATACTCACAAGCATAGATATCGTCTTTGTTAAGGCCATGAAATCGTTGGGGAAACTGGATAAATGCTAAGTTTGATTTGATTGCAGGGTCCGATAAATAACACAGTATACGAACAAGTGATTGGGGATCATTTGAATACATGTCGCAATCTTGAGTTAAGATTATTGCTGCATTTGTCATAACAGCTGATACACGTAACTTCAATGTCAAAAATGCAAGGGAAGAAATCCAATTAGAAAAGCATAATAAAAAGTAATTAATTCGATGATTAGCAGAAAAACAAGATTAAATTCATACCAGAACATTAAGAGCACCGGCTTTAAAGTGGTGAGGTGAAGTCTTGTCTTTCTCTCTAGAGACATAAATGAGATTTGGCATTAAACGCCCAGAAATGTCTCTGTCATGCTCCTTGTCTAAGATAACCTGCTCATAGTTCATAATCTATTAATAAACCTATACAAGCATCGGATTATCTAAAATAATCTGCTCATAGTTTGGGTCTTGAAAAAAATAGAAAAAGCAAACCTGAATGACAGTAGGATGATTCATAGGAGTAAAGCCTTTGGTCCATTTATTAAAAACTTGGCGTCGTTGATCGTCACTAATGTATTCATCCATTATTTTACCTTTATCTACCACATGTTCTACCTTCATTTTCATATCTTCATACATTATCTGCAATAATTACGATAGAATTGTTGATAGCTGATAAGCAGAATTACAGGGGAAAAATACCAATGCACAACAAGCTCATATTCCGTACGTAACATCATTTAATTTATTAATATATTGGCTGAATCTACATAGAATGGGATAAGAATGAATTGGCAGTGTACTAGAGGCAAGTGGATATTAGTCTGACCATTGCCAATCCATATATATTTTTGCAAATATTTTAAAAGGTTTTTACACTTTCCACCAGCCCCTACCCTATAAACATAAGGCTTACATTTTTCAAATAAAAAATTGCCGCCGATCAAAACCCCCAAATTAATCAAATAGAAACCCCTCTCTCTCTCTCTCTCTCCATATATTTCGAAACTATAATATGATTAATTTAAGGATAATTATTTTATTGATTGTTAGTAGAGTAAAAATATTTTACAGGCAAATTGAGAAGACGTTAAATATCATTCTTATTTATTCTTATTTTATTATATTTTAATTTTAAATGATATTATCATAAATTTACTTAAAAAATTTTACTAGATAATATTCCATAATTTAAACATAAAATATTAATACTAAACCTACTCTTTAATTTGAGTGTTTGAACTTTAAAAAATTCGAGTTTGACAGTGAAATAAGGTATATATGCTATTTTTTTTTATAAAAAAATAAGGTTTTGTGTCGTTTTTAAAAATATTTAGGGGAATAGATCAATTTCGTGAAAAGCTCGTCTAGTTGGATAAGCTTTTCAAATTTTTCTCTCATTTTTTATTTCATGTTATTTTAAGTTTTTTTTTATTCAATCAATCATTTAAGAAAAAAAATATTTAGCATAAAAACACTAAATCCAATCAATTATATTTAATAAAGGTACCTAAATTAATTTATTATTTATTCAAACAATCATTTAAAAAAATAATATTTATCATAAAAAAAAGGTTAAAACAATATAAAATAAAAAATTAATTATATTAAAAAAATTAAAAATTACAACTTAAAAAGGAGAGCGCGTCAAGCTAGACGAGTTTTTCTGACACATATAAAGAAAACTCGTCCAACTGAACACGTTTTCTAGAAAACTCACCTAATTAAAGGAATTTTTTATAAAATCAACTTATTCCCATAAATATTTTAAAAAATGATATAAAACCCTATTTTTTTTTTAAATGCCTTATTTTACCGAGTTTGACTGTAAACAAATAATGTCGACTAAACGACAAAATTTATATGGCTGTCTGTGTCTGGTTCTTTGTCTGATTGTATATTACCTATTTCGTATAAAATATGTTTGGAAAAGTTAATTAAGGTGTTTGAGTCTGTTAATTACCTTCATCTTCTGAATCTGAGGGCTAGAAGAATGGTAATTAGATTCAAAATATACTTGAGGGCTCCTTTCCATTACATTGTGTTCCCTGCAAAATGGTAACCAATGCCTTGCAAACTCAGCAGCCTCCATGAAAGCAAATAGAGTCAAATCCGATCCTCCATCATCGGAAACATAGATCGAAATCTTGTCGGTCGGGTAATCGTAAGCCATCAACGACAATGCCGTGTTCACAACATTCATCGGCGGTTCCTTGTAAGGATCAGCCGTACATATGAACACGTCTAGTCCTACAAAATCTTCATCTTTGATGATTTGTTTTAGGTCTTGAGGGAACTCTTTCCGACGAATGGGCGACATTCGGAGAGCTTGCAGCGAAGCCCACATGAAGGCAAGAACGAGATCAGAGATAAACAAAGAAAGGGTGATGAAGAAAGAGAGTAGGCTGGTCGTGGAAAGGAGAAATAGGTTTTGGACATGGCGGTAGAGTAGAGCCAGAATGGCAGTAAAGTAAACCGCCGCGAACAGGCGGTTGAAGACGGTGCGTCGTAACGGCTCAGACGTGTGAAGCGGAGGAGAATCGGTGGTGGTGAACCCTCCTCTTAAACGTCGACCTTCCATACTTGTTGGCTAGCTGATATGGAAGTTTGTGAAATGACCAATACCATTACAACACATCTATATATAGGGGAAGAGAGAGGGTAGACGAGGCAGAAGTATTCAGCCAAGATCTCATGTCCGGAAATGCTAAATGGGGCTGGGATTCAAATGATTTCTTTTTCTCTCAGCAAAAATTCATTTTAATAAACAATCAGAAAAGGTCCAAACAAAGCAGAAAATATAGGCCAATGGGCAGCCTCAGCCTCAACTTGTTCACCTTGGAATCTCAATTATTTTGGAATGATTAGGGAAAAAAGAGGAAAGAGAAATAATTTAAAAATGGTGGTATGATGTTGTCTTGAGCATTATTTTTCGGCGTTAATGAACGACCTAGATATCAAAAAATGGTGCTATCGTAAACCACTAAAAAGGAATCAAATAATAGTGTTTGCTTCGTATTACACAATGAATCAACATCACATATAAAAGGAGGAACAAATGTATTAAAGATACACCGGAAGGGATCATGGGAAGGGTTGGATTTTTACTATGACCTACCAACTGAAGAGGATATGATAGGGGTATGGGGAGGATGAGTGTTCGATCAGTGTGGAAAATTAGATTCATGGACTAAGTTCATAAAAACGGTGTGAAGCATGCATGTTTACGATGATGCAAAGTTAATCCTCCAAAGAGATCTGCAACCATGGGGGAGGGAGTTGAACGCCAATGGGAAGCACCTTCAGTACATCGTCCAAAGTTCATAAACTAATTTCCAACATTTGACTAGAAAATGCCTTATTTTAGTGCTTGGAAGAGTCATTGCTACTCCATAAACAAAGTGAAGAGGCATAATAAAGAGCCACTGACACAACTGTAGAGATAATTATAATTTGGGTTGGCATTTTCCCTGCATCATTCCTTAAGGCAATGGCTCCATAAACTGGTAAGTAATTCAAGACGATGAAACCAGTTAAAATCCTCTGCAAACCCAGGCCCTCCATATTGTTGCCGCTAAAAAATCCAGTCAACCCTGATAAGAATGAGAATAAGCTGATTATTGCTGCCACTGTTAATGGCATAAACAATGGAGATGGGACCCCAAACTCAAAAATGCCTTGTCCATATCTCTTGCTTTGTTCATCATCAACCGCCTTACTGGTAAGGCAAAAATCATATGTGGAAATCCCTAGTGACTTCAACAAGTACTCAATTGAAGCAAATAAGTTACATGTCAGTCCCCTTATCATCCACATCCTTTGAGCATTCCACCACCTTCGGACAGTTCCTCCGACCAGGATGCAATCATGAAAATCTTGCCCTTATGAGCCGAGGAAAAGAAAAACATACAAGAAAAACCATGGTTCCGATATCTGCATGACATGAATTGTTATTTTCCGAATCCATAAATATACCTAAATCTAATAAATACTTTATATAATACAATTCATTAATGTTCATACCTTTGGGAAGATGCTAACTTGATTGAGAAGTTTAGTTGAGGGAGGAAAGAATAGAAGATGACTGGTATGCACCAAAAGGAACAAAATGCATAGTGAGAGTAACCTAGGCTCATTAAAAGACCCATATATTCAGAACCAAAGTGAGAGGATTATATTTGGAGAAAGCTGCTTCAAGCAAGCCAATGCACCATCTCTTGCATTGGTTAACACCATCAAAAAGGGTGATTGGAACATTCCCTAAAGATGCAGCCCTCTCAGGGTTGCAAAATAAGCTCTTCCATCCTTCACAATGAAGCCTATACGATGTGTAAAAGTCCTCAACCAATTATCCATATCTAAACCCACTCTGCAAACATGTCAATGAACACTTCAGATACTTCAATTTTAAGCTTCTTAGAGACAGTATTGTGTAGAGTGACTTATGAGCTTTACCTTAGAACCCCATTTGGTTTCGTTCTCGTAGTTCAACTTGCAACATGGTGTGCCAATGACAAAGTTTCTTGAGATTTAATGGGTTTGTTTACCACATGTTCTGGGCTAAGTTCTGGGATTTCGGGTGCAACCGGAGTTGATGGATCACCAAATAAAGCTCGTCGACGAAAGAAGCAGCCAGACCCAACATAGCTTGGTCCCTTTAGCCCATCAAGGCGAATAGGATTGCTTTGGAAGGGAAGTTTATACTCAGAATCATAAATATCATCTTTGTTAACGCCATGAAATCTTTGGGGAAACTGAATGAATGCTAAGTTTGATTTCAGTGCAGGGTCTGATAAATAACACAGCACTCGAAGAGGTGTTTGGGGATCATTTGAGTACATGTCACAATCTTGCGTTAAGATTATTGGCGCATTTGTCATAACAGCTGATACACGTAACTTCAATGTTGAAAATGTAAAGGAAAAATAAAAAACCATAATGAAAGGTAATTAGTTTGAAGATTAGCAGAAAAATAAGATTAATAGATTTGATTAATTCATACCAGAACATTAAGAGCACCAGCTTTAAAGTGATGGGGTGAAGTCTTGCTTTTCCCTCTAGAGACGTAAATGAGATTTGGCATTAAACGGCCAGAAATATCTTTGTCATGGCTCTTATCTAAGATAATCTGCTCATGGTTCATAATCTATCGGTAAATAAAAATAACATAGACCTATCCAAAGTAAAAGAAGTTGAGTAAACTAACCTGAATGACAGTGGGGTGATCCGTACGAGTAAAGCTTTTGGTCCATTTCTTAAAAGCTTGACGTTGTTGATCATCGGCTATGTATTCATCACTATAACTTCACCTTTATCGATCACATGTTCAACCTTCACTTGCATATCCTCGTACATCATCTGCAATAATTAAAGTTTCAGTGTCCAAAAAGTGGCAGATGAATTGCTGATAATTGATAAGCATAAAAAAACTGGCAACTAGTCAGCTAAAAAACTTAAGAATTCATGTGATTAGCAATGTTGATTGTGACATCCTGCAATATTATCCGCGAGAGAGATACCAGAAATGAATAAAAATTTTGATCAGGAGTCAAAGTGCAATTTTAACGTACATTAACTTGTGATTTCGTAAAAATTGAAGTGGCTATATAAAGTATTTTTCATTTTTTGAGGGACGAAGACCACTACTTGCCCCCTTCCTTCACCCCTGATTATCAAGTTAATACAGATTACTTTTGAAGGATCATTATGTTGATGATGAACATTATTTTTTAGGGGAGTTACATCATATATTTGCACGATCTAATCCGGCGAGACGTTTAACTTATATAAATTTTTAGGCGAGAAATAAAATCCCAACCTAAGACAATACCGAACATTTTGAAGGGTTTGTCGATTTTGACACTTTGAAGATTTCTTTCAAAAGAGTTAAAAATCCATCAACACGGATTATTGATGAACGTTTTACTCATATAATTTTTTAATCTATATTATAAATAAATTGACTGATTGAGTTGATGTCATAAGTCAACTCAACATCAACTCGATTATAAAATTACTAAAATACCTTTACTTTAAAGGATCATTAATATTATTATAAAGGTATTTTTTTTATTTCATCCTTTTATATAATATTTCAAATAAAAAAACTGAAAAATATTATGTAAGAATCAAACATATGACCAACAAATTCAAATAAAAATCTTTTACCATCATAATCATTTGTTAAAATAATTTTATAAATATATTTTTTTAATTATAAATATATATTTTTAATATAAAATATTTTCGTTCACCCTTATCATGGGTGTGATCAAATCTAGTATATATAATATTCGTATACATATCAAATATACTAGATTATGGCACACTCACAATATGAGTGAAAAATTCATGTAACAAATTTATAATAAAAATTATTATAAAACCAAATCATGTATATGTATTATTCTATATTTTATATAGTTAAAATGGTAAAATTAAGTGTTGAACACCCTCACAGCCCAATAAAAACCCAAAACATTGAAAGAAGAAATTAAATGAAAAACTCAACACTTAATTTATTTTGGTGTATTTAAAAAGCTAGCATACAACTTTCTTATATAGGCAAAGAACCACCTAACCTTTGTTTTTCTTAGCGATGTGGGATCTTTTGCTAACACATTATTCAACAATAACATAAACTTAACTAAATATTAATGAGTTGGTGTTGATATTTTAACATTAAGATGGCGAAAATTAAAGTATTTTGGTTCAAATCAAACGATGTGTATGTATTATTCTATATTTTATATGAAATATATAAAGACAAAAATATCTTTAAAATAATATTTTTCACTTTGTAAAAATAATTGGCTTTTAGTATTTTTTATAACCGAGTTAAAACTTGATTGATGAACCAATAATTCACCTAATATAAATAAAAAAAACATAAAATATTGAAAATAAAATAAAAATAATGTCTAAAAGGTTATATTTTCCATGTGCAAATCAAGGGTGAAGCCAAGAAAAATTTTTAGGGGTCAAAATTAAATTCTCTATATCTTTATAATTTTTAAAAGATTAAATCAAAATTTTATCATTTTTAAGAGGATCAAAGTGTAATTTTATCTTTATTAATTTAAAATTTTTAAAATTTTAAAGAGCTAAAATAGAAAAATTCCCCTTTTATGAGGAAGTGAGGATCTCTATCAACCTTTTGTATTCGCCCCTGATGCAAATGCAATTTTCAAAAAGATAAAAATAAAAATAAAAGTAAAAATTCTCTATTTTACGATAATGGATTAAAAATCATCCGTTAGGTCAAGTTTTAACCATATATATCATTCTATATCTATTATATAATAGATATGTAAATATCTAACTTAATTTAGAAAAAAAAGTAAATAATATAATAAACATATTTCTGCATTTTTAAACTTATTATATAATATTTTTTTTAAAAATAACAGCACTTTTATATTTAAAAAAATTTATCTTTTAAAAAAATAAAAATTTTACAAGTAAAATTGAAATGTTGACTAGCATATACAGTAAAAATAAATAAAACATCTGATAAATTTATAATTCTATTTAACGAATTTAAAAATATATTATCAATATATCAAATAATTTTTTTCTTAAAAAAAAAAAGATTTTTTAACATCGGAATACTCAATTAAAGAGTTCACATGTTTTTTTCAATTATGATATACCCAAGGCAAGTGGATATATATTTTGCTGATCCTTATTTTCGATTTTTTCTCTTTGTATATTTTAGAAGTTTGACAGTTCAAAGCATACCTTTTGCATATAAAATATTTTATGAAATAGAGATACTATATCTTTTTAATAATTTAATATTACATCAATAAATTTATTTTAAATTTTAAAATTTTTATTTAAATTTAATTTTTTTTAAATAAAAATTTTAATGTAACATTAAATTATTAAAAAATAAAAATAAATGATATAATTTTTTAATTTCATACCATCTTTTTTCACATGTATAAGGCTTACACATGTCAACATCATAGGTTACATTTAGATATTTTATTATATTTCTTTTTTGGTACGATAGATGCACGTGAGTGAATGAAAACAATATGTACATAAAATTACTTCCAAAACGACAAGCAACTTATCTATAATTTATTGTGTGGTTGAAATGACTTGTTTATAGCTACATATAATATGATTAATACTAAACCTATTCCTTAATTTGAGTGTTTCACTATACCACAATTACTGTGCACTAAAATCACAAAATAATTTATAGTTGTCAGACTAGCATTAGTTAAAAATTATATTAATTTTGAATATCCTTTAATTTGCTTACTGTGCATAAATATATGTATGTATTAGATATAAACTTTAATTCTATATTTTGGTGTGAGTATTATTATTATTATTTTATATATTGATGTGATTATATAATAGTATCTGTTAATATTTTTTAATCTTTTAACAAAAGACATACAAACGCTCGAACTCGAGATCTTTAAGATGTACAACATCTTCTTTTCTATTAGAGTCACTTGTTGAGTTCTGGTGTGAATATTATTATTTCAACATATTTTGTATATGAGTTAATAGTAAATTAATTTTATTTAATAATTTTTAGTTACTCACATATGAATAGAAGAAATTTTTCAGACATATTTTGAAAATGTTCTATTTTTTATTAAAATTTTGCTCAATTGATAATTTTTAGCCACTCACATAAATTGTTTTGAATGAATGAAAGAAATTTTTCAGACATATTTTGATAATGTTGTATTTTTTATTAAAATTTTGCTCAAAATTTTAATTTTAAGTTTATACAAATTATTTTGGAAATAGACATGAGGGCTCCTTTCCATTATCTTGTGTTCCCTGCAAAATGGTAACCAATGCCTTGCAAACTTAGCAGCCTCCATGAGCGAAAACAGAGTCAAAACCGACCCTCCATCATCCGAAACATAGATCGAAATCTTTTCTGTCGGATAATCATAAGCCATCAATGACAATGTCGTGTTCACTACTTTCATCGGCGCCTCCATGTAAGGATCGACCGTGCATATGAACACGTCTAGTCCTACAAAATCTTCGTCTTTGATGATTCATTTTAGGTTTTGAGGGAACTCTTTACGACGGATGGGTGACATTCGGAAAGCTTGCGCCGAAGCTCACATGAAAGCAAGAACAAGATTAGAGATAAACAAAGAAAGGGTGATGGAGAGATAAACATGAAAGCTAGTGCTGGGGTGGAGAAATAGGTTTTGGACATGGCGGTAGAGTGGAGCCAAAATGGCAGAGAAGTAAACCATCGCGAAGAGGTGGTTGAAGGCCGTCCGCCGCAATGGTTCAGACATGTGAAGCGGGGGAGGAGCATCGGTGGTGAACCATGCTCTTAAACCTCGGCCTTCCATACTTCTTGAGTAGCTAATCTGGAAGTTTGTGATACGATGAATACAAGTTATGACATATGTACATGTAATGAATAAATAGGCCAGAAGGCGGCAGAGACATGCCACAACAGTTCAGGCAAGTTACGTGAAATATGGCAATATATATGAAAATTCTAATTGAGATTTGGATCCAAGTGGTTATATTATATATAAATATCTATACTAAATAATTTAATTTTTTAAACTACATTACCTCAACTATTTTTTGAAAGGAGGACATTAAAGGATTATACTATATGAATTATATTTCTCTTAAGTGGATGTTGACTTTCTCAAAAGAAGTCTACGAAGTGTCATTTGTCTGGAGTTGACTATCCTCAACAGATTAATATTATCTTTAGTTAGAGTTTTCTCCCAAGTTTGTGAAGAGCTAGAGTGCCTAAAACAATATGTTCAATAGAGTGGGAGCTTTCTCCCGAGTATGTGAAGGGCTCATGTGCCTAAAGCAGTGGATTTAGTAGAGTGAAAATGTTTAAACAGAGACAAACTATGAATAGTGTACTATCACTTGCCAAGGAAATGTGAGCAATTACGATTGGTAGGATTCGGGACTGTGCCTTACAGCATACAGGGTCCTTGTGGTAACTATGCCACCACTTGGTGGATGGCGGTTCATATGGGTGAAGTGCAGAGAGTTGCTTTAAAAGAATAGATGGGTAAGAAGCATAGCAGTCTAGGATAGAAGAAGCTCCTCTTGAAGCTAAGGATGGATATTTATAGGTGAGGTTGATCATCCCTAGTCATCAAGCCTTGACACGTGTTTGGTGTTAGCCTTATCGCAGTTGGTCACTTAGGGAGCGTGATAGCCCTTTAGATAGGCGATGATGAAGTTGAATTAAATTAAGCGAGACCTCATGTATGATCATATATAGAAAGATTCAACATTTGTCCCTGACGAGATAGATCAGGGATGCTCCACGTGCCATGCAATTACGTGTACGCGAGGTCCATAGTTGGGAAAGTGTAGCCTACAAGTGAAGTCATAATCAACAAGGTTGTTGCCGGCTGAGGTGATGGTCCAAAAGAACATGATAAAAGAAGCAAGGCAGTATTCATCAATAAGAATACAAAGCAAAAAAAAAAAAAAACCATTGGGAGTAACCCCGAGCATAACCAATAAAACAAATATCAACATACCAAAAAAACTAAAAAAAAAAAGAGACAAAGATCATAGTTTCCAATATTTCACTAGAAAAGGCCTTATTTTTAGAATTAAAAACAGTCATTAATACTTCACAAACAAAGTGAAGAGGCATAATAGAGAGCCACCGACACAAATGTTGAGATAATAGTAATTTGGGTTGGCATTTTCCCTGCATCATTCCTTAAGCCAATGGCTCCATAAACTGGTAGGCAATTCAAGACGATGGAACCAGTTAAAATCATCTGCAAACAGAGGCCTTCCGTATTTTCTCCACTAAAAAATTGTGTCAAGACCAATAGGAATGACAACAAGTTGATTATTGCTGCCACTGTTAATGGCAGAAACAATGGGGATGGGACCCCAAACTCAAAAATGCCTTGGTCATATCTCTTGCTTTGTTCATCATCAACCACCTTGCTTGTTAGGCTAAAACCATGTGTGGAAATCCCTACTGACATCAACAAGTACTCAATTGAACCAAATAAGTAACATGACAGTCCTCTTATCATCCACATCCTTTGCGCATTCCACCACTTGCGGACAGTGCCTCCATCAAGGACAAAATCTAAGAAATCTTGCCCGTATGCGCCAAGGAAAAGAAAAACATACAGGAAAAACCATGGTTCCGTTATCTGCAAGACAAGACATAAATTTTCATTCTCTTTTCGAAAAATAATAAAAACTTTAGTACATATAACACAATTCATCGATGTTCTTACCTTTGGGAAGATGCTGACTTGATTAAGGAGTGCTAGCTGAGGGAGGAAAGAATAAAAGGTGACTGGAATGCACCAAATGGGCCATAATGCATAGTGAGAATAAGCTAGGCTCATTAAAACACCCATAGATTGAGAACCAAAGATGAGAGTGCTATATTTGGAGAAAGCTACTTCAAACAAGCCAATGCACCATCTTTTGCATTGACTAAGTACATCAAAAAGGCTGATTGGGACATCCCCTAAAAATGCAGCCCTCTCAGGGTTGCAAAATAAGCTCTTCCATCCTTCACACTGAAGCCGATACCCTGTGTAAAAGTCCTCAACCAATGATCCATATCTAAACCCACTCTGCAAACATGTTAATAAACTCTTCAAATACTTAAATATTAAGCTCTTTAAAGACAGTACTGTGGAGAGTGACTTATGAGCTTACCTGAGAGCCCCATTCGGTTTGGTTCTCATAGTTGCAGCCTGCAACTCGGTGTGCTAGTGCCAAAATTTCTTGAGACATAATCGGCTTTCTAACCACATGGTCCGGACTGAGTTCTGGGATCTCAGGTGGCACTGGAGTTGATGGACCTCCAAATAAAGCTCGTCTACGAAAAAAGCAACCAGATCCAACATAGTTTGGTCCCTTTAGCCCATCAAAACCCATAGGATTGATTTTGAAGAGACGTTTATACTCGGAAGCATAAATGTCATCTCTGCTAAGGCCATGAAATCGTTGGGGGAATTGAATGAATGCTAAGCTTGATTTTAATGCAGGGTCTGAGAAATAACACAGCATACGAAGAGGTGTTTGGGGGTCATTTGAATACATGTCGCAATCTTGAGTTAAGATTATTGGTGCATTCGTCATACCAGCCGATACACGTAACTTCAACGTCGAAAAGGTAGGAGGGAAAAAACAATTAGAAAAGCAGAATGAAAGGTTATTAATTTGATGATTAGCAGAAAAATAAGATCAATAGATTCATACCAGAACATTAAGAGCGCCAGCTTTAAAGTGGTGGGGTGAAGTCTTACTTTTCTCTCGAGAGACGTAAATGAGATTTGGCATTAATTGGCCTGAAATATCTCTGTCTTTGCTCTTATCTAAGATAACCTGAATGACTGTGGGGTGATCCATACGACTAAAACTTTTGGTCCATTTATTAAAAGCTTGATGTTGTTCATCATCACTTACGTATTCCTCACTAACTTCACCTTTATCTACCACATTTTCTACCTTCTTTCTCATATCCTCATACATCATCTGCAATAATTAAGATTTTAATGACGGATGATATCACCTTTATTATTTCAACTCCATACATTCTATGATAAAATAATTTAGAATAACTAGTTCCTACTTCACAACAAACCTTACCATATCTTTAATTAATATTTTAAAAATAAACATAAATAAATGAAATTAAATATTCACGTCCTAATCCAAGCTGCACTATATAACTATTTCGTCCTTGAAGAAATAAATTAAAACGTAAAATAGTAAAGTAAGTTGAAAGGTACATATTACAAACATTTAGATATCGTATTATACTTTGCATACGATACATGCAAATACTGTGCACTAAAATCACAAAACTTGATGGGTATCTTACACATATTATTCACTAACTGTTTCTATTAAAATTATATTTATTTTAAATATTAGACATACCATTAAATTCAATTTTCAATGTTTACATTTGCTGTTAAACTAAATTTTTTTAGTTAAATTTGACTTTTAATCTTTTAAAAATAGTCAAATTTGACCATTAATTTTTCAAAACGAGTCAGATTATTATTATTTTAATAGAAATACAAGCTAAAACGTTAATTTTTTAAACATTATAACATGCATGACAAGTACATGTACTCCATGCCAATTTTTTATGAACTTGTTTATAATTTTTTTACATTTTATTTTTTTGATTATTTTTATAATTTTAAATTACTCGTTGGTGTGACATAAGATAAATAGTGTCAGCAATAAATGTGTGTGAATTACTAAATAAGTTGCCATGTCAACATCACTATAAGAAAATCAATGTGTTTGTTAGGATTTTCATTAAAAAAAAAAAGCATTTTTGATTTTTTTTGAAAAATTAATAGTCAAATTTAACTTTAAAGAAGGGTTAAATTGACAAAAGAAAATGTAAATGTAATAGCTAAATTTGATATTATGCCTACATGTTATTTAATTTATATATATATATCAATTATAAACCTTAATTACATAATTCTACACTAATAAGTGTTGAATATAATGGCGAGACATATTACATTCTCAATGGAATGATACAAGTTTCAATTTGAAGACAATATTTTTGAGAGAGATCGTCACGATCTACAAATTTAAGATGGATTAATTTCTATAGACAGTAAAACAGACATGGATATACTTATGTTTAGTAAAACCATTATTTCTTTGAAGATGAAAAAATTATTTTAATGCACAATTAAGCTGGTGTAATTAATCAATGTTAGAGAGAAGTAAATAAAGAAGGAAATAAACAGAAAATTAAATTAATTACTAGTATAATTTGGTATAAAAATATGTTTGGAAAACTTAGTTAAAGTGTATGGAGTGTATTAATTACCTTGATCTTCTCAAACTGAGGGATAGAAGGATGATGGGCGTTAGATTCAAAATAAACATGAGGGCTCCTTTCCATTATCTTGTGTTCCCTGCAAAATGGTGACCAATGCCTTGCAAACTTAGCAGCCTCCATGAAAGCAAACAGAGTCAAAACCGACCCTCCATCATCCGAAACATAGACCGATATCTTTTCTGTCGGATAATCATAAGCCATCAATGACAATGCTGTGTTCACTACATTCATCGGAGGCTCTTTGTAAGGATCAGCCGTGCATATGAACACGTCTAATCCCACAAAATCTTCGTCTTTGATGATTTGTTTTAGGTTTTGAGGGAACTCTTTACGACGGATAGGCGACATCCGGAAAGCTTGTGCCGAAGCCCACATGAAGGCAAGAACGAGATCAGAGATAAACAAAGAAAGGGTGATGGAGAAAGAGAGGAAGCTGGTGGTGGGGTGGAGGAATAGGTTGTGGACATGGCGGTAGAGTAGAACCAGAATGGCAGAGAAGTAAACCACCGCGAAGACGCGGTTGAAGCCCGTCCGCCGCAATGGTTCAGACATGTGAAGCAGGGGAGGAGCATCGGCTGTGAACCCTGCTCTTAAACCCCGGCCTTCCATACTTATTGGGTAGCTAATCTTGAAGTTTGTGATACGATGAAGACAACATATGTACATGTAATGGATATATAGGCACAGTGGGAGGCAGAGACATGCCACAACTGTTCAGCCAAGATACATGAAATGACAATATTTCTGGAAATGCTAAATCAGATTTGGATCCAAGTGGGTTGATATTAAACAACAACTAAAATTTTTAATCTACATGTCGAATCTCTAGATTATACTTATAATATTTATTCTTGGATTTTGAATCTCAATTATTTTGAGATGACTAGTAGTATATGAATCATTGGCTGGATGTTGCTTTCTTAATAGGTAGGTATGTGTAGGTATCAAAACAGTAGTGCTCTGGAAAAGACGATCAAAATAAACATCTCCAAAAGAAAACTCAGTATTAGATGAGACTAAGCCGACGAATATGCTCAAATTCGAAAATCTGCTAGAAAAAGAAAGGATTTGAACAATAAATATGAGGTTCGGAAAATGGATTTGAGTACAATTTTAAATTCGTTTTCTATGTGAATCAAGTCTTGGGTATATTTTTTTTGTCCAAACTTGACCCATCCCGAATATATTATGTTATAAAAATTAATTATATTAAATATATATTTACATTAAATTACTAATCCAATAATAATTAAAGTTATTACGCAAAACCTAAAAGAAACTTATCTAACTAATTAACTCAACCCAAAATATAAAACTCTAAAAATTATTTTATACACAATAAAATATTTTTCATATTTATGGTAGTGCTTTTTAATATAAATACTTTTTTAACGTATTTTTAATATGTTAGAAAATTTTTATTTTAGCATTTTGTTATGTATTTAATGTATTATATTTTTTAAAATTTTATTTTAAAATAAAAAACTAATCTAAAAAAATCAAATATGAACGGACTAAGTTAAGCCCAAATTTACCTTTCTTAAATTGACCTAGTCTTGGACAAAAAAATAATTTTATTTTTCGAGTTGAGTTCAAACTTGAAATTAATCAAAATATCTTTACGAACTCAACTCGATCCATAAGCACGTCTAATATAATTTATAATGGAAGATTTGAAAGATACGATGTTGTAAAGAATTGTTATATTATATTGAGAGAAGTCTACAATTGTGTCTTGTATGATTTTTAATTTTAATATTATAATTTATTTTAAAATTAAAATATTCACTATCAATAATAATGATTAAATTTTTTATTACAAATATTCTCCAAAAAAAATTTAAATAATTAACCCTACTTCATTTATATAAACAAAAATCAAACTTCGATAATATAATTAGAAAATTAACTATCTGATTAAGAATTGTGATATTTGTTATTGGTCAGACCCCAGAATCACACAACTTTGCGTATAGTCATGCACTTGGACTATGTCCATTGAGATTTGCGTGAGTGCTACTTCTGTGGCTGAATAAAAAAGAGGGCCACGCTGCTTATTTGATGGCAGGGGTTTTTACTAAAATAGTATTAAAAAAAAATTTATCTATCAAAATAGTACCTCAATCCCATTATTTATTAAAATGGTATATTTAGTTAGATGGAGGGTTATTAAATAGTGACATTAATGGGTTTTTCTAACATGAAATTTTTTTTATTTTTTTATTATATTTATATATTAAAAAAATAAAAAAATAAAATTATATTAGTGGAGGATTATCAAATAACGGTATTACAGAAAAAAATAAAAAATAATATTATATTAGCGGAGGATTATCAAATGGTGACACCACAAGAACAAAATAAAAAATAATATTATATTAGTGAAAATTTATCAAATAGCGACATTATAAGGAAAAATTATACAAAATACATGAAAAAATATTTTAACATTGAAAAATTATACAAAATATACAAAAATTAAATAACAAATCAATTAAAAATAACTTAAAAATTAAATAACAAATAAAAATATTAAATAACAAATCAATTAAAAATTACTTAAAAATTAAATAACAAATCAATTAAAAATTAAATTTACCCAACTAAATAAAAACATTAAATAAAAAATTAATTAAAAATTAAATAAAAATAAAAACATTAAATAACAAATCAATTAAAAATAACTTAAAAATTAAATAACAAATAAAAATATTTAAAAATTAATTAAAAATTAAATTTACTCAACTAAATAAAAACATTAAATAACAAATCAATTAAAAATTAAATCAAAACAAAACAAATAATTTAAAACAATAAATACTAAACAAAATATAACTTAAATTACCAATAAAATATTTATATTTACCTTTCTTTTAACCTTTTACTCTTTTAATCAACCTACTAAACAAATAAAATTATAATAACAAATCAATCACATTAAACAATAAAATTAAAATTACTACTACTAACTAACGAATTAAATAATTTTAAAAATAAATTTCACAATAAACACAAAACCAAATTACTACCTTTCTATCCTTCTTCGTTATTTTTTTCGTGTATTTTGTATAATTTTTCAATGTTCAAGTATTTTTTTCGTGTATTTTATATAATTTTTCTCCGTAGTGCCGCCGTTTGATAACCCTCTATCAATATAATATTATTTTTTTATTTTTTTAATATATAAATATAAAAAAAATTCATGTCAAAAAACCCCTGAATGCCACCATTTGATAACCCTCCACTAATATAATATTATTTTTTTATTTTTTTAATATATAAATATAATAAAAAAATAAAAAAATTCGTGTCAGAAAAACTTAATAGTGCCGGGATTTGATAACCCTTCACCTAACTAAACATACTATTTTGGTAAATAATGGGATTAGGGTACTATTTTGGTTAATAATTTTCTTTTAATACTATTTTAGTAAAAAACCCTTTGACGGCACATTAATCATTACTCTCCCGTTAACTAGGGTTGATATCAGTTAGTTTCGGTCTAAGTTTTAAAGATTTTTTAATCATTTATTATAACTCAATTTAGTTTTATTTTCTATTTTTTCACATTATTTCTTAAACATATTTTAATAAATTAAATTTTATTTTATAAGTTTCTAATATTATTTAATAAAATTTCAAAATATTTTTAAGAAATAATAATTTTTAAGAACTTTTAAATTATTGTTACTATTTTAAATATGCAATATTTATTTTTATATCGTAAAAATTAAAATTAATTACACATTAAACAGAATTGGATTTGAGGTAATTATAGTTTTTGAATATTTTGATTTGAGTCGAATTTTAATTTAATGGATTTTTTTACTTAACCGTATGGTTAACAAAATATTTAGTAAGATGTATAGCCATTTTCCCTTTTTTTTTTTATTAGCGGACATAAATTAATGTTGCCATTTTATCTAAGATTTTATTTAATTTTTATATAATTCTCAACAAATACATTTATTATATAAGATTTTCATTCGCATGGTTAATCTAATTAACGTAATATTCTCGTCCATTCAATTTCCCGGCAACATCTTCTTATAGTTCACCATCATTTCTTCACAGATAAACTGTCAATTTCATACAATTTCTTGAAACTTTAAGATAAATATACCACACATAAAAAACTGACAATTTTCTTTTAAATATTTGTTTTGATGTTTTAGTCGAATTATATTTTTTAATTTATTTTTATATAAAAAATAATTTAAAAAAATTAATACAAACAAATCAAGTCGAGCTCGAGTTTAGCATTTTTAATTTGGATCGCATTTGGACAAAATTTTAAATTTATTTTTCGGGTCAAATCTAGACCTATAAGACAAATATTAAATTTTGCATCGATCCAGAATCCGTTCATGATCAAATCTAGTTTGGAGTTTATTGAAATCCTTAAATTTAAGACTAAAAGAGGAACGATTGACTTGGCTGATGATATTCTGTAATTGATGTCTCGACAATGGCAAGTGGGGGTGCAACATGTAGTGCGTGGCATCGAATTCGTAGCAGATGCCATGGCCAAGGTTGCAAGACGACTATCTTCAAGGCTACACCATTTTAAATAACCTCCTAACTCAGTTAAATGTTTGCAATCTGTAATGACCTCCTATTTGATTGTTTTGGCTAGACTTACATCTGGGTTTCTTTTCTTCTTCTTTTAAAAAAAAGAAAAAGAGAATCAAATATGAAAGTCTAAAAGATTGTTATATTAATTAACCTCGAATCTAAGATAGAAAATAGAAATTTTAGGGGGCTGAGAAAGAAGATCAGATAAGTGAATAACGCCATGCCATAAAGATAAGATTAAGATCCCCTGGCACAAAATTTAGAGGGCTAAGAAAATAGAAATTTTAGACTGTTTCTGAAGTGTCGTTTACCATACTATTACTTTAATCAAACCTTCTATTCTTTTGCCCCTTCCCCATTCCATGCTGCTTAAAACTTGAATCCCCCCCTTAAATAATCACAAGCCATTGCCAACGGTCTTCTCATCACATGGCGCCGATCAAATTTTTGAAAACCAAATCCATATTTGTCTCTTTCCCCAAGTACTTCCCCCATCTTCTTTCCACTCGTTTTTGCCAAAGATTCCACGTTTTAAATACCAGTTCAAGCCCCTCTCTGTCTGTGAATTTCTAAAATGGGGAATTGTGCTCTCAAAGGGGCCGTTGAGGAGTGCAGCCATTCCATCAGGGTTTTAACCGATGCCGGCGAAATCATTGATTTCAAGGGCCCCAAACTAGCTCGGGACATCGTAACTGGTTTTCCGGGGTATGGTATTTGCAGAAGAGGCCAAGCTTCAGCTCCATTGGCTGAAGATGAATGCTTGGTTAGTGGGAGATTTTACTATCTTCTTCCCCTGGACAAGTTTCAGAAAAAGGGTGACTCTGGGGTGATTCCAAAGGATAAGGAAGAAGGTGTTAAGAAAGATGAAGTGGATGGGGTCGATCAAGTTGAGCCACCGAAGATGTCGTCGGCGGATTTCGTTGAGAATTTGTCGAGTGGATCGTCGTCGGCTCTGGAAGTGCTGTCGTCGGAGAAGAACGGGGTTTGGAAGGTGAAATTGGTGATCAGCAGTCAGCAACTGGGGGATATTTTGTCGCAACAAGTGAACACTGAGGCGTTGATTGAGAAGATGAGGATGGCGGCTAGCTCAGCTGTTGTGAGTCCACGGCGGACCAAGCGGTTTTGGGTGGTGGCCTCCTGGAAGAAGCCAGCGGTGTCAAGTGTGTTCAAGGTTGCCACTGATAAGACCAAATCAGCATAGCTAAATTTTTGAACTAGAAAAAAAATGCTTAGTAGCTTAAGCATCTTCCTGTACATATAATTAATTGAAATTTTAGAAACCCATGTTGGCTTCAATGCTTCAAGCATCAAATTCCGAGAAACAATGATAATTCTGGTTATGGTCTTATTTTCAGTCTCACTCTCCCTTCTTCACTTTATTTTCATGTTTGACTCTAATTGCTTCATAATCTATGTCAAATTCTTTAAACATAAATTAAAAATAGATTCGTAATAAGTTTTTTTTTTTAAAAATTTCATGCTAAGATTCGACCATAGGTATGATGGATTAATATCCAACGACAAGTACAACATATTTTAGATATTAAATTAATTTGATCATTAATGTTGAAAAACGAAAAAAAAAACTGTTTAAATTTTGATTTGTAAATTCGTAACATTTAAAATTATTTGATAAAAAATAAAAGAGTTTTCGATTGATAAAGATTACAAACAAACAAAAAAATCATATAACATCAATTTTAACGGTCTAATAATTTAAATAAATTTTTACAATAAATCAGTGAATAAATTATATATTCTTTTAATTAAAACTGGTAGTTTATTGAGTAGTAGTAGTTTACCCAAATTTTAAAAAGGGAAAAAATAAAACAAAATTAAGGTTCCACCGAGATTTGAACTCGGGTTACTGGATTCAGAGTCCAATGTCCTGACCACTAGACCATGGAACCTTCTGTGATAATGTAGCCAAACTTAACCTTCTTATTTACGCTTTTAGATCCGACTTGCGCTATCTTTCTTGACAAATTAGGAGGCAAGGAAATAACAACACTGGACTAAAATATGAATCATGATTTAGAACACATGCACACAAAAAAAAAAAACCCAAAACTGAGGTGGCAAAGCTGAGAAAGATGGACCTTTGAAAGAAATTTCAAGCAAACTTTGCTTTTGCTAATAAATTAATTGCTAGTGTCTGTCATGAAGGCTAGTCCTAAAAATATGCACTTTCTATTAACTCCTCATTTTCTGTTATCCATTAACAATATGTTGTTCCATATCACCATCAGTGAGCAAAACCGAGCTGTGATGATGCACAAGGTACCACCGTCCATGATGGAACTCGAAGACGTTAGTCATGTTAAATGCGCCATTATCCATGTCAACATAGGTTTTCATAGTAACCCAAGCCATGTCTGTCAATACCCGGGCTCGAACATCTGTAACATGAAAATCAACCCCTTGCTGCAAATTAAATGCTAGGTGCCAACTGAGTATTACCGCATTATATCTGCAATTGGGAAAAGAACAACAGATATCAGCAAAGCAAACCAGTGATATGAAAGACCCACGCCTAAGGAAAATACTGAGATGATATATTTTACTAATACGCAGATTAGCTAATGTCAACCTACTTCCTCAGAAAAAAACACCATGAAGGTCATAATTCTAATACGACTAGGCTGAGTGTAAAAGTACCATGAAGGCTCCTGTACTAGGAGTTAGATTGCATTTTGCCCCTTTTACTGAAAAATGAGCAAATTAGTCCCTGTAAGTTAAATCAAAGAAGAAATTGATCTTTTCAATTAAATTTTTCATCTATTTCTACTGTTAAAAATTGGTCTATGTACGTCATCATGAGATATACGTGGCACATCTATCTTCAGCATAACATCTCGTCTTCTCAATACTTCCTGCACCTATGGGGTACCTTACCTTTTGTTTGAAGCATGAATTTGTCTCATGCTTATAGCAAAAAACACGAGACTTTTTTTTTTTTTTGTTGAAGTGCACTGATAAGCTAGGGAAAAAGCATTGTTACTCCAACTGAGGAAATCACCATGAGATAATATTGTAAAAGAATTCCATTGTTGGAACCAACTAAACAAACTCAAGCCACATACATTGCGGTTGTATAATCAATCCACAATCATCCTCCAAGTTAAATCTCCTTTTTAGTTTCATATATTTTGGAATCATCGCAGCATATACTAGGCATCTTAGATAGGAAAACATCAAGAGACCAGATCCACATTTGACTCGCATTTAATTAACTGCTGCATTACATTACATCTATAAATGGGCATATAAGCATGTCAATCTATATGGCCAAAAAAAACGCATGTCTATGTAACTCATAAAGTGGAACAGATCTACATGAAATTGTTCAATCAACAAGATAAAAGAATTAAAATGAGTAACGACACCACAACTTTTACAGGGCTGAGTTCAAAGTATGAACCCAGACCTACCTCAAAACTAGACTATGAATTTTAGAGCAGAAGCTTGATGAAAAATCACAGGAATTACTGAAATTATAACCTTCCATCATCATAAGGACAAAAAGCAGTAAACAACATACCCTGAAAAAAGTTCTCCAGATGCATGAACACACTTTACATAATCTGCATTGAGCCAAAAACGAATCATCCCTGGAAGAGACCTATCTCTGATGATGTTAAAGAATTCGGTATTAACATTCATTACGGCTCTTGTAGCCGCATAGTATGCCTTCCACCCATTAACTGGTGTTACGGTATCTTGCTCCAAGGTAAAATCCTAACAAACAAAAGATTTAACACAGAAACAACCCAACTTTTAAGAGAAACATGATAATGCCCAATGGTAAGAGGAAATAAAATTGCAATCACCAGCTAACGGCCCAAAAGTTCAAAATTATGAGTGATTCATCCTATGAGGTGATAAACAAGCTCACACCACTAAGGAACAAAATAGAAGACACATAAATATTAAAACAAGTACATTTTTTCATTCGAGATAAACAAGTAGTGCCATGATTTTGTGTAGTTAGGTTCTTAATTCTACTCTCTCCAGTAAACTAAGAACTAAAGATTGAGGAAATTGGGTACCTTGTGATAAAGCGCTTTCCAAACATTATCATCATTGGCCGCCTTTCTCATCAGCGAATTCGTCATGGAGAGCCGGCAAAGGCTCGGATAATCCAAGTAACTGAGCGCGTGTGTTGTAATCTCCGGCACTAACTGCTCCATCATCGACGCCCCGTTCTGTCTATCCGTCACTACATTGGAAACATCCGAGGTCACCATACTTCCCTCAACTGGAGCACCGGCACCGCCAAGAACGAACGCCGCGGAATCGGAATTTCCGTTGCGGGAGAGGGAACAGTTGCAGGAGGACGAGGGTGTGGCTCCTTTGGTTTCGTCTTTGCCGGATGACGTGGAGGGACCAGAGGCGTATGATTTGCGGGGCCTCTTGAAGAATGATCGGACGGCGACGAGGAGGGAAAGGAAGGTGATGATTGTGGCTATGATGAACGGCTGAAGGGAATTGAAGGCTATGGAGAGGCTATAGGCAATCTCCATTTATGACACATTAGAGCTTCGCCGTACATGAAGTAAAACCCTAGAATTCCCACTGATTCCAAAACAAAATTTAATTAAAACACATAAATTCTTAGGTCTTTTTTCTTAATTTGAGGCTTTTGGCAATAATATTTCCTGAAATTTTGAAAAAAGATTTTTTAAAATTATTGTAAATTTTGTTGCAGAAGGGAGGACGGAGAGTCGTAACGGAGTTGGGGAGAAATTCAAACCAAAAAAATAGGTCAGCATTGGGGATAATTTCGTAATTGTAGTTTTTAGAAAATTTTCTTTGGCAACGACGTCATTTAGGATACGTTATTTTTTATCTCCACAAGAGTTGTGAAATTTTGATTAAGCCTAAATTCACCGAAAACAACTTTAGAAAAATGACTTTTAGAAAATAGATTGATTTTAAAATAATAATAATATTTTTTTAGTATTTGAATAATTTTGTGTAAAATATTTTTTAGTATTTTTTAAAATTCATTTTTTTTAAAATTATTTTACTGAAATAAACACAATTTAAATATATTTGTTACAAGATATTATAGTAGTATTTTCTTTTGATAATCAAAATTTATTTTATAATAATTAATATCATATATAAATTTAATTAATAAATATTATTTTTAATTTTAATATATATTTATAATTAAAATACTAATATAGACATTTTTCAATAATATATTTAGAATATTATTTAAAATTTAAAATTACTATTGTTAAAATTTATTGTTAATATAAAATTATATCAATTATATTAATAATTTATATATGGTATTAATATTTTTATTTTTATTTTAATAAAAATATTATTAATATAATAATATTATACTTGATTCAAATTAATTTTATATAAAAATAAAATTACTAATAAATAAACTGTTTTTCGAAAAATCTTTGCACATAAGTGTATTTGCTTAGGTAGGTGCATTTTGATACAATGAATAGGATTGAATGTCTTGTCATAGGTCTTCATTACTGGCATCTTGATGCCTTTAAGCAACGCAGTAACTTTTAATCCTAAGCAAAAGGGGTTTTTCCAAAGCTTTGAGCCCGAAGAATGCAGGTGGAGCTACTATTTTCCTTTCTATAGTTTCCATTTTGGCTTGCTCCAGAGAGTCGCAACAGGGAGAACATTCCTTCTTATGAGTGGGTAACATTGATAGCCTGGTGAGAGTAAATGACAAACGATTTAGTAATTGACGACAAGGAAGAGAATTCAAGGTCACTTAGGCGCGAGACGTGACGAGGAGCCTCTAGGGATAGCTTAAGAACTCTTCAGACTTCACTTACTCCTTGAGAGAAGAAACTTCAAAATGAGTTGAAGAAGCAGCAGCATAAACTTAAGGATTGTCATTTGGGTGCCAGGGGAGCTTCGATGGGACTTGAGGAGGCCTACGAACTCCTCAGACTCCTTAGCGGGAAGATTGACGACTCCCATGGTATATGAGGCAGGTGGGCATTAAAAGTTGGAGAGAGATGAGTAAGGCATGCTATGTGGACTCCTCAAACTCCTCGAGGATGAAAGACTTGAACTTCCTGGGCTTGAAGTTTCAAAGGGGACAGAAACTACAAGTGGTACAGAAAGCTTGTAGGTTTGAACTTGGATTTAGGAGTTGGACGGTTTTGTGGCGTGAAAAGGTCTAACCTTGGGGTTTTTAAGTGAGTTGTAGACATCCTAGACTCCTCAAACTCCTCTTAGGATGTGAGGGTCTTATGACTCATGCTATCTAGGTTACTTGGGTGTGAGATCTGGTGCAATGGCCAATGGACGGTTGTCCCGTAGGTTGCGTGCAACTACAATAGTTTATTGTCTCCTTGAGAATGAGGGATGCCTTGGCTCAAGGTTTGAGTTGGAGGAAAAATTGCAAGTGGTGAAGGGAACTTGGCAAGACCTAAACCTTGAATTAGGTGTCGGAAAGCTTTGGAGCGTGGAAAGATGTAATCATGTGACTTTTGAGTGGCTTATAGACGTAGCAGATTTCTCGAATTTCTTGGACTCTTTCTTTGGACATGCAAAACAAGGATTGTGGCTAATGTACGCTAGAATTTTTACTTCTAGAGCACACTCCAACGCTCAAATTAAGCATGTAACCAAACTTTGAAAATTTTATAAGAATAGAAAGAAACATTGTGATTGATGGTATGGTTCCAAATGACAATGATATTTGCCTTTTATAGAGCTTTTGGTGACAACTTGAGAAAGCCGACTTCTCATTATAGGCTTAGAAGATACATTCAGAGGCGAAATCAGAAAAAAAAAATTTAGAGGGAGGCGAAATTAAATTATATATTATTACGATAGTAAAAATGTAATTTTATCATTTTAATATCTATATCTTTATAATTTTTAAAAAGTTAAATTAAATTTTTATCATTTTTAGGAAAATCAAGTGTAATTTTATATTTACTAATTTAAATTTTTATAAATTTTAAAGGGTTTAAATCGAAATTTTTCATAAAAAAATTTCCTTAAACCTTGAATCAATGGATTTTTACTTGGCATATTCTTGACTTTGTAGACTTCTTCTAATGGGCTTTAAGCCACCTTACAAGATCTTGATATTTTACTTTTTCACTCCATCGAAAAGTATAAGTCAATGATGTCATCTACCATGCCTTACTTTTTTTTTTTATTAATTAGCATTATTTATGTATCAAAATGGAAATTAAATTAAGAAAAGTATAGCTCAATAGCTGAATTCAGCAAAAACATACATATAGTGACTGAAGAAGCACTAGTGAGAGGTATGGATGTCCCAAAGCTCAATAGCTGAATTAAGCAAAAGCATATATATATATAGTGGTGAGCGATTTTAAAGTAAACTCTTCATTCATTAGATAGATAATATCACTAATATCTCGTGATCTGTTGTTGAATTTATTTTAATTCAATGAGCATTCTTAATATTATACCTTGAAGAAGATTCGAACCTTCATGCTCTTTAACACGAGATTTTGAGTCTCGCGTGTCTATCATTTCAATACCAAAACATCTTGAAAGTAAATCGTATTCCATAAATATGATACCTCTATAGTGTGATGTATAGAATATATGAGAAAGGTGATGTGTTGGAGTATTTCTATTGACTAAAGGAGCACTAGTGAGGGGTATGGATGTGCCACGTTAGCCATGAAATTGAGGTTGAAGTTGAACTGTATGTGATTTATGGAGGCCTACAACATAGTTCAAAACACTAATCGGACTTGGACAACCGACAACGTTTGGTTTTGCATTTTTGTTAGAAAAATATAAATCAAAGGCGAAGACTTAGGAAATATATATATAGTTGTTTCGAAAGGAACATAGAAAATGAGTCAGAAAAAGCTATTGCCATCATCATCCATTATAGTGTGCAAATCCAAGCACAATAAGGAAAAAGGAAGAAGAACAAAGCACAAGTGGAGTACTGAGCTCACCTAATTAATGGAGTTCTGAAATCACCAATCTCCTCCTCCTCCTCCTCCTCTTTCCAAAAACTAAAGGTCAACTCATGTACCAAAATCCATAATTTCTCTTGTTATTTCAATACATGGTAGGAAATTTCATCCCTTTTATAGATTTTGAACTGGTGTCATCTTTTAAATAATGGGTTTCCTTTTCCTTTTTTTGGGATGCATTGGTTTAATTTGAGACAACTGAAAGCTTGATTCTTGGTTGTTTTAATTGAGTGGAACAGTTGGAATGGGACAATGTCTTATTTTTTCTTCTATTTGTTGTTTTGGGTCCTACAGCATCTTCCTGTCTGTAAAACTAGTTGACTTTCTCGCATGATCTTCTGCATTTTTAGGATCTTGATTTCTTTTGGGCCTAAATGTCTTTAATGGTTCAGGAATTAGTTCGAGTAATTAAGAGAATCAGAATCTAACACCCACTCCTGCAGATCCAGTTTAGTAGATTCAAGGAATTCACTTCATTGCATATCTTTGTCCTGTCACTGTTTTTGGTGGTGACTGTTTCCTTCTTGCTTGGTACGATATAGTAGTAACGGTTCTTTTAAGAGAGTATTCATAGTAAAATATTGAGATATACAGAAATGATGGTTTTAGTTTATTAAGGATTAAACTGTTGGATGGACGTAAATTCTTGTTTCGATGTAGCAGATATCATCAGACAGACTATTTGCACGAATCCCATCCCTGAGAATCTTGTTTTGTTTAGTTATGCGTACTTTGATGGGCTGCTTTTGCTCGAAGAAACTTAGACACAAGCCTGGGTATGAAGCCCCTATCATTCTTGCTTCCGAGACACCTTGTAAGTTAGACAGTGATGAATGAACCTAATAACTTGTTTTCTCTTTACATGTTTTGGTCTTTTTCTTTTCGCAATCCCCACTTAGTTCTGTTGTGCAAACAATGTACTTGTAGAGTACATAACTTTGAAACTTCTTTAGTTTTTAAGATTCATGGATGAAAGGATATTGACCCTACATATGCCACTGCATTAAAGGCTAGATTTCCGAGCATCAATTCACGCAATATGTAGTATATTTGGTTGCCTAAGTGTAGAGCATGTCCTTAAAATTTGACAGTTACGGTGAACGAAGTAGAAGCTTTATATGATCTGTTCAAGAAGATAAGCAGCTCCATAATTGACGATGGTCTGATTCACAAGGTACATCTATTCCAGTAAGGTTCATATATTTGATTTCTGTTTGTGGGGTTACCTTAGATTGTTTGAGTCGCAATGTAGCAACCCATGTTCTTTCACCATTTCTTTAAGTTCACTTTCTCTGAAATGTTCTCCAAACAGGAAGAATTTCAGCTTGCACTCTTTAAAAACAGCAATAAGCAGAACCTCTTTGCGGATAGAGTGAGTATCCTGTCATTCAGAACTATTTTGTTTCGACATTTTATATATGTTAATTCTCAATACTTATCTAGTTTATTGCAGATATTTGATTTATTCGATGTTAAACATAATGGGGTTATTGAATTCGGAGACTTCGTCCGGTCTTTAAGTGTGTTCCATCCTAATGCTCCCAAAGCAGATAAAATTGCATGTATGTAATACACATCTGAGATAAAATGTTATCATCTACCATAGCATCAAAAATAATTCTTTCATTTCTGTTATTCTTACAACTGGAAACTAAAGTTGGTAAATATATCTTCTTACAGTCTTATTTAGATTGTACGACCTACGACATACCGGCTGCATCGAGGTTGAAGAAGTAAGTACGTTATAACTTGATCTTTTCTTCATTGTTTGCTTCAGATAACGTCAATATCAACGAAAAATCACTCTTTTTATTATCTTCCCTGATTGATGTATTACTATTGTCATCGTGTTTCCATTTTCGAAATCAAACTTCTATAATTTTGTAATTTACTAAATATTCTTGTTGATCATTGCATTCAGATTCTGATTTTTCATCTCATTTTCCTTCTTTATGACCTAAATCGGAAGTTGAAAGAGATGGTAACGGCTCTACTTTGCGAGAACAACATGTCAGTTTCCGAAGATGTGGTGGACTTGATTGTGGAAAAGGTGCTGGACATTTGAACTGATAGATTTGTTCCATTGTATCATTCTGCTTTCTGGACCTATTATAATGACCATATATTCCTATTTGTGCAGACAATGATGGAGGCAGATACGAAAAGAGATGGGAAGATCGATGAAGAAGAATGGAAGGAATTCGTGAAAAAGAATCCATCAATCATAAAGATCATGACGCTTTCGGATTTGAAGTGAGTTCTAAAGTTCTTTCATCTTCACCTCTAATCTAAGTTCATCCTTTTTCCTTCTATGAGTGTGACTCGAGTTCGGTCTTCTCTTTTCGATTCCAAACTCAGTCATCCAATGAAATATTTACTTTTGGATATTATGTTTCAGGGAATTAACCCTTGCATTTCCCAGCTTTGTAATGAACTCAGAAGTCAGGGATTAGTAGCAACCGGTGAAGAATCGAGAAAAACTTGAACCAAAGCGATTGATTTCAGGTCATTGTTTTCTCTTAGATTATGAAATCTGATTTCAGTTTTCAAGAACTTGATGCCTTCTGCACCATATATGAACTGTATGTACTGAAAAATTATTCAATTCCTAACAGAGAGGAAAACTCGTTCTGGACGACCGGAAAGAATTTATATGGATTCTAAAGAGTTATATGATGTTTTATATGCTCAGTAATCTGTTTTACATTTTGTAAGTCCAACATTAAAGCAGTATATAACATCCTTACAATTAGTGCTAATAACAAATTTCTCAATCAGACTGTACCCTATGCTAGTTTCAATCTTTGTTTGTCGGTAATAAATTCTAGCAGATAAAGATGCTACCAGCTAGCAGAAGAAGATTTTATACGAGGTTGTTCTGGCTTTGACTAGAGACCATTTTTTCCAAGTTCATTGGATAGCACATTTCGGCGTGACGGCTGCTCCACACGTTGTCTGCAAGTATCGCATTCACTGCATCAGTTGGATGAAACTGATCCCACCAGATGTGATCTGAAGCGTTGCGACATGCCATTTGCGGCGACATGCACATCATCCATCCATTATATTTCCCTAACCCACAACAAGCATTGGCAGTGGACTCGAAACCTGAATCGGAATCCACAAAAACCATCAGAAGGTAATCAAGGATCTCAAACAAAATGCATAGAGAAAATCATGGTTCGGAATTCGGCTGATCATACCATAACTTCTATGGTTGCGAATTATATCCATGGAACCTTGAAACACATCACAGAAAATTATGCCAGCATCAGGAAGCTCATGGAGAAGCTCATCAGTCATGTATCTCATGAAAAAGTTGAACTCCATGATCATATCATTTATCTCTTCGACACACTCCCCATCGTTGCTCTTGTACCGCTGCAAGTAGTACGGAGCACAACCGATTGGTGGTAGCCCCATCACGACGAATCTCCGAACATTTGTGTTGTACAAGTTCTGGTTTACCAATACTTAACAGGTCAGGAGTTACCAAAAAATCCGAATTCCGACAAACTCAAATTAAGCATGAAACAAAGAGAAGACAGTGATAGTCACCTTTATTTCCTGCCTCATTGTGGAGGCTAAAAACTGATTGAAGCCCCAAGGTAAGTACAAATTTTGCACATTTGATACATTACGCAAATAGTAGTGTATGTAGTCATTTATCCCAATCGAAATGTAAAGAACTGAACTGGAGATAAGATCAATGGCGACATCCTCACCCAGGCTTAAAACGAACTGCTGATAAGTATCACTGAACTGCTGAATTTGGTGGGTGAGTGAGATGTGCTGACCCTGTTTGATGAACAAATGCTATTAATATCTAGTAACCTAAAGGAGAAATTGTGATTTATGTTACTTGATCTCAGGGTGCGAGTGCCCCAAACTGGTGTATTCGGACAGCCGCAAATTCCTGGGATCTTTTGTACTCTTTAGCAATATCCATTTGCCCAAAGCAAGGGACAGCCGAGATTCGAATCCCAAACTGCTGGATGCCATCTTTTGAGGGTGACTGTAAACACTTGCAAGAACTTCAATCCAAATTACAAGTTGATAAAATAACTCATATATGTTTATTAATGAGACAGTTGAAATCATATTCCTACCAACTCCGATCCACTTGAGAAAATAATACCAGCGGCGGCAGATGCATAGTTGACTCCATGAAGCATATCCTCCAGCTCTCCAGTTTGTCCAAGATAACTCGGCACAAACGGAAGTCCAAGATGCAATGCTGATTAAAAGGTAACCAAAATCCAAATATGAAAAAGGGAAAAATAGCCCCGGATTTAAAACTAACCCAATGTCACACTCAATACCTAAAACATGAATCAAATCAGGCAAGACAATGAAGAAAGATAAGATAGTGATTAATTACCAAGATAATCAACAGGGATTCTTCCATTGCAGAAGCGTCCAGTGGGGAGATGGGTGTCGAAATCTCGACCATAAGGGGGACGATCGGCGCGAGCAAAGGTGCCAAGATAGTTGTTGTTGCCACAGTCGACAGTGGAATCGCCGATAATGAAGAATGCAGGGACCAGAGGGGAAGAAACAGTAGGGGATAACAAGGGTGTGGGAGAAGCTGAAGAAGAAGGAGGCCTGGAAGGGTTATCGACAATGAAGATCTGATTTGAGGAAAGATTGTAAAGTTCTTGAGGGAATCGAAGAGCTTTGGAGTGCGAAACAATGGTGGAAATGAGAAAGACGGCAAGAAGATGACTAGTTAACATTTCTTTTGTGTTTATGTTCCAAGAAGAGAGTCGGTTTGGAATTTGGCGGGCAGGGAAAGTAGTTTAATTTGTGGAAAATGGGGGAGTGTTTGGTTAATTTCCTTTTTATTGCTAATATAATTATAGTTTTATTAGATATAATAATCGGCTGTTCACGGTCTCATGTGTGACTTGGATTCTTTAATTTCCTCTAATAAATTCACAAAAAATTATAAAAAGATACTTTAATTTGTTCTTTGAACAAATAAAATGAAATTATATACCCAAATATTAACATGTTAATCTTGTAAATACAAGTATCTAGTTAATTTCATGTGTATATAATTAGTATTAATTAAAAAAAGAAAATTTTTAAAATTATATATAAATTTTGATTCATGTTTGAAGGTTGATTTTATATTATTGTATATATCAAAATTTGAATTTGATTTAATTTTTCAATAGCACAAATATTATTCTAACATGACATCATTTTATTATTACTTAACTATTTATTTTATATGTATGCAAGTAAATAGATTTATTTTTTATTAAATATTTATAATCAAATTAAAATTAAATTTTTAGTTTTAGTTTTATTTTTATAATTAATAAAAATTAAAATTTTGTGTAATTATATTAAATCAAAATTCAATATCATATATTATATTACAGATTGTCTTCGAGTCAAAACTCTCATATCTATAACAATCTATAAAAGTTATCTCAATGCATAGGATAGGTTAATTGAAAATTTTCACGAATAATTCGTAATCAAATAAGCGAAAATATTTTGTGATAAGATAAAATTAGATATTTAAAGAATTTTTTATTTTAGAATCAAAATGAAATATTAATATCCTATTATTTTAATTTAATATCTTATAAAGTTATTTAAGAACTACATGTTAGGTTTCGTCAAATTTATGTATATATTCATGTTTATATTAATTTTTGTATTCAAGGTATCAAGAATTTATATATTATTCTATCATAATGCTTCAATTTAAAATTTTGTGTTACTTGAATTTAACAAGTGGCTCCAATGGAAAAATATATATATTTATTCTAGAAGACTCGAGTTCGAATACCTGCGTGTGTACGGTATGTGTTTGTTTTCAAAAGATTAAAAAATAAAATAAATAGATAATACGTTGTAATCACACTAGTATATTAAAAAAAATTATGTTACTTACCAATGTATCTATAGTATATTTGTGTAATTTTTGTTTCATTTAATATTTTAAATATTTTTCATATTATTTTTATATCATGTAATAATTTATTGCATGCTTGTATTATTATATTTAAGAGTTAGATGAGATTATGAATATTGTATAAAAAATCTTCAAGTTAATTTTCTTGAGAATCAAATTATTATATATTAATATAAATATTTATTCAAAATATAACTCTAATTTAGAATCAAATTATGATGTATCAATATAAATACCTTACTCAAAATATGACTAATTTTCCGAAGCATGGCAGGAGGCATTATCTAGTAATTTTAAAATTTATCTAAAAAATGCTTAAATTAATAAATTGCAAAAAAGAAAAAATCGAGAGGTATTCAGGTAAGACTCGAAGTTATTTCCAAAATGTGTTCGGATGCTTAAATTAATGAATGAAAAATCACATAAGCGATAAAGTGGCAAACCATTTGCATATTATACAGCTTTAAAGAAACTCAGAATACACAACAAATGATGTTTGCATTCTAAAATATGGTCAAAAATATATTGCTTTAAGGAAAATACAATAAAACAGATCCCAATACCATGCCCCACTCTTACTTGGACCAAGCGACCGTATCGATTTCAGCTTGTGCACTCCTATATAATTCCAGTCTCTTCGCAAGAGCGGATCGGCGTTCCATGATTGCTGGATCCTCATTCAGTAATGCCGATAATCGTTTTTGCTACAAAAAAAAAAATTCCCCGAAATCATTCACTGATCCTCATCTGTTTCACCAAAATAAGTAACAGATAGTAAGTTGGTTAAGAGAGGACATTTCTCACCTCCAGTTTACCCAATTCCGTGTAGAAAAAGTCGAGCAGGCTTCTTTTGGCTTCACGGACTTGACAATAAACAATGGACTTTGGAATCGAGTGGCGCAAAGTAGCGCAGACCATATTTACGTAAGACAAAACTGTACTTCCTGCTCATACATTGTTAGAAACCCATTATCAGAAATAAAATACATTGAATAATAGTATCCTTCGATTAAGTTTCAAACAATTGAGATCCATCCTCAAACTTTTTGTGTATATGAACCTACCAATTCTCCTCAGGTAGGAGTCATTGTATCGGTCAAATATTGATTGTGTAGCACTGCCACCCTTATCCACGTCTTGAGGAAGCTTTCGGAAGAACTCAACTGTAAGGTAACAACATTCCATATCAACCAGTTGAAGTGTTGCTTTTTTGCTCTGATCCCTCATTCTTTCAAGAGACTCGATCGCAGCATTTCCGACCTCTACTCTGAGTGCAGGATATTGCTTTAACTCCTGAAAACCAAACCATGTTAACTCTTATAAACCTTGAAGAATACTAAACTCAATGTCAAAAGATAGAAAAATAGCAGGCAAAATTTCTTTGATACATGAACAATATAAGCAAAGACTGGAACATACCAGAGTTTCACTCATAGCCTTGTGAACCAGATCCTTCAGAATGGAATGAATCTGAAAAATGTAACAAATGAAATCAATCCAATTTGAAGCATCATTCTATGACCAACATGATCCCAAGTAAACAACCAAGACCTTAATAGCAATTAAAAATTATCAACATTTTTTAAGTAAGACAACCAAATAGAAGAGGATCGCAAGAATCTTGATATTTGGAAGAAAAAAATGTTCTTTAAGAATCACGACTGAACTGATGCTGAAAGAAAAAGAAAAAAAAGAAAACCAGACGATCTTGGCATGCCAAATTGAATATGACAGATATACCATTTTTTCTAAAATTTACTTTCATACCGCATCAACAGCAGCCTCAGCTGGACCTCTGATAGTAACTAGAGTAGATTCAATCAAACGACGATATCCTTGTTCAGGAGCTATTAAATGTGGTTGATAGCCATCAGCTTCAGTAATGAGCTTCCTAATATTCTCCATTGATAGTTGCCTGTCAAATTGCAACCTTTTCAAAGCAGCAGGAAGTTGGTTGTCGAAAACATTGTAAACCTTATCACCACCAGTACGCCTGTGAACAACATCGAAAGTCAAGACTAAATCTCTAAACAAAATTAGCAAAAATTGAATGATGTTAAAGACAGGTGTATTAAGGAAGGTAAAAACAAGACGTGATACGTACAACCCATCCAAATGTTCTCTGAAATTTTGATCGAAAAGACGGCAAATCTCCATAATTGTGTACAACTTCCCCTGTATAAGCATCTCAATCATCAGCAATTCCTAAAGAGCTTATAACTAATAATCAACTGCAAGTGGAATAGCCAAAGTATTCCAAAATCCACACACAAGAGCACACTTACACCCGCATCAGCTGCAATAGGCCTTCCAAGGCGATTCAATTCAGTTTCAAGTTCAGTAATTGTTTTATTAATAAGGGACTGAATGCCAGGGATTCTAGACTTGATAACAGTTTCCAAATGCTGAGACATTAACCAGTATGACAAAGTTAATACAACTTAAGAAAAGATAGCACTAAACCCAGTACCATCTTGTCCTTTACAAGAAAGTATAGGATAAAAAGGAAAAAGAGGAAAAAAGAAAAAAACGCCCTATAGATTACCTTTGAAAGCATCATAGCAAGATGCTCAGAACCCATTCTGTGAGCAAGATGCCTATACTCAGGAGTACTAGAAAAATACTCACGCTCTCTACGTCGAGCAGCAATCATATCAACATTCTTGTTAATATCTGCTTGTGAGCGATTCACAACACCAACCCAAGGGAATTTCAGCCGATAAGATTTGCCTTCCAATATCTAAGTCAAAGGAAACATGAATCAGAACATGATAAAACCTAAGGCATCCAATACTAAAGATTTAAAAGTTTTAGCATCCAAATCATGCATAAAACGACTTACATCAACTGCATCAGTGCCCTTATCCATCAGATCAATCTTTGTCAAGACTCCAAGAGTCCTCTCCCCTGAAAGATTTATAACAATGCTTAGTATTAGAAAACCCAAAACATCCAACCATAATGCTTTGAGCAACCAATAAGTCAAAAGTTTACACATCATAGCAATCCTTTTACGCTAGTAGTACAAATTTAAAAACACGCATGACTTCACAGTTCATTGATATCTCTCAAAAGAAAGTAGAGACGATGATAATCTTGTGGTGCATGGCAAGGAAAAAAGAATATTGAATGAACTAGTATAGCAAAATAATAACCTGTAGGGTCCACCTCTCTTGAGATTTTAATTGCGTCCGATGTAGCAAGATCTTGATTAGCAGGTGAAATTGCTAAGATAATACAGTTGGGCTGCAGAAAAATTTCAAGATAAATAGCAACAATATTCAGCTATCATTCTAGCACAAACCATAAAAAAATGTAAACTGCAAAGTTATTGGAAATAGAGGAAATGGCAATTTACAGCAACAATATACAATCCACTTTTCCTAGGATTTTCGAAGAAATCACATATAAAATACGCATTATCCTAAAATATTGTTAGCAGTAACATCATTGTAAATCTTATTTAAGTAAAATTTACTAGAAGGAGCACACAACAAAGATCAAATGCATTTTACCTTCTCAATGTAAGAGCGAACCATGTTCTCAATATCTTGCACAATGCTATCGGGCTGACCCTCTACATTTAGCAAGATAATCAATCAATTTCACATAGTTTCATACAACTTAATCAAGAATTTCACTGATCATGTTGCAGCGGAAAAGCTAAAAACATAGGGTTTAAAAGTGATAAAATGGTAAAATAAAATGGTATGGCTATTATATTTGAATTTAAAATAAGAAAGACAATTGCACTTTGAATATTACACTTCTTTTTTAGGTCACCGTGGAAATATATTGCAGTCAATGAATAACAGTAATATAAGGCTTAAAATTTTATAGGTGTAAATTTACTAGGCGTTCATTAACTTACCAACTGCTACCTTCGTAAGACCAGGAAGGTCAATCAGAGTCAAATTGACAACTGCAAAAAAAAAAAAAAAAAGGGGGGTGGGGAGGGGGGAATAAGTAAAGGGGAAAAAAAAACTAGTAAATACATAGAAAATAAATAATCCACAAAAGACAAGGAATAATCATCTGCCACCAGATTATACCATCGGGAGAATATATGCTAAGATGAATTGGAACACTGGAGATTTGCTTGGTTCGGCCAGTTTCTCTATCCGTCTCATCTTGAATCTCCTTCCTAACGGCAGCTGCAAACACAAATAATGATTAATGAAGTTAAAACCTAAGTCTAACTGATGCTAAAATTTGGCACAAAAATGAAAGCTGAAAGGGTAAAAGTAATAAACTGACCGAAATCGGTGAATCTTTTTCTTGGAAGGTGAAGAAATTCAGCGTATTCTCTGCTTCCTTCATCACTCTTATGAAGCTGCAACACCAGAGGTCTCCGGGTAACAATTCCTGCATTAATTTTTAACTCAGTGAACAAAAAAAAAACTCATTTCTTGATTTAATGTCGTATTTTCTTAATTTTACCTGATCCACGCGGTAAAAAGTCTTTGCCGACAATGCTTTCGAGCACCGAAGACTTCCCTGAACTCTGCTCAAATTCGAAACCTCATGTCAGCTGGAAAAAAATTTTACTAGAAATGAAAATAAAACGGAAGATCGAGTGCTGACCTGACCGCCGACGACTGCAATCGCAGGTAATGAGTCCCAAAGAGTCGGCAATGCACTTGCTTCCCCATGGTCACCAAGAGCGGTGCAAGCTCTTTGAATCTTGTTCACAAGAGAAATTAAATTCTCCATTTCTTTTTAAAGCAACAGATCGGTGCCGGAGACGATAATAGGCGTCAGATTCAATCAAGCTGATGAACAAATCAGCAACGGCACCTCAGATCTGAGACAGTTCCTTTTTCTTTTTTTTTTTGATAAGTTTTGAATTGGGAAGAAAAATGAAGAGCTTGGCTTTAAAGTGAAGCCCGTTTTACTTAAAAGGTAACTCAGTCTCGATACGACAAGACAATAAGCGACGCGTAGACAAAATGAGAAGTCTATGACTCGCTAGTTCGGTTGAGTTAACTCGCGAGTCGCGAGTCGCGAGTCTGTCGTTGCAAAGTCGCTCTTTGTTTTCCTACCAATTGTTAAGGCCGTCTTTGTGTGGTTCGTCTTTAAAATTTTTAGATTTATAAATCGTAAACCATTTTTTATAAATTGTAATTTCTACAAATTATTTAGATTTATATTGTCTTAAAATACTATTAAGAATATATATATATGTTAATAAAATATGAAGATTGATTGATTAATAGATTACATTTCAGTTAACATCAAGCTAGTTCCTTTAAAAATTTAGATATTGCATACTCAATATGGTTGATAATTTAAAAAAATAAAATGAAATTAAATATATATTTTAAAATAACTAGTGCTATCAATAACTTGGGATTGTTTTTTTCTCATGAAAATTTAGATTTTTCGGATCAGAAATTGTTGATTTAAGATTGTATAATTGCTCATTTAGTCTAAGTGAGTTCGAAAGAAATTAAGCTCAAATGTATGGAATAATTTAGTTATTTTTTCTCTTTTCTTCAATTTCGATTCTCTTATTAATGAATCTCTTTTTCTTTAAAAAAACTATTGTTATATTGTTAACAATATAGATTTGTATTTTTATTTTAACATTATGCGGTAAATATAATAGATATTTCTAAACTCAAGATATAGTAATGATTTATTTACGATATTTGAAAATAAACAAATGTTCATCACAATTAATACAAATACAACAAACTCAAAATAAAAATATAATTAGATTTAAATCGAAATAAATCTTGACAACATCCAATGAATTTAAATTTAAAATAATTTTTAAAAAAATTGACACAATAATTATATATAATAAAACTCGAATCTAGACTATCAACCAAATCAAGAGCATTTTTAATTTATTATTTACTCAATATTCGACTTGGTGCATTTGTAAATTGAAAATTTAAGTTCGTTATATAAATTTGAAAATCCCTTATCCTTTGATCCTTATTAACGGGGATTCTTTACATATAAGCTTTGATTCCTTTCCTCGTTTTATTACCCATTCAACCATTTTCAATCAATTTTAGTAGTAACCAGTTTATATAACAAAATTTCTATACATTATTTTCAATCAATCGTTTTACTACACATTATTTTTAGTCAATCATTTTACTATTTATATTTTTTTAACTCTCTGACAATACATACATACAAATGCTCGAATATGAATCTCTTAAAATGAACAACATCATCTTTTCTACTGAAACCACTCGTTAGATTCAATCTTTTTGTAAAATTTAAAATATGTTTTTGTATTATATTTTACAAAATTAAATTAAATATTTTTCCAGTTAAAATATCAGGTAGCTTCTAAATAAAATAATAATATAAGACTAACTATTTCAATTAACAAACCAATATATATTTCATCTATTTATTAGTTTTATTTTTTCGGATACTGAATTTCTTAATCTCCACAAATAAATTAAAATAAAATGTATTATTAGTTCATGTATTATACAGGAATTGCAAGTTTAATTTTTATATTCTAATTTTTCAAATTTTAATTTTGATAAAACCTTAAAATTAAGATTATTAATTCTCAAATTTTATTATTACGGTTTGGATTTTGTTGGGAAGGATACTGTTTGGACTTAATTACTACAAAAAAAAACTAGAAATATTAAAAGCGATGAAATTATAATGTATGAATATTTAAATCTGGAAAGGAACTAAATAATTTGAAGCATTAAAAGCCGTTGGGCTTGGACCCTACCTGCCTTGGCCCATGGGACCAGTAGTATTAACGTTGCTTTCTGCCGTTCATAGCGGTGGCCTGGCCCCTTCCCTCCCCATAGCAAATACAAAACTTTTCTCGACATTAAGAGATGAACAAAATAAAGACATAGGACAAAGAGGATAGTGTTATTAAAAATAGTTCTAAGGTTTTTTCTTTTTTGACTCCCTTTTGAGAACAATCACCAACGGCAGCTAACTTGTTTAAAAGACCAACTACCTACATAAAGCTTTGATCAAAACAAATTGCCACCTTATTCTTTATAAATCATCTAAAATGATAAATCGATTCAATTAAATCTGTAAAAAGTTAGGAAAATCTAATCTCATAGGTATTGTATGACCTGACAAAAGTATTTGCACCGAGTTAATTTGGGTTCGGAGATGCATATCCATATGGGTTCTTGCTGGCCCAGTTCCATTGATCCCTGCACATCTCATCGATGCCGTATTTTGCCCTGAAAGCACAACAGATAAAACCAAGGATTACTTTTAGCACAATGTATGAAGATGAGCTTAAAGCTTTTGCACGAATGGTGATGCTCTTACTTCCAATTCAATTCATGCTCTGCCTTCTTCGTTGAAGCATAAACAGTTTCGACATCACCGGGTCGACGTCCCGCCATCACCAAAGGAATTTTCTGATTCAAATGATGAATTTGGCATGTTAGCTGACTATCACCAATGACAAAATAAGCATAGTTCGAAAACGAAACTTGGAAACAATACCTTTCCAGATGCCTTCTCGAATGCAGCAACCATCTCCAAAACCGATGTTCCCTTTCCGGTACCTAAATTGTAGACCTCACATCCTGTAATAGCATAGCTAATTACAATTACCAAACATATTACTCATCTCTGCTACTATAAAACCAAATACCCTGAGGACAATTGAATATGAAGTGAAACGAAAAGCAAGAACAATCGGCCGAGTTTAACGGAACAAAGAATGCAAATTTACCTACTTTCGGATCAGATAGTTTACGTAATGCAGCAATGTGGCCGTCTGCTAAGTCAACGATGTGAATGTAGTCACGTACCTGAAAGTAGACAGAGTAATGGAGACCTTGAAGTGAAATTTACAATTAAATAAGCGTTTAAGTTTCAAAACCAAATCCATAGATGCCAGGATTTCAGGTGCAAAGTATGGGATAAGAATAAAAGGAATGACTTACTGGAACCGTAAAAAACTTACCCCTGTACCGTCCTTTGTCGAATAATTATTTCCAAACACCGTCAATGCTGGTTGCCTCCCAATAGCAACTTGTTGCACGAAAGGCATGAGATTGTTCGGAATGCCCCGGGGATCCTCACCTATGTAGCCACTAGGATGTGCACCAACCGGATTAAAATATCTTAGAAGTATGATCTTCCATTCAGAATCAGAACGACGGAGATCTTGACAGATCTCTTCTATGAAAAGCTGAAAGACCAACAACATCCGATATGATTAGCTGACGCTATAGGAGAAGATGTTAATTGACAAATTCCTAGGTACTCATAAGAATTGCATACTCTCGCATACCATACCTTGGTTCGTCCATACGGATTGGCTGCGGCCAAAGGGAACTCCTCAGTACATGGAACCTCCCTCGGCCAGCCATAAACGGTAGCCGATGACGAAAACACAAGCTGAAATGCACCAAGTTAGAAGACTGATCGAGTTCTAAAGCTCAAAATCACTGTCAGATTAATAACAATATCGAATTATCACACATAAGAAACGGAGTGAGACATACATTTTTACATCCGTGTGCAGCCATTGTTTCCAACAGTGCGATGGTCCCAATGAGATTGTTGTCGTAATAGAGCAATGGTTTGTGTACACTTTCACCGACTGCTTTTAGTCCGGCGAAGTGAATCACAGCATCAAACCTATGACATTATTATGTAACAGCGTTAGCTGTCAAGAAAGAGAAAACAGAAAAAAATATATATAACCGAATATCCATCCAAATCGTACTTTGTCTCAGCAAAAACTTTTTCGAGTGCCGGTCTATCCCGAAGATCCACCTGCAGTTGAAAACAGATGTTCCAACATTAGGAACATCACAAATTTATTTTCATAATAACTCAAGAGCACATATTTAAACAACATTGTTACAATAATCCCAGAGCACAGGTGAAATTTGATTATTGGCAAAATCAGACAAAAAGCATAACAATCGAGTTCCTTCAAGATGCAAGTCCCCAATGATAACCACACTTCATTTAATACTTGTATTTTATGCATGAATATAAAAATATAATCTTCCACATATTTTCTAATAAATAAAGTTTTGAAAAATAAAATTTAAATTTAAATACTTAAATGTATACAACCACGTCTAATATTTAGACTCAAGCCCAAGTAACAAATAAATAAGAGTTAACGATTAATTGACAAATTAAATTAATTATAAATAAAATGTCATATATTGTAGACTCAACATCAAATTAGTCTCTCCATTAATTGATTTAGTAATGATACAATTAATTTTGAACAAAAATGTAAAATTGCAAAGGGTGTAAGGTTAAATGTTAAAAAATATATAATAAAAAAGTAATAAATGTTAACAAAATTAGAGTTAAGGCACAATTTTTACTCGTAGCAAGAATAATAATATATTAAAGGAAAAAAACTAAACAGGCTTTCTCAGCAAGAATTAAGGAATCTTGACCTAGCAAGACAGTATGAACTCTGTGTAATCATTACCTCACCAAAATTGTTCACTTCGAACAACAAATAGCTCTACTTTTTCCACGTGCATTTCAATTTTCAAGCAATCTTAAAAAGTAATATAATTTTTTTTTTGTCTAAAAAAGTTATATAAATTAACACCATAGTTCAATGCAAAGAAAACAAGAAATATTTATAAAACAGTTAAATTATTTATCAGTAAAATTTAAAGCTATAGAAAATCACGTGAAAGAAAAAGAAACTAAACAGTGAAAACTCATCTATTATTCGCAAATATTTCAAAACAAAAAAAACATCTACAAAAGTTCCAAGAACATATCACCGAATTTCACAACACATGTTGCCAGTTATAGCAATTCAATCATCAACTAAGCATTAAAATTAACAATTTAAAATCAATTAGGCTCCAAAATAACAATAAAAACAAAACAAAAATTGATAAATAAATACATAAACAGTCTCTCATCAGAATAAACAGAATATTTTCAATTTTTTAATTAAAAACGAAAGAAAAAACTAGAGAACGGTGAGTTAACTGTTGAAGGAACCTTGTGAAAAGAAAGGTTTTTGGCGAGTTCACCGGCGAGCTCTTCGACTCTTTTGATAGCAACGTCGGAGGAATTGTCCAGATTATCAACGACCACCGCTCTGTAACCGTCTAACAGCAACTGCAACACCGTGTGGCTCCCAATATAACCTGCTCCGCCGGTCACCAGAACGTTCTTCGACATATCGATCCAATCAAACCAAACAACAGAGCAGAGCAGAGAAAAGCTAAGCAGAGAGAATAAGAAGTTAAGATAAAGAGAGATTTAGCGTTGTAGAAAAGAGTTTTCTTTTGAATCAAATCAGAGCAAGAAAACGGTGGAATTTATATTGAGAAGAAGAAGAAGAAGAAGAATTTAAAAGACTAAATAAATAAGAAGAATTAATATTAAGGGAAAGAAAATACAAAAATAAAGAGAAAGATTTTGTTGAGGTATTGAATGATGAGAGAATGGGAGTTGAGAGAATCAGCCACGTGGAGAGATTTTGTATCGTTTCCAAGTTCGGGAAGTCCCCAGTGGCGGGTTTCGATGTGTTTGGACCAAACTAACCCTTCTCGTACTTTTTTTTTGTCGTGTTAGGAAAGGGAAATTCTCGGTGTTTTTGTACTTTTTTTTAATTATTTAAAACTAATTGTTTTTTACTTTGATTAGAGTTCAATTAATTAATATTTTTTATTATTTATTAAATATACGATTTATTTTTTTATTAATAAAATTTTTAATTCTAAAAATTAATTTTTTATGAATTTTAAAAATAATTATTTTTATATATTTTAAGTTTTATCTCAAAAGTACAATTAAATACTTATCCATCATATTCATCAATTTATTCAATTCATTTTTATCTTTTTTATTCTATTTTGGTTTCTGCTTTTCAGATAAAATCTAAATCTATATTTTTTTAGTCAAATAACTTAAATTAAAATTTGAATTATATTTTCACCAAATTTTTTTTTTGAAATTATATGATTTCTTTTTTCAAAATTTCGGTGATTTATTTTCTTACTATATAAATTAAAATTTGTGTCAGAAGTTGGAGGAAGAAAGTGTATTTTCATTATGGAAATTTAAAAAGGGTTGAGTGAAAATTGGGAAACAAAAATCAGTTGGAAGAGAAATAAATAAATTAATAAATTACTGTAATTAAAATGTCATTTAGTAATTAATATATGTGGACTTTCCATTCCCATCCCCACTACTCACAATCTGTGGGAGGAAAGCGCAAAATCCAACATCACGCCTCGAAAAGCAGCCACTAATAATAAGGCCCTTTTTTGAAAAAAAATTAATTTAATTCTTTTTTTTACCTAAATAAATTCATACATCAAAATCAATTGCAGTCCTAAAATACTGAATAATTAATTCAATTCGAATAATAAATAGTATTCTCTGCAAATAATTCAATTAAATAAAGTTAAATCAAATTTACAGTAAAATTAATGGTATAATTATTTTTTGGCCCTTCAACTTCTAAAAATGATCATTCTTACCTTCCATTTTTTTATTTAATTTAACCTTTAAATTTATATTTTTTGTCAAATTATCTCAAAATGGATGAAAAAGTTAATATTTATTAACTTTATTCACTATTATATATGTGGATTGTCACATTAATGACATGTCAGCATATAATTAAATTTTAAAATTTTAAAATTTATTAATTTTAATGATATTTAATTTTTAAAAATATTTTTATAAGTTTTTTGGACTTTTAAAATTTTAAAAATTTAATTAAATATTGACACATCATCCACGTGACAATCCAATATATGCCTCATTAGTAAAGTTAAAAAATATTAACTTTTTCATCCATTTTAGATGATTTGACAAAAAATACAAATTTAAGAACTAAAATAAATAAAAAATTAAATAAAAGGCTAAAATAATTTTTTTATAAAATCAGAGGGCAAAAAATATCATTATACCAATTAAATTTAATATCTCAAATATTCAAATTGGGATTAAAAATTATATTTAATGATAAATCTATACTATTATTTAAACATTTGATTAACTGATATCACCTATTAATTAAGTTCCAAGTCAATTGTGAAATAACAAAAATAATATAAGTATTTTTAATAAAATAAGTGATTTTATTATAAACATATTTATATCTTTTAACATTTTTATATTAAATAAATAAAAAATCATTTCTATATTAAAATTTCAATTTTGCCACCTAAATCAAAATTGCAATTTATTTTTTAATAAATTGTTAATAAATATATTTTATACTCAAATTTTCACATCATATGTGTGCTATGATAAATATTTTGATAAATACTTCTTCTTACGTACTCCAAGTGTCCAATAGAAAATAGAATTGTTGGGGAAAAAAAAGGGAAATTTTAGATGCCATACGAAAAAGAAAAGGGAAGAATCATTTGCTTTATTTCAATCACGTAAATTTGATGAAAATTTTTATAGTAGGGATTAAATTCTATTGGGTAAAGTACTGCCTTTGGATTGTGATATGGTGGATTTTTTATCTTATAATTATAAGAATTAATCTTATCGTTAACATTGCTTTTAGTCTTATTAAAAATTAACGTATCGCCCATTTAAAAATATTTGAATCAATATTTAGAATCTGCATGTTTTTATAACATGCTTTCATTTAAAAAAAAAACTCTAAATAAATCTAATATGATGTGAAAAATAATTTAAATACTATGGTAAATATTTATATAATACATCAAAATATAAATAAAATAAGACAAATTGACTGATTGAATATGTAATAAATAATATGATTAAGAGAAAAACATATGTAAATACATAAATGGTAAGCTTACCGTAAGAAAGAAAAAGAAAATGAAGAAGCTTAGAGTTGAAGGAGAAATAAGATGCATGTTACCTCTATATAATATTCTCAGCCTGCTAACTTTTTACATGCCTAAGCTATTGCGTTTGCATATGAAGTTGAAGGAGATAATGGAGAAAGAAACTTGAATTTCATCATTTCTTTTTTTTTTTTATTAACCTCCTCTCTGATTTTTTTTAATATACATTAAGTTTTGAAATTGGACAATTTTTTTTGGTTTGATTCATGACTTAAGTTTTATTAAGATGGGAAGATGCGATATTCTAAAATTGAAACTCATCACTTATAAATTTGAATAATTATATAAAATCTAAACAAATTCTAAAAATATAATTTTTAATACAATTTTCATGTATATCATAGTGTAACATTATCACACCTTAACAAAATTGAAATAACATTAAAGATTAAAGTGAAAAAGCGATAGAAATAAAATAATACTTTAAAAATTATCAAACTGTACTTGTTTACTCTCTTCATCAAAATGAAAGTATGAGCATGATGTGATGTGTACAAATTAATAGATGTTAGAGATTTAATGAGTGACTAAAATGAAAGCACCCTAAAAATTGAGTGACGGAATTACAAGGATTTCGTTTTAAGTGACCAAAATGAAAAGGCCTTAAAAGCTGAGTGACCAACTAGGTAATTACCCAAAATTTTATAAATAATTACATAAAAAGAGATATCATGAGTGTAGTATAATTGAAATAGAATATGGAGGAGAGTGCGTTGGAACCAAGTTATGGAGCATGTTGTTGGGAGAGCTTTTAGCTGTCACTAAGCAAAGTAGTGAATGGTATTGGTGGCACCATCTAAATTGTTTATGACCCAACTCCCTGTTGACGTCAACTCTTTTATTAATTTCTCACCCTTCTGTTTTGCATATTCCCCACAACTATGGATTATATATTCTAAATGACCTCTCAGGTTTTATTCTACGTTATTATATTTTTAAGTCATCACCAGGTTACTTTTTTAGGGTTAATTGGTATTTAAATTTGGAATTCATCCTTGTGTTTTTATTTTTGTAATACAATAAGGATGTGATGATGTAACACTATCAGCTAATAAAATAATTTTATATGATCACATTAAATTGTAGCTAGTAGCAAATATTAATGAGAAAAACTAAAAAATTTAAGACTAAATTTACAAAAAAAAGATATGAAAAAGACTATTTTATGTCCAGAATGAGTTCACTCCAAAAGTGTTTTCTAATAATTTTATATTTATAATTTCAAAATAATAATTTACTATTTTGTTAGTAGCTTGAAAATTTTCTTTTGTAAAAAGAAAAGACTCGGGATTTTTCTGTTTTCAACTCCGAGGGTTAAATATTAGTTGTCAATGTTCATATATCATTTTTATCCCAGTTTTTTGTTTAATTCCATGGATCTTATCCTTTTGCCTAGGTTCATGTGAAAGTACTTATTATCAAGTTCATATGAGTAAGTTCATAGGTGACAAAACAATAAACTTTGAGGTTTTCATGCTCCTAACTTTGGGCAGACATATCGTACAAAATCATTTCTGAAATTCGGAATATTAATTTGAAGTTGGATGGTATTGTCCCCACATCTGTCACGGAGAATTCCAACAAAACTTAGCCCCATTTTTCGAACTTCAAAACACCTTGCAGCTAGCACCCAAGCTCTACAAATTACAAACAAAGGACTCCCCAACGGAATTCTCATTTAACTAAACACCATTATGGAACAAATCCATTGGCTAATTGCTAGCAAGTGAAATATAGCTACCATACAATATCCCTCCTACTTTCAGTTGAACATACTGCATTCCCACATTTCCCAACATATGAAAGAAAAAAAGAGTCTTAAAGGGAAAGTTGATAGCGCAAGTCAAAGAAAACAAGATGCAGCCAATATCAAAGCCATCCCTTGGTTTACAATATCCCCATTGGCACGCAGACATGAAAAGAGAAAGCCAAGGGCAACAAACAACCTATCATATAACACTCGTAATATCTCATACATCAGTTGACAAAACGGCCTCTTCCCCAAGGCATTCTTTGTCGGCCACGGCCATTGGGTTGTACACCATTGTTCTGATGTGACAATACCCTCAATCGCTCTTCTTTCATATTGGCAAAGAGGGAATCCAATGTTTTAGGCCTTTGTTTTGTTACTATGTTCTCTTGTTGGTCTTGCTGTTGTTGCTGCTGCTGCTGCTGCTGCTGCTGTGGCTACAAAAAAGGAAAATTGCTCACTTAGCATTAATACAAGTGATCCGAGAATCCATATAAATGACATTCGCACATACACAATTCCAATCCAGTAGGGAATCATAAACTATTAATTTGCAAAGTTAAAAAGCAAATAAATCTATAGAATCTACATCCCAATCCATAAAAATGCATTATTTACAATCCACCACGTGCCAATGACCAACCATATAAACTTCTGGAGAAAGTTACCTTTGCAGTAAAACCGCCATTTGCAGCCCTCCTTTGGACAGGTGGTGCTCCAACCCTACACCGAGAAGCAAAAACCATGAATGGATAACAAAAACATTACAAAACAATGACAGAGGTAAGTCCAGGGATGAACAAAGCTTTCACCCAACATGCCGGCAACCATCACCAAAAAGTTGAGACTTGGGAATCTTACCAGCATAGGAAGACTATTTATTTCCAGTAATCAGAAAGATAAAATAAACAATCTGTACTACTCCATTTATTTTCCGCAAAACTTTTTCAATTTCAAAATGATCATGCACCCAAACCCCACTCTGGACATTCATTGCAATCAACGGGGAGAGTAAAGCTTCAAAAGCAGTCGCAGAACTAGGGGGAAACCACATCAGTGAATTTACCATAATCCAGACAAGCAGCAACAACAATTGGGGCAAACCCCTAAACCCCACCTTTTGAAGAAAATCAACACCACTTGAGAAAAGATAGCATAACAGAAGTCAAATTTACATCAAGACAACTAGATAAAATCAGCTTAAACTTTAATATTTCCCAAACCAATATTCTTCAGGCTTCATATCTCTAGCTCAGATCTCAATATGGCACCATCAGCAACAATATATTCCTCAGCAAAAAATATTCGTTTTAAATGGTGTATCATGGTGCCAACCAACCACTGTTCTTAAAAGAACATAAAACCCAACCATGGATTTAGCGGGTAAGAGAAACCATAGAAAAGATGAAAAGGATGAAGCATCAACAGTGGACTGGAAAATGAGTTTAGAACAAGGGCTTTTAAATAAACCACAAGCTTGGCATTTAGATAAACCACAAGTTTTCCCAACTAGTTAAAACTAGTGTAAATTGAAGGATATGTGACCTCCAATGACAAGCCATCAAAGAATCTGAAGCAGCCAAAACTACTTGAAAAAGGAAATCAAAATTAATGGTTGACCCTGCTGATGGAACTACAAAACCCATAAGAATTGAGCACAAACTACCCCATTAACACTTCTTGACATGTCAATAGTTCGTCAAAATCATGTAATAAGCCAACTACAAGAATTATTTTTTGAATGCACACATTCATCTCTTGCACAGCTCATCAAAACTTTGTATATTTTTCTAGATCAATCTTCTTCAAACATTATAACCACATTCAACACTCGTTACTCAATGCTTCGACATCCCCACCCAAAAGGCAAAACCAATTCCAAAAAGGCACCAATTAATCTGACGACCTTGCACAATATAGATACCAAGCTTACGTTACTGGCATGCTACTTTTGAGTAGTACAAACAAAGAATAGCCAAACACTTCAATTAATCCCACATTTGCCTTTTCCACAAGAAATGTGATCAAATATTAGGCGCCACACAACATGCAACTTGAAATAAGTTAACCAGGAACACATTCCAGAGGTCATCAATATTGTAGAAGATCCATAATTTACCTGCAATGGCTCAATTATAAGAAACCACTATTAGAAGGCAGTAATTATGCTTTAATTTTAAACGCAACTGCCAAAGCTAAAAGAAAACATAGCTGCATTGTAGCTTTTTTAATTTTGAACATACCTTGGCTTGTTCAAATTAGCAACCCTGCTACTATTAAATGCTCTATTGCGAAATGGAGCAACTGAAGCCCTACGTGCAGCCTCAGCCGCAAAAGGAAGCCGGTTCCCCTGGAAATTAGACCTTCTTTGAGCTAGAACCCCCTGATTAACATGCAAGGAGCAAAATTGAAAAAAAAAAAAAAAGTCCCAAGTCATCATATGCATCAAGTAGACATGGAAATTTATCAACAAGAGCAATAAAAATTGCACACCTGTCTAACAGAGGCCCTCGAGTCCATGTACTGCCGTACCTTCAAGGCCTTATATTTAGCAGCATTACTCACAGGTCTCTGGATTTTATTCTGATAGTAAAGGGAAGAACAGATTAGAATATCAACTTAAGCATGGTCAACGATAAAATTGTGTTTTCTAGATTAAGAAAAATCTTACCGGTATCCTTCGCTGCTTCTTAGATTTATTTGAAGTATTTTTTGACATTTTAATGATATCATCTAAGTCCATAGAAAAAGCAACTGATCAGAAACATGTTTAACCCCAAGAAAATAACTTCGAAAAGAAATAAACAGCTAAAAGCTCACCCAATGTCATGTCCATTTTCTTTTCTGTGAGGGCGATTGCTTCACTCGTAAGAGGTTTAGCCGCCATCTGACGAAGTAAACTGAATTAACCCACAACAATTTATGGCGATATTTAGAAATAAAAGCAAAGGAAAGTAAATATTTAGTTTTACAAAAAACAGATCAACCTCAAGAGACGAAACACACAAACATGATAAATAATCTCCACGAAAGAAATTTATACGCGTACGTGGTATCGAGTAAGTTAAATTTAAGAAAACCCTAAAATTTTTAGGAATTCTTCAAACGCAACAAAAGAATCTTCCATCTAAATCAGGAAAAAAACAGGGAAAAGAAAAACTCAACAAACAAGCTGTACAGAAACCGATTTGCAGATGATATGCGATGGATTCATTAAAGAAATAAAAGGATTTGAAGGTAGAAACTTACCGATTAAGGAAAGAGAGAAGTGGCAACGATCTACGAGAAGAAAAGCGAAACGAATTCAAGACTTGGTTGAAGCCGTAGATAGGGTTAGGGTTTTTCGAAATCACTTGATGGAATCGGGAAATTGGGGAAATGCTTTGGATGCTTCGAGGTCACGCAAAAACGAAAACGAGTAGACGGATAAGAATAAAACGGGTGCTTATATAGGGCCGCATAGGTTGGCGGATTTCAAGTTCGATCATTGATCGTTTAATATAATTAGATTTCAAGTCCGTCTTTAATTAGGGAACACGATTATTTCGTCATTATAGTTTTGACGGTAAGTAAAAGTTAAAACCCCCAAGTACAGCTCAGCAGTCCGAATTCAAGATGGTTTTTAGCTATTTGACGGATACGAATCCGCCACGTAGGAGATCACTGCGTTGGTTTTGTAGAAAAGTCAAATCGTTTTCGTGGCATGTTGTTATTGGTTTGTTGACATTGGATTCCTGAACCCTTTTGTTATTCAGATTTTATTTTTCTTTAAAAAAATATGCTCATCTCCTTATTTTTATTTCAGAATTTAATTTTTTGACTTCTATTGTAGTCCTATAAGGCTATAACAAAAAGTTTTACATTGTAATATATTTATCTAAATTTAATAAGAGAAATTTAATAATATTATTTACAATATAAGTATAATAAATAAAAAGATTAAATTCCAAAATATAAAAAAGTATGTGGACTTTTTAACTAATATAACAAATCTATAATCTATCCATCTATAATATATAAAAATACGAATTTAATTTTTTTTTAAATTGATGAGAATATTGTTTATTATTTATTATATTAAATTAAATTTAAAAATAATGGTAAGATTTTATTAGAATTTTTTCGTAGAAAGGAATCTAAAAAGATAATAATTATTAGAGGATTATTAGTATACATATTTTATAGTTTGTGTATTAAAAATAATAAAATTATTATTTTATTATTATATTCAAACTCAAAGCGTTAAACAAAAATAATTTTCGTATATATATATATATATATATATCATTATATTATAATTTAAATCATTAAATTTTATTAATAAGTAATATACTATTATTTTTCTTATTTATACCAATAGCAATGAGGTATTAATGGAGGAATTGAACTCTACAATTTCAAGCTGAAGCTTCAAATTCATCGCCTGTGGATCCAATTAAAATAATAGTTATTTGTAGATGAAAATATTTAATGTTTATTATTGGTTGCTTTCATTTTTTGTTATTTTAATTATTTTTAAAATGTTATTTTTTTCTATTATTCTCAAAATCAATCGACTTTTATTTATATTTAATAAATTAAAAATAAACATATAAAATCACGTACGTAACTAATATGAATTTCATAGTAATAAACTAGATACTATTAATAATGATATTATAGATTTTGTGTTGAATTGGAAAAATGTTTTTATAAGTTAGTAGTGTTAGAATTTGATTTCGTCGTTGCCAAGCTGAATTTGACTTAATTTGTATATTTTTTATATTAGATTTATTAGCTTAAGAGTTTAATTTTTTTTTTATCAAAGCACATAAATAATAGAGTTCAAATGTTTACTAAATAAACAAGTTTAAAAATAAATTTGATTATATCTCAAATCAAGTTTCCTTTTAACTTTAGCTTTGTTTCGAGTAAATAAACTTAAAGTTCGAATCTATTTATTTAACTTTCTAAATACGAAGTTAATAGGAAAGTTATAAAATAATGACTTATTTGATCTTTCAACTTTATAAAAAAAATTATTTTAGATTTTTATTTAAGTTTTGGTTTTTTTAACTTTTAAGTTAATGTTTGTTAATTTTGCTATCATAGAATTCATGTAAACTGTCATGTAAATGACATATCAACAAGTAATTAATTTTTAAGATTTAAAATTCAAAAAAATAATAAAAATATTATTTTTAAAAAATAAAAATTATTAAAATGTATAAAAATTAAATTTTTAATATTTAAATTTTTAAAAAATTAATTAATTACAAATTTAAGTGACGGAAAATTAAATAGAAGACTAAATAAATTTTTTTTAAGTTGAAAAGTCAAATAAATCATATGATATTTAAAAAAATTAATTGTTAGTGATAATTAAAATAATATTTAAAAGTAAAATATAAGTAAAGAACCGTGGAAGAGATTATTGCTTTAGAAAATTCATCAAGTTTGGCATCAGATTATAAACTCTTCTTATTCTAGAAATTATGCCTTAGCCCCACCTGGGACAGAAAGTTTCTGCAACTAATGAAAAGAAAAAGGTGCTTCATCAATTGCCTTCATAGATCCATTTTTCTGCGTTGCTTTTATAGCTAACCAGTTCTTGCGGCCTGAACCATAAGTTGATTTCTTCCTTGGCAGTCTCAGGACCATCACTCCCATGAATTATATTTCTGCATTGTAAAATAAAACCCCATATTTCACAACTTTTTTAAAACTAACATACTTCAACTATAGTTGGTCTTATACCTTCCCACAACCACTGCTAGGTCACCTCTGATGGTTCCAGGCTCCGATCTCTGAGGATCGGTTGCTCCGATGAGTTTCCGGCCATACTTTATGACTCCCTCTCCTTCCCAGACCTGGTTTATGGGAGATTAATTCAGCCATGTTGGGAACAAATACGATGAGAAGATAAGATTTGTAATTCATCATTTTACCATAGCAACCACAGGGCCTGAGCTGAGGAATGCACAGAGGCCGTTGAAGAAGGGTCTGTCTTTCAAGTCATGGTAATGTTTCTGGGCAAATTCCTTTGAAGGAACCAAGATCTTGATAGCCACAAGCTTGAACCCTTTGCGCTCAAAACGAGATATGATTTCTGCAATCTGGTAAATATACACATGCATTTAGCTCAGCTATCTGTCATATTTCAATCCACCATAGAATTACATGAAACAGCTATAAACTTGACAAGAAGAGAAAATCACAATGTCCAGCTATGTTGCTTTGAGTGTTTATTTTTTCTTTTTAGTATTTGTGTTTCATATATGTTCTGATATGGTCCTTTAAGGACCTTCCAAATAACTGGAAGAACTTGTAAAAATTGTTTATGCAGATGTCGAGTTTATTTTTATTCTAAGATATACGCAACAAGAATATGACCTTAAATTTTAAAATATCCTTGAGGTTCATATAGGACGTAAGAATATGATCTTCAACAATTCAAGTATATATATAAATATTTGGAAAAGAAAAACTCAGAACATATCCATGTGAGACACATATTGAAACCTAAGTCAATGTGACTTATTTTCAATCTATTGCTAAATTTATTTGGAAGTCTTAAATAAGTTTAAGTTGATGATAATACAGATCAGAAGAATCTTACAAGCCCTCTTTGTACTCCATCAGGCTTGATAGCAATGAAAGTGCGCTCCATCTGAATGAAAAAAATGGAATGAAAAATATAAGAGAAATGATGAATAGCATTATCAGATAGAGTAATAGCTATAAAATCGAATGTGTAATGGTACCTGTGCAGCATGAGCCTCTTGGTCCTGAACCATGTAAGCTACAAAGAGATAATGAGAACATTCAGTTCAGAGTTTTTGTCATTTATTTTTTTTTTTTGGGGGGGGGGGAATGGAGGGATGATTCATCTACAGAGATTTAAGTATCTAAACCTGCCACTGGAAGAGCAAACATTCCTGAAAGCCATCCTCTTGATGCATTGGCTGAACCACCATTTCCATAAGCTGAAGCTAAAAGAGGCACCTTACTGTTAAGTGAAACTGCTGTTGCCGTAGCTACTGCCCGCCCTTCTGCTGACGATAACATAAAAGTTAGATACCTTAAAACAAAAACATTTCATGTAATAGATATTACAAGCATATACATGTACGGATGAATGGAGGGATGAATGTTTAGTAGACAAACACAGGTAGTTTTTTTCTCTTAAAAAAATCCAATAGTGCAATCTATATCTTAGAGTCGAATTGGTCAGACCCCAAATGGAGAAAACACTCTCATAGCATTTATTTTTTCATTCCCGATACTAAAAACTGATATCTTGCCTAAAAGACACAAAGCTCGTTACTTCTCGACCCGACAAATGTTGATAGTTGTACAGGTTTTTAACACATGAAACTTGTACATTCTTTACTTTCTTTCTCACTAGATCAAAGAATGCACAATGTAGAAGCTCAGGTCAATTCTGAGAGGAAAAACATGTTTCCTCAAGATCGGGCATATGTTTTAAGTGTTTGATCAGACACTCCACTTGAATATAACGTTACAAGCAAACCCGAAATTTAACAAATGTTCAAAACCTATGAGAGAAATCATTTTAACTGTATGAATCATGAAATGCAAGAAAGAATACATAATGAATAAGATTGAAACCAATGCAATAGATATAGGTCTGGGAAGGAGGTCATTTCATAGAGCAAAGTTTTCAAATCTGTAAAACTTACATCTAAGACTAAGAGTAAAATTCAAAGAAAGTGATGGTGAAAGATGAAGGAGGCTTTAAAAACATGAAAAGTGGAACAGAATTTTTTTTTCCTTCCTTTCTCTCTTCTCTCAGGAAATGGGTGGAAAGCAAATCTGTTAGGGGGACACAAAAAAAAAAAAAGAAATGGTTCTGAGAACTGGAAAGAAGTGACATTCCTCTTTTTGAAGGTCTACATCAAGTATCGAACTACTCATTGGGGTGAGTGTAGATATCAATTATAGTATACATTCCACATGAATATATTCCTTTTTTTTTTTGAACTTTTCATATATTTAGTTATTGAAAGATCACACTCCTAGTAGGTAAAAATATCATAATGATTTTGTATTTACTCCCTCTATTAAAAAAACAATAAATTAGTCATGTATTTTACTCTTATTTATTCAAAAAAAATGAGTAAATTAATCATTATACGTTAGATTAAAAAGCAAATCGATCCTTCTGTTAAAAATTATGTCCATTTTCAAAACTAATCATTATACGGTCAGCAATGCTAGTTCTTAACAATAAGATAGATGAATTTTTTAACAAAACGAGATCAAATTTGTACTTTGATTTAATGTATAATAATTAATTTATCAATTTTTTTAATAAAAGGACAAAATACAATCTACCTCCTAATATAGGAATTTCCCTAATATTTTTACCTACTATATAATTTTTTAAGTACATAAAAAGTGTTATCATCCATTTTAGGAATTGAATCTACTTAAATATAATTTTGTAAAGATTTGTATGAATATGATTTTGAATATCATCATAGACATAAAAAAAATGTGGATGATTATAAAAATATATACTTGAACATAAAATTTTTGAAATTTTTTATTAAACTTTTATAACCTTTTAAAATTTTTAATTAACCCATTAAAATCTTTTATAAGTTCTGTTGACCTTTAAAACTTTTAAAAGTTAATTAAACCTATCAAAATTTTCTAAAATTTTAATTCAACCATCAAAACTTAAATCTCAACATTAACCACTGTACACAGAGATGAAATAACATCTTCCACTTCCGTCCAAACAAGAGGAAAAGATTAAATAATATTCTTAAAAAATTTAATTCGATGAAATAAAATATTCAAATGAAATTATCATCTTATTTCGACACTTGATAAACAATCAAATTTTAAAATTACTCGGACGTTTGATCTAAAAAAATGTACTTTAAACATGAAATCAAACACGAAATATGATATTTAAAAATGATAATAATATTAAAAAATCAAACATTTTGTTTTATCAAGAAACATATCAAGAGATAAATTCACAAATCAAACATCGTTGATCTCCCCAAAAACACCAAAAAAATGCAGAAAAAAGGCGTTATTAAAACAATAAGATGAAGAAATCACCGGAGAAAAAGCGAGAGGTCTTCGAAACTGAAAGAAGTGATCGGACGACTTTAGAAGCAGATTTGCAAATATGAGAGCTCATTTTTGTTGTTGTTGTTGTTCTGTTTTTTAGGAGGATTGATTTGGTATAAACAAGCCGAGAGCTAATGAAGTGTTTGTTTACAGGAGCGATAACTAAATTTAGATATTTTGACTGGATTATATATTTATATTATAGTATTTTTAATGATGCCACTCATCTGCATTACTTTTTTCAATAGTTTAATGGCATATAACATTTCATTTTGAATTCAAATGAAAATTTTAACATTCGAGATAAAATTATTGATGTAGCATTCTCTACAAGAATAAATTATTTATACTTAAAATGTTGATTCGAGCATATTTATTCAAACTTTTTCCCTCCTACCCATCTAGACTCATTAGACACATAGATTGGAGGCAAATCTACATTAATTGACATCATCATGGAAGCCCTCTGGTTTCAGTTGCTTGTGTAAATGAAAACGACACTGGTCCTTCCATTCTTACTTACTTATTCGACCGTCGCGAGGCAAGGCGTTTGCAGGAGCGGCCAGGAGTTATAGGCACTGAAGCTGAAGCTGGTGCCTCCTCGTCGTCCCAATTATCACCCCAGTGGTTATCCCAACCCTCGTTAACGTCCGGTTCTCTTCTTGCCCTACCAGATACAGGCAGCTCCCTGTTTAGCCTTTGGTATTTGGAGCCACTTCTTGTGAGTTGCCTCCATCTCTTGCACATCCAACGTGATGCTAATATCAGTATAGCAGCAGCGAATATAAGGGCCGTTGTAGGGGTTTGTGACAGGAAGTTCATATTGGACTCGCCCGAACCATGCGCAATGAAATCCTTGAAATCAAGACTGCACCCTCCGGTACCGTCCTTTAAGAAAATCAAGTTTCCGGTTCCTGAGTTTTTTATGGTAATCTTTACCTGCGCAAATGCATTTAACGGATACAACATGCTGTGAACATATTATTGGTACTGTAAACCCTAAAACACATGCTATATAACACAAATTTCTTGTCACTAGATCAAGACGTTGTTCAAACCGTTAAGCGAAAAGAACCTTAAATGGTCCGGAATTTGGGTCTTAATAACTTGCAATATTATTTACAAATACCTTTGTATCTTTATTCTCTTGGAGTTCAACATCCATTTCATCTAAGTGAACAAAAGCAGGAGCAGATATTTTAAGGGTAAGAGGCCCCTTTCCCTTGTTCTGAATCACAAGTAATAGATTGGGAGAATCTGGAATATTGCAAACCAAAGTTAAAAAGGCCAAATATTGTCTAATGTGATCATCATGACAATTCATACTCTTTTCCATTGTTGGAAACTTGCAACCATGTCGACTTAGAGTATACTTACCATTGCTTGGAACTTGCAAGCAGGCAGCAAACCTTTTATTCGTATCCGTACACATATTAGATGCGTTGCATTCTTCAACTTGAAAGCCATCATTACTTGTTAGTGAAAGCGGCAGCGGCGGCGGTTCGACTGAGTCCTGTTCCTGTATAATGTCATTCTCTTCATTCACTTTCTTGGGGTCCACGCTATCATCCGGAGTTTCCTTTTGCTCACTATCTGTCTTCCCCTCGTATTCAACATCCCATTGTTCCTGGCCCTTGTGCGTATTGTCACCTTCTTTCCCACCATCCATCTCTTCTTTTGCTTCAGCACTCGATGCTTTCCCACCCTTTTCCGAATTCTCGCCTTCATTCAAACCCGATTGCTGGTTCCGATCGCTCTTACTTGCACCACCACCATCAACATCCCCTTTTGATCCACCAATTTCATTGCCACCATCTGTCTTTCCTTTTTCTTCAGCACTCGATGCTTTCCCACCTTTATCCAAATTCTCGCCTTCATTTGTACCTGATTGTTGCTTCGAATCACTCTTACTTGTACCACTGTCAACACTTTCTTCCAATCCATCAACTTTCCCACCATCATTCATCTTTCCTTTTGCGTCCTCACTCGATGCTTTCCCACTTTTATCCAAATTCTCACCTTCATTTGAACCTGATTGTTCTTTCAAACCACTCTTACTTGCACCACTATCAACACCCTTTTCTGATCCATCATTTTGATTGCCACCATTATCTATCGCTTCACCAACTCCAGTGGAATCCGAAGTAGATTTAGAATGAACATTTATAACTGGATCTACTTTGCCACCTACATTTTGATCGAAACCACTCTTTCCATTAACATTTCCCTAAAACCAAACATCAATGAGAAACCATCTTAATCCCATCATCAAATTAACCTTCAATAAACTTCATCTATTAAATTTTTTAAAAAAGAAAACCTCACCTCTGTGTCATTACCGGAGCAACCGACAACAACTAGCAGCAGAAAAATTCCCACCAAAACAACATATTTTGTTTCCATATTTTAAGATACACCCACCTTTTTGTGCTACAAAAAACAACCTATTTAACATAGAATTCATTTAAATACATGCATATAATTTTTCACCTGGAAAGCGTTATATAAAACAAGGAGGAGGTTTCCAACCTTTAAAATGAAACCTTGTTGGGATGCCTGTTTTCAACAGCTTTACACTTCATTACTAAGTTTATTTCCTCATCCAAACAAAAAGGCTTACACACTGATCGAATAGAGAGCTTTTGAATGAGTTTAACAGTAGAAGAGAAAGAGGGTGAGTTTGACCAGAGAATTAAAAAACGCCATCCTTTTCCTTCGGAGTTGCAGATCGTAGTCTTTCTGACAACTTGTAATGCAACGTTAATTCCTTGTTAGCATATGTCTTGTTCCGGGAAGTCGGTTTCTGTCGTCAATTTCGATAAAAAAAAAAAGCTTGCTAAATGTTTACACCAAATACAAAATGTTCGACGAAAACTAAGTAATCTAATAAATATTTAATTTAGATGACTGCATCTGCACGGATATGTTGACATCAAACATACTATTATATGTTTCGAGATGTAAAGTTAATTTATTGTTACAGGCCTGGTTTTTTACGACAAAAAGCTCGTCGGCTAGTATTCGAAACTTTCTAAATACCATTGGTGGCCAATTGAAATTGACATAATACTGGAAGCAAGCCATTAATGGTGACTTCTTCCGCTGAGTGAATAATGCTTTCAAAATACTAATACAGCTATTCACCAGCTTGCTTAGCCAATACGCTTTGACTAGCTAATTTAAGTAATACCATATATCTCAACAAATAATTTATATTTTATGAGTTCGAATTCTACCAAAAATGAGACTCGTATCGTTTTTTGATTAGTGATAAGGTTGAAACACCCCTTCATAAATGTATACAGCTCTTTGGAAGGGGCAAAGCCATCTCTGAAGAAAATATGTTCCATTATTGAAAGATCATGTCGACTTTTTCATGGAGAACACTTCAAATCAAACCTACTATATTTTGACGTTGGATTTTGTTCTCTTAAAAAATCTTAATATTTTAAGAAGGTCAACAACAGTGGATTGGACCTGGACCCAAATTGTATAAGCAGGGAAACTAGTGGGCTAAGTTGTAGATGAATGAAACTTCGGAAATGACATGAAGTGGGGCACGAATGGGATCCGCTAGTAATTTGTGTTTGACCAAGGCGAGTAAATTTTATACGCAACTTTATCCGATCAAAGGTCTGATGAGTTGCTTTCCGCCAACCTGGTCCATGTGCCATGCAACCCCACCCCTAAAGGAAAAACCCTATACTAAGGACGTTAACAGATATCTTGTAAATTACTCGATTGGGTTTCTAACACCATCTATATTGGTAAAATAATTATTTTTTTAAAAAATTCATTGGATTATGAATATAAGTGAAATGATAAGAAGTTGTACTTTATATTATAAAATACATGTTTAATCATTAGATTTGTAATTAAAGGTAACACTAATTAGGGATGAAACTAGAAATTTTTTTTAAGAGGTCGGAATTGAATTATAAAATTTTTAAGAGATTCAAATGTAATTTTACCATGCGTTAATTTATAATCCATTATTTTTTTTAATGGATCAAATAGAACTTTTTCATATTTAGGAGGTCAAAGTGTAATTTTACCACATATTAATTTACAATTTTATTATTTTTAGAATGAATAAACAAAAATTTTACATTTTTAGGAGGGTCAAGGCCCCTAGCCCTCTATCTTTGCCTCTAACACTAACTCAGAAAAGTGCTTAAATATAGTAAGTATAAATTATGAATATATGTAAAATGGTAAGGAATTTATACTTTAATGTTATAGAATAGGTGTTTAAATATAGTAGAGATGAATCCCGTATGTTAGCATGATGGTTAAGGGTGTTTATTGCTTCAGGTGTGGTCTAGGTTTAAGTCACGCCAGTTACGTTGTTATTAAGACTTTGTCCTCTCCTTATAATTCAGCAAAAAAAATATAGTATAGATAGATAAATTTTTATTTTGAATTATTCAAATTCAGAGTTTTAATGGGATTTTATTTTTATTTATTATCGAGAATATTATCATATTTTATAAGATATCAAACTTACAGGGTGTTTGAATCATCATTGAAAATTTTTAACATTTAATTTTTTTAAATGTTTTTTTATAATATTATTAATTTTTTTAATTAATACAAAGTTTTCAACAAAAAAGAAGTATTAAACAAGATAAGGAGGTAGATAACTACTTATCACTTAATGTTTAAAATGTTTAGTTGATTGCCGATTGAGTCTTGGCTCGATTGACATGGGCATTGTTGTCAATGTAAGAGAATATGGATTCGAGTGAGCTAAATCGTATTATCCTCTTATTTTTGAGTTGGAGAGGAGCTATGAGTAGTTCTAGGCATTGTGTCAAAAAGAACAGATATGATCAGAATCTATAATAAGATTGTTCAAAAAAATTTTAAATGCTAGAATTGACAACAAAAGTGTTTGTTTTAATATTTTAGATGTGTTTGATAATCATTTTAATTTTTTACTTAAAACAAAATTTTCAACAAAAAAGTGCTGAATAAAATAATAGGTAGATAACTACTTATCACTTAATGTAATAAATATTAAGTTTATTAAAAAATGAGATATTCAAATTAACATATTATTTTTCTTTCAAAACTATTCAAAATAATATAAAATATTTTATTAATAAGATTAAAACTAAAAATAAATAATCTTTAAAAAATCAATATTATTATATTCAATACTTATATTTACTAATTTACCGAATAATTTTCTAATATAAACTCAACCCTTATCATATTTAGCATTGAAAATTCACTACTTAATTTTTCAACATTTAAATTTTTAGTTTATCAAACACACCCTTAAATAAATGAAAAATTAAACTAAAAATTAATAATTTATTTGATCTAATAACATTTTTAAAATTGAAAATAAAATAATGACATGATAAAATATAGCCAACGTTATATATTATAACAATATTTTATTTTACAATTAATTTATTTAATTATATAATTTTATTTTTATTAATTTAAAATTAAAAAAAACTAAATAAAAATGTTTCCATTTTAAAAGTACCCACCTAGCTACGCCCCTCTTCCAAAATTAATCAGTTAAATAGCTAAGAAGCTTAATGATGATTTAGCCGGCTTTCTTCAAAACCCTAAAAAAGTTAGCTCATTTATATAATTAGTCCTTTTCATTGATGGATAGAGCAATCAGATTTGTCAAACCGCCCTGTCCAAACAATAAATGAATCTAATATATTTCCTATGACATCTAAATGAATTAAAAATAATACTATGGTGCATTATGTCAAAGTTTATATTTCTACATTTTGTTTATATTTCTATATTAAAATGTAATTTACATTAATGAATGGATGAAAGAACAGACCCGACCAAGACAGGTCATTGAAGGAGAGAGGACCGACGAAGGTCGCCCCTTTTATCCATTATGTTTGGACCTTCTGCTCTCCAACGCTACCTTTGACTCTGTCTTGTGACTCTTGCCTGCCTCATGCACCTTTGGAGGCTCACAATTATTGTTATGTCTAATCTTCCATTTATGGTTCACATTGGACATTGATAGAGTCAGTTGCCAAAAACATCAAAATTTATATACTATTAATATGTGTTAAAAAATAGTAATTAATTTACCCATCCAATAGTTTGGGATATTTATTTGACTAATATATTTGATAGGTTATTCTATTATAGACATGAAATTAAATCACGTTTAAAAGAAATTATTTGAATAAAGATCAATTATTATATTCCCGAAGATGTGAATTTGATTAGGTTTAAAATGAACAATTTTTGATCATTAAATTAATCACAAGAGAATTTAATTTAATTTTTGAATTATTAAAAAATGAAATAAGACTAATTAAAACATTTAATGAGAGATATGGAAAACATACGTGCCTTGATCAAATACATTCATTATTTTAAACTCAAATAATGTATATACACACAAGTCTAAGTTGTGTCAAAATGGCGGTGCTCATGTTTTGCAAAAGGCAGGGAAATGAGTTGGGTTTTCACATCTAAACTATTATTATGGATTTAAGATTAAAACTTTCATATCAATATTGATTAAGATTAAAACTTTCATATCAATATTGAAATTTTAAAGGTGGATTAAATTAAAATTAAATGTGTTACGTAATGATCGATTTAAATATATAAATAATTGATTCAAAAGAAAAAAAAGAACTACTTATAAATATATAAACAATCAATTTAAGCATAAAAAAGAAATCAAAAAAACCATAACTTTGAGAAGGTTATTTATATTTTTAAGAAGACTATAATATATCTTAAAAAATAAAATTATAAAAATTTAAAACTTTTGGGGCTCTACTAGGCTCCACTATTGCATATGAACTCGCTGTATAGCTCATATCTATGTCAAACTTATTCAACACGTTTTCAACTAATGAAATAATGGGCAATAATCCAACAATTTCTACAAGGCAATAGATGAGGTTTTTATTATATCTTTTGAGTACTGACTTGAAGAAAGTCCTTTTCTCTTTCAAATTAACTTGACTCCTATTTTATGATAAAAATATTTTATTTTATTTTATTTATGAAAATTTATAAATATTCATATAAATTTATATTTGGATTTTTATTATTTTTTAGATAATAACAAAAACAAAAACAAAATTAGATCATGTTAATTTTTTAATTTGCAAGTCATCTCTTGCTTATAATGAGAAAACACATTCATTGCGGATAGTGATACACGCGAGCTATTTCTCTATTTCGTCGTTTTCATTTATTTAGCTTGTTGACCCAAATGCAAACCGTTAAGGGTTGTATCGAGTTAACAAAGGGACCGATTGGACATATATATAATTAGAGCTCAAACAATTTGTAATTAACTTCTAATTTTTTGTCTATTAATTATAACATTATTTAGTCATGGAGCCATCCCACTAAAGTACCATGAGTAAGCTCTACCTATTATATATCATTACAAAAGCAATGTATCAAGTGTCTGTCCAATGATCTTATCATATATGTTACCTTCATAGGATATCTTTAATCTGTTTGGGTTAAATCTGTTAATCCAATATGATCATATTTTATCTCATGATAACTGTTATATCTTCTTTCATGAAAAAAAATCAACTACTAACATATAGCAATTAAATAATTTGTTTAAGACAAATGACCAATGATCACGTTATTTTTTCTTCTATCATCCAATGAGAGAATATCATTTGCTCTTTATTGGGCTATGAATTTCACTATCATAATGTAACACCCCTATACCCAGTTCACACGTAAGAACCCGATATAAAAGTATTACATACAGCACCGAAGAATTCAGCACCGAAGAATTAAACACGAGTATAATAAAATTTTTCTTCCAAACAATGTATTTTTAAATCATTTTATTCAAAATATCATCAATTCATTTCATCAACTCAAAGTATTCCAAAACAACATTTTTCCTTTCATTAGGGACATATATAAGCACCGTTGTACATGCCATTTTTACCAAGAGTAAATACCTGGAATTGAATCTTCGAAAGGTAAGCTAATGTGATAAGAGATCCTTTGCCTTGACTTTATCCCCTCGTAGCTACTATATCTATGCGTTAAAATAAACGCGTTAAACCGGTGAAGGCTTAGTGAGTACTACAAAAGTAATGAATAACTACTAAATTTCTCATGTTTATAAACTTCTTGCCTTACTTGCATAAACCATGTAACTTATCACATTAGTTTAATTCATACTTTGATCCACTTTTTCCTCATATTAGTCCATTATAGACTTTCATAAAACCTCTCGGATATATGGAACTAACAGTGAGTACCGAAGTACTATCAATGAGCACATAAGTGCTGGGGAAACAGTAAGCACACACAGTGTAAATCAGTAGGCACACGCAGTACAAAACAGTAAGCACACACAGTGCAAATCAGTAAGCACATATAGTGTGAATCAGTAAGCACACACAGTGTTGAATAGTAAGTGCGCTAATGTTCCTTAATGGCATGCAACCGCGTTAATGTTCCTTAATGGCATGCCACTAATATCACAACGGTTCTAACTTGTCTACATGGGCATAAAATCTCATATAACAACATTTCTCATAGTTGTTATATTTCACTCCTTCACTAAACACAACCACATCATCATGTATATTTCACATATATATCATCATATACCTCTTTATTCTTATTTTCACATAAATTTTCAAAGTTGTCTATTTGAGTCACAGTCACTAAATTATTTATATCTTGAGCTACAGAATTCGAAATTATTATCCGCTTGATGTTACTGAAACTAAACTCAATTATCTTTTTACCATAAAATTTCTAAAATTTTTACTTTAGCCAATTCGTACAGAAAATTCTTTCAATTTACCCCTTCTCTGCTGCCTGACAGTTTCGACCTTTCTTCACTAAAAATTAATTATCTTTTAGTACAGGAATCTAATCATGTTCCCGTTTGTTTCTTTTGAAAATGGACTCATTAAGTATTTATCAATATAAATTTCAGTCTCTAATAATTTTTCTATATTTTTCTATGATTTTTAAAAGTCAGAACAGGGGAATTCGAATCTACTCTGACCTTGTTACACAAAAACTAGTATATCTCAAAATACACAATTCCTTTTCTTTCACCATTTCTTCCATATGAAACTACACCCAATAAGCTTTAATCACATGTTTAATTCAACCCTTAATATTTTTTTATACAATTTTTAGTGAATTTTCGAAGTTATCCCTCTGATTCTGTCTAAATTATTTTAATAAGAATATTTCCCTTCTCATATTCCTTTGCACTAAACTTCATTTAATCACACATAATCACCATATTTATAACTAAACATATCATTTTACTCATTTTTATCACAATTAATCATATACTAAAATCATATACTTTAAAGAGAATAAATTTTCAATTTAAAATCTTGTAGTACTTATAACAAAAAGGTTGGTATTCTTCTCTTCTTACTCCTTGCTCTTCTCTTTGCCCTTTTCTTCAATTTGGTCCCTCTCCTTCTTTCCTTTCTCTTCACTTTCATATAAACATATATAAGCTAAAGGCTAAAATTCAATTATTTTCATGCTAAATTATGAAAATACACATGTATATCATGAGAATTTAATCATTTCTTACCTTTGTTCATGAAACCCTAAAATTTTAATTCAATCCCTACACACTTTAACCCTTCAAAGTGAGCTCTACAAGGAAATTAAGGTGACTATTAACTTCCTTCTATGCCTTTCTTAAAGACATTTCAAAGAAAATGGAAGATTTTGAAGCTTGGAAGGTTTAACAATGGTGAAAGAACCTATTTGGAATAAAATCAAAAGTTGGAAAGGAGAGATATGCATGTGACGTTGGAAATGAATGAAAAAGATGATATTTTCATCTTTTATTAAATTTTATTTCTCTCAAATTCTTCAGATTTCTCCACTAAAAATATCTCTCTTATAAAAATGGTAAAATTGCACTTTTAGTCTTTGGGCCTTCTAACTTTACACTTTAGCCCAAAACATTACCTCCAAAAATATCTTCCATCAAATTACTCTTTTGTCCCTCCTTAATCAATTTAATTCCCATGATGACTCATAATTCAATTTGGATAAATTACTATTTAGTCTCTCATGATTTCTCACAATTACTATTTAATCCTTAAATTTTTCTAACCTTTCTTATTTTAACTACATATTCTAATCCTCAATTCTACTCTAATACTGTTCCAACTCCAGTTCAAAAACATAGATGTTACACGTAAGTAAAACTATGTTATGCTGAAATAGTACATCCAACGTACCAGCTTTCGACTCTATTACCAATTGAATTTAGATTTTCAATACTTCAGATTGTACAAGTCACACATACATAGTCCGTCACCTACTCAAGATTGAGGCAAGCCACATTATGAACATCACAAGTGAAGAAATCCATAAACGGATCTAAAATTTATTTTACTTAGATCTTGTTCGATGTATTGTTAGTCCAGACCACCACATCTGTCTTTATCTTCTAAAAGTTATTTGCTCTGATACCTAAGATAAGGGATCTCCTAATATCACATGATAGACATCACAGTAGTTATTGAATCAATTTGCTCAATTTTTATTGATTAGACTATGGACCATTTAGATTACCTACTATATAAGTTGTCTTCTCCCATTATGATCTAATTACATAATGCAACTTAATACTAGTTAAACGTTAGGTAATCAATGAGATAATATTTCATTATACAATTTGCTTTGTGTACAAAAACCATTGAGGACAAATACAAACGATTTTAATATGAATAATGAAAATTTTATTAAATCAATCTATTTGAAAAATTACAAGTATATATGACGAAAACTACACTAAAAACACTAGATCCCAATACCACTAGCACCTAGGGAATTAACATCAATGTCATTAGGATAGCTACGTGGCCATTAAACTGATTCCATCTTCTTTGTATGTAGTTTTACTTCTCTTAGAAAAACTACACGATGAACTTTAACCTTTAACGAATGCCAAAGTCTTTGAATTGCACCTAGGCTTCCAATTTCACGGGGATTCAAACTTAACGTGCTCGTAGATTCAATATGACAAAATCTAAAAGTAACACCATTCTCGAAAATTTTTGGCGTCCAAATCACCAATTTCCATTATGCAATATCAACATCCTTTGCAACACCATTTCTTTTAGGTATACAACACAATATGAATCAATAAAACGATATGGTTACTTGTAACACCCCTATACTCGGTTTATACGTATAAACCCAATATAGAAGCATTACATTACAATACGGTACAGAAAGTCGAGTAATAGAAAATTTTCTTTAAAAATCGATATCTTTTAAGACCATTCGAGTCAAAATATTGTATACTAATCATTTCATTTCATAATTCATAACGTTCGAGATAATATTTTTCCCACTCATTAAAGACTCATACAAGTACTATTGTACATGCCATTTCCTTTAAAACAAATACCTATATTTGGAGTTCTCCAAAGGATGATGTGATGTTATGAGAGGTCCCTAAACTCAACTTTACTCATTGTAACTTTGTACCTACGCGTTAAAACAAACGCGTTAAGCCGGTGAAGGCTTAGTAAGCACTACAAGCATAATAGACGATTATTTATTTATTGCTTAATTTTATCAAACATTTAAATACTCATGCGTATAAAATTTCTAACCTTTCTTGCATGTAACATTTAACTTACCTTAGTGACATTATAATACAAATTCATTTTCATATTCCAACTTACCTCAATGGTAGATTTTGCACATTCTTTTTTTTTTCATTATTTACCCTATTAAGAAGACTCGGACCTTAGCGGATACACGGATCCAACCAAACACACTAGAATGGCACCCAGTGCCTCATCGGATAGTTCGAAGCAATAAAGTGACACCTAGTGTCTCATCGGCCTAGCCGAAGTAAAGTGGTATCCAGTACCTCATCGAATCTATCCGAAGTAAAATAATGACACCCAGTGTCTCATCGACTCAAGGTCGAAGTATCCCTGAACTCTTCCAATCCTATGGCATGCCAACTATATCCGACTCAGCCCGACTAATTAATAGGGATTTTCAATTTACAATTCATATCATTTTCAATTCCAATTTCACTTTCACTTTCACTTCCAATTTTGATCACAAATCATTCAAATTCAATTCAAATATATATATTCATGTATTTCTCACCTTTGTTTCCTCAAATAAATCCACAATTTCACCAATTAATCACACAATCAATTTTTATAATTAACCACATAATATTTCACACATATATTTTTCTCACATATTCATCATCACATCCCTCTTACTCTTATTTTCACATTAATTTTTAAAACTGTCCATTTGAGTCATAGTCACTAAATTATTTATATCTTGAGCTACAGAATTCAAAATTAATATCCGCTTGATGTTCTTGAAACTAGACTCAAATATCTTTTTACCATAAGAATTCCAGAATTTTTAATTAATCCAATTTGTACAGTAAATTCTTTCAATTTACCCCTTCTCTGCTACCTGACAGTTTCGACCTTTCTTTACTAAAAAATATTTATCTTTTAGTACAAAGATCCAATAATGTTCTCGTCTATTTATTTTGAAAATAGACTCATTAAGGATTCAACCATATAGATTTCAGCCTCTAATAATTGTTCTACATTTTTCTATGATTTTTCAAAATCAGAGCAGGGGAACCCGAATCCACTCTGACCTTGTTACACTAAAACTAGTATATCTCAGAATGTAAAATTCCTTTTCTTTCATTGTTTCTTCCATATGAAACTAAATTCAATAAGATTTAATTCCATATTTAATTCAGCCTCTAACTATGTTTATACAATTTTTGGTGAATTTTTGAAGTTAGTCCTCTGATTCTGTCCAAACTGTTTCAATGAGATTAATTCTTTTCTCATGCTTCTTTATACTAAATTTCATTCAATCACACTTTAACTTAATTAATTCTAAACCTTGTAATACTTGTAGTACTTACCTCACTTGTAGATAATTTCTTCTCACACCTTAGCTTTCTCCTTTCCTTTTTCTTCAATTTGGTCCTTCTCCTTCTTCCATCTTTCTTCAATTTCATACAAACACATATAAGCTTAAGACTAAAATTCAATACTTTTTCATGCTAGATTATGTAAATATATATGTATGTCATGAAAATTGAATCATCTCTTACCTTTGTTCTTGAATTTCTAAAATTCTAATTCAATCCTTATCCACTTTAACACTTCAAAGTGGACTCTATAAGGAAATTAAGGTATCTACTAGCTTACCTCTATGCCTTTCTTAAGGAAATTTCAAAAAAATGGTGGAAGGACTTAAGTGGAATAAAAGCAAAAGTTAGAAATGAGAGATATGCATGTGACGTTGGAAATGAATGAAAAAGAAGATATTTTCATCTTTTATCTAATTTTATTTCTGTAAAATTCTCTAGATTTCTCCACTAAAAATATCTCTCTTAATAAAAATGGTAAAATTGCACTTTTAGTCCTTGGACCTTTCAACTTTACACTTTGGCCCAAAACTTTGCCTCCAAAAATGTCTTCCACCAAATTACTCTTTTGCCCCTCCTTAATCAATCTAATTCCCATGATGACTCATAATTCAATTTGGATAAATTGATATTTAGTCCTTCCTTTTTTCTCACAATTACTAATTATCCTTAAATTTTCTTAATCTTCTTATTTTAGCTACATATTCTAATTATTGACTCCTTCCCTATACTGTTCCAACTTTGATTCAAAAACGCGGATGTTACATTACTAACACGTTTAGCCTTATACAGATTTATCATAATGAAAAGCAAGCCATAAACACAAATACAAAATGACGCTTTATTAAAAATATAATTGAAAGCTGAAGATCACCATCATAATTTTTTATGTTTGCACTTTTATATTGATTATGTTAGTTTATTCTTCAAATATATTTGATTCAAAAATTTAAAATCAAAGCACCCCTAATAACTAAAGTTTTCAAAATTGATTTATTAATTGAATTGATTCCTTAACTGATAAATTTGGAACAATGAAAAAGAAGAAAAGAGAGAAAGGATTTTGTCGTCGTGACATCAATTGTTAGTGAAATGACGTCGTATTAAGCCACAGTTGCGTGGCTGAGTAAAATCTTCGGCGGGAATGAAATGAAAACACGAGAGCTCCAACTTGTCTCCTTTAGGAGGCGATGACTGAATGAAAAAGCTACACGTTGTAACGTGCGGGGGGCCCAGGGAGCTGGACCACTGGCTTAATGTCGGCGTCGCCTTTGGACCAAGTCCATGCATATCACATACTGCCAAAACTCAACTTTTTTGAGTCTCCCTCATGTATTATTTCCTACCTATACATAATAATTACCACATTTTTAGCTGTCTTTAGGTACAACGAATATTTTTTTATCACAATTACTTCAGTACCCTTTTTCTAAAAAATGATATCACTATTTTTAATTCCTAATTTATTTCCACATTTACTTGATCAAATAGAACTCATGAGAGCATTAATGACTTCCATAAACTAACGAATCAAGCGATGTCATCAGTTTATTAATGAGGTATGGTCTTAAGATTTACCCATACAATTCCTAAATTAAAAGCTAATAACAGACATTTAGGTATATATTTCGTCTTAGATATTGACTTGTGAGATATTTTTGATGGTTTAGATTTCATCCGAGATAAGTGATATATTGGAGTAATGATTCAAACGGATAGCTTGAAAGCGAGCAAGACTATTCATGAATCTTCTCTGATGAATTCAAGCTCTACTTTTATTAGACACGTTCATCATCTTTTGACGAATTCATCTTAGATATGGGTAGTGTTATAGGATTGAGTTTAAGTTCTGATCACATGCAAATACGTAAAATAGTCCCAATGGTATCCAAATGTATGTGGGCATGGGAGGGCCGTCTTTCACGAGCTTTGTTATTGAACAAAACCTTTTCAAACCTCACATTTACGAATTTAATGCTCCACATCAACCCCCGAATCCCACTTTTGATGATGCTGATCCCTACTTTTCTAATCTCATCAAATTTTCTTCTTCATCTTTGGACATGGCCTACTCTAATGAGTTGTCAATGTTATTTCTTTTTATTATTACAATGACAACGATAAAAATCAAATTAAAAATAAGATTTAATCCGCTGTTAAAATTTATGTTTTAAATATATAATTTCAACATGAGCTCCAAAAGAATCAAAATATCAAATCAAAAACCCAATAATTTTATAAAACTTAGTTTAGCAAAGATAACATGTATTGCAGGTGTATTGGGAAATGCGTAGAATGGAACTTTGAGGCGGAAAAATCTGACGCAGAGAGAGAGAGAGAGCAGTTTGGTTTTTGTGGGTTGCAGCTTTAATGGCGTTTGGACTTTCTGCTGAAGAAGAAATTTAATATAAATAAATAAACATTAAAAGGTAGAGAGAGAAAAACATAAATTTGTGGCAGAGAAAGCAAAAGCTGACTCCGTTTTTGTAATAAATTCAAAAAGTAGTTTTTTAGGAGCAATGAGTAGTACGAACCCGTGTTGGGACGATTTTTTATAAAATTAATTAAAAAATTAATTAATTATGTAAATAATTAATTTTTTTAATTAAATATGAAAATAACTTAAAATTTATAGTGAAAATTGGTGGAGCCATATAGTATGACGCCACCAAAGTACCACATCATTATCTCAGGGTAAAGTATCAATTTTTTAGTAGAATCATAAAAAATGATGTAAAAATTAATATCACCTTATAAATATTATGAAAATACTAAAAAATTTGAAAAATAAAAGGACTTGAAAGTAATATTATCTTTTTTCAATGATACCATATTAAATGGCACCACCACTCTCCAAAATGTTAGATTTATCTTTTCATTATTTAATTTTATTATTATGTTTTATAATAAAATATTACTATTTATTTTTTAAACTCAATTTTTTATTAAAATTAAATATTATTACTTATTTTTTTGAAACTCAAACGTTTTCAATGAGCTTTAAATGTTTCTTTCTTCTCCAAGTTTCTTTTTTTTTTGGCTCAAGGAAATCGTTTTTTCTTGTGATGTCGCAGACGACAATGTCGACGTTGCTATTGATGTTAGTTTCTTTCTTGTTTTTCGTTGAATTTGCTCGAAGCTTGAGTTGATTTATTGAAAATGACTCCACCAAATAAAAAATATATAAAATTAAATTATATATTTAAATATTATATAATAAATAAAAGAAAACAAAAAATCAATTGGGTGACGTCATTTCAAATGACTTCATAAAAATAAATTTAAATTTTTAAAAAATAAATAAATGAAAAGAAATTTATTATTAAAAAGAAATTTTTAAGGAAGTGATGGTACCATTTAATATGGTACCACCTAAAAAAATTTAAATTTTTAAAAAATAATAATAAATTATTAAAAAAGTGAAATATGTAAGGGAAGTATTGGTGTTATTTGATATAGCACCACTAAAAAAAGAAATTTAAATTTTAAAAAAATAAAAAATAATAAATTATAGAAAGAGAAAGTATGACATATTTTAGGAAGGTGGTGGTGTCATTTAATATGGCATCACCAAAAAAAAAGTAAAATTATTTTCAAATCTTTTTATTTTTCAAAATTTTTAGTATTTTTATAGTATTTATACAGGTGACTCCATTTTACATGATTCCACCAAAAAATTGATTTTTTTACTTGGGATGTTGATGTGGCACATTGGTAGCACTATATTATATAGTTCTACCAACTTTCATTGTAAATTTTAGGTCATTTTCGTATTTAATTAAAAAATAAATTATTTTTATAATTAATTAATTTTTTAGTTAGTTTTATAAAAAAGTCGTGTTGGGATCTACGCGTAAAGTCGAAATTCAGATTTTTTTTTCTTTCCTTTCAACCTCCTTTTATCTCTTCTCTCATGTTTAATGTTAAAAAGTTGGAGTAAAAAAGGGAAATTATTAATTTCCCATAAATATAAAAATATAAATATTATATAATATTATAAATAGAAGAGGGATTCATATGCAATTTATACATTATGTTTGTGAAATTTTAAGAAAATTAAAATCTTCTAACAATCAAAATTTAAGTAAAAAACTTTTAATTGTGAATAAATAGATTAAAAAAATGTTAAATTGTGCATATATGTGTTTTTTTTGTTAGTTTTTTTTAAGATTTAAAGAAATAAATCGATTTTAGAAAGAGTGTTTATATTGGACGTGCTTTTTATATTTTCTCTATAAAATCAATCTATTTTTTTTTTTTGAATATGAATCAATCTATTTTTTTAAATTTAGAAAGAAAAGACATATTTAACCAATTAAAAAAATAATTGCATACACGATTAGTTTAGGCCCAAGAAAAAGAACCTACAACTATAAGCAATAATACCAAGAAATCAGGAATATAGTTTTATAAATAGATAACGCATTTAATATGTATTTTAGTATTAGTTTTATACATTGGTATGTCAAAGAACTTGCATTAAATATATATTATTATTAGTTGGAGCTGGGCTCACTGTGCGGCTATAAATACACCAAAGCTTGAACCAGAGTAAGCTCTCAACACAGTTAAATCCTAATCTCTTCCTGTGAAACCCCCCAAATAAATTTTTTTTCTTCATTTCCACTCCAAAAATCTGGGTTTTCCTTTTCTCACATAGGTTTAAAGTTGAACCCAACATTTCTTCATCCTTAGACTATCCATATTACCTTTGATCTCTGTTTCAAACAAAGAATCATACCTTTCTTTCCAACTTGGAATCTCTTTTGAGGACCCTTTCTCCTTTTGTTTTAAAGCTTCCTCTGTTTTTCCTCAATCCACTTTCTATTGCCTTTTGGTTTTTGTTTTTTTAAAGGAAACAGGGGCAGTTTTTAAAGTCCTGTTTCCTTTCTAAATCTTTCCTCCCGCACTCTGTTTTCAAAAGAAAACAAAATGCAAGAAATCAATCATCCTTTTGGATTCAACAATGGCGTTGATATTGGATCTTCGTTATCACAAATCATATTATCAGGAGGCTCTAATACTTTAGATTCAGTGTTCTCTCATTGTGCATCACTACCAACAGCCATTGCCAACAACTCTGTTTACGAGCCATTAGGTTCATCAGTCTATCTCCGCCAGAGGGATCTCCTTAAAAAATTCTGCCATGAAAAGAAAGGGAACCCTTCATTTTCAGGAAAATCCGTAAAGGGTCTTCTTCAAAACTACCCAAATCCTCCATCGACGACCAATTACTTGAGCCCACTTCAAAAGAAGAAGCTTTACAGGGGCGTGAGGCAAAGGCAATGGGGCAAATGGGTGGCCGAAATCAGACTCCCGCAAAACAGAGTCCGAGTCTGGTTAGGCACTTACGACACAGCTGAAACCGCCGCTTATGCCTATGATAGAGCCGCGTATAAGCTTAGAGGCGAATATGCGAGGTTGAATTTCCCGAATACCAAAGATCCAAGTGAGTTGGGTTAGCAGACTGTGCTAAATTGAATGCTTTAAAGAACACAGTGGATGCTAAGATTCAAGCCATTTGTCAAAAGGTGAAAAGAGAGAAAGCTAGAAAGAAAGCCAAAAGATCACCGGAAGCTGAAAAACAAGCCAAAGTTCCCGATCCATGTTCATCGTCTTCGTTGTTATCGCTGGCGGTTTTTAGCGAAAATTTAAGCGACGAATGGCCGTCGCCATTGGTGTCCGAAGATGGGTTTTGGAGATGCGGGAATTCGCCGTCCTCTGTTTTGAATGACTATCCGTCGATGATTACAGAGGAACCCATGTTTGAAGACTGTTCGCTTGCAAGAATGCCGTCTTTTGATGCTGATTTGTTGTGGGAGATTCTTGCTAATTAGGATAATAATTATGTTTCATTTTTGTTGAGGTACTTACTTCTAACAATGGTGTCATGCTGTTTATGTGGTCTGGTTTAGGGTTTTAGTTTTTAGTCTTCTCTTTTTCCTTTCTTTCGATTTTGAGGTATTTTCTGAGTTTGGATTTTGTTTTTATTCTCCATGAAACATATTAATAGTTAACCATGTTTACTGAGCTTCTATTACATTAAAAAAAATATTACCCAGTTTTATTGTATTTTGTATAATTATACAATTACATAAACTATAATTCAATTATATAAAATATTTAAATACATTACTGAGAATATTTTATAAAAATCCATAAATTATTATCTATAAAATAAATTTCAGTTACGTAAAAAAGAAGCAGCAGTTATTGTGTATTGATGTTCCATTTGGATTTTACCGAAGTTTTTTTTTTTTTAAATTTTCACCAGTAGTATTACACATAAAAATTTAATCAATACAATGCAAAGCTAATCTATAGAATCAAACAAAAACTGAGATAATATGAAAGGAAGGGGATAAAATCCACACAAAGCATAAGTATATAATAAAAGAGTGATCCGCACATTATGATTATAATTACAAATGGTGAAATTTGAACTCAAATTTTTATGGGCTGAATCACGGTCTCGTTTGCTTGATTCAACATTTTAATAATCTCCGACTCTGCAATCCCTTTTAGATCCATCAAAACAAAATGCCGATAGAAAATGAGGATCGGATTCGACAGAGTTTGCCTGAAAACACAAAAGATCAAGTTAGAGCCTGCGTTTAATTATTTTTCATCATCTTTTTTATGATTCCATGTATGAAGTAGGAAATCTGCTCCGAAACCACATTTTTGCTAATAAACTGTTTTTACTACAAATTTATCTTTATAGGCAAACAAGTTTGTATGAAACACAAGCTGACTAAACATTACCTGAGAATGTTTATTAAGAAAAAAAAACAATGAAATAATGAAAAATAACCCATAAATGCAAAACCCCGATGAACATAATCGAATTATAAATAACAGGGAATTCCTCTAGGCTGCCCTCTGGACTCTGACACTTCTCGAGATTATTTCCTTTAGATCATCGCAGCGGCTGCGGTGATAATCGATCCACAAGCACAGCTGCCTAATGGCTTCTCTCTTCTCCTCTCCTAGTCCAAGTATGCCTTGATCTTTCTCTTTCATTGCCGTCTCCAAGACTTCCATCTTCTTCTCCAGCTGACTCATGGCTTTTAGCAGATTCTCCTTCTCCCCTTCTTCCTTGTTTGCCTTAATCCGTAGCTTCTCCACTTGCTCTCGCAGAGTGGATTCTTGTTCTTTCTGATAGTTCAGCTGCTCAATCAAGTTTGTCACTTCATTCCTTAGTCGCTTCTTTTCACTCTTTGTCTCTTCGACCCAATGTTTTGCAATCCTTAGCTCTTTCGATGTTTCTTCAATGCATTCCTTGTAGCTTCTACTCTCCTCTTCGAATTTCTGGATGACTGCTTCAAATCCAGTCAAGTTAATATTCACATTCTCGGAGATATCAGTGATCATCTTGCAATAGGCTTCGTTGTTGGCAGCAATTATTCCAGATAAAGCTGAGATCCTTTCTTCAAGCAGTCTTTGTTCTTCCAGGTACTTTGCTTCTGCTTTTCTGTAGCTTTCTTCGTTCTCAGTAAGTAACTGTTCTGTGACTCTAAGTTTTTGGTTTGACAACCGGAGCTTAACTTCAATTGTTCGGACATTCTCAACCAAAGTACTGAGTTCATCTCCTTTCATTTCTATATCTCTTTTCAAGTCTTCAATAGTTTCCTCCAACTCAGCAACAATTTCATCCTTAGATTGAATGTTCGTATTGTGCTCTCCTGCCATTTCTTGCATCTTCCGTTCTGTGATTTCAATAATTGCCTTGCACTCCTGAAATGAAGTTTCAAGTTGTTTGTATTCATTGCTTAGCTTGTTAAATGCATCTTCTTGTTCTTTTAGCATTCTCTGATGATCCGTGATCTGGTTTACGAGGTCATTTTTCTCATCTTCCTTTGCTTCCAAATCTCTTTGAAGGTGCTCAACCATTTGCTTCAGATCAGCTGCTATCTGACTTTTAGATTCGAGGTTTGTACGGAATTCTTCAGACATTTCTTCTGTCTTCCTTTCAGCAATTTCAAGACTTGCCTTGCACTTTTGGTATAAGCCTTCAACCTCTTTGTATTCCTCGCCCAACTTCATATATGCCTCCCCCTGTTCTTTTAGCATTCTCTCCTGATTGCTAATTTGGCTTTCTAGTTCGGATTTCTCGTGCTCAAACTCAGTTTTCTCTCTCTCAAGCTGCAACTCCAGTTCATTTCTCTGGGTCTGTATTGAATCCAACTGCTGCTGCAAATCGTTGACCTGTGCCACTAAGGCTGTTAATTGGGAGGAAGTTTCATTCTCCAAGCTGGCATGCTTTTCCTGGAGAGCATTGAACTCGAGCCCTCTTTCCGCGAACGTTTTCCCTAATTCAATGGTTTGACCCTGTAAACCCACTATTTCCTCCCTCAATTGACCATTCTCTTCGATTTTAGTTCTCAGGTCCTCTTCCAGTTCACCTTTCTGGTTCTTTAGAGAAATGACCTCCAATTCTAGTTCCTTCATTTGTGCCAACAAACTCTCTTTCTCCTGCAGAACTCTCTGTTGATCCTCAGTCTTGCTTACGATCTCTTCTTTTGCCTTTTCTATCTCGATCATATAATCTGAAATAGCTTGAGTTTTACTCTCAAGCTGAACTTCAAGTTCAGCTTTCTGGCTATGCATGGATTCCAGTTTCTGCTGCAATGTATTTATTTGATCCATCAAGCTCTTGACTTGATTCGATGCTTCATCGCCTTTAACTACAATATGTTCTTCCAACTGAGCTTTCTCGGTCCTCAGCGACTCCATGTCTCCTAGCAGATTGTTAATCTGCACAGTCAAATTATCCACTCTAGATAATGATTCTGTCTCATTATCCTCAAACTTCTTTCTGAGAATCAAAAGTTCTTCTTGTCTTGTCTTTGATATCATTTCGAGTTCTGAAATTTGAGATTGCAGTCCCATATTTTCCACCCTCAGCTGACCATTCTCTTCAATTTTAGTTCTCAGGTCCTCTTCCAGTTCACCTTTCTGGTTCTTTAGAGAAATGACCTCCAATTCTAGTTCCTTCATTTGTGCCAACAAACCCTCTTTCTCCTGCAGAACTCTCTGTTGATCCTCGGTCTTGCTTACTATCTCTTCTTTTGCCTTCTCTATCTCAATCAAATGATCGGAAATAGCTTGAGTTTTTCTCTCAAGCTGAACTTCCAGTTCTGCTTTCTGGCTATGCAGGAACTCCAGCTCCTGCTGCAAAGTATTTATCTGATCCATCAAGCTCTTGACCTGAGTTGATGCTTCATCGCCTTTCACTACAATATGTTCTTCCAACTGAGCTTTCTGGATGCGTACGGACTCCATGTCTGCTAGCAAATTGTTGATCTGCACTGTCAAATTCTCTACTCTAGATAGAGATTCTTTCTCGTTGTCCTCAAACTTCTTTGTGAGTGTCCAAAGTTCTTCTTGTCTCTGTTTTGATATCATCTCGAGTTCTGAAATTTGGGATTGCAGTCCTAAACTTTCCTCCCTCAGCTGGCCATTCTCTTCGATTTTAGTTCTCAAATCCTCTTCCAACTCACCTTTCTGATTCTTTAACGAATTGACATCAAATTCTAGTTCCTTCATTTGTGCCAGCAAACCCTCTTTCTCCTGCAGAACTCTTTGTTGATCCTCGGTCTTGCTTGCTATCTCTTCTTTTGCATTTTCGATCTCAATCACATGATCGGAAATCGCTCGAGTTTTACTCTCAAGCTGAACTTCAAGTTCTGCTTTCTGACTCTGCAGGGACTCCAGCTCCTGCTGCAAATTATTTATCTGATCCATCAAGCTTTTGACTTGAGTGGATGCTTCATCATCTTTCACTGCAATATGTTCTTCCAACTGAGCTTTCTCGGTGCGTAGTGACTCCATGTCTGCTAGCAGATTGTTGATCTGCACTGTCAAGTTCTCCACTCTAGACAATGATTCTTTCTCATTATCCTCAATTTTCTTTGCGAGAGTCAAAAGTTCTTCTTCTCTCTTTTCTGACATCATCTCAAGTTCTGAAATTTGGGATTGCAGTCCTATATTTACCTCTCCCAGCTGCTTTGCTTCACTTGCTTTGTTCTCTATCTGCAGCTGCTGTTCTCTGTTTGTTGCTCGCAATTGTTCCAACTCGAGTTCCAAGCTTGTCACTTGTGCCTCTAATTCTTTAAACTGGGCAGATGATTGATTCCCATGCACCTCATGCAACTCTTTGAGAGTCAAAAGTTCCCTTTCTTTGTCACCCAGTTCCTCTTTTGACTGACTCATTTCAGCCATGAGTTGTTGTATGGTGCCCTGGGCCAGCTGAATCTCATTTGAAACCTCAGAAAGCTTCAAGTTCAGGGAGTTATTCTCTTCCACTGTAGCATTAAGACTCCGGCTCAATTCTGAAACTCGCTGTTCTGAAGATTCCAGCTTTTGCCGCATATCGGAAACTTCCCCCCTAACGGTGTCTAGCTCTTGCTTTAAACTTATATTTTCCTCCTTCAGCAAACCAACTTCTCTTCTAAGATCTTCTGTAAACTTCTCACCATCTTCAATTCTTTTAACAGCAGTTTCTTTCTCTAGAAGTAAGTTATTGTTTTCTCGATACAGCTCCTCGGACCTTAGGTTCAACTCAGCTTCCATCTTAGCAGCAGCGTCCAGCTTGTGCCTCAGCTCTTCATTCTCAACCACAAGTTTTGATTTTTCACTCACTGATCTTTCAGAGTCGAGCTTCAGATTTGTGATGATTTCCTCTGCTTCTCGCACCTTGCTTAAAGAAGCAAGATAATCTGAATTCAATGCATCTTTTTCTTCTCTTGTATCTGTCAGCTTCTGCTTAAGATCAGCAATTTCCAGATTTGCTGTTTCAAGGTCTTGTTTAATGCCTTCTGCTATTGCCTGAAGTTCTCTTTCCAAGTGCCCATTTTTACTGCCCCCATCTTTTGAATAACCATCAGAGTCAGAATCTGAGCTTGATGAAGAGGATGCATCTTTTTCTCCTTTTCCATGAGCTTTTTTCCTCAGCTCCCCTGTGAGATGATCATAGTGTGCATAGAGGTTTTGGTAGTGTTTGTGGAAATCCTCGATTAACTGAACAAGTGGTTCCTTCTTGGAGTTAGCTATTGGAACTCCATTTTCTTCAACTTCTTCATCGTTAATGAGCTTCAATATTGTTGCCACCTTTTCATCCATTTCTGAAATGGAGGGAGTTTACACTTGAGATTAAAACATGAAGCAAATCATAAGTGGAAAATCATGTTAAGCTGATTGTGGCAATTCTAAACATCCCGGAACCAAATTCTATGTTACTTGGACTCACATGTGAGTGCCAATACGGGTAATTGGAGGGGCCTTGAAGGGCCATATCCTCATACCAATATGTGTTGAACATAAGTGTCGAACATAGACAAAGAAAAACGAGAAGTCGAAGCAACATAGATCAAAGTTATAGGTAAAATAGAAAATTGCACCCCAAAGAAATCAGTAAATGTAGAAAATTACCTATTTTACTTCCTTTAAGCTCTTCATCCTTTTCTGGATCAACATGATGCCCAAAGAAGGACTTTATAGACTCCCTCAACCGATGCTTAGTCATCTCTATCAGATTATCAACTAATTTTGCTCAGCAAGTCGGCATGAAGTTAAGGCAATCTCCATCTCGAGCATAAAAGCTGAAAAAGCAGAATTAAGGACACTTTGTAATTAGTTTCAAACTATGTCAACCATAAACAATACAACATAGTCGTAGCCAGATTGGATCGATTGCAAAAGTTGCAAACTCATAATGTCATATGAACCCCAAACTACTAAATATCCAATTAAATACTTCCAAGTAATTTAACAAATATCGTGGTGTATAAAGACTAGTAAACTGACGGCCTATTAGGGTATTAATGGTCCCAAACTCACTCCCCTATGCTAGAAAACTATTGGCCCTCATCTATACGCAGACAATGAAACAAGTGACTAACTACACTGAATAAGAAAATCTTACTTTTGTTGAATAAGTGCTACTTTTCTATTAAAAATAAAATTAAATCAAATCAAACCCTTTGTCTTATCCGCAACCCTGCTTAAGATACCAAATCTCAAAGCATCTTTTTTCAGCTTAAGATACAAAATCCCAGACCCTGTTTCTTATTGACAACCCAGTTTAAAATGACAAGATCTCAAGAAGTATTTTTTTCTAACATGGGTCCATAAATCAATGCATGCAGCTTCATTGATATTTAGTATTTACTACCTTCATTATTAAGCATAATCAAAGTCGAAAAAAACAGACTACTAGCTGGTCGAAGTGGCACAGCCGAGAATAGAAGGGTTATTCGATTAAATGATTTACATGAGACTGGATGATGATTGAACCAGTTTAACTGGAAAAAGATCCGGTGAAAAAATCAAGAGAAACCCAATTTTAAATTTTTTCTCTATTTTTTAAGTTATGACACGTGAACCTATAAGCTCTTAGATTCCCAAAAAAAAAACTACCATTAAGCCAAAATGCATGTTCTTATAAATCATTTACTAGATTTATCAGTTATTTATTTTCTAACATTTAAAATTGTTTTAATTATTTATTTAAGGAGTAAATGGTCAGTAAAGTGGCAGATATGATTCTAGCGTGGCGACACCTCATCATCACATTCACTGGGGATGGAATCCAGCCACGCCAGAAACAGAGAAAGCTGATTTGGAATTGAAACGATAAAAGACAGCTATTATTTGAAAAAAAAAAGGTGAGCTGTTCTTTTTGTTCATTCATTTTCTTTTTCCATTTCATACAAATAAGTCAAGGCCGGTCAGTCAATCATCACTCAATTACTCAAAACCTTTTTTCTTTTATTATACATGAAAAATGAAATATTATTAAAACAAAAAAGATAATAAATAAAAAACAGTAAAGGAATAGCATATCAGTAGTAATTTGGCATTACTATCACCTGAGATTCTGAGACTTTCTCGTAACTTTCCTTTCTCAATCTTGCATCGGAAGCTTTGCTATATTTCTGCAAAAACAAATAAATAGATATTTTGTTTAAATCGAAACAGTAATAATATTGAATTTAATATAAATAACCGAATCAACACTGATACAAGTGATAAGTTCAAAACGAAGAAAATCTGAAAAACTATAAAGAAAATTTTGTTTTACTGGAACTGGAAATCATGATCTAATAAAATTTCACATCTAGTCATTTTCAATTATGGAGTTCGAAAATCAAAACCACAAGGAAGTTCAAGGAAACAAAAAATACCTAAGTTAATTTTATGTTAATGAAAACAAGTGAATCGAAGTTAAAATTCAATCATAAAATCATAAAAGAAAAGAACAGGGAAATAGCTGAACTAAAATTCAACTATCAAACTGATCTAAGGTTTTTCATTGAAACTGAAGTCCAAGTAATCAAAAACAAAAAGTAAGTGATGATTAATCAGTTGATGAACAAAGCTTACCTTAGAATCAGAGCTCCAAAGCTTGATTAAGAGGAAGAATATGAAAAACAGAACAAAAAATGAAAAGAAAAAACTGAGAGACTGATACAGAGTTCTGTTATTTGATAAATAGAAAGAGCATGATGTAGCTTTTTTTATTTACAGGATATGGAATGGAATTTTTGGAGCCTTCTTTTATTCTAATTTTAAGTACTACCCTTGCCTTTGTGATATTATTTCAGTTATGCCCTTTCAATTTCTCGAGAGATGGATCTGAACAAATTTCATTGGTGGTTCACGTTTATTTCTTTATTATTTTTTTATTTTATTTACTCAAGATAGTTGGATTCAGTTCGAGCTTCGATAGAATTAAAATTAAAATTGATTCCATTATTATTTAGTGTATATTTGAAAACTTATTTGAATTTAAGTGTGATTAATTATATTTAATATATAATATATTTATATAATTATTATAATTAGTGGATTTTATTGAATTTAATTTGATTGTGATAATTATAATTATTATTTTTACTATAAAAAACTATTATTCCCTAAAATGTATTCCAATCAATTATTTCTTAAAATAAGTTTTTTTTTCTTTTTTGAAAGAATCTCGACACCATTTATATTTGTCAAATTTAGCAAAAAGTTTTGACTTTTGAATTTCCATGAGATTAAGGAGAGAACAAAAAAACTGAATTTCTACTAATAAGTCCGACTTTGATCATCAAGTCCCTCAAGTTTTGTTTTAATACTTTGAATGCTTTCTAAGTTTTATATAATAATAAAAAGGAGAAAAATAAAAAAAATAAGAAAAATGGTTAGAATGTTAAATGTAACACATAAATAACCGGAGTGGAGGTTTAAAGTCAAATTTGGTAGTCGAAATTCTTCTTACTTATCATGTCTGAAGATAAAATTTTATATTAAAACTTGACATTCATGAATGCTGAGGTCTTCCCATTGAAAATACGTAGTTTGAGAAATAACATTTTGATATCTATTTCGAGAGTAAATAATTTTTTTTCAATATTTTTAAGTGCAAAAACTTTATTTTTTTAAAAGGTATAATGATAAATTTAGCTATTAACGTTTATATATTTTTTAATTTAATTCTTTTTAATTTTAAATTTAACCCTTAACATTTTAAAAAAATTGAATTTAATCATCAATCTTTCAAAAAAAATTGAATTGTAATTCTTTTAATGAAAATACAAATTAAAATGTTAAATGTTTAAATGTGATAACTCGCATAACAATTTAGGTGTATTTTATGATATTTTTAATAATTTTGAACTTTTTATTGTTTTTAATATATCATAATCTATTTTAAAAATATAGTCATCAAATCGGTTGAGTTTTAATTCGATTGGCATAGAAATTATTACCAATACAAAAAAATGTGAGTTCAAATATGTTGAAGCATATTATTTTTTTTTTATAAATTAAAAAAACTGTGAATAATTATAAATATTGTATAAAAAATTCATCAATAATTTTAGGGAGCAATCCCTAAGAAAAAGCACGAGTGGAATTGAGCCACTGCACTGCAGAGATATATTTCCTCTTACGTTTCTAGTCACGAAACTTCCCGCTTTTTTCTCTTTTTAGCAACGTAAGCTGTTGTCCGAATCACAATTCCGTAACTCTCTTTACCGTTAGCCAAAATAAAAAATTCTGTCACATCAAATTACTCTGAAAACATAAGATTAACAGATCAAGGTAAATCAATGGATAGAATTTTGTCGCTTTTATTAAGTTTATGAAATAAGAATACATTTGTTGTACAAAAATTAATGAATAAATGAGATATGTTACACCTTCATATAAAATGACTATTCTTTTCTTGGTTCTACCAGAGACCATTTCCTTGAGACGGTCATAGCGGCTGCGGTGATAGTCAATCAACAGGCACAGCTCTCTACTGGCTTTCCTCTTTTCTTCTTCCCTACCCAACAACGCTTCATCTTTTTCTTTGGTAATCTTCTCTAGGTCGGCTATGGCTTTCAACAGCTTCACCTTTTCTTCTTCTTCACTCAACTTACCTTCACATTCAAGCTTTTCTCCAAGTTCTCTATTTTCTTGCATTAGCTTTGAGTTTGATTCATTCATTGCATTTTTGCTTGCATTCATTGAATCCCTCAACTTCCTCAGCTCAGCTTCACTACTGGCAAGCTTCTCTTTAAGCTCTCCATTTTCGTGTTCTAGCCTTGAAATGGATTCAGTCAATGAATTCTTGCCTCCCTCCATTGAATCCCTAGACTTCCTCAGTTCAACTTCACAACTGGTAAGCTTCTCTTTATGTTGTCCATTTTCGTGCTGTAGCCTTGAAATGGATTCAGTCAATGCCTTTTTGCCTGCCTCCGTTGAATCCCTAGATTTCCTTAGCTCGACTTCACAGGTATCAAGCTTCTCTTTAAGGTGTCCATTTTCGTGCTTTAGCCTTGAAATGGATTCAGTCCATGCATTTTTGCATGCCTCCATAGTATCCTAGACTTCCTCAGCTCAGCTTCACAAGTAGCAAGCTTCTCTCTGAGCTTTCTATTATCTTGCTCTAGCCTTGAATTCGATTCAGACAATGCATTTCTGGCCGTCTTTATTGAATTCCTTAACTTCCTTATCTCAGCTTCACCGGAGGCAACCTTCTCTCTAAGTGCTCCATTTTCTTGCTCCAGCATCTTTGCCTGCCTTCATTGAATTCCTCAGCTTCTTAAGCTCACCGTCACTCTAAGTACTGCATTTTCTTGCTCCAGCCTTGAAATCGATTCGTTCAATGCATTTTTCACTGGCTCCTTTGGATCCCTTAAGTTCTTCAGCTCGGCTTCATAACTGGCAAGCTTCTTCCCAAGTGTTTCATTTTCTTTCTTTAACCTTAGAACATCACGGTAACCCTCCGAGGTCATTGTCAGGGAAATTTGCAGCAAATTTGATGAATGAGTCCCCCCCCACCCCCCCAAAAAATGCATTCTCCATCTCAAACTAATCAAACTAAATCTCTAAAATAAAGTGACATAACATTAATAAATTACTTGGCAATACCACATTCAAACACTGTAAAATCCTAAACTTATGCATATCCTTGAAAATAGTTTAGGGGCAGTCATTCCATTTTAGATAATTTACCCTTTATTTGCCCTTCTTCACTAAACAAAAAAATGCTTACATCAAAATCAAAATAGAAATACTCATTTATCCAAATTCCTCAAAATTTGAAGGGCTACAAAAAGGGTTTTGAAAAGCATGCAATGAAAATGTTATGTTATAAGTTGATAATGACAGTAAAAAAGAAAAAAATCACGGACATAGGAATAGAAATTCATTAATAATGAAAAACCACAATACAAAAGGTTAAACAACCTGTCTAATAAAAAAAGTATAGTTTTATACTAATTCAACTTGTGCGACAAAACCTTTACGGATCCCAATTTTGTCTCTATTTTATTTTTTTAACAAGTAAGTTGCACCTCAACTTTTTAAGACCAGATCAAACGGAATTCAAATCACACAACCTTAACAGAGGAATTAACAGTTGTACAGTCTTAACCTACTTGCATTAATAATTCATTAGTGATAGTTACTACGTAGTCAAAATGTTAATAGGAGATCCAAATTAGCCCCTTATTTTAGAACTCTATTAAGAATTAAAGTTTATCGACTTTTAGCATCCAAACACTTAAACTAAGTCCGGATTCAATTTATATTGTTCTAACCCTTCAATTTTTTTAAAAGGAAATTCATATGTCGAATATTCGTATATCAAATGCATATCCATATCTAACTCGCTAAGAAACCAATTAACGTAGGTCCAAATTAATAGGTTTTTTAACCAAACCCAGCTAAAATAAATATTACCATGGTTGCACTAAAGCAGTGAACAGATTCATCCATGATCCATCTAGGAATTTTCCTAGAACTAAGGGATCTAATCTAGCATGTACTATAGCAACTATCCTCAACATGATTCACACACAAAGGCCTAGCAACAAAAAAGGAGAGGTCCATTTTTATTCATAGACTGGGTGATGACCAGTGGTGCATAAGTTTTTAGATGTCACCTTCAAAGCTTAAAACAACCTGCTCCCACTCATTTCATGACACTTTTGAATCTCAAAATAAATAACAGTAATAATCAACTTCTTTAATTAAATTATGAGATTACTGCATCGATTCTTTTACACATCGATTATGTTATATGTAAGGCACGACAATCATTGAAAACGACGTTAAATTTGGTAGATTCTAATTTAATAATTAATATAATAATAGGAACGAAATTTAAGTGAATAAAAATTTGATTAAAAATCAAATCTTACCTGGAAACTGGAAGCGAATATTCTTTCTGCGGATCAAAATGCAATGGAAAGTGATAAAATAATCGCAGGAAAAATGGGGGGAAAAAGAATAGGGAAAGAAAATGGGGTGAATTCTCTTTTGATTTTGGGGAGAGAATTTTGTCTTGGCCTGGTTGCTTGCCTGGCTGGTCCACGAGAATGAATTTTTGGCGCCTCTTTTCATACGATTGCCCTTTGATTTCGGTTTTTATTACACTCAAAAATTTTAGCCGAGAAAAACGCGATAATTTCATTCTATTCAAATATTATTGGCTGATATTCCAACATGAGCCCACGTGGGTAATGTCCCGCGCCTCTGTCTTTTGTCTTGTCTTAATTTACTTTTACGTTTTACGATTTAAACATGAACCATCCCATCACATACAAAATTTAATACATAATTATGTATTTAAAGTTAAAAAATCGTTATTATAAGTAACAAACAATTCTTGCTCATACCATTACGGGTGAGAGACTAATAAAAATTTAATACATAATCATGTATTTAAAGTTAAAAAATCGTTATTATAAGTAACAAACAATTCTTGCTCATACCATTACGGGTGGGAGACTAATAAAACTCTGAGAAAATTCAAGAATCAAGAACTTATAGTAGGTATGTTATGTTAAAATATATGTCTTTTTTTTCTTACGGTCATTAAACAGGTACTGCCTTTTAGTTATAAATTTTTAAATCAAGATCTTACCTTTTGAATTTTACCAGCATCTCATCTCTATCAGAGTTTTATTTCTGATGTACAGGATCTATAAGAATATGATAAGTACAGAACATGCTTATGAAAACTCATTATTGGTGAACCATACTTCCTTAATTGATCAAGAAGAAAACCCCAAAAAAAAGAGGAGTTTAGAAAGCCATAAATAATAAAACACACTAGGATTTTACTTCTGAAAACTGGTTATATCTTACAACTGCATACTAACTCTCCTTTTATAGTGAAGGAGTAATACAAGCAGACAAATTTCAAACAGTATTGTACAAAGCAAATTTGATGTAAAGAGAAACACACAGTAAAAGCAGACAATAAAGATTTTTGCTTTTAATCATCATAATCGGTGGACTCAGTGTCGGTAATGTTCATTTCAATAATTCTGTCCAGCTTTTCTTGCTTTTTTTGATGGACTCTGAGGTGTAAAACGTCTTCATCGAAATCTTCTTCCATATAATCTTCTTCATCCTTATCTTGATACTGTGAGCTTTGGATTCTAATCTCTTTAGTGCTTATCTGACTACAGCACCAAAGGTGATCTTGTGACCATTCTGTTGGATCAAGGAGATTATCATGAAATATCTTGATTTCTTTGAGAACTTGATCATGATAAGGTCGATATTCAGCTTGTTTTGGCCAAGTGTCTCATGGAGCAGTTACTTCTGGAGGGGACCATATTTTAAATGGAACGATCTTGTTTAGTTGACATAAGAATTTCTGGAGATCTCTGTAATGGAAGGATAATTTCCTTATGTCATATGGATAAGATCGATAAATCCAAGCTATTGAAAATGACCCTAATTGAGACGCTCTGTCACTTTGAACAAAATATTGAGGCTTGTAAAACATTATAATCATGATTTAATTGAAATTATTATATTCCTATCACGCTTCATGTAGAGGTAATTATATATTTAGGTTAAATTATAGAGTAAATATTTGAAAATTAAAATATATTTTAAGCCTTTGTATTATTTTTACATTTAAAATTTTAATCATGTACTTTTATTTTTAATAATTTAGTCCTTCAATTTTTTTCAATTTTAAAAATTTAAATCTAATTATTAACACCGTTAAATTATTCTGTTAAATTCGTTAGTGTAATATTTTGAAATTTTAAAAATATTCACTTAATATCCATATAATTAAAAATGACATTACAATGGACTTAAATTTAATAAATAATTTTAACAATATTTACAACTCTTAAAATTTACATCAACATTTTAATCAAAATAAAATATTTTGCTAAACAATGACATCGTAAAAATGGCAGAGCTAGCAAGAGACTCAGGGGTCATGACCTTCCTTACAATGGTAAAATTTCAATTTAAGTCCTTTATAATTTATAAAACTTTAAATTATTAATGATAATAATACATTTTGGCCCCCAAAAATAATAAAATTTTGATTTAACTATTTAAAAATTATAAAGATATAAGCTATTAAAATAATGAAATTACATCTTTACCATCGTAAAAATATACAATTTAATTCCGATCCCCAAAAATTTTTTTTTAACTCCACCACTAATTGTAAAAGTTGAGATACTAATTTTTTTTTCAAAATATTAAAATATAAAAATTAAATCTTAATTTAAGTGTAGCATAGAGACCAAAATTAGAATTTCATCATTTTCTTTTATAATGCAAAAAGAAAAAGAGAAAGGTGACCCACATGTTTTATATATTTAGGTATAAGGAATCAAAATTGAAAATTTATCATTTTATGTAGGTTTATAGATATGCTCGTATACAATTCTCTTTCATGTGTCTATGTATATATTATATGAATATTTTTATGTTCATTTTATAGTTTATGTTCGGGCTTTATGATTGTTATTTTCAACATTGTCGTTTTCAAAATTTAAACTTGTATTCCTTATTTAAGAGTGCAATGTATTTCACCATTGCACTCAACACTTATTGATAATTTTCTTGTAAATATTAAAAAAAATGGACAACTTTTTGAGTTGTATCTATTTGTTGTTTGTTTTCACAATTATGAAACAATAATTTTTAAGCACTTTACATTTTTCGCAGGTTGGATCAAGGAGTGAATATGAAAAAAACTAAACAATGTCTTCTAATTTAGATTTATATCTATATTTCATATCCATGCTTAAAAATAAATATATATTAAATAAAAAGACCGTAAAGAAAATTAAGAGTCACACTTCAATAGCAAAAGCATCTCAAATGGTTATCATCATCATCATCACTATCATCTTTATCACTTTTGAATCTTTTCATAAACTTTCACTGATGATAATCATATGCATTAGAAGATAATAAATATTATCTTTTTTGAAGGGAGGTTTTCGAATAAGTTTTTAAAGTGTTATTTGTTTGGATCAATAAACTTCTCAATGGATTGGTATTATCTTTGGGTTTATTTCCTTACCCTGTAAAGAGTCTCAACTAGAGATGGGATTCACAAAACGAGAGTGTCTTATTGAGTCGGACCACGCATGGTAGACGGCCACCTATTGAGGAAATGGTGATCACTTATGAATGGTAAGATATGAACCCAGCCCTAAATAGCATCAATGGGATATGAGTTATCACTCTCTCCTTCTTCCTCTCTATTCTACCTAGATTTTTCTTTACGTTCTCCCCTCACCACCGTGTGAACCGTCCCCAAAACTTCTTACCTCTTTTTCTCATCAACAATCTTATAACATGTTATTTCTTCTTATATTTGGAGTATAGAACTATGGCTTCCAATCCTCTAAAATGAGGATTAAGGAAGACAAATATAATTCAGAAATTAAAAAGGATGAACAACTTTTAGAGAGAAGGAAAAGAGTGGGATAATGATGAAAAATTACAGATTTTCAAAGGTGAAAACCTTATATCCAAAAGGCTATACAAAGAAGCAGAAATGTGCAGCAAAAAATTTATATGGACACACACTATTCCTCCTATTTGTATCAAAATAGCAAGAATTATGATGAAAACACGACATCTACATATGTATCATGCAAATTTACAAGGCCAACCCTCTTACTTATGGTGATTAATTAGTGCTAATCTGAGGTTTGACTTCCTGTTGTCACTGCAGCTCATTTCCGCCCTCTGCTGAAACACCTTGTAATGAATGGCCATCATTTCTCACATTATCCTTGTAGTATGAAGACATTTCAATGTTGTTGGTTGTTGTAGACTGTCCTTTTGGTCTCTATATGTTTCGTTTACATTCATTATGGTGATTAATTTGTGCTAATCCGAGATATGACCAGTTGTTGTTCGTTGCCGATCTCTGTTGAAGGAACCTGTATTGAATGGTGATCGATTGTCTCGGATTACCCCAGTACTGTGAACACGGCTCAAGGTTGATGGTCGAGTAGATTGTCCATTTGTTGCCCCTGCAATCATTGAATATATGGTTCAATATCCTTCACGCCTTAAATATAACCCTAAACTATATACATATTGGAAATGAAAGTGGAAACTATCAATATGACCTGAACTTTTCTTGGCCTTCACGTTACTGTTTTTCCTTGTCATTACAGCTCTCTTCTCTGGATTCTTTGTGGAAAGCAATCTCTTTGGGGGTGAGCGAAACCGTGTTGTTCTCCTTTCCGGAACCTCACTGTAAACTGATCTTACATCCGAATAAACTGACTTGGTATCGGAACCACGAGATTTCACATCAGAACCAACAGACTTTGTGTCACTTGTTGCTGTCAATGGATCGTCTATTATAGAAACAATATCATCTCTGCAAGTTGAGGCCCCTTCGATGGTTAACTCGCCATTCTTATCCTTCATGTTCATAATAGCTCGATCTTTCTCGACAAGCCGATAAGCAAACATTTGAAATGGGATTTGGGCAACTGAAAGTGGATTAAAAGTCTCATTTGCAGTGAACTTTCTTGCAAACCATGTCTCTATATCACAATAATCTGCAATAGGACATTGCGTTTCAGGCTGATCATAGTCATGGTCAGGGTTCATCACAAGGAACTTCTTGATGTAGCGCAAAATCCGACAAATCGATGAGAAACTCGGGCGTTGGTTCGGATCGGTATGCCAACACTTTTTGGTTAAGTTGACAAGATATTTTGGGACTGTGTAGGGAAAAAGAGGCCTCTCCCCTACCACGATATTTCTACTTATCTTCTCTCCATGTCCTTCAAACGGTTGTTTCCCAGCCAACAACTCAAAGCAAAGCATCCCAAAGCTGTACACATCTGCCTTCTCTGAGTACTTCAAATTGGAAGATCCATTGCATGACTGCTCTTGCTCTATCATAACTTCTGGAGCATACAAAATGAAAGGTTTTGGCTCGCACGTCCTCGGTGATGAGTTCGGGGAGGAACGAGGCTTTACATCAGACAAACCGTAACCCGAGATCTTCAAATGGAAACAACCTTCAACAGTGTTCCTAGCTTTTAGAAAGATGTTGCTAGCGTTCAACTCTCCATGATAAATCTTCTTTGAATGCAGATACTCCATTCCTCTCGCAATTTGAAGCATAAGATCAACCACAACATGAAGAGGGAACAGGATCCGCCTTCTCGAGCCGTAATTCTCCTTCATGCAACTACCGAGATCCTTGTTCATTAACTCGAGAACAAGCAACACTTCTTTCTTTTCTTCATCGTAAAACCCACAAAGGTATTGTAGTATGTTTGGATGAGTGAGTGAAAGTAATTTAGAGATTTCAGAATATAATGGTTCAACATCCCCAAAGATGTTTCTTAACACGAAGTTATCTCCCAACCATTGTATTTCCTTATATTGTCCCCATAATCGTCGCCTTACTTGGTAATCCCCGCTATACAAGATTGAACTAGGGAAAAGTTCACCATTAGAAGCCTTTGATCCAATAATTTTACGAATCAACAAGCTAGCTAGCCGTTGTTGGTTCTTCGTTACCGATTCCGAAGACTTCTTCTCCCTCAGAGCGTCAACAAGGTTCCATCGATCTTCCCTCCACGCACTTTCAAACCGGTTACAAATCTCTCGAGGGATCAAGTACTGATTTCCGAATCGAAACTGGAAGAGCTTCGGATTGTTCCACTCGGTGTCGTACTTCCTCGTGAGCATGACTCTCCTCCTTTGAACCTCATACTGGTCGAGCCCTGCGATCTCTCCGGCCATCTCAATGGCCTCAATGAAGGCCGGAAAGTGGCAAAGCAAATTGTGAATGTGAAGCTCAACGGAGTCCTTGTTTTGATGGAGGTTTATTGCCTTAACCCACCAATCCTTCTTGTCCATACATTGTTTCACATATAATTCACCTTCTCTAAAGATCCTTTGAAGCTCTCTCAAAGGGCTTTCAAGGGGACTCCATTTTGTGTTCTTTTCTTCGATTTTCAGGTTCAACCTTATTTCTTCGGCTATTATATTGAATGCCAAACAAAATATATCAAACAACAAGCAGCATTGTCGTCCATTGATTTGAAACTCGTCTTGTAAAACCATAAGAGTTCTTAAACTTCCCAAAACCTCACCAATTTGTCTGAATTCCTCCATTGTTATAAAAAGAGGTTTAAAACACACAAATGAAGACAACCCCAAGAAATGTCACAAATGGTGCTGTCAAATTCTGGAGATTAAATACCAGAATCAAACAGCCCCAAATCTCTTCTCATCTACAAACATCATTTTACAAAACAAAAGGTTAGATTCTTGTTATTAAGAAACATTAATCAAACACATAATTGGTTTGAAAATCAGAAGAATAAATGTTATAACTTTATAAAAAATCCAAACCTGTCGTTGACAATTTTCTATTTCCAATTCAGACAATGGATCCTTTGGATTCCTTACCAGTTACAACTTCGATTTTATCCATGAAAAAAACCCATCTTTATTCCCTAGAAAAGAATGCAAACAAAACAATTAACAATAAAAACCAAAACTGACAAAATGAAAATAGAAAATGAAAATGATAAGAGAGTTGACCGTTTCAACCATCCATCTGTAAAACAGCACCTAACTGAAACGAAGAACCTTGAATCCAGATTTTTTTTTTTTTGTTTTGTTTTCCTAAGCTTAATGTGATGTCTTTGGAACATTAGAAAAGTAAACTTTTCAGGTAAAAACTAAAAACAGAAACCATCAAAGCAAAACGAAAAAAAAAAACCATAACTGAAGATCAAAAGAGAAGACAACAAAAAGACATATCAACTTGGCAGATTTTTACGATGAACTAAGCAGGTTCCATTCCAGGTTCGGTATTTTCTTTCTTTTTGTCAAAAAAATTTAAACAAGTCTCCGATTTCTTTGCGGTCTTTGTACAAATGTGTTCCCGCGATTTTCGTCCTTTTTTTTAATATATATAAAATTGTTATTGTTTCAACGCTCTGATCGGTGCATTGTCGCAAAAATGTCATTGAAATGGCGTTGTTTAGTATATACATATTCAGATTAACACCATCTAAGTTGTTGCTTCTTAAATTTAGCAATGCATTATTAGTCTGGTTTTTTCGTATACTATTATATTTCTAGATAAAAATATATTAAAAAATTACGTGGGAAAATATAATCCGAACTCAAGTTTCAATAATCCAAAGTCGAGCTCAACTCGTTGTATGTATTATATTATAACGTAAATAATAAAAAATTATTAAGTTGTTTATGTTGAAGTATTTATTGATTGTAATTTTATATAAAGTTAAAGTTGAGGTAATTGAAGTTTTGAGATGTCATATACGAGTTCCATTTCAAATGAAAGTATGTGTTATTCTCAAAATTTGTTTTTATTAATTTGAATTGAGTTACTTGTTAAGTTAATTATTCAATTCATTTTGGTCTAATCAAAAAGAAAATAAATAATCATAGAAAACAAATAATATTTGAATCATGTAGTAAATATCAATCACAATAAATGAATTATATAATTTAACATTTTTTTAGATATGATAAATATATCATTCGCATCTATTTAACTGTTTATAAATTTTATTTTTTTTTAAATTCGTAATTATTTCATCATTAATGTAAAACATAAACTCTATTGATGAAAATGTGATTTAAACTTACCAATGTAGCTAACATTTATTAATTAGTGAGTGATTATATTTATAATGATAACAAAAAAAAAATCACGGTTGGATAATCACAAATGAAAATGCTTTTTCTTTAAATCTTATATAATAACCTAATAGTTAGGACGTTTATCGTTTCAAGTGTAATCTAAATTTAAATTGTATTGTTCATATTTTTTATTCGAATTTTATCATATTTTTGTATTTCAAAAAAACAAATGCTCGCCCTCCCAAACGTACCGTAACTTGAGTTCTACCACACAATTTGTCGCCTTTTTTTTCCTTTGCGAAGTTATCATTTCCATCGGTTTTGTCTCCCCACCTTTACTGCTCCACATAAAACAATGTCCGACAACTTCTCGCCCTTTCATCGTCCACATCATTAGCTCTATCGTTTCGTGGTTTCAAGCAAATTTTGCTTCTTTCTCCCCTGCGACAGTTTTTTTTCACTTTTCTTTCTCTCTCTACGATTGAGAGATTAATATTGAGCCATTGCGGGAGTGCCTTTGAGGAAAAGCTAAAATGGCAGTGTCCGAGGGTTCTTTCGCGACTATTTTCGTAGCTCTTGTTTGCATTATGATTGCGTTGCCGGCTGCTGTTTAGGCCCAGCCCTCCCCCGACGCTACCCTCACAAGCAACGGCTTGCTCTTTCTCGCACTCTCTCTCACTATTAGTCTCTCTTTCTTTCTACATGTTTGAGATGAAAACGCCATTTGATTTCATTTGTAAATATTTGAGCTTTTGATGAGGGCAGGGATTTGAATTGCGGTTGCGATCGCATTACGTTTATCGCGGTTGCGGACATTAACTAAAATCATTAAATAGATAAAATCATATAATTTAAATTAAATTATTTTTTTTTAATTTTATCGTAACGGAATAATAGCGGGAATAGCGGACCGCTATTGCCGCAATTGGCCGTTACCCATTAAATTGCAGTCGCGATCCACCGCTATTGGTGTGATTCCGCTTCACACCGCTATTTTTGACAATAGCGGTTTCGGACGGTGCCGCTACCGCTATATAACGGTCGCTATTTCGCTATTGGACCGCTATTTAAATCCCTGTATGAGGGCAGCAAAAGCCGAACATGAGCATTGGTTGACCAATGGTTTGCATACGAATAGATGCCGCCGGGGCCGGTGTTGACCTACATTGTTCACCATCTGCTCTGTTTTAGCTTTTGCGACATTTTTTCTCTTTTTCCTTAAAAGGTTTGTAAAACTAAGACGAATTATTGTTCAACCATGGCTCGTTTCATTGAGCTTTGAATTTATGTAGTTAGAGTTAGACGAATTAATGCGAGTTTTTTTATCTTTTTGTAGATTTTGATCATGTATGTTTCGTGGTCTCTTTGTTTTTTTTTTTCTGTCAAAGCATTAAATCTTCCATTTCTGCCTCAATTTCCATCATGTCTTTGGTGGGAGTTTTCTCATTTGTCTCACCTAACTTGAGTGACGGTTAACGCGGTGAGTATGAGGAGAGTAGTAGAAGAGTATATATGTGTTTGGTTAGGATAGAAATGTACAAGGAGAAGAATCCCTTCTCTCCAAGCTTAGGGACTTGGGGTCACCTTTAGATTTTGGTAATGAGTATGGCGCAGGTCTCGTCATGGTAGCCAATGGAGAGGCATAATAATACTCTAGGTAGGATATATGATGGGACAGAAGCAGGTTAGATAAGGAAGAACCGAACACCTACTCTTGACGAAGTAACTTGAAAGAACTCTATGTGTCGTGCATACGTGTTTTAATGAAGAAGTTCTGGTGAGGTGCTGTTTTGGATGAGATCATTACAGGTGAGGTTACGATGGTAGCAAAACCTGTACAAGCGAGGTTTTTTTAGCGGAGAGTAAAATATGATTTGATTAATTTAAATTTTGAATTAAATAGTTTAAATTATTTTACTTAATTAAGTTATTCAGATCAATTCGAATAAAAAAATTAAATTTTTCGGTTTAACACGAATATGAATTACACAATTCAAGTTATTTGAAATTCCGAATAATAAAAGATAAAACTATGTCGTTTTAATAAATATTTATCTTTTTTAAAGTTAAAAACCAAAATCATTAGGTTAAAAAGTAAAACTATGTCGTTTTAATAAATGTTTAAAATTTAAGATCAATATATTATTTATATAATTAAATAATCTTGTACTTCATTTACTAGTTAAACAATCGGTCCATGTAAACGTAACATTAGGTATAAATAATAGGATTTGTTAACTCGACATTAGGTATAAATAATAAGATTTGTTAACTCGACTCGATTTGACTCGAATTTTTTTGACTCGATTTGATTCGATTCGAAAAAAATTCAAATTGAGTTCGATTGCTAAAATAAGATTCGTCAACTCGATTAACTCGAAATTTTTTTACACAATTCGACTCGACTCAATTGAATACTCACCCTTACCTATAACAAATTATAAATTATTTGATTAATGATGGGTTTAGATGTACGATATGTTTATTTGTGATTAGTATAAAAATAACGGTGTTATTGAGATTAAATATTATAACGTGAAACAAAAAATAAACTAAACACATCGCATCTCATGCACCATCCACTCAAAGCCACACTGTTAATTTTGAAAAGCTTGATTAAATCTATATTTGCAGGCAAACTTGTCCTGTCAAAACCATAATAATTTACTTTCTTTGTTTCTGGTATGCAAACTTTCAAAGCCACCTCGGCATATCTAATTTTGTCCTATTTTCCTTTTAGATTGATATCTCAATCAATAAATAAAAAATATTGAATTATTTATTATCTAGTAAAAATATAAATTAAATATATAAAATTAGTTAGTAAATATATATATATATATATATAGTAGAGGTGCTCGTGGGTTCGGGTTGGATCTAAGTATTACATTAACATACTTTATACTTATCCAAGCTCGACCTGACCCGAAATCGGGACCTAAAATTTTTTCAATCTCGTCCATATTTACAAAAAATTAACTCCAAACCCATTTTAGGTCCACTCATATTTTTAAATTTTTTTAAAAATATATTTATTTTATTTTATTTTAATATTTAATAATTTTATACTATCTTTTATTTATTGAAATTTTTTATATAATTATATTAATATTATTTTAATGATTAAATTAGAATAATATTATATATTTAGTATATGTTTATTTATTTAAAGTGTTCTAAATTATATAATATATAAAAAAAACATAATATAAAGTATTATAAACCTAAAATAAGTTGGGTTTGGACTCGAATGTTCGAGTCCAAACCCAAGCCCAACCTATATTTTAAATGGGCTTAATTTTTTTGTTCAATCCTATATTCAAACCTAATATTTTTGTTCAAATTCTCTCAAATTTCAAACGACCTTCGAACCTAGACGAATAACTCGACCCATAAACAGATTTAATATGTAGTATAAAATGTTAAATATTTAAATGGTGTCACCTATAAAAATAGTTTTAAATAAAAATTAATATTTAATATAAAATAATATACAGTTGCAGATAAATATTTTTAAATTTGATAATAAAAGGACCAAAATTTATATTTAAAATATAAAACTTATAATTTAATTATTCTTCAAAAAAAACTTATAATTTAATTATGTTTATTATCAATACCTAGTGAAGTCTAGCTAATCTATTTTGTTAAGGAGAGGTGTTAGGTTATTATTTGTATGAATTACATGTGTGATGTATTAACTTCGTGTTAATCCCAATCCGGTCTATTCACAAGATTATCATACTCATTGAGCAACCAACGTAAGAAGATGGATGAAAGTCAAAGCTCAAAGGATATCCCTGGGGGGTTATTATGGATTAATCAAAGCTAATTCCAAGTCTCAATCAAATTGGATAATATTATGTGGCGTACACTGATTGAAACTCCAAAACCTGAAATTTAAGTCTAGATTCAACTTACAATATTAAAAAAACAATAATTAGATAATTGAACATTCAACGCTGGGGGACTAAAGGAGGGCCATTAATATAAATATCTACTTACTCAAAAGTCTCAAATGCAAAAGGATTGATGAGTGTTGGTCAAGGTATGTCTAGTTCTTCTCAAAAACTGTTCTATAATTAAAATAATTTTTCTCTTTTAAAAAAAATATCAATACTTACTATTATTAAAAAAATTTGATTGAATTTTTCATTCGATTTAATTAAATATTAATTTGAAAATTTTCAAAAATTCAACGTTAATGATACTTATATAATTTCTTTTAACAATTTTGATCATATCTATTTTTTTTAAATAATATTTAAAATTATTCATAATTCCTCTTCAATCCATAAATAAAAAGATAATACGTTTCAACACACTCGAACTCACATCCTCCTACAATGACAATAATATTCATATTAATCGAATTAAGACTCAATTCACTATTAATATAATATAATTTAATTGTTTTAAAAAATTTATAATTAGATAACTAATTTTCTTTAAAAAATATTACCCACTACATTTTTTTTAAGAAATAGACCTACTCATTATAAAAAGTAAAAACCCTATATTAACATATTTTTATTCTGTAATTTGTTTTAAAATATATTTTTTAAAATTCACTCATTTTCAAGTATTTGTAATTAGTACAATATTATTGTATTAATCTATACAATAACAACAAATTATATTTTTATAAAAAATAACAATAAGTTATATGAGGTTAACTATTAAAAATATTAACTAATTTAAAAAATTTAAATTTTATATAGATTTAAAAGTTTTAAATTAGATATAATTCATTATATTAATAATTGTAAAATAGTTTTGGAAACTTACAAGAACGCGTGCCTTTACATGAAAGGAACATAGAAGACAAAGCGTACAACACGTAGCCAAGCACGTCCGTCATCGTTCCATTGACGGGAGAAGTTTAACATTCAAACTCTTACTAATTAATAATAATTAATATCAAATAATAATATTAAAGCATTATAACAACAATAAAAAAAGAACAAATCTTAAACAGTGGGAAAAACAGATATTTTCAGTTCCCGCCGATACAAAACTTGCATTAGAATCAGCAGAAAAACGAACAAACAGTCAAATTGCGACGAGAGGATCCGACCCGAACAAATCCCCAATATCTTCGAAATGATCATCGACACGTTGCCACCTCGAGAAGCCACCAAATCCGAACTCGAAATCACCCCCTGAACTCAAAAGCCCGTTACTGAAACCATCTTTCAGGAAACAATCGTGAAAACTCGTATTATCATCGAACAATTCCGGCACTGAGCTAAATATATCACTCGGAAACAAGGATGATTGATCGGAAGATTCTGAGAATTTTTCACCCGATGTGAAGCAAGAGTCGTCAACAATAGCTCCAGGTTCGCTCCCGAACTCTCGGGATTCCTTGACGCTTTGTGAGTCGCCTTCGTCGGCGGAAAGCGACAGGCAACGGAGAACGGAAGTCGGAGAGCAAAGGTTTGTGTTGTGAGATTCTTCGCCGGAGTGGTAATCAGAGCTGGATAACGGTTTTTGGTTGTTTTTGTCTTGAAGCTTGGGATTTGAAAAGTTAGTGAGCGCGTCGGGTCCACGTAGCTTAATAGCCGCGTTGTCGTACACCATTGCTGCTTCTTCGGCAGTATCATAGGTACCTAACCATAACCGTACACGTCTTAGTGGGTCCCTGATCTCAGCCGCCCATTTGCCCCAAGGCCGTTGCCTTACTCCTCTGAACTTCTTCTCAGCCGGTGCTTTCATCGCCGGCCTCTTTCGTGAACTCTTTGACAACGACGTTTTACGCCTGGAAACTCTGCCGTTTTGGACGGTACATAATGTTGACTCGATAGTTATCTCGTTGACGTATTTCTTCACTCTGTTTCGACAACGGAGTCGGCTTGCATGTCCTTCGTAGTCGTCGTCTTCATCACCGGATGAATCAGTGGCGTCAGCATCTGTAACTGAAATCCGAACAATTCGACGCTTCATTTCTGGATGATTTACGAGACTGACATCTAAGAGTGGAGAAAGGAACTTGGTTTGATTGCGGTGCTCAGTGTATTTGATGGAAGGAACAGGGGAATGATCCATTTTTCTCTTGAGTTTCGGATTCTCTGGGTTTTTCAGATTCTTTCAGTCCTTCTCATTAAGATCGAGAGTGAAGTAAGGAGTGAATTAAGAAAGAAGAGATTCCTTTCGAGACCGGACACGAGGAGAATAAAGGTTTGCAAAAAGAAAGAACACGTTAAAAGATAAACTTGAAAAATGAAAAGAAATCCACCAGTAATCCCTTTGAAAGGGTCACTCAAAAGTCTATCAAAGGAGGAGAAATTTCAAGGAAAGTCATCCCAAACAAGCAGTACCCAAAGCAGCCAAAGAGTTGAAAAAGAGTTGACCCCAGTAAAGAAAAGGAGATACCCAAAAAAATTAATAACAGCTTTGCCAGAAGATGAATAGAGACAATCAATATCGCAGAAAACCACCAGAACAATTTCTTCACTCAGTTAATGGAGCACGTATTTGTTATTTTGGGTAACTTTCGAATCCAGGCCTGATAAGAAACTAAGAATCCAAGTTCCTTTCTGATGATACTTTTTCCACACACTCAAAAAAAAAACCTAAAGGAAAAGTTGCTCCTATATATCAAAGACACCAAAAAGAAATGATGAGAGAATAAAGAAGAGTTCTTTTTGAGATAAGGAATGAAATAGGAATTTTGTTTGAAGTGTAAATGGAAAGTTTAGCTATTTTATAGGATCCCAAAACCCGTTATTTGGTTCGCCCGGTTTAACTAAGTGCCAAATATATATTTTTATTTTTTTTTCAGATGTAAAAAGAAATTAAAAGCAAAAATAAAGGATTCACCGGAGACCAAGAGTCAGGCCAAAAAAAAAAAAGGAGAGCGAGAGGGTGGATTATATCGGGGAATTTAACGTTCCGGCCACGGGGTATTTAACGAGGCGCCGCATAAGATGAGGGAAATTGAGACATGGACACGTGGAAAAATGGTCCCGAGAAAACAGAAAGAAGCAAGAGGAAATGGTGAATGAAGCGGGTCGGGTCGAGCAAAACTTTCATCTCGAAAACAGGGGTTGACGTCACGTGACACTGGGCACTCAGGTCAGTTCACTATCTTTTTTTTTTTTTGGTGATAGTCAGTCCTCTATCTTTGACTAATGGAGTATTAACACCACCACTAGTTTACTAATTATTAAATTGCCTCCTACATTCCTAATGTAACTATCAACTGCAAACTCCACCAATTTTCCCTAAATTTTATCTAAAATTATATTTTCATCTCTCAATTTTTTAAATTACGCGATAATCATTAATATTTTCATGTACAGTTGTTAATTTCCCTTAAAAAATAATATTACACCTTAATTAAAAAATTCATAATTAATAGTTAATTTAGTCCTGAGCTATAGTTAAAATTTTTTAAATTTTTTAAATTTTTTCTTAATAATAATTGTAAATGAAATTAAAAATATCATAAAAATAAATAAAAATTCATATGAAAATTAATTATAGCAAGAATAAATCAATAATTTTGTAGCCAATTTTTCCGTATCCAATCTAAAAAAAACAGTCTTTGAAATTTCAGAAAAAAATATTGAATACCCATTTACTTTGATCTTACTCATTTTTTCATTTACTTTGTTATTTTACGCTCTCTTTGTTTTCAATTTATTTATTTATTTTTCTCTTTTTTCATGCAGAATTGTAGATCAATGTTGACTCCTCCCTTCTCAAATCATTAAAAATAAAATATGCATGTTTAATTGAGCTTAAATTTTTTATTAGTCCCTGTACTTACAAAAAATTATGGATTTAATCTTTATACTTTCATTTAATCAATTTTTGTCCTTTTATAAATAATCATAATAATATATAAAAATTGAAAATTTTATAAAAAAAATATTTAAAGTTTAGAAACGTAATAAAAACTTAAAATTTTCAAAAATATGTACTTTAAAAAAGTGTAATAAATTTTAATTTTTTTCCAAAATTCTAAAAATTTAAAACAATGAATAAAAATTCAAAAAATAGATAAATTTTAACTTAAAAAAATAATTAAGTGATTATTATTTGTTACCTAAGTTATACAAATACAAAAAGGCTTAATACATAATTTGATATCTAAGTTTGACATTTTTTTCTAATTTGATACTTATATTATTTTTTAGTCTAATGTAGTACATGTATGTGACAAAAGTTGCAACTTTTGTACATGAAACTAACAATGTTAATTTCTTTTTTTAGTGTTCAATTCGAGTTTTTGAATTGATTTGATGAAAATTCATAAATAAATAATAGTTTTAACAATTAACTTTCATTAAATCGACTCTAAAGCCCAAATTAAAATACTTCGATTAGATTATATTTGACAAAATAAATTCAAAATTAAACAAATTCATTAGCACTAACATTATTCTATTAACAAAATCATGAAAAAAATTAAATATAATAATATTATAATTAATTTTAATCAAATTAATCGTAAGCATAAATTGAAATTAAAAAATTAACACTATTATCTTTAAGTATTAAAATATATAATATTTACAAATACAAGTATTAAATAGATTAGAAAATAACACAAATATAATATTATAAAGTCATATCAAATTCGAATACTAAAAAATATAAAATTAAACACATTCCTCTCTTTATGTTCACAAAACAAAATGAATTTTTTTTAATAAAAATCGTTTTTTAAAAATAAATTTTGTACAATGTTTATAGGATTTTAATTAATGAGTCTTTAGGTATGGTACCCAAAATACAAAGAATTTTGCGATAAATGAGCAGACCATGCAATTATTTTAAGCTGCTACAGTACTTGGATTTTTGGACCGTCCTGCCAGTCCCACATGCTTTATCATTTTGTCCTTTCCTTCCCACTTGCAAATTGCGATTCATGATGATCTTTGATCATTTATATCTTTTATATAAAATTTGAAATGTTTTTCATATTTATATAGTTACGAAGTTAAAAAAAAAATGCGAGTAAAAATTAAATTATAATTTTTACGATAAAAAATATAATTTTATTATTTTAATAATTTTTAAATTATTAAATTAAAATTTTATTATTTTCAGTGATCAAAAATAATTTTATTTTTATTAGATTATTATTTTAAAAGATTTAAAATTTTCATTTTAAGTATTTTCCTTTATTTATTTATATTGAGGTAAATTTCATGTAAAGATTTTGGATAATTTTCTTTAATGCATCACAAGGATAACTTTTTTAATGTATCACATGCTCAAATTGTTTTAGATTTAGATTTAGGTATAATGATTTATTTGATCCTCCAACTTGATAAAAAAATTTATTTTAGTTTTTTATTTAAGTTTTTCTTTTTTTTAGCCATTGAACTTGCGTCGTTTGTCAATTTACCCAAAAATAGATGGAAAAATTAATATTTGTTAACTTTGATGACATGGCATACATGTGGATTGCCACGTCCTCAATAATTTTTTTTTAAATCTAAAAAAATAAAATTATTTAAAAAGTATAAAATTATTAATACATATTTTTTTATTTTAAAAAAATTATTTTAATTGCTAACATGGCATTAATGACAATTCATGTGTATGTTACGTCAACAAAATTAATTAACATTAAAAATTTTCATAAATTTTAAAGTGATTTAATTAATAATGTATGTTTAATAATTAAAAAATATGAAATATTAAAATAAATTTTTGTAAAAATTTAAAATCAAATAAGTTAGTTATTATGCTTTTAAATTTAGTTACGTTGATTTTATTGTTAATGTAATGTACATTGCGATAATATTTTTTGTGTGAAAAAAAAAGGTAAAAGGACAGTTGGATTGTAATTAGAGACGGAGCCTTTTACCTCCAAAAGTTTTAAAAATTCTCTAAATTTCTAATGTTTCGATATTTAAAAAATAGAAAATAAAATTGGATAAAAATTAAGAAAAAAAGGTTAAATGAAGATAGAAAAGTGAATTGTGATTTTCGCAGAAAAGGACAAAGTAAGCCAATCAGAGGAAAAAACAAAAACCAGGCGGCTCTTTCTTTCTTTCAAATGTCGCCCCCATAAGATGTGGAATAAAAATAACACGTGTCAGGAGAAATTTTTTTAATATTTTTATGATTATTATTAAATTTTATTTAAAATAATAATTATATGAACAAGTTTCAAGGTTTTTATTTTTATTTTAAAAAAATAATGGCTAAGAAGTATTATTTAAGAACATATATCCATCGAGCGGGCCGCACTATGGTAATTATTTGAATATCGATTATATTCATAACCTCTCCATTTTAATTTTTTGCAACTTATTTTTTAACTTAATACTATAAATTATATATTTATAAATAATTTATTCATAACATAATTTTCATATATATTCTTTAGTATATACTAAATATATAAAAACAATGCATAAAACATTATAAGAGGTAAAATAATAATTTTAGAAATTTGATGGAATAGAGAAAACATTTACTACAATTGTCTCGCTTTCTTTTGTGTATCCAAATTTTCTAAAAAAAACACTAATTTCTTTATTTGGAGTTGAATTGATAGGAAATTAGTGAAGTAATTCAAATATTGTCATCCTTTTAATTTTTTTAAATTTTGAATCTAAAGAGTGATTCTAGTAGAAAATATGATGATGTTCATTTTAGGAGTCTCGAGTTCGAGTACTTGTGTGTGCAAGGTGTGTATCTTGTCAAAAGATTAATAAGTATGAACATGTAATCACATTAGTATATTAAAAAAATTAACTTTTGTAAATTTCAACCTATGAATTTCATCTTATTGTAGATTATTAGGGTGAGTTATAAACAATTTCACTATTGATACCATTATGATAAAATATAGGGGTCAACCTATTAACTTTTTATTGGAAGGGTTAAAATGAAATTAAAATATTTTAAGGGCCAAAGCTAAAATTATTTATGTTAAAATGGTTGAAGTTGAATTATTAATATTTAAAGTGACCAAATGTAAAATTTACATATAATTAAAAAGTTAAAAAGGATTATACTTAATAATTAAAATTTATGTCTCCTTTAGTTATTAGTGTAATAACATGGTGAAAAAGTTTATTTCATACATATGTATTACAATAGTTATATATAAAATAAAGATTTCTTAGTACTAACTTAAACTTGAAATTCAAAAGATGAGTAAAAATTCATTGTAAAAAATAAGATATCTTCAAAATAAGTGAAAAAAAATCATTCTCTTTTTAGAAAGTAGACAATGTTCTAGGTACCTCAAGTTTTAATTGATTTCAAGATTTTTTAATTAGTATTTCAATAAAATTTACTTAAGAAATATCGAATAACATAATGACTTATTTGGTCATCAAATTTTACGAAAAAAATCATTTTAGCCTTCTATTTATTTTTTTCACACCTTTTAATCATTGATCTTGCATTATTTATCAAATCACCAAAAAATAGATGAAAAAAATTAACGTTTATTAATTTTATTAACATGGTATTCACGTGAATATCATGTTAGCAATTAATTAATATTTTTTTAAAATAAAAATTTTAAAACATATTTCTATACATATTATTTGTAATTTTTAAATATTTCAATAAAATTTAATCTTTTAAAAACAACTTTTATAAATATTTTAAATTTTTTATTTTTAAAAATTTATTAATTACTAATGTGGCATCCACATATATATTCCATGCTAGGAAATTAAACAAATCTTAACTTTTTCATTTATTTTAAGATTATTTGACAAATAACGTAAATTTAAAAACTAAAAAAAATTATCTGAAACACTAAATAATTATTTTTATAAAATTAGATGGTTAAATAGATCATATACTAATCAAATTTATTACCACTCAAATTGGTACCAATATATTTAGTTTAAGAAGTTAGTGAAAATTATAAATGTTGTTAACAAATATTTCAAGGTGGAAGGTTTCCCTTTAAAATCGATAAATTACTTATTTCTAATGCATTGAAATTTGTATATTTAACTTAATATAAATATTATTGTTATTAGTAACATATCAATCTTAACAAGCGTTTAAAGAAAAACTCCTTATCAATTTTTAAATTTAATTATCTTGAATATTTAGTAATTATTGAGATCCATTCTAACTTTTTATTATTATGAAATTTATATAAAAAAATTTAGTATTATAAAAGCTAATTAAATACCACAACTTGGTTGGTTGATCCCATTTTTCAAATTTTGTCATCATTTTGTGTGGGGACATGGTCTTCCTCTCCTGCTAATTAGGTGTCTTTCGATGATTGCTTGGTGGGTTCTCTCTGTCACAGCTTTAGCTTCCCAAATTTAGTATATTATTCAAAATTAATTAAAATGCTGTACCCTAAATAATAATAATAATTAAAAGGTAAAATCAGACAATTGTCCAATACTTTGCCGTTTTGTTTGCATTTTCAACTTTGGATTATCTCTCAACTATTAGTGGTTAGAGAGGCAGATAGATATTAATGGCATAATACGGTTTGATACCTTCCTTAATTTAATTAATTAATTTTGTTAACATAGAATGATTTAACTTAATATATTTAATCAGTTATTTATTTGAATTTGGTAATAATAAGTACCAAATCTTTGTCTCATATTCCCAGAATTAACGTTTTCGAAAGCGGTTCATGTCCCAATTTCATTACCTTCCAACTAATGCCTTTTTGCCGATCCCTCGAATTAACAATTCATGTATTTTGGTAATGAGTGTTGCTGCGAGGGAGAAGATTTTGGACTGCAAATTATACATGAAGGCTAACATCTTCCTGATGAGGTGTCCTTTTCAAACGGAGCATAGTTAGAAAGGCTCGTAATGCTTAGGGTTAAAAATTTTTATTTAGATTTTTAAAAATTTAAAAATTTTATATTTATAAAAGTAAAATTATATTTTAATTTCTCTTAAAAATAATAAAATTTTAATTTAATCATTTAATAATTATAAATATATAAACTATTCAAATAATGAAATTATATTTTTATTATTACAAAAATTATAATTTAATTTCGGTTTTTAATTTTTTTTAATTTCGTTTCTATTTTCAAAAACATAAAATTATAAGGATGGGTTTTCTTATTTCAAGTGAACGATATCTTATCATAGTGTAAGGAAAAATGATTCCACTATGGTTATCAATGAGGCTTTGATACTATCGATAAATATTGAGGTATCGAATCTTAAAAATTTGGATTTAAATTCATCATTTGTATTTTTGATGTGAGAATTTTTTTCGCACTATGTGCATATACATTTATGGGTTTTGTCTGATTTCTTTCCATATTTTGTTCAATTCTTAATTCATTATATATTGTATCGATTGATTTTACATATCATTATAATTGATGAGACATGTATTTATAATTGTATTTAAAACTTTTAAAAAATGATTGATATGTGGTTACATAGCAAAAGCCACCTTTTCCCAATGAAGTGCCTTTTTCGAAATAATAAAATTGTGTGATAATTTTCTCTTTGTTTTTAAGAGATTGGTGTGATTACATGGTAGTATTTGTTCATATTTTCTTAATCTTTTGACAATGCATACACAAATGCTTGAACTCGAGAATCCTAAGATGAACAACATTCTCTTTTACATATCATTATAATTTTCTCCTTAAAAGTGAATAATACGTTATTGCAAACAGAATCTGATAATCCTTATAGTGATGTCTATTATTTAATTTTTTTAAAAGGTATTTGCAATTTCTTATAGTATACGTTAATGTATATATATTTTTTAAAATAATAATTAAGTTTACAGATCAAGCAAAAAAAAGGGCCTGACAGGAAAAAAAGAACCTAATGGGACCAACTCCGGGAAAATAGTACATCATATTCGACAAAATGCTTGAAGAGGTCATGGTCTGTAAACTTTATAAAACAATAATTTTGTTGTCGTTGTCTTATATTCTCTATTACTTTTTTTCTTTTTAATTATTGGATGAAATTCAACCAACACAATTTTTTTTGAATATTACAAAAAATGAGCTAAGTTTTGCAAATTGGAATGCAATTAGCTTTGAGCCCACAAAATTGGCAGAATTTCGCATTCATTATGATTGATGACCCTTTTATTATTTATTTTTAGGATAAATTAAATTAGTAATAATTTGATTATAATTTTTTTTGTCAATTAATTATGAAGAGTTATAAAATAGTCACTCAATTATTAATAATTTTTTTTGATTATCCGACTATTGAAAAGTTATAAAATGATTATTCAAACTATTCAATTTTGTTTTCTAATCATTCAACTTTATTGAATTTTTGGGAGTCTCCACTTTTACATTAACCAACTAATGATTAAAAAAAATAGAATAATAGAATAATTATTTTATAATTTTTCATAAGTAAATAAAAAAAACATAATTGAATGACTTCTATTATAGTTTACTCTTATTTTTTTATATATTCTATAAAAGTATTATTTCATATATATTTTAATTGAATAGAAGGCACTTAAACTATGCCAGTTTTCAAGTTAACTATCTAAAATGTTTTTGATCGAATTTAATATCTAAACCTTTTTTTTTAACCAAAGTTGGTTTTTGTCGTTACATTCCGTTAAAAAAAATTAGAACCAATCAGGAAGCGTGAAGTCACCACCTCATTAAAAGCTAATTAAATAAAGAATTTATATTAAAATTATATAAAAATAACTATATTATTAAATAAAATAAAAAATATTTCTTCCCCACTCTCTCGCTCCCTGGTACTGTGAGGTACCAACGCGCTCACCACCTTTGGATGCCTAGGTTGATGAACATCTCTTTTTCCATTTTCAGTACATTAAGAATATGCAATCGGCTTCAGTGTGGTGTGTAACAAAAGAATAGAGGCGATAATAGCCGACCAGATTAAAACAGAGTGAAAATGGATCGGAATAGATGCAGGAGGAATATTTACAGGTGGCTTTAGGTATCTACCTAGCTCTTGAACTGTGATTTTGTTGTATTAGGCATTAAATCTTTCATTTGCAAGTGGTGAGTAGCGTTGGCAGCTCACGGTTCCAGGGAGCGGGAGGGAGGAGGACGGGGGTGGGGGAGGGAGAGCCATGGTGGAGGAGGGGTGGAATTTTACTATTATTTAATATTTCTAAAAAACAATAACGTTTAAATTATTTTCACTATTTAAAATAAATATTTATTTTTATATCATAAAAATTAAATTAATTATATATATAAAATAAAAAAATAAAATTTAATTCGTTTGCAAATAACTGTAAATTTTCAACTTCCATTCAAGTATTAAAATAATGAAATTACAACGCATTACCTTTAAATTCAAGTCATTTTTAAGGAATGTTGGCCTTGATGGATGTCTATGGGTAGAGCTCTCACCAAATTTCAAAATTTGTATCCAATTTTGAATCAAGCGGGAATGGATTTGACTTGGTAATTCATTTGATTATTAAGAAAACATATTAAAATTTTATCATTCGAATATCGATGAGCCTAATCAAATATTTCTATTTTAATTGGCAATGAAAAATCTCTATTTTATCTCGAGCTTGAGCGCATATAATTGAGTTTGAAACCGATCGTGGAATCACACTTAATTTTTGTACTAGATGAACATACTTGAGTGAGTTTGAGCAGTTTGGTTTTTAATGATGCTTGAAGATGATTTTTGCTTGCGATATTCTGCTTTGTTTGCTTTCTTTTCATTTTACTCACACTGGTATTGGACTGGTTTTGGGCCTTGATTTACTTAGTCAGATGGGCCCTTTTATTAATATAAAAACTCTTTCTTCATGCATTTCTCCTCTTTTCCCCTTTTTTTTCCTACTATTTTTCTTCTTTCTCTTTGTGTTCTTTTTCTCTCTTCCTCCTTTATTGTCCTTTCTAACAAACCGCTGCCGCTGCCTCCACACCTTCCAGCGTCTTACCTCATATATCTATTCAATCCATAGCTCCCCCAGTTCTTCGCCGATTCTTTCACTCTCGGTATCTTTACAATTTTTTCCTGTCATTCTTTTTTAGCTTTGGGTAACCACAGGACAAAAAACACAGACGCTACACTAGGAAGAGAGTTTTCGTGAGAGAGAAACCCTAAGTTTTCTCTGCCGTTTCTTGTTTTTGTGATTTTTGAATTCCGCTGCTTCATCGGACAATCTCTGTTTTAGTTTCAGATCCATGCTTCTTTACTTGTATTTCAGTGGGTTTTTCTTACGGTTTTTGGTTTTCGGCTTTAGAAATCACTATTTCCTTCCGTCTTTCAAATCTATAGATCCCGGTCTGGTTATTCATTTTTGTTTGTTTATCGTCTACTATATGTTGTTCTTTATTTTTGGATTGTTTGTTTCCCTCTGTTTAATATTATAGCTTTTGTTTTATTGTCTATATCTTTTAAATCTTTGCTTAGCAGAATACTAATTGCTTAAACAAAAAGCATCCGTATGTAAATTGTTTACTGCATCTGTGTTGGCTTGATTTTAGTTCTAGGAACCCGGTGGGAGTTGTGACGCATGTAGAGTTTATTTGGTAGTTTTTCTGGATGGTAATAACATGTCTTTTTAATTCGTTGTGAGTTGTGACATTCTGTTTCTTAGTTTTCTCAAAAAATCTGTACTCTAGTTTTAAAAAAAAAAAAATCTAATTGGGATGCTTGTTAATATTGATAGTAATTGAAGAATTGGAGAATTTCATCCGATTTGCTAATTGCAAAGGTTTTTGTCGATTTGGGTTTCATGATCATATAAGGTGGAGATTGTCATGATTCGTGTATGCATATATGATTTCTTTTTCATACTGCTAGGTGCTTGCATTCATTAGTAAGGATTAGGTATATTTTCTTTAAAATAGTTTTGAATGGAGGTCATCGATGAACCTAGTTGGGATTGTTTGTGTTCTGTTGGGTATGATTTGCAAATGGATTTTGATTGGAAGTTTTAGGTAGACCCATGGTATCTCTGTATATCAGCTGAATGGGAAGTTTTGTGTGATTATTGATATATCCATGTGGTGAAAATATTCGGATTTTGGTTAAAGATAGAATTATATTCATCTGTGTTACCTAGCCTTACATGAAGGGAAATTGAGTTGTAATCTTTTAAGTGAGTAGGTTCTAGTCGCAACCCTTAGATTAACATAATTTTAATTTGCTTATTGGTCGATGGTTTTTATGAGGCCGAAAAAAAGATGTGTTGGATATATTCTCTCTAACGATGTCATAACCAATTTCTTCTTCATTTATTGTCTCAGTTGATTTCTCAATGCATTCTGGTTCTGAATAATTATTTTTTTCTTTTGATTTTTTGTTTTGGGTTAGCTTACAGAATTTAAAATTTGTCTTTAACCCATCGTTTGATAATTATTAGGGTTTTTTACATAAATAATATAAAATAAATAAATACCAGAATAGGATAAAAAGATTAATATTAACGAAAATAGTTAAATGGAATTGGAACTAATTAGTGCCGTTTTACCAATTGGCGGCACCATTTTTCTCTTCAAAAAATTAATTTTTTTGGGTGCGGTAATCGGCGGCACCCTTATTAAAACCTAAAAATACGATTTTTTTTTTACAGTATACGGCAAAAAAAAGGAAAAAAATTTTGTACTGTTCACCAAATATATATATCTTTTACTGTTTACTCGCTCATCTCTCATTCTGCCACACATCACTCACAGCAGTCGCAGCATTGCAGCAGTGGCAGCACTGCTTTCTGCTTCCTTGCACATCTATCAGTCAAGAAAACATCCAAAAATAAAACATAAAATACCCACTAACTTACTAATTATCCAATATATTTTTCCTTCTATATAAATTTGTACTGATCGCCAAATATATATTTCTTTTACTGTTTACATATACATATCTAAATCTAATTATTAAATCTTCTTAATTAAAGCTTATGTTTTTGATATCTAAAACAAGACTAAACCCCCATAAAAGAAAAAAGCTTTCTTTTTGGTTTCTTTCGAAGGAGTCTCACGACAGTCGTCTCCTTTAAAGTTTGGCAAAAAAAAAACATGCTTTTCTCTAACCCCCAAAGCTTTTATCTAACCTTTTTGAGAAAATGGGGTGTTTAATCGATCAGAACACTACCGAAGAAGATGAAACGCCGTCGTCTTTTTCTTTATCCCCATCTTCCACATTGAGTGCTTCTGGTTTTAGTTCTTCAGTTTGTTTTTTTTTTTTTTCAGCTTAATTTTTTTATCAAAAATAATAGGGTTCCCCCTTCTGTTCCATTTGCTTATTTTCGTTAATATTAATCCTTTTATCCTATTTTGATATTTATTTATTAATTTTATATTATTTATGTAAAAAACCCTAATTATTACCTTATACAAGTGCTGTTTGATTTTCTTTTTTCAATGTTGTAATAGTGTATAAATATTGAGGGTTAAATATTTTAGAATTAAAAGTAAATTGACATGATATATATACCAGTTATAATATTATTTAATTAATTTTATACAATTAATATAAAATGAAATAGTTTATGTAATATTTTAATTTATTATAATTTTTTAAAATTAAGACTAAATTGTTATAGTGTATAAATGTTTAGGGTTAAATGTTTTAGAATTAAAAGCAAATTGACATGATATATATAACAAATATAAAAGCCATGCCATCGGGTGAACAAAATATATAATCTTCAAATAGTTGAATGACTAAATTGTAATCTTTCATAGTTTAAAGATTAAAACGGAAATTCACATATAATTCAGTGACCCACTGACCACAGTGTAGTTTAATAGCACTATAATCAAATATTAAAAACTCTTTTTGGTTAACAATGGAAGTTTAATAAAACCCAGGGTTCTTAGCTGCTTCCATGCTCTTTTCTTCTTCATATCTGGGAAATATTGCTATCTAATTCAGAAGTACTTATGGGTAAGTCTTTTTTTCTCAATTTTTTACCTTAACTATTGATTAAATCATTCATCTTACATTCTTTTCCTATTTATAACGTATATAACGTATATATTTTAATGAATTCGGGTCTTCCTGTTATTCTAGGTGATAGTTTATTCTTAATGGAACTTTGGATATGTGGTAAATATTTTCGTGTTGGGGAGTAAATTTTGCGTAGGGCTCATTTATGATGCATATTTTATCCCATTATATGGTTTCTGTTTGTCTAATCGATAATAGAAAGATCCAAGAATGGTTGTTTTTTTTTTCTTTGATTCTTCTATGTGTTGGTTCACGAAAGAAGGAATGTTTTACAATTTTTCACTCCTTCAACAGAGAGGACTTCAAGAGGACTGGAATAAGCACTTTAGTCACTGTGGGAGTCCGAGATATTCGTGCAACTTGCTTCTGCAACGGGTGTCTATAAAACTCTTGTAAAGCACTTGGTTGGAGTTCCGCAGGTTTGTCTACATTGTCTTGTATGTAGCTGTTGCGATCTGATAAGTTGAAGAGTAATTCTTTTTTTGGTTCATAAAATGGCTATTCTGTAGAAGCAGCAAGATAATAGTAACACTGCTATTTGTATAATTTTTCCCGACCTTTTCTTGTACATCATGTTACATGAATTTTAAAGGCTTCATTGGTGATTTCCATGTCCAACTCTGCTCCCCCCCTGCCCCAAAAGCTACTAGATCTGGCTGTATGTATGCCCAGTAATCAGATGCACACTCTTAGAGTTCATTGCTGCTGTTAATTCTGATTAGCACATTGGATTCCTCATATGGTCATTTTTTCAACCTACTTGATGCAATGTAGTTAAAGTAGGCATTATTTTAATTGAAAGCTTCAATTATTTTTATATTCCTTGATCTTATTCCTTTCAAACAGAAATGATAATCATAGTATTACTACTTTACTACTCTATTCCCGTTCTTTGAACCAAATGGAAAAATGGCTCCTTTAATCTTTTTCCTTATAAAATATTTCTCATTTGTATCTTATTCTATTCTTTGAACAAGTCATGCTGTTAGTTGTCCTATTTAATCTCTGAGCTTTCAACCATGCAGTTTACCCTGTTTCTTGCTCATGATATTAAATTTCTTTAATTGTTTGATGAATCATAAACTATTTCCTTTTGTCCTTTATTTCAAATGTATTAAAAGCTCTTCAATGCAAGCCTTCATCTGAATATCTTCTAGCTCACTCATCTGTTCTTTAGTCACGTCGTTAGTGCTTAATGTGCAGAATTGCTGAAGTAGATAAACATACTAATTACACTCTTCTCTTGTTTGTAGCTTTTCTTGGTTTATTAACATTTTGTCCTTAAGCGTAGATACGGAGTTGCAAACTCTATGCGAACTTGCAAAGTTGCATATGAAAATTTTGATTGATGAGGAAAATTTTGTATTTTTAAGCATAATAATCACTGATTTATACATAATTTTTTTATTTGATCACTAAATTTTAAAAGATTACAATTTATTTATTAATGCTTCAAAATTGTTTTATTTAGGCACTCGGCTGTTAATTGACTTAATGCCTAACGGAGGTGACATCATAATTTTTAATTAGTGCGATAATAAATTTAGTCCTTAACTTTTATACTTTTTATCAAATTGACTTCAATTCTATATAAAATTATAAAAACTTCAAAATTCCTTTTAAATAAATTAGAAAATTCTGACAAATATATAACAATTATAAATATATAATAATTTTTATATATAATTTAAAAAAACATTTACACAGGTAAATACATAAAATAGATAAAAAAATAAAAAAATAAATACATAAAAATAATAATTTCCAGTCCAAACGGTCGGTCTGGTTTCAATTATAAAGAGAAAAGTCATGTTACCGTGGATCGCTGTATCTTACCTTTCTTTCTTTCAATTTCGTTCGTATTGTCATGTGCGTCATAAAATTCTAAATCTCCTCCTCGTGGTCGTAATTGTAGGCTTCTTCTTAGTCATCATTTCAAAGCCAGCCAAACTCTCAAACCAATAGAAATACCTATAAATTAGAAATAAAATATTATAAACTGAATCAAGAGGAATGCTGGAGCTCGCATCAGGTACTTAACTTCTCACTTCTTTCAGATTTTTTTAAAAATGATTTTGAGTTGAATTTCCACATGCCTAATTCTCTAATATTGAATTTCTCGATCAAATCTTAGTGATCTCCCAAGGTTCTTTTATTTTTATTTTTCGACTTTTAACCTGATTAGCAGATCAATCCTTTGAAACTTCAAAATTCCTCGGTCTTTTCTTCTGTATCTCAACATTTAATATATAAGTTTGCTGTATTGTTGATTAATCCTTCAATATTTTGCTTCATTTTCTGTTTCTGTGTGATATTGTTGTTGATTTATATTAGTAAACTATTTTTGTTTTTCGTTCATTCTGATTAGCTTAGGTACTTCTTTCAAATTATGTTGGAAGTAATTGTTGTATTTTAGTCATTTATTGATTTCAAATAAAAGAATTAATGTTGGATTTCTCATTGCTTTAGAAGAAAACAAAGTTCATCAACTAATCCTTTCTATATGTGTAGTAGACTTATCAACAACAATGGAATCAGCTGCATTAAACTTAGTTAATGCCACTTTAAATTGGATCACTTTTGCTTTGGATGCCCCTTCTGCACGTGCTGTGGTGTTTGGAGTTCACATAGGCGGTACACTCTTTAACTCCTGTTTACATCATGCTAGATTTTTCTATGTCGGATTCCAGTGTGAGTATTAGAACAGATGAGTGTCTGACACGATAATGTTAATTGTTCCTAGAGTTCTATGTATTTGGATGATCCTTGAGAATCATTTCCCAATATCCATGTCTAGATACATGTCGAACATGGATGCTTCAAAAAAAAAAAAAGTCAGGAGCAACATAGATCTTTTCTCTCATTCATACTTGACATTTATACATTATCTTTTATTTCTTTTTCTTTTATCACAGGGCATTTGTTTGTGGAAGTTCTTCTTTTGGTGGTCATTCTTTTTCTGCTTTCCCAGAAAAGTTACAAGCCTCCTAAGCGGCCATTGACAAATAAGGTTTTGTTGCAATTCTACTTTTAATTAATGTTTTCATGGATAGATATTGCTTCAAGTTTATGTAGGCTTGGGTCATAATTCTTGGAATTTATGACTGCTATATTTCTATTAAGTATTTTGTATCTAGGATTTGGGCCAATATGTCTGTGAGAACTGTTAGGCACCGGTGCCTTTTCTAACCAAAATCCTTTCTCGACCACTTTTGATTAAGGGCTATATCTCGAAGGTTCAACAATAACAAACTATTCTATACTACTTTAACATAGGATCTAAATGAGACACTTGTACTTGCAAGCTGCTCGGTATGGTTTGTAAACTACTCAAATTTGACTTGGACATTGTTGAGTAAAGCTCAAGCTCGAGTTATCAAGCTAATTGAATTCGAATATCCTAATGCTTAACTTGAATGACTGATGAGCCTAATCAAATATTTCTATTTTAATTGGCACTGATAAATCTCTATTTTATGCTTGAGCATATATAATTGAGTTTGAAGCCGATCATGGGAATCACATGTATTTTTTTTTACTAGATGAACAAGCTTAATCAAGCCTACTTGAGTGAGTTTGAGCAGTTTGATTTTTTATCTTGAAACAAGCTTGAGCTTTAGAAGTAAAACTAAATCAATTTTAAACCAAAATCCCATCCTTGAATTTCGAGTTGTGCTTGGCTCCATAAAACCCCTACTTTAACATGTATATAGATATATTGCAATGTTTAATTCTTTTTACTTGTTCAAATTGTCTTTTCAGTCTTCCACAAATTATATTTTATTAAATGAATTGTTTCAAGTTTGAATACACACGTCATCAAGGATTGTCACAAGGATAGCCATATACACTTTGAGCTTTATGTTTCAGCGTGAAACTTTCGTCTTAAGTGTTTGACAACTTATGTTGGATCAAGTCATTTTTGTGTTTTAAGTTTTGACAATTGATATGTTTTTTTACTTTTATGTTAAGTTAGATATGGTGCATTTGTGTCAGATGTTAACTTTGTGCCGTTCTACTATTTATGTAGATGATGTTGCATCAGCCGAACATTCTGAAAGGTCTCCTCATTGTTTGTAGGAAATAGATGAGCTCTGTGATGAATGGATCCCAGAATCCCTTCTTCCTCCTATCACGCAAGAGATGCTGAGTGAACCCCCAGTGTTGGAAAGGTAGTATAACTGTCAGTTTACATGAATTTTATTGGACTCTTGAAAAAAAATATGGTCCAACTTAATATACTTAGCTCTGCTTTGAAGATTTGGGAGATACACATTTCAACCAAATATATTTATTTTATTTTTTCTTCCAAACAAATGTGTGACATTTCCTTTTTTCAGCCCTTTATACTTTCTTCTCCAATTTCCTTTTCATTTGGAATCGTAATTATTAGTTATTCCTTAGGTTATATTTACCAATGTATGCTTTTACAATTGATTTTATAGAATTTTGGTAAATACTAATGATTTGTTATAGTAGTTTAAATACTTTTCTGAAGTGGCATAGCTTATTAGTTCATCTCTATGCAGTGCTGCAGGGCCCCATACTATAATCAATGGGAAAGAAGTTTTGAACTTTGCTTCTGCAAATTATCTCGGATTTGTAGGGCATGCTAAGTTACTTGTAAGAATTTCATTACTATTACTAATTTATTTACCATTTGGTCGACAGGAAGAGAGAATAAATAAATAAATAAACCATATACCAAGATAGCATGATTATAATCCTTTCTAAGTTTTCCTTGAAACATACACTTTTCTTCCATTTACCTTATCAAAAAGTGTTTATTTCGGCTGTTAAGTAATATTAAAAGATAGTGTCGCAAAGGAGAAGCATATGTATTAAAAAATTTGGGAAAGTTATAATGACTAGTTCTCAAGGTTTTGTTTGTTTTGGCCATGAAATAAAATGTGTTTATCAGGAATCATGTACATCTGCGTTGGAGAAATATGGTGTTGGATCTTGTGGTCCTCGTGGATTCTATGGCACAATTGGTAAGCATCAATACCTATACAGTTGTGAATGGTGTGTTTTCGGACTCTCTTTCTAAATTTTCTATAAGAAAAAGATTCAGATTGTAACAACCTTCTCTTATTCAGATGTCCACCTTGATTGTGAGGCTAGAATAGCAAAGTTTTTGGGAACACATGATTCTATCCTCTATTCTTATGGGCTTTCCACCTTTTTCAGTGCAATCCCATGTTTTTGTAAAAAGGGCGACATAATTGTTGTGTAAGTGAAAAATGTTATTACCTTAAATGGATACATATAGGTCTATTATCCTGGATTTGACATTGTAAGTTGTGGTATGGATAACTTGTGAAGTTTTTGGTTTTTACTCTGTCTTTTGTTTTTATTTTTTTATCGCATGATGCATTTGGAATTCCCAAGAATGGAAATTAGATTCCCCCCTGCTTTTTGTATTCAGTGGGGCTTTTTCTTTTACTGAATTAACAGTTAGATCATCTTACTAGTAGATGTTATTCATAGGCCAGATTGTAATATATTCTGCAATGGGCCTCCTGATATGTGAGGCCCCACCTTTACAATATTTTAAAAACTAAACTAATGAATGTGATGCATGGTTTAGAATTGTTAAGCACATTCATAAAATTATTTACCGTAGGTGGTATGCATTGTTGTATGCTTGGAGGAAACCATATGAAGATTGGGTTTATTGTCCTTTGTGTGCATTTTGTCAGAATAGAGCTGCTGAATTTTGAAGGGTGTTTAGGGGCCCAAATTGCTTTTTGAGTTGTCTTGTTTTATTGCACCTTCCTTAGCATAAATGTGTACCTCTTCTTTTAATATTACAATTTTAGAAAATTTAAGGTGTAGATTTGTATCTTATTTATTAGTTACATTTTTTTTTGTTTTTGGTTATCCAGGGATGAGGGAGTCCATTGGGGAATACAAAATGGCCTTTACCTTTCTAGAAGCACCATTGTTTATTTCAAGCACAATGATATGGAATCTCTAGAAAAAACTCTTGAGAAAATTACAGCACAGAATAAGCGGGCTAAGAAATTACGGCGCTACATTGTGGTTGAATCTGTGTATCAGGTATGTAATGTCAAGTTCTCACAAGCTTCAACGATTGTATCCTTAGCGTGCCCATATTGTACATAAATAGCTGTGTTTGTAGGATTTGGCTAATAAATAGAGTTGTTGCCTTGAATTACTGCTCATGAGTTATAAGTTTCTCATTCACTGTTTTTTTCATTGCAAAAATGAAGCAAATTTTCCATGATTTGTCAAGTAGAGCCTTTACAGCTGCCTTCAAAAAGCTATACATGAAGGTGGTGAGTGGCAGTTAAGGCGTCAGCATTACTAGGTTTCTTGTTAGGTTGACTAAGAAAGTTGTCGAAAAGAATGCGGGGCAATAGACTATTTATAAATTTGTCTGACAAGAACTTGTTTGGTGTCAGAATTTGAGTATTTATAAATTGTCTTTCTATGGTGTCTGCAATAGACTACTTACAAAATTTGTATGACAAGAAATTGCTTGGTCCAAGTTTCTAAAATCAACATGCTTGTGGCAGTGCATGTCAATGCAGTGGACTTTGTACATTCAGACATATTCTTCATTGCATAATTATGATCTATTACGACATCCTCATCTAAACCATGCTCATCTTTTGTTAATACATCATAATCAGAACAAAATAGGATGAGTGAGTGCTATAATAAATCAGTAGTGATGTGGATAGAATATATTTTTTTCTTAATGAAATTGCTTAGAATTACACACTTACCAAAAAGAAAATATCATTCTTTGGTCTTAGGGAATCAATCTTAATGGAAATTTGTTAATTGTTTACTATTTGTTTACCTGCTGCGTGTTTGTAAAATAGTGGTCCATATGAGGAGACTTGGAAAAAATGTAGGAGAGTCCTTTTGAGTAAAAAACTGTGAGGTCCAATGGTTCAAAGTTGATGATACCTTGTATTGGTTGATTTTTTACTGATTTTCCTAATTGTAGTTTCACCGCATCTAACATTTTGTTGGTTAAATATGTAGAATTCGGGTCAAATAGCTCCTTTGGACAAGATCATCAAGTTGAAAGAGAAGTATCGCTTCCGTGTCTTTTTGGATGAGACCAACTCATTTGGTGTACTTGGCCGTACTGGAAGGGGTCTCACTGAATACTGCGGGGTTCCGGTGTGTTTATAATTTTTTAAAATTATTATTTTATAGTTGCTTTGGTTTTGTTGGTCACTAACAGTTGAACATACTGCAGATAGAGAAGATAGACATTGTTACTGCTGCCATGGGACATGCATTGGCAACAGAAGGAGGATTCTGCACTGGAAGTGCTCGAGTCATTGATCATCAAGTATGTAGTCTACGGATCTTTTAGTGTTGAATATTAGAAGCTCTACCTAGTTTTACTCGTCATAAACATTATTTTTAATAGATAGACTCAAAATAGTTAAGGCCATACCAGTGGATTTACCTTTTTTGTTCTGGTATTGGTACGTGTATATCGCTGTGTTTAGGCATACCATCTTTTATACGAGTATTTTTCAAATGTTCTTCATATATATATATTTGTACATGTTTGTATGGTACCAACCACCCTGGATAGACTCCTAATACACTTGTAAAATGCTAATGGTAATTCTATGATTGGTGGCAGCGGTTGAGCAGTTCCGGCTATGTCTTCTCCGCATCTTTACCACCATATTTGGCTAGTGCTGCAATTACTGCTATTGACATCCTAGAGCAAAATCCTGACCTGACATCAAAGCTGAAGGAAAACATTGCCATTTTATGGAAAGGTTGGTTTCGAGCTTAATAGTTTCTTTCTTGTACGGTTTTAAGGATTTCCTTTGTTTCTGTGTGATGCTCTTGTCCTCTGGTTTCAACTTGTCTGTTACATTGGTCAGTAGTCCATAGTAGGTAAAAGTACAGACAATGTTTATGATTGACAAAACCTTTTCTGGTTCTAAATAGAAGTCAACATGTCATTAACCTCTGTAACATGCTAACATCTTCTAACAAAGCACATCGGTGTATCTTTTAGTGCAAGCCCTTGTTTTTTAGTAGATAAAAATGCAGACAATTTTTTTATGATCATTGTATACTTGACCAAACCATTTCCGGTTCTGAACTTGTGATAGGAATTTATATTTTTTCTGATTAATCTCTGCAATATGCTAACATCGGATCACAAAGCACGTTGTTGTATTGTATTTTGTAGTGCGATCCTTTGTTAGGTGGTTATCGTGTTATTGATCTAATCACTTCCGGTTCTGAACTTGTTGTGAAAACACAGGACTCTCCGATATCCGGGGGCTTTCTATAGCAAGCAATCCAGAATCACCAATTGTTTTCCTTGTGCTTCAAAAATCAACTGGTTCGGTGAAAAGTGACCTCCGGCTTCTTGAAGACATTGCTGATTGTGTAAGTACACCATTCTCATGCTTCCTTCTTATTAGTAGTGTCGAGTTATATTTTATATTCGTACATGAGTCTGCAGATATGATTTTCTAAATATATATACAACTTAAAAATCATTGTTGCTTTAACTCTTCATTTTCTTGAAATACCTGTATCCGGCACATTTCTAGATATGTAGATGACTTGACTTTCCAAAGACCTAAGCACATAGGAAAAATTCAATATACCTGTATCGGGAACATACTTGTATCTAACACATCTGAATCCGAGTAATACAAATCTATGCTACTCTGACTCGATTGTGAGGTGCAGATGTGGGTATGTTTCCAACGTCGATATGTTCAACTTTTTTCATACATTTGGAAGATCTATGGAGGGTCATATTTCCATATTCCTACTCAAATGTCTCATGTATAGATATTTCAAGAAAAATAAAAAAGTTCAGACAACATATAATTCAGACATATATTGAAATGTGACTGACATTCTCGAGTCCGGGTAACATGGAGAAGTGGATATGTATACCTGATTGAAAACATTTACATTTTATAGGCCTTGAAACAAGAATCCATTTTTGTAGTGGCTTCAAAAAGATCAACTCTCGATAAATGCCCCCTTCCTGTCGGGATTAGATTGATCGTTTCAGCGGCCCATTCAAAGTCCGACCTGCTTAAGGCATGTGAATCACTCAAGCGTGTCGCAGCAGCGATGCTTTGGTGAGTGATACCCATATTATATATATGTGTATGTATGGATTAGTATCTACTGTCAGGGAGTTGAAAATCTGACATGATCTTGTATTATATTTGAAAAATAAAAAAAATTAACAAAAGAGATACATGACAGTTTTTTTATTCGAGCTAAAAGAACTTTACTAGCAGTGGATATGGTAAATTATCCTTTGAAGATTTGGTCTTTAGCTGCATTGGAAGATTTTTCTGTGGGATTGTTAACATTTTTTTAAAATTTCTCTAGCAAGAAAACAAAATGTAACTACAATTTAAACGTTTTACCTTATTTTTTATAATTTAAATTGATGTTTGTCATCTTTTCAAACTATTTATTTATTTTACGTTGTTAAATTAAGCTTTGTAATTCATATCTTGAAAGTGTATTTTCATGCGTAGGAATTAACAAGTTGGTATTGTGATTATTTTCTCTTGTCTTATTTAAAATTTCCTTGAACAGCGTAATATTATATTATCGAGGATTTTGGGTTTCGAATAAGGTGTTAATGCCAAGGTATATGACATGAGGGAAAATGCATGTTCATTTTGATTATATTTTGCTTAATTATATGTTTTATAAAATGAAACCAAACCATTATCATTTTTTCTTAATTAAATTTTATTTTGAATTTGATAATGCGGATACATTCTTAACAAACTTATCCAGTCCAGACCATTGATTTTCGGGGTTGATATATATTTTTTTATAAAATGCCTATTTTTACTTATAAATTTTTTATTATTAAATTGGAGAAAAAACGTTATTAACTGAAAGGTTTTCTTTATATAGAAATAGGTAAATTATGTTAGATTAAAGAATAAATTAGTTTTTGGTAAAAGTTTTATTATTTTTATAATTAAAAAATCTGTTTTGTAATAAATTTGAGGTAAAATGAATAAAATTTTAATAGAAAAGATCAATTTATTTTTTTATTTAACTTATAAAGATTAATTTATCTAATTTTTAAGTAAAAAAATAATACAATTTAATTTTTAATTTGAATGATTTGAAATTGGGGGAAAAATGGCACCAATCAACAGAAATATAAGGCTGATAATATGGCCGCAACTGGACTTCAGATTAACAGCCTTCATCTAATTTACTTTGTTTAAAACTAAGCTGGAAAAAATACATGAAGTGGGCTTATCACCAGTGTTGGTCCAATTGTTATTGGAATTATATGTAAAATTGGTGTCTGAAAGAGAGAGACTGGGGACAATGGGCTACGCTTTACACATTTTCTCTTTCCCAATCTCTTTATCGTTTCCTTTTGAAATTTCATCTTTCTCTCCATGGTGTCAAAACCTTGTATTTGGGTCATGCCTATCAGAGCGATTTGAGTTACATTGGAGGACATCATGAATGGGTGATGTTGTTACAAGAACTTTTACAATATCTTATCATGGGCCGGGTTGAGCCAATGTAAATGGGTATAAGATTTTGCTTAAGCCCTGCCCAAATAAAAAAAATATTAAATTCAAGTTCAACCCGATCCAATTTTATTAATTTTTTATGTTATTTTTATATAAAAATAAATTTTAAAAGTATAATATTTCAAACACACTAAAATCATTAGAATAAATGTTTTCCAACATATTAAAAATACATTAAAAAAAGTCTTTATACTTAAATAACATTAAAATAGTTGCAACTTAGCAAGCAAATGTCGAGTTATATAATATCCAAACAATAACAATAAAATGGTAGCAATATAATAGCAATATGGTAACAAACAACAACAAAACAACAGAAAAAAATTAAATAGATTCGGCCCGGCCCGACCCGTTTAAAAATGGATTTTATTTTTTGTCCAAACTCATTTTTCGAGCCTATATTTTTTTTGGATCCTCCCTCTTTTCAAGCAAACTTTCGAGCTTGGACGGGTGACTTGACTCATGATCAGGTCTAATTTTTACTCGTGCTTCTCATTCTAAATTTAAATTTATACTAATTATTTTTTATTTTATATCTAACTATTTTAACGCATATGTATTAAATATTATTTTTACCCATATTATTATACTAATAACCAAATATAAATTTAGTGTTTAATATTTGCAACCATTTTAAACCCTACTTCATTTAATATTTTGTTATGACGTAATAAATCTCCATAAGGATGTAGTCAATGATGATGGATGATGTTTACAATCTTGGTTTCAGCCATGTCATCAATATCTAGCTCCCATTTATTCTTTGGTATAAATCTTGAGGAAGAGCATAATTTTATATGCATGGTCATGGTATTTGTACCTTTAAAAAGGCAGTGTTTTAAGTTGGGAATTTTTATAAATTAATACATAATAAATTTATAAATTAATGTTTAATCACTTTCCGATAATAAAATTATAAATTAATGCATGAAAAATTTATATTTTAATTTATGTAATAATTTTAACTAAATTTCGATCATTATTAAAAGAATTTTTAAATTCACCCTTATGAAAGTAGTTATGAGCAAAAGTCGAAATTATATAAAAAAAATGTGAATATATGTTAAAAATTAGGTTTGATAGCTTTTTTGCGCCCATGTGTTATACACAAGTTCTTGGTTTGACACCTCAAAGATTTTTTTTTTTTTAAAACTTTGGCCTTGTACTTTTCTTCCGTCTATACTCGTCTATGATTTCTATTAAAATATTCTAAAATTTTATTAACAACCTAAAATTCTAAAACAACCCTAAAAAGTTTAAGATTCTTTTCATTTTTAATTGAAATTTAAAAGTACATAAAATTATTAAAAGTACATTTTAGAATGAACTTGGAGACAAAGACATCCAGGTTCATCCCATTAAAACTTTAAAAAGAATCTAAATTTTGATAATTTATTTTGAGATTATAAAAAATATAAATTTATTTAAAAGTATACATATAATGAATTTAGACAAACCTGTGTCTAGTTCATCCCAAACGATGTAATTTTATAGATTTTTTATAATTGTAAAAAAAAAAAAATTCAAAATAAATTCTGATTTTTTTAATTTTGGGTATTTAGAAATTCCTTAAATTTTTATGAAAAATTTTTAAGCTCCCCATAATTAAAATTTAAAAATTATATTTTTTAAAAATAGATCATGACCTTTTTAATTTTAAATTTTTTTATTGTTATGATATTTTATAAAAAAAATTAAAAGTAAACTTGACTTTTTTCTTTAGCGTTTCAATGTAAATGCGTTGAATATATTTGTGACATACAAATATTTTAGGCGGAAGAAAAGATGAGACAAAATTTGGTTGAGGTGGATGACCCCATTTGGATTTTTTTTTTTTTAGAAAAAGTGAGCCTAAGCTACAACCTCTTCCTTTCTCAACTTTCCCTAATAACCTCTCATTTTCCACTTGTCCTTTGCCATTCATTTTCCACTTTCTTCGTTATTATTGAATGAATTATTATTATTTTTTATTTTGGAAAAATCAACGTGACAGGGAGTCATATTAAAACCTAATAACAATAATAATAATATTTTTTATGTTGGCTAAATTAGTCATATATATCATTTTTTTTAATTGGTTAAATAGGTTAGATTTTTTTTGAAAATTTAAAGAAATAGATCAATTTTGAAGAGATAACATGAAAAACGCGTCTAACTAAACAAGTTTTTAGTATAATTGTCAAAAAAGCTGACATGTTAAGGAAAGTGTACTTAGTTAAACACATTTTATTTGAAATTTTTAAAAATGCTTCTAACTGAGCATGTTTCTTGACATATCAACAAAAATTCGTCGAATTGGATATATTTTCACACACTCTCTTTAAAATTAATTTATTTCTTAAATTTTAAAAATAATCTATTTAATTAATTAAAAAGAAGGAGCACAAATTAACTACTTATGTGAAAACATGATAGCAAGGAAAAGTAGGAGAGAAAATCTAGTGGGACCCGTTTTGTGGCAAATGGTTTTTTTACATACAGACACAGTGAGTGACATAACTTTATCATGTGATGGAGACAACTATGCAATCTTAAACAATAATATGGAGACAACTATGTAATCTTATACAATAATATTACTAATAATAACCATCTTTAAAAAAAAATAATATGTTTTATTCATTAATTTTAATAAAATAGAATAAATATGTATTGGGTGGCATCGCACGTGCACCTTAGGACTAAGAAAATTCGGAATATTAAACAGCATATTCTTTGTTTAAGAAAAACCCCACTCTGGTGATTGACTTTACCCCCACCCACTACACCCCTCTTAAATTATTATTAATAACTATAGGAGAATAATTTATTGGATCTAGTACTAATAACTTTTTTAAGTAAAAATTTTGTAAATGAAATAAAATAATGAGATTTGTTACTCTATAAAAGTATTGATATTTTAATAATTTTTAAGTTAAATTAATGTTAATATAATTCGTGACATTAATTCAATTAAAAGCTTAATATAAATATAGATAAATAGTATATATAAAATATTTCATTAAGTTTGTGTCACTCTTAATCGACTTTTAAATTAATCGTGAAAATACTAAAATCTTATCCTTTTACAAATGAACAAATATTTTGAAATTTGTATAATTTAACTAAAAAAATTTAAATCAAGATTAAAATTTTAAAAATAAAAAAAATACAAATACAAATACTAAATCTACAATTTAAAAAAAAAATACAGAATGTAATAGCAGAATTCGACCTATTTTGTGCGAAGATTCGGAAATATATGTACTGTACTTATTAGGGAAAGATCAGCACCTTCCTTGGTGACGAAGATCAAACGGTAAAGAGTGAAAAAAGTTTTATACGTGTCGTATATCTGATAGGCTTGGGGGATTTAAAAGATAAGGGAATTGATTCCTTGACTTGGTTTTTGATCTTACGAAATTTGACTTTTCTTTTCTCTTAAGCACCATCCTTTTGATTGATTTTCCTTTTTCCTTTTTTGGGTGGTTTTGGCTAAAGCTGAGCTGTGCCTCGCAACACCAGTCTTTGAAAACGACGTAGCTTCAGACTTTTTTAAACTTCACTTTATTATTCAGGGATGAGGATGGGGCAGGACAAAAACTTTTTCTTTTTTTTTTTTCTCTCTTTCCCGATTTCGACTCGCTTTTTATATATATTTTTTACCTCAAATTTTAAATTTCTTCAAATTCTTACTTAACCCTTCCTCAATTTTTATATAATTTCTTATGTTATGTTAATTGTTATAAGATCCAATAAAATAATATCATAATATTTTATATAAATAAGTTATTATAAAAGTGTAAAATTAAAATAAAATATTCTGGTATGTTTTTTCCTCAATGGGTGTGAATTTTAAATTTTTTATGCAATATTATTTAATTGCTATAAAATATATATAAGATAATTATGAGTTATTTCAAAAATATTTTTATATCAATTCACCAAAAAAGGGTTATATACGATCTATTTAAACAGAATTTAATTAATGAAAATTTTAAACAAAAAACAAAGGTGGTTCTTTGCACTTAGGAAGGGACGTTTGAAAAACAAGTTTATATAATGGAGGTGGTCAAACCCGCTAAGCACCGCTGTATTAAAAGAAGGCAAACAAGGCGGGGTCCGCCGCCTGTTTTTCTAAGAAGAATCTCTTTATTAAACCACTTACTAACCGTAACCAGGGAGCAAAAAGAACTGTGACGAGCCGCTGCCGACTATCAATTAAGAAACAATGGGCCACTTTCACCTGTATTATGTTTGGATATTGTGGTGTGCCATAGTCTAACATTTAATTTAATATTATCTTAAAATATTTATTTAATATTATATTTAAGTATTTGATTAAATCATTAATCGAATGGATTTCCATTCATTTGTGATAGCACTAAAAAATTATTATTTTTACAAGTAACAAATATTAGTTTGAGGGCTTTTTTTTTAACCATTTCAAGCAAAACTTAATTTGATTTTTTATAGTAAAAGATACTCATCCTCTTAGGTTTAATGTAAAATACACTTATCCTTATAGTTTTAAAAATATTAACTTACACAGTTGACAAAGGTGAAAGTCTTGGGTCTTGAACACTCAGATTTGAGAATTGTTATACGTAATTATATGTTTAAGTCTTATAATGTAGAAAGTTTTAATTCAATTAATTTCGATTAGTTGACTTTAGTTTGAACTGTATCATTTTTTAGTTTGTTTATATAGTAATAGTTTAATTGTACTTAGTAATAACTCAAACAATTTTTTTTTATAAAAGTTTGATACTTGTAATTACTCGAACCAATATTTGTAATTGTATTTTACTTTTTACAATATTTTTTTAAAAAAAGCCAAAGTCTGTGAAATTAAATGTATTTGTGTTTAATTAAAATTAAATATTTTGAATTTATACTAAAATATATTTTAGTTAAAATTATTTTAAATTTATATTTAATCAAGTTATATATTAACATTTTGATAAATTCATTAATTTTTTATGTAAATTAAATTGATTCAATATAAGATAAAAAAATCATCTCAAAATTAATATTAGAGTCTAAATATATATGTATTTGTATAAAAATTTATTTAAAAAACAAGAAAAAAGATAAAAATATACAATTATCATTAATAACTCAAAGAAAAGCAAGGTTAAAGCTTTGGGACTTCAACATCACATATTCGACTTTCACTCTTTTGTTTATGCGATTACAAATTTAAAAAAACTATCAACTTAAAAAAATAAAATTATATATTTTGATACTAAAAAATAATAGTGTAATTTTTTAATGTTTGATTCGAATTTTAGAATTGATTTGTTGAAAATTAATTATTAATATTATTATATTTAAACTTTTCATAATTTTTAATCGAATTAATTTTTTATACCATATTTGCTTAGTAAAATAATAATTTTTAAATTATTTCTAACTAAATTGTAAGTATAATATAGAGTAATAATAAAATATCTTTTTATTGTTTGAATTTGTGTGTGTGTGTGTGGTGTACACTAGGCCTAGGTGTGTGTGTTGGCCAGTTGGGTTGGATATCGAGTCGCCACGCTAACCTCACGGTGGAAACTTTGAACCTCTGTTGCTTTCATCACCTTTTACGTCATATTTTTCATTGTTGATGATTGAATACTAATTTCACTTCATTGCACCTTGCATATAATTATCCTCATCTTGTACCCATTATTATTTAAACTTATCATCACATTTTAAAGAACAATAACTTGAGAGAATATCTTCATTAAAATTCCAACTAAAAAGTTTTCGAATTTAAAACTTGTGCATTATTATCAATACAGGAATATGTGAGTTCGAATGCGTGGAAGCACATTATCCTCTTATTTATAGATTGAGGAGTTATGAATAATTTTAGACATTACGTAAAAAAATAAATAAATATGATTATAACATATAATGAGATTGTTCAAAAAAATTCATATATTACCTTTTTTTCCTATGGAAACAAAAAATTATTTAAATGTAAATTAATAAATTTTTAAAATTATGAATTTTAGCTATGAAATATCATAATATAAATTAATAATAAAATTTTAATTTTAAATAAATTCTCATATTCTCGCACATTAAAATTTACATGGTGCTTTTATGTGTTATATCAAATGAAAATTGTTAATTCGATAATTTATTAACTAAAAATAAATAAATTAAAATTAGTTTGATGTTCCTAGTTATATTTTTCAACAATGTTATTTTTAAAGTTTGAATCTTATTTTTTTAAATGCAATGCATTTTAAGTATTCAATATTTATTAATTTATTATTTAATTTAATAAAATATTATATCATGAATTTCCAAATGAGTTAAAAGGAAAATGGTATTATATGAAATTAAATTAAAATTATATATAATTACATCAAATTAAATTATATGTATTTTTACTTATTAATAAACTTAATTGACATATTAAAAGGAAAATGGGGCGACACACAACCGACAGATAATCATGAATTAATAATGTCTGAAAATAGCTGAAATTGTACATGTAGCACGTGCAGCTAGACCTTGACACGTGCTACTACCATATGAAATTCCTCCATTTAATTAATTTCCAATTTATCTCCCTGTCTCTAACTGGCTTTCTGATTTATGCCTTATCTCTCTCTCTCTCTCTCTCTTTCGCCGGCTGCTCTGAAAGTTCCTTATCTCGTCCCAACAATTTATTTTCTTCCCTTAAATTCAATCCAAATTCAAGGTAAATTAAAATTTACTTTCTTTTATATCAACTATTTCCCTTTTTGGTTTTTCAATTCCGATTGCTTAATCTTATTTATTTATTTATAATCTCCTCCAGTTTCAAAGTAATTCAATTTTCCCCGCTTGAAAGTAACTGTGTTATGGATCTGTTAATATCTGGCTCTGTTTGGCTTCCGAGAAACTTAAAAGCTTACTGGAAATTTTCTAAGAAATGAAACTTTGTTTTGAACGAGTTTAATCCAATAAGCTGCTCTTTCTTGAGCTGAAAGTAAAAAAAAAAGTTATTTATTTTTAAAATCAAAATAAACCAATCTCAAGCTATGTTATACCTAGCTGAATTTATTTATACTGCTGTGTTCTTTTTCTCTCTAGATAGTTCAGATTGTTCATTTCTCGACCGGTTATAGAAAAGATCGGCAGGTTTTAGCTTAATAAGAAGCTAGTTTTATTTTTCAATGTTTTGATTTTTGCTTGTCTCAGAAATAGTTTCAGTTTTCTTATTGAACTTCAATTTTCTAATTCTTGGAACAGGATGATGGAGCGCCTGCCTGGTATGCAGTGAATTATCTTCATTTGGTACCGATTGGCTAAATTTGGGGTTGAATTGAATCTCTTTGGATAAAAATGGATCGCTGTGACACTTCTGGATTTGTTAGTGGGGGTGGGAGTTACTCACTCAACGACTTCTAACCCTAGTATTTTTGTGGCTAATTGTCTTCACCCGGAAGTCAGGTTGACTGCTCTATTGGAATTGAGATTTGGTCTGCATATCATTGTTTGATTTCAGCTGTCCCTAGATGGATTCCAGATTCTCAAACGTGGGGTTCCCTGCTAATTATTCTTTGAATGCATTCAAGATTTTGGGTAATTCAATGCAAGTTGGAGGAACTGGGGGTGCGTATAACATGGATACTGTTCTACGTCTTGATTCTGCTGGCTCTTCAGTCCCTTACATGTCTGCGTCAATGGGAATCAAGAGGAAGTGGAGTTCGATGGATGGATCCATCGGTGGGCAAACTGGGTCGTTATTGGCTCTTGGGCTAGGCCGCTCCTCTAGTTCCTCAGATAGCAAGGGGAGTTCAACAACTGCTTGTACTACTACATCTTCAGCGAAAGAAGCTGATGAAGAGTCCTCAATGGATATTGAATTGGATTTTACCCTTCATCTTGGCAACGAAAAAGTAATCAACCCCAAGAAATCTGCTAGTTCAAGTCCAAAAGGACTTGATTTGCAGCTAAATGTGGACCTGGAATTAAGTCTTTCATCTGGGCTTTCTGAATCTGATATCACTAGTGTCCATCTTAGCTCTTCTCCCAGTCAGTCAATTATGAAGATTCCAGCAGCAGTTGAAGGCTCCCCAAATGAATATGGAAGATCTTCATCTTGTCACTGGAAACCTGGAATTGCTTTGCCTTCATTCCAGAGTTTACCAGCAAAAGAGGCTAGTGTCTTCTGCAAGGAGGTTCCAAGAGGCATTGATCTTTCAGCTATTATTCCAGAGCTATCTTCAAGCGTGATTACTACACCGGAAAGCTCGGTCACCTGCACTTCCGGGATAAGACGGCAACAACAGCCACAGCACCGCAGCTCTAGTTCAAAGACATGTCAGGTTGAAGGATGTGTAAGGGGGGCCAGAGGTGCTTCTGGCCGTTGCATATCTCATGGTGGTGGCAGAAGATGTCAAAAGCCTGGCTGCCATAAGGGAGCAGAGGGCCGGACTGTGTATTGCAAGGCTCATGGTGGTGGTCGGCGATGTGAATTTCTTGGTTGCACAAAAAGTGCAGAAGGCCGTACTGATTTCTGCATTGCCCATGGTGGCGGACGGAGATGTGGCCATGATGGATGCACTCGAGCTGCCAGAGGCAAATCGGGACTGTGTATACGTCATGGTGGTGGGAAGAGATGTCAAAAGGAAAACTGCACTAGGAGTGCTGAAGGCCTCTCAGGACTCTGCATCTCACATGGAGGCGGGCGGAGATGCCAATTTATAGGATGCACAAAAGGGGCACAAGGGAGCACCATGTTCTGCAAGGCACATGGTGGTGGGAAAAGGTGCACATATCTGGGATGTACAAAGGGTGCTGAAGGGAGTACTCCTTTCTGTAAGGGCCATGGAGGGGGAAAAAGATGTGCATTTCAAGGTGGCAGTATTTGTACAAAGAGTGTGCATGGAGGAACCAACTTTTGTGTAGCACATGGTGGAGGTAAGAGGTGTGCGATGCCTGAATGCACAAAGAGTGCAAGGGGACGTACTGACTATTGTGTTCGCCATGGTGGAGGCAAAAGATGCAAGTTTGAAGGGTGCGGCAAAAGTGCACAAGGTAGCACGGATTTCTGCAAGGCACATGGTGGAGGAAAGAGGTGCTCCTGGGGCCATCCTGGGTCAGAATATGGGAACCAACCTTCTGGTCCTTGTAACTGTTTTGCAAGGGGCAAGTCAGGTCTCTGTGTGCTCCACAGCAGCCTGGTTCAAGATAAGAGGGTTCATGGGGGTGCAACGCTTGGGCCTATTTGTGAAGACCATAAACTCAGCAAGTCTGTGGAGATGAAAGAGATTGTTAATGTCATGGACGCAAATGTTGGCACTAGGAAAATATGGAGTAACGTAGAAGCTTCTGCAAGCACAAGTTCTAGTTTGAATCAATATGGAGTTCCAAATGCTTGTAACTCTGTCTCCAAAGGAGGGTTCTCTGTTTTAGCTCCTGAAGGTAGAGTCCATGGTGGGAGTTTGTTGGCAATGCTAGCACGCGGTTTAACCGGCAATCCATCAGAGCCAAATAAATCTATTAAGCCACCCCAGAACTGGATGTAAGATTATTTCACAAGTATTATCAAATTATTATCGGAAAAGTTAGCCAGTATCCCTGCTTGTTTGCATCCTTTGATTGTTAGTTTGTTAGTGTTAGAAACTTTTCGCGGTTCATTAGTCTAGTTTGTTATCAGTTGGGGGGATGGGGTAGGCAATATAGCTTACAATGAATCAGGGTCTTTGTTCATTCTTGTAAATGTTTCACATATTTCCAGCATGTTGTTGTGAATATACAGAGCAGTGCCTCAGTTTGTCCTACATTTGTGGTTATAATAAAAGCTTTCTTTGGGATCATATTCAATATTTAGCTATTTTTAAGTTGCCCATAGTCTCTAAATCACGAGGAAGCTTTGATTGGATATAGTTGACAAAAGGTTTTGTCAGGTGGAAGACGGAGCTCGTGACTGTTCACTGTTTAGATCAGACCAAATCCACTTGGATGGTAATGATAATGCAAATATGAATATCTGTAAATTAAGATAATATTAGGATTTGCATATTAAAATTGTTATTCGTAGCTGATTTGGAATGGGAGTGGATATTAATCGTTTGATGTCTATGTTGATTGTATCTAAATCCTTCATCCAAATTTGTTTTAGGATAATAGATTCAAATTCTAATTTCTAAATTTATTTATTGTTAGATATTATGTAAACATAAATTCTATCACACGCGTATACGCGTGAAAACTATGTATTTAGAACATATAAGCATATTTGAAAATAATAATATAGATATACAATTGATAGAAGTAATAAAATGTTCATATAAAAATGCATAAAAAACATAAAAAATAAAGTTTTCATTGAGTGATAAATTTAAAATTTTACTAGCATAAATTCAAATATCAACATGCATATTTTCATTAATTTTTTTAAAATAAAAAAATTTAAACTGTAACTTATTTTAATTATGACTAATCGAATTTAAACACGTCCTTAGCCTTTAGGACTGTTATAATTTTATTTATTACATGCATCGTAATCTGGCGCCAAAGAGTGCCTCCAAAAATTGAAAATATAATATAACTTCTTTCAACTGTCAAACTATACCCAAATAAACCGTCACAACTGATGTATTGTAACCAAATTTCAAATTTGTAATTTTCAAATCAAACTTGTCTTCTGTTTTCTCCTCCCTAAATAGCGGGAACTGAGTGACTCTCCTTCGCTTCCTCCGCCGACATCCTCCGTGTACATCAGCCGCTTTTTCTTCCCCTCTTCCGGTGACCTTTCTCCCTCATCTGTCAATACATCCACTTTTTTCGCTTCATTTTAATTTTGGCAACCAACAAAATTACCATTCAATTATTAGAAACCCAAAAACAGGGTATACCTATACTAGGCGTGAAATAACGTTAGAGATCCAAGGATTTTCTTCTTCTTTTTCTTACATTTTTTGTTTGCGAAACAAAAGAAAATTCTGAAGAACAATCAAATTAATTTTCGACATCGGGTTTTAAGAAAAAATCTCAAGGCAAAGCAATGGAACAAAAGCATGTACTGTTATCAGCATTGGGTGTAGGGGTAGGGGTAGGGATGGGGCTGGGATTGGTTTCGAGTCAGAGCAGATTGACCGGAAGCCGTTCGGCCGCATCAACCGGCCTCACTTTGGAGAATATGGAGAAAGAATTGATCCGCCAAATCGTTGATGGCAGAGAAAGTCAAGTCAGATTTGATGAGTTTCCATATTACCTCAGGTAAATTCTCCAAATTTCTCATCATCCCTTATCCTACATCGCTTTTCAATATTTGAAAAAGGCTTGTTCATAGTTTATGATGCGGCTGATACAGGTATGTTTAAATTTTTTTTTAAATTTCAAGAGTCTTGAAGGGTAGTAATTTCGTATTCATATTCAAATATACACCAATTTCAATCGTTGATGGTGTTGTTTTGCAGTGAGCAGACACGAACGTTGTTGACCAGTGCTGCCTATGTCCACCTCAAACATGCCGATGTTTCCAAGTACACAAGGAACCTTTCCCCTGCTAGCAAAGCCTTATTGCTATCGGGACCTTCGGGTTCGTTATCCCCAATCTTTTTCTTTACTCTCCTACTATGCTTCACGTATCTGTTTCTGCAAATGTTGTAATCTGCACTGTTTCTTGTTACTTGAAGAACTTTACCAACAAATGCTTGCCAAAGCTTTAGCTCATTACTTCGAATCAAAGTTGCTGCTATTGGATGTAACTGACTTTTCCTTAAAAGTGAGTAGTTTTCCACATTCTCCTATTTCCCCCATTGAGCACTCGTGTTTGACATCTATGTCTGACATAGATACGGAGATATCGCACTCTAAAGGCTCTTCATAGACAATCCTGTATCTAACATTTATATGAGAAACATAGCCTAGCGGTGTTTCTAAGCTTTTCATTTGACAGTTAAAAGTGGTTACCTATGTGCAGATTCACAATAAATATGGAATTCCCAAAGAAGCTGTAAGTTTTTTTTCTCTTTTTATGGTAAAATTTTCTCCTGTGGAATATGGAAATGGATCAATCCTGCTTTGGATTTTTCTCTAATCTTTGATTCTGTCGTGCAGTGCTTCAAAAGATCCCCTTCGGAATCAACACTAGAGCGATTGTCTGGTCTTTTCAGTTCGTTTTCACTCCTTCCACAAGAGGAACGTAAGGGTAATTCAGTGGAAAATACATTTTTCTTAAATATCAATGTATGATATTCGTATTGACATGGCTATGAGGATATCACACTTCAAGGATCTTCTGAGAAAACTCAAAAAAGAAAAAGTTAAACAGTACCCGATCCCTCGTTGACTATCAACAATATGTTGTATTGCAGGTACATTGAAGCGGCAAAGCAGTAGTGTGGATATTGCATCAAGGTATTGTGACATACATTTCTGATTGATTCCATGAGAAATGTGTAGACAAGAGTTTAATCTTCTGTTTTTCGATATTTATGGTTCTTGCAACAACAGAGGAAATGAAGGCCCTCCAAAGCTCCGAAGAAATGCCTCTGTATCGGATAATATGATTGGCCTTGCCTCCAAATGCTCTCCTGCAAATCCAGGTTTGTCCTCTCAAGTTTCATGAATGAAAGGCTTCAATTTTCATTTCATGGTTGCTTTAATATTCTTATATCTCCCTTGTTTTTAGCTCCCATGTTGCGGACAAGCAGTTTGTTTTTCGATGAGAAGTTGCTTATACAGGCTCTTTACAAGGTGTTGGTTTATGTGTCGAGAGCCACTCCCATTGTGCTGTATCTTAGAGATGTTGACAAGCTCTTGTTTAGATCGCAACGGTTCTATAATTTCTTCCAACAAATGTTGAAGAAACTGTCTGGGAATGTGTTGATACTCGGGTCACGAGTTGTCGATCTCAGCAATGACCGAGAGTTGGAAGAAAGGCTAACTGTACTTTTCCCTTACAACATTGAGATCAGGCCACCAGAAGAAGAACAGCATCTTGTCAATTGGAAATCTCTACTTGAGAAAGACATGAACATGATCCAAACTCAGGATAATAAAAATCACATCATTGAGGTGCTTTCGGCTAACGATCTCGATTGCGATGATCTCGATTCTATCTGCGTTGCAGACACGATGGCACTCAGTAAATACATTGAGGAAGTTGTGGTGTCTGCCATTTCTTATCATTTGATGAACAATAAGGATCCCGAATACAGAAATGGAAAACTCGTGATATCATCGAAAAGGTCGAATCCATTTCTCTCCCACAGTTGATGTTAACGTTTAGCATTAAGTTTTCTGATTTGGGTCACATTGATGCAGTTTGGCATATGGATTGAGCATATTCCAGGGGAAGTCCATTGGCAATGACAGGTTAAAACTGGAGGCACCAACTGAAACATTAAAGGTCTTATAATCTTAGCTAAGTTGTTTTATTACATTAAACAAAAGGAATTAAATGGTACATTACAAAGCTCACGTCCCTATCATGTACAATGAGTATTTGTAGGAAGCTGGAACACTTTCTGTAGGTATTAAACCAGAATCAAAATCTGGAATCCGAACTGGAACCGGAACTGGAACCACAAATCCTGAAAAGACTGACGGTGAAAATTCTGCTGCAGTCATCAAAGTTCCCGTGAGTTATTGTCTTGTCTTTTGTAGTAACCAGTTCCTTCAATATTCGGTTTTGTCATGCTCCATATTGATCCGCAGGAAGTTGTTCCAGACAACGAATTCGAAAAGAGAATAAGACACGAGGTCATACCAGCAAACGAGATCAATGTTACATTTGCTGACATTGGTGCCTTGGATGAGACGAAAGAATCCCTGCAAGAGCTAGTGATGCTTCCTTTGAAAAGGCCAGACCTTTTCAAAGGTGGCCTTCTAAAGCCTTGCAGGGGAATATTGTTGTTCGGTCCACCCGGTACTGGGAAGACAATGCTAGCCAAAGCCATTGCCAGGGAAGCCGGAGCTAGCTTCATTAATGTGTCGATGTCAACCATTGCTTCCAAATGGTTCGGGGAAGACGAGAAGAATGTCCGAGCTTTGTTCACATTGGCAGCCAAGGTCTCTCCTACAATTATATTTGTTGATGAGGTTGACAGCATGCTTGGCCAAAGGACTCGAGTTGGAGAGCACGAAGCTATGCGGAAGATAAAAAACGAGTTTATGACTCACTGGGATGGACTCTTGACAAAACCAGGTGAACGTATCCTTGTCCTTGCTGCAACCAACAGGCCATTCGACCTTGATGAAGCTATCATTAGGCGTTTTGAGCGAAGGTAAGTACATTCACCCATAATATTAAGTACCAGAACTATTGATATCATGTTAAACATCCATTGTCACTCGTTTATGCAGAATCATGGTGGGGCTTCCTGGTCTAGAGAACAGGGAAAAGATTTTTAGAACTCTTCTGGCTAAGGAAAAAGTAGAAGAAAATCTAAATTACGCTGAGCTTGCAGCCATGACTGAAGGATATACTGGAAGTGACCTTAAGGTTTGTATTTTTTATTTAAGATTTTTTTTTATATTTTTTAGATAGAATTAATTGAAATATAATCATTGTAATTTCCTGTTTACAACCAGAATTTATGCACAACAGCCGCTTATCGTCCAGTTAGAGAGTTAATACAGCAAGAGAGATTGAAGGATATGGTAAGTTCCTCACTTCATTTAAGTCCCTGTTAACCGTTTGTTTTGGTTTTAAACATACATCACTCAAATTCAAGAATGAATACCAAATATGGGTGTCAAACACGAGTACTTAAAGAAAAACAAACAATTGCAGGAGAGAAAGAAGAAAGAAGCCGAAGGGCAGAACTCAGATGATGCCTTGACAAAAAATGACGATGTGGAGGAAAGAGCTATTACCTTAAGGCCATTAAACATGGAAGATTTAAGGCATGCAAAGAATCAGGTAACCAAATGATTCCAGATCAACGTTACAATTGCCAACAAGTATAGAGGAAATACTCATCGTGTTTCCATTTTCCTGCTGAGCAGGTCGCAGCTAGCTTTTCTTCCGAGGGAGCTGGAATGAACGAGTTAAAACAATGGAACGAATTGTACGGGGAAGGTGGTTCGAGAAAGAAGGAGCAGTTAACGTACTTCCTATGAGAGAGAGTTTGATTCGTTTTCAAAAGTTACAAAAATTATTTCTACAATAGTTTCGAGTTAGTGTATACTGTACAAGTATAATCCTTCAGATAGAGCTTGTTTTACTCTATTTCTGGGATCCTCAAGAGCTATAAGTGCACTTCTACTTGTGCTCTTTTAGCTTTGAAAGTCATACAATTACCTCATTGGGAGTTAGCCACTTATAAATACTACTACAGAAGTTTTAAATGACCATCGAGGTCAACCAATCCAAAAACACAGTGAAATCATCATTCAGAATAACTTGGGAGAAATCTCAACCCAAGTATAATGCACTAATCAACTTGCAATATTGTTACAGAGCACATAGGTTTGGGAAAAGAATACAGCAAAAATGATATTAAAAAAGGATACCATATTCATCAACATTGTGAACCCAGTAAATATGAAATTAAATGATGAAAGGGTTCGAGCTGATACCGGATAAAATCAGTCAGTAAACCTAGTCCTTCTTCTTTTCCTTTGATGGTCCCCTTGGAATCTTACTTAAAACTTTTGCATCGAACACCGCATACTGTTTCTTAATCTCATGCATTGCTTTCGCTGCAAATGGGTCCACCTTGTCCTCATATTTCTCATACAGCACAGGTACTGTATGAAGCAGGACAAAAACTGTTTCGCAAACCAATTAAATAACATTAAGAAAAGAAAATGTTTCTAAGGGTTTAAAAAACAAAAGCACTTGAAAGCAATTCCGGTACCTATGTAAAACAATGTCACGAAGTTGCACCAACTTCCAACAACAGACAAGATCCACAAGCCAGCAATCACCTGAACAATCATAATGCCATTCGGGTATAACTTTCAAATGCAAAATAACAATTCAAGAAAACAAGTAACAACATACATAGAGGAACTTCTTAAGATCTCTTCCTGAAGCAATATCCCGCAAGACAATAAAAGCCTGGTTAGTCTCAAACCTAAGTGCTTCGGCAAACTCTATAACTGGATCCTTCGGTATATGAACCTCAGGCATGCATGGTGGAGACCTATTCAAAACAAAATCAATTTACATTAACACGAGCAAAAAGAAACCACAATCCAAAATATAAACTCCAAGAGTAGACATCGACAGCTTACTTGTTGATGAAAGCATAGGCATTTGACCACAAGAATAGTATAACAAGAGCAAATATCAATACATGACAAACTAGAGTGAGAAGGTGGTACTCCAGCAATTCAAACAAAACCCATATCACAGTCGCAACACCGAGCACTCCAGCCGAAATCTTTTTGTTCCTCCACAGGAATGTATCAGCCGCTATTGCATATGCACCCAAATTCATTACATAAGCATGCATCATAAAAGAAATGACACAAAAGAAGTAATAATTTATAATTATATAATCAATTAAAATGCCAAATTAGCATCTTCAAGTAAGGTTATTGATAACCAGTACTACAACATTTTGAGAATTTTAATAAATTAAGATAATCCCAAAATTTATTCGCTTCAATAAAGCAAAAAAAAAAAAAAAAAAAAAAGAAAAGAAGTAATCTTTACTAGAGATAATCGCATCCATTTAGTTAAAGATTCAAAGATTCCCAATTTTTTTTATTTTTCTCAAGCTAAAATAAGTGTTAAGAGATTAAAAACCATGATTAAGCTCAAACAGCACCGATTAATCAATACCGAAAGCACGATATACATCAATAGGCCAAATCTACTTCTTCAATGAACACCAAAAAATCAAAGAGATCGGGAATTTAACTCGTATTCATTACGAAAATCCAAACTTTAAAGAAAACCCAGGCCTCTAAAAGCTAAAAAATAATGTACAAATTTAAGAAATGAAGAAATGGGGTTTTGTTAACATACATTTGCCTCCACCAAAAACGTGGTGTACGGGCCTTTCTCTCCCGAAGAGACGGAAAACTTTAGCCTTGATCGACGATTCTGATGGCTTATCGTTGTCGGAATCAAAGGAAGAATCATGGCCGTGGATCTTCTCAGCTAGCTTCTCCATCAGCGATTCCTCGTGCTTCTCTTCGTGCTCACCCATTTTTTTCCCCACTCAAATTCTAGAACCGATCTACTCGTTTCTAACGCTTTGAAAGCGTGAAGATCGATACAAGAAAATTAAAACTTTTATATTTCGAGAATTGGAGGGTAAACCCAGTAGCCAGAGGTTTGGTTTTTAAAATGGGTAAAGTGCAAAACTAGTCACTTTTGTTTGCCTCAGATTATATTTTAATTACTTCTGTCTGAAATGTTACGTTTTAGTTACTTACGTTATCGTTTTGTTACGTAGTGACTACTCTGTCATTAAGCTCCGTTACCTCCTAACGGCAATCCTACGTGGCAGTCCAAAACTTGGATGTCCAACTGAGACAAGAATAGGTTTTTAATTAAATAAAATTAATTAATTAAAAATTTTAAATTAATTACACCTTTAACTAAAAAAGAAAAATCTTTTGTCTTTTTTTTTCAGTTTCCTTTTTTATTTTGACTGAAAAAACTATTTTTACTTTAGTTAGACATTCAAGTTGGCATTTAAAACCCATTTGAACTGTCAAGTAGGATTGTCGTTAGAGAGATAATGAAGTTTAATGGCAGAGTGATTACTTCGTAATAAAATAATAACGTAAGAGATTAAATCGTAACGTTTCAAACGTAAGTAACTAAAATGTAATTTAAGTAAAAAAATAACTATATTTATAGTTTACCCTTTTAAAATTGGGTGGACTATATTCATAGTAAATTAAAACTGAATGATCAGTTTTTTCTCCGTCACTTATATAAGAAATGTACTAAAAAGGGCCCCATTCCTTCATTGAGTGGGTTGTTTCTGAAAGGGTTATCCATCGTCTTCCAAATTGGGCTCCATGATTTTGGTTTTATTTAAAGGTAGAAAAGAAACGTAGAAAGCCCAAAGTCGTGCTTCGCCTTAGGCTAACCCCATCAGAACTAAATTGAAACCAATGGAGGAAAGAGTTTGAAGTTGAGTCAAATTTGTGTTGCAGCAGACTGATGACTGATGAATGCCGCACAGTATTTAATTCTATATAAACTTGGTATTTTGTTAATTGGATTAGTTGATTACTTCAACAATGTTCCAAATATAAAAATATCACCCTCCCTCCCTCCCTCCCTGCATCATCCAATTCATCATCATACGTCTATCACCCTGCAGTGCTCAATCCAGACAAAACCTATGATTAGACATTATCTACTCCTTTAAAAATAATAATATTCATTCCTATCGAAACAAAGTAAATATGTTGTAATAAGCTCTACATAACATTGATCAAAATTTATTCACTCTCTACACTTTTTTGTTTTTTACAGCATGTCCTTAGTTTTCATTCATTGATATATTGCAGTGGAGCTGTTGTCTTGCATCCTTTATAAGTCCAGGAAATTCAGCTGATAATACACGAATTCGGATTTTCTTCGGCACTTACGACTCGATAATATGTAGTCATGTGAGGATTATAGGCCTTGTAAGCCTTGACAAGCTCAGCAATCTGATCACTTTCTTTCTTTTTATCATCCTCCTTCTTGCCACCGCCGCCGCCACCGCTGCCTTCATCTTTCTTGGCTCCTCCTCCATCTTTTTTCTCTTCTTTCGCCGGTCCAACCGTTAAAATCTCGGTATGCCATTGTTTTCTTAACTTGTTCACCACGTTAATCGGGTCAACGTCGCCGATCACTGTCAACTTCTTGTCTTTCATATCTATCGTAATGGAATCAACACCTACAAAAATTAGAGAGAATTGAAGAAGACAAGTTCGGAGTTCCTGATAATAAACCATTAATATTAGAGAACAAAAAGAGATGTTTTAAGTACCGGAGAGACCGGAAACAGCTTTCATGGCTTTCTGTTTCTCTTTGCCTTCTTGTAAATCCAATTTCAAGACAACTTTCTGTAAGAAGAAAACAAAAAGTGAAACCAAATCAGAGTCAGAGAGAAACCCATGGAAGACTTAATATCTTTGGTAAGAAAAGTGGGAGGAAAAATAGATTAAAGGGGAAGGAAACTTGACCTTCATTGGTGCTGAAACAGGAAGCAGTGACCAAACAAAACAATGATTGAGATGATCATGAAAACCATCAAATTATAAGACAATATATAAATAGACGAAGTACATAGTAAATCGGGGCGAGTAAAATCCGTGTTCATGCTAAGGTTTAATTTCGTCATCTGTCCCTGTATTCTTTGAAATTTTAAAGTGTAGTCCTTTTTAAGAATTAAAGTCTCAATTGATAGATTGTTAATTAAAATTTATTAAATTAGAGTATATTTCTATAGTGTTTATATATACTAAGTTCTTGGATTTTTAGTCCTCATGTTTCACTTTGTGTGAGTTCTATTTAAATATATATTTAACTTAAATTTTATTATACACAGATATTTTTAAAATTATTTTGATCACGATAAATTATATATAAGTTATCCAATTCTACCTATATTACTACAATAATATGAATGTACAAACTTTGTAATTATCAATCAACTTCTCCTCCTTAAAGACTAGAAAATCTATTTAAAGTTATATTAAGATAAAACCAGTAAAAATGTACAAAATGTTCATTTAGAACTGGCCTGATGTCAAATAGATATTAAAAAAAGGTTTTATTTGAATATATATAAAACCATTATTTTGTTTTTCGATAACCATGTCAATCACTCGATTATTTTATAAGCAAATACTAAATAATATTTTTATATTTATTCATGACCAAACATAAACAAGAATCTGATTTTGATATTGAATCTTCATATTATCTAGTTTTTTTTTTTAAATAATTTAACTTTCCTTCATCGCAGATGGTAAAATAATTATTAATTTATCAAATTACAAGTTATTATCAATTTTTATTATTTTCTTTTAATATAAAGTAAATAATAATATTTGCATTATTATAATTAGATTTATAAATCTATATTTATATTGTTTATGGTATTATATTTATTATACGTTCTTATATTATATCTTATTTATTGTTTACATATTATTTTATTTATGTCAAATATAATAATATAATTTAAGTATGGCAATATTTATTACTAAATAAGCAATTCCTAAATCTTTTTTTCTTTAGTTTTTCCAAACAAAAACAAAAAAATCGAAATGTAAAGGAAACCGTGTTCATTATCTAACGAATATGACAATGGACTTCTAAACTTTTGGTATAGGTTAAAATTTTGTTGAATTGTATATACAATCCATGTATAAATATAAATTTAATTTTTTTGCTAATAATAATAATAATAATAAATAATTATGTTTATGTAAAGTATCTCGTAAATAATAGAACATTAATATTCGATTTTTTCTTTCTTTCAATATATATCTCATAGAACTCTAGAGTCACAATTTGATCTTTTCCATTTAAGTAATACATGTATGAATTTTCATATTTGGAGCACAAATTGTTATTACGTTTGTCGAGATATCACTTTTTTTATTTTGATATTTAGGTCTATGTTCGACATTCAAAGTTACTGGAATATGAATTCCATCAAGAGCTCTAAGACAAATCTATTAAATATAATTTAAAAAAATAGTTAAATTGATTTAGAGTAACATATCAAGCCATTTTCGTTGGTTGGGATCTTGATGGGTAAAAACCAAATTGGATAGGTCTAGATTTTGAATCATGAGCAAGAAAATGCAACAACTTCACTTATAGAGAGACATGCACTGTTCTAACTAAACTAATTCACCCCCCACGCAGTGAGTCGGATAATATCTTGGAAATAGTTTTGAATAATTTTATTAACGAACTCAGTAGGGGAGAGGGAATGGTCCAAACAAACATGATGGGAATGAAGTGATTTCTGGTGAACAGAAAAGAAGACGTTAGCAGGACTTGGTTTACAAAGAGAAAAAAACAAAATTTAATTATATTTTTATTAACAATTTAGTCCATATTTTAGTTAAGGACGGCAACTTGATATGCCTTTCTTAACCCATCATCCATTTGATTTCATCCTTGAAGTTGAGATGATGTTGATTTGTGGGTTAATACCCAAACATGCTTTGCTTTGCTTTTCTTTTCTTTATTTAATAGGAACAAAAGCATAAGATTCAATCACCTAAAACGGATAAGTATGTAAATTGTTGTATTTGATATAAGTGATTGCCTATAAGGTTAAATTCCGCTATTAGACCTTCTACTTTACATAGCTTGTAGATTTAGTACTTGTATTTTAATTTGGCCATTTTCAATTCTGTATTTTTAGAATTTGAAAATTTTGTTGCTCACTTTTGAAATTAAAAAGAACTAAAATACTATTTTTGAAAGGGACCAATTTACTCAGAATTGAAAATGAAAGGGACCATGGAGGGTTTTTTACCCCAAAAATAAATTGAGTTTTGCATTTCTGTGTTGACAAAATTTGGGTGAAATTTGATGGACTCCAACCAAGTAGTTCAATAAGCGCCACAAATATACACCAGGAAATGTTAGCCAAGCAAGTCTTAATCTTCCATTAATGGCCTGGACTCATCCACAATTCATTATTTAAATGGTTAATATATTCCAGGCAACCCTTGTACGTTTTCCATATGTTCCAAGCCTGCTTGAAAATGCCGTTTCTATCCTCCATGGACAGTTCTTGTCTGTTGTTTTCTGTTTTCTTCTATTGAGATGATCATCAACCGGCTGATACGTTATTTTCTCAGTTCCCAAACACAAATCCCCCTTTCAGCCTAAAGGACAATCAACAAGACAACCATGAAGAAAATTTTAACGTAGGAAGATCAGATCATTATTGCCAGAAAGAAAAAAGAACTTGTAAATATCAAGGCCCCGTCTGGACCCAGACCAAACCCTGGTCCAACACAACAAGGTTTGAATTCAGTTTTATCAAATGAACATGAAGCCCATATTTCTTTCCAATTGTATAGCTTATAAAATCCTATAGAAAAGCCCAAATGTAGATATAAAGCCACTTGCATATCCCCAAGTTAGGGTTTCTCTGATATCATACAGTTAGTAAGACAAGGAAAAACACAAGCCTATTCCTTAGCTAACTGTCTAAGCGGCTACTTCATACCTCATCTCGACCATGGTAACTCCTCTGTCTCTCTTTCTCTCTGTTTGGTGAAAATGTTTGCATGGGAATGTGTTTGATATGTTTGGTTTTTTTTTTTTCGATTGTTAGATCATCCCAGAAAAGAACCGCCGCGAGATCTCCAAGTATCTCTTCCAAGGTAGCCAGTCAAATATAAATCCCATACCCATTTTAACTTCTTCGTATTGCATGTAAATCTTTGGATTTGAGATCTGGGTTTTGTTATTATTTTGATTAAACAGAGGGCGTTTGCTATGCGAAGAAAGACTATAATTTAGCGAAGCACCCAGAAATTGATGTTCCAAATCTTCAAGTAATAAAGCTGATGCAAAGCTTCAAGTCAAAGGAATACGTGCGTGAAACTTTTGCTTGGATGCATTACTATTGGTACCTTACCAATGATGGCATTGAGTTCTTAAGGACTTACCTTAACCTTCCTTCTGAGATTGTTCCTGCTACTTTGAAGAAACAAGCTAAGCCTGCTGGGCGTCCCATGGGCCCTCCTGGTGACCGCCCACGGTAATGGTTTCATTTTTTTTAAGTTTTGCTACTCTTTGATTTTTTTTCCTATATTGGTTGATGAAAATTTGTTGCTTTGTTAATATTTATGTTGGTTTTGAATGTATCAGCGGTCCACCACGCTTTGGTGATGGTGAGAGGAGATTTGGTGACAGAGATGGCTATCGCGGTGGTCCTCGAGGAGGCGGTGATTTTGGTGATAAGGGAGGAGCTCCAGCTGATTATCAGCCTTCATTCAGGGTAATGCTGCTTTCAATTATTTTGGGGACTTTCTTTTTAAGTATATGTTGGCTTCTTTACCACTTGGATTATGACTTTGTTTACAAAGTTAGGCTTGTCTGTATGACATTTAGGTATGGAATTATTTGTTTGCTTTTTGGTATTTGCATACTATGTTACTGTCTCTGATCTGGGGTATGTTCATTTTTTTAAAGTTTTCCATGCATTTCGAGAATCCTTGGAGGATTGTATGCTCACACCCATAATCGAAAATGAGTTTGACACATGTGTTGGACACGAATATTTCAAGAATAATGAAGAGTCTTGAGTAACTCGGTTTACCTGTTTTGTTCCCCCAGCTTAGTTTCAAATATGAAAATGATTTTTATACCTGAGATTTTAATGCCTATGAGTGGCTTAATATAAGCTGTGAACAAGTGTCGGGCTCGCTATGATGTTATTCTTCTTTGAAGAATGCAGTTTCCATATAATTTGCTTGCACCATATCAATGAGGTTATTTATCTTATAATAGAGAAGCTAATATAATTTCATTGTCTTACTTGTGAACGCCCAGGGCCCTGGAACACGGCCTGCTTTTGGTCGTGGAGGTGGTGGTTATGGTGGTGCTGGATCTGCTGGTCTTCCTTGAGAGTTGATTTTTCGTGATGGATGATTTTGTCAGTTTAGGTTTGTTATCATATGAAGTTCATAGAAGTACTTGTCTTATGCTTCAATGTTTGGTAATTTTGGTTTGATGCTTAAAAACACTGCTTCTCTTTGGTTCATTCATGGGGAATTCAGAAACAATGTTTTCTTTGCACTAAGTGCTTGATATATCTGTTCTGTTCTTACGAGCTTCTTTGTTGCATTGATTTCTTTGTTTCAATCAGAACTGAGTTATGTTAATATATCCATACAACATAGGCACCTAACCTCTCCCAAGGTTGACATAAACCTGGACTCAAGCTTTGATCAGAACCGACATGGATATTCCTAAATGCAAATCTTATCATTATTTCTTACACAAGAAATTGACGAGATGTTTTCTTTCTCACAAATCTTCTCATCTGCACCATATTGCAGCATACTCTGCATCCTACAATATCATGCTTTTAGCACTGATCTAAGATCAGGAAGCCATAAATCCAACACCATCTTTGGTTCGGCATCTCACACAGGTACAAGTGGCGATCAACTCGCAGATGGTCTTTACCAAACCATGGTCCAGACTAAGATTTTCCATGTCTCAGTCCCTAGTGTTGCAGATAGCTTCAATGGGGGCATTTTGAAAGGTCCTAAACTAGAATATATCTCAAACATATGACACTCCATTACAAACAAAAACAAATCACTCATATCTCTAACCTTTCTATATTAGTTTGGTTTCAACATATGAAAGGCTGTTGCAGTCTTTTCCAGACTACATTCATCTGTAGGGAGCACGAATGATCAAGAGTGTCAGTTAATCGATGTAACACAGAAATTGGAACTTCATGAGCTCTTAATGGTTGCTGTTGTAGCTTGTAGTTGATTGCTTCAACGCCAGAACGCTCTCCTCCACCAAACTTCAAAACCTCTTTGAATGTTTGGACAATCTTCACCCGAGTTCAAGAATCTATCAAACCAAGCAAGCAATATATCCTGCTGCCATGCCAGAGGCAATGTGAGAATCGTGTTACTAAGACCATCCTCGATTAAATGTCGATCGAGGCCTTTCGATGCTCGCCGTATCATCCACCCAAAATCATTGTAAAATGGTACCAACCATGTCTGTAAAAGCAAGAACCTCGCTTCCTTCGACGCCAATAACTGCCCTTTTCCAATTCCAACGAATAGCCGGGCAGTAACTCGGCTAACTTCGAACCTATGGATAGCTGGAACTTTGGAATGAGTAGCAGATAATTCAGACTGAGAAGCCCATGATTTTAGAAAATCCTCAGCTATCTGTCTATCAATCAGAATGTCCAGAATCCAATGCAAATTATCTGCTTGTCTAGCAATCTGATTCACGTCCTGCAAATCCGATGAAGCTGCTCGGAGAAAATGGCGTCGAAGCAGTTCCAGACAGCCGTCACAAGCGGAGTATAAAGACTCTTTCCGTAGATCATTCTGACAGGGATTCTCGCGAAGCATCTTCAACACCAATTCTTTCATTTCACGCCTTGCTTTTTCGTCTTTGCCTTGAAGAACCACATGCAAAAGCTTGAGAAGCACTTCTTCATTATCGCCACCATCAATTCCGTTACTAACTTCAACAGAAACCCTCTTTAAAACTTCCCCAGCTCCCACATTTTCAAGGCGGAGCTCCGCCAATAAAGAGGCCACTTTTTCTTCTTCGTCCTCCGTCCACGGCGCGGCTTCCAAGTACTCCAAGCAAGAAAGAACCCCAGCATCAAAGCCAATTGCCGCTGAAACCTTGAAAAAAAAAGCACCATTTCAACATGCAGATGAATCTTTAGAAACATTAAAAAAAAGGAAAAAGAAAGAGAAAGCCTTTACCTTCAAAATTCCAAGAACCTTAGAAACGTCCTCTCTCATTAACATCTTCCTCAAATCTTTACAATACATCAACCTCAAAACCTCAATGTAAACCTCTACGTCATCACAATCTGCTATTTCCACACTGTACGGCCCAGTAGGTCCATTCGTCTCTTGTGATCGGTCCGATAACTTCACTGCAAAAAACCTACTGTGAGCCACCAGTATTTGCCTGTGAACGTTCATTGACACGCTAAACCCATCCTTGGAACTAAGTGTCAGCTTCATATCACTCGAATTCGGGTCGTTGAACTGGTTCCCAGGGCTACGAGTCGATAAAAGATCCGAAATTCGTTGCATGGTCAATGCCTGCTTATCAATGACAGGAGGGGGTTGGTTTTGTCTTGGAGCTGAAATGGGTACTTGGATCTGGGCTTGGTTTCTTGGGTTGATATCGGGTTCGTTAGCCATCATTTCGAAAAGGGTCGGACTGGACCGTGTCTTATCCGTCGGAGGCGGCGGAGACATCGGGTTCAGAAGACCCGCCGTAAGGGCAGAGTTGAACTTAGTGAAACTCCAGGGAGAATGACCGTTAGAGAGCGCCGTCCCGCCGGTGAAGTCCATGACGGGTGATACACCGCCCGGACAATACCGGATCTTGAAACCAACCAAAGAATCGTTCAAGCCCTGGTCATGAACACGGGAGGCTTGCGGAGGAGAAGGCGGGGGAGGTGGCGGAGCAGGGCAGCACCAAGAGCTATCAGGGGAAACAACGGAGTCGGAGCAGGGGTTTGTAGTAGCGGCAGCAGCGGAGGAAGAAATGGTGGTTTCTTTACAGTTGCGGCGTTTGGGCTTGATGGGTTGCTCTTGGACTTTGAGCAGAGCAGTAGGAACCGATGTTTTTGCAGAAATTGATGTCGTTGTAGTTATGGTTGTTGCCATGAATTAAAACGGTATTCAATGTTTACCTGTATTTTTTTTCTTTGGTTGTCTTTTAGGAAAATAACAGCATTGGCATGAACGATGGTAAGTATTATTAACGGTGGTGGATACGAGAAAACAAAAATCAGAGCTGGTGTGAAAAATGCAAGTAAAAAACACGACCCTGTCCCTGTCTAAACATGAGCATTTAATGGAAGAGAAAGAAAGATGAGAAATGGAACCAACCTGGCTTTGAGGGGGATTAGCAATGTTGTTACAGAGAGGATGGGAGCAGGGGACAGGCTCAACCCCACCATTGTGTTGGTGGTCACTCTTCTGATCATTTTCTTATGCGCGGCATGCTTTCATGTCAGAGTTTTTTAGATGAATCATCCATATTTTCAAGTCGTGAGATAACAATGTTACAAGGTCCGTGACACATGAAATGAGGCATGAGTTGGTGGGGATTGATTGTCTTTTGTTGCTGAATGAGGAGGAGTTGGCAGTCAGTCCGTGTGAGATTTTGTGGTTATTTTTGGGCCACCACCTTCACAATTACATCAATGAGTTGGGGTTTGTTTACCTTTGACTTCAAGCTCATTTAATATCATTATTATACTTTAAGCAACAACAAAATAAATAAATAAAAATTGGAAAGGGTAGAGAAATAAAAGGATGTCATTCTAGTGACAAAATAATTATTTGTCAGATAAGTAGAAATAATGCTGAATGGAAAAAGTGAAAATAATAATAATATTAAAAAGAAAGAAACGTAAAATCATAAAAAAACAAAATGATGAAATCTTGTCATAACATTTTAGTGGGTTTGGTTTAATATTTTGGTCCCATCATGTAAAATACTACCCCCTCCCCTCCCCTCCCCTCCACTCAATTGGGCTCAAACCATTGCTTGAGCTGAAATGCTTGAAATTTTATCAACTTGGAATCAATTATACAGACTCTGATACATCAGCAATGATATTAAAATTGCTGTGCCTTAAAAAATGATAACTATGTTGTCCTACAACTGCAGCTGCTCGGAACATAGAAGAACCAGGGTCTATATTCCGACTCATATCTTCAATGTCAATGCTTCCACAATTCCAGATTCCGGATGCAACTGGTACCATGCCCCAGGGTGGGGAACCAATGTTTTTGAGCTCGGAGTTGGTACTGAAACATCATAAGCAATGATGCAGAACAAGAATGACCTTACTATATACGCCAATGATCCACTAAGTTCAATTAGATGGCTGCGCATATCGAACCTGAGACATAAAGGAAAAGACTTTACAAGCATTCCGTGAATACAAATAGAGAACAACTATATGAATGTGTGAGTTGTACTGTTTCAGTTCATCTTAACCAATCAATCATCTCAACAACCAGTTCCTATGATCGGGAAAGAGATGAAGATCAACCTGTAGATGAGGGTGAGCAGCAAAACTTCTTCTCATCGACATGCTTAACATCGAGTCCGATAAACCAAGAGCCTGCACTCACATCATCATGGGCATATATTCGGAGAATAGACCTGCAAGAAGCGGAAAACTATGGTTGACTCGGTGCGATCTAGACAGCAAGGAGGCATTGAGAATTACCTATTAATCGAGATAAACTGCGCTAAAGCTCTTGAAAGGGCGTATATTTCTCCTGAAGCATGCCGAAAGTATCTGCACCCAACACAAGAATTCTAAGACGCAAATGGAAAACATAATATATGAAGATTGCATGTAACACTAAGCATTGATCCGCTGTTGTATATATTGTTCGAAAAACCCAGAATTTGAACATGCATGCTGTTCTGTCCAAGACTACCAAAACATTACTAAATTTCCATGACATATACGAGGGCAAAAAGATTCTGTTACTCACGATTTTGAATTGCCAAATTTCCACCAGTCAGGTTCATACCATTTGTGAGTCCTATAAATGTTAAAGAACATCAATGTAAGGGCTCATGGATCTGCAGTGATCACTATATCCTACGTAAGTTATCGTCTTAACAAAAATAATCCGAGTACACTCACAGTTCGGAGAAAACTTGTCCGGATTTCATACACCCCATATAAACACGAGGCTTATCTGAATGAGCGGAGAGTGTTGCACCTAGTGTATCTATAAAACAATCAAAGGACCAGCTATCGATATCATTAAAGACTGCAAACCATAGCAGGCCTATTTTGCGGTTCAAAAATGTTGTTGTTCATCACTGAAAGTCATATTTTCGGCACGAATTCTTCAAATTTACGACTAAACTTAAAATATCATTGAAAATGAAGTAATAAGACTAAAAATCACATACCAATATTAACATAAACATCATCATTGACCTTAACATAGAACTCTGCATCCCAACTCTCCACAGCATGAACAAAGAAAAATTTTATCTTGTTCGAACATTCCTCGGGTGCCTCCACTTGATTCTGTTGAGACATAAGACCGAAATGAATATTGGACACTCCAAGATTGATTCCATATGTTGATTAACGTAAAAACTTCACTAGGTATGCAATGAAGCAGCTTCAGCTAGCTGATTAGTATACCAGAACAATGAAGTCATCAGTCTGCCTATGTTCATTGTCAATCTCCCTGTCAAAACTATCTCCATGATTCGCACTGCAAGTAATATAAATTTCAATGAGAAAAGTGGAAAAAGAAAAAACTTCAGAAGCATGGATAATCAGTTAGAGACCTTCTTCCTATCACAAACCGTACAATGATTCCCTTCTGTTCTAGTTTTCTCAAAGCTGCGCCTACACATAGTAAATGGAATGCAAATATCCATCAACATTAGTAAACAATCAAAGCATTATTTCAATATCCATCTAAGTTAAGATTAATGTTGCTCAGATTTCATCCTAATTTCAGCACATTTATTGCTATTGATGCCAAGCCATCTAAACTTACAACACAATAGTATTAATCTGTCGTGTGGTCTCGTAGATTAACAGAAGCAAATCTCAGCTATTAACTTAAACCGGTACAGGTGACTATGCCCAAGTGACTGAAACTCTTGCAATGCAAAGCATATTTGCTTAAAATACCACAAGTAACTTGTCAAGAGAAAGGAAGGGCATTACCTGATCCCATCCATGCTTTCCGAATAGCGTCTCGGTTTTTCTTTCGACTGAATGTCGTGATGATACCTATAACAGCTAATAGCCTTTTCTTAGGACGAGTACTGTCGTTCTCTGATCGCTTCTTTGAAACGAACCCTTCCTGTCTTGCAGCAGATAAATCCATCTCAAGGGCTGATAACTTATACTCTTGTTCCCTGGAATGTCAAGCTTTATTGGATTAGACTTGAATTCCCAAAGCAATAGAAGCAGAACAATATGCGGTGCTGTAATTGCAAAAGCAAAATGGTTACCTGCAGGCTTCAATTTTTAGCTCATTATCAACAGATATAGCAGACTTTCCCTGAAATAAAGCTTTTAACAATTAAATGGCATTGCGATTTAACAGATTTTTCCAAGAAAGAGATCATTTTCCAACTCCTCAAACATGAACATTACCAAAACTGTGAATTTCATGCTAAAACATCAAGCTTGACTGTGGATCCAAGTATCAATAGAGAAAAAGAAAATTACCGGAGCAGTTGTTGTGTGAAGTTGTTGAATTAAATATACTCTGCTCTCAGCGTCTTGCCACATGCTACATTCACAAGTCACCCCAGAAAAAAGTAAGTTATATATATGTATACGTATAACTTGAATGACCCTGAAAGGAAGGAAAAAGGAAAGAGAAGAAACCGGGCGACAACGTAAATGGTGGCCATGGTAGCGAGCATGGAGAGAACCAAAGCCGAAATTCGAGAATGAAAACCAAAGCCACCGGAGTTGGAAAGGCGGTTACTCGGTCCTCCGCTACGCATTTTCCCTTGTGTTCTTCAATAAAGAAAATTTAACAAGTAGATCTAAACAGATCAAACAAGGTCTTCAAAAGAATCTGGGTCTGAAGTCTGAGCTCAAAAACTTTGCACTTTTTCATTTTTCTCTTGGAGTGTTCTTTTTTTAAGCTTCAACTGTTGGTTCGAGGAATAAGACTTCGTAACTAACGACTTCAACCGTTGAAAGGTCCGTTCGTTGTTTTTCTTTGTGTTTTTACCTTTCCCGATTTCCCCCACTATTTCTTCACGGAGGTTACTTAAAATAAAAGTAAGATTTTAGGTAAATAATAACATTAGCACTGTTATCATTGAATTAAAAAAAATAAATATTAATGATTTTAATTAAATATTAATCAATTATAATTATCATAAATAAATATTAATAATTGTTCCACGTGTCTATTTCGGTACCGATCTACCAGAAGAGTAGACGAAACAAAAGTATAGGTACCAAATCGAATAAATTAAAACTACAAATACCACATTAAAATTTGTTAAAATATAAGGGGATATTTTGTCTTATCCCTTTTGTGTTTTATTTAATGATAATGTGATATATTATTATTCACTAATGATGTTTGAAACTCATGCACGAATGGTGTATCAAATATTATACTATATAAATAATAAAATTGAGAAGTAACTCAGATCCTAAGTTTATTACCTTCAAAGCAGTAGTTAAAATCTTGAAACATGAGAAGCATGCACCAGTACATAGTCCTCGAGTACCGAAACTTATGATTAAATATCGATTCAAAGGATCTCAATATCGGTACCTGAATTACAATATAAAAGTGCATAAAGTCTGAATGATAGAACGAAATTCATTGCTCTAACAATTTATGCGACACTTTGAATCCAACCAAACTTCCAAAGCAAGTTTGAGCGTTATAGGTTTAATTGATGTTCTTCTATTTGGTATTTTTAGTATTTACACTTTTTGAATTTTAAAATTTTAATCTTAATTTATTAATTGATTGTTTGGGAGTAATATATGAAAATAACACATGATATCGTATTATATGTGATAATATGTTTGTCAGATTAAATTTTAAAACTAATAAAATTTAATGAATTTAACAATTAACCTTTAGTTATTAAAAATATAAAATTAAAGTAGTGACGACTAAATCCAGAATTTACCCACTGTACAAACTAATAACATAATTTAATGTTGGTCCCATCAAGCCTCTGTTATTATTATTGGCAGTTTTCTCTCTTCACATGTCCCACCAACTAGACTCATCTTTGAGCATCAAAGGGAAAAAAAAATGTTGGTCCAACCAGGGTTCGAACAATTGAGCCACATTGGGTTTACTGAGGACTAAGCTTGTAATCCTTCCACTGCAAAGAGCGAGAGGTGACGTTGCTCTGTGAAACCAGCCTCACGCAGTACCCTCTTCTTTAGGAATCACGAGACCTGAGCCTTAGCTCGAATCTCACAACTCAACTCCTCGTTTGGAACGGGCAAGCAAGAATCAAACCACAGTAGAACCCGACTTAAGGGTACGAACCCGAGTTCCAACATTTTACAGCCCCCACTTAGGTTACATGCTTGCGTTACCAAGCTCAGCGGGCAACCAAGGGGAAACACAGATATATAAATTACAGACAATTTGTTCTTGTTCCTCGATGTGGGATTCTATCTCTCTTCCCTTATTTTATTTAGTGTTTGATTCATCCATCGATAAAGAGATTAAATGGTGATCGCTTGCTTGCATCAGTCCCTCAAAAAGCCATAATGTTGGATCCAAATTCAAGTATCGGCCTGCAAATCATCCCCCATGAAGTTAGTGCTTTTCATGGTTGTAAGGACAATTCCATATATATATATATATAATTCAGGAATCTCGTAGGTTTTTTGGTATACAAAGGAAACGTGGGTATACAGTGAAGCATGCATTGTGCAGAAGAAAGTGTTGTAAAGCAAACAACTTATCTGTTAACCACGTTTCATCCAGTCCACAGCAACAACACTGTTCGGCTGGGGAAAATCACGGGAACTAGATGCTTTGTTGCATTAATTATGTATCTACCATTGAAGCACATCTCTCTTCCTTTATAGTTTTCTGGTTAAAACACGTGCTAGTTTTTGAGAATAATGTACTACATGTATACGACCATAGGTATAGCACGACTTATAGCATTTAGAAATATGAAAGAAAATAGTAAAGCTATTAATATTTGTTTAACTTCCCAATTCAATGGCATGTGGTGGATGTACGTCACTGGTCAGAGTCCTATCGCCAATGATGAACATGCTCTCACATGTCAATTTAAAAAATCCCTTCTTCATTTTCTATTGTTTTTGTTTTGGAGCAGAGACAAATTCTGACAGTCACATTTTAGACATGTTTTGATACTCAGTTGGATCTTCTCATAGCCAACTTCTGATAGTGAGATGTTAAAACACAACTGGACAAAAACTAAACGTAAAGAGTAAGTGGAATGAATTTGGGTTAAATAAAATGTTGTTTTTATGTTGATATGTATATAATTTTGATTGAAATGTGATCTATAAGTCGTGAGCTTTGAGTTGGAGTTTCCCTCCTCGATCGGGTGAGGTATTGGGTGGGACAAGGGTTGTGTTCGCTGGAATAGGGCACATTTTCAGCGTAGTATTGGCAAGAAGCATATACCAAGACAACACAACATGATTACAAGAAGAGGGAGAAAAAGTGATTGAAGAAGCTGTATTTAAGGACTGGGAGAGAGTTAAAATGGAATGGATTGGATGTAATTATGTAAAAGACTTTGTGGGAAACCATTGGAAAATTGGAATTTGTCATTCATAACCTAAAAGAAGCCCTTTTCTTTTGGGTTCTTTTTCCTTTTTGTGCCGGCCAAAAAAAATACTCTTCCAACGTTTAAATAATTTGTAAAATGCGACGTGTATTTTTCATTGTTATCAAATAATAATACATATTTTATGGTTTTAATAGAATAAAAAATATTGTTCTATCTTAAAAATCTTAAATTTAAACACTTGTATGCAAACTGTGTATACTTTATCAAAGAATTAAAAAAATATAAAAAAATATTATTATATAATCAAATCAATATATTAAAAAAAAACATACAACATGATATGATTTAATGTCGATATGTTTAATTTATTCATCATACCTAATCCAGTACAGTACTTTCACCTCTAACTCACCGGTAGTTGGATGCAATGTATACTGTTTTCTCTATATGTATAAACACTCCATATCTCATCGTATTTGTGTTTCTCTATTACACAAACAGAGAAACAATGGGTTTCGCTTTCCCTGTCCACGTCATCTTCTTCCAAGATCACTCTTGCACGCACTTTCTCTTATTGTTTACAATCGCGATTTCATTTCCACTCTCTTCCTCTGTTTGGGTCTCCCAGATTTCCTCCAACCCGGCATTGACACTCCCGTTTCCCACCACCACGACTCTTCGTTTCTCACGCGCCGCGGCGTCCCTGTATCCCATCTCCTCATCAGTGAATTCCTACCCGTCGTCAAGTTCACTGACCTCGTTCATCCCCCAGACAGCTGCGCCGTTTGTTTGTACGATTTCGAAAGGCGACATGAGATCAGGCGGTTGACGAATTGTCGACATGTATTCCATCAGAGTTGTTTGGAGCGTTGGATGGGATATGATCAGAAAACATGTCCGCTTTGTAGAACATGTTTTTTCCCTCATGATATGCAAGACAGCTTTAATTCTGGGACTGGGATACCTCAACTCTTCGGTGGTTTGTAATTACTGATTCGTAGCTTTAATTAAAGAGTATACCTATGTGTTAAAAGGGTGTCCATGGCATTTGCCATGCGACACGTGTCCTAGGAATTTGTCATGGAATTTGCCCTGATTTTTTTTTCATTCACTGCATGGAAAGTGTTAAATTTCAATTTTAATCCCTCCATAATGTTTAAATTTAAAATTTAAAATTTAATTTCTAACATAATATTATCTCTATATTTTTATAATGTTAGCCTAAATGATTAATATCATTATCTATACTTCTATATATTAAAGTAATGTCCAAGGTTTTATTTTTCGACACGGTGGATCACTGACTTTTTCTTGTATTGATATGAATTTTTTCTCAACTCAAATAAAAGATTTTTCAAATTCTCAGTTTAAACAGATATTACCATATAATTATATCAATATATTCATAAAAAATTTAGTATATAAAAGGTCTTAATATACAAGGCCTTACATGACACGTGTTCTTTTACTACCCTTTTATCTCATTTTCTATATTGTAATATAATTTTCAGTTTGGTCTCTCTACTATATCAAATTTAAGATTTAATTTTTTACATTTTAATTATCTATAATTTTGATCTTTATTTTTTTCAGTTAATTTAAATAAATTGTTCTAAGGTACATTTTTATGTATAAACTTTGATTTTATGTAATTATATATATAATTTTGATTTAATTCAATTCTCATGAATTATTAATATCATTATTGATATAACATCATTTTATGTTTATATATTACGTATATAAATAATTATATTTATTCAATATAAAAATAATTTGATGTGTTTATTTTTTTAAATGTGTATGATCGAATAAAAAATGAAGTTTCACGTATACATTTGAACCACAAATAAATTTTCATATGTATGATTACACCAAATCAAAATTCATATATCAAACTACACATTAAATCAAAGTTTATATATCAAATTACATATTAAATACTCTCGAAAGAAATTACACATGTGTAGGACCCTTGGGCCTAAAGGGCCCGCCAACCAAACAGTTTAGAATTACATTCAACTGGTAAAGCCCAACCATTGGGATCACTTTCTAGAAGACAAGTTATGTGAATTCAATTACCACCCTTTATACAATTTCCAAAAGGATGATAATTTAAGGACGTACGTTTTAGAAATTTATAAAAAAGAACCGGAGAATCTAATTCTGAAATCAAGTGTTTGAAACCCAAAATTATTTTCGCCAATCATGGTTGTACTTGCAGACTATTTGTCGAGACGACTACATCATCACTATATATACATGCTGTCTGAAGGGCAGGAGCTCTTTGTCTTCTTCTTCCATCTTATGTCACAAACTCAGGACCTGAGCCTGTCCCCTTCTTCCACTTCCAACTTCATTCAAATGTCTTACAATCTTTCTGTTTCTGATAACTCTTCCTTTAATCGTTGTGTCCCAGAAATGGTTTCTACTGATACCATCGATTATGACTCGCTCTTCAATCTTCCTTTCTACGATTCATCCTTTGATTACAATCTTCAAGCTTTGTCCAACAACGATGACAACCAGCTAAACCCAGTTGATGAATCATTTCCTGCTGACCAGTTGCTTGCTGATTTGCTTCCTTCAAACCAGCTTGAAAATCTCAGCCTTTGTCAAACCACCCAGTTCCCGACCCTGTCATTTGGTTCTCATTCTGAAAATCCCGGCGGCTCCAGTCGTTTGGAAGTTAAAAACGAAGAATGTCGAATGGATTTCGATTCTGCTTACGGTGGTGTTCAAGAGAATGCTGGAAAATACTTACAAAGAAGCTTCAGCAGCAATTGTTTTGAAGGGAAGTCTAGTTTTTCGTTCAAACCTACTTTTGATTCTCTCATGGAATCCCAGAGTTTCCAAGGTCAAGCCTCGAGCTTGCCTGAGACCAGCTTTTTCACTGCTCAAATGAGGAAGGTATCCAGCACTGGTGATTTAGAGGTTTGTTTCATCTGTTTTGTCCCCTTGACAATAATCAAGTCAAATACATATCCATGAACTCGAATTCTTTATGTTAAGTCCCTGTTTTTTTACTCTGTTCTTTTTTTTTGGTAATAATTTTCTATGTACAGGAATCTCACCTGTCTTTTTCGTTTGATTGGTTGGCTTTTAGAGTATGAGAAACGTTCATAACACCCAAAGGTCAATTTCAACCCCCTGTGCAATGGAAAACACGTTCATGGAGGAATCAGGGTTTAAAGTGGGACGTTACAACGCAGAAGAAAGACAAGAGAGGATCTCAAAGTACAGAGCCAAGCGAAGTCAAAGGAACTTCAACAAAACAATTAAGGTTTCTCAACCGTTCTTGTCTTTTGGCTTTAATCAAAATGAATGGAAATTTCATTAGATTATCACCGAGAATAAATCCCTACTCTTTTCTTCATGTTCTCTAATAATGGTTTTCTTTTTCTTTGTCTTGAATGTTGCTGTGACAGTATGCATGCCGCAAAACACTAGCGGACACCCGTCCTCGAATTCGTGGCAGATTCGCACGTAACGATGAAACTGTTGACACTCCCAAACTTGCATGTTCAACCGGAGACGAAGCCGATGACCTATGGGTACTATTTCATTCACAAACTTTAGGTGGAGGTGGAATTTAGAATTCTTTTTAAAAATGCTCTGTTATCTTGTATTTTAGGGTCTCCTGCATGAGGTTGGGGATGAAGCAACGGCTACCAGAGGAACTTTGATGAACAATTTCAGTCAATATCAGTTCCAATTTAACCATGGCTGCTTCTAAGACCAACATTTCTCAGCATGGTATAGTTTTAACTTTTAGAATTGAAGTTACTTCAACTCGGATTTGATTGTCAGATATGAAGGTTAGAAATGAAGAGTTGGAGTGGCCTATTTTATTTTTAATTTTTACAAAGTAAAGAATAAAAATTATGCCTTTTTCATTGAGGAAGTGCACAGACTTTTAAGATTAAACAATCAACTTTGGTCTACTAAACCATATAAAAAATTGATATAAAGTAGTAATGGAACAATGGAGTGCTGTCTGCTGCTGTAATCATGAGCTTTAGAATCCTTTTTCCAGACTATAATCAAATAATCATTTTTGATGAATTCATCAATGGACTCCTTCTTTTTTAAATAATATTCATAGATTCTTCCTTCTTTCGTATAGAATGCCCAATAACTCTAACCATTTCAAAGAATCTGACAATATATAGAATCTTTAGTATAGAAGAACACTAAATTTTATGTTATATTTTCATCTTCTTTCCTTCTCCAATTTCTTGCAGATTTAATTCAAATGTTATAATCTCTGAGCTTTTTGTTAATGATGACTTCTTGCATGATTGGTATTTGGTATCATACAATTTTGAAATCTAAATTAACTTTAATTTTTTTTCAAAATATGTGATTTTTCTTTAAAAAAAAACATATTCATGAATGAAAAAAGTTATATGATGTATTTAATAAATAATATTCATGAATGAATGAATATATATATATATATAATCAATATCAACATTATGAAAATCTTAAATTTTCAATTTAATGCTGATCAATTTTGAAACTTTCTTTAAAATTGTAGTTTAAGTTATTTAATTTAAAAACAAATTTTAAAATTGTTAAAAAATTAAACTTGTTTATGGATCGGGTTATTCGTCTAGACTTGAAGGCTCACTCGAATTTCGGCAAGGTTTAGGCAAAAATATTAGGTCCAAAAATGGACTTGAGCAAAAAACTTATGCCCGTTTAAAATATGGGTCGTGTTTGAACTTGAACAATTAAAGCTCGAACTTAATCTGACCCGACCCGTTTTTAAGTTTATAATATTTTATATTATTTTATTTTTATTATGTAATTCAAAACACATTAAAAAATAAATCTATACTAATTATATAATACTACTCTAATATAAACATTAAAATAATATTAAGATGACTATATAAAAATTTCAATAAATAAAAATATATAAAATCATTAAATATTAAAATAATATAATATAAATATATTTTTTAAAATTTTAAAAAATAATATGGACGGCCCTAAAATGAACTTGATTAATCTTTTACAAATATGGATAAAATTAGTTAAAATTTTAAACTCATATTTTAAACCGGACCCATACAATATTATAATTGTGTTTAAAATTTAAACACTATAAATTATTAAAAAGAAAAGTCATCTATCAATCAACAAATTTACTTGTAAATGCAATTTTAAAATTTTGCCAATAAGTTCTTGGTTTATTGACAATGACGTAAGCCCTCATCTTTGTGTTTATAAATTCGAGATTCATTAGGAATGATTCTAATTTTTATGTGTGGGTTTGAAAGTTCTACCATATGTTGATATCATGTATGGTTTTAGTTCGATTAGTTAATTTAATATTGATTTTTTCGACTCTTAATTTATTTGTGTTGTAATACTGTAATTATATTTATCCGATAATAATTCTATTCTACTAATTCAAAATTTATGATTTTACTATAACTGTAAACTTTAAAATAAAAAAAATACCAATTTGAACCAAAATCAGCACAACCTATTTGGCAACTTGCAAACTTTTTCTTGCTCAATTAATATAAAAATTAATTGCTAGTGATTATTGGTTACCGCAAAGGGAAATCCCCCATTGGAATATGTTCTAACCTCTAATCAGTAGGTTTTAGAAAGACTATGCTTTGATTTTTTGTAAAAAATATTATTAAATTGAGACATTTGGTCTAAATGTTTAGGGTAAGGAAAAAATAAACAAATAATTGGCATCTTCCTTCCTCTCTGTGTTTTCTTTTACCCATTTGCTCATCACAAAATATTTGACTACTTCACCCAATGAATCACAACAATAATATCCAATGTGAAAACATTTCATTTTCATACATCTCCCATCTTTTTCCTCCCTTTTAATTGCGAATTGTTTAAATCATATAGGTAATTATCGAATTATTAATAAATTTTTTATCTTATAATTATGAAAAGTTACAAATAAATTATTTAATTATTGAACCCAATGAGTGGTTCCAGTGAAAAAGATGATACTTTTTATTGGAGAAGACCCGGGTTCGAGCACTTTTGTGTGCAAGGTGTGTGTGCGTTGTCAAAGAAGTAAGAAAGTATGAACAGATACTACCATATAATCACACCAATATATTCAAAAAAATTTATTTAATTAATCAATTTTATTTTTTTCTTTGTTTATTTTCATTAACTATTACTAAACAGTTACAAAAAGATGACGCGAGAATATTAAAGTGGAACTTAATTGAGTGGAGATGAGATTGCTAGTGATGACGCGAGAATATTAAAGTGGAACTTACTTGAGTGGAGATGAGATCGTTAGTGATGACGCGAGAATATTTAAGTGATATCACTAATTAAATAGTCAACGAGAGCGTTGGTGAGAGAGCAGGGTTTGCGAGAGAGGAGTCGATAGCACACATGGAAAATGTTTAGGTGTGAATTTTTTAAAGCTTGATATGGTAAAAAAAAAAATTTCTCAAGTTAGTACTAATTTTTTTTATCACAAATAGTATTTAAATTATATCATTTCTTTCAAATTGGTACCTAAATTTTTTTTGGCCAAATGTGGTACCTAAACATTACCTAAACTATACTCTATTATCAAAAACGGTACCTAAATATTCTCGTTCATCATTATGCTATAAGAAAGAAATCCACTTGTTTAGTTCTTTAGTTCTTAAGGAAAACAAAAAAAAGGATAAAAGGGGAAGGGCCGATTGAGAAAAGTAGAGAAAATTTACAATATATGATCTATCTTATCTAACATATCAACTCCAAATATTGAAAATAAAAAGCGAAAGTTTTTATTTCGAAATACTTTGATATATGAGATGAATCTAGTATTTTGATTTTTTGTTTATTTTGTTACTGAATTAAGTTGAGCGGTTTTACATTTACAGACGCATAAAAAACTATTTTTGTGGACCAAAAGAAACTGTTTTTTTATGTTATGACTTTTCCGTATATGTCCGCTTTGGTTTGAATGGGCATTTTGAAAAAACTTTAGTTTAGTTCTGCTATAGAAAAAAGAGTATTATTGGATTGAGCTTTTTCCTCCCGGCGAGAAAGCTTTTGCAATTCATTTCAAAAGACTTCAATCGGTACACGCAAAAAATAGGCCAATTCAGCAGCTTTTTGTTCAATTTCGCGCGGAGTCAAATTCTCATCAGTACGAGTCAAGGGAACGGCCCCCTGGCCTTTGATTTCCATATAAAGGATACGATAAGCATAAATACCCTCTTTAACTTCTATTCTGATGGACTCATATTACATTAGCTGTTAAAAAATTTTAGTCAATCATTTAGTGACATGTGACACTTTCAAATTAAAATAATAGAATTAAATTATAAAAGATCAAATTTAATTAAATTAAAACTTTCCAATTTTTATCTTATTTCTTTCTATTATAGAGGCTTACCCAACATAAACTATTTTATATAAAGTATATAGAAAAGAATGGAGAAAGTTATTTTAATAAAAAAAACACATAGCTTTTGAATTGGGGTCAGAAAGGAATCAAAATCGAGGTTTAAAAAAGGAAAAGAAGCTCGTTGAATTCGAATTATGTAGCCAAAAATTGAGTTTGGATGAGTTTTTCGAAGGGCTCTTAAATTTTCCGTCACTAAAGTTTTTTAGTGTGAATAACAAAAGAGATGAATACGTTTACAAAATTAAAACAAAACTTAAAAAATAATATTCAATTTTTTAGATTTTTTTTAATTGAAATTTATCATGAGTCACAAAATGATTGACTAAGAATTTTTTTAAATTTGGATAACGAAATGTAACTTAGGTATCACTTTGGGTAACAAAGTTTTCTTTAGGTATCACTTGTAACAGAAATAAAATTTGAGTACCAACTTAAGAAAAAGAGAGTATAGTTTATGGTATCACTTGTGAAAAAACATATAGTTTATATACTATTTTGCGTAATTAGTATAATTTAAGTACCACTTATGACGTTAAGAATTTAGATACCAACTTAAAAAAAAGAGTATAATTTTTTTTTAAATTCGAGGACTAAAAATATCATTAAACCTATTTATTACCTATTTTACATTGAATAAATGTTTGAATATTAAAAAAAACAAAGAAATGAACAAATCAAAATCAAATATGTCTTGTTTCCAGAAAGTATAATTTAGTGGTTGACTTCCTTGCAAAGACGTGTGAGCCTATTTTAATTGATATTCGTATTATTGATATCCCAAATGATTATGTCAGTAATTTGTAATCAAATGATATTCATTGTAATGCATGATGTTGGAATAAAATAAGAATTAGACAGATTCATTGCCTCTTTATTTATCAAAAAAAAAATCAAATATGTCTTTAATGATAATATTAAATTTTTACGAAATTTAAAATTTTAGGTTCTAGCTTTTATTATGTAAATTATGTGTGAATTATTTACTTAAATTTATTTTAATTTAAATATGATATGACTTTTATCTAAATTTATTAATGATTTGAATCTAAATCTATTTTAATTGTGAATTCCATCGTGACATTGTAATAATGATTATAGTTGTAATTTTCTCATATTTATAAACTTTTAAAACATTAATCCAAGCTATTAAATTAAAAATTAAAAATCAAATTGATTTGAGGTTTAGTCAAAGAAGAAGAGTGGTGAAAAGTAAGGACAAATGATATAGTAAAATAGAAAATAAAATCCAGTCAAACAAGTTTCCAAAGGTAGAGGATTGGTTTATGTTTCTAAACCCATGCTTTAGTGTTGTCAAATCGAAAGGCCTCAATGATGGCTTTCATTACAACAATACAAACTGCCCCAAACTGATGGCATATGATTCCATGAATGGGAAACCTTTTCCATTGCATATGGTTAACTTTGAGGGGAAAAAAGAAGTTCTATTATTCTTCACCCAGTCATAAAGGATGGTAGCACTAATTTTCTCACCTTAAAAAGCTTGGAAAAGGTGAGGTGAAGGTTTAAGACTCATTGTCATGATTACAAATTAGTAATCTAATTCCATATTAATCACTGTCATAACTTAGGCTTAGGATTAAACAATATTTGACTGCCTACATAAAGTAATTCAATTCGACTTTTATAGGTGTCGAGTTTCCTCACATTTCAATATGTTTAAATGATTAATTTGATTATTGCTCGAATCAAATTATTATTAATTGAATTAATTAAAATTTTAAAATGTTTAATCAAATTAATTTTTTTCAAAATTCATCAATCGAAACAAATTTTACAACATGTCTTTTAATTTAAACAATTTTTTTTAAAAATACAATAAGAATACTGTTTTTCTTTATTTTACTTAAAAGAAGTTAAAAGTTAAAAAAAAGAAGACAAATACAATGAGAAAAATATTTTTCTTTATTTTACCCATTTTTTAATCAAATTAACCAATAACTTAACTGTCACAAAACATTTAACTGACTTCAACACGAATTATACATGAACAAGCTTATAAATAAACAAACAAATATGAATAGAGATTTGTTTGTTCAAGTTCGATTCATTTACAACCCTAAATTCGACACACATAAGTGTTGAGACACTATGCATATACTTCACCATACAACCTCCTAATATGCATGGATTAGATTGATATTGTAACTTGACATCACATTGAACTTAACATCTATAAATGTCAAGATATTCCTCAAAAAGGTTAATAACCTGCTTAAACCAATTGTGTAAGGGTGGAATGAATTAGTAAAGAGTGACACTAAAACAAGAAGACTCCACTGCCCAGTTTTGACCAACTCATTGATGGAAAAGTTATTCTTAAAAGCTCACTTCTATATCATATAAATTGCTAACTAAAGCATCCTCAATATCATATAAATTGCTATGTATGGGATATTTATTGAAAATAATTTTATTTTATTTATAAAAAAAATTGTATAGGGATCAATCCATATAAACAACGAGATCTTTAATTGCTTCTTTATTAGTATATCTAAATATGGATACAACGGCCCCATTAAATAAGTTTTGTATTAGAGTTCTAATCATGTTAAAATATTCTTAAAATAGTTAGAGTTTGATTGGGAGAAAAAATTTTGTTTGAAGTTTAAAACGCGGCTGCCAAATAGGAGAACGCGTCGTGACTCGATTCTCCTCATCACGGCATCGAGACTGCATTTGCTTGGGATTTTCATCGCGCTGTCCCAACGACCCTACCTGCTTGTCACGATACCGGGCCTGTTTTGGCTCTTCTCCAACTATTCGTTGATTATTGTCTTAAATACCGATAAATTTTTCGATAAATGTGAGGCACACTTCATATATTCAATATATATATATATGGATTCTATTAAAAAACATATATAAATGAAGATATATGATTTTTAAAATTATTTAAAAAACAAAAAATATATATAAAGCGTTGAAGGAGAAAGGAGTGAAGTGATTTTAATTTGTCCCTTTTTCGATAATACTGAGAAAAGAAAAAGAATCAGGTGATTTTAAGTTATCCCTCTTTAGACATGCTTTCTGTCCGTCCAAGATCTTTTGCCACCCACATCCAAACTTCCAACTCCAACACTTATAATGATAAAATTAATTCTTTATTATTTTAAATATTATTATACTCAATTTTTCATTAATTTATTATATGAAAAACATTATTATAAAAATATTTTTAAAATAAATATGAGATAACAATAGATATTCGATTCATCCGTGATAATAATTCAATATAATTAATTCACACGAATGGGATATGATTGTCAGCATCACTTTTTCCTTTAACACTAGTAAATTGATTGCATAAATTATAAATAAAGGAGGTTAAACCTCATAATTACAGATTAATTCTCACTTCTAAATGATTTGCGCCTTTCAGTCATACTTTACTGCATATTAGTATTTTAAGTATGGTTCCTGTTTCTTCATGTCTTCACTACAAAGGACTTTGTGATGGTCTTATCAATGCTTAGTTACAGAATTGTTTCATTAATTCATGTCTCTTTTTTTTTTCCCTTTCTTTTCGTATGGTATGATTTTTATTCCCCGCATAGAATCAGACTCATGGTGTACTACTTTGCTTTGTGCTCCCTTTATTTTTAAGTATATCGTTGTGCTGGCTGATGTTATATAATGCCTCCCTGAGAGCATATTTTTGAGACATAGTTATGATTTATCTCGAATCTAAATAATATAAATAGTGGTTATTGTTTTTATATATCCCCAAAATTTTATCCTGTATTTACATTTAAAATATATCAAATGTTAGAATTTAAAATACGAATACTTTGAAAAAATAGAGTTAAAAGGATATCTATATTATTTGAACTCGAAATAAATGTAAGATAATTTATAGCTATAAATTACAACATAATTTTTTTCACTCAAAAACAACAAGATAATTTAAAAGAAAGAAAATAGGGTCCATGGATTCTTTTGCTAGGAATAGAGGTTGGCTTTTGTTATCATTGTATAGCCAATACACCAAATGGGTCCAATAGTTTTATAAAATTGGTGTAAATTAAGTCCTTTCAATGAAGTGGGGTTTCATTATATCATCAAATAGTCTAAAGAGACAAGGGGAATGTCCCTACAAAAGTAGTCAAATCCTAGAGTACCCTAGCTAGGTCTTTGTCCACGTCAAGCTTGGGGAATTTAATAGTCAAGATTTGCAGCAAACAAGAATCCACGATTCTCTGCTCAATTTTTCCTATCAGTCCTTGTATTATACATAAGTTATGGGTTTAGTCTTTATATTTTTTAAGTTTTTAAATTTCAATCTTGGGTCTAGCGGTAGTGGTAAAATCCATCAAGTCAATTTCTACTATTAATCTCGTATTATGCTTAAATTACAGATTTAATCCATATTTTCTAATTTAATCGTAATTAACCCTTATATTTTCAAATGTTAAAATTTCAGTCATGACTTAGTTAAAATGATGTGGCTTTTTTGGGATTATTTATGTGAAAATAGTAAGGGGATATGACATTACATACGTGATAATATGTTTGTTGCATATTTTGAAAATATCATAATTTAACAACTAACGTTCAGGTCAAAACTATAATTTTAAAACCCTAAAAATATAGAGACTAAAAGTGACCAAATCAATAACTTACACTTGGTACAGGGACTAATAACAGAATTTGACCTTCTCTTTTCTTTTTCTTTTTTCCTATTTTGTGGGGTCTTTTACCAACTTCCGGATCCCCTTATTAAAAGCTTTACTGCGGGCCATGTGAGTGTCACTAACACAACTTGCTATGAACCCTAAAACAAGTGGCTTTAAACGTAAATATTAAACTCACATTTAAAATTTGAATCACAGTAAATGCGAAAGACTCGAAAGTGGTGTTTGTTTGAAGGGTCTTTTACCAAATTCCCGATTGTGACAACTCCCAGTTTCATCTCCCCATAATGGCAGTTCAGTTGAACCATCACAACTTGCTAAATCAACCTGAAACATGTTAGACAAGTTATGATTATTTGTACTCAAGGCCGAAGATAGAAAATATTTTTGAGTGGTCGAATTTAAATTTTAAATCTTACGATAATAAAAATATAATTTTATTATTTGAATAATTTATATTTTTATTAGTTTTAAAAAATTAAATTAAATTTTTATTTTTTTACGGAAAAAAAGTATAATTTTATTTTTATTAATTTAAAATTTAAAAACTTAAAAAGTTTAAATGAAAATTTTTCATTTTAGAAGTCGGAGTGTTGGAGTCCTTGGCTATGCCATTGTTTGTGTTTACGTAAAATGATGTCGAAAACAATGTTAGTTGTTTTTAAAATTTTGAATAAAATTAATTTTTTATCTATCAAAATTTATGTATCATATTTCATATTTAACAAAAATTCATATATTTTAATATTTATACCTTTGAAAAATAATCATAATGTTATATTTAGTTGTGTTTATGGCATTATTTAGAATTCATTAATTAATAGTAACATGACGATTGGCGGCCCAAGTCGTATTGGGTGAAGGCTTGGGTAAAATTTTTATTTTTTAACTTCAGTCCAATATGAATTACATTTTGTGTAATGTTTTTAATTTTTAATAATGTTTTGAATAATGATATGAACTTTTGGATCGGCAGAGGGAACAAAGATTATCAGCCTGCAGTCAGACCGGACCAATGAGCAGTTCAACCTAAAAAACTTAAACCCTAACTTGGGTTTGTAGTTTGGGCTAAGATACATATGTAAGGGCTAAAACCCGGCCCGTTTTCTTATCCAATATTATTAAATTTTTATGTAGTTGAGCCTGATTTGTTAGCGGGATCTGATTGGCTTTGCTAACCATCCATAACTATACGAAATAGTGGTATTCTACTGTTGTTTTAGCTAGATTTGGTGTTGATGAACCCCAAAAAGAATTTGACTTTTTGTTAGTGTCAATGAGCGGTGGCGAAAAAACCTTCCACCGACTGCACCACGTATCTGTATAAACTTTTTTTTCTTTCTTAATTTCGATATTAAAAAACTGGTCTTTCTAAAAAAAAAATTAAAGTAATTTTTTTTTCAATTTTAAAAGTAAGCTATTAAAGACAATTTTCAAGTTAATATTTTCTGTCAATTGTAGTAATTTTAATCAGTATAATAATAATTTTAACTCTCAAAGTTTAGATATTCTATCAATGTGATCTCGATTTAATTTATTGAATTTTTTAAAATCAAAGATCAATTTGATAAAACATGTAAACGTTAAGGGCTAAGCTTATTATTATACTAATCAAAATTATGTGCCGTTGATGAAAGATATTAACACCATAATTAATTGTCATTAATTGCTCACTTTCAAATTTGATAGAGATTAAATTGCTTTGATTTTTGAAAGGGACCAATTTGATCAAATTTGAAATTAAGAGAGACTGGAAAGAATTTTTACCATATATAAATAATATTAGTTAATCTAAGAATAGATAAATAAAAAAGAAATAAAGAAAAATGAGTAGGAAATACAAAAAAAGAGAGGGAACATGTGGGGTTAGGGGAAAAGGGCCCACACTTTAAATCCTAAAATCCGGAAGCGGAGATTTAGAGTGCGCTCCAGCTGACCGGACTTCAAATCAAATTTCAATTTTATTCAATTTCTTTCATGTTGAAAAAAGAAAAATGGTTTTTCTTTTATTAGTTTTTTCTTCATATTATTACAGAGTAAATGCAATAATAGTAGGAAATTTTGGTCGGCAGGCTAGGATAACATCCGACAGCTGGATCTATGACACGTGTACATCGACGGTACCCACGTTTGCCGGAGCAACTGGTCATGGGCTTGGCCTTTTCCCATTGATTCAGTGTACCTAAGCCTAAGTTACACAGGCGGTTATGGTAGAGTACAATGTCAGAGATAATGTGGTACAATCTGAGCCGTTGAAAATAATTGTCGGACATCTTGAAAACAGCCCTCCAGATAAGACGTTTGGTGAGGTAGATCCGATGAACTCATACCCAATAGCTCTAGAGATCGAATTATTAGTCCTAACTCAAACATTTAATTAAGTTTATTCATCCTACACCCAAGACTTGGATGTTTTTTAACAACAACTTTTAAGTTTGTATATTTTCTTTTTAAAATAAAAAAAAAGTTGTAATTCCTCTTCAGTGATAACAATTTGATTTTAATCTTTTTATATCAATTTTACTTCATTAAGCCCTTACCAAAAAACAATTTATGCACTTTTTAATTCCTGTACACTGTAAGTTTTTATATTTTTAATATTTTTTATATTTTATTACAATTTATTAGAATATTTATACATTTTATAAGTTTGTACAATTTTTCATTTTTATAAATTTTATCATTTTTATTAAGAAATAAAAGATTAAATCATAGGCTACCACTTATCTAATTGGTCCATCAATGATTAATGTTGTCAAAGACAAAAAAAAATATTAATAAAAAGATTTAATTAATTTTTAGAATTAACGGTAATGACTCAATTAGGTTTGAAATAAATTGGAAGTCTCAATTAAGTACATCACTTTTACAATAACATTAATTAGTTGATATAGTATTGACATGATTTTTTTTTTTAAAAATACGATTCTAATAAAAAGAAACTCTAAAGGATTGAATGAAACAGTGACACATCAATATTTTTATGCCACATCAATATTTTCATTCTTAATTTCAACATTTTCATCCTGAAAAAAATCAAATTAAAATTAAAATCCTAAAATTTAAGATGAAATTGTTGATGTGTCATAAAACTATTGAAAATGGATAATATGCATGTTTCATACAATCCTTTCTCCTGTCTGAATATGATAAGAAAGAATGATATTTTTTAGAAAAATTATGTTTTAGTATCTTAATTGAAACTAAATTATGTTAAAATAAAGTGGAAATACTTTCTTTTGGAAAGAAGTATAGGAAGTAGGTATTAAATCTTAAATTTAAAGATAACAAAATAATTGCAGCCATGACTCATTTACTTGGAAATTATTTTTTAATCCATAATAATTTTAGACAAAATATTGTCCCTGATGTGAAGCTTCAGAATTCCAGTATATATATAAAAGGAACATTAAACTCTTTGAAAAAGAACAAGGTGGGTTTTGATTTAACATGTAAGATTTAGAGTGGATCTGATACGAGGATTACAATATCTACTCTCTATCCCTCTCGTCTAAATAAATTATTTTTCTTATCTGACTCACAATTAAAATAAATTAGAAAATTTTATTAACGAGATAAAGATTTAATTCAATTAATATATATATTATTGTCAATATAGAATAACGTGAGTTTGAGTGCATTGAAATGCATTATCATCTTATTTATGGGTTACAGAGAGGTTATGGGTAATTATAAATATTGAGTATTTGCTCGATTATTATTGATATTATTGTCAGTGTAGAAGAACGTGATTTCGAGAGTGTTGAAGCATATTTATCTTTCTATTTAAGGATTGGGATGGATTATAGATAGTCTTAAACATTATATCATATTAAAAACTTTCAAAATCTTTATAATTAAGTTATATTTAAAAAACATATATATATTTGTTTTATATTTCACTAGTAAATCAAATTTTAAAGAAGTAATTATATTCATAAATTATTTAAATATTCAAATAATTCTTTATTTTAAATTTATTCAATGGTAAATATAGATGAAGTAGTAATAAAATTATAGGTTGATCTTTGTATATATAAAATGATATAAAAATATGAAAAACAAAAGCATTATTAAAATAATATATAATTAAGAGAGATATTTGTAGGATTTTATTAAATAGGTGTTTGTACGAACGTATTTGGTAGCATGCAAAACTATTTTCTCAACAAACAAGAAATCACGGGGACCCACAAGATATTATCAGCCCAACCTAGATAACAATGGTCCCCTCACCCGCCAAATAATACGACCAACCAAAAAAGAAACCCAATTATTACACATATATATCTCCGGCTCCGCTCAGCTCCTTAGCCGCTAACCAACCCAGCTTAAAATTGAAAAAGAACCGGGTATCACCGGTTTTATGAAAGAAAACGAAAGGAGCCACTGTCCCTACCACGCCTATTGCCACATGCTACTCCTTTCTATAACCGTTGCCAAAGCATTTTATGGGGGTGTTTGTAATAGTAAAAACTCAAAACATAGTGGGATAACGTCATATCAAGAAACATTAAATGTAAAATTTAAATTTATGTAGAATACTAAATTTAAAAATAAATAGTTATATAAAAAATAATGTTGTTAATATGTGGGATTGATAAAAAAAAACACGAAGGATAATATGGTGGTACTGATATAGATTAATTTGGTTGTTTGGATAGAGAATCGGAAATAAAGAAAGAATGAAGATGATGATGGTGATTGGGAGGAGTAGTTTAGCAAAGTATAGGTAAACGTGTTAAAGAGTCGATATTTTTTTATCGTTTTAAGGGTTGTTTATTGTGTTGAGTCTTGCTAACTTAGTAGACTTGTAATTAGTATATTATCATGAGACATGTGGAGCAGATATCTTTGACGAGACGAATTAAATCATTCATTTTAATTCAAGTTTTGAAGCAATGAAATCCACATGAAAATTAATTTCAAAAAAATCAACCAAATATTTAGAGGAAGGAGTGGTAGCTTCATTCTGAGAAGCTTACTTGAGTAGCTACCTCCCGCCTGATTCTAGTCACCTCCCAAATTGTAACGGATGAAGTATGTTTCTCATATAACTTTTTTGTACTGCCACGTGTCCATGAGAGGGGTATAACAAACGTGGATTGAATTTTGCTTTTTATTTAATTACGATTTCGAACTTAGAAGAGCCATATGACTTGCCATTTCTGATGAAATTGATTTCAACTGAACCCTCTGTTTTTTCCCCTCAAAGCTGTGCATTACTGCATTCCCAGTTGCTCCCTGTTAATATCACTTAGCCCCTTTCTTTTTCATCTTATCTGTTTTTATATTCATAAAATAACATTCATTTCAAAATTCACATCCATTACAGAACCCGAGTTTCTTATTTCTTAACCTCAAACCCCTCCTCTTTCCTCGTACCCTGTTTTTTTTTTCTCGTGCTCTGCAGGTACACCGGAGTTTCTTTTCCTGGGTTTATTCCCTCGTATTCAATACAATATTCTTTTCTAGCACAATGAATTGTTTTGTAATTCCAAAAAAGCTTCTTTATTCCCGTTGGGTTTTAGCCTCTTTTTTGGGGGTATTGAATTTGAGCAGAAATTTAAAGTGACAAAGACTGCTCTTTTAATGCCAAAATTTTGACCTTTTTCAACTTTTTCTCTCAACTAGTTTCCTGGAAAATGCAGCTGTTTTATCTTTCTCTGTCCTATTCTTTAAAACTAATGGGATTTTTTTTCAAGTATCAGTGTATAGCCATTATTGATTTCTTGTTCTAGAGCTAAATTCCTCATGCTTACCTTATATAGTTAAATGGGTTTTCTTCCCTGTAAACACCTTCTTTTTTATAAAGTTTTTATTTGGGATTCCTTATCTTTCCTTTTTCTGTTAAATTCTCTCAGCAACCAAACATGATTTATTTTCTTGCTTGGCTTTTTGATATGATACAATTTAGCTTTTAAGAAGCTCCATTTTCTGTTCACGGGTTGTTGATTAAACATTTGTCAGCTTTGATATTTTCAATTCCTTAATAATTAGAGTTTTTGATTTAATTCTGTTTGTTTCAGGTGATATAAGCATGACTTAAAAAAAGGTTTAATGATGAATTAACATCGTCTTCTTCCTTTTTCATTTATTGAAATCAATCCAAGTCCGTGAATCAGTCATTGGATTCTCCATAGCCGAAAAAACTTCGCATTCAACTCATCCCTCAAGCTATTCGTGTTAGTGACCCACTCTCTCTCCCACTCCCCTCGCTTTCATATTAATTACTCTTTGTAATAATACCTAGGATTCTCTTTGTACTTTCTTTAAGATTCGTCTTCTTTTTTCAGGGTCATAAACTGAAGGTCAGAAATTTCAATTCAACTACAAAATCCCAAATAAATGTGATGAGTTGTTGATTATCAAAGTCAACTTTTCTTTGCAGATTCTGGGAATTTGGATTCAGGGAGGACTAAGGTAGCTCAGTTTTGACAATTGAACTTAGGGGAGGAAAATGTTGCAGCATGAGCTGTGTTCTTCTCGGATTCTGTCGCGGTTCCGGGATGAAATCGTCGGCGACGAAGAGCTTTCGGTTCTTCCAAGACACACCAAAGTTATTGTCACCGGGAACAATAGAACAAAGTCTGTATTGGTGGGTTTGCAAGGCGTCGTCAAGAAGGCGGTCGGCCTCGGTGGTTGGCATTGGCTGGTAACCATTATAATTGATTTAAATGTGTAATGTTATATAATTGGATCTTGCATATTTTATTGATTGATTATTGTTGAACTTATTAAGGTAAGATTTTCTCATATGGAAACTAAATAAAGCCATGGATTTGTAGGTCTAGGTTTAGAGTTTTGTTGGTTTTAGCCATCAAACTCATCTTATTGCAGTTCATCATTCAGGGCTCATGTATATAGTTGATTTTACTTGCTTTAAACTCAAAAGTTTTTCGAAGATTGAATAGTTGGACCCTGAGAAAGGTTAAAATCCGATGGTTGGACCGATATTAGATTCGATAGAACGCGTTCGAGATTCATATGGAGATCAAATTTTGTTTTCCTAAGGAGAGAGCTCCTTTTTCCTGTGTGTAAATTGACTGTTAAACAGTTTGTTCTATTTGTATTGTGCCTTTTAACTCTTGATTAGCTTTTCTTTTCATCTCTTTATTGTTGAACCCTTTTAGTCGAAGATTCGTGTTGAATGACACTGGTGCTTGTTGTTTTCAAGGTTTTGAAGAATGGGGTTGAAGTTAAGTTGCAAAGGAATGCATTGAGTGTGCTGGAACACCCTACAGGGAACGAAGTAGACGATGATCATGATTTTGATAACTCAAGCAGTGGCTCGGACATTGGTGAGAATGACCATGGTTTCATACCAGAAGATAATTTTTAACTAAAAAATATTGAACCCCCCCCCCCCCTTTTGTTTCACTTTGAACAGCTAGTAGCATTGAGTTACAAAGGCCTGCAAAACCGAGAGTTCGACATACGAAACCATGGGTTCCATCTGCATCCTTGAAAGCAACTAATCGTAGTGGTTACAGAGATGTTCAATCCATTATTCATGCACCCCAATCGGTTAGTATCAAACTTTCCTGTGTGCATCTAAACCGCATCACACCTTGCTCTTAAATCTGGTGCCCTTGGAAAAAGGAAATCTGTGTAATTTGGTCATGTGTTTCTTGATTCTGAAGGTAAATTTGGCAAGACTCGACAACGACTCCTTGAGAAGATATTGCAGGCACTTCAAACTTGTAGGCACTGCGAAGTCTAACCTCGATGAATTTTCCTCGATTCAAAAAATTACATTTATCTAATACATGAGTTTGATTTTGGTTTGCAGGGTAACATCAATGTTTATTCACCAAGGGAATTAATGCTTAACACTGTGCAGCAGCATTTTGTATCACAGGTTATATTCTATCTTTGAGCACAAATACATATAAACACGCCACATTTTAGCCCTCTTTGTCTGAATCTAACATCCTTTCTTCGATACAGTCACCGCTGAATGACGTACAGGTGATCTCAGAATTCATCACTGCTGCTAAGAGATTGAAAACCGATGACTCACAGAGTGAGCAACTCTGACTGTACTTCAACATTGTAGTTGAAACATATTTTAGTTCTAATTCTAACCTTAGATTAGATCCAACTAAAAGACTAATAGGGACGAGTTATCGATCGCCCAGCTGGATTTCGTCCCTGGATTCTAACCTTGTAATATAGGGCTTGTGCCCTTTGTTCGTATTCTAGTATATCTACTATTCCAACAGTGCACATATATGTATACATATTATTGCTACTGAATTCTTTGATATGTTCTGAATTTCTCTTCTGGGTCTCTTAAAAAGAGTAGCTTCATGTTATTCCAGTAATAAAAAACTCAAGAGAAATCGAAAATTTAAAAACCAATTCTACTACAAAATAACAAAAATATCATCTTACACTCTTACAATATTTCTCTTTCAAAGATAAACAAAACAAAACAAAAATTAAAACCCTCAATAACCACTATATTACACCCAAAACAAGAAGATACTGAGTGCAAGCTCTGTTCAGAACAGAAAAGTTGAATTTAAAGTTATGGATGTCCTAGTAAAGATCAATTTCGTCACTCAATTTCAAATCCCTTCTCTTCACAAAATCTTTAGTCTAGTTTTTAATGAGCACATTGGCCCCCTTATTCCATTGTTTGAACTTCATGGAATGTTGGGTATTGGTATCACAATCTCAAACCAATACAGGTAATCCTTGTTCTATTTGGGCTAATTAATCGGCTTTCCAGTGCGGCAAAACATGAGATTAACATGAGATTCCACCAACTCCGATGGTAATATTAACCTTGACAGGTTTTCGAGATCACTTTTGTAAAGCTGCTTTTTGATGCACCATGGATCATCATGGGCATGATGCCTCAGTTCAGTTGCAATCTCGACTCTATTTCTCTTGTTTCTGCCGGTTGGAAATTTCGGGTTCCCCATCTTGTCTCTTGTTGAACAATGTCAAAGTAAGCTCTTCATTGGTTTGTTCAAGTTGTGGTGGTAGCTACATTCACCGATTCCATTCGAAAGTGAACTCTAACAAAATATCATCACTGGTGTCGGCTTCCATCAATTCCGACGAAAAAGCAACGTTGCTATTCTCCATGCACATCATATTACGTAGATCTGATTTCCTAGTATCTTGAATAATACGTTTTTCTTTATCAGTTGGAGTAGTTTCGATGGACATATTATCGATAGAAGGAGAAGATCGTAACGATAGTTTGGTGTCGGTATCCTTCGATTCCGATAGAAAATCTCTGAAAAATTTGATCCTCGTAGGTTCTAATTTCTCGTAATAAATTTCTTGTTTTCCCATATAAGTTGGTGTAGTTCCGATGGAAATATTATCGATAGAAGGAGAAGATCGTAATTGTAGTTGGGTATCGGTATCCCTCGGTTCCGACAAAAAATCTTTGAAAAAGTTGATCGAGGTTCTAATTTCTCGTAATGAATTTCTTGTTTTGCAATATCAGTTGATATTATTGTCGCAGACAATGAAAGAGACAACTCCAATGAAATATCACTATCTTCAGAATATGTGTTTTTTTCTTTAGCCATATTGGTGCCGTCTTACATGGATGAAGCAGCCAAGCACCAAACAATCAACTTATTTGTTTCAGGTAACTGCTGAAACCTTTGTTTAATGAGAAATTTATAAGAAAGAAGACAACAAAAAATTCTCTCCTCAATCCCAACTCTTTACCTCTCATTCTCAGTTTCTTGAAAAAGTATGAGTTTATATAATTGAACAGGATGAATTCCATTTCCTACTAGGAAAGTAATTTGTTGACTAATATTTTTTTTAAAAATATGATGATTTGATTCTTGACACAAACACAATTTTTTTCTCAACAAAATTAATATTAATAATAATAATAAAAGTAAATCACGATCCAAATCCAAGCCATAAGATTTCAGCGAAACAACAAATAAATCTTTGCTTGTCTGCCTTGTGTCGTTGAACATTCCTTTTGTTTTCTTGTTAACAGGTCTACTTTCAAACAACCCTTTTCAACGCAAAGTATGCACAAAAAAAAAATGTCCTACACCTCAAGTTCATGATTATATATTGGCTTCACCAGAAACAACACCCAGAGCTTAAAACCAACATTTATATTTTTTTTAATTATATTTAAACATTTTATTTATAAAATAGATATAAATATAATTAAAAACTATTTATATTTTTAAATGAGAAAGTACATGGACTAAAAATGACTAAATTAAAGTATAAGGTCTAAATCCACAATGTTTATAATGTACATGGACTAATATTTCTAGGTGAATAATGTTTTAAGTCCCTAGCTAAATTTAGTTTGTCCATAATTTAGCCTCAACACTTGTTACTCTTGGGGTATGTTGATATGTTGAGATTATTCATTATGGGATTTTTAACATTTATTAAGGGTGTTAACTAGGGACATAAATATATAAAATTTAATAGTTTATGTATCACATCGAATATTTTCAAAGTATAAGTACTATATTTGACATTTTATGAAAATATAAATACCAAACAATATACAAATTGATAGTTTATGTATTAGATTAAATATTTTCAAAATATAAATATTATATTAAATATTTTATGAAAGTACAAGTATCAAATGGGATATTATCCCTTATTTAAAATCCATACTTAACCACTGAAAGTGAAAAGAAACTTTTGGATTAATTTAAATTATGTTTATAATTTTGAATAATTATAGTGAAGATCAGTTTCATAATTAACAAAATATAATATATAAATTATAATATTAATATAAACAATAAAAATAAATTTTTAAAAAACATTGAGTAATTAAAATTTAATTTTACTTTTAATTAAATTTATTAATATTTAATTAAAAATTAAGAGACCCAGTTTAAGTGGGTGACAAATACCGGTATCTATAAAACTTCTTATCACTTGGTTTAGATTCAAAATTAATTGAATTCTTTGAATTGATTATTTTAATTTCATTTGATTTGGATTTTTTAAGATGGATTATATTGTATATTGTGATGAAGTTGATGCAAGATTAATACGGAACAAGTCATCGGAGACTCCAAAATATTCTTTTTATTATAAAGGTGAAAATATTTTGAAACCTCTTCCCTTTGTTTTTGATGATGATGACGACGATGAAGATGAAGATTTAGATTATAAAGCATTGACTGATGGTGAAAGGGATGATCAACCTTCGACGGATAAAGTGAAAAGAAGTGTTGAAGATGGAGGCTACGATCCACCTGGTTTCTTTGCCAAAGTTATTGGTTGGACCAAGGATACCTTGCTCGGCTGTTTATGTTTAAACTAAATTAGAGTTGCCTGTTGCATTGGATTTTAAGAAGACTAATTCTTTTGTTTTATGAATGGATATTTACATTATTAACCTTTCTTTTCCCTAATTTTTTAATAGTTTGTATTTGAATTGAAGAGATAAACACTTGAATTTTAACCACTAATTTTTTCTATTTTGTTGTATATAAACGATTGAATGATTGATTTTTAGTATTCTTTTTTCACATAAATTGTTGAAATTTAATGGGACAAATCTAAAATTTATACATTAATTTTAATTTATTATGCAATTTGAGACATGAATTTTGATTTAATACAATTATACTCATTGCACTTTGATTGTAGTTCAAATATATACATGAAACTTTAATTTTGATGCAATTCAAATAATGTATAAAATTACACATTAAATCAAAACTATATACGTAAGGTCAAAATCCATCAATAAAATGCCCAAAAAGATTATAACGTTTAAATACAAATTTGAGGTAAGCACTAAAGCTTAATGGCATTAATTATGCCACATGCTATACTTGATCTTGATTCGGCCACCTATCTTGAAGGTTGATTCAAAAGTGAGAAGATTTAAGTAAAAGTATAGATTTGAAAAATAGATTCAAATAAAAAATAAGGAATGTTTTTTAAATAGATCGAGTTTCGAGTAGGAATTTTTCACCCAACTTGAATTAGTTTAAACTTTCTTTTTTGTTGTATTTTTACTATTTTAGATGCTTGCTTGGTAAGTTGTAATTATGTTAGAGTTATTTTAAGTATAAATATTTTTTTAATGTATTTTCAATTTGTTGAAAAACTTTTATTTTAATGTTCTTAGTTATTTGGTGTATTATATTTTTAAATTTATTTTTATATAAAAATAATCTAAAATAAATTTAATAAGAGGTTGATCGAGTTGGGCTCAAATTTAGCATTTTCAATCTAAGCTAGACTTGTGCAAAACTTTAAGCTTATTTTCCAAACCAAACCGAGTACGGACTTAAAAAATAAACTTAAAATTTTACATCGACCTAATCCAAATTCAAATCGGCCCATGAACAAGTCTACCACACCACAAATACAGAATTTTCGCTATGTTCAAGTCAACGGGCTTCAAGTTCAATATTTGAAATCATGTCCCGATCCTAACCTACTCTTTAGAGATACTTTGAATCTGATAATTACTAATATTCAATTTTAATTTTTTATAAATTTAAATAATAGATATTATAATATTAAGATCATATTTTTTTCGAATTTTTATTTTTATTTTTATTTTTAAATCCATTTTATTATGCAAATAGTAAAATTAAAAGGGTATTTTTTTTATTTGAAAGAAAAAATTTATTAATTCATGTCATGAATGACACTATACAATTTCGGTAAAAAAAAATAAACATTCACCATCAGTAATGAAAGATAAGCTCTATCAATATGACAAACATTATGACACGTCAATAATTGATTTTGTCATTATTCAAACACGACATATTTAAAGTGATTGTAAACAACTATCACAATAAGAGAATCAGCGTTGAATGGTCCAAAGCAGTGGGTTGACAAAATCGACAAAAAAATTGAGTATCCATCAAAGTAGAGTTGATAACGAAAAAACTATTTCTAAAATCACTTGCAAAAACAAAACCAGATGCATAAGCAAAACTAAAAAATATGCTACAATAACATATAAAAACTTCAAAAAATGAAGATTTATATAATTTATTTTTTTATAAGATAAAATAAAAAATAGTTATATGATTTAATCAATTATTTTATATACTTTAGGATGTGTTCAACAAAATAATTGAAAAGAAAGTATAGTAATTTTTACATCATTACCCTTTATAGTTATAAAGAATTATAATTCTCGAAAAATGTTATATTAATTACAAGTAATTAAATTCAAATTTTCTAAGTTTTTTAATTATAATAAAAAATAAAAATAAATCAAATAAGTGGTTTTTGTAGTTTAAAAAGAAATAGGAAAAAGTATTAACATTTTTGTTAACGATAAAAGTAATAACAAAGTGTTTAAGCATCCGGTTTTGTGGAGACGGGAAGTGAAATTATTGTGGGCATGGTGGGGTCAACTCCTTTGAGCTTCAAGTCCTTCAATTAGGCTGAAATCTTCTTTAACATGGGCTCTACTCATTTGGGCTTCAAGTTCTTAAATTGGGCTGAAATCTTCTTCATTAAAATAAAAATATGTATTTTGGGTTGTTTTAAAATTTTAAAACTTATTTTATATCTATAACACAACTTTTATTTTGGTTCTAAAAATTTATAATTTTATCTCCATCAATATTATATTTTAATTATGTGAAAGATAAATATATCTTTTAGAAAAATTAAATTATATTATTGAGTACAATAATAAAACATATTATATTTTAAGATAAAAAGTATTAATTCGAATTTTAAAACGGATATTGTTGACAGAAACAACCATAAATCATCAAAAAACTTAATCACTTATTAAATAATTAATATTTTAATATTATTTATATATCAATTGAGTTAAAAACTCAATCAATAATAAATTTATATTAAAAAGCCGAAATGCAAATTTCATGGTTGAATATCATGACTTCCCTGTCGGTAAGTAATTTTACTAAAACTATATTGTGATATATTCATAAGGTTGGTGGAAGAAGTTATGTCTGAAATATATTTGTAAAATATTTATTATATAAATTAAATAAAACTCTAATTAAAATGATAAAAATAATTTGTTTTTTTTTTAATTTGAGTTTTACCATTTGTGTGGATATATTTCGGTTTTATAGGTTTGATATAAAAAAAAAAAAGAGTAACACATTCTTATAATAATATTTATTATTTTTAAATAAAAAATAATTAATTTTTCAATTAAATTAATAGTTAATTATGATGTGATATAAAATCAATCAAACACTATAAATTCGTTAATTTTAAATTAAAAAATATCTAATTAATTTAGAATATCTTAACTCAATCAAATATTTTAATGTGCTGGAATGAAAGTCGCTGCAGCATCACGTGATACAGCTCCAAACTTCGTCAACACACCCCAATAATATGTAATTCAATTTGAAATCCGCATGTGTTTCTCTAGTAATATTTATATAATATAATATCATATTAAAATATTCCAAATATTCATTGCCTTGTGTTGTCGCCTTCGGGATGGTTGGATCGACGGTCCCACATCATTCAAATTTAAAAACAGATACCTCACATGCCGGTAGTTGGATCAATTGTCCCCCGCCACTTTGAATTCTTTCGAAAATAAGCGGAACTGCATTCATCTCTCAATTACAAATGATTTTAAAACCGTTAATTTTTTCTCTATACAATAATTAATCTGTCATGTTCTTATCGATATTGTTTTTGGATAAATAAATTAATAGCGCGAGGAATCAAAAGCATTATCGGTGGTCGGCTGTCGGTAATTAATTTTGAATCGTGATTAAGAGAAAGGATTAGATGAAGAAGATGATTAAGAGTAATGAAAATATTTAGAGAGAGAAACACAGTAAAAGAAAAGAACAATAAAAACACTAAAAAATAATATTATTTTTTATAATTGGGTGGGTTTTAAAAAAATTATATTATTAATTATAATGAATTTTAAAAAAATATAATTACATGTATTTTTTTCATACAATATGTATATAAAAATACCCAAAAGAAATATTGAATTTTAAGTATAATTTATTAAAATATTTGTTGATATTAATTTTTATCATAATATTTTCATTTTATTATTAAATCTAATTATTTTAAATTTGTACAAAATATGTATTAATAAATTAAATAAATAATTTGTATCTAGATTAAGGTAATATTGTCATTTTATATTCATTCTTTACTTATTTCTCAACATTATTTCATTCAAAACTAAATAATGTATTACTACTAATTTATTCTACTCAGACAATAATATTAAATAATAGTTATTTCATCTCTATTCCATTTTCATTTAATTGCTATTATATTCAGACTATATTTTATTGCAAACAACCAAATGTAACATAAATATGTTGCAAAGAGTTGATTTGGTTTATATTTTTTTATTTATAATATTTGAATAATTTCATTAATTTTTTTCAAATAAAAATATTAAAATAAATATATGATATTGCCAATTACACTGTTGAAATGCAATTAGTATAATTTGAGCAAAAGATCTTGGACCACAAAAATGAATGTTTGAAGACTTTTAATTTATTTATTTGAAGAGAAATGTTTTTCCTAATAAGATAATTCCTAGAAGATAACAGTTATTTTTATTTCATTTTGAAAACATAAATATAATGAGATTAAAGTTTACATTGATTAGAATCTCATGTGTTAACTTGATAATTAAAGGTGTTTATTATCTTAAGTGTAATTTAGGTTCGAATTATGTCAGTTACGTTGTTGTTAGAACTTTATCCTCCCAGTATAACTCGCCAAAAAAAAAAAGGTTTACATTGATCAGAGCCTAATTATAGGCTCCAAACTCATATATTTAGGAAAATATTGTTTAATATTTGGAACGTAATTAAAAACACTTACATTTTATTATTCAGTACATAATTAAGAACATTTTATTCATTTTGAGTAACTTAACTCGTCTCTTAAATTAAAGATTGACAATAATTTTTTCTCTTAACAAAACCTCATTAACATAAAAACTTTTCAAATTAATTCATATACATCCATCTCATATTTAAATAAATATTTTTGAGGATTTGACTGCTTAAAAATATGTTGCAATAGTTCTAGTAAGTTTTTTTTCTTTACAAAATGACTAACAAATTCCATTCTTAAATTTTATTATATTAAAACTTTAGAAATTAAAGTTAACAGTATCCAACAATTTGAAAAATTATGTTATTAATTAAAATAAACATATCAAATCACATTCAATACATTTAATATCAAAATTTAGTTAATATCAAGAATCTAAAATAATGTTATTTAAAGAACTAAATTAATATTACATTAATCATATATATATTTTTAAAAAAATTAATATTTGATACACTGATAGTATATTTTTTATTCACAAATAACTTTAAAAAATTATATATCTTTTATTAAATATATATTTTTTAATATTTTACTATGGATAATTGTCTTATACACTGTCAGTGGAGTAAAAAAATTCCACAAGCAGATATAATAAAATGATTAAAAAAGACACTTGGCATCATCTAAAATATGCTTGTGGAGTTTTTTTTGAATATACTGGTGTGATTAAATAGTAATATCTGTTCATATTTTTTTAACCATTTGACAAGGTACACACACTTTGTACACACAAGTGCTCGAACCCGAGACCTTTAGGATGAATAACATCTTTTTTTTTACTGAAACCATTTGTTGGGTTCGCTAGTGAAGTTTTTTTATTCTACTAGTGGTTGGTAAAATAATCAACTTTTTACTATATTTAATAGGACATTTGTCAACTTATGATATTGTTTGTGGAATCCAAAAACCCCACTAACAATATATTAAATATTTTTTTTTTAAAATTATTAAAATATTATAAAAAATTAAGGTTAATTATTTAATATACGTGTAAATTTTTAACTTCACATTGAGACTTTATCATATGTATGATTTATTTATTTATTTATTTTAGTTTTCTAAATATAAATTATGGACACATCACAAAATCGTGATATATTTTAACCAATTAATTAAAAAATAACAAAAACATTTTTCGAAAATCGTGAAACAACCGCGTCCGAAGTCACTGTTTATAAAACGTGGCTCAGTTTTGCACTGTGGAGCCACTTTGTTTACTACCATGGACCAGCAGCATATGGTAGGCACAAAGGCAAAGGAAGGGACACAACACAAAGTTAAAACCTGGCTTAAACTCTATTATTCTCGGGAAACAAACATTTCTCCCATTCTATTTTCGAGAAAATGATTCACTCCGATCAAGTGTTTCTCTTTCTCTCTCGTAATCTACCACATTTACTGAGGTCTAACCCTCTGCAGATTCGCATCTCTCTCTGTTTACCGCTTTACTGGTTAAAATTTTGCATTTTTTTCTTCTAATAAAAGCTTTCCAATCATCTCAGGGATGTTGTATAGTTATTCAGCTTGTTCAGTAGTTCAATGTTGAATCGTTTTGTTTGCTCAAATTACTGGAAATAGAAGATCGGGACCAATTTTCTGGTAAGTTTGTTTTTAATTTACTTTTTTAATTTATTGCTTCTTAATGTTTACCGTTTTCTTTTTTATCTCTATTTTCTGAATATTTATTGAGTGAAATCGTTTTTGTTAATTTACATTTTGTCCATTGTTCAGATTTTTGGTCAGATCTGCTAAATTGATTAACTAATAGGCAAGGCTATAGTTCATTAGCAGCTGAAATTAATTTGTTAGCTAAAAGTTGGCATTTAATAATGATTCCATATCGGGTTAAAGCATCTAGTCAGTCCTCGTAATATAGTTAAAAGTGTAAATTTAGTATGAAAGACTGTCTACATGTTGAGATGAACTTTTGAAATTTGACAGTGCAGACGTATAGATCGAGCTAAAGGTGCAAAATAATTGCTTCCATTAAGAACAGATTCTTTGTTAGATTTCAACTCATAGTCAAATTTGAGAAGTCTATGTCCACTTTTTAATTGAAAGTATTATCATTTTTATTTGTTTGTACCAATATCGGACATACAAGAATAAATTACTCAGTTCAATGATATAGGGACTGAATTGCTTCTCACTATAGTACAAATATTGCTTAGGTGCTTCAATCGAAATGTTTCTTTTGATAGTTTATGTTTGATGATGCGTTTTCTCAATCAATTTTGCAGTAACTTTGTATGTGAGATACTGTTGTGATAACTGCTTCTCGAGGAATTCTTGAAAGATACTGAGAAAATGTCTACCTCTAAAAAGTCATATAGAAGTAGTCAACCTTCTCTCAAGCACAGGTTGAGTGCAGCTGAGGGGGCTTTCTTTGAGATTGGTGAGCTTGTTCCTGAAGAATATGCCCCTTCCCCACCTGATACAAATAGGAAAACCCGAATAAAAGCTGATGCCAAGCGACCTCAAATACTGAGCACTGCTGAGTTGATCTCATCATTAAACCAGATATGGAACTATGCAAGCTCTATTGCTATCCCTCAACAACAGACAAATCTGGAAAGAGCTGGTCTTGTCTCTCCAAAAGAGGATATATTGGTCAATTTGGGGTCGGAAGAAAATGGCTCAGGATCTATTTCAGCTGATAGTAAATACTTTCGCATTGATTTGAGGACAGCTAGGCAGTTGTCATCTCTCAGGAAGCCAAACTTTGATTTTGTCAAAATAACCAAGAAAATGTCCATGTTCGAATCTTCTAATGGAAACATTAACCCTTCATTTTACCAGGGGCTTTTTTGCGGTGGCTCGGAATTCTCCAACGAGGATTGGAAAGGAAAGGGGATTGCGGCTGTTGGATTTTCATATGAATTTGGAAATATCTACAAATGGATGAGAAAGATGATTCCTGCTGGCCTTCAGCATTTTGTAAAATTCCCAGAGATTGAGAATAAGAAAATTGGTAAATATTGCATTGCTACAAGTAGTGGTATAGGGAACTGCATTTCAGCAGATAGAATTAGTCTGACAGATAACTTACCCATTGAAGATGCTGAGCATTATTCTCATTGCATCGAATCTAAAGATCTGTCCATATCTCAAGATATGAAACCGGTTTTGAATACAAGAGGGACCACCTCTCTGTGCTCAGATAATTTCCTCACTGATGCTCAAGAAACCGAGGCAGATTGTAGTGTTTCGAGGACACCGGATTCTAATCTTTGTGCAGATTCTCATATAAACTCTTTAGCTTCCCACTATAGTACATACAAAGAGTGGCAACCTCTTAGTGATGGTAGCGAGGACCATGAAAATCAACGAAAACAATTGGAACTATTTTCCACAGATGACGGTCAAATGGAGAGTCGCTTAACTGCAACTGCAAGTGAAAAACCTAAATATGCTCTTGCTAAACAAGAGCATGCTTTTGCAGGGGCTTTTGCTGGAATATTTGTTAGCCTATGCCTACATCCAATTGATACGGTTAAGACAGTCATTCAATCTTGTCATGCAGAGCAGAAGTCAATCTTTTATATCGGAAGATCAATAATTTCTGAAAGAGGTATATTCTTTCTATAGAACAGATGGTGTCTGAGACTGACTGCTCACATTTTATTCTGATCAATACTTAACTTTCCTGCTTTCTGCATTTTAATTATTTGATCCTTACAGGCATAACTGGATTATATAGTGGCATTGCTAGCAATATTGCATCTTCAGCTCCAATATCTGCCCTTTATACTTTCTCATATGAATCAGTCAAAGGGGCTTTGCTTCCTCTTCTCCCTAAGGTAACTTGCATCTTTCACTTTGATATGGTGTGGATCACATATCCTGACACACTGAGTTGCAACTGTTTAGTAACTGCCTGTCAACTAGGAACTCACTAACTTTTTAAGTCTGACTCTAGCTCAATTGTTTTTCTTCTTTCTTGCAGGAGCATCATTCTTTAGCTCATTGCATGGCCGGTGGTTGTGCAAGCGTTGCTACTTCTTTTATTTTTACACCTAGTGAGTGTATAAAGCAGCAGATGCAAGTTGGTGCACACTATCAAAACTGCTGGTATATACCTTCAAGTTCTTGTGCTACAATTTTCAAGATCAGAAGATTAACATGTTTAACATGCATATGTTTGTTTTCTGTACATTATATTTTCATCAAACAAGTTCTTCCTGATCTCTTTGGTTGCTATCAATTTTTCTTCTGGCGCGGTTCATATATTTGTCTCTCAATAATACCCCAAATCTGTTTCTGCAGGAATGCCTTGGTTGAGATTATCAGAAAGGGGGGTCTGCCTTCACTCTACACTGGGTGGGGGGCTGTACTCTGCAGGAATGTTCCACATTCAATCATCAAGGTTCTGTCTTTTTTCATTCTTAGTTTAATTATGTTCTATGCCATGTAACCTTCAAAACGGGGGATAAAGAAAGGGCTCTCTCATGAAGTGGGATGTTGCAAGTTTCTGGAGGGAGTGAATGGTTAACATAACAAAGATTAAACTTCATGAAGTACAGTTTTGTTTGCATTTCCTCTCATAGGGCTGACCATCCTAGCTCTCTTCTCTTTACCATCCATAACTCCTTTAGCGTGTAACTTATGACGACATCATTCTTATATGTGCAGTTCTACACATACGAAAGCTTGAAGCAAGTCATGTTGACATCATTGCAATCACCTGCTCAACTGAACACATTACAGACTGTTTGTATTCGACATCCTCCTTTTTAAAAATAACCTTGATGTTTTGGCAATTCAATCTTAGTATTTTGGCTTCAACCTTCCAGAATTGCACTTACGTCAGAGGTAATGATATGATCTTACTCTGCAGCTAGTTTGTGGTGCCCTAGCTGGTTCAACTGCAGCTTTCTTTACAACTCCCTTTGATGTGGTGAAGACAAGATTACAGACACAGGTCTGCAATCTCTCTGTATTATTTCATTATAGTCCCTGTTATTGGCTGTTCACGGAAAGTCTGCCAAGTATTCTTACCAACAGGCTTAAAGGCTGTATTTTCCACTTTTGCATATGGTTCTATGGTTGCAAGAATGTTTACTTGCGTCTCAGTTTTTTCTCAAGAGGACACTATCAATATTTGACATAAATTTAAAGTGCATAGGTTTCTATATGGTGTAATCTTTCTCTGGATAAAACATTATAGTATGCTTAGAATCAAAGAAGTGCATGGCTTGTGGGTTTTGGTCTTTTGAGCTATCTATACACATTAACATGCTTAGATTGTATCAGAATCCTTAAAACGTTTGTATCCTATATGTGTTTGTTCCTATTTACTAGATTATTTATCTTATATGAAGGTTGTCATGCAGATACCTGGATCTCTGAGCAGATACAATAACGTGTATCATGCCCTTCAAGATATATGGATGCATGAAGGGTTGAATGGTCTATACAGGTAACCTCCAGGTCCGTATATTATCACTAATAATCATTTAATTCAGTTCATATTGAAATTCTATTCAGATAAACATGGCACAAGCACATACTCATTCAGTCATTCGTTGACCTAGGTTACTTGATAATTGATAGCTGAATCTTTAGTTCTAGTTATTTTACAAACTGGATGATTTTGTTACTTAAAATGTCGTCAGGGGATTGATTCCTCGGTTGGTTATGTATACGACTCAAGGAGCACTCTTCTTTGCTTCATATGAATCTTTCAAGCAATTACTCTGTTTGGAGAAGCCACAATCAACTGCTCACGAACAGGAAAAGGAAAACAAAGATGACTCTTCATCGCAATTACCATCACCATCACCTGCAAGAACGTCATCATCGCCATGAAGGTTGCACAGTTGCCATTCATAATAGTTAGAAAAGCACATACATGAAAGCATTGTTAGGAAGCTGATGAATGACACATACAGCATTTAAAGCATGCCCATTAACAATTTTTTGGTCGCGGAGACCTTTCTAAGGAAATCTGTGATCAAATAATGATGGAAAACTGATTGGAGGCAGAGGCTGAAATGTAAGACGACAGTTTCCCATGTTGCTATTTATGTTTGAAGTTTCTTTTGTGCTAATAAAAGTTGCTAAATCAGGGTTGACCGAATAATGACCATTGGTTAGCCTTCTGTTAGATGTCGACATGTTTTTCAGAGATTAACGTGTATATATTTCTGAATTATTTATGTTAATTGTTTATTTTTCTGAAATATCTATATTCCACATTGTATTTGAAACATTTGGATATTTTAGGTTGTTTTTTTAATATTTGCTAATAAAATGTTGTTTTTTTGCCATGTGTTTTCATATTTTAGGTAGTTTTTTTAATCAATAAATTTAATCATTCTATGGGTGAATTATTAAAAAAAAATTATTCTCTTGCAACAAGCATAGTCGGAAGAGATAAAAAGTTTAAAAAATAGTAAATATTATAATATCTTTCGTCAAGAAAAAACTTCTATTTAAAATTTTATCATTATTATTTGAATAAGACAATTTAAAACATATTTGAAAAGAAAATATTTAAAGAATGAAAAAGAAAACATAATGGATACGGATATCACTTCCAAGGATCCTCCAAATACAGGGGAAAAATGTTCTCTCAAGGAAGCTTAAAATCTGTTGATGCAGGAAAGCGTTGGTTGGGATTATGAGAAAGGGTGGGCTGCCTTCACTCTACACTGGGTGGGGGGCTGTACTCCGCAGGAATGTTCCACACTCAATTATCAAGCTTTTATCTTTTTACATTAACTGTGTTGTATGCCACTATCACAGCAGAAAGGGATTTCCCATGTTGAGGGGTGTTGCAAGTTCTAGGAGAGAGTGAAAAGCATTAACAAACATCAAACAAAAAGCCTATTTTTAAAGGTTTAGTAAGGATGAGCTGATTTTACAAGAAAGCAATCGATTCTTATTAACTAATGTAACAAGTAATGAGGTGTTACACTTGTAATTTAATAATGAGAAAGCTTAAGCAACTATGAGATGTGTTGTGGTGGTTACTTACCTCATCTTTTAATCATGAGGTCGGGAGTTGATCTTTATTCATGGGAATGAAGTACATTTCAAGGTCTGGGGTTCGATCATACATTTCATGGCAAGCCATTTACCTCTTCAGGGAACACTGTGACAAGAGGATAAGTCACTGCTATTGAGGGTGGATACTCTGATTATGACAAAAAAAAAAAAAAAAGCTTGAAGCAAGTAATGTTGACTTCATTTCAGTCCCCTGCTCAACCCAACGCATTAATATTTTCTGGAATTGCACCACTTACATAGGGTGTGATGATACCGATGTCTTGTTGCTCTGCAGCTAGTTTGTGGTTCGCTAGCTGCTTCAACTGCGGCTCTGTTCACAACTCCCTTTGATGTGGTGAAGACAAGATTACAGACGCAGGTCTACAATCTCTGGTCTTTTGAGCTACATATATTTATATATAACACACACATTAACGTGATTAGGTTACATCAGAGTTTTAGTTTCTTACATGAAGGTTGTGATGCTGCAGGTACCTGGATCTTTGAGTTGAGCCGATACAATATTGTGTACCATCATGCCCTTCAAGGCATGGAGGTTTAAAAGGTCTATATAGGTAACTACCAAGTCCATACGTTTTCCCTAATATCTTTGAACCAATGACATGATTTACCATTATACAGGTGATTCGTTTTAGTTCTTTTACAAACCGGATGATCTTGTTTCATAAAAATGTCATCAGGGGATTGATTCCTCGGTTGGTTATGTATATGACTCAAGGAGCGTACGAGTTTTTCAGGCAGTTATTCTCTTTGAAGGCTACAAGATAACCCCTCCCAAACAGGAAAAGGAAAACAAAGACGATTATTTATCACAATTATCATCTTCACCACCGACATCAATAGCAATAACATCATCATAATCGCCATCGAGGTTGCATGGATGCCGTTCATACATAGTAGTAAAAAAAGCATATACATGGAGGCATTAATGTTAGCGAGCGGATGATGACATGTAGCATAAAAGCATGTACATTACACTATTTTTCAGTTTAGTTGGAGAGACTTGTCCTGGGAAATCTGTGAAAACGGATTGATTCAAAGGCAGAGCATGAGATTTAAGCTGATAAAAGTTTTCCATCTTGCCATTTATGTTCAAGTTTCTTTTGTGCTAATAAAAGTTGCCAAATCAGGGTTGGCTGGTTGAAAAGAACAGAAATCCCATGCAGCCTCATCGTATGAAATTGGAATATTATCAATTTTCTATAGTTTTATGTCTCACTCTGTGAGAGGATCGTATAAAACTGGAATATTATCTATTTCAAAATTTTCATTTTCATTTGATTTTTTTAGGATGAAAATATTAAAATTCAAGATGAAAAAACTATTGAAAAGAAAATACAAATAATGTAACGATACTGTTTCTTACCATCCTTTCCCTCCCCGCTCCCTACCCCATCTGTCCCCCTTTCCTAAAATAATGCCTAAGTTGTTTTCCTTCTTGCATGTTTTGGTTAATTTAAAAAATTCACGGAATCATATTTAGATACAAACCTTTTTTTATAATGAGATTGTTTTTTTCCCTCTTAAAGCTAGATTGAATTGTATTTCATTTTTATATTAACGACAACAAAATAAAAATTGGTAAAATTTAAAATAAATTACTATTATAATAATGTACTATTCATTTTTAAAGTTGAAGAAATGTAAGTCAATTATTTGAAAATTTTCATTTGAGTTATTAAACTATTCGAAAGTCCTAATATAAGTCACTCTCTTAAGTTTTCTTTTGAAAAAAAGACTAGCTAGCAAGCTTCAGATGATTGATACGATGGATTAGTACCATTCGACATAAGTAGAATATACTTTATATCTAAGTTGATTTGAGGATCAATATTGGATATCAAAGAAGAAAGATGTTTGGATTTTGTTTCGCAAATTTGTGACGTTCAAAATTATTTCATAAAAAAAAATTAAATCGTATAAGAGAAAAGGAAAAGGACATTCAATTTATGCAAGTGGTGTGAATAGAGAAGGCTATAGAACATCAATTTTAACATTCCAATGACTTAAATGAAAACTTTCGATAGTTCGATTACCAGTTTGTAACTTTTGAAGTTGAGTAATCAAAAAGTAAATCTACTAATAGTTTAGTGATATTGGATATAGTCACTTTACCCCTCTATTTATTGTTTTTTGGCTTTTTTAACATTCCAATAACTTAAATAAAAATTTTCGAATAGTTCAATTATTATTTTGTAACTTTTGTAGTCGAATGATCAAAAAGTAAACTTACTAATAGTTTAATAATATTGGATATAGTCATTTTACTCCTGTATTTATTTTTTGATTTTTTTAACCTTTAAATCTACGTTGTTTGTTAAATCACTTAAAATGAATGAAAAAATTAATGTATATTAATTTTGGTAACGTGACATATATATAGATGTCATGTAAACAATTAATTAATTTTTTAAATTTAAAAAATTTAAATAATCATAAAAATTATTAAAATATATATTAAAAATATTAAATTTAAAAAATTATTAATTGTTATTGTGGCATGAACTATCATGTTAATAAGTTAAGTTGAGTTAATTTTTTTTCCAACCATTTAAATGTAATTTAATAAACAATACAAATATAAAAAGTTAAATAAAATATTAAAATAATTTTTTTTATAAAATTGAATAGTAAAATAAATCATTATGAAATTTCAATGAGTAGAAAAGGTTGCGTGGAGCCTCGTTGCCAACGATGTGGATTGAATGTATAGGATTGCGAGCGTCTATTTTTCCCCCGCCGCCAACAGCCTTTTACAATCAGTAAGAAACGTGCACGGATTTACATCTTGATTTTGTGTTTCACACCTAATCTGCAACTTAAATTGTTACATCAGCCTTTGTTTTCCTTGATCCGCTCCTAATCATGAATTAGATTAAATTCTTGATCCGCTCCTAATCATCGTCCACTAAATTCAGGTTAGTTGAATGGTTAAGAAATAAATGTATAGGTTCATTTAACTTCACTTGCCCTTTACGGGTGGCAACATTAGTCTAAAGGCATTAATGTGTGTGATTAAAAAAGTTGGAGAAATCTTGTCAGAGGAACTTTATCATTTGTAAGCAGCAAGATCAATTAGATAAATTTATCCCTAACCTCAATAGGGTTAAAAATAGTTTGTTTTAAAATTTTAAATTTAGCCGGTTGAGTTTTAGTTTAGTTAATATATGTATTAATGTAAGTGTAGATTTAAACGTGTTATTATTCTCCTATTTAAAGATCGAATAAAAAAATTTCAAAAATTAATTTCTCAAAAGCAATATTCTAATGGAAAACATTGTGATACTTATAGTTGATAATCTAGATTGGGAAAACAACTGATTTATAGCAAATCATCCTAATTTTTATAATTAATATTTTTTCATAATCTAAACTCTTAAAAATCTTGAATTATAGTTTTTATTATAATTTTAAAACATATATATTTTCCCATAACAATACCAATCTAATTTCAAAGCAAGCATTTAATATTTGCATTATGTTATTAGTGGATTGAATATTTATTAATTTATGTTTATTTAAATAATAAAAAGTATAATGATAATTTCAATTTTATTTTTTTGTGAATTTTAATTTTTTAGTTAAATTTGATAATTAAATTTTCAAAAAGAGTTAATACTTTTAAACAAAAATGTTAAATAAAACATTAATGTTTAGTGATGTTGGTGAGACGACTCACATGTATTTCATTTTGGTATAACACTATTTATCTTACATGTCACGTCAATAAATAATTTAAAAATTATAAAAAAATTAATTAAAAAAAATTGAAGTACCTGTAAATTGCTCGTAAGCTACCATATAAAAAATTAATGTTTTAATAAGTATTTCTATTAATAAACAACAATTCAACTCTTATTGAAAATTTAATAGTTAAATTTAACTCATTTTAAAAAATTAAAAATTAAAAATAATTAAAAAAAACAAAAACGATAAACATTAAAATTAAATTTATTATTATGCATTAAATAATACAGTCAATTAAAATGTTATATGCCGCCTTAATACTCTCTTTTAAATTTTAATATCATTTAAAAGAAAAATTGATTCCTAGCCTCCAATTTAAAATGATCATAGGAATCATGGAGATACCCTACATATTAGATACGAATCAAATACACTTTATATGCCACTTTGATTTATTGATTACAGGAGTCAAAATAATAATAATATATACAAACAACTACCAACAAAAAAAATCATCGGCTAATATAAGGAATTATTACCGTCGTAATAACCATAACATCAAAGGCTGCATAATAATTTAATCATATTTGCTGAGGATATATTTTTAAAAAAAAAATTGTTGGAATCTTGTTGTATTGACAACTGCGACATTAGGGCCTGCGTAATAATAATTTAATCACATTTACGAAAAAATTGCTATTTTTTCATCACTTGTTTTCATTGTGTCATTGTCCTAATTATTAAAATGCGATCCAACTTTGTTTTATGATTTATAATTATTATTTCTACTTTTCAAGTGACCATTACATCATCCACTACCTCAATGTTTATTGTCATTTTGTGAATAAATTAATCGCTTCACTGTTTTTGAAATAAGTTGATTTTTTTTTAAAAAATACTTTTTAAAAATAATTAAAACAGCTAACACAATAACTAATAAATTAACTTTAACTAATAAGAATTGAACCAAGGTTTGACTAGTCTATAAATGATTTTGAATTTGATTCATTGTAATATTCTTTTTAAGGAATATAAAATGAAAAAAAAAACACTTTAATTAGTACTAGAATGATAATAGCTGTAAATTACCAACATAGTCATGCAAATTATCCACAATATTATATCATTTATATGTATATATTTATACTGTTATTTAAGTCCTTAATTGAGCTAGTGTCACAAATTAATCGAACACCAACTTATTTAAGAAAATTAAAAAATATCATCTCGTTAAAAAAATATGCTCATGGTGGAACTTGAACCCACACTAACTCGTGAGTACTAACTCGATTAAGAATATTAGAAACTTATCCTTTCGCTTAAAAAAACAACAAAAAGAAAATATGCTTATGATTGAACTTGAACTCACACCTATTGCACTAACAGAATATTGATTTTAATACTCAACCAAAATCTTAATTTAATATATTTTAATTTTATTATGCATATTTTATTAACTCCATTAATTGTATATCTATGCTATTTATAAAGCTTTTATTAAGTTGGTGTCATCAATCAACCGAGTCCCAATTTAGTTAAAAAAATTACTTTAATGTCCCTTCACATTTAAAATAAATTATATTATTTAAGAGTATTTTAGTTTTTTATTTTTAAAAAATAAAAATATGCATATGATATGATTTGAACCTGTGCCAATTGAGTTAGTAAAACAAATTTATCGCACCAAAATTCTATTTTAATATTTTTCATAAATTTTAATTTTATTATGCACACTTTATCACCTCTATTAATTGTATATCTATACTTTTATACTATCTGTAAAGTCCTTAACTGAGTTGGTGTTACCCATCAACCGAATCCCAATTTAGTTAGAAAAATTATTTTTATGTCGTACATATTTTTTATTTTAATATCATTCATATTTCACATGTTGTTATGATTAATTAGTTTCACACTATACGTTTTATTATTTATTATATGATACTTTTAAACACGTATGTGTTCTATATCCGTAGTTTCCATACACACAAATCTGTGATAGAATTTCTAGTATTAACATTTTTGTTGATTGAGATGATGTTATAAATTTACTTAACATTAACTAAGGATCAATGCAACATCGTGATAAATAATTATATTCATTTACTTACAATTTAATCTATTTTTTTATTTTAATATCATACATATTTAATGCATTATTGTTATTATAGTTTTAAACCACATATTTCATGTCATTTTGAAACACAAATTTGTATTCTAAATGTGTGGTTTCTACCTACATACTCCTATGATAGAGTTTTTAATGTATATATAAAAGCAGTGAATGTAAAATATATATTCTGGATAAATAGTTTATTAAAAATATATTTAAATAATTTATTTATTTTGATTGTTGTTTTTAATAATTTAAATATATATTTATAAATTTAATAGTTTTTAAATAATTTTATACCTTACTTATCTATTTTTTACATATTTTTTAAAATTTTAAATACTATTAATGTGATAGAATGTGTCATGTCAATATGTGATATACGTGACACATCATATATCGATATTCGATTACTCCATCAATCATGTCATCACTTAAAAGTAGAGATGAACGGAACTTTTAACAAAATGATTATCTTGCTTTTTGATCTAAAATATAAGGACTAATTTACTCATTTTTCTAGTTGAGGGACAAAATGAAAATTCGACTCTTAATATAGAGACCTCCATAATGTTTTTACCTAATCATACTCGTCCTTTAATTTCGCATTTCTTACACACAATTTTTTTTGATGAATTAGGAGAGAATAGTGAAGCCCTTTAAACATTTTTTTTAAAGATTTAAATGACTATTTAACAATATATAGATAGAATTTTTAACATAGTGAATTTACCCTTTCTTTTTATTGTAAAAGAATTAATTAATTTGTTTATTTAATAGAAAGATAAAATATAATCTATCAAAATTTTTTATTAGATTATTTTATCTAGCCGTCTACCTTGATTTCCCCAAATTTCTTTTAAAGATATTACGTAATAAAGACGTGCAAAAGGGATAGCCAATGCGAAAAAGGAAAGCATCAGGGGGGAATATCTGACGTGTCAATAGCAAAGACAAGTGGACTACAAAGACAGAATATGGTGCCGAAGTATTTAATCCCCACCTCTCCTTATACAATTTAAGAATAAACCAACAATAAAACCTTCTGTGATTATTTTCCGTTTCAGAAGTTACATATATTTGTTGTGACCCTCCCCATCTGCATCTATCTTTTCCATTTCACTGAAAATTAAACCCTAGAATTTTGATTTGAATCGCTCCGAGACAGCCAAGGTGATAATCTTAACTCGTTTTAATCTTTTCTTTGTTCTTTTTAACTTGGTTTAGATTTGGATTTTGACTTAAATTAGGCGTCGTTCACTTCGAAAGGCTCACGCAATCTGCTTTAATTCTTCTTTGATTCTTTTTGTTGTTTTAATTTTCAGTGAATTTGATTCGGAATTGAAGCTGCATTCCTTTTTTTTTTTTCTGTGTTTGTTATTATAGATTATTGATTTGAGAAAACCTTTTTGTTGTGGTTAGTCGTACTACCTGATACAAGTTTTAACGAAGAAATTTCAGGTTAGGTCTTTTACTAATTGCAGTTAGTTTTGAAATTAGTTGTTAGTTGCTTAAGAATTTGCATTTCTGTGAGAAGCAATGTTCAATGCTTTGGAATCTCGTGGATGTTGATAACGGAAATATATGGTTCTATAATTTGTAAACTGAGAGGCTTCTGTTATTGTGTGTTTTAAGGGGGCAGATTGATGGCGCTTGTTTCTAAGGCAGGCTCATCTTATTGTATCCGTAGTGATATAACAAGGGGTAGAACCGGGCAGAATCTGGCTTTTGGTGTGGTAAACAATGTTGAGGCTCCTATAATGAAGGAAAAATGGGTCAATTTTTCTTCTTTATCATGCAAAAATGCCAGGGTAGCACAGTTCTTTCCTCTAGAAACTGTGGGATTTCGAAGCAAAAGAAGGAATAGTGTGATTGTTGCAGCAAGCCCTCCCACAGAGGATGCTTTGATTGCTACAGAACCATTGACGAAACAGGATCTTGTTGCATACCTTGCATCTGGATGTAAGTCTAAGGAAAAATGGAGGTAAGAGTTCCCCTTCTTTGTTTTGTTTCGATTAAAGTACATTTTATCTTGTCCATTTTATGTTTTTCAACTCGTATAATATATTGCCAGTCTCACACATGATATTTTAATAACCTTTATTTGCCTTTATAACTTCTTGATGTCAATAGCTAGCCATATCTGGTCCTTGATGTGTATTTTAATATTTATATTGGATCCAGTTCTAGTTTAAATCTTTTTGTTAGCAAATTGGTCCTCTTTCTATATTTTTACTTGTTCACTAATGCAAGTATTTGGTCTACTCAGGATAGGTACAGAGCATGAAAAGTTTGGTTTTGAAATCAAAACTCTGCGACCTATGAAATATGAACAAATAGCAGAATTGCTTAATGGTATTTCAGAGAGATTTGATTGGGAGAAAGTAATGGAAGGTGATAAAATTATAGGACTTAAACAGGTAAACGAATTCTCTTTACTTATGGTGCTTCATTATGCTAGGAATGGCAATGCTTAGCAATTATTTAGGAAGAGACTTTGCAGTACAGGTTAACATCATTCTTGTTTTCATCTTGTTTGTCTAGGGAATTTTTTGCAAAACCTTTTTAGAATATTCCTAATTAAACATGGATCTTAAGACTTTAGAAAAAACAAAGTTTTTGGAGAAAAGAGGCCAGGCCAACCAAAATTATATTTAGTTTATAATCTTTGATACAATGTCTCTTATACCATTACATTTAGTTTTCCAAATTTACTATTATATTACATTTTATACAAAAATTATATTTAACATATTTTTATTTCATATCTTTTTGTGGTTAGGGGAAGCAAAGCATATCATTGGAACCTGGAGGGCAGTTTGAGCTCAGTGGTGCACCTCTTGAAACTTTGCATCAAACATGTGCCGAGGTCAATTCACACCTCTATCAGGTCAGTTAAAGAGAAAGAATAGTTGGATGCATGCAACCTTTTAAACAACTTCTACATGCTTATGAACTCACTTGCAGACATAGCATCTATAAATAATTCATACTAATTACGATCAAGACTCATACCCTCTAAAGACAATGTGCGTTGTGTGTAATCTAAACCATCTAAATTACAATGTGGGAAACACTTCAAACCTGTCAGAAAGTAATCACTTTGAAAGTATTATCTAATCTTGGTGCTCATTTGTTAATTTCTTTGTTCAAGTACTCAACCTTTCCAGTTTCACTTAAGAATATATCATGCCACGGTTATGCACTACTAGGTTAAAGCTGTTGCAGAAGAAATGGGAATTGGATTCTTAGGGATTGGCTTCCAGCCCAAACTGGGACTAAAGGACATTCCTGTCATGCCTAAGGTATAACTGAATATTCTTTATGGTTTTCAATTGAATAAAAAGTAGAAAATGACATATCGTTTGATGGATGTATTAAACAATATGTTCTTTTCCTCATTTTTTCACCTTTCTGATAGTTGGATCTTTTCTATTGCAATTTTGTCATCCTATCATTTTATTATAATAGGCTGACACAGTACTTTTGCTCAGGGAAGATATGAGATAATGAGAAATTACATGCCTAAAGTTGGCTCACTTGGTCTTGATATGATGTTCAGGACATGTACAGTTCAGGTAAGTAAAATTTACATTTCCAATTATCCAGCCTTTCTGAAGCATCCTTTTAACTGTTTTCCTGTATGATTTTCTGTAATAGGTTAATTTGGACTTCAGTTCAGAAGCTGACATGATCAGGAAATTTCGTGCTGGTCTTGCTCTGCAACCTGTGAGAACATTAATACTTTGTCTTCCTCTGAAAATCCCTCCTTTGCTTTTCTTCTAACTAGTGAAGCAAATGAAACAGATAGCAACAGCTTTATTTGCAAATTCCCCTTTTACTGAAGGAAAGCCAAACGGTTACCTTAGCATGAGAAGGTTTTGAAAACTTTTACTATAATGTCATTTTTTTCTTGTTCTCTGTGTTCACCCATTTACTGATTTTTCTATAAAAAATGAACTGGAACAGTCAAATCTGGACTGATACTGATAAGGACCGGACAGGCATGCTTCCATTTGTTTTTGATGACTCCTTTGGGTAGGCTTTGCTTTTGTTGCACTCACTGTGAAAATTCGGATCTATTTGTGATAAATCATCCCTTCTTTTGTCTATAGAATTTCGTGACAGTATTTTATTTGTGTGCTGCAGGTTTGAGCAGTATGTTGACTATGCTCTTGATGTTCCAATGTATTTTGTTTATCGGAAAAAGAAGTACATTGACTGCACTGGAATGACATTCAGGGTTTCCTTCTATCCTTGATTTAGTCTTGTAATTTGAAGCTTCTTCTGTTGCCATTCTTTTTCACTCATGTATTCACGCTGCTATATTACTCCACATTCTTTTCCATAAACTCTTGATAAATTTTTTACCTTTCTTTTCTTTTCTTTTTCTTTTTTTGGTTCTTTCATAATAACACTATCATGTTTTAGGATTTTATGGCTGGAAAACTTCCATGTATTCCTGGTGAACTACCAAATCTTAATGACTGGGAAAATCATTTGACAACTATATTTCCGGAGGTATATTGCTTAATTAGACAATGATTTGGTAAGCTTTGTATTTTTCCTATGATTTTATGTTATTTAAGCTTGTGTGATTCTTTCCATTCAGGTTCGACTGAAGAGGTACTTGGAGATGAGGGGAGCTGATGGAGGGCCTTGGAGGAGGTTATGTGCTCTGCCCGCATTTTGGGTAATTGGCCTTTTTTATGTGCTTATGCACAATCCTAATATTGTGAATTAATTAGTAGTACTTTCAAATGAATCAATGTTTGACAGCATTATATAAGTTGAGAGGCTAGGCCACTGAACTAGAATAAATATGACTTTATCACAAGTTCTCGAGTATCACTTTTTCAACATTGCTATTACAGCCATGTAGCTGACCTTGAAGGCCAAGTTTCTGGTTATGTAATTTTGATTCAACAGTTTATGTTCAATTCCTGAATTAATGACTGTTTACATTTTTATCTTTCTAATCATTCGTAATCTTTGTACTCAAGTTGTGTGAATGCTTGCTGTCTTGCTTGTTGAAATTACAAAGGTTTCTCATTTTAAGCTTCTTTTGGTTTTCAGGTAGGTTTGCTATATGATGAGGTCTCGCTCCAGAGTATTCTAGACATGACAGCCGATTGGACTCCTGAAGAAAGACAAATGTTGAGAAACAAGGTAATTGAAACACTTTCCTAGCAAATGGATTACATGTCACTTTTGTAGGTGAAAAGTAGTCTGAAGTTGAGTTCCGTCTATATTGTCAAGATACATGTATACAGCTTTTGTTTTGTCCTTCTGTAGTGCTAAGACTGCAAATCTAAGTTCAAAGATCTGTTTAGTAGGTTCCAAAGACTGGTCTTAAGACACCATTTCGAGATGGGTTATTGTGGCACATTGCGGAAGATGTTCTAAAGTTGGCCAAGGTATCCTAGGACTTTTTTTTTTCTATTTAAATCCTTAATCAGGCATTGCCATTTTATGCTGCTGCTATGTTAGGTTTTATTTTATAGCTTTTTGTTTTTCGAAACTCAATTAATTATCATGTAGGATGGTTTGGAAAGAAGGGGCTTCAAGGAATCCGGGTTCTTGAATGAGGTGGCAGAGGTGGTTCGTACAGGTACGTACGCGTTGTGTATCATTTCTGTTTGTCAAAAACTTGTGAAGTTTAGCACACTACTTGCACGTGCAGAATACTGCAAAATCAAGTGTGTAAAACTGAGATTGGGAGTAATATGATGTTATGTTGGTTTGTTGAATAAAATGTGTGGCAGGTGTAACACCAGCTGAGAAGCTTTTGGAATTGTATCATGGGAAGTGGGGACAATCTGTTGACCCTGTTTTCGAAGAACTCCTCTACTGAGGGATTTTATATATTTTCAGGGCTCTTTGAGAGAAGGAAATCAAATTCTTAAAATCTTGTGCTTTCATGCAACATCTTTCGTTGTAATTCGCTAAGTGAACTTTGGATCCATCTTTACACTTTCCTACTACCGAATGCTTTTCTTCTTTTTTGTGATTTTGTTAGTGGAATAAATGATCTTTGACCGAAAGCATAACTTATATGATGTCATTGTCGCTGCTTTTCAACGCTACATCTTCGTACTGTGGGTAAGTTGCATGCTTTGGTTGGGTATTGGTAAATTCGAGGGTGAACCAAAGCCTCTAATGTTTTGAACTGAAAGAAGTCCATTTAGCCATATTCGAAGCTCCCAACTTTTTTTTTTTTTTTTTTTACATACTAGATTGTGTGTTGTCTCATATTTTCAATTCTTTTTTTCTTATCAATTAATGTGTAACAACAATAATTAAATATATAAATAATTTAAACACGAATATACTATGAATTATTTATTAAATAAAAAAACATATTATGTAGTAATTTTCCTTCAGTAACCGCGTAATGAAACGATTCGATTTTTTATCCAATTCCATTTATATACGATGCAGATTTCAAGGTTGTTTTGGGAGAGAAAATGACAATGCAAGTTGGTAATGATATTTTTTTTTTAAAAATCATGTAAAATACAAAAAATAAATAGGCTCCGCCAGAAAGTAATCCAATCTTTTAATAAAAATAATAAACATACAAAAACAATCAGTTTCATCTCCAGATGAGCAGCCATAATCATTGGGTACTGTACATAAATTACAAGCATGAAAAACTTCTATTCACGCTTTTCTCTACAAATATTATACCATATAGAGATATATAGATAGATAGATATAAAATGTGTTCCCTATTTATTACTCCAAAGATCATTGTATTGGGAAATGTCAGTAAGAGTGAAAACAATGGCAGATTTATGGAGTTGCCCCAAAGCCCCCTGTCCAACTCACACCAAAACCAACCCACATCCAGGATCTTGTAAAACAAATGTTTCAAGCTCGACTATGACCTGAACCGAACCAGTCGTGCACAGAGATGATCGACATTATGTGTTCTTCGTATTCCATGGGTTTCTTTTGAGGTTTAAGAAAATGTTCACTTTCTTACCTGCAATTTGAGAGCCTTGGGCATCGTCCGGTCGATTGGAGAGGTGACTTATTTTAGCTTTGATCATTGTTTTCAAGAAGTTGCATTCTTTTTATTTTCAAGCTCGGTACCCTCCCTGAGAGATGTCTGTGCCTCGTCATTCTTTCCTAGGGCAAATAGAGCAGCAGCTTGCAAGTAGGATGCAATATGCCAAACTGGGGATACTATTTGTGCTTGCATGGCATCATTCAGGGCTTCTTGGGGCATGTCACTCATGAGGTACGACAAACTACGTCGAGCATAAACCGTTGGGGAGACCATGGTTCCAACATCAATGAACTGTGACATGAATGTACAAACTATCAGGTCAAAGATCTACTTTTGAATGTCATTATTTACAAAACCGTTACATCTTTTAGAATCATCATGACCTAAAAAGTACCAACACCGACAATTTCCCAAAATTTACTTCTCGATCAGTTTTAGGACACTAATGGTAATAACATGATTCCAGATATTTTTTTGGTCTGGATGATTATAAAATTAATAATAAAGCGGCAGCAGAAAAGTTGCAAGGTCGTAAAAAGTACTGGGCAAAAGCAATTCTGGCTAATCTGCCTCCTAAGAAAAACTTAGCAAGAAGACATTGGCGGGTAAAATGATTTGACACTCGAGAGAACAGCAAACAAATTCTAACCTGGGAATAGCATTCAATGGCAGCAGTAAAATCTTTATGCCTAAAAGCAACATCACCCTTTTTCTTCGACGTCAATGTTTCTTGCATCTGGTTTGTCCACATTTGGAATGAAAGCTGCAAGCCACAAAACCAGTGAGAAACGCACACACTGCACACAGCTGAAATAAGCAAAAAGAAAACTTGAACCACTAATTCCATGCCATTGACAATAACAACTCTTGCCCAACCACCCGCATGAAAAACAGGTGTAGTCTGATCTTGATTCAATATTGTGCATTGACCACCCCAAACCCACAAAAGAGAAGGATCAAAATGTTCAAAGTCAAATCGTGTTAAAGCACTTCAAGAAAACATGGTTATGTTGACAATTTATCAGTAAAAATGATATAGAGAGAAGTTGGTAGCCTTGCCACAGCAACCACAAATTAACATAAAGAAAATCAGGTCTTCTGAATTCTGACAACTAACCAGAAAGAAGATTGAAGGCCAAGGCCGAATCCAAAATTTTTTTTTACGGGGGCCAGAATTTTCAAGAAATCAAAATATAAGTTTATCACGTATTAATTTATTATTTCATCATTTTAGAAGGGACTTAACATAATTTTTTCATTTTTATGGGGGGCAAAGTGCAATTTTTACTATATATTATTTTATAATTTCTTTCTTTACAAGAGGACAGAATTGAAAATTTTCCTTTTTATGGGGGCCAAGGCCCCTGATTGCGTGCCCTCAGATTTGCCTCTGTTGAATTTAAATAAGCCCAAGGCTGAAATGGGGATTTGAATCTTGGACCTTGTACCTCCCAGGGAGAGGTAACTCCCACTGCCCAAGCCTTGATTTATCAAAAGTTTGAAGGCCAAAAACATAGGGAAAAGAAGAAAAAAGAACATTCACATTTCAGATGAGAAACGAACCTCAGTAGCAGTACCCTCATCATCTTTATATCCAAGGTTTTCTAAGACCTCATGAATGGCAGTCAAATCCATTCTTACACAGGATTCCCCAAGTGGTGATAGCGGTACAGCATCAGCACCAGCACGTATGCCCATTAATACATGAGAAGGAACCTTCAAAATTAATTGACAGACAGGGAACTTCTCATTAGTGGAAAAGTATTATTTAACTTTAAAAAAGATAAAGACCTTATTAATCTTCACATAAAATGGCATCCGTATCTGTTTGGAGTTGAAATGATAGTATATATTAGGATGACCAATTGCATCTATCTTGCTTGTATGGAATGAACAATGAAAAACATAAACACATACAAGTTATAGAATGAGGAATTGTCTCTCTCAAAGACCAAACAGACAAACCAAAAGAAACTATAATTCCCATTAAGAAAAATAAAGCTTGAGAACAGAATATCACTTTCTATGGCAGCTGTATATGGACAAGTGATTTTAGAAAGTGTAAATTTGGAAAAAGTAAAATGTGAAGTTACTTGAGAAATAAAAGGCAAACAACCTCGGCATCCCTCTGAAGAGGAATTATTGCAGAAACTAATGACTTTGGGTTTGGCCGTTCGCGGGGCTCATATTGCAAACATCGTGATGCTAAACGTACTAATTCGGTCCCATCATCATTTGAAAACTGCCCTTCCAAACAAGAATCTGTCAGCATCTGAATGTTCCTGTCACGTATAAGGTCCAGTGCCTGAACAAAGTGATACAGGTAAAAATTAGGTGCACCGCAGTTAGCATAACTACACTGTCCTAATATGGAGAAACAAGCAACACAATTGCTGCTATAAATATTGATTTTGGCAGGCACAAAGTGCCATTCCCATTAGATTGAACTCTCAAAACAATAGTAACACCAGAAAGAATTGCTTATAAATTTTCATTCCATCAAAAAATATATGGACCTTGACAGGAACCAGCTTAAGTGGTGCCATTAATAGGTTCCAGCTTGAATCTTAACAATGATCCAGAAAAACCAGAACCATAGTTAAAGTCGTATCTCTAAATGAAAACCCTCAAAACTAACATATGATCCAAAAATTGACAAGCACAGTCCTCAATCCAAAAATCATGTTTAAAATAGATGCAAAATAAAAGACATGATACCTCCTACATGTTGGACAAATGACAACTTCATAGATAGATGGTATAAGGAAACATGTATTGTTCAAGAAGTCCACTGCATCAAATGCCTCTAGTATACTTACGTGACTTGGAGGAATATGTTTTCCACTGAGAAGATCAAGTAGAAGGGTGCCAAAACTATAAATTACACTTTCTGGTGTTACTCTTCCTGCGGACACAAGAAAAATTTAGAATACTGGAGTCCAAAAGGATAAGTGACTGATATTGATATTACAATCATAAAACCGGATGTAGATACAGTGTTCCAACAAAGTTCATAGAGCCACACAACCCCAGAGGAGAGAGTTAAAATCATCAACACATATCTATACTCTAGTATGAAAAGCATCTCTAAGCAGAACTCTGCCACAAAATGGTATTACACAGTATCTCCTTAAGAAAATATACCTTCTTCAAATCTGCTTGTTAATATAAATTAGCACGTAATTCCCTAAATGAAAAACACTAGCATGAAAATGAAAAGGAAAATTCTATGTAAGCCACTACCGTATAACATATTGCATAAAGTGATGCTAGATTACACAACTAGAAAAAACCAAATACGTACAAAAAAAAAAAAGGTCAGGTAAAAGTCTTATTTAACAGCTTGATTAACAAAGTCATAACCCGGTTTACTTCATGGAACAGCCAAGTCCATAAATACATATATGGAATATTCAAACATGTTGCTAGTAAATAACATATTAACATGCACATAAAGAAGCTTATTGTTTTATTAAAGTAGATAAGCACCTGTCCTCAAATACTCTGGAGGAGTAAATGCCAAGTTTGTGCTGTAACTTTTTCCATCTCTACTGTTCTTCATTAGTCCAAAGCATGAAAGTCTAGGGTTTCCCTCCTGAAATAAACATGCATAATAACTAATTAAGTTACACTAATTTCTAACCATAGAAGAAAAAAGGAATTTTAAGTAACATACATCATCGAAAACAATTCTATATGCATTTAGGTCATGATACAGGGCACGTCCTTTGCTGGTGCAGTACTCTAGAGCTTCTGCCAGATGCAAAGCAACCCTTAATCGCATTGCCCATTTCATCGGTTGTGCTTCCCCTGAAAATCATAAGTTCAACTATAAACATGAGTCTGAAATAATCTTCCCTTTGACAAATGATCCAACTATAAAAAAGATGATACAATTAGAAACTATTGACTTGAAAAGAACCATATTTCAACTGATGCTGACAAGTTATAGATTTATTTCAACCAAATAAGGCAGCAGTTTGAAGGGAGAGAGAAAAAAAAAACAAAATATAAACCAAATACTATAGCTGAAGCAAGGGAACCAAACATGAACTTACAGTGGAATAAGTGTTTTGCCAGTGTGTCATTAGTCATAAATTCTGCGACAAGTAACCTTTCATCACCTTCACAGCAACAACCAAGTAAATTTGCCAATCTGTGGTTCCGAAGCTGGCCAACAGCTCTTGCCTCTTCCTAAAGTTAGAAGCAATGAATTTTATATTGCAATCTAGAAAATCACTATGTTCACAGCAATTTTACATGATAAATTTATGATAGCGGGAAGAGATAGACTCGAGTTAGAATAAGTTAGTCATGAAGGTTAGAAATAAGAGTCTTTACATGCAAAACATGCATAAAACATATCAGCATCTGAACTTAAAGAGCCAAATCCCTCCAAGAAGGCAGAAATTCTCAATGAACTTAACTTCATAAGCTCAATGTCTAATGCTATAGGAACTTCTCCTTTTCCTCTATTCTTGCATCGTTAGGAGATGAGAACTAGGGCATGACTGTAATGAAATCTAGGAAGGGACATACTATGCATTCAACATTTTCTTACCAAGAATTGCCGAGCATCGGGCCATGCAGACCTATTAAATCGTTTAACAGCAATCCACCTTTGATTTTCCAACTTGCCCTTGTAAACTACATTAGGAGCCTTCTCACCATGTTCTGAAACTATATTCTCCACAGAAAATCCAGATGTAGCCGTCTTGAGTGTTTCAATTGAGTATTCACGGAATGCAGGCAAACCATCAACTTCACCCTTGCCCTCATTTTCTATAAAACAACATAATTTGGTATTAAAATCAGCTTCTATTAGCATAATCATAATCAATAACCAATTTTAGCATTCATACTTACCAACATTAGCAGCTTCAGGAATTGATCCATTCTGATCCAACGTCCAACAACAAGCAGATAGTTTTGAACACCCACAGCCCATCCCAATACCTCAATGGATCTCTTCAAACAGCACAAATCAATGAAGAAACCTAGGTTCTACAAACTTTTTGTATGGTTAGAATGTGTACACTCAGCTTCACAAACAAGCTTCATCCAAGTAGTTCTCACCGACTTTTACCCATCTTGACCAAATATCCTTCTATTTTTTAAAATTCTGTTTAAAGCAAAATCCCAATTGACCTGAAACATAGCAATATGTATTCAAATATGCCATTTTCGAAACAATCCATAAAAATTTGAAAAGGAAGCTAAAGCTAAGAATTCGAATCGTATATATCCACTTAAATTTTATTCTTCCACTGAAATCTAAAACCTAGAATCAAATTATTGATCTTAATTGAAACCTCGCATTTTTATTCGACTTAATTTCCGTTTCATTTCAACTAAAAACAAAAGCAAACAAGAAAATCATTTCGTTTAGTTCAAGGCTTTTCTTTTGAGTAACTTTCTCAGCAACCAAACAACAAAAACAAAAAAGAACGCAATCAAAGTTACCTTTAGCAGCACCGAGTTCCAACGTTGAGTCAACTCACTTTCCCCTCTTTAGTCAATGAAAGCTTAGCTTCACAAAAATCTTCAACTTCTCTGTAACTTCGAAACAATTGCTCTAATCAAATCAAAGCTTTAAAAAAAGAAGTTAAAATTTGAAAAGAACCTTAATCAGAATATATTCGCGATTCATTCAAAAGAAAAAAAATTAAAAGATTTTTATGTTTATATTTGATTCTTATAAGATTTTTTTTTTTTTTTCAAATAACGAAAGCTGTCTTCGAATCGGCGATCGTTCGAGCTTTTTCAATGTTGAGAACGAAAGTTATTTCTCTGGGAAAATATGGATATATAAATATTTATCGAATTTAAAGGATTAAAAAGAAATGAAAATAAAAATTTTAAAAAATATCTATGTGAAGAGACCCTTTTTTTAAAAATAAATTTTATTTATTTTCCACCGACATGGCCTATTCTTTATTCTATTTCTTTCCACGCCTAAGTCCCCTAATCAATTGCCTACCCATTGTCTCCTTTATTTAAATTAAATCGAAAATAATTATATTTTGTATGGTTAAAGGATAAATTATGGGTGGATAGTTTATAATTTTATTTTGGAGATAAATATTAAAATTATACATGAATTATAATTTAATATGTAATTGTATATATGAATTTTGATTTTGTACAATTTTATACATAAAATTTTGATTTGATTCAATTTCTGTAAATTATTAACACAATTATCGATATAATATCATTTTATGTTTATATATTGCATACATAAATAATTATATCTATCCCATATAAAAATAAATTGATGCATTTATTTCTTTAAATGTGTATGATTAAATCAAAATCAAAATTTCAAGTTGAACCACAATCAGAGTTTCACGTGTATAATTGCACCAAATTAAAATTCATGTATACAATTGCACATTAAATCAAAGTTTATGTATAATTTTGAGATTTATCCTTTTATTTTGGTTTGAATAGTTTCTTTTATCTCACTTAAATTGAATATAATATTTCTTTTAAAATTTAAAATTAATTTCAGATAATATAGAAACTTATTTTAAATTATATATACGATTTGTGATATTTTTATTTATTTCCTCCATTAGTTTTTTTTTTTTTTTTATTTGAGAGATCATTTTGTTTAATTTCATGTATCTTTTACATATTTTGACTAAAATAATTTTTAAATAATCTCTCCATTCTTTCATCTCATTCAAATAAGTCCTTTTTCTTTGTCTCCCGTTATTCAAAACTCTTTAAATTTTCAGTTTTTGTTCCTTTTCTCATTCACGTGTGTCAAACTGTCTATTTAAGTGAGAAATTAACTCATTTTTAATAATCCTAAGTTCATTTTTTTTTATTGAAAATGACTTTTGAAAATGATTTTTATGTTGATTATATCTGGAAAGAATATTATTTAGTGATAAAGAATTTGTGTTTAAATTTTTAATTGATATGGATAATACTTTTATTTTTTAAATATGATAATAGAAAAATAAAATAATTTACATAGAATTGTTTAAATAATAAATTCAATAAGTGGTTTCAGTGAAAAAAAGAAATTATAAAATGCAATTTAACTGATGTGGCTGTTAAAAACATCAGTATAATAACAGATCTAAATTTTAATTTTTACATATTATATCAATTTAGTCATAATTATTAAAAAATAAATCTCAAAAATTAAAATGTTTTCAATTTAATCCTAACTCTGGTGTAAAGATTCAAGAAACCGGGTAAAACGAGAAAGAACATTTGCTAAAGGTAGCAAACCAACTGAATAACTCCCACACCAGCAGATTAAAGAAACAAAAACCAAACTAACAACACAGCCAAGTAAACATGTAAACACAGCCACAATAATGCACCGGCAACGGCCTTTGATGCTGACTGATCTGATGACGGGGTGGGGGGAGGAGGAGAGAGGTGGGAGATTTTTATTTTATTTAATATTAATATAAATATAAATTTTAAGTTCATTGTTATATTTTTTGAAAATATTTATGTATATATTTTTAGAATTAAAATCAAATTAAAAATATTTGTAAAATTTGAGGGTTATTTTTTAAAATTGATTAAATTGATATAATATATAAAAATTGAAAGTTAAATTTGTTATTATACTAATTTTTTAAAACTGTCAAGTCAAATTATAATTTGTAAATGATAAAAATGATTGAATTATGTAACTTGGATAATTAAATTACAAAATTTGTATTTTGAGTACCTAAAATAAATTTTTTTAATAATTGAGTGATTATCTATGAAATTTACCCTTTAAATAATACAAGATACCAAACTTTTAATAAAATAAATCCAATTGCATAGTTTTTTTGTCAAAATAAAATAAGTTAATATTCGTATACTTGTATAAAAAAAGGGTAAAAAAAGGAGAGATTGGATGTACTTTATAAGTTCGATTTGATTAAAATGGATTGGTGATAATAAATAAGAAAAAAAAAAGGAGAGGGCAAAAAGCACAGAAACAGAGAAAGAGAAAGGACAGAGGGTGATTCGTTGGATTGGTTTGAAAGAAGATGACAAATGAGCCAATCAAAGGGCCCCTTTTATAATTAAACCTCCACGGATTCTTGTCTTTACTCTTGTCCTCATCTCTCCTTCGTATCCCTTCAAATCCTCCACTAACCACACCTGAGCCTTGGCCTTAGCTGGTCCATCTATTCCATTTCTTTTTCCTTTTTCTAATTTTCTTTTACAATCTATAATAATTAAATTTTTGGAGGATGTTAGTATCATTTTTAAATTTTAATTTCGTATTCTATCGTTAAAAATACAACGTGATTTACTATTTTAACATTTATTAGTTCTTTTTCTAATTTGAATATATGATTTAATTTAAATTATTTAATAATAAATATTTTTTATGTTAAAATATTTTTTTCTTATTTTATATTCTAAAATAGTAAAAATGAAATTTCTGTTTATCTAAATCTAGCTTGATTGAGAGTTGAGCAATTTTTTAATTCAAATTTAAAAATATATTGTAAAAGTAGATGATGATGTGATTAATCAATTGATTATTTTTGAAGAATCATTAAAATATGCATGAGAATTTTTGAAAAATCATATTCGACAATCATTGCTGGTCATATATAGAGCACATTAACTGCTGATATTATCTTAGATTTGTTATCTAAACTTTATATTTACCCAAAAAAATTATTAGCACTTTAATTAATTACGAATGATTTAATTAATTAAATTTCAATTAATTCAACCAAAAAATTATTGACAAATATAAACTATATGTTAAAACAATGTTATTTTAAATCTATTAAGTTTTAGGTTGTTTGAGTGTATTGAAGCGGATTATCTTTGTATTTATAAATCTGAAAAAAAACTATGACCTATGAATAGTTCTAAGAATTATATAAAATAAATAAATATAATATTGTTAAAAAAATCGTTACCACCACCCCAGAACCTAAGATTTAAAACTTTTTCTATTCAACAAAGGAAAAATGGGAGAGCTCTTTGTCTTTTTTTGTAAAATTGTCTAAATTTTATTTAAATTTAATCTGATTTCAATTGAATGACAAATTAGTACTCTATTAATATTTTTTTTCCCAACCAAATAAGTTACTTGCTTGTAATCACAATAAAACGATTCAACCAATTTACTTATCCAAATTTTTAAATCGGACCAGATGAAGATTTTACTGTTTTTATGACTTTCTGATCGTACAAAAACAAATATGTATGTTGCTTGATATAAATATACATATATGAACTTTGATATCTCCAGCTAACATTGCTAGATTCTTGTCATACACATTAAATTATTGTAAACGACATGCATTCCATTGTTTTCAAGGTGTACCAAATATGTTCTTGTCTCAAAAATAGTTTCTTTTTTGCTAAAAAGGAAAAACAACATTTCATTTATGTTTCCATAATAAATTAAACATGTTGATGAGCTTGACTGTTCATTTGGATAAATTTAAATTCTCGATATTTGAAATCATCTTATATAATGTTTATTTTTATTATTGACTTCTTCTCAATTTTTAAATCAGAAAAAAAATACGCTTAAACGCTTGAATTTACGTTTTTATTGTTGTTATTATAATAACATAAAAAATCGTTATTAATTAATTTTGGTAATTTATTTTATTATTGGTAATAATAGTCATAGATGGTATTTTGTTTTGGCATTTAATATGCATAGAATAAAATCGAATTGAACAATAATTAATGAATCATAAAATATGTAAATATTGTGTTTGGATACAATTGGAAACGACAAAGTGAATAAATATTGCTACGTGAAATCAACATGCATGAACCACCACCATGCTTATTTTTGCCTTCGTTGGATTTGGAAGAGATATAATAAGATTTGCTGCGTCGGCCAATTAGGTGAAGCAGGAGAGAGTTTTTCTTTTAGTAAAGGATAGAGACATAATAAGTTGTTGTTTTCTAATTCAATAACTGAATATAAGTTTCCGTTTGAGTTGGTTGTTATTGATCTGTGGGGTCCTGCGGCAATTGCTTGTGGTTTACATTGGTATTATGTGGCGTTTATTGATATGTATAGTCGCTTCACGTGGGTTTACTTAATTAGGCAAAAATCACAAGCGCTTGAGTGTTTTTTGCAATTTCAACAAATGATGAAAACTCAATTTGGTGGTGACATAAAGCAAGTTCATAGCGATTGGGGTGGTGAGTACAGGCCGTTCACTTTGATGTTAGCTAAGCAAGGAATTCTTCATTGTCTCACGTGTCCACACACCTCAGAGCAAAATGGAGTTGTGGAGCATAAACATAGGCATATAGTGGAGGTTGGTCTTACTCTTCTTGCATAAGCTCATCTACCTATGTGATTTTGGGGATATGCCTTTACGTGTGCTATTCATTTAATTAATCGCTTGCCTACACCAGTATTAAAAGGTAAGTCTCCATATTCTGTGTTATATGCTAAGGAGCCGGTATATGATTATTTCAGGGTGTTTGGGTGCTGTTGTTATCCTTATCTAAGACCATTCAATAGTCATAAATTGGAATTTAGGTCTGATGCCTGTACTTTTCTTGGTTATAGTTCTCATCATAAGGGATATCACTGTTTGTTACCGAGTGAAAAAATTATAGTGTCTAGACATGTTGTGTTTAATGAGTCTAGGTTTCTGTTTTTGAAGGACTCTGTTGTATCGAAGGATTCTGGGTCTGCTACTCTGTCAGACATGGTTACCACGCATGTCCCGGTTGTTCGTATGACAAACCCTGTATCTAGTGTGGTTGCAGGTGTGGATAATCAGAATACTGTTCAGGCGACACCGGTTGGTTCCCAGCAGTTAAACAATCATTTAGAGCGGGTGAGCCCTAGTGAGTCTGTTTTAGCCACTTTATTTGGGGATAATGACACATCTCCAACACCGATGTTACCTGTTGTGGTAGCGGATCTTGAGTCTCCTGTGCACAATACTCATTCGATGATCACTCGTGCTAAGGCAGGTGTGTTTAAACCTAAGATTTTTAATACAGAGGTTCAAGATCGTGAGCCAAGAAATATTCGTGAGGCTTTTGAGTCTCCAAAGTGGACAAAGGAGGCACAATATGAGATTGATGCCTTGATTCGCAATCGTACTTGGGAATTAGTTTCACTTCCACCACAACGTAAAGTTATTAGCTGCAAATGGTTGTTTAAGATCAAGAGAAACCCTGATGGCACTATTGCTCGATGGAAAGATAGATTGGTGGCTAAGGGCTGTTCACAAGTGCTTGGTTGTGATTTTCGAGAGACGTTTAGTCCGGTTGTTAAACCTGCTACTATTCGTACTATTCTAACAATTGTTGTGTCAAAAGGATGGCACGTATGTCAAGTTGATGTTAATAATGCATTTTTGAATGGTGATCTCACTGAGGAAGTTTACATGCAACAACCTCCTGGATATGTTCAGCATGATAAGGATGGTAAGCCACTCGTGTGTAGACTAACAAAAGCACTGTATGGTCTTCGACAAGCTCCACTGACATGGTTTGACAAACTGAAATCGTTTCTTCTATCTATTGGTTTTCTAGGGTCCAAGTCTGATGCATCTTTGTTTATGCGTAATACACCTAATGCTAGTTTGTTTGTGTTGGTTTATATTGATGATATCATTGTTACAAGAAGTGCATCTCAGGAGATTGATGAGTTTGTTACACGATTACATAAACAATTTTCATTAAAGGATACGGGCAATCTTCATTATTTTTTAAGGATTGAAGTTGTGCAATTGCCTGATGGGTTACTGCATCTTTGTCAACTTAAGTATGTGTTAGACTTGCTTGATCGTTGTTGTTTGACTAATGCAAAGATAGTTACTACACCTATGGTCAGTTTTACATATTTGTCTAAGTTTGTGGGGTCTCCTGTTGAGGATCCTAGTGAGTATTGGAGCATTGCTGGTACTTTACAGTATATAGTTCTTACTCGTCCGGATATCGCATATGAGGTTAATAGAGTTTGTCAATTTATGCATTCACCTATTGATGTACATGTTGTTGCTCTCAAAAGAATTTTACGTTATTTGAGCAGTACAGTAGACTATGGCCTAGTTCTTAAGCTGTCTAATCGGTTGTCTTTGGTTGGCTATGCTGATGCCAATTGGGGTTTGGATTTTGATGATCGGCGTTCGACTACTGAATATTGTGTTTATTTTGGGGAAAATCCAGTGTCCTGGTGTTCTAAGAAATAGAAGGTTGTTTCGTGTTCCACTGCTGAGGCTGAGTATCGAGGACTTGCCGCAGCAACAGCAGATGTTATATGGATGGTGTCTCTTTTAAGCAAACTTGGGATTCAGTCTGTTGACACACCTGTTATTTGGTGTGATAATACGAGTGTGGTTGCTGTGGTAGCTAACCCAGTGTTGCATTCGAAGTTTAAGCATGTTGAACTTGATCTGTTTTTTGTTCGTGAGAAGGTAGATTGTGGGTTCTTGGTTGTTGGTGAGGTTCCAGCTTGTGACCAGGTAGTTGATGTTCTCACCAAGCCGTTATCGATTGCACAGTTTAATCGTTTTCGACAGTTACTAGGGGTGGTACAGATAGGATAGATGGGTGAATATTAGAGAATGAAGTCTGAGTCAGATGTTGGCTTAAGTATTAGTTAGTAGCTACATAGTCTGTTTAGAAGTTAGTGAGTGATAACAGTTTTCAACAGAATATTGGTACTCTGTTATCAGTAATGTGTTTGTATAAATAGCTAAGGCAGTAAAGGAGAAGGTTAGCATTCAATCAATAAAATCTCAAATTTACAAATATAAATTGTTTTCTTAAATTCTCTGTGTGCGTGTGAAGTGTGTATGGTGTAGGATATATTCTTTTAGTTCAAAGATCGTGAATGAATCATTTGAATAATTTATTTATAATATATTTAAATTAATTTAAATCATAACTATCCTGTTAGTGCCAATGTTGTTGCCGTCATCCTGAAGGAGCCGAGTAACCTCATCCGGAGCCTGTAGAAACTGATGGAAGCCTAACGATTTTGAAAAAACCGTGGCTGCCAAAGCATAAGCAACGTTATTTCCTTCTCTATAAACATGGTTTACCTCCACTATCCAATCCAACAGAATCATCCTTTTCATAATTCATGGCCCTCACTAATGCACTATCATCATGCCCGATCGGCTGTGCCTTTAGAAGCCTCGTCACCATCCTTGCTCCTAGCTTCCATGCTTGCTAGAGCCCCTACAATTCTGCGTTAACTACTGAGCAAGTCCCAACATTCTTCCAAAGCCGACAACCCATGAACCCTCATGATAATGTCTTCACTCCATCCGTATTAACTTTGAGCCATCCCCTTTCCGGTTTCTCCCAACAAATCACCTTATCCATTGTTATTCTTGCTCTACTGACTTCCTTGATCAATCTCATAGCTTGCTGCATAATTGAAAAATCAATTATTAATTTATCTTTCTAATGCATTTGATTGAGTGCAAATAAAGCCACTAGCTATATTTTTTGTAAACTTTATCATTTGGGATCCATCTCTCTACATTTATCTTCGGTAATTTGTAGTTTGATTTGAATCATTTTGAAAGCTAAAAATTAGTGTGTTAAAGGTTCAATTGAGTCTTAGTTCGACTGGCATGGATATTGTTATCAATGTAGGAGGATATAAGTTCGAGTTCATTGAAGAGTATTATCTTTCTATTTATCGGTCTAGAAGGGATTATGAGTAGTTCTAAGTATTATGCCATTTTAATTTTTAAAAATATTAACTTAAAATTTTGTTTGAATTCGTAAAAACATTTACAAATCATTCGATTTTTCAACCATTTGAACCCAACACCTTATATGTAGAAGGATTCTTCAGTATAGGACAAGTGGTCAATTTTTCTATATTTAGATGGACTCAAAAAGAATAGTAACAACTTAAATATTAATTTTAATATTATTAAACATAATATCATTTAAAAAAATAATATAACATGATTATATCCAAACATAGAAAGGAAAATAACCCATAAATTTCATCCATCAAAATTTTCACCTCTCATTTAAGACCTAAAAATAAGGATGCCTTCTTCTATTTGTTCTCCCCACAACCCTCATTCAGCCTCTTGCTATCTTTCCCCTCACCCTTTCTCTTTCACTGTTTCCACATCTCATTTGTGACAAAAATGGTATATCTTTTTTTCGTCCATCTTATCATAAAAATTAAACATAGTGTCTCGACGATTTTTCAATACTAAATTTCAAGTCAAAATTTGAGTTAAAAATGTTCCATCTTCTCAAAATTTTTTTATATGCCTAGTTGTTGCCTATTGGGGGTCTAGAGACTTCATGCCTCTCCAAGAGGCAATGACCAACTAGCCTAACAACGATTTGTATTTCGATTCAAGCAATAAACGTTTACATTTGATTAGATTTAACGATCCTTAACACAGTTAGATTATATTATATGAATATAATATGAAATGTCATACATATTTAGTTTTACTATGCAATATGATATTATAAATGAAATTTTGGTTGATGGAATAGGCGAATGCATCATCTGGAATTGCAGTTGGTGATCAATGCAAAATGAAGTTTTTGGAGCTAAAAGCAAAGAGAAATTACAGGTTCATTGTTTTCAAAATAGAAGAAACGAGTTATCAGGTTGTGGTTGAGAAACTTGGTCAACCCAATGAAAAATATGAAGATTTAATTGCCAGTTTGCCCCCTAATGAGTGTCGTTATGCTGTTTTTGATCTTGATTTCACCAATAATGAAAATTGCCAGAAGAGCAAAATTATCTTCATTGCATGGTAATAACATACGAGTCAGGTCGTGATTTATTTATTTATTTTACTTAGAATCATTTAGGTTTGATTTGACCCGATAATTTAAATTACAAAAATTTTTAGGTAAGATTTAATATAGATGAACTAATTCTGTTAGATTCATTTTAAGTTCTATCTAGCTTGAATTATTTGTCTTATAATTTTGGTATATAGGGCACCGGATTCATCAAGAATTAGGAGCAAAATGGTATATGCCAGCTCTAAAGATAGATTCAGAAAAGAATTGGATGGTGTTCAAGTTGAATTACAGGCAACTGATCTGAGTGAAATGAGCTACGACATCGTCAAAGAGCGAGCTACTAGCTAGCCACTGGATCAATCAACCAATCTCTTCGCCCATGCTTTTGGGTTTTCAATTTTTTTCTCAATTGCCATAATCATCAATAGTTCAATTGATACAATGAAACATTTTGTGGATTCAAATTCTTTTGTTTGAGAAGAATTTGGTTCGTTTTACATATAAAAAATGTTGCAAAAAAGTTAAATTATGAATAGGGATCGCCATTTTTACATCCCATTAATTTTTAACCCCTTCTAATTACTAGGGGTGATTGTAAGAAATTAATCTCATTTTTTTCCGTCGAGGTTTTATTATTGTGCTAGTTAGTGGGTGTTGCATTTTTTGTTTTAATATTGGTACTATTGATCTCGGAATGTTTCCATATATTATTTCAGTTTTATTAATTTTGTAAATATTTTTCACGTATATATTTTTATTTTTATGTTCTTAATAAAATATACATTATAAATACATGCAAACATATAAGAATTACATATATATATACTATAAAACTTAGTGGCTTTGAACAAGATCATTAAAATCGTCTCTAAAAACTTGAAAATTGTCGTTAAGGGTGTGCAAACAAATCTAAACTGAAAAGATTGAAGTGACTCGAATCAAAAAAAATAATTTTTTTTCAATTTATTTGGTTTTTCAATTTCATTCATTTTCATATTCGATTTAATTAATTTATTCAATTGGTTTTCGATTTTGATATTTTAAACCGAATAAATCAATTAAGTTATAATCTATTTACATACTGAAACCAAAATTTAAATCTTAAATCCAATTAATCAAATACTCATTAAAATTTAATACTCTTAAAAGTTCAAACCTATTCAAATTTAAAACCCAGTAACCATTCATATTTCAAACCCAAATTGATAATTTAATTTCTTTTATGATATTCATTTTAATTTTATCATTTAAAATATATAAAAAAAAAAACCAAATTGATATATACCGGTTAAGAATTGTAGAATACATGGAAATTGTATGTTGATTGTTGGCCATGTGAGGAAATAAATATTTTGGAGTTCATTAAAAATTGTTTGATTTAATTTTTTAGTATTTTTATAATGAATTTGAAATAAATTAAAATTAAAATTAAAATTAATATGATATACAAATTTGAAAAAAAAATAATTATGTGAAAATTTTAAAGGAAATAAAATTACAAATATCTCAATTAGATTTTTTTTTCCAACTAAAAACCAAAAATTGAATTGAACCATAAAATTTCGATTTGATTGATTGGGTTTAATTGGATAATTCGATTTACTTAATTTTTGACATAAAAATTTGAATCGAAATACATCCCTACTCAACAATATCCTTTAAAATTATGTCTCTAAAATTTTTTTAGGACAATAATAAAAAATTATCCACGTAATTATTAAGTACCAATAACCTCCCATATTCATAAAAAAGAAAAAAAAAACATACCTCAATGGTTGCATGTATAAAAAATGATAGCTATAGAAGGAAGAGAGAAGATAAAAAGGAAAAGAAAGGAAGATGAAGGGAAAAAAAAAAGATAAAATAATTAAATTAGAAAAGTATAAGTATTAAACGCACAAATTAACTTAAAATTTTTGTCTACAATAATTATATTAACGTATCAAAAGCAAACATAAATGACTAAACTCATAGTATACCCAATTATCAATGACTAAATGTAGCATTTTATTTCGGCTTAATATGTTAAAAAAAATTTGTAAAATAATTTAATAATCAATTAAATCCTCGATAAAAAAAATAACACTCAATTGAGTCTTTAATCGAATATAAGTAATCAATTATGTAGATGATAAAAATAAGCACATAAACTAGTTGAGATTCAATCTAAAACATATACTAGAAAAGTAAAAAAATATATTTTTGTAAATGTAAAAATATTTTAAGGATTTTAAATTCATTACTATATAAACTCCTAATAAATTCATGGATTTGTCGAATGTAAAAATATTTAAGGATTTCTAAATAGTTTATTATTCAATTTACATTATTTTTAAAATCTAAACTCTGAAGTACTAGTTTATAAACACTACCTAAGGAAAATTATTAGATTTCACCATGTGGCACAACTTTGGTATGCCATGTGGCAAAGTTAATGGGGCTATACTGAAATTAGTTTCTCGAGGGCTTAATTGGTTGCTTATATTTGATTAAGGGTTCAATTGGGTGTTGGTTTTTATTAAGGGCTCAATTGGTCATTGAATTATTTGCTTTTTGATATATTAAGCCCTTTATTTCCTTCATTTTCAGAACGGCACCGTTCATGTTTCTCTTCCTCGCATTTTCTAGGGTTTTAGACGCTCGAGTCTGAGGTTAGTTGCCCAGAAACCATTAGAGACTGACTCTGCGCTTCGAGCTTTCTTTCTATTTCTCTCTAAGCCAAAAGCATGGAGGACTCCGGACCCCCCGCCCCAAACCTAAATCCTATATCGGGTTGGAGCAACGTTCTGAAGAGCCAACCACCAAAACCTCATACGCAAAGCCAAACTACGGCGACAAGCCAAATCTTCGTCGAAAGCTGCAAATCCACGAAGGGAATAGCGGTGGCCGTAGTGGACGCGAACGCCGTCATCGAAGGTGGAGAAAAGCTAAACAACACCGCTGACAGGTTCGTTACCGTCCCCGAAGTTATCGCAGAAATTCGCGACCCCGCTTCCCGCCACCGCCTAGCCTTCATCCCTTTCTCCATCGATTCCGTGGAGCCCTCCCCAGATGCCCTAAATAAAGGTATTCAATCTTATCTTCAAGTCCCATTCCTTGTATTTGGTTGTTATTTTTATCACCATTTGGCTTCTGCTGCTTAGTTTGCTGTTATGAGGATAAGTAGAATCTTAATTGATGATATATTAATAGTTACACCATTAGTTAATTGGCTGTGTTATTTGAGCTTTGTAGTTATCAAATTTGCGAGGGCAACTGGTGACTTGCAGACTCTTTCTGATGTCGATCTCAAATTGATTGCCTTGACTTACACGTTGGAGTCTCAAATTCATGGAACAAGTCATCTTAGGGATGCACCTCCCCCTGTTCATGTTGTTAATGTGAAGAGGCTGCCTGAAAGGGACTTGCCTGGATGGGGCTCTAATGTACCTAATTTGGAAGAGTGGGAAGCACTCGAACGGGAAACCGGAGATGGATTCAACTCTAGCTCGAGAATCCTTCCCTTGAAAGACTTAAATATGAACCATGTCTCATCAGATAACCATTCCGAAGATGGATTGGTGGAAACAAAGAGTGAAACACATTCTGAGAATCGAGAAGATATTGACCAGGGTTTTAGGAGGCCTAGGCGATATTTGCCCCCGAAAAAAGAGGTAAAAATCGAAGGGAAAAAGATGGTGGCTAATGGTATTGATGCATCTCAGGGACACTTGGATGATAATGCTGATGATTGGCTACCTGCTGTAAGTCGAAGTACTCATAGGAGATATCTTAGGAGGAAAGCTAGGCAGGAGTTCTATGAGACATTAGTGGAGAAAGATTGTCAAGAAGATATGGAAAAAGGCTTAGAGAAGAGCAACATTGAAGATGCAAGTGGTTGTCCTTGTCGGCCGTTGCAACAAAGTGCCAAAGAAGTTCATTCTGGAAACGGGATTTCTGAGGAGGCTGAGCGAGCAGAAGTTGACAAGGGTGATGGAGATCTTTCTTCAATCCTAAAACAAATGAGGCTGGAAGAAGATCCAGCGAGGACTCTTGGAGAAGTTAAAGAAGCAGAGACCACAGGGGAGGAAGCAATGTTAGATGACAATATGAATCTTGCTGTTGAAGGAGATAGTGAAGAATTAGACCAGTTGGAGATGTCAAGTCAGACCGATGAAACTGTTGATGCATCATTCACAGATGATGTGAGCAGTGAACAGAGCTGGATGTTGAGATCCTTATCCGAGTCCACTGTAGCTTGTGTAACCGGGGATTTTGCTATGCAAAATGTTCTTCTGCAGATGGGTTTACGTCTACTAGCACCAGGTGGAATGCAGATTCGGCAGCTGCACAGGTATATAATTAATGCATATATTGGTTCTGGTAATTGTCAGTTGGCAGTTATTCAAATGTGGTCATAATTCAAAATGAAGTTATTTGATGCATATGAGCTTATTTTTTACCTTATATCTGTATGTAGATGGGTACTGAAATGCCATGCCTGCTACACTGTGACTGCTGAAATTGGAAGAATTTTCTGTCCGAAGTGTGGAAATGGAGGAACATTACGAAAAGTAGCTGTTACTGTTGGCGAGAATGGAATTGTTTTGGCGTCCCATCGTCCAAGAATTACATTGCGTGGCACAAAGGTAACTTCATTTACATTAGCATTGTGCAAAAGATTCTGTGGGTTGGTTAGGTAATATGCTTTTGAAAAAAAATATTATATGAATGCCTTTGTTGCTGCGTGCAGTTTTCACTGCCTTTACCCCAAGGTGGAAGAGATGCAATAACCAAAAACCTAATTTTGCGCGAAGATCAACTTCCCCAAAAGTTCCTTTACCCTAAAACTAAGAAGAAAGTAAACAAACAGGTTTTTCTCATCACTACTTTTTAAAGGTCTGGTGGTATTCTTTTTGTTTCTGTTAAATTTACATCTGAGAGATTGTTTATATATTCTATGTAGGGGGATGATGATCTGTTAATGGCTGGGGACACCTTCACTCACCATACTGATAAAAGAGCACCTCTTCAGCCTCCTGTAAGGAAGGCATTAGCCGTCTTTAGCGGAAAGAGGAATCCAAATGACAATCATTACTCCCGGTCGAAGCAGAAGTAACTTTACAACACTTTTAATCTATATTTTTTACTCGAGAGCTAGAGAATGAATGCAAAGTTTTTTGATATCCCACCACTTCCTTTGCCCATATGCTTTTGTTAAGTAAGTTTTTAATATTCTTTTTTGTGTTGGAATGAACTCAATCATGGAGAGATTTTATTTAAATACATTTGAGATATGCATTGCAGGAGCAATTTAATGAAAAAGTAGTAAGGTATTGCGAGTGTTTCTTTTATGTACATGTGTTGGAATGACTGGAGTTATGTCTCGGGTTCCCCATTGTTTGCTTTTCTTTTTTGAGTTTGGCACAGATCTCCTTTGGGGGGTCTCAACTCTCAAGGGTTACACCATCAAATTAGGTTGAGGTTTTGCAAGTTCCTTAGCTGTTCTTATTTCTCAGAGTATTCGGTCTTTGTCCTAATGCTCCGTCTAATAAAGCACCGCATTTTTTTATTTAATTATGTTATCATTTGGAATTCAACTCCTCAATTACTACAAACTTCAATTTCTTTTTTCTAAGTCAACAATGGGATTTTTTTTGAAAAAAAAAATTACATGTGATAAATAGAAATGATTTTTTTTTTGTTTGTTATTTAGAAATTGTCTAAATTTAATTTTGAATTTATATGGGTTTGAACATTTTTATTCTTTGAGAAATTTGACATTTAAAAATGGTTAAAATATATATTTTTTGGCGTTCATGTATATTAACTTTTTCTAGTACTTTTACAAAGTATTTTTAATGTTTATTTAGTATTTTCCATTTTTTAAGAGAAATGAAACAAAAACAACCTCCCTTAAAACAGTAAACTCAGTGTTTGGAAGGGTTCACATTAAAATATTAATAAGTTGAAGTGGAATAAGTCATTATTTAAAATTGAAAATGTGGGGGCTTTAAGCAACAACAGCGAAGAGATTCTAAAATACATGTTCTACACAAAGGGCATATGCTTGGGCGAGTTATTATGTACAAAACTCAACCAAATATTTCGTTGATTACTTGCATTAAAAGAATGTCAGCAAGGAATAATTTATGAATAATTAGAATGAGAAAGTAGTCAAAGCAAGATGAGAATAATTTATATATATTATAAACTGATTACACAGGAATAGGATCCAGAGGATAAAAAACATGGCTAAGTTGTCTATATTGTGATATCAGAGAACTTTCTGAGCATCCAAATCTAGAGATATACAAAAGAAGTGGGCATCAGCATAAAAACGAAATGCAGCCAAAGCTTTCATTTTGACGAGCAACATTTACAGAGATAAAAATGGTTGAATAATAGACAAAAAGGGTAAAACTGTAAGCGCCCCGATGTTACAAAAGTGTGTTAGCTTTCTAGATCTCGATTCAGCTCAATCACGATGAAACAGCATGTTCTGCCCAAGCTAAAGTAGATGCCTTTAACTTAACCGATCTGGATGTGTCGTTTCTACTCTCCAACATTACCTTTTTTTGCCTTCATCGATGGCCGTTACGAAAAGTTCGAATGAGTGGCACTCATGAGGAAAGAGCAAGTTCAGCCCACGCTAAAGAAGATGACTTGAGCTCAATTGCTACAGATGTGTCGATTTTGCTCTCCAACATTAGGCTTATTTCCTTCATTGATGGCCGTTTCGAAAAGTCCGTATGAGTGCAAAGGCATATTACTTCACAGATGACTTTGAGATCATCATAACTGAAGTGTTTCAGCTCTGGATCCACAATATATGACATGACCTCTGGTAGTTCAAGATAATCCCTGGCCTGTAATTCAGAGTTCAACATGAGTATTATTACAAAGAATATCAATCTTAGCACCCTTGTCGATAAAGAGTACAATGACATGAAATTTCATAAAATAAAATAAAAAAGCGAATTGGTTATGGTTGTTTACCCAATCAATCAAGCAGCCTTTGTCCTTGCAGTATGGAGGCTTCCCACTAATTATTTCAAGTAGAAGTATGCCAAAAGAATGAATATTTCCCTGGACATCGAGATGGCGTTTTTCCAAAGAATTCGGGAGCAGACAGGCAGGGCCATTGTTGCCGATAGATCCAGAGTTCTTTTCAGATCTAGTAAGAATCATCTTCCAACTTTCGAAATCAACCAACTGCGTCAGAAGAAAATTGAACATCTCAACACCAGGACGAGCAATATTATTAACCATTACATGTATTTGCCAACACAACAGAATTTTATAAATAAGATAGAAATGACCCTAATTCGAGTATACTCGGAACATGAAGAAAACATTGGATGATCATACATGAAATGGCAAGAGCCGAGGGGATATACCTTGGGAGAAAAATCCTCAGTAAGATACACAGAACTGGAGCTCAACTCTGATATGGTGAATGGTGGCTCAAGTTCTGCATGAAGATACTTGAGTCCTCGAGCAATGCCGAGAATAATTCTCATTCTCCGTGTCCATGATAACTGGGAGCCTTCACCGTCTGCATTTAAAATTGATTTCTCAGATAAAAAACTCAATATATAGAATTTTATCATTGTGTGTAAGAGAGGCCGTATGCTTACAATGCAAATGCTCATAAAGTGTTCCGTTTGATGCATATTCGAAAACAAGCATCCTTGTAAATGGTGAGCTCTCTCTACAATAACCAAGTAAATTCGCTACATTTTCATGATTCAATCTTGCCAAATCTGCAACCTGAAAATCAGTTAAACATAAAAAATTAGAAAATGGTTGCTCGAGCATGTGAATTCCTGCATTTTAAAGCTGCTTCACATCTTTTGATGAATTAATCTTTTCATGGAACTGTTACCGGGAATATCTAGTACCTCTCTCTGGAAATAGAGTTCAAGATAGCCTGTCCAGTGCTGCTCTTTAATACAGAGAGATATTACAGCGATTTCAGGACCGCACCTCATGGTCCCTTTGTAGACAATACTGTCTGGTGAGGAACCAATAATGTTGCTGAAGTCTTCACAAGATACTTCAAGCTCTTGTCTGCCAAATTTTGTAACGTCTTTCAACAACTCTGAATCTAGAAAAAATCACAATGTCAAACAATAGTACTCCAAAAACTATATTTTTAAGTTGCTTTGAGAGCGGTAATCAATGCCATATACAGCAAACTAACCTGCATACACCACCAAATGTTCCTTTTCACTCCCTGATTTCTTCCAGGGGATAATAATTGCAGGCTTGCTTCTGCATCTTTGGAAAGCAGTAAGAATCGCGACAAGAAAGAGAGACCCAGCCATAATTCCTGTAGCAATTTCAAGAGCCAAAAGCCATGCAGGTTTCGAAGCTTTCTGATGCTTTGCAGCATCTTTAAAAGGATGATGCTTAGGGCTTCGTGCTTGGTGACTTCTCGATCGCTGAGGACCTAAAAACAAATAATGGCACTGTGAACCATGTAATCATAGACTACCAGCAGAAATCTGTCAGAGTAATGAAATGAATTGACGAGATTTCAAGTTTTAAGATGTAATACTTACTGCATTGTCGGATGGGACGCTGCTTTCCATCCTTTTCCTGAAGACAGTTCCCTTGAAAGCTTGAGCTGCATTAATGGTATGCAAAAACATGAGACAATCAGATAGAAGGAAGCCAGCACGGATCAATGATATACGCAATGAAAGTTCACCTTGGAAGATAATCCAAACACTTTGGTATACTTCCAACCAAAAAATTGTAGGATAAATCTACCACTTTTAGCTGAGATGCACCACAAAGTCCAGTTACACTTGTATGTGAATCATTCCTGCAGTAAAAAGAATTGAACTTAAATCACTAACATGATTTAATTGCAGGGACTAAAGTTCTAGTCAAGAAGCCAGCAATGTTTCCAAAATCTATGATCCCATACTAATATTTTTAAAATCTAGATGGCACATATATACAATTACAACTAATCATCTGTCATTATCATCATATGCAAGACACCGTAAAAATTAATTTTGCATCAACAGTAAGGGTTAAAACCGACCACTCTAATTCGGTAGGCCATATATATATAGGAACTAGAAGAGTTCATTATTAAGTTATTAAGCGGATTTCCTAATGAGAAGTTCATCAAGTAGACATATATAATCCACATAGCTTTACAGAACATAATCACATTGCCACGATATTCTACTTACGTTCCATGTATCTTAGCTACAAATGATGAATCGTTTTCAGCAGGAACAGTTCCTTGAAGTTTATTTCTATCAAGAATAAGTTCTGAGAGGTTCTTTAAATTGCCAAGCTCAGCAGGCAAGCTCCCACTCAAACCATTTGACTGAAGGTTCCTGTGAATACAACATAAAACAAAATAAGCAAAAATGCATAAATTACAACAAAATTTTCTTAAAGCAAGACACATAAGAATTCGGGTTTTACATTTTCACAAGGCTAGTTAAATTCCCGAGCTCTGTAGGTATCAGACCGGTCAGTTGATTCATCCCCAAATCCAAGACTTTAAGGAATTTCAACATGCCAAATTCTTTTGGAATTGTTCCTATTAGATTGTTCTTGCGTAAAGTTCTAAAAGAAAAAAACACATGAACTTATGAGTCAATCATTACATTCCAATACAGATAACAAGTTTGAACCAAGAGCATCATTTGGAACAAATAAGCACAAGGTGAACATACAGTTCTTGCAAGTAGGTAATTTGGCTCATTTCTGGAGCAAGAAATCCCTTCAAAGATGAACCAGATATGTTTCTGCAACACATGAAAATGCATAAACTATGAACATATCTACCATTAAAGAACTCTGAAAAAATTGTTGGATCAGTGCTTACATCTTGATAACATGTTGTCTCTCTTTATTACAAGTAATCCCAGACCACCCACATGGATCAGCATCTAAAGCATTCCAGTTTGACAAAACCAGGTGTGGGTCTTCATATATTGCTTCCTTAAATGTTGTAAGAGCCCAAACTTTACAGCAACAAAAACAGAGTTCAAAACTCAGTGAGGAATTTTAGATACTATTGAAGATAGAATTATATTAGTGTGTCCACAAAATCAACATCATAAATCTTTGAAAAAAAGCTGAAATAAAACACCATGTAGCAGAAGATTGACAATTAATAGCCCTTATTTGTACCCACATTTTCCCAGTAACCAAACAAGATCTACAAAAACAGAAAAAAAAACAGAGACAAAAATAGAAACCTCATTACCTTCTTTAGTAGGGAAAGAACTACATGACACACAAAGAACCCCAGAGGCCAAAAACATAATCAAGAAACAAATGTATGGTCTCATTTTTTTCTCTATTGTAACTCTCTTTCTGTCACCCCGCAAGTAGAATTCAATCATTCATCAACCCCAAAAGCTCTGTTTTATCAGCCGCAAGTAAAATTCATCAACCCCAAAAATGAAGAAGAGAGGGTAAAAATGAGGAAAACAAAAAAGAACCCAACTGAGTAGCAGATGTGGGATTTATCAAGAGACTATAACTAAGGCAAACTTCAAAGCTTTGGTACGCTAATCTGCTGAAATGGGGTTGCTTTGCTAGTAATACAAGAACAATGAAAGAGATAAAGATGCTAGTAATACAACACTATAGTGCTTAAATCCATGATTTTGCTACTGCCCATGAAAGCAAATCACTTTTTTTTTTTAAAAAAAAGGAGAAAATTTTGAAGCCAAGACAAGAAAAATATGTGAGGGAAAACATGGATTGAAAATTAGAGAATGGTTTTAAGAATGTTGTCCTTTTCATCCTGATTATTTTGATCTATGAAATGGCAGTTTTGTAAATTGATACTTACTTTGGGGGCAAATTTAATAATCTGCTTTTGGAAATTTCGCCTCTGCCAGTGAATTAGTGCTAATGATTTGGATTCAGAGGAGCAAAATTGATTGGAGCGCATTAATCTCGTGAGATTATGAACTTCAATTATTAATAAATAACAAAATCCCTTGAGCAGTGATTATACTGCAAAAAATTATTTTCATAATTAAATTAAAAATAAAATAATTTATAATATTTATGTATTTTAATAATTAAATATAAGGTTTTACTGTTTGTTTATTTTTTTAGGGAAATCCTCTTGTATTTAAATCTAAATTAAGTTGAAAATTTAAAATATTATTTTATCAAAAAAGTAAAAAACGAGAATCCGTAACTTAATATGAATCTATTTGCATTTACATATCGTCAAAATACTTTTATGGAAAAATTTTGCTGTGTAAATATAAAAAATAAAAGGGAAATTAAAAGAAATATCCCCAAAATTAAGGTTGACGATTAAATATTAATGATAATTAAGCAAAAGCAAAGGCCCCCCTCACCGGCGATTGCGCCGGCGATTAAGAGCGGTTTTCTCAGCGCAACCGCACTTTTTAATTATCAATTTCACGAAATATTGCTACTCTATTTATCGTTAAAAATATCACGATATTTTTAAACGTTGAAGAAGCAAAGACAGCCTGTGACTTCACATCATAAGGTTGACTCTTTGAGACTCTAAATACCGTGATTCCAATTTTTTTTCAAAAGACTAAAATGTCCTTTAAATTTCTTGTGTAAATATCTCTACAATCTAATCATATGTTTATTGTTTTTTCAGTACTTAATAAATAGATTTAATAACCCTTTTTTTTTGTAAGGGAATTTAAAAATACTATAGGTTATTATTTGATATTTTAACAAAATAATAAGAAACAAAATATATAGTGAATTTAATTTTGTTAGAATAAAAATGTAAAAATGGGTCATTGATATTGTCCAAATAAATTTAAATTTATATAACAAATAGGAGAATAATTCATTGTTTAATAAAAATATAATAAATAAAAGCTTAAAGACAATAAATCAAGTTATTTTCATCTAAAAATGAAATTGTTTACAATAAATTTACCTAAAATTTGACTAAAGCTTCATTTGTAAAAATCTATTGGCATCCTATTTTTGTTGTTTGGCTGTTAGGTTGAAAGCTCCTCTTTTGTTAAAGCTTCAAAAGTCAAATTTCACACGTTTTACAGTTGCCAATCACTCAATGTATTCACCATATCTTATATAGTTTTTTAATTTTAAATATTTATCATTAAGTTATTTTTTGGTCTGGCACTTAAATGATACAAATTTAAATGTTGTAATTTTCTTTTTTTTTAATAATAAAAAAGGGAAATTGTAATTTTGTAGGAATAAATGACGAACCATTACTAGAATTAAATAATCTATGAATATAATAATGCATGTAATGGAAAAGAATGGTTTGATGGGCAGCATAGAATGAAAAGAACCCATAGAATGAAAAGAAGAAGAGTCACATGATTAAAGTTGCAACTTGTGGTGTATGTGGATTGTGGACCATTTAAGATTTATTTAGGATTTTTTTGGGGGTTAAAAAAAATATTATTATTAAGCAGGAATTGCCTTTTTCTGGCTTGGCAAGGCATAAGTGAATCATTGTTTTTGTATGCCCGAAAGAGTGACACAGGACATGAAAGGTTGTTTAAACTTGAAGGCTCCTCATTACTATGCTTCCAAGAAAGACACTCTTGAGTAAATTAAAAAAAAAACAGGTTGAGTAGTTTGAAAGCAAATAAACTAAATATAAAAAATTAAATTTAAGTACGAGTTAATTTATCTTGGAGGCTTGAATTTGATAAAAAAATTATATTAAATTTTAATTTTTTTTAAATCAATCCCTAAACTTAACAATTATTTTCACATTTTTTTTAATTTTTTAGAGTTTTAGAAAGGAGTGAAATAAAATTGGAACAAGGCTTTTTTTTTTTTTTTTGCTAATTGAAACTATAGATTGACATGATTTTGGTTTGTATGTTTAATGAGGAAGCAAATATAATTAAAGTTTGAATTCAAATTTTTAATCATATTCATTGTGCATGTTGATGTTGTGGAATCGAAACATCAATTCCGACACTCATTTTATTGCAAATTTCTCCATGGTTAAAGGACCGACCTGATCTGAAAACACAGACACATCAGCAGTGTTTGCTTTTATTGAATGGACTGGAGTCCCGCCCTGTTCCTATCGAACTGTCCCTAAATCTCCATGTTTTCGGACGGCAAGGACCCCAATGCTTTTCCCTTTACTAAATTCTTCTGTGTATATAACATATTTCCATCTTTAATAGTTATATTGAGTTTAATTAAATTTGGAATTAAATTATCTTAGATTTTAAAATGAAAAGTAAAGATTTTTTTTATTTTTTATTCATAAAATTTGAACTCCAAGCATTACTAAAAAAATTTAAACCTTATTATTTTTGTGACTCACACTTAACAGATACAAATTTAGACCTTATTATTTCATCATTGTCTCAAAGTATTGATAAAAAAAATTAACTTAAAGTTTTCGCCTTTAATTAAGAATCCCAAATCAGGCAACACCTCATCAATTTTATTTATTTTTTGCTTTTTCTGTATTTTGGAGAATGATTCAAGCTCAAGTTAATGCAGGCAAAGGACATATACCAATTATTAAAAGATTTGAATTGGAAATACCTCGATTTTTTTTTTTAATTTTGAAATTACGACTATTTTTAAAAAATAAAAAATGAGTAGAAGCTTATAGAAAAGCCAAAAGAAATGAAGATGAGTGTGCCTAATCTGTTGTTTAACGGCTTGATAATGTGGGATTAGATAAGCTGTCCATTTCACAAATCACAATCCAAGCGATATTGAAAAGCAAGAATTTTCAAAGTTTGGTTAAACACTTTAAAGCAAAACACTCCTCGTGAGTTGTTTCAGAATTTTTTTTTTTTCGGTAGGCCTCATTCTAACTTTTAATTTTTTTTAAAGGTTGGATTCAAATTGAATCTTAAAATTAAAAAAATAAAAACAGAGATGTTTATGGTTTGAATTTTTTAATTTTTTAATTTTTTATTTTTTTAAATTATTATTCAAATTCAATTCAAATAATTCAAAAGAGTTGGACATATTATGTCAAGTGTTGTTCAGGACTAATTCGCGGTTAAGATAATGATTAGTTATATTGTACATTACATCTGTCGATTAAATCTTAACTCAATTGATATGGACATTGTTATCGATATAAAAAAACTTGGATTTGAGTGCGTTGAGGCACATTATTAGAATATTAAAAAAAATCAAACTTTACGTCTTTATAGAGACACAATCTTTTAGTAAATCGGTGTTTATTTTACTGTTTATGTTTAATTTTAGGGTAAACTACACATAAGATTACTAAAATTTTTAGTAAGTTTACAGTTTAGTCACTCAATTTAAAAAAATACAAATTGATCATTGAATTAGAGCCACTAAATTATTATAAAATTTTATTGAAGTCACTCGATTGTTAATTTTTTTTTTTAAATTGACTAGCGAGCTCTAAGCCACAATTTGTCGACCAATATGATAGATCAATATCCATTGATAAGTAAAAGAACATATCTAAAATCTAAATCGATCTAATGATCAATGTCGATGATTAGAGAAGAAAACTGTTTAAATTATGTTCAAAGCTATTTAAAAAAAAATAAACTGTAAAAAAGAAAATAAAGAGAGCTTTCGATTGGTGTAGTCTGTGCCAAGGGTGAAAGCCATACAACAATGATTTTATTAACCCAATCAGTTAAATAAAAACTTTGAAACAATTATTGAAATTAAAACACCAAAATGTAAAATTTCTAATAATTTCTCAGTTTTTTTTTTTGGTGAGTAATAATTTCTTAGTTTTATTGCATATGTAAAAAAAAACTTAAGACGGCACGTTTGCTGGAGTTAAAAATGGGAAGGTGAAATCAGAGATGATTGCATTGAGTTGGGGAGTTTGACAGATAACAAACCAATTGAATTGGGCAATGAGAGTAAATCGGTTGATCCATGACGCGCTTTACGCTTTTTGGAGCGATGCAGTGACGATGCTGCTGAAGTTTCCTCGGCCTATATCAATTCCAGGCAGGGGTCCCATACTTCTCCAATTTAATGTCTGTTTTCGTTTTATGCAGTAATGTGGCTGTTAAATTTGGTGAAACGGCTGATGGCGAGATATAAAATAATTGAATATAAATACTAAAAACTACATTATAAATAAATTAAATAAGCGCGCGTAAATAATAATTTTATTAACTTATAATAATCAAATAATAAACAAATATAAATAAATTTGTTCATGAACGTAAATTAATTGAACAAATTTTATTCATATTTGATTCGTTTAATGAACAAGCTCCAAATTTCAATCACATTCATTTATTTAATTTGATAAACAAAAAAAATTAATTTTTTTATCGAACGTTCTAATCATTTATAATCCTACATGCATGTTATACACTTCACCTTGCTCTACAAGAGAGCTTGCCAAAACTCGCTCCATTAATGATGAAAATGTCTCCACCAAGTCTCATATGTCACTTGTAAAATTTGTTGACTTACACCCATGTAAATTATAAGGATTTGACGAAATGACACGTAATTTATGATACTATTATAAAGTGTGATACAAAATTAAGTGATCAATTATGTTAAAAATGTCATAGGTATTAAAGTGTTATGAAAATAATGTGCATATACCATAAGTTATATTTATAATTTGATGAGAGGTCAAATTATAAATTCCCAAAACTGATTTAATAATCATTTATTTAAAAAGAGAGAGTGTTCTTGAAAAAGTAGATATATATCTTGTATTTCTTTTTCATTCCATCAAAGAGTTGTACTAAGAGATAAACATCTGTTGAAGAGTTTAAATATATAGCTTCACGCATCAAGATTGGAGCAGTCTCTCTAAGGGAACTAAGCTGTAGACACTGGATAGTGTACCTCTCGTTATCCATTAAGTCCTTCCTATATTCTCCCCTGCTATGATGGGCGTGGAGGTGGAGGCGAACCCACGAATCAGCAAAACCTCCTGCTAAGACGGATTATCAACCCACGAATCATATAATAATTCATTTAAAAATCAGTCCACATCTTATTCAAACCCAAATCCCTTTAGGTTTGTGTAAATTAAGCCCATTGGCCCAACTATTTTTAAAAAGGCTACGATATATAAAAGCCGAACTATTAATAAAAAATTATATTAAATACATCCTATTTAAAATATTATGTTTCCATTAATAAAAAAAATATATATTCATTTTGTTTTAATAATAATTTTTATATAAAATTTCAAAAACAATACATGTATATAATCTAATAATACAATATTAGTTTTATGGCGAAATTAATTTAAATTTAATTAAATTTTTAATAAAATAGACAAATATAAAAAAATTTGGATATTTCCTACCTCATTCATGCATTACCTAAATTGATTAAATTAGTACCTACAACATACATCAAAGAGGGAGATAAATTCCAATTAAACTCATGACAAACAACTTGAGTTTACGTGTTCATTTAGGTCATCAAGTTAGGAAGATAGGCAATTGAAAACCATAGTTTCACTGATCCCACCAACAACTCGTTGTCGTCAAACCGAAATGCCGGTGGCAGCTTCGACTTGTTCTCCATTTTCTTACTCGCCTCCGACTCTGCCACCGTATTTGGTGTCCGTTTCCCAGCAAGGGCGACAGCTTTTTTCTCCATTCTTCGTCGAATGACATACTCTTCGGGAATAAACACATCCATTTCAATAATTATACTTGATATTATTAATTCCCGAAAAATAATGTATATGAAGGAAAGGAAGATGACAAAAGAAAGAAACTTTGATGTAATGGAAGCGCGACGAGTTTAAACGCAGGACAAATATTGGTAACGTTTGAAATATACCATACTTATAGGAGAAAATATTAAAGGGAAACCATGGGGGTTGATCCCATGTTTTTAGTTTAAACAAGCTACCTTTTTCCTTTGGATTTTTGTTTTCTTGATTTTGAGCCTTTCAAAGCGCAGCAGTTTTCAAAAAGCTATTGACTTTATAACACACTCGAGACTGGTGTGTAGAACACATACAAATAGCATGCGGTTCGCACAGCCTGGCACGTGTTAAACTCAAAGTCTCATTCGTAACGCTTCCAGAATTTCTTCATGTAAGATGGTTTACAAATGATTTTCGTAAATTCTATCTGAACCAACTTGGAGATAGCTTGTTATGCATCTCCCGTGGAGATCATCAAAGCATAATTACCTCGTATGATCTTAAGGATGAGAATGTCAAAACATGACTACACATTACATTCCATGGCAGTAATTGACCTACAATGGCCTAACCATCTAATTAGTACACAACCTTGCAAGGCTCTACATTTATGTAGCACTACAAGACAAAATGTGTTCTTATATAAACTTGAATGCACGAGGGTCTAAGGATTGACTCCCTTACTCTAAAAATCCTACATAGCATCCTTAGAAATCTCCTCCTCCTCCTCCCTCTCCTTACTCCAGCTCCCTATCTATTATAGGTTAATCGACACCCCTCTCCACCGCCTTCTCCTCATTGTTGGTTACTTGTTCAACAATAATATATACATGTAGCATAGCAAGTCTCAACAAATGGTAATATAAAAGGCATTACTAGCTAGAATACACAAGTTAAAGTGGTGCATTATTTTTTTGGTATTTTTCATGTCCTTTTTACTGTTTATGTTTTGGGATTGTGACCATTCTTCCTAACAATGTCATTCTCAAAACTCGAACTTCTGTTCTCTCTTTGAAAAAAAGTTTTACATTATAGTACATCTATGATCTTAGGGGACTTAAGTAGGTATCCACCTCGAAAATCTTTTTTTTTTTTGTCGTAATCAAGGTATTCATTGTCGGCAACGATGACTAATCCATTCACCGTGGGTGCTCTCCGGAAAGGTAAATAGCTAGCCATGAACGTGCTCTATTCTCATGAGTGAGGATTGAACCCACGGCCACATGATTAAAGGATGAGGTGAACAACCACCACATTACATTTTATAGTTCACCTCGAAAATCTTAAGTTTGGTGCAATCTTGATTTTATTCGTTTTTTATTGAGTTTAATTACGACGTCAAGCTCTCATGGTCATGGAGATTTTATGACATAATAGTACCTTATCGAAAAATTGAGTATCTGCAATATATATAGATACATAAAGGATTAAAAGTATCTTGGAGGTCTTGTATTATAGGGATTGAATCAAACTAGTCCCTCTATAATTAAATGGTTCAATTTAGTTCCTATATTATTAAAAGAATAAAATAATTTTAAATTGTATATGAGTTAACATTTAGTGCGAAAAGAATATCTTGAAAATTATTATTTTCAATTGTTATTCAATTCTAAATAAAAGATTTCATTTATAAAACCCTAAAACTTTAAAAATATTAATTCTGTTAAATTGTAAATAATATTTCTTAGACAATAAATATTAACTCTATACTGAAATGACATTAAATTATTGAAAAGAAATACAAATGACATAGCATCTTAATTTCATATATGGCTCAATGATATAGAAAAAATATTAAAAATTTTGAAGTTTACTCTTATATCTGAACTCTCTCTAGATTTATTTTGATTTTTTTCAAATTTATGTGTTAAAGTTGTAATTTAAAAAGAAAAATAGTGAAGCGGCTATTAAAGAATGGGTTAGTTATGTTGGGGGAGACATTTTAGAGACAGCTGTGATTATTGCAAGAATGCGAAACATGGAAAATCATGATTATTTATTTATTTAAGCATCGGGCAAGCGCACATAGGAACATGGATTCTATGGACTGTCGTCAAACACTAATCTCGTGATCCGTTCTTCTATTAATTATTTTTGAGGGAATCAAAATTTATTCAATTTGTGATTCGTTCATCGATGAATGGTGTGTTTTCAAGGGTTATTTGTATTAAGAGAGCTTTGTAATACAAGTTTTTTTTTATATATTAATAATTCTTTTTTATGATTTTTTTTAATACACGATCTCAACGATATTGAATAAAGAAAAGATAATACGAGGGAAGAGATGAGAGAAGAGGGTTTAGTCTTTTAGGATTTGTTGGAGGAAAGCAGAGAGAGGCCCCTTTTATGTTGTGTTTTGAGGTATTTATAGATAGGTCATGATTTTCGGGTGGTATTCTTTTGAGAATACACTCGTTAATAACGGGTAACTTAACGGAGGGTCCAATCAAGTGGCCAATGATAGATGGTCCCTCCCATGGATGGTATGAAGCATGTTGGTGGTTGGTCACTAAACAACTATCCAAATGATATAAGGTAGGAGAGGTTATTTATGGGTTTCTCCGGTTGTTTCTCGTGTTGTCATGTGTTCCAATCGAAGTAGGGGTATAACAATAGTTCTTCCTCTTAGTCGAAAGGTAAGCTATAAAGTGATTGTACCTTGAGACCATCTGATCTGCAAATTGCCCCCATCGGTGATACTTGTTGCAAATGAAGCAACGGCATGATATTAACATATTTTATACTTGCCCAAGCGTGGGCCAACTCGAAACATGCCTATATTTACAAAAGACTAACCTAAGACCATTTTAAGCTTGCCCATATTAATCTTTAATTTAAAAAAAAATTATATTATATTATATTATATTAATATTTAATACTTAATATTTTTATACATTTTTTATTTATTGAAATTTTTATATAATCATCTTAACATTATTTTAATGTTTATATTAAAGCAGTATTATATATTTAGTATAGATTTATTTTTTTAATATGTTCTAAATTACATAATATATAAAAATAACAAAATATAAAGTATTATAAACTTAAAAACGAGTCGGGCCAGGTTCAGGCATGGAATGTTTAGGCCCGAGCCTGACTCATATTTTAAACGGGCTTAATTTTTTTTGCCCAAACCTATTTTTCGGGATCAATACTTTTACCCAAATCTTCCCAAATTTCGGGTGGGCCTTTAGACCTGGACAGATAACCCGATCCATGAACATGTCTGGATGCAATGGTGATACTTATTCACGATTGATAGGCTTTGTGATTTAACGAGTGATAGGCTCATTGGCTCGACAATCCAAGAATGTATAATGTATACTCGAGTGGTGTAGCTGTCGATTAAATGATCTGGAGTTATGCAGTGGAGAAGTGTCGTATACATATCATGGATGCGACTATTTGAAATGTAAAATAGAGAAGGTTTAAACCATCTATTTGGCAATATAAAATGTAAGAGGTGTACAAATTGTTTACCGACAATAAAAAATGTAAAATGTGTGAACTATTGATTGGCAATATAAAATATAAAATGTGAGATCTATCCGTTGAAATATGAGCGGAAGGACTATTCGTCATTATAAATAATTGTAACAAATATAACTTTTGGCTTGAACTTTTGATAAGTAAAAGTTTAATGTGTGCTCATAGTTATTAAATTTATTTGTTAATCTAATTTGGAGATTGCTCGTTGCTCTTACACATGAAGGAGGCTTACAGAAAGCATCATATGTTGATCGTATTACTGCTGACTCTCATAGATCGAAATGAAGTGAAGAATAACGAATATCTTGCTCTTGCATATGGAAGGAAGCTTACATAAGATATCATATGTTAATCGAAACTATATGGAGCGTAATAAATGTCCTACCCTGCACATAAAAAAAAGCTTATGGGGCATCTAACCCCCACATATAGAAGAGGCTTACGGAAGTTATCATATGTTAATCTCACTATCGCTAGATCTCACGAACTAGAATTACATGGAAAGTAACGAATGTGCTGTTGTTGCACACGAGGAGGCTTACAAGGGGGTCTTGCTTCTATATATCACATGGAAAAAAGATAAAAGAATAACGTAACATGAAATTAAAAAAAACAATCATATAAATAAAACTGATCTTTGAGCTGTTAGAATTTTTTTTTAAGGAGAATATTTGAACTGTTAAAACTCAAATCCAATTCAATTTAACCTTTATTCAAACTCATTTTCAATTATTTTTTTCTAAATCTTCATTTATCTTCTCGGATATTAAGAGATTTTGAAGCTTGTACGGATCATAGTAACACACGTGTAGTTAAAAGTCTTTAAAATAATTCATTTCTTATTCTTCAAGAAAACATAAAATATCCCTTTAATTCGAAAAGAGGGAGAGAGAGAGTATAATTTCCATTAATAATCATCCATTTATTATTATTTTAATTATTCTTAATTATTTAATTTTTTTTAATGTTTTTATTTTTACGATGACTAAAAAAATAAAAATGATACTATCTTCTTCCCCAAACAAATCCTTATATATAAAAAGTGCTTGCTTAATGTCTGCTCTTCCCCCAACAATTATCTTTTTATTCCTTCTTATTTTCCCTCTGCATTGAACTGAAATTATAAGCTGCCCAACAGATTAAGTTAATATAAGCAAACCCTAGTTTTGCAATGGTGAGACCTAATCAAGAAGCAATCGACACTTTCATCGGCATCACTGGGGCAGCCGAAGCTGTTGCTATTTCCATGCTAGAGGTAGTTTTTGGAAAATCTTTAATTAAATCTTAGTTTCATTTTGTTAAAATTTTAAACTGGATTATCGAATTGGCTTCTGATTGTAGGTTGATAAATGATCGGCTGATTTCTTATTTTTTTAAAAATTTTTAGGGTTTATAATATACCGTTTTATGTTGTTGATTTATTTTTCTGATCATCGTTTCTTTCGTTTGTTGAAGATAACTGAATTTTTATTGGTTGTAATTGGACTTGGGTTTTAGCCAATGACTATAATCAAATGGTTAGTTTAAGGTTCGAATGAATTATTTGAAAATTTTATTCTTTTTCTTTTCAATTAGTTGTTTTACTTGGATTTAACTTATATTAGTCAAATGAACTGGCTTGAAAAAATGAACAAGAACGAAGAAATTGGATGGTTGACTGGACACTGGAAAGGGGAAAAGCTAAAAGTTGTAAATGTTTTGAATTTAGAGTTGTATTCTTTTCATGGCTTCAGAAAAATGTATGCAATGTTTGGCCAGCGATAATGGACAATTTTTCTGAACCTCCATGCTTTAGTCATGCTTTCATAAACATGGGCAGCTAACACCGAGGAGTCTCATTGAATGTAGTAAGCGATTCAAAAGTGAAGTTCATATGTGTCTTTGCTACTTGCTTTGCAGCTAAACTCCTGACTGACCGTAACTGACAGGGATGGTTGAATTGAGGTTTAATTCTAGCTAGTAGATTCTTAGGTTTTGATTCTGTTGTTTGTTAAGGGTTTTCTTGTAGGTCTCTTTGGAGACAAATGTCTGAGATTGTTGGAAAATGCTTCTTATCATCATATTAACGTCTATTTGGGTTGCATTTTCTTAGAGTTTTGGATTCTTTGCATCTTATCATAAAATTGAGTTCGATATAACATCTCTTTGTTATCTGTTAATTATTTCACTTGGGACCAGGAGCATGCTGGCGATCTCAATACGGCTGTAAATGCATATTTCAGCGAGGGCGATAGGTATATATTTCTGAATTGTGCTAATCTTTTTTATGATAAGTAATTCTAGGTTTATAGCTTTATTTGTTTGTTTGTTTTCTCATGTTTCCTACAAAACAGGCCAATATCAACCATAGTTCCTGTAGATGATGCCATGGATATAGATGATCCAAATGAAGTTGTACCAAATGGGCCAGTGCTTCCACTTCTCCCATCATCTAGAACAAACGAACAATCGTCTCTTCATGATCGAAACTTCTATAGCAGTTTCTTCGATGGTGGTTCTGGTTCAACTCATGAACCAATGGTTACACATCCAACAGAGGTGAGAGAGGTTAAGAATAGCAATGAGCCATCTAGTCATGCTCCTGCTGTTGAGGATGCCTCTGAAACTGCACAAGCTCTCAGCCCTAATTTCCATGAGACTGTTACATTTGATGAAGTAGGAGACGATTCAATTGTTAAGCCAAGGTGGCAGAATGATAACTCTAACAGCCAGCATGTTACACCCAGCGCTCCTGCCTTTGATAATTTGCCAGACTATGGCAATGACATTGAAGAACAAATGATTCAAGCTGCCATTGAGGCCTCTAAGCTGGATGTTGAGGCAAGTTTTAAAAACAGGATGCTTCCAGTTTGATAGTGTTGTGGTGCCCTTCATTCTTGTAGTTGCTGTAAATGCTTGTTTTACAGATTGCCTTTTCATGTTTGTGCAGGAGTTAAGTAATACTGGGCCTTGGCATAATATGTCTCATTCAGAGGATGCTGTACTTGAAGAAGCAGTTTCATTGTCCTTTAAGGTTTGTCGTACTGTATTTTGTTCAAGTCATGTTTTCCTACGATAATCTGTACTTTTTTTTAACATGAACAAATTCAGACAGCAGAGCAAGAGAAGGCATTGCGTGAGCAGGGTTACTGTGCCGGAACATCAGAAGTGGAAGCTTCTATACCACCTAAGGAGCATCTTGGGAACATGGCAGTCTCAAATGGGAGGTACAGTCATTGTCACCAGTTAAACAATAGGAATTATATTGTTGTTACAAACCTGTAAGTCTATGTGCCTTCTCCTAATTTTATGGCTGTCCTGAATTGAGTTGATGTAGGTTAATGGAAGGAAGCTCTTCCATTCAAGCTGAAGCTGAAGATGGGGATGAGCAGCCTCTAGTTAGCCACAGGTCTAGGCAGACATCATCTGGCCCAGGAGAATCTGCGAACAAAGTTGGAGTTGTGGAGGCTAGTGCACCATCAAGTCCTGGACAGCAAGGAATAGACCATCCTCCACTGAACAACGGAAATGAATTCCCTTCTGACGAGGTTTAATCCTTTCATAAATTGTGCAGATGCCAAATGAGAATTTAAATATATGTTCTATTCCATTTATTTGCTCATGACTTTCTCCTCTAACTAATGCCTTTCGCCTATGTTCTTTACTAAAGTAAATTCTGGCTTTGTGCTTTGCATTATATGATAGTGGGGTGGTATTTCTTCTGTGGAACATGATGAGGCAGTCATGCTTGAGGCTGCGATGTTTGGTGGAATCCCTGAGAATGGATATCGTTTTGCCTATGCACCTCATCACTTCATTCGACCTGAGGGCTCTAATCCCTGGCGTGCCCCTCGTCCTCCATCACCCTCTTTGGAAGCTCAACGCCTGATACGGGAACAACAAGTTAGTTTTTCTTTCTTTTGTCCTTTTAGTTTGTGCTCTGACTGAAAGTTATATATTTCTTTGGGCCAGAAGTAATGGTCTAATAGTTGCTTGCGTACACGATGCATTCAGGACGATGAATATAATGCGTCATTGCAAGCTGACAGAGAAAAAGAGTTGAAGGCAATTCAAGAAGCTGAAGCTTGCCGTTTAGAGGAGGAAGCAGCTAGAAAAGCTGCTCTTGAAGAAGAAAAACGGAAAGAGGAAGAGTCCCGCAGGAAAATGGAGGAGGAACAGGTAATTAATTATGCTCTGATCATTGGTAAATCAGCTCAATCCATTTATTATGGAAAATGAAATGTTCTGTCTCATATCTTGATTCCTGAGATAAAGGGTGAGATTCTATCAGTAACCTTATTATCTACATGTTTGCTTTTAACTTTATATGGGATGATTTAGATTTTACCAGTAAATTTGTGCTGGAAGGAAAAAAAACTTGTAAAAAACTTGGACAACTTGTCAACTTTACTTCAACAAGTTATGCTGTGGATGTCTTACTGATGATGATACAGTTTGCATTTTATTTTTCGGATAATTTGCATTTCTCTCTACTAGAATAAATAAGTATTCATCTGTTTGTTGCTTTTCTCTGCAATTGACATAACATCATGCTAACATACTCCATTCAGGCTTTAACTGAATAGTTTCACTGTAGATATACAGTTTTCTTGGTTCTGAATTGCATCATATGTGATTCTTATTTGCAGGAATGTGAGAGACAATTAGCTGCTAAAGAAGCTTCTCTGCCCCTGGAGCCATCAGCCAATGAGGAAAATGCTGTAAACCTTCTAGTGCGAATGCCAGATGGCAGTCGAAGGGGCCGTTTATTTCTCAAGTCTGACAGGCTGCAGGTAAATTCATGAATAAAAGTTAACTTCTATCACATTTCTTTGTGCAGAAGGCTTAAAACTTGACTTGATTTTGGTCTGCTTTGCAGTCTCTCTATGACTTCATAGATATCGGTAGAGGAGTCAAGCCAGGCACTTACCGATTGGTAAAGTTTTTGTCCCAAGCTTTTTGCCTAGTTCCATATCATTCTTGGCTCTTGTCAGTCTAGATGGATGCATGATTTATTTTACACTATTTAAGGATAGTTTTCACCTATTTTGCTCCGACTTTTTTTCTTTTGAAATACCTATCTCCTATGCTTGTGCCTGACACATTTTCGGATTTGGGTATGAGGTGAGGGTATGGTTCTCTAAGAACCCTCTAAATATATGGAAAAAAGTCTGAACATGCTTGTGTTGGACACACCCGCATCTAGCGCTCACTCCACATTCGGAATGACTTTGCTATTGACTAGTTGCCTTCCTACAAGGAACATTTTCCACATTAATTTGATCATTTCAACAGGTGAGGCCATACCCAAGGCGTGCTTTCAGTAATGATGAGTGCAGCTTGACGCTGAATGAACTTGGCTTAGCAAACAAACAAGAAGCCCTATTTCTGGAGTTGATCTAATAACATCATAACTATTACATGAATATATAGAATACCAGTAGGTAATTTTAGTTCATTTAGATTTTATAGAATTTCTTAAGGGTTGGTGTATGTTTGAAGCATATGAAATTTCAGGAAGGGTACAATTTATCTGAGTGACAATGGCCTGTGTTTTACTTCTGTGAGTGGTGTCCAATTTGATGGGGTCACAATTGGAGTGACAATTATTATTCCTTGACATCATATTAGGGTTCGAATTCTTTCATACCCCTCTCAAATTTGTAAAGATTAAAAAAAAGAAAAAGAAAAGGGAAATAGGGAATATATTGTATATAATGTGTGGACCTATTAAAATGGTCATTGTCATGAAGCAGATTAAATCCTATCTTATTAAAACCATTTAGTGTTTGATTTCAATATTTGCAACTTTTATTTATTTTTTAATAAATTTAACTTCCAATGTTTACATATATTTCAGTTTAATTTTTACTTTTAAAAGAACAAAATTTGATGATTAATTTTCATGGTGTTGGTATGACAACTTGATTGGTAGTCTATGGTTCATATATTATGTTAATAAGTAATTTAAATAAAGTGGATGTGTATTGTTATGCTAGTTGTTATATTTAAATTTTTAATATTTTAGTTTATAATTTTTTTGTGTTAAAAATAACAATTTGATTTTTTTAAAATGTTAATCAAATTTGATTTTTTTTTAAAAAAAGTTTTGATAAAATTTATATATACGAAATGCCAAATTTGTAATTATTTTTTTATATTATAATTTACTACGACCTCTACTTTTTAAATCAGCTTTATGTAGTAGTCATACTGATGGGTGCCCATTCTCTGCGGCCATCGGAGTTCGTCTTACTCTTTTACCAGATAATAATAAAGATACAAAACCATTTTTTGGCTTTTTTGATGATTTGCATATATGTTTGTTTTTATCAGCCATCAAATTCTAACTTTTGAACATAATATTCCTGTTTCCAAGATATCAAAATGCTAATATCTACTACAATTATCAATCGATTCATAATAATTAATTGTTACGTTTATCACTATTTTTGGTCCATCCAACAAAAAAAAAAAATCGTAGAGAACGCAGTTGTCTTTTCACGTCATTTCTTGAGCTAGCACCTCGGACCATCTGCAGTACCCCTATCAAATCATATGTTTAGATATTTTTATATTAATATTCATCTAATTTCTAATTTCATTTATATTAAAATCGAATCAAATTTATGGGATTCGACGATATTTGAAAAAAATTATCTGATATATTTGTTTGCATATTTTTCAAGTCTTATTTTAGAACTGAAAAGAAAAAACAAGAAGTATAAATTGGATACAGGGGACTTAGTACCGTACAATCATAGGAAATAAATACAGAAAACAAGTTGGTGGTGATGAGAGGCCTACATTACGGTATGAGTTCGCCGCTAATGTCAGCATCATATTTGAGGCTAACATTAGCCTTTGAATTATTAACGTTGTCTTCTTCCTCTCCCATCACCATCACTATTAGCTGTCTTTCATGATCTTCCACAACTTTCAGAATACGTAATGCCTTTCCCTTAGAGCTTTTGTTTCCGAGATATTTTCTTTCCCTTCCATTTCTGCTCAATAATTTTTCACTCACATCTTTCAACTTTCGTGCATGTCAAACTGTTATATATAATTACACGAGTTACTATTTATTCATCTCATCTCTTATTTGAAGTTCGATCCTCGCTTATGAGAATGAATTACATTTTATAGCTAATCGTTTATCTTTTTAGAGAGCACCCATAACAAGAGATTTAGTCATTACTACCGAGGGTAAATGAGCTGGTTACGACAAAAAAAATATAATTACAGTTTAACCTCGTAACAAATGTGATGTTACAAAATAATATATGGACAAATTACACCAATGTCATTAAATTATTAATAAGTTTACGTTGTGATCACTCAACTTTAAAAAATATTAAGTCACTGAATTACTTTAAAGTTTTCATTTAAGTCATTGAAAATGTTAAAATTATTATTGCATGGCCTTTTTTGTTCACATCACCTGCACCAATCTAAAGCTCTCATTCCCCTTCTATTCTATACTTCAATCTTTTTTTTTCGTGAAATAGCTTTGAACATCATGAATCTGTGAATCAAAATCCAAAGAACTTTCTTTTCTGATATCCGACACTAATCTTTAGATCGACTTGGATCTAAGGTATGTTCTTTTACCCATGGATGGGTAATAATCTACCGTATCAATTATCAAATCATCGCTTGAAACTAACTAACTAACTGGACTGAACTTAGTGATTTAAATGAAAATTTTAGAATAATACATTAACTATTTTATAGGTTTACTCTTAATATAATGATAAAATATTTTCAACAATATCTCGTACTTGTATTGCAATCTGAATTGTTTGCCATTAACATTGTAAACTATAAGTGAAATGTTGAATTTCATGATCAGTAAGTTACAGAATTAGTCTTATACTTTAATCGGTCAGTTTGAGTTTTTGTTGTTTTCGAATTTAAGATTTCGATAAAATAACCACTAAATCAATTGATTAAAAGGACGTGAGAGTTTCACGAAAATTGAAAAAATCAAGTTAGTATGATATTACATATATAATAATGTGTTAATCATACAAACATATTAAACATTTAGATCGAATCAAGATTAAATTTTTAAATTTTAAAAAAATATATAAAAATTAAAAATTTCAAAATTTACGTATAATACAAAAACTAATAACAGAATCTGACATGGAAAGGACAAAGCATCCAACAAAATAATACATAAGCAATTTGGAACCATTCATCACTAAATGATGTTAAAAGACATTTCCAGACAAAAAAATACATCCCTATTACTATAAACTCACAATAACAAAGCAGATCAACCTAATAATCTCCACCTATATTGTGTTATGTCAAACATGTGTTTCGGACTCGAATTTAATAATAAAATTAAATTTTTTTTATTAATAATATATCAAATATTATAAATATTACTGATACAAATAATATTAAAAAATGTTTAAAAATCCTTTTATAATTAATTTGTTTCAGAATATAGAATGATACAAACATGCTTGTTTTTTTTTTTTTTTTAAATTTAAATTAATATGCTCTATGATTAATTTATTTAGGGTTTAATTACAATATATTATAAAAAGCTTCCAAAGATGATTAAAGATAAAAAATAATAATAAACCATTTGTTTCATCCAAATAATTGGAAGTCCTTTTCATTTAGAAAGTTTTTTGAGGGTAAAAAATTAATTATTGCATTTAATGATTTTCATAAACCAACTAATATGTTTGGACTTATTACGTACTGTCCCTATCGGAATGTCGTATGAATGTAGAACTGTCCAACCCCACGTTTTTTTAATTATTATATTATTATTGATAACAAAATTTAATATAACATTTATTATCTGAATTCTTTATCTAAATTTTGATCTATTTTGATATTTAAACTTGATATATTTTTTTTAATTTAGTACTTAAACTTGAAAGTTTTTTTTTTAAGTTGATGCTTAAAATTTTTGGGATACAATTTGGTACCTGAACTTGATTTTTTTTCATAATTTGTTACTTGATCTTTTTTTTGTTCGATTTGGTACTTTTCAAACGTTTTACAAATTACTTCAATATACTAACAATATTTTTTTTATGAAGTAGAAAAAATAATCAATGTATGACTGATATATGATAGATGATATGATATTTTTTTTACTTTATATGTTTAATTATTTTTAGTTTTAATTAATTAATTAAAAATAATTAAATTTCTTTTCATTTGGGATTTAATTTGTTTTACTTAATATTGATTCGTTAAATGCAATTCAATATTTATCTAATATTATTTAAAAAAAATACTCTTAAAATAATATTGAATAAAAAGAAATCCGTATGCATTATCATTCATAAAAATATATTCATTAATGATATATTAATATAATGTTGAGAATCGGTAGTCAAATAAAATGTACATGACCATCAACAAGTGGTTGAGTGCAATGGTAAGGCACATTGCACTCTCAAAAGAAGGTTTTAAGTTCGAATCTTGGAGACGACATTATTAGGAGGGACAGTCACACACCCCGAACATGGACCGTAAAACGGACATGAATAACATAAAAAAAAAAATACATGACCAGATATTTTCTCATATTTATAATAATTTCCCCTTTACAAAATAAAAATAAATTGGATTTTAAATTTTAAATTACACCTTTTTTTTGCAGTATTGCATTTTTTATGTTAAGAAATTGAATTTTTTTTTCTAAACAATTTCAAAAGAAATGTAGGGAGAAAAATCATAGCTGTCAAAATAAGATATTTCAAAAATGGAGAAATAGGTGTGGTGGTCATGCTTGGCTCGCCATGTACTAGTGGGCCGTTTTTTCTTCTTTTCCTTTCACTTCTGTTTTCCAATTTTCTCCCAAAATTTCCAAAACTAGTAATACCTAGATTTATACAACCCTATAAATATAATAATAATAATAATAATAATAATAATAATAAATTAATCCTAAATCAAAATATAAAGTAGCTTTGGAAGTTTGCAACTGATGATGATAGATTGGAAAGTGAAAATTCGACATGTACCACGAACTTCATTATACGCAAGACGGTAAGATGTTGCCAAATAGAGTTTTATTTTATTTTTACAATTGTTTTTGACGGTATAAAATGTAATGTTGAGAGATAAATGTTAAGTAATTAATCTATTGTTATTGATCGAGCATTATAGTTTAACTTCTTTTTGTACATATCCATGATATAAAAATTAATATAAAAAAAGATTTGTCTTATTTTTATAAAAGTACTATTTAAAATATTAAAGAAATATAACAACAATTATATATATATTTAATCAAATGTTAAAGGAAGAAAATATCCAAAATTTAGATCAGAAGTCAACAGGAAAACACGAATCATTTGCAATTACATGTCTTTGACAGAATCGATATAATTTTTATTGTATAAAATTTTAATTTAATTGGTATATTTTAGATACCAAAAAAATATATAATTGGTATATTTTATATATTTTAATATTATAATAGTGAAATCAATTAATCAAAATCCAACAGCCTTCCTTTCCTTAGTAGATCATCCAAAGTCTTCCCTTTCCTATTGTCGCCCTTTTTTTATCAGTGGATATGATAACAGACAAAACACATTATAAAAAAGATCCCAAGATCCTCAAAAATCGAGCAAGTCTCCATCTTCGCCACCTCTCTGTTTGTCTAGCTCTATCTCTTTACTTCTTTAATGATTTATAAATCAATACTCTGCCTTAGAACTCTCTAGTTCTCTGTTTTGTTTTCTCTTGATGGGTGCCTATTTCTCTGCTTTGTTCATTAACCAAGGGGGTTTATCATCTATTTCATCATCATCATCGTCGTCACCCAGTTTGGGAGATTTGCCAGAGAGCTGCGTGGCATCAATTATTGGGTATTTGGATCCTCCGGAGATATGTAAATTGGGAAAGTTGAACAGAGCATTTAGAGGTGCTTCTTGGGCTGATTTTGTTTGGGAATCGAAATTGCCATTTAATTATCAAGTCCTTGTTGATAAGATTCTAACTTTTGTGCCTGAAAATTTGGGTAAACGAGAAATATATTCATTGCTCTGTGCAACAAATACTCTTGATGGTGGTACCAAGGTATGGTCTTCTACTTCCCTTTCTTTCATTGTTTTTGTTTGGATACCGAGAAAACTGGGATTTGAAATCATGGGTCTTTCAACTTTTCTTTTGTGTTTTTATTCTTGTAAAGACTCGAAATTTCACTTTTGTTTTCCCCTATGAGTTCTTTTGGCTTGCACTAGTATATAATCCTGGGTCTTCATGGCTTGATACTTCTTTATTTGTTGAAAAACAACGTAGCAAAGCTAAGTAAGTCCAGTTATTATTCTTTTTTTAAGAAATAAACAATTATAAATTCGTAATTTTCATGGCTTGCCCTTGAGGATTTATTTTATTTCCCTTTTTTTGCAGAAAGTATGGCTAGATAAGAGCAGTGGCTGTTTATGCATGTCAATATCTTCAAAGGGATTACATATAACAGGGATTGATGATCGAAGATATTGGAATAATATTCCAACTGATGAATCTAGGTGAGGTTCAAGAGCTTTCTTTTGCTTTTGGGCATGTATTTATCATATTAAATTGAGGGGAAATGGTTGGATTTCTAGTTTCTTATCATGGATTTTTTTAGATTAGCTGATCAAAATCAAGAATTTTTGGGGCAAATCGTGCCGAATCGATCCACAGTATGTAATTTTTTGTTCCTTTTTATTGTTAAATTTCAGTGTAATCCATGGATCTCCGTTTCTAGATGTATGGTGATGATTAATTACTACGTCAGACCTTAAGTGATGCCTCATTGCTTGTTGACCATCATTTGAAATTCATTATATTCATACATATTTCTAATTTGGTCGAACGTCGGAATGATTGTTGGGATAGATGGTGCCGAAATGGAATGCTGGATGCTAATTTCAATTTCCGTTCAATTGCGATTTAGGTTCCATTCGATCGCGTATCTGCAGCAAACCTGGTGGTTTGAAGTCGACGGAGAGGTGGAATTTCCCTTTCCAGCAGGAAGCTATAGCGTTTTCTTCAGACTGCAGCTAGGTCGTTCCTCTAAGAGGTTTGGTCGCCGAATCTGCAACTCGGAGCACATCCATGGTTGGGATAAAAAACCCGTAAGGTTTCAACTATGGACATCAGATGGTCAGCATGCCAGATCTCAATGTACTTTGAATGAGCCTGGAAAATGGTTTCACTACCATATCGGGGACTTCAATGTCGAGAACTCGAATTCATCGACAAAGATTAAGCTATCGATGACTCAAATCGATTGCACGCATACGAAAGGGGGACTATGTTTAGACTCTGTGGTCATATACCCAAGCAAATACAGGGAAAAATTAAAGCAGAAAGGGGTTTTAAGGTGCTAAACCCTATGTTTTTAGAAGTTGATATTTTGTAGTACGGTATATGTATATTCAAAGAGAGTGTGTTTAAGTTGTCTAGCGGTTTTTTGAGGGTTAGAGACTTAAAAAAGAAGAAGTCAGTTTTGTGTGTGTAAATGTTGTCTCCATTTGTTTAATTACTATGTACCTTTGAGATTTTGAGAGTAGAATAATTTCCCATAGTCGAACCAATTGGATCATTAGTTCATCAGCTTGGCCCGTCTAATTATTATATTTAAATATGTAATAGAGTTGGTGTTACATGTATACGATCGATAAAATTATTAAAATAATAATTTTACATATTTTAAGTAAGTTATATTATTATAATATTTTTATTTTTTTCTTATTTAAAAAAACTGGGATTTAAACCCAATCCACCAATATCTATAGATTTTTTTTTTTTTACAACTTCAATCAAAGTTTTATTTTAACATTTTTATCCAATTCAATTTTATTACACAAATTGTTTCACCCACGTTTTTTACATATCCATACTATTATTACACGAACGGACGACGACGAGGGAACCTTGATGGACGGGGTTTGCTCGCAACACAACGGGGTGGTGTGGTGCATGGACGGGGAATGGCCGGAGATCGGAGGTCGATCGGAAAAATGACGGAGAAGGTTTTGGGAAGGAAAAATCGGCTGAGAAGAAAAGTTTGGCAGGTGAAGGGTTGGAAAAGTGAGTGAACGACGGTTTAAATAGCCAATAAAATGGGTAATTTACTCTGAGGTCCCCAAAAACACTAGGGTTTTAAAAATAATCCCAAAACTTAACCATTTTTATAATTAAGTCCTAAAAATCCCAATTTGACCCCAGAATTCTAATTAAAGCTCAAATTAATCCATAAGTTTCACAAAATTTCCAGTTTGGTCCCTAAGTTTCACTAAAATCATAAATTGGTCCTTAAAAACTATTAGATTTCAAATTGGTGTCACCCTCAACTAAGTCTCAACTTGATTAAGAGAATTACGAAAATTCCCTTTCATATATAAATAAGGAAAATTATTTAATACAACACCAATGGAGGTTTTAAACTCCTCAAGCGGATTAAAGGTTTGACAAGTATATTATGAGTATTGTAGTACAAAAGTTTAAAAAATAAATTACATAAATAAATGTGACACTTGCCATGTCTTCAACTTGCTTGCAGAATTTAAAAAACTGTATTAAATAATTACACTATAAATCAATTATTTTATTGTGAGAGTACTTTTAGCTTTTTATATTTTTAATAAAATTAGTAAAAAAAATTGCAAATGATAAGATTTGAATTAATACCATCAATTTTTATAAAAAAAATTATCACTTCAACGAAAATTTTATTTTATTTTTTTATACATTTCAAAGTTATTACATGAATTGTTTCGTCCACGTTGTTTGCATATATTAATATGATATAGTTAGGATCAAGGTTGTCCAAGCATTGAAAACTCGATGTTTGATCAATCACCTAATCAATCAAGATGTTGGGAACATGAACTTCTAACAAAGGTGAAATTTATCAATATTTTTAAAATTGATCAGGCCATTGATTTTTGATTTAAGTGGTTCAAATTAAATAAATTGTTCGAATTCATAAAAATTTAAACTAAAAATATTAAAAATTATAAAATTCCATTCGATTGATTGAATCATTTATTAATTCAATCCAACTAATTTACAAATCAATTGATTTTTTATCTTATTTTGAATTAATTTACCGATTAATTATTAATCCAACCCATCCCACCGAAGTACTAATCTAATTATAAAAAAATAAAAAAGAAATTGATATGATATCTTTTAACTCATCTCTAACCGTTCAGGATGGCAAGTTGCTTACTTTCATGGGTAATAGAAAACCGAACATTTTCAATTCCATGCTCTAAAAGCACAGATTACATTCCATATTGAAAGGGTGCGTATTTAAAATTATTTTATATTAATATCTATATATCTTTTATAAATTAAAATTTGATAAAATATTTTTAAATATTAAATGGTAATTAAGATTAAATTTATGAAATATTATTTAAGTGCATTACACATAAATAAAGTAATAAAGAGATTATATTTAAGTTTTCAATTGACATCAAGGTATAAAATTAAATCGACAATTAAATTAATATTTTTTTTAATATAATAGTGTGATTACATGATAGTATCTGTTCATATTTTCTTAATTCTTTGACAACACATACACACATTGCACACATAGATACTCGAACGTTAATCTTCTAAGATAAAAATATTTAAAAAAATCATAAACCAATAAAGCTGTCAGTTTCCTGTTTTGTACTCTATATTCAAATTTGTATCAATGAATGGGACTAGTAATTTCGCTTCAATAGATGAAGTCGGTTTGGTGCTAACATCACTAGTTGACATCAATCCCGGATTTCAGGCATTAGAGGCAGGCACGAAGCAAGGAACCTTGGCTCCAATAATATTAAATTTCAATTTATCCATTTAAAAGTAAATTACAGTTTGGTCCTTAAAAAATTAAGATATTATTTAATGCATTGCTTTGTAAGTAAATAAATAAATAAAATAGATATGTCATCATCTTAATAAGTCTTAGATTAATTTATTTTCAGTGTATTCAGTAATAATAAATTTATACTGAAAAGCCAAAAATATAAAGGTTTGGTGGATGTCAGTGTGTGAGATGTCGGGCCCTACATTTACCAGATGTACACGTGGCTAATAAGGGAAATGCAAAGTGCCAACCATTGGTGAGGTCATCAACAGACCACCGTTTCTTATATCCCGCGTTTCTTTCAGTTTGCGATAAATTCACCACTGTATTATATCGTTCCCCTCCATTCCATTTAGAATAATTCTTTACTCAAATACATAACTCATCCAATTTTTTTATTTGGTTTAAAGAATTTTTTAGTTTTATATTAGTGTTGAATTTTTTATATACAAAATCTAGTATAATTAATGGATCTCGACAACCCTAAATGTTAAATTCATTAAAAAGTATATAAAATTTAAATAACAACACGTTTAACTTTGAAACATCTGAAGGAAATATTTAATTTTATACTTTACATTTACGAATGTTTAGTTGTGAACAATAATTTAAATTTTCACATACATATAAAAAAAATAAACAAATTCCCTTCTACATTATACATCAAAGGCTATATAGATAAATATATCAAAATTACAAATTCCAAGCATATGTTGTAATAATTGTCCACTTAGTGAGATTCGAATGAGATCATGTTGCGGAGAATATAACAACATTGAAGTGTTTTTCTTAAAGCTCAACTTCACGATAATTTGAGTATAAACCTGTCTGACAATAGAATTATTCCCCAATTATCATATGCTAATTTTAATCATATATGCTAGTTAGATGGGGAAGTTGCATTCATACTATCATTCCGATTCACCTTGGTTGAATGATAGGCAACCTGAAACTCGTACATATCATCCCTTATTTGATGAAACAACAATAACATGGGAATATGTAGAATTGTTGACGGGGCTTCTAGTGAATAGGTGTCCTGAAACAGAAAAATCTAAATACAATTTAGGACATGTCTTTTATAAAGCGTTCAATACAAGTATCGATCTTCCTTTTGATTCATTTCGAGGTTGGAACTCTTCTATGCTAGAAGGATTAGTAGAGGAAAGAATTAACATATTCTAAAAGCTGGTTTTGATTCATGAAAGGATTTTCCCGATGTTTTGTACAATCCAAAAAATATATCAATAACCATCAAGACACCCTTGACAATTCCCTAAGAATAATATGATAAAATCGCAAAACCCTCACAACTAGATTTGTCTATGAGTCGAGTTGGATTCTAATAAAATTTTAGGCTCGTTTGATAGGCTCAAGTTTAAAATTCTGTCCAAGCCCGATTTGGATTATAGATGTTAAACTCGGGCTTGGCTCATATTAAATTTTTTATTTTTATATAAAAAATTTAAAAATATAATACATCAAAAACACTAAAAATATTAAAATTAATGTTTCCCAACAAATTGAAAATTTTTAAAAAATATTTATTATTAAATAACACTAAGATACGTACAACTTAACAAGCAAATGCCTTTAAAATGGTATTAAAATTAACAATAAAACAAGAGCTATACAATATCCAAATAATAACAATATAATAATGAAATGACAGAAAAGCAGGAAGAGAACAATAGCAAAATAACAATTTTTTTGCAAATTTGAGATGGGCTTGGGCCAAAAAACCTTACACAAAGCTCGATTATTTTCTAAACGGGCCTTATTTTTCTCAAACCTATTTTCAGGTCTATATTTTTCTCAAACCTTTTCACTTTTTGGACAAAAAAGAAATATTTTTTTTTATTTTAAACAACTAATCCAAAATCCAAATAAATTTAACCTTTTTGGTGAATAACAAGGAGACGGTAAAACCTTAACAACAACGCGACTGACACGACTCGAACTTAAATCATACCTGAAACAGTGAATATTGAACACTCTTGATTATCAGACCAACACATGATTTAGATAGAATTTACTTTAAATATAACCAAATAAAAAAGTATTTTGTAATTTAAACAATTAACCTTAACACTTAATGTTTCCATATATATTTTCTTTTTTTATGTGGTATATATTACAAATAAAACCACTTAATTGTATTTAAAACTTAATTTAAAAATAAAAATATATATATATATATTTTAATATACTAGTGTGATTTTATGGTAATATATGTTCATACTTTTTTAATCTTTTGACAACACACACCTTACACACAGGCGTTTGAACTCGGAACTCTTAGGATGAACAATATCTTTCTTTTACTGGAACCACTTGTTGAGTTCAAAATAAAATATACTTTTAATATAATTAAATATATATTACCAATGAGATCATTTAGTTATTTAAAACTTATTTTAAAATCTGATGCATTCAACCCCACCATAATAATCTAGTCTAATTAAATTCACAGAAGTTTAGGAACGGATAAAAACCCAGGAAACCCAGAAGTCAAAATTCTCGTATTTAGTATTATCTCGAGAAAACAAATTTCCGAGAATTTTCAGATAAATCCCCCACCAAAACCGAAGTTGCTGCCGTGTTGAAGGGGGGCTTCATGTCGATTATTGACTTGGAAAGACTCCCTCCATTTTCTATACATTTCTCTCATCTTTCTAAGCCCTGTTTGCCACCATTTTTCCCAAAGAGAGAAAGATCCTTAACACTCCACCGATCTCTCCATCTCCCTTAAATCTGATGCACCCACCATTTCCAGTAAGGTGGAGAGAGATATAAGTGAAGTCTCTTAAAAGATATCGCTTTCTTTTTGATACTTTACTTATTCTAGTAACAATAAAAATTCTAGCTTTTTTAGCTTTCAGGGTGATAAAAATAAACAATGGAACCGTTTTTTAAACACCCTTTTTTCATCTGATTTATGGGCTTTATTCAGGTTTTTCATTGAAGGGGGGGAGGTTGAGGTTTGGTAAATTAAACTCGTTCAGGCTTTGTTGAAAGGAAGATGAAAGGCGAGGATCAAGCAAGGTCTTTGTTTGGAATTCCCCTTACAGATAGGCCAAAATGGCAACAGTTCCTTATTTGTTCATCTGGGTTCTTCTTTGGTTACCTTGTTAATGGCATATGCGAGGTTTGTTCTTCCTAACTTTTACCCGTTATTTGATCACTATTTTAGGGGAGTGTTGAATCAGCTAGAAACTTTTCATTTTATTGTTGTTTTGATCCAGTCACTTCATTTGAAATAGTTTTTTGGCTTTGCATGTGACCAATTCCCAGCCATGCATGCCTGGTTTTTCCCTTTCTGGGTTTCTGTTTGGTTGCTGAGAAAATTATGGAAAGGAAGAGAGAGAGGAAATTCTAATAGTGTTGCTTTTGTGTGTGTTCAATTGCTTGGTTGTACCAAAAAAAAAGTTGGCAGTAGATTAGTTGAAGGATTTATATGGTCAAAAATAATTCAATGAATGCATGCAACTGTTTTATTGGATTCATATTCCCATTCAATCTCCAAAAGAAAAAAAAAATCCCATTTCAGTGTGATAATTGATGAGTTCATTTGCTTGCTTGTAGGAATATGTATATAATAGGCTTCAATTCAGGTACATTCATCATTCTTCCCATTATTAGATAATATATTTTTTTTTAAATTATGTATATACTTGGGATTTTTCTGGACTTAAAAATCATGCAAATGTTTCAGCTATGGATGGTATTTCACTTTTGTACAAGGATTTGTTTACCTGATATTGATAAGGCTTCAAGGCTTCACCACGAAGCAAATGGTGAATCCATGGAAAACATATGTGAAACTCTCAGCTGTCCTCATGGGTTCTCATGGATTAACCAAAGGTTCTTTGGCTTACCTCAACTACCCAGCACAAATTATGTTTAAATCTACAAAGGTAACTAACTATTTCAAGAAATTTGTATACAAATTGCTTGTTACTATCCTTTTTTTTAGCTGAATAAACTTAAATTTTCTTTAAAAAGTTTATCAGAACTAAAAAATAAGTATAAATATTGTAGTGTTTTGAAGTATCCGTATCCGATGCATAACAGGACACGACGAGTATACAAAAAACTTAAGAAACATTGAACATATTTGTATTGGACAAATACTGGTATTTGTCACTCACACCTGAGTCCGAGTACCATAGATCAAAGCATTCTGCAAATTTAAGATGCTCGGTTTTCTTTTTCTTCTTTTATCTCTAACTTACATTTTATGGAATTTTAGGTGCTGCCTGTTATGATTATGGGCGCCTTCATCCCTGGGCTGAGAAGGAAATATCCATTTCATGAATACATCTCTGCGCTGCTTCTTGTTATTGGTCTCATCCTTTTCACCTTAGCCGATGCCCAAACATCTCCTAATTTTAGCATCATTGGTATTATAATGATTTTGGGTGCTTTGATTATGGATGCCTTTCTGGGTAATTTCCAAGAAGCAATATTCACCATGAATCCGGAGACAACTCAGGTAGCTATAAAATTTTCTCATTTCTGTTTGTAAGAACTATCACTTTATCGACGATTTTATGTTGTATTGTGTATTTATTCGTTTTCTTTTACAGATGGAGATGTTGTTTTGCTCAACAGTAGTTGGGATTCCTTTCTTAGTTGTGCCAATGATTCTAACAGGAGAGCTTGTTAGGGCATGGAATTCTTGTTCTCAGGTAAATAGCATCCCTCAAATGCATATAATAACATTGTATTATGCGACTTAAACAAGTACCCATTTCCAATGTATATTTGGACTTTGCTTAACACATCCCTCAAGCATCCCTCAGGAAAATTATTCTACTTGCATGCTCTTTGGCTTGGTTTTAAGCAAAATCTACCATGATCTCTTGTTTCTGTGTGTTTGACTTATGCCAATAACTTGCAGCATCCATATGTGTATGGGGTGTTGGTGTTCGAAGCTATGGCCACATTCATCGGTCAAGTGTCAGTTTTATCTCTCATTGCTATCTTTGGCGCTGCAGCGACGGCCATGGTAAAAAAAACATACTTTGTATTTTCTTTTAGATAAAATGATTTTCTAAAAATTTCATTCTCAAAACCATTTCATGATCCCCATTTTACTACTAGTTTTCTTGTTTCATCTGCTTGTAGATAACAACTGCTAGAAAAGCTGTCACTTTGTTGCTGTCGTACATGATATTTACAAAACCTTTAACCGAACAGCACGGATCCGGGCTGTTGCTGATAGCCATGGGAATCATATTAAAGATGTTGCCGGATAGTAAACCAGCACCCTGGATTCCAACATCAAATGTAAATGCGAAGCATCATCCGGTAAACTCTTCTGAAGAAGTGGAAAGTGTAGAACTCAAAGAAGATGAAGAGAAAAAGCCCTTAGTCTGAAAGCTTTAAAAAAGGTGCAATTGTTCTGCAATTTTCTTTATGATTTCCTTACTGAAACCCCACTGCATTGTAGGCCTACTACTTCTGTAGGGTGTAGGATATATGTAAACAGATAGTAAATTACCTGGTTTTGCGTTGAATAAAGTTATCCATTACTGTAAAACTAATCTTGCAAAGTGCTGTAAGGGCAGTCGTTAATCATACAAGTATTTTCATTGGAAATTTACAATTTTACAAACAATTAAAGGATCAAAATTGTTTCTCTCAATGTTACAGTGCACCTTGTTAGAGATGATTAAGTAGTATAATATTACAATTTGTGACTGTACATATGAAAATCACTTTCAAATTCAGAAAAGAATCATCACTCAACACCACAGACTTAAGCAAACAAAATTCTTCTAAACTCGGATTTCTCTTGAACCTGACTCAGAATTCGAATGTCAGTATTAGGCCCAGCAATATGGTCAATCTTGGTATGAACACTATCTAGCAGACTAGTGATAATCTAAGTGATGGGGCTCTAGGAATATGGGTACAGGATGCCCAACGGATTACCGACTCGTTCACCACGAGATCGAAGTGATTGATCTTGCCGAGACTGATTGTGTGATTCCGTTTACTATGAATGCCTGCAAGCCGGGATCCGTTAGGTCCTCCCCTAACAGATACTGGAACCAAAGAATCCGACAACATAGACAGCTTTAGTAAGTTTGATTCTGTGGAGTGACAGAGAACAGATCAGCAAAATTCTACGTTAAGACACTCATAATTTCCATGCCAAGAACAAAACGGAAACAAATACCTCTGTATTCGGCACTCATCTCCGATGTCTTGGCTTTATTTGCCACCGAAACATTTAGTGGTTCAACAGCAGATATTGGGCTGAAGAAAGTAAAACTTGGCATTGACGGAATTGGAGATGAGAACTCTGCTGCAGTTGATTGACAACAGCTTGTAAATGAAAATCCTTCAGATTCGAAATAAGGACCGCCATTTTTAGCCAAGAATGAAGATAACGATGATTTGCAGGTGAATGCAGGGGTTCCCGGTTGGCCATTAAAAGATACAGGTGATCCGTCGCTAAAGCTATAATCTTGATTTCTTTTGATGAACAGTGTAGAGAAAGAACTTCCTCCCACTTCAAGCTCTCTGCAAGCAGGGCTGTTTTGCTGGTCTGCTTCTTTACCCACTTGGCTGCAATCCTCAACCCATGGATGATCTGCTAACAACAGTGACTTTCATATTAGCATCCATGCCTGATTCCCATTATCAGATATCTTTCAAGAATCCCCAAAAATACTTTAAGGAAATAGATATCAACTTACCTAGAACCTGTGCGGAAGTGAGCCTCTTAGAAGGATCAACACAAAGCATACCAGTGACCAAATCCCTGGCAGATAAAGAGATGTGATCCCAGGGATCAATGGGGAACCTTAGCTCAGCAGCCCTAACAGCATCAAATATCTTTGATTTAGTCTTTCCCCCAAAAGGAGGCATTCCACTTAAAAGAATATACAATATAACCCCAGCACTCCACACATCAGCTGCTTCATCATATCCCCCTGTTAAAACCTCTGGTGCTATATAAAATGGGCTCCCTACAGTTCCATGCAAATTCTCCCCTGTTTGCAAAACATCACAAATTTCAGTGATCAAAATGTTGTCTTCTAACGGAAATAAACAAAGCACACAATGGAGAACTCACCCTGTTTTATATAAGTTGCAAGACCGAAATCCGCGAGTTTAATAGGAGAGGACGAGGATTTAGTTGCTAAGAGAATGTTTTCCGGTTTCAGATCCCTATGAACAATGCCGTTGTCGTGACAGTACTTGACTACTTGCATCAAATGCTTGAAAAGAACACGAGCCTCGGACTCTGAAAACCTTCCATACTTCTCGAGCCGATGGAAAAGTTCCCCTCCTGCACATAATTCCATGACCAAGTGCACAAAGTCCTCATCTTCATAAACTGCTTTCAAGTCCACAACATTCGGGTGCCCTGATAACTTAGTCATTATTTCAATCTCGAGCTTGATGCTGCAGAAATCGTCCAGTGTGACCAACCTATCTTTAGCAATGGACTTACAAGCCAAAACCTCGCCGGTTAACTTATCGGAGCAGACTCTAATCACGCCGAACTGTCCCCATCCTAATTGTCCTCCGAGAACATACTGGTCTCTTAGGTTAGATATTTGTATCGTGTCTAAAATCGTCTTCGTAAGGCTTGCAACCTTGTAACAGTTGCGGAATCCGACTGCAGGGAGGTGGATGTTCTCAACAGTGGCGATTTCCATGCCAATTAGGGGCAAGGAAAACTAAAATTATACCAAACTAACACTGAATTACCAGATTTTCTTCTCAGTTTTGTAATCTAGTCCATTAATTTGCAGAAAGTACTTAGACCAGACATGAGATCAGTTGTCGAAATGACAAGCAAGTTCTAACATCAGCTTCTCAAGAAATGACAACCTTGTTGAATGTTGACCCTCTTCATAAACTGAAAATTTCCAGCAACTATGAATTTCAGACGACTTGATTAAATCGCAATAATCTTTTCAAATTCTGTTTGCAGATCCATGACTAAATTTAGACATAGCATAAAAAAACTAAACCTAACAAAGCAAAAAACTCAAACCAAAGCTCTAAAACCTATAACCTTAACCATAGCAAAGGAACCCATAAATAATCATAGCATAAAAAGAAGACAAGAAAACAACATAGTTTACAAAGAAAAAAAAAAACTATACAAATTAACATAAAAAAGGAAAGCCCAGCAAAATTTACATGAGAAAAAGACATAAAGTTAAAAGCTTTTTCTGAATATAAACAAAAAAAAAAAATTGCATCAAAAGAACACACATTTCTCAATCAACAGCAGAGAGAAAAGACTGACCGGCTTAGCAAATGCGTTGAACAAAGTACATAATATGTTCAAACACCGGTCTTTGGTTGAGTCCTTGGTTTCTTTCTGGTTCAAACAAGACAGCTTCCTTCACTATAACCGGCAACCTAAGGGAACATGATTCCATGTTCGTGGTACTATTATTTTAATATTACTAGTAAGCATTACCCAACAATGTGCAAGATAGAAAGGTGCACACTCACCACATGAGTTCGCCACGTGTCCCATTACATCCTATTGGTGATCCTGGTCCCATAAATTTCGTGATTTCTTTTACCAAATTGCCCTCCACATTTGACATGTGCAATGATGATTAGCTCCCACACAACCAGCATGTGGAGACAGCATTAACCCTGTATTTTTTTTTTTTTAATCCAAGGAAACTTCTCTTTATTATTTTATATCAAGAGAAAAGGTTGTAGTAAAATGGAAGAAAAAAAGATAGTAAAAATTTTGGAGGTTAGAATCTTGAAAATCCAACATATTCTACAATATGCTCTTAATTTCATTTTCAAGCATGGGAATTAGAATATTAGGTTAGTGGGGATAGCAGGTACAAGGGTATATAGCAGTCCCCATCAGATGAGAATGCAATATCACTGGTCCCTCAGGTCAGGAGTACAGTTAGGGTGCAATGTAGAGGGTAGAGGTTGGGACCTCCAATTATTCATGTTTTTCTATTATTGGAGTGCCATGGAAGGAAAGTGTTGGTAAGCAAAAATGGAGGCAAAGTGTTCCTGTTGAATTCATATGTTTTTCCGGAAGCATTACTATTGTGAGCACGCATAATACAAATATATAGCATATTGGACATTGGATATTCGTAGTTAAGTGCTAAAAAATTCTGAAAGTCTTTTATCTTAATCATCAATATCAAAATTTCATTAGCTGATCTTTGAACGATCGGAAGCCGACGTTTAAAATTCTGTCACAACTTATGTTGTAACGTTTAATTGGACAGTCGATATTCGAACAATAAAAAATGATTTTAAATTTACTTTTCAGTTGAGATAATATTAGTTGACTTAATAAAATTCAATTCGGTTTTTATATAAATGTATAAAGGTTAATATCTTGTTCACTGTTCAGTTGAGTTTTTTAACTTCAAAAACAAGATTTAATACATGACACATTTATGTTTTAAGGTTTTTTTTTTAATATTCCCTTAGAGCACATAATTTTTAAAGAAAATATATAAATACAATATAAGTATACGAATTTCTCAAATAAAACAAATATTATAGCAATTTTTAAAGGGAAAAATAATACATGAATGAATTATTATTATGTCCACTATCGGTAAAATTTTTTAACTCCACAAATAAATTTAGTTAAATAACAGGTGTTTGTTTTTGATTAATTTATATATATTTTTAATATTACCCAAGGACACGTTGTAGAATTTTTGAAACTCTATTCGCAAAGAATCAAACAATTTTCCTTTATTTAAATTACATATATTTGACATAGATTTTTTTGAGGGTCTGAAATTAAGTTGTATAGAAAATATATTAATTTAAAAATTTATAAATATAAAGGAGTTAAAAGTCAAAATTTCCATTTTAGAGGTTGGACAGAGACAAAACTAAAGGGTGGGGTTTTACCTTCCTAAAAATGAAAATTTTATTTTAATCTCTCTAAAAATAATAAAATAAAAAATTATTTATGATAAATTTACACTTTACTCCTAAATATAAAAAAATATATTTAACCCTTAAAAATAATAAAATAATAAATTAATATATAATAAATTACATTTAAATCTTTTAAAAATTTTATAATTTAATTCCAATTTCCTAAAAAAAAAATTAATTTAGACCCTTGATTCCGTCCCTAATAATAAATGTGATATAATCTAATATTAATAATTTGTATTATATAAATTTTTATATATTCATACATCCTCGTGTTTTCTACATCATGTTTCATGTCTCGTTAATTAAATTTTCATGTCATGTTGGTATGTTTCCAATATTCATGATACGTTGGTTTGTTGGATTCGATTTTATTTGATTTTTACATGTTTTTTCAATTGATTTGCAATTTTTCATATCTATACTGAAAATTAATCGACAATTAATATTCCAATCCAACATAAAATGAGAGAAAATAGTTGGATTTAATTAACATATTAAAGCCCTCTTATTACTAAATTAGTGATTAGTGTCATGGAAATAGAACTTTTGTTTGATAAATTGCGCGACTTTAGGTGATAAGTTTTGATTCGCGATTTGTGATATTAGATTGAAGATATTACATTGTGAGGAAAATAAAACATATAATCTTTCAACTTAACAAAAAACACCAAACAACGTATTTACCTAGCTTACAAAAAAATCAAAATTTTTTAAAATTAACAATTATCTCATACATCAAATTAGTATTGCATGTCATACATTTAAATATAATAAAAAAGAAATATAATACATAAATTTTAAATTAAAGGTTAAAAAGTAACCTATGAAAAATTAAAGGTTTCCATTCTATTAGCAACCAACAATTAAAGCCCTAATCTCATCTTATTAGTAAATAAGAAATTTATTAATAGTTGGATGATTATTTTGTATTTTTTCATAATTGAATGATCAAAAATGAAATTTATTAATAGTTGGATGACTATTAGTGGTATTTACCCAAAAAACTTTTAGGGGGAGAAATAGAAGAATCTCATTTTCAGTGATGATAAAAAACGCATCTCTTTTCCGGTCCTAAATATCATCTTAAAACCCTAATCTTCAAACACAAAATCCCCAAAAAGCAAAGATCTCTAAGCCAAATACTTCCACAACTTGAGCTAAGATGCCGAACCTCGAATGTCGTATGTACGAAGCCAAGTATCCGGAGGTGGATATGGCGGTGATGATACAAGTAAAGAACATCGCCGACATGGGCGCGTACGTTTCGCTCCTTGAATACAACAACATCGAAGGCATGATCTTGTTCTCGGAGCTCTCCCGCCGTCGGATTCGTAGCGTCAGCAGTCTAATCAAGGTTGGACGAACCGAGCCCGTCATGGTCCTCCGTGTCGACAAGGAAAAGGGTTACATCGATTTGAGTAAGAGGAGAGTTAGCGAGGAAGATATTCAAGCTTGTGAAGAAAGGTATAATAAGAGTAAACTTGTTCACTCTATCATGCGACATGTTGCCGAGACTTTGGATATCGATTTGGAGGTAATTTTTTCTGTCTTTTTTTATTTCACTTATTGAAACTGAGGGAATAATTTGTTTGCTACGTTTGGTTTATGGGACTTATAGTCTTTTTTCATTTGGATATGAATTTTTTTTAGAGATTAGAAATGGTTTATGGGTAATGAGTTGGAAGTAAATTTGGTTTTTTTGGTTGATTGAAGTGATTTGGTAACAATTTTACTGGCTTTGTTTTAAGTTTTGGTTCAGGGTTTTCTTTTGCTGAGTGATAATACGGGATACTTGTTAATTGTCTACGTATTAGTGTTCACGAACGGAATTATGTATTTTTATAGAAGAAACAGAATGACTAAAATGATTTGATGATTTCCTTGGTGTAGTTTTAGTTTAAAATGTGGTAATTTGGTTATTTTCAGATTCGTTTTTACCTAAGTTTAATATGAAACCAGTTACTTCATTGAAAAATAGTGAGAATTCAACAATTAAGGTGAAGAATTTGATTCATGTGAGGCGAGTGCAATGAGGAGAAGTGAGCACCCTTATGTTAGCCAATGATAGAAGGCATTTCTATCATCAACTTGCATCTTGCTAACACTTATCATGTGCGACAGGAATTGTACGTTAAAATCGGTTGGCCTCTATACCGGAAATATGGTCATGCTTTTGAGGTATGAAGCTACTCCTCCTTTTGAAGTGTCATTTTCTCTCTTATTGTGGTCTTAATTTTTATGTTTTCAGGCTTTCAAAATCATTGTGACTGATCCTGATTCTGTCTTGAACACCCTCACCTGTGAAGTAAAAAAACCTGGCCCTGATGGGCAAGAGGTAAATTTTCAATTTGTGAGATGCATGGAACATTATTTTTTCCAGCCGATTTACATCTCTAACGATTTCTCTCTTTAGGTGACTGAAGTGGTTCCTGCTGTGACGGAGGAAGTCAAAGATGCTTTGGTGAAAAACATTAGGAGAAGAATGACCCCACAACCTCTGAAGATACGGGCTGATATTGAAATGAAATGTTTCCAGTTTGATGGCGTTCTTCACATCAAGGTCTTATTTGCGGAAACTCTCTACCTCTCTCTATATGTGCTTTGTTGTTGGTTTATAGATATTTCTTGTCGAATTTGCAGGAGGCCATGCGCAAAGCTGAGGCTGCTGGGAATGATGATTGCCCTGTTAAAATCAAGCTTGTTGCTCCTCCGCTTTATGTTCTTACCACTCAAACTCTTGACAAGGTTAGCTTAATGCCCTTTTTCATTTAATGTGCCTCTGAAGTTTGAACTCACGGTTTTTAGTTTTGGAAGCATTTGCCCGCCATGATTTTATGAAATTTTCTTATGTTAATCTTGTTGATCACTGTCTAAGATTCTTTGCCCAGCTGAATTTATCATCTCCTCAACTTGTTTACATCATATTCATGTATTGATATTCAAATTGCATATTTTTGTGTCTGTTTGACATATTTGTTTTTGTGTATGTTATTCTTTCTTGTATTTGTCAGGAGCAAGGTATAGCTATCCTCAGTGAAGCAATTGCAGCTTGCACTGAAGCAATAGAGCATCACAAGGGTAAACTTGTTGTCAAGGAGCAGCCTAGAGCCGTGAGTGCCCATCCTTTAAGTTCCAATTTTGTTGCTCTCTCTGTTTTAATTCTCCAGTTCCATTATATTTCAGTCTCAATGCATCGATGTGTTAACTTGAAAATTTCAACCTTTCTCTCGAGAGTCTCACATGGTGCACTGTTTTAGGTGAGCGAACGGGATGATAAACTGCTGGCTGAGCACATGGCTAAGTTGCGGAACGATAATGAAGAGGTGAGTGGAGATGAAGATAGCGAAGAAGAGGAAGACACAGGCATGGGAGAAGTTGATGTTGAGAATGCGGGTCACGGGATAATGGAATAGCGGTGCTTCTTCATACAGGGAGAAGGATAATTATCAATTTTGTTTTGACCAAAACTTATTTCAATTGGCCTCATCTCATGGATAGTTGTAAACCTCTGAGGAAAGTATTTTGTGTTTTTGAGTAGGGTTTTCTAATTTACGGTATATTTAAAAAGTTCAATGGAGGACACAGATGGTGGTCTGGTTGAGTTCCTTTTTTACCTTTTATTGGATTTTTCCTTTTTGTGAATTTGAATAATGCAAATTCGGATGATGTTTATATTCGAGTACTATAAATTTATAATTAATGAATGTAGATATTAGCATTCCAATATGCATTATCAGTATTTAAGTTTACAATTTAAAGCTGTCTTGTCTTTTATGTGAATCACATTATCGAGCGTGTACTTACAAATGCAAAAAGTCGATAAATTTAATTTGATTTATGATTTAAATATTTGACATCAAATAGATTTAATATGTAATTTAAACATTCGATAAATAGTATTTATTTAATTTGAACTTAAATAATAATATTTGGATTCTTCATCTTCAATGTTATTTTGTTCATAACATTTAGCCCCATAATTTTATAACTGCTCATATCTTATGGTCTCTACAATCACCCCCACGATACAAAGACCGTTCACTTTTATAAAAGGGTTTTGAAAACTTGACTAAATTTGGAAAATTTTCCCCGGAAACATAGGGCTTCGAATGGACCAAGTTATATTGCATTGTATATATACTATATACACGCATCATTTTCTACAAAAAACATTTTATCCAAAATGACATTAAAGGTATCAGGGTTCTTCTTAAGTGCCAAAAATACAAAACTACTATTACCAAAGACAAACTATTTACAGACCTAGGCTTGCCAAATACACTACACCTGTTAATTTACATCACGATACATTTTTCTTTAGGTTTTGTCTCTTGCCTTGATGATGACGACGAAGAGCTCCTTCCACTGTTTTGTGACGCCTGCAAAATCCCACTTCCGTTATTCGAATTTTTCATTTTCCTAAAAGTAGCTATATTCGACATTTGTGTCCACACATAGGCATGCGAGTAACAGGATATCAATATACTCATCCTGGATACTTGTACATCCAAAACTCACAGCTAAGCCTGGATGCTGTCATTTACAACTAAATGTTCCACAAGATAGCAATAAACTCAATCCATGGATTTAACACGGAAACGCTAACAGGACAAGTTTGATGGTCTAATCCAGCGTAAGCACCTAATGAAGTTCCACCAAAGTCACCTACTCTGCCATTCAGGCAGGCAACCAATATATCATCAGTCTAGAGTCTAAGCCATGACTTCATTTAGGTGTTAATAAAAAAGACTAATTAAGGTTGTATTTTCTCCACTTAAAACAAGTTTTGAAAAATATTTCTGAATTGATGACAACCATACTTCATTTAGGTACTAATAGAATTAGTGATCAGTTCCTAAGAAGAATGTTATTTAAGAATATCTAGAAGGAAGAGGGAACACAATACCTTTGGACCTGTTACTAATCTTGTAGCACCTACAATAGGTGGCGGCTGCACATTCTGACGCTGCGGCTGTTGTTCATACTCTTCTTGCTGCAAAGCTATTGCAAGCTGTAAATCCGAGCTGCAATGATAACATCACAGAATTAATAACTTTCATCCCTGAGCATAATAAAGAACCAAGGAAAATGGTTTTTGAAAATTTTAGAACATTCAGAAAATATTGAAAAGATTGTTTTAACTTGACCACTATTCCAAATAAATAATTATTAGAAGCATCAGTACTTCAGAAATATTTTCTGATGGATGTCTAAATCCGCCGAAATATTGCATCCAAGAATTAGGCAGTACAAATTAATATAAATACAGACAACCGAAGGGAAGGATAATTACATTTCATCCGATCTTGCATGCGCTGAACCATCAATGCCAGCAATGTAGTCCTGCATCACGTAAATCTTAGTTAAGTGCCATTAAAATCATTCAAACCAACTGTCAAAATTCTCTTGCCAAAGGGGAAAAAAATTTCTCGCGGAAGGGAAAAATACGTACAGCAGTTGTATTTTGTTCATCCCAAGTACCAGTGGCATGACCATCCACCTTGAATTCCTTGAAGTTTCCAGTCATAAAAAGAGTGTCTCCATTGACCTTAAAGCATGAGTTAAATATTGGATATCAAACTTAAAAAAAGAATCAATAACAAAAACAACACAGGATTACGATTTAAAAGGTTGAAATTTTAAATTTAAGATTTTTAACAAAAATGTTTCTTATTGAAAAAACAATTTTATTACAAAGTTAAAAGGGACAAAAAAACAATAAAAAAATATAACAATTGGAGAAAATACATCATCAAATGAGCATTTTAAAGGTTCTAGTGTTACAGATCAGATACAGAAAGATATAAATCTCGGAAATAATTCACTATTTTCTTGCCCTTAAAGCACAGTTGTGTTAACTACAAGCTTTTATTAAGGCAAAGCATGGAGAAAGATGTGGATTTACTCAAACCACAATATGTTGATTTCAGAAGTCATGCTCTGCTTTTCTCTCATATTTACGGTCATTATCATCAACAAAATGGAACACCAGAGATCACAAAACCTCCAATTTAAACCATGGCTACTGTAGATTTTTGTTTCCTTAATTTAGATGACTTCCATTTCTTCATAATGCCAAAGCAAAAGGCATTTAATTATCCCAGTTAAACATCGTGACATAAGAACCATGATGCAGTGGCCACTGGTCTACTGGTTAAGGATCTTTTGTTAGTTAAAGACTTTAAAATTAACAACAATGTAAGTAATCTACCTCACTATATTGACTACAATTATAACTAACACTCAAATTTCAACAAAGTAATTGTTGGTAGAAAAGATTACAAGGTGACAAAGCCTTACCTCATTTAGTTTCTCCCAAACAAAATCTGGTTGATGCAGATAGCCTTGGTCAGTAGCTAAAAGATAAAGCTCACCATCATACTGCAAATAAAATGAGATTCAATGGATGAAGAGATTGGAGTTGAGAGAACAAAGAAAACTGGTTCTCAAATTTGTTTAATAATTTAGTAAGTTGTTCAAGTGTTACAAGCATCGTTGGCAGTTCACAGACAGCTACAGGCATAATTCACAGAAAAAGTGGTTCCAACTTCTAACCTTAAACATGGTGCTGAAATGATTGTTGCGAAAGAAAACACAAAGCTCACGTTCTTTAAGACCATCTTGTAAGCAAAAAAGCCTGCAAAATATATTAATAGTCACCCAATTACGACCACATACCATGAAGATATAACAATGCGATAGACTCAACAGTAATTCAGATCTTTAAACAGCCAAAAAGCTACTCAACATACCCATAAATGGTCAATTGATTGGCATTGTTCTTCAAGAAGTTTGCAATTAGTTCACCTAAATAGCATTAAGAAAATGAAAGGTGGGTTATTTTGAATGAGCGCATGAAAATAGTAAGAACAAAGGAGTGCACTTGGATTTAAAAGAAAAGACATTTTAAGAATTTAAAAATTGAACTTAAATGGATAAGAAAATATTTTAATTTTCATTTATGATAATTCTTTAGGAAGCAACAAGCAACTAACAAAAGTAACGAAAATGGAACTCAAACTATGGAAGAAAGATAATACATGCTTTACAAGGATATAGAGTTGCATTTCCTGTAAGGTGAACCACTAACCTTGTTGTGGACTAATTTCTTCTTTGGACCTCACATTACAGCCCTCTACAGAAATGTTGTCAGCTTGCTTCGCAAGAATAACCTCACCTTCGTAGATAGGTTCCCGGTTCTCATGTGTAGTTATTGAATCTAATATGCAATCTTCTCCTTCATAAATAGGCTCACTTCCATCGAGACTAGAACTAAAAGCTTCTAGCACATCAGCATTATGTATTCTGTCACTAGACGAATCTGAACCATCTTTTTGTAGGGAGATAGATGATACTTCTGTTGAGTCAAACCCATTTGTGTTATCCGGAATGTAATGAGCATCGGTAGCAGAAGTGGATTGAATATCGATGTTTTCACACCCTTGTGAATTTTCAGTGTTGTTTCCAATAGGTGCAGTATCCTTTGCAAGAGAAATAGGAACTGCACCTTCAATCTGGAGCAAATCATCAGCACTACTCCTCTTACCAGCCATATTCTCAACTGCATCATTGGATAGGGTAACTTCTCCAGACTTAACATGAGAAGAATTCTGATTAAACCCATCAGTCTTTGGGGATACTTCCCCTCTGAGAGTCTCAAAACATGCTTTACTACAACTACCATTGCTCAAGGAAGGGCAATTATCTGAGAAGTAAGGTTCATGCAGGGGCATGTTCTCATTTCCCATACTTCTGTCCCCCTCTGGTGCATCTACAGAAACAAGGTTCTTTGAACATGATCTTTCAGCTAAACAGCCAGAACCACCAACAGAGGTCGGTGATTCAGCCTCTGATAATTTCAAGACTCTCAAAAGCTCTGCTTCCTCCTCAAGGTCCCCTTTTCTTAATATTTGCTGATCTGAAGCAGAACGAGGAGACTCATCAAAAGATCTGGTTTTTGACAGGCTAGGAGAGGGAACTCCTAAAGTGGCAGTAGTAGCAGCAGCAAAATCCACACAATCTTCAGAATCATATTTGTGTGAAACCTCCATATTTCGTGTTTCCAGGGCAACAAGCTCCTCCATAATTGCATTGTAGGATTTTGACCCAATAGCACTAGCAGTTTCATAGTCCTGTACATGTGCACCGTGGAAAAAAAACTGTCAAATCCTGGCCCAATTGATATGTATTGCATGTATATGAAACCTTGTAAACCTGAAACCTAGAACTATAGGGAAGACAATTGGAGATCTCTGAACAATAACAGAACCAGTAAATATAAATGCTAATTAGAAACAAAGTGGTATACCATACACCAAATTAATGCATACAGTCTAATAAATGATCATGATGTTTAATAACATAGCGGGCATCATCAGAAATTGCATGCCTTGACCAACAATCTCCAACAATAAACATAAAAAACAACCATATCAGTTCAGTTCAAAGCATCAAACTTACCTTTAAAAAAACATTAAACTAAAATATTTCCCACGATAACTTGACATTACTGAATCTTAAATATTCTACCAAGAAAGTAAGCTAATGGTCCCCGCACCCCATTCAATTATGTTCCAACTAAAATCATGACAAAATGTGATAGTAGTCAAACTACAAAATCCTCTCTGAGCCACATTTTCGATCAAACAACCAAAACAGCACTGGTTGTTGAACCCATAATCATATTTACGTTACGCATCTATACTGGGATTGGTTCTATCTCAAACTTTAGAAATTTGATACAAGTCAGAATCTGAACTCCAATGCAAATTACATCAAAAAATGAATGTCTATCCAAAATGGTCATATACTCTACACGCACCCTTGTTAACTACGAAGAGATATCAGTCCATTAACGTTACCAGAGTCAAATACCTAGCTATATCATCTCAAGGAGGTAAACAACCGAGCCAGTTGAAAACAAAATTTCCTTATCTAAGGGTTATTTGTGTTTGTCTTGAACAGTTAGGTCTGTATTTACCGCAGCAGCCTTTAATGGTTTCAAAATTGGAAGTTAAACACCATATAGCAGAACTATAGTCATATAAGAACCTATACATTCTTCGGCACATTGCTTCAACTATCGCACCCCCAATGCTATAAAGAGCATACCTGGGGATCAACTATCCAACCATGATAGAGGGGAATATCAAGCAGATCAAAAATGGCACACTCTGGAGTGAACTCAAAATCATCTATTCTGCAAGTTGTACACAATAATTCACTAAGGGCTGCAGAAAGAGACAATTTGTCAGAGGAAAAAAAGAGAGAAAGAAAGGAAAAAGCTAACCTCCTGAATTTGATATTTACATCAATCCCTGTAGCAAGACGTGGAAGTAAATCAATTGCATCTGCAATATTCTGCTGTTGATTTTCAACAAACCCTTCATCTTTATTCTACATGCCAAAATGATTGATCAGTATCATCGTACTAAACCATTACCAGCAACAAGCAGATGATTTGAGCTATGCTGCTCCAACTCTTTATTTTGCTTGAAGAACCCATGTCTGACACATATTCCGACATGGATATGGGGATATCACCCTCAAAAGACATGGAAAAACTTATAAAAGTAGTGGATACCAGTGTCAGATACATACCCGTATGTATCCGACACTTGACAACCGAGTTCAAGTAAAGATAGGATGCAAGCATAAGAAGAGGAATGAAATTACATTGACATTACTGTTGGAATCAATGAGGCGCTCGGCCACCAGTGAAAGCAATTTCTCCTGTGAAACTTCTGCTATATCAGGAGTCAGGTTCAAATTGTTCCTTAAAAGGAGAACATTACCTGTCACAGCCCCCCCCCCCCCCCCCCAAAAAAAAAGCTCATTTTAAATAACTTAAAATAGCTCCAATTTTAATCTCCATAAAAAAGGGAAAAAAACATATCACAATATGGATCAGTTAGAAAATTTATCATGTTTCTAAACCTTATCCATTTTTTTCTTTCATTCATGCTCTAATGTCTAACAGGATAAACCCTAAACATAGTCAAACATTAGAATATTCAAAAGAGTGATACTTGATCACTTCCAAAAACCAATCAATAGAAAAGTGAATCAAAATTCTTCAGCTTCTTTTTACTAAAATTAGAAACCAAAGATTAAATAAATAAATATACTAAACTAAACTAAAGAACATTCAATCCGAATATCCTGAGCAACGATACACCGATAACAGAGGAAGAAAAGAACAAAATTCAAAACCCTAGAAATGGGAAGAGATATATATAGAGAGAGAAAGAGGGATGTTACAGATAGCGAGGAGAGGGCAAGGTCCATTGTCGTTTTGGAGAATAATAGGCGTAGTACGACCTAAGAACTGAATTGTCTTAGTCTTATGAATGCATCCTTTAATCCCTTCTTGCTTTTGTTGTTCTTGACTCTGTCCTTCTTGTGCTGCTGCTGCTGCTGCTTCTACTTCTTGTTTTCCCTTGGAAAGCGACGATGAAACGTCGCCGTCGGCAGCAACACCGGTCATTTCTTCTTTTGCTTTAAAACAATTTGATAACAGAGGATAATATTTACTATGAAACCAAGGCAACAATTATATATATATATATATTGTTAACGCACTTTCTTCTTCTTCTAGAGAGGTTTTGAACTTTTTAGAGAGAAATCACAAGAAAAAGACAAAAACAATTTGGCCGGCAATAATAAACCTCCAAATATTTAAATTTTTATGAATAAGATAATTGAGACTATAAAATTTTCACATGCTTGGTTAAACTGAAAGTTTTTAATAATTTTTATTTATTTATTTTTTGGGTTATGAAGTTTTGAGCATTCATATTAGAGTTTTACCATGCATTACAATCTCTATTTCGGCAATTCCATTATATTTTATCTGATTTTTCGTTAATTCGAAATAGTAAAGTTTTCCCCCAAAAAAAAATAAAAATCTGTGAACCTAATTTCCAGAAAAAAACAATCAAGCTTGCCTTTTAGTTAGTTGCTTTTATTAATTTTCATTTGTTCTTTTTTTACACTACTTTCAAGACTTGGCTCCATGAGACTGTCAAATTTTAATTATTGACGTGGAAATTTGTAATTCTTGATTATATATATTTTCTTAAAATTTAGAATATTTTATGAAATACACCTGATGTGGATTATGACGTTACTGTTCTGAAAATTTGAATAGTTTAGTTAAATCTTTTTCGTCCAAAAAAAAAAAATTTATTTAACTAAACTTGGTCAAGTGCTACAAGAAATTAAAATTAAAAATGTGTTGGTTGAATAAAAAAAGAAAAAGATGAAAATAAAATAAATTTTGAACCTGGTTAGCAGAAAAGAAAATAGAAGATAATATTATTTTCTACTATTAATAATAATATTACAAAATGGTAAGATTGCATGGTGGGTGATGTCTGTGGATAGTGGAGCAGGTAAAATTCTTGCTCCCACAATAACTGATTACAATCTACAAAGGCACAAGGTTTAATACTTCTATATCATAATGTCAAACATCATTTTACTTTAGCACTCATAACAAATAGATGTGCTACATTTCACTCCATATTTTCAAATTGGTTTCAAATTTGAATTTTTTTAATTACATTTTTAAATCTTTTTATTACTACTAAGATTGTTAAATAAAATTTCAAATTCATATTAAAACCGTACAAAGATCTTAACTTTCAAATGTACAAAGTAATCTCATAAAAATTTAAATGTATCCATATCCCGCATTTACTTACATCTAAATCCCAGAAACTTTAATTTACAGTGGAAGGGAGCGGAGCTGCTACCAACAATGAATAGCGTCTCCCGCTACGTACATCAATCATCTCTATTTTAACGGAAAAGAAAATTAGGATTAAAAAACAATTGAGTTACAAGAAACTAGCAATAAATTAGCTCTTGCACCTGTTGCTATTTCTTTCAATGCTTTTTGTGGTAGGTTTGCTTCACAATTTGATATTCCGGAGCATGAGAATGCTCCCACTATGTTTCTCATCACCAAGTCTGATCATCCAGAACTCGACTATACCGTCCACCGAATTTTCTTGATGAGCTCAACGAATTGTGGTTCTTCCCAACGATGATGCTCCGATTTCACTATCAGTGTTCTGCATTAAAGATCATTGTGCACGATTACAAGGCAGTCCTAAACAGAAACTAGCTTTTTGATCAAGAAAATGTCAATAATCTGCACTCGAAACAAATGGAAAGAGAAAATATACTTTCTTTCTATTTTTCTACTCCTACAATTTTTTTTTCAATCTTACTAAGCAAAGCTTTTCTGCAATAATAAAACTAATGTCCGACTAAAACAGAACCAAAGGGAAGACTAAAAAATTTGCAAGAATATAAAGATGTTCAGATATCCTGTAATACAAGTGTGATTACCTGGGATTTTGGGGACGGGAAAACGTTCCAAAATCTTAGTGTCTCATCTCCAGCTCCAGTAACTATTGTCTGTAAGAGAGGGGGAGAAGAAACCATTTCAGCCATGGCAAATCAAGAGAAAATAAAAATTCTAGAATTTGTTGTATATTTAATCTATTATGTTTAGAAACCAAGGGAAACTATAAAGTGTGGGAAGGTGAGCTACCTGTCCATCAGGTGAGATTGCAAGATAAAGAACTCTGTATGTGTGACCCGTAAGAGTAGCCAACTGCATTAAAAATTTCAAAGGGGAAAAGTAGATGATGAGAGATTGTCATCATATTATATATATACTCAGAACACTGTTTTTCCAGACTTTGTATACCTTCGACATGGTGGGGTATCTCCAGATGATTATTTGGTTTTGAGAGTATCCATGAGTGCTGACAAGTTCATTGACATTCTTAGACCACACAAGATTGCATACCTGCCATACATAAAGTTGACATTAGACTTGTCGAGAATTTGCAACTCTAGTACTAAGAATCGCCACCAAGGCATAGTTTCTGTTAATCTATAATAAAATTCTGTCATTGTACACAATTCAATAATTTATAGAACTTAAAATTAAATATGTAGATTAAAAAATTTAATCACTAATTATCTTCTTAATATTGGTAAGGCTACTGCGACAGTGTGATCCATTATTTCAAACTAGTTGGAGAAAGATCAACTAAAGCAATGCAGTCAAGGAAGAAACTTTATGCACCAAAAAGTCCATTCAACGCACATTTAAGGCCAATCTTAAATGGGCACTATATGATAGGAAAGAAAAATAATCACCTGACTGCCAGTGTCCATGCAGCTCAAGTGTGTGTTACTGGTTGTATTCCAGAATCGAATACATCGATCAGCTGTACCACCTCCAGATGCAAGAAGGCCATGCAGATGAGGAGACCATGCAATTGCTTTTACAGCAGCGGTATGTTCACAGTATTTCAGGACAGGTTGAGTGGAATGTTGATTCCAAACAAAAAGCTGCATATGGATGAAATTTGACATTCAATCAGTTAAAAGGTTATATTAAGCATCTGAATAAATTAGACAGGCAAAGAACCGCCATTATGTACTTTGTTGTCATTTCCGCCTGATGCTAGTTCACGGTTATCATAAGACCACTTCAGTCCACAAACCTACACAATGACAAATAGAGCTTCAGGCTCAGAGTTTGACAACATGAGCATGAATGAACATTTTTCAAATATAATGAATGACAAGCATGAGACAATGAATCCATAACAAAAAACAGGAGTATAACCTCGGATTTGTGACCAGAGAGTTTACTAGCAAAATCATCTGGAGCACGTATATCTCTTTGAAGAATGCTCTTGTCACGACTACCAGAAGATAAAAGAGAAGAGCTCCAAGCTAAAGCCCCAACGCGTAATCGGTGCCCCTCCATTGTTCTTACCCTCTGGCAGCGAGAAGCATCCCAAATCTACAAAGTGATAGCCATTAACTAACTACAGCATCCTACAAGCATAAATACTGGAAGTTGACTCTAGACAAGGTTAGAAGATTCAATGCAAAAGCAATAGTAGCGGAGCAAAGATGACCTAAGAAAATGTCCAATGCAGGGAAGAAAAGGTTGGACACCTTACATAACCATGGTGGAAGTATTAGGTTACTGATTTGCGTCAATGTTCATTAAAGCCCGTTGATTCAAGGAAATTATGAAGAATCAGACCAAAATTTTCATATTTCCGAGTAGCGAAATTCTTAGAAATTAAAGAATATATTTTTGCAAAATGAGTTAGTTATAATGAGATTTTAATATGGTAATAAAATGGAATAAAGTTTCAGTCTCAAATTATCAAAGCTGCCACACAAAGGTACCCATGCTTTCATTTGACAAGAACACTAAACAGTCTTCTAGTTCCTCATTGGCCTGAATCAATAAGCCATGTATGGAAGCTTTCGCTTTAGGTTCATATCTGACCAATGAAGCAGATTCCAACTAAGTTTCAGGCTTTTCTACCCTCCTATTTATCAAAAAAATGGTCTATAAAATTTAAGTTTTCAAAACTACATTGTACAAGGAAGCTATTACACTTGATTGCAACTTGACTATGATGTGTTAGCTTGATAATCCCATAAAGGCAACCAACATATAGAAGCATCAGTGAACTCAATAACAATTCCAAAGAGAACAAAATGAAAAATTTTCAGCTAAATCAAATGAATGAAAATAATTATATACTCTTAATATTTTTCAGATTAGGCAATACATGTTTTTGCGACACAAAGCTTTCACACTTTTCACGCTTTCAGTCTCTGCCTTTCATAGAACTGACTTTGAAAGCATTATTATGCTAGCTAAGAACTATTGCCTTGATTCTTAATTATAATTACTTGGGCTCAGGCATTATCGAATGCATAATGACGCTAACTAATTAAAACAGCCTAAGATAAAACTAACACATCCAGAATCGGAATGCAAGCCGACACTTGGACAAACGTAATATATTGGCAACCAATGATGCTGACTCCTGATTTACACAGATTTCCTACACTCGTCCAGACATGGACATAGGAATATCATCCTCCAAGAAATTCAAATATATGGAAATCTTAGGAAAACTTGAAAATGCTCATATCTGACACTAACATTAACATCCAAGTCCGAGTATCATAGTTGGCAATAATAAAGACTTTTATCAACCAACAGTAACAAAAATAAAATCGAACCTCAACTTCCCCGTCGCTAGTCCCAACTGCAAGATGAGTTCCACGTTGAGCCCAACTAACCGAACAAACACTATCATCAATCCCCAAATCGCACAACTTTGTCACCTTACTACTACAAGCATTCCACAAATAAACACAATTCCCCAACCCCACCGCCAATACATTATTCGAAGACCAATCCACCAAATTCAAATAAAAATCATCTTGCAATGCAGGTGCATCCAAAACCTACAAAACCAGAAGAACAAACATTAACCCTGAAAAGAAGTTTTTCAAATTTCAACCAAATTTACCACAAAAAGCCTAAAAAACTCACCTTGTAAGGTGACCTGGGAACTTTCCTAGGAGCTTTGACGGGGCTATGGTTAATCCCCGGGACCGAGTCATCGAGCCCAAAAGGAGAAAGCGAGTGTAATGACCGTTTAGTTTCAGTTTTATACCGGAAAATATTCCGGCAAGCCGGAGCGTCCAACGAGTCTTTCTTGTCGGGCGTATCGGGACCGAAAAGAGCGGCGCGTAAAAGGCTGTTATAAGTACCGGAACCGTCTTCTTTTCCTTCGGTTGAAGCGGGAGAATTGGAGATGTCGAAAAGGGCGAAATTGGAGCCGGATCTGCTAGGGATGAACCTATCGAAGTAAATTGTGCGCGATGGAGAGCGGTTGTAGCTGGAGTTGATCATCCGGTTGATGTGCATTGTCCGAGACGGCAGGTTTTCGAGGTGGAGGGAAGAGTCGGACATTGTGGTCGGGACGTTGAGACTTGGAGTTGAAGGAGCAGATTGATTGCGTTGATTGCTTAGCATAGGATCGTCCATAGATGATAACTACGATTTTGTGGGGTTGATCACTTGATAATCAGGGAAACCCTAATGATTGAGAGGTTGAAGATGAGTTCTTAGCTTCCGTTTTTGAGTTTTTCTTTTGCGATGACGGAAAACGTTATCACCGTTACAATTTTTTGCGCGAAAAGTAGGGATTGGCTGTGGACGAATACATGGACAGAAGCTTAGGATTACGAGAATCGTGATCATACATATTTCTCTTTCAAAATTTTTATTTAGGCTTAATTCTAAAACAGACAAATCAAAATAAATGGGTGAAAAAAGAGTGCATCCCACAATCATCCATTTATATAATTAATTACCAGTACACTGTCAACATTCAACCAAGCAAATCTACCTAAATCATGAGCTGGTTGATTATCAACCAATGCATGCAAAAACAAAATAGATTTAATAGTTCTAACTAATTATTGTAGATTATAGTAGGGCAAAATCAAAAAATTTTGTTAAAGATCCAAATTAAATTGTAATTTGTACCATAATAATTTTATCTTTTTAAAAATTTATATTTCTATAATTTTTAAAAAATTAAATTAAATTTTACCATTTTTAAAAATATTAAATTGTAATTTTATTTTTACTAATTTAAAATATAAAAAAAATTATTTTAAGGGTCGCCGCGCCCCTGCCCCTGGATTATAGACCACCTCAGCTCTTGGGTTCTCTTCGTGCCTTGAATGGTGGTCTGATCTTGGACATGCTGGAAAGCTATAAATGCTTCTGCTTTTAAGGAATCAATATGAGCCCGATTGAGGTGTGGAAGCTTGTTAGATCCATGCATAAGGGTTCTCTATCCGGAAGCTTATTCGGCTAATCAAGATCAATATCTGGAGACCTTTTAAGGAAAATCAAACATAGCCAGCTGTTGTGTATTTTTCTGTGTTTTTAATAAGGAGAGTCGGGTATTTATAAGACACGATTATTGTTCATCAAAATGGTGTCTTAGATAAATTTCATGCATGTCAACACGTATACTATTCTAAACTTAATACGTGTTCGTCTATCGACTCATTTGACTTAGTATCCTCTACCTGCGAATATCCAGGGACATGCGAACTTAGCTTGTAAGCCTTCCTCGCAAGCCCCCTCACGAACCATTAATGTATCCACATTGTAGGACTCAAATTCGGATTGTGGATTGATAACCTGAGTTATATTCGGATTTCGGGTCAGTAATGGGAAATAGCATAAAACCACCCAACACCCAATTTGCCTTGTGGCTTGGTTTTGAATTAATTAAGTGAAATGACTGACAATTGGCGGTTGTTAAATCAGTTAATCGCTATAAACAGTAGTTGCGGTGTTCTTTTGGAGGTCCATGTTATCTTACTTGACATTCGCTTCTTAATTTCATCATGTACTGTAAGAAGGAAACAAAGTTGTAAACTAAATAGCTTAGAGAACCAAAGAATGTCCACTAATTAGTTCTCAACCAGTGTTGTGGCCCATGAGAAGATGTGGCCACCACCAACAATTTTCAACCCTAAACAAAACTTAAACTTGAAGGCTGTTGGCCTCATGATTGTGTTTGACCCACAGGTGACAACCGTGATTTCACCCAACAGCTTCTCAACCACTACTACAATATTAGATTTTTTTCCACATTTTTTATTGGGTATATAACAACATTTTCTATACCATGTCTTCAATAATATGAATTATGATGAAAAAGGAACGAGGAAAAAGTAGTACCCAGAGTTTTCTTGCTTTGTTGATGTGATCTCTAATCTTTAAACCTAAGAAATTGTTCAACGTAGAGAGCAAATGGTTCAGAAACAGATCCCAGAATTAGCAGTGTCATGTTCCAAGAAATGGAACCTATCAACATTTTTGTTAGCAGTTGATGGATATGATATACTTAATAAAGATTGAAAGATTTGGGTTATACAAGAGAAAGAATGATCATACATTTAAAGAGAATAAAATAACTAAGGTTTCAAGAAGGATGATGAGGTATGTACTGATATTCGATTGTGGGCGTTGTTCGAGTGGCAGAAGCTGTTGGAGCTCTGAAATGTCCAACCATGGATACCTGAAGAGCTTCCTCTTCATATGCTCTCCTCGCCATTTCCTCCATTCTTGCTTTCTTCTTCACCTTAATGAACATTGCCACCAAAAGCAACCCCAAGAGGATAGCACCCAATGCAGCTCCTATCGAGCTCCCGACCGCCAGTTTCCACCTGCTTATCTTCTTCCTCACAGGCATCAAGGGCGGTGACTCGACCACCAAACCGAAATGGCCATCCCTTGTTGCAAAACAAACATTGGGTGACACTTGGTTTTTCAATGTAACTTTGCCATCCCCTTCAAAACCAGCACACAATGGCCTCATTGATGATCTAGTCATATTGGAAGCCATTGTAATGTTGCTGAAATCGATTTTAATTGGCTTTTCACTTGCAAGAATCCCAAGCTGAAAAGGGCTACCGAAACTCACATCACTGCCTGCATTATAAGCTAAAAGCCCCAACACAGGTGACACAAGCTGGTAACCTGATAGATCATAGTTTGCATAATACATGGATGACCAATTATAACCCAAGGTTTGTCTCACCACAATGACTCTCTCAGCACAAGGCTGAACAATTACACCAATTCCCAAATGAAATTCCTTAACTTTTGCACCGTATCTACGGAGACTCCCACATCGAAACCTTGCAGTATCGACTTCTATGCCGGATAAGTTTGCAGGTAAATGAACAGTGTGTAAAGTACCTGTTCTGAAATGCCTGTCAAAGGACTTTACTGTGTAGTCCCTAAGGAGAAGATCAAGAAGGCGAGCTGATCTGATCCCATCAGCTTTGGTTGAGGGAAATGATGCCAATGAAAGGATTATCAATATTAGAAAGAAAGGAGAGCCCATGAGAAGGGCTAAGCTTTATGTTGGCTAGCTAGAAACTGGTGTATTGAAGGAACTTGATTTCTTTGTGAACTTGCAAAGAGAAAAATATGATGTGTTTTGGGAGAAAGTTTATAGATGATAGAGGCTTTGAATTGAAGAGAAAGGAAGTCCTGGTAAAAAAGGACAAGAAAGTTCTTGTTTTTCCTTTCATAATGGGGGGTCTTGAATGATGTGAGAACATCAGGCATTTTTTATCTGCAGTTTTCTCCAATGGCTTCAATTTCAATATCAGTTTGCCGCAGTGGTGAATGTAAATAAGGAGTCTTGGAGTTTATCATCTGCACAGTAAAATTGACCCAATATTATATGATTCTCAAGTGGGATTTTGGAGTTTACAGCAAGCAAAAGGCACTTGTGTTTATTAATTCCTTTGTATTTGCTTAAAAGCTTGTGGAAAATGAAGCTTCTTTTTGGCTGTGGCATGGGAAAAAAAAAGAACTTTGACAAGCTAGGCCAGGGGAGGATTAAGGTTGGGAGAAATGATGACCCTTTTGTATCATTTGGGGGCTCAGTACTCAATTTTTTTATCTTTTACATGTTCCCCACTTTAATCAAGTGTGTGGGTCTCTTGTAGCTTAAACCATATGGCATCTCATCCTTTCCTTTCCTTTCCCTTCCCTTCCCTTCCCATAACATTTCTTTTTATCCCTTTTGAGTTGGTCCACATGCATATACATGTAGAATAAAGGCAAAAGAAATAGCAGCATAAGAGTCAAAATCATAATAATCGCTAATGTTTTTCTTATCCCAAGCTAAGCCATATAACATCCCATTGCAATTCTCTTATCCCATTGAGTTGGTCCACATATATACGTCTTGAAATAAAATAGAAAGAAATATAGTTTGTGCTTATTATGAAGTACAGTCTCTTTCGATCTGAGGTTGAATTTCAAGAAAAAGGGAAAGCGGAGAAAAAAAACACACAGTGAAATAACCAAAAAGAAGAGGAGATAATAATTGTCCAGGCAATTCTGAAGTAGTTGTTTAATGGAAGTTCACATCTGTCTTGTAAGTTGACCCTACATTCCAGTTTTCAGGTGCAACATTCCAAGCTATGATGGTTTCCTTGGTTGAATATGAAGTAAGCTTGAAAGAAAGTGATTGGCCACCAAGTGCGGCAAATGCCTGATACGAATCTCCCCAGTTATGGCTCATGCTAATCCACCCTGTTTTGCTTCCTTTAACCCACATGTTTGCATTGTCACCACCTCCTCCTACGTTCATCACATACACCAATAACCAATACCCATTGCCTTGGAGTGAAAATCTAACCCCTCCTGGCCTCTCACAAGGTACCCTACAAGGATTTAAACACATGTTTCAACCGGTTCGTGTAATCACTTTTAAGAGATTGAAGATGTTGTGACCTTCGGTACATGACGGGGACAATGCCAGCTTTCCACATTGCGATTTTCATGAAAGCAGGCTTGGACATGTCAAAATGGGCTCGAGGAGGGTTGCACCAGCCGCCATTGTTGGAGTCTTGGGCCCAATTTGGAGGGCAAATGTTGGTTGCTGTCACTGTGGTGGAAGGAACCCCAGGGTAGCACCAAGGTGAGTCAACACACTTTATTTGGTAACAGGTCCCACAAGCATAGCCATTGTTGTACAATGTTGTGCTCAGTGCAACAGTGTCTGTACCATAACCATTGCTGAACAAATCCCCGTACCCACAAGCTCCTCCTATAAGCTCAACAATAATAGAAAAAGATGATCCAAAGTATAAGAAGAAATGCAAATATTGAGAAACTGATATATAATATAAAAAAATAGAAAAGTACCCATTGTTTCTGAGGCAGATTCATCGCCATAAAAGGTGGCATTGGCAGCAGCCCAAGGGCTTGATTGGAAAACCGGAACAGCAAGGGAAGGTTTGCTGATGATGGCAAAGGTTGCAAGGGTCATAAACAAGAACTTAAAGCTCCATGAAGTAAAAGAAGAAGCCATGGTGACACTCCTTCATATATATATTATATATGATATAGCTTTGCAAACTACCAAACTGCAAGAGAAGATTAAATGAAACAACTTGAAAGCCATCGTGACAATCACGAAGATAAATTCCCTAAAGTCAAACCCAAAGATAATTATGAACGTGCTTGCACCTTTTATTTTCCCCTTTTAATTGAATTAGGTTTATTTTGGCAAAGTTTGAAGATGAGAACCAATGTTGTTTCTACTAATGTAAAGAAGCTTAAGTGAACCTAATGGATTGAGTTCAAACAGACTTTTCTATTATCATTTGGAATTAAGTTAAACTTTAAAGGCTAAACTTGGTCCAACATTAAACAATGAATTAACAATGGAGCTCAAAACCAAACTTCCTACTGCAGTTTTACACCTCTATTACAGGCTAAATATTTAAACTCGATTTCTACGACAATGGTGCCCATGATTCCATGATCTCAAAACCACTGATTGAGTTACAAACAAACAGAAGCCGGTAATGATTGATGTTAGCTGGTTAGCATTACTGTGGTAATAATCCTTCTTTCTTGGCCATTTCATAGATTGCGATCGCCATGAGTGCCTTTGCATCAGATGTCGTGTGCCAGAGTTTCTCATATGGAACTACACGAACCTTGATCAGCTCACCGTTTTTGACACAACCCGTTTCTTTTCCTTCAAGTTGTGTGATAATGTTTTTATCAACATGCCCTCTGTACAGAAATACCCCAAGTTCTTCATCACAGCCTCCCTAACATGGAAAAGACGAGAAATAATTATCATAAACCTAAGCTGAGTCAAGTCATGACTTGACTAAATGTCCCGAAAAAGGACTATTGGAACCTTTGAGGGTTTGGGACTGTAATGCAAAGATTCCAAGCAAATAGTGCACATCATGGATACATAATTAGATAATCAAATTTAGATGCAGTTAATTACGGAAAGAACACTCATCAGCACTGCCAATATACCGGAGAAGGAAAAACTTTGAATCCAGTAGATGGATCAAGGAACGCAGTGAGGTCAACCATGTCTTCTAGTTTCAATCGAATACCAATCTCCTCCTCAACCTATCAGTTTCAACGCATTAAGAAATCATTCATATAACAGGGTAAAAGAAGAAAAGGTAAAAAGAAGCTAATCCTGTGGAGTTTTTAACAAAATGTCATGTCAAAAATATTAAGTTGTCTCAACTGAATGGCAGAACATCAGCTGATCAGCATATTGGTAAAGATACAAAGGCTGCAATACAATTTATAAGAAAAACCAGCAAAGTGGAGAAATTGTCTCATAGCAGAGACTTGGGTACGGAAGAGTAACAACTTAGACATCAAGAGGAAACGAGATGGCTAGAAAAGTACATTCCAGTTCATTAGTATACAATTCTTGACCTAAAAAAGTGGTAAATTTCATAAACTAAAGTGAATCATTTTGCAAACTTTATAGACTGTGTATAATATGTGTTTGTGTTTGTGCATGTGCTGCAATGAGAAACGGAAAGAGAGAGAGAGAGAGAGCAGACCTCACGAACTGCAGTGCCAACAAAGTCACCCTTGTCATCATCCAACATTCCAGCAGGCAATTCGAGAACAACCCTCCCGGTGGGGACCCTAACCTTAGATAAGAATGAGGGACTCATTAGCTTTGGACAAAGTATATATATTTAAATAGCCAGCTTCAAAAGCTGATCTCTCCTCTGCTTAATTGTTTTATCATACTTGATAGACAAACTGCTAAGAAGAACAATTATACTAAAACATTTCTCTACCTGTTCGGTGAGAACAGCATATGTCATGCCCTCAGACTCCAAAAGAATTAGCACAGTTACAGCTGGTCCTCGTGCAAATACTATACCTGGAACCTTAAGCATGTTTTAGTTCATAAGAAAAGACGTTCAACAATTGCATGAATACTTACAACAAATGCTCCAAGCTGGAATTAATAATCAATTCCAACATCAAGCAGTTTCACATGTTTAGAAAGCTATTAAGGAAGATGATCAAACACCTTCTGTCCTGTTCCTTTATCGATAATGTCTGCTTTGAATTTGAGGAAGCCGATTCGCTTTCCAAACATATCAACTCCCTGTTATCAAAGAAAACAATCAATCTAAACTTCTGTCATCAAAGGAAACACGTGAGTATTTAAGGAGACATTTGACATTTCCTTGTACACTTAGCAAGTCCAAAATTTGCATAAAACCCATTGCAACATCCACCAGACATAGCTTCCTATAATATATTTAAGTAACAATTCTTCCATGATTTTCAATACGAGAATGATAAAAACAAGTAAAAGTAAAACAAAAAGCACCCAAACCAAAAGACGCAATGAACAATGCAAGTATTATAGACGGACAGATACCTGAATAAGTACTTGAGTTAAAGTCATGTTCCCATTAGCCAAAATCCCATTTTCACACTCCAGATTCTTTAACCATTGTCTAAACAAAGATGACTCAATAGCGGCCCTGTAAAATTCACGTTCATGAATGATCAAACAATGGGTTCTTACCAATTTCGAAGTATCAAAGAACTAAAACCAGAAAAGAAAAAAAAAGGCGATTCACCTGAACTCGGAATCGGACAGGCCAGGGGCGGCAAGAACTTGGACAGGTTGACCGAGTTGAGTGGGCAAGGAGATGGAGTGAGTCAGCGAAGTTGATGGCGTGGCGGACATTCTGGAGCAGAAGGGTTTGGGTGTTATGTGACGGTGAAGAAGCTGAGCGAGAGGAAAGGAAACGACAAGTCGCTTTGGGATGGCGAAAGCAGACAGAGGCATCGGAGACCAGAGAAGATGAGTCATGTTTTTGCCTATCTCTGTCCACATTTGAGATTCCACTAGGCTTCTCGTTTAATGTTTTTTAAGGGTAAACTGCATGATCGGTCCCCGAACTTTAAACAATTACCATATAATTTATCGATTAGTCATCATTAATAATTTGACTACCTTTCTTTTTCATTCCACCTTTCCTCTTTGTCTCTCGCTTCCACCACCACTATCTGTTCCAGCAGCAGCGTCGCCTGTGCGCCACTCATGCCGAATCCGAGATTGGCGCTCAGTTCTTCTTTATTAGTTTGAATGTTTATTCGAAAACGACATTTATATCATATGAGAAGATGGTTGCATTTTTTTCAATGCCTTGAGCTTTGTTTTTATGGAAGAAGCAATCACTTGGCGAGCTCCAAGTATTTGTCACGGACAACCTATCCTATCCTACTAAACGTTTTCTTCATCTCAGCCATCAATTTCCAAACTAAATAACATTGACTTTCGCATCGTTTACCTCCATAAAGGGATATGATAAGCATGATTTTTATTGTAATCCCATTGGGGCTATTAGCTACTTTTAGATTCATTCAAAGTCTTGCATTTCTTACACTTTCTTAGATTGTGTTCTCATTTGAATATAAGGAAGTTGCTTCAACCATCATCAACTACGAGCTGGTTGATGACAAATGGATGTTTTTCTATGGTGTTCAAATTTAGAAACAGAAATCAAATAGTTTTCAGGTCTTTGACTCAGCTTATCTCACAAATGGGTTACTTTTTGTTGGCTAATATCGTAGCAGCTGCAATTGACCTTGATGATAATAAGCCCAGATTCACCAATTTGCATACTACACAATGCAACCTTTGCATATTGAGTGTAAAAGAGCAAGCATGACATCCCAGGGAAAGGGAACAAAAAACAATTATTGGCTGTGAAACGGGAATCATAAACATAGCCACTACCAACGCCAATACAAAGAGGTCAAAATGGTAGTGTCGGAGCGGCTCAGCGTCATTCTCGGATTTGGCTCGAGCGGCAAACAGGCGACGCTGCTACTGTTGGAACCAATGGTGGTAGTGGAAGCGAGAGACAGAGGGAGAAAGTTGGATGACGCATATAACTGGTTCATGTAACACTATAAAGAGTTGATGGGTACTTGTTAGTTCCTGTTTTTGGTAAAAAAAAGAAAAAGATAGATAGGATAAAGGGTTTTGCAGATATTGTGATTTGAATTCGTGATCAGCTAGATAGTGAATGCCTGAATTAACTGGATATGAGTTTGGGTTCATGAGTTTTTGTTTGTTTGTTGACCTATATTTGATTGTTTTAAAGCTTCTTTGATTAATATTGTTCGATGGAAAACCTCACCATGTAGAAGGAAGGAAGGAAGGGTGGCTTTCTCTTCTGATTAGTTCTGTTTCGTTCATGTGCACGTGGATACGTCTTTGGTAACTCGTTCATGGAGGGTTCTGACTCGTTTAAAGAATCTGAAGCTGGATCTTCATCAAAAAGTTTTGGGTTTACATTCTCTGCCTATGATGTATGTTTTACCTTTTTTTCCATCTCTTCTAAGTAATCGACTTCATTGCATATACACATCATAATGAATATTGGGGATGGAAAATAAATTCGCTATTTTATGAAATTAAATATATATGAACAAACATTAATGCCAAACCCATCGACGCCACTAATTGTCAAAGTTACATTGTTATTAGTCAAATATTTAAGCTAAAATATAAATTTAGTTAGCAAAAGTATCACAAAATTTTTTATATTATATTTTGAATTGTATTTTAATTTTTTTACTAACAAAATAAAAAAATTAATTTGTATACATTAGATGAGTGAGTAAAATAAATCTTACATTAAAATTACACGATTAAATGTTTGTTTTGGTGTTTATATATAATGTATAATATATAAAAAATTTAGCTTTTAATTTTTACATATTTATTCAATTTAATCCTTATTTTTTATTGAAAATGAAATTAAAAAGGTTAACAAGTCAAAAAGGCCTTAATAAAAAATTTAAAAAAAAAAACAATCAAGCTCCTCTAAAATTTAAAAACTATTAAAAATAGAAAATTATAAAAAATTTAAACTTATAAAATTTTTATTAAAAAATAACAACATCAACCCCAATAAAATAGTAGAGGTCAAATCTTTTTTGAGATAATATCATTTTACATCCTTATACTTTGGTCCATATTTGAGTGTGGTACTTAAAGTTTCAAAAAATCTAAAGTAGCACATAAAGTTTGATTCCGTTACATATTCTGATACCTAATACTAACACTGTTTATTTTTGACAGATTTTGTCATGTGGACCAATTACATATCGACACGTGGCAAGTGCGGATTGAAGGGGCATTTCAACGGGCAAATCAGGGAAGAACCATTTTGCAATTTGCCCTTCCTCTAATTTTTTCATTATTATTAGTTTTATTTGATAGGTTATTTTTCTTTAATTTTTAAACACCCATTATAATACCCTTCTTTTTCCCTTCCCCCTCGCTTGAGGTCTGTGTTTTTTTTTCTGATAATTTTTCTGTCTTTTCCTCTTTTTCTGGACCAAAGCTCACGTCTCCCACAATTGCTTTGCTTTGTTCATTTGTATCCGACATTAAAGTATCAGTACGAGAGACCTCTAATGCTGCACCATTGGGAGTATCATGCTTAGCAGTTTCCCAAGTAGAGCATTTTGAGCTTTTTGATAACGGGTCTGAAATGCTTTCCACCATTTTCTTATCTGTTAAATCGGAATTCTTTTCCAGCATTTCCATCATCTGTCAACACAGAAACCTCAGAGGAATTCATACCATCCAACTTAAAACTACCATTTTCTTGACTCACATTCAGCTTCCCTTTTTCCGTTTTATCCAAATTTTCATTTAATTTCCCAACTTCGATAGACATTCCATCGATGCTGTCAGATGGTTTAGCAACAGGCTGCAAGGGAAATGTCTCTACTACCATATCTGCTTCTATTTGAGTGACTTTAGATGTGAATACATCTGTTTCCTTTTTTCTTTTATCACTTTCCGGAGGTTCAATTACTTGCACTTCTACAAGCGCTGCTTTATCAGTTCCATTTGTCACATCAACAAGATTACCATTAATAATTTTTTCACTGCCAAACTCTTTAAATTCAAATTCCATAGAATGCCCATTAATAACCATAACCGATTCATCACTTTCATCCTCGTGATGACTAGGAACAAATGAACTTCCATTTGATTGTTCGAACAGAAGAGGTTCGGGTGCAGTTGAAATGGAACCAGAAAAAGAGGAAAAGAGAGAAATTATCAGAAAAAAAAAAACACAGACCTCCAGTTAGGGGGAAGGGAGAAAGAAGGGTATTATAATGGGTGTTTAAAAATTAAAGAAAAATAACCTATCAAATAAAACTAATAATAATGAAAAAGTTAGGGGAAGGGTAAATTGCAAAACGACTCTTCTCTGATCTACCCGTTGAAATGCCCCTTCAACCCGCACTTGTCACGTGTCGACACATAATTGGTTCACGTGGTAAAATCTGTCAGAAATAAACAGCATTAGTGCTAGACACCGAAATATGTAACGGAATCAAACTTCAGGTACCACTTTGGACGTTTTGAAACTTCAAATACCACACTTGAACATAGGCCAAAGTACAGGGGTGTAAAATGGTATTATCTCAATTATTTTTAAAATCTTATAACCATCAGACTTAAATGGGTTGGTATTATTATTTTTTTAACTTTTTTTTATAATTTTATGATATTTTAATAATTTTTAAATTTTAAAAGGGCTTAATTGATTCTTTTAATTTGTTACTAAGGTCTTTTTGATCCTTTAGCCTTATTAGTTTAAAAAAAATTCCAATTTACTTCAAATAAAAGAGTAAAGATCAAGTTGAATATGTGTAAAAGTTGAGGATTAAATTTATTATTATATATTATATATAAACACTAAATTTTAACGTGAGAGCTATTTTGTTCAATCATCTACCGTATAAAAATACTTTACCTATTTTCTCTATAGATGGTCTAAAATGCAATCCAATATATAATAAGAGATTTTGTGATACTTTTTCCAATTTTAGTATTTTACGAAGATATCGATGATTTCCAATTTTGATCATTTAAAAGTGTAAACTATATATTTAATTATCCAATTATAATTTTTTTAGGCTATCAAAATAAAAAGCTAACAATTTAAGTACCCACATTCCATAACTTGGTCATTTTTGTCACTTTCGTTAAAATTACAAAAAAGCAAAATGATGTGACAGTTAAAAAAAATCGTATAATAACATGTTTAATTTTTAACATTTACATATTATATTAATTTAATCATAAATTTAAAAAATTAACCCTCAAAATTTATAAAATTCTCAATTTGATCATAAATTTAAAAAATTTAAAGAAATATATAAAGATACATAAATATTTAATTATATATATATTCCCCTCACTCGTCCATCTTCCTCTTCTTCTCCCTTTCTGCTACTGTTGTTGCAGCGATAAGAAGTCACTAAATTTCACGTTATGATGATAACAAGACATATTGCATTTAAAAAAAAATTAAATTTTAAAGATGATGTTATTTAAAAAGTAATTACGAATTATCAACATTAACATTAAAATAAACATTGATATGGTGATTTAAGATGATAGAATAGATGTTTATTGGAGGATGGGTCATTATTTTTCTTGATTAATAATAACATAAAAACAAAAAAAAAAAACAAAAAGTTGACAATTATCTTCAAAGATTTCTCTTTAATATATTAAAATATAAAGTCATGGGGGGCAGTAGAATCGGTGCTTCTTGGGGCCCTTATTTTTCTTGATTAACAATAACATAAAAAACAACAAAAAGTTACAATTGTCTTCGAAGTTTTCTCTTTAATATATTAAATTATAAAGTTATGGGGTCAATAAATTTTAATTAATGAGTATTATTTCCTTACACGTTTAAGCTTTGAAATTGTGTATTTTTACCTTACACTTTAAAAAATTTCAACCATTAATTAATTATAAGCAAGTGGGAGCACAAAAATTGACTTTGTTTGGATTTATTATCATTATAATTTTTTTAAAAATATTTTATTATTTTAATATATTATTAAATAATTTTAAACTTTTAATTTTAAATTATATTCTGTTTATATTTGTATATAAAATAATAAATTCAACTTTCAATTTTTACATATTTATTTTATTTATCTCCTAACATTTTAATGAAAGTAAATTAAAAAAAATAAAACTAATAAGATTAAACGGTTAAAAAAACTTAGTAACAAATTAAAAAAATTAATCAAGCCTTTTTAAAATTTAAAAACTACTAAAAATCATAACATTTATTAAAAAAAAGCTATAAAAATTTAAAACTTATAAAATTATTATTAAAAAATAACAATACCAACTCAATATAAGTAGGGGTCAAATTTTTTAAAATCTAATCACTAGATGTGAGATGGTAAGGGTCTCTTTTACTTTAATCAGTGGTTGAAGGTTCGATCCTCGCCTTAGATATAGAGCAGCTTTAAAATTTGCGGCCAGCATCCACCCCTTTAATAGGTCAATAGAATGCTGAAATATCTTGAGAAATCAATTTTTTTTTTTTAAATTTTATAACCATCAGATTTTAATGGATCAATATGTTATTTTTTTTTGAAATATTTTTTATGATTTTTTAATAATTTTTAATTTTAAAAAGGCTTAATTAATTTTTTTTAATTTGTTACTAATACTTTCTTGACCCTTTAGTCTTATTAATTTAAAAAAATTTTAATTTACTTGCGATAAAAGAGTAAGAATCAAATTAAAAATATGTAAAGGTTGTGGGCTAAATTTATTATTTTACTTTATATATAAACACGAAATTGCAACGAAGGGGTTATATTGTTCACTCGTCTAACTGATGAAGGTAATTTAACTATTTTTCTCAAGAAAGGGGTTAAAATGCAATTTAAGATATAGTAAGGGATTTTATAATGCTTTTACCAAATTTAGTTATTTTACAATGATAGAAATAGAGAGGCTTCTGATCATTTGTCTGAAAATCAACAACATTGTCCTAAGACAAGATAAAAGCCGATAACAAGCTACGAACATTTTCACTTGGATTTTAAACAGGCTTTTCAGATAAGAACAGGGATTGCTCGCAAAGGTTCAGCCATTTGAACAGTGAGTCCAAACTTCTCTTCCATGTTCATCTTTTTTGGTGAGATTCCACCTTCAAGTTTCCAATCAAAAGAGTTAATAAGAGACCCTAACATCAAATACAACATTCGATTCGCCAAGGGTAATCCTGGGCATATTCTACGTCCAGCTCCGAAAGGAATCAACCCAAAATCCCTACCTTTGACATCAATTTCGGATCCCGAGAATCTCTCTGGCATAAAACTGTTTGGATTTTCCCAAATGCTTGGATCTCTACCGATGGCCCATGCATTAACCAACACTTGTGAACCCTCTGGAACGTTGAAACCACAAAGAGCGATGTCGGAGCCAGCTCTACGAGGAAGTAATAGCGGGACTGCAGGGTGCACTCGAAAGGTTTCTTTAATAATTGCTTGCAAATATGGTAAACGATTTATGTCTGACTCCTCGATTGGTTTCCCTTTACCGATTACTTGCTCTAATTCTTTCTTGGCTTTAAGTAAAACATGTGGATTTCGAAGTACTTCGGCCATTGCCCACTCTAATGTATTTGATGTTGTATCAGTTCCAGCAACAAATAGAACCTGTCATCTAACATGATTAAACCAAAGATCTAGCATTCGTAATGAACAGATGTCAGGATATCTGGTTTTCTATATATTAGTGTGTACTATTAGAGTGTGTGAGCTGTAGGTTGTTAGGCAGTTAGAGTCTGTTAACTCAATAGTGCAGAATGCTAATGTATCAGTATAAATACAACAGTGTAAACAGAAGGAAAATCAGATTTCTAATTCAATCAGAGAATTTTTCTAATTTCATCAAAACATTTTCTCAAATCTTTAGATTTACAACTAGAGCATTTTCTCTGTTATAGAACTATATTTTCACAGTTCTTAGCATGTACAGACAAGGCGAGAAGAATTTTTTATAACCCAATCATGTTAAGATTAAGACAGTCTGTTTCATACATATCGATATGCAAGACACTCTGGTTAGAAAACATGAATATATGAATATGTATGTTTTGATTTTCACCAAAAAAAAAAAAAAGAGTCTATAACTGGATCATTTATAAAGAGAATAATTGGAGGTAGATGAAAAAAAATTACCAGTAACAAGTGTGTGATATGATTTTTGTTAAGTTCTTCGATATCGCCTTCAATGATGTCGAGAAGAGTATCCAGAACATCAATTGATGCAGTATAATCTTGGGATTTTCTTGATTGCTGTCTTTCATCGAACATATTGCCGAAAAGGTTAAGCAACTTGTCGAAATGAACAGTCATCCGGCGCCGTACACCTTGTGGGTCAATCTTCTTAAGCAAAGGGAAATAATCAGCCAAATTAGGCTTCCCTGCCTCTACCATGATACTGTAAACTGTTTTCCTGAATTCTTGCGCTCTAGCTGAATTTGGGTCAACCAAATCCATTGAAAGCATAGTGTTGGACAACAAATTAATGGTAGTATCAAAAGCAGCTTGGCCTATGTTAATGGCTTCACCTTTAAGGCAACTTTCGCCAACATTAGCAATCAGTTGTTGAATCTTGTGCCGACGCAGGTATTGATTGGCATCAAGTTTCAGACTAGAGAAAATATGAGTATTACTGACTTTGCGAAGAGTTCTCCAAAGCGGCGACACAGGTATCCATGGCAGCCCAAATTCATAGTGTTGGCTGGCTCGAACTGCATCCACAATGGTTCGGTTGCAGAATATGAGGTCCTGTTTTTGAAGGACCTCTTTGGCCGTTGTTTCCGAGGACACGACGACGGTGATTAAGCTGCCGAGTTTGAGACTCATAACGGGGCCATGAATCTGAGCAAGCTTAGCCAATGACCTGTGGGGTTTATCCCCAAGATCGAAGAGGTTGCCGAAGATTGGAATCCGGCGTGGACCAGGTGGGAGCTTCCATTGACTTGATTTATTTCCATTTTTAATGGAGAGGAAAGCTTGAAGCAGGAACCAAGACAATAGCAGACCCAGCAAGGAACTTGCTAACAAATCCATTCTCTCACCACACACTCTCCAATGCAGACTAAACTAGGTCTTAGTCGTGGGATGTCATGCACAGCTGAAATAGTCTGGATCGGATGGGGTTGGAACCGCTTGCGGATCAATTTTTTATTTTTAAATGCATTTCAATCTATAGTTTGATACCCTTTCATTTTGGGTTAAATTATATTTTTCTTTCATTGAGATTGATTTTTTTTTCAAGTTAAACATTGAATCCGACCACTGTTACCACATTAAAGTATGAATATTTTTTTATTTAAGTTAAGCCTTAAATTTAATAATTGTTGTTATATTAGGGTTTGAATTTTTTTTATTCAAGTTAATCTTTCAAAATTTTAATACAAGAATAATTGTTCAGTTCAAGCCTTAATATGAGAACAATGATTAAGTTTAAGGATTAATTTGGATAAAAAAAAATTGAAGCCCTCGTGTGGAAACAATTGCCTAGTTCAGGCCTCAAAGTGAAAACATTTGCAAATTCAAAGCCTAAGTTGAAAAAAAATAATTCAAGCCCGAATGTGGGAAAAGTTGTTAAGTTCAAAGAAATTATTTTAATCTCTATGTCATATCTTATTTTTGAGGAAAAAACACATTTATTATGGATAGTGATACATACAATCTATATATTTCTCTAATTTGTCATTTTTGTTTTATTTGTTATATCGATTCAAATGCGTACTGTCAAGGATTATACCGAACTAGTAGAGAGACCAATTGAAAGTATATAATTAGAGTTTAGATAATTTATAATTAACTTTCGACTTTTTGTTTATTAATTACAACATTATTTAGTTAATGATCTCATTCCACTAATGTACCATGACTGAGCTCTTTTCATTATATACCATTACGAAAGTAATTTATCAAGTGTATTTCAATGACTGTCATATATGTTATTCTCATAGAATATTCATAATATTTTTGAATTAAATATGTTTACTTAATATGATCATATTTTATCTCATATCTTCTTTTGTGAAAAAGTAAATTATTAATTTATAATAATTAAATTATTCGTCGTATACAAAATACTCATGGCACGTTACTTTTGCTTCGCAGTTAATGCAAGCAAACATTGGAATTCCTTCGCACTTAATGCAGACTTCCTGATCGGTGAAAGATTTCTCCGGAGACCATGGAATAGTATGCATAAGCCACTGATTTGTCTGAAAATAACAATGATAAATAGATATAAAATTTTCATTAAAAAAACATATATACTTTTTATCATTTGTCTGAAAATTAACAGTGGTGTGTAAAGTGTAGAAAATGTATTTGAACTGGATTCTCAGACAAATACAGGTATTGCCCGCAAAGGTTCCGCCATTTGAACTGTGATGGCTAACTTCTCCTCCATATTTATCTCATTTGGCAATATCCCATCTTCAAGTTTCCAATCAAAGGAGTTTATAAGAGACCCTAACATCAAATGCAGCATTCGATTAGCCAAAGGTAATCCTGGGCATATTCGTCGTCCAGCACCAAATGGAATCAGCCCAAAATCCCTACCTTTGACATCAATTTCAGACCCCAAAAACCTCTCTGGCATGAAACTATTAGGGTTTTCCCAAATACTTGGATCTCTACCGATGGCCCATACGTTAACTAACGTTTGTGAACCCTTTGGAACTCTGAAACCACAAAGGTCCGCATCAGAGCCAGCTCTGCGAGGGAGTAACAATGGGACAACCGGGTGCATGCGGAATGTTTCTTTGATGATTGCTTGCAAATATGGTAAATGATTTATGTCTGATTCTTCGATAGGTTTCCCTTTTTCGATTGCTTGGTTTAGTTCTTTCTTCGCTTTAAGTAAAACCTGAGGATTTTGAAGTAATTCTGCCATTGCCCACTCCAAGGTGCTTGATGTTGTATCGGTTCCAGCAACAAATAAAACCTATCATTTGACATAGTTAAACCAAATATCTAAGATTCGTATTGACATGATGTCAAGATGTCTTGATGCATATAGATAATACAAGAAAAAAGAAAGTCGTGTAACCTAACAACAATGATGTGGAGTTGCCTGCCTATGCATTGATGCATAAGATGACACGAGAACCTGACAACATGGAAAAATGTCCTAAATGCATCTCTTCCGGCGCATCATCTACACATCAACGCATAAGATGACTTGGGAAAGACGTATCTTCTGGCTCACCTATATGCATCGATCTGTCTTATAACCCAAGTATGTCAAGACATTTCTTCCATGCTGCCTATTCAACGATGCATGAATGAAATGGGAAAAATGTTTTATACCTAGCGACATGAATAAAATAGAAAAGGTATAGGGAGATAAAAAGAGTACCAAAAACAAATGTATGACGTGAGTTTTATTAAGCTCCTCAATACCGTCTTCAATGATATGAAGAAGAGTATCCAAAACATCATTTGATGCAGTGTAATCTTGGGATTTTCTTGATTGCAATCTTTCATCAAAGATATTTCCAAAAAGATTAAGCAAATTCTCGTAACGAACAGTCATCCGACGCCTTACTCCTTGTGGATCAATCTTTCTAAGCAAAGGGAAAAAATCAGCCAAATTAGGCGTCCCAGCCTCATCCATCATCCCCCTAACTGTTCTCTTGAATTCTCGAGCAATAGCTGAGTTTGGGTCAACCAAATCCATTGAGAAGACAGTGTTGGACAACAAATTAATGGTAGTATCAAAAGCAGCTTGGCCTATGTTGACGGCTTCGCCTTTAAGGCAACTTTCGCCAACATTAGCAATCAGTTCCTGAATCTTGTTCCGACGCAGGTATTCATTGGCGTCGAGTTTAATACTAGCGAAAATATGGGTGTTACAGACTTTGCGAAGAGTTCTCCAAAGTGGGGACACAGGTATCCATGGCAGCCCAACTTCATAATGTTGGCTGGCTCTAACAGCATCCACAATGGTTCGGTTACAGAATGTGAGGTCCTGTTTCTGAAGGATCTCTTTTGCAGTTGTTTCCGATGAAACGACGATGGTGAGTATGCTGCCGAGTTTAAGACTCATAACGGGGCCATGAATCTGAGCAAGCTTAGCCAATGATCTGTGGGGTTTATCCCCAAGATCGAAGAGATTACCGATGATTGGCTTAGGCAATGGACCAGGTGGGAGCTTACGTTGGCTTGATTTACGTCCATTTCTAAATGAGTTGAAAGCCTGAAGCAGGAGCCAAGCGAAGAGCAGACATAGCAAGGAGCTTGTTAACAAATCCATCTCTCCCTCATTTGTATGAAAGAACAGTCTCAGTTTTAAAGGGATGTGAATGTTAGTCAAAACACATGCAGGACTTTGTAGATGGAAACCAATCTATAGTGTTCCACACGTTAAGCTTACTTTTAGATAATTAACAATGTTGAATTCAAATACAATATATATATATCCAAAGTAGAATATGCCTAGTCCTGCATTGCTTGAGTGCCAAGGCATGCATGAATGGCGGAAAGTTGAATATTAAATTTATTATTCAGGATAAAAAAAATTTAGTACTTAATTTATTTTTTTTTATCCACATTCAACCTAAGTAGAAAAAATCTTTTAATTATTTTGTTTACAACTTTACATTCTTTTTAGGTTTATTTTTTTACGGTCATTCAATTATTTTTGTATTTTTGTTCTGATCATTCAATTTTAAAAAAAAAACCAATTTAGGTATTAAATTTTATATTTATTCCTATTCTGGTCACCTGCGTTAAATTGATACCATAAATAAATGGTATGACATTTTTCTAACTAGTATAATAACACATTTAATCATTAATATTTACGCATTCTATCAATTTGATTCTAATTCTAAATAATTCAATAAATTTAATCCTTCATATTTATAAATTCTATCAATTTGATCCTTACACTTTCTAATCAAAGCTTTTAGTTTTTAAAGCAGAGGCGTTCTAAAACCCCAAAAAAAAAAAAACTTCTCGCAAATATAAATGTGAAGCTTGCTGTTTATAAACATTTTAATTTGAAAAATACTAAAAATAATAAAAAGTTAGATGGTATAAATCTTATATTTCTCTCTTTTATCTTGTTATTGTTATAATTTATTTGGAATTTATAACACGTTATTAGCACGATCTTACTCAGAAATAATAATTTTTTATATTTTTAAATTAGTTTTAACTCTTATGATTTTTCATTTAAGGTATTAGACAATAGAATGTAGAGCTTTAGACGAGAAGATCCAGATATTTGTACAAAGTTTTTTTTTACTTAAAGCTCGTATCTAGATTTAACTTTTAATTAGCTAATTTGTGATTAATTATGAGTGTTTCGATTAACTTATTTTATTTCTATCTTGTAATGATGGTGAAAGATTTAATTATGAATCTTGATTTTGTTTTTATGTCGTGATTCTTTTGTACTTAATTTGATCAATTTAGTTTCTATACTTTTCAAATTTTAAAATTTTAATCCTGACTCAAACAATAACAGTTAAATTTATCTAATTAAATTTAATTACCAGTATTGAACCATGCATAGAGTTGGAATTTAGTCCATCTTTTCTACTTTTAAAATTTTAGCCTTTCAGTAACTGCAGTAATTAATCCATTAACTTGATTTTTAGTAAGTAATATGTGAAAATAATAAATTGACATGACATTATAGGTATGATAATATATTTGTCCCATTAAATTTTAAAAATAACAAAATTTAACTTAATGAATTTAACCGTTATCATTTGATAAAGATTTGAATTCTAAATTTTGAAAAGCTCCTCAAAAATTAAATCTACAACTTTCGATGATATTGCTTGGTCTGTGTTAAGGCCATCCAAATTAATTAAAAATACACTAACGTTAATATAAAATTATTTTTAATTAAATTTAATTATGAAAAATATTAATAATAATATAAAATTATTTATATTTTTTTAATCCTACACCAAATCAAAATTTAAATATCAAATTAAAAAAAATCATACGTAATTGAAATTAATATTTCATTTGTTTTATATTATGAAAACCCACTTTTTATGGTTAAAAATATATCTACTATTTTCCTACCGAAGCTAATTCAAAAGATGGGTAACCAAATTCTTGTTTGAATTGAAAAAGTCAAAAATTACTTGTTTGAATTAGCTTTTGTGATGTATAAATGTGTTGGTTTGATGGTCAAGTGTGTTTATTGTTCAGGTGTGGTCAAAATTTAAATTTTCCCAATTTCGTTGTTGTTAAGACTTTATTTTTTTTTATAATTAAAAAAAAACTGAAATTTGTGAAGCAACTTTTATTTATTTTGCCGATTTATGTCAGATTTTTCTACTAAATTTATTTTGTTGATTGCTTCATCTAATTTTTTCTTGGCTTCAAATTTGTTTAAGTTAGAAATGTTTTATGAGTGTATTATTTTTGAAAATAATCTAGAGAGTCTCTTAGATTGTAAAACTAAATTTTTGAGGAAGCTTAGTGAGAAGTGATCTAGTCTTTGTACAATGGTGAGGTCACTAAATTGGTGAGTGTTAGACCAACGTTAGGATTTAAATAATTGATTATACTATGAGAAAGATAGTGGATCATTGCTCTAGGCAAAACCATGCAGATGTAAACTGAGATCAAACTGCATAAACAATCTTGATCTTCATCTTTGTCTTTTACGCACTTTTAATTTCATAGTTAAAAATATGACCACAGTTTCAAGCATTATTTTAGCCATAATTTCCTTTTTGTAAAGCAAGTACCTTTACATTTCTTCAATTTTCAATATTTTGAGCTTGAGGAAGAAGGCATCTTTCTCGATCTCTTCTCAACAACTTTGGTTTTAGTTTTTAGCTTTTACTTTAATGAAGCTTGTGGGTTTTTTTTTTCTCGAATAAACATTACAAAAAATATCAAAATAGGTAAGATAACAAAAAATATTTGTTTATCAAGAAATCTTAAGCACTAAATTGAGAGAAAGTATCAAGTGGATCTATCAAATTCATATTTAATCTAAATAACAAAGATAAAAACAAAAGTATCATTTATCTTAAAATTAAAATTATTTCCTTAGGTGTTTAAATGCATTATGAAATAGGAATAACATTACTTTGATGTTTAAATATTATCTTCATATAAGAACAGGGATAGCCCGCAAAGGTTCATTCATCTGAACCGTGAGACCAAAACTCTCTTCCATGTTTATCTCTTCTGGCGAGATCCCACCTTCAAGTTTCCAGTCAAAGTAGTGTATAAGACACCCTAACATCAAATGCAACATTCGATTTGCTAGAGGCAATCCCGGGCATATTCGTCGTCCAGCACCGAATGGAATCAACCCAAAATCCCAACCTTTGACATCGATTTTAGACCCCGAAAATCTCTCCGGTGTAAAACTATTTGGGTTTTCCCAAATGCTTGGATCTCTACCAATGGCCCATATGTTAACCAACACTTGTGAACCCTTTGGAACTTTGAAACCGCAAAGGTTAGCATCAGAGTCAGCTCGGTGAGGGAGTAACAGTGGGACAGCCGGGTGCATTCGGAAGGTTTCTTTGACAATTGCGTTCAAATATGGTAATTGATTTATGTCAGATTCCGTGACTAGATTTCCTTTGCCAATTTTTTGGTCTAGTTCTTTCTTGGCTTTAAGTAAAACCTGCGGATTTCGAAGTAATTCCGCCATTGCCCACTCTAATGTGTTTGATGTTGTATCGGTTCCAGCAACAAATAAAACCTGTCATATAACATGGTTAAACCAGAGATATAACATTAATATTGTAATGATGAGGTCTCAAAACACATAAGAATAAATAAGATGACATGGAAAAACATTTCGAAATTAACGAGGAAGATAGAAAAGTGTTATGATGCTTGATATTATTGGCCCATAATTTTAATGGGTTTGGGCCGGATCTTTCATGATCTACATGTCGAGCTCGCTTACCGAGTTCGCATATTATTTTTGCGGATCAAACTTGCATGATATTAAGTGTTCGCAAGAGGGGCACCCACACTCTCCTGCGAACACACGCACATGGAAATGCACATGGGATCGCATCGTCACGTATTAAGTCTAAAATAGGATACGTGTTAACATGTATGGAGATTTACCTACGACGTCCCATTCATGAACAGTAACCGAATTATATAACTAGAGAATTCAATCCTTTTAAAAAAAGACACACTGAAAATACTCAACAAAAATATTACCATAAGCAAATGTTGGATATGAGTTTTATTAAGATCCTCCCCTTCAATAATATCAAGAAGAATATCCAAGACATCATTTGATGCAGTAGAATCCCGAGATTTTCTTGATTGCAATCTTTCATCAACCATATTGCCGAAAAGGTTAAGCAACTTGCCGGTATGAACAGTCATCCGACGCCGTACACCTTGTGGATCAAACTTTCGGAGCAAAGGGAAATAATCAGCCAAATTAGGCTTCCCTGCCTCCACCATGACATCACAAACTATTTTCTTGAATTCTTGAGCATTTGGTGAATTTGGGTCAACCAAATCCACTGAAAAAATAGTGTTGGACAGCAAATTAATGGTAGTATCAAAAGCAGCTTGGCCTATGTTGATGGCCTCACCTTTATGACAACTTTCGCCAACTTTAGCAATCAGTTCCTGAATCTTGTGCCGACGCAGGTATTCATTGGCATCCAGTTTCATACTAGTGAAAAGATGGGTATTACAGACTTTGCGAAGAGTTCTCCAAAGCGGCGACACAGGTATCCATGGCAGTCCGTATTCATGATGTTGACTGGCTCGGACAGCATCCACAATGGTTCGGTTAGAAAATATAAGGTCCTGTTTTTGCAGGATTTCTTTGGCCATTGTCTCCGAAGAAACGACGATGGTGATTAAGCTGCCGAGTTTAAGACTCATAACAGGACCATGAATCTGAGCAAGCATAGCCAAGGATCTGTGGGGTTTATCCCCAAGATCCAAGAGATTGCCGAAGATTGGCTTCGGCCATGGACCGGGTGGGAGCTTGCTTTTCCTTGATTTACGTTCATTTCTAATTGAGTTCAAAGCTTGAAACAGGAACCAGGTCAACAGCAAACATAGCAAGGAAATTGTTATGAAATCCATCTCTCTCCCCGACACAGATTAAACTAGGGTCTCAGTTTTAAAGCAAGCCAGAAAATATTTTTAGGGGTTGAATTGTAATTTTAATAGTTTATATTTTTATAATTCTTAATTAAAATTTATTATTTTTAAAGAGATAGTATAATTATTTTTAAATTTTTAAATTTTTAAAAAATCTAAATAATGTTATAAACAAAAATAATAGATGAAGAATGGATATGAGAATATGAGAATTTGTACATTTCATTCTATATTTTCCTCTAATTTACAAATAGATATTCCTCTATATATAGAGAGAGAGATTCAACTCTTCATATTCTAATACATAAATAGGAAAAAGTAGTTACAAGAATATGAAAAGTTAAAGAAGATGAAAGATTAAGCTCAAAGGAGATGAAAGGTTGAACATTCATTTAATAATATTCATAACACTCCCTCCTGGATGTTCATTGTATAAAGAATATATCTCATTAAAAATCTTACTAGGAAAAACCCTGTGGGACAAAAATCTAGTGAAGAAAAAAAAAGTACATAATCCTTTGATACATAGTATATCACAACAATATATATATATAGTGTGAATTTACTCTCTCTCATGTAAGCATCACTTAAGATCTTTGAAACAACGAAATTTAATGTTGAAATTTAATTTCTCAAATGTAGCAGTAGTTGTTTATTTCATAGGGCACCAAGAAATTGTAGTACCACCATATGTGAAAACATATTCAGTTTGTAATTGAGCATTGTGAGGATCAGATAAGTACTCTGCATCTGTAAAACCAACTAATTCTGTTTTGGATAGGTTAAGGAAAAATAAACTCATATCTCTTGTACCTTAAAGATAACGAAAAATATGCTTAACCCCATTCCAATGTCTTCGGGTTGGACAAGAGCTAAATCTTGCTAATAAGTTGACAGCAAATGATATATTAAGTCGTGTATGACTAGCAAGATGTGTCAATGCACCAATAGCACTTAAATATTGTACTTCAAGACCAACAAAATTTTCATCATTTTTTCGAGGATAGAAAGGGTCTTTATTTACTTCAAGTGACCTAACAACCATTGGGGTGCTCAACAGATGTGCATTATGCATGTAAAATTTTCTTAGCACTTTTTCTATATATGTTATTTAATGCATAAGGATTCCATTCTTTAGGTGTTCAATTTGTAATCCTAACCCTAGACAAAATCTTGTCTTTTCAAGGTTTTTCATTTCAAATTCTTTCTTTAAGCACTCCATTATCAGTAAATTCTCTTCAGGAGTCTCAATGATATTTAAATCATCAACATACACAGCAATTATAACAAATCCTAATCCAAACATCTTTATAAAAATGCATGGAGAAATGGGATCATTCTTATAGTCGTCCCTCAATAAGTATTCACTAAGAAGATTATACCACATGCATCCAGATTGTTTCAATCCATAAAGGGATATATTTAATTTGATTGAGTAATATTCTCGAGAACCTAAATTTGTTGCTTCTGGCAGATTAAAACCTTCTGGGAGTTTCATGTAAATGTTCTTATTAAGTGGCCATATAAATAGACTGTAATTATATCCATTAAGGGTAAATCAAGCCCTTAGGGGTAAATCAAGCCCTTCTCTTATTTCCAAACTAATCAAGAACCTAAAAGTAGTTGCATCCACCACAGGAGAGTATGTCTCTTCATAATTAATATCAGATGTCTTGTGAACGTTCTTGTTACAAGTCAATTCTATATATTATGATTTGTATTTTTTTCCTCTATTATGCTAACATGTACTCCTCTTGGCTTTACACCTTCCAGGTCTTTAGATTTCTTGTCTGAGATACATTTCATAAGTTATAATATAAACACTTATTTATTTTTTTGATGACTTGTTCTCATCTCAATGCTTCCAAGTATATTTTCATTCAAGATCCTTACTTTATCATAATATTGAAGTGTTCTATGTATATTATCGTTATCGACAACAATTTCATTTTTTTTAACTCCATCATATTTAGTTATGACATAACTAATTGAAATATCTCATTATATTCATAATTTTAGGTACCTGAACCTCTTCTAGGGTTTTATCAAAAGTTATGCCTTAGGCTTCTTTAGGAGTACTCGCCTCCTTTTAATATGTGACCATCTTCATTTCTTTCTCCTTTCTTTAAATGATTTTTTTTTGTTTTATGGAGTCGACTAGCTTGTCATGCTTCTAGCATGCTCAAGACTTATTTTTTTATCACATTGTCCTTCTGGGACATATAATTATTTAGAGCATTTTAGCTGGTATATGTATAAGCTAGTATATGGAATCTTTAAATGTCATCACTAAACATATCTAACAAATAATTTTTATCCTTCAAACTTTGTACACATAATATTAGTGAGGATCACAAAAAAATGATGACATAATTATTTAACTAATTTGTCTCCTCTTAATGTAGAGAAATTTTGCAACATGATAATACTTTTTTTTTTCAAAATTATAAATATATCTCCCTTCAATATCTAATGAAAATATTAAAATTTCTCAACTTCATATTAGATGATCTATCTTAGTTCATTATGACGGAACATGAAATAGATTTTGCACATCCAGATATTCTTAGATGGAATCTATTGATTTATAAATGAAAGTCAATTCTCACGAGACAAATATTTCTTACATATTAGCTTGATGCAAATAAAATTACATGCTTATTGTAAAACAATTCTTATATTAATGGTTAACCAACTAAATGGAAGCATAGTTTTGCTAACCATTAAATATAACATATATAGGCAATAAACAACTTAAAATTATCCCAGCTAAAACTACGAAAATCATGCTAGGGATATAATGCACTAGCATTGTTAACACAATTTGCATTCCATAGAGATTGTGCACAAGCAAATTATTTCAAGAAATAGTATTGCAAACTTCGGATTACACACATGTGATACATGAGCTCATATATTATTTGGTTATCATTGGCAAATGCAGCCGACCTCTAACTTTAGCTAGTGTTAGATCAATATGTTGTCCAAATAACTAGTATGATGAAAATTATTAAAATATAGCTTCTAATTCTTCAATAAACTCATATAAAATTTCATCAAATTATTTTGCATCAACATTGACTCGGGATGGTCTAACCGGTCATACCAACACTATGAACTTCTTTTCACTATCTCATATGTCATTCATATAAGTGTAATGTATTCCTTTTGAAAATATTTATAATACAAAAACATGAGTATCTCATGCCATTTCTATCCATGATTTTAATGTAAAACATAAAAAAAATTTCCTTCGACATATATCTTCTTGATCTGAAAAATAATATTATATTTTACAAAATTTTGCATCTCAATGAGGTAAAATATTAGCTCTTCAAGAGCTTTTTACAATTTGATTCAATATTAGCTCTGCAAGAGCATGCAATCATTTTATTATATATCCTTAATGAATACTTAATTTATTCATATAAAAATAAAATGAATAGGTATAAATAAAACATATATTAAACATAATAAATAATAAATTCATGTTACTAATAAATCACTATGGTTAGATAATATATATTTTTATATATATCATAACATAATAAATTGTAAAATATTATAATGTCATATTAAAGTAACTTTAAAACTATAAAAGTTTAAACATAAACATTTTCTAATATTCACCTCAATTATGAAACTATCCAAGCAAGGTGAATATCTCAAAATTCATGACAAGTACTTTTACTTCCATTATACAATAATCATATATCTTAATCAAAATCAAAATTAAACCAATCAATTCTATTTAAAATGAACCAATAAAAATAAAAACATTTATTTCCACATAAAAATCTCAATAACTAAATACGTGAAGAGATTTAAAAATTCATAAAATTATGGATAGAGAATTATATAAATTAAACTTCTTAATAAAAATCAAACATCAAATAGACATTGATTCTAATAATTCTTATATCAAACAATTAAATTTCAATGCTTGGATCTCAACAAAATTTTTGACACGAACTAAAAACATATTAATCATCCTTGTATGCATGATCAACTTTAGCATCACATTTAAAATTTTTATTTTTTTCCGAAAAAATTACCTCCATTTCATCATTTTGGACAAAATTTATCTCAATATTGTTTCCTTTTTTTTAATGGATGCTTTGATAAAATTTTACTAGATGCTGAAACATACAACAGGTATGTGACCAATGCATTTTCATACAACATTGGTAGCATGAATTTTCAATAACCTTCGAATATTTTTAACCTCTATTTCATTGATTTTCCTTATTATTCTTTTTCTAGTGGTTAGAAGTACCACTATTATAACCACCATGATAACAATTATTAGTATGTCTCCAACCACATCCTCAATTACAACGAAAACCACGATTTCTATATTCTAATTTTTCATAGTTGTTATGTGTTGTAACATTCACTTCAGGAAATTATTTCTTTTTCACTAAAAGACATGAGATCTTTCCAAAATATTTTTTAAAGCCTTTTTTACAATATTGTTGCTGCAGGAGCACATAAGATATTTCAATTATAGCAAGCTTTAGAGAGTATTATAGTTTTGTAATGGTAAAATCATTCTTTCAAATTATTACATCATTCAAGAATCAAGAGGATCTTTCACAGTTAGATGTTTCACTTTTAATTCTTCATGTAGATGATAATCATTGAACTTTCACAATGGTAACTTTCTCATAATTATTCGTGTCAAGTTATATATTCTAAGCTAACAACTAAAGCGAGAAAACACTATTATTCATGTCTAATCAAACTTAAGTATAGAAATATGATCATCTAGATATATTAAAATCTTATGATAACTAAGGTCAACCTTACAATTTAATCGACATAACAATAGAATACTTCAAAAAATGTTTTATGGAATATTAGTTAGAGACATCACATTATTTTATTTACTATAATCAAGGTTTCCATAGAAAATTTTATCCGCAAAGAAACAAATAGCCATAAGCTATGTCATATGCATTTGGATATATATTCAGTACAAGTATATTTAACTTTTTTTCTAAGTTTTTCATACGACATATCCAAATACTAAACATGAGTCTCTAGTGTTAAAAGTAATAATCTAATAGGCAACGTAGTACATTTGGTAAAGGTCACCGAATAAAATAATTTAAAAAAATGATTACTTTATTTTTAATCATGTCAATGACATATGTTATGAAAGATATACATATTTAAGTAAAAAATATTCAAGTTATTGATACTTCAATCTTATTCAAAATTTTAGATCATAAACAAGCATATCATAGAATATATAAAACATAAATTCATATTTAAATACGGGAAAAAAATGAGCATCATTTTAACTTTTTTTTCATTAAAAATATTGAAATCTCAAAATATTTCAAGCACACAGAGAAATTCACATACTTTAACATTGTTGCTTCAACAAGGACGTTGTATGTCTAGATTACTTGTTCTCCAACAAAATATTGAATACTATCGAGGAAGCTCGTGCTGATAACGTGTTATAAACAAAAATAATAGATAAAGAATGGATATGAGAATATGAGAATTTGTATATTGCATTCTATATTTTTCTCTAATTTACAAGTAGCATACTCTTCTATATATATAGGGAGATTCAATTCTTCATATTCTAATATATAAATAGAAAAAAGTAGTTACAAGAATATGAAAGGTTAAACAAGATAGAAGGTTAAAGGTCAAAAAATATAAAAGATTGAATATCCATTTAATAATATTCATAACAAATAAATAATTTTCTATTTTAGGGATATATAGTACAGAAATAATTAAGGGATTCATATACCATTCTACCCCTAACATTGAAAGCAATTAATAGCCACAGAAGATTTATTGGTATTCTCTAATGTAGATAGGGGTGAGTATTCGATCGAGTCGAGTCGAATCGAGCCAAAAAATTTTGAGTTAGTCGAGTTAACGAATCATATTTTTGCAACTGAATTCAATTTGAAATTTTTTCGAATCGAATCGAATCGAGTCAAAAAACTTCGAATCGAGTAGTGTCGAGTTAACGAATCCTATTATTTATACTCAATGTTGCGTTTATATGGACCGATTATTTAATTAGTAAACAAAGTACAAGATTGTTTAACTATATAAACAATATAATGGTTTTGCCTTTTAACTTAATGGGTAAACATTTATCAAAATGAAATAATTTTACCTTTTAACTTAATGGTTTTAACTTTTAACTTTAAAAAAGGTAAACATTTATCAAAATGACGTAGTTTTACCTTTTCTTATTCGGATTTTCGAATAACTCGAATTATGTAATTTGTATCCGAGTTAAACTAAAAAACTTAATTTTTTATTCGAGTTGATTCGAATAACTCAATTAACACAAATAACTCGAACTATTTAATTCAAAATTTGAATTTTTTTATCGAATTTTTCGAATCGAATCGGAGCTTGATAACTTAATGGTATTGACAATTTAGCTTTAGTTGTATTCGGCGTGCCCACCACTCTTCAAATTTTTGGTCTGTGTCTGCTCAAAGTCCATGCCTGCCACCTTCTTTCTCTATATTATTTCATTACACGTTTTAAGCTTCAAATAATGTGCATTATTACATTACACGTTTTTTTTCTTTTTTGAGTAAACATCAGAAAAAACATCTTATTAATAAGGAGATCATAAGAAACAAATAAGGTCCACCAACATCCAAAAAAGAAAAAACCAAAACCAGGAAAAAGCTGCATAATGTGTATTATTATTACATTACACGTTTTTTCTAAAACGAAAATTCAAACAGTGGAAACGACTGAAATGGGGTGAATGGCTAATGATGGAACTTTCTTCATCTTTCTATAACAAATATTTATTTATTTAAAAAAATTCTAAACATCACTTTATACATCTTGTAACTCACAATTACTTTCAATCTCATCCACAATTCATAACATTCTCTTGGTTCAATTCCACTTCTAGTCTTTCCTCTTTTTCTCTCAATTCAATTCAATCTTTTATACTTTTAATTTTCGCTCTTTTGTTCCAACGCTTTTCACACTATTACAATTTAGTTAATACCTTAAATTAATTTTTCTCAATTCAAAAATCTTTTTAATTTCTTACGGTGTCCAACTATCTTCTCTACTAATAACACATGCAATTCCGAAATAATATTATTCTAATCTCAAGGAGTGTTAGAGATGTTACAAAAATAAAATTAAACTTATAATCACGGACAAAGAACTGAAAGTAATCCAAAGTAAAACCCACACATCCACAAGTACACATGATAAAAATGAAGATACAGTATAATGTATCTAGGGAGGGAGGGTTGGCAGAAAATTCTTCATTTATGCTTTTAAATTTTTTAAAATTTTAAATTAGTAAAAATAAAATTACAGTTTGATCTCTCTAAAAATGATAAAATTTTAATTTAATCTTTTAAAAATTATATTTTCACCATCGTAAAAAGTATAATTTAATTTCAACCCCTAAATTTTTTTTTAACTTCACCTCTAAATGTATACGTTGACTTATACTTGTAAAAGTTAATAATGAATGGGAAAATCAATAATTTCTTACTTAATCTCTTTAATATACCTACATTAGGTCTAGAATTATAATTAACAGTGATGTAAGATAAACGTGATATTAAATATATATATATATATATATAACTCTACAGTACGGGTAGCTCTCACAAATTAATGGAAACTTAAATAAATTAGGCAAAGTTGAAGAAAATATTAATGCAATATTTATGGAATAAAAATAAATGCTGCCATGCTCTATAATCAACGTTCCGTACAGCAACCAAACATCAACATAATGAAAATATAGTATTTAACTTTTAGAAACAGACAAGTTTGCGATCATTTGTCTAAAAATTAACAATATTGTCCTTAGATCAGCCAATACATTACAAACGAAGAACGTTTTCACTTTGATTCTTAAACAAGAAGAGGGATTGCACGCAAAGGTGTTGCCATGTGAACTGCGATCCCATACTTCTCTTCCACATTCATCTCATTCGGCGAAATTTCACCTTCAAGTTTCCAATCGAAACAGTTTATAAGAGATCCTAACATCAAATGCAACATTCGATTTGCCAAAGGCAATCCTGGGCATATCCGTCGTCCAGCTCCGAATGGAATTAGTCCAAAATCCCTACCTCTGACATCAATTTCAGACCCCATGAATCTCTCCGGGATGAAACTATTTGGATTATCCCAAATGCTTGGATCTCTTCCGATGGCCCATACGTTAACCAACACTTGAGAACCCTCAGGAACTTTGAAACCACAAAGGTTAGCATCGGAGTCAGCTCGGCGAGGGAGTAACAGTGGGACAGCCGGATGCATTCGGAAGGTTTCTTTGACAATTGCTTGCAAATATGGTAAACGGTAAATGTCAGATTCCTCGACTGAATTTCCTTTGCCGATCGCTTCATCTAATTCTTTCTTGGCTTTAAGTAAAGCTTGCGGATTTCGAAGTAGTTCAGCCATTGCCCACTCTAATGTGCTTGATGTTGTATCGGTTCCAGCGGCAAATAGATCCTGTCATTTAACATTGTTAAATAATATAATATAATAAGTCCCTGATCATGTCAAGATGTCTCCTCCACATCCTCAACGTATCGATGCAGAGGGGTGAGTATTCGATAGAGTCAAGTCGAATCGAGTCAAAAAATTTTGAGTTAGTCGAGTTGACGAATCCTATTTTAGCAATCAAATTCAATTTGAAATTTTTTCGAATCGAATTGAGTCAAAAAATTTTGAGTCGAGTCGAGTTAACGAATCATATTATTTATACTCAATGTTGCGTTCATATAGACCGATTATTTAACTAGTAGACGAAGTACAAGATTACTTAACTACATAAACATTATAATGATTTTTCTTTTTAATTTAATGGGTAAAAATATATCAAAATGATATAGTTTTGCTTTTTAACTTTAGAAAATGTAAACATTTATCAAAACGGCGAAATTTTATCTTTTTTTATTCGGATTTTCGGATAATTCGAATTGTGCAATTCATATCCGAATTAAACCGAAAAATTTTATTTTTTATTCGAGTTGATCCGAATAATTCGATTAACTTAAATAACTCAAACTATTTAATTTAAAATTTAAAATTTTTATCGAGTTTTTTTTGAAGCAAATTGGATTTTGCTCACCATTTATAATACAAAAGAAACTATAACCGAGGAAGATAAGAATATTACCAAAAGCAAGTTTGTGACATGAGTTTTGTTAAGCTCCACGATACCGTCTTCAATAATATGAACAAGGGCATCCATGACATCATTTGATGAAGTAGAATCCTGGGATTTTCTTGATTGCCATCTTTCATCGAACATATCGCCGAAAAGTTTAAGCAACTTGCTGAAATGAAGGGTCATCCGGCGCCGTACACCTTGTGGATCCAACTTTCTAAGCAAAGGGAAATAATCAGCCAAATTAGGCTTCCCTGTCTCCACCATGATATCACTAACTGTTTCCTTGAATTCTCGAGCAATAGATGAATTTGGGTCAACCAAATCCATTGAGAAAATAGTGTTGGACAACAAATTAATGGTAGTATCAAAGGCAGCTTGGCCTATGTTGACGGCTTCACCTTTACGGCTACTTTCGCCAACATTAGCAATCAGTTCCTGAATCTTGTTCCGACGCAGGTATTGATTTGCATCGAGTTTCACACTAGCGAAAATATGGGTATTACATACTTTGCGAAGAGTTCTCCAAAGTGGGGACACAGGCATCCATGGCATTCCAAATTCATAGTGTTGGCAGGCTCGAATGGCATCCACAATGGTGCGACTAGAGAATATAAGGTCCTGTTTTGAAAGGATCTCTTTGGCCGTTGTTTCCGATGAAAGGACGACGGTGATTAAGCTGCCGAGTTTGAGACTCATAACGGGGCCATGAATCTGAGCAAGCTTAGCCAATGACATGTGGGGTTTATCCCCAAGATCGAAGAGATTGCCGATGATTGGCTTGGGCCATGGACCAGGTGGGAGCTTGCGATGGCTTGATTTACAGCCATTTCTAAATGAATTGAAAGCCTGAAGCAGGAGCCAAGTGAAGAGCAGACATAGCAAGGAGCTTGTTAACAAATCCATCTCTCTTACTCTCTCTCTCCCCACCGCTGGATGGTTTAGATTTTAGAATCCAGGATATATTTTTATTTTTTTTGTGAATAAAAAAAACGAACTACAAGATAATCAAAACTGTATCACCTCACGAGTTTTGTCTTGCTGAAGGTATCTTATTACCTCTTTAGGAGGCACATCAAATCACTGTAAAGGACATTTCCATGTCACGCATGTCTTGGAGTTACTCCTTTAAGCAAAAGGACAAGATCCGGTGGATGTCACGATAGTTTACTTTCCCCTGTTTGTGATAATTGAGTTACTCCTTTAAACTCAATGATTGTACTTCCTGCTTGAGTGAGTTCAGTTTGGTTTAGTATACTAAAAATAAATTTAAATATCACATTTTTCTAGACTCAGAAGTAGATAAATTGGGTTTTTTATTAAAATAATACAAAAAAAAATAATATATACCAAAATAATATATTCCTCCCGTTAATTACGAAATGGTACATTTGGGAGAGTGGTGCCTATCTGGTAGGCGGCACTACTGTGCACTCTGACAAAAAATATTTTTTTATTATTAAAAAAACACCCGATAAGTAAACCCGGTATAAAAATACGAAAATAGTATAAATGGGTGGTGCCTACCTGACAGGCGGCACCAATGGTGCCTACCTGTCAGGCGGCAGCAGTGGTGCCTTTCTATCAGGTGGCACCAACTCGTATTTTTATTACAAAACTAATACAAAAAAAAATCTTATACACCAAAATATAATACAAAAAAATTAGTAACTTAAATAATATAAATATATATATATATTTTAATAAATATAAGAATTGTAGAAAAAATATTATATAATTTAAAAAAATTAAATTAAATATTAAATAAAAATAACTCAATATTTTTAAATAAATAATATAAAAAATATTTATTTATCAAAATAATAATAATCTCCAGATTTTTACAATAATAATATAAGAGAAATTTAAATATAAAAAATAATACACTTTTATATATTTTTAAATTAAAAAAAGAAAATTAAATTAAATAAAATTAAAATTTTACAAGAGGTGCCTACCAGGTAGGCGGCACTAGTGGTGCCTACTGGGTAGGCGGCACTAGTGGTGCCTTTGTCAATGCTATTTAAACCCCATCAGATCTGTTTAACAGCAAATTTTTGAAGAAAGAATAACAGTAAATTTTTGAAGAAGGAAAGGAAACAAAAGTTTTGAAGAAGAAAAGGAAACAGAAGGTTAGCAGAAAATTTTAACTATAATTTTATTTATTTAGAATAAATAATTTTTTATATTATTTGTGTAAAAAATGTTATTTATTTCTTTTAACAGATGGAAAATCAATTTTTCGTATGCGTTTTTTTCGATGGGAAAATTTTAACAACAACTATTGGATGTGTATTTGAATGTCGTCAACAACTAGCAATGAGATTTAGTAAAAATGTCTCGGTGGATAATATGAAGGCAAAGATTAGTGAAAGAATTGCTAGACGTTGTGGGAGAAGGATTTCAAAACTTTTCTATAAGTTTCCAGTTTCAACAGATCCTATCAAATTTACCGAGATGGAACTCGTAGATAATGAAGATGTTGAGACAATGATCGCTCTTTATTGTGGGAATCAGAGTAATGAAAATGCACCGATTCAGTTATTTGCTGAGCTAACTGATGTTGAGAGAGTTGAAGATCCCACTCCATTAAGTATGATGGCTCCGACATCCTACGTTGATAATCAATCTGTAGCTTGCGGGATCAGTGGGATTAATATCGATCTTAATGTTGCACCCGATAATGATACGGATGGTGATGATGGAGATGATAGTAGTGATCCTTCTGATCACGAGGACGATATTGGTAGTGATCCCGACATGGACGAGGTCCCGGATGATATCGATGAGGAAGGCCTAAATGACGAGGTCCCGGATGGTCGACGTATTGTGATGCACAATTATCCTGCTGGGTCACACATGTCAGTTATAGACCCTGATGCGGCATATGCAGCCGATTTTGAAGAGTATCCTGATATAATGCCTGCTCACCGATTGGCGCTTACACCAGAACCTGAACAGTTGTTCGTGGGTCAAAGGTTTGACTCGAAAGAAGAGTGCGTATTTGCCATTAAGCGATATAGCATGAATTTGTCAGTGGACTACAAAGTCGTTGTGTCTAAACCGACATTATATATTGAAGAGTGTTCGACAGAAGGCTGCAATTGGCGGGTACGAGCTGCATTTATCCAGAAGTCGCAAAAGTGGGAGATAAGAAAATTTGTCGGGCCTCACACATGCAGTTTAACACGTTTGTCAGAAGATCATCGAAAACTCGATTCCAAAACTATCTGTACACATATCATGCCAATGGTGAAGGACGATCCGACCATCAAAGTTTCTACACTGATTGTCGAGATGCAAGTACGATTCCATTATCGATTTTCATATCGAAAAGCATGGATTGCGAAACAGATGGCAATGGAACAATTATTCGGTGATTGGGATGCATCGTACAATGAGCTGCAAGGGTGGATAGCCGCAATGCGACAATACGTGCCCGAAACTGCGATTGAGTTGGTGACACGGCCTTATTATGGTCCGGATAACAACTTACAACCGGGAAGAAGAATTTTCCAATATATATTTTGGACGTTTGAACTCTGTGTTAGAGCATTTCCTCACTGCAAGCCATTTATCCAGGTAAATGGGACCTGGCTATACGAAAAATATACGCAGATTCTATTAATTGCGGTGGCTCAAGACGGGAACCAGAACGTGCTCCCGATAGCATTCGCTATTGTGGACAAAGAAGATATGGAATCATGGAAATTCTTTTTGACGAACCTGCGGAGGTACGTTGTTCATAACGATAATATTTGCATCATCTCCGATAGAGGAAAGGGGATTATTGCTGCCATTAGATGTACCGGTGTACCATGGAGATCGGTTTATTGTAGCCGACACATTGCGGCAAACTTTCAAAAAGAATATAAGAATGCAGACTGGCGAAGACGACTTGTGAGAATTGGTAAAGAAATTTTGTTCTAAGTTATATTTTTTTTATGTTTTAATTCGAGAGCATAACTTATGTTTTCTTAATATTCCAACAGCGTACGAGTTAGAGCCACACCGATTTCGGCAAAAAATGACCAGACTTGAGTGTGACATGGAAGGTGAAACGAACAAGCCGTTACGAGAGTGGTTGGGTACTATGGAGCCGTGGTAATGGGCTCAAAGTTTTGATGACGGGTATCGATATGGTCAAATGACGACCAACCTGGCAGAGTCGGTTAATGGCGTGTTTAAGAGAATACGACATCTACCGATTTCATCAGTGTTCTCGGCTACGTTCTACAGGTTGGCTACTTTGATGCCAGTGATGGGGACACGACAAATCGACCAGATGAACGCCGGTCACGTTTTTGTCGAAACTGTCAGGAATGCAATGGATGCAAACCGTCAGAGAGCGAGGACGATGAACGTTGAAATATACTCACGACAATTTCAACGATTTCAAGTTACAGAGACAATTGGGCGAAAACCTGGTATCCCACCTAGGTCATACGGGGTTGATTTGCAGAATAGGCACTGCGATTGCAGGAGGTTCGATACACTCCATTATCCATGTGCAAATGTCGTTGCAGCTTGTGCTAATGTGTCGCTCAATGTTGAACAGTTCATCGACCCCGTTTACACTCTCCAGCGCACGTTACGTATTTGGGAAAATGAGTTCCTCGTCTTGCCTGATTTGTCCACATGGGAGGTGCCTCCGATGACTTTCGAGCTTATACCGAACAGAGGTTTGCGAAGGAATCCGAAAGGTCGTCCGAATGTTTCCAGAATCCGCAACGAAATGGACATTATGGAAAGAATATACGGCAGCAAGCTATGTGGAATTTGTAGACTAGCTGGACATACTCGACGTAACTGCCCCCAACGAACCTATCATTTTGGCCAGTCATCTGGATCGGGCCCGACTTAAGCTATTATTATTGGTCATTTTTCTGTTGGAATTAATTAAATTTATGATTGAATTTGGAATTAATTCTATTTAAATTTGAATTTATTTAATAGTTTTTATGTTTGAATTAATTTAATTAGGTTTAGCAAATGACATTAAACGATCATAAGTAGTTGTTTTGTAGAAAATGGAAATACAAAATATTTGCATACATAAACATAAACATAAACATAAACATAAACATATTTAATGGCCCATCTCATCGCATTTGATGGTTCGATGGTGTGGTTCTAGGAGTAAAACGTTGTGGTGATCGACGATCACGTTGCGGGTGCTCACGACGTTCAACATCATCGTCTTCCGCACCTTCGGGTGTCATTGATGATGATGAGCCATGGTTAAAGTTCTGTTGCGGCAATGGGCGAGGAGGAGTAGAGTACTGTAATGAGCTGAAAGGAATAGAGAACTGTGGTGGTATTGGGCTGAAGATATCAAACATCAAAGACGATCTCGGATCCTACTCATCGGTGCTGGACTCGATAAAGTCTGAATGATACTCATGCGCTGACCAACTCGTATTATATGCATTTCCTGACCACCCTGGATGATACGACTCAGGCGTCAGCTCGGTGTTACTCTCCGACTCGAGCGCAGCCTCCGAATAGTACTGCGACTGCGGCTCAGGTTCAGGCTCAGGCTCAGGCTCAGGCTCAGGCTCAGCCGGCTGAAAGTGGTGCCCACGTGGTAGCATGAACGGTGGGACAAACATTGTTTGCCCACCAAATATATATGGTTTACCCGTCTGAAAATATCACTGTTTATACTCTACGGATACCTCAAAAGTGAAACAGTGATCTATGTCACGTTGAGGTATCCGCTCTGCCCGTCTCGCCCACACGGCAACGTATCTTTTGTGCACTTGCCCCCAGTCCATTCCTTGTCTCCCCTTCTTATCGATACCATGAATATTTCCTAAATCAACTGGATCTCTCGGAATGGTTTGTATGTACCCGAATTGTCGAAGTACTCGATCCCCGTGGTACCACTCGACTGTCTGAAAGCATATAACTGGTGCGTCAAGGCACCAAAAGTACGAGTGGTTACGGGCAAAATCAGGAATAATAGTCGCCACCTCAGGGACCGAATAGGGCATCCAAAGGAACTGCAAATTTAAATAACATTGTTATAGTAAGACGACTCAATTAATATTAATAAATGAAGATTCATGTAATTGCATGCCACGAATAACTTACCATCTCCCCCGCATGTGTCTCGATCATCTGTCGATATATCGGAACCGTGAATGACCTTCCGATATTCGGATTCCCACGCCATCTACAATAAATAACTTATTACATCAAATTTACATATAAAAAAATCAAATAATTGTGGACAAAGAGTAGATGTTATCACCTGTTCACGAGTGGAAAAATGTATGGCAGGTGTCTGATATTAGCCAAGAAAGGCATCCGATATAGAGCCCACGATTGTAACAATATTAGACACCCGCAAATGTCAACGGCAGCAGGCTTTGTGCATCGACAAAGCTCACGATACAACATCGCTAGTACTGCCGAGCCCCAACTATATTGACCCGCTTCATTAAAATCGGTCAATAGGGGCAAGTACATTATGTACACTCTATTTCCATTTGCCGTCGGCATCAATACACCCCCTATAAGGTGTAATATATAAGCCCGAGCGGCACACCTCACATCAAATTCGGTGGCATCAGCTGGTAGTTGGTGAAATCTTTCCCTCAACCATGTGAACTTCAATCCCGTGAATCTCGATTCACCATCACCGGGTGAGACTCCCAATAAGCTTTCACAAAGGGCCGTCGGGTCAGATACCGTCGATGACCCCGTAACGGGCATCCCGTCGATTGGAAGCCCAAGCTGCAGTGCAACATCCTCTAGTGTGATAGTGCACTCGCCACATGGTAAGTGAAACGTGTGGGTCTCTGGCCGCCACCGCTCGACCAAAGCGAAAATTAAGTCATAACGCAAATCAAATGTCCGGATCAGTGAAGCAGCTCCAAATCCAGCTGCAATCAAGTATGGCATGATACGTTCGTCCGGTTCATAATTTATCCCATTTACGCGACCTCTTAATTTCCGGTACACATCCTGAGACTATTAAATTATCGATATAGTTAATATAACTTAGTTTAATATCGTAAATTAAATGAACTTTTTATACTTTAACAACTAACAATTTATTACCTGTATATGTATAGATGCCGATATATGATTATCATCCTTAATTAAAGAATCTATATTCATATCTGCAATAAAAAAATTAAGATTATCAATCTGTCAGAAGTAATTAATACAATTTTTAACTAGAATTAATTAAAATTCTTGATATATATAAAAACAAATAATTATATATTAATTACTTTGATAAAATAAAATTTTAATTTTCGAAATTTATATTAAAAAATTATTTTGAAATTTATTAAAATATATCATTTTTTTATAAAAAAATAAAATATTTACTACATTTATGCTTATTTCTTTTTTACTTTTTTAAAAATTAATTATCACGAAGGGCAATTAACCACATTTTAATGTTTCTTTTTTAAATATATTAAAATAATTACTAATGTTTTTTATTTTTTTCTTTAATTTTTCGTTTTAAAATTTTTTTAAAAAAATATTTAATATATAAAATATTTAAATATATCAATTGAATTAAATAAAATAATTTCAAATATAAACTCTTTTTTTCTTTCTTGTGCTTTCTTGTGCTTGTTAAAATATTTTAACAAAATATTATTTACAATGGGTTCATACATACATATATAATATATATGATAAAGAAAGGGAAAATATGTATTTTAGAAAATAATAATATGTGAAATCATAGAAATATAATACATGGTCACCTCATCCAATATACTATTAATATAATTATTGGACCATCTCTTGATGATTTTAAGTCATTCATTTTTAAAATCACTCTTAAATTTGAAACAATTTCTATTTAAAATTTATTTTAAGTCATTTTTATAAAAGAAAATTTCGTTTTCTTCTTTTAAAATCATCTAACAAGTAAAATTTCTATTTAAAATTATCCAACATACCTTCTTTTTTTCTTCTTTTCTCTCCTTCCCTTCTCTATTTGATGCTGCCGTTCCACCCTCCTTCTTCTTATTCTTTTCTTCTTCTTTCTGTAGGTTGTGTTGGGGACCATTTTAAGGTCCCCATATATCTAACAAATTTTTTTTTTCATGCAGGGTTGTAGGACGACACGAGGAGAGGTGCCGCCTGGTAGGTTGGCACCACTGGTGCCGCCTACCAGACAGGCACCACCCAAAAATACCACACCCGTATTTTTTTATCGGGTTTGACCTAAACCCGTATCAGTATTTTTAAAAAAAAAATATTATTTAAATAATTTTATTAATATTAAAATAATAATAAAATATTTTTTGTCAGAGTGCACAGTGGTGCCGCCTACCAGATAGGCACCACTCTTTCAAATGTACCATTTTCGTAATTAACAGGAGGAATATATTATTTTGGTATATATTATTTTTTTTTGTATTATTTTAGTAAAAAACCCAGATAAATTACTTCCTGTACGAGCTATTGTATCAGCTCCACCATTACCTTCTCTAATCATATGCTTCAATGTCCAATGCTGGAAAAGCAATTGAAATGTTTAAAGAGTTTACGTGCAGGAAACCATTAATGAAATCAACGGTTTTCTTTAACGTTTAAATGGTTTATTGCAGTTGCACGGAAACTATATACAACTTTTTACCATTTAAATGGCTTTTAAAACAATTTTACCATATTTAGCTTTTTATTGCATGAATTAATGGTTTTACTGTATGGAAACATTTTAACTTTCACGATTTTTTTTGGTAAATTACACCAACAGTCACTCAACTTTGATATTGGGAAACAAATAGTTATCAAATTTACATTTCAGTCCTTCAACTTTGAAAATATGACAAAACAGTTCTTTTTCACGTTTTTTATCACAAATGTCATGAAACAGTGACATGGAAGTTAACGGCATCGAAGGAGTGTGGAAAACATCCAATTGGCGGTTACATTTAACAAAACAGTCACTCAACTTTGAAAATGTGACAAAACAGTCACTAAAGTTATCGAAAAGTGACAGAACAGTACTCTACTTATTATTCATTTTTCTCTCCTGAATTTTCTTGAAAAATTTTGGTAAAAGCCTTGAAAGATGTGAAAGGAAAGGGAAGTCTGGGTGTTGTTCTGTTTGACTCCAAAAATGGCTTCTTTGTATTGCAATAATCAAGTAATAGATTCTTGTTTTACCAACGCACGCCATGGAAGATCATGTACCAAAGCTCAAGCTTGTCTCGAAAAGATTCTTCATTTAATTTCAAGCATTCCACCACCATGTGAAATTAACCCAAATTCTATCAAGAAGAGAGGATTCAATATTGATTTAAACTTGAGATTAGGTTCTTTTGTCGATGACGATGACGAGAACGAAAAAAATACGATTGTTTTGCTAAGAATAGTTTCGATGAAGAGAAAGCATGTACAGGTGAAGCTACAGCGACGGATGTTTCTTTCGATGTTACATATATTCAAAAAAGCGAAGAGTTTAAGAGCGGCACTGAGGATGAAGTTAAAGCTTCGACAACGGCTGTAACATCCACTTTCTTAAATCGAATTTGAGTGATAAAATAGAATTGAGAATTAGAAATGTTTAGTTGAAGTAAGGAAGGTTAGAAAATTTTAAGGATTAAATAGTAAATGAGAGAAAATATGGGGGACTAAATAGCGAATTATCCAAATTGAATTTTGAGTCATCATGGGAATTAGATTGATTGAGGAGGGGCAAAAGAGTAATTTGGTGGAAGATATTTTTGGAGGCAAAGTTTTGGGCCAAAGTGTAAAGTTGGAAGGTATAGGGACTAAAAGTACAATTTTACCAATTTTACCATTTCTAGGGACTAAAAATCAATTAAAATTCAAAAATATCAGCTCTTTTCATGTTCAACCGTTCATACCATTCTCTCTTCCATCCAACTTTTGATTTTATTTCAAATAGGTCCTTCCATCATTTTTAAGCCCTCCAAGCTCCAAAATCTCCTATTTTCTTTAAAATTTCTGAAAGAAAAGTATAGGAAGGAGTTAGTAGACACCTCAAACTTCTTAAAGAATTCATTTTGAGGTGTTAGAGAGCATAGGGACTAAATTAAGAGCTTTTGAATTCAATGGTTAAGGTAAGAAGTGGTTAAATTCTCATGACATACATGTATTTTAGTGTTATTTAGCATGAAAATCATTGAATTTTAGCCTTTAGCTTATATGTGTTTGTATGAAATTGATGAGAAAGGAAAGAAGGAGAGGGACCAATTTGAAGAAAAGGGCAAAAAGAAGAGAAAGGAGTAAGAAGAGAAGAATATCAACCTTTTTGTTGTAAGTACTACAAGAGTTTTGAATTATAGTTTAATTTCTCTAATGGTATGTGAATTATTAGTATAAAAATTGTGATTAGGTACTTAATTTGAATGTTTACAATGATAAAATGAAAGGATTAAAGTGTGATTTAGTAAAACAGTTTTGGACAGAACAGAGGATTAACTTCGAAAATTCACCAAAAACTGTATATAATGATTTAAGGGTTGAATTATATATGTAATTAAAGCTTATTGAGTGTAGTTTCAGATGGAAGAAACAGTGAATTAAATGGATCTGTATATTCTGAGTTATAACTGATTTTGTGTAACAAGGTCAGAGCAGATACGAGTTCCCCTGTTCTAAATTCGAAAAATCATAGAAAAATGTAAAAAAATCATTAGAGTCTGAAATTTATATGTATAAATCCTTAATGAGTCTATTTTCAAAAGAAATAGATAGAAACATTATTTGATCTCTTTAATAAAAGATATATAATTTTTAGTGAAGAAAGGTCGAAACTGTCAGACAGCAGAGAAATGGTAACTTGAAAGAATTTACTGTACACATTGGCTAAAGTAAAACTTCTGGAAATTTTATTGTAAAAAGCTGATTGAGTCTAGTTTTAGAAACATCAAACGGATTATAATTTCAAATTCTGTAGCTCAAGGTATACATAATTTAGTGACTGTGACGCAAGAGAATAATTTTGAAAATATAAATGTGAAGTATTTGATTGTGTAGTTATGTGAGATATATCATTTATGAGAAATGATGCTAATTGAGATTGTGCCCAAGTAGACAAATTAGAACCATTGTGATATTAGTGGCATGTCATTAAGGAACACTAGCGCGTTCTCTGTTTAGCACGTCTCGTGCTCTCTGATTAGCACTGTGTGTGCTCTCTGATTAGCACTTTGTGTGCTCTCTGATTAGTACTTTGTGTACTCTCTGTTTAGCACTGTGTGTGCTCTCTGTTGCCCAGCACTTATGTGCTCTCTGTTAGTACTTTGATACTCTCTGTTTGTTCCGTATATCTTAACGGTTCTATGATAGTCTACTATAGGCTAAGCTACAGAAAGTGGTTAAAAGTGTAAATTGTGCTATTGTGATAATTTACAGGATACATGTAAGTAAGACAAGAAGTTTATATGCATGATTACTAAAATGATCATTCATTACTTTTGTAGTGCTTACCAAGCCTTCACCGGCTTAACGCGTTTATTTTAACGCGTAGGTACAAAAGCTACGAGAAGTTGAAGTCAAGTTAAAAGACCTCTCATCACATCACATCACTATTGGAAGACTTCAATTTAGGTACATTACTTTTGGTAAAAATGGCATGTACAAATGATCCTATTATATATATTTAGTGGATGGTTATAAAAGGTTGTTTTGGATTACTACGAGTTGATGACTTGAAATGATGTATTTTGAATAGAATAACTTAAAACACATCATTTGAAAAAAAAATTGTTATACTTGTGTTAAAATCTCTGTTACTGTATGTAATGCTTCTATATCAGGTTTATACGTGTGAACCGGGTATAGGGGTGTTACAACGGCGTTTCATGATTCATTGGATTTGCTAATAAAAGCGGCAGAGATGACTTCAGCCAGGGATTTTTACTTGAATGAAAAGAAAAAGGAAGTCGAAGAGATTGAAAAGAGTGGCGGCAGCAACGGCAGAGAGTCAATGGAAATGGTTAAAAACGATACGGTTAACGTTGTGGAAGAAGAGTTGAAGGAATTTAAGGATATAGCGTCATCGATGGTTCGATCAAAGAGAAGGCGGAGTTAGGGTTTGCCACTCAGGTTTAGAGAATCGATTTTGGAGCCATGGAAGAAGCCAATAGGACTGTTTTGTCACTTTTTGATAATTTTAGTGATTGTTTTGTCACATTTTCAAAGTTGAGTGGCTGTTTTGTTAAATGTAACCGGTCAGCTAGATGTTTTTCACCCTCCTTCGACGCCGTCAACTGTCATGTCACTGTTCCGTGACATCTGTGATGGAAAACGTGAAAAAGGACTGTTTTGTCACATTTTCAAAGTTGAGAGACTGAAATATAAACCCGATAACTGTTTGTTTCTCAATATCAAAGTTGAGTGACTGTTGGTGTAATTTACTCCTTTTTTTAAAACGTGGAAACATTTTTCATGATTTTTTTTTAGAAAATAAAAATATCTTATATATTAAGTATAGTACATTAAAACCATAAAATTGAAAGTTAAATTTATCAACTCAATTTCTTTTTCGTTTAGGAACAATTATTTTACTATTTCTTTTTGCTTCCGATTTGTCTTTTTGTTTGATCATGTTGCTTTCTTATTTACTTTACAATTAATTAATCTTGTTATTGTTATAATTATTTGTTATATTTTTCAAGTCTAATTTCTCATGCATTTGACTTGCCTTCTTCTTTTCTTTTCATTTTTCCTTAGCTTCTTCTCTTCCTCTCTTCTTTTCACCCGTCTCGATAATAAGAGAATATCGATAAAAAAAAATTAAAAATCACATCGATACCAATAAAAAAAACGCCGACATTAAAAAAGCAAAAAATATTTTTTTTAAAATTTGAATTGATGTGGCACCAAAAAAATCATTTTTTTTAATTTGAATTTGTGCTGATATTATTAAAATATTATTATTTTTCTTTTTTTAATCCCAAAATACCCGTATTTTTACCTACTTATACCGACACAAAAAAATTATTTTTTTATAAACCGAACAATCATTAGATAATCACTAAGGGATGACGGAAGATGATACTTGCGGTGAAATAGTCAACATGTTGTGCACACAAGAATGTATTGTAAAAAACAAATCATTTTTTTATAAAATTTTGCACATAAATCATTTTTATAAAAAAGACAAGTTTTTTGATCATTTGTCTGAAAATTAACAATATTGTGCTAAGATCAGCAAATGCAATTACAAACAAGGAATGTCTTCAGTTTGATATTTTAAGCAGTATTCTCACACAAGAACAGGGATTACGCGCAAAGGTTCCACCATTTGAACTACAATCCCATACTTCTCTTCCATATTCATCTCATTTGGTGAGATTCCACCTTCAAGTTCCCAATCAAAACAGTTTATAAGTGACCCTAACATCAAATGCAACATTCGATTTGCCAAAGGCAATCCTGGGCATATTCGTCGTCCAGCTCCAAATGGAATTAGTCCAAAATCCCTACCTTTGACATCGATTTCAGACCCCAAAAATCTCTCCGGCATGAAACTGTTTGGGTTATCCCAAATGCTTGGATCTCTTCCGATGGCCCATACGTTAACCAACACTTGTGAACCCTCGGGAACTTTGAAACCGCAAAGGTTAGCATCAGAGCTAGCTCGGCGAGGGAGTAACAGTGGGGCAGCTGGGTGCATTCGGAAGGTTTCTTTGATGATTGCTTGCAAATATGGTAAACGGTTTATGTCAGATTCCTCAACAGGACTTCCTTTGCCGATTGTTTCATCTAATTCTTTCTTGGCTTTAAGTAAAACATGTGGATTTCGAAGTACTTCTGCCATTGCCCACTCTATTGTGCTTGATGTTGTATCAGTTCCAGCAGCAAATAAAACCTGTCATCAAACATAGTTTAAAAGATGTCTCTTCCGCATAAAACATGGAAATAAATACTATAACACGATTGTTTATAAAGAGAAAAACTAAAAGAAGATTACCAAAAGCAAGTGTGTGACTTGAGTTTTATTAAGCTTCTCGATACCGCCTTCAACAATGTCGAGAAGAGTGTCCAAAACATCATTTGATGCAGTATAATCTTGGGATTGTCTTGATTGCCGCCTTTCATCGAACATATTGCCGAAAAGGATAAGCAACTTGTCGAAATGAACAGTCATCCGGCGCCGTACACCTTGTGGGTCAATCTTCTTAAGCAAAGGGAAATAATCAGTCAAATTAGGCTTCCCTGCCTCCACCATGATGTCACAAACTGTTTTTCTGAATTCTTGAGCCCTTGATGAATTTGGGTCAACCAAATCCACTGAAAAAATAGTGTTGGACAGCAAATTAATGGCAGTATCAAAAGCAGCTTGCCCTATGTTGATAGCTTCACCTTTAAGGCAACTTTCGCCAACATTAGCAATCAGTTTCTGAATCTTGTTCCGACGCAGGTATTGAGTGGCATCGAGTTTCATACAAGCGAAAATATGGGTATTACAGACTTTGCGAAGAGTTCTCCAAAGCGGCGACACGGGTATCCACGTCAGACCAACTTCATGGTGTTGACAGGCTCGGATAGCATCGACCATGGTTCGGTTAGAGAAAACGAGATCCTGTTTTTGCAGGATCTCTTTGGCCATTGTTTCCGATGAAACGACGACGGTGATTAAGCTGCCGAGTTTGAGACTCATAACGGGGCCATGAATCTGAGCAAGCTGAGCCAAGGATCTGTGGGGTTTATCCCCAAGATCCAAGAGATTGCCGATGATTGGCATCCGCCGTGGACCAGGTGGAAGCTTGTGTTGACTTGATTTACTTCCATTTATAATAGACTTGAAATATTGAAACAGGAGCCAAGTAAACAGCAGACATAGCAAGGAACTTGTTAACAAATCCATCTCTCCCCAACACAGATTAAACTACGGTCACAGTTGTATTAGCTGCCATGGATTGAGTTGACGACATTATTTTCTTGATGAATGCAGCTAATAACCCCAAATGGTAAATAATAAAGTTCTCAATTTGATCCAATGCCAAATATACCTTCTCTATATAGAAGAACAAGCTGGCTCCTTTAACGACAAATCCCTCTCTTCTGCTTCACATTCTTCAAATAATGTCAGCCTCAAATTTACAGTGTTGCCATTAACATCACCATCACCATTATCACCCTCGACTCCTTGCTTTAGTTCTCGCGCCACCTCTACTTCCTCATCATTAGTATTATTATCATAAAAAGTAATTGAGTTTCAGAAGAACCCTAATTTTCCCGTTTGTTTCCTGAGAAAATTAGAGAAGAAGAACGTGTGAGGGATGAGGTTAAAGATGGGAAGAGAACGTGAAGAAAAGAACGAGTGGATGAACCTAAAGCAAGATTAATCAAGAAACTGGGCTAATTTATCAAAATAATCCAAAAATTTTGATTATTTACGAAAATAACCCAAATTAAAAAATATACACCAAAATCACCTGAAATGAACAGTTAAAGTTGAACAGCATCTGATCAATGATTGGTGTCAGACATAAAAATTTGTGTTTTTTGATATTTTAAATACAGTATTTTATTGATATATGAAAATATGAGAATTTAAAAAAAATTGGCCGACACCCATTTCTTGTCAGAAAAAAATTGGATTTTTTGGTATTTGCCATCATATGGTCGACACCCCTTTTCTCAAATTTTTTTTTGAATTTTTGGGTGTTTGCCATTGCATGGCCGACACCCCTTTTTTGAGAAAAAAATTTCAAAATTTTTTGGTGTCGGCCATTTTTCTCGGAAAAAAAATACATTTTTGGGTGTTGGCCATCAAATGGCCGACATCCCTTTTTATCGAGAAAAAAATTTCAAATTTTTTTGGTATTGATCATCAAATTGCCGACACCCCCTTTTTTCAAGAAAAAAAATTTAAATTTTTTTGATGTTGGCCATTAAATGGTCGACACCCCATATTTTAAAAAAATTGCATTTTTGGGTGTTGGTTATTGCATGGCCGACACCCTTTTTCTCGAGAAAAAAAATTTTAAATTTTTTTGGTGTTGGTTATTGCATGGCCGACACCCCCTTTTCTCGGATAAAAAAATTACAAATTTTTTTTGTATTGGCCAGCACTTCCGAATGAAATTGTAGACGATGACACGTGTTTTGGATGTTATACGAACATCCACCGGTGTTTGGATTTTCTGGAGTAGACCCTCTATAACCCGATTGATCTTCCAGCATACATTAAGATCAATATCTATTCCAGAACGCTGGCTTATTGGATTTAAGACTTGAATTGGTTCGGGGTGTGATATGTCCGCGAACAACTCAATGGGGCATGAATTTTCGATCTCAGATGGGCAATAAATTTCAATCATTGTCTCTAGATCATCATTATCAACGAGCTCCATTTCGAAGAACTTTATTGCATCTGATGAAATCGAAATTTGTAAAACAGTCTCAACATTTGCTTCCCGTAACGAGTAGCTATCTTTGTACTGATCTTCCGTTTCAATTCATCCAACGAAACACGCTTGTTCAGTCTCATTCCGATTTTTTCTTTGCTTTCAAATACACAACCTTCATCGTCTGTATTGATAATTTTTCCATCAAAATGAACATAAACAAAGAAAATGTTGGAACTCATATTTAAAAAACTTGAGATTAAAAAAAACTGAACATAAACAAAAAAAATTGTTGCACTGTTAATAAGAACAAAAAACTCAAATTTTTAGTACTGAAGGTTATATATATATATATATATATCTGGTGCTGGAGTTAAAAGTCGATCTCGACCATTAACTATACTAGTGTTATTTTCTTTTGATTATTTTCGTTTATTTCTTAAATTTAAATTTAATTAATATTTTTAATATATTTTTAATTTGTAGATAATATTTATTCCTTAACATTTTCACAACAAAATATTTAATAAATCAAAATTATATTAATACGATAAAATATAAATCTTGTTGAATATTACAACAATACAAATTAAATTTATAGATAAAATAAATTATAAATAATTATTAATATTAATACACGGAATTTTAAATTTTGAAAAATAATATAAAATAACCTACAATAACCTAAACTTGCGCAACTCGTCTCAATTAGATAATGTCCATCTGCCTGAATACCTGGGCAATTTCAATAATTTTTTCTAACCCTCAAGTAATATGGGTCCATATTGACTGAATACCCAGCCAAGTCATCTCGGTCGACCGTTCGATGACAGAAAGTTAACTGACCTTTGATAGCATATGTAACATCCGCGTTCTTGAATCGGATTTGAGTGATAAAATAGAATTAAGAATTAGAATTTAGAAAATTTTAAGGATTAAATAGTAAATGAGAGAAAATATGAGGGACTAAATAGCGAATTATCAAAATTGAATTTTGAGTCAACATGGGAATTAGATTGATTGAGGAGGGGCAAAAGAGTAATTTGGTGGAAGATATTTTTGGAGGCAAAGTTTTGGGCCAAAGTGTAAAGTTGGAAGGTTTAGGGACTAAAAGTGAAATTTTACCATTTTTATTAAGTGAGATATTTTAAGTGAGATTTCTAGAGAATTTGAGAAAGGTTAAAAAATCAATTAAAAGTCAAAAATATCAGCTCTTTTCATAGTTCAACCGTTCATGCCATTCTCTCTTCCATCCAACTTTTGATTTTATTCCAAATAGGTCCTTCCATCATTTTTAAGCCCTCCAAGCTCCAAAATCTCCTATTTTCTTTGAAATTTCTGAAAGAAAAGTATAGAAAGGGGTTAGTAGACACTTCAAACTTTTTATAGAATTCATTTTGAGGTGTTAGAGAGCATAGTGACTAAATTGAGAAATTTTAAATTCAAAGGTTAAGGTAAAAAATGGTTAAAATCTCATGACATACATATATTTTACTGTTATTTAGTATGAAAACTATTGAATTATAGCTTATAGCTTATATGTGTTTATGTGAAATTGAAGAAAAAGAGAAGAGAGACAAGGATCAAATTGAGGAAAAAGGAAAAGAGAAGAGCAAAGAGTGAAAAGAGAAGGAAACAAGCCTTTTTGTTGTAAGTACTACAAGAGTTTTGAATTATAGTTTAATTTCTATAATGGTATGTGAATTATTAGCATAAAAATTGTTATATAGGTACATAATTTGAATGTTTACAATGATAAAATGAAGGGATTAATGTGTGATTTAGTAAAATAGTTTTGGACAGAACAGAGGATTAACTTTGAAAATTCACCAAAAATTGTATATAATGAGTTAAGGGTCGAATTATATATGTAATTAAATGTGTAGTTTCATATAGAAGAAACAGTGAATTAAAAGGAATTATATATTTCGAGATATACTAGTTTTTGTGTAACAAGGTTAGAGTAGGTTCGAGTTCTCCTATTCTGACTTTGAAAAATCATAGAAAAATATGGAAAAATTATTAGAGACTGAAATTTATATGGCTGAATCCTTAATGAGTCTATTTTCAAAGGAAACAGACATGAACATCATTTGATCTCTGTACTAAAAGATAGATAATTTTTAGTGAAGAAAGGTTGAAACTGTCAGGCAGCAGATAAGGGGTAACTTGAAAGAATTTATTGTACAAATTGGCTAAATTAAAAATTCTGAAAATTTTATGGTAAAAATATGATTGAGCCTAGTTTCAGAAACATCAACCGGATTATAATTTTGAATTCTATAGCTCAAGATATAAATAATTTAGTGATTGTGACGCAAGTGGACAGTTTTGAAAATATAAATGTGAAGTATTTGATGATGTATTTATGTGAGATATATCATTTATGAGAAATGATACTAATTGAGATTGTTCTCAAGTAGACAAATTAGAACCATTGTGATATTAGTGGCATGCCATTAAGGAACACTAGTGCGCTCTCTGTTTAGCACATCTCGTGCTCTCTGATTAGCACTTTATGTGCTCTCTGATTAGCACTTTGTGTGCTTTCTGATTAGTACTTTATGCACTCTTTGTTTAGCATTGTGTGTGCTCTCTGTTGCCCAGCACTTATGTGCTCTCTGTTAGTACTTTGGTACTCTCTGTTTGTTCCGTATATCCTAACGGTTCTATGAAAGTCTACTATGAGTTAAACTACAGAAAGTGGATAAAATTGTAAGTTATGCCATTGTGGTAAGTTATAGGTTACATGTAAGTAAGGCAAGAAGTTTATATGCATGAGTACTTAAATGATCATTCATTACTTTTGTAGTGCTTATTAAGCCTTCACAGGCTTAACGCGTTTATTTTAACGCGTAGGTACAAAAGCTACGAGAAGTTGAAGTCAAGCTAAGGGGACCTCTCATCACATCACATCACTATTGGAAGACTTCAGTTTAGGTACATTACTTTTGGTAAAAATGGCATGTATAAATGGTACTATTATGATGGTTATAAATGTTGTTTTGGATGACTACGAGTTGATGAATTGAAATGATGTATTTTGAATAAAATAACTTAAAACACATCGTTTAAAATTTTTTTTATTATACTCGTGTTAAAATCTCCGATACTGTATGTAATACTTTTATATCGGGTTTATACGTGTGAACCGGGTATAGGGGTGTTACAGCATAACCTTTACGGTTATACCATATAGTTAAATTTAGCGACAATTATATCATATACATATAGTATTTTGCTCAATGGCGCAGAAAATCATCTAACCACTAAAGACATATCTTTGTCGCTTCACATGACAGTATATAATTCAACTCCAAAAATACATGACAGTATATAGCTCAACCCCGAAATTCGATTGTACACTTCACAACTATCCTCCAAAACAAAACACTTATCTAATGATAAATAATAAAACACTCTCATTTTCTTGTTATTTTGAGAGAAATATTTATTACTTACAACTTTTAAATCAAAAAATTAAACCCTATTTATTATAGAGAATGAAGGGAAGTTGATGTCGACCATTAAATGGCCAACACTAAAAATTTTTGCAATTTTTTAACCAAAAAAAGGGGTGTCGACCATGCAATGGCCAACACCAAAAAATGTAATTTTTTTTAAATAGAGCCAACACAAAAAAAAATTGAATTTTTTCTCGAGAAAAGGGGGTGTCGGCCATTTGATGATCAACACCAAAAAAATTTGAAATTTTTTTCTCAGGAAAAGGGGGTGTCGACCATTTGATGGCAAACACCCAAAAATACAATTTTTTTTCGAGAAAAGGGGGTGTCGGCCATTTGATGGCAACACTAAAAAATTTTGAATTTTTTTTCTCAAAAAGGGGGTGTCGATTATGCAATAACCAACACCCAAAAATCTAATTTTTTTTGAGAAAAGAGGGTGTCGATCATTTGATGGTCAATACAAAAAAATTCAATTTTTTTCAAATTCTTGTATTTTTGTATATCAATAAAATATTGTATTTAAAAAAAATACATAGGTGTCGACTATTATATGGCCAACACCAAAAAACACAAACTTTTATATCTGACATCAATCATTAATCAGGTGCTGTTTAATTTTTACTGTTTATTTCAGATTATTTTAGTGTATATTTTTAAATTTGAGTTATTTTTATAAATAATTAAAAAAATTTAAGTTATTTTAATAAATTACCAAAAAACTGAATTTTTACTAAAATAATATAAAAAAATATAATTTAATATCAAAATGGTATGTCCACCTCATTCATTAATGGGTGCGGCATGGAGACACGGCACACCATTATTGCTCAGAATTTCGAAGCTTTTGCCGCTGCAAAAGGGTATTGCCGCTACCATAGTTGCAAGCAATGGTGTCGTATTACTATTGTTTTAAGTGCACGTGTCATAACATTATTGCACAGAATTTGGAAAGTTTTGCAGCCGCAAAAGGGGATTGCCGCTACCATAATTGCAGGCAATTGTGGCGTATTACTATTGTTTTAAGTGCACGTGGCATACCATTATTGCTCAAAGTTATAGATGTGTTTAAAGAAAGGATTGTATAAAACACTAATGTTACGATTATTTGTATTTTAATCAATTGCGAATATTTTTAAAAAAAAATATGGAAGAAAATATCAGTTCACTAGTTTCATTTAATTGTTCATTCGAGTCAACTCAAAACTGAATCAAAACCCCGTGCAAGAATCCAAGGCTTTCCTTTCTATCCCCACTATATCATTATTTACCAATGAAGCTATGAAGGTCGAGATTCAGTGGTGAAATCAAGCTTGCTTCTAATTCCCATATGGAAAAAAATTTGTTGTTGTTGTAGTGGTAAACATCTGATATAAAAAAGTTAACTGAAAGCTTTGCTTTTGTTCTTATTGGTCTTTGTTGCTTGAGTGACAAGTGTGTTCTTTGTGTAAGAAACCTGAGTTGCTGAAGATGCTAAAAGCTGGTTTGTAAGACAAATTATTGTGAGGTTCGGGTTGTTTGGTTGTGGGAATCTAACGGTGGATAGTTAAGAGTGGCTAACTTGGACGGCTAATAGAATGAGATTTTTCTTGCTCTTATTTGTTTGGTGGAACCAATCACATCTGGTAGGGAAAATACCATGAAAGGAAAAAAAAAAAATGAAGTGATTGTTAATATTACAGGGATGGATCCATGGGTTCACCCATATAATATTTGGTTATCCGTTTCTCGAGTATATGATGAGAAGTTAAAAATTGGTCGCTTGGTTGAATTAACTTTAATAAATTTTATCAATTTTGTGCATGATCATTTCCCCTTTCCTTGAAAAGATTCTCCTCGTATATTATCTTTGATCGAATCTTGATTAGATTTGTTATTGAGTCTTAAAATAACGTAAATCTATCACATTCATAGGTCTAAAATTAAGGCTTGAGACTCGCATCAACCTTTCTCCCCCTCCTTGCTAAGCATAGCATAGCAGTGCAGTGGCAGTGAGGTTGGTAAGGTTTTGGGACTGATTTTGGTTGGGCTTAGCCTATATGCTTTATCTTGCTGTATTAATTAGCTACGCTAGTTAATATGGGTAATGTATATTGGTTTCACTTACTGTCACAAGGTTAAGGGAATGTAGTCCATCATCGTTTTGTGGTGGTTGTTTGGTTGGATAAATTTGAAACCAGTTGGGTCTCCGTTCACATCAAATGGGTTTCTGCTAGCTGTGAAGAGTTAGTGTACATGATTAAGACTCAAAAAGTGCAACTATCATTGCCATCTTACGGGCTGTTTGGTTTTTTTTCTATGCACGAATATATTGAAACTATGCCAACAGAAGTACTACAGAGTTTTGTGCAATCGTACCTCCAAAAGATCCAAAATGTGTCTGGGCCTTTTCCGCTTATGCAGTGTTATCATGCGGAGAGGTGGTTCAACTACCTACAATTAGGCTTATATAACCATATAAACCCAACTCAATATCCCAACATGGGTTAATTGAAAAAAACCAACTGAATTAAAGTCTATTAAGGCCTAATTTAACAATGGTCAAAATTCACTTTTAAGTCAAAACTAAAAATTTATACTTCTGTTTTTTGTCAAAAAAATATTTTTTCAAATCATATTTTACCTCAAAAGTACCTTTGAAAATCTCAAAAATATATTGCTTAGCAATGTTTTTGTCTGAAAAATACCTCTGAGAAATAATGCTAAATTAGCCCAGTCAATTTTCTCATGTTAAAATTGGTTAAAAAAACAATCAAACTAATTGATTAAACTGATTGCTCTCTCCTAATTTTAGGTGCAATAATATCACGTATCCAAATATTCAATAAATTATCAATATATTTCTATCAATTTTTAATTTTAATTATTTCTTTTAAAGGAAAAACAAATATTTGAGAACTCCAAGTTGTGACCTATTGATTCAATATTTATTTTTATTTAAAACACCCTAAGTTCAAATCACAATTATACACAAAAACAAAAAACAAATACTTCATTCTAATAAATGTAGAATTGAAAATATTAATGGGTTTTTAAATTTCACAAAACAAAATTCACTCTAAAAAAAATAAATAATTGTCACTTAAAAAATTTATTTTATACATATTTTGTCAAATTCTACTAAAATATAACCTTTTATACATATTTTATACATATTACATGCCACAAAACAATTTAAAAATTATAAAAAAATAGCATATAGTACACTTGATTTATCATGTGAATAATTAAGTTTAAAATATAATGTTTTAGTCGATATTTTAAAAAATATATCATAAAAAATTTTAATCAAATTCAAATTTTTAAAAAAAATTAGATTTAAATTTAATTAAAAATAAAGATTAAATTTAAAATTTTATAAATATCAAAACCTAAATTAAAAATTCTGCTTATAAAAAAATTTCTACGAATAATATTTTTTTATTAAGAAAGAATGAATAAAAGTTCTCCTAAACGTATAAATTCAATCAAAATCTTATTAATAAGTTAAAAGACCAAAGTACCCTTTCCTGGTTGGTACGGGCTATAAAGTTTCAAGAACGTGTAAGTAGAGGCTATATTCGTCAATATAAAATTAAAATCAAATCAGAAAATTAATAAAAAAATCTATATATTTTGATTGCGAAGCTTGCTAATTCAACTTTGACTGTTTCAGATTTTCCGTGAAAATCAAGAAGGGAAAAAAAACCCCCTTAAATTCAAAACCCTAATCCTATTTTTCTTTTCCTCTTTGATTGTAGAAAACAAAGCAAGCCCTCAACTGGACAACATGGGGTCTGAACAGAATCAAGGAACCAGCTTTCCCCCGTCGGAGCCGAAGCTTTGCGCCAACGGTTGCGGGTTTTTCGGAACGGCGGCGAACATGAACCTCTGCTCCAAGTGTTACCGGGACCTCCGTGCTGGAGAGGAGCAAGCGGCAAAGGCGAAAGCTGCCATGGAGAAATCCCTTAGCGTCAAACCGAAAGAAGATGTCGTTGTGGAGACGTGTAAGCCCGTCGAGAAGCTGCCTCATGCGGGTTCATCATCAGCGGCGGTTGAGCAACCGGCCGTGGCTCTCTCCGGCGATGAACAGCCCGAGCCAAAATTGTCGAACAGGTGCTTTATCTGCAGAAAGAAGGTTGGATTGACTGGGTTTAAGTGCCGATGCGGGAGTACGTTCTGTGGGGAGCATCGGTACCCAGAAAAACACGAGTGCTCCTTCGATTTCAAGGGTACTGGACGCGATGCGATTGCCAGTGCAAATCCCGTCATCAAAGCTGACAAATTGGAGAGGTGTTGAAAGGTGGGGAGCTTGGAGTCAGTTTGCCTGAATCGTGTTCTTCAATGGGTTTGCCTTCTTTTTTTGCCCTCTCAACTTTTTGAGAGTTATATTAGGTTTTAAGGTCAGTGGGTCAATGGAAAATTGGGTGTTTCTAAATGTTCTTGCTAGTGTCTTATGGTAATTGAAGATGATTGGGACAGTATTGGGGTGTGGCTTAGGTTGATTCATAATAAACATGGATCAATGAATGTTTCTGGTTTGATCTTCATTATCTCCATATTCGTTAAGTATATATATATATTTATTTAAGGTTAAAGCTGTCTACCTTATATGCATGTTGGATTAAAATCTTATCAAATTTCCTGTTACTTGATTAATATAAGGTTGTAATTCTCATGAAACAGCTGTCCTGATTGCTCCCTGGTTATGTATATCTGTTGTCTACAACTCTACATGCATAAAAGTTATACGTATTGCTGTGTATGTATGTTGTTACATTCGAGTCAGATACATATTCGAATGAACATGATGATGAGCATATATGGAAAAACTTGGGGAAATCTTTGCATTAATGAACCTTGATTCATTTCCTTTGGGATATTTGATTTCTCTATGCTCATGTTTATGTATGGGACCTGCATTTTGATGTGTTGTGCCTCTTTCTAATTTCTTGATTCATGAAAGCTTCTGATATTTTCTACTCTGTTTAATTTTGCTGGAATAGAGTTGGGAGTCCCCAGCATTGATTACAAGAATCACCTGTTCTTGCAATGAGAGTGTTGTTTTAAAACAGGGGTGTCATAATAAGAAGCGCGAGTCTGAAATAAAGCTCAGCTCAAGCTCAATGCGGTATTCGATATTCGAAGATCGACTTGAATTTTAAGACTTGAGATAAAATTGAACTTACTCAAGCTTGCACTATCAAGTCTCATGCCTGATTTTAATATGAACTTGTTTTTTGGGTTAGAGCTTTCCATATCCGTTTTACTATGATTCCATCAAAAAAGATGGGAGTATATAGTTGGAAGATTAAAATAAAACTGGTTGGAAGTTGGAAGACCAATAGTGCAGTTTGCAGTGCATGCGAGACACAACCCTACTCCAAGCCCCTTTCTAGGCCTGAATTAGAAATAGATTTTAACCCAACTGGACCGCTCGGAACATGCACCTGCAACTCACGTCACACCATGTGCACCCTGCACACAGATCATACAAGTTGCTCAATTTGATTGCACTCTGAAATTTTAAGGTCAGATATGGAGGTAGACACTACTATATATATATAATTTTTTTTCAACAATCTCATCATAGAACCATATCTGTTTTTTTTTATATAATAATTAGAATTATTTATAGTTTTTTTCAATTCATAAATAATAAAAAAAATGCGTTTCAGCGCATTTGAACTTATATTTTTTTGCATTGGCAACAATAATTATATTAATCGAGCTAATAGTTGGTTTGGATGGATGGTGGAGTGCGGTGTGTTTAACTTATTTTTTTGTCTCACGTTGTAATATCGTTACAATATCTAATATTACTAGTACTGTTGATTTTATGCTAATTGTAGGTAAACACACCATCCATTTATATTCACCTTAAGACTTAATCGGCTAGACACTAATATATTTTTAATTTGCATGGATGGTGGAGTATAAATACCTTAAAAAGGAAAGAATCGGAGCATGATAGCTAAGGCAGGTGATTCCAGTGTTTCCTTTTGAATATATATACGAGGAATGAAATGGATGATGGGCGTGTTGTAAATTAGTACAACTTTGTTTGGACAGGGGCGGTGGGTTTTGTTTTTAAATGGGTATTATCTTTTCATGATAGTATTCGTATCATTTGCTGGTAATCTTGTCTCTGATTTTTCTGCTACTAAACACCGCAACATATCATGTGGCAGGTATAACTGAATTTAAATTCTAATCTTATAAATTATTATTAAAGTGTTAATAAAAATAAAATGATCAATGAGGCTTTCGCAGTGCTCAATAAGGTTGAAATCACGAAATTTTGAGTTTGTCTTACAATTTCATATGCGTGAATACTTAGTTTAAATTTTATTTTGAATTTAAATCTTGTTCGGATTTATTTTAATAATTTAATTTTAATTATAATTATAGAAATTACATAAACTATAATTTTTGAAAAATTATAAAAAGAAGTTTAGTAAAGCATTGTTATAAAAAAATATATATATACACAAATTTGGACACCAATATTTTACCATCCCAGCCTCATCTTAATGGACATTATATTGACCATCAAATGGAAAGCCGTAATTTTAGCTTAGGAAAGAGACGACGGATTTGTTTTCTTGGGTTGAAGAGGTGACCAAAGGTAATACCACGGCGAAGCTGTGGGACAACCTTGTGTTAGGTTAGGTTTCCGTTTGGACATCAATGGGAGCTACAACGTTAACAAAGAGACAAACAAAGCTCATGCCAATTTTCGGTGGGGATTTCAGTACCATCCTTGTTCATGGTGGTTCTCGAATCCACCGATGCTAACTTCTCGTCTTCACGAATGGTTGTCGAAGCATGGGATAGGCGACTTCGTTCTTCATCATTCGCAATTCCATCGTAATGGAGGCCCAGGAAAAATGGAAAATCAGTTGGAAATTTTAGGTAAATTATTTATCATTTATTTTAATATTTTTATAACTTCTTAATCTTTTAATACAGTTTATATATTTAGTAATTATTTTCTTAATCTTTATATTTTTAAAATTTTAATAATTCTTTAATATATATATATATATATATTTGCGTTTTTCTGAGTAAAATTGTTACGTCAGTATAATAACATTTCAGTCAACTACTGTAAATTACCACGTTGATGCAACTTTGTGAAGAGATGATTAGGCCTAATTTCATTTTGCAGGCACTGAAACTTGATGGCCATGTCTTTTGAGGGCATTTGAGGACCACCATTTGTGAGCTTTTCATTGAAGAGTCTAAATCAGAGCAAAGGTGATAGAAGGCCTGCCGTGGATGGATCAGGCCACCACCGTAAGGCCTGAAGTGGTGGAGCAGACCAGAAGCCTTTGCCTCATTGTCTCTTTGTTTCAGTGAAATCAATCAACACTCGGTAGGTTCCATGAGTTATAAATGGCATTCAATAGCCTATCAACGCGGAGGGATTCCTTGCTTTTACTGCCATTTTAGATAAAGATCATTTCACTTTCCGTAATTCCACTGACACCATTTGTGTTCTTAGAGGGCCCTGCCTACTTCTTTGGACCATTTTTTGATAAGAAAACCCATCTTTCCTCCACTGTTATGCATCTTCATCATTAATTGCCATGAATTTTATGAATCCTTACTTTCATTCCACTGATCTGAAAACATAAATGTTATTGATGTATTAACAAATATTAAGATAGCTATCAATCTCCAACATATATATATATATATATTAAAAATAGATATCATTAATAAAAATAAATCATTACCATACATCCCACTAATAAATACCTTTTACAATTCAAACTCATAACGTGAACACCAACGTCAACATCTTTAACCAATGAAACAGTAAACATTTTAGCCACTAACAATGTCAAACTGTTGAAATCAAAATCACATAAAATCTTCCAAACACGCATAACATATCTGATAAAATCTAGAGTGAGTTTGGATGGACATTGCGTTTACCTGCGATTAGTGTAAAAACAAAGATGACGGTGAAATTTGATACTGTAACAATAACGTAATATGAGACAAAAAATAAATTAAATGTATCGCACCGTACCCCAGCGTCCATCTAAACTCGACCAACTGCAAATGGGGCACATCACCCTCCATTGGATTGGAAAGATGATTTTGAGTTCAAATTCAAGAATGTACAAATGGGGCTCCTTGACCCACAATCTGAAAACAACTTTAGATATAAGTTGGGATCAAACTAAGAGTTCAGGAATCATGAATTGGAAGCATTATTCAAGGAAAAGTTAAAACTCTGTATTTAACTTTCGTAAAATTAAGGGGGAAAAAACTTAGCCATTGGAGTGAATAAAAAGGAACAAAATAATTGAAAGCAGCCTACTTTTATATCTTTTGGTGGGTTAGGGTTTACGGAAGACTAAAGGAAACTAGACTTTCTTCCCCCACCATCACCATTTGAAAGTCAAATAGACTTCACCCTCTCCCTCTCCCTCTCCCTCAAACACTCTTTCACATGAAAGGCTAAGAATCAATTCAATCTAATCTACCACAGGAAACCCTTCAAAATCTTCTCAGTCCATCAAGTAAAAGAAATTCTCATTAAGTGATACCTCAATTAGCATTATTATTACAACAACTTGAAAGTATGAGTTTGAACGTAATTAAATATTATTATATTTTTGAAGAATAGTGTGAAAAAACTTTAAACATGAAAGGAGGGTGCTTTTTTTGCATGCTTTTTGGCACTTTGAAATTTAAATGTTAGATTTCAAAGGGTCCATCATCTTCAAACTTTTGCTTTTCTTTTATACACAAAAGCTTCCACTGTCTCCATCTCTTTTTTCGCACATAAATTTACTAAGCAGCCTTTCTTTTCGAATTAGGGGCTTTCTCTTCTTTTTTCCATTCCTATTTTGTTTTTTTTTATGGAGCCCACTTTGATGATCCAGAATTTGATTCGAAAATCCTTTTATATACATTTCTAATTGAAGATCTTTTAAAGGGATTACCCTCCAGACACGATACCTTTGATATGCTTCTTTTAAGTGTATCTTGACACTTTTTAAATCAATTCTCGTGGTGCCACGAACTCCTTACCGCCCTTTCTAATGCATCTAATTATGGTTCCAATCCAGGACAAGCCAGCTTTGGGTTCTAATGGTTTAATTCTATTTTCAACAACTGGTCTCGTTTCATTAAAGATTTGTTGTCCTACTGCCAAAACATATAGGCTTAATTCCACCACACGTCTTTAAAATATGATCTAGATTTCAATTTGGTCCAAAACTTTAAAAAATTAAGCCTTCAATATGTATCAATCAATTTCTTTCATTAGTCCAACCACTAGCTCAAATATAACATTGAGCATATTTAAAGTATATGAATCAAATCGTAAACATGTGTGCTTACAATATTGACAATTTGGATTTAACAGTTAAAAAAATTACCTTCCTGAATTAAACTGGCATTATCTTTACAAAAGCAATAAATCTAATCCATGCGACATGTATATACGTGTTTACAATTTGATAAACATATTTTACATATGCTCTATGTTGGATTCGGACTAGCTTTTAATGCTTAAATTGATGGTTAAGTTAATAGAAATATTTAATTGATACAATAATAATGTATTAATAATAATGCTAGACATCCAAGTTGGTATTTAAAACTCATTTGGATAGTTACTTAGAATTGTCATTGGGGAGGTAACGGAGCTTAATGGCAAAGTGACCACTTTGTAATAAAATGATAATAAAAGTGACTAAAACGTAATATTTTTAACATAAATGACTAAAATATAATTTGAAGCAAATAAAAGTGACTATTTTTATAGTTTACTCAAGTAATAATAACTTGACTTAGATCTGAAGGGTATAACAGTAATTTAAGATTTCCCGCACTATTACACGGCACACCTCGATTCATTGCCGCATTTAAACACCGTCACGAGGCGCATGTAGAAAGCAAAGGTGAGAAATAAATAAATAAATAAACCAACAAATGTTACAAAAGGGTATTTTAGTAAAACCAATACCAACCTTACAGGAAAAAAAAAAGTCACGTCTACTTTGGTCCACTCTCTCTCTCTCAAACACGAACTCAAATTAAAGGGAAAAAACATCTCATTCATTGCTTACACTCTTTTCTGGTAACTTACAGTTTCAACTTTCAACGCTCAAGAAAAACATTTTTTTCCCCTTTCACAACATTTTCTCGGCAAGCAAACACAGGATAAGCAAAGAAACAAGAGTTCTACGGGGGAATGGAGAAGCGGGCATTTTAAAGATTGAATCTTTTTTGAGACTTTGGTATTGCGTTTTTTCTTTTTTTCCTTTAAGAAATGGCTAGTGGTGGTGCAAATTATAGGAATGGGACTCAGAGGAACTCTCTCAAAGGAACAACAACAGATAGGCAACTATCTATGAGCTCCAACCCTTCAAAGGCTGCACTGAAAAACAAGTCTTTGTCTTCGGTTGGTGCATCTTCTGGGCTAAGGAAGAGTAGCCCTGGGTCACTTGGAGGTGGAACTGCCAAAGATGATACTGGCGGTCAGTTGTTTTTTTTTCTTTTTTTTTTGGGGGGGGGATTTTGTTTGAGATCATCGATGATGCATTTTTCTTGGTTTTGTTGTTTCATGTTTGTTTCTCTCGTAAAGGTTTATTCTTGTTGAGTGTTTCCATTTTTGGAGTGTCGATTGTCTGGACTTTCAATTAAGGTTGTCGGGTAGCTTCTTTTGATTGTCGATGATTATAACATGCATTGTAACTTGTAAGTCATTTTATGTATGTTTTTTGAAGGTTAAATGCGTGATTGATAATATTACCTTTGAGACTGGATAGATCATAGAAGATAATTTCTTAGATTGTTTCCAACTGAAGCAATTTGATAATCTATGCAATCTAAATCTTGTTAAATAGTGATCACACTTATTCCAGGATTGAACCGTGCTGATTACGGCGGCTCTCTAATCAGATATTAATTGTTCATAAACATTAAAATGTGGGATCAGATTGTATATAGACTCGTTTCAGTTAAAAATGAAAACCTCCTAAACTTGTTTTTCTTGGAAATGGTAGCCTGTATATTTCCTTAATATGGTAATACAATATAGCAATGCTATTCCTTTAATGAGAGTTCTCCATATCAGACCGCTTAAGTAGATACTTTGGTGGTGAAACTGAGTGCTGGTTGGTGCAACTTTTTTTTCTTTCTGGTTGGTAGTATGTTAAAAATGTTGAAGGTTTATACAACATAGTATTTGTTGATCTTTCGTGTCTGTATTTAGTACTGCCGAAGTTAGATTCTTAGGAATTCCAGTCTCTGCAAAGAAATAGGGGTGAGACCGAAGATTGTAACTTGTATGGCATTGAGCTCTTCTTGATAAGTATGATCTATATGTATTACTTTGCATGTTCTGTATTTTTATTTGTTAATTTGATGTGCTTATGTTCCTCTTCAGTTCCTGGAAGAGTTCGAGTGGCTGTGAGATTACGCCCGCGTAATGCAGAAGAGTTGGTGGCAGATGCTGATTTTGCTGATTGTGTAGAACTTCAACCAGAGGTATTTTGATTCCATTTGACGGTTCAATGAAATGTTAAGAGGGATATCTTCCTTATATTTTGCCCTGGATATGACATCTTATAGGGTGCATTAGTCTTAAAATGTGTTTAATTCAAATGAAAAGGGGGAAAAGGAGTAAAGTTTGAATAATAATTGCTTCGTTTCAATTAGTCAAAAAGGAAATGAGAGGGCTGTGGACCTTTATTGTGCATGCTTTTGCTGATCTAATTAGTTTCCAAGATACTTAATTTATCTCCCATATGGTTTCTGCTTTTTTCCCTTTTGTTAAAAAGGCACTGATGCTTCCTTCATCTATTTCAGTTTAAGAGGTTAAAGCTTCGGAAAAACAATTGGGACACAGATACCTATGAGTTTGATGAAGTGCTTACAGAGTTTGCATCACAAAAGCGTGTGTATGAAGTTGTTGCAAAGCCGGTTGTGGAGGTTTGTGTACATTACGTATTTACTTCTACCACAATTTGTTAGAAATTCACCAGCATGTGGTTATTTTCCTTGCAACAAAATAGGCAGTGCATTTAAATATTTCATCCAACAAATATTTGGTTTCCATTGTGCTGGGTGAAAATTATTTTAAGATGTATCCCTTTCCTGCTTCGGGCTGGAAGAAATACTTTCAGCCTGTCATTGTGTTTCAGTGTCCGTCTCTTCCCAAGTTATCAATTGTTTCGTCTGTCTGTTTTTTTCCCCTTTTCATAACTTGTTTTTGGGTGCATGATTCTAATTTTATTGACAAGATCTTTTGTGCAATTTGTCTATATAGAGCGTTTTGGATGGTTATAATGGAACAGTCATGGCTTATGGTCAGACTGGTACTGGGAAAACATATACGCTTGGACGACTTGGGGAGGAAGATACGGCTGATCGCGGCATAATAGTCCGTGCTATGGAGGATATATTAGCAGATGTTTCGTTGGAAAGTGATTCTGTTTCAGTCTCCTATTTGCAGGTATCATCATAACTTTCATGAAATTACTTCTAGAAATTTCTTATCACTTCTTTTGAAATTAATAAACATTTTAATGTTCCTAATAGTTCTGCTCATCAAAAATTTGTACAGCTCTACATGGAGAGCTTACAGGATCTTCTTGATCCTACAAATGACAACATTTCCATTGTGGAAGACCCTAAGTCTGGAGATGTTTCACTACCTGGGGCTACCCTAGTCGAAATAAGAGATCAGCAGAGTTTCTTGGAATTACTCCAGTTAGGGGAAGCTCATCGCTATGCTGCAAACACAAGATTGAATACTGAATCTTCTCGAAGTCATGCTCTTTTGATGGTGAATCCATTGAATTAAATTATTCTTGTACTAGGTTATCTTACATTGCAATCAATTGAGCTCTTTCTGCTATAGGTACATGTCAAAAGATCTGTCAAAGGAAGAGAACTTGCTCATTCAAGTCAAAATGGTAACAATACCAACATGGCTAAATCTCTTAGGCCTACACTTGTTCGAAAGGGCAAGTTAGTTGTTGTAGATCTTGCTGGTTCAGAGCGGATTGATAAGTCAGGTAATGAAATTGGAAGGACAAAGCTTCCTCCCCATAGTTTGGCAGTTTTTCATTCAAGCTGAACTTTGTTTCTTTGCAGGGAGCGAAGGCCATACACTTGAGGAAGCGAAATCTATCAATCTTTCTTTGAGTGCATTAGGGAAGTGCATTAATGCGCTGGCAGAGAATAGTGCTCATGTTCCAATTCGTGATTCGAAGCTTACAAGGTTACTTCGAGATTCTTTTGGAGGTAAATTAGATGTATTAACTTTTTCTTTTGTGCTATTTGTCATTCAATTCAACATTTTCAATGCATTGAATTTTTTTGTAACATTTAATTTAAAATTTGTTTCTTTGACAGGCACAGCAAGAACGTCATTGGTTATAACTATAGGTCCATCCCCACGTCATCGTGGAGAAACGACTAGCACTATAATGTTTGGACAGAGGGTGAGTTACGAAACAACTTTGTTTATTTTAATTATATCATTTTATTTGATGGTTTTAAGAGGCACCTATGGACTAGTTGATATATTTGGAATCAAATCTTGACCTACAGCATAAATGGATTATTTATACTGCCATTTAATTGCTCAAGATATGGACTTCCTTTTCTTTTTTTTTTTTTGCCTTTTATAGGCTATGAAAGTGGAGAATATGTTGAAGCTTAAAGAAGAATTTGATTACAAAAGTCTGGCTAGAAAGCTAGACATACAGTTAGACAAGCTGATTATGGAGCATGAGAGGAAACAGAAAGCTTTTGAAGAAGAGATTGAAAGAATAACCACAGATACTCAAAACCAAATCTCTGAGACTGAAAGAAATTATGCAGATGCAATGGAGGTGAGTTTTTTCTCTTCTTTTTTCCCCTCAAGGTTCTCTTTTAATTTATGCATATTCTAATTTAGCTGGACAGTAGCGGATGCTGCACTAATATGCATAATGCTATAAAACTTATCGCTGTTGTAATCTGAAGGTCATATTATCATAGGATTTTCTGCATGGTTCCTGATAACATGAATGTATCAATTATATAACACTTGATCTTGTAAATGATTTGGAAAAGAGTGCTTTAATCAATTGTCATAAACTTCTTAATTTCAGTTGTTATGGTCCCGAGTCTGGGATTTGAGTCACTGGACGAATAATAGAGAAATCAGATTTGAACTTGTTAATTCATTAGAAGTTTTACTTTGAACTCATAAGGAAATTCTAGGAAATAAAAATCAGAATCAAGTCTCAAGAAAATTATAATTAAAGAAGAATTTGAATAAAATCTCCTAACATCAGTGTAGGGTGGAGCTAAGCAGACAATTACCAGTCAACCCTTTGAACTTTTTGATGATAGAGAAAGACCTTGCTTTCATCAACTGCCTTGAGTTAATCTATTTTCTACTTGAATGCATACTGATTCATATCTTCTGCTGCTTCTCATTGCAGAAGGAAAGATTGAAGTATCAGAAGGACTATATGGAATCAATAAAGAGGCTTGAGGAGAAATGGATGATGAATCAACATAAGCTCAGTGAAAGAAAGGTGGGAATATAATCTTGCATAGAACTGTATCCCTCGTATCACATGATATTGATTTCTTATACAAAGGAAAATTAGTATCTTTTTCTTCATTCTCGTTATTACTATTTCTTTTAGTTTCTGTCACTTGCAGCTAATATGAAACCACTAATCATGTCTGTGCTATATCTGTCCCTCACAGGACCAGATGGCATCCACTGCTGAAGAAGTTGCCGAGCTAAAAAAGCTACTTAGCAAAGAAACGTCACTAAGGAAAGCAGCTGAAGAGGAAGTCAATAACCTTAAAAGTGAACTTGCTCAATTGAAAATGTCTGAGGTATATATTGATTACCTCTATTTTTTTTTCCATCTTTAGCCTCGTTTTGTGTTACTTCTTTGACATATAGATTTCTGTCTCACGCTACCACCTTCCAATGTATAGACATCAGCAAATTCTGAGATCTTGAAACTGCGAACGATGCTGGAAGATGAGGCATATCGAAAGGAAAAACTTGAAGGGGAAATATCAATGCTACAAACGCAGTTATTGCAGCTAAGTTTTGAAGCCGATGAGGTATTTTATTGAATAGAAACTGAATCTAAGAGTTCCTTTGTTACGACATAGTCCATAAATTTATTGTTATCGATTCACTGCTGAGTATCCTTCACATTAAGAAATATTATACATGGACTATGTGGTAAATGTTAAAATTGTCAAACTTTGTCAATGTCATTGTAATTAAACTGCAAATTAAATATTTATCTGAAACTGGTGAGATTAAATGGCCTTCTAATAACCTGATTTAAAGAAATTTTAAGCAGACCTGCATCTTTTTGTAGACTAGAAGAAGGCTTGACAGAGGTGGGCCTGGCAAAGTCCCGGGTGGTCTAGAATCTCTCATCTCTCAAGTTAGACCACAGGTAAATGATTCAGAAAATGGAGAAAAAGCGTCAATAGCAAACCTCTTTGAACAAGGTAGTAGTAATTTCTGAACTGGTATTTATTGAAAAAAAAAAAAAAAAAACTATAATGATATGCGATAACCTATTTGTAGTCAACCTTTTCGCCTTTATCTTACAGTGGGATTGCAAAAGATCTTGTCATTGCTTGAAGCAGAAGATGCTGATGTGCGGATTCATGCTGTGAAAGTGGTAGCAAATTTAGCAGCTGAGGGTATTGTTTCTGCCCGTCTGTTCTTTGTTCAATTTTCTATTTTTGGTAGAACCGACATACTTTGCTCTAAATTTGATTTGATTAAAATAGAGCATTTTGTAAGTACTGTGGATCTTGTAGGAAGCATTTTAGGACTGAAATTATTAATTTTAGATAATTAATGATTTCTGCATATGTATTTACTGTTTCCCATTTCTTCTATTCAGATAATAATTACTTTGATTGTGCTGTTTCATATTACTTGAGTCGATGACAATGTAAACTACACCTCCATTGTGCAGAATCAAATCAGCAGAAGATTGTAGAAGCTGGAGGTCTAACGTCCTTGCTGTTGCTGCTTGGAAGCTCCGAGGATGAGACGATACATAGAGTTGCAGCTGGTGCAATTGCCAATCTTGCGATGAATGGTCAAATTTAGCTTCCTTTATTCACCTATGAAGTTTTTTTTTTTTTTTTGCTTTTGATTGCTCTTCCGTTTGCATTGTACTCGTTTTATTTTGTCAGAAACCAACCAGGAACTCATAATGTCTGAGGGGGGCATTAGATTGTTATCGATAACAGCAGCTAATGCCGAGGATCCACAAACACTTAGAATGGTTGCTGGTGCCATCGCAAATCTCTGTGGCAATGGTAAATTGCTTGACCTCTTTGATTTTTATCTGCAGCAATCTTCGTATCTGATTTCATTGTTAAGTTTATGAGAAGTTTCTGCCTGTTGATCAACTTGAACTTCTAATGGTGAAAAGTTGAAATATTAAGCTTTTCTGGTCTTGTTCCATGGAGCACTTTCGTATGTATTTTTTTTTTCAAAGAATCCGAATGCTACATTCATGATAAAAAGCTTGGCCTGGTGTAGGGCTTAAATGAATGTTGTTCTATCAATAATGTTCTTAAAAAATTTCGTTCAAGTTTTTCAGTTGGTTTACTTCTTCAATTGATCACTTTTCCATTACCTTCTCCAGATAAGCTTCAGAATAAGCTAAGAGGTGAAGGTGGTATCAAGGCGTTGCTCGGAATGGTCAAATGCGGACATCCAGATGTTCTTGCTCAAGTTGCACGTGGAATAGCAAACTTTGCTAAATGCGAGTCAAGAGCATCAACTCAAGGTGCATTTCTTCAATGATGAGTTCTTCAAGTCTTTCAGCTTGTCATGCAGCATTTTCTAACAAGTCGATTCCTTATTACTGAAGTTTACCTATCTATGATCTTTCATCTTTTGGGAGTAATTCAGTTCTCAAATGGTACAGGCAGTAAAACTGGCAGGTCTCTTCTGATTGAGGATGGAGCACTTCCATGGATTGTACAGAATGCTAACAATGATGCCTCGCCAATCCGACGGCATATTGAGCTTGCAGTCTGCCACTTAGCACAACATGGTAAGTTTTGTTTTATCTTGAGAGATTTTCAAAAGTTTCTTCGAAAACCTTTATAACTCCAAATTCACCACATTGCAGAAGTGAATGCTAGAGACATGATAACTGGAGGTGCCTTATGGGAACTGGTCCGCATCTCCCAAGACTGTTCCCGGGAAGACATAAGAACTCTTGCGCATCGGACGCTTACTTCCAGCCCCACCTTCTTAGCTGAACTGAGGCGGCTACGAATAGACTAACATTTCAGAATGTTTGGTTGAAGTAATGGACTTGAAGTCCACAAGCTGTGTCAGCTCGAACCAATTCAGACTATAGAGAACTGAAACTCCCAACCTGTAAAATCACGGACAGGTGTGCTCTTGTCGAAGTTTTACTGTGAAATAGATGGTGCCCGGCGGATCATTGCAGCTGGAGATATATTCATCAAAATGTTGTTTTGTAATCTCGTATTTGTATTCATCTGAGACGTGTTCTTATGTAGTTTGCTAATTATATAGTGAACAATTAGTTTGTATATGAAATGGATAGGATGGTTTACTAACATCCACTTCTTCATCTTTTGTATATATAACTCCTCCAAGGATTGTGACGCAAAACCAGAAACCCTGAAACTGTTTTGGCTCATTCTCAAAATTTAATTAATTTAATTTTAGTTTTGGTTCTATTAAATATACTGGTGTGATTACATGGTAATATCTATTCATACTTTCTTAATCCCTTGACAAAGCACATGCATTTTAAACACACAGATGCTCTAACCTGGGTCTCCTAGCAACGAACAACATTTTTTTTTTCACTCGTTAGATTCATATTTATATTATATTTACCAAAGCTTGATTTTTTTTTTGTTATATAAGGGTAAATCTCAAAACTTTGATAAAATGCGAAATGAGTTTTGATTTGTACAATTTTATATATGAAATTTTGATTTGATTTTGTTTTCACAAATTATTCACATAATTACTGATATAATATCATTTTAGGTTTACATATTGCATATACAAATAATATTTATTTCTTTAAAAAATATACAATTGTATTAAAATTAAAGTTTTGTATATATATATATATAGAATTATATCAAATCAAAGCTTATGTAAGAAATTGCACGTAAAACTAGAATTTATTTATAATTTTAATAATTATGGCTGCTAGCATAACCACGAGATAGCAAACTTGATTCTTTAGATCATGACTTGATCTTTTGTATGGTTGAAATGAAACGAATAAGTTACCTACTTTTTAATAATAAAACATAGTAAATCATCCAAGAAAAGTAATGTACTAGATTATTTCATGTTGAACTTTTACAAAGAAATTTGTTCAGTTGGTGGACATTTTACCAAACTCGAAACACCATGGACCTAGCTGCTCATTGCCTCGAATTTTATGGTAGTAGTATTTTGAGATAAAACTGCCTCGAAAAGGAGCTCGTTTGGAGCAGCATGCACGTGTGAATCAGTATCCCCCAACACCGTCTTGTCTCCCCATTCTTCATAATTAACCAAAACCCTAACTATGACTACTCTCTCAACTTCTGTTAGCCAACCCCACCACTGATCCTTTCTCACCTTGTCTTGTTTTTTTACATATATAAACAACAACAACTAATGAAGAAAGAAGAAATGTTCTGTACTATATGATATTGTGTATATATATGAATCAAAATTAAGGTGAGATTCGATATTCTGGTATTTGTCAGATTATTTAAATTTATTCTAATTCTAGTTCCATTAAAGCAGACTGGAAATACTTAATTCTCATAAAATCAAATGCACCAAGAATCCATGAATTTACACCCATTCAATCGACATGCAGGCATATACCATCTACTCATCAAATTCAATTCAAAATGAAGAAAGAAGAAACTAACAGTAAAAAAGGAAACAAAACCTGGAAAGTGTTGCTCAACAAACCCAGATTTCCTAGCTATAAATCAAGTTTTTATTTTTTGTTTTTATCATCCTCTTGGCTATAGTTGAGGCCTGAAGATGAACCTGAACTGAGTTCATCAAAGATTGTTAGCTAGAATGGAGGGCGACCACCATTGGCCCAAAATGCCTCACTTGGTAATTGAATAGAATTGAGAAGATTTGGTGGTAGTCCATGAAAAAGAGGCGCATTTGACTCGGCCATCGCTTGTTGTTGTTGCCGCTCCTGCTGCCCTCCCACTGCATCCGGCGACGATTCAATTGCACTGCCTGGTAACGGAAGCTGCGGTGGTTCCTCTTCTTCCAATGGAAGCCGCTCATACGCGGCGTTACTAAACGAAGCTGCCATAATCACAACAGGGCCTGAACACGTTAGTGTCCCGACAACACTGCCACCCACGATCTGCCCTTGCCCGCCGGCCAAATATATGGTTAGACCCGTGGCTGCAGGCGGTGCCGGTGGAGGCAAGAACGAACCCGACAATGATAATATCTCGAAACGCCCATGTAAGCTCACGATTGCACCAGCCGAGGCTGGTTGCCGAAGTGTAACATTGGTGACGTTCCCAGTTCCGCTCATGATGCAAACGCCTCTTTGGCGTCGTCGAGCAAAGGTGGAGACACTCTCGACGATGTCGCAACCGTCGCCTATTTCCATTACATGAGTGCGTAAAGCGTTGGCACTGTCTCGAGTGATGATGATGGGTGGCTTATGCTTGTTCTTGGATCCAGCAGGCCTGCCTCGTGGCCTTCTATTCGTCTCCCCTTCACCATGGATACTAAGCTCTTTGCCATCGCCGAGGCCGCTGCCGTCGTCGCGTTCCAGTTTCTTTACGCCGCTGCTGCTGCCGCTTTGTTCATCTTCGGAGTTTTGGTGATGGAATTGATGATCCTGCTGCTGCAGTTGCTGGTGGTGATGAAGATTGAAATCTCTGATGTTAAATGGAGGCGGAAGAGAAAGGCCATGCGATGTAACTGGATCCATTAATATGCGATGGAACGTTTTAAAGCAGTGATTGAAAGTTGAAACACCCCCCAAAGCAATAATGAACGCACTAATTAAAGCTCTGCTTGTTAAAGAAACAAAAGGGAAGATAGTGGGAAGAAAAGAGGGATATAATGAAAAATATATAATTATAAGTTAGAAGAAAAAGTGTTGCTTAGCTCATGACACCATAATCAGTCTCCTCCCATGCTGTTGCTTGTTTCTTTCATTCTAAGCAACAAAACGCCCATAACCCTAAACCAGAACCCAGAAAACTGAGAGTTGAGAAGAAGATGTTTGGGCTGAATTCAGCATCCTTTTCTTCTGTATGTATTACTCAGAGAGAGAGAGAGAGGATATGGGGTTTGGTGAAGGGCTAAAAGTGAAAGAGGAAGAAGGGGACTAGGGTAGAGATATACTATATAAATGACCAGAAATGAAAATAGGTAAAAAGCGGGAGCATTTGGGTCAATTTGGTTTTCTTTTGCTTATTATGGGCGGTGGAGTGGAATGGAGTTAGTAAGGTGCTCACTTCTCTTTCTCTATCTCACTCTTAATCGGTCGGAAGGATTATATGAAATTGAGATCCTATGTGATTTATATATTTTTTTAATAAAATTATTATTTTAATATTTTCATTTTAAAAAAAATTAAATTCAACATGATCTATTGAAATTTAAGATGAAAATATTGAAATGATACGTTCTTATTGGAAAGAAATACAAATAACATGTACTTTAATTTCATACAATCCCTTCTCCTCTCTTAATTTCTATAGTAATTAAGCATCCTGCTTAAAATTTCAATACATTTTAAATATTATGGCTACATAATACACAAATGAATAGATTGATAATTGGAATTTATTTGGATTTAGAATAAATATAAACAAAATTCATAACATGAAACTTAAAAACTCATAACATTTACATGGAACTCAAACTTCATTCATATTTTTTTTAATATATTACCAATTAATTTGAATTTAATATTTTAATATCATTTAAATTAATTACTTTAAAACTAAATATCAATTTCTTCAAATAAATGATTAAATATATTGAAAATACACTCACTCAAATAAGAAAGGTATTATTTCTTAAGCATTTTAATTATGATTTAGAATTTTAAAAAAGTGAGTTCTTACGTAGAATAACATATTTAACACAAGAAACCTACTTGCACCCTAAAGTTCAAAATCAAATCCTTGTAATATATATATCATAATTTTCTTTAAATTATATGTGAATTATGATATTGCTGTATGCTCACAAGGAGGTGGAAACATAAACTCTAAACAACAAGAAAGCTACGCAATAAAACAAAAAAAATTAATTAGGAATCCTATCATTGCGTTGCTAAAGTCTAAACCCATGTTCAATCTTTGTCGCATTGCTTATGTATATGGGAGAAACAAAGAGGTCGCAGCAACGGAGGTTTTTTTTTAAAAAAAAAGAAAAAGAAAGAAATCCCCATAAAATATACATAAAACTGGAGATTAAAATGTTGGTGATCAGCGGTGTACTCACCCCAAGGCATTCATTGATAAATTCTATAAACAAGATTTATAATATTATATATGTGTAATTATGGAGGAAAGAGGGGTTGTAAAGTACTGGTTTGACCGCATAATCCAGAGTGTTGTGGGAGAGAAAAGACGCGTGGGAACCGCTGACAGAGGAACAGTTCACGATAGCCCTATCGGCAAAAGGCCTTGCAATTTGCAGCAGCAGCAGGCAACTTTTTTTTTAGAAAACTTGACAGTCCAGTGTCTATCCCTCAGCTTAACAATCTTTCGCACCAGCCCATTGGAGTTTACCTCTTTTATATTTAGAAGTTGCACTACATGCATGTTATCACTTTCCACAAGTATCTTCTTGAAACCCCTTTCCCAGGCCAAATTAAGACCATGTTTCTGCAGTAACCTTTTATCCAATTTCCACGCCTATCACGAATAACTCCAGTAGCAAAGGCCCTTTTTTCAACTCCTTTGACAGCACCGTCCGAATCCTATTATCTTAACCCAATCATCCTCTGGCGGCACCCATCGAATTCCCATCATGCTTGTTGTCACCCAAATCCTATTATCAGCAGTACAATTCTCATTTGCAAAGACAAAGTAACATGTTATTTTATTACAAGAAGTAAACATAGGACTAACAAAAGCTGTTATTTTATTCTAATTATATCATATGATTATGTTATATGGTTGTATTATTACATGTTTCCTCTTTAGATGACTTTATTTTTATTTTTTGATTTTATTCTTTCATGTTTTACTAATTTAAATTTGTTTAATTGTGGCTCTTCGATTGTCAAAGATGCTCCTTTATGACCATTTTTAAACCCAAAATTAAGCCGGTAGAAATTTGTCATTTTTAAGATGCACTATTAGGTTGTAATCAATCATATAAGCCAAAGCATAATTAAACTACATCTCTCTCTAGACGTGCCTATTAGCTTGGAAAGCCAAGAATTTTTGTTGGGTTGCTGAGATAATTTTTTTTTTTAAATTTGGGAGTCAATAGTTATAAATTTTATGTCAAAATAATTTCAGTGAATTATTTTTTTCTCGAGAGGGACTAAAAATACAATTTTTTAACTTGAAATTGAATATATTAAAGATTTTATATATATTTATAACTAAATTAGAATTAAAATACAAATTTTATAATTAAAAAAATCATTTCCCAAGATCAATCAGGGATGAATAAGATGATCCATGGACAGGCCACGCCCATATGTATTGATATGCTCATTTCCTGGCTTCATGCTAAAGTTTGACTGTCTTATAATTAATTAAAAGATAAAACCAAATTTGACTTTAATTAATTGGATAATTAGCTAGGGACCATGATGAAACCATCTTTTATGGACATCATGATGCATGATATCAACTCAATTATATGTTTGTTGGAAAGGAGAAATAGCAGCCGTGGTTGAGTTGAAAGAGTAATCACCAATAAACAATATGTATAATTATATCAAACCTAGTAATTTTTTTAATAAGTTGACATCAGACCAAAGGTATTAATACAATTTAATTTATCGTATAATTTTTTTAAAAATTACAATTCTCCTAATAAAATTAATTTAATTAAATAATTAATTCAACAACTATTTCTATTATAAAAAAAAATCAACAATTAACTTGAAAAATTAATGGAACCAAGGACACATTCGATACGGACAAGTTACCCTTGGATGGATACTGATTTTAAGAAAAATAAGCTAAAAGGATAATGATAATAATGGACTAATGACGTCTTCTATATTATTATTATTATTATTATTATTTAATTTCCCTTAATTTCTGGTTTTATTTTATAAATAGAAATGGCCGGCTTCATTTGGATTTATATAATATTTTTATATATAAGAAGAAAAAAGACAAGAAAACACAGCCATTTTTAGGGTAATCAGTCAACTCAGCTCCCATCAGTAGGCCATTGTTTTTTATCCTTTTTATTTATTTATTTGGCATTTATATATTTAAATGTATTTTTTTTATCATCATCATATCTTTAAATGTTTTGATGCTGGATTCGTTTCTGATGATCCCGATATTTTTGTTCATTAAGTGAATTCTTTATATGATTTAAATTCGGTTTAGTTTTTGATATTTCTAAGTGTTTGGATAAACGATATGTTTATTTATAATTAGTATGAAAATGACGATGACGATAAAATTAAATACTGTAACATACTGAAGCGTAAGATAAAAAGTAAACTAATTGAACCAATTTACTCCAAATAAAAGATTTTAAGAATTATCAAGTATACGGATCATTTAAATATGATTGAAAATATTACAAGTGTACCATTTGTTTATATATTTATTTTTTAAAAAAATTAATATATTATACTTTATATGACAAATATCACACCTCAACCTTTTCGTGAAGCTTAAAAAAATTCGTTATAAATTTTATTTTATTGATTTGTTTTTCCTAAGATGTAAATCTAAAATCAAATTTAGATTAAATGATAGTGTTGTAGATACATTTTTATAATTGCTTTTATCTTAATTATTTCATTAAACAAATCAACCAATCAGCATGTTATGATTAAAAGTAAAAATCAAAGAAATATAATAAAATAAGCCCAAGTGGATGGAGGGTGAGAAAGTTAAATGAAATAGCATGTGAATGGCACCCACTGTCTTGCATTTGTTTCTCATCCCCTCCATCTCTTACTTTATAAATATGAAAAATAAGTAAAATAAAATATAAGACTTTCACATGTTGGGGTTTAATTACTTGGAAGTCAATAGAGTCGTGGACTTTAGATCAATTAGGCATTTAAGTAAACTAGGAATGAAGGCGTCCACGTGATTGGCAATCCGTGTGGAATCTTTTTTTTCCATCATAAATATATTTTAATGTTATATCTTCTTCTAATAAAACAATAGGATCGCGAGACGGAGATAGTTTTAGGTTTTGTACCCACAATCGGTCGTGGGATGAGGATAGAGATGAAAATTTTTGACGAGGATGGATGCGGAGGGAGCACCCTCTTCACCCGTTTCGTCCAATTGACATCTTTAATATATGGATGTCGGTTTGAGTGCACTAAAATACATTATCCTCTTATTTATGGATTAAGGAGGGGTTATTATTAACTTTAAACATTCTACGAAAAAAAATATAATCAGAATCTGTAATGAAATTATTTAAAATAATAATAAAATACACAAATTGATAATAAATCTGAAAGCCTTAAACATTGGCCTGGATCTCAAACCCACCAACCCATTTATTTTTGTGGGTTAACCTTCATGAAATGAGGCTTTTATTTTAACCCAACATTTAAAAAGTTTTAGCATTGGAATCTCATCCTTCACCTATCATGGAATTGCAATCTCCTTTTATATTGAAAGATAAAAACATAAAGTAAGAGGTAAAAAAAGGAAATGACAAAACCCTTTATTAATGCCTAATACCAAACATGAGTGGGTTCCATATAATCCAAATCCCCAAACCTAAGATTAAGGATTCATAAATGAAGATCCCAAAATTTTTGGTATGAAGCAGCAGGTGGGGAAGGGATGTGATAAAAGAAAAAGGCATGGGGCATGGGGCATCACTAAACCTTAGTTAGCGCCTCAAGTTTGTGTGGCAAAATCAATCCTTTGGTCATGATTTTGTCAATCTGCTCAACCCAACCCTAAAACGTGGTGTTAAACAGGGAAAACAAAACACACTTTATAAAGGTAAGTCTGCCTCAACCGCAATCAAGACTAGTGGGTTCCCACTTGGATTTTCAGGCCTGTTTAGACGGGGCTAAACCCAAGGTGGTATAGGGTACCCCGTACCCTTTCATTGATACTTCAAGTCGGGATTGTAAAACATCGTAACAGCCTTCCGACCATTTCTTCTAGGGTAAGCAGGGTATTGAAGACAGATGGTATTCAGTGTGTTCTTTTTCGAAGCATGAGTGGGGCAAAGTGAATATACTTGGATTCAGTTTCGTTAAGGTTTAAGCACTTCATGTTTGTATGTGGTCAGAGCCTTGGTGAGTACAGCAGCAACTATATAAAATTGCACTACCATAACTTGATGTTTTCAGGTTCATGCTTTATCCATCCCATAACAACCCTTACTGCACAACCTGGAAAATTTTCAACTTTTTAATCACATTAATTGTAATATTATATTAAATATTAATAAATACACACAAAAATCAAAGTAATATTGTAACTATAAACGTATTTTCAACCGAATTATGGTATCATTTATGATTGGTATCAAAATATACGAACATTTATTCAAATGGAAAAACCAAAAACAAAAAGCAGGTCAGCGTAGGCAATTTTTCCTTTTCATTTTGTCTCACTTAACTCCCGCCTCAATTCGAGTTTGGCGCCAAAAGCTCAGAATAACGGTCAAAAAAGACGAGGCCGTCCGCTACCACGCAAAAGAACGAAAAGGGTTAACCTTAAAATTTCAAAATTACTATTATTATAAAGTAAGCTAAGATAAGAAGGGACCCAGATACCGACGTGCTGAGATGTCATATGCGTGGCACTTCATTCTCGCCTCGTCGTTGGCTCTCCGTTGCTGCTAAAGACAACCCAATGACCCATCCATAATTCTTCGACTTTCCACATCGGACAAGTGGGACCCACGTTTCTTTTTGGGTTTCTCTTTCTCTTTAAATTGCTATTTTTTTTATTTATTTTATCGATGTGGATATTTCGGCGATGCCCTGGTCCCCATTATCGCCTTTACTTTGGCGGGAATATCGCCTGTTTTTGCCATACCCGAATCATCCAGAGCTGGTCCCCTGTAAAGCTTTTGGGTAAAAACTCCTAGATTCAAAGTTTTAACCGCCAACCAATAACTGTCAGACGCCTTTGTCTTTTTTAAAGACACGAACAGCTGTCGGATTTGGGTTAGTGTAATGCACGTTCGAAAGGGAGAGTGTCTGAAAGTTTTCCAATACTCTATCACGCGGAACCATCGTGACCCAATTGCGGTTCAAACTTCAAACATCTTTACGGCGATTCACCTCAACGGAGAGTTAGATTTAAATAAAAAATAAAAAAAGCCGCTCATTTTTTTAAAAATTCGAATTGATGTTAGTTGACATTCATTATTTTATATGATTGTCATGTCGGTTTAGACATTAGAAACGGCACGTCAGAAGCGGTGCCAGACACGGTATAGTTAAACTGGAGAACGTGTTTCTGTCAGGCCTGCACGTGATGTGCATACCTTCTGTCCGTCCCATACCACTGTATTGAGGGGAGGGGTGTTTATTATGACAGCATGTCCACTTGTGTGATTGACACGTTTAAAACTATTAACAAACATCAAAGGTTTAGTTATAAGAGACGACATAATAAATCCCAAAGCGTGACTCAACAACTACATATGCGTGCACCGTTTAATTTATGGATTCCCTACCAATTAAATGCCAACACGTGAGATTTACGTGACTCTCATAAATCTCGACCGTACTGTAAGGAGTATGAATTTACTTCCCGGAAAATACATTCAAATCCACTAATATATATTTCGAAGTTTAGGTTAGCTGTTTCCATTTTTTTTTCGTGAATGCTACATCGACGGCGTAACGAGAATGATAGAGTTTATACTCGTATTTTTAATTATTTGATAAATTTTAAAATTATACATGAATCTTAATTGAATGTGTAATTATATATATAAATTTTAATTTGGTGTAATATAAACGTGAGATTTTAATTATGGTTCAAATGAATATTTAAAATTTTAATTTTAATTTAATTATACGTATTTAAAAGAATAAATACATCAATTTATTTTTATATTAAATAAATATAATTATTTATATATGCAATATATAAACATAAAATTATATTATATCAATAATTGTATTAATAATTTATAAAATTACATCAAATCAAAATTAATGTATATAATTATTTATCGTACCATAATTCATGTACAATTCACCATATATGGCGAGCTATATACACAAAAAGATTGGTGAGCTTTGTACAGTGGCATCCGAGCTGGACTTATGAACTACCAAAGCTGAGGATCAATCGACACGTGGCAGTATTAAAGTTGACCATCGGGATGATTGTAGAATCATGATGTAATAAAAACAGATCACGCGGGCAGGCGTTACTCACGCCATGGAAGATGTGACCATCTCTCGTTTTTTTAGAGGCGTGGTTTCGACTTTCGATATTAATATTCTTTTTTTTTTAAAGAAAAAGATTAAAAAAATAATTAATGTAAAATATATATATATATTCATGGTGGAGCAGAGCTGAAGGGAGAACAAGAGGTGGTTTCGCGCTTTGAAGCTCTTCCTTGTTTTAGAGACAAACAACAAGTGGAGAACATAGGAGAGAAAAGAAGAGTGTGGCGAGGAGTTGTTAATGGTGATTTAGTTGAAGGTTTTATACAGTGGAGCTTTAAGAGGATTTCTCACTTGGCAACAACATTGTTGGTTTCCTAAGTGTTTCCAGACATTAAAAAAAGGTTTTTTTTTTCTTGAAAGTTTGGAGGAGAAGATGGAGTGGCATGCTTGTCTTGATGAATACGAGAAGTTTGTTATAAGGATGACAACTCCCAGGTTTGTTTGTCTTACGCTTCTTCTCCTCAAATCACACAAAACAAGTTTTATAATGTTCTTCTCAGTTCTGGGGGTTTTATTCTAGTTTTAAAGGTTCCTCATTCCTCTGTTTTTTTATTGCTATTACAGGGTGGTAATCGACAATGCCGTTTGCCCCACTGCTACTCTTGTCAAGGTTGATAGTGCCAGAAGAGATGGAATTTTGTTAGACGCTGTTCAAGTTTTAACAGATCTAAATCTTTCAATTAAGAAGGCTTACATTTCATCTGATGGCCAGTGGTTCATGGATGGTGAGCTGAAAGCTTGCTTTATTTGGCATGTTACTATTTCTGGGTCTGAATTGAAAATTCTTGACACTATCATTTTCCTTGTGATTTTTGCAGTTTTCCATGTGACTGACTTAAATGGAAATAAGTTAACCGATGAGAGCGTTATAAGCTACATTGAACAAGTAATTATTTCTTAATTACACTTCAATCCCCTTAATTCTAGCTTTAATTAACCCCCTAAAACTTTGTTTTGTCTGGTCTGTACAGTCCCTTGAGACCTCTTTGCCCGGAAGAAGCCATGGATTTGATGGCTCAACAGCTTTGGAATTAACTGGAACAGATAGAGTTGGTCTTTTATCTGAAGTATTTGCAGTTCTAGCTGACCTGCAATGCGATGTGGTTGATGCTAAAGTATGGACTCATAACGGCTGGATTGCGTCTTTAATTTCCGTTAAAGACTGCAATTCGGGGTCTCCGATTAACGACTCGCAGCAAATCGACATAATCGAAACACGTTTAAGGAACATTTTGAGAGGAGATAACGATATCTGTAGCGCAAAAACTTCGGTTTCTTTGGCCATAACCCACACCGAGAGGAGGTTACATCAAATGATGTTTGCAGATCGTGACTATGGAAGAAAGCCTGTTTTGCAATGTAGGGAAGATTCGCCGGTGGTCACCGTGCAAAATTGGGCGGAAAAGGGTTATTCGGTCGTGAACATTCAGTGCAAGGACCGAGCCAAGCTTTTGTTCGATGTTGTTTGTACATTGACGGATATGCAATATGTTGTGTTTCATGCCACCATCAACACAGCTGAGGATAAAGCATATATGGAATTCTACGTTAGGCACACAGACGGCACCCCCATTAGTTCTGAAGCTGAAAGACAACGAGTTGTCCAATGCTTACGAGCTGCTGTCGAAAGGAGAGCATCCAATGTATGTATATCAAATCGTTTACGTTTTTAATGTTTATCCTGTACTTGCAAACACTGAAGCATTAATTGTATGATTGCAGGGTGTAAGGCTGGAGTTGTGCACATCAGATAGGCAAGGTCTATTAGCAAATGTGACCCGAACTTTCCGAGAAAACGGTCTTAACGTGACAAGAGCCGAAATATCAACCACGAATGACACAGCTCGAAACGTTTTCTATGTGACGGATGCAATCGGGAATGTAGCAGATCCCAAAATCATAGATACAGTGAGAGAAAAGATTGGTTTAGGGGAGTTAAAGGTAAAGGAATTGCCTTTGATATATCATGAAAGGGAAGAAGCAGCAGTAGGGGTTGGTGGGGCAGTGTTATCACTTGGGAGCCTAGTGAGAAAGAATTTATACAATTTGGGGCTTCTTATTAAATCATATTCTTGAAGTAGAAACTCCAAATCCCATGGCAGCAATTTGGTGACAAAGAGCTTTGAGCTGTGGCCTTGGTGTACATATGAAGGTGGAATGTGGTAATAGATGTTGTTATAGTTGGATTTTGTAGGTACAAAAGATACCAACTGAAGAGATCACAAATGTTAAGATTTATTTATTGGATATAGGCCTAGTTTAAGAATGTTTTTCAAGAGTGTTTTTTGAAAAAAAAAAAAATTGAGTCATTTTTTAGTTCATATTTTTTTTTCTAAAAAATTAGTTTATTTAGAAATTTTTTTTATCTCAAAAATGTTTTTTTAGAAATAATACTAAATAGACCTTTGCTATGAACTAAAAGGGGTAGTTGAGATTCGACTGTATTTTAGCCTACTGAAAATCACCTTTAAAGGTAATGAATTTGTGGGTTTTACCTTCAACTTTGATTGGTCCACCATGGCTTTTTTTTTTTTTTTTTGAGGAAGTGAAGAATTTCAATGACAAAGAATGGGGGATGTTGGTAGGGTTTGTGAATTTGTGGGTGTAGATTTGGTTGGTAGGAAAGAAGATTGAGTAGAAGAAAATTATGGTTTCTTCTTGTATACAACATTTGTACACAATTTATAATTGGCTTTATTTCTTATTTTGTTTACTATTTTCATTTTGGGCTTATTTGCTGCTTTGTATCAACATGATGTATAAACAATTTTCTTTTTAATTTTTAATCTCTTTAAGATTTTGATTTAAGTTTTTCTAAAACAAAAATCCTAACTTTAATCTTTTAGAATTTAAAGTTTTATCTAGGCTTCACTTTTGACCCTTTGATGATAATTTAGTTTAATGCAAGTATGATATTAATATTCACTCAACCTGCATTATTAACTTTGATTAAGGCTAGTGGTTCCCATTGGGAAGAAATAAATGGAAAGTTAGGTGGTAAACAACTTTTGACCTCAAAAAGCATCGTCGACTTAGGGGTTTGAGCTTCGATGAGTACGACACTTTGACTCACTTGCCTCTAACTGCGCCTGCTAACACGGCTAGCTTACCTGTCTCCTTATACTCTCTCTCCCGGAACACCCAAAAGTGACACGCACATCACACAAAATTCAATATCTTTTTATGTACCAGACACAATTTTGAATAATTTTCTATATTAAATTAAAAATAATTCTGTTAAAACATTTTTTCATTTTTATCACTATTTGGTTGTTTTGTAATTATCTCAATTTTTAATTGTACAAGTAAATGATAATTTTAATAGAAATAATTAATTAATTTTTTAATTTAATGCACAGGTATTAGTTTATTGATTTTTGTAAAAAATAAAATAAATGTAATTCGACTTACAATACAAAAGCCTCATTGATACTTTTACCTTAAATTCACCCATATATAATGTCTGGTTTTATATCTCCATTAATTAACTAAAAAAAAAGGAAAATTTCAAAACAACATCATGTTGTGCATCGCATTTATCGTACACGTTGTAGGCACTTTAGACGAGAATCGACGAGCAACCAAAATAGGCTTGACATCGGGATGACGTGACAATTTTTGACAATGGACGTGACGAGGACATCATGACGAAGAAAGCTGACACATCACAACAATTTTTGATGTTATGCAATCACGTTTTGTACAGCTCAACAATACTTATTTTTCTAGTTGGACTCTGATTATTACAGAAATATTTTAGTATAATTAGAACTTTAATATCAACCTATTTAAAAGAGTCTTTGTATCTCTGTTTTGATACACCAATTAACAAGGGTCTTTGAGGGCTAAAAGATATAGTCAAATATAAGTTTTGGTAAAAATTTTGTGATAATTATGGAGAAAATTTTGTTTTCGAGTTTTGATTTTTTATTCAGGATTTGAGTTTGTACTTTAAATTTATTTTGTTTATATTGTACTCTCGTTTGTATCCTGATATATTAGCTCATTTGTTTTTTTTTTTTTTTATATAGAAAGTTCTCTATAATTTTATGCTCCAAGCTCATTTTTCTATGGCTCTTTCCTCGCATCTTGTTCGCTAAGCATTAAATTTCTGGTTCATAATTCTTAGCCTCACCTTATCAACTAAACAAATCAATACAATAATTGAATTCAACTTGTTTGACAACACTATTTGTATATATTGTATTTCTCCTCTCTTGTTAATTCTTGTTTATGTCACCACAAGAACAAATACCAGATGCTCGAAAAAATATACTGAACTAAAACCAACTGATATTTTCTCAATACAACCTTCCATTGTTGCTAAATCAGTTACAACAGATTCGAGCAGAAACAAGGCAGGAAAAAAATTAATGTTAATGGACGATTAATGGCAGTAGTTGAGGGCAAGAAATAGTTTGAGTTGAGATAAGTGACGGCTCCGGTTAATCATCATCGTCTTCAATCGCGGACCATATCATCCTGACAATACATACAAGACTTCTCATGTCAGCAACTACTAAAATCAAAAGAAACATGTTTGGAGACAGCCATCTTTGCATTTATTGGATAACAAAAGGTACCAGAATATATCGAGAAAGAGGAGAACGACGAGGTAGGCGAGTTTAAAAAGGCGTCGCTTCTTCTCCCTATGAAGCAAGTTAAATATCTCGGTGACATCTACCAGGTGCTGTCTCTGTGTGTAACTGATAAGAAAAGAAAAAATTAGCGAATTGGCCCGAAGCATATAAAACTCCGACAGTGCTAAACAAAAGACTACAGAAAGTTAGATTAGGCTTTATAATAGGATTACAGAAGTGTAACATTATTGATGAAATGTGAAATTATTGATTAATTTAACTCAAATGTAAGATTCAAGTATTTGATTGACGGAATGAAATATTTTATCCAATCGTCTTTGTTATGAAATATTATTTTAACACACTTTAATATTTTTTTAATCTTAATTTCAATAAAATTAATATAAATTATTACAATTCATACTTTTTATTACAATTTATATATTAATAAGTAAATATATTGATTAATTTAACTCAAATGTAAGATTCAAGTATTTGATTGACGGAATGAAATATTTTATCCAATCGTCTTTGTTATGAAATATTATTTTAACACACTTTAATATTTTTTTAATCTTAATTTCAATAAAATTAATATAAATTATTACAATTCATACTTTTTATTACAATTTATATATTAATAAGTAAATATATTGAGTTGAAATAAATTTATAAATCATAATTACAATAATTAATTAATGAAAAAGTGATTGCAACACCAATCATAATTATAATTATAACCAAAATTAATATATTAATAAAAAAATATTAAATAGAATATAATGATTATGATTGTAATGCATGATATCTATTGGTTTACTATTAAGAAGAAAAAAAAGTTTAGTTTTTAACTGGTCTTAAACTCTATTTAAGAAAAAAGTATAAATTCATTACAATAATAAAAATAAATGATGAATTGGTCCAAAATTTAAAATTAAGCCCGTAATTTCTATAATGAGATTACACTTATATTATGGTTCGGAATGTAACATTACGGGCCGGAATGTTACATTCAACAAACCAAGCGGTGTCTAAGTATCATATGCACTGATCTACAAATAACTAAAATTATGCAAGGCGGCCAAGGCTGTTCATGCAGATATTGCAATTCTCCAATCGATCCTTTCCGGATATATGTATGCTTGCCAATAGATCCTCTCCGCACCTCCCCTCACTCTAATGAAGATCGATAAACCATTTCATTGAGTCCATCTATGTATAAAACATAACCCGGCGCCATATTGCACTCAGAAGCTAAATGGAAATTTGTTTTTACGCTTGATGCTTCATAGGATGAGTCTCTAACCTAAGAAAGGGCAGCAAATCAAAGCCGAAGTAAACAACAAGCTATCTATCAAACACAGGAATTAAGAATTTTCCGAAGTTTGATGCCGCGAGGCCCTTAACTAACATGCGCATTATCCATAAGCTCGTCGGACTAAAACAGAAGAGATCAACGAGACAGGGCTTAAATCCGACCATGAACCGAAGCTAGAGAAACTATCCTCAAAACCGACTAGACTACTGATAGGAAGTGTAAGAAGATGGGAGAAAAACTTACAGTCTAACATTGTAGTATAAATAGGGAGCAGATAACAGCGCCATGATCCAATGCCCCGTTAACAGATAGAATAAACATAAAATTCCTTGTACTATAAATTCCGGTAAGACCACGCTATTTATCCGCGATGAAGAATCGTAAGGATTGATGTAATCGAACTCTAAATCAGCCAAGCACGTAAGCTGAAGCAAAAATTATGAAGCTGTTACAATCCATTCCCATTCTCATATAACCAAAACAAAGAACAACGATTACATGAGTAAAATCATCAAGCTGTCATAATACATTCCCTCCCATTCTCATAATATCACTAATGAGCTATGCACAATCTAACCATGTTACTGGAATTTGGATCCTACAACAATGTTCAACACATAAATGCAGTCCAAAAATAATCATTACCCACCATGCCATTGCAACAAACCCAGAAAAGGAAAAATGAAAGAAAAACAAAGATTCTAGGTTTAACAAGGAATTGACCTGATAAACAAGGAGAACAATAAGGGCAATGAAGATGAAGAAAGAAAGAATCCATATAAAGAGATCTCCCATTCCTTCTCTTTTCTCTATTTATTTAATTTCCCTTTTGATTTTTTTTGGGGGCTTCGTTGATAAGAGAAAGAAGACACAGTTTTGGCTACGCCGGAGGTTGGTGTTGGGTCCCAACTCGGAAACCTTTGAAAGATCCGACCAAAAGTGGCCAAAGGGGGAACCGCTGTTTGAGCTTTTTTAACGTTTAAAAGACTTGGAAGACTTGTTGTTTTAACCCTTTCGGGACTTGAAGAATCAACTAAATAATCATTACCCACCATGCCATTGCAACAAACCCAGAAAAAGGAAGAATGAAAGAAAAACAAAGATTGTAGGTTTAACAAGGAATTGACCTGATAAACAAGGAGAACAATAAGGGCAATGAGGATGAAGAAAGAAAGAATCCATATAAGGAGATCTCCCATTCCTTCTCTTTTCTCTATTTATTTAATTTCCCTTTTGAATTTCTTTTGGCTTCGTTGATAAGAGAACGAAACAAGAAGACGCAGTTTCGGCTACGCCGGAGGTTGGTGTTGGGTCCCAACTCGGAAACCGTTGAAAGATCCGACCAAAAGTGGCCAATGGGGGAAGCGCTGTTTGAGCTTTTTTATTGTTTAAAAGACTTGGAAGACTTCTTGTTGTTTTAACCCTTTCGGGACTTTGAATCGAAATTATTATATGGAACAGGAATTGAAATTCATGCAAATCCCAAATGCAATCAGCCTTCAGAAATCAAATCGGACAAATGTATGGTGGCGTCAGAGCATCGGATTTGTTTAACAGTTGGTGGAGGCCAAAGCCCAAAGCCCAAAGTGGAACCCTTGTTTGATAATTGCGGGCTTGTTCTGCAGTTTTAAGTACATTACAGATTGGGCTTCTTAACCAATTTCCTTGTTAGGCGTGAGATGGTGAGGAGGGTCGGAAAAAACGTGCAGAAGAACAGTAGCGGCAATGGGGATGGATATCGCATGCTAATGGGAAACAAGAAAGAGAGTCCAAGCACCAAATGATTACCACACATCACATCACCATCGATCATATCGGCATTCGCCACCGATATTTTGGGGTGCTAATCATCAGTCACCCATCACAGGAGCTTTTGCTTTGGTCCACTCTGTATGATTGGATTTCGATACGCATTTTACCCCTTCTTTTCCGGCTTAAAAGTTAAAATCCAACACTGTTTTGACTTCAAAAAAGGTAATAATAAAAAAAGTAACTCTTATCTTATCACTTTATTGCTGCTCTGCTTTTGATCATTTGATGACTGGCACTGCCATGATATCACTGAAATTATCATGCATACATTGCACTCTCACTAGCGCACACAGTCCTTTGCTTATTACCTTCTTCCTCACCTCACATCGAGATTTCTATCCAATTCTATCTCTTATCTCCAGATTTTTCAAGGAAAAATATGAAGTCTGCATCTCTTTTTTTTTTGATCTTTCAAAAATTTCCATTCTTTTTATTTTCTTTCTAATTGAACAGACTCCATTGATAAGAAAATGAAATGCTTGAAGGGTCAAACAGAGACCAAAATCAAATAATGATTGGGTTGTTAGGGTTAGTGACTCAAGGTAAAAAAAAGAAGTAGCGTGAAAGGACTAATGATGAGACCAAAATATATCCATCAGTCTTATAAATTTTGGATTTTTTCTTTACATATTTATTTTTTTAAATAATATCTTTAATTATCTTGTTTATATTTAAATTAAATTAAAATTGAAATTAAAATTTCATATATATATATATATAGATAATTATATAAAATTAAATTCTTTTTTATGTATACATGCTTTGAATTTTATTTTATTTTGTTCTTTGCACAACTTGTAATAATTAGAGGATTCCTATTCCTGTTCCTACTTATGATAGTGTGGCATAGTGAAAGCTGAAATAACTATTAAACCCCTACCCTACTCATCGTTTATAATTACTTCATTTGGTTTTAAGGCTTAGTAAATAATTGCTACTTCACATCGTTTTCCATCAGATTTCCGGTTAAATCTATTTTTTAGGGCTCCAAGTTTAAATCAGATTTAACTATGATGTATATATAGTGTTGTTATAGTCTATAGATTTGAATATATTCCATCTTCACCCTGATTAATCCCCTTTTTTTCTTAATTTGTTATTCGATAATATTTTTTTGGTAGATTACAAGAGAAATGTAAAGCCCTAACAATAACGAAACTAGCACGACTCGAACTCAAGTCATATTTCAAGCGGTGCATATCCTAACCATTAAACCAACACACGAGATTTTTTTTGAAATATTTTTTATTGTTGTCACTAAATCGAAATTAATATTCTTTTATCTGATTATTTATGTGATTTTTTTAAAAATTAAATGAAAATTCGAGTTTCCAAATAAAAAGTATTGCTTTTGTACCTAAAGAAAAAAAATGTCTTTTTTTGGTGAAAAAATATATCATCTAAATTAATTTAACATGATCGAAAATTAAAAAAGCTATCAATTTCAAGAATAGGTAGTAAATATTCAAGAATATCTTCAAACACTTGCAAATTTGTACTTCTAATCATGGGTCGGGGTTGGGGTCGGGGTCGGGGTCGGGTTCGGGTTGGATCGATGCAAAATTTTAGGTTCGTTTTTTAGGTTTCGATGCAGTCCAATTCGAAATGAGCCTGAAATTATGCCAAACTCGACAAAAATTAAAAATGCTAAACTTGAGCTTTATTCGCCCGTATTAAAATAAATATTTTTCAACAAATTAGAAAATGCCTTAAAAATCTTTTTACTTAAAAAAAACACTAAGTGGCATCTAACAAGCAAATACTCCTAAAATAGTAATAAAATTAACAATAAAACAAGAGTTATACAATATCCAAACAATAATAACAAAATAGTATCAATATAATCAATCCCGTTCTTGACATTTTTGAACTCCAAGCGAAATAATAAATTGGCCCCTTTTAAAAAAAATATAAAATGCAATACAATAAAAACTGAAAAATTGTTGGGCCTTTAGAGAAGCATTTATGGTGAAAAATTGAAAAATTTTGGCATTTAATTAATTTATTTCAGTTTGAATTTTTTTTTCTAACATTAAAAGTTTAAAAAATATTTTTTTGGGGCCTCTTCCAACCCTAAGCCCTAGGCAACTATATTCTCAAATAACCTCTAGAGTCGGGCCTGAATATAATAACGAAATGTTAGTAAAATAGCAACGAAACAACGACGAAACAACAGCTGATTCAAGTCGGGCTGAGCTCAGACAAAAAATCCTACCCAAGCCCGATCTATTTAAAAAATGGACTTTATTTTTTCTCCAACCAATTTTTCAAACTTATATTTTTATTCAAACAGTCTCACTTTTGAGTTGAACTTTAAACTAGATGAAACCCGATATTATATAATCTAGAGCCAGAATGGCATCAGATCCTGGTTTCTTACCTTACATATGGACATGGTATGAGTAGTATTACGTTTTCAACTCCTCGAATGCATGATCCTTTTGTCCAAATAAAGCTATTAGTTGAATTGAAAATAATATAATTTTTTCTAAACATGATATAAACACATGGTGTTGATATATTTTCAGTATTTCCTCAAAATATATTAAAAATATTTATTTTACATTTAATATGGTTATTAAGGAAATCCTCGTATATATATTCCCCTCCATTTTCCAAATCTGCATGCAAAGAAAGAAACGAGTAAAATTAGTCTTCAAAAGTGTTTCACTAATTCATGCAAGCTACATACGATTCCCCTTAAATTGCCGCATCTTTTGACTAAGCTCTAAATCCGCCACCACCAATCGCCGGCGCCGTCCGCAACGCTGAAAATGTTGCCATTCGACACAATCGAGGAGGCTGCTACATTCATGGGACGGAACCTAACGGTGGCCGAGACGATGTGGTTCAAGTACTCGGCTAAAAAATCGGATTACTATCTTTACTGCCACAACATCTTGTTTTTGTTCCTCATATTTTCTGTGGTTCCTTTGCCGCTCGTTTTTGTTGAGATGATGAGATCTTTGGGTTTCGATAAATACAAGATTCAACCCAAAGTTAGCCTGTCGTTGCCGGAGATGTTCAAATGTTATAAGGATGTTATGCGGATGTTTATTCTTGTTGTGGGTCCTTTGCAGTTAGTCTCTTATCCTTCAATTAAGGTAAAAACTCATTCGATTTTTCAGGATTTTTGTGGGTTGGGTTGGTTTTAAACTTTTATGTTTGATTACAAAGTTGCGACCTTTTGGGTGACCCTGTTTTTGGGTGAAAGTTTGAGTTTTTGGAGAATGTGATTTGTCATAGTAGGAAATTTGTTTGTTAATGGGATATGATTGTTTAAACACGAGGATTTCTTCAACTTCTCGACTTAAATTTTATGTTGAAGTTAATGAGCTTTTCATTTTCATCAAGGTGGTCGATTAAAAATATGATCTTTTTCTTTTTGATTAGTTCATGGGAAATTTGTTTAATATCCCCCCCCCCCCGCAGTTTCAGTGACAGATCAGTTCATTTCATTTTTCCCCTCTGTTGAAGGGAGTTGATTGTTCAGTCTCATCAGTGAGATTCTTGGAGATTTGAACATATAGGTTCCTACGTTCATTTAGACATTTCATATGATACTTTCCAATAATTTTGAATCTGTGATCTTATTGTTGCAGCCTCCATAAATTAGCTTAAATGATAGAGTTTTCAAGTTCCTGTTTAATATTTTTATTTTGTACTAAATTGTGCAAGTTTCTGAGGCATAGTATTGGTTTATGTTTATCTAACAATGAAGATGTTTCCTTGACAGATTATTGGGATTCGAACAGGGCTGCCATTACCATCGCTGTGGGAGATTGTGGCACAGTTGACTGTATATTTCATGATAGAAGATTATACCAATTACTGGATTCACAGGTTCCTCCATGGTAAATGGGGCTACGAGAAAATTCATCGGGTTCACCACGAATACACTGCTCCAATCGGCTTTGCCGCACCATATGCGCATTGGTTGGAAGTTTTGATCCTCGGGATTCCTTCTTTTCTTGGTCCAGCAATTGTTCCAGGGCATATGATCACGTTTTGGTTATGGATAGCTTTACGGCAAATCGAAGCAATAGAGACACACAGTGGGTACGCATACTAGAGCTTAACCTTTTTGTATATTGTTTTTACTTTTCCATTTTGCTCAATAGCCTTTGTTGCTTTAATCTTGTGACTGAATGATGCCAACTTTAGAATAATTTTCATTACTTTTCAGAGCCTCCTTTCTATAACAAAGTGCTTGTGTTTTGATGGATCTTTCAACAGTTACCATCTTTTTCTTGATATGTTCTCTTTCATAAGTTGAACGTTGTTTCGCAGGGAATTACTACTAATTACCCCTTAAAATGTGGTGGAATGCAATAATCTATATTATATCTTGTTCAATGGTTTTCTTTTGCCTGCTATTATTGCATTCTGTCAATGGTTACATCCATTTCTATTACTTTTGTTCTGTTTTCGTCATTTGAAAATTTATTAACCGATTGCTGTGAGTTAATTAAAAGTAACACATGAGTTTAACTTGTACCCTGAAGATTTGGAGTCTGATTATTACTCATCATCACATTTTCTTTAAAAATTTCTGCCTCATCCCTTCTCATGTACTAGAGATTAACCTGTGAACACCATTTTCGGTGAAACATTCATGCTAAAAAAAAAAGGAAGCTAGAATGTCTCCCCTCACTTCTTTCCAAGTATCATAACTTTGAATTTAAGATATTTGTAGTATTGATTGGGTACTTAGAATTAACCTAAGGAACTAGGTTACTTGGACTCGAGTGTGACTGTTGGATACTAGTATGTGGCCAACATTTTCCAAGTTTTTCCATGTATTTGGAGGATCCCTGGAGCTTATACCCCTAAACCCATGTGTCATACACTTGTGTCCAATTCCAAGTACTTGCTAGATAATGACTATCAAGTTGGGAATTTTGCTATTAGAGTGATTGGGATACTAGGTCAGCCATAAGCCATAAACATGTCAGACTGTTGGCATCATAAAGGCCAGGTTTAAAGGTGTAGCATGTTGAAACAGCTAGTATATTTATCTGTATGTGGTTTATGGTTATCATGTGTAAAATTGACCTATGAACAACCATGGAGATGAAAATAAACTTTTACCTTTCCTGCGTAAAAGTTATTAAGGTTTATTGCACTTTGTATAACAATGTTCAGTTTATGAAACTAGTAAGTGCTTTCTGATGCTAAAGTAGGCAGTTCACAGTGTAAGTTGCCTTATGCAGGTATGACTTCCCTTGGACTCCCACGAGATTTATCCCATTTTACGGCGGTGCAGATTACCATGATTATCATCACTATGTTGGAGGACAAAGCCAGAGCAACTTTGCTTCAGTTTTTACTTATTGTGATTATATCTATGGCACTGACAAGGTAATGAACCAGTGCATGATTTCTCATGTAATCAGATGATAATTTTTCTTGTGTGATAAATTTCTTTCTTGTGTGATTAGGGCTATCGATATCATAAGAAGGTCCTAAGGAAGGTAAGTTGCTCATTTCCCTTGTTTCATATCCCTTATTACTTGCAGTGGCATCTTTTACACTTTTATAAATATGCTTAAAATTGTTGTTTCTAAACAATTTTTCTTGCTTATAATATGCTCCATGAGTCTTAAGTTGATGAGTTTACATGCATGGCCTCACATATCAAGTCTTCCGGCTCGATAGTTTCGTTTCTTCCATTCCACTAATTTATTCATTGCTGGTGTAATTCAGTTGAAAGAGGGGTCTAAAGTTGATGGTGCTCAAAACGGAGGCTCATACTATTACCCTACTCAAGATCTTAAATCCGAATAGCCGCTTGTCAATGGAGCAATTCTCTCGAGCAGCCTCTTCGGGCTTCCTCTGGGATCACATGTGATAACTTATGGGAATCTGATTTTGAGTTGACAATCATTGTTAGTATGATAAAAGTAGATTTCTTAAGTGAATTCAGATGAAGATTAACTTGGGTCTTTTTCTAAATGTGATTTTGTTGGTAGCTTGAAAGATATATCAGTTCTCATTATTTAGGCTTTCATGTCTTTGCCCTGTTTAAATCCTTGTTGTTCAAACTAAGAAACTATAAATCAGACATGGTGTGTATTTTCAGTTGTCTTAGACTTAGTTATTAGTGAAGTATAGAATGTGTTGATCTCGGTTTTGTTCGTACTTTTTATTCTTGAAGTATTTGTATTCGAATTTCATATCAACACATTTCAACATGAACATGCCTATGATTATAAAGATTTGATCCTTCAATGCTCTTTAAATTATATATATAAGTTATAAAAAATTTTGGTATAACCATTTTATGTTGGTGACTTGAATAAGTGGGTGAGTATTTCGTAATTTGAATAATTAGGTGACAAGAAAAGAAAAATATAATTCACTGAATACGGATGGGGGAGTTGATCAGCGATCTGGAAGGGCGACAACGAGTGGGATAATAAAATGTCATCAAGGCGATTAGATATTTGGGTATGGCCGTAAAATAGGCATTAGCTCGATCCTAGAGGCAGAATTTTGAGCAATTGTTGACGGGTTGAAAAAAGTTTGAGAGAAACGGTTGTGTTGACTGCTAATTGAGAGTGATAGTAAAACACTAGTAAACCTAATACTTGGAGCTGATTTGGTGGGCTCGTTGAGATTGGCGTTGGCGGTTTGCAACGGGATAACGAGAGATTGGCAAGTGAAAATTCGGCATATACCACAAACAGCGAACATGATTATTGATACTATAAACAAGACGTAAAATATAACCAAACAGAGTCTTATTTTTTTTACAAGCGCTTTTAATGATACTTGAGGGATAAGTGCTAAGTAACCAGTCAATTATTATCGGTTCAGCCTTACGGTTTAACTTCGTTTTGTAACTAAAAAATATTTTATTTCTAATTTTGTAGCACCAAATTATTGACTTCGCCGGTAGAATAATAATGGACTGCTGAAAATGAAGTCGGACATTTTAAGAAACTAGCAGAAGGGTCGCTTAGGCTTAAGGCCCAGTAAGAAACTGAAACCAAGCCCCATCAATTTTCTCAGGAAATTCTTTCTGGCTTCCCGAGAAAACCGTGTTGAATGAAATCATTACTTCCAGGACATAAATTTTGATTATATATTTCAATTCAATGTTACTATATAAGGAAAATTTCAAAGTTCTAATCCAAATCTAAGCATAGAAAATACCAATTGCATCATCAAATTCATTATTTGACCCAAATTCCGGGGAACGGAATTCCTTTTCTCCATCGGAGTTCCAAATTCCCCCCTCCTGAATTCTCTTTTTTCCCCTCCCCTCAAAATCTCCTCTTCGCTCTATACAGAATAAATAAAAATTTATTTTTATGGCATGGAACGTGTTCAAATTCTGTACGGCACTACGTGCTTTGGGTTCGATTATGATCGTTTTCGTTCTTGCGGTTATCGGCCTCACTTACTATGCTGTGGTCATTGCTCATTATGGTCCAAGTCTCTTCCTTGGAGGCTTTGAAACCTTTTTTGCCATTGTAGTTCTCATCGTGTTTCATTCTCTGGTATACCCTTTTCTTCGTTTCCTCTCTTGTTTCATGATTTGTTCATGTCTGTAATTGTCCCATGAACAACAAAGATTTTAGCTTTAGCTGTTTATTTGATTTGATTTGTGATGGAATATAGGATTTTTTTTTCAAGGAGGAGAGTGAATTTAAGTGATTTTAATTGCTGATTATATACAATAAACGACATGAGAACTTAGTTATTGTGAATTTTTATTGAGTGACTTTATGACTTCTGAGGTTTAGCTTAGTGGGGGTTTTGCAATGAAAATAACAGAGTGAATAAATGATATGAAACCTTAAATTAGTTGTCAAAATATTTATGGTTTGATTTCCTTGTATGTGTTGTGATTGGTTTTGTTAGATGGCACTGCAAAGCTTACCTTGTTTTTTCAGCTGGTAATGGTAATGTGGTGCTATTCTTCTGTTGTTGTAACCGACCCCGGGGGTGTCCCACCCAATTGGAGGCCCCTCACGGATGAGGAGAAAGGTGATGCCGATCCTTTGGTAGGTTCTAGTTATGGAAGTGCACAATTAGATCCCAAGCAGTCAGCTATGGTAGCCTCAAGCCAAGAGATACGTTTCTGTCACAAGTGCAAACAATTTAAACCTCCTCGCGCTCACCACTGCTCTGTTTGTGAGTCGTCTAGATGAACTCTTCAGGTTGTAGCTTTTGTTGTTATGCCATCTTTTAGTGAAAGATTCCTTGGTTTATTAATTGATTTCAGGTAGGAGGTGTATACTAAAAATGGACCATCACTGTGTTTGGGTTGTCAACTGCGTCGGGGCATTGAACTACAAGTATTTCCTTCTATTTTTGGTATGTACATTATCATTGATGAGTTACCTTTTTAGGCTGATTCTTTTCTTTCAGCATTGTTCTCTTGCCACAACATATTTTCTGCTGGCAGTCGTTGTATCGAGTCTTACACATATTGAATAGATTCTTATGCCAAGCAGACATCACTGGTTTTTCTCTTAAATTTGATGCAGTTTTACACATTTCTTGAGACAACACTTGTAAGTTTATTGTTGTTGCGAGTTTTTATGGAGTTTTTTAATGAAGGCGAGATAGATGAAACACCAGGATCACTTGCAGCTACTTTTATCACATTTGGTAAGTTTCTAAAGGGTTTAAGTATCTTCCATCTAATCGGTTGTCGATATATTTTAACCAATTGTAATTCGAAATTTTCAGTTTTAAACATAGCATTTACGCTGAGTATTCTTGGCTTTCTGATTATGCACATAACACTGGTTGGAGCCAATACCTCCACTATTGAGGTAATAATCTATGTTTCCCTTTGTTGCCAAAGTAATCAGTAAACGTCTCGTTTTCACATGTTTTATCTTTCAGGCGTATGAGAAGAAAACCTCTCCAAAATGGCGTTATGACCTAGGTTGGAAGAAGAATTTTGAACAGGTTAATTCCTTTTTCTTCTGTCCCGAACCCTTCACTTTCGACTTTTATACTTTTTCCTATTTTTGTATGTTTCATCCAATCTCTGGGCGTCTTTTTAAGTACTTGTCTATTACCTAAGATGTTAAGCATTGAATAAATATCGGAAAGAAAATGGTAAAGGAGTGCACTAAAAGATCGGATATTCAACACTTGCGTTCCAGAAAAGATTTCTCAAGTTGCTCTGTTACATGTTTGACAATTGAACTTATCAAAGATCAGAAATATAGTTGATCCTTCATCTTCGGGCCTTCTATGCTACGCTCGACCATACTGTGTTTGCTTATGTAGATAGACTTCCCTTCACTCGATAGCTTGATCAATCTACCGCACAACATCAGCTCGAAAATGACACATTTCCAGGCTGCATAAATGCATATCTTACCATTGCTGTCATGGAAACTATAAATAGTTTTACAATAAGTTCATCTTTAGTTGTCATTAAGTTGATTCTGATACTTAAAATCATGATAGACAATTTAACTCTTTTCCAAATTCAGGTGTTTGGACTAGATAAGAAGTACTGGTTCATCCCAGCCTATTCTGAAGACGACTTAAGGCGAATGCCAGCCCTTCACGGATTTGAATACCCAACACGGCCCGACTTGGAGCCGCTCCAGCAACATTAACAAAGGAACAAAACAAGCTTTCAAGTTTCAATCACTCATAAAAAACTGGGTTGCATCTCATGTACATATCTGTATCCTTGTGATTTGTAAGTGATTACATCATTTCTTTAATTTAGTCAGTGGTGTCACCGATTAAAGCTCAACATTTTCATTGATTTTCCTTCTTGCCAATCACCGTATGTGATCTTTCCTTTGAGTTCTGTAATCTTTATTTGCAATGATTGAAACTTTCAGAAAACAGTTCTTTCCCTTACCAGACATTAGACAACCTGGTGGATAGTTGCCTGTAATTTGTGTTTATACGATGAATGTGAAAGAGAATGAAAAAAAAGGTTGCGGAGAGATGTTAATGGGCTGAGCCATGTGGTCGATATTGGGTTGGATTTATGTATATCATCATTTACATTTATCTAAATTCAGTTTTGATTTGAAATGAGTTTCAAATTTTGTTGAAACTTATACATATTTGTAAATAGTTCCGATATATATATTATTATTTTTATAATATTTAGAGCTATTCATAATTCCTCTTCAATACTTAAGTAGGAGGATAAACACTTCAACACGCTAAAACCCACATTCTCTTATACAGGTTACATATCAATGCTAATCGAGCGAAGATTTAGTTGACTTTTTTTTTAATTTTTAAATATATAAATATTAATATAAAAAGAATTAATGTTTTGTTGTCTTTTTTTTGTTGGTATTTTTTGTGTCCGTTTTATGGTTTATGTTCGAGGTTAGTGGATATCTCTCTCAATAATATTGTTATCAAGGTTCAAATTTACGTCTCCCTTTACGAATGTAATGTGCCTTATTGTTACACTCAACATTTGTTGATAATATTTTGTTGCCTTTTAATTAGTAAAACGAATTATCGAAATAATTTAGGGGATGATTTTGTTAATTAACGTATGAGATAAAAAAAATTTCTATTTATTTTAGATTTATTGTGTAGTGAATTGTATTTGTAAAATTTACTTTTCTTATTGAAATATTTGAAACTTTTATTGAAAGTATTTTATATTTTAAACTTATTTAATCTTATTTCTTTCATATTTAAAAATATTTTATATGCGAATATTTTTTTAAAATATTAATAAATCTGGAACAGAATATTAAAACTATCCTAACACAAACCCATTTAAGTTTGTTCATATATTTTCTATAAAAAATCTGTGAAAAATAAATTATTTTATTTGATGTTTAATAATTTTACGTATTTTTTTATCAGAAATATAAACACAAAGAAATAAAAATATTTTTTAACATTGAAAAATTATAACATTATATATTTAATTTTCATAAGAAATACGAAAAATAGATATAAAGAAAAAACAGGGTGAGTAGTTAAAATGTAAAATGAAAGAGAGGAGGAGGGTGATGGCGATCAGAAAAATAGGAAGGAAAGAGTCAAAATATAGACAGTTTCCCTCGGCCTCTTTCATTAGCCTTTCTTCCTCATCCTCTCTATTACGAGTTAATGCGCTATGCCCAACAACTCAATTCTCTAACCCTCCAAAATTCTTTGTCTTCCTTACCGGACTAAATGGGCCTCACCGAAGATCAGAAAAACGCTATGAAAGAGGCGTTCACTCTCTTTGACAGCGACAGCGACGGCAAGATAGCTCCGACGGAGCTCGGGGTCTTAATGAGGTCCCTGGGCGGTAACCCCACCCAAGCTCAACTCAAAGAAATCGTGGCTCAAGAGAAGTTAACCGCACCCTTCGATTTCTCACGCTTTTTGGGGCTAATGGAGAAGCACTTGAAAACGGAGCCGTTCGAGCAGCAATTGCGCGATGCGTTCAAGGTGCTGGATAAGGACGGGACCGGCTTCGTCCTGGTGTCGGATCTTAAACACATATTGACCAGCGTCGGGGAGAAGCTGGAGCCGACGGAGTTCGATGATTGGATCAAGGGAGTCGATGTCGGCTCCGATGGGAAGCTCAAATACGATGATTTCATTGCCAGGATGGTTGCTAAGTGACACAGAAGATCATTAAATATTTCCTCTGTTTTGTTCTTCGTTTGTCAAGAACTGCTTTTTTCTTTTCCTTTTTTTAATTTCAACATTAGTGTTTAAATGTTTCGATAATTTTGTTTTCTTATTATAATCGTGATTATCAGGCACACAAAATCCTTTTCAAATAGAAAATTCAAATCAGAATCCTATGATTCGATTCCGAGAAGGGAAAAGAAATTCACATTGTAGTGAATTTAGCTTTTGTAATTTGATTTGATATTTTTATGTTACATCAAAAATTACAGGGTAACTCTTACAATGTGATTCACGCTAACCTAAAATGATTGTATCGATATTGAGATATTGGTATTAGATATGTGCATAAAAAATGCGATGAAATGTCTGATTGTTTTGCAAAAATTACAGAATGAATAATTATTGGTTTTTACTCCTGATTCTAATGTTTTGATTTTACTTTGAATGTGTTGCATAGGATTGTTGATGATTTATTTTTTACAAGATTCATTTTTATGTAATAGCTTTTACCATCTTTAATAAAAAACAATTATTAAAATCAAGAACTCATGTAAATTATAAAAATTAAATCTAGTAAATAAATAAGTTAATATTACTCTTAATTTATACATCAATTTAATATTTAATCCCTTCATTGAAATCTTATAAATAATATATAAAAAGAATTTTTGATATTTTTAAAATTAAAAAAAAAATACATACTTGTGCAAAATAAATATGTTGAAATTGGAGTTGGGTGTTAAAAATAAACATTTTAATTAGAAAAGAAAAACCGGCAAATTAAATCGTTTTTCATGCGAATGCAGTTGTAATAACTTTCCATCCTGATATGTGGGAACCACAAGCTTGATGCTATCTATAAATCAACCCACCTTTATAACTTTACTCTCAGTCTTGAGGAAAACACACAGAAAATGCAAGGTGCATCTTCATCTTCATCTTCACGCCACGTTCTGGCAATCCTTCTCATTATCCTGCAATTCACATCCGCCATAGCCAAAACCTTCTCCCATAAACCATACCACACCAAAAGAAACACCGAATACATCAGATCTTCATGCACCACCACTACCTACCCCAGATTATGTTACCGCTCCCTCTCCATCTACGCCTCCAAAATCAACACCAGCCCCCGATTGATTGCCCACACCGCCCTCCTCGTCACCTTCAGAGCCAGCAAATCCACGTCTAGGCTCATGCGAAAAGTCGCCAGAACCCATCGTTTGAAACCTCGGGTCGCTTCCGCCATGGCGGATTGCATCGAACTGGTCGGCGACTCTATCGACGAGCTCCAAAAATCTATAGGTGAAATTGTTCGTATCAGACGCTCCAACTTTGAGCTTATTATGAGTGATCTTCAAACCTGGGTTAGTGCTGCTCTGACGGATGAGGATACTTGCATGGATGGATTCTCGGGCAGGGCTATGAATGGATATGCGAAGATGATGGTGAGGAAACGAATTGTTAAGATCGCGCATTTGACGAGCAATGCTTTGGCTCTCATCAATAACTATGCTTCATCTGAATGATTCTCTCGAGAAAATTTTGATAGCAAGAAAAGCACTGTGTTTGATGGATTTATGTTCAATCTAGAATTTGTATGGTTTTCAAACAGGATCCAAGTTTTTAAGATACTGCAGATTGTGTTCCCAACTCTACGTTAGTGGTTCTTGATTTTTGTAATTGTATCAATTTGAATATGAAATTTTAGTGTGGGGGTTGCTGTCGAAATTTATTGTGCCGTCCTTTTTTTTGAAGGTGTTCTTTACCATCAAAATGTAAATCAAAGGCCCGATTCTTATGATTTTGCACCGACACAAATTTTTAAAAAGATAAAAAAATCTAGGGTTAATTATAACAAATATTCCCAAAATTATAATCAAGATTTTAAATTAATCCTCAGATTTCAAAATGTTATAATTAAGTTTTTAAGTATTAACATATCAATTATGTTATTTCATTATTCTGGTTGTTAGCTTAGGTGTTAAATATTAATTCAAATATAACATGGAGTATATTTAAAATATGTGTGTCAAATTACAAACGTATGTAAATATTTATACATTACATAGACATAACGTGTTTAAAAAAAAAGGTAATAGTGCTCCTAAATTTTAATAATATTGTTTGTTTTGACTAAATAGGTTAAATATACCGATTTTTTTATTTGGTCAAATAGTTTTTTTTTCAAGATTTAGGAAAACAGATCAATTTTGAAGAGAGAATGAAGGCGCGTCTAGTTAGACCAGTTTTCCTGTCAATTGTGCAGAAAGCTCGCTCAGCTAGACGCGCTTTTACACTCTCTTCAATATCAACTTATTTCCCTAAATTTAAAAAAAAATAACTTATTTGGTCAATTAAAAAATCGGCATATATTACCTATTTAATTGTTTGTTTTTCAACACATTACATCCAAGCTGATCGTATAATTTAATCTGCTATTTTTTTAATTATGTTAAATCTTAATTGGATATTTAAACTGATAGTTAAAATAGTGAAAGGATTTGATTGATATAATATAAATAGTTTGAGAGTTCAATTAGAACTAAAATTTAGAGATTTGACGGCTAATTTAAAATTTATGTAATAATTAGGAAATATTTAATAAAATTTATATAAAATGAATTATTTGTGAGAATACGAAGAATTATAATATATTGTTGCTTTTTCTTTTCCTCCAATCATTAACTTGTAACTTTGTCTATGAATGTAAATCATGATGATCTACATCGACATTATTTGGCAATGCTTCTCATCTAATCCTGTTTTAATTATTGATCCAATTCAACAAATTAATATATATATTAGAATTTATCGCTTTTAATAAGTTATTAGCTTAAATATAATAGAAAATGATATTTTATTTTATAAATAAAAAATGTTTACTTTGGAAAAATTTGTTACAATATTATTAATATATTATATTTTTTAATTATAAACTTTAAATTTATGATAATAGTTTAGGGTTGATTACATTTATTAAATCGATTTACAATTTAATGATTGGAGTAATAATTTTAAATATGTAATTTAAAATAAAAATTTATCTATTTGGTTTTGTTTTGGTGTTAAAAAGAGTTAAAAATTTCCTCCAATAGAACCTTATCTTACAACCTGATGGTTAAAGGTGTTTATCGTTTTAGGTATGATCTAGGTTCAAGTCGTGTTAATCACATTTGTTATTTGAATTTTGTCTTGTTATTGTAATTCACGTTAATGATGAGTGATCAAAATAGGAACAGATTCAAATTTTAATGTTTAAATTGAAAATTTTTAAAATTGAGTTACCAAAATAGGAACATAAGCATAATTGAGTGACCATTTGTATAATTTACCCTATTTTAAATACAAAAAATATAACTTATCCTTTTTTTTTCTTTTTTTTCATTCCTTCCTTTCTCTATCTCCCTTCATTATTTCATTCATTTACTGCCCAAAATAGAAAAAAAATCTACGTGGCAGCTTATTGAGGCCACATTTCAACAGTACACCTATGTTTGCGAGTTATGTACCATAAAAGATCCATTTTCGAGATTATTTACGAAAATGGGTCAAAGTGAATTTTTTTTTACAGGAATAGACCACTTTTACAAAAACGTGTTTACATGACGTCGTTTTTAGGGAATTTTCAGAAAAACGCTTCCACGTGAAAGCACTTCTCATTGACTCAGCAAAAAACGCCTTCACATCGAAACACCTTTCCAGAAAAAAGTTTTCTCGTGAAAGCACTTTTGACCTTTTTTTCCCCATGGTCGACCTCCCCAACGGTCGTTTGAAAATTTGATCGTTGGGCCTCCAACGATCAACAAAAAAAAACTCTATAAAAACCCCCCAACCCTTATTTTTCACACAAATTTCTCTCTAAAGTTCTCTAAATTTTTTATTTTTTTGAATTATTATTTTCTTTATAATTCTTTAAATTTCTTAAAATTACTAAGAAATTTGATCGTGTTTGTAACAGCCCGTTTTTGAGTAGTTTTAGAAAATGAGGTATTGGGACCTCGTTTCTGAAATTAAGGGTCGAAAATATTTTTATTAAATATTTACAGAGTCTTATTATATGTGAATTGAAGCTCAGTTGGATAATTTTGATAATTAATTGCTTAATTAAGGAAAAAAGAGTAAATTGTAAAAGGGGTAAAAGTTAATTGCTATTGATTAAAAATAAAAGGGACCAATGTGGCAATTACACCATGGTAAAAATCCAAGCGGTGGAGGAATGGTTACCTTTCACTAAATTTTGGATTATTTATTCATTTAGTCCTTTTTAGTTTAAGGCTAAATTGTAAACAAGTTTGTTTAATTGAAATTTAATATAATTGAGGGATCAATTATGAAATTAGATCCTTTTTAAATAGCCTAAAAATAGAAATGATATGAAACTCTTTAGATTTTTATAAATTGCAATTAAATCCTAATAAAAATGAGGATTTACTAACTAGTTTAATTTAGTATGATTGAGAATGGTGGTTTCAAGATCACAAATTCGATGTGTTAGACAGAAAATATTAATTATTTTAATATTTAAGAGGTCATTAGTATCATATTAAAATTTGGTGACGAAATTTTATCGTTTAGATAGTCAATTAAGTAAAAATGACTAAATTGTGAAAGCTAAAAAAGGTGAAATTCATTAGTTAAATGTGTTTATTAGTAGAAGGAAGGTTTAGCAAGGTATTTAAGAAATAAATAAACCCTAAGGAAGGGTAGTGGATGTTTTTGGTCATTATAAACATGAAAATCTAATTAATTATTAAAGGGCAAAAGAGTAAATAAATAAATTAAAGTAAAAACAAGACTTAAAGTGAAAGAAACGAGTTATCTTCCTCATTTTTCTTCTTTCCACCATAGCTGGACCCTAAAGGAGCTTGAAAAACAAACGGTTAGTTAGGTCCTTTGATTGGTAGGTGATTTCTCACTCTTTTTTAGTAATTTTTATATTTTTGAGTTCGTATTAGCTTAATCTAGCTAACTCGGGGACTAATTTGTGAATCCGTTAAATGTTATAAATTTTTCCATTGATGAATGTGTTGTTTCTTGAAAATTTATTGAAGTTTATTAAGCTTGGTTGTTGGATTTGATTATTTTGTAAAGTGATTTCTGATGATTTTAATGCTTAAGGACTAAATTATTAAAGTGTTAAATTTGCAAGGACTTAAGGTGAAATAATGAAAATGTGGGCTGTTGAAAGACACATGAATATTCGGCAAGCTAAAAATTTAAAATAAAATGGTTAATTTTCAAGTTTTGAGCTAAAGGACTGAATTGAATAAAAATGAAAAGTTAAGGGCAATTTTGTAAAAATACCAAAAAATCTTATTTACATAAAATGATTAGAAATTTAATGTTTATTTAAATAATTGAATGAAATTATTGTAATAGATCAAGATCGTGTCCCGATCGTGGAAAAAAATTACGAATTTGCCCCTGAAGTTCACTTTAACTACAATTTCATCCGGTAAGTTCGTAACGTTAAATTTACATTTAAATAGTATATTATTTGTATTCTTTATAATTGTTACAGAATAAGTTATGGTACGTGAAATTGAGAAAGATGAAAAAGAAATGAATGAAAGAGATATCAAGCTTTGAGCCGATGATTTGAAACCGACGCGACGGCTGAGGTACCGCATATGTTGCGAGTCCTCGACAGCTCGTGCGAGCAACATCGTGAGTCTGGAAATGAGGAAAGAAATATGTATCCTAAATGGATTACAGGCCCTACGATGGCTGAGATTTATGCATAAGTGCATATTCTCGACAGCTCGTGTGAGCAGCATCGTTAGGGAACAGTTATATGCACAGATATCGTATCGATGGTTGAGGTACCGCATATGTTGCGAGTCCTCGACAACTCGTGTGAGCAGCATCGTGACTCGAAAAAGAGATATGAATCCTAAATGGACTACAGGCCCTACGATGGTTGAGACTATACTTATTGCATACTCTTGACAGCTCGTGTGAGCAGCATCGTTAGGGAACAATTTATAGTACAGACAGGTACCATATCGATGGCTAGGGTACCGCATACGTTGCGAGTCCTCAACAGCTCGTGTAAGCAGCATCGAGTACTGGTAACAGAAAAGTTATAGACAGGAAAGTTGGAACACCAAATATGGCTTGAGGAAACAACAGTTCATTCTAGCTCGGTTGAGATGTAATTGCTTTATGCATATGATTGGTAACTCTTTAAACTCTTCGAACTTACTAAGCTTTGAAGTTTACCAAAGATGTTATTGTTGTTTTGTAGATTATTTGCTGTTTGAAGATCGGATCATCTCGAAGAAATCACACTATCTCGGGAGCTCATTCGGTAGTATTTTCATCACTTGGTTATATGGCATGTACTAGGATGATGTTACCCTTGAAGTGTTTGATTTTGGATTGCTGGTTCTTTGTTGAACTAAACTTGCTTGCTTGCTTGATGTTGTAATTAAGCAAATATGTTAGGTAATGAATTGGCATGTGAATTTAAGAATACTTGTGATGATTGGTTGTATTTTGTATCATATGATGAAACAAGTATTGTCATGTATAGATTTTGCAGGATGAGGATTTGAATAAGAATCTTGTGTTGAATGACGGTTGATAAACTTGAGGACATGTGTGAATAATTGAATTCTGTATACTTGTTTCGGTAAAATTCTTGCATGTATCAGTAGAAATACAAAGTAGGGGAGAGGTTGGTTACTCACTTACATTGTATCGGTAGGTAACATACGAAGTATCGGAAGTTTTGTTCATAGTAGTATCGGTAGTCTGCATACTTGTATCGGTAGAAGTTGTAGGGTAAAACTTCTTAGCTTTCTGGAGTTTTTAGTATCGGTAGAAGCATTATATGTTTCGGTAGAAGTCATACTTGTTTCGGTAGTATTGTCTCAAGTGCCAGTAGAAGTCTACACTATTCTTGAACTATTTATTGACTTGACAACTACCGATACTTGTCCAACAAGTACCGATAGAAGTATCCAAAAATCATGGTAATGACCTTTTTGCCATTGTTGAATTATGATTATATTTAAATAATTATGTATGACATGATATTAAAAGATGAACAGTGGTAAATGAATAGAAAGACACCAGGACCCTAACTGGTGACGGTTTTCGGGTTTTGGGTATTACAGATAAGAAAAATGGATGTAATGATTTGTGAAATGAATATTGATTCCTTCTGCGATGTAATGTTCAGTATGCTTGGTTATAGTTTGGTTAACTAATGGTGAGAACTGTATGTTTGAGATACAGGACCATGTGATCCCTGATGGAAAATATTTGTACGTGATTTCTAAGTTCTTGCGTGATTGAATTTGATTATTTATTGATTGAAAGGTTGTAAATGAATGTGTAAAAATTAAATGTAGTTAGTATTCTGAGCTAAAAATTATAATTGTAAAAGTTGTGATTGAATTGTATGTAAAAAAAAAGACTCGACAAGTTCAGTAAACCCTTAGACTTTAGACTAGAGATGGTTTTGGGTTTTTGTGTGTTACAGTGTTAGCAATGGCCAGACATTTAATCCGTCTCGATGATAAACATGTCTTTGTCAACCAATTGCAAATGGTATGAGTTAATTAAAACCCTAAACCCTAATTAAACCAAAAAACCCTAAACCCTAGGCTCTAATTTGCAAATTTCCCACTGTGAAAAAAAGGCAAAAGTGCTTCCACGTGAAAGTGTTTTTTTGGAAAAGTGCTTTGACGTGGAGGCCTTTTTGGCAGAGTCAAGGCCACGTGGAAGCGTTTTTTTGAAAAATCCCCTGAAAACATCGCCACGTAGGCGCGTTTTTGTAAAAATGACCTATTCCTATAATTTTTTTTCACTTTGACCCATTTCCATAAATAATTTCGGAAATAAGCCTTTTATGGTACATACTCCATGTTTACTCTTTTGTATATATATTTGAGTAAAAATATCATGGAGTTTTTTAGGAATAGTAAATTTTGTCTTCTTTACTTAGAAAGAAGAAAGAAAGATAAATAAGTCATGTTAGATCAAATAGCAAAATAGTCTTTTTATTAAAAACCGTTCTCTGTGCATCAGCATAAGGTACATGTGATTTATTGATTATTTCGTTAACCATATCAATTTTTAATAGTATAAATTGATGAAATTTTTGACAGAGAGACTCAATTTGTTCTTTAATTTAACATACAATGATTAATTTGTCCAAGCTTTATTATAAAAGATAAAATACAATCTAATTTTTAATATAATGACCTCCATAATACTTTATATTTTATATATCGGAGCATGAAATGAAATTTTTGGTAACATAAAATAAATTTGACACAACCTTTAATTGAAAATAGAACACAAGCTAGAAGATATTTTGGAGGCACTCACGAAAATGTAATATTGCGAGTCCCAATCCAGGACATTAAAAGATAGACAAAACTTGTCGTGACATAGATTCTCATGTCTTTAAAGGCCAACTTCAATTTTGAGATGACATCATGATATTTGATAATTCCACACATTTTGCAAATTGTTTTTTTCTTGGTCGAACATTTTACATCATATAAAATAGATATTAATTTGTAATTAAAGAAAAATTACTACAATTCTTGAATCATTAAACCCATCACAGTATCTTACTAATTTCTCAGATTTGATGGAAAAAAAGAGAGGTTTTCTGCATTTCTATAAATTTGGTCTTGAAATTCATTGAAGTAGTAATTCACACAAAAAGAGATCAAATGGCAAGGAAAGTTTCAATTTGTGGTTTAATATTTCTGATTATTGTTTTGCAATTGTGTTCCTATTTTAACCCATGCTCAGCCTCTGATGGCTATAATCACCTCAAAAGCAAAGAGTTCATAAAGAAGTCTTGCAGGGCAACAAGCTACCCCAAGTTATGCCTTAAATCTCTAGCACGCCATGCAGGCAAAATCGAAGGTAACCCTAAGCTATTAGCCAATACAGCTCTTCGTACAACCATTTTTGCAGCTCAAGCTACGTCCAGGCTGCTAAAAGATACATCGAGGATCCATAGCTTGAAACGCAATGAAGTGGCAGCCATGGTAGATTGTATTGCAGATTTAAGTGATTCAGTGCAGAAGTTGCATATGTCTACTAAGGTGATGGACGAGGGCACCAAAAGCAATGACGTCGTCCGTGTCGATGGCTCCAATGATGTTGTTCGGGTTCACATAAACGATATTCAGACGTGGGTTAACATGGCTTTGGAGGAAGAGGAGACTTGCATGATCGCATTGGCTAATATGAATGTAAAAGGTAGGGTGAAGAATGGAATTAGGAAACGCATTGTTAAGGTTGCACATTTGACAAGCAATGCTTTGGACCTTGTTAAGAGCTTTGCCTTGGCTCATAACAAATGATGAATTTACCTTAATACCCTTTAGAATTTACTGTATTTTTTTTTTGTGAATTACAATAACAGAATAAAGTCTGAACAACAAATGTAACTAGTGCAGCTTAAACCCAGGTTACTTTTGGGATGGTGAACATCCTAATCATCAAGCCATCGCATGAAATTCAACCGTATTAGAATATCTCTACAATAAAAGCAAAATGAACCCATAATTCTTTGGTTCATTTTTATAAATGTATTTTCTTTTTCCAATGTAATACTAAAACATTTTATTAATAGAATCAGCCTGATTACAAATGATCAAATCAATTAAAAAAATAGAGCACGAACACAAAACTACAATAGGCTCGATGGTCGAGGGAGGTAAGGATCGGCCTCCTAAAATAGAAATTTATGGTTTGGGCCACTTTAAAAGTTGTAATTTTTTATGGTAAAACTGCATTTTGAGCCTCTCAAATGATAAAATTTTGATTTAATTATTTTAAAAATATAACTCCATACATTAATATAATAGTAACAGTGCATTTTGATTCTTATAAAATTTATAATTCAATTTTGATCTCCATAGAAAAATTTCGACTTTACCCTTGACAGACAACACCTTTAAACAAAATTGTAATTGTTAAGTTTCTATTTCTGTGGGGCTTTGTGTGAAGATTAATTCTCTATAATCTCACCAATAAAAAAAAAGATTTAAGCTCAACTCACTCATACTCGACAATCTCAATAGTATAAGAGATAATTTAAGCTCAAAATAAAAATGTATTAAACTCATTAAAATGAAGCTTTGGTTGAATGGTAAATTTTATTAATTTAATTAGTATGGGTTCAAATCCCACTTTATGAACAATTTTATTGGTTTTTTTAAATAAAAGTTTAGATTACCCTTAAATAATATAACATATTTTAATTACGAAATGATATTTTTGTAATTTTACTTACCGAATTGATGGTCACGAACTCAGTCAAGAATTTCATTAATAGTATAAGATCCTTCTTATTCTTTTCCATTTATTTCTTCTTGTTTCTTCCCTTTTTCCTTTTTTTTTTTCATTTTCCCTTTCTCTTTATTTTTCCTTGCGCCTCCGGTGTCCGACGCAGTCTCCGCCTTGCACACCACAATATCTACCTAGTCAATTTGAGTTGATATCATGACACTGACAATTGGGCACATTTTGCAAATTGTAACATCTTATAAAATAAATATTAATATGTAATTAAAGAAAAATTACTACATTTCTTGAATCATTAAACACATCATATCATCTTACTAATTTCTAAGATTTGATTGGAAAAAGAGGGTTTTCTACATTTTCTACAAATTTAGTCTCCAAATTCATTAAAGTACCAACACACACACACAAAAAAAAAAAAGAGAAGAAGAAAAATTTCAAATTATGTTTTAGCATTTCTAGTTATTGTTCTGCAATTGTGTTCCTATTTCAACCCATGCTCGGCCTTTAATGGCTATAATCACCACGAAAGCAAAGAGTTCATAAAGAAGTCTTGCAGGGGAACAAGCTACCCCAAGTTATGCTTTAAATCTCTAGCACGCCATGCAAGCCAAATCCAAGGTAACCCTAAGCTATTAGCCCATGCAGCTCTTAATACAACCTTTTTTGCAGCCCAAGCTACGTCAAGAATCCATAGCTTGAGACCCAATGAGGTGGCAGCTATGGTAGGTTGCATTTTAGGTTTAACTGGTTTAGTGCAGAAGTTGCAAATGTCTACCAAGGTGAAGAACGAGAGCGCCAAAGACAACGACGTCGTCCGTGTAGATGACTCCAATGATGTTATTCAGGTTGAAATGAACGATCTTCAGATGTGGGTTAACATGGCTTTGGAGGGGGAGGAGACTTGCATCAACGGTTGCTGTTCCCTTTTGACTTTACCTATTAGAATATAAAATAGATGATAGATTACGTAATTCAAATCAAATAATCCTATGGGACTTTTTCTAAAAAGTAATCATATCTATGATCCACCAATAAATGGATGATTTAAATTTAATTCACTCACACTTATTATTACCCGTTATAATCTCAATCGTACAAGAGATCATTTAAGCTCAACTCACTCACACTTATAATTATAAGGATTTAACTCTCACTAAGATTTAAGATTTTCCTTGGGAAGAATCCACTGCCATGGAAAAGAAGATGTTTTACATCCTACGAGACTCGGGGTCGAGTACCTGTGTGTGTAAGGTGTGTGTGCGTTGTCAAAGGATTAAGAAAGTATGAACAAATACTACCATATAATCATACCAATATATTAAAAAAAAAATTCCTTGTGAAGTATTAGATCAAATAGACAAATGATTTTTCTTGGCCTTACCCACTTTATACATTTGTAATATATATTTATTTTATTTTTATATATTAAGTAATTTATATCATATAAAATCAAATATATAATACTATAATATTATGTAAACATTAAAAATATATTAAATTATTTAAATTTAATTCTTTTTATAAAATGAATATCATATAAAATATTAAATACAAAAGTAAACACAATATATATTTTAAAAATTAATATAAGTGGCCGATTGAATCTTAGCTCGATTGACATAGATATTATTGCCAATGTAAGAAGATGTGAGTTCGAGTGTTCTGAAACATATTATCTTCCTATCCTAAAACGAGTTTTGGGTTAATTATTTATAAATATAAATAAATTTTAAATAATATTTTAAACTCATATTTTAAGTTGGATCGAATTTAAATTATGTTTTTTTTCTTATTTCACTTTTAAATACCATAAATAATTTTTTCTAGCAAAAATGAAATGCAAGAAGATTAGGTTTTTCTACATTAATAATAAGAAAAAAAATACTTACGAAAATGATGGAAAAGCAAATGATTTATGAGAATGAATTATTTTAAACAGTAAAAAGTGATATCGTAAATGTCTCAAACAACATCATCTATAAAAAATAATATTTTAAAAAAATAAATAAAATGATAATAAATAATAATATTTTAATTCAAAAGAGGTGACGCGAAAATGTAAAGTGACACCTCTTTTTCACCCATATTTACTTTTTTTTTTCTTAAATTTTTATATGTTTTAATTTTATAGTTTTCATAATTTAATTTTTATTTCATGGATGAGTTGTTTTATTTTTTATATAATATTTAAAATAATGATCAAATTGATAATTTTTTGTAAAAATTACATTAAAATATTAGGGTAAATTCCCTAAATAATTACTCAAGTTTTTTAATGAGTTCTTGTTTGGGTCATTGACTTTTTTTTTATTAATTTCATTTGTTAGGTGAATTTTCAATTCTAATCATTCAACTATTAAAATGTATTTGATCACCAAATAGAATGAGGATCTGATTTTTTTTATTTATATAAATATTTTACATATTTTATAAAATTGGTTCTATTTTTAAAAAATTAATACATTTATTATAATAAAAAAAATTATAATTATAAAATATTAAACAAATTAAAATTATAAAAATAAAACAACTCAAACATTTTTTTATGAAATAAAAATTAAATTATGAAAACTATGTAATATGAAATTATAAAACAAAAATCCATAAAAAAATTTATCAAACAAAAATACATAAAATTTTAAAAAATAAAGATGGGTGAAAAAAAGTACATCTGTTCATGGGTCGGATTATCTATCCAAACTCGAAAGTCTGTTCAAAATTTGGGAGGATTTGAACAAAGATATTAAGCCCAAAAATAGGTTTGGGTAAAAAAAGTATGCTCGTTTAAAATATGGGTCGAACTTGAACATTCAAGGCCCGAGTCCGGCCCGATCGATCCGTTTTAAATTTAAAATACTTTATATTATGTTATTTATATATATTATGTAATTTAAAACACAAAATATTAAACATATACTAAATATACAATATTACTCTAATGTAAACATTAAAATAATGTTAAGATGATTACATAAAAAATTTTAATTAATAAAAAAATTATAAAATTATTAAATATTAAAAATAACATAATATAAATATTTGTTAAAAAAAGTTTTTTAAAAAATATAGGTTGACTTAAATAGACTTAAAATAGTATTTTATAAATATGAACTGATTTAAATAAAATTTTAATTATATATTTTGAGTCGAATCGGAGTTAAACAAATATAAAATATATTAATATTTTTTTTAAACTCGATCTGAACCTAATTTGATCCGGCTCATGAGCACATCTAAAAAAACAGTGTCGTATGATATTTTAGCACTCCTAATAGAAAAAAATGTAAACTACAAAAACAGTCATTTTTGTTTATCTCAGGTTACATTTTAGTCACTTATGTTTGAAATGTTATGTTTTAGTAATTTATGTTAGTATTTTGTTACAATGTGATCACTGTGCCGTTAAGTTCCGTTATCTCCCTAACGGTAATCCTACGTGGCAGTCTAACTAGATTTTAAGTGTCCATTTGGATTTCCAAATGAGATGAGAATAAATCTTTAATTAAATAAATTTAATTAATTAAAATTTTTAAACCCTAAACCTTAATTAAAAAATCCTAAACTCATTTCCACACATCTATCTTCTTCCCTTTTGATTCCAATATATTTAGTTACAAATCTGTCTCAAAGCTTGAATCTTGGCACAGTGATCACTTCGTAACAAAATACTAACATAAGTGATTAAAATGTAACATTTCAAACATAAGTGACTAAAATGTAACCTTAATCAAACAAAAGTGATTATTTTTGTAATTTATCCCAAAAAAAAGACCTAAAGAAGATTCCAGAACCAGCAAAGTCTCTAGTTTGGTCCTCTAAATACCCAAAACCCCAAAAATCCAAATTCTTCCCCCAAAACCAAAGCTTCAACTTGTTTTGCAATGGCCGATGAAGCTAAAGCCAAAGGCAACGCCGCCTTTTCTTCCGGCGATTTCAACACCGCCGTCAAACACTTCACAGAAGCTATAAACCTTTCCCCGACCAACCACGTACTTTACTCTAATCGCTCCGCCGCTTACGCTTCTCTACATCAATACGATGCTGCATTATCCGACTCTAAGAAAACCGTCGACCTTAAACCCGACTGGTCCAAAGGTTACAGCAGGCTCGGTGCCGCTCACCTCGGTTTGCACCAATACGAAGACGCTGTTTCGGCCTATAAAAAAGGCCTTGAGATTGATCCTAACAATGAAGCATTGAAATCCGGCTTGGCCGATGCTCAATCGGCTGCGACGGCTTCGGCTTCCCGAGCTAGGGCAGCGCCGCCGTCCAATCTATTTGGTGACGCTTTTCAGGGTCCGGAGATGTGGGCTAAGTTGACGGCGGATCCGACTACTAGGGTCTTTTTACAGCAGCCGGATTTTGTCAAAGCGATGCAGGAGATTCAGAGAAATCCTAGCAAATTGAATGAGCATTTGCAAGACCAGAGAGTTATGCAAGCTCTGGGGGTTTTGTTGAATGTTAAGTTTAAGGCAGGTGGCGAGGATGACATGGAGGTTCCAGAGGCGGACTCACCTCCAGCGCCGTCGCAGCCTTCTAAGCAAGAGGCGAAGAAGCCGGACCCTGTGCCTGAACCAGAACCGATGGAGATCACGGAAGAGGAGAAGGAGAAGAAGGAGAAGAAAGAAAAGGCTTTAAAGGAAAAGGAGACTGGAAATGCTGCTTATAAGAAGAAAGACTTCGAGACGGCTATTCAACATTACACCAAAGCAATGGAGATTGATGATGAAGATATTTCATACATAACCAATCGGGCTGCTGTTTATTTGGAAATGGGCAAGGTATGGTTATTTATTTCTATTTGTTTAGAAGCTACTATAAAAATGTCAATTTTTTGGTTGATTAGCAGTCATGCTGATATCATTTCAGTGTATAAAAATAATTAATGACAGACATATTACTTTAACAGAGTGATTTTCGCTGTTGGGTAGCTTCAGGTCTAAAGACGATTCCCTGTTTTTACAAGCAATCTAATACTGATTCAATTTTTTAAAACACATCTTGAATGGTTATAGAGAATGAATTTATGATAGCATGATTGTTTATATTCTTCATGCGGTGCTAAGTGTTCAGAGTTTATAACATATACTTAATTATGTTAGTATTGATCATTGAGTTCATACAAAAATACATTCTGTGTTTTTCAAAAGACCACATGAGTTTGTGGGGAAATAAGGATTTCCATTCATTTTCTCGGTTTTGAAAGATGTCAAATCATTATTATTAGACGTAATAAGAGAATTCTGCCCTTAGCTTGTGGTAGGATATATTTATATATGTGTACATCTAACTTAAATCCCTTTTCTTGCCTACTACCCTTGTCGAATGCAGCATGAAGACTGCATCAAGGATTGTGAGAAGGCTGTTGAAAGAGGTAGAGAGCTCAGGGCAGACTATAAAATGATAGCGAAAGCTCTGACTAGGAAGGGAACTGCTTTGGTGAAGATGGCGAAATGCTCAAAAGATTATGATCCAGCCATCGAGACTTTCCAGAAAGCTCTTACTGAGCATCGCAATCCTGACACGTTGAAGAAACTAAATGATGCTGAAAAAGCCAAGAAAGAACTGGAGCAGCAAGAATATTTTGATCCAAAGATAGCTGATGAGGAGCGTGAGAAAGGTATTCAATATGTGTTTATGTTTAGTTTTCAGTGGCACCTTCATAGTTCTTTAATTATTTTTTACTGGTTTATGTCTCTGTCTACCAGTATTTCCTAGAGTAGCAAGAATATCTTGATCCTGCTGCATTATGTATTCATTCAAGTTTGGTCTGAGCCAATGTGTAGTCAGTAAAAACAGTTGTTTATCTGTTGACTTTTCAAATATGTTTATATGCAGGGAATGAATGTTTCAAACAGCAGAAGCATCCAGAGGCTGTGAAGCATTATTCCGAGTCATTGAGACGAAACCCCAAAGATCCAAAGGTATATTCTGTTTTAGTGAGTTTGTCTGTGACCAATGCTGAAAAAATAGCATTATACTGACTGTTGAAATGCATTTTGGCCTTGTCAGGCATACAGCAATAGAGCAGCATGCTACACGAAATTGGGTGCTTTGCCTGAGGGTTTGAAAGATGCTGAGAAGTGCATTGAGCTTGATCCAACATTTTCAAAGGGTTACACAAGAAAGGGTGCTGTTCAGTTCTTCATGAAGGAGTATGACAAAGCTTTAGAAACATACCAGGAAGGGTTGAAGCATGATCCGAATAACCAGGAATTGCTTGATGGTGTAAGAAGGTACATGACTTTCTGCTCCCAGCTTTTGGTTTCATGTATCTGTTTCAGCCATGTCGTTTAGTTATATGTTACTCAATCATTTTGCAGATGTGTAGAACAGATTAACAGAGCTAGTCGAGGTGATTTCAGCCCTGAAGAATTGAAGGAAAGACAGGTGAGTATTTCATTATGCTGCGGTGTACACTTAGGTTCTAAAAAACTGCTTAGGAGGCCCCTGATAATGTAAATTGATGTAATTTTGCAGGCCAAGGCAATGCAAGATCCAGAAATTCAAAACATTCTATCGGATCCAGTCATGAGACAGGTAAGTACTGAAAAAATATCGGTATAGCTGCGCAGGACCTGTAAGGTGATAGTATTTCTGTTCCTTGTTTATATGTCAAACTGAGAAAGATTTGGGATGTGGGCAGGTGTTGGTTGATTTCCAGGAGAACCCAAAGGCAGCGCAGGAGCACACCAAGAATCCTATGGTGATGAACAAGATTCAAAAGCTGGTCACTGCTGGTATTGTCCAACTGAGATAAACTGGAACCAAAATTTCAACCTTTTTATTCTTATTTTTGTCCTTTTTCCCATTTTGTCGTGTGAACTTAAATGGATTGTTCATCAAAGTAGTTCCTGTTGGAAATTTTCAATAGTTGCCTGTTATTTAAATGGTTTGTTTTTGAGCAGTTAATACTGTCGCTGGATTCTATTATATCATTGATTTTCAGGTTTTAAAAAATATATGCGTGTATATCTCTCTATAGCACTTGAAACTTACCCTAGAGTTGCAATCTTGTATGAAATTTCACAAGTTATCTACGAATGTGGATATTCCCAAGATCAAGATTCAGAATATGAAACACATTTTAACCTTTAAATATTTGAATTTTACATGGTAAGGGAATTTATTATTAAATTACGACTTCTTTTATTTAAAATTGCATGAATTCTAGCTGACTGGCGTGGATTGCTACAAAATATTTCACTCTCTTTTTTATGTATTAAATACTGTCGGTAACAACAGAATCCAAATTACATCACTTATGGATTTTTGGCTAATCGGAATCAACTGTTGATTAGATGAGCTTGGAGTTACGAGTCATTAGTGTACTTTTTGATTTGGCCAAATATACATGTATAAACTTTTTGAAATTACAAGTTGTGACTATAGGAGAAGTAACTTATCCTTGAGCTAAGGATTCATCAGCGTGAAAAAATTAATATTCTATCATGCAATGATTCTCGTAAGACTATGCCCAAGAACCTATGTTCACAAAAATTTACTTAATGATGAAAACAACAGTGAAAGATGACATTAACAGCGACGATGTTTTCTCCGTCGGCAATGATTCCAATCGGCAATTCTCATCTTAACCTTCTCAAACTCCGAAATCCCACAAGCCAATGTTATCCCGCCCGATTGATTGAACCCGTAAATCTGCTCCGATTCCTTCAACAGCTCTTCAAACAGCGGGTGGTTAAAATAAATAACAGGCACTACCACCCTTCTCTTCTCACCTCCTGATTCCTCCACGTACACCGCAACATGCCCCTTCCGTACCCCGCCCTCCTCACCCAATCGGACATACCCCGGACCCGAACCCGAATTACAGAGCCCTTTCGTTCGACATCGAAGAAACCGGGCAAAAGAGCAGATTCGAGATAACAGGTTGCAGCATCTGATCCGAGGTCTCAAGAAACTTTTCCTGTAATTTCTAATTCCGGGTCGGATTATCCATTTGAAAACTTTCACTAGCTTACTTCCTAGCTTGAACCCTCTAACTTTCTTCATCATCTTCTTGTTTTTCGGGGTCAGGAAAAAACGAAAATAATAATGAAATGGTTAGTGTTCAAATCTGAAACTAAGAAATGGGTTGTTGTCGGATTTGTTAATGGTGTCTGTTCCTCGTAACCAAAGAATGCCTCTGTTTCGGCGCTTTTCTCTGAAGATTTTTGAGTTCAAAAGAGAAAATGGTTGGATTATTGGACGATAAGAGAGGGGTTTACTTATAGGAGAGACTTTCGAGTGGTCTGATTGGTAATGTTAGAATAATATGTAAGAACAACAATGAGTGATGCAGGCTTTGGTCGGTGGTCCGTACCGGGCACACGGTCGAAACTGGAAATGCGGCCCTAACTCTACATGGAAATTTAATTATAGGGTCCAATTCTACTATCAGTCCCTGTACTGTTTGAATCTTTTTATTATTATGGATGTATTTCGACTGACCACATTGAAAATATGGCATAAAAATAATCATGGAATAATGGGCCACACGCTCTAATTGATAAGATCCTATTCCTTTACCTCCACCACCCAGTTTCCCTTTCATTAAAGCAAAAGTGTGTTCTTTTTTATTCATATTTGAACTCTATAAATGGCCCAACCTATTCCTTTCAAAACCAATAAAATCACCAAAACCTACTATAGTCCGTAGTATTAAACACCATCCTCTTATTAATACAATATTTAAAGCTATCCCACAATCCCTCTTCAACCCATAAATAAGAATTCAATGCACTTCAACACACTCGAACTCACATTCTTCTACAATGATAACTTGACAATCGAGTTAAAACTCAATCGACTTGAAATCCCATTTCTTGCTTTAACCTTTTGTGCAAATTTTAGGAGACTTGGGTTGTTTTCCCACCATGAAATTTCAACTATTATAAGTAGATTTCACTTATTGTATGAAATCTTTCTCTCTCGAACAGATGGATTTTTTTGGAATAAAAAAGATTTCAGATTTTAGAAATTCTAACTTAAAGCTATGTTCATATCTTAAGTAGATTTGTGAAAAAATAAAAGTAATAAATTTGAAACGGTAGAAACATGGTCCATTAAAGAATCAGCCTATATGTTAATGGAGCTAGCATGGCTGATGAATGTTCGAGAAATGGCCCGTAGACCTCTTGGATATTGTCAAACCGAATCGAGTCATACCATGCTGATCCAATGGGCTAAATACAAACATATATTTATACATGTTCATATATAGATTGGCATTTGCAGAAGAGAGAAGAGGTTAAATTGTATTTGAAAATTGATGCATTGTCATCAGTACATAAATTATAGGTACTAAAAGAATGATATGCTCCCAATAAATTAAACAAGTAACCCTTGATGCAATGCATTAACAACATTCTGAACCAAAACCCAAAAAAAAAAGAAAAAAATCAATATCAAAATCACCAAATATTCATATCAACAACACTACACCCGCACGCCTAAACATACAAACACAAACCTTACGTGTGAAGCACTTGTTCGGACAAGCACGGACCACCCCCGAAAGAAAAGCACCTAGCGGGAAACGAGGAAAATGGTCGAGGCAATCATCAGCACTGTAAAGAACAGTTTCGATCTACCCTCTAGGATTGATGTTGCCAATGATGATGATATATCCTGCGGCCTGAAAAGGAAACCCAGTAGAATTTGTAACCAGCCCTGAAGAAAACTTTTCAGAAGATAACGGACTCATTTTGCTTACTTTTGTAATTTGCTGAGGGTGCCGCAAAAGAGGGCATTGTCGGGCATAGGCAACTCAGTTTTGTTTGTAGCCTCGGGATTGACAACCCTGACATACGTTTCTTGACCAAGATACCATGAGTCGAGGTTTTCAGTTCTAAGGTTCCAGACTCCGACATTGTCGAGTGATATCAAGATTGCAGTCCATGCACCAGGATAAACCTACAAAGAGGGATATCAGGAGGCATTGTTGGTTGCAGGTCCAGACTATTATGTCAAATGGAAAAAATACGGAACTTGTGCAAGCCTTAGAACCACATATCTCCTACGACCTACCTGTGTTGTGGAGCGGGCAATCCCGTCCCACTTATTATATGTGCCCCTGCTATTCTCCGACCACTCACCGTAATCCATTCTGCAACAAGATAATTGATGAATTTAGTATTAAAATCATAGTGCATAAGGATACGTATACACATGATGATGTGTCAAGGAAAACAAATCCTACCCAACAACGAAAAATGCATATCCACTCATGTGATAAGTATGCATCTTAGTGTCATTGTTCTGTAGGATGACTTCCATAAATCCCCTATAAGTCCCATTAATAACAGATGTTTCCATTTTAGGTGGCCCTGTAAGTGGTTTATTGGGAAAATCAAGCTTATATACTCCTTTAATCTTATACTGATCAGCAAGCCGGATTGGTGTAGCAGGATTGACAAAGGATATCCCACTGAGTGTCGCTCGTCTTTTCCCATCAATAGTCTCTGCTGGCTTGTTTCTCAAGACGTAAACTTCAGTCACATTGATTGAACCATATCTAAATGATCCCTGTGGGTTCGGGCGAGCACCACTGGCAGATACATTCCATCTGCATTATTTAAGTAGAGAAACTAAGACTGTGCAACCAACTAAAGTGTAAATATAATTTGTTTTTAACAAGGCATGCATTACAAGCAAAATGTTCGAAGTCTGAAAAATGTGCTCATGCACTCAAACCACAACGAGAACGAACCTGATAGATCTAGCTTGGTTCATTGAAAAGGTTTTGTCGAATTCATCCTGCGGTGGAGGAGGGAGGGGACCGGATGCCTTTCCTTTCGAATTAGAATAACGCAAAATGGCAACACCAGTAACTCGTTTCCACTGCGATTCATTCACAAACCGGGCACTTGCTACAATGTAATAATCGCTACTTGCGTTCTGATCCGTGGTTAGCAGAAACGAATAAGACTGCCCTACATGTATGTCTAAGCTAGTGTAGTTCTGCTGCACCGTATATGATCCCTCACTCTCCGCAAGAAGTAAATTATGGCTCTGAATCCTGAAATTCAAGGAGGTCGATATTCCCACGTTGTGCACTCGAAGGCGATAAGTTTTCCCTGACCAACATAATAATGTAATGTTACAGTAATAATGAATTCCAGTGAGTCATTATATGTATGAATGCCACTAACTAACCATCCAATACTCCAGCATATAAAATTTAAGGGTCAAATAATCTTCATACTCAGGTACAAATATCACGACTCGAGTATAAATAACCTAACACTCCGCAATTAAAGTTCATTAATATCTAAAATACAACTCCAGTAGGATAAATATATGCAAATTACTCCTGAATTCTATCTCCTGGAATTAATTCCATTTTTTCGGTCTCTAAATTCTAATTACACAAGCAACTGGAATAACACAATAGAAATGAGTATCAGTTAAGCAAATCATCATAAGTCATAACTAAACAAAGCATTGCAAGAAATAACCACCTGGATGGACGTTAATCGTTTCATACTCGATACCATCAGGTACAAGAGTATCGTTATATCGGTAAGGACCTTTGCCATTAATAAGAACCCCATCCGGCATCCCTAGACCTTTTCCGGCATCAAGTGCCTTTCTCAAAGCCTGCAATCCAAAGGTATCCCCTCATTAGACACATTATAATCCTACACCCAAAAATCCAACATCAAAGCCAAATACATATATATATCCAGTAACTTCACGAACCGTGTGATTTCGCGTGTACCAATCACCAATCAAAATGACAATGTCCCCATCAGGAGTGTCAAAAGGAATAGGAATTATAGGTCTATTGTTGATAATAAAGCTACCAAAACCACCAGCTGCCCTCTGAAAATGCAGTGATGGGAAGTAAAAGAAACTCCCGATTTGGTCCTTAACTTGGAACTGATAAGTCCAATTCCACTTAGGAGGAATTGGACAATTAGTGCCAAGAACTCCATCTTGCCATGAACTACGCCTCTGTTGAATCCCAGACCTAAAAATAACACCCAAAGATTCAACCAAATCATCTATCTTTGTATTTTGAGTTTTTTGAGTGGAAATTAAGTAAGATCTTACCAATGGATGAGTAAACTTTCGTCCAATTTGTTTCGAACATTGACGACGACATTGTTGTTAGTGGTTGAATTGATAGTAGGACCAGGGAACTTGTTATTTATAGCAATAACCTACAAAGTAAATGCAGATAAAGAAACCATTAATAGTAGATCCACAACATTAGTCTAAAAAAGCTTACTTAAAATCTCAAAAGCTAAGCAAAGTTCAAGTAAAAAAGGAGCTACTTTTTTTTTTCTTTTGTAGATCTGAAGCTAAAAGTTGAAACTTTTAAAGCTGTTTAAAGGCAACCCATTTTCTCAGTTATGAAAACTAAGGAAAACTAGAGCATACCTGTTGCGGAACACCCAAAGGAGAAGCAGTGATGTAAGTGACCTCAAAATCATAGAAAACAAATGGATCCTCAGCATAACACAAGCTTAAAAGCAGAGCAATGTGGATAAGAAACCAACCCCAGAACCTACTCAAAGCCATTCTTTTTCAAGGACAAGAAAAAAAAACTCCTTTTGGGTTTCTTTGTTATATATTCTTTTACATTATCTGGTAAGCAAAAAGAAGAAGAAGAGGAAACCAGAGGCTCAAAAGATGAAGACTTTAAGAGAGAGAGAGAGAGAAAATAACAAAAGAAACGGCTATATGATTTTGGTTGATGGGTTGGGGTATTTTTGGGGGTTCCTTTTTAGTGAAAAAGGAATGAAGCGCTTTGGTTAGGATTCAAATAATAGAAAAAGCAATCGATTTGTCGGATGCTAGCCATCATTCAATTCGTTAGTGGAAGAGAGAGAGGGGGGGGGGGGGTAGGGTGACAACCTGTATCCAGTTCAGAGCTTAAGATTAAAGTGGAAAAATGTGGTCTTTCTTTTATTATTATAACATTAAACCATGTCTAATTACTAACACTTAAGAGGAGATTTAAAGAAGACAGGGGTTAACAGCTTACGCGTTGTTAGCCATCTGATGGGGGTGAAGCATGATTGCAAAGCGCATCATGGCATGTGGAGTGGACCCTCTTCAGTGAAATCAATAGGTTTGAAGTGGCTGCTATTTTTCTTCCCTAATAAACGCCTCATTTGACGGTTGCTTAAAAAACTACTGCAATCCGAAAATATTGTGAATGGTGCAAATGGGAGGGTTAACAGTTCAATTAATATTTTTATTATTCTCTCCACATAATCGAGGAACAGAAAATCAAGCTAAATCTATGATTTTCGGATGGTTTTTAGTATGTAAGGTTACTTAAATATTTATATATATATATATGGTAGATTAATTGATATTTTTATCAGTTAATGAAAGAGCTCAATGTAAAAAAAATGTATATTGGGTCTTTGAAATAGATCGAATCACGGTTCGATCCATTTTACTGAAAAAGTCTATGGTTCGAGTTTGTATAGCGATTTGAAGTATCCGGAGGATATCTATATTAAGATTATATTAAATATATATAAATTCTATTAAAAAGATGGATAATCAAACCTATTTATTTCTCGATTCAATAAAAGAAAAAGAAAAAAGAGGTGAATAGGGTCTCAAATAACGAGAGATATGTAAAAAAAAAGTCCGATTACGCCCATTCCTAATCCTAAATGAAACGTAACGACGTAAGGATCCATATGTAAACATAGTATCATTTTAGATACGCTCGAATGACCCCTTCTCATAATGAGAATGTATATAGCCTTATTCCAGTCTGGTCCGGTATGGAATGAAGTTATAATCATGGAATCGACTCAATCATTAGATTATAGATTATAAATTCATAACCTCAATCCATTTCCATTTTGGACAGAACAGATCCACTAATTCTTTGATTCCAGTTAGTAAAGAGAGACCTTGAACTAAATATTTTCTAAAATCCAGGACCAAAGGTAAGTAGGGGGTATAGCCCTAAATTTAAATAAAAAAATTTATTTTAGGAGCCGAGGACCCTTAATTACGCCCCTTGTTGTAATAAATGAAATGGGCTGATCTTCAAGTTTTGAGGTAGCCCAAATACTTTTATCCTTTGGGCTTGAATTGCTTAATCTCTTTTGAATCCATTCATGCGAGGCTTTAGTCTCGTATTTCCTAAGGTCCGTGCGCTTAAATCTTCCTAGTTTTATTATTTGCTTTAAAATTAAGTAAAATATCAATCGATTAGAATTGTTCATGTGTCGGATCGAACTGGATTTGGGTTGGATCCTAATAAAATTTTAGGCGTAATTGATAGGTTCGATCGTGACCTAACCTGAAATGGACCTAAATTTTTGCTTCAGTCCAACTTGACTAAAAATATTAAAATCCGAATTTGGTTTGGTCCGCCGGTATTAGTTTTTTTTAATTTCTATATTTATATATTTTTTAAATAAAATATAATATACCAAATATATTAAAAATACTAAAATAAATATTTTTCAACAAACTGAAAATAAAAAAGTTTTTATACTTAAATTAAAAAGCAAATATCTTTAAAAATAATAACAGCGAAACAAGTATTATACAATATCCTATTTTTTAAACGAGTTTTATTTTTTGCTTATGCCTATTTTTTTGAATCTATATTTTTACTCAAATCTTCTAATTTTTCGTGTAGACATTCGGGTCAGTGCCGATCAGATCACCCATTCCATGGACAACTTTACGATCGACTATGCTCCAATTTGTTGTGCTTTAATTATGTTGCTATCATATCAAGAAGATGATTGAAGAACATGAAAAGCAACTAACGGAACCTATTACAAGAATAAAGGAAATTTTACAGGCGGGAAAGATAGGTTAAGCTGGGCCAAGGGTGCTAAAATGGCAACCAAACATGGCTGCTAATTAAGCTTTGAGACAGTGGCCGAGGATGTTTGCATAAATTGGCTTCTCTCTCTCTCTTGGGAGTATTGGAAATGTTCATAGATTTGGATATGGCTGAATAAATGCAGAGTTCATCTGCCATATCTTAAGTGAAGCAGTTACATTGAGTTCCGTTGCATTGTTAAATAAAAACACACTCTAGCTGCTCCATATATCGCTTTTGTCGGATAAACCCTTGATGTAATCACTGTTCTTCCTCCTTGTCCAAAGCTTTCGATTATCGAATGATCCACCTGCACCCACAACATTCCATTTTCATCTTTATTCACTCTTCGGTCGGTTCGGTTTAAAAAACATCCGCCTGCATCGATGATGTAGGAAAGTTAAAAACTCACCAATATTCTGAGGGATAAAGTTTCGCCTCTCAGAACAGGAACCAAGCTCCCATATATGTGTTTATCAACATCAGGTGCTTTAGATGATCTGCAACAAGACATCATCGTTACGTTCTTGGCTCCTTCATTTATAAACAAAACTGGCTCAAATACCAAACGTACCGAGATTGATCGTTGCAAAAAAATGTCTTTAGATTGCCATCGAACCCTTTGGTCATGTAGAAATACACAGGAGTCTGCTCACTCAGCCTCTCGTCTGCAAGCACCAACAGACCAAATGGTCCCAATGCACCACGCTCGGCAGCTCCACCGCTGGTCACGCAGTCAAACGATGTATCGGACGACCCGGTTGCTTTCTCCAAAGCATCGCTATCGATCTTGAACTCGGCTATGATATCCAACTGTGTTGCTGAATCAATATCTAGAGGAACAACAGATCCTGCCTGGATTCTTACTTGGTTAAATTCTTTGCCTTTCAACCTTAAACTATCTATTTCTTCCACTGGCCATTGAAGCAGATGAGTTCCGGTCTTCTTATCGAACAAAATCGTCCTCGGAATACTCTGTTTAAGTTAAAATAGTTACATTATAAACATGTTCTATAAATGAAGAAATCTGGGTTTTAATTGACGTTTAATTACCTGAACAGATGCCCATCCTTTTTTCACATCTGTTGCCTCGCTATCGGATTCGCCAATCCAACCCCACAACACTCTTCTCTTCTTATTTTGATCATAGAAAGTCTTAGCAGCATAGTATATCCCATAATCGTACCTTAATCCGATACCGACATCGATGTTGGGATGGTCCGGAATCCATGTACCATTGCGATCATTATAAGTCCCAACGGCATAGTAATCATGTCTGTCATCATCCAGACTTGCTTTCACCACATGCTTAACTCCAGGTCCATTAATGGACGTCTCCAAGCCATTGTTTTCGGTTTCCAAAACAGGGAAGAAATCCACACATTCCCACATGCCAGTGCCGGGCACAGCATGAAGTAACCCATCTAACATCTCGTAGTTTATGAAGTCCTTAGTATCATACACCAAAGCTATTCCAGTTTTATTGATCTTGGACCCTATGGTAATCCGCCATTTGCCTTCGGAGGTTAACCAGGCGGTGGTCGGATCGCGGAAATCATTGGGAGCGATACCCGGTGGTGGGACCAGAACCGGGTTCCCCGGGTACTTGACCCAATGGACGAGGAGCGGATCGTATTGGTCGGCAGGATAAGCTAGGTTTTGAACTTGAACACCCTCGGTGGTGGACCCTGTATAAAGCATAACAATTTTACCATCATGGAGGATGGTTGCAGAACCTGTCCAGACACCATTTTTGTCGTACCACTGATCGGCAACCATTGCCAATGGGAGGTGAAGCCAATGGATCAAATCTTTGGATACGGCATGGCCCCAAACTATGTCGCCCCAAACGGCAGCCTTTGGGTTGTACTGGTAGAAGAAATGATACCACCCCTTGTAGAATAATGGACCTGTTTTGCATACCAATCATATGTTAAAAAATCATAAATTAATCCATTCTTTTATAATTTATCTGTTATTTTCTTAATGCGACATACTATTTGTATGAAATTACATCAAATTGTATCTACACATATTATAAATATGTTCATAAAATGGGTTTAAACCTATATATATATATTTGCTTAAGTCAAATCCGATTCAAATTATGCTCCTCAAATTTTGCTAGCATACCTGTATTTGTAATTACCGAGTTAAATTTATTTTAGCTTTATTCATATTATTATTTTAAACTTTCAAAACTGACTCTTGCAAATAATGTTATCTTTATAATTTTAACTAAAATATTTTTCTTTAAAATATAATGGGTAATGATAAATTCCTATTAGGTTAAACAATCAAAATAATCACTTTTATTTGTCTCAGATTATATTTTAATCATTCATGTTTAAAATGTTACATTTTAGTTATTTACGTTATCGTGTTGAAACATTTAGTCACTGTGTGTTAATTGTTGTTAATGGTGTAACGGTAAGCTGATGTGTCACGTTAAATCATCATTTCAAATAAAAAATTTAGGTTAAATTATACAATTAATCCCTATATGTTTTCCATTTTGAGCAATTTAATTGTTCAAAAAATTAAAAAAGAAAAAGAAAAAATTAAATTGTTCAAAAAAATAAAAATAGAGGGACTAGTTTTAACAAATGGAAAACATAAAAAAAACTACGTTAAAAGAGATGGAGAAGAAAGGGAAAAAAAAGGGAGAAATAGACGAAATGAAGATAAAGAAAAAAAAACGTTAAAAGAACATAAAAAAACTAAATTACTCAAAACGAAAAAATACGGAGATTAATTGTATAATTTAACCTAAAATTTTTATTTGAAATGATGATTTAACATGCCATAGCTTATGGTTACACTGTTAACGAAAATTAATGACTCAGTGACTAAAATGTTACAACACGTTAACATAAGTAAATATAACGTAATATTTCAATTATAAGTGACTAAAATATAATCTGAAATAAATAAAAATGACTCTTTTGAGAATATTCCCTTCCTATTCTTTTATATTCATATATAACATATATCAAAATGAAATAAAGATTCCAAATAAATGGCGGGCCCCAGATGATCAAATTAGAAATATGAATTATTGAGAATATTTTGGAATCTGGTTTTGACTAATAACCAATATTTAATTTTCGATTGATTGTCTAATCAATCAGATACTATCATTCAATGAATCATATTTTTATTAATATAAAATATTTAAAAAATAAAAAATGTGATACATATTAATTACAGAGAGCTTACCATTAGGATCTGAAGCAAAACAAACCAGATTCCCACGTTAGAGCAGCAATGCAAAAGCCCCCAGCCATGCCCCCCAAAAATATTATTGTGTAAAAATCAGCCGTAAAATTAATATTTAAAAATAATCTATACTTTATATTTGTATCAATAAATTTACCACAGTAATGGAACTGTAATTTTCTTCCTTACCATTCATCCAATTCTTTTCAGGTTGGAAGTGAAAAGCTGTTCTTTGCCATGATAGCATGCTATTGTTCCATGGATAGGCCGGTAAATCGCCGCCAAAAACCCAGTTTGATTTCTCCGATACCCCGGCACCCGGGCCACGTGAAACCGGCTTTAAATTCTCAGCCTTCTCGAAGGCCGTCGAAGCCAATGAACCACGTTCATTTTCATGCACGTCAACATAGTCAACTGACGCATTGTTTCTAATCAACAATGCAGCAAACAAGCCAACCGTTAACAACCCGAAAAAGATCGAAACCACCACTTTGATGGGTCTCCAGCAGGTAGCCTGACCCGTCAGATTGGACGACCCATCGGAGCTGGAAACCGGAAGCAATGGATTGACATCCACCATTGTTAAACGTAACTCGAATAAAAAAACTGATAAAAGATGAGAGAATTAAGAGAAAAAATGGTTTAACCAATGTGCTATGTTTTGGCCTCCCTTCTCATTGCTATTATATACGAAATGCTTGGATGAGCAAACGAGGTTTGTGGGGTCATTAATGTTCTTGAAAATTACCAAATAATTATGACCCGATGCGGTAATTTATTTAATTTTTTATAAACAAAACCGTAATTAAGGTCATATTATATTATGTTAATGTTCCTTGCAAATGTTGACGACAAAGACAGATCTTGTACAAGTCGAGTGTCTATTAGACTTCTTCATGGGTTTCAAATTTAAAAGTCCGTTCGAAAATTGAGAGGGTTTGTATCCAAAAAATAGATTCGAAAATAAAAATAGACTTATTTAAAATATGAGTTGAGCTCAAACTTGAACATTCAAGATCCGAAATCTGACCTAGTCTATGAGCATGTTTAGTGTATGTTGTTTCAGATTTTCGTAGGTTAATAATCTATTATGAGAGGAAATTTTAATGATTTGGATTTATGCTAATAATTGAGGATGATAGATGACGTGTATGAACAATAATGTAGAAAAATAATAGTTAAAGTTGGGATTTGTGAACTAATATGAGTTTTATTGGTGTCCAATAGCTAGTGACGTTAGAAACCTTAATGGAAGATGGTAATCATTGGTGGACTGGATCCGTTCAACTAAAAGTCAGTGAATTATTCCATTTATTAAATTTATACTATGTCACTCATAATTGAGTTTTATTTTAGTTAGAAAATTATTAAATGCTCAATTATTTTATAAAATAATAATTTTATATTTTATAATTATTCACTATAAATTATTTTATTATATATTTGTATTATAATATAAATTGAATAATTATTAATATCAAAATAATTGATGGATTAAACTTCAATAACCTAGCAGTGGCATTGAATTATTAAAGGTAAAATTGACAACGATAGGCCCATTTAATTTCTTTGGTTGAAGAGTATACATAATCCTCATCTCGGCTTTCGCCACCAGGGAAAAAATGGACATGTGATACAATTAAAATTTGATAAAATAATAAGTTTAATTGAAAGCTAGAATTATTTATTTATTCTTTAAAAAAGTTATATTGGAATTTAAACTTTAATTAATTCATATAATTATATTTTAAGAAAAAAATTTGTATCGATTACGTTTCTTCCAAAAGAAATATTCGGATCGATTATGTTTCGTTTAAATTGTCTTCAAAATTGAAAAAAATAATAATAAAATGAACTGATTAATTTGATCATTAACTTTCTACCTTTCTAATGATAACAAGATGAGTCAGCAATAAACAGGTAATTAAATAATTACTGACGCAATCAAGAGCAGAAGAAGGATCGAGAAACCTAAAATACAATAATTCTTGTATTTTATTCAAATAGCATTAGGATGCAAATGGAAAATAATTTATGTAGCTAACAAATATATTTATTGAAAATTTATTCAAAAATTAAATAATATTTTAATTAAAATGATAAATTTTAAAATAATTTGTTTTTGAGAATTTATATTGTAAAAAAATTTAATAATTTCTCAACTAAATCGTAAAATATATTTAAAAAAAAGTAAAAAATAATATAATCTAAACTTAAATTAATTATCTATAAAATTAAACAAAATTTAAAATTTCAGATAAATATAAACTTAATATTTTATCCAACCCCAGCTAAAGTGAAACTTTAATCACATTCTTCAATCAATTAAGGATTTCATTTAACCAATATAAAAGGATAATAATTGCCCAACACAATTATTACAAGTGGCATAATTCCTATCAACGTAAAAACATTTATTTGACCAAATTTAACCAATAAAAAAAAGGAAAATAATTGCCTAACACAAATACATGTCACCAACACCCTCTTGAGTAACCGCAATAACGCTATTGTAGGCATAAGAATTTGAGTTTGATCTTTCTATTTTAATTATAAAATAATTGTTCTTTCGAATCATATAATTTATTTTTATTATAAATTCATTGATTGGATTGATATTATGAGTTAATCCAATGCTAATTCAGTTAAAAAACATCAATATATTCTTTTTTGAAAATGGCAATTAATATTAGGAAAAATATTTGGTACATTGCCAATGAATGAGTTTAACTTCACAAGCAAAAATTAGAGATTGACAAGTATTCTATAGAAATAAATAAATATTTAAAAAAACACATGATAAAATTTTAAAATTGCTTATAAAATAAAAAAAGTACAGTACAATATACGAAATACTAATTCTTAATATTATTATAATTATACTTTTATATAATATTTAAATAAAATAATTAAAAATCACATATCAAATAATCAAACACCTGTTTAAAAGATTTATATACAAATGTTTTTTTACCATTCCACCTGTAATAAATTTTAAAAGAAAATATTTTTTATATAACCCATGTGTATTCTTAAGGCGAACTTATTTTAATTATATTTGTCAAAATATTTAATGTGAGTTGTACTTTTAAAATATATATATATGATGACATGGCATATATGTCTAGACATTTTTATGCAATTGGATAATTTTTTTACACGTTAAAAAGGGAGAATAATATGTCTAGACATGGCATAGATGTATCCATAATCTCTCTCCAACCCACAAATAGGAGAATAATGTGCTTCAATGCATTTGAACTCACGTCCTCCTGCATACCAATCAAATTAAGACTCAAGCGGTGCATGTGTTTAATTACTTGATAGAACTAAAAAAATATAATTTAAAAAGTAAGAGGGATTAAAAATATCCAATCACAATAAAAAAAAATTAAATTCCACAAAAAATATATAATAAAAGAATCTTTCATATAATTTAATAAATATAATATTTTACATTTAATAAGATCGATCTACTTATTTGATTGAAACCTAAATTTGTGGGAAAGCGGGGCAATGGGTTGGAGCAATCAATCTCAACCTCTAATGTTATTATTTGCTGCCATGATTGAAAATTAATGAATGGTTGAGGGAGGGGACTTTTATGCTTTCTAATCCTGGCTATGGTTTCTACAAGTGGCGTGTTATTAATGGCAGTGGTTGTATTTTGATGAATTATTGAGATTAACGTGTTCCTTTGATGACTAATAATAATCACTGCTTGATTTAGTGGCTATTATTCCTACAAACCACCACTCGATTATAAAAGAAAATAATTCAGTGATATCCAAAGTTGTAGGTGGAATGCATGTATCCAGGGACCTATGAATTTGTCAACAATGATTTATATATTTAATCATAAAGTCAAATCAGATTACGATTACCTTAGATTCACATAAACCATGACCTTAATTATCTCTTCTGATGCTAAATTTATGTAGTCCATGACTTTACTTGCGGGATTGAATTGCAGTTGGTAGTTTCTTTTTCTTTTCCTTTTGTGAAAGCTTTGCCATGGGATTGAATTGCAAGTTTCTAAAACAGTGATAACATGAAAGATGGAGGATTAACATCAGATTTAAAGACCAACTAAACTGCTCTGCTCTGCATAACCAAAAACAACATAATGGAGTCAGTATCATCTTCTTATTTTATGGCATATGAGATGTGGGTCAAAATGGAGGGGTCATTTTAGACATTAGGAGGCGGCCAAATCTTGTCGAGTAATTCCTCAACTCGATTCGCTTGATTAATGTATCCTTCGAGTCCAGCAGCCAGAAGCTGCATAGATGCAGGTCCCATAGCTGATGCAAGGCTTAATTGGTCCCACTTTGTGAGCTGAATACAGAGAGAAATTATCAGTCAACAACTGTTTCATGGTTTTCATAAACAGAAAAAAAAGGTGCTTAATCTTGATGGCTTCGAGTTCACGGTTGTAAAAAGGTTCATGGTCTAATTCATAACCAAAATTGCAGCAAATAGCTGGTGAAGGAGCAGATTGGATGTGGATGTGGATGTGGTTGTAGTGACCATGGTCCAATGAATGGCTGTGAAAATGGTGAAGGAAATCATATAAAGGACGTTTAAAAGAAGTTGTTCCAATCAAGGGATCATAAGTAACCAAATTTATACATAGAAATCACTATATCAACATCGGTTGCATTTTGTCATTATAATGTGCATTGAGTTCCGGTTTCCATCTCCACGGTTTTGGCAATTGGAAACATGGGAAAAGAGCATACCTCTTCAGCAGTGAAATCGTGGCTGGCAGCAGACTGCGGGGAAAGCCTCCTAACGTAAGAGTACTTCTCATCAGGAGCAGTAATTGATTCTTTCAGCGACTGCAATATCTTCAACGGTGCAATGATATAATCAACCCTGAAAGGGATAAACCATACCACAGGTTTAAGAAGCAAAAAAGAAGATCAATATTCGATTATTAATTTGGAAGATTTCCATTCAAATAGATAATGGTCGACAGCTTAGAGTCATATGATACCCCAGCAAACTGAATAAATCCTGCTTGTTTCGAACTGCAGCAGCCATAAGTTTTGATTTATGTCCATATTTGTGAATGTAGTTATAAGCTTTTGTCACCTGCAACAACAAACAACAGTACATCAATTTAAAACAACCTGTTGAATATACTACATAAAGTATAAAAAAAGGAACACCTAGTTAATACAATTAAAAGAACAATCACTTATTTCCATTAGAAAAATCCTAAAAAGCTAAGTCTAAACTTCAATGCACAACAGATAGACTATAATGCACTTCAGAGATCACAAGAACCAATGTGGCTGCTCAAAGAAACAATTGTTCAAGTTGCGATATTCAGCTGAAAATATATAAACCACAAGAAGCTAAAAGCCTACACTAAGAAATCAAAAGTTGTTCAACTAACCAGAGCTAACCCGGGATCCTCTCCTCTTTGAATGGCAGCTTCAATCTCACGGTCACCAGAATGATTGCGTGCCCAATCCTGACCAAAGACAAAATGTGTTTCAAGGTTCATAAAAGATCAAGGTCTACAGAAGAACGTCGCCAAAGGTTTTCGGAGGGGGAAGAAAATACCCTAACACGGCCAACAAAAATCTGAATAACAGAAGCACCAGCTTGGGCTGCAGCTGCAGCTTGAGCAAAGCTGAAGCGACGTGCCAGAAAAAAGCAACAATTAGAAAAAGAAAGAAATGGAAAACATTTGTAGAAATTTCTTAAAACTTTTATAATCAAGCAATAAAAATTGTCAACATAATCATATACCTATAAACAAAAGTTAAATGTGTTTGAATACCCTCAAATTCAAGCAATCTCGAGGCTTCGATTCCCTGTATTGGTACAAGCAATAGCAAGAATCATTTAGCTTCTATGTACCGAGGCTATCAAGACCACTATCTTTAAAACCGAGTGTATACACAATTAATTGAGATACTTACTTGCCAAGTTGAAGGAATTTTAAACAATAAGCGCTCAGGAGGAACATCAATCTCATTATACAACTTCAGTAAGTCATGAACCTGCATATCCCAATAAGCTTTTAGCATCAGGCAGCATATCCGAAATAAAAGGGAATAAACTACTATAACATATAAAAGGAAAAAGAAGTGTGTTCAGTACCAACAAAGTGAAAAGTTTTTAAAGGCGACTTCGTTCATCATATAAACCATGCTCTCTTGAGGAGCATAGTGATCCATATAGTACTTTGAATATAAGTATGTATAACAAATATCGAGTCTTTCACTACATTTCTTATTCGAAAGCTAAGAGAATAACCTCTAGTTAACATAACACAAAAATTCAGGGGCAAGGAATAAATAGTTCATGTCATCAATGATAATATTCAATTAAAAGTTTCAACATTTCTTATGCATAAGACCTAATACAATTTTCGACAATTAAACTTGGCAATGATTGTGATACCGAACAACAATCAATGGCAAACAACAAAATGGAGACATAAGAAGAGCCAGTACCCTCCTAATAATACCATGTGTATCATAAGCCAGACGTGCATCCACTTCGGTTGAAACTCGACCCGGAACTAGCTTTGCCAAGTCACCACCAACATTTACTAAAGCCTACACTTTATGAACAACCAAAAGTCAAACAAATTAATGATCTAATTCTAGTTTTTTTTTCCCCTTCTTTGCCAATGCAAATGAATATTAGATAGCATAACACCAAAAATTCATGCATTATTACTTAATAATTCAGAGTATAAGAATACAAACCTTGTTAAAGAAACAAGACAACCTCAGTTCAGGATTATCAAGCCTAGAACAAGTTAAATCCGCCAAGGCCATATCCACAGCATTCTAAACCAAAAACAAAAACTAAACTAGTTAATTTGCTATACATATAAAAGATTTTAAGATATATATACATTCATATGACAATGCTTACTCTAAAAATGGTATCTGGAAGGCTCAATATACCCAACAGCAGTGAAGAGCTAACAGTTGCAGCTGTTGGTGGAAACCTATATTCAATTTATTAGTATAAACAATTAGTCCTTTTAGAGTAAAACATTCATTAAAATAAAGCCCAAAATTCCAAAACAAAACAATCTTTACTTTTCAAAATCATCAAAGATGACAGTGTCAGGAACTATCTCACTGAAAGTAGACACAGCATCCAATTCAGTTCTCAACCCTGAATTTTCCCAAAGAAAAAAAGAAAAAATTTTAAAACAACCCAGAAATTAAAAACCGAATCAACATCTAAAATGTTTACAGATTCAACCAAAACGATCGAAAAGGAAAAGGGAGGTAGATAACCAGTGTCGAGAGAAGAAGAGAAGCCCGAGGAAGCACGGATAGCTGGAAAAGATACGTTGAATTTGAAGAGAAGGCTGGAAGAAGAACACCCACTTGAAAATCCCAATCTTAATTTTGGTAGAGAAGAAGAGAACAAGGACGAAGGCGAAGATTGCAAGGAGCGTGACATTTTTTTTCCCTTTGTTTTCGCGTGTGAGAGAGAAAACAGGCAAAAGTTCTTTTAAGTTCGTTGTCGGATATTTTTAATAACGGATAAGAGTTTTGCCAGGATGTACCCATTTTAGATTTTTGTAAGTGGATGGCCCCTTCCTCTCTGAATTATCATCTTCCAAATATCGGGTTATTTGTTTGGTTTGATTGGTTGGATTCATATTTAAATTTGGTTTTGCTTGGATTATTAATTGTTGAATATTGAATTTAATTATAAAATAATTGTTTTTTTATATGTAATCATGATGTCCAGTAGATATTTTATCTAAATTGAAAAAACAGTTTGAAGAAAATTTTGTCCAATAAAAAGCATCTCATCATCTGTGACGCTGCCTATTGCAATATGAAATTGGAGATTTCTCTGTGAATTTGGAGTTTTTTCGTGTCACACTTTAGTACATATATAATAAAATTTGCTGTAATTTTATTATCAATTTTTCATGTTACGATTAAGTTATATCCTATCACATCTTAATAAAATTCTTCATGACTAATAAAATATATATCAAAAAAATACATATCGAACTATTTATTTATACACACCAATACGTTGTCGAAATCCTCTTAAAAACTTTTATTCTCTTTCAGCTCCCCAAAATCACCACTCATGACTCTTTAACACACCATGTGAACCGCCTCTCATCTCTAACCTCATATTATATCAACAATTTCTACAAGTTTTGTTATATCCTTGTTGAATCACCTAACGCTAAAGTATAGACTTTGGTCAAGCTTAGTCTCACCAGATGCCTAAGCCGGACACTTAGTCTCAGCCTCGCCAAGCACCACGCCACATAGAGTGGCTCCATGCAATCTCTGAATATATGCATGTATGTATGTATGCATACGAGGAAGAAAACATAGCAGCATCTGTCAATCTATCACTCCCTTAGGGCTAATGGCATTTCACTTAATCATCTCAGTTGAACTCTAACAATGCTCTTAACCGATAGTTTGTCACCTTACCCTCTATGTACTTAATGATTGAGAACTATAATAATTAGCCTTCCTCTATGAATACTATTTCTTCTAAACACAACAGTAAAAGAAGAAGCAGAACCATTTGTTGTCACTCTACCGAAATACCACCCTAAACGCAAATTTCTTCTATGTGATGATAATATCGAAGTCGGAGTTTATGATTCGGATTTGCATACTTAATGATTGAAGATTGTTGCTCCTACCTGATTCATACTTGTAAGACCCCATGATTTAAATTTGCGTCCTTTCTCGCAAAAGCATCGGAGAAAAACACACCTTTAAAAAACTGAACATAGTTGTGTCTAATAAATGCCCGGATGGCTCCGGAATCGGAATAACATTGTTTCTGCTCTCACGAATGAATCAACGAGGTAAAAGGGGTTACTATTACAGTACTGTGAGTCAAGAGGGCTGAAAAAGTTAAAAAGCCTTGAAGGGAAAGAAAAAAAAAACACAAATTTATTCCAAGTGAAACAACTAAAATGTAGCAGGTTTCGAACAAACAATAATGGAGCTGATGGAGATTATGTGATTGCTAACTCCCATTATCTGTGTTTTTTTGGATCAGAATGCTGGAACTGGAGAGCTGTTCATAAAAATCTCTTCTTTCAAACATGGTTAATTTGGATCAAGGGTAAGCTTTCATCCCCATCTAATAATAGCAGAACCCCATGTTAAACCTGCACCGAAACCTGCAGCTGCGATCGTATGGCCTGGCTTCACCTTTCCACTTCGAACGGCTTCGTCCAATGCCAAAGGAATAGATGCAGCACTCGTATTACCATAATTCGCCAAATTTGATATGACTTTTTCCTGGGGGAAGTCTAACCGTGTTGCGACTGCATCGATAATCCTCTGGTTTGCCTGCATTAATCAAATCCATCAGATAACCATTATAACCAATAGTATTCAAGAAAACTTCAATGGTTGCTGATGCGTAAGGGTAATGGCTGGAATCAATTGTATCCTAAACAATATACCTGATGGAGCAATAACCAGTCAACATTGCCTGAAACAAGACCAGCTTTTTCCAAGGCAGACTCGATCGATTGTGGTACACATCGCACAGCAAAGCGGAAAACTTCTTTTCCATTCATCTGTATGCAGGAATAAGAGGACTTTTTCGGAGGGAAATCAAATGCCGAACCATTTGAACCCAACAGCTCATCGGTTTCATTATCATTTATGGGGGCACCAAGATGTCTGCAACAGGAGTGACAGCTCTGTCAAATTCCTTAAGAGGAAGCAATACAGTATTTGTTTAGTACTTTTATATAACATGAGACTATGAGAGGCACTTACCTTCCACCCTCACCATCACTATGCAAGTCAAAGCTTAATAAACCATCCTCCTCAGCGTCACAGGCCTACAGAATCGTTTGAATGACAAATCATATCATGTTTCGTTGTAAAAAATATATTATACACACAAGAAAGTTACACTAGACCCATTAGTATGAAATAATGTCTTTGGTAATTCAATCTCTAATATATGGTTCCTCCATCACGGCTACAAGAGTCTGGTTTTTAACAAACCAAATATAAGGTAAAAGACAATTCTCCACAAAGATTTATGATTTCAACATTAGTCTGCATGATTATTATAAGAACCTACATTGTATGCACAATGCCATGAAATCTGGCCATACTTTATATCTAATTATGTTCAACCAGCAAAACTTATATCTAGCGTTGTTCAATATATTTTGAGAATGTAAGATGACAGCGGTTTAATACAGGTACTTCCGATCCCGTACTTTCTGTCCTTGTATGCATGTAGACTTATTATTACCTGTAATTTATGGTCACTTATTATGACCACTGGTAGACAGAAATACTACATATGCATGTACATACATAAATCAGATTGACGTTACAAAGAATGAAGAGGCATTGCCTTCAGACTGAACTAGAAATGAAATGACCATTGCATCTTCCAAGAAAGAGTTATCTTAAGAAAAGAAGCTAGGAGTGTATTACCTGAACTAGTACAGCACCTGCAGCATCCCCAAAGAGGATACATGTCCCTCTATCAGTCCAATCAACAAATCGAGAAAGACCATCAGCACCGATCACCAACACATTACGAAACCCACCTCCTGTAATTCACAAATGTAAAAATGGCATTAAATAGACATGACCAAAACCTCCTTGCTGTGAAGCAAACAAATTTATTACCCCTAATGTGACTAGCAGCTGAGATCAGACCCAGCACAAATCCGCTACAAGCAGCTGTAATATCATAAGCTAAAGGAGAATTTCTGCAGCCAAGCTCTCTTTGGATCTGACAGGTTAAATAATGGTTGCCACAGAACAAGGTATAAATTACTATTTGATAGAACATACACAAATGACTGTTCAAACAAGCACATATGAGATGTCTGAATATAGAGAAAATAATATAAAAAAATGCTATTATTTGTGCTAGAAAACACAAAATTGTTTTCTTCACATTGGGAAATAAATGTAAACCTAATCGCCTATACCTGTGGAGCAGAACCAAAAATATCTTCTGGAGTAGATGTGCACATCAAGATTAGGTCAAGATCGTTAGGATCAAAATCTGCCATTTCAAGAGCTTTCTGTGCTGCTTCAACTGCTAGCTTTTTCAAACTTTCCTTTCCTGTAAGAGCAATTGTCAATAAGAATCTCCACACTGGACCACGGTGAAATGATAATGGCAATATATATAAGGGATGTAAGCTTTCCATCTTTTGCTAAAGACAATGACACAGGCAAACAAGGTTTCTATTTAGACACAAGTAATGTAACACTTAAGCTGGGCCAAATTATGTCTTATTGTAAAGGGAAAATGCTCTATCAACTTTTTTTCAACCTCTTAAGAAATAGCAAGCTTAATTGGCTGTATTCAAAACCGATTAAACTCAGCATATCAAGTCTGGGGCTTTCTAACTGGAACATCCGTTCACATGATTTACTATTAAAAATTTAATCACATCAACCAATATTTGACACAAGCAGTAAATGCCAGCTAAATAGTCAACAAATATTCTACACATAGTACTAGTATGGAGTGTATTCTGACCTGAAATTACCCGCCGATTTCGTATTCCAGTGCGGACAGAGATCCATTCATCAGATGTATCAACTATTTTCGAAAGATCGTCATTGGAAACTGAAAGAGATGGCACTGCTGATCCGCAGCCAACTAACTTACAGCCTTTCCTGACAAGCCTGTATTTTCCAGAAGTACAATTAAATGAGGAAAACCATTACCCTTCAATAAGTAGTAAATCAACAAATAAAAACAAGGCTGCATCCCAATTCTGAAGGCCAGACTAATATTGTCTTTCACCAGTTAAGTGCTTACTGACTAATGCCGAATTATTAATCACTAAGATGGCCTCCCAGAGACAAAATGAACCAAAAACGGATTCATTGCATCCAGCAGCTAACAAACATGAAGTATCTGAATGATGACCATATTAATCTTGAGCTTTTGATACAAGCAAGCAAAGCATGTAGGTATTAGCATACGAAAGTCAACTCTAGTTTAATGGAAGCAACTCCAAGAGATTTTGTTTACCCTCATTTTATAGTCCAAAAGCAAGCCTTCCTATATCATTTATATCCATGAACGGATGTTAACTGATACCATATCAGTGTCAAAATCAGTACAATAAATGATTCTATGTATGTCGAGACCGAGGTTCTTTAACTGCTTATTCGGCTCATACCAAACCCATCATTAACTTTTCAAGCCTCAGTGGTAATCCAGACGCAAGAAACACAGCTAATGGGCATTGCAACCAAATGAGATCCTAATCTTTCAACCATTCAAATTTAATTGAGTTAATTACCCTGAACATAAGCTAAAAAAGCACATGCATGAAGCAAAAAACCCCTTTCATCAAATTTATAAATTAAATGCATCGTCTTTGTTCAACCCACATAATTCTCTCTAGTGCAAGAACACTTCAGCTTTCAGCTTCACAATAACTACAACAAGAAAACTATGAAATCCCAATAAAATTAATACCCAATAGTAAACCAAAATTTCTTCTTTCTTGGACAAATCATGCACATCAACTCAACTGCTGGTACTCTATTCCAATCAAGCAAGAATTATATATACATTAAGAAAAAGCACAAGATATTTACTTGGGCATTCGAGATTCAGAAGGGGAAACATGCTTCTCTGCACCTTCAACGGCACTTGAGCACACTACCCTCCTCGAGATTCCACCAGAGAAGCAAAACCCAGATCGAGAAACGCCTATTGAAGGCTGAATCTTGCTCCTCAGCCTTGGAACTGAAGGCGTGAAAAACCCAGATGCATTGGCCATTTACACTCAACAATACCAAAAAATTAAAATTAAGTAAACAAGAAACACTCTTTTTAAAACAGCAGAAACGAAAAAAATTTTGGAACTTCGTTTGCCTAAAGAATGAAAAAGAATAAAATACAAGTAAAACAAATTTCAGATAAGAATCGATAAGTTCATGCAAAACTTGAGCTAAAACAAAAGTTCAATTTCAGGGTTTTTTTTGTTTGTTTGTTTGGTAAAGATCTTCGGAGGGACCGAAGATGAAAGTAAACGAAAAAGTTTGGCGATTTTGCCAACACGATATTGAGGAAACTACAAGGCTACTCTTAATTTCTTTCACTGTAATAACATGCAATGAGCTTTCACCATTGTTTTATTTGCTGCAAATCCAATCCAAATGTTGGGATTGTTTTGTTTGGGCAGATAAACACAGTGGGCGGTTAACAAGATTGAACTTTGGGCTGGTTTATGGTGTTCTGAGCGTACGTGGCAAATGCCCATTAGCTGATACTTCGTGAATTACAAGGTTCGGATTGCCACGATTAATGGTTGAAATAAGCTTCAAATTATCGAAGTCTAATACCATAGAATCAGTTGGTAAAGTCATTAAATTCAAATTATGCATAACAGTTTGTTCGGCCGCACATTAACTATCAGATTCACAAACCAATTAAATTAAAAAACTAGGTTATGGAAAACATGTACCAAACGTGTAGAAAAGTGTAATATAATAACATTTGTTATTAAATAAATGAATAACTTAATTGAGTTTCGATTAATGAAAGACTATTTAAATAATAGTAGAGTTTATCGATTGAGACTTAATTAGTATTGGTATGAGTATTATTTTTAATATAGAAAAACGTAAAATCGAGTGTGTTTTTAACATCATAATCACGATATGAACCACCTTCAACCATCAACCTAACTCAAGTCCACTTCTTTTTTCTTCATTAAATGGCAATATTTATTATAAGCACTTGTCCTCTTTAAACACCATGAAAATATGGTAGACAAAGTCAATAAGTTGTTCAAATGACATGTTTTAGATGCTTCAACAGTAAAGCTTCTTTTGATGATTTCCAATAACAAAGTCAGGAGAATCGAGTCTTATATGTAAAACACAAGTCAAGAGAAAGGAACAAATATGTAGAATATGCTTTATTGTTTTGTATCAAGACCTCAACTAAGTCTTTCCAAAGACTTTCACACCCACAACAGAAACATCAAGAGCGGAACAAATGTGCTAATGTCATTCTTACACAAATCCGTCACAATATGATTAAAAAATGCGACCTTACGTTATTATGTTATGATAAAAATCGAAATTTACAATTGAAGATGAACATTTTGATGAGTCCTCTGGAATAACGGTTTCTTACAATAATAAAATAAAACACGAATAAATTATCTATCTCATTGGATAATTTAATCAATGACATTTCGATATCTGGAAATCACGTTAAATTGAGCTTATCAAATCAATTAATGCAGCTAAAAAAGAGAGAGAGCATGAAAAACACCATGTGATGATGACTGATATTATTTAGAGAAATCTATGGTATTTGTGGCACTGATCAAAAATTTTTTTTGATAGAAAAAAAATAACATTAAGCGATTACATCATAAGAAATCAAAATTCAATCAAGCCTAACATTCTGCATGTCTTTGTCTAGCAAAGGTCTAATCGACATAAACGAGTCTTCAAACAGCTGCAACAACAAAGTTTAATACCATAGAATTAGTTGGTAATGTCATTAAATTCAAATTAGGCAAAAGAGTTTGTTAGGCCGCACATTAACTATCAGGTTGACAACAAATTAAATTAAAAAACTAGGTCATGGAAAACATGTACCAAATTAACAATACGTGTAGACATTTGTTATCTTATTAAAATGAATGAATAATTGTTCTACTAAAAAATAAACAAAATAATTGAATTGACTTTCGGTTAACGAAAGACTATTTAAATAATCAACGGCGGAGCTAAAAGGTTAATAGGGGATTCTTCTCCTTTTAAAATGAAAAATTTCACTTTTAGACCGACTCCTTCAAAAAATATTTTGACCCCACCTCTATAAATAATAGTAGAGTTTGCAAATAATTGAAATGAGAAACGACTAACAAGGCTATTTAGATGATCGAGTAAATTAGTTCAGGCAGGACACAAAATATCATGTCAATAGAGCCTGAAATGGACTTAGACCAATGTCTGCCGAAGTAGCATGGAGCGGAATTATGTGGCTCACCCTTTGTATACCCAACCATTCTTTTATTGTTTGGTTGGCTACTAATGACAGGTCGCGAGCCTGGGAATTGAATTGTGATGCTGGATCCTCATATAACCCTTTCTATCTAATCACACCACCCATAATCCATCACCTGTAAAAGGATCCTCCACCCTCTAATGTGGCATAGCATTCGGTTTCTTTCCAAAACTCTCCTTCTGCGACTCTTAGCACCACCTTCAACCTTCAACCTTCAACCCAGCTCAAATCCACTTTCTTCGATAAATGGCAATATTTATTATAGGTACTTGTTCTCTTTAAACACCATGAAAATATGGTAGACAAGGTTAAGGAGTTGTTCAAATGACATTTTTCAGATGCTTCAACAAGATGATGGATGGTATAAAACTTCTTTTGATGACTTTCGATAACAAAATCAGGAGAATCAAGTTTCAAATTTCGAATTTAGTGAAAGAAAGGAACGAATATGTGGAACAATCATTGTTGTCCCCTCTTAAGATCCCAAATAAAATTTTCTGAAGACATTTACACCCATAACGGAAACATTGAGAACAGAACGAATGAGCTAATGTCATCCTTATACAAGTCCATCACAAGATGATTAAAGAAAATGACTGTTTTATTATGTTATGATAAAAATTGAAATTTACAATTGAAGATGAATATTTTGATAAGTCTTCAGTTTCAGAAATAATGATTCATTGCAATAATGTAAAACATGATCTCTTTCATTGGGTAATTTAATCACTTACATCTTCATATCTAATAATCACTTTGAATCATGACTATATTTGAAGCCAAATGTACTAAGCTTATCAAGTCTGCCAATGCTGCTATAAAAAAAGAGAGAGAGAATGAAAAACCACTACTTAGAGAAATGTAATGGTATGTACGTGGCACTGACCAGATTTAAAGTGTTATTAGACACATTTCTGGTGAGGTTGGGAGACTATTGGGTATACATTTCAGTTGACACATTTGTCGAGGATTAGGACCATTGAACCAAAATTGGGTTATGGGGATCTGAGTTACATGTATGTCTGTGTTGGATTTTACTTTGCTGCTACACAATTCTTCATCTTCATCATCAAATTGCAGAAAAGTAATACATTTGCCCAAAATTAGAAGCTTTGAAGTCGCCATTAACTTTTTGCCGCTTCCTCATTACGTAAGCCTTGACGATTCAAGCTTAAAATATAAACATTATGAATCATTTAAGATTTTATCCATGTGGGATAATACTTATTTTTCATCACCAAGTTAGCTATCTGCTTTTTTTTGTGCTTTAAAAAGAACTCGTATAGCTTGGGAATAAATAATTAATCGAATTAATTCGTATTTCAGAATCCTATTTAAAAATACCAATAAATAGTAAAAAAATTCAACTTGAATTTTAAGAATTTGAATAGCCTAATAAATTTAGATATTAGGTTCGTAATATCGTCAAATAAAGATATATATAATATTATTAAATATTTAGATTTTATATCTGAATTATATATAGCACTCCACTTGTACGGAGGTTAGAACTTTTGCGAGCAAACTTTTTCTACCAAGATTTAGTGTATATATTTGACGGAATTAAATATCCAATGAATATTTGTCTATCTAGATTTGAAATTGAATTATCATATAAACTAATGAAATCCAAAGTTAAAGGAAATATCGATATTCATTGCACAGTCACGTATGGTCTTCCCAACACAATAAACAAATTAAGAACTTTATTACGAAAGAGAATTGCATGTATAATGAGTTGATTGAGTTTTAATTTTATTGGTATGAATATTATTGTTAATGTAAGACGACGTGGATCTGAGTATGTTGAAACGTATTATCCTCTTATTTATGGGTTGATGAGGAGTTATGGATAGTTCTAAACATTATATCAAAAAGAGCAAATATGAACAAAATTAATAATTAGATTGTTCAAAAATATATATATGATTTAAAGTTTGAATCATAATATTATATTAATAAAAACATAAGATTAACAAAAAAAAACTGAATTTAATGAAAGAGCCCGGTAGCAAACTCATGAGCATTAACATTTATTATTACAGAAATTGTTTATTGTAAGGAATTGGATTAGTATAGATTTTTTATTTTGTTCATAATGTTACGTGTTCTCAAGAGAATTCGATCCCCTGACTTATGGAATAGGTCATTTGTTGGGGTAAATGGTATCACTTTGGAACAATACCTTTCGTTGTTGAGGGATCGGATCGGTGTTCTCGAGGGCAACACTTCGAAAACTTCTTTCGAAAGAACCAATTCGTCATCAACCGGTTCGTGCAATTCATATATATAGACAAAGTTAAAATTTAGAAATGAAAATTAATTCAACTTTAAACTTTGAGTCGAGCTCAAACGTTGGGATTAACTTGTGAAGAAATTATTTGTAATCCATGCCATAAAAAATCAGGGGAAAAAAAGAATGAAAATCTGATGTCCCTTGAACTAAAGGGACACCTCGATTTATGGTGTGGGTGGGCACATGTCGTGGTGGTGAGAGGCAAAGTTTAATGTATGAAATGATAAATATTATGAGATAGAGAGAAAGCATCCATCACCATCCATATGTATGCAAAGACATCAACTGCCCCGATGGGGGGCTTCGAGCTGGCAGGGGCCGCTTGTTAGTGCTCCAATGAGTTGTTTTCCCAACTGGAGGTTTTGGTTATCACCATTGAAGAAAACTGTTCAATGCTTAGTACTTGAGAAACATGGATTTGATTGAAACTTGTTGCTTTCTTTCCATTTTCCCACCCACCTGATTCAAACCTTCAATGGAATCCCATAATTATATACCATTGGTTTTCTTTTACACTATTCGGAAAATGATGGATCTTTAAATATTCCAAGGGGCTTGAGTTGAATATAAATATTTTTTTTTCCTTCTTCATTCTTTGTATTGATTCAAACTTCCTCTCAAAAGTGTTAAGGGTGAAATTGAATATAAATAATTCTTCTATCACAACGTAGTAAAATTTTTCATATTCTATCACTAATTTTATATAATATGATCAAGTCACATCCTATCACATCTTAATAAGATTTAATTACCTTATCACCAACCCTATATAAGAAGACATCTGGTCATGGAGGTCTACATCAAACTCCTCATCTATATAAACCCTATCATTCACTCAAAAAAGGCTAAGACATCACTTTTGCGCTAATACTCTATCGAATCCCCCTTAAAACCATACATTTCTCCTTTCGAACTCTCGACACATCATGTGAATCAACTTCAATTTCTAATTTCCAATTTTACATTTTATATCAACAAATTAAATCATTTTATTTAAATATCATCTAAACTACAGTATTGCTATAGTATCTAATCTCACCGTAAACTAATCACAAATAAATACACCGCCCATCCAAATCAAAACAAAACAACAATATTCAAAACCTTAATCTTTCCTACAATTAATAGTACAAAGGTGGCCTTTCTTTCACAAATACCTTAAAAGAGTAGAATTTTGTGCATATACCATTTCTTTAATTAACAAATGTACTTTTATTAGAAAACCATTTAATTGTTTTACTTAAGAACTAATGGCCCTTACCTTTCCCTAACTTCTTTTTCTATTATTTTCTGAAATCTAAACTTCCGACATTACTTTTGAAAAATAATTATTATATAAATGAGTTGAATTAAATTTTGATTCTTTTTTTCCTTCTACGTCAAGCCCATGCTAGTTGCCAACATGCATGAATATTTTAGTGAAAAACATGATATGCAAAATACAAAAACTAAGGTTGAAGTCGAAAAATCAGAAGTCTATCACGTGACTGTTAGTTCATAAGCTTTCTGAATCACTTGGTCGACAGACAACCAAGAACAGATAATGCAAAAAAGAAAAAAGGTTAATTAGAGTACACCATCCCATAAAGCTTGGAAATGATGATCTCGCTTTTTGCTCCCCACAAGATGTACTTATAAATTAAAGCTTAATTATACTTTTGTTTATATCAAGATGCTCACGTAAACCAATATCTATACCATGAATTTAATAACATTTTCTTCTCTGAAAATGCCCTTTCATCTCAACCCTAACCCACTGCCACAATTCTTGCTTGTGCTTTTTCCAAGTTCTTGTTTTTAAATTCCAACGTCTGATTCGATATTTCTTGAGAAAGTATTATGTACTCTTTTTTTTCTTTTATAGAATTTGACCTTTTTGAATACCACAACATCCCATATATTTTATTAATTTTATAAAAGGAAAAGAAAAAAAGGTTTGAAGTTATATCAAGAATTTTATCACATGTTTATTCATATATAAAATAATCATAAAATATATAATTTAAAACTAATTAATAATAACACATGAAATATATATGATATAAATAAAAAATAAATTAAATTGTGAGTAAAATAAAATTTAAATATGTAAATATATCAAGTTAAGAATATTAAATATACTACAATTACTTATCTAAATATAATCATTAATCTTAATTGGTGTGACATGGGTTCGAGTCGCGCTAGTCACGTTGCTGTTAGGGTTTTATTTTCCTCTTGTAATTCACACAAAAAAAAACTCAAAATTCAAAGTAGAATTAATTTTTTTTCTATATAAAATAATTTAAAATAAAGTTTTAGTTGAATGATGAAATTAAAATTTTATTGATACAAGTGAAATGAATTCAAATCTCACCGGATACAAACTATATATATATATTTTAAAAATTAAAATGATGAAAAACCCTAATTAAAATGCATGTGGATCCTAGCCAAAGCTTAAAAGCCTTAATTGTTTTTAAAAAATCTTTTGCATGAAACAAACAAACTTGCCCATTTCAATCAGTGAAAAAAAAAAAAGCAAAAGGAAGTTGTGCCTTTCCACAACACTAAATTACATTCATTTTTTTTCAAAAGCATGGAACAAAAAGGATAAGATAAGATGGAGATAAGTCAATACACTTTTATATATATATATATATATACATAAAAAAAAAAAAAAAAACAAGATGCAAAGTGGGGTTTAGATATTTTAATGTTTTAGTGTTCCCTTAATGAAGTGACATTTTTTTTAAAGGTTGGAAAGTGATAAAAGCTACACACTTTTTTCTTATTTATAAGAAGCGACTTGAGATTTGGATCATGTTATGTACACTCTCAATTAAGTGGCCACACAATAACAGATCCAGAAATACTATTTAAAGGTGAAATCAAAATTATTTTTGAGAGGATTAGAATTAAATTATATATTTTTTAAAATAAAAAATATAATTTTATTATTATTAATTTAAAATTTATAAATTATAAATAATTTAAATAAAAAAAATTATTTTAAGAAGCCCGAGATCCTTGCCAACTAGCTAGATCCGCCCTGGGCACACATCAACTGGGGAGTTAACATACCCTAACATATATTATCTATATATTTGGTCTCTCGAAGACTTGACACCATTACTTTTTAGGGTTTGTCTGTTTGTGATTTTTTTTTATTTGATTTGATTGACTTTGTTTGCCTTAGCTCCTTAGCTTCATCTTAATACTGTTTTATTTCTTTATTCAACTATTTCATTGGTTTATTCTTTGCTTTTTCATATTGAGATATATGTATTTGTCCGTTTGATTCATAAATTTTATGTATTGATTTGATGGTTAGGATATTTATCATCTCAAATGAGATCTTGATTCGAATCTTATTACTTTTTTTTATAATCCATCAAAAAAAATAAAATTTTATGTGAATTTCAACATAATTTTTTTTAAAATTTGTTTATCCTCTAGCCAATAATTGTATAAAAAAAGAAAACAAATCAACCATAGAAATGTATATTGTCTTTCTGAATGATTAGCTTAAAATATGAAAATAAAGGTGATGAAATTATAACCTAATCATTAATATTTTTGAATTATAATTATATTGATAATGAATAAATGTGAAATATATGGAAGCGTGGCTTCTAGGAGGATTGAGATCTTGGCTTGAGAGGGAACTTTCTATGCTACGGAACCTTGTTGGTATGTTGGACAACATCGTCCTTTATCCGTATGTCAATGATAAGATCATTTGAGTGTATGTTTGCTAGTAATTCTGTTTTTAGCTTAGCTCTTTTCCTCATTAATTATTTTTATATAATATTAGAATTGTAAGATGTGAGTTAATTGGGTTTGAATTCGTATTGAACGAGTATTTTACAAAAGCATTAACTACTACTTTATGCAAGGGAAAAATATTGTATAAAACACATCAGTTATATCATCATGTATCTTTTATCAATTATTTAATATCATTTTAACATATTTTTTCATGTAACACATCATTTTAGTAATTTTTTTATCTTGAATCCTAGACCATGAACTGAATCCAAAATTCAATGTTCAGGATTCAAGGTCTGGAGTATAGGGTCAATGGTTCAAGGTTTCAAGGTCTAAGGTTCAAGTTAAAAAAAAGTCACTAAAATGATGTGTCAATGATATCAAAAAAAATGTTGAAATGGCATTAAATAATTGAATAGGGATACAATATAATGTGACGTCTCCATTTCATACGATCTTTTTTCACATACAAGTCAAGATAAATAAAATTTTCATATAATTATTTAAAATGCTTAATATAACATTTGGTACGTGAACTTGACATTTTTTACTAATTTGGTATCTAATTTTTTTTTACCCAATTTGGTACCTGAACTTGACATTTTTTCTTAATTTGGTACCTATATTTCTTTGGACCCAAATTGGTACCTGAACTTGACACTTTTTCCTAATTTGGTACCTCAACTTTTTTTGGACCTAATTTGGTACATGAACTCGGTATTTTTTTTCTGATTTGGTACTTAAGCTTTTTTTTAGATTCAAATTGATACTTAAATTTATTAAATATTATAAAAATCACGCAAAACAATAATGGTGTTGAAATTTTTTTTATTATGCTTCAACGACTGCATAGTCATAATTATGGATTGATTAAGTTAAATTATATTATTTTCAAAGTGTGTTATTATAAGTATATTATTATATGTGTAATGTATAGTCAATGAATTTAATAGTTATTGTTTGTGTCAAGATTGAAATTCCAAAATTTGAATAGTATAGGGACTAATATTGATTCAATTAGAGATCATGGATTAAGTCTATAACTATACACGTTATATAGGGCTAATGGCAAGAATTAATCAAATGGATTTAACTGTTGCTGTTTGGATCAAGATCGAAATTTCAAAATTTAAAAGTAAAATGACTACAATTGACTAATTTGAAAAATATAAAAATCAAATCCACAATATACATAAAATATAAGGACTAATAATAAAATTTAAGCACTAAATTCTTTTGCTTCATTTTGTCTACCTAAAAAAAATAAGGAAACTGATTAAGAAAACAGATGTACATCTAATTTTCTAATATAATAAAAATATAAACATTAATTAATAAGATCCACTAAATATAAATGATAAAGAGGAATATCTGTGTCATGTTGAGTCGGTCAGTAACTCAAAATTTTGTTCTAAAATAATTGAATGTAGCCATTGATTTGTCACTTTCAATTATTTAATTTCTTTTCTTAAGAGTTAAGAGTTAATTCCAAAAAACTCCCTCAAATTCTGGATCGCTAATAAAAATTACCATTGAAAAGTCAAAGACAAGTAATCCAACATTTGTGATAAATGAATGAATGCATCATCACAGCACCGCCACAGAGAGGTCCCCTCCCCTCCTATCATTTTTTTTCTTTTATCTATTTCCCCCAATTTTCATGTTGCTAATAAATTCTATTATTTTAGTAAATGGTTTTTCACTTAGGTTAATTATTTTTAAATTAAATAATCAAAATTCAAATGTTAGAATATGTTCTAAATTTTTATATATTTTAAATTTAACCTTTATTTTTTTATTTTATAAATTTAAAAATTCAAGTTGAATTGTTAATATTGTTAAAATAAATTTATTTATGTGATATTTTTAGATTTTACAAAAAGGTTCTAATCCAATAATTATGTGAAAAAAAATGTAATTGTAATGGGCTTGAACTCAATAAAAATCGATGTTGATAATTTTTATAATTTTATGTTGATATTTTAATTAGATAAAATATTTAAATTAACCAATACCATTATAAATGTTAAGGTATTAAATTATGTAAATAAAAATTAAACTATAAAGATTAATTCTCAAATGAGTAAATTATAAAAATAGTCACTTTTGTTTATCTCAAATTATATTTTAGTCACTTATATTTGAAATATTATGTTTTAGTCACTTACGTTATCGTTTTGTTACGAAATAGTTACTCTGCCGTTAAGCTCCGTTACCTCCCTAACGGCAATCCTACGTGGCAGTCCAAATGAGTTTTAAATGTCAACCTGAATGTTCAACTAGGATGAGGATAGTTTTTTGAGTCAAAATGAAAAAGAAAACTAAAAGAAAAGGGAGACAAACAATTTTTTTCTAGTTCAATGTGTAATTAATTTAATTTTTTAATTAATTAAAAACCTATTCTCGTCCCAATTGGACATCTGAGTTTGCATTTAAAATTTATTTGGACTACCATGCCGGATTGCTGTTAAGGAGGTAACGGAGCTTAACAATATTGTGACCACTTCGTAACAAAATGATAACATAAGTGACTAAAACGTAACATTTTAAACATAAGTGACTAAAATGTAATCTAAGGCAAACAAAAGTACCTATTTTTATAGTTTACCCTTCTCAAATTTAAGCATAGTACAAGGCCCAAATTTAAATTTTAATCATTTTTTATAATCTAAAGAATATTGGTACTAGAATCAAAATTTATCCTTTTTGTTAATAATGTAAAAAGCAAAAGCAATGACATTTGTCAAAGCAAGAACGCCTAACGCCGTTTTTTTTAGAATAAACTTATCTTATATATATTGATATAGATAAAATAATTTTATATATGAATCTGATAATTTATTTTATGGACATTTCTCATCATATGATTTATTATTTTTTTCAATTGTTTAATAATATTTTAATAATTTTTTTTGTCATTAACACAATTTTAATAATTTTTTTTACCTTAAACCCAAATTTAGAACCCTTGAATTGAGTCTCTTGCTCTATTGTTGAGCTTTTATTTTGGGCCTTTGATAATGAAGAAAAATTATGTAAATATTATATCGAGGCTTTAGTAAAATGATAAAGTTGAGATTTCGGAGAATTCGATATCTTAAGTTTAAGTGTCATATTCTAAATTATTTTGAATTTAAAAATCTTAAAATTTTAAATAAAAATATAAAAGATGAAGACATCCAAGTATTTTTCTTTTAAAAAATTAGAGTTTATTAAGGTTTAGGATTGAGCTAGTATTGGTAAAAACACCTTAGTAGCTCATGTACTATATCACATATTGCATTTTGGCCTATTTGTTGAGAAAACGAGCAAATTGATCATTGTATGTTAAATGAAGAAAAAAATAGTTCCTCCATTAGTTAATTTTGGTGTTTTATATATAAAATATAATAATAAATTGAGCTCTCAATTTTTACACTTTTATTTAATTTGGCCCATATTCTTTTACTTGGAGCAAAATTGACTCTTATCCTTTCATTGTTGATATGATATTATTGTTTCTTATGTGTTACATTGTTAACTAATTCAAAAATTATAAAAAATTGTAAAATAAATATTACAATTCCAAGTTATTGAAAAAAACTATTCAAATTAAAAACAAAAAAAATTCAAAAAAAAAATCCCATATAAAAAAAATAAACGCAGGGGAATTTTATCTTTTAAAAATTTAATTTCCAAAAAATATATATAAAAAAAGTAGAAAATATTCAAGACTTTTAATTTATTTTTTAAAATTTTTGCTCTGCAATCCTTTCTTAAAGCCAAGCCAAAACAAAACCAATCCAAATTTTTATTGCATTTGAGTGTTGTTTTGGTTTGTTTTGATTTCTTGAAAATCAGATGCGATTTATTTATTAATAAATTATTTTCCTTGAGGTGAAAATCAAGTAGGATTTTTTATGAAAAGTGTAGAGTGCTTTTGTGTGTTTATCTTTTAAAGATATTAATTTTTTTATTTATATGATACGGTTTTTTGATGTTACGTTTTAGGTAGATTTTTATGTATGTCAATAAATACTATATTCTAAGATTAACATGTGTACACATGAATTAGCTCGCATGATGATGCGAACCCATCACGTGCGAACTAATATTGACAAACTATACAATTTATCATTATTGAAATAAAGAAAATTAGGCGATCCTAATCGGATAATAGAATAACATATCAATACCATAATAAAAATTATAAAACGAATTAATGCATAGAAATTCTTAGACTTCTTACGCATAAAGCTTGTATGATTTGTAACCTTCTTTTTTCTACGAAAAACTCCACTTAAATGAAGCTTTATACTTGATAGAGTATTATCGTATAAGGTTGTGTTAGTCGGCAACTAAGCTTAGGAGCATGCCTAAAAATTTAAGAAATTATAACATTTGTCCATGTAATACTTACAGAATAGAGTGGCATGGTTTCTTTTGGGAAAACTGATGGTAAGACTTAGATATCCATACATGCATACTACTCACCTTTCTAATTAGTGGCGAATTCAGGAGATTGACAAAAGTCCCGATTCCTAAATTATTATTATTTTTATTTAAGTCTCTTAAATTTTTAAAATTTTAATGATAAAATTGTACTTTGGTTTCTTTAAAAATGATAAAAATTTGATTTAATCCTTTAAAAATTATGAATATATAAACTATTAAAATTGTAAAATTATATTTTTACTATCATAAAAATATACAATTTAATTTCGTCTCCCTCAAAAATTTTTTTAACTTCGCCCTGTTTCTAATTTGAATTAATAAAAGTATAAACTAAGAAGTAATTCAAAGGGTGAAAATTCTAAATAATAAATTGGTAGTTTGAACTTGTAGAACTAATGTACATCAATCTGATTTTTTTAAACCTTTGTATAATTTGAAAACGTTAAAAATTATATTTGTCGATTAAATTTTAGTTCGATTGATATAGACATTATTGTTGGTGCAGAAAGATATGAATTCGAATGGGTTGAAATGTATTATTCTTCAATTTAAGGGTTGGAGAGAGACTATGGATAAAAAAATTCGAAAGATTTTGTGAATAAATAGTGATTTTCTTATTTGAATATTATATTTTTTAGTTGGATTAAATTTAGACCTGAATAGCAAAAAGGAAAATAAAAATGTTTTGAAGATTTTTTTAATAAATCTTGAAAATTTTAATTTCTAGAAGTTAAAATTCTTTTGCATTTCCAATTTTTATTGAAAATTAGAAAAATATTTATAAGTTATTTTTAATTTGTTTTCTTTTAGTAGTTTTGGATTTTTTTATTTTTAATTTTTTTTATTTTTTTATAAATTTTAAATTATTCACTGACGTATAGATAAGATAGTGTTACATCGATAATAAAATGTTAACAATTAATTTTCCAATTAAAAAAATAGAGATCAAATTGAATAAAATTATAAATGTTGATAACTAACTCTGATATTATGCCACATATACAACACCTAAAAAAACATTTTATAACATAATTTTATTCAATTTACCTATGGCTAAAAAGATCAAAATGCAATATAAGTATAGGACAAGAATTTTTATAATGCTTTTATAAATTGGCGTTTGATTAATTTAGGACATCAACTTAACTAAAAATTTATAGTATAAATAGATAAATAAAAATATTAAATTATATTAATTTTCATTATTAAAAGATAAATAAAAAAATAAAAAGCAAAATTTCATTTTCTTGTAATGGGGCCAAAATTTCAAATTAAAATACAAGGAGGACAAAAATAAAACAAAAGGAAAAAGGTTAAAAAATCTATGAGGGAGTGCAGTAAATGCCGCCTGTCAATTCTCTTTTATTCAAACAATCCTCCTCCCGTACTCTGTAAAACCAGAAAATAAAAAAAAATTAAATATTTAAATCCATATTTTTTACTTTACCGATAGTATTATATATTTTCCCCTCGTCCCGATAAAAAGTTCTTTCTCCAATTAATTACAAATCCGCCATTTTCCGTGTTAGAAAATTTAATACGATTTACTTATTAAGAAAAAATATGTATATAAATAGGCACCTTATTTTTCTTTTAAGGATCTCTCTCAGTTTCAGAGCTCAAAAACAAAGCTTAAACCTCTCAACCTCAACCAAAGCCAGAAACAATGTCTCGTCTTTGAACTCTGAATCAAAATTTATTTCAATGATTTTTTTCTTTTGTGTTTTCTTTATAATTGATATTTTGATTTGTTTGTTATGACAGTTTTTTGTTTGTTGCAGCAGTTGATTCAGTTTTCGGCCGATGGGAAAAGAACAAGTGAGTGCTTGAATGAATGTTTATATTTTTGAGGAATTTCGGTTGTGATCGAGATTGGAAGGAAAAAAAATGAGGGTGAAGGAAATGCATCCACTATGTTGTATATCGTTGGAGAGTCTCGGCATCGGCGACCAATCACCGGAGGTTTCGTTGACTCGAACTAGGAGCATGCCGGCGGAGGCTTTGTCTGGATCTGAAACAGGCAATGCGGGGAGGTTAATGGCGGGAGGATCCGAAGGCACCGTTGCCGGAATTCTCTACAAGTGGACTAATTTTGGCAAAGGATGGAGATCTAGGTGGTTTTTACTTCGTAATGGAATGCTATCTTACTCGAAAACTCGCCGGGCGGAGACTCTAAACCTCCCCTCTCCGGACTACGTCAGATTAATCGGTGATATCTCAACCAATCGGCTTTCGAGGATCGATAGTTGTAGCGGTAGACGGAAGAATCAGAAAACCGTTGGCATTGTTCATTTAAAGGTATATAATATATACATCAGAAAATCAAAATCAAAATTCAAAACGTCCATCCAAAACAACAAAAGAAAAGATAATTGAACAAACAGATGATCAGACTGATCCATTTTGGCGGTAATATATTTTCGAGAAATAATTCCTACTATATTTTGATTCAAAACATGAACCAAGTATTTCCAATTATGTCATTTTACACTTGTTTACTGACCCTGAAACATTTCATCTAAAAAACTAAACAAAATTATCAGTGAAAAATAGACATTGATATCTGAGCTAAAGCAACAAAAGGGGGAAATTGAAGTGCAAGAACCGTAAGTTTCTTGCATTGTTCGGCATGTAATTTACTGTTTGATCTGTAAAAGGGTCCTCAAATCTATGAACTCTCATTTTCTCCCTCCCTTTTTGTTTTGTGATTTGCGATTTTCATATTTAACTTGGGGGGAAAAAGTAAGATAAAATAGAAAAAAAAAGTTATATTTTAATGTATATTTACTGTTTTAACTGGTTGTTTATGTTGAGTGGGTCACATCAGCAGGTGGGTTTGGAGAGCTGTGATAGTGTATGCTTTTAGGTCTAGCAATTAAGCTCTGGTCAGTCGTATCATTGTTTAAATGGTTGAAGTTTTTTAAAGCCATCAACATCGATTCAAACTACTTGAAATCTGAAATTATTTCCTCCTCCCCCCGTTTTTTCTTTTTGATCTTTTTGCCTCTCTTTTTCTTTCACTTTCCACGTTTTATCATATATATTATTTGCCTTCGCTTGCCAGCTACTGTAGTTATGGCCTTTTGGGTCTCAAAGTACTGTTTTTTTTTTTTTTTCACTAAGGTGATGGTGAAAGAAATGGCGAGACTTCAAATGATCTCATAAATTTAATCAATTTACATTAACAGAGACCATGTAAAATAAATGATGAGTATAGCATGGAGTACTTCGACGAAATATCGAAGTGGGTTTTGTTTGTAGTCGTCCTTATTTTGAGTTTTGTATTGTTTGTCTTGTAGCAGAGAGGTAACTTCTTTTTTCTTTATTAATTTTTACGTGGTCTTCTTTAGTTTGTAGGCATTGAAATAAACAATGAAGAAAGTGGGGGGCATGAGACTAGTTGGTGGACTTTCCTCGTTAAATTGTATAGAAATTTATGGTGAACACTGTTTAGAAACACGTGAAAACTGAAGGTATAGAATAGCATTTCTTTCTCTTGTTTTTAAGATATTCTCCTGTGCACAAGTAGATCGAAATGGTGATTCATTGCCTTTGTTTTATGTCCCTTGACAGTTGTAATGCTTAAAAGGTCGAAATTAGCATCGGCTTCGGTGATGAAATTTGGTTTTGTTTTTATTTCATCTGGGTTTTTGTTTATTTGTTGCTAAAAACAATTTTCTCCAGTTAATTGAGACTTAAAAAAGTCTGGTTATTTTGTGCAATCATCTGGTGTTTGATGGTAGATGGGGTTCGGCTCCTGCTGAGGTTTCACCTTCACAGATATTTCCTTTTAGAACAATTTCAGCAATAAATCTACCTATCTTGGCGTGGGGCTCAAGCATTTAGTTTTGAGCTTTTCAACTTGCATTTTTTGAATTGACAGAATTTATTCTTTTTAATTATTTTTAATGTTTGGAAAACGACTTTTGTAATGCATCATTCGTGTATTTCTTCTGTGAATTTGTTTTTGTTTTGTTCAAACTGTGAGTTTGTTTTATGTGATCATGAAATGAGGCATATAATATCTTGGCGTTTTATGTGACCTTACCACAGTAATGGACTTACATAACTCATGGGGGTGTTATTTGAATTCTTGTAGCAGATTTCATCATTCCGTGAGAGCAAATCTGATGATAGACGTTTTTACATTTTCACTGCTACGAAGACCCTTCATTTGAGAACTGATTCAAAGAGAGATCGGGTTGCTTGGATTCAAGCTTTGGTATCAACCAGGAGCCTCCTTCCGCTGAGACCATTAAACGATAATCTCTCCCTTGTACCCCATGATTTGTCTATATCAACTGATAGGCTCAAGAAACGATTGCATGAGGAGGGAATCAATGATGACCTTGTGAAGGATTGCGAGCAGATTATGCTTTCAGAGTTCTCGGAGATACAAGGGCAACTTAAAGTTCTTTGTGAAGAAAGATCTAATTTTCTGGACACAATAAGGAAGTTGGAGGTAATTTCAGCTTGGTAATTAGTATGTGTGCCTTTGGATGAAAATGCTTGATTTTTAGTTATTGGGGTTTTTTTTTTTTTTTTTGGGGGGGGGCGGGGCGGGGGGCGGGGAGGAATTAAATAGTTTGGCGAACTAAAATAAATTTACTCCTTTCTGGATTAGATTGCAGATCAACTTAGTTAGACTTGGACCAGTACCAAGTTCGACTTAATGAAATTAAAATGATAAAAATTTGTATTCACCAAAAAAAGAAAAGATAAAAATGTGTTTGTATTTTATGGTATTTTGTAGAAAGAGAGGGTCCCTTCAGCAGCCTCAGGTTGGTAATTAGCTCAACTGGTGAATTCAAAGTGAGAAGTTATTTTAATTCATGGATAAACATATACTGTGACAAATGAGAGTATGGAGGTCAAGTAAAAATAGTACCAATAATCTTTATATATGATATGATGAGGACTATCCTTGATTGTGTTGATGGCTACTGCAAAATGAATATGAGTGATTTTGGTCAACAGTAAAACAAACATATTCTGTTATTTGATGCATTAGAGCTGATGGGTTTTCTCCAGGCTATACAAGTGAAGATTGCTAATGGAGGGTAATTAGTTTAGTGATATCTGGTTCTGCTTTTGCAATTGTTTCTCATTATTGTATGTTCTATTGAAAGTTTGGATTTGGGGTATAATTTCTAGAATTTGTATGTTGTAAAATTTACTGAGCTTCCATTTTTTCTAATCAAAGTTGTTTTTCATGCAGCATGTGTTGTGCTGGTATGTTTGGTTTATTGCATTTTGTAACATCATAATGTATTTCCATTGCACTTTTAATCTCCCTATTTGTTAAAGGACTATAGGAACTTACCTTAAATCCTTGGTGCAAATGGAATCCCTAGTGGATCAATAAAACTCCAATACTCATATTGGTGGGATTGCTAAACTTCGTGTTTTAATTTTCTCATCTTTTAAAGTGCTGTCTTTATTATTGTTCATTTTAGTCATCTGTCTGTTAAGTTGATTCTTTTATAAAATTGTATGATACCACATAATTTCTTAATGACTTATCTAAAGCATTATGGTGCTAAGCTTTATCGTTTCTGTTGCACTGATAAGTTTCTTTTTATTATTATTTTTGGCATGTTCAGGCATATAATATTGAATCTGAAACCTCTGGATTTCATGGAGACTACCAGTTGACGAAGCATGAATGTTCCAGTTTGGGGCGTGGAAATAGTGGTACAGACCTGTGGTTATATCCATTGGCACTTCCTGCATAAACTGATTTCATGTAGTTTTAGATGCGCATTCTTGAGTGAGAAATACTTTCTCATTATCCTAAGTTTCAACTGTAATTTCCTGTCTTCTACTTATTTTCCATCATCATTCTCATTATATTTAACTTAAATGCAAGTTTGGTCAGAAATGCTGTGATAAGTTCTTATTATTAAGCTCTGTTTCTGGCTCCTAATTCTTGTCCTGTTCTCTTTTACCCTAACTCTTGTTTGGGTTGTCAGAATGCAGCACAACTGAATCGTCTGATGATATTGAGAAACAAGAGCTTGAGGAAGTTTCTTATGAAGAAGGAACCTTGTTCTTTGATACAAAGGAGTATTTTACTGAGTCTGCTGTTAGTTGTGGATATGTAAGAGGGGCAATGGATCATGCAGATAATCTCGAAGAAACTGAAAAACAATTGGATAATGTGGAAAAGATGCATTCTGATAAAGAAGATTGTGATTCCAGATATCCTCAAATTGAGAGACGAAAAAAACTTCCTGATCCAGTTGAAGAAGTGAAAGGGGTTAGCCTTTGGTCTATGATCAAAGACAATGTGGGAAAGGATCTCACACGAGTATGTCTCCCTGTTTACTTTAATGAACCAATATCATCCCTTCAGAAATGTTTTGAGGACCTAGAATATTCATATCTTTTGGACCGAGCACACAAGTACGGAAAAGAAGTATGTTATTCATACACTTCATCTTTAATATTTTGTGTTTCTCTTGATAAATGTACTAGTTATGTCTGGGTATAGCAAATTTTTATCAAGTTCTCAAACAATTTGCAGCAGGGGGGACATCTAGAATTTGAGAAATTGCTGTTCTGTCTAGAGTGAAGTTTGAGAAATCTCACCCCCTCAAACATCTCCTGTCCCAAATTTTTTTTAACTTCTTGCAATGCTTTTTAAGGCTCTTTAAACATGAGTAGATGCCCTTGCTTTATATTAGTTCAATCTGATTGTCTGCTTTATCCGGGTTTTCTGTTACATTCTCAGGGTAACAGTCTCCGACGGATTCTTAACGTTGCTGCATTTGCTGTTTCTGGGTATGCTTCCTCTGAAGGGCGACACTGTAAGCCCTTCAATCCATTACTAGGAGAAACTTATGAAGCAGACTATCCTGACAAAGGAGTTCGTTTCTTCTCTGAGAAGGTCAGGATTCCAGACCTATCAATGACTGACTTCATATTAAGAAATATGCATATTTATATTGAAACTAGATGGTTTACTTTTGAATACCCTTTGCTAATACACGCACATATGTATATTTCTTTAAATGAGGAAATCACTTTCATCATTTTCTTCTTTAATAGGGACCATCAAGAGGTAGGAAATTATTGCCATAATAGTGTCTTGAATAATATTTTGAACCTTTTATCTGGAAAATGAAATTCTGTGGAGAGTTCTAGGAAGGAAACTTACATGTTCAAGCAATTATAGGTTTGACATTCTCAAAACAGTGAAAAGAAACACTACAAAAGTGTTTTTTGAGAACTTGGGAAGGAAACTTAAATTTTGTTACTTCTGTAGGCCTTTAGAGTATTTTCCTTTCTAAGTAGTTGCTTTTATTTATCTGGATGTGAAAGCAGATATTGTGCTTCGGTTTCGTAGCAAATATGACTTACCTCCTCAAGTTTTATAGGTTAGTCACCATCCAACCCTTATTGCCTGTCATTGTGAAGGCAAAGGGTGGAAATTCTGGGGTGAAAGTAACCTCCGCACAAAGTTTTGGGGGCGTTCAATTCAGCTTGACCCTGTTGGAGTTCTGACCCTAGAGTTTGATGATGGTGAAATATTTCAGTGGAGCAAGGTGTGCACTATTGGGCTTTGTGTTTACTGGATGTTCCATTTAGGTGTTTCTGTATGCTAGGTTTCATTTCTATTTGTGTGGTATGAATTGTTTGAACTTATTCTCTGCAGGTAACAACTAGTATTTATAATATTATCCTTGGTAAAGTGTATTGCGATCACCATGGTTTGATGCACGTTCATGGGAATCGCCAGTATTCATGCAAACTCAAATTCAAAGAGCAATCTATTCTTGACCGAAACCCTCACCAGGTTAGTTTCAATCTAATTGTGTTATCCCCCTGATTGCTTCATACTTATAGTAGTTTATCTTCTGTGTCTTAAAAGATTTATTTAGTATTTTTTTTATCCTGGCCTTCATTTACTTAGGTCCATGGGTTTGTCGAAGATCTTTCGGGTAAAAAAGTTGCAACATTAATTGGCAAATGGGATGACAGCATGTATTATATCAAAGGTGATGGGAGTGGCAAACCTAAGGACTGCAGCTCTTCATCAAGTGCCACCTTGCTATGGAAGAGAAACAAGCCACCGCCTAATCTGACTCGCTACAACTTAACATCATTTGCAATTACACTAAATGAACTAACGCCTGGACTACAGGTAGAGATGATGTGTAGCATCAGTTTCTCATAAGCAATTTCATTTTTTTCTCTTATGGCTATCTAATTGTTTTCTATAGCTTTGTCTGATCTCGGGTATTTGATCACGGATTAAGGAGAATCTTCCACCTACGGATTCAAGGCTTCGACCAGACCAACGGCATTTGGAGAATGGGGAATATGATAGAGCAAATGCAGAAAAGCAACGACTAGAGAGGAGGCAGAGAATGGTATGTTTCCACTTCCTTGATTTTCATGTATCCAAGCTCATGCATTCATTTGCTAACTAGGATACCTCATAAATGGGTTGTTGCCTCCAGAAAAACCTCCTAGTATGTTTTGTTTTATGCATCTTGGTTTGCAAATCTTTCGTTCATTTGCATTTTCCTTCAAATTTATTTACATCTGATTTAGATAAATGACCTATATTATGAAGGAAGGATTTGATTCCAAGTGAAGGTTAACTCAGTTGATTTTTAACTCCACAACACCGTATAATTCAAGACTGGGAAGTAAAAATTGGCATTGATGCCTTGTTTTGTAATTGAAACTTGTGATCCAAGTGGTGTTGTGTGAGATGTCAATTTCAGTACTGTAGATTCAAACAAACAATTATTTTGGGCAGTAGTTATTAGTTTGTACAAAGTTCATGGGAAAATCCTATTAATTTACAGGGAAAATTGACAACACTACCCCACCTTCTGGACATGTCTGCACTAGCCATTAAATGATTGAATGACGTTCGAAACTGTGGCCTGAATATATCGCTGTAGTAACGTACTGTTAGATTCTATGTTCATCAAAGATATTGGCAAAATTTTCTATTTCTAGGTAGGTCTTGATTTATATCATTGCTTTTACTCCTTGCTATTCACACTGCCCCTGGTCCTACACAGTCGAGAAAACTACAAGAAAATGGTTGGAAGCCTAGATGGTTTCAGAGAGACGGTGAAACTGGGTCCTTCCGCTATGTGGGTGGTTATTGGGAAGCAAGAGAACAAGCGAAATGGGATGGCTGCCCGAATATATTTGGTGAATTCAATGAGGTTGTCGATTCCTCCGAACAAGGCTGACTTCACTTTTAGGTTAGTAATTACATTCACCATGTCCATCTTATTTTACTTGAATGTCATATTCTAGCTACCACATTTTCAGCTACAACGGCTCGGTTTTGTTGTTTAGATCTAACTATGCATAATTTCTTTTTAATAGTTTAGAATCGGCAAACATTGGGAACAATCACGGAGCAAATTGAGACGATAAACATGTAAGTAGCTTTAATTCCTGACTGCCGTTTCTATGTTTCTGCGAATATAGCAGAAAATTTCATTACCAGTATGAATCTTTAAGTGAGTTAGATATATAGTAAGGATAGGTAAGAGCCTGAATTTTTCTGTAACATGTCTCTAGTGTGGGAATCGTATGTGTAATGTTATCTCTCAATAGTTCGTTTATTCCATAGCTCCATCTCAAAATTTAATTTCATAATTATTTGTATTTTCTTTCTATGAATAAATGAAATGAAAAGCAGAAAAAAGAAGTCTTATTTCTTGTTGTCTGTAGTTCGAGATATGAAATTAACCGTTGGTAATAATTGGTGGAATTAATCTTGGGAATTAACCATTTTATTATATTAAATGTTAGATGTAGAGTGGGATCTCTGAAGAAAAAATATTTTAAAAATTAAATGTGGTTTTAATTGAATGTTGATATTATGTATTTAAATTTCATGATTTTCATTTAGTAAAATATAAGTAGACATGAATACCTTAAAGAATATTTATTATTTTGTACCATATGGTATAGATATTATATGTGACATAATTAAATGTGAAAATAGATTTCTAGGAAGCATGGGTCTCGACCGTAGGCAAGTTGCAACATTTTTCAAACTATAATGAATTTGTAAATTGTATTTGTTAGGAGGCCCCAAAATTTCCTATTTTCTTGTAGTATTAAATGAAAAATTAGGGTTTATAATTGCACTACACAAATGAAAGTAAGGGAGGGTGTCGTTCATTCAAATTTTTTTTTTTCACTTCATAAGGGTTCAATAATAAAATTAAGGTTGATTTTGATATCACTAGATGGAGTTTAATGTGTAGATTTCTTTAAAATTTTATTTTGGTTTAAATTTTATTATATTTGAGTTTTGTTCCATTCGTAAAATCTAAATTTATTATTATTTAGAGTTAAATATATTTTGGTCATTTATAATTTTTCATTCTCTTATTTATCAATCTACAAAGTTGTTTCTCTTGTTGGGGTGCTTGCTTGGTGAATTGATAGTATATAATGCTATTCTGTTATGTTTTTGTATGCTTTTACGAATAACACAGTCTTAGAAAATATTAATACTTTCAATTGGTTGAATTAAAAATTGATTAATTTAATTATTAAACTATATAAGTTGAATTTGAAAATTAAAAAAAAAAATCTAACTTGAATGGATAAAAAATGGGGAATAAAAATTCAAAACAGAAAAAAAAGTTAAAAATAGGTAAAATTGATTTTTTTTGTTCTTTTTGAATTATTTTAACAAAAAGTTGATTTTTTTCACTATGCTGTTCATTTTTATCTTTTGAATTTTTGTGAATATAAATTTTCATTACTTTTTATTTTCTTTCTAATTTTTACTACATTTTGTTAATATTCAGCTTTTTTTTAGGAAATATTCAGCTTATTAGGTAGAGTACAATTTGTCAATGTTTTCTTCGCCCTATCATCCGGATCTATTGACTTCAATGACAATTAAAAGTCTGATCGCACGATAGGAAGGTTATATTTTTATTATTTTCTTGGTCCCGGGGTTGAATATTAAGATAAGATTTTAAAAGTTCTTGTTATTGTTTTTATTTTTTTAGGCGGCTTTTTTGGAATTGATTTTTTTAATAAGTGCTTGTAATCATTTTAAAAATATATTATTTGAGTTATGACAAAGTTAATTATTAATGTGCTATAATATTTTATTGATGTTGAATTTGAAACTTTTATTGTGTTAATGAAATTTATTTTTCATCATTTACTACGAATATTTGTTATTTTTTTCTCGAATTGTATAATTTCATTTATGAAATGAATTAATGAATCTCTATAAAAAAAATTGTATAAAAAATTATCAAGAGTAATTATTTTTCTTGTTTATATAAGAGTTAACCTAATTTGTTTATACAAATAACTTTTTTAAGAAAAGTACATTACATATAACATTCAAATTTCTGAATATGCAACCTCATATCTTACTACAAGCTCTATGTTTTATTATTATATTTCATCTTTCCATTGTAAATATATAAATATTTTTTTAGAATTATGATATTCCAAACCACATTAAATTTGTGATTAATCCAATAAATATATATTTCAAGATTTATTCAAAATTTTTAAAGAGATCAAAATAAATTAAAAAGTTTAAAAAGGTAAAAGTGTAATATTACATTATATTAATTTATAATTTAAAAACAAACATAAATAACCTGAAGGATTAATCACAAGCTTATTCTAATAGATACATTAAAACACCAGAAAGAAAATCATAAATAACTTTATTTATTGATATATGGTACCATACAATTTACTGATTCATGTTATACCTCGGCCACCCAAAGAAACAGTTCTCTACCCCATTCTATAAAGGTGAATTTATCAACATCGTCATCAATCAAACCATGCATCAACAATTGTTCGTGTTATGTCCTTTACTTATTTAATCAATTACTTGAAATATTTTAATTAACTATTAATTTATCTTAATTGAATTAAATTGTAATTGCATGAATCCAAATCATAAATTTATGGGAAAAAATCCACATAAATAATTAAAGATTGAATGACACTTAAAATGCAATCATAATACACTACAAAGTTCGAACCTTATAACCTTGAACGAAAATTATGCTTTAAACTTAAGAATGGAAAATTGAGTACATTATGTTCAAATTTTTTATCATCTTCTTTTGCGCGATTAAAGGAACAATGAGACGCCTAGGTGGCGGTGGCGACCATGATGCTTATTTTGATGAATGTTGAAGTTAAAGAGGAGGACAAATAAAACCAGGAGGAGGGTTTTTCCCACAAGTTAATAAAGCTTGAAGAGCGAGGGGAATGAATATATTAATGTTTAGGCGCTTAAGTCTTATAGCAGTGCAAAGACAAACGGCGGCTTCGAGCTCAAGTAGACCTCCGAGAACCGGGCAGCAAGTGTTTTCAACAGGGTTTCCTAAGCCAATGTGCCCCAATCCACCAAGCACATCCACGCATAGTCCTAGTTTAAGAGCATTAACGGGGCAGGTCGGTTGGCTAGTTGGTGGAGCAGGAGAGCTACCTCCACCAGAAGGTGGTGGGATGGTAACAGGAGGGTTGGTAATGGGAGGAGATATCACAGGAGGGGTTGGTATTGGTGGCACAATAACAGGTGGCATTGGAGGCTTTTTGGATGGTGGCTCGACCTTTGGACTGCCACCACCGTGGTGCGGTGGATGCTTGGGGGTTGGAGGGTTCGGGCGGGGAATTTTAGGGTGAGTTGGCAGGTGGTATGGTGGAGAACGTGGTGGTCTACAAGGAACAGATGCACCAATGGGAGGCAAGGATATTAACATGAAAATCATGAAGACTAAAACCATGGCCGTAAATTTGGAACCCATGGCTTAGGGTTCCAAAGATTATTCACCATGAACTTTAACAAAAAAAAAAAAAAACTATATATATACACATATACATATAGCTGAATTTGATGCGGAACCCGTGACTGCCTAAAAGAGTATCAAAGAACATGATAAATATTCGCTTTTTTCTTTTTTAAATGGAGGATTCCAAGACATCAAATTGTGAAATAAAATCAAAGATTTGGAGTAGTGTAGGTTGATTTGATAACTTCAATGCCTATCCGTGACAGTTGCTCAGTTTTTCAAACTTTCAAGTTCCAATCCGTGAATCCTGTTTTCATCTCTGCATCATCGATTTCAGTTTCACAGATGCTTAATATATATATATATATATATCCGTATCAAAATATTTGTTCTCGAATCCAATAAAAAACATACATAAACACATAAATCAAAAACAATCACAAGGCACATCTCAGAAACAGAGCACAACTGATGCTCCTCGACGACATAGTTTACGAAACGATGAATTGTCATCCATCTATATATCTATATGTATGTATATCTTTCTGCAAGCGAGAGATTGAATTCAAGTGATGGATGATAGATAAAAGGAACTTTAACATTATGGGGAAATCTTAAAATTTATATACAATATATTCAGCTGTACACCATATGGTCATCAGATCTTTAATTAATACTAGCAATAACGAAGTTACCGGCCCAAAGGCAATGGAAATGGTAAGGCTGGAGATAATACACGGGATTGTTGAAATGAGGAAAGATAAAAGCAGCATCGGAAATGGATTTACTGGAGGCTACTGAGAGATATGATCCCCAAATGTGTTCTCCCCGCTGTATGTAACATAAAGAAATCCATCTTCATCCTTTTTCTCTTCATATATGGCAGACATAATGGCACCTGCAAAAAGAAGAAACGAGTTTAGCCTTCTTTGAATCAGATAGAAAAGGTAAAGCATCGATCACTGATGGGTGTAAACGCAAAGGATTATTACCAGTTGGAGGGAGAACATTGTCCACAAATATGAATATTGCCTTTTCAGCACTGAGTTTGATCCTTTTACGGATGACATATACGAATTGGCCAACAGTCAAATCAGCTGGGACAAGGTACCTGCAAAATTTCGGAATCATATTACCTGAACGATTTCATCATATGTTCAAGGAAGTCAATTGGTACTAAAACACACGGATCGAAGCCTATAGACAATTCAAACAACTAAAACCGGATGCTGTTTTAACGGAATAAGTCAACGGATCAAGAGAATCTAAAGTCATGAAGATGCAAGTGACACTTACTTCTTCTTGTCGATGTTCGGTATATCGCTTCTCTCCGCTTTCTCCACGATCACCTTTAACATAAAAGACGATAAATGAAGAAGTCAAGATCGGAATACTTATGATCACAAACAAAAATAGCAGCCTATGGCCAGAGTAACACATATTAGATCAAAACTAGCAATACATATCGAGATAGGAAGTAAAGGCTGGATCAGTACCGGGATCCTATCAGGGTATTTCTCCCTAATCCTAGCAGCCTCTGCCCTCCTCTTCTCTGAAGCAATAATCAAACCGAAAAATATCAAGAACTTCGAAAATATAAACCATTGATTTCCCCATACATACCATAATTCACATAGAAATTAAACGTAACCATGTTCAAAACAGAGTAAAAGAATCCAGTACACACCAAGATCATGCTCTTGCTTGAAGTAACTCTTTGCCATTCCTCCTGAAAATTACTAACCAAAAATTAAGTGAAAACACTTGCTTTTCAAGGGAAAAAAAAATTCCCCCTTTTATGAATTTCCAAAGACTTCAAAAAGCTATGATTGTGGAAAACAAAGATAATATGACCATCAATTCATTCACAAAAAAGAAAAAGTTGAAAAACTAAAGATACAGAAAAAAGTAAAGTCCAAAGACAAATCCAAAGCCACCCAAGTCTTATCCCTGATCACAGTGTTGTTTCCTTTGCACAATTGAAGAAAACAAAATCATAACTAAAAAGCCCCAAATTTCAACTAAAACTATCCTTTCAATTTACCCACACACACAAAAAAAGAAATATTAAATATAGCTGAAACTGAAGAAATATACAAGGAAACCCGAGAAAGGCAAACCTTGTGAAGATGAACCCAAAGTGAAAAGGAAAAGTTTTTTTCTTTCTTGATCAAAAGAACTCTTCTAAGGCTTGAAGCTCGTGGCTTGGTTCACAAGATAAAATAAAGGTATATTGACTTATTTGTCCCTCTAACTTTACAGAAAAAATATTTTAGCCCTCTATTTAATTTTTCACTTTTTTTAACCTTAAATTTGTGTTTTTTGTAAATTAATCCAAAATAAATAGAAAAGTTAATATTTTTTTAAATTTTGCTGATGTTGCATATTCATGGATTCACACATAAATGACACATAAGCATTTAATTAATTTTTTAAATTTAAAAAGTTCAAAAAAATTAAAAAAAACTATTTTTAAAGATAAAAAATCATAAAATATATTTTTTATGTTTTCTAAATTTTAAAAAATTAATTAAATGCTAATGTGTCATTTATGTCACTTTATAAAAGTTAATAAATATTAATTTTTTATTTATTTTGAGATGATTTGACATAAAAATATAAATTTAAGAGGTAAAGAAATAAAAAATTATATATAAGATTTGCCCCTTTTTCAACTCTTCCAGCCAAACTTGTGTGTTTTATTTTAACTAAAAAATAATTTTTTTTTCTACCAAAATTTAATTTTAATGTTTAAATTGATATATTGTTTTCAAATCCGTATCAAATTTGGTTTATTATAATTATTATAGTCTATTTTTGTAGTTTTGTTAAGTAAATTGATATGTATATGTGTGATTAATTCATATAATCTAATATTAACGAAATTATAAAAATGCATTAAAATAAATAATTAAAGTCAAATTCAAGTATAAAGATGAACTCAAAAGAATATAAATATAGAAGTCAAATTTAATTAAAATATGACTTAATGACAAATTTGATCATTAACGTTTATATGTTTTGTCAAAATGGTCTTAATTGTATTTTTGAGGTTTTCTGATTATTAATTTTTTTTTCAAATTACTTTTTCTAACAGATTTGATGAAAGTACTGTTAAAAAAATTAGCAGGGATGATGTGAAATATTTTTAATGAGATGCAATTTATTACTTATGTAATCCAAAAAGATAATTACATGTGAAAATAATAAAATAAATAAATTATACATGAAATTAAAAAATAACTCTTAATTTTAAGAAAATAAACGTAATTATCTAAAAAAGAGTTTCAAAATAAATGCATATGTTTGTTTAGTAAGAGATTTCAAAAATATAATTGAACCCAACAAGTGGTTCCAGTGGAAAAGAGGATGTTGTTCATCCTAGGGGTCTCGGGTTCGAGCGCTTGTGTGTGCAAGGTGTGTGTGCTTTGTCAAAGGTTTAAGAAAATATGAATAGATACTGCCGTGTAATCACATCAATATATTCAAAAAAAATAATTAATAAATCAACCAAAATTATTGAATGTGTGTATTCATTTTGAAACTTTTTTTTTAGATAATTAATTTCTTTTCTTTAAATTAAGAGTTTTTTAACTTCATGAATTATTTATTTTATTACTTTCCACGTGTAATTATTTTATTGGGTTATCTAAGTAATAAATTACATCTCATTAAAAATATTCCACGTATAAAATTTCATATCATCCCATTAACTTTTTTAATGGTACTTTCATCAAATCTGTTAAAAAAAACAATTTGAAAAAAAAGAACATAAGTTGATGACAAAAAAAAACTCAAAAACACAATTAAGACCATTTTGATAAAATATGTAAATATTAGTGGCTAAATTTGTCATTAAGCCTTAAAATATATATTTAAAAATATATTTTGGAAGGCCTAACAGATGATTTACACGTGGATTGGTTTTGGTTTAGGTATTAGTAAAAGGTTAGGAAAGCCTTGTTGATTATGGTAAGAAGACAGATCATGTTCATCTGTCGCTATTTGTTTGGATAAGGTGCAAAAAAGTACGTGAATCAGACGGCTAGTAGTATGATTATCATGGGACATTCACCATAAAGTGGGTCCTACTTAGTTCCTAATGGATAAACAAAGGAATATGCTACATTTGATTCACGGAAAATATTTTTATATTATTAATATTTTTATTCATATTTATAAACAATATAAAATATTATAATTTTCAATATTAATTATATATTTAATTATATAGTAATTTATTATTTTAATAAAATTTATTATTAGTAATATTTTTATTTTTAAGTAACATTTTAAATATTTTATTGAAATTTTTAATGTTAAAATTTTAATGATAAATATACATTTAAATTTATAAATATTTAATATTAAAAGTTTAGAGTGTGTTTGGTTGAAAATTTTGTAGGAAAGATTTTATTTGTATCAAAATTTAAAAAAACTTAAAAAAGAGTTTTTCCTATTTGGGTAAATAAATCGGAGACTTTTGAGAAAGAACTTTAATAGTTAATTTTTTTTTCAAATTTCAAAAGGTTTATATGTAAAAAAGCCTTTTAACAAAATGCAAAAAAAATAATTAAGTTCTTGTATTAAATTTGAACTCAATTAAACTATTATCATTAATTAAAATAATCAATTAAGTCTCTCTCTTAACGATTTTCGTCATTGATCACATCATTTATTTAAAATAAATTAGTAGACCAATCAGATGGTTACATATGATAACGTCTAATTCAATATAATATTTTTCTCATAAAAAATATGTAAGGAGAATTATTGAATAATAAAAATATATTAAAATTTTTATAAACTACAAAAATTATAAGAAATTATAATGACTTATTTCATCTACAAATTCCACCCAAAAAGTAGGGTTCATTCCCACCGTTTATAACAAGGCCCATAGTCTTGGGCATTGATTTCGTTCTGTAAATAGTCAAAACGCGGGACATCCAGCCGTTTTTGTGATAATCAAACGACGTCGTTTGATATCTCTGTGCTGGGCTGCCGCCATGCCTATTGTTTAAGCTCTCTGTCTCTCTCTAAGAATCAAAAACCTTGGCGGAAAAAGGGGAAAATGGGAACGAGATCCAATTTCTACAAGAATCCTTCCCTCTCTTACAAGAAAGATTTAAGTCTCTCATCTGCTCTCCAAAACCTAAAGGGTGAATTTTTCTTTTCTTCTTTTTTTTTTCTCCATTTTCTTACTTACCAAACACGTTTTTAAAATTTAAAACTTTCCCTTCCTCCAATTCACAGCTTATAATATCGCCACCGGCAATGCTCCTCCTCTGGTCGGAGAAAAATCTCAGGTTGACAATAAAAGCGCGTGCAGGAAACGCTCGAGAGAGCGTAAGCCATTGTCACAACTGCCTCATCGTAGCCGTGAAATTGAAGACAATGATGGACCTATGTCTCATCATGATTACATTCTAAAAAGAAGGCGAGTTTTCTATTCTTTTAATGTGTTTTCACACTTTTAAAGTGTAATTATTTTCATAGATTGCGAAATTCCTTTACAATTTTTGTTCAATATCCGGTTTTTGATTGAGCAGGAGAGAAGTTAGTTCATCTCAGGGTTACGACGAACTGAATGCTGATATTTTGGTAACTTGGCCATTGCTTTTGGTTTTGTTTTACATGAATTTTAATCACCTCCTTTTAGTTCTTAATTTTTTTTCTGTTTTGTTGCAGCAAGCTTCAAATTCGAGTGTAAATTTGGTAGACTATGAAAGTAAGTTAAATTCATGTTTCTTTTTATAGCAAAATTCAATATTAATGGATTCCATTATAATTAACATTGAACAAATTGTCGGTTTGGTCAATAAAGAATTGATTTTCATCATTCAATTTATAAACTTTGATGACTTGCAACTCTATTTTCCAGTGAATGTGTGTACAATTACTGACTATTATGTTCCTAAAAATTCAGGTGATGGAAGTGCTTCTTCCAACGATAAAGAAACACAGGATCCTCCAGATTCTGGTTTGTTTTAGATCTTCTTCAATCATCAGTCTTTTGCTTAGAATATTTTAAAGACCACCCGGATCATTTTTCTGTTATTGATTGCTTATGATCGGCCAAGCTTTAAATTATATTTGTTGCAGATGTGGCCTTTACACTCGTTTTTTACTATGTTTATTGTAGGTGATGCAAATGAAGTAGATCGGGTTAAGAGCAGAAGTGAGCAACGATTTCCTCTTCCAGGTGAACCTGTTTGTATAGTCTGTGGTAGATATGGAGAATATATATGTGATAAGGTGGGATAAATGAACATTGTAATTCAAAATTCACCACATTATTTCCTTAGTTGTTTCTATTAATCTCTCTAACTTTGTATATGATTTTTGCCTGCGATTGTAGACTGATGATGACATTTGCAGCATGGAGTGCAAATCTGCTCTTCTGCAAAGCCTTCAAATAACTGAGGTTCTCATTCTCGCTGACTTTGCTCACAGTAAAAAAAGAATGTCTCTGCTCTTACTGTTTTCACTATATTAAGACAGTATTATTTGTTGCGTGTCCAGAAATTTGTGAGCAATCGTAATCCATCTCACTCGTCATCTGATCTTACATCTATTTCTAATTTGCCTGAGCTTGCGGAGGACACTTGGGATTACAACAACCATCACTGGTCCCAAAGGGAATCTAGTCTTTGTAGTTACAAATGGTAAAGTTTCTTCCAAAGCATTGTATTCCCAAATAACATTTGTAAATTGAGATAGCATAGCACCATGGGTTCCATGTGTTTTGAAAATAGTTTCCAGCACTTTGTCAAAATAAAAGAAGAAAAGAAAATAGTTTCCAGTATTTAGTTATGATTACCTTTGAGTCTAATATGAATTATTCTGGTTTTAGTTGGAAATGCAAGAGGCCTGGACACCTTGCTGACGATTGCTTGGTCACCACTCCCGAGCAGGTTTTATCATTACTTATTTTCTGCTAAAGGAAGCACTTTGGTCCTTTACAATTATGGACTGTGAAAACACATTTTTCCTTGATAAGCATTTCTCTATTTGTAGGCGGTGTCGAAGCAGAGCAAGCCTATTGCCAGGGATCTTCTTGAACTGTACAGAAGGTTAATATAACTCAATTTCATGTATTTATCCTAAATTAAGTATTTCCAAAAAATAAAAACCTTTAAAAGTTAATTACTATGCATGTGATTATTCCGTATTGTTTTCTTATTTTCTTGAAATTAAGGCAAACTTGGGTATAACAGCTAGACTCCTGCATGGAGTATTTGGCAAAGACTTCCTTTTTCCCTGTATTTATTTGTTTAGTTTTTGGAGTAGGGTTCATGCTCATCCTTTGTTTTCATAAGTAGCCTTGTAGATCTGAAGCCTTTATGTTAATCTGGGATTGTTGAGTTTCAATCTCTATTTTACTAAATGAGTTGCCCCACTTCTTAGTCTCTTTGATTAGATTGCGGTTGATTTCTTGCTATATGTTACTTCATGACACACACACAAAAAGACCCTTTCTCTGTTTGAGGTCACAATAACTCGTTTCTTAGGGAGCTTAGTTCTTCTCTTTGCTTCTTTCTTTCTGCAGATGCCATCGCATAGGTGAAAACTTATCTCATGCAAGCTGTAATGCATGTCGTGGCTCAATTGGCCTAGCAACATGCCTTGATTGCAGCACTGTTGTATGTGACAAGTAAGCTGTATAACCTGTATCTTTTTGTTTTCACATTCAATTATGACATTTTTGTCTTCGGCATGTATTGTAAAACAAAAAGGGCAACTTATAATCTTTCCTCTTGGATATTTTGATATACAGTGAAGGCCATTTGAATGAACATATCCATACCCATCCATCCCATAAACAGTACTACTCACATAAACTTAAGCGACTGGTGAGAATTTTCTTTTCCATTCTCTGCACTTTAGATACTGTATCACTTAGACCTCATGGCATGAAAATAACGTCTAAGCATTTATCAAAATAGGTGAAATGCTGTAAGTCAACGTGCGAGGTTACTGACATTAATGATCTTTTGATTTGCCACTACTGCTACGATAAAGCATTTGACAAATTCTACGATATGTATACAGCAACTTGGTATATTATCATTACAACTTCAATCGTTTTTTTAACTTTTAATTTGACTCTGTAACGATTAAATGTGCTGTACGTTGTTGATGATTGCAGGAAAGGGGCTGCACTTTCAATGATTTGGGGTTCCATTTGTTGTGAAGATCACTTTGCTTGGTATATGTTGTAACATCATTGACATCATTTTGTGTCTCCCAATGTATAAAGAACTTACTGACTTGTTGATGATGCCGCAGGCATAGGATGAACTGCTTAAATGCAGATATCGAGGACCGAGCATATATAATTGGCAGAAACACAGGGAAAGGGAAACATGTACAGCTCAGTGACTTCATTTTCTAACAGTGTTGGGAGGTAAATAGCCTTCTTATTGGCATATTCCTCCCAATTACAATATTTCTGGCAAAAGAGCTTTGGTTTTAAATTTATGATTAGCTTGCCTGCAAAAATGTACATAAAATTTGTATGATTCAGCCTTTTAAAAAAGCAGTTGATGATTCCATTTTCTTCTAAAACAGTGAAAGACTTTGTCATCTGATTTATTTATTTATTTATTTTGGGATTTTGATTGCAATTTGTTTGTAGGCCAGTTTAGGCTGGCCTGGGCTCGGGCCAGGGCCAGTTCAAATATAAGCAATTTAGATTTTTTAAAATAAACTGAGCAATTTAATTTTTTTTTTAATATTATACATGTCCGTTTTACGGTTCATATTTGAGATTTGTAGTTGCTTCTTTTAACAATGTTGTTTTCAAAATTCAAATTTATGTTCTTTCTTTAAGAGTACAATGTGTCTTACTATTGCATCTAATCATTTGTTCATAAATAGTTTTTATTTATTATTCAAAAGTACAAATACTAGATTACAATATTTTCATGCAATCCTCAAAATTGAGTAAACAACGATAATGAAAAACAATGTTAATGAATAGTCATGTAAAACATGGATACGGGTAAACTCAAAAAATAAATATAAAAAAATTATATAATATTCACAAAGTTCTAAAATATTCCAAAGATTTTTTAAAACTATATATAATGTTCATGAAATTTTAAAATATATATAAACATTCAAAATTAATAGGAAAAAAGTTAGAAAATCCAAAACTTTCTTAAATTTTGATAAAAAAATTGCCAAATTAAATTTAATATTTAATATTTTTTTCTAAAAAAAAAATAATTTCATTGTTTTCACTAAAAATGCATTGTAAAATTGATAATAATGAAAATAAAAGGTTTTAACTTTAAATGAATTGGCAGGGATCCATACACGTAAAAGTATTTTTTTTAACAATTCTTTAAATTTTAAGAGTTTTTATATTTAATATTTTGGTTCGGATTCATATAAATGTATAAAATTTTATTTTATTTATCATAATTCAAAACTAGATAACAAACATGTTTCATGTTTTCATTATTAAAAACAAATGTTTATTTTTATTTATCCAACGTGTTTTTCAATTTTAAAGAATAAGAACTATTTTTTTGAAAATAAAAATATTTTTGAATTTTTTAATTTTTCATAGCTGTAGTTTGTTCACTTTTAAATAGTTACCCTGATATATATATATGTATGTATGAAATGCGCCAAAAGAAATCTGAAAAAGGTTTTCCCGTGCAAAGATCCAAATATACTGAATGCTGGGTAGTTCTTAACTTAATATTTTATTAACAGAAATGGTTAACACCATCTTTTATCTTTATTTATTCACTTTAGAATAATACAGAGATTAAATTGCCCCGTTTCCGTTTATTTCTAACGGGACTAAATTGCCCATGACCCTACAGTACGTATTTATTCCTAAATTAACTCTTTCCAAGTTACAGAAAGAATGCAACAAAGTTAATGGCAATGCAATGCAGGCCAGCCACCAACTGCAGTGCAGAGCCATATCACCTTAACCCTTTTCCTGCAGTTTACTTCTCCAGTGAAGGAAAGTAGAGAAAAATTATGCATATAAGCCGACTAGATCGGGAGCGGTTTACGACCTCTTCATGATATATCCCATAATTAACCCAATCAAGCCAATTAAGGCGACAAACATGAAAGACAGATTGCCCCCACTTTTGCTGCTTTCGCGCTTCAACAGTTCCTAAGCATTCAAAATTTTTATATGTGAGAAGTTTCCATGGCTCAATAGATCAAGAGAACATAATAAACCGATAAGAGACAAGTAAGAAGGCACAATTCTATCAGGGATGGAAACATTTAACTGCAGTTCGTAAGCAACTATCGACAAGATGCATCGGTTTTAAAGGAAAGATGACTAGGGATCATGTGTAAGTCTGAGATGTAGAAGGACAACATATTCATATAAGATTATGACCAAAATATGGATTCATGGTAAAAAGGGAGATTGATGTCAACTCAAAACTTGCAGTAACTATATACAATTATCAGAGACGATAAGTGCAGGGGAACATAGAAAAGACCAAATTCCACTCACCAGCTCTTGGCGAAGCTTGTTATTTTGTTGAATTGCTTTATTTTTTTCATCAGTCAGCTTTGTTATAAGAGCTTTTGCCTGTAATTATAGAAAGTATTATTGAGGATTATTAGACCTTCAATATATCGACATCATATAGAACGAAAGAGTTTCAGGCCCCAACCCAGAAGCATTGAAAGGAATGCAAATATCTGACTAGATAAATATGGACCTTACTCTATCCAGAACTATGTTAACTCTAACTCAAGTGTAAGTTCCGGATACGGGTATGTTTTCAACGCAAATATGTTCAATTTTTTGAAGTTCTTTCATGTTTTTGGAGGCTGCTACAGGATTATATTTTCATACCAGTGTTCAGTCATGTATTGGATATTGTTGTTGGACACGACTACTTCATAAGAAAAATGAAGAGTCGAAGCAACATAGATCTGGAATGCCAGAATTCAGATTTTACCTCAGGAGATTTGTCTTGAGTGTCAAGCTGATCAGTAAATGTTCTTGCAGCCTGCATTCACCAATGAAATGCAAACTATTAGCATCCTAGAAAACAGAGTGCAACCAACAAACAAAAGTGCTAATGTAAATATATGCAGCAGGATCACGGCCTCATACCATAACAAACTCAGAATTGTCTGAAATAGAGCCTCTGGGCAATAATTCAGACCCTTCCAGTGAAGGTGAAGTTTGTTGGTGCGAAAAAACATAAACCACTCTCAACTTGCATTCCTCAACCACATTCCCAGCTTCTCTGTTGAACTAGAAAAATGAAGATCTCCAATAATCAATCAACACTATACATCCCAGCCCTCAATAGTATTAAATAACTACATTACCCGGATTCAAGCCTAAAGTCGGAAATGGGTATGTATCTGATATGAATATGCCCAAACTTATATCCAAATATGTGTCGAAAACGAATACTTCAAAGCAAAATGAAGGGTCGGAATAATACTATACCATTTCTGCAGTTATATCCTTTGCGGTTACACCATCAGGGGCTTTTACACTTTGAAGGAGGAATTTGTCCTTGCATTGCATATCAGCAGGGGCCTCCTTTTGTGCTTGCATGGTAACTAAATCCACGAAAACCATTGATTCTTTTGAAGTTTGATCGAAGACAATAATGATAAAATTTGGAAAAATGTAATTGATTCATTGTATTTTGTACCTATAACTTCGCATGTAGATCGAGGCAAGACGATCCCCGTATTGGGACGAACACAGTACTTTTTTGGATTTGTTGTTTTCACCTGAAAACAAAATCCAAAATAAAGTATTGATTTCTTTTTCAGGTTTCCGTTCCTGATCTTTTTTTTTCTCGGCCACCAAACAGATCATTAAAACATTGAATGAGGGAAATTCGACATTGATGAAGGATATACCTTGAAAGCTACATGATTATCAGTTTTATTCGACAATTGAAGAGAACATGAGATCTGCTTCCTCAGCTCAACTAATCAAATACCGAAAAAACAACAATGAAATCAATATTAAAAACCCAGAAAAACAGAAATTGAAGATCGGCGAAAAAAGGGAAAGGGAACCCAAAAATGTATATAAACTTACAAGGAAACTTGAGCTCTAAAGGATCGATGCTAAGAAGGTCGCCCGTGCTCATTTCGGAGCAATGGGATTTAATCGAGGAATCGCTTAATCTCTAAAGGAAGGGAAATGATTATGAAAACGAAGAAGGAATCGAATCTCTCTCTTTATTATTGGAATTGGGAACTGCTCCTACTCGATTCCCCATTTTTGGTTTTTATTAATTAAAATTGCTTAAAAAAATTTCTTTTTCTTCTTCTTATTATTAGTTAATATCACTTGAATCGACCAAATTATTGGATTGGTCGGTTTTATATCTCCATCGTTAATTTGGGTCAATTTTATATTTAGATTAACGAAAAAAAATGGATGAATTCATGACGAAAAGCTATTAAAACTAAACAAATCAAGCATTGTCTTGAAAATAGCTTCAACTTGGAGTGATACTCGAAACTGGAGGCTTTATTTGATAATAATATCAATGGCTTCCACGTTTGATCCAAAGATCACAACAGTGTAAGTAATAAAAGAGTGGCAACTTGAAAACCCAATACTGAAGTGTTTTGGACCATAATATGGCATGGGTTGGGTTGGGTTTGTTTCACTAACAACATCATCTGTTTTATGATAAGAAAAGATAATATAATAATTGGAAATTTATGCACCAGAGGTCGAATTTACAGCTGCAAACCAAAAAAAGAGCCCAATCCAAGCAGAGAGTGGCGCAAAAATGGCGGCTACTGCTGCTGCTGCTTTAACACCCGCCACTTCTCTCCGATTCAAACCCTACGCTACTCTTCGTTTCCTTTCGTTCTATTCCAAAAACCCAACAAGTCCTCGCCTTTTCCCGCCGCTTCCTCGCCGGCCGGTCCCGTTCCACTCAACCATTCCTCGGAAACGATGCTTCTGTTCCGTTACTTCTGCCGCGCTGCCGTCCGGAGAGATGAAAAAAAGGGAATTCACAGAAAAGAAAGTTGGCGAAATGGGGAATACAGTAGGCGAGTTCAGGAAAAAGTTGAAAATTGCTGACATAAAAGGAGGGCCTGATGAAGGTTTGAATCGGGTCGGGCAGACTGTGGTGGTTATGGGGTGGGTTCGGACTCTCCGGGTTCAAAGCAGCGTTACATTCCTTGAGGTAAATAATATACCTTTTCCCTTTCTTTTTCTTTTTCTTTTTTTTTTTTAAAAATTTCAGTTAATGTATGTTATTGATGTTATATTTTTAGGTAAATGATGGTTCTTCGCTTTCAAACATGCAATGTGTTATGAGTTCGGATGCTGAAGGTTATGATCAGGTAACCCCTGGCCTAAAAATGATATATGTTTAACCTTTCTTAACCATGAAATTGAATATATGAAAACTCTTGTTTCATTTGTTTTGTGAAATTGGAACATTAGCAAATTTCAATTTATATTTGTTCCTGGGATTTCCTTATTTTAATTTTTTTATTATAGTTGCAAATCGTTTATATGTTTCAAGCTTGTAGGTGGAATCTGGCTTGATTGCTACTGGTGCATCTATATGGGTGCAAGGGACTTTGGTGGCTAGCCAAGGATCAAAGCAGAAGGTGGAACTGAAGGTTGAAAAAGTTGTCGTGGTATGTTAGATTCCCCCCCCCCCCCCTTTTTTGTCTTGTTGACGTTTATTATTGTCATATGTAGGACTTTATTCATCCATTTTGCCTTGAGAATTGACTCAAGTGGTCTGCATCTGTTAACAGTCGAAGTTGATTACGGAATCGGAAATTCATTTTTCCTTTTGGACTTAAATTAAGAAGAGATAAGACAGTTGCTAAGTTTATAACTTTTAAACCTATCATACTGCTTTATGCATTGCTATGTTGTGATCCTAAATCGGTTTACAACTTTTCATTGCTGTTCTTTTTTCATGACAATGCTTTGCAAAATGGGCAATCACTGTGTTACAATACATGAATGTTACTGCATGTTCCTCTGTTGGGTCATTAAAAGAAAGTTCTTCACTAAATTAAAGGACAAAATTTAAACTTCTAGTCGAATGTTTATACTAGTTATATGGACTCTTTTTCTTTATGGCAGGTTGGAAAGAGTGATCCTTCCTATCCCATTCAAAAGAAAAGGGTCAGCCGAGAATTTTTGAGAACTAAAGCTCATCTTCGTCCTCGAACAAACACATTTGGTGCGGTATGGTTCTGTTGCTTGTTCACTATCACCACTAGTTGCTATTATATTTATTTATTTTACTGTTACCATAATTTGTGCAAGATATTATCTATTATATTAGTTGTAACTTTTACTTGCTATTTGCCCAGCATGGTTCTTTTTCAGTCCTTTTTTTTTTTTTAATGTTTTGCCTTTCAACCGCCATGATTTTATTTGCTTGTTTGTTTATCTGCATAAGTGTTCTCTTTTAATGGCACAACTTCTCTTTAGGTTGCACGAGTGAGGAATGCTTTGGCTTATGCAACTCATAAATTTTTTCAAGAAAATGGTTTTGTATGGATCTCAAGTCCTATCATCACAACTTCAGATTGTGAAGGAGCTGGTGAACAGTTCTGTGTTACTACTTTGGTATGAACAATATCTATCAAGAATATACTTATTTAATTTTTTCTAATAGCTATACTGCATTTTAGGTTTTTAGTTAAGAGTTAATCTAAGATTATATTTTAACAACTTAAGGGAATTATTATATTTTCAATCAATTTCTAGCATCCTTATTCCATTGTTAAATGTATTTCTCCTTGGGATGGTTTGGACAATATATGTGCTTGTTGATTTAAATGAATGATTCCACTGCGCATGAAATGGTTTCAGTAAGAACTGATAAGCAATTATGATACAATTATGTTACGGCATTTCATTTAGCATTTTGACTTATAAAGTTTTTTGTAATTAATAGATTCCAAGCTCCAGAGAAGCTGCTGATTCGCCTGTGGATGCCATTCCAAATACAAAGAATGGGTTAATTGATTGGTCGCAGGTGAGTTAGTCTAACTCACCCGCTTCCAGTACTACTACATAGAGTTGCATCCCTCTTTAAAATGTTTGAATTTTTATAAAATAAAAGCGCTCTCTTTGCATTTCAAGGTTCTTCAACTGCAGAGAGGCAGCCAACTGTATGTGGTTTTATAACTTTGCTCCATGCATCATCTGTGCAATTATCTGGAAACTACTTGTAAACTTTTCTGCTGCAAATTTTATTATTGTCTATCACTACATGTCTGAAATCATAGTGGACGTAGTTTGCAACTCTCTCAGGAATAAGTGTGTTTTTGAATTCCACTAATGTAATTCTTTGTGTCCTATTTTTTTGTGTCAGGATTTTTTTGGCAAACCTGCATTCTTGACAGTTTCAGGCCAACTTAATGCTGAAACATATGCTACTGCTCTTTCAGATGTATGCCTCCTTTTTTACTCATAGTAATCCAAAATGCAAAGGTAACCAATCAAGAAATAATGCATGCTTATACTTTGTCAGGTGTATACATTTGGACCCACCTTTCGAGCGGAAAATTCGAACACTTCCCGGCACTTGGCTGAATTTTGGGTAAGCATTCTTGGGTTATTATTGTAAATTTTTAACTTTCTATTCAACTTCACATCCATGTCCTTCCTACTTTTATGCATTTGTTCTGACCTTACCTAAGCCTTGTCTTCAAGAACTTATTCCCTCTTTTATATAGATGATTGAACCAGAGCTGGCTTTTGCTGATCTGGATGATGACATGGCCTGTGCTACTGCATATCTCCAGTATGTAGTATGTTACTCTTCACATCTATTATAAATTCATCTTTGTTGCTAATGCTAGAGTAAGAAGCTCGTAGGCAGATCCATTGAAATTCTTTAGTTGTATCTTTCTGAGTGAATTTGCTGTAACATATGCTCTTTTCCTTGGAAGGTGAGGCACGTGCTTGATAATTGCGAGGAAGACATGGAATTTTTCAACACTTGGATCGAGAAAGGGGTCATTGATCGACTGAATGTATGAGCTCAATTTGTATCTTAACCTTACATTTTCTTCTGAACTCAATTGGGAGGGGTTATTAAACATTATTTCATCTTCTAGATTATGATTACCTCTTCTTTGGAGCTTGACACAGTTACTGGCAATGTTATTACTGATATATGGATGATTTTTATGTGATTAACAGGATGTGGCTGAGAAAGACTTTGTACAGCTGACTTATACCAATGCAATTGAACTTCTTCTAAAAGCAAAGAAGAAATTTGAATTTCCGGTATTGCTTGTTTATTTTCTGTTCAAACCTACTTAGTTGAAAAGATAGCCATTTCCTGTTCATGAATGTGCCATGCTTATATTTGTGATTGTTAGCCATGCATCATGGATAATCCTATCATGGGATTGTATGGAAATTCATTTCTATAGAAGATTTCTGACTCTTGGTTCCCTTTTGCAGGTGAAATGGGGATGTGATTTGCAAAGTGAGCATGAACGTTACATAACTGAAGAAGCATTTAAAGGATGCCCTGTTATAATCAGGGACTACCCGAAGGCATGCAAATTGTCTCTGATCACTCTTCACTATGTTGGGATTTTATCTGCTTTTGGTGTTTAATGCCTAAAGTTCTTGAATGTAATACTCTCAGGAGATCAAGGCATTCTATATGCGGCAAAACGATGATGGGAAGACTGTAGCTGCGATGGATATGTTGGTACCTCGGGTAAATATTAAAATTTCTTCATTTATGGTTGCCAGCAAATTTATTATAACAAACATAATCTTTTTATTGGATAAGTTTAGACACTGTGATGCTCCTTTTATAACAAACATATTTGTTGCACTTCGATAAGAATATTATTCTTGTTATATGCTTTTCCTTGGTTGTCGAGTTCATTACAGTTCCTTTTCTTGTTTACATTTGGTTAGGTTGGTGAGCTCATTGGTGGAAGCCAAAGGGAAGAACGGCTTGATTATCTGGAAAATCGTCTAGATGAGTTGAAGCTTAGTAAGGAGAGCTACTGGTGGTATCTTGATTTGCGTCGATACGGTTCAGGTTAGGGATCCTTCTCTCAAACTTTAACAATAGCTGCTGAGCCTGAGAATAGTTCAGTTTCTAGCACTCAGACGAGTTCAAGTAACATAGCTATCTAGGTTCAGGCACATACAAGGGCAATGTCATCTCAAAAGAGAGGGTTAACCAATTCGAACCCTTCAGACTTTTTATTTTATGGTGTGTCATTGAGGTGAATTGCAAGGGGCAGTTATGCAGGAAAGTTATTATCATGGTTTCTATGTGATGACCATTTTATTGCATTTACCATTGTAAAATCTCTTTGATTGTCCTTTGCCAGTTCCTCATGCGGGTTTCGGACTCGGCTTCGAAAGACTGGTTCAGTTCGCCACTGGAATCGAGAATATAAGAGATGCAATACCTTTCCCAAGAGCACCTGGTTCTGCTGAATTTTAGTGGTGCAAACATCAATGAGTTTCCATATTTTCTTTAAGCAGTTTTTTAGCTTCCTTCTTTTTCTCTTTCCTTAAATTCATGTTTTATACTGAGATATTTCGTCTTTTCTTTTTAGGGCATTGAGGACTTTAGCCACCTTTTGCCTTTTGTATTTTTAAAAAATAAAATAAAAGGTATATTGAAGTATATAATATTTAAAAACTGAAATTAGTTCTGTGTAAAATGAATTTATATTTTATAAAAAAAAAGAAAAAATTAATGAAGTTACAAGTGTTATATTTTTTAAATCTGTCAGATTAAAATTCTGTTGAGGCACAGCCCTGATCACCTCTAGTTATTTCCTATTAGGAAATATATTTATTCGCTTTTGTTGCTTTATCTACCTTATATGTTATTAATTACGTTGAAATTTAATCTCGACATATTTTTAATTTTAAAAGTAGAAGAAGGAATTATTAGTTTTTAAAATAAAAGCATATTTTATCCATACATATGGTATTAGTCATGGTTAAGGAGGTGTGTATTCTTAATAATTTATAGTATTACCTACTCTGTTTAGTAAACAATAAATGGTTTCTTATTAACATTAAGATACCAAGTATGCATTGAAAAAGTCTTTCGTTGTTAAATTCATCATATTGGGACCAACTGTGCATGACTTCATGCATAAAATTTCATCACCAAATACAGAATATAAATAATAATTTATTGGATTAAAATATATACTAAGATTAGACCCATTTGCCTGTTTTTGTTTTAACTCTTCTGTTGCCCCAGTATTTGTAGCGTTTGCCTTCATTGTAACATGTTTATTGTTATGTCGGCTTTACATGTGATCACATGATCCACTGCCTCATTTTTTGTTTTTTTCTTTTCAAGAATCGAACTAAAATCAATAAATAATCATATTGATCTCAATCCAAATTGGTTTTAGAATGTTGTAAACAATCAATTCATTAATCATGCAAAAAAGCATCAATCATTCTCAGATTTGAAAGCAAGAACCATAATCATTTTCTACTTATTACGAGGAAATTTATATAATTAGCAGAGAAAAAGAGTATATACAGTGCCTGTAGCTGTAATGAACATTTTGATGTAATAGAGAGACATGGATAGTACCTAGCAACCGGTTACACATGAGAACATCCTGTGGCTCCTAAACCTCGTGAGTTTCGCCACCGCCCGAGTTGTAGATTCGCCGGTTTTCATTCCATCCATCCCGGATATATCTCCCGTTGACATACGTCGGCGGTGACCTTGACCACCGATATTCTTCTCAGTCATGGAAGTGTTATTAGGTTTTGTATACAAATGATTCTGACTCGGACTCTGAACGTAAAACTCAGTAATGTCATAGCTTTTAGCTGCGCCGGAGGAAAGACACTCGTATTGTCGACGAGTTTTGGCCTTCTTCAGTCGTCGATAAACCAAAGGGATAAGACCCTCCATTTTTTTCCTGGGATTTTGCGCTAATGAATCACTAAATCGTTTGTTTTGGAGAAGAAAACGGAGATGATGGAGAGAGAGACTATAAGGAAGACTTTTGGAGTTTTGGTATATTGGGTTTGGTGTTGATGAACTGATCAGTCATGACAATATATAATATATTTAGTTCTTCTTCTTCTTCTTCTTATTATTATTGTGGGTAATGAAATGGCAAGTCCAGCACGTCATTTAAATCTTTTTTTTGACTTTATTTTATCTGATTAAGAATCATTGAATATTTCATAATATACATCCTGGAAGTTACTTATTTAAATTTAATGATTAGGTTGAGAAATATTAGTGAATTTAAAATTTATATTTATAAATAATATATATACTCTTGATGGTTTGGATGTTGGTCGTTTCAGACTTAATTTAAATTCGAATCTCATTAGTCGCATTACTGTTACGATTTTATTTATTTTTTTATAATTAAAAAAAAAACAATATATATACATGCATATACTACAAGGCAGCCGATTGACAGATGTGTATTATCTATATTATCTATATATAGATATTATTCTGATTTCTGATATTAAACAATTTCCTTATATAATAGTTGACGTGGAATTCGATTAGGGTAGTAAGCTTGTTGAAATCTCTACTAGGACTTGGCAACAAAAGGTCTTTTTTTTTTAATGACAATTTCTGAGGACAATATCTAGAGTTTATGTTTTTATGTGATTAATATTGTATCGTTTTGGTTAAACTTTCATTTAATTTTAGTATTTTTTTTAACAGTAATTAAATTAGCTTCATTTGGCAAAAACTTTTCTATCATTTTCTTAAATTAATATTTTGTTAAAAAAAATTTCAATTTATATCTTAAAGTCTGATATGAATTGACTGAAGAATGGACAATAGAGGACCACATGAATATTTAACCATTAAGTTTTTAATCTTGGTTTTTATAGAAAATTAATTAGTCAGCACTAATTGGTCATTACTTACCCTAAAAAAAACCCAGAGCTGTAAAATCCAAAACCTCAGCATCAGGAAGAAGGCCCGGAATTTTATATTGGGACTGAAATAAAATTATAAGATTTTAAAATTTTAGATCATAACTTTAAATTAATCCAGAATTCGTATAAACCTACTCTAATAAGATTAATTAGAAATTTCAAGTTTACAGGCTGGTAGTATATCAAGTTTCTACAACAGTTGAAATATAGGAAAATTTTACGTTCTGTATAGCAAGTAAATATGAACAACATATTAACTTAATAATGGCTTCTCTGGATCCACCCCCTCTTCAATATCACAGTAAAGTTCTTTTCTTTTTGCCCATAAGACGACGTAGAGACCAGTGAACATAAGCAACATTCCTGCAAAACTGCACTAAACACACATTTTTATCCAATGCTGTCCAAATATTTTCAACTTACATCCAAATTGTTGAATCATAATATGCATGTACAAAGTTTACCTTCCTAATGAAATCGTCTCCCCTAAGGTAATAAAAGAGAAAACCACTGCAATGACTGTTCCAATGGGGCTGAACATTGAGACGAGAACTGGTCCCCTTTTCTTCATTGCCCATCCATTGAAGCTTATACATGCTCCGCCCATTGCACCTGCCTGTGCGTATCCCAAATTGAATTAAACAAATGATTCACTATGTCGAACATGAATATTTCAGACGCAAAGCATACCATTAGAGAGAAGATAATGAGGTCCTTGAAGCTAACAAAGGGTGAACCCCATTGTAAAGCATGATCTTCAACTATCTGAACAATTGCAGTCATAATCATTCCAATGAACGATGTTGCGGCACATAGTGACATTGGCGCAGGCAAGTCACCCAAAGTTGTCGCCTGCAAGAACACCAAAATCTTAGAAAAGGAAAAAAGGAAGAGGAGCGTCGTGTTTTGTTTTTTGATGAATATATCATTACTTGCAAGACTATATTGCTTGATAGAACAAAGACAGCTGCAACGAGATACAAGCAGCCGGCGATCTTATCTTTGTCGAAAACCATATCAGCATCAACATCAGTTAGGGGAGGCATGGGTGTTGCATCTTTGGAGGAGACAGTGCTTTGCATAAGGCCCATTGTAAGGGCACCTAAGACGCATAAGATTGTGCCTGCAATCTTCACTTTACTGTATAAGCAACTTAGAGCTACTTTTTCTAACCTGCAACAACAATCATCCACCATTTTAAGGGAGCTCCCATCACACAAGATACGTGGAAATCTTAGAACCTCGCCGGTTAAGTTCCAACCCTTTATTTTTTCATCCATTAATATCTAATACACTGATTGTACCCGTTCAAATGTGAAGGGTGTATCTACTAAATGTGAAAGTCATGATTGAACATGTATTAAATAATAATGGAGAAAAAGGTAATGGAAATTAAGGAGTCAAACCTGAAACATGAAGTGACTTCAAGGACGCACTGAGACAATTTTTTTAGTTCTTAAAATATAGAATTAGAGATTATCAATATATACACATACATATATATAGTATTAGAACTCAAAAAGATTTGTGGTTGTTAAAACTACTCTTATCTAACGACATGAATTCAAATCATGTCCCCTCTTTCTTCAATATTATATAAAAATTTAAACCTTGATCAAACAAAAGGAATCTAAGATAAATATAATATCTAATATAATTAATTGACATGGGATAATACAATTTTTTTAATAATAAAATTACTTTGGGAAAGAAAAAAAGAATGAATGAATATAATACCTGCAAGTCCAAGCAATTATAAAGATGAGGGCTGGAGCAAGGTTTGGCATGGCTGTTGCCATTGCAGGTGAGGATAGATTTATCCCTTTTAGGAATAGGAACTGGCATAGACTTACTCTGAAACAAATATTAATCATAACATCATTGGGATATATTAAGCTTGTATATGTAATCTATTAAACAAATAAATTATTTATATTTGGTTTATTGTACCAAATAATGTCGAAAATATATGAAAAATGAGTAATAGTGTTTACCCAGAAAAGGAGATCAAAACCAGCTGAATTATCAACTTCAATGTCAATCGTTTGGGCCATTTGCTCCTGCAAAATTAACCTCAAACTTTCACCAAATTCATTCCCAACCGATAGAAAATCTTAGCATACAATTTCCACAAACCCAAAGGAAAAAGTAAGAAAAAATTACCTTTCAAAGTGAACAGCAAAAGGAGAGACAGCAAGGAAGGTTGAAAAGGAGAAGAAAATAACAATGGTGAAAGGTTTAAGGCCAAGGGACATTAGGTATCCAAGTAAAACTGAATTCCCTGCGAAAAAGAATTGCACCCCTATCAATCCTCCTACTATTACCACATCTTCTACCACTTCCTTTTTCATGTACTCCAGCATCTTTAATTATTTTCCCTCACTTTCCTTCCTTCCAAACAATACACACACACACATATATACAAAACCTTCCTTCTTCACCTCCAAAACAAACAGAGATGATCAAACCCTCTCTTCCTTTTCCCCTTTTTCTTGCTTTTTCTTCTTCTTATGTTTGTTTCTACTTAAATAATAACTAAATAGAGTGAGAATGGAGAATGGAGTTTATATACAATGTAACTGAGTTAAGTTAATTATACTTAGCTAACGTTAAAGATGTTTCAGCTACCAGTCTTCTCCTGGTTATTCGGAAGAGGTTGGCAATGATACGCAGGGATTATCTTTGTCTTTTTCTCTCTCTTTTTTATAGCTTTATTTTATTTATTGGATTTATATTTAATAGTGACAACAACAAAAATGAAATATATTTATATTTATAGCTAAAATACTCAATTATATAGCATAATTTAATTTATTGGTATTATCTCACGTCTTTGGGATTAATCCTTGTATAAGTCTCTCCACTAAATATAATAATTTTCAGTTTATTAATTCTTGAAATGTTTAAGAATAATTAAGGGAAAATTAATAACAACAAATGAGTAGACTTAAAATTTAGAGATATTTTTCGTTTAAGTATTAATTCGATTGGTATGGATATTTTTGTTAATGTAGGAGAATGTGAATTTGAATGTACTAAAACACATTGTCCTTCTATTTATAAATTAGAAAGAGGTTAAATTAATAATTTTTTAGAAGAAAGTAATGATATATATTTTTTTAAATGAGTTTTATTAATTGAGATAATTATTAATTAACTCTACTAATTTAATTTGATCAATAATTTTATAATGGTAAAAATATATTTGTATATAGCAGTTAATTAGAAATAAATTAAAAAGAAGAGTTGAAGTTTGAAAGTGGGTTGGCACTTGGCATGCATATATACTTGCCACACGTAAGCCAGCCTTGGGACCAACTCGCCTAACGGTCCGTTGCAATTCAACAGAACAATTGTCCAAGCCTGTCTTGCAAACAACGAGTCCTTGTGGGCGTCGTTGTCGCCCTGCAAATATTTAACAACACGGCGGACCTCCACTTGGACCAAAATGTGAATCGCCTCCAAGTCTCTTATACACTATTTTGACAAGTCCTTTTATTGTAGGATAAAAAGTATCTTATGTTTGAAGTTGCTCAATTATTAAATTTTTGTTTTTGTTCACCTAATTTTAAAAAGTTATAAAATAATTATTTAATTATTCAGTTTTTTTTAAATATCAATCGTTAAAAGGTTAACAAAAAGATGGCATGTCGATTTTTAAACTTGGTATAATAATAATTTTAACCTTTAAACATTTATACATTGTGTTAATTTAGTTTTGATTATAAAAAATTTAAGGCATAATGACAAAATTAACCTCTATTGTTTGGGTGTTTTGTCACTTTGACCCTTATCGTTTTTTTTTGCTCATTTTCATACATAACCTTTCTTTTTTTGGTCAAATTGATCATTTTTTAACGGTCTTGCTGATGTGGTCGTTAGTTGACTAATGGTACTGACGTGACAATTTTTTTTCCACCTTGGTAAGTCTACATATGCAGCTACTGACGTACATTATTTTGCTTTATATGTCATATCAGCAAATGATTTTAAAATTATTTTTTAAAAATATAAAATTATTTTTTAAAATATAAAATTATTAAAATATCATCATTCTCTTCCCCTCCTTCCCCTCTTCTCCTTCCCCTTCTTCTTATTTTCCTTCCGATGGTTTTTTTTTGTTCCCCTTTCCCCCTCCTCTCTTCCCCTTCCCATTCTTCTTATTTTCCTTTCGGTGGGTTTTTTTCTAGGTTTTTTTTTTCCATTCCCCTTCCCCTTCTTCTTATTTTCCTTCTTTTTATTTACCTTTTTTGGATAGATTTCAACATGTTTTGCTTATTCTGATTTGGGTTTTCTTGTTTAGATCAAGATTTTTTTTTATTTTTTTATTGAGGTAAGCAATTTGTAACACCCCTATACCCGGTTCACATGTATAAACCCGATATAGAAGCATTGCATACAGTAACGGAGATTTTAACACGAATATAACAATTTTTTTTTTCAAATGATGTGTTTTAAGTTATTCTATTCAAAATACATCATTTCAAGTCATCAACTCGTAGTAATCCAAAACAACCTTTTATAACCATCCACTAAATATATATAATAGTACCATTTGTACATGCCATTTTTACCAAAAGTAATGTACCTAAATTGAAGTCTTCTAATAGTGATGTGATGTGATGTGATGAGAGATCCTTTAACTTGACTTCAACTTCTCGTAGCTTTTGTACCTAAGCGTTAAAATAAATACGTTAAACCGGTGAAGGCTTAGTAAGCACTACAAAAGTAATGAATGATCATTTTAGTAATCATGCATATAAACTTCTTGTCTTACTTACATATAACCTGTAAATTATCACAATAGCACAATTTACACTTTTAACCACTTTCTGTAGCTTAGCCCATAGTAGACTATCATAGAACCGTTAAGATATACGGAACAAACAGAAAGTACCAAAGTACTAACAGAGAGCACATAAGTGCTGGGCAACAGAGAGCACACACAATGCTAAACAGAGAGTACACAAAGTACTAATCAGAGAGCACACACAGTGCTAATCAGAGAGCACGAGACGTGCTAAACAGAGAGCACGCTAGTGTTCCTTAATGGGATGCCACTAATATCACAATAGTTCTAATTTGTCTACTTGGGCACAATCTCAATTAGCATCATTTTTCATAAATTATATATCTCACATAAATACACAATCAAATACTTCACATTTATATTTTCAAAACTGTTCTCTTGCGTCACAGTCACTAAATTATTTATACCTCGAGCTAAAAAATTCGAAATTATAATCCGTTTGATGTTTCTGAAACTAGACTCAATCATCTTTTTACCATAAAATTTTCAGAATTTTTAATTTAGCCAATTTGTACAGTAAATTCTTTCAAGTTACCCCTTCTCTACTGTCTGACAGTTTCGACCTTTCTTCACTAAAAATTATATATCTTTTATTACAGAGATCAAATAATGTTTCCGTCTGTTTCTTTTGAAAATAGACTCATTAAGAATTTATACATATAAATTTCAGACTCTAATGTTTTTTTATACATTTTTCTATGATTTTTCAAAATCAGAACAGGGGAACTCGTATCTGCTCTGACATTGTTACACAAAATCAGTTATAACTCAGAATATACAGATCCATTTAATTCACTGTTTCTTCCATCTGAAACTACACTCAATAAGCTTTAATTAAATATATAATTCAACCCTTAAATCATTATATACAATTTTTGGTGAATTTTTGAAGTTAATCCTCTGTTCTGTCCAAAACTGTTTTACTAAATCACACTTTAATCCTTTCATTTTATCATTGTAAACATTCAAATTAAGTACCTAATCACAATTTTTATGCTAATAATTCACATACCATTAGAGAAATTAAACTATAATTCAAAACTCTTGTAGTACTTACAACAAAAAGGTTGATATTCTTCTCTTCTTACTCCTTTCTCTTCTCTTTGCCCTTTTCTTCAATTTGGTCCCTCTCCTTCTTTCCTTTCTCTTCAATTTCATACAAACACATATAAGCTAAAAGCTAAAATTCAATGATTTTCATGCTAAATAACACTAAAATACATGTATGTCATGAGAATTTAACCACTTCTTACCTTAACCCTTGAATTTAAAAGTTCTCAATTTAGTCCCTATGCTCTCTAACACCTCAAAATGAATTCTTTAAGAAGTTTGAGGTGTCTACTAACCCCTTCCTATACTTTTCTTTTAGAAATTTCAAAGAAAATAGGAGATTTTGGAGCTTGGAGGGCTAAAAAATGATGGAAGGACCTATTTGGAATAAAATCAAAAGTTGGATGGAAGAGAGAATGGTATGAACGGTTGAACATGAAAAGAGCTGATATTTTTTACTTTTAATAGATTTTTAACCTTTCTCAAATTCTCTAGAAATCTCACTTAAAATATCTACCTTAATAAAAATGGTAAAATTGCACTTTTAGTCCCTAGACCTTCCAACTTTACACTTTGGCCCAAAACTTTACCTCCAAAAATATCTTCCACCAAATTACTCTTTTTCCCCTCCTCAATCAATCTAATTCCCATGATGACTCAAAATTCAATTTGGATAATTCGCTATTTAGTCCTCCATATTTTCTCCCCTTTACTATTTAATCCTTAAAATTTTCTAATCTTCCTTACTTCAACTAAAAATTTCTAATTCTCAATTCTATTTTATTACTCAAATCCGATTTAAAAAAGCGGATGTTACACAATTAATCTATATCTTCAAGGTGCTGAAGCAAGTCCACCCTGATATTGACATTTCCAACAAAGCCATGGGTATTATGAACAGCCATGGGTATTATGGCCATGGTTTTGATTTGTAAAAGATGAAAAGCTTTTTCCTTTCCCTCTCTAATTTACATTTCTTTTAGTTACAAATTGGTATTTCTTTGTTCTTCAAGCTCCAATATTCATTTTCTTCTCCTATTTTACTGCCTTGTTTAATGTAAGATTTGTTAGAAGAATGGTTCATAGGTGTTCTGGATCTTAGAGAACAAAGTTTTTACTTTGTTCTTCAAGGATGATGATGATTTTAATTTGCTGGAAAATGGAACAAAGTTTTCTTTTAATCAATTTTGTCCAAAACAGATTGGAGTTCATCGGGGAGCAATCCATCGGAACAATTCCGGTAAATGACCACCAAAAAAGGAACTCACCAGAACAACTTCGGTAAACGACCACCAAAGAAGGAAAATAAGGGAAAGGGAAAGGGGAACAGACAAAAAAACCCAAAAGAACAAGATGATGATGAACCCAGAAGAACAGGATGATGATGATGATTAAAATATTAAAATAATTTTAATAATTTATATTTTAAAAAATAATTTTAAATTAATTTTAAAATAATTTTAATAATTTATATTTTTAAAAATAATTTTAATAATTTTAAAATCATTTGCTGACGTAGCATATAAGACAAAATAGTACTACGTCAGCAGTTGCATATGTGGACTTGCCAAGGTGAAAAAAAATTTGCTACATCAGCACCGTTAGTCAACTAACGGCCACATCAACAAGACCAATTTGACCAAAAAAAGAAAGGTTATGTATGAAAGTGAACCAAAAAAAAAACAATAAGGACCAAAGTGACAAAACACTCAAATGTTAGAGACTAATTTTATCATTATGCCAAAATTTAAGTCTAAATGTTTACACATTATATAATTCGATTTTTCTTTATGATTGTTTCACTCTTATGACAATATAATTATCTCTAAAAATAAGTTTAAAATTAAAGTTCCTTTATATATATTATTTTAATATTTTATATTTATAATTATTAATATTATTAAAATAAAGTTTAACATAGAATTTTTAAAAGGTAAAAAATTATTGTAAAGAAAAGAATAATGATATTAAAAATAAAAAAATAAATACATAATACAGGTTCATTTACTGTCTTTGTTAAAACATTTTTGAAACTGCGTACTAGAATTTCTTTTTACAACACTTCACATTTATAAATTTCAAGATTAGTATGTTACTAAAATCGGATGTATTTTGAACCTATTAAGATATAGAATGGGATTATATAAAATAGCTCCACGCTTTATAAGTGTCAAAATTCACCTAATAAAATTCAGAGCTTCCCAACTACTTAAATTAATATAATTAACTTGAATTTAACATATATAAATGTCTAAATTTTTATTAAACATTAACAGTAACACGATTGGTGCAACTCGAACTCAAATCACATTTAAAATAATGAATACTTTTAACCATCAGGTTAACACAAAATTTAAAGATTGAGTGATTTGAGTCTACCAAAATCTTACTTTTCCTACGTGGAACCTTCGAATAATCAATGAACGAGCCATACTTAATTAATTTCCATCGATTTATTACAGAATAGATATATAAAACACATATATATATATCATCTTTAATTTTTATACGTAAGAATCGAAGGTATCCTACGACGGCGTTTAAGTCCGCAAATGACAACAAATCAGAGCCATAATCTGTAAGAGAAGATAAATAGCTGCGGAAGCCAGTTTTAAGCTGACCTTCCTCATTCTAACATTCAACCAACTGCAAGGTACTTGAACTGTTAGAGTCTTGCAGTACGAAAATGTTGCTTCAAAAGTGGCCGAATGTACTCATCATAACCATCCGGCACAACCGTATCATTCAACGGACTCTTCCACGCTTCGGCATACAGTTTTTGATAAACATTTCCATCATAGCAACCGAGAACCGAGCCAAGGTAGTGGTCAGTGTGATTGAATGCATCAACAAGAGCAATCGCATTCGGGCGGACCTACAGTTTTAAATGAGATCAAAACTAGTGAGAATGCAGCAGCCTTTTGAGCTGATCACAGTATTAACAGAATCAAATACTTGAAACAAACCTGGGAGTAAAGTGATCTGAGCTGTTCGTTTGCTAGTGCACCTTGCTTCGGGGTAATGCAGCCAGTGGAGACGAAATCACCAAGATGTTTGTGTAAAAGAGACAATGCATATATGTTGCAGAGGTTCTCCAACTGTGTTTTCACTCCCTTTCCTGGTATGTCTTGTTGCAGTTTCTCAATGAACCTGAAAAGCCAATCAAGCAGCCGACGCTATGTTGATCCCATGATTTGGTGTTCAACTTTTGCAACCAATTTCTAAGAAATTGTGAGAAAGTTCAAGTTTTATGAATATTATAGTTTGGTTCCTTCCATACATAAGAAACCTTACCGACTATTAATTTCGAGGAGAAGCTTACTTGGAAACAATTATTAACTGACAATGAGCAACAGCAGCCTCAACCAAATCTGCTGAGATTTCACCAAAACCTGAAGATATATAAAAAAAGGGAAAAGAGAACATGGACGCTCAATTAATTTATCTACTTCAACAACTTGAAAGCAGAGAGGTCAGTCCACATTATATATCATAACAAAATGATATTCATAATTGAGCTGAGCCAAACTCCAGCAGTAAGAAGCTCAATCTCGACTTGAAATTCGAGGCTCGAAGTATATGAGTCGGGCTCATTGAGTTTAACTTTTAAAGCTTGAACTTAATTCGGTTTAAGGGGTGAACTACTTGAACTTGCTCAATTAGGCATGATTACCTAGTAAAAAATAAACTCGATCTCCATGCTTAACCTCAAGCTTGATTATTTGTGCCCAAGTTCTAGTTCACGCTAGAATTTTTCAATATTGGTGAAAAATAACTATATATTAAACTCGCCAGCTATACGAATAAATCATGAAAGCACTCAAATTCAGTCCAGACAACAGCTTGAGCTACTCAAGTTAGAGCTCAACTCAAAAATGACTAAGCCAATTTCTTTTTTTTTTTTTAGTCTAACTCGAGTAATTTGTGATCAAAGGTGTCTTATTTACGCCCCCAAACATGACCATTTACAAGAGGACCATGCAAGAGTGAACTTGATTGAGTAACATGACAATAAAAATGACTGATAAAAGAGAATGAATGCTTATTCGCCCATCAAGGTAGGGAGAAGATACCCTCTTCTGGAGTTGAAAATTTGCTAAGGCTTTCAGCACAGGCAACAGACATCCGAGCAGACCTCCCTTCAAATGCCTCCAATATAATACTAGGTTTCAGCCAATCCTCAGCTGCAGCCAACCGAAATAATGAAATAATTATATTGTTACTTACCCAGTCCAATGTTAATTTGTCAAGGAGTATGAAACCATGTCTAGAGTTGGCATATTTTTGTAGATTAGAATTAAAATCAGCTTTAAATTGTTTAGAAATCATTAAGGACCAGCAAGCTTACTCCTAGGCATTGAGCAAATCATAATTAATACTGGAAAAAATGACAATTTTCAATTTTCCAAGAAGGAATAATTCAAAATACAAATCGTAAACAAGCTCAAGAAAGAAAACCATGTAAGAGGTACCCCTTTGAACTTCACAATGGCATTGCATGAGATGTTCTACTTGTCCCAAATATGCTGCTGTCCCAACAGGCATCTTTCCAGACACCAGCCGGGAAATGGTCTTCATTAGAAACCTTGCAACCTACAGAAATATTTCTGCTTTCATTGTCAATAGATGGCACCCCATCATCATTATGAACACAACATCTAAGGATTTTAGATTGGTTCCCTTTTTCAATCAGTGATATTTCTTACATGTTCTTTACTATAGATTCATCCTCTATGCTACTCAGACTCTTCACTCTTCTTTAGTGTCCGACACTCCTATCCGATCATAGATATGGGGATATGACCTCTAAAGATCCTCTAAATACATAGAGAAACTTAGAAAAATCTAACCATATCTGTGTCAGATATATATAATCGTATCTAACACTCACATCCAAGTCCATCAAACATAGTTCATCCTATCTACATAAAATACCAAGAAGCACCAGCAATACAGCTAATAAGATATCGAAATCAGAGATTCTCAGAATAGATAGCAAAACCTACTACTAAGATTAAGCCTCCATTAGAAAATTGGAATTCATCCATTACCCTCTAAAAGAACAAATTGAAGATAAAGAAAGGTTGACAAAAATAAAAGTTATATATTTCATATTTGTCACACCTGCAAAAGCATCACAAAATTGTCTCCTTCATAAGTACAGTTAGGGATATAAACTGCAAATAACTCCGGAAGTCCACTGCAAGAAAGATAACCATGACCACCACACAACCTTCGGCATTCTTCAATGGCATCCTGCAAGCATATTTATTTTAGCCAAGATAAAAACATAAATAAATAAATAAACTGAGTTATTGACTGTGATTTCAAATGAATATCAAAACTTTTAAAAGTAGAACGCATTTGTGCCATCAAAATAGAAAATAAACTGACCAACCAAATAGAAGGAAATGTAATCAAGATTTGACATAGTAGAAAACTAATCAATATAATTATAAGGAAGACTAGTGAAGGTTAGTAATAGTGACATACTGCAGTTGCAGAAGTGGTAATAGATTTTAACCCTGCAGCGCATGCATGAACCTCAGGTAACGTGGAGAAATCATTGGCTTGCAATCTTTTGCTCACATCAGTGTAAAGCCATTTCATCCATTCACCAACAAATCTGAAAGCATAGGCAGAAGCAAGCAAAGGAAAGAGTCTACTTTGCTGAGTTTTATAGTCAATCACCTGAAACAAAATAAATAAATGTAAAAGCATTAGATGCATCAGCCTTTGGGTCATGTAAAAATTAGTCTGAAACATCAGCAGCAGCAGCAACCAATACTTTTCAACAAAAGTCTTTGGAAGTTTCTATGGGAAAGAACAAGCCATTAGAAGTGATTATAAAATAAAAGGTTGCTGTGTACAACAATCTGTACTTGAAATAATATGTATAGGTGTATCAGTGTATGCAGTCCAAAAGAAAGTAGTACCTGGGTCTCTGGACCACCATTCTCTGAACCAAATTGTCTACGAACAGCACTGTACCTTGTTGCAATACAAACTGCCCTTGATAAAGCACAAGAAGCTTCGGATACAATTATTTGTCGGACATAGACCATGGTACCATAAACCAGCTGGCGGGGAACATCAGATTGCACATATTTCCCTTCTCTTGTAACCTGGGAAAGACTGAAACATTTGGCGAGGAAATAAAGAAGCAAACATCAGAAAAGTCATCTTGTTTTTGCATGAAAATCACACCATAGGAGCAGCACTTCAGCCTAGGTATAACTTTTTTGGCTTCCTTGTTGGTCTTTTTCTTCAATTGAGGACAGATACTTTTATAAATTTTAGGTTTATAAGCACTCTAAAACCTCTCTATTGTTAACTGACGTTGCAGAAAATTTTGCAGCCTTGCAACTTCAGTCAAGAAAAAACTGCTCACTAGAGGAACTATCCAGTAAAGACTTTTCAAAAGATACTTCCCACCATGGCTACACTTTTATTCCTCTACCAGGTGGGCAGACAGATAAACATTAAACGAGAGAAAAAAATATTGGCCTTCAGAGAAAGCAGCAGACAAAGAGACAAAGACAGAGAGAAATGGTTATAGAACAAACCGCATTAGCATGTGATTCCTTGGGATGCGCACATGATCAAATCTCAGAAGACCATTGTCCATGCTGTTATATGCCCCACTTCCAAATTTCATTCCAATATCACCAACCGTTATGCCTGGAAGAGGAGAGTGGTCATCCAGACTACGCAGCTGGACAATAAAACCTGAAAAAGAAAGTATCTGAATTAATATCTGCAATACCAGCTAAAGAAGTAAGTTCATGAATTAGGAACTTACCATGCACTCCATAATCTTGTCCATCTGTTCTAAGACGAGCATAAACCACAGCATGTGTGGATACTTTACCCAGTCCACCAGGCCACCACTATAAATAGCAAAAACCAAGCTAAGTGAATAAAATACAAGGAGATCACTATAAGATTACAACAAGTCATGAAGTATACAAAGTACCCATAAGAAAACTACGCATTGTACACAAGAAAAAGAGGAGAGAGGATACACTTGAGGATGTCTGAGCCAAAGAAGAAAAATACTGAGAATGATTATTGAAGCACTTCTCAGGATATATTGCTTACTACAAAGTATAATTGATCGATATCAAAGACAGAATTGATCAAAGGGCTGTTAACTATTTTACTCACTTTGCTTGAAGTCAGCGTGGGACTATGAATGACAAATTCATCAGTCTGAGGATCAAATGTTGCTGTAGTTTCAAGCCCTTGGACATTGGAGCCATGACCAAGTTCAGTTTGTGCATAGCATCCAATGATTTGCATGTTATGTGCCATTGGCAGCCATTTCTGTTTCTGCTCCTCAGTTCCCTGTCCTTCAATAGCAGGTATAAACATTCCCTATCAAGAAAATATATATTAGTAGGTTAAAACTTAAAACTAGATTTAAATAATGCAAACTTCAAACCTAGAAATTACCCCAAACATATTATTTTAAATTTAGCAAACAAGATTTGAATGCTGAAGTTAACCAAGGTTTCTTGTGTTTTCCAAATATATTTGTTACCGTAGAAATAGCATATATGGTACTTTGAAGCTTAGAACTGGAATCAAGAAATAGCACTTACCCAATGAAGGTTTGCATAAGCAGGTTGATCCACATAAAACCATAATGTATGTGTCTCTTCCTCTGTCATAAAAGATAACAATATTAATTAGATATCCAAGGGAAAAATCAAATAACGCAATGAGAAGCTCAGATGAAAACAAACCAGAGAGATTAAGCTCAACAGTCCGCTTCACTGCATGAGCAGTTTTTCTCAAAGTATCTTTAAACAACTCCTTCCTACTAAGCGCAGTTCTGTTATCCTTTCGAAAGACCTAGAAAAAATAGAAGGAAGACTACTTAGATATGAAAGAATTATCTTTAAAAATGCCAATTTGAGTAGTGACTCTACTCGTTGAGGTTACTGGAGGGAAAGATTAGGAATATTAAATATCAATCAGTGCAGAAACTAATAGAAAAGAATGACAACATCACTGGAAGAGAAAATCACATCTTTGCTTCATTTCACTTTTCCACTTATGCCAATTTTTCAAAACTAACAATACCAAAACTCAGTATCCAAAATCTAGAACAACTGAAGGTAAATTATGGAACCGCCTCAATCTTTAAGACACTTAAGTCTTCGATTCTTTAACGCATTTCAAGAGTTAAAAGACTCAAGTGGCAAAACATAGAGAAACTAAGTTGAAATTAAGAAACAGGTCAAAGTTGTCTCAAGTCCAAGGAAACTTTTTCCGGTAGCTGAAAAGCTTAAGAAGAACCTCAAATTTTATAATATTGCAATATCCCGAATGCTGGTGCACATTTAACAGGCAGAAACTGAATACTCAGTTTACGCAACCAAACAAAAATTGGATTCTTCCACAATTTCGTGAGAAACATACAGTAAAACGCATATTCTGATAAGGGATTATAGGAAACAATATATTTAAATTTTAAACCCTAAAAACAACTAGAACTAGACACCAAAATCCAAACTTCAGCTTCACTTTTTTTTCCCGCGTGTTCACGGGAACCAAAGAGAAACGAAATTAATCTAGAAAAGGCAAAAGAAAAAAATTAATCCGAGTCATTCAGCAATCAAAGTGTAAGAAACTAACAATTTCAAGTTATGATTAACCAAAACTCTCAAGCTTCTGAAACTTCTGTTTCATACATATTTTCACAGCCATAATGTAGGTAACAAGAAATCAAATGACAAAAAAGAAAAAAAAAACACTAGATCACCGGATCACTAGCAACGAGACGAGCAGCTCGATCGGAGATCTCAAAGGCGTGACGAGAACCAGCCCAAACGATCTTCATCTCTTCTACATCGAACGACGCCTTGCTCCTCTCCTCAGCGTGGCAATCCAGTGGCTCCATTGTGTTTTTCTTTTCCGACTCAAATCGAAATTTCAAAAACCAACAATTTAACAATAGAGCACTTGAGCAAAAGAGAAAGTATCTAGCAGAATGAACTGAATATAAATACTTAAAAAAAAAAAACCTTCGCCCTTATTTCGGCTTCGATTATTACAATAGAGCTGGTTGAGAATTTATTGACTCTATTTATCAAAAATAACGACTGTATAAAATTATATTAAAAAGTAGTTAATTCCCACGTTAAAGTCGACTTTTTACTGAATTAAAGCTGGAAAAAGTTAAATCTAAAAATGAATTTTTAATTTATAATAATTAAAAATTAATTTTTTTTAGTACAAGAGAGATAAAACTATATTAGACTAATCGAGGTTAAGTCACTCCAACATAGTCGTCATGTAGTTTTTGAAAATTTTCATTTGAAGATTGTAGATAAATATATCTATCCAAAGTTTTGAAAATGTCATTGTTATCGTTCCAACAATTTAATTATATTTTTTTGAATATGTGTATAACTCAAACGTTAAAAAAAAATTTTATTTACGTGTAACACAGTTAAATAATGAAACTCCTCTTGTACTATTTAATCATAGTGATAACTGTCATACTATCTATCTTAAGACAATTTGTTGATGTAAGAATTTTTTGAGAGAAAAAAATTTAGATATGATGTGTCCCTGCTTGTTTAAATTCGAGGTTTTTTTTTTTAGCTCAGAATTTCTTGACAATGTCCGAAATTTTAGATTGAATTTTTATAATTAAAAATTATATTTCATTTAAAATTTTTAAAAGTCTGCATACTTAATTCATAACCATTCACTTCTATGGTTGGCACGTTTGTATAAATTCGGACCTTTATTTTATTTAAATTACATAAAAATAATTAAATTTCAATTTTAATTTATATATTATATTCGAATTTAAATTTTTTATTTCTTACATAATTTAATATCTCAATATTTATAATTTCATTAATTGTTTACGTAAAAAGAAGGTTTTAAGCACGGAAAAATTTTAATATTGATCTCTCTTTTTTTACTGAAATTTTTGATTTAGTTTGTATTAATTATTTTAATGAATATATATTACAATTTTAATAAACATTTAATCGAAAAATTAAAGCCCACCTCAAGTGGGCAAAACATTTTAGTTATTAATAATACTGAAAAAATTAAATTAATTATATTTTTGAGGAGGATAAATCTCAAAACTATAAACTTTGATTTAATATGTAATCCTATACATAAACTTTGATTTTTTGAAATTTTATACATAAAATTTTGATTTAATCAAATTCTCACAAATTATTAACACAGTTATTGATATAATAATATTTTATATTTATATTTATATATTACATACACAAATAATTATATATAACCAATATAAAAACATTTTGATGTATTTATTTCTTCAAGCATGTAAAATTGAATGAAAATGAAAGTTACATATATGTATTCGAACCAAAATAAAAATTTCTATATCAAATTAAAACATATATATATATATATAATTACAAATTAAAACAAAATTTAGATATAATTTTGAAAATTTTCCATTTTTAATTTTTTGATGGAAAAGCTAAATTTCGAACGTCATCAAGTACAAAAATCAACGCCATATTTAGACATCTTTTTACTATATATCACGGGCGAAAATATCAGTTTGGACAAATCAATTATACCAGAAACTCTTCATGAAAACATAAACGGCACTCAAAAGGAAGGAACAACTTTGAAGTCCTCTTTGGAGATTCTACCGAACCTTCATAATTAGATAACAAAAGAAACTTACTAATAATCGAGTAACTACAATGCAGTTTACTCAATAATATATTACCTATGTTTTTTTTTTTTTTGTCCATTATATGTTAATAAACAGTGCAAGTATACACATTAATATTTTCAATGTATCAAAATAAAATTAAAACAAAAAAAAAAAAAAAAAAAGAAACCTAAAATACTTCAATGAAATGGATTTGGCCATTAACACAAGATTCCGGGATTGTGTTGATTTTATCAGGAAGCATGAGATAAGTGTCGGACCACATCCCAATCCGAATTTTTTGATAACTCCTTGCCTGAGCTCCGATCTGGAACGAATTACAAATACCCTTATCGAGAGCCCAACACGAACAGGCTGAACCCACCAATCTGGATGAAGGATCCGAACCTTGACCATGTAGTCCCTTAAAGGAATGAAAATGTACTGAATAAACATTGGAAGTTAGCCACTTTCCCATCCATCTCCCAGTTCACATGTCATTAAAGATTTCCCTTTGACAAACAACCAACCTTGACTTAAATGCTCTGGTGCGGCTGTGAGTGAAATCGAACTTCATCCAAGATCATGCGCTCGTTGGTCAAAAGCTCTTTAAATGACAATATGGCAAATCAGTTGGATCATATCGTGAATAAATAAATGGAACAAGCTTGATCGTGAAAATAGTCCTTGTCTCTGATTGGAAGTTTCAATTTCGAAAGCACACACATAGACATGTCTTCTGAGAACCAATCCGAACCACTGGAATTCTATCAAGTAAGTTATAATGAATCAATGTCATAATGCAAATGCAGTCCGAGTTGGACTCGAACATAAACTGAATTTTCTCATGACCTCGATACTTTGAGCTATTGTTGAACCCGTGGTCCCAACAAAACCAAGCGAAGCACAACTGCAAATTGTTTCCTCTATATATAGGAGTACATCAGGTAATATATCAAGGGAGCAATGCTTCTCCACCTTAGCCACTGCATCCATACTGCCAGGAAAAGATTTGAATCTCAGGCCATGTCTGGCGTGTGCTAGTTTCTTTGCTGTGTTCATCACCAAGAGATCGTTTTCTCCAAGAAAATACAGCTTAAAATTCGCTGAATCCATAGCCAAATCACCCAAGTAACTTCCAGTCCAATTACCTTGGGGGAGATCGGTCATCACAAAAATATGTATAGGCTGAGAACCTGCCTGCCTTAACGAATCTATTTTTTGTCTCAAACCCAGAGAAGTAGCTTTCCAATGGTTCTTGAACTGCCCGTCGAGCAACCTAAGCTGTGCACAGAGAAAAGAAGCCTTTATCGTCTGAGTGGCAAACTGCTTTCCCAAGTTTACAATTTCAGGGACAAATGGAAGGAATTCAATCTTTTTTATTAAAGCATTTATCCTTGGATCTCCTGGTGCATTTTGGATATCAATATAGAGCTTGGAACCTTTATATGGGGCCGTAAAAAGGCTTCCAAATGCCAGAACAGTAGCCGATTCAGCTTTGCTACCTGGTCCAAGAGTCTTATATACATCTCTACGTCGTCTAACATACAAAATTTTCTTTCTCTTCATGAGTTGTTCATCAGGTTGGAATAAATCTAACGTCCCGTCCACCCCATTTTGGTATGTCCAAACTGTTGTTCTACAATCTTCATCGACAACAAATAAACATTTATTTATATTACCATCAATTCCGGAAAGCAGAGAGCCACATTGCTTTAAGCTATCAACCAGCGACAGCGGCACATTCAATCCATTGGAGCAAACCAAATCAACGTCCAAATCACACCACAATGACATGAAAACCCTGAAATCTATGGCTCGAACGAGTGAAGATGACAGTAATGAAGAAATATCAATGATATCTGCCATGGAAACGTACCTACAAAAAGAGGTAAACATAAGCTAGAAACTCCATGGAGTTAAAAACAATACTGAATTTACTTAGTGATTGAAACTTCATGCAATTAATCAGCAGGAGCATTGCCACCACAAAACCCCATGTTTTGAATTTTACACAAATACTATGAACTTCAATTTGAGACGATATATTTGAACTTACATATAGCTAAAAACAAGATCAGAACACCCATGATTTTCTCTTTTAACCACATTTTGCCAATAATACAAAATTAATCTAAAGGGTAAAAAAAATCCCATAATTCAAACATTAAAAATTTATAAAATTTACTAGAAAAATTAAGTGAAATTGAAATAGAAAACAAGACAATGGGCAATGCCCAGTTACCTCCTACTCCTAAGGAGCTCAATGATATGATCCCAAACGGAAATCCGGATCTCTTTAGGACTCTGAACCCTGAATTTAGGGCAGCTACCAAGAGCTACGGCATGGTGATCAAGAATAGGAGGGACAATTAAGGTACGGTTCAAAATAGAGGCCATTAAAATGGCGTTTTTGAACTCAGAAAGCTGGTTACTAAACCCACTATGAGGCGCATACCACAAGAATTTCTCCCCATGAAATCGAGTTTCGCATTGTGGGTATTGGTGGGTTAGGGCTACGTTTACGGTTTTCAAAGAGGTTGAGAAGATCATGTAATTGGGGATGCGAGTGTAAGTGAGGAAGAAGAAGAAGAAGAAGAAGCAAAGAGGAATAAGAAAAATCGAGAGGAAAAACAATGGAGATCTGCGCGATTGTTGGGAGTTCCTTTTGCTCCATAGTTTGGGATTTGCCATCGTTCTGTTGAGATTGAACATGTTTTTTGTTTTCGATTTTGCTTCGGGTTTTTTTTGGCGGTTGACGATGTGGTTTTTGCGACGTCGATTTGAAGGTGTTTGAGCTTGAAACCGTTGGAAATTGCTTGTTGGGCTTTCACGGGCCTTTTTGCAGCTGACTATCCCTTGCATATACAGTCAGCTTTTTCTATAACGTTTCACTATAACAATTAAATTTTAGTAAAACCGATCTTTTATATTTTATTTTAACAATTTATAACATCTTTTCACTTATAAACAATAATTTTATGTAAATTTGTAGGTATTTCTTAAAAGGAAGCCTATTAATTATGATTTATTAAATAAAAATAATATTAATTAAATTATTATTTCAATAAAACGTTTAAATTTCACATGAAAAAAATTCATTGGTCATGTTTTATTAAATGAAATAATCTTCAATAAGTGGATTTAAACTATCAATTTAATGAACTTCGTGTATTGACCTGATGGTTAAGGGTGTTCATTGCGTCAAGTGTAGCCTGGATTCAAGTCGCGTCAGTCGTATTGTTGTTAGGGCTTTACCCTTCCTTATAATTCACCAAAAAAATATCAATTTAATAAAATATTAAGTTCCTTAGTTAAATATTCTACTATGAATTAGGAACATTATAAACTTATAATTTGAATACTTGAATTTTAATAACTCTTGATTAATTAATTAATTTAATTTGATAACTAATATTGATTAATCGAACTCGTTAGACTTGTAAACTTCATATTTAGTCATTTGAATGAATGTAAAACAAAGTACACGCAAAAGCAATAACACATGCACTTGTTATACACCTTTTAATTTTGTTGATTTGATTCTCACTTTTTTCTTTCTAAACATAATTATCACTTTCTTCATTATGATATGGTTTCTATGGTAGGTGTATAAGAGCCACCTCTCTATAGCAAATAAAATCTTGACAAGCAAATAAGATTGTTGTAGATAGCGTTAACAGTAATATACATTATAAATAGGTTAAATTCTAAAAAGAGTCCCCATATTTATCAATTCGAGAGAATTTAGTCTCTCTATTTTTATTTGCTCACAATTGATCATTCTAGTTTTTGAATTGGTCATTTTTTGTTCTTTTGTTAACTTTTCCTAATAATTTAATATAATTATAAATAAATATGACTTTCTTTTTGAATAGTAAAAGACTAAGTTCTTAAAAAAAAGTATAAGGACTAAATTTCAAATTTACGAATAGTGCAAAGATTTATTACATATTTTAACTTATTTTCATCCATATTTATGAAGTCTGAAAACTCCACAAATTGTGTATCAAAAAATTATTCACTTATATAAATAATAACTATCAATTAAAATAAAACGACCTACTTTCCCCATAAATAAACTATTCGTATTTTGTATTCATAGAATAATTTTTTTTATTTTTCTCTCGTTTTGTTTACACGAGTGTTCAATAAGGAAAAAAAAAGTGGTAGCGAGTGGTGACTGGAGAGTCGATTCACTTATAACAGCCAAGGTAACAAAAAGTAAGAGGAGGAGAAGAGAATTAAATGAAGATAATTATCTCTCATGCTTTAGGGTATATATAGGAGGGTACCCCATGACTACTAGTGCCATGTATCCAATAATATGATGAATAGATGCCTGCATGTGTGGTCGCCCAAGTGGCAAGCGATTACAGGTCACTTGTCGCTATGTGCAATACTGTGTGATCTTATCATGATATTTCATTGTTGAGGTTGTACAAGGTCGTTATGCCTCCTTCAATAATTCTTACATCCACTCTCTAAGATGATTCCAAGATGGTTCAAGAGGAATTCATATAGGACCATTCACAAATGGTTGTGGATGAAAGGAAGTCACAAAGGATACCCAACAAAGGTTGCTCGCGAATTGTGTACAACTAAAGCCATTGTCAATTTATCTCACATTTTATTACGTGTCATTATTGGAGTCAAAGTACATCATAATTAATTTTAATTATTATTATTATTATTTTCGTTGAATTAAAAAATATATGTCGGGGTTAAATCCGACTACTTGTTCAATGAATTTAATTAAGAAAATAAAATATTAATTAAACAAATTTTGTTCAAGTTGCAAGTGCTAAAGTTGGATTTGCCTTCAAATTTTGACCTTTTTTTACAGTATAAATATGAAAAGCATCTTTTAATCAAAAAAATATGAAAAGCATCTGTTAACGTCAATTCTCAAATTCGACAGAATTTCAATAACCAAACCCTCGCAATTGGTTTTGTGCTGACAATTTTTTATATATAAAAAAAAGGCTGGCATAACAAGTAAACAAATTATATATTTCCTTTTCTGAAAATTAAGCTGTGCAAGTTTTAATGTCAAAAAAGCAACTTTTTTTTAATAGATTTTCAAATAGAAAATTGAAACCAGAGCCGCAAAAATTTAGAAGATAGATATGATATAATCCTCACCCACCCATACACACGTGCTTTTTATCTTTTCAATTATTATTATTATTATTCATGGTTGAGAAAGGTCATGAAATTGACTGTTTATTAATTTCAAAATCCTATCACAGTCTAGTTTTTTAATATTTGTTTTTTAATATGTAATACTTTCATTCAAATGTTCAACATTGTTATTTTATTGATAAATGTTAAAAAAATACGTTAAAAGTCTAATATCATTATTTGTATTCCATTAATTTCAACAAAAAATTCTTCATATTTTTAAGAAATAATATAATTTCATGGGAAGGTCCCATTTCCCATGCAGCCTCACCAGTCGCTTTTAAGCAAACTCCTTTTGTTTTTTAGACAACATTTTGAGGATTTTTTACAATAATAATATATAAAAAAATTTAAATATCAAAATAATATACTCTCCATTATTTATCAAAATGGTAAATTTGAGATAGTGATGACTCCTAGATAGGTGGCACTACTTTAAAATTCTGATAATTTCTTTTTTTTTTTATTTAATAAAACATTGAGAGACTTGAGATATAATTTTTTCATTTTTTATTAGCAGCTGAAAAACTGTCAAAGGGTGTCGCCTGACAGTATGGCTGCACCAAATTTTAAAATTTTATTAATTTCCTTTTAAGTCCTTCTTATTTTTTATTTTTCTTCAACACAAAAAATAGAAAGATCTATTACCAATTAGTCCAAAAAAATTTCTATCAAAAATTATTTTTGTAAAAAATTCAATTCCAACCGAAAATGTGGTTAATCCAAAAAATTCAAAAAATATTAACATTTAAATTATTTAGGTTTGGATTTTTTATTTTAAAAAATTTTAAAATTATTTAAACCTAAATAATTTAAATGTTAATAGTTTTTGAATTTTTTGGATTAACCACATTTTTAGTTGGAATTGAATTTTTTACAAAAATATTTTTTGATAGAAAATTTTTTGGACTAATTGGTAATAAGTCTTTCTATTTTTTGTGTTGAATAAGAATAAAAGAAATAAATAAGAAGGGTTTAAAAAGCAATTAACTAAATTTTAAAATTTAGTGTCACCACACTGTCAGGCGGTACCCTTTGACACTTTTTCAACTATCACTAAAAAATAAAAAAATTGCATCTCAAATCCCTTAATATTTTATTAAATAAAAAAAAGAAATTATCAGAATTTTAAAATGATATTGCCTATCTAGGAAGCATCATTCCCTCAAATATATTATTTTGATAAATAATGGAGAAAATGTATTATTTTGATATTTAAATTTTTTTTTATATTATTATTGTAAAAAACTCACATTTTGCAGACTCAACCGCTACGGTGAAAGCGCACACGCACACGTGCTGTCACGGTGTGACCAACTTAACTGCTGTTGCACTGTAGTTTACAACAATAGAAAGCAGACTTTTCTTTGGTCAAAGTCTTATCATTGACCAACCTGTTCGTCAATTTCTTTAAATCAACGTTTCTACATTCGTTTGGTGTGGTAATTTCCAAGGTTTTTTTTTATAAATTTTTTGCGAACAAATAATTGTTATAAAAAATTTATATCATTATATGTTTCTGACATAAAAATTATTTTATATGAATTCAATTTGAATAAATTTTCAAGCAAATAAACTTTTAAATAAAAATAAAACTTTTTTCATACTATTCTTTTAAATATAGATTGGCATAATGATAAAATTAGTCCTTAATATTTGGGTATTTTATCACTTTGGCTCTTATAATTTTTTTTACTCATTTTCATACATAATTTTTTTTGTTAAATTAATCATTTTTTAACGATTTTACTAACGTAGCCATTAAGAGACTAATGATATTGACGCGGGGATTTTTTTTTTCAGTTGAGCGCGTTCATATAAACATCTATTGACGTGATATTATTTTGTATTATATGTCACGTCAACAAATAATTTTAAAATTATTTTTTAAAATATAAAATTATTTAAATTATTTAAAAATTATTAAAATTATTTTTTAAAATAATAAAATTATTAAATAATTTTAATTTACAATTTCATCATCTTTTTCTTCAACAAAAAGAAATTCAAATTTTTTTTAATTTTTTCATCAACGAAACATCCAAAAAGAATTATTTTTCTTACATAATCTCATTTTTTCTCTTTTTTTTTCAAAAACCTCTCAAATTCCTCCATTTTTATCTTCTATTTCGAAATCCCTAACTCCGGGTTTTTGAAATCGCTATTATTCTCTTCTCCCCTTCCATCTCCTCGTTCTATCTTGAAAACCACTCGCAGCTTACCTTCTTATTGTCAAGCCCTTAATTTCTTCAAACACCTTCGTGAAAACTCCCTATCTACAAATACCAAATCCCTCTCTCATTCATTCTAAGCCCTTCTTGAACTAGTGGGCAAAGAACCCGATGCGACATCAAGGTTATTCGAACTGTATCAGGCTTTTAAAGAATGGAGTGTTCCTCTTACTGTCAGTGCTACCACGCTTCTTATATGATACTTTGGGAGACTCGAAATGGTGGATTAACCGATTGTTGTTTTTGATGAAATCGACCTTTCTATTAAAAATACACATATTCGTAATGTTTTGATCGATGTTTTGTTGAGAGATGGACGTATTGACCATGCACTCGATATGCTCGATGAAATGCTTCAACGGGTATCCGAGTCTCCACCTAATGACATTACTGGAGATATTGTTTTCTATGGTTTAACCAAGAGAGGCAGGAAAGGGAGGAATGTCAGCTAGGAAGAGTTGATTAAGCTGGTTTTAAACTTGGGGAAACATAGCGTTTGAAATAAAAGACAAAAATTGAGGAATTTGGGGGGTTTCGGGAAAAAAATTGAGGAAGCATGGAATTATGTAAGAAAAATAATTTATTTTGGTGTTTGGTTGATGAGAAAATGTAAGAAAATTTGGAATTTATTATTGTTGAAAAAGATGATGATGAAATTCGAAATTAAAATTATTTAATAATTTTATTATTTCAAAAATAATAATTTTAAAATAATTTTATATTTTAAAAAATAATTTTAAAATCATTTATTGATGTGACATATAAGACAAAATAGTATCACGTCAGTAGATGCTTACGTGGACGCGTCCAGTCGAAAAAAAATTGCCGCGTCAGTGCTGTTAATCCCTTAACGATTACGTCAGTAAGACCGTTAAAAAAATGATCAATTTAACAAAAAAAAATTATGTATGAAAGTGAACCAAAAAAGACTATGAAAGTCAAAGTGACAAAACACGTGTTAATTTGGTCATAATGCCATATAAATTAAGCAAATAAAGGTAAAAACCTATATTCAAGTTCAATAGAAAGTTAAAGACAGTTAAGTCCAACAATTTGTTTTTTTATATATAGTTTAATGACACACATAACCAAACAAAAACACACCCTTATTTGCAATGCAAATATAGATAAGAAGAGTTAAGCTTATCTATATATTGGGATCATTGTTAGTGGGCAATGCAAATATAAAACTCACCCTTATTTGCAGATATAAACCCTAAATGATATGTCGGCAAATGAGGCAGTGAAATGTTGGTTAAAGAGGACTTGATTGAAATCATAAAATTGAGCTGCTGAAATTACAGATGTTTAAATTTGAGTTTTATTTATGTAAATTATATGGTGTAGCTAGAGTGGTAATGACTTGGCATAGAATATTTCTTTTAGATCCTCTAGAAATTAACAATTCAATTTAATTTCTTTAATCTTTTTTTTAAATGAAAATTTTGCATTTTTTCTCTTAAAATATTGTAATTCAATTTAAGTTTTTTAACATATTTTTTAGCTATACATTTTGATCGCATTTACTCTATTTTTGGTTTTTTTTTAAATTTTATAGTTAGAGGTGTTTATAGACCGGATAGAGTCGAGCCTAAGCATGATGTTAACATATTTTATGCTTACTTTTAGGCCCACTCATATTATTTTTTAAAAAATTATATATTTTTTAATTTTAATATTTAATACACATTTTATTTATTGAAATTTTTTATAGTCATCTTAATATTTTTTTAATGTTTACATTAGGGTTGTATTATATATTTAGTATATGTTTATTTTTTAAATTTATTCTAACTTACATAATATAAAATATTATAAGCTTAAAATGGCTCGGGCCTTGAGTTTTAAATATTCAAGGCCCGAGCTTGACTCATATTTTAAACCGGTCAAATTTTTTTGTCTAAGCTCATTTTTTGGGCCTAATTTTTTTGTCTAAACACTAGATGAACCTTCGAGCCTGGACAGTAACCTAACCCATGAACAATTGTATTTACAGTCATCAAATGTTTTTCTTGATATTTTCTATCCTCATTTTCACCATTCACATTCTTCACCCTACAAAAATGAACTTTTTTAAACTCTTATCGTCTTCTCTTCATTGATCCCTCGTATCAATAATCTTAAAAATATTTAATTTTATGTTGGTTCCAAAACAAAATTTACGACTTCTCCCACTATGTTTTTTTAATATGCGTGTTTAAGTGGCAAGATTAATTAAATTAAATTGATGTAAATTAAGATAAGATAAAAGAGGGAATATAAGTTTAAGCATAGCCCTATAAAACACAGCCATAGAGAAAAGAGGTGAGGGTCCATTCCGTGCCATAATACTCTTTACTGGACATTGACTTTTGGCCGAACTTATCCAAAAGGTTATTGTTTATATTAACTTTTTATACAATACATCTAGGGACAATGTATCTACTGGAAATGGAGAAATTTAAGTGAAAAGGAAAGGAAAGAAAATGAATGGCAAAAAGAAAATACAAATAAAAAATCTTATATGGAGCAAGTGGGCAACAAGGCACGCGAATTGACAAACCAACAAACAATTTGCTGCTGTCAATTGGATGACGTCATCGAGAAAGGATTGTATGAAACAGGGATATTATCCTTTTCCAATGGTTTTATGACATATCAATAATTTCATCCTAAATTTCAGGATTTTAATTGTAATTTGATTTTTTTCAGGATGAAATGTTGAAATTAAGAATAAAAATACTGATGTGACATAAAACTATTGAAAAAGAGACACAAATGACGTGATGTCCCTGTTTCATTCAACCCTTTTCCTTAATTTAGTGGCATCCGACATATCAGAAGCACATTAATCACGAGGCTTAAATGAAGTTTCCATGAAATTCATGCCTTGAAGAAAAAAAAAAAGAAAAAAGAAAGTGAAAAATACCATTGCTTTGGTTCATGTATCTAATTTTCCTATATAAGCTCACTTACCCTTTGCCACGCAAAGTTCAGACTTTTGAAAGAAGAAGAAAAATCCCCAAACACAAAATTTGAAAATTTTGAGATTAGATTTTTAGAGGAAAAAGAAAAAAGGTTAACTGTTTTTGTTTTGGCTATGGAGATGTATTCAAGTGCAAACGACTCCGATTTGGCTATGCTGGACTCAATTCGGCAATACTTACTCAGCGATCCATCGGACCTTCGACTCGCTGCTTCCACTGATTTTACGACGGCTCCCCCCATGTTTTGCAGGAGCTCAAGCTTTAGCCGTTTGTACCCTTGTTTCACCGAAACCTGGGGTGATCTCCCGCTCAAAGAAGACGATTCCGAGGATATGCTTGTTTACGGACTCTTACGAGATGCTCTAACTGTCGGCTGGGCACCGTCCGATAACTCTACGACGAGTTTCGCGCCGATTAAGCCGGAACCGCAAGAATTTTTTCCGCAGACATCGGTGGAAAAAGTGGATACGGCGGCAGAGAGGACGGTTCCCGCGGTGGTTCCGGCCAAAGGGAAGCATTACAGAGGCGTTAGGCAAAGGCCGTGGGGGAAGTTCGCAGCTGAGATTAGGGACCCGGCTAAAAATGGCGCTCGGGTTTGGTTAGGTACTTTTGAGACGGCTGAGGATGCGGCTTTAGCTTATGATAGAGCAGCTTATAGGATGCGTGGCTCGAGAGCTTTGTTGAATTTTCCTCTGAGGGTGAACTCCGGGGAGCCTGATCCAGTCAGAGTAACGTCAAAGAGATCGTCGCCGGAGCCGTCTTCGTCTTCTGGCTCCGAAAGTGCGTCACCAAAAAGGAGGAGGAAGGTGGCTGGCTCAGCTCCGGCAGTGGTCCACGCTGGGTTAGACATTGGTGCTGGAGGTGAAGTTCATTATAAAGTTAGTACGTGTACACATGGCGAGCAGCTGTTAGTCAATTAATGCTGACGTGGCAATGGATTAATTTCAGCTGCAGTAAGCTTATCTTCTAATGTACATTCTTTCAATTTATAAACATTAGGGTGAAATACACTTTCAAGAGTTGAGGGATTTTGTTTTAGCTTTGTGAATACAAAGGATTTGTATTTTTTAATTGATTTTGTTATTTCACAAAAATATCCGTGGAACATTGCACCAATGATTGGTGCATGAATAATATTTAAACATATAATTATTATAAAAAAATACAAATTTTCTAAAATCACAATTTTTTTTGTATATATTTTTATTAAACTTTTATTTTATATATTTAGCAATGAATGATCTTATTGGGGTTTTTTGAACTTTTATTTATAATTCAAATTCATTTTATATAATATTTATATTAGATATATAATTATTTTCATATTAAAATTTATCTTAAAAAATATATTCAAAAAATTTATCTTAAAAATTATAACATTGTATATTTAAATTTATATCGATCATATTTTAATAATATTTAAAATATAAATTGCATGTTTAAATTAAAATTTACTTGATTACTTACAAATATTTAAAGTGTATATTTAATATAACAAAATATTAATGATAAATTTTTGTATATTATTTTCTATATTATTATCAAAATATTATAATATTAATGAAATTAAGCATTATTTAAATATATTTATTTATTTCATAAATTTTTTATTTCGGAAAAAATTGTGAAGGCTCGAATAAATGAAGACAACTTTATTTAATTTTAATGGTCCCAACTCCCAAAGCCTATATTTTTATGGATTGTTGGATTTGGGTTTTTCTTTTTCTAACTTTACACGGATCACAAAGAAAGTGGCTCAGAACATAAATGGCTTTATTCTAGAAACATCTAAAAGAACAGAACAAAAATTAACAAGAAGTAAACACCATGTCCAGTCCGAAAATGAATTGTTACCCTCTTCAAGATTTCCAAGAAACGCAATGATCCTCATTCTAAAGGTTTACAATCCACCGAGGTTGACGATTCTGCTTCTCCAAAAACACTAGTCATCGTTGTCCTCGATTTTCAAGCTTCCTAAGGGGCATTTTCATCAAATGGAGCACTAACTTAGCTGTTGTTTAATAAATTGAAAATATAAATGTTTGATTTCCAGTACTATATTTTATAAGTATTGAATTTATTTGTATTAGAATTATGTTTTTATCAATTTAATCTTGTTTTTAAATTAACTATTAAATTTAATATTGTTAATATTAGTATGTTTTTTTTATAAAATTAAATATAATAACTTGGATAGTTTTTTAAATAGATAATTTATTTTTAAAATAAAATCAACTTAATATTTTAAATTTAAGTGATAAATAGCTATCTACTTACTTATCTTATTCAACACTTTTTTGAATACTTAGTGTTATTTTAATATAGTTTTCATAATATTTTAGCATGTAATATTAGCATTTGGATTAATTTTTATCTTATTCGAATTTTGTTATATTTTATCATTTTTAGAGTTAGTTCAGCCTATTAATTATTTTTATTTTCTTATTATAGGTCTTATATGTAAATTCCATTATGAAAAGTCGTATACCAAGATTAAGACGTAATCCAAAATCAGTTGTGCCATTTAAATAACTTAAGATTCACTTAACAACTTTAAAATGAACATGAATAGGCCTACGCATAAATTGATCGACCTTATTTACTGCAGAGGCAATATCAAGCCGAGTGATGACTATGTATTGCAATGCCCCTACTATGTTTCTATATTGTTGCTCTTTGTCTTCACTAATAACATTGTCAGCAACAACCGACAAAGTACAAATATTGATCATGGGAGTGAGTGAAGCATTAGCACTTTCCACGTGACATCTTTTTGACAAATCACCAATGTACTTGTTTTGACTAAGAAAAATATCTCTCCCTTGGAAATGAACTTCAATGCCAAAAAAATAGCCCAATCTTCCTAAATCCTTAATAAAAACAACATCTAAACTATCAACAAACTGCTGAATCACACTATCATCATTGCCTGTGACATACACCAACACATAGGTAACATGTTGACTAGTAATTCAAATGAAAAGTGAGGCATCTGACTTAAGCAACGTAAAACCAACAATCGACAAAAATTCTTTCAGCTTGTCAAACCAAGCCCTTGAGGTTTGCTTAAGACTATACAAGGCCTTTTGCACCTTACATGCAAGACATGTACCAACTTCAGTCCTCAAGGTTGTCTCATATAAACCTATTATTGTAAATCACCATTTAAGAATGCGTTGTTTATATCGGCCTGTCTTAGTTTCTAGCTCTTGGTAACAATTAAAGATAGCACAACTTGAATTATGGCAGGTTTGGCTACAAGGCTAAACATTTCATGAAAGTTAACTCCTAGTTATTGAGAAAACCATTGAATAACCAATCGAGCCTTATATCTGGCAATAGAACCACCAACATGCTTTTTGACTTTGAAGATTCACCGTTAATCAACAACTTTCCTATCACTTAGAAGAGGAAAAAATGTCAAAGTGTGATTTTTCAAAAAGGCATCATACTCTCGTTAAGCAACTTCTCTCCAATGCTCACTTTTCAAAGCCTCTGCGATAGAAGTTGGCTCATCACAACTCGGTTCAGCAATATAAGCCTTGGGCTTAAAAATATCATTCTTGGCTCTAGTGATCATGGGTTAATGATTCTAAGCTGGAACATGAGGATTAGGAGATGATAAAAGACATAACAGGCCATGGACAATGAGATAAGTAGTCTTGTTGTTGAGACTTTCGTTAAATAACCACATTAGGAGGAGAAGAAGACATAGATGAACTTGCTATGAAAACATTTGCAACAACAGGTAAGGACACATCAATAACAAGAGCATTAGAGTGAGGTACAACTGATTTAGTCGATTGAACAATAGCACTAGCAATAAGAGGCGTAAAAGAAGACACTTTGAGCACAACATGAGAAACATCATCCAAAGGACTAGAGCCTTCAACAAACAAAAAACGAGATTTATCGAATACCACATCTCGACACAAAAACTCTTCCTTCAACATCAGATTGATTATTCTTTTTTTGAGAATGAAGACTAGGCCTCATATTAGAACTTTTTGTACTAGAATTTGTAACAAATATGTTTTGAACAACACTCCAAAATACGTGTGCTAGTAAGATGAGGAAGAATACCATCACTCATCATTAACAATAGCTAAGAAGCAAATAGTTTATTTGTCTTTGAAACAGTCAAAACACAACATTTTCAACCAATTATCACCCTCTTTACAAATTTTACAAGAACACCCAAGGTTCCCAAAATATAACCTTCTAATCCATAATCTTCAATGATTAAACTAATAAGATACTTCTACAAGATAAATTTGTTTCCATTCAACTTAACTGTCTCATGCTTAAGAAATTATTAGATATTGACAAATACAAAAGAATCCAAAGAAGAAAAGACTATTAAAAAATCTATTAAAAAATATCTTATCAGACTATTGATTGTAGATAGAATTATTATGAGAAGAAGATCCAACATCCTCTAAATCAAACAGTTGATCATTAAAAACATCATCTGTTATAGAAACCATGATCGTTCCTCAACCAAAACACAACTTAAACAACTTCAAAAGCAAGAAAATCAAGAATTTTTTTTACAATGTTAATCTAATAGCTTAAAATTAGCTCTGATACCATGTTAAAATATTCAAGAAATCACAACTAAAAACAACAGAAAAACACAAAAAAATTAAGAAAAAATAGAAAAAAAACAAAATCTACTTGTTTTATTAATAAAAGCTCTAATATCTCAAGTGAAATAAGCTCACTTTATATACAAAGAACGATAGCAATTATAAAGTGTAATTAATTCTAACAGAAAGCCGACACTAACTTCCTCAATAATTTTATTTAACAAAATAACAATAATACAATTATTGCAGCTAACGACTAACAAATTAAATGACAACTAACACTAGCAAACCTATACTCTAATATACTTACGTGTAATAAATTAAGTAGATGTTATACCTTATCCAAATATATTTTAAATTTTAATTTAATTGTTCTTTATATTAATTTCATTCTAATTATAAATACTCGAAAATATTTTTGTGATTGTGATTGTATTCATAAAAAACTCCTTCAAAAGGAAAACTATCTATTAAGATATTTTTCTCTAAAAATAAATACCACTCACTTAAAAAAGAAAATTTAAGATTTTTTATCCAGAGGTTTGATAAGTATTTATTATCCTTTCTTAATTTCTTATTTATTAAAGAAAGCTCTTTCATCCCTTCTCAATTCATCAATCGAACTGCACAAGTCCTAAAATGAAACCGCCCACACACAAACAAAACCCATAGGGTTTTTAAGATTAGGATTAGCCTCACTCTTAGTTCTCTGCCGCATTGGCTAGGGTTTTGTGATCTCTCTCGATTGTCTCTCCATTTTCTTAGCTCTCAAACACCAAGCTTAGATCTTTTCCATTGTCATTTATATTCACTTCCATGGCTTTAATCATGCACTAGGGTTCTCTTGGTTGCTATTTTGTTTTCTTTTTTTTACTTAAAAAAGAAAGAAAAACTAAGAGATTTTCAATAATCCAATTTTATTTAACCAATGGCAACCAAGAACCCTTTCGATCTCTTGGACGATGATACTGAAGACCCAAGTTTGGTTATTGCCGCTGCTGAGCAGCAGAAGCTTGAAAAGCCCAAGAAAACTCCTGCTTCCACCCCAGCTCAAGCGCAGCCGGCTAAGCCTGCTAAGTTACCTACCAAGCCATCTCCTCCTGCTCAAGCTGGTAACTTTTGTTTCCTTTTTGTTGTTTGTTTGCCAGTTTTCTTTTGATGGTAAATAAATGAGATTTATGGGTTTTTGGTTTCATGTATTGTTTCAGTATTTTGCATGAGTATCTTTGTTGCGATTGGTTCATGGATTGATGTATGGTTGTTTGTCTGATTTGAAATTGAAGCAAAATAGAAGACTTATCTAAGAGGATTGGGAAATTTGTTAGTTTTTATCTGTCATTAGAACAAATCTTCTGGTTAGGTCATTCGCTAAGTTGCATGTGTTTTGGTATTGAAAATGAGGCAAAACATAACAAATTAGGGAAATTTTTTCCTCTATTTGTGTTGCTATAAAATTATTTTTTCAATGTCATTCATTTCTTTTGTTTAGGTTGAAACGCATGTTGAACCACATTCATGTTGTTCGTCTAGGTGATATAGTTTTATTGCTAAATTTTTTTCTTAATTTTTGTTTGCCCTTTTGTTGGTTTATTGATAAACACATTTAATTATTGAAGTGTGGTGTGCTACTGTGGTGTGCTACTCATACATCTTGCATGCTTTTTACCCCTTGTTTGCGTTTTGATGTAGTGAGAGAGGCAAGGAATGATCCTGGACGTGGAGGTCGTGGTGCTGGACGTGGAGGAGGCCGTGGATATGGTGGCAGAGGGTTCAATCGTGACTCCAATGTCAATGATAACTCCAATGCATTTTCAGGAGGGTACAGACCTTCTGAAGAGGGAGAAGAAAGGAAGCAAACTGAAAGGCGTGGAGGATATGGTGGGCCTCGAGGTTCTTTCCGTGGAGGACGCCGTGGTGGTTTTAATGATGGAGAATCTGGAGAGGGGGAGCGCCCTCACAGGATGTATGATCGCCGTAGTGGGACTGGACGTGGGCAAGTATTTTTGCATTATTTTAATTTTCATTTTCATGTCTGTTTTCTTTAACCATGCATAACATTGTTTATCAATCTTTATAAATAACCAGGAATGAGTTCAAACGTGATGGTTCTGGACGTGGTAATTGGGGTAGTCCTACTGATGGAATTGCTCCGTGAGTATCTGTTTTGCCAATCTCTTAAGCATAATGTGCAACAAAGCGTATGTTATTATGCTATATACATATTTTTGTGTGATGCAAGCTCATATGCTTATATATCTGCTATCTTGCCCAAAATAAGGGAGACTGAAGAAAATGTCCCTGAGAATGAAAAGAATGTTGGCATTGAGAAGCAGCCTGGAGAAGAAGATGCCATGGATGCTGGCAAGGAGAATGCTGCAAATGAAGCTGAGGAGAAGGAGCCTGAAAACAAGGTAGTTTTCAGTCACTGTTATTGTCTTTTTTTTGTACCTCGGTAGGCAATAACAAAATTATTTTCACTGTTTTCTCCAATTTGTTACTCCTTGATTAGTTAGTGTTAAGCAAGTAACAGAATGTATTATGATAACTTCCTTGAACTGAATTAATCATCTAGTTTGGACTTCGCCTGGTTTAGCAAGTCTCGCTTGATGATAATGTTTTAATCTGTGTTGTTCTGAGTCTTCCTTTTTCTTGAAGCATTTGTGGCCAACACTTATGCCCACACGGTTTTTAGACATGGTATGGAAATATGGCCATCCAAGGACCTTCCTAGTACATGGAAAAACTTTGGACGAATTTAACTTAACTCGTTCGGGATGATATCCATATACCCTCACACTAGCATATCTATGTAGAGCACTGACTTGAGTATGAGTAAGACGAGTTTTAATTTTTAATGTATATTTCTTCCCTCTATTGTAGGAGATGACTCTGGAAGAATATGAGAAGATTGTTGAGGAGAAGAGGAAAGCTTTGGTTGCCCTTAAGACTGAAGAAAGGAAAGTTGATGCCAAAGAGTTTGAGTCCATGCAACAACTTTCAAGTAAGAAGAGCAACAATGACATTTTTATCAAACTGGTAAGATTTCTTAGCTTTCCTCTTTTGTTTTATATGGTTTTTATCTATTTAATTTATACCAGTATATTGACTTAGCTTTTGATTTTTAGGGTTCTGAAAAGGACAAGCGCAAGGATGCTGATAAAGAAGAAAGAGTCAAGAAGGTGTGCATATTTTTGTCACGTTATTTTTTATTAACTGCGTTTGGATGGATTTGGCATTATCTTTTTCTTTCTGGTTGCTATCTGCCTTTTTAATTTAATTGGGTCCAATGAAGTATAGTAATCCGTTTTGTTATAACGAAGCATGAATGCATCTCCGGATTTTGGTTCTGAATTTTGTAGCATATGCTTCTGACTTAAACAAATCTCAGGTTCCTTTGTGTGTGGAGTATAGTTGTTTTATCTTTATTGGCATAGTCTTATATTCCTCTGAAACTGCTATGAGTGTAAACTAATTTAGCCTTTAATAGTAACTGATTGAGACCATGCCTAGTTCTCTGTTATTTAACTGTGTAATGGTTGCTAAGCAACACTGAATATGAAACTGTAAAATCATTTGAGTATATTTAATTTTCTTTTATTGTCGTGTAGTTGCATGATCATGTATTTTTTTCAACCTTCTTCATTACTAGATGATATAGGTGGAGTGATATCTTTGCATAAAGTTCTGCCTATTGGTGCTGGTGATGTATTTCTCATATTAAAACTTTGAATGAATGTTGTTTTGGTGTATAGTCTGTTAGCATCAATGAGTTTCTGAAGCCAGCTGAAGGGGAGAGGTACTATGGACCCGGGCGTGGTCGAGGCCGTGGCCGTGGTCCCAAAGGTGGGTATGGAGGCAATACAACTAGCAGTGTGTTAGCTCCCTCAATCGAAGATCCCGGGCACTTCCCTTCATTGGGTGGCAAGTGAGACTCCAGCGCCGCAATCTGCACAATCGTTTTCATTTTCATGGGAATGCATTGTGATATCTATTCAATAGTCAGGAGTCTACAAGCTTTTCTGTTTTTGAGTGTAAATTTTAGATACTTTGCCCATTTCCTGACATGCATGCATGCATACTTTGTTTTTCTTATTAATTTCTTTTGTTTTACTGTTTTTGGTTAAAATTAGAACACAAGTTCCATTATTACAACCAAAAAATTAGCGGCATCAGTTTTGTTTTGGTTTAGGTTAAAGGTGGTTTAGAGGGTCGTGTCGGTGTTTGAGACATGGCATTCATGTTATCCTTTTAAACCTCCATTTACTGACGAATCCGAGTTTTCTCCTGGCTTCAAGGTAGGGTTGTTTTATGTTCTGCAAATACAAGGGAAGCTTAAATTGCAGTCAAGCTCTCCCTGTTGCTATTATTTCGTACTTTTGCACTGCTTGCTTTGGTGGTGAACTGACCGGTGACGGGATGTCGAGCTTCTGAAATTTAGTTTCTAGTTTCAAGAATCTAATCAGATTGACCGCCTGAATTAAAAATCAAAGCTCAATTATTAACTCTATTATCAGAATATGCAACATCTTAATATTTGAAGTCTGATTCAAAAATTGAAATTCAATTATACGATGTATTTAATGAATAATGTTGTTGTTTCGATTTTAATCTTTTAACCCAGTCAAGTAGAAAGATTAGGTTTTCTGCATTAACCATTCTTAAACAGAAATTATTCAATTTTCAAATCACAAACACAACCAAATTCAAGTCCATTGTGTAAAATTTTTGTAAATTTAACTTTTTTATAAAGTTATGCTGGAAGTTGAGTTGTAAAGATTAGGTTTTTTTTAAATTTTTAGAATTTGAATTAAAATGATAAATTTTATTAACATTGAGTCTTAATTTGTTTTTTGATATAAAAAAAAAAGTTTGTCAGCACTTTTATCAATTAAAATTTTAATTGGTTGATCAAAAAGTTTTGATTTTGAATAATTTTGTGAGCGAAATAGAATAAATTAAAACGAAATAATTTTGTGAGTAAAATAGAATAAATTAAAAATTCTAATATGAATAAGGGTAATAGTTTAATGATTGTTTATGTAGTTTACTTTTAATTTAAATTAGTATTATTCAATTTGTTCTTTAAATTATATTTGTTTTTTTATTTTGGTCCGTATGTCTTTTGTTTCGTTTTGATGCTTAAATTATTATTTTGTACATATAATTTTAATAATTTTTTTATTATGAAAAATGTTGAATTGTAAATATCGAATTTCAAATTCAAATTTTAAAATTTGAATTTAAACTCGAATTTAAAATCCAAATTCACACCCTAAATTTGAGCCCTAAACTCAAGATTTAAAGTTCATATTTGACATTTAAGGTTGAAAGTTAAGTCACTATTTAAAAAAATAAAAATCAAATGTTAAAAACGGGTATAGTTCATGAATTAAGCCTATTATAAATTAATATTTTTATATACAAACATAACATATGTATATATATATATAATAAGGATGAGAAGCTCCGAGGTTGGTGGCTACTGTTGGGGTGACTCCTCCTTTTTCCCACCAAAAAAAAAAAAAAAAAAGAAACCTCAGATTTAGACCGAGCTTGTTGCGCTTTGCCCCACCTGTTTGTTCCTAATTCCTTGCCACTTCACTCTTTCTTATTAACTAAATTTCTCTCTCTTAACAAAAACACAAAACAAGAGTAGCAAAAAACCCTATTTGAGAATCGGGTTTTGATGCCTCTGTTTGTTCATTATAATATTTACTTTTCTTTTCTGGTGTGTGGAAGATTGTTGGGGTGGTTTCGATTTTAATATTTATTTATTACTTATTATTTTTACATTAAAAGTGTTAAAAAGGTTAAAAGATCAAAGTGGTGGTGGGGTGAAAGTGGGTGGCTCAGTCATGCCTGCTGGTGAGGATAATCAGTTGATCTCCGTTCATCCTAGTGACCTCAAGTTCATTTGTGAGTTCCGTCTTTTTTATATGTTTATGTATGTTTTACATGCATGAATGATGTATCATGTATGTGAAATCTGATGCATGCATGGACATGTATACATTCCCATTGGATGTATGTGGGAAAGTTCATCATTCAATTCTATAGGCATGTCATCAAGTTATAAAAAGGGAAAGAAAGTATGGGCAGTCATTTGCCGGTGTTTTTCACATCTTTCTGGGATATTTTTATGCTCATTTTCTTCGGTATATGTTTATTGGTTAAATTCTTTTATGGGTCCTTGTATTATAGGCTTAGGAGCAAATTAGTACCTTTACCATAAAAGTTAGCAATGTAATCTTTATACATTTAATTTTGAACCAAATAGGTTTGCCATGGGGTTTAACCATGTTGACTTTTGGTTATGTTGTGATTCATGTTTTTCAGTTGAGCTTGAAAAACAAAGTTTTTGTGATCTTAAGGTGGTGAACAACACAGAGAACCATGTTGCATTTAAGGTATGTATGAACATTATGTTATGTGTATATATATATATATTCTTCAATCCCCATTCATAGCGTGGGATTTTTCTATGAGTGTTTGATTTTTCATATGTTCCCAAACTTGTTTATCATGTTAGGTTAAAACAACTTCACCAAAGAAGTACTTTGTCCGACCGAACACCAGCATTTTACAGCCTGGGGACTCATGTCTCATCAGAGGTACATTACTTATACTCCAATCTTTCAAAACAATTTAATATCTTGTAAAAGTACGAAACCCGTGATGGAATTCGAACGCACAGGTTAGTTTCGGGTTTAAGAGCTGATCCAGCTTTGCCATTATTCTCTTTGTTCATTGAGATTCTAGTATGTATGACACTGATTTCATTGATTACCAGTTACTCTCCAAGCGCAACGGGAATATCCACCAGACATGCAATGCAAAGACAAATTTCTGCTGCAGAGTACTATTGTGCCTCCAGATACCGATGTTGATGACTTACCAGCTGATACCGTAAGAATGCTGACCTTGAGAATAATCTCTTCATATTAAAAACAAAATTTGATTGTTGGAATGTGACATTTTTTTGCCTTTAAATCCAGTTCAATAAAGATAGTTCTAAGGATATAAGGGAGTGCAAGCTTAAAGTTCAATATATATCTCCTTTGGCTCAAGGGAATTCTGGAGATGAAGGAAGCTCTGATTCAAACTCTGTAAGTTTTGTTGGTCATCTGCTTTGTTTTGTCTTTATTTATATTCATTTTGTGTATGTTCGTGTTTCGATGGAAGGGGTTGGTTTGGCGTTGAGGCTTTTAGTAAAACGTTCAATTGGTACCTTAGGAGTTTAACTCCACTGCCTTGTGACTCAAGGAAAAAATATTATGCATACACATAACACCTTTTGATCAAATTATCTGGAATTTGCAAATGAATACTCGAAGCCCGAGTGAACTAGGCATATCGATATGCACTGCATGAACTCATTTCCATCAAATTTGTCCGGTTACCATGAGCAAATGATTCTGATATTCTCGTATGATTTGTACAAACACATGGTTTCAGTTAGCTATTTCCGGTGAAGCTAACTAGAAAATGCAAACCCAGAATCCGATTTCTTTCCCTCCATCTTTTAAATTTCCTTTCCGTATCCATGAATTAGACCTTGCAGCAGCTGAAGGAAGATCGAGATGCTGCGGTCCAGCAAACACTGCATCTGCAGCAAGAACTGGTATGTTGATAGAAAACCAATGTAAAGGTACCATAAGTAGTTGATTCATAACTGTGATTATAAATGGACTGGCTTATGGTCGTTCTTATCTACCCGTGTCTCTTCCCAATCTGAAACCGTAAAATGCAATCATAGTTATAACTTTTTAGTGTGTATGTATGTATGATACAGCTTTAGTAAAACGATCGTTGTTTTTTTATTGGAACAGGACTTATTGAAGAGGCGAAGACAACGGAGGAATGATCTGGGTTTCTCGTTCAAGTTCGCAGCCATTGTGGGAGTGATAGGGATAATAGTTGGGTTGGTGTTGAATCTTTACTTGTCTAAATGAATAGAAAGTATGGAAACCAATGACAACCGGTATGTTTTGTGGACTTTCACTGTATAAATGGAGGATGTGTTTTGATGAAGCTGTTTTTTTTTTTTTTAATTTTTTAATTTTTTAATTTTTTAAATGAATGTAGTTTCATTCAATTCATAAGTTTGTAATGTTACGTTTAGTACAATATTTTCTTATTTTGATCTGTTTTGTCCCCCGATTTATCATCTAATTGAAGTTTTTTTTAGCTTAATTTGTTGGCAAACATTTAGGGGGCAATTTGCAAAATTTTCACTTTATTTGGGTGAAATTTTGAATTTTTCACTATTATTTGACATTATACATTTGAAAAGAAAGGCTAAATTTGCCCCATTATATTGAATTTTTTATTTTACCAATTTACTTTTGTTTGATTGAATTTTATCTCTAAAGTTTGATTTTTGATTGAATTTTTCTGTTTAATTTTAATTTAAAATAATAAGATAGTTTACTTTAATAACTAAAAGTAATAAATAAATTAATATAACATCAAAAGAAAAATTATTTGATACACCATCTTTTAAACTCCACTCCACAAGTAGATTATAGATTAAAGATTTTACAAGTGTGTTATAAGATGTAAAAGAAATTATATAAATAAATATGAAACCCTCAACCTATCAGCAATGTATCATTAAAATTAATCAAATATTTTAATTTATAAAAAATCTTAATTTTTTCTTTGATATATGTTTTCAAAATTTTCTTTCACTAAATATAAATTCTAAATTAATTTATTCATTTTTAATATTTGACTAGGTTTTATGATTGGAATTGCACTTGAATATATGCATTTAATTATTTTTATTATTTAACAAATTAAATTTACTTCATATAACTAATCTTAGTAATCATTATTAAAGATAAGATTGTTTTGATTTTTGAAAAATCAATATAAATAAATTAATTATATTTTAAATGCAGTAAATAATAACGTTAGTTTAAGTCCAAAATAATAATTCATATGTTATAAGTGCCGCTTAATATTTTTTCTCCAGTAATTTTAATATGTTTTTTTAATTAATATTATTAATAAAATTATTTTTTAGCTTTTAGTTTAAACATTATAGTAATAATATGTTTCATATTTACTAAAAAATAAATGTGAAAGAGATGCAGTGTTAAATTACAGGCATTAGAATTCCAATATCTATGATAATAAAAATAGTGACAACATTTCATAAAAATATTGAATATCTTGTAACATCGAGGCCTAATATGGCCAAACTCACCACAAAAAATGTCAAATTGGCATCATCTTCCTTCGGGCCAGGTTGGTGATTCCATTTGGATTTACTTTCTTGTGGTGATCTTCAATTGTAATTGCCATAGTGCTTGCCTTTACAGAAACAGAAGGGTTGTTTGGGGTAGGAGATCCACCAGCACTTTAGTGTCTCTTTAGATACACGTTTTCTTCCTGTGCGTTACGTTTAGTTTTTTTTTCCTTATATTACAATATCGCTACAATATTTAATCTCACTGTCACTGTTATTTTTACAGTAATTATAAGTAAACAAACTGCCCATTAGTACGGACTAAATCCCTTTTTCTTGCTGTCAATATTTCATTCAGCTTTTTACTATTGTGTATAGTTTTTCAAGGATGGATTTTACTGCATCCAGTACAATTTTGTGTTTTACTAAAAGTGTTTTTTTCCCTCATCAACAAGCTTGACAAGTTTCATATTTTTTTCCTTGAGGCTCAAAATTTCTCCACTTAATTTATCTTTCATTTACATTGACCATTTGTCTAGCATCTCTTTATATTTAATTTGAGTATAACCATTATCATCATTGTCACTATCATTGAGAGTTGTATCTTCATCTTTAGCACGAGTTTGACTATGATTCTTCCCTTGTTTGTTTTTTTTTATTGTCCAGCTTGCTTTAGGTTTTGAGTTCCTTTTAACAATCTATATAGGATCTTATCTAGTTGGTACGATTTTTCGTGCATCCAAACGTTCTAATAAAAGCAATTTGATCCATCTTGTAGAAGTGGATGTGTGGTTGAGCCTTTTCTTTTATGGATTTCATTGTGAATTACCATACACAAAATTTTCACCGATTAAATTAGGTTTATAGTTTGATAACAAATGAAAGCATGCCTAGTAGTATGTTGTGGTAATCACTATGGACACAATTGTAACAACAAAAGATTGACTTGCTCAACTTAATATGTAAAACAATTCATACTTAATATATGTCTATGAGGCCTTACATGGAGAACTAATCTTCTATGATAATCATAGTTAAAAGAAGATAATTTAAGCTCAACGTCTATACTCTCTAGTTGCAGCCTCACATTTGTACATCAAAGTGAATCCTCGCAACCTACTTTTCAAATCATCAATAGTTAAATTAGTCACATAAACATAATAAAATACTCAAATAATTCCTAGAATGCACATGTAAGCCTCTCTATTTTTCTCTACCCTTTAAGTCATATATGTATATATAAATAGCCATCAATTAGTTGACAATTTGTTTGATCTTCTCAGCTTTCCCATGATAAAAATTCCTTCAAATGTTATTCTCATAACCTATCTACTCATTGAGCTTTATTTCAAACTCTTATCTTGATTGGCATAGTCTTGTAACAACCTTTATCCCGATTGTCGGGTCTGAGCTACATGTTGCTACATTTGTTGTCGAAGCAACTACAGTCAATTAGTCAACATACAAACATTTATACATGTAATCAAGTGTTAATCAAACTAAAAATATGATAAAAATCATTTCTAGGTCCAAATCGAGCTTACGAAAGCTCAGTACCATCTAGGGGTCGAACAAGGACTAAATTAAAAAATTTCAAAATATGCTAGGTGGGTGTCGCGATCTCAAAGACAGTAGTCAAACTTCAAAATATATCATGTGGGTATCGCAATCTTGCAAACAGTAGCTAAACTTTCCAATCTGAGGATCAAATTGTAAAGTTTTCAAAATTAAAAAGAGCCAATATCGTGACAACGAAAACAAGCCACCAAGTCCCTGTTTCTGGCAAAATGCATATTTTTGGCACCTATTTCAAAGCTTCCAAACATACCTATCAACATGTTCAACAATTACCAATTTCAATTAAATCAAAACATACTTAAAACATACCAAATCACTTCCATCATTCAAATTCAACTACTTAACAAGCTGCTTTCAATACATATAAATCAATTAAAATTAAACATTTCAATATCATTAGAGCCTTCCATTCAAATCATTCAAATTGTCTATTTTTACTTATGCCAAGTTTATCAAACATACCATTTTACTTCATTTTTACAAGCATGTATCAAGTTGTTAATGTTCAAATACATTTCCATTTCATCCACTAACCAATCAAGTTACCATTTCTAACTCACTCCATTCCATTCATATACTTACTGAATTTCACATCTTTAGCATATAAGCACATATATGTTCAACACCATAGGTAATACGAAAACACCAAGTCAACATAGTTAAAACAACTTGTCACAAGAAAACGAGTTCACAAGTTAACATATACACCAAGTCACCTAAATACATGCCACAACTCTTGACTCAGAATGATCAAACATCTACTAATCCGATGATAGGATAGTGTGAGCTTCAAACAATCCGGCTTGACGTGTTTCGCAAGATGATGATTTGGCAAAAACAACAAAGAAGTTGAATATTCAAGAACTATTTACAATTTTGGCTTTTTCCCGATTATTCCCGATTTGATTCAATTCTTGATCTAAACAATTATTTTAAACAATTCATCAATAGAAAATATCTTATATCATTCCATGATATGCATGGACCTATTTAATCCTATTTTTCAAATGTCCTTTAAGTTTTATATTTTATTCAATTTAGTCCCTAAAACCGAAATAACAATATCTTTCAATTTTGAGCTTCGGTTTCAAAACCTATTTCAATCACATCTCTTAGGGACTCTCTACTATGTAAAATTTGGAATAAAATCTTATATGTTGAGATTTTTATTCTTTTGGTGTGATTATATGTTGAGATTAGACCAAAATTTTTAATTAGATTTTGACGACGAGATATATATATATATTTTAATAATCTCATTATAAATTTTGATAATATCTGTTGTTTCAAATACTTAAAATTACCCATAACCTCTCATTAACCCATACCCACGTCCTCTTACATTGATAATAATACTTATGCCAATCAAATTAAAATTCAATTCGCTTGACGATGACATCATTAAATATTAAAAGAAAGACATATTTAAAAAATTATTCTCCAACCAGAAAAATATTGTATCAATTGAATAAAAACCCCATAATTTATTTCCAAATTTCAATTTCTGTGGGAAAGTTTATTTTATAAAAAATCAACAAATTGGAAAGGTTGTAGTCAACAGGACAAATGCAATAATATATTCCCTTACCCTCCCTTCAATAATTTTCATTTTTTAATCTTTTTATTAGCATAATAGTAGAATTTTATTTTAATAAAAATCAATAAAAATGTCTATATATATATAAATACAAAAGAAAGAACATTTTTACTTTGATAATATACAAATTACAAAGACACACACAAAGCTACAATCTCTTCTTTTTCCCCCAATTTCACCTTCTTTTCAAAGCCATTTATCGGATTCCTCTTCATAGTTATTTTTCCTTTCTTTTTCCTTTAAAATCTCCATTGGACTGTACAAATTCCAAGCTCAAAAACCCATCTTTAAAAGTTTTCATTTCTTTTTGATTTTTTTGGGCTTGGTTTATTTCATTTTGCTTTGTTTTGCATTAAACTAGCTTTCTGGGTTGTTTCAGAATACCCTTTAATGTCCTTATGTCATATAAAGCTTGAACGAACCAATCAAATTTATATATAAAAAGTTTCAATTTTTAGTCAATAATAGTTTTTTACCCTCACTCTTGTTATTTTCAACTATTTTCTTTTCTCTAATTTATTTTCTTCCATTGAGCAAAAGAGAAAGACATGGGCAAGCAAGGACCTTGCTATCATTGTGGAGTTACAAGTGAGTTCTTGTTTCTCCAGTTAACTTTTTGGATATAAAGTTATTAAAAAAAGTACTAGAGTTTTGGAATTTATGTAAATGTTCAACCTTTTTCAATAAATCAGTTTTTATTTTTGTGTATGATTTTTTTTTTGTGCTTGGATAAATTATTCTCATTCGAATTTGTAAGTGGAATAACTGTATGCAGAAAAGGAACAAGATAACATTGACTAAAATGATAAATTTCAGAATTTATGCTATTCTTTGTGTTAATTATGTTTGTATATGGATTTAGAACAACAGGGTTCCTTTTTCTTAATCCATGTAAGGCTTTAAACTTGAGAATTTTTTATGGAATTCAGTTTTTTTCTTTCAAATTCATTCATTTTTTTTCAGCCTTACAACTCTTGGGGTTGGTCTTCCTTGACTTTATTTCAAAGTTCCAACATATCTCACAAAGGAAAGTGAGATTGAATCGTATTGGATACTGTGGAATTGCAGAGCCTATGCTGTTGAATTCTGGCAGTTTCAGATTCAACATTAAATTTGTATTGCTTACCAATTGCTCCATGGATATTTATAAGCCTAAATATCAAGTCAAACCTCAGTCCTCTTTGATTCAATTGAAATGTATTTCCTTGCAACATCATTGTTTTGAGTTTTCACTCGTTCATGAATGCACTTGCCATTGATTTCTTAATGGACCTCTTGCTCATTTTCTCTTTTTATATAAGCTCTTGCTCTTGTTTAATTCAATGCTAATGAGCAAGTACTTTCATGTTTGTCATTGTTGATAACATTTGCTGAGGAGAAGAGCATCAAATCTGAATTTCTTTTAGGAATTGCTCCCAACATTAAGCAATCAAAATCAGTGTTGGTAGATGTCGTCTTTTAAGGACTAATGCAAGATCCTCTTCTATTTGATCTTCACTATAGTCTGCCTCTGATAGGTGAAAGATGTCTGCCCTATTACCATATTTTCAAGAAGATTTATTTGATGGTGTTTTTTTTTTTGTCTTACAACTTGGTCAATAATATACTTATACTCTTTGCTCTTTTCCCTGACCTCAAAATTTTGGCCCTTTAAAGCTCTTGTTATAAGCATTATCAAATTATAATATACTATACTAACAACAATGCATTGTGATAGGCACTCCTCTTTGGCGCAATGGACCTCCTGAGAAGCCGGTATTGTGCAATGCTTGCGGATCACGGTGGAGGACTAAAGGGACACTAGCAAACTATACCCCACTTCATGCCCGGGCTGAACCTGATGATTATGAGGATAATAGAGCTTCCAGAGTGAAGAGCATATCTATAAATAAGAACAAAGAAGTGAAATTTCTGAAAAGAAAGTCAAATCATGATACAATGGTAGTTGCCCCTGATTACAACCAGGGTTTCAGTAAGTTTGTGGACGAAGATACAAGTAATAGGTCCAGTTCTGGATCAGCCATATCTAATTCCGAAAGCTGTGCCCAATTTGGTGGTGCAGATGCTAGCGACTTGACAGGTTGGACACAACTTCAGCAGTGTTCCTCATTACTAGTTGTTTGACTGCATGAGAATAAATTGCATTCTTTTTTAAGGAACGAGACTCAGTGGAACATATAATAAATTCAATGAAATATCTCAATCCTTGATACAATCGAAAATGATTCTAGAAAATGACTGTATATCTTCCTAAAAGTATAATCATTAGGGTTTGACACTGAAGGTTTCACATGCTTTCCTAATATTTCTTTCCTATGAACAACAGAAGCATCTTAGAGACAACTCAAATTAAATATCTAGTTGTAAGTGGAAACAATGTGATTGACAGCGTGATTCTGATTATGCCTCTTGCTATTATATTAAAATTTCCTTTAGTTGTTCATCTTTTGCATCCTCATATTTTATCTTTGTTGTCAGCTTCATCTTGGCTGATGCCAGCTGCTTCATTCTACTAGAATGTTTGTAGTTATAGAATGGTCCTAAATACTGATTTATGTTGTCTTCTCTTTTGGTCTTTCTCCAGGGCCTGCTCAATCTAATGTGTGGGACTCAATGGTACCTTCTAAGAAAAGAACATGGGTAAATCGTCCAAAGCCATCTCCAGTGGAGAAACTTACAAAAGATCTATGTGCTATTTTACACGAACAGCAGTCTTCATGTTTCTTTGGATGTTCTGAGGAGGATTTGCTTCTCGAGAGTCAAACACCGATGGTTTCTTTTGAATTTGGACATGGAAGTGTTCTAATTAGACATCCAAGCTCAATAGCTCGAGAAGAGGAATCAGAAGCTAGCTCTCTTTCAGTTGAAAACAAGCAATACTCAGTGAACGAGACTTATTCACATTGTTCAAGCTTCCCAGCATATAATGATGGCAAGGGCTTCAAAATTTCGGGACATGGAATTGAAAAGGCTAAGACAGCTAGACATGGGATGGAGCATGAGCAACTTAGGAGGTACATCTTTTAGCTATAATATTTTTAGAAGTAGCAACTGAATCTGCCTGTTATGAAACTAGTAGCGGTGTGTATCATGCGGTCTTTTTATCTTAGATATTATGGAATTTTACCATGACCGCTTTAAGATAATATATTTTTGAGAATAGAGTAGGTACATTTCCTACAACAATGCGAGGCATAGGATTTATCTGAAAAGCTCCGAGTACTAATGTCTTTGACCCTGCATTTTTTTCAGGAAGACATTTAGGTGTAAGATATATAAGCTTATAGCTTCTGTGGAATGGTGGAGAAATTGGAGAATAATGCTTTCATGTTGATTAACATTTCTTTTTGACATTTGGCAGGGACAAGGTCCAACATGAAAAATCACTAATGCTTGAAAGCCACAATTCACCACTATGTAAAATAGATTTGAATGTAAGTTTCCGTGTTGCATTTTTTCTTTAGATCTCAATTCTATAGCTGCTATTTTGTAAAAATTCTAAATTGAGCACGACAAACCTTTAATTTTGTGTACTTTGCTGCACATATGTTCATTTTCCATTATGTGACGAGATTTTTGTGTGGTGCAGGATGTTCTCAACTTTGAGGAGTTTATGAAACATTTAACAAATGAGGAGCAGCAGCAGCTGCTGCAGTATCTGTCTCCACTTGACTTTGCCAAATTCCCGGATAGGTGCCTTACCTTTCTATTAAGAGAGGGATGATAATATCTTTATAGTTTATGTTTTGCACATATGCAATGCATTCACTGATAATTTTCCTGTTTTTATTTTGATCACCTAAAGAGAATGGAATGGCCAATGATTGAAACACGATGTGTAATCACTGATAGTTGTCCTTGCAACTGCAGCCTCGAGAACATGTTTGAAAGCCCTCAATTCAAGGAGAACTTATGTTGCTTTCAGAAACTTCTTGAGGAAGGGGTCTTTAAGATCTCCGTCCCTGGGGTGAAAGCTGAAGACTGTAAGACTTTGAAAGGACTTGTCTTATTCAATTTGACGAAATCCCACTGGGTGGAACGCCATCATGTACTTAAGGTTTGAATTGGTTTCTTAGATAGGGATATCTTGACATGAACTTAGTTTGTTCGTTGGATGCCCAAATATTTCAGCATTTCTTTGTCTGCAGAAATGTAAAAGTACTATTGGAGGATGTGTAACTGCTAGAGGACCAAATGCCACCGCATCGAATAATTTGGTAACCATGAAGAGATCACGCGACAGCCAATGTCAAAATTTTCCAGGTTCGAAAATTTCTCGGTACTTATTTCTCCGTACAAAATAAACATTGTTAAACTATATCAAATATTAGATGGTGACATTAAATTTTAAAGTGAAAACCCAAGTTTTATTGACAAGGGGAAGCCATAAACTAAGTGAGAGTAGTTTATGCAAACCAATCCATAAATTGGGTCAAAGAAATAAGTTAAAAACATGAAGTCATATGAAGAAATTCTCCGTGACTGAATAAATGTCACCTTTAAGTTGAGAGTTAAATCTTATTTGTTGCCATTGTTACGAGGCATTTTGCTCAGGAAAAAAAAATTGTTTTTCACTTTTCAGAAGCAAGGAATTTAAATAGCCCCAAAAGGGTGATAATGAAGGCTACTTGTGAAAGCAAAGAACTCATAGACAATGATGGTTCTTGGTTTAGTCCTGGAAGCCTATTAACCTTGCCACATGATGGTAGCTCTCCTGTGCTTGATTCTCTCCATTATGTTGATGAAAGCTTTGACCAAGATTTGCTGCTGGATGTACCATCCAATGGTTCGTTCCCACTCGCGGAACTACTTCATCCATGACTCTGGGCAACAGGCAAGCACTAGTAGCTAAGAGCACGCACACACATGTTGTCCATCCCTAGACATGGTTGTTCTTTACTAGAACCATATAAAGGTCTCCTTCAGGCATTTGGAACACTGTATTCTGTGAATGAGCTTTGATGGTTTCTCTTTTTCCCCTTGACTTGTTCAAACTTGGAATGCTAAGGGATGAATTTTGGGTGCTTTTTTTCCATACAGGTTGACAACATATTGTAATATATAGAAGCTTAAAAAGTGCAGAAGAGGGGGCAATATCCAGGGTTTTGTATGCAATGTTGTCTGCTTAGAAACATAAACTTTATATAACCCCTTTGGTTTAGTTTTGCCGAGTGAAGAAAGAAAATAAAATGAAAAAAAGAAGAGAAAATAGCTTTATAGATAGATGCAAAGGAATCACCATTGAATATTGCCTCCAACTTAAACCGTGTGCTTGAACCCCCAACAGTATCCATTGCTACAGCTACGATACTACACTATTATTGTGGTTTGAATAGTAGCCATTAACCAAGCATTACTTTATATCCATTGCAAAACAAAGAACATAGTTCATACAAATCCAAACTCAAATGGGACATCAGAGGAGAGGGTTATTTATTCTATTACAAAAAGCCCTCTCCTTTTCAGACACAACACAAGACAATTAATTAACTGTTTTCCAATTGCGAATTTCATTGGAAGCCTTGAGCCTTCTCTTCCTCAACCTTTCTGATATGGCAAAGGCTAGCTCTAATGATTGCGATGCATTTAATCTCGGGTCGCAATGTGTGTGATACCGAGAGTTCAAGTCATCAAAAGTGACGGTGTTTGACCCTCCGATGCACTCTGTTACGTTCTGCCCTGTCATCTCCAGATGAACTCCTCCAGGATAGCTCCCTTCTTGTTCATGAACATCGAAGAATGCCCTCAACTCAGACTGAGAGGATGCAAAGAGACCAGAAAAAGATGATCACATTTAGACTTCATTACAGTACAACAAAAGACAAATTGGCTAAGAAATTTAAGTTCAATAGTTCTTACTCTGATTGCATCAAATGGACGAGTTTTGAGACCACATGGAGCTTTAATTGTGTTCCCATGCATGGGATCACTCACCCAAGTGACAATAAGCCCAGCCTGGCGCACTGCCCTTATAAGATGTGGAAGCTTTATTCGCATGTTATCGGCACCCATTCGCGTGATTATTGTCAGTCTTCCAGGTTTGTTCCGTGGGTTGAGAATTTCACACAACTTCACAAGGTCCTTCGGGTCCATTTTATCACTAACCTATATGATGCAATGGAGATATCAGCAACCAAAAAGTACCATTCAAACATAACAACTAAATCTACATCAAACCTTATCTCCTTCCAGCCACTAACTAAAAGGAAAAAGAAAAAAGAAAAAAAAGCACTGGTTTGATTTCGAGAACTTGAACCTACAATGAAGAACTAAAGTAAAGATTGATGCCACTATGAGTCTCAGATGTCAAAACAAGCAACAGGCATTGATTGTCTACCCGTGTTTAACTATTCTTACGCATCGATTCACATGCTTACTAATCGTACTAGGTACAGTTAATAGGAATGCAATGATTACCTAAACAAATCTTACAACAATTGTCATTAGACTATTTTAATGCATGTATTTGTATCCTTACTAATCAACTAAGTATAGTTCATACTAGATAGGAATGTAATGATCATCTAAACAAATCTTATACGAGCAATTGGCAATGACTTTAGACTCTAAAACAGAATAAGCAAGATGTACCTTTATGCCGAGAGGATTGGAAATACCCCGGAGAAATTCGACATGTGCTCCATCTAATTGCCGAGTCCTCTCACCAACCCAAAGCATGTGAGCAGAGCAATCATAATAAAGGCCGGTTGTTGAATCTTCTCTAGTCAAGGCTTGTTCATATGGTAAAAGGAGGCATTCATGGGATGTCCAAAAATCAACTGTGTTCATTTGAGGATCACCAATGGTTATCCCAGCTGCAGCCATGAATCCCAAAGCTTCATCAACTCTCTGTGCAAGCTCCATGTACCTAATTATAAATCCAAAGCCAGATTTTAAAGCCAGCAACAAGAAACAAATCCAAGGCCTATAATCTAAATCACCATTGCCCATGCTTTTCTGAAAAATTCAGTGCAAAACTATGCAGGCAGCTCCAATCACAATGCCAAATGGGCCTGAATAGGAAACTCTAAAAACGGCTAAGCATTTACCTGTCTCCCTGTTCACTATTTCTAACAAAATCGAGATTCCACTGGGAGACCCTTTGCATAGCAGCATAGCCACCAGTGGCGAATGCTCTAAGGAGATTCAAGGTACCAACAGATTGAAGATAAGCTCTGATCAGCCTTTGAGGGTCGGGAACTCTAGATTTCTCGTCAAAAGCATCGCCATTTATGTTATCTCCTCGATAACTCGGTAACTTTACACCATCTTTTATCTCAAATGGATCTGACCTTGGCTTTGCAAATTGCCCTGCCATCCTCCCAACCTATAAAAAATTCATCCCCAAAAAAAGGTTAAAAAATAAATTGATAGAAGGGTAAATTTTAGCTAGAGAAAGATGGGATTTTTTGGGTTAAATAAACAGACAGTGATGACGGGCATTTGGGCACCAAAAGTGAGGACAATTCCCATCTGTAAAAGGACTCTGAAAGTGTCTCTAATGTTGGTCCCATTGAATTCTTTGAAACTCTCTGCACAGTCACCACCCTGTAACAGAAACGCTTTCCCGACGGCGGCGCTGGCTAGCTTATCCTCCAGTTTTCTTGCCTCCCCAGCAAACACAATTGGCGGGAAGGACCCGATCGTTTTGAGTACCGAATCGAGCTCATCGGCGTCCGGATATTCAGGGAGTTGTTGGGCGGGCTTCGACGTCCAGGAATCGAGAGACCAATTGGTTTGACCGGTGGAGGGAGAAGAAGAGGAAGCGGAAACGGAAGCGACAATGGAGGAGTTGGGTATTTTGGTGACGTGGAGGTTTGGGATCGGGCGGGAGAGAGAGAAGCGTGTGGTGGTACCTCCCAGTCCTAGAGAGGGTTTCGGGGCGGTGAGATTAGCGGAGCCCGAGATTGCGACCATCATCGTTTTCAGTGCAAGAGTGATGGGAGGAGAGGGAAATGGAAGGGATCCTTTAACGGATTTTTATATTTGTTGCATTTACCTTCGCATTTTTAAAACGGCAGCGTTAAATCTCATGGCTCATATGTTTGTTTATTTTATTTTTTGGCCAAAGCTCACATATTTATTTAGTTCCCATATTTTGGGAGATTTTCGCCCTTTCTTTTTTTTAGGTGATTACATGTAATCATATCTCAATTCTCAATTAATGTGTAAGAGAGGCAGAACATAGATTGAAAGCTCCAACTTGATTCGAGATAATATTAAATTTAATTGATTAATTTAAAAGAGTTAGCTTGAAAGATGACAATATTTTTCTTTTTTCTTTACTATAAACATACAGTGATTAAACTGCAAATTACATAAACTTTCAGCAACTTATCAAGAAAATACATGAGAACAATGAAGTGACTCAAGAACTTTGTGCTACTTCTTTGAAAGAAAAAGGGGAAAAAACTGTAAGTGTGTTTAAAGAAAATTGTACAACACTGTAGTATCATACATATATATATACATATATATGTATATTAGCTTTACTCTGGTTTCACATTTGAATTAAGATCTCCAAGACTCTTCTTCATTCTTCGCATAATCAAAGGAACAGGCTTTTCCAGGACAGACACATTAATGTTGTTCCAGACATCTGATTTGGTCGGCAGTTGCACGACTTTTTCAGCAATCTCCATGTCTTCAGGAAGAACAGAACCAAACACGGTGTATGAGTTTTTCCATTCTCCGTGGTTCGCTAGACTTATAAAGAACTCCGGACCAGAGCCAATCCAGGCAACTGATCCCCTTCTTATGGTAGGGCAAGCCTCAGTTGGCATCTTGTTGAATGGGGTTCCTTGGGCTTCAAGAGTTCCTTGAATCAGGGCAAATGGTGGACCATAAGGAGCCTGTAAATTCGTAGAAATTTGGTGTTACAAATATAATATCTTCAATAGCTAGAAGCATATGGTCCGGGATTTAAGAATATGGACAAACACGCATGAACAATATCTACTTCTTTTCCTACTAGAATGATTGACCCTCAAATCCACTATTGGAAGAAATTTTCTTCTCTAGCTTAAGAAACAGAAGTATAAGGAGAAATTAGAGCAAATAGCAGAGGAAACGAGAGCAAATTGCTATAAAATAGGCAAGATTGAAGATCTATGTTACTTAGACTTGGGTGTGAATATAGGGCATGTTTAATTTTTCGGAGAGTCCTTGGAGGACTATACATCCAAATATGTTTCAGATGAGTACCTTAAGAAAGATGAAGAGTCTGAGCAATGAAGTCCTATAGCTAAGCGAGTTACTCAATCTTAAAGCAAAAACGAAGAGAGTTACTGACTCGAATTAAACCAAAGCACGAAATTTATAACAGAAAGCACAGCAACAATCTTATGGCAGAAGCAGCCCTAAAAGAAACAAGCAGATGCTCATAAATTTCCTTACATCTTTTATGTGATTTCCTTCTAAATCCCAGGACTGTCCTCGGCTTTCTGCACGATAAAGTTGGCAACCCACACAATGGCGCATTGTTAACAACTCAAGAATGTAGTCCATGGAATATGGAGCACAGTCTGGGAAAAGCTGCAACAAACAAAGAATAATTGGTGACAACATTGTTTCGGGGTGTTAGTAATTTGGTGGCTTCAAAAAGGATCATCTTCATTGTAAATTCAACATGTCAACCAGAAAAAAAAAAAAAGAAACAGGAGCAAGCGAATCATCTTTTATTAATGTTTCTTCCCGCTATAATTAGCGAAAAGGGGCTAAAAAGGATGAAGCAATATTAAAGATAATAGCTTCTGAATGAGCCATAACTAGACGTCCGACACTCTATGACACTGATGCACACGATCCATAGATAAAAAAGAAAAAGAAGCTTAAAAATAAAAGTACTCACTTTTATATGAAGAGTACCAAATTCAGTTTCCATCCCAACAATGCCCTGAATGGAGAAGACGCAAGAATGATCATCGATGCTGGAGAAGTGTTATTGACATGATATATAGATGAAATTTCTACAATAAAAAAGATTAAAGAATTGTCCTCATGAAAATAATCAATAGAAAAAATAGTACTTAAAATATCAGCTTATGCAGCCAGTATAATACAAAAAGAAACTTTCATTGAGCTTATGTTGTAACCTCTCCTTTCCCAAAGATGAGCCCAGAGGTCCAAATGACACTTTTTCCTGCATCCTGCCGATCAGGGGACAAAGGGTCCTTTTGTTTCTTCAACCAACACTAGTAAAACAAAATGATAAATATATAAAACTATGGCTCGGGTGATTTTAAAATTCAAATTACCTTATGCACCACTGAATTAAACCATGATAGAAGAATGCAAATGAAATACTACAATCTTAAATAAAAGTGTAAGATTCAATAGCAAAAGGAGATTATGCAAGCCGAGATTCTTGAGCAAATCTACCAAATGGAATTATAATGTTTTGATATGTAACCATGTTAGCCATTCTCCAATGATTACATTCAGCATCAGACCAAACAGATGGAACAGAATATAGCATCATCACATTTCAATACTTGTTGGAGCATTTTGTGCCGATAAGACCAAACCATACCATAGTTAGAGACAAAACTGCAACCAAAGTCAAAGAGAACAATACATTTTCTTTATGAGCACCATATAGTCTTACAATTCTCAATCAGCTAATGCATTCAACAGGTCAAGTGAAACAACCACGAATCATTAACATAAAAATGAAACAATTAAGAAGATGGAATCATCCACTTTGGAATTTCAGACTCATCTATGAAAACCTTTAAAAAATATCAATCAAATAAGAGAATTAAAGAAGGAAAAACTCACCTCCCCAAATCTCGATCCGCAGGCCTCCTTGTTCCCGCAAAAGACCCAAGTATCGCACAAGCAAGGTCCATCATTGCCACTACACATGGTCTTGCAAGCCTGACAACATTCCACAGAGGAATTGAACTTGAACTCGGATCCCCACTTCACAGCTGGACCCCACAGCTCCAAATTCTCGATGCCTCTACAACACTCATCCTTCTTCTCCCCCAAATCACCACTCGCCACCATTTCCAAAGACTCAAAGCTCGAATATTGAGAACCTACATTGGGGTTCAAGAAAGTCGAAACAACTGCATAGACCAAAACACAGGAGAAGAGAGCCACCGAGAGCAGGACGAGAGAGGTGAAACGGGAGTGTTCTGGGTCGTTTAGCCTACGACCCATTTGAGATTAAGGGATGAAGAGAAAAACCCAGAGAGGAATTTGGAAACTTTGGGATGGTTGAATGAGATAGTAGTGATTTGGATTTGGGACAGGGCGGTTGACAGTGCAAACAGGGGAGAATCAAAGGAGAAGTACTCATCAAGGATTTATTATTAATCAACTAGTGTTCTTGAAGTCGACTCCCTTTATTGGGTTCTATATAGGATAGAAAATTTTAATTTAATGTATTATACATAAATTCAATGTAAATTTAAAAGTTAGTTCATCAATTATTCAAAAAAATTTATTCAAGTCATTAAATTATTTAAATAATTGGTATGTTAAGTTTATTTAAAAAAAAAAAACTCTTCAGTAAGCTTCAAATGATAGATTCAACTATCGATGTTATAGATCAGTACCTATCAATGAATAAAAGAACATATATTAGATCCAAGTCGATCTTACGATTAGTGTTAGATATCTGAGAAAAAAAATATTTGAATTTTGATTTACAGATTCGTGATATTCAATTTATTTCATGAAAAATAACTGAGAAAGCTACACACAATCGATTTTAATAGTCGGAGATTTAAATGGAAACTTCTAAATAATTCAGTGACCAAATTGTATTTTTTTTAGTTAAATGGCTAAAAAGAAAATTTACCAATAGTGACTAATAATGAATTTACCCTTATTATTATTTATCCTGTTAATAAATTAAATTTAATCTATTTAATTTATACGAGGATAAGAATATTTTAAATAAAGCGTGAACGAACTACAAAAACAGACAAACAAAAGAAAACTGAATATTATTAAAAGAAAGATGAAAAAGATTAAATTAAAAAAAACTGAATATTATTAAAAGAAAGATGAAAAATATTAAATTAAAAAAAAACTGCGTAAAAATGGGATCTCTCAACTGTCGGACTAAGCCGTCAAAGTTGTTTTTGATTTTTTTTTTGTTGCTTTATCTTCCTTTATATGAGAGGCTTCGGTTTTTCTCGAATTCTCTTCATATTAACTCGTCGTTCTCTGTTAGAAGGACTTAGGAATTTGAAGCTCTCTCTACAGCTTCATCTCCTCTGTTCTTTCAGGCGACGCATTTTTTTGCTTTTCGGCCAAACTTCGGTAAGTTTATGAAATTAGTGGTACTATTGAATGCGTATTTTGATTTGTTTATGAAATTTTCTGTAAGTTTATGAAATGCGTAAACGGATTTGGATTTGGATTGATTAATTTGAGTTACATTTAGATTTGTTTTAGACTAATTTATTTACGAATGGAAAAAAAAATGAATTTATGATCCAATTGTAATCATTTCCTTGAAATTTTAATTTTGTTTCAAAAACAATTTTGATGATTTTGGTAGAATTTTAGGGTATTTATCTTATTTTGTTGTTGTTGAAACTTTTCATTTTAGGGTGAGAATTGTTGATTTAGCTTTTCATCTTCTTCTTTTTTTCACATTGTTTTGGATTATAAATACATATGCAGGATTACAATGGTTTTGCTAAGAGAATATGGTAAAGATTTTTGTTTTTTTTTTCTTTAATTTTTCCAGTAAATGGGCTGCATGCAATGTAAAGCAAAAAGACTGTACCCCAAACGCGAAAACCCTGTCAAACTTGCTTCACAAACTGCTTGTAAGTTTGCAAATTCTTACAATTTTTTTTGTTATCGGGTGAAACATTGAGGAAAATTCTTGTCCTGTCAATTTGACTATATGGTTTGGTTTTCAATGAATTTGCAGTTAGTGTCAGTGAAGTTGAAGCACTCTTTGAGCTATTTAAGATCATTAGCAGTTCTTTGATTGATGATGGGCTGATTAGCAAGGTAAAGTTTCAGTGATTCCTCTGTATCAACCAGTTATTTCAGGCTGTCTTTAATGTGGTTTGAGATTAGGATTATCACATGTGTATGTCATGTATGAGTTGGTAATGTATTGCATACCTAATGTTTCTGTTGTATATGCAGGAAGAGTTTCAATTAGCTCTGTTTCACAATAATAAGAAGAAAAACATTTTTACGGATCGGGTAATACAATTTGTTTCTTTATATATATATATATATTCATGGGAATTTAAATATCTTGTAGAAATACTATTTATACAGTCCAAATACTTGATGTCTCTCAGTCCATTAAGTACAAGCATTGTTTAAGAAATCTGGTTTTTCTTTTGCATGTATGATGCTGTTTTGTCATGATCAAAACATTTCGAGTGTGGACGTTGTTTTTTTGTGTGGTCTTTATGTTGTTTCTTTTGAGCTAGCATTGGCATATATACCTTAATGTATGATTACTTATCATCGGCCTAAATGGTCTTGGTTGCACAAGTTGGTGCAGAGCATTTTCCTTGGCTTCGGTTTCCTTCTATGAACTGTGAATGTGGTACCAATAGAGAGAGTTATGAATTAGGGGAACAAGTTCACAAGATTTGAATTAGTTTTACTTATGCAACCTTCTAATACATGCAGATCTTTGATTTATTTGATGCTAATAAGAAGGGAGTCATTGATTTTGCTGACTTTGTTCGAGCACTCAATGTCTTCCATCCGAATACCTCGCAAGAGGACAAGATAAATTGTAAGTAAACAGTTCTTGAAACCATATCATGTTACGCTTTCATCTCTGTTTTCTAAGTTGGATGGTTACATTGCAGTTGCATTTAGGCTTTATGACATGGACGGAACAGGATTTATCGAACGTCAAGAGGTACGTTGGGTGTTATATGTTGCATTATTTCGAGCAAAACCCGTTTTAAACATTATTGATTGCTGCAAAACATCCATGTAATAACCTCTTTCGTGCAACTTTATCTTCTTTTTTTTCTGTTAGGTCAAGGAAATGTTAATTGCGCTTTTAAGTGAATGTGAAATGAAATTATCTGAAGAAATCATTGAGGCAATACTTGATAAGGTGAGAGCTTTTTGTGGTATGGCTTGCATAAAATAATTGTTTACGGTACCGTTTCGGGATTTGTCAAATACATGCGCTGATCTTTTTCAATCAGTGTTTTCTGAAATCCTTAACTACTTTGCATTTCAAACCGATAGACAAATTTTTGGAATTGTATTTGAGACTCCGAGTAGTATTTGTTAATACACGAAACCATAGATAATGCTAACATTTGTATGTGTTCGGACATGGTGATTTTGAGCAGACTTTCATGGATGCCGACACTAACCGGGACGGAAAGATAGATATGCACGAATGGAAGAGCTTTGTCTCCCGTAATCCATCATTATTGAGAGTAATGACCCTCCCATACCTAAGGTACATAATACCGATGCTATACAGAGCTCACTCACTTTAAAAAAAAAAAAAAGACCTTAACCAGAACTTCATCCATATTGTTACATGAAACCGTGCAGAGACATAACAACTACATTTCCAAGCTTTGTTTTCAATACCGAAGTAGACGAGGTCGCTACGTTGCCGAAGAATAATCGCTCGGGTTAGCATATTCATTCGTTTTTAAGCCAGTTTTTGTTATTTATTTTTTTGGTTTGTATTGTTGACATTGAGCGTCTGGTTAAGAAGAAAGAATGCCTGATCACAAGGCTAAAAATTGCATGCTATCGAGTTTTTTTTTTTTTTTTTTTCAAAGGGTAGCGGCTAAAATATGATTGATGTACAGAGTCGGCAAAATAACCTAAATTCATCAGGTTTTGATCCGACCTTGTAGGCTTTGTTACTTTTGGAAAATTAAGTTCAGGGTTGAGGTGGGTTTTTGGTTTTTTAATTGAAAGTTTAATGGCCCAATTGCAACGAGTTTAGAGAATTAATCACAATGGCCACTGATATTCGCCAATAATAATTTTTTTTAGCTTGCATTGATTTTTATAAATAATATTGTTTTTACTAATAAATTAAAATATTAATTTTAATGAATTTTAATTTTTTTAATGAGCTGTTTTATTTGCATACATGCCATCAACTGAAGTTTTTGATAGAAAGGCCTAAATTTTCCAAATTCAATTTTTTTTTTTTTGCTTTTCTAAAGCTATCGGATTTTCATGCCTTACTCTTATTTCACTTCTTTCCATATGCAAAATACGTAAAATGTTTAATTTTGTTCCTACTATAATAGGCTTAAACTTCTCAGTTTAATTGTAAGTTTAATCCCTTTACTTTACCAAAAATAAAAAGTGAGTCCTTTTATTTTAATTTATTAAAAATTGATCTTTGCTCCTTTCAATAATTATGAAGTTAGCCCAATTTGGTGACACTGTTAAACTTTTTTTTCATTAAATTATTGATATGGAAATCAACAGTTCAACAAAAAATCTATAGTTCAAATTTATATGTTTGCTAACAACTAAACTAACTTCTTAATTTTTGTAAAATACAATGACTAAATTTTGACAAATTAGCATAAAAGGGTTAATTTTTCAGTTAACATGAAATAAAGAGATGAAATTCACAATTAGACTAAACTTTTTGTAAGGCTAAAATAAATTGAAGAGGTGTCATTTTTGAAAAGGAAAAACAAAGTGGCAGCAGCTGTCAGGCAGATCCTGCTTTCCATTCAAGGCTCATCAACTTTCTTTTAGCAAATAATTATCTAAATAATTTGATGATTAAGTACCCAATTTTGACAAACTCACCTTATTCATTACTATAAATTAAGCTTAGACTTTAAGGCAGTAACTAAAGACATTGAACTCAATTAAATACATGAATCATATATAACCAGCTGTCACTTTCTCATACGTGGACGTGATCAAACAAGAAATGATGGAAAAAACCTCATTAATATCCAATCAAAGAGAAATGTTATGTGAAGAGCTTTAATATTTACCTATAATAGTAAAAATATTAACAAGGATACGAAAATAGTGAGATGGGAAAAGGGAAGGGTAGTATTGGATAAGAACCTATCCACGTGCATTGTCAATTTTTTTTGAATAATTCAAAACTGGCCTCTTTTATTAAAATATTAAAAAACAGCAACAAACTGAAAAGTCAGAAAGTAAACATACCAAACACAATAAAAGAGTAAAGAAAAAACAATAAAACATAAAGACACCCTCAACCATAGGCGTCGGCCGACGACTACTCAACCAAGAAGATGCTCAAGTAGATTTCATGGAGTAATCAAAAGAAAACAGGGGTTATCAAAGAAATTTCCCAGGTGCACAGATCAAAATCGAAGATCTACGGTGGGTCAATGAGGCGACGATCCTCCGCAGCTGCATCTTCCGCCATCAATGGTGCTTCTTCTACCCAGTAATCGTCTCCATTCCGTCTGAATCCCTCCAGAGCCATTGCATGCGCTGTTTTGTTTCCAGATCGACTAACAAAATGAAAAGAAAAGGTATGGAAACTTTTTGCCAAATCCTTCACAGACCAAATAATCGCACTAATTTTTGATAAATATGTGTCATTACTGATAGCCTTCATTATTACAGATTTGGAATCCCCTTCAACCATGATTAACAAAAAGCTCATCTCCTTTGCGGATCGGATCCCCATTAACATAGCCTTTGCCTCTGCTGCAAAAATGGAAAGAACCGGGTAAGAGATTTTACAACATGCACCCAAGATCTCCCAACGATTGTCTCTTAAAATTATCCCTGTTGTGGCTATCTTCTCATTCAAACGAAAACCCGCGTCAAAATTAACCTTAACAATTCCTACAGCGGGCGGAACCCACCTAGCCAAATAACCACGGTTAGAATTAGCACCAGTCAAGTGAACCAAGGCCAAATTTCCACAGTGGCTCCGGACAAAACTGACGATCTCCTCCACACGCTGGTAAGTACCCTCATGCACCAAGCGGTTACGGGCAAACCATAAAGCCCACAATGTAACAAAAAATTCAACATGTTGATCATTATGATGTATGTGCAAAAACCAAGCCAACCAATTATAGAAATCCATTTGGGCAGTAACCGCCTGAGAAGAATACCTAAGCATAGACCAAACATTACCAGCAGTAGCACACAATGGTAACACATGGTTCACCGTTTCATGCTCCAAATGACAACCCGGGCAAAGAGGAGAACTGGCAATGCGTCGAGTATATAAACAATCATGAGTTGCTATAAAACCACGAGTAAACTTCCAAACAGCATTTTTAACTTTTGGTGGACAATTGACATTCCATATTTGTTTAATAACTGCATGTTCAATACAGGAATTATAAGATGAATTAAGTAATAACCTGTAGCCACTTTTCACGCTATAAATCCCTGATTTTTCTCCTCCCCAAACAAGGTAATCATCCCTAGAAATAGCTGGCAAAGGAATGCCCTTAATAATTGTAGCCTCATCAGCCTCAAAAAGCGAATCAATAAGCTCATAATTCCATCCCATACCATCAGCCAGAATAAGATCCGACACCCAGTCAACCGAGTTCGATCTAACAGATTGTACTTTTCCTGGCACAGCTCGAGGCACCCAAAATCATCCCAAATATGAATATTAGTACCATTACCAACATTCCATTTAAGCCCCATTTCAATCAACCTTCTCGCACTCCATATACTGCGCCAAACCAAAGAGGGATTGGACCCCAAACTAGTATCAAGAAATCGAGAGTTAGAAAAATACTTTGTACGTAAAATTCGAGCCATCATCGAAGTGGGGTGCATCAATAACCTCCACCCTTGTTTAGCCAATAAAGCGATGTTAAAACGCACAAGATCTCTAAATCCCATCCTTTCATCCTCCTATAGGACACTTAAACCTTCCCAACTACACCAATGCATCCCTCTCTTACCCACTCCCTTTTGCCACCAAAATTTTGCTAAAAGTCCTTCAATCTCCTTACAAAAGGTACGAGGCAAAAAAAAAAACACATCATCGCAAAAGTCGGAATTGCTTGGAGAATAGATTTGATAAAGACTTCACGCCTCTTATGGATAATAGTTTAGAACTTCACGATGAAATTCGGCTACTAATCTTATCCCGGATATTTGCAAAAGCACGCTTTTTAACTCTACCAACCATGCAAGGCAAGCCCAAATATTTTTCAAATTTATCTGCCGATCGAACACCCAATATTCGCTCAACATCAAATCTATTGCTGGTTGTAACATTTGAGCTGAAAAAAAACTCGATTTTTCAAAGTTAACTAATTGCCCAGAACAATGAGAATAAGATTGGCGCACCTGTAGGATTCTAGAAGCACATTAGGCTGAGGCATCACAAAAATTAGGATTTCATCTGCAAACAACAAATGACTCACACGTGGTGCACTTCGAGCCACTCAAACACCCCTAATAGCCCCTCTCCCTTCTGCCATCCGAAACAACGCCGAAAGACCTTCACCACAGATGAGAAAAAGATATGGGCTTAGAAGGTCACCTTAACGAAAACCCCTTGTGGAAATGACCTTATTACCCACTCTACCATTAATCACCACAGAGTAAGAAATCGTTGTGACAAAATTCATGATTTACGCCACCAATCTTTACTAACATCACCTCAATAAAACGCCACTCGACCTTATCGTATGCCTTGCTCATATCGAGCTTGAGCGCAAACGACCCTTCCTTATCCACCCTTCTATTCTGCATGGAGTGAAGGATCTCATAAGCTGCAATGATGTTATCAGAGATAAGATGGCTTGGCACAAAAGCGCTCTATGCTTCGTCGATATAGAATCGTAAAACCTCTTGAAACCTATTCACCAATGCTTCGAAGCAATCTTATAAAGAATGTTGCAGAGGCTTATAGGACGAAAATGAAGCATACTATGAGGAGATTGAATCTTTGGAATTAATATATATGTATGATTAATAAGAGCCAAAGGTACTTCACCTTTAATAAGCGCAATGTAGTAATCAGCAATGTCTTTGCCCAAAATAACCCAAAATCGCTGGTAAAAAATAGCACCCAAGCCATCTTCCCCCAACTCTTTCAAAGGCAACATCGACTAGAGCGCAGCAAAAATTTCCTCACGAGTAAACGACCGATCCAAACTCATACGCATGGCATCAACAATACACTCATCCACGTCGGATAGCACAAACATCTCGTCAGTGACACCCTGTGATGTTAAAAGATTAGAGAAATAATCATATGCATTCCTGTCCACAGCCACGTCCCCTTCCACCGCACACCCATTGCTATCCTCGAGACTAACAATCCGGTTACACCTTTTGCGTTGAGAAGCGAACTTATGGAAGAAAGAAGTGTTTTTGTCTCCATACCGCAACCAATTCGCCCTTTCCCTTTATTCCCAATAAATCTCTTCCCGGTCCACCTCCATATTCAACTGCAAATTCGCACTGATCAACTCTTCCAACACATCATCAGACGGAGGTAACAGACTAAGATGAGCAATCCGCTCACGTAAAGAAGAAACCAAAATTCTTTTCTCATGACAAACTTTCTTAAACCACTTATCCAGGCCACGACTAACATAGCCAAGCCTTTCAAGGATGGTGCCAAATGAATTACCCCATAAAAAAACAACTTCCTTTTCACAAGTATCTTCAAGAAGCCAAGCTGCCTTAAACTTGAAATGCCACACTCGAGGTCAATAACCATCAACCAACGTATCCACCACAATAGGACGATGGTCGGAAAAAGTATGTGAAAAATGGGATACCTTATACAATGGAAAAGTAGTACTCTATGAACCATTTGAGACAGCTCTATCCAATCTCTCTCAAATGTTCGTGCTGGCAAATCACCGCCTCTTCCATGTAAACCAAATACCCTCGTAACCCAGATCCTCTAATCTACAATCTTCAAGAGCAGAACCGAAAGCCCTCATTTGATTAACATTTCGAAGTAAGCCACCATTCTTCTCAAATGAAAATAATATTTCATTGAAGTCACTTAACACTAACCAAGGAATCGTAGGGCAATCGTTTAATTGATGCAATAATTACCATGACTCTTTACGTCGAGATTCTTGAGGTACACCATAAAAGCCCGTACAATGCCACGTCAACCCATTTTTATCATCAGTAATAAGAACATCGATATGGCTATGAGAGAAAGAGCGCAATTGAACCACCACACCATCCTTCCATCCCAGAGACAAACCACCACAACTCTCAATCAAAGAAACATCCACACCATTAGAAAATCCACACGATCTGCGAACCCCTTTCATCCCATTACTCTATAATTTTGTTTCAATCAGGAAAATTACAGAGGGGTTAATGTCTTTCAGTGAGTATCGAAGACAACGAACCACCTTGGGGTTACCCAAGCCCCAGACGTTCCAGCTAACGATCCTCATTGCTCCCGACTGGCCCGCCGAGCGAGGCCTGTCGATATCTCACGTTGATTTTCACCATCATTATCATTAACTGCTGCGTAATCAGCCAAAGAATCAAGCCTTGGTCGTTTCAACCCTTCACCATTAAGAATTGGATCCCCCTCACCCATAATATCATCCATTACATTAACTGCCAATCCAAGAGAAGATTTCCTACATGTCCCATGCAAAAAGCCATTATTCGTGCTATTTGACTTTATTTTTTGACTGGGTCCCATTCCAATTAGATTTGGATTTAAATTCTCTAACTGTAACCACCCAGTATCTACTCTTAAAGGACAATTATTTGCAGGCATAACTCCCACATCCATATCCCTAAAATTACTCCCTTCCATACCAGACGAACCACCACTCTCCTCCATCAACCACCTACTCAAAGGAACCACCGCTCGCCTCCCTAAAGCACGTAAGGAGATATCTCATCCAAGAGACAATTCATGATCAGGATGAAGCACCCGAAGAGGACAAAAGCTCTCCCTATGACCAAGTTTCCCACAAAGGAAACAGACCAGTGTCAACTTCTCATAAGCAAATTTCACATACCTTATTGTACCATTCGGTAAAATCACCTTCTTCTTACGTTTCAATGGTTTCTCCACATCAACCCTCACTCGAACCCTCAATGATCCCATGTAGCCCAACGCAACCGCTTTACTGTCATACTCGATGAACTGTCCAATAAAATTTCCCATTTGCATAGCCACCGCCTCTGAAATAAAACCATGAGGAAGATCTTGCACTAAGACCCAAAAATCAACGACTGTTAAAGATACAACTTTTGGGTCCTCGCCATCACACAACCAACGCAAAATCAAAAGATGGGAATTGAAGTTCCACGGACCACCCATTTCAATGCGATCAGCATCAACCTTATTAAACAACCGAAACAGAAAACGACCATTAGAAAGGTCTGAGATAGTGATCCCTCCTATTGGATGTCAAGCGTTCGCTAAAGTAGCTCTCATAGCCAAAAAATTGACCACACTTGAGGTTAAAAATGTTCCAACGAAACAATAAACCAACGACTCTCCTCCAGGTGATATCGACGCTTCCAGCCAAACCTCTTCCTCCTTCTCAACATCCTCAAGAGATAAACCTGTAAAATCCCCTTCCACATCCACCATCCCCCCACAAAAACACAGACCTAAACAAAAGAAAAAGAAGAAGAAACCAAGAATAAAATAGAGAAAAGCGTGCAACGATGCAGATATGATTAATATCTAATAATTTATGGAATATAATTTTTTTATCGGATCAAAACATTTTTGTAGTTTGACAAAGGAATATTAAGATAAACATAAACATAATAATAATAATAATAATTAATTTCGTTTAGCAAAAATATTAATAATTAATTTCACTTTACGTGTGCACTTAATAATGCAAGAAATAGTAATCGTTGGATAACATGATTGGAGAAATTCATTTTAAAATTCGACAATATTATCCTTCAAAAATAAATTAAATAAAAGTGGTCCAACTTTAGGGTTAAGCTTAAGAGAGGATAGGGTATATTTTCTGCTTTAAGCAGCAGTATGTGCACTGTGTTGGAGGTCACGTGATAGGTCCATTCAAGTGGACCTATCCACCAAGTTGTTTTTATCTTTCACTCCGGTTCGAATCGTCTAAATTTAGATTTATTGTTTGCAATTATAATTGTATTTATTTTTAAAAAATAAAATAATTGATTAATCATGATATACATAAATACATATTTTTAAATAATTTCGAGGACATGTGTAATAATGATTTTAACATCGAATTGATGGTTGAACAAAAATTAAAAGACAATAAAAATAAGTAAATATTGAGTAAGGAAATTGTGGGAATGCTCTTGCAATAAGTATTTACCAGTTTTGTCCTTTTACGTTAACTTTTTGGAAAATAAAAGGGGAAAAAGGAGAAAGTGACATTTAAGAAAATATCAGGAAAGTGGGGGGGTGTTTTCGACAAAGAACCGCCCCTGTCAACCCCTCTAATATATGTTGCTTCCCCAATCTGGTTTTCGACCTTTCGTCTCTCAACAAAAATGAAAGCAGCAGCCATAATATTAGAAACACAATAAACGGAGTAACAGAGAAAATTTTCAGACCGTTTCCGTTTTATGTTAAATGCATCAAAAGAAATCCGGGAAATATCAAGAGATCGGAAAAGCAAGCAGCGACTGCATCTCTTCCGATTTCAACCATTCCACTTCTTTACTAATACCGTCCTTCGATGATCATCGATTCAATCGAAACAACCTACAAAAGAATCCAAATTTTCCCACTCAAAACAGGTCTCATCTCACCATCCAAATCCCATCCTCAACGAACCCATCACCACCACCACCATCACCATCGACAACGACAACCCATCATCAGGAAAGATATAATGACTTTTCTCCAACTCATGCCCTTTTCTCAACACCCCACAAGAGGTCTGTAATGACCCAGAATCCCCTTTCTCATGCCCCAACTCCGTCTTCTTTCAAGAACCGCCGTAATCACCGGCAAAGGATTGATAGATTAGCTCTAACCACTTCTTGTTTTACTTTTACTGCTGTTCCTTTCGACACTCAAAAACTGGGTAGGAAACTCGTTCATCATCTGAACCGTGGCCGTTTGCTTTGTTTCCACTTGCGTTTTCTTGTTTTGCTTGCTCTGCCTTCGCTGTATTTCTTGGTCTCTTATCCGCGGCGGTTCCTCGTGTTGAATCTTCTTGCTTTGCTTGCTTTCTTGCTTACCCTTTTCGTTTCTCTCAACCTTGCACTCCCCCGCTTGCCTTCGATTCGATTACTTCTCGCTCGCTCTTTGCCTGCTAAGTTCACTCGACTAGGTTCATCTTCCATATCTTCAAAAGCTGTTGTTTGGTCAATTGGGTCAAAGCCAAAATCAGAGAAGAAGGCGAATTCGGGGACTTGGGTACAAGTTTACGGTAACGGGGATGTCTACGAGGGTGAATTTCACAAGGGGAAATGTTCAGGGAGTGGGGTTTATTATTACCACATGAAAGGGAGGTATGAAGGGGATTGGGTTGATGGGCAATATGATGGTTATGGTGTGGAAACATGGGCAAAAGGGAGCCGATATCGCGGTCAATATAGGCAGGGCTTAAGGCATGGAATTGGAGTGTATAGGTTTTATACTGGTGATGTTTATGCTGGTGAATGGTCTAATGGGCAGTGCCATGGATGTGGAGTTCATGCTTGTGAGGATGGCAGCAAGTATGTGGGGGAATTCAAGTGGGGTGCCAAACATGGACTTGGTCATTACCACTTCAGGTGAATTCATCTTTAATCATGTCAAGCGAAACTTATCTGCATTAGTTTAGGATTCTTTGCCTTTTTTAACTTGAGCTGTTGGTTTTATTTTTCTCTTTGATTCTTGTTGGTTTCTCCATTGTGTTTCACATTGTTGCGTAATGTATGCTCCCTGTTACATATAGTTTTAATCTCCAATCGTGTATCGGTTCCAATGACTGGTGAGATTTTGCAACTCAAAATGCAGAAACGGGGACGAATATTTTGGGGAATATTTTTCCGACAAGATGCATGGCTTTGGTGTTTATCAATTTGGAAATGGACACTGCTATGAGGGGGCTTGGCATGAAGGAAGAAGGCAGGGATTTGGCACATACACTTTCAGAAATGGTGAGACACAATCCGGTCACTGGCAAAATGGTGCTCTCGATGTTCTTAGCGCACAAAGTACTCGACCCAGAGTCCTTCACGCTGTCCAGGTGTCATTTATATAACGGCTTCACTATTGACTTACCATTAACTTCTCTATGCATAAAAATTAGTATGAACATAACCTGAGGGTTTAGGGTGCCTAGAAATAAAAACTACTATGTTTCCGAGATATCACCAAGAACTGCTATGAATTCTCTTATAATTTGCTACGCTATTATACAGGAAGCATGGCAAGCTGCTGAGAAAGCTCGTGACGTTGCAAAGATAGACAAGAGAGTGCATAAAGCTGTGTTAGCTGCAAACAAAGCAGCCAATGCTGCCAGAGTGGTGGCTGTTAAAGCTGTCCAGAAACAAATGCATCATCACAACAGTGAAGAAATACCAACCGTGATAGCCTGAATCTAATACAAGGAATGTAGTAGAGCCTTAAAAAAATGGTGTTTTGGTTTAAAAAGACACCATCGATGCATCTTTTAAGCTGTTCTCTTCAATTTTTGAAGTGAGAACTGCAAGGTTCCTGCTTGGAACCATGTTCAGTTGTCATTCAACGATGGTTATTGATCATGGAGCAAGAAATGGACCTCCCCTTTCCCCTTCTTTTAATGGCATAAGTAATGTATATGAGTTGAGTTTACGAGAGAGATGGCACTGAGGTGGGTGCCTAAAGAGTATGGTGATATTTCTATCTTTTTCTTCTGGTAAATGTAATTAGTCGTAGTTCTAGATCCTGGAACTCTGGATAAAACATCCAGTCCTCCCAAGGCCAGCTTCGTATGCACGTTGGTTACAATAATAAACAAAAGAAATCATTTTCGAGCAATACCTGTTCCCGATTATTTCTAAATATGCAGCATTATAGAACACCAACAATGACCAACTTAATTTCATGCAAAGTACCAAGACATTCATATAATAAGAAAAATCAAATATTTTTACTTAAATAAAGCTCCAACACCAGAGTTAAGATGTAAAATTAAGAATTAAGCGCCATAATTGTCAACAAAATGACTCAACAGGTTTGTAGCTGACACATACAAAAACATCATACCAAAGTTGAATATAACGTAGTCAGCAGCAGCTCAGCTCTCAGTTTGCTCCCTCAGCCTCCTAATAGTACTCCTCACTGTCACAGCGCTAGCAGTGCTATAGAATAACAAAAGCAGTACCTTGTTAATTACATGGACATCCAAAGAAAAGAAATTGAAACAAGAGAGGAATGGTGTAGATAATTACTTCAAAGTATAAGCACCACCAGCTTTAACTTTCCCGCAGTCCTTGCAGCCCCAGATTCCTACAGCCTTTCTCTTCACCGCATACTGTAGCAGCAGAGCTTATTAGAACAAAGACATGCAACAGATGATGGGCAAAAATACGAACATAAGCCTTGGTACTCAGAAACTATAGAATCAAACAAAACCGAATGCCATACCTTTCCACAGAACTCGCAGAAGTACTTGCTGTGTTGACTCACTTCCATCTTCTTAATTTGCTTCCTCAAACTGGCACCATAACGGGTACCTTCAGTAACAGACAAAACAAAACAAAACAAGGAATCAGAGGGGAAATTTTCAGGTATTAAAATGCCAAAAATCCCATTTTAAGTTACATTTGTTAGTTGAAAATTTAAATCAATTTAGATAAAAATCAGAAAGGTAACAGTTTCCAACATTCAAATGGCTATCAAATACCAATATTTCATGCATTATCGATCCTTTCTATGTAGAAATTCTCTCTAGAAAACAAAATATAAATTACAAAGATAAGACTCCATAAAATCAAGTAGCACCTACCATATTTTCCAACAATTCCGGCCTTCTTCGTTCTCTTTGTCTGCACCATCAACAAAAGCAAGGAGTTAACAAATCATATTACACCATGAAGCAACATTAACAAAATAAATAAATCCCAAGTGTATCTAATTGCTTTTCTAGCATTTTAGCCTTTAGATTCTAATTCAAAATAAATGAAGATAAAAAAAACGACTTAAAATCGACAACGAGGCCCATTTATGAAAAACCAATCAAGGTTTTTTAACCCGAAAATTGAAATATGATTGTTCGACTTCCTATCTCACTTCCTTTTCCTGCTACGTTGCACAAAAAGGCTGACAACATAGCTATAACACAATTGATATATAGCTATAAAATGAGATTATATCTGGTTCAACTTGTCCTTCTTGCTCCACTAACCAACTGCTTTAACAGACAATTTTTGTGGATAGCATTTTCTCGGAAAACAAACAAGTCTATAAACATATGCAAAATGTTAAAAGAAGTTTTCTCAACGCGAGAAAGAAGATAATACCATGGTCGCTGGGCTGAGAGGATCTGCGCCTGTCTGGTCCGGAAGTTGAGGAGCGGCTCTTCAAGAGAAAATAACAACGACGAGTTAGGGTTTTCTGGTTCGGGTTCTTATAGAAACTTGAAATGACTGGGTCAAGACAATCGGGTATTCTTCCAAACAACCCGGAACAAATAAAAATGATGGGCCGGACTATCCATCCGACCCGTATAGACCAAAACTTAAACAAGATTTATTGTAGATCATTTGGGCTGTTGCGACAACCAACCAATGAGAATTATCGTCAGTCAGCCCAGTTATGGCAATTGCAATAAAACCCAATCGAGTAGCTAATCCAAGCCGTTTCAGTTACCGGGAAAAAGAGAGCAACAAATAATATGGAAAAATCGTTCACTCTTATTCACATGGTTGCCACCGCCGGTGTCTTCTCCGCCGTTTCTTGCTGGTAGCTATTGCTTCATCATTTTATTTTCTTTCACTTGCTCTCGAATCTCCATCCTTCAAAGTTTGATTTTTTTTTCATTTTTTTAATAATCATTGATTCAGGTACGGATTCATGTTTGGCAGAGAATCAGCTCGCAAAGAACTTGGAGACTTGATCGAAAGTCTTCGCCGCGATAATTCAAGCTCTTCTTCTTCGCCACCTCCCCCGCACTCTTGATGGGTACTTTCCAGTTCACTGATTTTGAGAATTTCTTTCGAATGTGATATAATTAGTTGACAGAGTTAGCAGCTTCAAATTTTTAATGATGAAATAGACAAATAAGCAATTTATTCTTTTCTTTTTGTTGGAGAAAAATTGGACACTTTCCTAGTAATTTAATCAGTAGGAGGGAAATTAGAACGAGTGTTTAATCTCTCTATTTCTCATGATAAAAGGAATTCCTCATAGTATCAGATTGCGATGCTTGCGACTGCTTTAGCAAATGGCTATAGAGATTTATGAGACAATGTTGGTTATCACTCTTTGTGTTGCTTCTTATTAGGAGAGAAAGCTTAGAAGATCCCAATGCTAGCAGTTATAATGGCATCCTATTAGATGACTGGATTTTAGGAGGACAGTATTTGATTCAGATTTGACAGGTGTAGCTCATGAAGCTTTTAATGAAATTCAAGTTGAAGGTGTTGGCGAAATGTTGAATGAAGAAGGTATGGCTAACATTGCAAAGTCAAAATTTGTCACTTTGAGTGCAAATGATAATGTGAACTATCAATGTTGCGTGCAGCTACAAGAAATCAACTACTTAGGGAGACATCAACTCCTCAAAGGAGGGTTAGGTTAGGACTAGGAAAGTTAGGATGGCCTATTTAGCGCAATTCAGTGATGTCAAGATGTAGGTTTTTTGCTCGGTAAATTGGTCAATTGTTTTTCCAGTTTATGGTCAATGATGCAGAAATGAAAGGGAAAATATATGGTGTTATATCTAAGATTGAAGGAAGAGGTCTTAAAGGTTGAAGCTATTATAACTTCTGATATTGTAATAACCTATGTTACTTGGACGCGGTTGTGAGTGTTGGATAAGGGTATGCGTCTAATATCAGTCCAATTTTTTTCCAAGCTTTTCTATGTGTTTGGAGGGACATATCCATATCCGAAATGTGTTTGATACAGGTGTCTGACATAGATACTTAAAAGAGAGATGAAGAGCCAGAGCAATATATGTAAAAACCAACTTCATCTTTTCAGTTCCAGATCATTCCTAAAAACTTTATGTGAGGATACTACTTCGTGGATGCAGTGGAGGGACATATCCATATCCAAAATGTGTATATTACTTTTATATTAGCTATTCACTGCTTAAAAATAGTACTTGAGTACTTCGGTACTTTGTCCTAGCTATTAACTGCTAATCAGGAACTTCTGGTTTCATTTCCTTCTTGCAACAACATGCATGAATGGTTTGATAGGCTTATTAACTTTGAAATTTGCTATCCTTTTTTGCCACACTTATCTCAGTTGAAAATATCTCCAACTTACTGCGTCTTTTATCTGGCAAACACCGAATGTCTTTGCTCTTAAAGTTGAACTCAATGAGTTAATATTTGCATTATTTACCTACTTGGATGCATGGATTTAAACTAATGCCTTGATGAATGTTCTAACTCTAAACTTTCTTCTCGATTGTGGCAAATTCAGCTATATGGAAGCATTGAGGTCAAGGAGCTGTGACCAAACAACTTTCCTCCTCAAGGCTTGAAACTTGGCAGAACTTCGAGGCATATTGGGGACATGGCTAAGAGTGCTTATCTGGACTTCTCTGGCTGTGTATTCTCATGTCTTGTAGTTTCTCTCTAGACAACTTTTGTAATGATTTGACAGATTTGGTTCATTATATCTATCTAACCTTTATTCAATGGTTGAAAGAATTATTTGAAACAAACTAATTTGGGTGTATCATTTGAAACAAAGCTCATTGTGAAGCTTCTTAGAAATGCATAAACTGTTTTTGATACTTGTGGCCTTGGCCTCGAGGGCAGCGGTGGGGGAGATAGGCTGATAGGGGCTTTGGCCCCCAAAATGGTGAAATTATAGTTTGGTTCTTTCAAAAGTTAATACAGTGATAAAATTGCATTCCCCCTCCAAAATAAAATTTACAATTCAATTTCGCCTTGAGTAGGACAGGCTCTCATGATTCAACAATAGTATACGACTCTTTTTCTATAAATAAATTACGGAAAACAATTTATGTTTCTCACTCTAAAACGAATGAATTACAACAACAACAACAACAACAAAACTAATGTAAATATTCTACTATGGCATATGATACCAAAAATTATGTGATACACTATAGTATATACTGTTGTACATAGCCTATGTGCCTGGTTTTTATGCAAAAGCTGCCAGTTATTCCCTTGTTTCTAAAACCTGTGCATATCCACCAGCATCATACCTCTCCAGTGCATTTTCTCCGGCAAGTTCGACCTAGGCTGTCTTTGTTGCCATCTTTACTTGCCGAACTAATCCCTCGGGTGAACAATTTGCATACTCAGGTTGTTCCCCATCTCTCATTTCCATGCAGGTCGAAGTACACTATTCCATGTTTACTGAACATTTGTGCAATCGGAAGGTAACCATCTCGAAATCGAGTGTTATAGTATCCTGCTGTTAGTTATGCAGCATGAGACCTTGTTCTGAAATGCCAATTGATTCCAGCTATTTTTCCTGAAAGCTTTGTTTCACTTCCACGGAATGTTGCTTTTGCTGCTGTAAGTATCCTGTCTCCATGCTCTGGTAGTTTTCCCGAGTACCACTCTAGGAAGAACTGTCCGTATTCGGTGTTCCATGCTCCATCCCTTCGGAAAAACCCAATTTCTTCGGGAATTTGCTTGTAGTGACCTGAATCATGCGGCCCAGCCTTTCCCCGGTCATGTTTCCTGATTGCTTCTGCTGCTGCTTCGAGTGAAGCTCTCATATACTGTTTCAACACTTAAAAAATTTGTTTAGGAAATCTAATAATCTAAGCGTAGTAATGGAGAAACTTCATTTCAGTTCAAAAAATTTCAGTAATTTACCTTGTCATAGCACTGAAATTCTCCAATTCCAGGAAACTTCCATGTTCCATTGCTTTCTGGGTATCTCGGCTCTCCACAAGGGCCCAATCCCACTTGAATTTCCTGATACAGAGAACTTGCATTTATATTTCTAGAGTTTTTGTTTTTTGCTTATAGAACTGAATAAGAACTTGATATTGATGGTTTGATATTTTAGACTCTAATGGGAACCAAGGGGTTATATCAATGATGCTGATATACCTCTATTTACTTGTATAGTTTGAGATATATAGATGTTTACCACAATAACTCGTCCCAAGTAATCTCTGAACCTTTCCTGGAAGCTCCACATGTAATCTGTGTAAACCTGAATCGGTGTTCTTCCCCTGAGAACTGGTAGGGAGTCACAACCCAAGGAAATGTACTTGGGGTTCCTCTGCCCCGACCTATCGGTGTAGATGAGGTCCGGGTACTGAATATTCAAGTAAGAAACTTCGGTTCATGTCTGGAAAACCATTTTCGTAAGAGCAAAGAATTTTGAATCTAATACAGAATGTTATTGTTTTGGCAGTTGAAAATGAGATGCAAAAGGTGAAGTACATTTATACCTGCAAGAATCTCCGACATTCCCTCCGCACTGATGAAAAGACACGACAACTTGGAGCTTTAGACCTTGTTTTTCGACCATTCGGACAAGCTCAGCGTACCCTTCCCAATTGTACTTTAACATCTTTCTCTACTAAACCCCACCAAGCATCCAACATAGCTCCTTCCACACCTGCGTTCTTGGTTTATTCAAGGTACCTCCATGAGTCATCGTGCCAATCGGTAACATCACAAAAAAGAGGCACTTTAGAGTTATTTTTATTATGGGAAATTGTTAGACTATGTAACTTCTCCCTTTTCTCGCTGTTTATTCTTCTTCTGTCCGGTGATCGAGAGCCATGCTTGATCCTGCATGGAGACTGACCTCGAATTCCTCTCCTGGAGACAGGACAATGATGACGGCTTCATTCGAGCAAAGCAAATGGTGGCTAAGGAATCACCAGGTGTTTTGAAGCTTTTGGTTTCTTTTAGATTGATGAAAGAAGTGGAAGTCAAGGTTAAGGCCATTGTTTGTATTTGCTGATTTTAGGAAAATGAAGAGAAGGAAATGAGATGCATGGGGATAAATGAAGACGGTTTGCATTTATATATAATTGAAACTTTGGGTTAAGCTTTTGAAAGAAAAGACAACGTTGGTGAGCCCTGCTTTGAAGGAGAAAATGGTCGCAAAAGATCTACTTTTTTCAAGTTTTTTTTTATGTATTTTGAGAATTTTGAGAGATTGTATTTTCATATCCATGTGAAACATGGATGCCATAAAGATCCCTTAGTGTCTTGGTGGTATGACGGTCGATTTTGCATCAATTTTGATTGTATTAGACTGTACATACCGTTTCAGTGTTAAATCGGAACAATCAACATCCTTTTTTGTAAGAGTAAAAATTCTGATTCATACCAGCTCATTTAGATCAATTTCGATCACACTGGTCGCAATAGTAAAATTTCCGATTCATACCGGCTCATTTAGATGTTTTTGAACTTGATATAGATTCATGGAAGCTTAAGGTTCAGGTTTTGAGACCATTGATGGATTAGATGAAGAATCGAGACAAGACATAGCTGAGAACGAGAAGTTTGGAGCTCCGGCGCAGCATGTCAACGCCCCTGCGCACGAGCAATGACGCCCTAGCCTCCAACGTGAGAAGTGGCCAAGCTTCATCGGCGCCCTCGCGCCAAACCCCGAGCACCCTTGTGCCAATTTCGACGCTCCAACACAGAGTCACCCCATATTGGCTCGAAATTCCACGTCTTAATCATGTCTCGAGGATATTTTGATCATTTATGATTTTTATGACATAAATCTAATGTCTCTAACTTAATTTGAGTTGAAAAAATATTATAAATACTCTATATTGAGAGGGAGGTAGGACCTTTTGATCGTTTAGAAACCGAATAGTTATTTTGTTTACTTTTGTTTTCTTTCGATTTTATGGCTTGTTAAACTCCCATATTCTAATCAAAGGTAATACCGAAGTTTGATTAATAAATTCATGAGATTTATTTACACTTCAATTCTTCTTTGTTTTTAATATTCATGCATTCTTCTTTGGTATTTTAATATTTTTCTTTAAATTCAAGCCCATTGCTATGTTTTGGTATCTAAAACAATCGGCTGTCTTGTTTTGGGTCCTATATTCAGAGGCAGACCATCGAAGTTATGATACAAAATTCCAAATTGTCCCCCTATCCCCAAAGCATAAAAAATGTAGCACTGCTAGCGCATAAAATCACATTCTCTATCAATCACACCATCACATAATACAATCTCTCCCCTTTTTCTTCATTAAAATATCCAAGAAAGAATTCCCAGATAAAAGAAACCCTCTATCAACTCTTTCAAGTGCAATACGAAAAGTAGAATAAGGTGGAGACTTGATCATGAAGTCTTAAACTTGCAAACAGCCATTGTTTCCCCGGCGGGAGTTGTGTGGTGTGGCTCCGGCACAAGCCACAATTGCCTGTCCTTTTTTGAACTCATTTATTTTTCTCCCCAACCCTCTATGGCCTTTATTAAACAACTCTAAAGGCTAAAGGCCATAGGTGAAGGAATTGACTAAGGAAGTCCAATGACAATAAAGGTTAACAATGAAAACTTAAATCAACAAAACAAAACAGCTTTTTTTGATCAAGTTCTCCATTCATGTCCTTCTCTTTCGATATCCATGAAAACGAAAAGACAAAGAGAAAGTAGTACAAAAAATAGACCATGAACAGTCTATTTATCCACCAAAGAAAACACCCAAAAAAGAGCCATATCATAGAGCAAATCCAAGGCTATCTCACAGTCTCATATAGTACCCTATATCATAACATTCACAGCTAATTTTTAGCATATATGTTCCTTCTTTAAGAAAATTGGGATTTTTTTTAATTAAAAAAACCCGGAAAAAGAAACCCTCATAGAGGCTGCTTCCTCTTGTTCTTCCTCTCCTTGGCCCTTTTCTTCATGGATCTCCATGTCCTTTGTTCTTGGTCTTTCTTTTAACTCTGTTTATACAAGGTAGATATATGTTTGTTTTATTTTGCTTGGTGAGGTGATTTAGGCAGCTGCAACAGTGCCTGGTCGGAAAGGGTAGCTTTCAGCTTTTGTTGGAGATGTAGATTTTTTTTGGTCCTTCTTTCTCAAAGCTTTAATGGAGGATGAAAGGTTATGGTTCTTTTCCTTAGCTTCATCAATCTCTATTTGTTCTTGTCTACACTCTTCACTACAGAAAGGTGTGTCCCCTCTGCAAGATTTCCAACACCAAAAAACCAAATCCCAATCAGCAACCAAATCCATAAAAAATAAATAAATCAATCTTTGGTTCCTAAGACACACTTTCATACTTAAAGCGTACAGGAAAAAAAATCATTTCTTTGATCTAAGATCAAACAATGGGCAGATTCATGGATTTAATCCCTAAAACTAATAGACTCATCAGATCTTTCTGCAATTATTCTCTTTTCAGTCTGGAAAAACAAATAGAAACCATACTGATGTGAATACAAAAGAAAAATGGACTGACCTGTACATGAAGATGTCTCTGTTACCCCCAATAGGCTTCTTGCAAAGGAAACAAGCATCCAAGAAATGGGGCTGATGGTCTTCAAATCTGGAATCACAAAACCTACCCGACCTTGGAGAAGAAACCGAAGAACAATAAAAAGATGAAGATGAAGATGATGATGATGACAGATTCCTCAAACTACTTCTCCTTGAGTAACAAAGAGGTCTTGAAAAAAATCCATTTTGCTTATGAGTTTGGCAATGGATTCCTGCATACCCAGACTCCATAACAGCAAGAGAAGCCAACCCATTATCTTCTTCAATGAAACAAGGCCTCCTTGAACGTCCAGATGATTCCATTTTTAGCGTTTTGGTTTGGTTTTTTTTTTTATTTTAGAAAAGGTCTGATCTTTGGGTTGTTTAAAAGCAAAACAAAGATGAAGAAAGGAAAGTGAGTGAGAAAAGGAAATGGTGGGTTAATTTTATAGTGGGGAAAGCTCAAAGCTTGGTTCTTTGTTGAGGAAAAATAAAATTAGAGAGTAAAAACAACTGCAGGTTTTCAGGAAATCCGTGCTAGTGAATCTATTGGCTCAAAATACCTGCATTCTCCAAGTCCCTAATTATTTCCAGTTTTTCATTGACATTTTTGCCATTCATTTCGACTTAATTATTTTTGTTTTATGAAAATGGATGGTTGGGTTAGTTATGATTATTTATTAATTATTTTTGGAACTTCCTAGTTTTAATATAATTGATAATACGAGTTTTAACTCAGTCAATAATGTTATAGTTATCACTGTAAGAGGAAATTAGTTCGAATGTGTTGAAATATGCATGTTTATATTTTTTTATTAAGGGTTGGAGAGTAATTATGGGTACTTTTAAGCTTTTATCAATATATATATAATAGATAATGTAATTTTTGGCCATTAAATTTGACGAGCAGATTCATTTTAGTATTTGTATTTTTTCACTTTGGTATCTAAATTTAACAAATAAATTTATTTTGATTCCTGAACTTGTATTACGTTAAGATTTGATGATGTGATTAGTGTTCTTGAGACAGGATTGGATTGGTCAATCGAATGGATTGGATCGAGAATTGATCGATATACTGGTCCTAGCAAAGAAGTTGAACCAATTAAATCGGAAACTTCTCGAAACTGAAAAAAACCAAAAATTAAGACAAAAATCAATTGTTGAACTAATTTAACATATTTTTTTAATTAATTAATTAATTATTATTATTGATTTGAATCGATAAATCAATTTAAATAAATAAAAATTTTAAAAAAATTCACTGAAAGTAATAAATTAGATGTGAGAAATTCCTAAAACGATAATCAATATTCGAGTAACCAAACATTTTCTTATATTGCTTTTAATTCATTTAAAATAATAAAAATTTACCAAGATCTTTTAAGATATTGTGTTAATTATATGAGGTAAAACCTATTATTTAACTTGCGTTAGGAATATAAACCTTTATCACCTAGTGAAAGAGTAAATTTAAATTTGTTGAGGGGATCAACTTTTTTAAGAGAAAATTTTAAAGTATCGTCTTTAAGAGCGTCGACCTAATCCTTCAATAAGAAAGTAATGTTATTCGAGGAAGATTTTGTCATCCTCTATAAAGATCAGTATATGATTCACAAAGAAAAACACCTCAATCGTACGTAAACGTATGATCATCCAACAAAAAGCTACATGAGTGTCCTAACTTCAATGAAATTCGAACTCTCCACAAAATTTTGAATCTATTATAAAATTTTATGTGATGAATTTGCAAGTGAATGTGATTTTTAAAGTTATTGTATAAAAAAGTGTTCAATAAACTAATAAAAAAATTAGATTACTTTTCGCTCATAATTTAGTTGAAAAAAAGAAGATTTATGAAATATTTATGTAAAATAGAAATACATAAATGTCAGGTAGATTTTTAAAAGTTAAACAACATCTAATATTATTAAATTATATTTTAGTCACTTAACTTCAAAAGGTTATAAAATTGTCATTAAATTATTTAAAAGTTTTCATTTAAGTTATTGACTGTTAAAATTGTTGTTGTATGATTTTTTTATATGCATCGCTTGTATCAATTGAATGCTATTCTTCTCATTTTATTTTAAAATTCATTTTTTTTCATGAGACAATTTTAAGCATTACGAATTTACAAACAAAAATTCAAACAATTTTATTTTCCAATCTTCAACAATGATCATCAAATCAACTTAGACCTAAATTATATTCTTCCACTCATTGATGGGTATTGATCCACCGTACCGATAATCAAATTGTTACTTGGAGCTTACTAGACAGATTTTTAAAAAAAATTAACAGTTCAATGACTTAAATAAAAACTTTCAAATAATTCAATAATCATTTTATAATTTTTTAAAATTGAATAACTAAAATATAAATATATTAATAATTTAGTGACATTATGTATATAATTTACTATTTTCAAAACTAAATCGTAAGTTTTCTAATTATACAGTGATTTTATTTTAAGTAACGGTTTAAATTGATTTATTCAAATATTTTATATAAGTAATTTTTTTAAAATAGTATAATTTTAAGTTTTTTTGTTATTAAATTTATGTCAAAGTAATTAATTCACGACAAATTCAGAAGTAAATAATTTTACTACTAAATAATGTTAATAAATAGGAAAAAATTATAAGGGAGTGGCAATTTCGTGGTTTAGGGGAGATGAGGGGGTGAAAAAGAAGGAAACCGCAAGTCTTGACTAAAAAAATGGTTGAAAAACAAAGCCCCACAAATTCCACTGTCCATATTGAACAACAGAGGAAAGCCCCACGCTCGTGCATTGCGCGTTAACATAATGACCACAGTAATTATGGTGGTGGGTCTTTCCAGAGACTTGTACTACTTGTAGTACTAAAAATGAGCCACCACTATTTTAGATTTTTAATGAAATTTGTTAGCAGTTAAACACACAATAATTAGCTATTAGTTAGAGCCTACTAATTTTCTCAATTAATTTGCAACCGATTTTAGATATAATTAAATTCCTATATACTAACAAATCTTAATTTTGAGATATTGCTTAAAAAATATCGAACTCTTTATTACTTGTTACAATAGATTTTAGTCATTTAATCTTGATGATATGGATCAAGTCATGTCAACAGACCCAACATGTATAAAATTATTACAAAAAATAAATAAATTTTAATAATAAACTTGTTGATGCAATGTATAACAAATTAACAAGAGAGGAGAGCGGTTGTTTCGGAGGTCGGTTCATCCAGTTGAGGTTGAGAGTTAGAGGTTACGGAGAGTAGTGATAAAGAGAACGTAAAGGTTGAGAGTATGTTGGCAGAGTGTAGGCTTTGTGTTTTCTTAAAGTTGATATTTTCTTTATCTTTTTCAAAGGTATTTATAGGTAAAGGTCTCGTGTAATATGATGTTAATGTGTTAGACTTGCCATTTAGCCATCATTACAAAGCACTTGAAAAGGATGCCTTTGATGGGACGAGGATGTTCATGACATGATAGATTTTGTCATTCGTTCTAACTGTGATTGGATAAAGCAATTAAGTGCACGTGATGTTTGATTATCAAATGGTTTCATATTCTCAATGAAAATTAAGCTATCTGTTTAATAAATTAGTTTAATAAAAGCATATAATTATTTAACATGGTTTTAGAACATGGGGAAAGAAAAAGATAAATGGCCCATTTTCAACAAAGTTTGGAGAAAAAGTCTTTTTCAATTCAGTTCAAAATGGTAGTCTTAAATCTTAATCATCAATTTCCTTTTTTCCTTTTTAGAAAAAAGAAATGTACCAGTACCAGAAAACGGGGGTACCCCACGCGCCACACATGCAAGTACGACTTCTTAGAAACTCTCCCCTAAAAAAAAACCATTGCAAAAAATCGACGGTTTCGATTGTTCCTTGCACTGCACTTTCGCTCCAACTTCTTTACGTCATTTGCTTTCGCTTTTTTTTCCCCTCTTATTCTTTGTCGTTTTATCAGCTTTTTCCTCTCACTTTAACTTCGGCGGGACCCACCTCCCAAACCCATCGATTGTGGGGACCACTCCTTCTGCCTTTTTTTTCCTTTTTGTTTTAATCATTATGATGCCATTATTTTGCCTTTGATGCTCGATTCTGATAGCTTGATGGCAGCCTCCCTTTTAAAACAAACAAATAAATAAATATATACGAAACTGATAAAGAAAAATATATCAATATTTTGCCAGTTGTTGTCCATTTCCGAATTTACTTGGAATCAATTTTTTTATTTTATTTTAAAAAAAAAAATACTAGCATTCACTTCATTGTTAACAAAAAGAGAGAAATACAGTGACTAATACATTTTAAAAAATAAAATTTATATTTATGTAAAATATTACATTTAACATATTAATTGAGTTTTAATTTGATTAATATGTATATTATTTTTAATATAGGAAGATGTAGTTTCAAATGCGTTAAAGCACATTATTTTTTTATCTATAGATTGAGAAGAGATTATAAATAACTTTAAGTATTCTGTCAAAAATAACAAATATAATTATAATTTATAATATATTTGTTTAAAAAAAAAGAAAACATGTAATATATTTAAAACACATTAATTAAATTAACATATATTTATGTATCGCAACACATATTTGATTTAATATGTTAAAAAATATTTTTTTTAAATTTTATAAAAATTAATTCTTTTAAAATTTGTGATTATCTATCCCAATAATAGTATCTCCAAAATTTTAAATATATTACATTAGATATAAGCTAATATTTAATGTCTAAACTAATACTAGAAAGACTTGACTCATATAATATTTATTTTTGAGAACTTAATTACAATAATTTGAAATTTGTAGCCCAATAAAAGTTGAGTGATGATTTGGGGGTGTTTTCTGGAATTAATCCTAAAATGAATAAAGAAAAAGGCAGAACGAAATGAATGAATGATGCGGTCATTACTTTAACCTCGGCGTTTGTTCCGAGGTTTTTGTTTCCCCAACCAGAGCTTCAGTTGCCCGAAAATCTAGGTTAGCCCACCACTGGTTCACCTGCCCGAGATTTCCTACTGTACACGTGTGGCTTAGTGCTTGTCACCACCGAAGCACATTGATCTCCCATGACAGTCCACGTGGCACTTAATTACATGACAAAATCTTTAATTAATTACGTTCCTCACTCTGTAAGTGAAGGCAGTATTCAATTTTGACGGTGCGATGAGCAGCGATCCCATACGCCACCATCTTGTTTTGGTTCTAAGAATCGGCCGCTAAGGTTGCATTTACGATTAACGCCTTCACTTTTTTTTGTTATAAATTTATTATAAATAAATAAATTCGGAGTCAGTCAATGATATTTAATACGAGCAATTAAATTAAATGGAGAAAAATGGAGCCAGATTTATATATTGTAGGAGAAGAAGGAACAAACCCTGACACAGAAGGTAGACCCTTGACTAAATTATATTTTCCTTTTCCTTTTTATTTTCGAATTTAAAAACTCCAACCAATATCATATAAACTTTTCGTATGTAAATATGTTTTAATTTAATAAAATAAAATAATTTCTCTCTATATAAAAAAAAAAGAACGTTAATTATAGGTGAACAAAGGGCTCACATGGGACGAATCATGAATCATAGTAGTGCATGATGGCACGAGTTAATTTAAAAACCCAGGAAAGATTTTAACAGATTATTTTAAACACATTAAAGTCAAAAGATTTGATTCCAATCACAAGGTTTATTTTTTTAATCCACATTCCCACATATTAAACAAAGACATTAATGACATTGTTGTAACTTTTTGTAACATTAATTAGGCCGGTTTATATAATCTTAGCCCATCCATATTAAATATACAACCAAAGAATAATTAACCTTTTGTCAGCTTAGTGTTGCTTACTTTTTTTCTTTCCCTTTAAAATACCAACATCTTTTTGCTTTTTAATCCACCCTAGGGGCATATAATGTGAATTTACATGGTGACTTTATATTTCTAAATTTTACATTGAGTTTTTCTTTTTCCAAAATTGAGAACGGTACCTAAAAAAACATTTTAATCGATAATTAAATAATATCGCGATGTTCATTTATCACATTTATTTTATATTATATATATTATACGAAATTTATTTCAAACACATAATTATTCACTTTCTCCTATCATTTCAATGTTTAATGTGAAACTAAGACAAACGAGTAGATTTTATATTATTCATTTTATAATAAAACGTTTTTAATATGTCATTTTTAATTAAAGCAAGTGAGACGAATGATGGTGATAAGAATATTAAATTGAAGAAGAACATAAAGACATAAAATTTAAATATTTTTAAATTACTTTATTTTAACCTTTTACCATGTTGGATTGTTTAGCTTGTCCGAACATATAGAAAAAACAATTTAATATGTCTTTAATTTATTACATTTTACTTCCTTCAAAATGCAACTATATGATTTTATAGTTATTTTACTTATGAAAATAAACTATTATAATATTAAAAAAGATTACGATAATTTCATTCTAATTAGATAAGTCTATTTTCAACCAAATTTTGATATTTGATTTAATTTACCATTTGATTTTTTAAATTAATAAAATTTTAATTTGATTTTAATTTCGATCTGTATTTTAAATGAGTTCACCATTTTGTTAAAAGTTTATTGTTCAGTCTTTTTATTTTTATCTAAATCTTTCATATTTCAAATGGATTTTCGAACTTAAATAAATTTGATAATCTTATATTTAATTAGTTGAAGAATAAAATATCCATAATATGCTAAATAATATTATATTTTAATAATTTTATTATTAAAATAAATACTATATTCATATTGAAATTTTGGTAATATATATAATCTTTCAATAAAAATCCAAATTTGATTTGATTTATTTAGGATTGACTCTTATAAAACTTGTGAATTCATGGAATTACCGAATCGGGTACAAACTTCGATTCCGATTGGAAAGATATACAATTTTGAAAAATGGTTTATGCATCACATATTGAATAAAAATATTACTACTTATTGACACGTTTATAACTTTTTTTTTTTTGTTGCTTTTCATTTTCAACAAAGGTATTCGTGTCTCATTTGCCATCTAATGGTTAAATTCATGAAGTAAACGAGATATTTTTTTACCCATTGATTTGGTGAAACAAGGACCATAAGGAAAAAGCACCTCATATCAATTGAAAGAATATTCACAGCTGAATTGATATGTATTATTGTCAATGTAGGAGGATATGGATTGAGTGTGTTAAAACGCATTATTTTTTTAATTATAGATCAGGGAAGTACTATGAGTAGTTCTAAATATTAATTGTGTAAAAAAACCAAATATGATCCGAACATATAATGAGATAATTCAAAAAAGAAAGAAAGAATATTTGAATAATTCATCTTAAAAATAATAATGTTTATGTAATATAATGCAAATCCAATTTTCATCCAAATAGGTTAATCTCAATTTGATAGGAAGAAAAACTTAATTTAAAGTTGAGCTATATTTTGGTTTATAGACAGTGTATTGTAACTAAGTATTTGAATGTTGGATGTATATAAATTTGAAGAAATGTTGAGTGATTTTCTGTGTGTTCTTTCAGATGGGTTAATTTTGTGTACTTATATGATACAATCACTGTTTATAAATGTGATAAGCTAGGTAGGTGTCCATCCATGATGACACGTACTTTACCTTAAGGTTAACATGTGTATACTCGAAGTGGATTCGCATACACAAGGTTCGCACCACGTATAGGCGAACTCATATTACGCATCCCCATCTTGAGTTCGCCCAATGCTCACCCACACTACACATTTGCAAATCTATACATAATGCGAGTCAGGACTTGGTAGGCTAACTAGTTGATGGATTGATAATAATGAATATCATAATAAAAAAATATAACTATAACCACAAATATGGTCATAAATAAGATATGTTTGAATAATTATAATTAGGATGAATAAAATTGAAAAACTGTAAATAATTTTAGAAAAGAATAAATAAATTTGTTCTTTGATTCCTTGAATCTGTGAGTGCCGATGGAATGACCCCTAGAATTGGTTGATGCGAAACCTGAAATTAGTGGGCTACCTAATTTATTTATTTATTTATTATATGAAATATTGTGTTCCGAATTTGATTCTTTGTGTAGCCAACAAATTTTATTCTTTAATTAATTTCAAAGTTACTAGATTATTTATTGTTAGGAGGTCCACATACATTTAACATCAACAAATTCAACTTAAGTTTCAATCAATTATTCTTTAATTTTCGACTTAATCAATAAAAAATGCAAATGACTTAATCATATTTGTTAGGAGATTCAAAATGCAAACTTTTTTAATTTAAATCTGTTCAAATATATTTATAATTTTTTACTTATATGATTATATTTTATTTACATTTTTAAACTTTTAAAATGTATATATAATATATTCTATTTTCATGAATTTTAATGATAAAATTCGTTATTAAATGCAACGGCGTCGATGGCAAAAAAAAAAAAAAGGAACGGCGTTAGAGCTACATGTTATAAAAAGTATTGTGCATGTTAGCTGCTTCAAATATTAACACGTAGATATATAATACATAACTTAGGTCACAGTAAAAGATCTGATTCCACCTCAAATTACAAGGCAACCAATGTATATCCACGTGGAACAGTAGTCTTGTCCCACGTGTGTCTCCTTAATACTTACATGTCACAATTTCTTATGAAATTATTTTATAGATCCTATCCATTAAAAAAACTGCATTAAAATGATGATATGCCAATTTTTAATTGGTAAGGACCATAAATGATATGGTTAGAAGTGTGTATAAAATAAATTTTTTTATTATTAATTTTCAGTTGTTTTTAATATTACAAAAATAATATTTTATTTTCTATTGTAAGCTTTTGTAGTTGTTTAAGGTGGCATGGCAATATGGCATCCCTCCCAATTACTCTTTGCTTTTGCTTTTGCTTTTGTTGTTGTTTTTTTGTCCTTCCTATATATTTATTTTAATTTGTTCGGCTGCTTTTTTAGGAATTAAAAAAAAAACGTTTTATTATTAAATTTAATAAATAGTTTCTAATATTTGTTTATTAGAATAAGTGAATAATAGAGATTCTTAGCCCTGGGTGGCATCAAAATCCGTGAGCCTCACATGTATTTCATTAAGGTTTTTAATAATATTGTAGAGAAAATTAAAACTACCATTTTAACTTTATTTTATAAATAATATTAAAACCATTAACTTTGTAATGTGCAGTTAGCCTCTTTTATTTCCTTTTTTTTTTCGATTCAAATACTAAAATAAAATGGTGAATTTCTTTATTTTCACTCATCTAAAATTGTAAGGTCTTAAACAAATAAAATGGTAAGACTTCATATTGATCCTCCTGAAAATTATACTTTAATTCTAACCCTTAATATAAAGGCTTTTGGGATTGCCCCAAAAATATGGTTAATTCAACTGATACTCCATTATACTAATATGAAATTTTATAAAAAATTAAGAGATTAAATGGTAAATTTATCATTTTTGAGGGCTAAGGACACTATCGAATTGATACTTCATTATATTTATATGTACTTTTATAGAAATTAAAGGGACTAAAAAAATATACTAATATGTAATTTCATAAAAACTTAAGAGATTAAATGGAAAATTTATCATTTTTGAGGGCTAAGGTACAGTTATACTAACATGTCAAAAATATTTCCGCGGAAAGCCTTTCTCTATCAGAGCCAGGTTTCGATCCTGGGACCTGTGGGTTATGGGCCCACCACGCTTCCGCTGCGCCACTCTGATTAGTTGATTAAATCTTACAATAAACTTTATATAAACAGTTTCTACAAACTGCAGGAATCCTTGGTTTTGTTTCGATGTCCCTGAAATCTAGATAAAGCTTGTTAATTGATTCTGTATGATTTTCTATTAAATTCATATTATATCATAGTCTTTGCTTTATATTATGAGTATTAGGAATAATATTTAAAAAGGTATAATTTTTTTTATACAATTGATCCAAATCAACGAGTTATTTGAATCAATAAAAAAAGTCATGGGTTGCATATCTGTCTGAGTTAAGCTAATCAAGGTTAGATCTTTAAAAAAAAAAAAAAGTTCAAGCCTGGTGAATCCAAAAAACGAATATTATCACCTAAAAAATAATAAAATATATATTTTATATTCATATTATATAAAATATATGAAATTAATTTTATTTAAATTCGAGTTAAATTGAACCAAACAACCACTTCACCCATAAATAACTCTAATTATATAAAAAATAAATTTTTAATACTAAATATTTAATAAGTAATATATTTGAAGCGCTTTTTATACTTTCATGCATCCAATATTAAATAGAAATGATATTTGAATGCCAACATTTGTAATTACTTCATTTAGTCATAAGCTAAGGTTTTCTTCGTAATTAACTTATTATATTTATGTTTCAATATGGGAACTATAACTCATCTTAATTATATTATAATCTAGATAATGATTTTTTTACTAACATTGTTTATTTTTATTATTACAAAATTATATAGTTTTACAATGTAAAATTTACAGATAATTATTTATAATTAATTAATAAATTATGAATCCTATACATCATAAAAACTAATTAAACGATTATATTTTATATATAATAAAAAAAATCAAATATCTGAACTGAATCCATACTATCCATCATCTCAAGTGACTTCAGTTTGGAATTAAAGAAATGGCTGCCTCATTTCGAGTTCATCCTGTCCTTGAGGGAAAACCCTAAAACTAGATGAAAACGAGATACAATACCGGAAGCAATCATCAGTTCAAACAAATGGCATTAAAAACATTGATGTCATTCTACAGATTATGGGGAACAACTCCATTGTCAAACAAACCCAATTTCTCACATCAAACCCATGACCAATTTTCTTTTTTATACCACCACTAATGTTTACAAGCACTATGAACCACTTCGTTCATTTTTCCGACCTACAATAAAGAGTACAATTACATGTCAAGGATGAACTGAAAGGGACAGGCGATTTTCCTGGCATGCTATATAAAAAAAATTTCACCTCTAAAATGCTTCTGTATCTATTACAGACGGGTTTACCCTGAAAAATCAATGGCCATTGTGGCCTGGAGTCTTTTATCATCAAACCCTTTCGAGAAAAACCGTATCATGTAATGGCTCTCTCTTGAATTAATAAGCATTCTCCAAAACAACGCAAAACTTCAAGCAGGTATCTGGGGTTATCCTTTTTCTTTCTCAGCCAATGTGTTCACATATAGCCCCTATTGCCATATATTACCCTTCAATTACAGCTATTCCCGCCATCAGGAATCATTTTATGGGATATGGGCAGAACTCAAACCGGCAAATATTTTACACTTCAGATTGGGATTATATTTGGGCACACAAGGGCAGCGCAAACCAAGTTGCTGATTGTAAACACTATAACCTGTTAAAGCCTATGCATCCTTATTCTTAACCATTAAATTGAAGTTTCTGGTTTTGGGAGCCATGTCCCTGCTGAGGAGCCTGCAAGTTTAGTGGCTGTTTGTCGTACTGAGTGAAGGCCTGGGAGAAGAGAGAATTCATAAAACCCTGCAAATGGATAGGCATAGATTTAACAGAGGAAAAGAACTTAAAAAGGTCAATATGTGTGTAGCACAAAAATGAAGTCAGAAAATATGTAATAGATTTTTAGCCGACAGGCAATGACTAGCACTTCAAATTCACAAGAATATCCAGACTGCTTTCTGGTTAGAAAATGAATTTTAAAATCTTGCAAGCTTGATAATTTTATAGACAATAATTCCCTATCAATATGCGATAGTACAAGAAGCAACCTGAGACTGAAGCTGGTTGGGATTCACACCAAAATGGCTCTGTGATGCATCATCCTGTGAAGGGTCACTATAGCCAATCTGAGTAAACCGCCCTTGTGATCCATGATTCATGTATTCCTGCAAAAAAAGAATCCCGTTAGAAGAAAACCGGGAAAAAAGTAACTAATTACACCATGGCAATTTCAGCAAACCTGAGACATGAAATCATTTCCAGTGCCGAAACGAGAATATCCAGCTTGAGAATTCTGGTTTAGGAAGTTCCCTATAAACCCACTCTGTGCTTCTTGTGGCATAATCAGCAGCATACCCACTCTGTGAAACCTGCACATGAATCATAAGCAACCCACATTGTCAAACCAGAAGTCAAACACCAAAATGAACTTTCTTGTTTTATTGACAGAAAAATTACAAAGAGAAAAACTTAAGGGAAACAGATAATTCTGAACATCTTTAACCGACTGTCTAATGCTTTAATATCCTCCAAGGAAACATCCGACAACATTGCCATTTTAGTTGAAAGTTTGAACTTTACCTTCTATTTCCCTTCTACTTATTTTATTAGACCATAACACTAAGGCTTGGCAAGTAGGCGATGATGCAATCTCCAATAAATTCCAGGCAAATACCACCAAACCCCGCTTACTAATGTATGTCAAACGGGATCGAGATGATATTATTAATACAATAAAATATAAGTCAACAGCCTATACCTGTGTAGAAAAATCAGCAACGTTATAAGGAACATGTGAGCCTTGGGTTTTGAAGTCATCACCCAAGTAGTCCCGTCGAATAGTCAAATAAACCAACAAACATATATTGCAATTATAGAAATAATGATAAAAGATTACTGCAAAAATAAAATACCTGGGACATTGCCGCCCTTGAAAATCCATCACGTAATGATCGGCTTGGCCCTTGGACTGCCATCTTTAAAAGATAATAATAAACATACTCAGAGTCCCATGAAGTCAAAGACAGTATTAAGACACAAGAAGTAGAACAATAATAATATGGAAAAGATAAAAGTACAAACATTATTCACAAATCCAGGTTGAGATAATTGACCACCCATAGATGGCTGGCCGTTCGGATTTTCCAGAGGAGGGAAGTTAAAAGCAGATCCAAGAGTTCCAGCATTCTGTGGTGTGCCCTGCTGGTGCTGGAGATGACTGCTGATTGGAGCACCAGCATTACCACATCCAGCCCCAAAGCCTCTGTTTCCAGGTTGTGGGACCTGAGGAACAGCTCCCACAGGTCCATGTATAGCTTCATGAGTTGGAATAGCATAAGGTTGGGAAGGAGGACCAGGAAATGGTGGAAGAGGAACCTGGGGCATTTCGAACCTGGTAGGTTGAACCCCAGGCTTGTGAGTACCATTAGGAAGACCAGGAGGCATATACGCACCTGCTTTGGCAACATGAGAAGGCTCACACTATATTATAAGCAAGGAATAATCTCCATCAACATTAATAATACAAGTGAAAAAGGCATAATATATTGTTCTTCTGCATGTCAGCACAGGACATATGACTTGCATGTCCCAAAAGTAATGATATAAATGGCATATAAGTTGTAAACTCAAGATGCTCAAGAGCTTACCCCGAGCACGACTATTTCTTCTATCCGCTTTTGGACTGGACGAGGCAGCAGATGCAAAATTATCATTGGGCACAATCCCAGGTCCACTGCCAAAGAAAACTCTTCGATCGTTGTACACCTATAAGAAACATTTGAACTCACATTAGCCTCAACATCTAATAACTAAAAATAAATTGGGAGAGGCACCATGCAAAAGAAAAAGCTTACAATTTTAACAGATAACAGGCACTATCCTACTATCCTTTCATTCCATAGACAAACCTTTTTGGGCTTTTGGAATTGAACCATACTCTGCTTCAAGTTATTTAGGGGTCCTTCAACGAGGCACTCATATTCCTGCAAAACTTAGCAGAAAGGGCTCAGCAACCAGGATAATGAGTTTTTCCAAGGCACAATGAACACGAAGGTTCACACTAACATTTGCACATACTAGCAGTAGCACAGTTACAAAAATAATCAGGAAGATACCTTGTAATGTGTCAATAAACCATTCCACAGAGGTTGTTTGCTAAGAACTTTGGGGTTTCCAAGAATTACAATACCATATCGAGCACGTGTTAAGGCAACATTAAGCCTACGGGGATCATTTAGAAATCCAATACCCTAAAAAGTTTATAAAACAGTTTAAAAGTAGCATGTTAGTTAGTTTCATAATTAAAGCATATATAGAGAGAGAGAGAACAGAGAGGTTAAAATATTAGTATCAAACAAATGAAAAATATCACAAAGAAAAACTTTCAACAACTTATAAATAGTGCAGAAGTTGAATATTAGTTTGACATAAGACTGAGATTCAGAGAGACTGATAAACCGAGTCAAAATTGAAACTCATTAATGAAAATGTTTCAAATGTTATTTCACATCTTGAAAAGATATGTTAACCAACCTGATGTTCATTACTTCTCACACAAGACGAGATGATGTAATCTTTTTCCCTTCCTTGGAACGAATCAACACTTGCAACCTGATATAAACCCAACAAATTAGATAATATACAACTACATAAATGGCCAAATATCATACAATTCAAATCGACAAATTACCTCAATTTCTTTGTAAAGCTGCTGTCTCAAAGCACCATTTCTTGACATATAATTTACAATATATGCCCTTTGTCCCTCATACGGTGTTATGACCCCAATCTGTAATATATCAACACAGTTAATCAAAAGTTAGAATGCTGCCTGATATCAATCTGAAAATAAAATTTAAAAGGTTAAGTCCACAAAATCACCTGACTAGGAACAACACCGCTCCTCAAGAATGTGGTAACAATCTTTTCAACATTTGCAGCCTCGGTTCGATTGAGATATGATGTTCCACTAGCACTAATCTCCTCTTGTCCCATCTAAGAAAAACTATGCAATTACAAGACATAACCATGGAAAGAACAGTACGATATGGTTCTCTTTTTGTTCCTCCCAAACCACCGGCACACACACAATGATAAATAAAAAAGAGTATGCACGGGAGACCAGAGATAATTTGTCTTGTGATTGCACTATCCACCACAGTTCCAATACCTGTACATAAAAAAACATGGGACGATTAGGCACAGGCCAAGGAAAATCAATGCCCGATGATTGCCTTTCATTGATTGTCACTCCATTTTGTAATGTGCCTTCATAGAAGCTATTAGAAGGAAACTCTGATAAACATGGGTGCATACGGTATTGGACCTAAAATTGAACAGACATTTACTATCAGACACATATTTTCTATTAGCAATCACACATGCATGAAGTGCAAAACCAACAAACATATAGGTACATCACCAGTAATCTAATTGGTTTAACACCAAGTAAAACTAGACGTTCAAATAGAGATTGTGCTAGCCCAGCACGAGCTCCTTTCTTGCACATGATAACAGGACCAAGTTGGCAATGATCACCAACAAGAACAACCTAAAATATATTTACACATTAGAAGACCAAACAACATAGATTTAAGAGAAGAAAGACAAATCATGTCTCACTAGGTTTGATATTCCATTACCTGCTTCACTCCAAGAACTAAAGGAATGAGACACTCAGGTTCAGTTGCCTGAGTAGACTCATCAATAAGTACCTAAATATGAGAAAAAGGAGTGTAAGAGCCTTTATTTGTTTAGTGTTTATCGAAGACTACATATCTGATGTATTCAACCCGGCGGAACCTAAAATTTGCCAATCTAGGGTCTCCAGCCCCAACACAAGTGCAACAAATGACATCAGTGCTTTGGGATATTTCTCTCTCTGTTGCTCGCTTTAGTGCTTTGTACTTTTTCTCATCACTACTTGACAACTCACGTGCAATATTTATGGTAAAAATAATAAGGCGTTTTAGCATTAGATAAATAAAGTTCAGGGGAGGTTAACATTTTCAATTTCAGACAAGGCATGCACATTCACTGTCACTCTGTAAGTTAATTGAGAAGTTCCTTCTCTTTCATCTTAGTTTAAGCAGGGCAATGTGGAGAGTTATCCCTACCTTGTTCATCTTTCAATAGTTGTAACTTGTGAAGTTCACTTTTCTCAGATGTGTCAAGATGTCGAACCTGCATAGAGTAAAAGCAAATATTAATAACACGATAAATACAGAACAGCAATGGGTAGCAGAATAAGACACCACAAACCTGATAATGCAGGGTCAAATGTTCCACAGGACAACTCACAGCTTCCCTTGATTTCGCACAAAGCCTTACAACCTTCGGGCGAAAGAAAACACATTGGTGAAGAAGTATCCATTTACAGATAAATACAAGTTTTAAAGAATTAATAACATTAGTGCAATGTTTCAAAGAATTGCTAGCTTCCAAAGCACCTTAGCAGTTGACCAAAATTTGTTTTAACCTTAAACATGCCATTGCTTTATGTTACCAACCTATCAACCCCCATCTAGAAAAATGTAAAATAGAAGAGACACCAAGCATCCACTACTGAAAATCAAAATAGTTAGCTGACATTAAAACTAGGTTAGAGAAGAAGATATCTTACAGGTAGACAAGCTACAACTAGGGATGCAATGCAAATAAGATAATAGGGAAAAAGGAAGAAAAAAAAAACAGTACACTTATCACAGTTCTTATTATTTAATCATAACAAAGAAAAGAATGACACTGGAAATAAGCTTCAACTAAATTAGGCTTCTTTAACAGCAGTACATTTTCTCCAAATCTTTTCATTGTATTAGTAACTACCAAAACCTAAAGAACAAGACACATGCAAAAGGAAGATGATTAAGAAAGCCCTAAAATTACCACAATAATAAGGCAAAACAGTTTTGACCACAACTAGCATTACCACAAGCAGAATCTAACTTCTCTACCTTTAACCCAGTGGCACTTATCTTTTCAGCTAGCTGGTCAACAGCCACATTACTTGGAGCACAGACTAGAACCTGATAAGAGAAAGTCAGATCTAGAGACAAAAAAAAAAGATGCACTATAACAATCTAATTTAGGTTCTTACATGTCCCTGACCCTGTTTAGCCATGTGGTAAACAATGGCAGCAGAAGTAACAGTTTTTCCAGTGCCAGGGGGTCCTTGAATCAGGCTTATTGGCTTCTGAAGAACACTCTTTACAGCAAAAGCCTGTCCAACAAAAGGTCAACACAATTTGATGTGAAAAACAGTTAAAAAAATCATATGATGCCAAGCTGATGCCCAACAGCCATACTTGAGATGCATTCAGTTCTGGCAGACCAGGTGCACCAAAACGTCGAGGCAGTGTATTACGAACCATTTGAACCTCAACCTCATGGCCAAGAAGGTGGTGGTAAATATATCTGCAAGAATAAACAAATTAGTTTACTTGGAAGGAACTGACAATTCAAGTCCAACAGATTTGCAATAAGAAACATAAAGTTTTAAATGCTAGAAGGCAGCTGAAATGAGAGTGGCCAAATTTGCCTTTAATAAAGACAGAATAAAAGCAATGAAGCCAACCAATTAAAGAGACCCTTTTATTCTTAAAAAATAAATTCCTTCATAGATTTATTAAAAATGCTAGCCCAGAATGTAAACAAAATGAAAATATTAGCACATGAAACTCGCAAATAAAAAAATATATGAAGATATCTGCCATGAAAATCTAGAATAACAAGGAAATCCAGAGAAAACAAAACATCTAACTTACCCACTAACACTTGTTTCATCGACTGCAAATGTTTTCATTGCCCCCTGCATCCGGTCAAAGCTTGTACTCTTCCAGACAAAATCAACACTGAATCCATGGCTGACATCAACAGGAACTCCCTGCACCACAACAGAAATAAGCATAAATTTCTTAAGTACTTACCAAAAGCCAAAATAAACCAACAAAACAGAGAAATACCAAAACTACCTGACTAGCACGGAGCTCAAGTGCAACTTCCTCTTGTGCTGTTAGCTTGATCTGAAACAAGAGAGAGAGTTTTGTATGTATATTTCTTAGAGGTGCACCAGATGCATGAAACTTGATGAAGAATATAATAAAATATTATCAGGTTTCTACAAACAATACATTGAATCAACATCACATAAGTACAGGCATACATCAAAAGCAGAATTAAATGGGCAACCTCATAAAGGACACATACCACATGCCCAACAGCCTGCCATGCTGGGTGGGCAGCATCTCCTGAATAACGCAGTCGCAACTCATCACCAGGTACTAGACGCAGCTCATTGTCTTCCTACAGCACCACAAAATCAGGTTTAATATTTATTAACTTAAAAACAAGAGACATTGGCATAAAGAGAGAGAAGGGGGAGGGATAAACCAAGAACACAATTATGTAAAGAAATAAATTAAGTGAAAATTATTACTAATTCACAGCAGTAAAGCACCTTTGGAAAAACAAAATATGCAACTCGTTTCTTGTTTAAGCCAATATCCCATCGAATGGTGACATTGTCCTTGCTTTGAGATTCTTTCATCATCTGCCGAAAATGAAAATCTGATTTATGCATGAAAATTACATATTAAAATAACAAGTATGAACAGGATTATACATACTTTATCATAGTCAGCTTCAAGCTTAATAAGTGGTGCAAAAACATTTTGATACTGCAAAGAAAATCATCAACTTATTATTGCAAAGGAAAGTTGCAATTTCTTGTCTTCTCACAATAAAAACAAAAGCAAAACAAAATAATGGAACTATTGCAAAACTGGGCACCTGATAAGCATCTTCATACTTCAAGGCCACAAGCTGAGGTTCATCATCTATGCCAGGCTTCTCAAGATCTTCAAGGGAGGCATCAGAATTTGTCTTCCAAAGCTCTTCTACCTTGTTTATCTGCTGAGCACTTATTTGCCGTGCCCTTAGCTGTTCTTGTTCAGATGGGACCTGTGAGATTGAAATAGACTAGGAAGTCCTCAAATCAACAGGTAACTGTCATATGATAAAGAAACACCAACCTTAACTAGCCATTGCAAAAAGCATCTATCATCAATAAGGGGACACCACTGACTCAAGTCCCAATTCATGTCCTTCAAAGCATTAACATTCAAACAAGGTTCTCTACAAAGAAGAACAACAACGCTCTCCGTCTTAGCAGATATAAAACCAAGAAGGAAAACATTTCTGCATCCACAGTTGTAGCATTCAAGAATTGTTTCTCCCAAAGGACTATCCTTATGAAGGCAGACTTCCTTGTGTTTAGCTCGTACCTAAAAAGGAACAAAAAACAAACTCAATAATCAACAGTATCCAGTGACTATCTCCAACTGGATAATCTAGTACACTTGTTCATAAATACTTCATTTATCATAGTTAATAACATATAAATTTAGTAAAAGCAACTCAGATACAATAGTGGTTTGAGCATACAAGCATATATGCAAGGAACAATGGCAAGTACACAACTAAACTGGAACTTTTCAAACACAGTAGAACCAAACCCACGAGGAAGTACTTTTTTCCAAACAGAATAACAAGGGTACATTATGTAAACTTACAGAATCACAAAATTTAGTCCCAGTTCTCTTAAGCCCATTTTCCCACAGCATCATCCCTAGACTGAAGAAACCAGCAAACAATTGTTTTTGTTCATGTAAGATAATGCTCACTATTAGGTTGCAATTTCTGTTGTCAGGTCTTCTGGTTTCAAGATTGCAATGTATTTAGGACAAGGACAGAGAACAAACAAACAAGCATGTCATATTGCAAAACCAGTAGATGCGACAGAACACACCATGGCTGTGAAAGAAGGATATCAAGATACAAGCAGATTTGATTAAAGCATAAGAAAAGCACAGGTGTGCAACAATCAACACTGATCCTCAACTTGCAAGTGAATCAAACAAAACTAATTCCTAGAGTGAAACAAAAAGGTAATCATGTTACAATTCCAACAAGAAAAAATGGTCTGTCGCATAATTTCTAGATGAAGGGCTGGCTTCTGATAGCATTCTATTATCCCTTTCCTTCAACAAATATCAACACAGATCCTGCAGAATCATGTACTAGCAACAATCGAACATAAAGATCTGTCCAAAGATATTAAGAGAAATGTCTGAGTTCTGATTGCCTTATAGCAAATCCCTTTATTTAAGAAAAAACAGTTCTCTCAGTACCAACTATCAACATCAGGAGTATAGTAGCCTAGCATCCTCAAGGAAATGAAGGACAAAATTACCTTCAATTAAGTCAAATGAAACTCCATTATTTTAATCTTAGAATAGCCTTAAGAGGAAGGGGAGTCACTGAATGGTGCCATCATTTCATGAACTTGTTAATGCATTTCTGAACCATGTTTCATTATTGAGTCAATATCACCAGCAGAATTACCTAGTTTAAACCTTCAAGACTGCATCTACTAACTTGGAAGGAAAATTTAACCGCTAAAAGTATCATAGACAGATAATACGAATCATATCGTTTCTAAATTGACATACACTTACATTAAGCTCCAAAAAGGGAAAAAAAAAACTCAAAGTCAACACCCTAAAATTAAAGCACCCTGTCTACTTAATGAACTCTCTCCCTAACACATGCCTTCCATGTTTCAACATAAATCTTCAACTTGCAAATCAACACCAATGTAATATCCATTTACTTCATAAGCATTTTTTTTAAATAATGGGTAAAAGGAGAAGACTAACGAGATGATTAACAATATGCGAACCCGATGTATTTCCTCTTGAATTACAGAACCACTTCCTACACGAAGGGACGTTACAGCGAACCACGCAAGCCGGGTTTGAAACCCCACAATACCGACAACAGTGCTCGACAGAATCCCCTTTTCCGTACTCATAACCACCATCCTCATCCCCAGCTGTCTCCTCGAAATTCAATCCACTAATCCCCGTGGCTAACGCATCAACCACGGTCCCACTACAGATATTGCTGTTGTTATTACTATTTATGCCACGGGTAGCGCCTTTTGAAGCACTAGAGGGAGAGGAGAAGGCAGCAGTGTCGGAGCCGGAGCGATCAGCGGCGGTGGTGTCGTAGGGTGTCGGCCAAGAACAAATCGGGTCTCGAAAGTCCGTGTAGCCGAAATCGGACTCGAGTTGGGTGTTCAATTCGAGGAATGTGTAAGCATTTGTGGCTGGGTCGGGTTGCGAGGCCGTCTCGAAATGAGATTCCATAAAAGGAAAAACTTTCAATGCCTAATTCTATTTAGTATTAGAGTTGGGGCTTGGGGAAAACAAAAATTCGAACTCAAAGAAACTGGGAATGAAAGAGATGAAATTTGTCTTTAAGCTCGAGAAAGTGTGTGCTAGAAACGCCGTTGGGAAGAATTTGAAGCGCGTAGAAGAAAAATCCGGTGTAGCGGAGAGAGGTGATGGAATAGCACGTGAGAATGGCCCTCGTTGGTGTTTTGTAAAATTAAATAGACACGTGAGGGAGGTGTATCAGGTTTTCAGCCTTTCGGAGCTTTATGCGCGTGAAATTAACGTTGCTTGCTTTTTTTTAAAAGCAAATTATCCGACAATTTTTATTCTATAGATTCTTTTAAAAAAAATCAAAGTATCTGACAAATTTTATTTAATATACGTTGTCATTTAAAATTTATGTTGTTTAATTTTTAATTATATTAAGATAGCTTCTGAGATCGTATTTTATGGGATAATATCATATTTGATATTTGTATTTGTATAAAATATTCAACCTGATATTTGTACTTTGAAAATATCAAATGTGTTACTTTAATTATTAATGTGTATTATTTAGTACTTATACTCTTATGAAATGTTTAATGTGATGTTTATGTTTTAAAAAAGTCCAATATAATATTTGTATTTTGAAAATGGATTAAATAACTTGAATATGTCGTTTTTAAAAGAAAATTGGGTTTTGCATCGATTTTAAAAATATCTAAGATAATAGGTCAATTTCATGAAAAGCTCGTCCAGTTTTATAGATTTTCTTCTCTCACTCACATTTATATTTTTTATTTCATGTTGTTTTAAGGTTAAATAAGCTAATTATGCCGTTATTTTTAATTTACATTTTGCGTTGGTTTTAAAAATATTTAGAGGAATATGCAGATTTTATGAAAAATTCGTCCTGCTAGGTAAGCTTTTCAGATTTTTCTCTCCCACTATATTTTTTTATTTGACGTTGTTTTAAGTTTCTTTTTTGTTCAATCAATCATTTAATAAAAAAAATTAACATAAAAATACTAAATTCAATCAATCATATTTAATAAAGTTACCTAAATTAATTTATTATTTATTCAATCAATCATTTAAGAAAAAATTTACCTTACAAATATTAAATTCAATCAATCATATTTAATAAAATTGTCTAAATTAATTTATTATTTATTAAATATGATTTATTTAATTTATTATTTTTATGGTAAATATTTTTTTCTTAAATAATTGATTGAATAAAAAAAGTTTAAAATAACATGAAATAAAAAATTAATTATATTAAAAAAGTTAAAATTGCAACTTAAAAATATAACGCTTCCAACTGGACGAATTTTCTTCAAAATCGACTTAAAGACTTAAATAAAAATAAAAATTGACATATATATCTTATGTAGTCTTGAAAATGTCTAAATAATACACAAATTGATAATTTAAATATTATATAAAATATTTATAAAGTGCATATATTACATTAAATATTTTATAAATGTACAAGTATCAATCTCGATTTAATTTTGATAAAATAATAAAATAATAACGCTCTTCTATTTTTTCATGCGAGAGGAAGGTTCTATCCTCCCTCGCTGCACCAAGGTTGTTCCACCTATGGCTTAGCCATTCATGGGGGACATAGAGACCAGCAGTGCCTTGAAATTATGTTGAGTGGAGAATTCTTATCTTTTTTTTTGATGCACTTATTTTTCTTAAAATTTTTTATTTAAGAGAATTAAGTAAATCAATCTCATTATGGAATAAATTATGACAATAAAAAATAATATTTATATACTTATAACATATTAAAATAATTAATTTTTAAAATTTCATATATTGATTTGATGATCAAAAATAATCATTGTCTCATGTGTAATTTAAATTCGAATTGCGTTTATTGTTATTTGTAATTTAAAAAAAATAATTATTTTTTTATTCTTTAAATATATTAGAAAAAAACACAAATGTGATAGCTCTCAACTTATTATTGGGATCCACCATGGAAGCAAGCCTTATTGTTGGCTTTGTACTGACTAATGTCCCTCTTTTTTGGTTTATGCTTATTGCAACTACTTTCCACAACTTTTTGTCCCGACAATGGAGTTTGGTACATGTTCCACTGTTGTCTCCTGAAGGTCCAAGGTTTATCAATTTATCAACTACATACTTCTATTAAAATCTATATCTAAAGATAAATTTGTATGAATTTAAAATTGTATAATTAATAACAGATATTATTACATCAATATATTTAAAAAAATTATATAATTAATGAATTTAAGTAATTAATTCATTGGTTGAAAAAGAATATATCTATCTTTAACATCATGATTCAATTTGTAAATTCGTCATTATGATAGTGTAATATGTGAATTTAAACTTATTATTTTATACAAATTTTAATTATTAGATTAAATTAAATTCATGAATACAATTAAAATACATTTTTTTTATCTTTCCTAATTTTTTTGTATTTTTTAAAAGATTTTGTCAACTATGTAAATAAAAATATTGGATCACTTGTAACTGATGAACCATAACTGTTTTCTCTAGGGGTATTCAATCGGTTAACCGATTCAAATTACTATTAATCGAATTAATTAACCCTTTTAAACTCTTAACAATTAATTGAATCGATTTTTTTCAAAAAAAAAACCGAATCGAACTTTTTCAGTTAATTCGGTCGGTTAACCAAATTAACCGAAATTTATATTTTTTTTATTTTTGATTAAAACAAATATAAAGCATATAAAAAATTAACCGAGTTAACCGACCAATTTTTGGGCTAATACTTATATATTATAATAATATTTATTAAGTTCGATTAATTCGATTAATCAATTGATTTCGAACCTAATTAACTGTTAATCGAACTTTCAAAAAATTATTAACCAACCTCCGATCAAAATAATTTGATTAATCAACCGATTAACCGAATTCGATCGATTAACCAAATTAGTTCGATTTTATCCGAAATTTGTACACCCCTAATTTCCCCTTAATCTACGTCTAATATTCAGCATAAGGGCAGGGCTTGGGGCGGACTATTTGAGTTAAATTTCATGACCCACAGTTAATGGAGTCTGCCTCATCGACTCAGCCCATGGAACAAACCTTTAAAGCCCAATTCATGTTCAGGTGACTTGGGTTAAATTTTTTAATTACATTACAAAATTTAAAAAGAAAAGGTATTTGGATGTCATAAATATAAAGAATTATCTAAACAAAACAGTAAAATTTTACAAAGTTTAAGTTACTTTCTCTGTTATTAATTCTTAGCTCGAATGACATAGATATTGTTATCAATACAAAAGGATGTGGGTTTAAATGCATTGAAACATATTATTTTCCTATTGATTAGAACATGTTGATATTTTAAGTACTCATATTCAAGTTTAAGAATACGCATTTATAATGTGTGGGTTTTTCATTTACGTTTTAATTAGTTAAATATATATGTATTTTTTAAAAATATTACCTTTTTCATAGAATAGCACCATTACAACGGAACAAAAATGTTAATGAATTTATTCACCAAAAAAATGTTAATGAATTTGGCATTTTATGTGGTACATATTAAGGGAAACAAGGAAATTTCTTAAAACTTGAAACAACACAAAAGGGGGGAAAAAGTGAAAGGCTTGAACTTAAAATTCTCACTAAGAAATTCAAGTACATGAATGGTTCCACCATGCCACAAAATTAAACTCTTTGGCTTAAAAAAATAAAGCTCATTGATGGGGGCATTTTGAGTTACTGTTTTTTGGTTTTGGATGATACCATTGAACTTTCCTTCACATTTTCCAGAATGTGAGATGTGAGCTTATCAACTGTATCTTAAGCTTCTTCATGTTTCCCATTTCACTGGATCTTTGGAGAATAGTTTTGTTCCTTTTTTTCTGGTACAAAATGAATCAATTACCTTTGAGCTACTTATAGGAAGCTTCCTTGGAATCACAGAATTCTTAACCATTAGAAACAGTGGCAGCATCTGATGGGTAGTTTTTGAATTTATACCTGCCCAACATGTTAATCATTATCCAATTATATATAGATAGATTTTGTGACATGTTGCAGTGACAAGACTGACAACAACAGAACAACAGCTAGGGGAAAAACATGCTGCGGCATTGGCACGTGTCTTTCTTATCATTCTGCTTCTTCTTCTTCTTGTTTCTCTTCCTCTTTTTATGGACTCCTTATGGTGAAATCTCTGCAACAAGAACGTTCTCCGTTGATTTAATCAACAAAACCTGCAAAACATGTTCCGACAAATCTACCGTTTTCAACTACACGTTCTGCTCGGCATCTCTCCAGGAAATCCCAGTCAGCAGTACCACAAACCTTCAAGGTCTAGCAATAGTTGCAATGGAGTTAGCTTTACAAAATGCGACTCACACGCTTTCTGTCATCAAAGAGCTGAGGAGAAACGAAACGTGGGGTCGTCCTTTTGCTTCGGCTTGCTTGAGGGACTGTGATGTGCTTTACTCCGATGGGGTTATCACCCTGGTGGATGCTGTTGCGGCGTTTTTAGAAGGCAAATATGGGAATGCTGGTGCTTGGTTGACTGCCGTTATGGACGGAACGACGACGTGTGAGGAAGGGTTTGGGGATATGGAAGAAGCGTCGCCATTGACGGAACAGAATTACAGTGTTTTCCAGTTATGTGATGTTGCTTTATGCATCGTCAACTTGCTTGTTTCACATGCATAGCTTCTTAAATCATAAGATTACAGTCTCTGCTCTAGTCCTTTATTTTTTTAGTTTTTTTTTATGAGTTACAATAAAGGTCAAAGTCCTAACAACAATAAGATTGACACAGTTCGAACTCAGATCACACTTGAGACGGTGAAGACTCTAACCATCATGCCAACACATAATATTCCAAGACTTTAATTTGAGTAATTATAACCCACTTGATAATAGTTAGTTGTCTATTGTAACATTTCTTCAATATCTTATTGATTGTTGAAAATGACATGATATAGTAAATATCCAAACAACCCCTATAATTTTTTTTTTTAATAATCTCATTATAGGTTCTGATTATATTTATTATATTTTTATACAATACTTAAAACTACTCATAGTCGCTCTTCAACCTTTAAATAAGAGAATAATGCGTTTCAGCGCCTCAAATCCATATATTCTTATATTGATAACAATGAAATTAAACTAAAATTTTAAAATATTCACAATTGAAATATTGCCGAAGATTTTGAAAGGTTTCAACATCAAACACTATCGCTCTATGTAATCTCAATAACCTATCAAGAAATTGATGCAGTATGTATTTTGACCTTAATTATATAATATAATTTGTTGACCAATAAAACCGGCCAAGTAGAAAATTAAGCTATAAAATGAGTAAGCTTTCCTACGTTAAAGAATTTTAATATTTTCAACTATCTAAATATATATATTTTATTTTTCAATGAATTTATCAAAGTAAGTCCAATAACTAATCATTTGTATTCAATAAATTTATTAAGAAGATAGATGTTGATCATAAATTTTAAAATTATTCTATATCCAAGACGAAGATTAAATCCTCGGATAAGATAAAAAGATATTTTCTATCTCAGCAAACTCTCGTGAGTACTAAATTGTGATTTAACTGTGCCTTATTAAAAAGAAAAGTTGAGATTTTACCCCTAATTTTTTGGAAAAAGGTAAGTTGCCGACTTGGACCAAAAATAAAATTTCGGCACTTAGTCTCTGTTTCCAAGCCGCAAATTCAAACAATTTGCTATGCCTAAGCCAACAAAAGAAGCCCATCTCTTTCAACGTGTCTTTACTGGCTACGCATCAATGATTTGAACACTATCTTATTATCAGCTTAAATCAGTTCAATATATCTTTATCTGTCTACTGCTCTTTCTTCTTTCCCGATAACTGGAAAAAGAAAAAGGCATATTATCTCTCATGGAAGAAGCTCAAACGGTTGAACTGCAAACAAGAGGTTAGTTATTAAACACCATTTGAGGAACATAGTTATTCCATGCTTATGTTCAATAAAATTGTTAGAACTGAAGCAAAAACCCCAGTATTCATGTCTGCAAATTTCTTTGTTTATGTAATAGTTGTTGGCCAGAACCAAGATGAAGACATCCCTTTTACAAATCAGTCTCAACCTAAACATTACAAGTGGTGGATTCGTGTAATAAGTTATGTCCTTTTTCTGATTGCTGGCCAATCTGCTGCAATTTTGCTTGGAAGATTGTATTTTGATAAAGGTGGGAACAGCAAATGGATGGCAACATTTGTTCAATCAGCTGGCTTCCCAATTTTGCTCCCTTTCTTGTTTTACTTCTCACCGTTTGCTAAGTTGGTTCCCGTGAGTGTTACTTCCGTGGCAAGGCGACCGAAGATTTCGACCCTTGTTTTCCTCTACTTTGCTTTTGGCTTACTCTTGACGGGTGATAACTTGATGTACTCGTATGGCCTTTTGTACCTTCCGGTCTCGACGTATTCGCTGCTTTGCGCGACGCAGTTGGCCTTCAATGCTGTTTTTTCCTTCTTCCTTAATTCCCAAAAGCTCACTCCTTTTATATTCAACTCTGTGATCTTACTTACCATCTCTGCTTCCCTCCTAGCAGTCAATTCAGACTCCGAGAATGCCTCGACGGTCTCCAAAGGGAAGTACGTGATTGGATTCCTATGCACCGTCGGGGCATCAGCCACCTACTCCTTGTACCTTTCACTGGTGCAATTGTCATTTGAAAAGGTTATAAAAAGAGAGACCTTCTCCGCCGTCCTGGATATGCAAATCTACCCTTCGTTCGTGGCCACCTGTGGGTGCGTGGTCGGGTTATTTGCGAGCGGAGAATGGAGAAGTTTGTCCAAGGAAATGAAGGAATATAAAGAAGGAAAAGTATCCTATATGATGACATTAATTTTCACAGCAGTAACATGGCAGGTTGCATCAATAGGTTTGCTGGGATTGATATTTGAAGTATCATCTTTGTTCTCCAATGTGATTAGTACATTGACTTCGCCTGTTGTTCCCATTCTTGCTGTCGTATTCTTCCATGATAAGATGGATGGAATTAAGGCCATGGCTATGGTGTTGGCCATTTGGGGTTTCCTTTCCTACATTTATCAACAGTACTTGGATGATTCTAAATCCGAGTTGAAGAAGAAGAAGATGAAGACAAATTCCAATGAAGCTTCTTTTGGTCTTACAGGCCAGGTCTAAAGAGAATTGAGTCTGCAAATTGAATGACCTGATTACAGATGAGGGCTCCGCAACAACCCTACAAAACCTATGTTCAATTGGATCAAATAGTCGATGATCTCATCTTATGTTTTAATGATTCATTCGGATGGACCGTAACTATTGATGATCAAGTAAAAGTGTGTAATTTACAATTTTTTTTATTTTTTATTTAGAATAAAACAAGAAGCTAATTCGTAGAATCAGTCAAAAGTTGCAAAACAGCATGTGTCATATCATGAAGCATGCATGAATTCATTAACTAATTCCACAAACCCAATTTATATAGCCAACTACATCAACTTTATTCGTGTTTAAAGGGTTTAGACATAATAGATGAAGTATTAAATTAATCGTTAAACTTCAAAAACAGAAACCTTAAGTTGAAGTATTATTACAATTAAGTCTTGATGTTAAAGATTTAACATGCTTGTAAGACCCAAGTTGATATTTAATCATATAAGATTCAAGTTGATATTTAAACTTTGCTTGATACGAAAAGTAGAAAAGAGTAAAGATAAAACATTTGTTAATTGCGTCGATTATATAAGAACATTTATTTTAAACATCACGTTTTGAGACAGAGTTAATTTTTCTATTGAAAATTTTAAGATCAAATCGAGATTGAGTTCAAAAAAATATATCCTACCTCCCTCATATTGATTAAAATACCCCTCTTTCAATTTTATTATTTAAAGTTATAATTTCTTAGTTTTATAAGATTTTATACATATGTAAAATTGAAAATTAAATTAATATATTTTTTAAAATTTAAATTTTTATTTAAAACAACTGATGCAATTATGTAATGGAGAGCAAAGCCTATTATCATGGTGGTGGGATTAAATCTATTAGTAAAATTTAGAATTGAATTGAAAAAATGATTTCAAATTTAGAATTGAAATCGAAAGATTAATGTATTAAATAGGGTTTAAGATGAAATAATTTTGAATATTTATAAATGAAAATCGAGTTGAGATGGAGACAAGCACAACAATGCTCCATCTCATTACCGGGATCAATAACAAAGTTGGCGGGAAGACTTACAAAAGGATAGATGGAAAAAAAGCTATAATTTAGTCTATAATTTGAGGACTTGTAGTGAAATTAATCCTAATTTTCATAACCTAACAACTTTAACCGAAAGGGGCAATAATGGCATTTAGATAACACCGAATAAAATCCGAAAAAGGAAGTCGAATGCCATCCTGTCATGACAAGAAAAATAGCAAAAATTGAAAAAAAGCGTCTTTATATACAAAAAGAGAGAATAATTTTCCCCCTATCGAGTCTCTTCCTCTCTTGTTTCACAAAAATAATCTCAGAAATAAAAAATATCAATTTTATTTTATTACTAAAGCTTAAAGATTCAAGCTTGCAATCGAATTCCTCATTTGTAATTCTGTAAGTGATTGATTCAATTTTTTTCGTGCGATGTTTGGTAGAAATTCTTTATATAATATATATTTTTTATTTTACTTGTAAAGATCGTTTGCATAAATCAGATGATTTCGTTGAGAAATTGTTTGGGATCGACGATACTAAGAATTCTGTGAATCCAGTTTTGTTTCCTTAGAAAACCCAGTAATTAAAACTAGAATTCTGTACGTTTAAGTAGTCTCCAGTATTTTATAATATAAAAAAAAATACTTTCTTCTTTTTGTATATAAAAGAAGCTACCTTTTTCCTGCTTTTTTATCAGCAAAAAATGTTTTATTGTTATTTTTCTTTCCAGATAAATAGTTCAGTTATTCATGCAATTTGTTGTTTTATTTATTGATATAAGTCTCAATGTGTTTTATTTTTCTTTGAACAAGTTGATGAAACAGGTATTAGAACTGTAATAGAGAGGATAAAAAAAGATCATTGTTGAGAATGGCTTGTAAAGGATGCCTAGAATGCTTGTTGAAGCTGTTGAACTTCTTGATGACTCTTGTTGGTTTGGCAATGGTTGGATATGGGATCTACTTGTTTGTTGAGTACAAAAGAGCTGCTGATGTTGCCATGCTTTTGTCACCTGTGGGCACTGATCAAATACAGCTCGGTCGGCCCATGCTCATGGCCGTGTCTCTTTCATCTAGTATTTTTGATAATCTTCCAAAAGCATGGTATGAGTTTTTTTCGCATTTCTTTATTAGTTTAGAAATGCTTGCATTAGTTGAATTAAAAATGTGAGGGTGTAGATTTTGTGATATTCCCAAATTCTTTGGCGAAATGTCTACATTTAGTAGAACTTTGACGCACTGTGCTTGAAATTGAGTCATACTAGCTTGAATGAAATCGGCTTCTGAGATCCCCATATACTGGTGGGATCATGTTGTTATGTACTGGTACCTAATGGATTGAAGGGTTCATTATCGAAATGATTTTGGGGCTTCCTTCTAGGTATTCTAGTCTTGACATTTCCAACAGGATGGTTAGGACAGTTTCGAGGCAGTGAGAAAGCAATGCTAACCATTTTTTTATCTGGGTTTTGTATAACTCAGCTGAGAAAGAGCTCAAGCATGCTTTGATAATTTTGGCCAAGACTGGGTTGATCTTGATTCAAAGTTCAAGGCCAGCTAAGCTGGAGCTTGAGTATCTGTAATTTTTGTGTCATCTTCTATCACATATTATGTTTTCTAATCATGATATGTATGCCAACCGTTTATTTTCTCATGGTCGTGTGTATTGGTGAAGGATCTCATGCTGATTATTAGATGTATTTTACTTGTTAGTGAATAAGTTTCAAAAGGAATTCAAGTAGTTATTTAACTGTCCAATTTCTATTCCACTCACAAGTCTATATGAAATTCTGCATGTTCTCTTGTGTTTATCTTTTCGATTTCTAATTTTGCAGGTTTATATATTTGTTTATTGGAGTAGGTGTGGTTCTCTTTGTTATATCTTGTTTTGGTTGTATTGGAGCTTCGACACGGAACTTATGCTGTTTGAGTTGTGTATCCTAATTACTTCTTCAGTGTTCTCCACAATGGCAATTAAGAGATAGATATTGTGTAACATCCTAACAACATTATAATCCAATAGTTCATAAATTGCTAATTTTTTAATCTCCAATCTTTGTTCTTCTCTATAATTATGATTGGTTTCCTTAAGGCAACATAGTATTCACTGTTGGTGGTCTTGTTGATCTTGGTGGAGCTGGGATGTGCTGCTTTCATATTCTTTGACAAAAGCTGGAAAGAAGTAACTTTTTCTTACTTTTTGGTCCCTTATCCCCCTTATTTAATTGAAGCTGGTGTTTTTGGTTATCTAATTAATGCTAATTTCTTTAGGAACTCCCTACGGATAAAACAGGATATTTTGATATGATATATCAATTTCTGGAAGAAAACTGGAGTATTGTCAAATGGGTAGCTCTTGGAATTGTTGTCTTAGAGGTAAGTGTAACATGACTGTGATCCTAATCCTGAGGATTTAAAAATTACTTCACATTCATGAACAATCACGTTCATTGCCTTGCAAAAAACTGATCATTTAGAATATGCTAATTGTTTTTTTTATTCTTGGCCCTCAGAATTTGTTTCTTTGTATCGTCATTTAGCTTTGTGGAATACGATAGGATTCTTTGGGATAACAAAGCACGGAATAGTCTAGGACTTTCTTATCCTTACTGAGTAGATTATCTGTTGCAAAAATATCTAGCATACAAAAAGAGATATAATATCAAGGCTTAAAGTTGAAAAGCATTCAATTTAACTGTACTAAAGCAAACTTGAAAACTTCATCAGCTATTATTAATTGGGAACATTGCATGTTTGTTTCTTTTCTGTGTGGATTACGGTTAAGATGATTGCATATGACATTATAGTCCTAGATAACTTTTAGGAGGCCTCCATTTGGAGAAAACTGTTGGGTTATGCTTCACCAAGGAAAAAATTAGTTAATAAGTTGCATTACAAGATACTTTAGATGCATGAAAAAGGATAACGATGTGTTTTATGACTCTGTTTTCTGCTGGATGATAATGGCACAGAAATTGATTGATGGATGAATTCTGATATTTATTGCTTTTAACTGAAGTGACTTTGTCTAGTACTCCTTACACATCAAAATAAAGCCTTGAATCAATTGAAAAATGACACTGATTTCTCTCTTAGAATAACATCTGGGTTGATATAATTTCTCTGGTTATTAATGCTACTGATTTGGGTGTGAAATCAACATTAACTTGCAGGCTATTATTTTCTTCTTAGCCCTTATGGTTAGGGCTGCCAATGCACCTGCTGATTATGACAGTGATGATGAGTTCATTGCACCAAGGCAACAAATCAGACAGCCTTTAATCAACAGGCCACCAGTTCCAGCTACAGGTGTACCTGTTACTGGCAGCCTTGATCAACGACCCAGCAGAAATGATGCTTGGAGTGCACGAATGAGGGAAAAGGTGATTTCTGTTCCAAAAATTCCTTCTCTTTGATATAGACATATTGTTGTCCTGTCTGGTAAATTTTTTGTTAGACCAATTCTTACATTGTGCCTTGATTTTCGTGAGGCTTCAAATCTTGTCACTGAATCAAGTACTCCACTAAACATCAAGGATTTAGGGTTAACATGTAATCTGTATAGTAAAATCTTGAATCAAATGTTTCATTTACGAAGTGTATGCGTTTCTATAGCTGATATTTCCGACCATAAATGCCCTACTGCATAGATTTTATTATATTCGTAGTGTCTGTACTGGTGCATTCTGATATAATAGCTTCCTTTGACCACTGTTTGGGATGGTCCAATTGAACTTGCCCCCAACTACCAACCAGTCTAGCTCCTACACAACCACCTGTTTGCTTCTATTTCCATGTTTTGTTCTCCGTATTGTTTTCCTCTGTATCATCTCTTTTTTTCTCAACCTTTCGTATTTGTTTGTTGCTCTAATATTGTTGCACTGGATGTATATCAGTATGGTCTGGATACGTCTGAGTTCACCTACAACCCTTCGGAGTCAAACAGGTACCAACAGGCAGCTCCGCAACCAGCAGAAGAAAGCAGCCGTTGCACCATTATGTGATGCTCATCTGGTTGGTTTGTTGGTTTCCGAAGGAAGGTTATTGCATTGTCGATGGAGTGACAACTTCAGATTTTTCAGATGATGGTCTTATTTTGTTTTTGCTGAGTTTGTACACAATCTATAGGAGCTTTATGTGTTCCCCACTCGTTCATTTTTTTTAGAGAACATGTGTGTTTGTCTCCAAACGCATAACCATTTTGTGTGTAAAATTTGACTGCTACATTAGGGTTTGGCAATGAGTTGAATCCTGAGCCGAAATGCAACTCTGCCCTTTACTTATCTGTTCCTTCTCATTTTATGAATGGCAGTAAGCAGCAAACTTGTTAATGGAGCGAGCTTATGTATGTATAATGCGAAAAACTGGCATATAATATGCTTGAGTGTTGAAATTATGCATGCATGCATGCATACATACATACATACATACGATCCAAATCATATACGATCCGACACAAGTAATTCTATTTGCTACTCCACAAACATTTATATATGTTTATTATTATCCAATATTGAATTATCGTGTGATATATACAAGCCATTGGGGTAAAGCCAGTATAGTATTAGTAGTAGATGAAGTTTTTGATATATATATATATGAAAACATTTTCACGTGAAAGCTGTAAAGAGTGATGGGAAACTTTGGAATAAGATTTTAATGAGTATATATAAGTACAATTCATATGCTTTGAAGCAACATGAATATATACAGTTCAATTTGCTTTATGATCTCGTGGTTGTGATCACCATGAAAAAGATGGAATTAGAAAGCAATGGAGGAAAAAGAAAGCTTTGCAGTACTTTGAAGTTGGCAATCACATCCTTATAAAATCATAATATTCTTATTTACTTGAACCCCAAGCTTGACTCATTTCTTTTATATAATCACTTTTAAAAAGTGATATTTAATAAATTCAGGATTCAAATGCCAACATTTGCATCCTTTTTTAATTGGGAGACAATGATCTCATAAACAAATATTCTTACTTTGGGAGCTAAAACCTTCTTGGAGTTGATTTTGTTTATCATAGTATGCATCTATCTAGGTAGGCAGCCTTTAGAAAAACTAGTAGAGAAGAGAATAGATACTTCTGCAAAGGCTCAAAGAGAGAAGAGAAATAATAATTATTTAAGGAATAAAAAAAAGTTAAGCCTATGATTTATTTATTTATTTTATTTTCATTTTAAGAACACTTCAAATGGAAGAATTTTTAATATTATTCTCCCTGTTCTATCTTTTCTGTTTTCTTATGTTCTTATTCTTTGCATGGCTGTTCTCCTAATAATCAACAACCTTCAAAATATTTTTTAATTTACTTTTTAAGTGAAAGAATAAAGCTGATGGGGCTTTTTAGTTGAAACCCATAGAGAGCCGTTCAACTTCACATATGGGTGTGGTGATCAAACATTATGTGGTCCCTTATGTTACAGTTGATGAATCAAATATTCAAATATCTACTATATTTTTTCATGTATAAACAATATGGTTTACTATATATTGATATAATTTAGCTCATGTTATAGTATATTTGATTACCCCATTTGGCTCAAACTTGTATATTTGAGGAGTTCATTGTCAACCTTCAATTTTGTTTAGCTACCTATTTCAAGTTATATGGTGGGGTCTAACTCTAACCAAATCATGGTTGCTGATGGAATGGTGATCAGTTTTTCTTTCTTCTTTGCCTTTTTTTTTTTGACAATTATAGTTACTTTTCTCATTCAGTGTTTGTGATTGTCTTAGAACATGCCATCTGAATCTAATGTTCACTTTGATGATTTATGTAATTGGTTTAGGACTAAATTTCTGTTGTCTTAAAAGTGACATTTTTTCCTTTAGTTTTCCCAGATTTTGATGTAAGATTATGAAGACTAGGAAGGGAAAGCGTTCTGAGGTAAAGAAAAAGCTTTGGTGTTGCTTGAATTTATCTAAACTGCAATGTTTTAATGATAAACATGGACAATTGTGTTCTATTTCAGGCCTTTTGGCCATCTATTGTGATGAAGAAATGGTTGAATATAAAGCCAAAGGTGTATGATTTTAGCGAAGATGAGGTCGAGACTGAAACCGAAACCGAGAGTGAAGATGATGGTACATCATAATATATTTATCATTATCATAATCATATATTTCCTTAGATTTTCAGTTTCTTCAATGATGTTTTTCTGCAATTCCCACTAGCCTATTCCATTAAAGATTCAAGATTGAATGGTGGTGAGGATTATATCCACAGCACACTGCAAAACCAAGATTGCAGCAGCCAAATTTCAGGCAATTTTTTTTAGTTAATTACTGTGAATTTATGTTGTTATCTACTACTAATTTGTCAATTCTAAACTTTGTTTCATATGGTTTTTCTTTTTGATGTTTTGTCATTTAGATTCGTCATCTACGGTTTATCGGTTAAGACACCGGAGGGGAAAATCGGAAACTCTGCGTGTACAGTACATAAACACAAAGGATGTGAGGTTTGCCTGCAAGATTGCTTATGCTTAAAAGTGTAAGCCTTTAACTTAAGGTGTTGCTGTTTTAATTTCTTATTTGAAACAAATCATGGTTGCCTATAGGGTGACAATAGGCACTTGGAATGTTGCTGGAAGACTTCCATGTGATGATCTTATCATTGATAACTGGCTTTGCACCGAACAGCTAGCAGATATTTACATTATCGGGTGAGTATTTTTCTTTCCCCGTCCAATCTTATACCTGTGTTCAACACATCCAATATGATACTCGGAGTATTTGCAGGTTCCAGGAGGTGGTCCCTTTGAATGCTGGAAATGTACTGGGGGCTGAGGATAACAGGCCAATTCCTAAATGGGAAGCAATCATTAGAAGAACTCTTAACAAATCTTTGGAACCTGAAAGCAAGCACAAATGCCATAGTGCCCCATCTTCTCCTGTGTTAAGGACGTGTTCAGTTGCAGATGCATTAGCAGATGAGATAGCTGCTCTGCCATTGGAGTATTTGGAGACTGCTAATGACTATGTCTGGCCTGAACATTCATTAGAGGAAACCCCAAAACTGGGGACAGCATTGAGCAGCTCAACAAGAACTGGGTTTAATCTGACAGACAATTTCACCACCTGCAACCCTCATGATGTGGGGTTAAAAGGGAGCCGATTGAGAAGATCACATCATAGCTCTGAAAACTTGGGTTCAATTTATGTGCAAGAGAAACAGAAGCTGGAACAAGTTGTTGATTCCTTCTCTGAGATATCTGATGAGTTTTCTGAAGAAGAGGATGATAGTTTCTTGGAAGCAGCAATGGAGGAACATGGCAATGATAGGGGAAGGTCAAGGACAAAGTACGTGCGAATAGTGAGCAAGCAAATGGTTGGGATCTACGTATCTGTATGGGTGAGGAAGAGGCTGAGGAAACATGTTAACAATTTGAAAGTCTCTCCTGTTGGTGTTGGTCTTATGGGCTACATGGGAAACAAGGTACCTTTACAAGCCTCTCCATATTTAATGTCTTGCAATCTGTGGTTGGCTTCATGGCATTTTGCTTTTTGCAGGGATCTGTTTCTGTTAGCATGACTCTATTCCAATCCAGGCTGTGCTTTGTGTGTTCGCATTTGACATCAGGTCATAAAGATAGAGCTGAACAAAGACGCAACTCCGATGTGTATGAAATTATACGACGAACCCATTTCTCATCCGTCATCGATACAGATCAATCACAAACAATCCCATCTCACGAGTAAGCAAAATGTCAGCCAATTTTCTTATAAATATGTTCAACCTTAAACATTAATGTGTGTCAATGGTGGCTTCTATTAACAGTCAGGTATTTTGGTTTGGGGATCTGAACTATCGTCTCAACATGTCGGACGCTAAGGTGAGAAAGCTTGTTGCTCTAAAGCGCTGGGACAAACTACTCAACAATGATCAGGTCAGCATCACAATAACTTAGTTAATGGCTTCATGAGAAACGACGTTAATGTCTTCGATTCTGTGCCACAGCTTCATAATGAACTGCATAGCGGGCATGTTTTCGATGGATGGAAAGAAGGGGTCATAGACTTTCCTCCTACCTACAAGTATGAAATGAATTCTGATAGATATGTTGGCGAGAACCCTAAAGAAGGGGAAAAGAAGAGATCTCCGGCATGGTAAGCATGAGTTTCTACAAAAGTACCCGGACAAGAAACCTATGTTGCTCTGGCTCTTATTTTTCCATACCTTGACATGAGCATTGAGATATAACCCTCTGAAAACCCTTTACAAACAGGAAAAAGCTAAGAAAAAGTGAACATCCTTGTGTCGGACACATAAAGTGTCCAACATTCACACTCAAATTTGAGTAATTTAGCAAGGAACCTGATATCCGAGTTTTGGAAAGTTTCTGAAAGCACAACAGACCTGGCACAATGGTAACTGATAATTAATTAAGTTCTGTATATGTTTACCTTGGTAGGTGTGATCGTATACTCTGGTACGGAAAAGGCATAAAACAACTTTTCTATCAACGAGCAGAAATAAGACTCTCCGATCATCGACCTGTCAGTTCAATGTTTTTACTCGAGGTTGAAGTCTTGGACCATCGGAAGTTGCAAAGGGCTCTCAGTGTTAGCACAGCTGCCGTCCATCCTGAGATTTTCTTTGATGAAAATGAAGACTTGGAGCTTTAGCATAAACCAGGCAATCAACCTCAAGAATCAAAGAGTTACTAAGCAAATAAGAGCCTTGACGGCTCTACTCTGTGTCCAGCAAGTGTTGAGGCTCCCTTCTTTTCCTGTTCTGTCACCACATATGCATTCTCACACTACCCGTTGCCGTGTTCCATGTCGCTTTGCCATCTTTGCCTCGCTGTGGATCATCACCTCCAACATGATGTAGGACTTCATTCATTGACTCATCAATTGCTCTCCAAAAGATCAAAATAAAGTATAGCTTGCAGATAAGTTTTGTACTTGTTAATTTCTCATTCCCTCTAGTCGAACCAACATTTCAACCATGTGCTCTTAGGCAGCAGATTTTGTTGTACCATAATCTGCATGCCTTTGTTTACAAGATCATTCTTTATATAAAAAACCTTTTAATGAACTGCTGCGTATTTTATTTAACAAAGCCAATATCAAAAGTATGATGAGAGAAAGATCATAGTTTCAAAAGAAAAAAAGGAAAAATAACTGGAAAGAATGATGGGGCACCTCAGTTTACTTTAAAAAAATCAGAGGGCATCCTTACAAGGTAGCAAGTAGAAACATGTTTCCAGTCTTCGGGAGAAAGCAAAACAGAGAGGAATTATTCTCTATCATATTCAATGAGAACAGACAGCACAATGAGACGTATTATGAGATTTGATGTACAAGGAACATGTTCTCTGGAGTAGTTGTACACTGCTCTAACTCAGTTTACAAAAGTTACAGATTAGAATCTTTTTCAGCTATGAACAAGAAGGTTTGACCTGATTAAAGAAACTAATGGCCGAGAGAACAGTAGGATGGCTAGGAACTTAATGTGGTGACCCAACCTCGGGCTGCTGATTTTCCTGCTGAGATTCCTGGCATAAAACGGGATTCAAGAAAGAGAAAGCAACTGAAAACTCACAACTTTTAAACCATTTTCCAAGCAATTTCTAGTTACATATGTTTATATATGTGCAAAGGCACAAACACTGAAATGTGCAAGAGAGGCCATACCACTCGTGAGAGACGTGCTTGAGACAGAGAACTAAGCTGGCTGCTTTCCATATTTTCTAGTAACTGAATTACCGTTCTCAGATGTGGAACACTGCAAAATGAGGAACTAAAATGAGCCAAGAAAAACAGAAACACAATACTATAGCTCAGTGATAATAGGCAACAAAGGGAATTCCTGCTTTTCTGTACGAGACTATAATTCACGGTATTGTCAGTTGAAAAGAATGGATCTATCTACCAAATTAAGTAAATGGCTTCTTAATTGAGTGGCATTAACAAATGTCTACTTCACATTTAGGGTTTAATAACCGTATTGTGGAACACCTCTTGTACATGTGTTAGCAAGTTTACATCATTCCTAAATTAAATTACCAAACCTTTTTCCCTGACCTGTAATCTATGATATCACAACAACTTAACAACTTTCTTGCAAGTAATATTGGCTCACTAAATGATGCCGAATACTAGACGCCATGCTAAAACAGACAATAATTGAGGGTACAGCCTTGATGCACAAGATTTCAACCTTTGTAATCCACTATCAATATGAGCATCAAGTGATGAAATAGCCCTAGGCATCAGCTCTAACATCTGCATTCAATGAAACAGAGAAGACAGATCAAATTTCAAAAGTTTGCAAATGATATTGTGTGTAGATATACTTATTATAGCATGGAAGAGTCATATACCTGCCCTGTATTTTTTATTGTAGGAGTTTTGGCCAAAAGATTTTTAGGAAGTTTCATCAATTGGGTCTGTAGATAAAAAGTAATCAAAGACATCACCGTGCAAAAAAATTCGAAAGATAGATTCAAGTGGCACAGGCACATCGACAACCACATAAAAGAAAGTTCTCTTTTTCTAGGCAAGAGTTTCAGGAGCTCTTAACTGAGTTTGCAACATTGGAAGACCTATATAATAAAATATGGACAGGATTGTATGAAGGCAGATTCTTGAAGGAGTCTGTCAGATTACTGTAATTTACATTGCTCCATGCCTGTGGTTAAACTAAAAATACTCTTCTAAATTATACCTCAAACAAGAGCTTGACCTGAAAACTAGTCAAATTTTAAGAAAAATAAATGGTGTGAATCAAACATATCAAATTTTGTAGATATGTCTATTGTCCACATCAATGAACCTATATATATATGCTAATGAAAGAAAAGAAGCTGTTTTTCTTATGAGCAAAATTAAGGCCAAAATTAAAAAAAAAAAAATCAAATGATGATCAGCTTTTGTCTGCTAACATTAACCCATAAAAGTTATCATTCTCTCAGTATCAATCTAACAAAACCCAACCCAAAAATTCAGTTCTTTCATCTCCAACAAAGAATCTAAGGCACCCCATAATTAAAGATCAAACTATGACACCCAAAGGGGGAAAGAAAGAGATGATTTTTCTTTGTCTTTGGGCAAAGAGAATTGATTAAGCTCTTAAAATTCACGATCAGAAACAGGAAATTAAATGGTTTGTTAGATAGCTTATGCCAGTATTAAATAAGAAAAAAAATACCCGAGATGGAGAAGACTGTTGCATGAGATGAAGGAGATTAGAGGTGGACAGTACGGCCTGGGAAATCTGTTCATTCACTGTTGATTTTGCTGTTCCTTCTCTGCTATTCGTCCCCGTCACAGTTCGACCTCCTTTACCAGCTGTTGCCATTTTCTTCAACAAACCAGAAACCTCACAACAAAGCCTAAAGAAAACAAAAAATATGTACTCCAAGGAGATAAAGCCCAATATGAGTGTCTGAGCCCACTCTGGCCTTGGATCTTTTCCATTTTCGAAGAAGCAAATACCCATTTTCAGCCCAGGAACAAGGAGATTATTTACGTTACAAATGTTATCTTCGTCTTCAAGTGCTTTGATTAATGGTGAAAAATCTATCTTTTTCTTTCTTACAGGTTACTTTATTAATGGCATTTAAATGACCAACATTCGCTCTTACGTTAACCTGCAATAAATACACAACCCCTTTAACTTGTCTAATTTTGTAACATCAACCACCATTACTGAAAGCTCCTTCAACATTTTTAAAAACTCGTATAAATTTCCAGCATAAAACCCATGCAACAAAACAAATCTATCCTTTGTTCCAAGAAACCTGAATGGGTTATTTTAAGCAGCAGCAGCAGCAGACCCTTTTGCTCATTCTAGCAGTGGCATTTGCCATAGCTATCACACCAGCTTTGTCAGTTGTTGGATGGGATGAAAGAAACATGCCAGACCCAAGGGTGTGTTGGGCACGAATCAACCAAGCAGATGGATGCGAGCATGAAATCTATGCGTCCTTGGTTAAAAAGCAGATAAAGCTCAGCTATGCATGCTGTGAAGCGGTTCAGGGTATGTCGAGCAACTGCAAGAATTGGATGTTTAATCATGGAAGGTTAAGTCCTCAGTTTGGTGATCAAATTAAAGGGTATTGTGCTACTTTGGGCGTCACTCTTCCACCCAGTTATCGAATTTATTACCCTGACAAGACTCCCCCTGCTCATATATGATATGGAGATTAAAGGATTTTTGAGTAATTGTTTAAGAGCTGAAAAATATAACCAATCTTGTTTAACAAGGAAGAAGAAGAAGAAGAAGAAGAAGGGTTTATTTGTAGGAAGCAGAGATGAATAAGTTTACCTTTATTTAGAAGGGTGACACTTTGAATACCAGTATAATAATTTGGTGATTCTTTTTGTTAGTTCATTAAATTTGGTGATTTGAAGATGATGATATATTTTATATTTTATAATTTTAAATTAATTTTATATTTTACAAAAGTAAAATATGCATTATTATATGTTAATTTTAATATAAATTATATTATATATGATCCTGTGTAAATTAGACTTATTCACGGGTCGGATTATTTATCCAATTCAAAAGTTTGCTCAAAATTTAAGAGGGATTGGATAAAAATATTAGATCCAAAAAATGGGTATGAGCCTGGCTTGAACTTGAACATTCAAGGTTTGAATCTGATCTAGTCCATTTTTAAGTTTATGATATTTTTATATATTATGTGATTTAGAATATATTAAAAACAATAAATCTATATTAAATATATAATACTCTAATGTAAATATTAAAATAAAGTTGATTATATGAAAATTTTAATAAATAATATATATAATTATTAAATATTAAAATAATATGATATAAATATATTTTTTTTAAATTTAAAAATAAATTGATGAGCTTAAAATAATTTTGAATTAATCTTTTGTAAATATGGATAAATTTAGAAAAAAATTTAAGTTCATATTTTAGATCAGACTGAATTTGAATAAATATGAAATATATTAACATCATATTTAGATCCAATCAAACTCGATCAACTCATGAACCCCTTTAGTGCAAACTAAGTGAATTAATACTTATACTATAAAAAATATAAAATTATTTTTTTATTTTTTTAAGGGAAAAAATTATTTTCTATCTTTAACGAAGAAAAATACCAAATTTCAATTATTATTTTTAACGAAGAGGTGAAAATTCTAGAAAGGGGAAACGTGCATGGAGATGCAAAGGAGATTAAATTGTATTATAAATAATTTAATTATTTATTAATCAGTTGGGGTCATAAGTGTAATTTCATTTAAAACAGAGGATATTAAAAGCTTCCTTTTAGACCAAAAAATGGAGGATTTTGTTCAGACACGGTCAAATTATCCAGTTTTTTTTTTTACCATCCAAAAAAGGTACGATTTTTTCGATAATTGTTTTACGATTTTACACCCCTTTGGATTATTTATTTTCTGTTTTCTTTTTCACAAATTTATTTCTGTAAATTCTACTATTGGTTGATACAATGATCCTCGTCCCGTGATCATCTTAACTGCTTTTTTTCCCTTGGTTCATCGGAAACCCTAAGGAACCGGTTTTTCTAAATTCTGTGAACCCCTATATTTCTTCTTGTTTATTGGAGCCATGAAAATTTTAACCGCTCAAAATATTGTAATACTAATTGTTAGAGTATGGGTTGATAAATAGAAGAAGGTTTCTTTTTCTGTCCTTTTATTTGAAGGAGAATTACCTGGTGATTCAAAATTCGTGAGCTTGAGGGGAGAACTGATGTGGGTATTACGGGGAATTTGAACTCATGTTCTTTTTCTTTTCACAATAAATTGCTGTTTGATCTGCTGGGTTTGAAGTTTTTCTCTGTAATTTGAAATTTATGCTTACTGCAATCTTACATTTAGATTCTGTTGTTAGCTGTGAAGAAAAGCTTTAGCATGTCACTTTTAGCTGAAAATTCTTTCTATGATAGGTACATGACTTTCAGATAGTGGGGAGATATTTATATGTATATATAGAATTTTCAAATTCATGCTGATTGATTCTTAGCTCAATTGGCATTGTTGCTATCAGGATGTGGGTTCAAGCACGCTTTAATTTAAGGGTTTGGGGGTTTATGGGTTGTATAGGAATTGTATCAAAAAGGAACTTTCAAGTTCACCCTTATATAGGGATCCAACAAATCTAGGAATTTGAAAATGATCATGAAACACTACCTTGTTTATTTGCTGCCATGATTTTGTTTTCCAAAAAGATCTCTATTTGAAGTTTCTTGCTTATGAGTCCGAGTAATTTGGTCAAGTTCTTTCTCAAACTCTGTCTTGACACCTTGATGACGGATTGTGTGTAGCTGGACTTGGTATCCCTTTCTCTAGCTATAATTGACCGTTTTGATCGATGTTATGTTGTTTTTTATTTGTATGAAACATGTGATTCTGTAGTGAGAATTCTTTTAATTTATCCCAAAGGCAAGAGATGTTGTGCTTATATACAGGTAGCTGCTTGGCAGTGTTGAGATTAACAGAGAAATAACACAGTAATAGGAGTGTGGCCTTGGAAAGCTAGTTTTGGGGGTTTAATGTTATCTTATGGATGTCTTGTATCTGCCCATATATGAATTAGATTTGTGGTATATAGAATTGTGAATGGATATGTCATGAGCTGATGAGATAAAAAATGTCACTTATATGCATGTCATTAGCTTTTACTGTCCCAACTCCTGATTTAGTGTTTCCTCTGATGTTAGATCGGGTCTATGTATGAATTGAAATGTGTCATTTCTGAATGTAATTGAATGGAAAAATGATTTTTCAAATGACAGGAATCTGTTCAAGCTGTATATGCTCTACCATTGTCTTTATCCTTTGATCAAAATAAGATTCAAGTTCGGTTTTCAATTGCAGGTGAAAATTGACATTATATGGATAGTAAAGTACCGTCTGAAAAGTTTACTCAGGAGCTAGCTCGCGAGTTGCTTATTGCGATATCTTATTCTGTACCTGATACTGATTCGAAATCGGATCATGCATTGAAAATCATAGATGGCGCAAATGGCACTGTGGCTGCAAACGTCGACAAAGCTGAAAAATATAGGTCTGAACTGATTTCGATATCCGATACCTATCCGGATGCCCAAGTGCCTCCTGTTGTGCTTGGGAACCATGCAGGTTAAAGGAGACAACATTTTCATGGGAGATTTTAATACATACAGTTGCTGTTAATGATTTCTAGAACTGAACTTGTTGTAGTGTTGTGTGATTTTTACACCTAATGTGGATTTATTTCGCTTGTGATTCTCTCCATATCAATGTAAATAAGGAAACTTATTTTAGTAGAGACCGTGCCGTGTTTAAAACTCTAATTTCTGAACCTGATAATTCTTTTTAGCTACCTGCTGTTTTAATCTTTGGTAACCAAATTTAAATCTAAAATGTCTTTCGCTTTCAATATCATCCATTGTCGTCCAGTGGTTAGGATATTTGGCTTTCACCCAGGAGACCCGGGTTCAATTCCCGGCAATGGAAAAATTTACTTTTTGTTTTGTTTCCCTTATCCAAAAAAAGGAATAATATCACATTTGGGACTTGTACTTTCATAAAATGTTCTATGTGATACATGTACTTTGAAAATGTCTAAAATGTTTTATTATACTAAAAATGATTTTTTTAAAAAAATTATTTTTCAATTTTTTTAAAGTCTTTAGAATTGGAACTACATTGATAAATTTTATAAATAATGAGGGCTAAATTGTTAAATTTTTTTATGTTTAGAATCAAATTGATAGAATATGTAAACATTAGATAATTAAATTTGTTATTAGATTAATAAAAAAAGCACATCAGTTTTCATCACTCTCACTCATATAATAAAATTAGTTATAGGTAATTCTAAACATTGTATAAAAAACCAAATAAAATAAGAACCTATAATGAAATTAATGTTAAAAAAATATATGTATCCTCAATCAAATGTCAGTTATTATGAAAATTAATATTAAAATAAAACATTAAATATTTTAAGAAAATAGAAAATCTAAACTAAAAATATTAAAAATAAAAGCCAATATTAAAAATAATTATGTTAAAAAATAGACATGTGTCAAATAATAATCCATTAGGGATTCTTTTCAATATATTTTTGGGTATAATGATAAATTTAGTCTTTAATACTTTATTTTTTGTCAATTTATCCCTTATTTTTTTAAGTTGAATGTAACCATTAACATTTCAAAAAGAATCAAATTATCTTTAACAGAAATGCTAACTAAGATGTTAATTTTTTTAATGACGTTGGTGTGAAAACCTGTGTGGTGGTCTACGTGTACTTCATGCTAACACGACATTATTTGTTTTATATATCACATCAATAAATAATTTAAAATTATTAAAGTATTAAAATTCAAAATTCAAATAATTAACATGAAGTACACATGGATTACCATGTTTAAAAATTTAACATTTTAGTCAGTATTTCTATTAAAAAATCAATTTGACTCTGATTCACAAAGCTAATGATCAAATTTAGTTAAAATAATAAATGTTGAATTGAAAAAATATAAACAATTAAAGTTTAAACTTGACACTATGTTTTTTATAGAAAATTCATTTCAATATATAGCATATATAATATTTATTAAACAACATTATAAACCATAATAATACTAATAAAAGCTTTAATCATTAAATCTATATAATAATAAATACAAATATTATATAGTTATATATATATAATATTAAATTATTTGGTAAATTTCGTTTATTCTTTTTGTCATTGTTATCAAATATATAATTCTTACAATTTTTTATATATAGAATATAGATAAAAATAAATAAATCTTACATTTAGTAATATTATCATAATGTCTCTCAATGACATTATAAAAGTAAGACAACTATACTATGCCAAATTTTTATTTTAGCTTTTTTAATGTATTTAGTGTTTTTAAATAAAAATTAATCTAAAAAATAAATATGAATGGGTTGTGTTTGAGTTTATTTTTTTTAATTAGATCGGATTTAAAGCAAAAAATAAATTTATTTTTTGGATCGAATTGAATTGAAAATGAAAATTTTGATCTAAAAATCTTGAATGAACTTGACTCGAATCTAACGCGACTATGACAACCTCTAGTGTCATCATAATTAATCTCATTGCATATCCAAAAGGACGATTAGATTTTAAGTGATAATTAACCTTTCACTAGAAAAATAAATGAATGATAAAATGTGAACAGGTTAGGGCAGCAGCAGCTTAGGTCTCTCCCTCCAGGTGATATGGGATGGCTATTGATTGGGAATATGTAGTCTTTCATAAGAGCTTACAAATCCCAAAACCCAGAATCCTTCATCAACAATTTGAAGAAAAGGTCTCTTGCCAACCCAGCTTTAATTTAATCTCCAAACTAAAAACCTTCTTTAAATGAAAAAGAACTAACATGGCAGCAAATCCAGGTACGGTAAAACAGGGATTTATAAGACCCATTTGTTTGGGAAGGCAAGCATCATAAAGCTATGCAGGAAAGTGTTGACAGATGAGGACAACTTTCAATCGGGTCACCCTATTTCAAATCTGGTTCAGGGTGATACGCCGTTCGATCACACTTCGGTTTCTGGTGACAGGCGATTTCATAGGCTAGTGACCGCCGCTCTCAATCAACACCAACCACCTTCATCGCATATAGGGACCATTGAGACTATCGTTATCAATACACTGGAAGAATGGAGTAAGATGAAGGAACCAATCCTTTTCGTTCCTGAGGTGAATAAGCTTATGTTAAAACTCATTATAGCCATCTTTTTTGGCTCTGGAACTGACGATACTCAAATTGCATCCATGGAGGAGTATTATATAAAAGTATTCAATGGAGCACTTAGCCCTCCCATTAACATCCCTGGTTTTGCATATCATAGAGCAGTCCAGGCAAGGAAGGTGCTGGTGAATAAGATTCGAGGCGTATTGGGTGAAAGGAGAGAGAGGAGATGCAATGACCCCGACCCAAACACAGGCATAATCGATTTTTTGGTTGAAGTTGATTACGAGAATGGTAGATCATTGAGCCAAGAACAGCTTGTTGGTCTATTAATCGCGCTCTTCAATGCGGGTCGTGAAACTACATCTCGATCGGTTATCTGGGCCACCATCTATCTCCATAATCATCCCCATGTGCTGCACAAGGCCAAGGTGAAATGGGATTTTGGTCTTTTACCCAAAACAACTCATCTGTGTTTACTTTTTTGTTTGGATTTCAAATGCCAATTCTTCAGGAAGAGCAAGAGGAAATCGTGAAAAGAAGACCTTCTTCCCAGAAAGGTTTAACCTTCACCGAAATTAAACAAATGAAATATCTATCCAAGGTTAGAATTAAAATTTATATATTCATCAATCGTTTCCACTTGCATATATGAAATCATTGTTGTATAACCTTTTAGGTGATTGATGAGACGGACACATTTTTTCACACAATTTCGACAAGCAAAAAATGACACTCATCTCAATGGTTAGTTTCTCTATAATTTCACCATATCCACTCCACTTGTTTAAGTACTCATTTTCCTGTCTTCTCCTGCCTCTTTTAAAGGCTACTTGATACCACAAGGATGGAAAGTGTTGGTATGGACAAGTGCAGTTCATATGGACCCTGAAATTTATCCCAACCCAACCCAAACCAGTTCCTTCCTTCAAGATGGGATGCAAGTAAAATGGTGAAATAGTGACCTCTAACATGGCATTGTAATAACTATGCAGTTTTGTTTTTCTTTTAAATGTTTCCAGGATTTATACCCAAAGCAGGGGCGTTTCTACCCTTTTCAGCAGGAAGTACTACCTGTCCTGGAGCTGAACTGGCCAAACTTGATGTCTCCATTTTCCTTCATTATTTCCTCCTCAACTATAAGTGAGTTTGGGTTAATTTCTGGGTAGTAATGTACAGTTTAGGTCATTATGTAAGTTAAAATCTTTTAATTTCATAAAATGCAGGCTTGTACAACTTAATCCAGGAGCTCCTGTTAATTATTTGCCTGCACCAGATCCAGCCGACAACTGTCCTGCCAAAATCATTAAGATCCGTTGACAGTGCTTTACTACTATAGTTCATAATTTCCAGTTTTAGTGTTGCAAACACAATCCATGCAATAAAAAACACAAACATGTGTTCAATTCTAGGTGCCTTCCATTTTCTATTTCTTTTCTAGTTATAAACGGAACAAGACAAAGTGATATTTAAATAAAAATATGTATGTATTGTGAAACTTATGAATTTAATCTCTATACTTTAATTTTATTTTTTTAGTCTTTGAATTTTTTTTATTTTAAAATTTTAGCCCTATTCAAACAATTATTGTTAAATTTATTAAATTTTGTATTTCCAAAATCTGATTTGGTAAACATATTATCATGTGTAAACTGTAAAGCTATGTCAGCTTACTATTCCATATACGATCAACCCTCTTTACTAGTGGCGGAGCGTAGTGGAGACTCAGGAGTCTATGACCCCCCTAAAATGATAAGTTTTATAATTAATTGAACTTGTTAGATTCATGAACTTTATAATTGATCATGTGAAAGAATGTAAATAAAATATACATAAAAAGTAATAACGCGTGCACCTGCTAGACATCTTTAAAATTTTGTTGATTTGATTCTCACTTTCTTTCGTTTTTGAACAAAATTCCAATTTCTTTATTTGATGGAAATTTATGATATGAATTTTGTGGTAAGTTTATAATGATTATCTTTCTATAATAGTGTTGTTATAAGTGTATAGCAACTATGTCTCTATAATAGGCAAAATCTAGGCATGCAAGTAGGGCTGTTATAGAGAGGGTTGAATGTATTACTCACTAAAAATTCAATTAATAGATTAACAACTATCGTTCGCATTAAGACTGAAATTTTAAAATTCGAAAAGTCTAGTGACTTAGAATAATCCAATTAGATAATAGGAACTAAAGCTACAATTGTATGCATAATATATGACTAGTAATTGAGCTTAACTACTACTTTTTGAATGAAGAATAAAATTTCAAATTTTAAAAAATATATAAAAATCTAAATTAATCCAATTAAAAGTATAAAGATTAAATCCGCAATTTTAATAAAAATACAATATCTATTGACAAAAATTTAACCTGTTTCCTAAAACCAATACAAGAAAAACACAATGATATGCTACCAAACTCCTACAAGATTTTCTTTGGAAAGTCTTTTTCAATGTACTTAGTGTATGCCATGTTGATGTAATAGGAAAAAGATTTATATTTGATACATTTTGTATATATTTTGTAAGTGAATCAGATAATTAAGAGAAAGGTTTATACATATCTAATTTAAAGATGATTATATATTATTAATCTAGGAAGGTATGAATTTAAGTATGTTAAATTGTATTATCTTTTTATTTATAGATTAAAGAGGACAATATATACGATGAAAACGAAATTATTTAAAAAAAAAAAGAGGAGACTCACAAAAGTTATTTAATTCATCTTCAAACTATTTGTCATGGGGAAGAAAGTTGTTCAACCATTTTCACAAATCATAGATTCCAAAAATCCCAAAAAGAAGGAAAGATTAGAAAAAAAAAAAGTAAAACCGAGGCCTAGCTATGTACCACCTGAGTTTCCTTCCCATCCTTCAACTGGTAAGTGGACATTAGGCTGCATATTGGGTGGCAAATTGAAGAAAGGCAACCCACCTGGGCCAGCACCGTCATTGGTAAACATGTTATTTCCACCACCCATGTTTCCGCCGCAGCTTTGCATCTGCAGTTGGTCATCATCCTCTTCCAAAGGGAGTCTCTCATAGGCCACATTTGTAAACGACGATGCTATGAGAATAACAGGTCCAGCCGCCATCAGTTCCCCAACCACATTTCCCCCAACAACCTGACCTTGCCCGCCGGCCAAAAAGATTGTCAAACTGGTGGCGCCCGGAGGAGCTGGGGGCGGCAAAAACGAACCCGAAAGTGATAATATTTCGAATCTGCCATGAAGGGTAACAACAGCTCCAGCCGCAGCTGGTTGCCTAATGCTGACGTTGGTCACCGTACCACTCCCGCTCAGTATACACACTCCCCTTTGCCTTCTCCGAGCGTAGTTGGCAACACAGTCAAACACATCGCAGCCGCTCCCAACTTCCAGTAAGTGAGCCCGGAGCGTGTTTGCACTCTCCCTAGTGACGATAACCGGAGGCTTGGGCTTGTTTTTAGAACCTGGGGGACGACCCCTGGGCCTACGGGCTATAACAAGGTCACCCGAGTGGGAACCGTTGACTAAATCCAGAGCTTGGTGGGAACCATCATCATCTTGGCTGTGATCTTCAGGTTCAGGTTGGTGATGGAGGTGAAGGTCGGGTCTTTGAAGATGTTGAACGTAGCGAGAAGCAGCAGTGCCTAAATCAAGACCCGCCATGCGAGAGCAACAAAGGGCAGCCGTAAACAAGGGAAAATATGGATTAAAAATAGTTTATTTTTTCTTAAAAGAAATTATATATAATAAATCAAGGGTTAGATCAGAGGGAAGGGGCTGTTTGGGGGCTCGAAGAAATAAGGAGAGAAAGGTTTTAGTGCTTTTTTATATTATTTTCAAAGAAAATAAAAGACAAGGAGAAGGAGAAGGAGGAGGAGGAGGACTGCTGTGCAAGAAAAGGGAAAGAGACGAAGGACGACGAGAGGAGGGACAAAAGTAATATGAAAACGAGAAATAGGGTGGATGCCAATCACACTCTCATTTTTTGGGGCGTCGACTGAAATAATACATCCACATATCTTTTCACTACAAATTTTACCAATTTTATTTGCCACAAAATAATTAATTTTTTTAATGAAATTTTCAAATACCATAATATTTAGATAAAAAGTAACTATAATCGAGTAAAAATATTATATTAATATTAAATTTTTATTTAAAATATTAATAATTGTTAATATAAATTTTCATTTTAATGAAATTATTTAATATTCCAATTTTTATTAATAAATTAATAAATATATAGATTATGATTTATAAATACTTAGTGAAAAATGTTTTATAATATAAAATATAAATATTTAAATTATATAAATATGATTATTCATTTAAATCTTATTTAATATTTATAGTTTAAAATGATACAATTAGGGGCAAAATTTTATTTAAAATGATGTTTTAAATATATATAAAAAAAAAAAACTATAAATGGGAGGAATGGAGGCAAGTGAGCAATAGTGGTGCGGCGGAGGGTCCCGTTCTTGTCGTCTCCTCCGCACGGCCCAACTCTGGACGGCCCTCCTCTCCTCCTTCGGCCTTGTTTTAGCCTTTAGCTTGACTTTCTGCAATTTGGATTACATTACATTATCTAATGCCTATTTCTTCATGAAGTTGCCTTCATTATTGTTTGTTCCTAATCCACCTTTTAAGTGAAAATACGCATATAACACTTTAATAAATACTAAAAAATATTTTCAAAGTATATAATAAATATAACATTTAACAATTTTTGTCTTGATAAAATAAACATAAAAAATCATATCCAAACATGAATCAATAGATTAAAAAATATTTTTAAAGTGGAGGATTTATATTCGTGTTGCTTATGTTCTTACAACAACATTAATGTTTATGAGTTAAGACTTGGCTAACTTTTCTTAATCAAAATCATTTTCATGGATTTAAATTTGTTTTATTTTTTTGTAATTTTTAAAAATATTAAGGACTGGTTTAATTATTGGGATTGTGGTATATGAGGATAAAATAAAGGCGGTGAGGAGTTGGACTTCTTCAATTTGAAGCAATTTATGCAATAATAAAAGATTGACCCAAATCTTAATACAACTTGTTGATTTGTTCAACTCGTAATTAAGAGGATAATGTGTTTTAGCGCACTCAAACTTATATCCTCCTGCATTGATAACAATATCCATGTCAATCAAACTAAAATTCAATCTGCATTTGGATTAAACGATAATTAATTAAAATCTGTTTTCCCCTCGTAGAGGCAACCCTGCAAGATCATGCTGAGCCAGCCCTTGAAAATGAAAGCCTAACCAATTCTAATGCTGCTCTGACCAAGCAGTAATTAGGTTCTTTAGGAGAGATTAGTGTTTTCTTTTTCTTTTTCATTCTTAAATCTTTTGATAATTCCAATCTTCTTTACATTACGAATCCATAATTGCATGCATTTCATATTTGAGGTTTGATAGTTTTCAACCATAGCAAAGATGGCAATCCAAAACTTGACAAAGTCTTTTCTCTTCATTGGATACCTCACCCACGTGTTCATGACTGTATATAAAATAATTGATGAATCAAACCATTGCTAATTGCTTACAACCTTATATGTTGATTGGAATTGTCACTGTGCTGAACAAGCAAATCAGAGTAAACAATGTACATAAATTATTGTTTGACCAGTTTCATTTCCTCAAATCTATGGAATTTAGTTTACTGAGTATGTTTACTATTGTTTTCATCAATACAATAAATGAATCATGTCTAGATTTGGATTGGACTTAAGCATAATATTAACATATTTTATATTTGCTCAAATCCAACCCGAAATATGAGCTTAAAATTACATAGCATAGATTTTTTTCTTTAATGTGTTCTAAATTACATAATATAAAGTATTACAAACTAAAAAATGAGTCGAGCCACATTCAAGGCTCGAGCCCTGACCATATTTTAAACGAGCTTAATTTTTTTGCTCAAACCCATTTTTCAAACCTAATACTTCTACCCAAACCCTCCCAAATTTTGGATGAGCCTTCGAGCTTGGGCTAGTAACTCGACCTGTGAACAGGTTTAATACAAACGACAATCGTTAAATCTATTTACTGATTTTTTTTGTGGATAATATGTGAAAGTACAAAACAGACATAACATTACATATGCGATAATATGTTTGACCCATTAAATTTTAAAAATAACAAAACTTAACTAAATTAATTTAATAGTTATCATTTAATTAAAACTAAAATTTTTAAATTTTATTATATAAAGACGAAATATGACCAAATTAAAATATAAGTATTAATTCACCAAAAAAATATAAATATTAAATCCAAAATTTACGTAAAACACAATTTAAAAAAAAAAAACTGAATAAAGTTTATCCGCAAGAGAGAAAATTAATAGCGTATTGATGAAAAAGGAAATAGGGATTATTAGGAAGAAAGAAGAAGCATAATGATTAATGAAGAAGGCGCGTTAGGAGCACTCTCTAAGTAATGGAGAGTGAGGAGGTAGTGAAGGACTTTGTTGCTGCTCACAATTGTCCCTTCGTACTTTAAAAGGACCAATCAACAGGAATTTTAGGACAGGAATCACTAATGTCAATTCCATTTCTTGGATCCATCTAACCCCAACGCACACTATCATCTAGTTTTTTATACCATTCTCCTACTCTTTATATTTATTTCTTTATATTTATTTCTTCTTCAATATTAAGGTTTTTTTTAGTTAAGGTATAAATCCTATTTAATAAGCTTCTCCTTGTATTACCTCTCATCTTATAGAATCCAGTTTTAAGAAGAGTCACTTCATAATTTTTTTTCGATTCAGTAGATCATATTCATTATTATGAACCTGTAACTTGATTGGGTCCAAATCATGTTTTATACGATTCGCATTTTAAGTTTATGTGACACTATGAGTTCACGTGTAAGGCACTCGCATCTTTCTATGAGATCACACTATAAATACTTGTTAAATCTAGAGTAAAATGCATGTCGACATACATGGAATCTACTTACGATATCCATGAACAAAAACTATATTATATAAATACACAGCTTCACCCATTTAAAGGACACATAAAAACACTCAATAAGTCTTAATTCAGTTGGCATCAATATTGTTGCCAGAGTAAGAGGTAAAGGCGGAGTCAAAAAAAATTGAGGGGACGGAATTAAATTGTATATTTTTACGATAGTACAAATGTAATTTCATCATTTTAATATCTTATATGTTTATTATTTTAAAAGGGTTAAATTTAATTTTTATCATTTTTGAGGGGGTCAAAATGAATTTTACCATTAATAATTTAAATTTTTATAAATTATAAAAGGCTTAAATTAAAATTTTATCATTTTAAGGAAACTATAATATATATTTGAAGGGAAAAATTACAAAATTCTTAAACCTTGGGAAGACTACTTATATTTTTGAGGGGATCATAGTGTAAATTTACAAAGGATTAAATTGAAAAAAAATTAAACTTTGAGGGAGCCATGGTCTGCTGGGTCTCAATGTGGCTCCGTCACTGGTAAGAGAACATAGATTTAAGCATATTTAAACGCGTTTATCTTTTCATTTAAGTGTTGATGTAAGTTTATGATCAAATTTTGACTTCCAAACACAACTCAAAAACCAAAAAGACCTAAATATCAACTTTTAGGTTCCGGTGAAAAAGTAATTTTTCACGCAATTTTGATACCAAAAATCAAATGTTTTTGATTGGTGGGAAAATAATTTTAAAAGGCAGTGTTAGACACCAAGATTGACCCAAATACATTCAAAGGTTATAGTTGGGGGTTGGGCACTTGGCAGTTGGCACAAAGATTGTAGCAGCATGTGAGAGTGACTTAACCTAGTCCTATGTAAGAGATGTGTAGTGAGGAAAGTCATTGGAGTTTTGTTACTAGTCTTTCTTACCGACTCTTTTTTAACTTGTGTTTAACATCTGTCATTTCATTGGTAACGCATATTTTCAACTAAGTACAACCCATTTCAAATGTACCCACTTTTATAATTGAGATTAAAAACATTAAGATTTAGAATTTCGTAGGTTGAACTTAATGAGTTATTTCAGTGAAAAAAAAGATAATATTCATTTTAAAATATTTAGGTTCAAGTATTTGTGTGTGTAAAGTGTGTTACTAAAAGGTTAAAAAAGTATGAACAGATATTACTATGTAATCACATCATTATATTCAAAAAAAAATCTTGTGTATTAGTCTGATAGTCATGATGTTTACTATTCTAGGTATAATCTGAATCTGAATTACACTAATCGCGTTGCTATTAGAATTTTGTTCAAATCTCATGCAATCCAAAATTAAAACCCTTACTCTATATATTTAAATTCAGAATTCAATAACAAATTAATTTTGTTTTTAATTTTAAATTATTTTGAATTTGATAATATTGATATGGATTAAGCAACTTGGAGCTAATAACTTATGGTTAGGTGGAATTTTTAGTTGTCCAATCAATGGTTAAATGATGTGCCATATATTATCTATATTATTGAATGCATTTTAGTCGGAGTTTGAATACAAAAATTTGGTCAATTGCTGGATTGGAACGTTTGTCTTTATATGACAAGGTCTTGTTCTTTGTTTTCAGAACCAGGGAAGAATTAAATCCAAAGTAACAAGTAAATTTTAATTGTTGATTGAATCTCAGCTTAATTGATATAGATATTGTTGTCAATATAAATGAATGTAGTTTGAATACGTTGAAACGTATTATCTACTACTTACAAATTGGGAAGAAATTATGAATAATTTAAAAAAAAAAAAACCTAATTAATGCCTTGGTTGCATCTGACTAATAGGTCAACCTACAACACTCTGAAATTTAAAGTTGAGACTCTTTATTTATTTTCCAATATCACTAATAAACAAAAACAAATTTTGATTAAATTCAAGATTTGAATTTAAATAATCCAATCTCCTCCAATATTAAACAAAAAGGAATTTAAATGTCACTGAATTCATTAATTATAGTTTATTTTCCTCCAAATTCACCACAAGCCATCATATGAATCTTCCAAGTTCATGCATTTGTTCCTATAAAATAATAGTATATGTTTCGGTAATCTCAATGAAATCATCAATATAGACCGGACGTGAAACAAAGTAATTTTCAACTTGGCTAATCTATGCTTAAATCCGAGGCCCCACAAATTACTATTTTCTTTACATAAAATTTGGTCTTATTTTAATAATCCTACCAAAAGGTAATACCAGATATTGGCTTAAATATATGCAATTGACATGGAAAATTTTTACCTCCAAAACATTTGAATGATTGGTTAGAAGTTAGAGAGACCCTTTTTATACCGTCATTACCATATTCATCTAGATATAGACTTTTAAAGAATTTAACATCAGCAGATTGAGTCTTAATTTGATTGATATGAGTATTATTGTTAATGTAGGAAGAAATGAGTTCGAGTGCGCTGAAGCCCATTATCCTCCTATTTATGAGTTGGAAAGGAGCTATGAATAATTCTAAACATAATGTAAAAAAAATATCAAAATTTATAATAAAATTAATTATTAAAAAACAACAACATGAGGTTGCCACAAAGTAAACTTCCACCGACCTTTTTAGAAAGCAAAAAATTATATATAATTAAAGGGAAAATCTGCAAATTTATTGGATTTTTCTACTAGAAAGAAACGTTCTCATATTTTTCTTATATAAGTTAATTCAAATAAATATTATAAATACGAAACAAATATAGATTCCATCGGACAAGGAACATCCTCATCTGGTTTTATTTACTATATATTAATTTTGAAGAAAAGTAATATATAATATAATTATCAATAAAAATATTATGGAGACATTTGTACGAGAAATAAAATTGCAGTTTATTCTTTTAAAAAAATGGATAATTTAATTTTTATACGTTAGATCAAAAAGCGAATTGTTCCTTTTTGTTAAAAGAATTGATCCATTGGTCTTGTTAAAATAAGTGTGGTTCACGGAATAACCATATAGTGTCAAGTGACGTATCACATGTACCTTACGCTAATGTATAAAAACTAGTTTTTAACGGTAAAAATGGATGAAATTTTTAATAGAATGATCAAGTTACACTTTAATCCAATGAATAATGACGGACTTATTTATTTTTTTAAATAGAAAGAAAAATGCATTATAACTTCTAATACAGAAACCTCCGTAATACTTTTACCCATAATTATCACAATCTTTGATCAAATATTAAAGTATGGCATAGCCTGAAATTCCTAAGAAGGGATTTATGAGACAGAATATTGAAGGGTGTGATGATTAGTGATAATTATAAATATGAGAAAACAGTAAATCTTCACTAGATATTGTTAGCTTGATTTTATCACAATTAATATTAAATAATTGAGAAGTGATTAAAGAAAGAAGAAAAGGTACCAATAAACATGCCTCTAAAGAGTACAATAGCAAAACATACTATAATTTGCCTCTGAACCATAATCTATCAATGATTTAATCTTACCATCAAACTTAATTAGAGATTAACTATATTATTTGAGGTTGTTTGCAGGATTGAAATTGGATCCACAACTTACAATAATGGGCCTGATTTATATATTTAGGCATATTATAAGAGGTACAATGTTAGGCCTTTTGTAATTGGGTTTAACATCAATCTGACCCATATTCTTACTAGTTTGAAAATGTAATATGTCTTGATTAGAGGAATGGCATCTTTTCATTGTTGGGACCACCCGTTGGACAAGCATTCTTATTCCTTGATAACGAGATAAATATTTTATTTCTTAGGCACCGCTTTATAAGTATAAATATTCTCAAGATAATGAGAGGTCCATCTGACCATATCAATTTTATATTGATCCAATACATAACAGAATAGATCTCATTGTGCATATCTCTCGCGTCTGTGAATATCCTTTACACATTTGGTGAGGCTGAGCATTTATCCTGCCACGTTATGTTAGTGGACAAGAGCACCTCTTTTATAAATACTCTCCCAACGATAAAAAGAGAGATTCATTTTTCAGCACCCTAAAATTACTTTGAACAATCATTTTCTCTTCTTGTAATCAGTTTATCTTTTTGTTCCTGTCTGGCTCTCCTCCTTAAATAAATTGACCTCCATAGATCCACAACCTACTCTTCCCTATCTCCTCCCTTACTATGCCTTATATCAGTAACTTTTCATCTCTATTATCATATTTTAAATTTAAGGTGTAAATTGGACGAATGATTCTTCAACTTAACATGTAAAAGAAATATGCAACATACAAGTTAATAAACAACGTCATAAGAGAAAATGACAAAAAAAAAAAAAAAAAACCTCTAATAATTATCATTCCAAAGTTTTAATTAATAAAAAACCAATTATTAAATTTAAAATTTACCATTAATTTCAAACCTCATGATCGAGTAGAGAAAATCAAATAGTGATATAATTAATTTGTAAATTTGAGATATCATTCTAAGGTGGAAGTAAAAAAATTTTAAAAAGAGAGATCGAATTATATATTTTTATCAGAGTTAAAATATAATTTGATCATTATATTAACATACATTTTTATAATTTTTATAAAGATTAAATCAAAATATTATCATTTTAAAATTAAATTATAATTCTACCTTTTATAAACCCTTGAAAAAAAAGTCAAATTTGTAATATTACTTATATTAATTTAATTTATTCTATTTCTATTATATTGAATGAATTGATGGTTAATTAATTTCTTTTTATCATTTTTTAATTGTCTACATATCATTGTCTTAGTGGAAACTCCCAATCACTACAACAAAACGGGTTATTAGCAGTATTTTTAGCGGCGTTTGGACAGAAAACGCCGTAAAAAGTAAAACAATAGCGACGTTTCTACATAAACGCCGCAAAAGGTAGGGCAATAGCGGCGCTTATGGGAAAGCGCCGCTACAGGTTAGAGCAATTGCGGCGCTTATCAGAAAGTGCCGCTAAAGGTCAGAGCAATAGTGACGCTTATGGGAAGGCGCCGCTAAAGGTCAGAGCAATAGCGGCGCTTATGTGAAAGCGCCGCTGAAGGTCAAAGCAATAGCGGTGCTTATGGGCCAGCGCTGCTAAAGATCAGAGCACTAACGACGCTTATTTGAAAAACGCTGCTAATTTATTTAAATTTTATATATCTTAAATTAAATTAACTAATAATATTTTTATTTAAACTGGTGTGATTATATATGGTACACACACCTTGCACACATAGGCTTAAATCATTTAATTGATACATTAAGAGAAAATTTTAATTATCTTTAATTATATTTAAATAATATTGTATAAAAAATAATATAATTTGTTAACAATGAGATTTGAACTAGGGTCATAAGGAAAATAAGAAAGCATCTTAACCATTAAAGTCAAATTAATTAATTAACATATTAAGAAAATAATATAATTATATTACTTATATTACATGTTTTAAAGATTTATCAGACTTATTCTGTACACGTGTCAAATCTGCAAAAAATAATACGATAATTTTGTAAAAAAAAGTCGTGTTTGCTTCGAGTAAGCAAGGAAAATAATAGTTTGAATGTTTCAAAATTCAAATTTAAACCGAAAAAATCAAAATTTAAAGGCAAAAAAGGCTTGTTTTGGATGAAATTTTGATATTAAAAATTGCCCACATTTATTTACATCATTTGTTGTGCAACGTTTCAAAATCAATGACATAATTAACTTCTCATAAGTTATTCATGCTAAACTATTGAGTGAGCTAAGATTTAATCAATGATAATATCTATGCATTAATCCTAATTAGTATAATACTTTTGGAATGCAAAATAAGGAATTTACCTTTTCATCCTTAATTCATTTATAAACACAAGAATCATGAATGCTTTGCTTAAAACCATATGTTTGGATCGCTTGATCAAACTTTAAGTTTCATGAGTGAGATGTTTGCTTAAGCTTATATATAGATGTTAGCAAATTGCAAACTTTATACTCTTGATCTTTCAATATATAATTTTTAAGTGAAAACCGGTTCCAAGATCAATGACGCCATCTTAAATAAGAAAGAGATTTAAGGTTGATATACTTTTTAAAGAGCTTTTTCCTTTATCTGTATGTGCGATGGGATTTGAACTCATACCATTTATATAGATTTATTAACTAAACACTCTAAATATTATTAATATTAACTACCATTTAAATAATAGAATAAACTACCATTTAAACTCAATTAGAAATTTTTCGAATTGAATCGAGTAAAAAAATTTAGAATCGAGTCGAGTCGAGTTAACAAATCCTATTATTTATACTCAATGTTGCGTTTACATCGACTAATATTTTTGTATAATATTTTTCATTTATTTATTAATTTAAATCATATAGATATTTCTTTCGTGATAGTATTATTTACATTTAGATTTGAAGTTATTGGTTGGATTTGAATTTACAAGAAAAAATGTTGAAAATTAGGGTTTTATATGAATTAAAACGGGCTGTTAAAATTTATTAATTTTAGCGACGTTTGTGGGAAAAGCGCCGCTAAAGATCATGTTATTTCGACGTTTGTGAGAAAAGCGCCGTTAAAGATCATGTTTTTTAGCAGCATTTGTGGGAAAAGCGCCGCTAAAGACCATGTTCTTTAGCGGCGTTTATGGATAAGCACCGCTAAAGATCATGTTCTATAACGATGTTTTTTTCTCATAAACGCCTCTATTTTTAGTGGCATTTTTTACGGTGCTTTTGCATGTTTTAGCGGCGCTTATAAGCGCCGTTATAGGTCCAAAAAATTCCGCTAAAACCCTGTTTTCCTATAGTGAATACATAATCATTGTGTAAGAATATGTTTTCAAATCAAATAGTTGTGCAAATCACTTGACTAATTTAGTTAAGTAACAAAATGAAAATTTATTGACTAATAATGTAATTTACCCTTAATTTAGATATATGATAGATTTTTTATGCTATAAAAAAAGTAAGATATCATTATTTCTTGTTTAAGTCGGAATTGACGAAAACAGCAATGTCACGAGGACACCATTTGTCTCTTTTATTTATATTCATCAATTGTTTCGAAACAGCTTCCCGACGTGTTCATATTAAGACCAAAAAAACTAAAAATAAATTTTCTTTTTACTAAATTTTGTTCAGACCCATTAAATTAAAAAAAATCCTATTTTATTATTTATTTCTTTTTTAAAAAGAAATTGTATAATCATATTTTTATTATTAGTTAAAACTAAAATAATACTTGTAACATGGGTGAAATCAAAAATATTTTCTCCTGAGCCAAAAGTACTGAATTATAATTTTTGAATAAAAATACAATTTCACCCCTATATTAATTTATAACTTTAAAATTTTTAGAAATATTTTGTAAGATATACATGTTTGGTATAACCATAAATATTATCGTCCATTTTTATGATTAAAGTATAGTCATGTTCAAGTATGGGGAGCTATTCAGGCAAGGGTGAATTTAAGGTTTGACCTTCCAAAAAAGAAAATTATGTAATTTAGTCTTTTTATGAATAATGAAAATTTAAGTTAATATGTGGTAAAATTGTACTTTGATCTTTCAAAAAAAAAAAAAAATTCTTTAGTCCCTAAAAAAAAATCTAAATTTACCTCTGTATTCAGGTAAAGTCCTACCAACAATGTTTATTCCAATATTCGAATTCAGTTCAAATACTTAGGAAAAACATCCAGTTCCATTTTTTTTTCAAATATTAGTCGATAACTTTGGTAAGATATATCAAAGGTAATGACTATGAGACATTTTCTTAGTAAAAAGGGTTTAGTTGATGCTAATGCAACAAGAAGAAAACAAGATGAAGAATTTAGATACCAAATTATTAAGGGTAAACTATAAAAAAAGTCACTTTTGTTTACCTCAGGTTACATTTTAGTCACTTATATTTGAAATATTACGTTTTAATCACTTATGTTAGTATTTTGTTACAAAGTGATCACTCTGCCGTTAAGTTTCGTTATCTCCTTAATGGTAATCTTACGTGGCAGTCCAACTAGATTTTAAGTGCCAACTTGGATTTTCAAATGGAATCAAAATAAATCTTTAATTAAATAAATTTAATTAATTAAAATTTTTAAACCCTAAACCTTAACTGAAAAACCCTAAACCCATTTCCACACACCTAACTTCTTCATCTTCATCCTTTTCCCTTTTTATTTCAATATCTTTAGCTACAAATCTGTTTCAAAGCTTGAATCTTTAAAACCCATTAACCCAAAAAAACTTAACGGGAAGAAGATATTGGAATCAAAGATATTGAATATTTGAATTAATGGGTATCAAATATTCAAGTTTTGAGATAGATTTGTAATTAAAGATATTGGAATTAAAAGAGAAGAAGATGATGAAGAAGAAGAGAGGTGTGTAGAAATGGGTTTAGAGTTTTTTCAGTTAAGATTTAAGGTTTAAAAATTTTAATTAATTAAATTTATTTAATTAAAGATTTATTCTCATTACATTTGGAAATCCAAGTTGGCACTTAAAATCTAGTTAGACTGTCACGTAGGATTACCATTAGGGAGGTTATGGAACTTAACGGTACAGTGACTGCTTCATAATAAAATACTAACATAGATGACAAAAACGTAATATTTCAAACATAAGTAACTAAAATGTAATCTGAAGTAAACAAAAATAACTATTTTTATAGTTTACCCAAGTATTAATGTATGTAATGACAGTCCACATCCAAGTTGAGAGCGTTTGGAAAATGATTTCTTCTAATCATTTCTAATTTTAAATTCCGTACAAATATTTATTTTTTTTGTGGTCAGCAAATATGGTAATTTTCTCGTAAAACCTCATTAATTATATTTATTCAACAAAGACTTTTCGTGTTAAACTTATTTACTTTTAAAATCTGCAACAGAAGTAATAATCAATTGATCAATTTTATTAATGTTTTCCTTTTACTTAAAATACATATTATTATGGTACTCGTCATTATTGATCCGTTATCCGGTTACCCGATTGGGTCTTGACCCGTACTCTACATGGTTTCCATGTGAGGTATTCGTATCATTCTATAAGACCTCATGATGTGAGTTCACACCATCATGAAGGTGAACCCATATCTAAAAAAGCACGTGTTAATCGTAGAATAGGGTACATGTTAGCATACATGGAGATTTGCCTACGCTACCTACGACATCCCATCCATTAACAGTAATTATATTATATAAAAAAAGAATCTAACCCTTTTGAAAGGTACACACACAAAAACGCTCAACACGCATATATATATATATATATATATATATATATATATATATATATATATATATTGGAATAAAATGTGAGGGTGTGGGGACTAAATTCATCATTGTAATTAAGGTTTAGGTTCAGTATTGGCAAATAAATAAGGCCATATAAAAGGTGTATATGGAAGAAGACAAGCAAAAACAGAAAAACGGATGTTTGACTATACATATAATCCTATGCTTCTTCACACTTTAGCTATTTGGGCATATATACTACAACTACACCTCTGTTCACATTGAAAAACAAAAAGAAAAAACCAAACTTCATTAGCATTATCCAATCTCTTGTTCATTCTATTACTACCCAATACAAATCAAATAACAAAAAAATCATTTGCTCTCCTGTTAATTTAAGAGATTTCAGCAAAGAGATAATAATATGTAATGGGTAAAACAAGTTAAATAAAATATTAATAGACATGTTCTTTTTCAGGCATGGGGTTGCAGGTGAAGTAGGACATAAATTGTCCGTGCACACAAAGGGGAACAAGAAAGATAGTTGTGTGGGCTAAGTCATTATTAAGGTTTGATGTTGCAAAAATCCAAATGCTTGGGTGATATGCTCGGTGTTAGGGTTCCACTTTGTCCCTACCTTCTCAAACCCCATCCCCATTTGCTTCCCCCTATATTTAACCCCGTGTTCCATCATCATCTTCTCTCCATCTCATGTCTTTATATATACATTCCAACAAACCACCATGGCTGCTGAGCTTGACCTTCTCTCATTGACCCAACTTCAAAAGTTAGCCCAATCTCAACAAAACCACAACCATCATCACCCTGATACTAACTTAGCCACCGTTGGTTCCTTGATGTGGTACCCAAAGGGGCATTCTCTTGAAGTAGACGATGATTCATGGGAGGTTAGGGCCTTTGCCGAGGACACAGGTAATGTAATGGGCACAACTTGGCCACCGAGGTCTTATTCTTGCAGTTTTTGTAGAAGGGAATTCCGTTCAGCTCAAGCCCTTGGGGGTCATATGAATGTGCACCGCCGTGACAGGGCTCGGCTTCACCAAGCACACCCTCCTGCTGCTGCTGCTGCTGGTAATGGTGCATTAAACAACCCAACCTCACCATCTTCTCCACCCACAACTTCCTCATCCACTCTCTTAATACCCACACAAGAATTCGTCACAAATGGCGGTTTGTGCCTTCTCTACCAATTACACAACCCTAGTGATGGGGTTCTCACTTCTTCTCCACCCATGGATGCATGGTCCATCGATTCATCTTCTACCCTTCTCTCCGTTTCACCATATCCCTCTTACAACTTGATGGCGGTGACGGCAGCAACACAATCACCCATAAATTTTCCGGCAACTCCTCCGGTGTTAAATAGTTCTTCTTCTTCTTCTTCTTTTTGTTACTCAACCAAAGCAGTACATTCAAGGACGCGGGGTGATAATAATAATCTCAACCAGGGATTGAATATCAGCGACAAAGAAATACCCATTGAAGAGCTTGATCTTGAGCTTCGTCTAGGGCATAAACGTCCAACAACATCTTGAAATCCAAAGAGATCACTGAGTGTGCAATTTTCTTTATATCTAAAAGACTGCCAATGGAATGGAGTGAATAAGAAATTAAGTGTGTAGTTTTGATTGTTAACTTGGTGTATGATTTTTTCTTTTCTGTTTTTTTTTTTTAAATGCTTGATAACTTTTCATTTCATAAATGTGTGAACTTAAAAGAAAATAAAGAAGAAAGCAGGGTGTAAATTTATAAAGAAAGAAGGGTTTATTAGTATCATCTAAGAAGAAGAAATGAAATGAAGATTAGGGTTCCGGTTTACATTTTCAAAAGTTTTGAATTCGAGTATTATGGAATAGTATAGGAGAATTTTACCTTCATTAAACATTTGATCCAGTTGAACTTCGAATTTAATATGATTACAGACAGGAAAAGAATTAGGAAGGAAAAAGATTAGGGTTAGAGTAAGAGTGAGAGAGTGGTAAAGAGAGCAGTGCAGTGTCATTGTCTGGGGTACAGGTTTTGCAGAGAAAGTGAGAGGGTGAGTTTATGATGCGGGCATGTATTTCCGTGGGGATTTCAATTAAGGCTAAAAGATTCAACTCTAACAAAACCCCGGCTGTCATCTGCAACATTTTAGTTACTTTGAAATGGAACCTACCACACGTTTATGGATAACACCCACGAAATTCAGATCATGTTATATTTTAAGCATTTCCACTCTAATAATCCTTTATCATCACATCATATCCATATCTTTTAATAAATTAAAAAAAATTGTAGTAAAAATATTTTTTTAATTATAGTTAGGATATCCAGCATCGATAAAAATAATTAATTTTTTCGTCACGGCTGCTGGTTATGAAATATGTTTCATCTTCGTGAGCGAAGATCAAATACTCGACTACATGAGATGATTAATAGTGTTGAGAATTTAAGGTTGTGAAAAATAATGTGTGAAAGGGAAAACAAGATTTGAATGAGTGTATTTGCTTCTTTTAATTTTCAAACCTCAAAAAATGAAGACTGCCATGTCTTCTGAGATGAATTTAAAACTCCTTGACCATTAATATCATATATGATATAGTATGTATATGTATATATAATTATATATAGGTTTATTATATGGTATAGAGGAGTTTTTATTATTTGGTATATTTGTGGAATTAAAATATTATTAATGTATAAAAATAATAATTATTAAGAAATAAAATAAGGAAAATTATTTGATACATTGCGGTGAAGTTTTTAGATTTCACAAGTAGAGTTAAACGATTATTTTATAAGTGTATATAAAATATTAAAAAAAATAAATATTTCAAAAAACACATGTCTATCTTTTAAGGTTATTTGTGAAATAAAATACATTGTCGATATATCAATTACTCACCCACAAAACAAAAGGTAATTTCCTAACCTCGTTTGTGAAATTTAAAAACTACACCACTAATGTATCAAATAATTATTCTTAACAAAAGACTCAAATATGATTATAAATACAAGAAGTATCACAAAAAAAAATAGGAACGAAATCAAAAAATTATTTTAAAAGCTAGAATTGAATGATAAATTATTTTAAATTAAAATTTACTTTTATCATCGTATTAACATGAAATTTCACCTAATATATCACCTTTATATGTACATAACTATGATATAGTCACATGAGAAATGTGTAGTTGGGAAGTCCAAGGTTGATACTTACATATGTAAGTGCACTCAAATCTCTGAGAGAAAATATTGAGGTTATATTTTATATATAATTTTACACATGGATTAAGATCATAATTTAATCAAAAAATATTAAAATGGAAATTCAATTGTTCAACAACAAAAGAAATTATTTAGTTTGTAATATTTATTGTAAGTCAAAAGCCAGTTGTTGTAAGTTGTTAGTTTCTGTTAGTGTTGTTAGTACAATTATTACAGTTAATGTAATTGTGACAGTTAAAACTGCAGTTGTTAACAATAGACTATGTTGTATAAATAGTCTATTCATTGTTCACAAAAATGTATGATAAATACAATTGAAATTTAATCTCTTTTGTTTATATATTTATCTATTCTTAACATGGTATCAGAGTCGTCTTTCTCACGGACTATTGAGAACTTGTGGAGTGTTCTTATTTACTTGCAAATAGTTTCAATAATGGTAAATAATTCAGCATTTGACAATCGTCTCTTCTTCATCAGGAAGATCAACATTCTTTTTGATGACTCCAACTACTTGCTTTGGCGACAACAGGCATTTCTAGCCATTAAAACTCACAAACTTCAACATTTTCTTGATCCATGGATTCTAACTCATAGATATGGAACACACTTGCCACCATCTATTGCAGCTTCTGTTGTTTTCAAAGTACCATGTGGTGATGACTATAATTTTGCCTTCTCCTCCAACAATTATTGATTTTTTTTTACAAAGTTAATGGATAGAGAAACTTAAGTTTGATTGCTGAAGCCATGTTGAAAAACAATTGGAAGTAAGTTAAAGCCTAAGAGCCTAGCTTGTTTTTCAATTGGATCATTCTAAATCCTTATTCTTTTGAACTTTGAAATTTTCATCTTGAAGCAAATGATAATCGTTAATCCATTAACTAGAATTTTAGTGAGTAATATGTTAAAATAATAAGATGACTTGATATTACACATAATGACATATTTGGCGCATCATGTTTTGAAAATAATAGAACTTTACTTAATGAATTTAACAATTATTGTTTAATGAAAATTAAAAATTAAAAATTTTAAAAATACAAAAATTAAAAATAACCAAATAAAAGTATAAAAATTAAATCTATAACTTCTATTAAGTACAACTATACAAGTCCTATTATCATCTAAGGTAAACTAATCAAAATAGTCACTTTTGTTTGCCTCATATTACATTTTAGTCACTTATGTTTAAAATGTTACATTTTAATAATTTACATTATCTTTTTATTACGAAATGGTCACTCTGCCGTTAATATATGTTGCCTCCCAAACGACAGTACGACGTGGCAGTTAAAATGAGTTTAAAATGCCAACGTGAATGTCTAGTTGGAATGAGAGAAATTAAATTTTTTTTATGAAAATAGAATACAAAATTTTTCCTAAAACATAAATCATTCAAGCTGAGCATCTCAAAATCTTGTATCCTATTTTCATAAAAAGAAATTTAGCTTCCATCATCCCAATTGAATTTCTACATTAGCATTTAAAATTCATTTTCACTATCACATAAAACTATCATTTGAAAAATAATAAATCTTAACACAAAATAATCATTTTGTAATAAAAACAATATACATAAGTTGAGACTAACAAAAATGACTACTTTAATAATCTACCTTATTATTTAAAGGGTTGCAGGAGTGAGGTAGAGGTCAGTTTTATCTTTTTCTTTTCCAAATTTGTTTTATTTTTGTCGGCTTATGTGGTTTCCAGTGGACTGTAGTTTAGGCCTGCTGCCCCTACTTCACAAAGCTGCACCACCTTCAATTTGGTGAATGTATCCAAAACTTCCTCTATTCACCTCCCTAAATTAATCTCTCTATATTAATTTAGTTTCTATAATATTAAAATTTTAAATAACATTAAATTGGATTATTGTTTAAAAATATCATTTATTATTTAATAAAATTAATATTTTTTTATAATTTTATGAATAATATTTTTTGTTGAAATTAAACTTCAATTAAAAATAATAATTTTTTAAAAGAAAATTGTACCATAAATCCTAACTTTTGTGGTCCAATCTTGTTTAATTTTATTATCCCGATAGTGGGAGCAATTAAATCAAATATATATATATAGATAGATAGATACACGTGCGTGTGGTCCATTGGATTGGAGAGATATGAAGAGTGATCCACAAAACTCATGGCCTGAAATTGATAATTGTCCTAAGCTAAGCCATGTGAAGGCTTAAAGAAGTGTAACTTTTTCTTTTTCAGGTACGGATGAGTATTTTATCGAATCGAGTCAAATTGAATGAAATTTTTTAAGTTAATAGAGTTAACAAGTTCTACTTTATCATCTTAATTCGAATTAAAAAAATTTCGAATTGAATCAAGTAAAATAAAATTTGAATCAAGTGAAATTATTCGAATTAAATTAAAAAATAAACAAATCAGATTAAAATCTTGTTAATTTTCAATTAACAAGAAAGGTAATGATTCAATTAAGAGGGCTTTAAAATACAGGTAGTCAAAAGAGCAGGAATGCGATTGCGGATTTTTTGGTCAAAACTTGTGCAACAAATGCGGATACTTTGAGAATTATAGACTTCCCTAATGATCATGTTAGGCAATTTTTACATGTTGATTTAGCTGTTGTTTCTATTGTATGAATAATTGAAACTTAGGCATTTGGATGCCTCTTTATCTACCAAAAAAAAAAGGACACAAGTTCAAGGAATTGGTTACAATAATGTTGATGGAAGCCTATAACTTGTTAAGATTGAGCATGATCAGGTGGGTCTTCAAAAGTCATTAATCTGTTAAGATCACTAGGACCAATTTTGGCCATGCAATTTGCTAGTTTATTATGCTTTTGCGAGACATGTCGAAACTTAAGTTGTTAGTCTTGCTTGCATAAATTATATATTAAACGAAATTCAGAAAAGTTACTATCAGCTACATAACTGCTCTCAATTATATCAATCAGCAATGCATTGTTGCTTTCGATCACAACCTTGCAAAACCCTTTCTTCCAAACTAGAGTGAGTACTTATAGCTCATGCTTCAATATGCAAAATGTCAAATACACCAACCTTCATAGCAAAATCAAATCTCCAGTCTCCTGTTCAATAGCAAAGAACCCCATCAATAGCAACATTAGAGTATTGTAACGAGAGTGCGCCATTTGTATTAAGCTTCATCCATCCATCCTCAGGTAGATACCAATTATCACGAGTGATTGTGCTGTACATAATTTGATCCATACATTTATAATCAATGATAATTCTTATTCAGGTCATGAATTTAGAAATCATATTACTACTTTATTGTTTGCATGTTGGAAAAAAAATTCATTTCAACCCTTCCAAAGTAGCCAACACAAAATTGAAATGAAAGTTATTCATTCACCATCACCTTTCGTGATGCCTTCCTCATTCATGATGTTCCATTTCAACCAAAATTTCCAGTGGATAATTAAAGAAAAATTTCCAAACATTTTTAGGTACATTAATCTTTGAAACCGTGATAACAAATTAGCAATTTCGCACAGCGTGAAGGGTTGTTTCCATAAATTTACTACACTGCACACAGTGAGCATCATCAGTCATTCCCCATCTCACTCTCTCCCCATTACTAAGCAGTTGAATAGTTCGAAGCAACCACCCTTTCTCGTTGATAAAGGTAATTAATTGAATCATATAATTTTTTATGTTTTAATATTTATTTCGGTGTTATTTTTTTTTCTTTAAAACTGAAAATGCTACAAAATGATTGATATTTTCAGAATTATAGACTGACATTAATGTAAAAAAATTAGTACACATGATATTGGATACCGAAATATTTGAGCAGAGACAGTGGTGTTGGATCACTTTCACTTGCATTGATGTCCCACGTCTCATCATCACTTCCTTTTCCATGCAAATTCAATCACACACGAAATGTAAAAAAATAATTTATTTAGTATATTACCCTCTAGATATTTTACATTATTTTATTTTGATCCAAATAAAGTATATTTTACAAATTTATCTTTATAGAATTTGTCCTTTTTACTACACAAGATACTTTGTTTTACTAATAAAATAAATACATTTGTTTATTTGTTATGATTTTGAAAGTAAATTTGACCAAAATGAGAAAAAAAAGAGAGTAAAATTTTATAATTCTCAGATAGAATGTAATAGATAAAATGTAATATAATAAATTAAATATTTTTAAACGGGTAATAATAAATGGTATAATAATTCATTTGACTTTTTAATTTTATAAAAAAATATTTTAACTTTTTATTTAATTTTTCATTTTTTAACCTTTAAATTTGTATTTTTTATCAAATCACACAAAATAAATTAAAAATTGACCTTTTTTTAAATTTTCTTGATGTGACATACACGAGGATAACACATCAATATTTAATTAATTTTTTAAAATTTTAAAAATTCTAAAACTATATATATATTATTTTAAAAATCATTAAAATTTAAAAAGTATAAAAATAAAAAATAATTTTTAATATTTTTAAAATTAATAAAATTAACTTTTCCATCCATTTTGAGGTAATTTGACAAAAATTACAAAATTAAAAACTAAAAGAGACGAAAAATTAAATAGAAAGCTAAAATAATTTTTTTGTAAAGTTAGAGGGCTAAAAAATTCATTATACCATAATAAATAGATAAATAAAGTTGAATTTGCATGTTAAATATGTAAAATTGTTTTAACTTTTTTTTTACTTATACATGTAAAAAAATTATATAACAAATATATATATATATATATATATTGACATTTAAAAGAAAGCTTCAAATCGCTTTACATCAATTATTCCTTACAATAATAATGTCCAATTTATCTTCTAATATTAGCCTTCTCATATGTTAGATGCACAAATTGTAGCTCGACTACTTCAAGTTGCTGGTATTGTAGTAAAATTCGTCATACAATCAAAAATGTTGGCATACCTTGCAGGCCATCCTTAATCATCTCCTTCGCCACTATGGAGTCAATTTCAATAAGCACCTTTCTAAACCCTATGTACCAAGCCACCTCTAACCCATGTGCAATCGCCCATAGTTCAGCATTAAGTGTCGATCCTCTCCTTAGGAACCGTTGGAACCCAACAACCCAATTCCCTGCCACATCACGGATAACACCCCCAACTGAAGACTAACAACCATTAGGATCAGCTGCCCCATCAGTATTTACCTTGATCCACCCCAATTGTGGTAGTTGCCATCTAACCTCCTCCCGCAATACAGTGCTCGAACTTGTATTTCTGCAGGCCAGCTCGCTGGAACCAAGTGCATGATTTTCTACAGCCCGAACTAGCTCTTCTATATTGCTGCTCTCATGTTGAAAAACTACCCTGTTCCTGTTCTTCCACAAATACCAACATATAACAGCAAATAAACTCCTAGCCTCAATACCATCAATCGCCATTTTGAACAGACCACTAATGTTTGAGGAGAGTCATTTATCAATATCCAATGAAAAGAATTGGTTCACGCTTGTCCTTGAGAGAACCTTCAACCATGCTCTTGAGGCAAACTCACATTCCCGCAAGACATGTAGAATCGTTTCTTGTGCAGCACCACATGATGCGTAGCCTGCATCATCCGTTAGCCCCCTTCTTGTTCTCACATAATTGGTTAAAATCTTCCCATGTTTAACCAACCATAGAAAATGTTTAATTCTTAGGATGACCGGCATACCCCATATCCCTTTCCAACCTTGGTCCCCCTGCATAAAGAATGGCTCAAGAAGACTATTATATGCAGTCTTAACAGAGAATTTACCTCTCACATTCGCTTTCCAAAGGCACACATCATCCCCAAACACATCATTAGGAGGGTGCATTGATGCAATATGTTCCTGCACTTTACTACTAAAGATGGAGCTCAAGCACGACCAGTTCCAACAGCCCTCACTATCCATAAAATCAACAACTTTGAAGTGAATCAGAATACTGACATTGGGAAGCAAGTGGTCACTCAATGGGCCCAAGCGAGGAAGCCAAACATCTTGGAGAAAGCTAATGGTTCTTCCATTGCCAAGACTCCAAAAATATCCTTTACCAAAACTGATCCCAAATTTTTGCAAGCGACCGCCATACAAAAGAGCAATTTGTCCGTGAAATCGACTGAGGGCAAATCTCCGTTACCTTGTATTTCCAACGTGGCACTCGTACCCAAAGCTTGTCTGATTTGTTCACCAAATTATAAGCCATCTTTATCATAAAAGCCTTATTTTGAGGTATCATTCTCCTTATCCCAAGACCACCTCTCACCATTGGCAAACAGCAGGTATCCCATTTGACCAAAGCAATCTTCCTACCAACACTAGTCGTACCCCACACAAACTGCCTTACTACTTGCTCGAGCTTCTCACACACTCCAACAGGTAACAATACCAGTTGCATAAAATAAGTTGGTATGGCTAGTAAAACAGACTTAGCCAAAGTTATCCTTCCAGCCAACGATAATAATTTCCCATCAAAACCATTAAGCTTTCGTTGAACTTTCTCAATTATAAATTGAAAGGTGCCCTTGGAAGCTCTTTTATGAAACAGCGGAACCCCCAAATATGTTCCCAACTCCTCCTCAACTTGAAACCCAAGTGCAGCCTCAAGTTTAAGCCGATCATTGGGACTAACATTAGTTGGAAAACAAACCGTTGACTTACTACCATTGACTTTAAGCCCGGAATATCTACAAAATCTGTCCAAGGAATCTTTGATGCAGCTAGCATTATGCACTTTTACCTCTCCAAATAACAGCAGGTCATTGCGAAAAACAGATGCGAGAGATTCGGCCCATTCTGTCCCATCCTAATCGGCTTCCATTCCCCATTCAAAATCGCCTCATGAATTATATGACCGAGCCTCTTCATGGCCAACACGAACAAATATAGAGATATTGGGTCTCCTTGTCTCACTCCCCTTAAAGGGAAAAATTCATCAATAATCTTATCATTCCATAGAATTTGCATTGAGGCTGAAGATACACATATCATTAAAATTCTCACGAATTTTTTAGGCAATTTAGAGTCCTCAAGAGTATCCTGAAGAAAGTCCCATTTTAACCTGTCATATGCCTTTTCCATATCAATTTTAATAGCCATCCACCCTTTACGCCTTGTTTTAACTCGCATAGAGTGAACAACCTCTTGTGCCACCACCACATTATCCATGATACTTCTCCCCCCTACAAAATTAGTTTAGTTTTCAGTAATTAAAGTTGGCATCAATAATTTAAGCCGATTGACCAATACCTTAGTGTTGACTTTATAAGGGATCGTGCACAAACTTATCAGTCGGAATTGCTTAATCGACTCTGGAGCATCAACCTTTGGTATTAAAACAAGAAGCGTTTTATTAAAGAAAGTATCCACCCTACCTTCATCAAAAGCTCTGCGTACCAAAGAAAATAAAGAGCCACCCACAATATCCTATTGAGACTGATAGAATTGAGCATGAAACCCATCTATCCCCAGTGCCTTGAGTGGTGCCATACCGAATAAAGCCTCTCGGACCTCTTGAATAGTAACATCTTTATCCAACTCCTCAAGATGACTAGCATGGATGAGCGGGAATTTGTCCCTTAAAGGAAACCTGTCCACATTAGGAACATCATTCTTATACAACCCGTTAAAAAAGGATATGGCTTCAAACATCAACCTCTCCTCATGAAAACACCATGACTCGTCTTCCAATTTCAGAGCTGTAATCTGATTAAATCGTCTTCTTGCATTAGCTCGGCAGTGGAAATATCGTGTATTACAGTCCCCCAAAGCTAACCAATCGCTTCGAAACTTTTGCCTCCATAGAGATTCCTCATTTTCAAGTACCTGCTCCAACTCACCCTGAATTTCTTTCTCAAGATCCAACAGGAGTTGAGAAGTGTAGCTCTCCAAGTGGCGTTGAACCCCTTTTAATCGTGCTAAAAGAATACGCTTCCCCTTAATAATATTTCCAAACAACGCTTTATTCCATTTTTTTCGTAGCAGTAATAAATTTTTTAATAGTCAATTCTCCCATGTCACTAGCTCCCTAATTATTAATAACAAACTGTACAAAATCCTTGTGTGTCAGCCAACCACTCAAAAACCTGAAAGGCCTCAAAACCTTCTTGTTAATACCAACCGTACACCCAATAGCAAGAGGACGATGATCTGATTTTATTCTATGAAGACTATAGACAGTTGATTTCGGAAAAAGCATCTCCCAATGTGAATTACACAATGCTTGATCAAGCCTTTCAAACACCAGACCTCTATTCCAAGTGAATTTTGGCCCTTTGAAACCAAGATCCTTCAAGCTAAAATCATCACAAATTTGTTGAAAAAGCGGGCAACTAATCCTGGATCTAACAGAACCCCCTTTTTTTCATCCTCACGAAGCATGGCATTAAAGTCGCTTGATATGAGCCAAGGCCAATTATTAACAAATTGAGTTATGTCACCTAACTCCTTCTAAAGGTCCCTCCTTTGTTGCCTATTAGGACTGCCATACATCCCGGTGAAGAAAACGCAATCCGAAACTCCTGGAAATTAGACTTGCAAATGAACAAACTGTTGATGACTAACAGGAACAGTAACCTAAATTGGGTCCTTCCACAAAATCCAAATTCCCCCAGAAAAGCCACATGCCTCCACCCTGTGCGATTTCGGCATTCCAATTTTCTGAATAGATTTCTCCGCCTTCAAGCCACTAATTCTCGTTTCCACCAAAACAACAATACCAAGATTAAAATCTCTAAGGTATTCTTTAACAACCCTATGAAAATTAATTCCATACTAAAATATTCGTATTCATGGTACAGAATTTTGATGAACTAACCTGTAACAAAACGACTCATTCAGGGGAATCATCTATTCCCACCATGTCTGACTCATCAGCCCGAGGATTAGTGGAATTCTCCGCTTGTTGAGCCACTTTCATCTTGTCCAAATTTGACCCTCTCTTAATTCTCGTTTGAGCCTCCAAACTGTGGCTACTCAACTCCAAATTCCGCACTAACCCCTGTACTGCATCTTTGACTGGAACAGATCTCTCCATTCCCACCATGCCAGGAATCGAATTGGTATCATCAACGTCGAGCATGTCCTTTGTCATTGTTTTCTTCAACTTCAAGTGAAAAGATTGTGGATTGACTATGTTTGTAAAACCCAAACTCTCCCCAAAATCATCTACCCTTACAGAACCAATATTCGGGCTATAATTCTCCTCAAAGCTAGCTACTGAATGAAATTTTAGGTCCAAAAGTTTTAACCCAATTGAAGGCCCACTAGTATTCCCACCAAATCTACTAGAAGACCCCTCTTTTCGAAAGCCCAGCGTCCACCCAACATGGCAGGAATGTATATATTTTTAAGTAATTTCATTTAGAATTTACATGCCAATCAATGGTTAATTATTTTTACGGGATTTAATGATTTTTACTATAAATGGCATTTTACTGTTTATATATATATATATATATATATGGTTAGAAATGTATGAATCCATAAGTAATGGGATGGCAGTGGCAAGTCTGGGGACAAAGGGTACCATCGCAGCAGATACTGAATCTGTGTTAGGCCCTATTTACCAATGCTTCCAAAAAGTACTTTTCACTGTAAAAGTGTTTTTTGATTAAAAGCAGTGCTAAATAAGTAATTTTTGAAAAAAAAATTGGACTTTTCAAAAGAACTTTTCCTCAGATTTAAAATTTTTAACTTTTCCATCCCAAAAGCACTTTTGACAGTTCAATTACATTTTCACCCCTCCAACATATGTTACTTTCTTTTCTTTGATTAATTGTTTAAAAAATATTTAAAATTTGTATTTTATTTATTAAAATATTAATAAAAATATAATAAATTATTTTTTATATTCTTATTAAAATATCATAATATTAACTAATTTAAATATTATTTAAATATTTATTTATTACTTTATAACACATGTCTAAAATGGACATTTTAATTCTCAAAAGTACTTTTTAACTGTTATACTAAACACTTAAATCTTAAACCAAACTTTTTAAAATTCTTTTTCAAAATTCTTTTTTCAACACACTTTTTAAAAATACTTCTCAAAAGTAATGCTAAACTGTCCTTAAAGACATTTGTTTCTTCGACCCCCACCAAATTCCGTAGCCAGCTAAGCTGAGACAATTGCATTTATAGAGCTGATGAGATGGCTTTAAACTACTAGCCTAGGTACGAATTAAATCACCCTATCTGCATGGTCCCCCATTGGATCATACATGATGATGAACTCCATGAGCCACCAAACAGAAAACTCCATCAAACCATGAATGGGAGAAAAAAGGGGTGCGTGTGAAGATGGGGGTAGCAAGGAATAGTCATGGTCAGTGCATGGGGCTAAGTGGCTCGTATTCCTAAGTCATCCCCTCCAACAAAAAGCCAGTGATCATTGCCTTTTTCGCTTTTATGTTCAGCTGCATGCATGGGATGGGAAGCCGCTTGCTCTTTTTTCCCTCCATCTCTGTTACTATATAGTGACACTTCTTTTATCCACACTGCACACACAACCATACTCTTGTGTGGACCTTTGTGGCAACTGTGTCCTGGATTGGGTTTATACAAATACTAAACTTTGGGGTTTGCTAAATGATTGAGTGGCTAGGCCTAGGCCACCACTAAACACTCCTTCTATTGCTGTGCCACTGCCTTTTATAAAAAAATATAGTTGGGGTTATCGTGATTCGCTATGATTCACCCTGTGGGCGGAGAACCATGAGTGTCTAGGTGATTATGGATGATTGGAGTACATGACCCTTCAAAGATAGGAGCACCTGAGAGGAAAGAAGATAGTTCAAAGTAAGGGTATAAAGGGATAAGAGCGAGAGAGAGAGCTTAATCAACATATCGATGTATGGAGGAATGAAGTTGAGGGCTCGTAAGGTGTTGGCCTCACAGATGCCCTTAATCCCCCAAATAACCTTTTAGTCAAAAGTGTTGTGCGGCGAAATTGGTAGGGCGTGAGGTGAGGCAGGTAAGTATATATTATTTAGACTGAGATGATGCTAGTAAACAAATTACGGCCTGGAATAGCTTGAAACGGAACCACAAAAGCAGTTCCGACAAAAGGATTATTTATATTGAATGGAAAGCTGATGCTGCCATGTCTGTTAATTAACTTTGTATAAATGTCAGGCAACCAATGATGATGTTGACTCATTTCTTGAGCAAATTCAAATGCATAGATAATAATATCATCATCCAATGGCATTACAGCATAGGATAAAAAGGGAGTGAATTACTGCCACAGATTGAAAATGTGCTCTATCTCTGATATTTCATCAAATTTTGTACCAAAAAGAAAGCTGTCATCGGAATTCAGATGATGCGCCTCGGAAAGTCTGGGCGCAAAGGCAATGGTGCCAAACATCGTAAATAAATTAACTCATGAATTGCCATTCAAACCCAAGCAGTTCTTGAAGTGGGTAATCAATAGGTCACAATTTGAGTTATATGCATAGTCAAGTCCTTCCACAATGCCATCTAATGAAGGATGGAAACCTCCTATGCTCTTGTTTTTAGTAATTCAACATTATAAATGTGAGTTTGGATACGTGTTTACTTTTTACCTTATGCTACAATATCTAATTTTATCGTTTTTATTTTTACATTAATTACAAATAAACACACCGTCCATCCAAAACCCGCCCAACTACATGCATTTGCTTTAATAGAATTCTCTTTCTCATGTTCCTTCTGCCTTTAGAATCTGAAGCTAAAACAATAATTATTATGATGCCCACCCTCTCCACACTTGGAAGGCTTGACATTATTAATTTATATTAATAAATAAAAAATAAACGTTTTAATGAATAATAGTAAATATTATTTTATATAAATTATTTTTAATTATTAATAATATTTTTTTTAAATTTTTTTATTATTATTTATTAAATTTATAAAATAAAGTAAATTAAAATTTTTCGTTGTCTATATACATATTTTAATCTAATGTCTTTAATGGTTAATTTATTTTCTTTCTTCACTATTATTCATCTCATTCTCATCATTGTGTTTGAATCTAAACACATTCTACCAATAATTTTAATCTCACCACTATAATATTGAATTTTATCGGAGCTAAACTCACCACTCTTCCAAATAGAGTCCACCGCTAATGAGATTGAAAACAACAATAGTGATGAGATTAATTATTTTAGCAGTAAGATTAGTCGCTCAAAATCTGTGATGTAAGAAGTGTTTTAGGTTAGATTAAGATGAATAGTAAAAAGTTATTTATATTGAATAATAAAATATAAATTGAATTATTTTAACTAGAGGTTTTCTTATAAGATATTTTAATGGATTCTTTTGTTGTTTCAACGTAGGATTTAGTGAGTTGTGACACAAATCAAGGTTTCTACAATTATTTGTACTTTTGCTTTTCCAGAATTGCTTGAATCTTTCATTTTTAATCCAAAACAGTATAACTACACAAGAACTCTTCAACTTATATTGCCTAGTATATAAGTTTTTTTTATACCTGTGATCCTGTCTCCTTACAAGTTACAGCAGTGTACTGTATATATGTACATTATATTTTCACAATTGAACCTTCATGAGTAAGGGATGACCCTTGAATGAAGAAGGTCCTGGTTGGTGTTCCTCGACAAGCATGGAACTCATGTGAACAACTATGGACTATTGATCCCTCCATCTTGGACTTGGAAAGGGAGAAAAACCAGAAGGTGACAATGGGAAAACAAGACCAGAGGAAGGTGCGGGGTATGGGGAGAAGGGCGACAACAAGTTCATGAAACCAGTATGTGAGGGTAAAAGGGCAGGACCGTTCGTTCATGGAGAAGAGAGAGTTGGCACCGGTGCTACGGGTCCATTTACTCCTCTGAGGGAAGGGGGAGCTGATGTTGGTGGAGCCTGAGGTTGACCTTGGTTTGCAACCGGACTTGGGTCTAAAAGAGCTGTCTGGAGGTATCGCATATACGTCGAGATAGGAGATTTAGTCATGTTTGCCCAAACAACATCTCCATATATCGTAGGTTGCAACATTGCAAGTAATGGTTGCTCATATTGGCTAGGTCTAACAAAGCTGTTGTTGTAAGACGCCGGAGGGGGAACTGTTGCTAGTGGACAAGCAGGGGTAGGGACCGGAACAGCAGGCGTCAATGGAGGAGGCCTAATTTTCTGCAACCTCATTCTTTGGGGTTTAGGAGAATTCAGTGGTGGTCTAGGCAAAAGATCTTGTGAAGGCGAACCGGTGAGCCGCTGAACAGCATTCCTGAAATCATTCTTGTTTATATTGTAAACCTGAGGCTGAGGCTGCTGCTGCTTAGTTGCAGTATTAGAAAACTTAGGTTGATGCAGCAACTGAAACTATATGATACAAGCTGCAAAAAGACCTGATACAAGAACCACTGTTTGATTTTCTGTAGATACCTTCATACTTTGGGGCTTTAACTTCAAACGAGTAAGATTCTTCATGGCAATATAATAAATCTAGCCAAACCCTAAACCTGATATTCAACAATAACCCTAAAACCTTAAAGTCTAAATCCTTTAAATTTGTCCAAAACCCAGATTCATCCTCCTGCATCATAAAGATAAAAGAATTCAAGATCAACCCACCAAAATTTCCACTCAAAATGGAAATCCCACATAACCGGAGTACAATAAAGATAAAACATTGAATAAATAATTAGCTCTAAAAAATTAAAATCCGACTTCATAAAAGCCATCAATTTCCCAAGAACAAAATACTATATGTAAAAAGCAAAATAAAAATAAAAATTGAGTCGATTGACAGAAAAAGATTATGGGGTGAGAGAGGCTCGAACTCTCGACCTCAGGATAACTCGAAGAAGCTATGAGACCTACGCGCTAGCCAACTGCGCCATCACCCCTTTACTGCCATTTTGCATATCTATTGTTGTTATGAAAAGTTCTTCCTTTAACCATTTTCCTTAATTTTTTGAACATTATTTTTTTTGGAGAATAAGATAACTAATTAATATTAAACCAAAATTAATATATTGTTGATACACATTACATCCCAGTCAATTTTGAACTGAAGCATCAACCACTAAAGAGAGATTGGGTTGAAACTTACTTTTGAGTCGAGCTAAGGCAACAACACTTTGGTTTCCTTCCAAAAAAAACATGCTTGAGTGACCTTGAAGGCAACTGTGGAGGAGCATCATGCACTCATCAATCAAAGGGAAAATGATATGTTAGATACTACCAAAAGACATAAATTGAATAATAGTAGTAACATCCACTTCTATTTCTAGTTGGTAAATATTTAGGTCCTGGTCATAATGAGTCCATCCCTAAAAACCCAGAGTTTAGCCTCAACACCGGTGGCTCTTGGGATATGTCGATATGCTCAAATAATCTAGTCACTAGCATGGTTTCTAATAGATGATCCATCTGTATTAAGTTTGAACCAATCCACTCGGGTGGGATTGGTTCCCATGACATTGGAACAAAACATGGTAAGTCCTTCCTATTCATTGCTGTAGAAAGGGCAAAGAACTCAACCGTCATGGTGATAACTCTATCAAGGAGTTGGTCTTTAGGATGATCCGTTCCAAAGATCAGAGCATTACGAGTAAGCCATATCTCCCATAATGTAAAAGAGAATAAGACAATCTAAGGGATTTTCAGTTTTAGAGACCAAACCTTGGAGGAGAGAATGCTTAGGAGTCGGTCCTCCCAATCCCCACCCGAAAAGGGGGAAATCTTTGTATAAGTATAAATAGAACACTAGACATTCTAAAAGATCTAACAATCCTTGGGCAGGTGCTGAATATCTTATTGTGAATTCAAACACAAAGGTTATAAATCATCCACCTTGTCGATATCGGAGGAAAGATTTTGTAGGAACAAGCTTTTAAGTACGTTAAGTTATAGTGTTAGCCCTTATACTTTGGGAACGTTGTAGATTTTACTTTTTTTTTACTCTAATTTCATCAATTTTAATTCCTATACATTTTAAATTCGTTTAATTAAATTTAATTATTAGTCATGTATTATGCGTAAAATTATAAAAATTAATCTATTAACTAAATTTTTAATAAGTAATATGTGGATATAAAAATTATAAAAATTAAAAATACTAAATTAAAGTATAGAGATTAAATCCATAAATTTTACACCAAGCACTAATAATAATGAATTTAACAATCCAAGTTCAAAATTAAATGGGGCGAGAGAGGATCAAACTCTTGACCTCAGGATCACTCAACAAAGCTATGAGACCTACGCGCTAGCCAACTGCGCCACCACCCCTTTTCGTTAACCCTATTTCTTAATTTAATATTCTTCTTTTCGGAAAAAAGCTATGAAATCTGCAGTTTGATTATGATGCTGTAAGATAATGCTCGTTTCCTTGAAATTTCTAGCTTAAAGGATTATACTTTCATTAAGACCCTGAAATTAGTACATCTAGATTCTGAGACACCCTTGAGCAGCGTTGAAAGTTTTATTTTCTTTTTTACGCTTTGTTTTGATTGGTAGATTAATTTTTGTTAAATGCCTTTAGATGGGTTGACTGTGATGTTACTTCAAAACTTGGTTGTTCAGACAAAGAGTTGATGCCAGATTCATCCTTGATGTGTTACACATGCAGTATATTAATATTATCCAGTGAAACAAGATTCAAGCTTGAATTTCTTTCAAAAGTAAATAAAGAAAGATTCAAGCTTGGAAGTTGTACGATGCAGATGGGTGCTGAAAAAGAATCTAAACTTCATGGATTATTGAAGTTAGAATGGCACTATGATTGGTAGCTAACATCACATCATTTCTATTTATATCACAAAATAATCAAGTGGTCGTTGAATGCTAAATTAATCATGCTAGCTTTACCTAAATGACAGGAAATGGTCGTATTAGTGATTGCAGACATTGATTTTTTGGTCATTTATTAATTGTTTGTAGACTCGTAACTTTGGTTATTACCATACTTAGAATTGGTGTACCTGTGTTTGCGGCGAACATAAGCATAAATCCCCAAACCAGAAAGAAAAAAAAGTATGATACTAAATTAATACCAATATGATATCCTTTTAAACTTTAAGTTATGCTTCTTTTGTTTTTGTCAATCATCTCCTCACAAGAAAAACAAACCCTTGGAACCGCAATGGAAAACATCTCTTTTCAACCCCTCAATCCCTTTTGACATGATGCTTTTGATCATCAAACAAGTGACCAAAAACAACAAAAGCCATGAGTCTGAATTGCGGGACGCGCCCTGACCTGCAAAGAACAAATTCAAACGATGATATTCATTTTCGTAAAGAAACGGGCATCAGTCAGTCTTGTTGTGTAGGGTTAAATAGAAGTTGGACAGGGAATATGAGCCCTCAAGGTTGTGAACAAATGGGTAAGGAGCCAAGCAACAGCAACAGCAACGGCAGCACCTCGGGGATTCCTTCCAAGAAGATAAAGAAGGGTCCTCTCCGGTTTAATACTATTGCTACAACTTACGGCACGGTGGGGTTTGAAGCTAACGTCGGCGCTCAGCCAAGGTTGGTGAGGAGCTCGGGCATGAGGAGGGATTGGAGCTTTGAGGATTTGAGGGGAAGAAGGGTTGAACAGATGGGAAAAGAGATGAGTGTGCATTGATTTTGATTTACTTAAGAAACCAATGGAAATGAGCCTATACAGAATGCATGGCTTGGCTACGTAATTTGATCATTCATTTCTTTCTTTTTTGTCTCTATTCGTTAAATCACTGTTTCATTATTTAACCCCCAAATTTGTATTTGAATAAAGGAAGAAGCATTGATTCTTTATTATTATTATTATTATTATTAGCTTTTGAGCTTCTAAAAATTACCCAAAGAAGATGTTGGTGCCTGCTACATCTAAACTCAGTTTTAGTCCAAAAATGATGCAGAATGGCAGATTTTGAGATGCAATCCTTTCGAAAGACAAATGCAAATTCTGTGCAGTATTAGCATGGAAACCATACAAGGCCCAACATATAGGAAAAACAGGGAAGCAGTTTGTCCCATTAAAAAGAGCAACAATTGCCATGAAAATGCAAAACATGTGAAGCAAGCAACAAAAGGTTACAAAAACATGTATGCTTCAGGTCCAGTAAAACTTGTCCCAATGAAACAAATATACATTGACGAGTGAAGGCATACAACTACAAGATTTAACACCAAAAAGGCTATTTTCAGTGATGAATTAATGGGGGAAATCAACCCACCTTGATTCAAATCACCACTAAGAGACTAATACCTACACTAAACACTAATAATAAGTGCAAAATGGAACAATATTTTACAGAGCTTGTGCTACCGGGAGCCACAAAATGTCCCAGAGACCTGCTGCCAGTTTAAACAATGAAACTCTGGTTCTATTTTATCATTTTTGTTCAAGCTCTAATAATCCCAATTGCTTACACAGGTCAAGCTCTGCTCATCACTCTCTTATGTTGCATCTCCAACTTTGGATGCTAGAGCTATTCTGAGCTGCTCCTGTGTGTAAAGCCGGCTCCCCATCTTCACGCTTGCTTGCTGGATCATCAAGTCGTTTACTACTGACACACTAGCGTGATGCACGTGAAGGTCTAACTCCTTCAAGGCAGTCATCAGTCTCGCAGCTGGATGGTTCTTTTTACTGCATTGGATTCGAATCATTGCATCCAATCCGATGATCTTGACGTCGATATCTAATTCGATCAATTTGTTTGACATGTTGCGGTCTTGATCAGGAGGTGGTGGTGCCGTCGAACAAGACTCTTTACCTGCCAATTCTTTCTTCATCTCATCTAACTGTTTCTGCAACTCCTCTTTCTCTGAATCTGCATCCTGCACCTTTGTCCTAAGCTCGTTAATATACGAAATAGCATCACCAAGGAGCGATGCTTTATCCATCTTTGATACGTTAGGAACCACGGCACGCAGCGCATAAAACTTCTGGTTAAGCTTCTCTCTTCTTTGCCGCTCTGCTTCTACGTGGTTCAGAGGCTCTTCTCTTCCGTTTGCTGGTTTTCTCCCTCGTTTCCGAGGCCTCTTTTCAGGCTCCACAACTCTGCTACTATCAGCTTCCTTCACGACGGAAGCTTCGATATCAGAGTTGTCCGAATCCCTGGCACAGCCACCGGGTTTCGCCACACCTGAACAAGGCAAAACTACGCCAGAAGTGAACGAAATCATCCCATCTTCATTACTCCCTCTCGAAGTAGGCGACCTTTTCTTCTTATTCTCCTCCATCACTAACTGAGAATTGGCTGAAAACAAATTCCCATTCTCACTTTTCTTACTCTCGCCAAAGTTCATTATCTCGCCGGATTCTGGTTTCAACAAATGAGCTGAAAATTTCCCATTCTTCACACTGCTATTCCCATCAAAGCCATAATCGGAGAAATTCAAGCGGAAACTCTGTCCCTGCGGCTGCTGATTTCCACCATGAATAGAACTTGGATTCTCAGTTAAACTACTCGTACTTGGATCCTGAATCGGCGGATTGTGATTGCCGTTGTTATTGTTATCCTTGGGTTCGACTCCATTATTAGGTTCACTAATCCAAAGCGAAGACGGATCATTTTCGCCTTGATCAGCTGTGTTATTACTCACAGACCAAGAACCAGCTTCAATCCCATTATTGAAATTAAACAAAATCCGAACCTTATTCATCAGATCTGAGCTTTGCGTGATAAGTTCCGTTGACCCCAATTCGACAACGCCATTAGCCGACGGTATACAAACGATCGTCTGCAAACCGAAAACCTGCCCTTGCCTGGCTCTCTCGCACATCGAGCTGGCTAATCGGTCCGAACCGGCAACCCAAACCGGACTGGAATTGTAAAGCGCCTGCCCCGGGAGCCCGCTGCCGGTGACGAAAGATTGCGTCATGGATACTAAAAAGAACCACTCGGTGTCGGTGACTTCTTCGTCGACAGCGTCGTCGGCGGTGGCTGTGGAGCCGGAAATCAAAGAATTAAGTTCCCTGAGCACCTTCTTACGGTGCTCTTGTTCCGCAACTGTAGACGAATAAGCTTTGGACTTCCCTTTCCCTTTATCTTCTTCGCCTTTGTAATACCCGTCGCCCCAGCCAAGCACGGTAGCGCCCGAGTAATCGTACGAGGACTGCCAAAAAATGGCGTAAGTCCAACACTCGCGGGCTCCTTCGATGAGTGCCTGGAGACGCTGTTGAAGAGTATCTTGATTGAGGAGAGAAACGGAAGGCTGAGATTGGGCGAGGAAAGACATGGAGAGGTCGTGCCCACCACCACCGGCAGCAGAAGCAGCTGGAGTGGAAGTGGAGGCAGAGGATAGCGGTGGCGGCCACAAAGACGAAAGATCGGAGCTCATAAAAGCTTCCATAACGGGGGCGTTATCGTCCGTCCATAGATTCATCGTCGGTGCTAACCTATAGTCCTTCATTCCATATAAATTGGGCAGATTTCGTTACGAGGAAGAGAGGATGGCAATGGGTGGATTTAGATTTAGATTTAGATTTTTCTTTGGGATTTTATTTAATATTTGGGCTCATTATTGGGGAAATAGAGACTGGACAACCCAATAAGTTATTCTTTTTTAATAAATAAAATAAATAAAATAAAGGCGGTTTCGACGTAGGGCCGATTAAATGGGTGATATATTCCGGCGTATTGTGCTTAGCTGAGTCTCAGAAAGCTCATAGGTAGGCTTCCTTCGAGCACGTGCGTGAAACGTGTCTGCATTCTGTTTGTTTCACTTTACTGTACGGATTAGAAGTTAAGCTCCCACTTTGGTAAATTTGTTTTAAGCTCCCTGTACTGTTTGTTTTTGGATCATATAATTCTATGTTTTAAAAAATAAATGACATCAAATTAAATTAACAAAAAAGAATCAATCTAAATCCATAAAAACATAAGGTACAGGGACCTTTCTTATAAATTTGACCTTTGAAGGATAGATATTATCAAATGTGTCAAGATAAATATCCCGATTTTCTTCTAAATTTTTGGTTTATATATTTAGAAAATGCAAAAGGAAGTGCATGAGTGGGTGTTATTAGTTGTAGTAATAGCGAGTTCGTTGGCTATGATAATGGAAGAAAAACAGGAATGGGTACATATTATGAAGAAATTGTCAAACAGATCCCCGTATTTTTCTGGGATCAAATTTTAATGGATCTATTCATTCTTCTGCATGCCTAGAGTGGCGGCTCCCTATTATCTCCTAACACATCTGCTATGCTATGCTTGAGTATTGTATCAAAATTCTTATATTAAATTTCTTCATAAATCCACTAGCTAGTGCCCACCTTCCTTAAATTTAAAATTTTAAATTAAAAAAAATAAAATTATATTTTAATCTCCATCAAATATAATAGACAAATTAATTTAATAACTATTAAAATAATAAAAATATTTTTTATAATAATAAAAATTATAATTTAATTTCGATTCTCTAATAAATTTTTTTTTTTTCAACTTTGCTTCTGCTTTTAAAAATAAAATATTACATGAAAAGGGAATAGATTGAGCCACCGTCGATGTTTCCACTTCACGTTGATAAGTTATCGAGAAACAAACCGTGACGCAATCGAACCTCCTACGACGTTTCATCATTATCGGCTTCTTCTTCTCCTCCTATTAATGAGCCGCCCATACATTTCACTTCACTTTTAGTTTTTTTTCCCCTTAAATACCAAGTTGTTAAATTATTTAAAAGATTAGGCTAGTCTTTAGAAAATTAAAAAATAAGACAATTTTTGCAAAGATAGAAACTGTGGTGTCATGTAGTAAATGGTAATATGTATCATTCTTTTTACAAGAGAAGGTGAAAATGTCATGTATTATTCTCTGGTTGAAAAAGAAATTATTACATAATGACATATAATATTTCATTATAAATTTTGATCATATTTTTTCTTTTTGACATTATATTTAGAACTACATATAATCTCAACTTAATTCATAAATAGGAATATAATGCGCTTTAATATACTCGAATTCATATTCTCTTGCATTGACAACAATATACATATTAATTGAATTAAGACTTAATCGACTTTTTTTTTAAATCAAATTGCATGTAAATTTTGATTCTAATACAATTTTACTTATTTCAAAGTAACAAACAACAATCTTAAGCTGATTTGGCTATCAGCTTTTGGCAACACCATTTTGCAAAAGAAAAAGATTGTGGCAAGATGAATAGGGATTCAAAAAGCTCTTGAAACTCATAACAAACAATTTTTCAATTTTGAGAAGATGTTAAAGCAGTGGCGAAATCAAGGGAGGCTTGCAGAGGCCCCGATCCCCCTTGAAATAAAAATTTTTCATTTAAATTTTTTATAATTTATAAAATTTTAAATTAATAATGATAAAATTACATTTTACTCCCAAAAAATAAAATTTTATTTTAATTCTTTAAAAAATATAAAGATATAAACTATTAAAATGATAAAATTATATTTTTATTATCGTAAAAATATACAATTTAACTCAATCCTCAAAAAAAAATTTGACTCCGCTACTTCGTTAAAAGGAGAATCTTGATGGGATCCTTGATCTTGAAGGCTAATGTGTTGGACCCTAACACTAAGGACGAAGTGACAAATCATTAATTTAGGGAGACATACATTTCACTATTTTATGTAATTTTATAAATTTTTAAGGAGTTAAATGGTAAATTTATCATTTAGGAAAAGTAAAAATAATTATTTATCCTTTTAATCTCTTGAATAATTTAATTATTATTTTATAATTTTTTGAAGGTAAATTATAGAAAAAAAGTTTAATAATATTAGTTTTTTTATAATATACTGGTGTGATTATATGATAGTATTTGTTCATACTTTTTAAATCTTTTAATAATACACGTACACCTTATATATCCAGATACTCGAACTCAAATCTATTAAGATGAATATAATCGTTTTTTTATTGAAGTCACTCGATAGGTTTTGATCTAAATATAGTTTGGAATAAATAAATTATAAATTAATGGAAAGAAAGCATCAACGTGGAAACAACCCTGTTCACACTTGGCGGGTGAGGTGTCTAAATGGTATTAGTGGATCCCTGTAGTGTTAAAGAGATTTCACTTCCAATCTGGCGGCCCTACCATTAACAATACGCTCCAAAATTAATTTTGTCACGTGCTCTTTGGAATTGGACCCCAGGTGTATATTATATACATATCCTTTTTATTTCCAAATATTAGTATGTATTGGTACATATGTAAGGTTTTTTATTGGGTGAATTGTAAGTAAAATTCGAATAAAAAATATAATTAATATAATTTGAATTTAGATTGTATTTAAAATGATAAATATCGTAATTATTAGACCGTTACATGAGTTCATATATAGGTCTTGATATATACATTGGATTTCTAACATTTTTAAATACTATTTTAATATATAATTTAATTTTTAATTAATAAGATAAATGATATAATTGCAATAATTTAAAAAGAACAAATTCATTCACAAAAAAATTCGATCGTATTTAAATATAAAATATCTTCAATTAAGAGGTTTGAAAAAATTAAAAGATAGTTTAAATTTTATATAAAAATAGCATATAAAAAAATTTATGGCTAATTTAAAATTTATATAAATATATAATATTTAGTCTCTTTATTTTTAATTTAAAAAAATTTAATCATTATATTTATTTGATTTAAAAATTAATGACCAATAGTTTTCTAAAAAATAAAATTCAATTGACAACGCTATTAATTGACTTCTAGTAATTTGAATATATACCGCTATCAATTAAATTTAAAATTTTAAATTAAATATTTGAATATCAAAATGCAATATATTAAAATTTAAAGAAAATCTGTTAGCCCTTTTATCATTTGAACTTTAATTTTCAAATAAAATAAATACATAGACTAAATTCCTCACAATAAAAGAAGAGGTTCTAAATCTGAAAATTATGAAAAGTACAAGGACTTTAGCACAACTAAACCTATATATTTTAATAATTATTTCAGTTCATTAAAATTATTTAAACTATATCAATTGTCCTTGAACTTTAATTAAAATTACATTTCAGTCACTTAACTTTCAAAAGTTACATAATTGTCACTAAAGTTATCGAAATATTACATTTTGGTCATTCATCCGTTAACTTCTATTAAGAGGATGACATAGCACTCTAATTTAAAGGGTTAATAAAAATTGTTAACTATAACCTAAATATCAATTCGACACTATAAAAAAAATTTTTAATAATAATTTTAAAAAATTTAAAAGGTAAACTACTCAGATAGCCGCTCAAGTTTTAATGCATTCCTATTTTGGTCACCAATTTTTTTTTTTTAATTTAGCCACTTCCTTTAGATTAATTGTCATTTTTTATCATTCCATCATTAAAAATGTCTGGGTCACTAAACGAAATGTTGATGTGGCAATATTTTGATTGATATAATAACAAATTGAGCCATTAACACTTTACACATTCTGTCAAGTTGGTCCTAATTCTAAAAAAATTCAATATATTTAACCCTCAATATTTACACGTTTTGTCAATTCAATCCAAATTAAAAAAAATTTATAATTTTGAAAACTTGAATATATATATATATATATATAATTTGTTATAAAAAGATAAGAATATAATTAATTTAATGTTGTTAGCAATATTTGAAGTTCATGTGAATATTTTAATCAAAATAAAATATTTAGATTAACCAATGACATTATAAATTTTGAAGTATCGAATTATGCCAAAAATAAAAGTCTAAAAATTAATTTTAAAATTCAAGCAGATATAAGGAACAAAAATAAAAAACTTAATTATTGTTATAATAAAAAAATTAATTATAATTGAAAATTAAATCTAAAAAGTTAAATATATTAAATTTGAAATTTAACTATTAATCTATTATCTTATAATAATAAAAAAGGCCTAGTAATAAAAATACGGGAGGAACGGTTGATTACTTGCTTTATTTGTATAAATAATTTGTTTAAAATATTACCTTTTTGTTTCCTAAAATGAAAATATCATCTTTATTTGTGGCAGTGGCTTGATTTTCATTTACCACGTGCTTGTTTTGAAATTCTGGTACAAAAGAAAAATTCCCAAAATATAAGTCCTTTTTTTATAATTTCGAAAAATTACTTAACTGGACAAAAAGGTACCATTCGAGGCATTATCATGTGTGATCATTTTCATATTGCACCAACATGGGATTAGAACATCTTAATCCAACTTGCCTATTAAATAAATGTAAAATGTCACTATTTTTATTATACCTGGGCTGGTCCACTCTTCCTGGAGGAGGATTCTAGCCCATCATATCTAACTAAAAACCTACCACACTTTATTTTATTTCATTATTAATTTTCTGAATAAATAAATGAAAAGTTGTGGAGCAAGGAAAATTTCTGGATATCTTGCAAATGGATAAGATTTCAAATTTTAGGGTAATTGCTTTTTAGGTAGGAAGTAAGATTTTTTGTTGGGGTTAAAATAAAATTTAAAATTTTTGAGAGGGTGAAGTTAGTGCTGTAATATCTTAGATTCAATTATTAATCTTTTGAAAGAGGAAAAAAATGTAAATTTAATTGTGGATAGTGTAAAAACAGTGATAACGATGATATTAGATAATGAAATGATACTGAAACATGAAAAAAAAAAATTTAAATACTCTGTTCTAAAAATAAAAATCCATCCAAAGTTACACACAATGTTACTATACTACTTTCTAAATTGACATGTTGTACATGTTTTAATTACTAACAAAATCGTAATATTTTTACATATTTTCCTTATAGATAGTCGATTGATCTATAATTAACTCTTAACATTTTATTTTCAATCTCAAAATTAAATCTTTTTGCAACAAAAAGTTAGGAAATGATGTTCTTTGTTTGCCCATTTTGCCTTGAGATTTACTCTCATCCAACACCAACCCTAGTTGGAAAAATTATAAATTATAGCCTAGCTATATGCTAATGTTCATTGTATGAAGACCAACACAAACCATATATAACCTATTCAATTTCATTATAATGTAAGAAAAAGAAACAACAATGACATGATACCTTCAACCACCGAGCAATATTAAAAATGCTTTTTTCTTTAATTTTCTTATTTTTCTACTTCTTTGCTATATATATATAAAAATAATTTGATAAACTCAAATGAAATTTTCTATATATAATCAAATTTAGAAAACTTGATAAAATACGCATAAAAAAGGGTATTGTTTAGGTAGATGTATGGCATTATTCTTCATCTTTAAGTTGTGTAGTTTACACTTTACACATTAATTGAATTGAATTTTAAGAAAAAAAAGAATATAATATTACATAATTATTGGGAAAGCTAATATCTTTTCCTACTATATAGTATAATAATAAAAATTGTGAAATTATTGTGGTTGAACTATGAGGAATGATAGTGTGAAACAAAATGATTGAAATTGAATGCAAAATGTAAGGTTTTGACCCTAGAAAAGGCATTAATTAATACACTTAATATATACCACAAAGATGCTGTGAAAGAGAGACAAGAATCTCGGGTCAGGGCTCAATGTGACTGTAGTTATTGCCATAAATAGCACGTGGATAAATTGTTTATATATGACCCCCCCCTTCCCAAAAAAAAATAGACACCCAAAAACGATAATATAGATTTATATAAAAATCACCCCCACTGTGGTTGATTTTAAAAACTTTATTCAAGTTTTAATTCGATTGATATATACATTATTTTAATTTTAAAAAAAATATGAGTTTAAATGCGTTGAAGTGTATTATCATTTTATTTATGAGTTGAAGAGAGTCTATAAATAATTTTAGGTATTATGTCAAAAAGAATAGATATAATTTTTTTTCTTGAGTTTTTTATGAAGTGTCAATTTATTAGCATTTGGTTTTATATACTTCAACATTCAAAAAAATCATCTTTTTATGAAATTTAAATATATAACTATTGAAAAAAAACGTTCGAAATGAATCAAAATAAACTAACATCAATATTCGCTTGAATCTAAATATTCATTGGTCGAGTTTCATTCTAAAAACTTATTTTTATAATTTTTTATAAATTTGTATGTTTGTAGTGATTCTTTAGGGATAAACATATTTTAGATGGTTGTAAAATTACTATTAAATTATTTGAAAGTTTTTTTATTTAAGTTATTAAATGATTCGATGATTGATATAGTGGATTTGTACCCATCAATAGGTAGAAGAACATGTATAGTCGATCTGACGATTAATGTTAGAGATCGAAGAAGAAATTTGTTTGAATTTCGATTCACGGATTCGTAACGTTATTGTTTCATGAAAAATGATTTAAATGTAAAAAAAAAAAGGTTATATAACAACAAATTTAACAACCCAATAACTTAAATGAAAACTTTCGAATAGTTCAAAAACTATTTTGTAACATTTAAAAATTAAATGATTAAACATAAATTTACTAATAATTTAATGATCTTAGATAATTTATTCAATTTTTATTTTTATTTTATAATTTAAGAAGACACCTGTAGCAGAAAATGACAGATCAAATGCTATGTTGCATTTTAAAAACGTGACGCCCGCTGCTTTTAATAACTAATTTCTGACCCTATATTTATTTTCTTAAATGGCCCATCTAATTATATTTATATGCCCACATTCAGGCAGTCAATGTCCACAAACAAAACAAAAATTTAGCCATCTGCTTGGCCATTTCTCTAGGCTACTTCCCTCACAAAAATCTGGTCTTTTAAGGCCAATCCTCTAGGGTTTTTTTTAAACAAAAACTTCCATAGCATGGTATCATAATAAGGAAAAGTTTTTTAACTACTCAAATTTATGGGTTTAATATAAAAGATAATTTGTTTAATTGTAACATTCAATTCTTATCCTAAGTAGTCGATTGAGTTTTAACTCGATTGGCATGAGTATTATTGTGTTCGAGTGCGTTAAAATATATTATCCTTCTATTTATAAGTTGATAAGAGACTATGAATAATTCTGAATGTTATATCCAAAAAATCAACAAATATAAATAGAACTTATAATAAAATTATTCAAAAAAATATTCTTCGTAATTATTTTTGAAAATGTTGTTAATCCCCTTTATGTTTTAGTTTGCATCCAATGTACCTACACCTACCATCTAAACATTCTATTAATCCATATAGTTGGAGGACAGTTCAATAATATTGTTGTTAAATAAATTATATATGTGAAAAACCATAAACATTGTGATCATTATGTTTCCCTTCACCTTTTTTTGGCTATGTATATATACAAATAAAATTTAAATTTAATTATAAAAGTTTTAAATAATTTTATTATAAATTCTGATCATATTTATTTTTTTGACATAATATCTAGAATTATTCATAATTCCTTTCCAACCCATAAATAAGAAGATAATGCGCTCCAACACACTCGAACCCATATATTTTTATATTAACAACAATACTCATACCAATTAAATTAAAATTCAATTAACTATAAAACTTATTTTTGAACAACTTAATTATAAAACTTAAACAGCCATCGCATGGGTTGGGAACTTAATTACAGTCAGGTCATAACCATCATAATTAGATGCATGCACATTTATACCTAATTTTAGGATTATTCCCTCGAAAGTTTATATATCCGAAAAGACATAATTAATATAATATTAATAATTTGAAAATATAATTAAAATATTTTAAAATTTAACAACTAATTTAGATTCTTAATGTCCCTACACGTAGAGCTTTATGATTATTTAATGTTGAAATTGCGGGTCCATACAAGTGGCTTAATTTCATTATTGCCAAATTGAGCCTAACTATTACCATGTGTTTTCACATTCACAGTTTTGCCTTTATTTTTTAATTTAAATCATATGCATGGGCGGATAACGTTGATGTCAGGTTTGAATAATTACAACCAAATCTATTAAATTAGAGGTATAATTTTACGTATCAACAAATTTACTTTTTCGTATCTATATTCTCTACATTTTTTTTAATTTATTTTGAAATTCTATCGTTCATATTTAAAGTTTGTGACTGTCCTTTTCAATAATATTGTATCTAAGATTCAAACATAAATTGAAGACAAAATTAAATATTTGAGTTTGAATTTTATTTATATAAGTGAACTTTCGATTCTTACAAGAGAAACCTTAAGTACTTTCTCTATGTCGGGTTTTTGGCTCTTGTCTCCACCAAGAGCTTTGAAGCCTTCACAAAAGGGAACCACCTTGATTGATGGAGATACGACCTATAGTTTGTAACATTAATTATGCAAATCACCTATTTGCGAGAGAATCGAACTACCAAACTAAAGAATACAAGTAACATACTTGAAGATTTGAATTTGAATTTCGTTTGTGTTGAGTGACTCCTTTTGTTTGCTTAATAAATTTCAAAAAGATTTTGATTCGATTAATGATTAAAGATTTAAAATTTTGGATAATTCGATTAATTGTAGATACTATATAATTGATTCCATTCAAAGCCGTCATCGTTTTGGGGATGAGCTTGATATGTTTGTTTGATGTAGTTTCGCTTATTTTTTTTGTTGGGAGATCCTTATGTGAGCCCAAAACTTGAACTTCAAAAACTACCCCTTGGGTTTTGATCTTTAAAATATGGGCTAAGGGATCATCAAGCCTGTTTGAAGATTATATAAATTAGTATTTATTATTAATCTTTTACTTTAATAATTATATGCATTGATATCTATTTTGTTTTCTTTTAATTTAAAAATTTGAAATTCTTGATATAAAATAAAAAAGCCTTGATTTGTTTACAAATATTCCATTTCATAGAGGCTGAGGAGGTGTTCGATTTCCATTCCACACCTCTTCAGAACACTACTTTTTCTTTATTTTAAGTTAGTAACTACAATTTTTCGTTAACATCATGGCGTCGTCGTCGTCCGATAGCCTGACCGATAAGAACGTTGTTTTCAGAAAGCTGAAAGCAAAATCAGATAACAAGGTCTGTATTTTTTTTCTTATTCTAAATTTCAATATATTTTTTAAACTTCTGTTTTAGATCTGGAATTTCTGTTAACGGATCTTCGATTTTGAATTTTTTTTTTTTGAATTTGAAATTTCATAGATGTGTTTCGATTGCAATGCCAAGAATCCGACGTGGGCGTCTGTTCCGTATGGGATCTTTCTCTGCATCGATTGCTCAGCCGTTCATCGGAGTCTCGGTGTCCATATCAGTTTTGTCAGGTATCCTTACTTTTTTTTTTTAATTCCGTTTCCATTTTTTAATTTATTTTTTATATTACTCGATGCGTTTTTAATTTTGTTGATCTTACTTCTCAATTACGCGTGAAACTGTTGGAATATTTCGTTATGTTATATACAGTTGAATAAAAAAGATGTAATTGCACTTCCTGTTCATCTCTCTCATCAGGAAATTTTATAGATAAAACTGAAAATATCTAGTGTGGTTATATGAGAAAGTTTTGCTTGGAGTGCATTATGTTCTATGGTCTTCAATCTTCTCAATTTCTTGAAGAAATTAATGATAATGAGAAAATTTGATTCCTTCTATTCTTTTTACGAGTGCCTGAATTATGAATTTTCTGTTTTCTTTCAAAGAGGTTTAGATTTTGTTATGAATGAGGATAAATTCATTGTCTGATTTTACTATGCGAATGAGATTGGCTGCTCCCATCTTAGTTTATATTTTTCCTTCAATTTAAAAAAAAACTTAGAAAGGTTATTTCCCTTTTCTGATACAAGAAACCATTATAGTAAACAATGTTGTATGTATATTGTTTCCATATGCTTTATTTTCTGGTTATTAGGGTTTGTTGTTTTGGTGCTCATATTCAAGAGTCCTTACTGTTAGAAAAAGCAAGGATCTTTTGGACATCTTATGTTTATTATTAAACTTGCTTATTAGTGGGATTTGAGAATCATGTGATGTTGATACCATCATGCAATTTCCGAACTGCTGCTTATGTCTTTGAGTCTTTGCGGTTTTCTCTTTTTGTGTTGAAAAGGAATATATATAATTTTATGTAGGTCTACAAATTTAGACTCCTGGTCTCCTGAACAATTGAGAATGATGATATATGGAGGGAACAACCGTGCACAGGTTTTCTTTAAGCAGCATGGATGGACTGATGGAGGCAAAATTGAGGCCAAATATACTTCAAGAGCTGCTGATTTATATAGGCAAATACTATCTAAAGAAGTTGCTAAAAGTATGGCAGAAGAGGCAGGTTTGCCTTCATCCCCGGTTGCTTCTCAGTCATCACTAGCATCTAATGGGCCTCTTGATAGCAAGGCTGCTGAGGCTCCTAACGAAAGTTCCTTAGACAGGATAGAGAAACCAGAAATTTCTGTTGAGCCAAAACCTTCTCAAAGAGTACTTACCAGCACCATCAAGAAGCCTCTTGCAGCAAAGAAAACTGGGGGTCTTGGTGCCCGAAAGCTTACTAATAAGGTATTAGTAACGAGCCTTTGTGAGCAATGCAATTATAGCAGAATGATCATAAGGATATCTTTATTGCAATAATTGCTTGTTTTGGGAGTTATTTTACGTGCTTTTCTTCTTGACAACGTAATTTGCCTTGAATGCAGCACAGTGAAAATCTCTATGACCAAAAGCCTGAAGAACCAGTTGTCCTTGTTGCTTCCTCTAGTATTAACACTGCACCTATCACCTCACCTTTCCCATCTCGTTTTGAGTATGTGGAAAATGCCCAATCTACTAAGTTGAATTCTGATGCTCCACAAGTGCTCAGCCATGTTGCTCCACCGAAGTCATCAAGCTTCTTTGCTGAATTTGAAATGGACAATGGTTTTCAGAAGAAATCAAGCTCAAATTCCTCGAAAGTGCAAGTAAGTTGTATGGCCTCTCTCAATGACCTAGAAGTTGCACATTTTGTTCATTAATGATTGATTAATTTGATCATTGATGGAATTTTCTCATTTTGGTTTCAGAATACCTTGCTCCTTTTTATGACTTGTGATTAATTTCAAACCTGTATAGCTAGAGATTGAATCTACTTTATTCTGATCCGACATTAGGAGCCACAAGGAATCTACTTGAATGCTTCACTTGTATGGTTGTGCCTTCCAAATTGATAGGTTTTAAAATGGAAAATACTCCCATATTGGAAATGTTGATGTCGTGACAATTTGATGTGAGGGAAGTTTCGGATGATTTATCTTTCAACATTTATATTGGTTCCCTGAAAGTGATCAGTCTCCGTTATTAATTTATGCTTGTACCTGCACCTGCATTTTTCTTATTGCTTCATCTTATTCTCAGATTCAGGAAACCATTGAAGCTAGGAAAAAGTTCTCAAATGCAAAATCTATTTCCTCGGCCCAATATTTCGGTGATCAGACCAGAGCAGCAGACAGTGATGCTCAAGTTACTTTGCAGAAATTCTCAGTATGTGTCCCTTTCTTGAAAGCTATCTTCATTTTTAAGCCTCAAAAGACTATATGTTTTGTGAGATCAATAGCATGTTTTGTGTTTTGGCAGGGTTCGACAGCCATATCCAGCTCCGATCTATTTGGTCATGGTATAGACAAATCTCTTGAGCACACCGCTACTGATCTCATCGATCGACTCTCTTTCCAGGTATGCTTTTATGAATCTAGTCTTTTATGCTTTACATGAAATTTTACGAGTGCATACGATATTTGGAAAATTATCACATACTTTTTTCATATCTTCTTAAGTTGATTTGTTTCGTTTTCATTTGATGAAACTCTCACACTTTCAGGCACAACAGGATATCTCAAACCTCAAGAACATTGCCGGAGAGACGGGAAAGAAACTAAGTTCCTTGGCATCCACTCTTATTACAGATTTCCAAGACAGAATCCTCTAATATTTTGTTGTATGTGGAGTTTTGAAACATATATAAATGAGTTGATTGTTACATCACCATTACCAGCCAATGTGTTTCGTAGTTATTATCGTCAAAATATTCAACAGGAGGAAATCCAGGTTTATTGGCAAGCTGGCTTTTTACCTCTTTTTTTTAAAGTACAGGTGCTGTTTTGGGACTTGATATGGGAGCATCGTTTCTGTGTTGGGCATTTAGTGTAAATTGTCATCGCAAGACGTCTAAGTTGGTTTTTGATATTGACAATTGTTCTCACATTAAGTCTTGAATTGTTTGATTCTAAGTTAATCTTTAAATTTGACAATTATCCCCACAATGGGTTTTAATTTTTTTTGTTCAAGTTAGGCTTTGATATTTTTTTTAAAGTTTAGGGTTTAATGTGAAAATAATTTCAAGTTTAGGCTTCAAGACGAGACCATTTGTCAAGTTTAAGGACCAATATTAAAAAAAATGAAACCTCTAATGTGGGAAGAATTGCTTAATTGAGGTTTTAATATGAGAACAATGATTAAATTCATGGATTACTTTAAATAAAAGAATTTAGGTTGTAATGTGGGAATTGTTGCTAAGCTTAAGTTTCGAAAATAATTTAACCCATATTATGTGTTTAAACACACTTGAATCTACGTTATATATATTGTTATAATAACAACGATGCCAATGAACAAATTGAAATAGCCTCTAAAGCTTGAATCCATGTATTTCTCATTAAATAGGCACCGTAAGCTTGATTTGGTGTACTTGTGTATCTGAAATTATGATTAAGGATTCATTAATGAAATTTGGTTTTAATTCAATTGTATATATGGAGCTAATAATTTTATTGATTGATACAATTATTTGTTTATACAATGTAAAATAGTATTGCATTTAATAAAAGGCGAGAGTATTTGGTACATTAATAAGATATTTTTTTATTCTACAAGTAATCTTAAAATATTATCATTTATTTTTTTAATATTTTTTTATATATATGTTAACTCTTGATTCTGTTCATGGAGTCTAAAAATCACATTAAAAATACGTTAGCTATTTTTTCTTTAATAAAATATTTAATAATTTGAGAAAATCAAATCAAATAAAAATTATATATAATTCCAATCAAATTTTTTTATATATAAATTTCATATTTAACTCAGATTTAAAACAAGGCTTTCACCGGATCCCACAACTCCAACCAATTGCCGAAGTAAACCACAAAAGAAAAAAAGAATGGCGTTCGTGTGCGTATATCTGTCACTACTAGAAATGGCATGTCTGATTTAAAGCACCCCATATAAAAGTAAAGGAGAATCTTATATTTTAAAACAAATCTCTATGTGCCGCCAAATACCTAAACCACGCTTCCACGTTCCATGTGGGCCGTCTGCTCACATGTCTTGCCTTCAACCCTTCCATAAGAAATAGAAAAGTCAAGTAAGAAAGAGTTCCAATGTGATTTAATTTAAGTTTCACAATTAATAGTACCTTACCATAATTATTACATTCCCATAAATCTTATGGAAAAAAAACCCTTAAAAAATGAGAGGAAGAAAGAAACTAAATGTTATTGTTCTTTCTATTTTTTCAACTTTACACTCGATTTACTTTGAATTTGTGATTTACCTATTTCCTTTTTCTTCCATCCCATTACTTGATTTTATCTATTACTTCAACTGACTTTTCGCAAGTAAATTTTTTTTTTCGATTTTATTAGCTACAAATTTGATTTAGTACTTGAAATTGTATGAAGTATTTGTTTTTTTTTCATAATATGAGTAGAATTGTTCCATTTAAGTTATGTAAAACATATGACATTATTACAATTTTAATTATTTGTAATTTTGCTTAGAATAATACTTAAAATCGATGATTTTTTTTATATTGTTATGAGTTAGCCTTTAGCTAAAAAAAACTTGATTTTAAGTATTTTTTTAAATTTATTTCAAAATAAAATTTATATATCCACTATTCTATTTAGAAAATGTAGAAGAAAAATTCGAAACAATGTTGCTTTCAATTAAAAATAATTTAAAATTTATCAATTAAAGTTTATTATCAAATATTTAATTCAAATATTTGTTGAGACAGTTTACTATAAAAATTAAAGACATGAATATTATATTTTATTTAGTAAAAGTAAATTTATAAATTGTAAACCAACATATATCAAACATTATGAAATAATTTTTTCGAAAATCATATACTCGACAACCACATTCCATTAAAATCATAATATAAAAGCAACAGCCTAAATTCATTTATAGATTTTCATATGCATGTATATATATTGTTCATTAAAGCATTTTCATATGCATACATGCATATGATAATTATCTGCAAAGAAAGAGAGGGAGGGGTCTCAAATAATTGAAATCAACGTATACCAAATATTGTAAAATAATTTTTCTGAAAATTATATTCTCAATAATCACATTCTATTAAAATAGAAATCATCTATCTAAATTCATTCATTCATGTATTTTCATATGCATGTATATATATATATATTGTTCATTAAAGCATTTTCATATGCATATATGTATACGATAATTATCTGCAAAGAAAGAGAGAGGGGGGTCTCAAATAATTGAACCCAAAAAGAAAAAAAGTACAGAACATGAATTTGGCAAAGCCATTGAGTTATATAGAGACCAACCATGCAGAAACAGTGGAAATGAAAGGACCACTACCACAATACATATAGCCATTAAAATTATACAGAAGAAAAATCAGAAAGGGAAGCTTTCATGTGGGTAGGCAGAAAGATTTAAGCAGTTGGTCGGCTTCTTTCAGTATATTTTTATTCCCAAAATATAACAACAATATAAAACAAAGCAAAAAACCAACTCTTCCATATCCACCTGCAAAAGCAAATGCAAATGTGGATGTATGCATGCAGTGCACCCATCCCTTTCCCATTCTACAACTTTCACATTATTTATGTTCCTTAATCCACCCCTATCTTCTATCTGGATTCGTGTTTATCACATCCAATGAGTCTATGAATTTTACGGAAAATAAGAAACCACATTGAAATTTAAGCAACTGCAGTAATATATTGGACACCAAAAAGTCTGAATGAAAATCATTGTCATTAGTGACTCGATTTCAATCAGTTATTTTTTCCGATTGTTTTCTTTTTTGACATTTTTACTTATGTACTATACAAATATAAAGAGCAAAAAAATAGAGGAAAAAAAGACTTACAGTAATTAATCAACCTCTATACAAAGGAGAATGTTGTTGGAAAACCAATTTGGAAACCCTAGTTTGCCTCCATGCCTTCATCGGACTCGTGAAATGCCACCCCTTTCCTTTCGTAGACGTCGAAGGTTTCAAATCTCTAATGCTGCAATTTGACTTCATCGCCACCGACCTCGACTTCCTCATCATCGTCCTCCTCTTCCTTTCGTCCTCCGCCGCCACTGCGCTCTCTTTCTCTACTTCTCTTCCATGATCTTCGCTGTCGAACCGCTTGCTCTTGTTACTAGCCCTACTAAACATCGTCCAAAACGACGGCGTCTTGCTCTTATTGCTCGCCGATAAATCCTTCTTTTCGTTTAAACTCTCCGGTTTCAAATGGAGAAAAGGAACCGATAGGGATCTGGATCGTCGGAAAGAAGGCTCGCTTTCGACGAGATTGGAAACTAGACCGACGGCGCCGACACCTGAGACATCTGCGGCGGTTGAAAAGCAAGAGAAGGAGGAGTATGAGGAAGAAGAAGAGATTGCCGTACAAGCGCAAGGAAGCGTGTAGGCGCAGTCGGGGCAAAGAGATGCTAGTTTGTCTTGGAGGCAAACCGGACAGATCCCGCTACGACGTCGCTTCGAAGGATGCTTTGCACATTTCCAGACATTTTCTTCGTCCACGTAAAAAGCCATTTTTGCAGTACGCAGGTTCTTTGAGCTGTTCGTTAGGGGTGTGGTTTATAAAAAGGGAAGCTTTGATAGGGGCAGATCAGTTAACCATGGTTACTTCCGTAAGAGTCATGTTTTCAACCGTAGTTAGCTTCTAACTTTGTTTGGTCAAATTCTGATTTGGTCCTTCTACTATTATCAAATTCAAGATTTAATCCTTGTACTTTAATTATACTTAATTTAATTCCTCTATTCTAAGGATAAATCTCAAAACTACACACAGAAATAATTATACTTAAATGATGTAAAAATAAATTGATGTATTTATTTTTTAAAATGTATACAGTTGAATCAAAACCAAAAGTTTTATGTATACATTCGAATCACAATCAAAATTTTATGTATATAATTATGAAAATCAAAATTCATGTGTAAAATTACACATTACATTGACCCAAAATTCATGTATAATTTTGATATTTATCTCTTTAATTTATAGTACTATTAACTAGTCCCTATGTATACCCAACGAGCTGCTCCAGTGAAAAAGAAGATGATCTTCATCCTAAGAGACTCGGGCTTGAGCACCTGTGTGTAAAGTATATGCGGATTATCAAAGAGTTAAAAAAGAATGAATAGAAGGACCAAAATGAGGATTTAATATTTTTGTTGTTGTTAGAAAGTACTTGGTAGTACGTCCTGGTGTTATTGGGCCTGGATATAAGGAGTATTGAGAGTAGGCAGTGAATTGGGTAGTTATTACGAGAATGACATTATTAATGGAAGACTTGTAGGTAGAAGTATGTGATTTGTTCACACGTAGAAGGCATGGGGGTGGCTGTGAGCACAGGCATTAATTAAATCCAGGTTGTTGAGTTGTGGGAGTGACACGTTGAAGTCTCCAATCCAATCGATGTGTTTAAGGTCGGTTTTAAGTTTGGATTTTGATTGTATTGATGTTTGAAACCTTAACTACATATTTATGTTTGGTAGTAATTTATATCTTATTTTTCGTTTTTTTATATTTTTATTATAGGTTCAAATCATATCTACTCACATAAGGTTTAAAATTATTCATAGTTTCTTTTCAACTCATAAATAGAAGAATAACATCTTTCAACGCATTCAAACCCACGTCTTTTTTTATTGATAACAATGCTTATGTCAATCAAGTTAAGACTCAATCGACACTCCTATTTGAATTTCTTGATGGTCAATAACATGAACTGTTACTTGATTATGGGTCTCCAAAACTGAAAATTGTGATAAAATATCAAATTACAACCATAAGAGTTCTTAAAAAAAATAGGAAAATAATGATTTAAATATTAAAAAAGAAGACAAATACGGAGGGAAATGAACATCATGTTATCAGTGTAATTCCTTTCAAATAAACTAAGCAATATCCATAATGATACATTCAAGTGTTCTACTTCTTGCTCATACTTTGTAGAAACTGTTGTACCAAATTCATTCCTTAATATAAAATCATAATATAATTATTAATAATCCAAAACAACAATCAACATTAATGTAATTAAGCAAGGGTTTGAAGTTTGAAGTGGTAAGCCATCATGTCAGCTCCTCTAAATGTGACCATGTTAGACGACCCAGCCAACTCACTGCCTATTTCTGGATGGTTCAGGTTCAACCACCAAAGACCAGCGGCAGCTCTTGGCCAGCAATGCAACGCAAACCACCGTCCTTAATGTGTCCCCATCCCCGTCATTCATCATTCACATGTCGGTCCAGCTGCTACCAACCAATCCCTTTGAATCCTTTCAACATTTTTAACCCACCCCACACTTTGAAACCTTGTTGGAATCATTAATGCCAAGAAAATGAAGCTGTGCTTGAGGTTGAGCCATAACAGCTTTCAGTTTCTCTTCTTGGGCCGTGGTGTGTGCTTGAGGTTCAGTTCTTTTAGAAAACGAGTCAACTCATTCCCCCCTCACCATTTTTGTATGAGCCCCATGATCTTGTTAAAACTGGCCATCAAATTTCTTCTTTCAAATGGGGTTAGCTTCCTCTAAACCACCTCAAACTGTTGTCTACATTTTAAATTAGTTCTTAAACTTTAATATATTTTAATTGAGTCCTTAAAGTATTAGTATTGTATCAATCATATCCTTTTGTTAGATTTGTAGTCAATTAGACATTAAATGTTTTGTTCGGATTTGATGCAAAGCATATGTAATATATGTAGATCAAATTGTAAATACGTGTTAAAAATTTGTCAATAATATAAAAGATTCATAATTCTTGATTTCCTCCTAACACATTAAATTTAAATTGTCAATACGATAGCTACACAATGTTTTAATATATTTATTAATGTCATTCTTATTTTTTCATTTATACTACACTATGTGGCAGATTTGCTAGCTAAATGGATCATAAACATAGAGGATGGTCTATGCATATTTGAAGTACCCCCCAATGGCTTATGAATTTGTTAATGGGTGATGCTGTGGGGTTGCCTTCCGTAGAATCAAAATTAATTTATAGTTAAATTGGTTAGGACTTTTGCCCTTTTCTAGTACAAAATAATAACAATAAATAAAAAGTAAGGGTACATATGACATTCAATTTATCTATTTTCATCTTTTAATTACGAAGTTGGGTTCAATTTCCATCTATGAGAACGGAGCACATCTCATGACCGATAATTTATTTATTTAGAGAGCACTCGCAATAAAAGGATTAACCATTTCTACCGATGAGCATCCTATTTTCAACCAAAAAATCTAACATTAATGAAGAGTTTTTCTTGCATCATTGTTATTTTTTTATGGGACTGAAACTCAGGTAATGAATATTGCACCAATAGATGTATGGTCTTAATTATTTTGGAATTGTAACATATTAATACTGATATGTCTTTATATATTATTTTGAATTTATCGATATTTTTTAAATATTTTCATGTATATTATATACTGACATAAGTATATTTCAATTACATTCTATATAAATATATTTATATAAAATTATTAATTTTAAAATTATTATATATATATATATATATCATAGCATCCTTGGATATTATAAATGTCATGAGATGTAGTGTAGGGCAGTCGGCTGCTTAAGTTGCAAAGAGAGTGGGAGTGAAGCGTGAAAGTGGAACACAGTTGAGATCATAGGCTCTGGGTGCCGTAAGTCCGGGCCGCTCACTCATGAAAACACCACCGCCGGCATTCCAGTCAAAGCACTGAATCAAGGCTGCCAAAGTGACGGCCAGTTGCTGGATCGCTAAAGAAATACCGGGCCAGCCCCTCCTCCCTGTACCGAAAGGCAACAGCTGATAATGCAAGCCTTTAACATCTTTAACCCCTGAATTATTAATATCAGTATCAACAGCTCGGTTGGAGTTCAAGAACCTCTCAGGCTGAAACTTGAGTGGATCCTCCCACACCTTAGGATCCCTGCCTATACCCCAAATGTTTACAAACAACAAAGACTGAGGTGGGATTGTGTATCCATTGATTTTGCAGCCCTCAGCCGCTTCTCTGCTGAGCATTGGGATTGGACGGTGAAGTCGAAATGATTCCTTGATTATGGCTTGAAGGTAGGGGAGACAAGAAGTATCGGATTCTTGTACCAACCTGCTTTTCCCCACAACTTGATCCAGCTCTTGCTGTGCTTTTCTTAGCGCCTCTGGGTTGTTGATCAGCTCTGCCAATGCCCATTCTAACGCTATTGCTGTTGTGTCTGTACCGGCTGTCAAAAAGTCCTACATAACCCCCACAAATGTAGTTGACATCACTTTGTCACTATTGCCATGCAATATACTTAACCAACCCAAATATTATACTATAAACTAATTGCCACTGCAACAACCAAGAAATATTATAAAGAAGAAAAAGTTAAAAAGCTGAAATATTATACTAACCAAGATCAAGGCCTTAATATGGTTTCTAGTTAACTGAACCTCGGACTGCTCATCTTCAAAGATATCAAGCATTATGTCCAGCAAGTCCTTCACAACATCATCATCGTCATCATTTGGTTTCTTGTTTTTCCTTAGTTCCTCTCGATCTCTCATAATCTTTTCCAACAATGAATCATACCTGTTATGGATATCCAAAAACCTCTTTCGAAAACCCTGCACATCTATGTTCTTGAAGAACCATATTATATCAGAGACATTGAATTCCCCGAAGATCTCATTCACTTCTCGCACTAGGGTTCGGATCCCATCGGCTTGGTCTACTGTTCCTGAGCACCTAATGCTCAGCATCATCTGAGATATGACGTTGTTGGTTAATTTCAACAGCTCTTGGGTTAGGTTCACGGTTTCACCTGATTTAGACTTGTCCAAAAGAATGCTGATGAAATGATGTAATTCCTTGGTTCGAACAGGAAGGGTCTGGCCAAGGGTTCGGTTCCCCAGCAACTCCAAAGTGGTGAGCTTTTTGATGAATTTCCAATAAGGTCCGTAGGGTGCGAAAGCAAAGGAAGAGTTGTAAGTAAGGTGTTTAATAGCAGCGGTGTGATGGCGGGTGGAGAATTTGAGCTCGTGATGCTTGAGAAACTCTTTGGCAAGCTCAGGGTTAGAGGCCACAATGCAGTCGATGGACCCTAGGCGGAGATACATCAAGGGGCCATGGATGGAGGAGAGCTTCTGAAAAGTTTGATGAATGAAGGGGCCGAGGAGATGGAGGTGACCGATGACCGGTAACGCCGTTGGACCTGGCGGAAGCTTGGAACGGTTTCTGATGGAAATCAGTGTTCTAACTATAAGAAATGAAACAATGAACAGTGCAGCATATGGTAAGAATGGGAGCTCCATGGCCAAACACCAAAAGGAAAAAGGAAATGGTTTTGGATGATTAAAAAGGCTGAAAACCCAGCAATAAATCTTTGCAAACAATTAGCACTCATCATCTTCTATTTATTTCATTATGATAGTAGAATTGGCCATCAGCATCAGCATTTTTTTTAAACGTAGTCAAAGCGGATTAGGTTTAAAACAGCTGAGAACAAAGGTTTTTTCTTTTTTAATTATGGAAACCGATTCAGCTTTCTATTTATTTATCGATTTAAAATAAAATAAATAAAATATTTTATTTTTAAAGTTTTATATAAATTTAACATCGAATTAATAGAAAATATTATAAAAGTTAAGGATTAAAATTCACATTATATTTATAATCTATTTTTTATTTAAATACATTTAAGTTTTATATGATTTTGTTGATATTATGTTTATTTATTGTAATTATATTTTTATAAATTGTGATATACAATTATACATAATTATATTTATAAATTTAATGATAAAAAAATTGTGTTAAATTTTTTTTTTTTTGAATTTTGGTAACTGTTTAATCCAATGATTAGGTATATTTAATCAAATAGTAATTAAAAAAATTATGGATAAAATAGAGATGATTAGTTTCAATAATTTAGATAAAAAAAATAAGCATTAAAGTAATAATTTTTTGAAGAGACAATATTGAATCGTATTTGAATAACAATAGCAATAAAGATAATTGAAGATTATTTGAATTGACGATGAGGTAAGTTATTTATGCTACATGATGTAAGCACTCTCAAAAACCCCTTTTTATTCATCCATTATTTGTATGAAGTGAAAAATATTTTGTAGGTTTGTTTTGAAAGAAAACCCAATTTTCAAAAATTATTTTTTAATCACTGCGTTTGTTAATTTATTGTAAATATATTTTGTATTTACCATGAATTGTTATTATAATTATTGTGTGTTGCTTTACCTAAGCTTATTATATTTTCAAATTAATATTATAGTTTAATTTTTTAAATAGTTCTAAAATTTTATATTATTTAAAAATTAAGAGAAATTATCACTATCAATTATATGTAACAATAATTAAAAATATTTTGTGGGTTTGTTAGGAAGGAAAAGTCGATTTTCAATCATATTTTTTATTATTTTTTATATTATAAAATTAACATAAAAAATTATTTATTAAGATAATAGAATTTTGAATTCAATTATATTATTAAATAATTTAAGAATAGCTAAAATCATATCAACTAATGTCATAATATAAAAATATTAAATTAATTATCAGAATTAATGTTTTTTATATAATAATAGGAGTCCTTATTTATTGAAACTATTCAATTGAGATGAATAATACTAAGTAAAATTATTACAAATATTTTTTAATTTTTTAATGTAATATTAAATTAATAATTGATAATAGTTATAGTCTTATAAACCGATGTGATATATAATATAATTTTTATTCATTTAAATTAAATAATTAACTTTAATAACATTATGTTTCGATTTTGCACGGTTTCTTCTATATATATACTAGTTTGAATTCTCATACAATGTACGGATTAATAATATTTTCAATTTAATTATTTAAAAAATAAGTATAAATATAAATTTAATCTTAACATAAAATAAATATTAGTAGTATATAAAATATGTTTTATTAATAAGTTTAAAAATATTACATTAAATAATTGTAGTAAATAAATATGTTAATATTTTATTTTAAAAATTTGTATTAACTAACAAATTAATTTATAAAAAATAATTATAATTAACGAGAACAATAAAAATTTTATTATAAAAAACAATAACAATAAAATTTATTTAAATAATCTTAGAAATTGTAATACGAAAAACAAATTAATTTATGAAAAACAATTATAATTAATATTAACAATAATCTTATAAATATATCAATGTTTTTCTTTCATATATTTATTTGGGTAAACTACATAGATAGACATCAAACTATCAAAAATGTTCATTTTTGGTACCCAAAATAAAAATTTTACAATTTAAGCACTCCCATTACATAATTCGGCCATTTTGGTCACTCTTGTTAAAATAACAAAAGGCAAGCTGACGTGGCAATTAAAAAAATCAGTACAATAATAAATTTAGCCCTCAACTTTTACATATTATATCAATTTAGACATAATTTTAAAAAATTAACCCTCAAAATTTACAAATAAAATCCTAATTTTAAAATTTCAAAGAAATATATAAAAATACATAAATACTTTCAAAAAATAGAATAATAAATTTAATTTTTATATTAATATTAATATTAAATAAAATAAAATCCCTCCACCCTCAACCCCCGTCCCTCCCCCTCTCCCCTTCCCCACCATGCTAGTTCCCCCTCCCTCCCTCCTCGTCCCCCACCCCCAAATTGAAAGGGAAAACATGTTGAAAAAAATGAATATTTTGGAAACTTTGAGTCATATTCTCGATTGGTAAATGTGATATATCATATGCTCAAAATGATTGAATGATGAATGAGAAATTGATGCTCAAAGTAAGCTACTTGTGAATAATGTTGAAAAAATGGAAAACTTAGATCCCACATTGTTTAGATATAAAGGGTGGGATATGTTTACATATGTGAATCAACTTGATGTTTATTGAATGATTATGTTAAAAGTTTTGCCTCGTGCATAGGAATGCAAATCCAAACCCAACTTGGTTAGGGGTGCACCTGCATAATGTAGGTGATGCGAAACCAATTATTTTTTCTCTCGAAGTTTTTCTTAAGATGTGATTTAAATAAATATTTTATATTAATGTTATTTCGTTAACGTGTTTCTAACAAAACATTTGTCACAGCAGCATTGCGGAATATGCATATTCTGTAGTATGGGTAGCATCTTTGGAATATTCTGGTTTTGCAGTGGACAACATCAAATAATATTCTACTTTAATTTACCACATAATCTTCATTTCTCCAAGCTTCCTCCGGCCAAGGTAATATTTTCCAGAAGACTTTATATATACACACACATATGGATGGATGCATGTCTGCTTAGGCTCTTCAGCGGTCATTGAGAGAGAGAGAGAAGTGAGGAAGAAGAGGCAGCAAAAAGTTTGCTTGTATGGCGACACGAGTTTATGTCTTACAAGGCATTGAAGAAGAAAGTGTAATTGAAAAACCCCATTCATTTTAATTCAAATGAAAATAAAAGGTCAAGATCATGGCCAACTGAAGCAATGGGGCTATTGCCTTGTTACTGGCCAGGGAACTCGATAAGATCAATACGTTTTACATCGACAAGAAAGAAGATTACATCATCTAACTTAGGGTATCAATTTTTAAATAATAACAAAAAATTTAAAATATTGTTCTATTTTTTTTTTACCATTGTTTTTTGAATAATGTTAATTTTTTGTTCGTGTATGTTAATAAAAAAAAAAAACCAGAATGATTATAGATATTTGTTTCATTGCAATGGAATGGATAAGGTCAAAGCTAGGCTACAAATATGTATCTGACTAGTCAAAGGTAAAGTATACACGTTAAGACACGGCGTCATCTGATTGGCTACGAAACTTCAATGCAATAGAGCCGCTGATAGTGTGGCCTTGCCACTACCAAGGGACCCCGACAGTTGCGGAAAACGACGTAGCATCAAGCTTAAGCATAAACAACCATCTTAGGTTTTGGGTGGTGGGTTTGACTTTTGAGTAGGACTCAAATTCAACCCAAACGCTAAGCGTTTCTTCTTTTCATTTTTTAATAGTTGATTCATGCCAATTCTTTGTTTAGTCCATGTACCAAAAGAAAATGAGAGGCAATTTGCTCTTAAAAATAATTTAAATGGAGATAATTTTTTTAGATAATAAATTTAAAACGATTATGATAAATATCTGTCTCGATCCAATGCACTTTACTTTAATATATGAAATTTATTAAGTTATCATTGTATATATATAATATTATTAAAATGTAATAATGTATTATAAAAAAATCATATATTTTTTGTTTAAGTATTTTTTTTAAGAATTATATTTAAATATTTAATTAACTTTGAAAATTTTGAAAATATTCAAGAATTGATGTGGGGTTAGATGGGGTGAAAATAGATGCATCCAACATCTAGATTAGAGTGTAGCGAGTGGTCAAGCAGAGTATGTCCATTGTGGAGTCGTGGTGGATTTAGCAACAACCACCCTTACATCGATCCATTGTCATCCTTAATTTCATTGGATTAAAATATGAAATTTTTATAAGTATAATCCCAATTATAAATAAAAGTAATACGTATTCAAATAGTTATAATAAAATGTATTCATTGTAAAACACAATAAATTAATAATCAAATATCGCTAAACTTAAATAAAAAAAAACTTGAAACCATTGATGTATAATTTACATATAACGAGTCTCGAATCTATATCATCAGAGTTCCAATAACTCAACCATAAAATGTAGAAATTTTATTTTCGACAAAATTTTTTTTGAAAGATAAAAGAAATAGAGACAGATGATAACTATAGAGATATTTGTTGTTTATGCTAATTGATTAATGACAATAATTGATGTTTGGTTTGTCATTATATTTGGGTCAAACTAACCATAATAATACGAAGCTTGGTGGGGGCAAGTAGTAATTCTAATTTGGCTCCTAATAATAATTAATTATTTAATTTATGTCACTTTTAACCATTTGAATAATAAAAAAATTATATTTTTGATCTCTCTTAAAAATCAATAATTTAATTTAAGCTTACAAAATTGTTTTTGCTTTGGTACCCTAGAATTTTATAGTTTTCTCTTGGCTCCCTCCTAACAAATATCTAAATATAGGTTTATGATTTATTTAATGAATGATTTGGTATCTGAATTTGATATATATTTTTTCTAATGAGTTACATGTGTTATTTTTTGATCTAATGTGGTACCTATAGTTGATAATATATATGTACTTAAAGGTAACATTGTTAACTTTTTTAGTGTTTAATTTAGGTTTTAGAGTTGATTTTATACGCAAGTACCAAAAAAAATATCTATGTGAAATATAAGCATTAACCTTTTTATCTCAGTCTTCCATTAAAAACAGAAAGAAAGAAGAAGAAAATTCTTGTTGGCTTAAACCTAAAGTTGAGGATGGTATCGCTACCATAATCCCAATTATTATTGTGCAATCAGATAATCTCATTATAAGTTTTGATGATATCTATTTTTTTACATAATATTTAGAACCACTTATAGCTCATTCTCAACCCAAAAATAGAAAAATAATGCACTTTAGTACACTCGAACTCATGTCCTCCTACATTGATAATAATGCTCATGTCAATCGAATTAAAACTCAATCCACAATTATATTTTTTTAAATTTTGAGAGTCATCATTGCTATTTAGCTCATATAATTCTCTCAATTCTCCGCTTGGCATGCTTTGCTCCGTCATCGACCTCACTCCACTATAGATGTGTAATGTTGAAAATCACTATCACGTCCATGAATGTTGGATGCATCCATTTTCGCTGCACATTTTTCATTTCAGTTTAATTTTTGCTATTTATTTTTAATTTATTTATTTTTTAAAGGCAAGTAAATAATTTAAATGGGCAAACAATTACCATAATCGCTCTATATTTATTATAAAAGAAAAACGACTTTGTCCTACCCCACCCCACTTTGCATTCATTTTTAAAAAAAATCCACTCCATTTAAAGAGGAATAATTCGAAATTCATCAGATGATTCGAATTTTACCACCCATACTCTAAATAATTTTGAATTAAGTGTCACTCACTAAGTAAGATTATCACTATATTACTTAATCTTGACATTAAACTGACCTATTTAAGTCAAATATGATTATGTGATTAGAAAATATCATATTTCTTCTGACAAGTCAAATTTAAAAATATCTCATTTACATAATAATTCTTAGATTTGTTCCTTAATTTTATTTTGTGTCATTTAAGATGAAGTTGAATTTGTCCATTCATTGTCTCCTTTTGATAATCTCAGTGCCTATGGTGGCCTATGGCCAATATGTTTCTAGATGGACCCCATACTTCTTTCTTTATCTTAAGAAACCAAGTTTAGATATTTATTTAAATTCATATTTATAAGATTAAATTAATTATATATGTCGATTTTTTTATCAATTAGTTAAATAGATTTTTTTATCAATTAGTTAAATAGATTGCTTTTTAAAGCTTTAGAGAAATAGATGGGTTTTGAAAAGAGTGAACGTGCTTTATGTACAATTGGCAAGTGTGCTTTTTCCCTCTCTCTTCAAAATCAACATATTTCACTAAATCATGAAAAAAAACAACCTATTTAATCCATTAAAAAAATGACATATATGTACAAATTAACCCTTTATCTCATAACAAATATTTTTTTTTCAAAATTAATGTATTTACCATTAATGATAATGATAAATCCCTTCGTTAAAAGTGTTATTTAAAAAAATTAAACAAGATAATAAAATATAATCCATTTTCATTTTATTTTTATTTTCCCATTCAGAATCCTATTCTTACAGATATAATTATCTCAGGAATAAATTCTTTTAAAAAAAACAAAATAAAAAGAATAAACCTAAATACTATTAAAAGAACCTTCTATTTATTATCTACATCTAGCATAGCATAAATGATAATTTTTTTCCTACAGAATTATAGATCAATTAATTTAATCTTCACCTCTAAAAATTCCCAACTTTGGCGTTGGATACATTCGAGTCTTATTCTCATGGTGTGTGTAGGTAATAGATACTCAACCCGTTGAATTGAGCTACCAAAAAACAAACAACGCCTTTTATATCTTTTGAAAAGTTAATAATTAGATTTGGTTATAATTATTTATAATTAACATATTTTGATAACCTTTAGTTCAATTTGCATGGATATTATTGTTAATGCAAAAAGACATAGGTTCGAGTGTGTTGAAACACATTATCCTTCTATTGAGGGTTGGGAGGGGCTATAAGTAACTCTATGTATTGTGTCAAAAAGAACAAATATAATCATAACTTATAATGAAATTGTTTAAAAAAACATATTTTAATAACTTTTGTAATTAATATCTAATTAATTCGAGTGTCATTAAAGTACTCTAATTATACTTTTCAAATCTAAAGGGAGGGTGAAAAGGTAATTATACTTAACATCAAATATTAACATCCAGATTAAGTTAGCTTATAGCTTTCCAAATTTAACATTAATTTTCTATACATTTTGACCTAATTAAATTACATAATATTTATTGTTAATTATTTGGTAAAAATCCAATCGATGATAATAAAGAATATATGATTAATGCTGGAGAGTGAATAGTAAAATAAATATAAAATGTTAGAGTAATTAGATAAAATCACATAATTTGTGACAACAAAAAATTTTCAAGATATCGACCTTAAATTTTCCATATGGTATATGAGTCAAAGTATGTATCAAACTTTTTTTATATCGTTAAGAAAGAAAATTTGGAGATGATTTTTAATTTCTAGATATTCACACAAACTCGATATTGTAATTTGAATTCTATCATTTATGATATGTATAATGAGAATAATTTGAGTTTTGTATCACGAGTTAAATATAGCAGCCCAATTAAGTACATCAAACAAATAAAAATTACTATTTGTGTAAGTAGAAAAAAAAAGAATTACCACTAAAAATAACCACCCTTATAATTTAATTTTCCTTTTAAATATAGCTACTTTAATTTTGCAAACAATGTTATATTAATCGTTCATTTCTTTAAAAAAAATATTACTATACTCTAGTTTTGAATTCAAAATATAATTATATTTTAATAATTTTTACAAAGTTCCAAATTTAAATGATGGCATAAGCTGTAATCAGCTCAATGTACTTATTAGAAAATGTCAACGAAAGTAGTAATTTAGTGGTTTAATTTTAATATGTTAATTGGGGTTGATTAAATCTTAACTCGATTGGTATGAATATTATTGTTAATGCAAGAAGATGTGGGTTTGAATACGTTGAAATACATCATTATCTTATTTATGGGTTGAAAAAAACTACGAGTAATTATATTATGTCAAAAAAACAAATAAAATCAAAATTTATAATGAAATTATTGGAAAGTTGAAGTTGGGATCACTAAAGTGACTTCTATTAACTCTTTTGGAAAGCTTGAATAAGATTCCTCTACTATATACCCAACAATGATTGATGGGATCCATTGATTATTCATGTACCTAATATCTTCATATTTACAAATTAAACCGCATTTCACAATATAAGCTATTTTAGGGCAGACAAAGGTGATGCTCATCCAAAACTTTTTTATTATATATGACATATATTTCGACCCTTTTGTTATCTCTTTTATTTTGCTGTGATTAACATGTGATTAACGTGCCGTGCTTTTACATATATATATATATGTATTTATTTATTTCCACCATTATACTGTTGTTTCATTGTTTATTTTTTAATGCTATTTTTTTTTAATTAGAGTGATATTGGTCTCGAGTTTGTGAGATATATATAAATATATTTTGTAATTTTCTTTTATTGATTATTATGACATGCAAAATAAAAGCAAAATTGGTTTATATATATTGAGTGGTGGAAAATTGAGTTCCAATGGAGAACTTGATTGGTCAAGAAAAATCCAACTTTTTAATGGGGTGATTTATGAAAGCTAGGCAAGTAGATTAGGTGTTAACAGTTTTTTTTTTTTTTTAAATTGTCTTTTTATTTTTGAGATTGACCCTATCATCATGGAGTTTGGTTTTTGTCGGCCACCTGTGCTTACAGGACAAACCTATGCATTTAAACACCTTAATAATATCAATAAAAAATAATCGACTTCCTTAAAATCATTTAAGTATTTTAAAATTTTAAAAATTTTAAATTGATAAATATAAAATTATAATTTAATTTTTTTAAAATGATAAAAATTTAATTTAATTTTTTAAAATAAAAAAATTTAAATATTTAAATAATAAAATTATATTTTTACTATAATAAAAAATTAAAATTTAATTTGACCCTAAAAAAAATTTTCCCCTTCACTCACGTGCACATAATTTGAAAAGTAGCATAACACTGTAATTTATAAACCATTATTCAAATAAAAATGTCCAACCAATTCTGAATAAAATTTTAAAACTTAATTAATTTATTTAATAAGATAGTGTATATATATATTAAGAACACCCTCTGTTGACTGTCGTTAAAATGAGTTTACTTACATTTTTTCCATTAATTTTTTAAATTTTGTAGGTGGATAAACTTATTTATATTTTAAATAAAATATTTATAGAAAAATTATTAATAATTTTTCATTTAATAATGTAAAAGAAACGCACTCATACATTGATTATTTTCACAATAAAAATTAAAAAGAAAATAATAAAACCAAAGAGGGGGGAAATGAAAGCGAAATAAAAAGAACAAGGTGTGTTCCTTACACTTAACGCATCTCACATCGAGCTTGGGTTATTAGGTTCGGGAAGGTTAGCTTCGGATTTAGGTTCGGTTGTGGACTTTCTGACTGGTAGATAAGAACAACATCCTCCCCTTCTCCATTTTACAATTTCAATTTCTTTATTTTTTTTTATTCTCTCTCTCTGCTACGCCGCCTTTGCTTTCCTTTGTCTAAATAAAAATCCCAAACAAACCAAAAAAACAGAGTACATGGTTTTTTTCTTTCAATTAAGAGTTCAAGCTGGCGATCGAAAATCGAGAATCCATTGTCCGTGAAATCAAGCCCAAGAACAGAAGAATCATGGTATTCTCTTCATTCTTCAAACAAAACCCTCACTTGTTCTGGGTTTTTTTTCTTTCTTAAATTTGTTAAAGTTTTGAACTCTGTTTTTTGTTTCTTCACATTTTTTACTTGGTTTATCGATTTGGGTTTTGGTTAAAATGTGTGTTTTGATCGAATGTTTGTTTAAATGTATTCTGGACAGGGTGCTGGTGGGCCTGATGAAGAAGACAACAGGTGGCCGCCATGGTTAAAACCTTTGTTAAGGGAACATTTCTTCGTTCAATGCAAGCTTCATGTTGATTCTCACAAGAGTGAATGCAATATGTACTGCTTAGATTGTATGAATGGCGCTCTCTGCTCTGTCTGCTTAGCTTATCACAAGGATCATCGTTGTATTCAGGTATTAAAAAAAATCATACTGTTAACCAATCCCATAGGATTTATCTGGTATTTACTCATTCATTACAGAAATCGGGCATTCATTTGGACTTGTTAATGTGTGTGTTTTGACAGATAAGGAGGTCTTCATACCATGATGTGATAAGGGTATCTGAGATACAGAAATACCTAGACATATCTGGAGTTCAAACCTATGTTATCAACAGTGCTAAGGTTGTTTTCATCAATGAAAGGCCACAGCCAAGGCCTGGAAAGGGTGTCATCAACACCTGTGAAGTCTGTGAGCGTAGCCTTGTCGACAACTTCAGATTTTGCTCTCTTGGTTGCAAGGTAACAAAAAAACAAAACAAAAAACCCACCACTGTTCTCTCTTTCACTTTCTAATTAAATTTTCTTGGTAAGTCAATGGTGCTGTTTGGCAGCTGAGAAAAACTGTTGGGGACAAGTGAAGCTCCCAAATTTGTACATTATGTTTGACTTTTGCAATGCGTTTATTGGGTCAATTCGCAAGTTTTGAATGTTATCTGAACATCGCAGGTAGTTGGCACTTCAAAGGATTTCCAGAAGAAGAAGAGGCAAACGGGAATGGCATCAGATTCAGAGGATTCATACAGCAGCAGCAGCAGCCATGGACATTACCTCAAGAACAACAACAACAACAACAAAGTCCAAAGCTTTATCCCATCAACACCCCCACCAACATCGGTTAATTACCGAACTGCTAAACGAAGAAAGGGGATTCCACATAGAGCCCCAATGGCAGGTCTAATCATAGAATATTAAGCCATACTACTTAACTATTATTGCCCCACATATACAAAGGTAATTATCTTGTATATAGAAGCAGCAATGGTGAACAAGAAGGGTATAATAAGCTCCAAATCTCAAGGACTTGAATGGTATTATCAAGATAAAAGCTTTTTTTTTGTTTTGGTTTTGGTTTATTTATTAGTTTAGGGCTTAGGGTTTCGTTTTTAGAGTGGGTTATACATATAAGTTTCTCTTCCTTTGTTTTTTTGAACAAATAGGTATGGGGGGATGAAAAATGTAAATAGGGTTTTTCGGTTCTTATGGTTTTAGAGAAAAAAAAGGGTAGTGAAAAAATAAAGGAACAGAAGCCATGTGTTGTAATGTTTATAAATGGAATGAAAAAGAAGAAGATTTAACTTTGTTTGTTGTATGATTTGATTGCAGCTTTCCATTTTAAGGAAGGGTTTCTTTTTTTCCCTTCTCATAAATAAATTTAAATTAAATTTTTTTCTCAAATGCATTTTATTACACATTTGAAGGGTCTGATTTTGAATGGTGGTGATTAACATTCGAAAAATTTTCATGAGGGGTCCATCTACGGTGTTTGGCACGTACGGGATTGGTTTGGAATTGAATGTCTAGGGTTTCCGGCCCGCACGTGTGGAATTTCCTGGGATCATCAAAAAGTCATCAGCCGTTTGCCGACCAGTGCAAGGGCGGTTTGGTTTTGCCGTTTTATTTTGGGTGTCTTCTTTTTTGGCAGACAACGTGGACCCCCCTTAATTATGATTGAATATGGACCCTTGAATCTTGTCATCGAGTTTTCAGAATGGGCTCCCAAAAAGTTGTATAACTCCCTTTTATTTGATTTTACTCTTCTTATTGCAATAATAAATAATTTTTTTATTTAAAGGATGGGAAGATTTATATATAAAAAAATTATCATCTTTAAAAGAAAAATAATTTTGAATTTTGAATTTTAATATTTAATTAATTTGATAGTTAAAAATATTTATCGTTTTATATTTGATTTGAGTTCGAGCATTGTTCGAATTTTACCTTATTATTATAATTTACTAAAAAAATATTTATTATAAAATTATATTTTAAATTTCTTTACTTCCCTAAATGTATACTTTTAATCTTAGAATTTTTTTTCTTTTAAATGATTTGACATGGTTATTTTAAATGTGAAATAATATTTTATATACAACTTGACTATTTTTTACTATAATAGTTTATTCAAATAATAAAAACAAAATGTGAAAATACATAAATTTATCTGAGAATTTATAAAATTTATAATTTTTTAACATTAATTTCATTATAAATTTATAATTTATTTTTTAATATATTTTTTAACAGATTTGAATTTACATATTCTTAGTATTTAATTAAAGGTGAGTGGTGACCCACACTAATGAATTAGCGGTTAACGTTTGGGCAGAAATATTGTGGGGGATGACATCAGTAGTGGATTATTTCATTTATTTTTCGTGGCTTTTGCATTTATAAACCTAAATAAAAACCAAACATGGCCCCTACATTACGGTGCGTTTTTGGAGTTGATAGGCGCCGGCCTTTTGGAATTTCCCACCTCCATTCTCTTCCATTATTTCATCATTCGCAATTAATATCTCCTCCTTCCATTTTTCACTAATTTATATTCTTAATATCATTTCATTTAAATTATTTCCTTAGTCTAATCATTAACTTAAATGTTAAAAATCAATATTACGATGCATGAATTTTCACTAATAATATATGAATATGCTATGAATGAATTTTATTAATTTTTTTACGATATAATTGTTTATTGTATTTATAATAGTGACACTTTCAAAATAAAATTAATAAAAGAAAAAACATTTAATGATAGTAAAAGAAATTATATATAATTATTACAAATAAACAATATTTAAAAATAAAAATAATACAAGCAAACTTAAACAAAATCAATCTCTTTGTTTACAAATATGAACAGGCTTAGATAAAAATTAAAAAGTATAATGACTTTTTAGTCCTCTAAGTTTATAGAAAAATTATTTTAGCTTTTCATTTAAATTCTTTATTTCTTTTAGCTTTTCAACTTGTATTTTTTATCAAATCACTCTAAAATAGATGAAAAAGTTAATATTTGTTAACTTTGCTGAAGTGATGTACATGTAGATTACCACGTGGTTGACATGTCAGCATTTAATTTTTATACTTTTTATATATTTCTTTAATAATTGCAATTATTTTTAGTTTTTAAAAATATATTTTTATATTTTTTGAATTTTTAAAAATAAAAATTTGTTAAATGATTCCACGTGTATGTTACATCAGCAAAATAAAAAAAAACGTTTACTTTTTTATCCATTTTGGAGTGATTTAATAAAAAAAACAAGTTTAAGACAAAAAATTAAATGAAAAACTAAAATAAATTTTTTTTATAAATCTGGAGGGCAAATTTAGAATCCATATTTTAAGTTAGGCTTCGCTTAGGTAATTACATTTGGTATTAATACCACATATTAGTCTAAGTCTTTGACTTTAACCTTGTCCATAAACTCTCTAGTTGTTATTATTTAAAATAATATTTATGAAAGGGGAAGGATTTGTAAGTATTTTTACATCATTTTGTAATTTTTTATATAATTAATATTTTAATAATATAATTGTTATATTTCATATTTTATTTATGTATATGAGGCATGTCAAGTTTAACATAAATTAAAAAATTTTAATTATTTATTTTATGTAAAAAACTTTCAGTCATTAAATATATATTAATATAAACAATATTTTAACTTAATGTGATACAAATAGTGGATTGATTAAAAAATTTATATGCATAATAAATAAAAGTATATTAATAAATGCAATGACTAAATTATTAAAATATTATAAAAAAATATAAAATCACTTAAATTTTAAATCAATATAAATAATTTCCCTTTTTCTTTCATGAAAGTTGTAATGAAATGTACACTTATTTGAAAGGTTTTTTATTCAATCATTTAAAAAGAGCAATTTTCTAATTAAATATATATATTATATTTTTAAAAAAATATATATAAAAATTTTGAACATTAATTTTATTATAATTAGTTCTTATCACATATGTTCTATTTTAATAAAATGCTTAAAACTATTCATAGCTCCTTTTCAATAATTAAATAAGAGGATAATGCACTTCAACGCACTCGAACTAACATCTTTCTGCTCTGGTAACAATGCCGATATCAATCGAGCTAAGACTCAATCGGCTATATAATATAATTTTTTTGAATAATCTCATTATGTATTCTAATTATATCTATTCTTTTTAACACAATGTCTAAAACTACTTATAGCCTCTTCTCAACTTATAAATAAGAGAATAATGAGTTAACGCACTCAAACTTACGTTTTCTTGCATTAACAATAATATTTATACCGATCAAATTAAAACTCAATTCAAATATAATATAAATTTTTAATCACTGTTGTTTCTCTATTTTTCTTTTTTCTTTTCCTAGTCACAACAATAAGAAAAAAAAAGGAAAAAAAGCAAACACGTCTGTAATTACCCAATTCTTTCAGTCTTATCAAAATCTATATTTAAAAGAAAACGAATCTTTAACCCACTTTGTTTTTCTCTTTCTCTTTTTTTCTTTTTTAACATAATGTCTAATTAATACTATATATATATATATATATCCATAAGGAGGTTTAATAGAGCTTTTAGAAGAAGAGAAAAACAGCACTTTCTGAAAACATATACGTTTTCTTCTACTTTGTATTTGATTTCTGTGGACATATAAGCTAAACTGAAATTTTAAGTTTGTCATGAATTTTCAGAAACAAATAATAAGGTAAAATATATATTTATCTTTTTATATGTTCTGATTATATCTATTCTTTTTTATATAATATTTAAAATTATTCATAACTCCTCTCTAACTTATAAATAAAAGATAATACGCTTCAGCATACTTTTATTCACATATTTTTATATTGATAATAATATTTATGTCGATCAAGTTAAGAATCAATTAGATAATAAAAATTAATTAGAATAAAACAAATCTAAAAGATAAGCTTAATTAAGAAGGGAAAGAACGATGATAGATTGAAATTTAAAAAGAAATATCTATTGATTATCCCATAAAAAAACAAATTAAAAATGTTAAAGCATATGCTGGTTCTCTTGGGGGCATAAGCAAGCACCACAGCTCCTAGTGGTGTGTATTTTTCAGTTATTTTATTTATTTATTATTCTCTCGAAAAGCTTAAAGTGGAAGATTAAATATTATGTCGCCACGTGTGGGTGAAAGCATTAAGGAATTAGATATGAACCGTCCACGTATTAAGAAAAACTATTTATTGGACTTCACAAACAAATATTAATTATTAATTGTTTTGTTTTCTTAGGGACCATCTTTACTTACTTTTTTTTTTTTTGAGAATGATTTTGGTATTTGGATGGAGATGTTCTTTCATTAAAGGAATCAAATGTTTTTAAGGAAAATTGTTAAAGTTAAAATTTCATGAGATGATCTGATAATTATGATGTTAATTATTTTAAATATAATTTGAATTTCAGTTGAATAAATCGTATTTGTTATTCGGATTTTATTCTGTTCTTATGATTTATCAAAAAATTTATTAAAGTTATGAAATTAAGAACTCTTAGCACAATAAAACCTTCCTTTTTATTTTGTTTTAATTTTCTTAAATTTATATAATCAATTTATTCAATATCAAAATTATGAAATATGGAATATATTTTTAATATTTATATTATAATTAAATTTTATTGCATTAATTATAAAAAAGAGAGAATAAATAATGAAAAATAAATTGATTCAACAAACACGAAGTATATGTGAAAGTAGAAAAATTATTCGATTTTGTTATAATTTTTTTTTCATTTTCTATTGTTGGTTTACATGATTAAGTTATTGGAAGTTAGGAAAACTTTGCACCGACTTTCTTCTATAAAGAAGTCAAAAGGAAAAAAAAAAAACATGGCAATAAATATGTACATTAAAAGAAAGCAAAAATTGCGTTCCCTATATCCTACTTACTTATATTATGTTCTTTTTATTTTTATATTTAATATCGAACAACATCCAAAATGCAAGTGGATTAATCAACCTATCATCATTGTTAAATTATGAGTTGTTATATATATATATATACCAACTTTCCCTTTTAATAAACATTTAGCAAATAGCAACAACCTAAGTGTACATTGTGATTCACAATATATAAAGGCATTTCTATATCTTAATCTTAAAAGTTCAAACTCAATAATCACACCTTGTGTTTGTGTGTGTCTAAAGAAGGGCAAGTCTTGTATTAACCTTTGGTACCACCTAATTAATTGATGTCCGTGCACATAAATATATTTGGTTTGGCTCAAAAGCTTTATCAGAAAGTGAGTAAAAATATAAGTTTAAAAAATGAGTTTAGATAAAAAAAATAAAGATTGTTTAGAGAACGGATCGAGCCTCGAGTAATTTTTTGCTCCGGGTTATAATTTGAAAAAAAATTGATGTTGTTTTGCTATTATTTCGTTGTTATTGTTGGATATTGTATAACTCATGTTTTATTGTTAATTCTACTACTATTTTACTAATTTAGTGTTATTTTAATATATAATTTTTTTAATTTATTTTCAATTTGTTAGGAAACAGTTATTTCAATTTTTTTAATGTATTATATTTTTTAAATTTATTTTTATATAAAAATAATATTAAAAAAATTTAATATAAGCAAACCAGACAGAATTTAAACAAAAACTTAGATCCATTTTTAGGATCGGACCAAATCCGGACTATGTTTATGTGGTTATTTTTAATTGTACATGTTTTTTTTGGATGTAACTAACCATAAATATGAAAAGATAAACTAAGCTTATAAATGACTAAATTTAAATAGTTAATTCAGACATGAAACCTTTTTCAAGTCTAAAATCAAAACCATCATATAAAATGGGGAAATTAGCAATCTTAATTCATAATATGGTGATTAGATTCTTCTTAATAGATAATATTATAAGTGGTGGCCTTGTAGGATATCACAAAGGGATTCTTTTTTTTTTTTTTTTCTTTTTCATAGGAAAAAAAATCTTAAAAGGAAGTAGCGAATGGGGATATCACTAATCACTTGAGGAACCTTTGATTATTTTTAATATGAAATGCCCCTCACTCATTTTATTCCCATTTTCTGGAAAATGGCAAAAATACTTTGGATTCTTCTCAATTTCGATATTAAGTAAAATGGTAAAACGCATTTGATTTTGCAACCTTACACTTGCCTCTGGTTTTTTTTATTATAGCAATAGAATACACGAGGAAAAAATGGGTGTTGGATAGAGGTGATATATCTTAATCAATTTGCCTAAGCCATGATGTCATTAGTTTAACCCTTATCTCATCTGATGTTTAATTATTGGTATGATGTCCATCCTTTGTATCATCCCCATTCCACCACCGTCATCATCATCATCATCATCATCCTAATTTTTTTTTTCCATCTCCCCGATTGTGGGTCCAACATCATCCCATTCCTTCTCATGCATACACAACACACATACACAATATTACCTAATTTCTTTTATCTAATTATAAATTTAGTCCCTCAAAACTAAAAAAAAAGTTAATCCTTTATTTTTATTTTATTTCATCAGAATTTGATCCTTGCATTTTTTTGAAAATTGAGAATTAGTCTAATTGGTAATACTTTAAAGTTTGTTGTAAAATCATTAATCTAAAAATTCAATAGTTCAACAATTTACACACAATAAATTAGCAAAAAATAATACTCCGAGTGTATGTATTTACCAACAACTGAATTAACTTTTAAGTTCTCAAAGAATATAAAAAGACAAACATTTATACTTTAAAAAAATTAAGATTTAGTCCCTATGCATAAAAAGTTAAAAATGAAGTCCTCTTACCTTTTTATTTAATAATCTCAATCCAAATTACTAAAATCGTATGTAGTTTGCATCAAAATTTATCAATTCGACATGTTCATTAGAGTGTCCTTATGTAACCTGGCATATAGTTGAAAAAAATTAACATATTCAGTTGAATTTTTTTTAGTAAGGTAATAATTGGACTAGAGTTTTTAAATTGAAAAAGTAAAAGGATTGAAATTTTAACTTTTAAAGTACAAGGACTAAATATCAAATTCTATAGAAGTACAAGGAGTAGCAGCATATTTTAACCTTTTTAATTTTTGTAAAATAAAAGGATAGAATTGATAATTATTTTGTTCCTACAAAACAATATAAACAGGAGGTTCTAGATCGATATCCTAGTTTAGCTGCCAATGATATGCATTAAACTTTTTACTACTGTTTATGACTTTTATTTTGGTCCCTTTTCAATGTATGAATGTACTTTGGTATTAACCCTCATCCAAAACCTGCCTAGTTATATATATGTTTAGTGAAGATGTTTAGTGCGTGGATAAGAACGGCCACCATACGACACAAGGTGATGTTGGGGGTCCCTTTATGAAAATGACAAAGTTTATAAAATTTGGTATTTCAATAATGAGATGTGTAACATAAATAATTAGAACTACCTGTCGATTGATTCTTAATTTAATTGGTATGAACATTGTTACTAATGCAAGAGAATGTGTGTTCGAGTGTATTAAAGTGCATTATCCTTCTATTTATAGGTTGAAGATAGACTATGAGTAGTTTTAAACATTGTGTAATAAAAATATGATCAAAATTTATAATAAATTTTGTTCGGGAAAAAAATTGGAAAGACTTCCCTTAATCAAAACTCCTTTGGAATGGGGGTTTATATGATTTTTCTTTTTAAGGGATATTGAGTTTTAGGTTTTTTGTTGAGGCACTATCTCACCAAAATCACTCATCCATCCCCCAATTAATTGCCCCACTTTATGTTGCACCAGGTTTAGTGTTGGATTTTTTTTAGGTAAGACCTCAAGTTTGGAATTTTTTATGTAAAAAATAACATGACATAATGCACTTAACGTTATATATATATATATATATATATAAAATTAAATTTGTTCCTTGATTTTTTTTAAAAAAAATCGAATTGTTATTTCTTTAAAAAAATATATTGATTAAAATATTAAATTTTTTTAAACATAATAACTCAAATGGTAATATACATGTACTTTATATTATTTTTTAAAAAATTTTATGAATTGTTTTTTATTTTTTATTTTTAAATATTTGAATAATTCTTAAATTATTTGTTATTATGACATATAAAGCAAACATTATCATGTCAAATATAAAGTATACGTGAATTACTATACGTGTTGTCATGTCAATATTATCAAAAAAATTAATATTTTATTTAATAATTCCGTTAAAAAATTATTTTTTTGAATATTTAATAATCAAATTTAATTTAAAATAAAAACTAAATTAATAAAAAAATATAAACGTTGAAAACTAAATTTGATATTATACTAAAAAGTTACTTTTACACGCTTTCAAAGTTAAGGGATACATTATACTATTACACAAGCCGAACTTTATATGTCACAAGTGATGAGGTTTATACGTTGTACATTACACAAGCCCGGCCCAAATGACCCATGGACCTAACCTTACCCTTGTGTTCGTTAAATTAAAGGGTAAAAAAGTAAAAAACAATTATTAAATTTTTTGAATGTTCATTTAGATAACTAATTTGTTTACTGTTTTTCTCTGTCCTCTTTGGTTGTTAAGATTGTGTATTTATATGATATAATCATTATTCATTGATGTGATGTCTTAAGTAGGTTTTATTATTCTAGACTTAACACGTATTTATGTAGTTACATGCGCGATGAATGTATGACCCCGCAGGAGAGTGTAAGTGTCATTCTTGCTAACACCTAGCATTATGCGAGCTTGGTATGCAAACTCAATCCTACGAACCACGTAGAATCCAATCTAGACCCATTTGAAACTACTCGAATTTTAAACCGATAATAATAAGTATCATAACATAATTCAACTATAAATAATTTAAACACTAATTGGACAACACTAATTCAATTATAGGTAATTTAAACCTTGTATCAATAAAAAAAATCCACAAAATGCTTAACTCAAACATGTTTTGACGATATTAAAAAGTCAAATTTGGCCTCCATATTATCTATGACAACATTGATGAAAACGTGGATCACATTTATCGTGCTATCGATTATGCTAAATTGTATTTAAAAAAATAATAAAACACATTCTTAATATTATAAGGAATAAATTATTTTTTAATTATTTTTCAGGCATAATGAATTAATCGGAATTAATTCACTTGAGAAATGATTAAAAATTCTTTTTTATAAAATAACAAATATTATTATAAATTTTCCAATATAATAAAATTTTAATTTCAACTACTTTAATTTTATCGCTTCAATTAAGATTTTATACAACTTTTTACATAATTGTTTTATATCATAAATAATTCCTCATTTTGCAGCGGGTTCAGTGGATGTAGACCAGCGATGGATGGATCCGCCTGACTAGAGCCTTGTCGTTGATGGGAAGGCGAGAAGTAAGTCTTTTCAACTGGGCTCAGGCAAAGCTGGATAATGGATCACCTGGAATTTTTGCTGTTTTAAATGCGAAGGAAAGTGACTTATCAGATGGCTGGATTTGATTTCCCTTTTTTCTCTTGCATTTTTATTTTGTTGAGAGTTGTTTCAAGTTCCCAAAGATAATTAGTTTTTGAAGAACTACTTTATTATCTTTTTAATATAATCCAACCTGTTTAACTTTATATATATAATTGAAGTATACTATTTGTTATGAAATAATAAACTGAATTCCCTAACAAATAAACTAACTACAGTCCACTTAGACAAACTCAAACAAACATAATGAGACTTCAACTGCTTGCTTTCAGATTATAATTAAAAACTGTAAAATGGAATAGAGTTTGTGAAGTTAGGAACATGGTTTGGAGGAATTAAGGAAACACATGAAAAATGTACAAATATAATTTACAAAAAAAAAAAAAAAAAAAAAGGTAACAAGCTTTAATGTAGCGTCGCATTCAGAGAAGATGGGGCCAAAGATTCTTACAGTCCACCTCCCCGCTGCAACAAGACATCAGTTATAATTATCCCACACTAAGTTACAAAGTTGAAGGCTGAGATGTTATAATCATCCCACAAATTGCCATCTCCACCTTTATTTTCTCTTACAAATTCTAAAAAAATTTCTTCACTTTTTCCAATGCCCTCTTTATCGACTTCTCTTATCCATGAATTTCGTTTCGGTGAAATCGCGTAAGTATTTTTATTTTTATTATTATAATATATGATCTCCCCACTACAATAATTAAATCAGACAGATAGTATTAATGGCCTAGATATTAATATATTGAATTCTAGTAGTTTCACGAGAAATTAGTTTTATTTTTTATTATTATAATATATGATCTCGTCACTACAATAATTAAACCAGACAAATAGTATTAATGGCTTTGATACTAATATATTGAATTGTAGTAGTTTCACGAGAAATTAATTTTATTTTTTTATTATAATATATGATCTCGTCACTACAATAATTAAACCAGACAAATAGTATTAATGGCTTGGATACTAATATATTGAATTTTAGTAGTTTCACGGGAAATTGTTTTTTTTTTATTTTTTATTTTTCATTTCTCTTGTTTCTATGGTTCGAATCTGTGTTTTTTTCTTGAAAGTACAAAAAAATTTACCATTAAACTCGATACTTATTCGTATAAACTATTAAATTTTAGTTTTTAATAATGAACGCAGCTAGATGATGAATACCTTCACCTTTTAGTGGAATTTCTATGTGTAAATTATAATTGTTTTTAGTGAGAAAGGATTGTATGAAACTGTGATTCTATGTCATCCCTATCTCTTTTTAATAGGGGAATGACAAATTAGATTTTTACTCCTAATTTTTAGCATTTTTAATTGGATTTGAATTTTGTCAGGAAAAAAAAAAGCTGAAGATTAAGAATAGAAATTTAATTTGTCATTCTCCTGTTGAAAAGATATAGGGATGACATATATAAGCTATGCAAGATTACAACAATTGTGGCTATTAGGGGGAGCTTAGGCATTTATATTAACATAAACAAAACAAAGCATGCATGGATGGGACCTAAACAATCAACATTCACTCCATTGAAATTTAAGCTTTGATTGAGAGGAAAAACAATGGGAAGAAAGGTAAATTGAAGAGATAGAAAATTAGAAGAATTAAAATATATAATTTTTTTATAAATGTGCTTGGTAGGAAAGATAAAAAAAAAGTTACTTTTTTCTTTTTGTCTATTGCTTGATAAAGATAAATAAAATAAAATATTTAAAAAATACATAATTTTAAATCGAGATGCTCATCTCTCTCATTTTCTTTCTTTTCATCATTTTAATTGGAAAAATTTAATTGTTATGTATTAAAATGAAAAATAATCTTCCATCCTTTTTTATTTTTTCCTCTCATTATTCTTCCCTACAAAGCGCACTCAAAATTCATTTCCCTTTCGATTTTCTTTCCTTGCTCTCATTCTTATATTTTAAACTCACATCAAATTATTATACATTCTCGAAAGTCATAAAAACCCAAAATTCATAACACACTAACTTTCATGGACTGTAAAGGGAAAAGCTTATAAAATAAAAATAAAAATAAAAATGGAAGAAACCCTAAACACCCCTCTCAAAAAAACCAACTTTATTTATAAAGAAGGAACAAAATAAGTGGTGGCATTTTAGTCATTTGACAGTAAAACAAAAGGTAATTTAGGTACAAAAGTTGATCAACGTAAGGCAGTATCTTCTTCCTCAATTATTCTGACCATGTTGTGAACTGCACCTGCTATGTCATCTACTGAACTCAGTTGGCATCCTTCTTCAACCTGCCATTTTACCATGTGAAGATTAATAATTTATTTGCTAAAAGAATATATAATAAGATGAATTTACCTTGACACTGATAGAGTAGAGAACTAATGTATTCATGGATGTGACATTTAGGTGAAGGATGGAAAGGTGAAGTGAGTGTAAAGCAGCAACAAGCTTGGGAAGCTGCCTGTGAGCCTTTCGTGTGAGGATTCGAAGGTTAGCATGAGTTTGGATCAATGTCACCTCGATATCCGCTATTGATGCCTTTGTTTTTGGTGTATGTTTGTTAGGGATCTGTGACCAAGTGTACTGAGGGTGCATGAAGAATTGTGCAAACGGTGGTGACGATGATGATGATAGCAATGACTTGTTGGTTTCTACTCGAAGCTTTTGAGCTTCAAGTGTTTGCAGAAGATGCTCAAGTTCCTTCACAAACTCTATAGCTGCACCTACTATGGATGCTTGGTCACCCTACACATGCAACAATTATTTTATTCTACATACATACATAGAAGAGAGGGGAAGAAAGAGACAAACCCTTTGAACATAAGATTCAGGCATGAGGGAGCGTAGAGCAGTGAGATGCTCATTCATTTGCTTTCGTCTGTTTCTCTCAACAGCAATGTGAGTCATTCTTTGTGTCTCAGACTCTGCTTTGTTCTTGCAAACCCTTGGCTTTCTCCTTCTCTTTTTCCTCCCTTGAACTGCCAAGTTAGACCTCTCCATTCCCTTTGAGCGGCACTTTGGGGTCACCATTGGCAAACAACTCAAAGCATTACCACTATTACTAGCTTGTTCTAAGGAGCTGAAACTATTTTCCATTGAGAAATCAGTGACCAATGACTCATGGTGATGACTGCTACATGGGGTTGCGAATATAGTATCATAGATAATAAAGTTCAACAGCTCGTTGGATGAAAGGGTTTCAAGTGCCATTATCTTCTCTACAATCTCCACAAATCACAGCTCCAACTAATCATACTGCTTGAAATGTTGGGAACTTGCAAATCTAGTTTCATTTTAAAGACAAATGGGACTTTCTAGCGTTAACCCCACAGCTTCAAATCTTGTTGTTGAGAGAGAGAGAGAGTTTAAAATGAAGTTAGCAGCTAAGGTTTGGGGTAATAATGTATTAGAGAGAACAATATATGGTGCATGCACGTGAAAGGGGCAGTACAGGAGAAAGAAAGGATAAGTTCTCTTTTGTGTGCCAGCAAGAAAGTGAAGGAAAATGAAAGAAGCTCTTCACTCAGCCTTGTTTTGGGGTTTGTCAACATTGCAGGCACAGTGACTGCAATGGAGAGTGTAGAGGTGGGGGAGGGGGGGGGGGACCCAAATCTATATAGGGATATGCATACAAACAATACAACAAGCTGTGGGTTAAAGCTACTGTGCACATTCAAATCTCAGTTGTATTTAGCAGGGAAAAAAAATGACTGGCTCACGGGCCCTAGATTCTCGTACACTACTGTTTTACAAGGAAAGCTTAACATGTGCTTGACAACCCATTCTCTGCAGCATATACAATTGGAAGATCATCATTTGACTTGCCAATGATCATACAAATAAACGAACATATGTGAGAATCAGTGGAGTAGACTTTTAATTAACAGCTTAGGCTTAGGTTCAAACAAACCAAGGGCCATTAGAGTTCTTTTGAGCACTTTCATGATCACTATTTACTAAACAACCTAATATAATCTTTATAACTACTGTACTGTAATTAGATGAAATGGCCATAAAAGAGAGAAACACAAGAGACAAACACGGGGAAGGGAGCTGTCGCCTTATCTGGTGAAGAAGACTGATGGTCCGATTTGTCAGCCATATTGCAGGCTAATCCATGTGACTCTTTGGTGATGGTATGTATAGTTACAATGATGTCTGCAATGCTTAGTGAAACGTTTAACTGGAATGTAATGAAATCCTTTCACAATGTAATTGGCTTTCCTCTCAACTATTGTTCTTATGTTCAAATATTTAAACACCTCTCCCATCCACATATAATCTAGTGATAAAAAAATTAAATAGTTGAAAGTTCAGAATGAGTTCTCTTATTTTTTTTTCCCTGAGTTTTATTGTAATTGGAAGGCATGAGCACAAATTCTATGTAGAATATCCTAAGACAATTGAAGAAAGGAGCCTACACCAACTTATACTTTATCTAAGTCACCTTTAAGTGACTCTGATGTTTCACCTGAAGCTGCATTTGTGGAATGCACGGGGCTTGTAAAATCTCGAAATGATATACAACTTATTGCAGCTTTATGTCCCCTTACAATTTTTATTTTGACATGGTCAAGCAATCTTAGAGTATGTTTATCATCTTCTTCTCTAGTTCTAAATATGGAGTGGCCTGTGGAATTTGACCTAAAAAATCTTTCCACTCCTTCACGTTTCTTGTGATGTTCTTTTGTAGTTGAAGAGCTTTGTGCTTCATCAGCTTTCTCCTTGTTATCTTCTTTAATCTCAATGCAAACAGCATTTTGTAGAGGACTTTGATTTGCCCCAATTTCATGCATGGAATTACTCTGAAGCAGCACAGGAGATTTCTCTAACGATTTCCTAGGCACGTCTAGCTCGCCACGACAAACCGGGCATGTTTTATTCGATTCAAGCCAAAGATCGACACATTCTTTATGGAAAACATGGCAACAAATAGTCAAAAGTCGAAGCATATCGTCATCTACGAACTCCCCCAAACAAATAGCGCATTCTAGGCCGTACTTTTCGCGACGAAACTCTTTGACGGTCGAATAATAGAACGTCGGGAAAGCTTGTACTAGTTCAGGATCAAGGCCATTGCTTTTATTTGCTGTATCTTCTGGGGCAGCAGCAACCACAACATCTGCAGCAGTGTGAGACTCAATGTTCCTATTACTTCCAAGATATTCAAGGAGACACTTTAAAAAGTGCACTGTGAAGAAACCAAATAAGAAAGAAAGGAGGAAAATTACTGTTATGATTACAGGCACTGGGGGATTGTAGGCTGATGATGTTGAGGGTGGATGAGCAACATTAGAAGAATATGTTGACATTGAATAAAAATGGTAGCATATACCATTGGCTGGACTGTAATAACTTTTCTTTTCTTGAGGATGAGATCAGTAATCGTTTTCTTTTTTCAATTTTTCTTTGTTATAGGAGTATGAACAAGTGATTGGCTTAATTTGGAAAGGTGATGCTTGGCAAATGGTAAAAATGTGGGGTTATTGAACGAGTCCTTATGAGAAGGATTTGGATCTTATGGCTGAATCATGCTATATCTGCCCTTAATTTCCTCTGATGACTATGATATGTTGGAACTATAAATATGGTGAGTCTTGGATATAGACCATCTAAAAGCTTAAAATTTGTGACACATGCTTAATTCTAGCCTTTTCTTTTGAAACCCACATCTTGTCTTGGACAATTATTTAGTAACAATCCTTGTGTCCTAATAAATTCTTGTTTCTTAATGTGAATTACCTTAATTAACAGATTGAGTAAATTTTAGCATTGTGAACCTTGTTACCATGATTAATTTGTACAAACATTTGACAAGATGTTCATTGATAATGATAAGCTTCTAAAAATGGATATACACAATCTGTACAGATACTGAAGAGTAGTATTATTATTGACAATGAATTTTAGACATTGAAACAGATAATAACTCCCCCCCCCCCCCAACCCCAGCTTTTCTTATATCCATCTTCCTATTCAGACTTAACCTGGGAATGGTTAAAGCAAATAATACAATGCATGGCAAAGAATTTGATGATTGACATGGTAACACCTAATCCGATCACCATGTTTGGTATTGGATGCGGATTCCGTTAACCCGAGAAGCAGCAGCAGCACATTGCATTTATTTCATGCTAGCCTATACACAAGCACAGGTGCTAGAATGCTATAATTTGGACTTGCTCATTAGCGTAGGCGTGACAGAGACAACCCCTATAAGGAAAAGAGTGGCAATTGAGTTGAAGTCGTAAAGATCCCCTACCGATTGCAATTCTCCGAGAGCTATTCCTGCCTGCATGCAGAAGAAACATGCAATTGCACGTTATTTAAGGGATGTGCTCTGCCATTTCAGTCTAACAGCTTAACATGCAAATTTCACATGGAAGTCCAAAGTAAAATACCCTGACAGTTATGAAAGCAGCAGGAATGAGTCCAATGAAAGTTGCCATGAAGAAAATATGGTAAGGCACATCGACAATAGGCGAAGCAACATTAATGAATGTGTTCGGCAAAGTTGGAGTAAGCCTCAAGAAAAGCATATAGTTCAACAGGCTTTCTCTTCTTTGAGCCACCTGCAAGCACGAAGCCGAAAAAGCATATTATAATTTTTAGCTCAATGTAAGAAAAAGACAACTTACTGAACAAGGAGTTTAAATCACCTGAGCTTGGAAGAAGCTCAGCTTGTCAGGCCAAAGGGAAATGACAAGGGGGCGTCCAACTAATTTCGACAGGAAATAGCATGAAGAAGCACCAGCGGTAGCGGTGATCACAACGAGAGCTACACCTTTCAAGACTCCAAACAATGCTCCGGCGAGCAATGACATGAAAACAGTTCCCGGAATCATGAACGTTTGCATGAAAATGTAGACTGCACAATACCCCACCAAGACTTGTAGGGTGTAGTCACTTGTGTAGATTTCAAGGTGATCTCTACAATGATACATTGTACAAAAACAATCAATGCATATCAAAGCAACACAAAAGACTGATAACACAGAGATTAGGATAAGCCAATGAGAAGAAAAATGCTTTAATTGTGAACCTGGAGAGCTCATGATCAGAGCATGATAGTTCATTTCGTTATATACCCTCTTTAACCAAATGCATTTTCTCACCAACTATCTCTTTAAAGCAAATATCTAAACCATCTCACATAATCGAATCAAACTTAGCATTAACCAATAAATATTGCCCCACATTATTCTATGGTATTCTTAGTTCACTAAGGACTTGAAGTTCTATTCTCTGCACCATTGATCCTTATGAGCTGAAGTACATTGGAGTCCAGTCCAAAATCAAACCATTTTCAATTTCCAACCAAATAAACCCATTCATTTGTTGCCCAAATTCATTATAAGAAAAAAAAAACTAGAAAGGCTCCAATTGTTTGAAAACCATATGGATCCCATAACTTGTTAAATTACAGGGAAAACAAAGCATACAAGAACTACATGAAATCTCAAAAATAGCATTACCCACCAAAACAAAATATTTCCCAGAAAATAAAAATACAAAAACACAACTAATTTTTTTCTACATTCTCAATCACCAATAAAAAACCAAATTAATAACAAAAGGCCGAACGAACCTGAGGATATGAAGATCTTCAAGGCTTCTGGGTAATTTAAGGAAGCTATAATCAGAAGCGGGCATGGTTAAATAAACTCCGCCAAGCCCCAAAACAAAACCCATCACCACTGTAAAAGCCATCGTCACCTCCCAAAAGCTTAAAGGAAAACTGGGTTTTGATCCCTTAATCTCTTCTCTGCCTTCCATAATTCCCTTCCCTTCTGTTTTCAGTTTTGTGTTTTCCCCCAATAATTTTCTTTTCCTTTTATGTGGTGAATTGGAATTTGGAAATTAAGTTACCATTTGGGACACCTCCTCTTCCCTTCCCTCTCTCAAATTCTTCTTTCTTATCTCAAACTCAAAGAAAGAGAAAAAAAGATACCAGAAAATAAAAAATAAATTAAGAAATTAATAAAAAAAGAAAGAAACAGCGTCGTCGGTCGTCATCTGTTTTTAGAACATAGTACAATATTGTTGTCAACTTGTCGTCGTTTCGTATTTGTGTTGTATAATTGAATTTATTTATTCATTTATTTATAAAAAGCTGAGATTTTGACACGTCATTTCACCTTTTTTCTTTTTTAAAAAAGGGTCTAAAAAACAAAAAGATTTTTGAGTGAAGAAAAAGAAAAGAGACTGATTAAAAACGTGTGTGGATAGAGATGTGATCACAGAAACAATGATTGATTGCCTTACGTCAACCAAATCCAGGCCCACGGCATCGCGTCTCATGTGATTTGAAGTGTAGGGGTTAGGGCAGGTGTGCGTCTAAGGGTTAATTTCACTCAACAATCTCAGATTATGGTCTAGATTTTGAATTGGTCCCAAATTTTGAAATATTTGTAATTGAGTCCTCAAAATTTAACCTAACTCTCTAATGCAGGGGCGAAACTAGAAAATATTTTAGGAGAGAAATTAAATTGTGCAATATTTTTATTTTCATAATTTTTAAAAAATTAAATCAAGTTTTTGATATTTTTAGGAGGTGCCAAAATATAATTTTATATTTACTAATTTAAAATTTTAAAATTTTTAAAGAGTCTAAATAAAAGGTATTCTATTTTAAGGGGTCGAGGCCGTGGAATATATTTATAACATGTTAATAAGAAGTTAAACATGTGTTTTAGCTATCACTTTGATAGTTTGAATCACAATATTCAAAATTAGATCGAATGGATCGAAGACTAATTGGGGCATCGATCTAGAATAAGAAGTTGGATCATTTGAATCAGACTAAAAAAAATCAATTGAACCGATTTTTTTTATTTTAATAATTTATTCAATCAAATCGGTTTGATTATCGATCTAATTCTGAAAACTTTGATTTGAATCTAACATATTAATCATCCTAACTTTTATTGATAATGTCTCTTTTTTTTTAAGTGTTTCAAGTATCCTCCGCATTAAATATGAACTAAAATATAATATCAGAACTAACAACTAAATTAATAAAAGTACTTGATCAATACAACATTGATATTTTAATAACTTAATTAGAAGTTTAGAAACTAATTTACAATCTTAAGAAGTAGCTTGGGATATTTGGTGCATTTAACCCTTTATTTTTTAAAACTTTGTTTATGATAGATATGGATTTTAAAATTTCATGTATCTCTTTATATATTGATACCGAATGATAGGGGGCAAGGAATAGGACCAAGTTAAAGTGGTTCGAGGCAACAGAAAATTTTATCTCGACTACTAAGAGACTTGAAACGTGAGACCAAGCCAAGTGAGAAATAGGTAATTTAGCACCAAATTCAACCGCAAAATATTTTATAAAATTCCTTTTTTTCGTATTTTTTATTTTTCAAAAATTTCAATTTTTTGTTTTTTTTTCCACCATCTGTATATAAAATTTCAGCTCAAAGTGAGTTGGTTTGGCCACCCAAAAACCCCAAATTTAATATCAAATGATAAATGAAAATTAGTATAATTCAAACAGCAAGCAAAAACTAATGAAAATAAAGAATCTAAAAATAATAAATAAAGATCCAAAAGATTTGAAGCGAAAGAGGATGGGTATTGAATGTAAGACATATTCTTGCAGGGATGTATGTTCCATATTAAATCTAATTTGACATTTAACCTCATGCTGGTAACTACGTTAATTAATATAATACTAATAATTTAAAACTTAATTTATAACATATTATCCGATTGAGTCTTAGCTCGATTGGTATGAATATTATTGTCAATATAGGAGGACGTGGATTCGAGTGTTTTGAAACGCATTATCCCCTTATTTATGGGTTGGGGAGGCGCTATGGGTCAAAAAAAATTATAACATGTTAGGGTATGCGGTTAATTTGAATTTGTATTAAATTTGGGGATGTTTAATGTAATTAACCCAGAGAAGGGAAAAAAAAAGGTTTTCTCGCTTCGGGTCTTTATACGTCCTAAGACTTTCAAAGCCCACATATATCCAGCTCTAATTGGGCCTAATTCAGAAAAAGAAGTATAAAGCTTTACCAAATTTCAAGCATTTTTATTTTCTTCTCAACGTATTGTTGAAAATTTTAAAATAGAGGCATGTTTTTAATTTTTCTGGTCTTAAATACAATATTATTTTTAATTAAATCAAATACAATGTTTAGGGTTGCTTCAATCATAAAAAGATTCAATTGTGGGGAAAAAAAAGGTCATTGAATAACATTAAGCATACCATGTTGAATTATAAATTTATGTTGAATAACATTAATCATATTTATTTTAATTTATATTTTGAATAATTTAATTTAACATAAACTTCATGTTGAATTATACACTTATGTTAATTCTGTTAATTAATTTTCAAGATAAAAGTTTGCTTAAAATGCATGTGTTACTTATTTAAATAAAAATTGATGTTAAATTATATGTATTTATTTTTAAATTTCATGTTTTTTATACTTTCTTCATTTATAGTGTGTATTTTGTAATGAAGTTTTTATAATGATATTTGTTATATCTCTACTTCAATATGGATAAGAATCCTCGCTTACATATAAATACCTTAAAAATACCACATATTAAGAGCACTCATCTACATTCTCAACCCTAATACACTACCACTGTTAGTTGAGTCTCTCTATCTTTTCGGCTCTCAACCTTAGAATGGGTGAATTGTCCTCTTTCGATATCACTTCCTCTTTTTCTTTTATTCCTTTGTTGATACTGTATATCAACAATAGTATCATGACTCTAATTTCTTTATATTTTACGTGTTATATTCCAATTATATATATAACCAGTAAAATTTATTTTACTTTAATTGTAAACTTAAGCATAAACTTACTATTTTGTAAAAAAAAAATAAAAAATTTTATGTTGAATTTTTCTATAATGGCAAAGGATTTTATTAAAATACAACTCTTTCTATATTTGATGAAACTTCTCTTCTCTAGAAGGGGAACTTAAAAAGGAAAAAGAAAGGGTAAAGGCCAAGTCTCTCCCACATCATTTCAATCAAACGTTGACCATCATCACTCAGCTGTCACATTGACCAAAAATAGCTACCGTCCATCATCCGTCCACGCATTCTGTTACTTGTGCGGCGCGAATCAGCATATCATCATAAAAACACGCCACGTGTTTCACTTGCATTGTCACCCAGGGGTTACTCTATCATCATCTTCTAACCCTAGTCTCGTCGGAGTTATAAATATTACCTCCCTTCATGATATCACATTTTCGTTAATTATTTTTTTCTTTCACTCTCTTACATAAAATAAAATAAAATAAAAAAGTTCCCCATTACGGTCTTATCTTACCCCTTTCATTTTTAATTTCGATTTTTCCAAGGCTTACAGGGAAAAAATAAAATTCCCAGAAATTATTAAATTCTATATATAAAAAAGGAAAACCCACTATAAAAGATTCCAAGAAATTGAGCCTTTTGATGAATTCACCAGTAGTGTATCTCGTTTTGTTTGGTTCCTCGGAAATCTAAAATGCCAATAAACGAGTGTTTCGTGTTATGAATCGAGCTTTTTAAACGGTGAAGAAAACGAGTGGAAGGAGAGAAATTTTTGTTTTGGAAGATAGAAATTGAAGGTTTGGGGGGAAAAAGATCAGAGAAATGGCGGGAGAGAAGAGGAGATTCGCGATTGGTTACGCGCTTTTGCCGAAGAAAGAGAATAGTTTCATTCGAGAATCTTTGGTGAACCTGGCGAAATCACGAGGAGTGGATCTGGTTAAGATCGATAGGGAGCGTTCTTTGGTCGACCAAGGGCCGTTCGATTGCGTACTCCACAAGTTGTACGGTGAGGATTGGAAGATCCAGCTCGCGGATTTCCGTTCTCGAAACCCTAATGCCGTAATCGTCGATTCTCCCGACGCGATTGAACGGCTCCACAACAGGATTTCGATGCTGCAGGTGGTGTCCGAACTGAAGATCGAGAATCAAAGCGAAACATTTGGGATCCCTAAACAGATTGTGATATACGACCAAGAAACCCTATTCGATAACCAAGCTTGGGAGTTGCTTAAGTTTCCAGTGATTGCGAAGCCCTTGGTGGCTGATGGAAGCGCCAAATCTCACAAAATGACTCTGGTTTTTAACCGCGACGGGTTGAACAAGCTCAAGCCCCCTATTGTATTGCAGGAGTTTGTTAACCATGGAGGGGTTATTTTCAAGGTTTTCGTGGCTGGGGAATATGTGCAATGTGTTAAAAGGAAGTCATTACCGGATGTTTCGGAAGAAAAATTGAAGAGCTTAGAAAGTTCTCTACGGTTTTCTCAAGTTTCCAATTTGCCCACTCACGAGAAAAGCGATGATACGTATTATAAGATGATGAATTTGGAGGATACTGAATTGCCACCACAGGTTTTCATGACAGATATTGCTAAGGGTTTGAGGAAGGCGATGAAATTGAATTTGTTTAACTTTGATGTGATAAGAGATACCCGGTTCGGAAATCGTTATCTTATCATTGACATTAACTATTTTCCGGGCTATGCAAAAATGCCAGGGTATGAAACAGTTTTAACTGATTTCTTTTGCGATATAATGATTCTGAAAGAAAGGGAAAAGGGTTTGCTTGAAGAATGTAGCCAGAAGAAAATGGCAGGTACTGATGGAAGGCAGCTTCTTAACTGCGAGGAAGAAGTGAGGAAAACTGTGACCAATTCCAGCTGTAGCGATGGGGAAGAGAAGGAGAACTCGATTCAAGTCTGACCAAAAAATTGTAGGGAAATTTGACGAGAAAGGTGTAGCTTGATTTGTTTTCATAGCTGGTTGTTTTGGAGGGTCGTTGCAATTGTACAAGGATTGGGACCCTGGTGCTGGCTAATGGAGGCAAAGTAAGTTGCACACTTTTCCATTGTTAGGCATTGGTTCATACAGGGGGTGACAATAAGTAGGTTGGGTACTTTGAGATTAGTTGTAGCCTCTTGACAAAAATTACATGGTGTTTCAGTGTTAATCATGTATATTCTGTCCGCTGTTGCTTTGGAGATAGGTACTTGTCAAAATACTTTGACGTTTTAGGGAAATTTAAGTTGTACTTTGAGGCTTTCAAGTGTTCTTTTGCTTAGAAACTGTTATAGTTTTCACCTTGACAAGTTTTAATCAGTGGATTTTTCCATATTTCCAATGATAGTTTCATTTTAATTTTCTTGTTTTTGCCAATCATAGACTCATTTCTTTTCTTATTGCTTTTTATGTGCATTGATTAAATCATTGTGCTTCTTTAAATGCTTGATTGGATTTAGATTTGAAGAATTGATTGGTATGGCTCCAGAAGGGTTTTGTTCTTTGAAGTTATAGGTAGTTCCTCACTAAGTCCTACCAAAAATGTTTATAAGGATGATGCCATGGGTACCCCTTTTTTAGTTTAGGTACATCGGTTGCCAGCTTGGGGAATTGGTTCATATTCTCCTGTACGATTTGCAGGTAATCGTTAGTTCATGTTCTCTTCTAGGTTTTAGGGGTAATTGGTCTATAATGTGGTTGTTGAATATCAGAGATTGTAATCTGTCTTAAACAGGGTCTACCTCCCTTTTTCCCCATAAAGATCACCTTTAGAATGTACATTCAGATTGCATACTACGTTTCAAAAGAAAGCTATCGGTGCTTTAAATGGAGCGAAAATATCAGTTTTGTTTCTTTTTAATTCTCCTATAATGGAATACATTTTGAAATTGAATGCCAAGTGATGTGTTGATATCCAAATGTTGTATTAATTGCAGATTTCTGTTTATTAGGTGGGAAGTTTGTGATTCACTTTGTCGTTATGGTTGCAATGATCTTTTTAGCTACTAGCATCGAATAAGAGTTCATGGTATCTTTGTTGCATATGCATGCTGCGAGGACCTTGGAATCTATTGAAACGTAAATCTTATACGAAGCCTTTCTGTTTTGTATGTAACGGTTTTTCGTTTGTCCTGTTCTTGCATCCTGCTTTTATGGTACTTACCATGTTTGATAGCGATTTCCACCAGCTTCTATTGCTTCCATATCCGACAAATTTTGACGGGTATTAGATTCCAAACCTTTTGCACTTGTTTTGAATCATAATGCCTTTTTAACAGTTTATGCTTCCACCATTACTTGTCGTGATCAAAGCTTTACAGCTATATACTCTAATGAGTTGGTTCCTGCAGCAAGTGTTGGCTGGGAATACGTGAAACATTGTTTTTGTGTTGCCTGCATGCCAGTAGCTTGACCTTATATAGAGTTGCTGTGTCTTTTTGCGCTCCTGTATTTATTTTGTCTCCTTTAATCCTTTTGGCTGCCGGTATGGCCATTGAATGAGACAAATTCAGCCCGTTCCAGTGGCTTGGGTTACAGTTTTTGTATATTTGTTAAAAGATTTTACAGCTTCATGCATGTACATGCATATTGACCTAATTTTATCTTTATTGATGAGGCAAATCACAATAGCATCTGTTATACATGTTGTATGTGTGTGAATTAACGTAGCGAACATGATATGCTCTCAACAAATTGAAAGATGGGTTTCAAAAGAGGTAATGAAGGTGAAAAATAAGTGAGGGAATCTAAAAAGTTTATTTCCGTTGCAGAGTTTACTTACTTTTACTGATAAATGCTGGCTGAGAGTATTTTATCTTATCTGTTCAAATTAGCACATTTGCATTGAAATTCAAATGATGCTTTTAAACGGGTTGTGGTTCATTGAATCTACAATATTTTGCTTCTTTTGTTGCCTCATGTCTTGGGGTGTGTTTGAGCATAGTTGTAATGACATTTAATCAAATGGTTGGTGCTACTTCTTTCCTTCAATGGCTACCTCCTATTCACGTTATATAAATGGTTTTTTTTTTTTTTTTAATTTTAAATGGTTTCTTCACATTCGTTTTAATCGTTATTTGGCTGATTGTTACCCATTTTATCATTATTATGAGTTTATAAAGCTTGTACACTAATGGGGATCCGTGGCGCAATGGTAGCGCGTCTGACTCCAGATCAGAAGGTTGCGTGTTCGATTCACGTCGGGTTCAATTCCCAGAGCTGATCTTCACTTTTTGCTCCTTATTATTTCATTTGAAATCCCCGTTACCCATTTCCCTCCCTTTATTTTTGTTTTTTTTTTTTTCTTCATATTCAGATCCCAAGTCCCAACCCAAATTTCCGTTGGCGTAGGTACCAAATAGTCCAATGCATTGTAAATAATAATATAAGTTTTATATTCAATTAAATATATATGTATTCTTATATAGATTATAGAACTAGTTTAATTAATTTAAGGCATAATATTTAAATATACATCGAGCATGTGAATAAAATTATAATTTCTTGTTTAACCATGATTATAATTTTTTATTCAAAAAAATAAATTCGAAATAGTGAATCCAAACAAATTAATACTGATATGTACTAATTTTAATAAAAAGAAATAAATTTACTGGTACATTACAAACTACCTTGCAATAGAATATTACATAGAGCCCTTATTATTCAATCGCCAGGGAAGTTGCTTGTTGCAATAGGAAGGATTAAAAAAGGCATGGAAAATAAGGCCCGATATTGATATGAAAAACCAAACAATAATTACAGTAAATTCCAACAAGACGTAAAATATAATACACATAAAGCTGTAACACACCCTCAGCAAACCCAAAGATCAACAAAATACCATAATGGGTGACGATAACCACATATCATATACCAAGACTAGAAATGACAAGATCTTTAAACGTACTCTTTTTTATCAGGCTGCAAGTACTACGATCACGATGAGAAGCACGATTCCGAATATCACCAGGAGCAAGCAGGCCTGTCACAAGCCAATTTACATGGTGCCATCAATCAGAGCATATAAATGTGTCCTGATGGTGCTTTATATAAAGAATCAGAGTATTGTATGTTACCAGAGAAGAACTTGATCTCTGGATCTTTGCAGCTTTTACAAGATGGGATTTTGCTTGTACAGTGGCAGCCTGTGAATTTTCGATATGTGTTCCGATGTCATCTGCATTATAGATATGCTTTTGGTACATTTGAAGGCGATTCAGAACAAGCATAGTGAATTCAGTGCAAAAGATGGAAATGCTTTTACCAATTAGAGCTCCTTGTTCATGAACTAGCACTGCAAGATCTTTGAATATCTCGTTGACCTCACCAATTTTCTGCTGAATTTCTTGTATTCCTAGTTCTCTTTCTTCAATAATAGCCTCATTAAATGCAATCTCATTATCCAACAGCACAACCTCCTGTCTTTAAGAAGAAAAAAAAATACTCAAGGTAAAAAGGCTGTAGTTGGATATCAAATGATAATCAGTTATAAGAATATAATAGATAAACAACATCCATGGATCACAGAGAGGGAATACTTATAGTAGTAGCAGTATATGGCTCCATAAGTATTTAGAATATACAATTCAGCAAGACTTATTATCGCTTGAGATCTTTTTGATCATTATCACCCTTAAATAAGTGTTTGTATGCATATAAGTGTTTGAGAGACAAAGCTTGCATGTAGATTGTTGGTGTTTTGCAAGAGAAAACATCTCTGGGTGAGCTCAAAAGTTTGGATGAGCTCGCAGCTTGGTGATCTGAGTTCTCCATTGCATGGATGGCCATTTCGCAACATAGAGTCATATATTTTACCAGGAAAAAAGAACTGACACAGAGGATTCATGCAACTTCCTAATCTATTTGAAAACCAGAACTTACCTTTTTGATTCCACAAGAAGGGCTTGCTGTTCAGCACCTTTATCTGAACCTAAGTCTATCTCACTGCTCCCATTGCTGCGTGTAACAGGAAGAAGCATAATTAAGGATATCCACACAAAACAAATTTTGCACTTGCAAACAGTAAATGACAGAAACTTCAGTAATCAAGATAGATAATTTTATGTGTGATTTGTGAAAACTATCTTGCTAATAACTCAAATTTCTGAGTATGTTACTAACACAAGAATGATGAACCGTCCTACACATGAAACTACCTTGAAGGAAGAACTGCCTGGGGAGCAAAAGGAGTGTATGCCGTTTCTCTTTTGGCTGCGAGCCGTTGAGCCTTCTGAAACTCTTTCAAAACTGCTTGAAAATCCTTGGCAAGTTTAGCATCTATTATCTTCTTGCTTGCCTACAATTACAAAGGATTAAAAGGGCATCAAGTACTTCCTGAGGGGAAAGGGGGGCGTTGAGTGGTTTTAGTAATAAATTCAATAACCAATGCATGATGAGTTAGTATGAGTTGGAATAGAACAAAAGAAATATTATGAATGAATAACACCAGAGGTCCACAGCTATAATCAACCAAAAACCAAGCTTACGCTAACTTCATCACGGTGATCTGTTTCACTAGCTTGTTTAAGTTTGGCGGAAGTGTCCTTCACTAATTGTCCAATATGCAGCCTCGTTTTGTGCCTGCCAATTGAGAAACATGTCAGCTATATTCCCCCACTCATGATCTGATTAGAATATAATCAAAATCACTCAAGAAATTCGAAAGATAATTGCTTATGCAATACAATGTTGGCAGACCGCTAAGTGATCATAAAGACACCAACTTTAATAACTATCAAGAAACAATATAAACTATTTTAGGACTTGATACAAAAGCTAAAATCATAGCGATTAACAAATATAAGCAACAGTTTTGTCTAATTTGATCCAAAATCAAATGATGATAGCATTGAAATACGGTGAACACTTAAAATCGTAAGCGAAGGGACTGAATTGGGAAGACTTAACAGTTTTTCACGGAGGTCGGGCGAGTCCTTAGGGGTACCAAGGGTGTTGACGAGTCGCCGGAAGGTGGAGACAGCGGTATTGATCTGGAAAATGCCAGAAGCCACAGCTTGCGTGGCGTCTTGCTTGCCATTGATGAGGTTTTGCTGCCTCGAAGGAAATGGCCGTCCAGCTTCCAGATCCTGAAAGCTCATGATTGCTCCTTCTCTGTATGTCTTCTTGTTACGAACACACTATTTTCTCGAGAAAAGGGATGGGAAAAAGCAGAGAAACAAGCTAAAACGCTGTTCTATTGCACCGTTTAAAATAAAATGTTGAGAAGCAAGTGAAGAAACAGGGCGAGAATTGAGAGGGAAGGAAATTATTTGACGTTTTCGAGAAACACAAACACAAATAAAATAAAAAATATATATTTAATAAGGAATTTATTATAGTTCCTTATTTTCTTTTGTTAACTGTGTTTAAAATTTGATTAAAATTAAATTAATCATTTGAATTGATCTAATTCAATTAATGGATTGAAGTTCGATTAATAGTTTTTTAAAATTTTGGTTATCGATTAATTATGTGTTAGTTTCAAGATTTATATAATGTTTCAAAACCTAAAACTTCAATTAATTCAATTGACTTTCAAAATAAAAGCATATATTTCGATTAATTTCAGTATATATTTTTTATATGTTTTATACTTGTTTTAACCAAAACACAAAAATATATAAATTTTGGTTTAATTAATTTTTTTGAAAGAATTTTAATTCGATTAACAGTTAAAGTATTATACAATTCGATTAATGGTAATTCGGTTCGATTATTAACCGAACCAACCGTTTGTGTCACGAGACTAAATTTTTAATCTCGCAATCCGTGCGGCCTTAGACGATCTTTTCTTGCAAATATTCTTAAGTCAACCTAACAGACACGATTGAGGATTTACAAAAAAAATTCTTCCAAAGCACGAAAACTCAAAAGACAACAGAAAGCCACAGAAAAACTATGCACAAAAAGTGTTTGAATAAATGCTCTCAGTTGTATTAGTTTTTCTCAAAGAATACAATGAACGAAATGGATATGTAATATAAAATAATTGCAATAATGTTTTATTTATTTGATTAATTATATAACAAGTAATAGATAATTGAGTAGAGTTTGGTTGAGTTCAGCTATGAAAGATTCAAATGCAAATATTTTAAGTAAAGGGATGACGTAATTTATTTTGTACTTTGAGCCTTAATCTATTCTTTTCCTTAGGATAAGTAACGTTAACGGTATGCTTTATTACTTTGAAAGAAGCTGAGGGAGAAGACTAGAATAGAATTCTCTACCAATATATCTCAATAAAATCTCAGGCTAAGGAAAAGATAGACCCACCCAAAGAATGTAAAGAATCAAATGAAAGATTGAAGCCGGAAATGCAATTGGCTATGGCTCCAAGCTATTGTAATGGTTCTGCCTAACATTAATAAACAACAGAAAATATTAAACCCAACTTACATATAGGATTCCACTAGATACCATTAGCAACCGGCCAAGTATTTCTAGTTTTAGACCTTGCAATCAGGAAATGAAATTGTTCAATTTCTCCTTCGGTTCATGCATACGTTTAGAAATCTGTCTCCCACAAGTATTATTTTTATCCTACACTTGATATAGGAATTATCAACAGCAAAAATTTCCCACAACGACGATATATATGGTACATCCCCTTCGTAGATACCGTATGGCTACTGCTCCAGAAGAGGACTCCCCTGTCTAGCAAGCACAAAAAGACCACCATCTCCTCTAGATATCCGAAGATCTTCATCGAGATATGTAATCAGAAGCCAGGAACTTGATCGGTTACCAGGAATGGGAATCTTAAGAGGCGGCTGACCCGAAATGGTTCTTGAAATATTTGCGACTAAATCCTGCAAGGGGGCAAGAGATTGCTGCACAGGCAACAAGCTAATTCTTTGACCAAAAACATCTATATCTGCAGGAAGATCAACACTTGGTTTTATTTCTGGAGGTTGCACTGTCCCTTCCTTAAATTCGACCTGAATGTTTAAATACATTAAGATTTCCAAAATCAATAATATGACAACAACCATCATTCTCAATCATTTCAATTAATAATTCGCTTGCTCATAGATCCCAACATCATGTATTTCCAGTGTCGAAAGATGCAATCTTTTGTTGGATAACACGCTTCTTGTTTTTTCGCAATGAAGCCAGTGCTGATTCAATATGTATATATTAAGCTTAAACAACAACAATAGGGTTTAAGTTAGGATTTACCTGTATTCTTGAAGGAGATCTAACTTCGAAGGTAGCCAATACACTAAAGGAGAGATCAGCAAAAGGGCCAGACAATGTGGTGGAGTTCACAATAGACTGAGTAGCCATATCAATTGATTGGCTTATGCTTTTAACTTTCAGTAAGGGGGTTGCACCAGCTGCCAGAAGTGGCAACAGTTCTGAAAATGCCGTATACCTGAAAATCAAACAAGTATGAGATAAGAACATGTATTACTCAATAAACTAGAATTATATTCAATCATGGGATTAGCAATACGGTTCCATTCAATGCTAAGCTTTAAAACATGTAATGGAGCTAATGCCAATGCTAATAAGGGCAGAAAATGCAGAGTTGCAGGCCCTAAATAAATGCATTGTTTCAACGGAGTCAAACATTTAACATTTTCCAACTCAATCAAGAGCAATTTTCATCAAGCAATAATATTTCAATAAAGAAGGCACTCACAGCAAAATCCAGTTGCCATCAAGAAGCTGAGTGGCCTCAATCGGAGCTTGGGTCGGGTTAACAGCTTCCAACTGATTGACTAACTCCAAAATCTCAGCCCTTAACTCCTGCCCCGCTCGAAACCCCAACTCCGTCCCGTAAACCGAATCCACCAAACACCTCTTCAAATCCGCAACCCTATCATCAAAACCCTCTGCCGCATCCGCAGTCACTGGCTCAGCAGCTCCTTGGGCAGCGGCGGGGGTACCGTTACCTTTCTCAACGAACTCTTCCTCCCACTCGTCCTCGTTCCTCGGAGGATCAGAATCGGGGAGCTTGGTGGGTTCGGGTTCCGACCCAAGCTCCGATCTTTCACCCCATTCATCGGTAATGTTAATCTGGGTGGGGATTTCTGGGTCGGAATCGGATTCGGGAGTAGGGTCGGATCGGGAGCTGGAAAGAGAAATGAAAGAAGAGAAACTGAGGGGTTTGTGGGGTTTACTTGAAAGGGAGAAGGAGAGAGAAGTAGGTTTAGGGGATTGAAAGAAGAAAGACTTGACTTTGAGAGAGTTGGATAGGAGGAGAGAAGAAGGTTGAGCGGTGAAGAGAAGCGCCATTTTCTTTTGGATTCGATCTTTCAACTTCCTCTGCAACTCAGCTTCTCATTGAGTCGTAGTTTCTTCTGTGGTTTTCAAACAAACATAGCCAAAATTTAATTATTAAACTACTTAATAAAAATTACTAATTAGATTTTTGTTTCAGCTGTCATGGTAAATGCATGGGTGGGAATTTGGAGTACGGGTCGTAAATTATTTTTGTCTCAAAAATATTAAACTCAATTTGGTCAATTTGGTAATTATTAAGTCAAGCAATTCGAGTTATTAATCGAGCAGGATTCAAGCTTAGTAATATTTGATTCAAATGTTTCGTAAGTTTTATCGATTTTTTTATATTTTATATACATTATTAACTTTAAAATTTAATTATTAAATTGTGTTCGAGTACAAAAATGAAAACGAACTTAATGAAGCTTGAACTTAAAAATAAATGTTTGTTGACCTTGAGTTGAGTATCAAGCTCCAAATTTTGAGTCGAGCTCGAGCTCGTCTAATCTTGATTACACCCTTCCTTTGGAGTGTTGAATTTTATATTGGGTAAATTGCACTAGTAGTTATCTAATTATTAGTAAAAAAATTTATCACTCAACTATGAAAAATTATAAAATGATCACTCAACTATTTACTTTTGTCTCTTTTAATCACCAATTAACTAACCTAACTTTTCATAATTAAATAATTAAAAAAATTTACTAATAATTAAATGATTACTACAATAATTTATCTTTTTATTTAAGATGCCTTTAATAAATTAAAAAAGTGAATCTACATTTATAAGCCTCTAATATAATTATTTTATTTAATAATAGTGAATTTTAAAATGATAAAATGTAAATATTTCCAATTAAATAATCATTTCTATAATCTTGACGCCCTATATTGCATTTGTTTTCCATCTGTGGAAAAAAATTGAGACGGACTAAAAAATAATAATTTTTGTGGGTTTTAATATTCTAAATTGAAAGAAGTGGTATTGGGTGAATAAACTATGGCAAATGATGTTTTGGCTGGCAAACTCGTCAATGTCATATAATACTAATGCCGAATGTTGTTTGTCTGGGTGAATCCATGAACAGTGAAGATGCCATTCTACTTGTCCCTGTTTAAATGATGGAAAATTTTTGCAATATTGAAAATAAATGTCCATTCAAAGAACTATTGATTAAACTCAGGAACACTCTTTTGTTTTGGTGTTAATCTTGAAGAAATTGCCAGCCAATTGTTGCACTTTAAAAGTAGGGATTGGTTTTTATGACTTCTTTAGACCCTGAAATGGTTACTCACAAGCTTTGCACCTATAGATTGATATTTGGCCCAATGGACCAAGGAAATCCTCCGAGCACCTCAACCTTGTTGGGTTGGTAAGTGCCATGGGTTTAGTTCAAGTATTAAGAGCTATTTTAGTTTTTTTTAAAATAATTTTAAAAAATGAAGAAAAAAAAAGTATGATTCAAGTGCTTAGGATTGTGGTACAAAGATATCCTGAAGAATTAAAATGTTAATTTTAAAACTTAAGGTTTAAAGAATAAAATGATTAAAAAAATTGCTAATAAAAATTATCTAACCGTTAAAAAAGTTTAATAAATTATATTTATTTCTCATTTTGATATTTAAACTTTTTTTAATTAAAATTATACTTAGATTAATTTTTTTTCTCATATCGATACATCTATTTATCAACCATTAATCAATTACGATCAATGATGACATGATCCAATTACCAAATAACACACCGTAAATCATTATTCAATCCGTGATAAGCATCGGAAAAAAAAAGAAGAAATTCTCGAAAAAGCGCAGCGTGCGCAAAGACTTTTAAGCATAGCTGGGTTCACTCACAGTCGGTTCTAGAAAGAAGGAAGCGTCGGTTGACACGTACGGAAGGTCACAATCGCACGTGCGAAAGCTTCTCGATCTCATTGGCTGGTTCAGCTCACCCTTTTGTTTCTAAGCATCTAGTTCTTTTCTCGCCCGCTCGCTCTTTTTCCACTACTAAAAACTCTCTCCACTCTACCATCACACATTCCCTTTCAGAAAACAATAAAATAAATAATAAAAATAAAAACCAATCTGGCACTCATTACTCATACAACAAACAAAGTTGCACTGAATCATTTTTGTTTCCTCCACTTTTTTTTTTTGTTTGTTTTCTTTCTTTACAGCTCATTGCCTGCTGCAGATCAAATCAATCTCAAAGGTTTTTCTTCAATTTCTCCTCTCTTCTTTTTTTTTTCTTTTTGGTTCTGAATTTAGCTTTGTTTATGCTGAAGTTCTAGATAATGTTTACTATTTGCTGTTCTACGCTCGAATCTTTACTTCGTTTTAGCTCAATTTCTCTTCAGCGTACTTAAGATATAATTAGCTTAAGTTGAGCGGCAGATTCTAGGAATCTCAATTTCGTTTTTTATGGTGCGAAATTTATGTCACTTTATCGAGTATTTTGTGTTTCCAATTCAGCTTTTATCAAATTTTAGAGGCTGTTAGTTTAGTTTCAACTTCAGAGGAAACGGCTGTAGCTGTGTAGAAGTATAGGTTGGAGAAGATGATTTTTAGAGTAACCACTTTCTTTTGTATTTCTACTTAGTATGTGCAACTTTAAATGGAGATTTGAAAAGATTTCGCGTAGACCAGAGTACCAAACTGCTAAGCTCTTCTTATATTAGGTAACGGATGCAATACAATAAAATCCTTTGATGATCAGAATTTTGTTTATAAGATGGGTTCGATTTTATTTAAACTGGCTTTGAAGTCTAATACTGCTAGTTGTTCTAAATGTCTGCTACTATCTCCTGCTGTTTGTTTATGAGTTGTATTTTTGAATAAAATTACTTTATTGTACTGACTAGTTCATTCATGAAGATTCGTCACACACAAAATGTATGGCACAAGAGCAAGCAGCTCTTTCAGACTAGCTTGTTCATCATATTGAAACGTGGGAGGGTTTTCTAGATAAATTACCCCCACCCCCCCAAAATTCATGATTCAGCTATTATTTTATGTGTATTAATGTGTAAGGCTTTGGCAATCTGGGTTGTCCTTTGCTTCTGTATGAGAGGGTGCTTCAAGTTCCTCTGTATTTTAAACAGAAAAAAATGTTAATGATAGTGTTTTTTCCCCTTTTACAGGGGGATTCTTGGTTAATTTTTATTAATGCATTTTTGCACAAACTGGAAGGGTTTTGGAAGCAATTTGCGTTCGATTTAAGAAGATTGATCTACATTTTTATTTTAGATTTCGTATTGTTTCTAATTCTTATCTTGCTTCTCTTTTTCTTGCCAGGCATAATTTTTTTTTTCTTTTGTGGCTGCCAAATGGCAGTATAGATCAAGATAATCATATGTTACAACAAGGACCAATTTTCGAGCTTGGTTTGTCAGATGATTTTTAGCTTCTATATTTTGCTTGTTCAGTGCCATTATGGGCATATGTCTGATGAAATGTCAATGGCCATGGCTGCTTCACGCACTATTCTTTTTTTTCTTAATAAACAAAGGCAGAGCTATCAGTCCTGATGGTAGGTGATATATATGTATTAAATAATTAGAGTTTTTTTATCTTCTTTTTCTCTCACCATTTTAAAAATATCTGTAATGCTTTCCTTATGCATCACATTTGGTCAGAATATATCAGTTAATTTTCTCACTTAGGAAATTTTACATATTGACAATTTCCACCTTTTAGAATTATGGTGATCATGTTTACTTTTAGTTTTCATCATCCTTTTGCTTTCCTTTTTTGACATTGTCATTTAGATTGTAGTTTTGTGATAACAGACTTTTTCTGGTTTTAGAATCTTTAGCTAGCCAGTTATTAAGAGCCTTTCTGGTTATAGAATGTGAAAGTGCTTTTCTTCATATGCAGGAGAGGCACTTCTAAGCTTTCGGGTAGCAATAGTTAGTTCAGATGGTGTATTTTCTCACTGGAGACCAGAGGATCCTGATCCCTGCAAATGGAAAGGGGTGACCTGTGACAGTAAAACCAAGAGAGTGACAATTTTGTGAGTTTCGAAGATCATATCCAAATGTCTTCGTTTGACAATTTTGTCTATGTGGCAGTGCCATTTAACATAATCTTTTTCCCCTATTTTTTCTCTTCAGGAGCCTTACCAATCATAAATTGAGTGGTCCTATATCGTCTGAACTTGGGAAGCTGGAACACTTGAGACAGTTGTATGTATTATTGGACTTCCTTGTTTTTCTTCATCATTGATGCGTGATCTGTGGATTTTATCCAAATATTATTTGTTGCAGCTGATATTTTCTGTTATTGTTTTGTGAAACAGAATTCTTTGTAACAATAACTTTTATGGGACAATTCCTTCAGAGCTTGGTAATTGTACAGAGCTGCAAGGAATGTAAGTATTACTGCCCACATGTGGATTCATCAATCTTATGCTTCTTCGTGCTTGGAAAGTCTTGTTAGCTGTTCTACAGATTTTTCTTGCAAATGGTTGAATTAAAATCTTTCATTCCCTTTGAGATTCATCATTTGGCTGTGGTGTTGATGCAAGCAAAACAGCACTTAGACCCTCAAGTATACCTTTTCTTTTGTTTGATTATGAATAAATGGATGTTCTTTTGGTCATATATGTGTTGGATATTTATAATTTTCAACCTGTATACCATCCTTTTAGTATGTTTGTGTGAAGGCCTAGGGGGGAAGTGAACCTTGGACCTTCACGCTTTATTGGGTGGTACCATGACTTGGCCTATCACCAGGCCAAGTGATATGTTTTTTGGGAAGCAGGTTTGGCTAGGTGAATAATCTCCTTCCTTGGACCTTGTCCTCATATTTTATCCAACTCGGACGTTCTCAAATCTAATCGTTTTTTCATATAAAGAGGAGAAGTAAAAACCAAGAATTAACCTTTCCTGTTACTTTCTATTATTATTGCCTAAATATTATCCGATTGTATTTGATATTTGAGGTTTTATATTTATTTTCTATTGATATTGTGGTGTTCAACTAGTTTGTTGTAAATATGAAGTACCTGGTATGGGTTTCAAGTTTCAAGGTTATTTATATTTGGTATTGAAGAATTTGTTTTGAAATTGCCTGCATTTATTATTTTATTGAACTGTAATCTGTTCTTCTACAGATACTTGCAAGGCAATTACTTAAGTGGAATAATTCCAAATGAACTGGAGAACTTATCTTCACTTCAGAATCTGTAAGTTGTTTCTTTTGCTAATAAATGTGGGCTAGAGTGGTAAAGAGCTGAGTGTTGATATTGCTTAGTGATGCTTACATTTTCTTTTAAAAAATTGCAGGGATATCTCGAGCAACTCTCTCAGCGGATCTATCCCTCCATCAATTGGGATGCTGGATAAGCTCATTACATTGTTAGTTCCCTTGCTTCATATTTTTTAGCTTCTACAACTGAGTTTACTTAAAGATATATTGAACATTGAACTGATCTTTGGTGATCATATTGAATTTCCTAAAGCAATGTGTCCAACAATTTTTTGGTTGGCCCTATACCATCACAAGGTGTTTTCAGCAGCTATACTGCAAGCTCGTAAGTATAATTTATTTTGCTGCTGTGTTCAATAAATTTTTTGTTATTTATATGCTATGTCAGCAAAATTGTCATGCAGGAGGGTTCCAGGGAGCGGTATCCTTATATGTGATACCTTTATTGTGCAATTTTAGAATCTTCATCTTCTGGAAAGTCAAAGAAGATTGTTGTACGATTATTAGGCTAAATAGTTTAACATTTCGTTTGGCAGTTTTGCTGGGAATCGTGGTTTATGTGGAAAGCAAATCAATGTAGCATGCAAAGATGACAATGGAGCTACGACAAATTCCAGGTCTCCAAGTTCAGGTGAGCTGCATAAATTTGGGAATGTATAACTCTGTCTGTTTGGTGCTTATTTCAGTGTTAAAATATGGATATGAAGAATTTAAATTTTGCCTGTCAAATCTGAATTCCTCAAAAGTTTCTTGCCTTTATTCTTGAATCTATTGTTTTCTTCTCGGAGGTCATTTTGGTTAATATTTCAATCTTCTTCTCGTAGCTCAAAATCAAGGTAAAAAGAAATACTCCGGAAGACTTCTCATTAGTGCATCAGCCACTGTAGGTGCACTACTTTTGGTGGCACTTATGTGTTTCTGGGGATGCTTCCTATATAAGAAGTTCGGTAAAAATGAGGGTAGAACTCTGGCCATGGATGTCAGTGGAGGTGTTCTTGCTAACTGAGCTTCAATTTTGGAAAATCGAGCTGTTTTCAGTTTCTATATTTACTCTCTAATATCTCAACATCTCTATTGACATGGTATTGTTGCTTCAGGGGCATCGATTGTTATGTTTCATGGAGATTTGCCATACTCTTCCAAAGACATCATTAAGAAATTAGAAACTTTGAATGAGGAACACATTTTAGGTACTGGGGGGTTTGGGACAGTGTACAAACTTTCTATGGATGATGGAAATGTGTTTGCTTTGAAACGAATTGTGAAGTTGAATGAAGGATTTGATCGATTTTTTGAAAGAGAGCTTGAAATTCTTGGAAGCATAAAACATCGATATCTTGTAAACTTGCGAGGATATTGTAATTCACCCGCATCAAAGCTGTTAATCTATGATTATCTAGCTGGTGGTAGCCTTGATGAAGCTCTTCATGGTGCGGCTCCTTTAACTATTTTTATTCAAAAGCAGTTCATTTCCTAGCATAGACTTGAATTGCATATTTTTCTTTAACTAAACCCAAGATTCCGAAAAGTGAAAGACAGGGCATTTTTCATGGATCTATAGACTAAGCTTGAATTTAAACATTTCTATTTCTTTGTTTTCATCTATTGGTTGGAAAGTCCTGGTTATTTGTTTCATGGATCAATTTCTTTATTTGTGGAGATGATTTTGTTTTTTGACTTGTTCAACAGAACGATCTGAGCAGTTGGACTGGGAAACACGCCTGAACATTATCATGGGAGCAGCAAAAGGAATGGCCTATTTACACCATGATTGTTCTCCTAGGATCATACACCGTGACATAAAGTCCAGTAACATTTTGCTTGATAGCAATTTGGAGGCTCGAGTATCAGACTTTGGACTTGCCAAACTTTTAGAGGATGAAGAAACTCATATTACAACCATTGTTGCAGGAACATTTGGTTATTTGGCTCCAGGTATGCAGTTGCAATATTGGCTTTCTGTTTATAGTTGTGGAGCCTGTAGCTCTCTTTAGCTTGAATTATGAGGGAGATAAAGTTAACTTTAGTGAAGCATATTCTGAAGTTCTTTTTGATAAGGTTACATATGGACGCTAAGTATGACTCTAAAGGAATAGAGTGTTCGATAAACATTTCAGGTTTTGTTTGTTTATGTCTGTTTTATCAAGTTGAATAAATGATTGTGATTAAGCTTTTGAGGTTTGTTTATTAAACAAATCAAACTTGAACAATTAGGGATAGTTCATTTATGTCCAAAAACAAGCTTGTTTATAAATCTTTTAAAGCATGTTTAGTAAGTGGTTTGAAGCCTGTTTAAAAGTTTGTTGTTTGATTGTAAAAAAATTATTATTAGTTGTGTTTTATTTTATTTTATTTTATTTATAATATAAGTATTGATATTTATGTTTTCTTATTTTATATCTAAAGTTAAGAAACATGTTTATTTGCTATTCACTAAGAAAAATGAAAACTGCAAATTTTTAACTTATAGCCTAACCAAAGGAAAGATTCCGGGCAATCTAATCTGGTCAAGTATTTATTTATATTTTGCAAAGCTGTGATTTGGATCTTGTTTAAGTGGTTGAATCATATATCATGTAATGTTTGCTCTTTAGATTCAATTTATCTTGAGTCTGTTTATGCTTCCTTCAACAGAGTACATGGTAAGCGGGAGAGCAACTGACAAGACAGATGTCTATAGTTTTGGAGTCTTAGTGCTTGAAGTCTTAAGTGGAAAGAGACCTACTGATGCATCATTCATCGAGAAGGGCCTCAACATCGTTGGTTGGGTACGTCTCACTTCTGTGGAAATTTTGTCAAATAGGTTTAACATCTCTTTACATCAAAGAGTTTCTGATTAAGCTATTACACGACCTACTCTAGATTTTATGTGCTGTATGTTCATGATGATGTATACTTCATTTTCCATCTGAAAATAGCAAGGGTGGAGGATATGAGGTAACAAATATGTCTTGAAGTAAAGTGGTATATATCTCTGGAGAAAAACCAGAACAGCTTGTGGATGAAGAATAGTTAACGAGTCCCATGCATTTCCGAAACCAGAATCATTTGCATTTTGCCTTTTTTTTCTTAAAAGAAAAGAAAACAAAAAGAAATTATGGGTTCAGTGAACAGGTGTCTTTAGACACTTGTTAAGGTCATGTTAAATACTATTTTAGATTTTTTTTTTCCATAATACACTGTTTTCACTAGAGTCAAGAGGCACCCTTTTTAACATTTCCCTTTATTAGTAAATGCTTGTCTTATATTAACTTCTTTGACTGAAGTAAAAAGCTTGTTAGTGTGCTGTAGTAAATTAAGAAAGGGTTCTATGCAGCAGGGCTAGGAAAGGCCTGTGTATAAGATTGCAAAGATGTAATAGCTGCTCCAAGTTTTCAAACTATTGTTGTGTGTTCATCGCTGTTGGCCTATGGCAGTTGTTTGAGTTTGATTGGAAAGGAAAAAGGGAAAACTGAAGCAAAGGGCGAAAATCTGTTGTTACTTGTTTCCTTCTATTTTAGAATTCAACAATTTAACAGTGCTAAGATCCAGGGTCAAGGTTTGACACTTATTTTTGTATAATGAGGAAAAAGGTCCCGTCTTTCACAATAGGAATGATTATAGAACACCTAACTTGGCTTGTTTGTTAGTACTTCAGTCCATGGGGTAATGTCTTGTATTATCTATCAACTGAAGTAACTTGAAAATTGATGCTTGCTCTTTTTTACCAATTTCCATTTTAAATAGATACAAATGACATGCATTCAAACATTTGGCTCACTAGAAAATGCATGTATCTTTTAACTCAACGAGTCGGGTGGATGCCTTGAAGATAACTTCCTTATTTTGACTGCTTGCTTCTGTGTTTTTTATGCAGTTAAATTTCTTGATAACGGAGAATAGGCAACGAGAGATTGTAGATTCAAATTGTGTGGGGATGCAGGCAGAAAGCCTGGATGCCTTGCTCTCAGTTGCCATCCAGTGTGTGTGTTCGAACCCAGAAGATAGACCCAGCATGCACAGGGTGGTGCAGTTGCTTGAATCCGAGGTTATGACCCCATACCCAAGTGATTTTTATGATTCCAACTCCGATTGAGTAGTCCAAGCTGAAAACAGAGACACGTTTGGTTTGCATCCATGTTTCTCACAACTCAAAAGTAGTGCAAGCAAAAAAAAAAAAAAAACAAGCACTAAATGAGGGGGCTGGAAATCAGCAGCTGCAGCTTTCACTTGTTCATTTCATTAAATTCTTTATGCAGATCGAAGTTGGAAGGTCCATCTGAACTTCAATCTGAGCTGTTCAATGGAAATAGATTTCAGGTGCATATTTGTCCTTCATTTGGCATGGGTGAACTTCCTTTTTCTCTTTTGATTTTAGGCATTGTTTTTTTCATTCTAGTTTTGCCTTTATGAAATCAATATGTAATCTTCTTTATCCAGTCCTTAAGTACAAATTGAGAATATTTGGGCTTTTGGCAGATCCTTGTTGTTTATACCATTTTTGTAAGATAAAGCTTCATTATTACAGTAATAATTTGATGGATGAAAGTTACTTTTATTTCGCAATTCTACTATTATGAACCAAATTGAACTGCGGAATTGACTTGTCAACTGCATTAAAGCTCAATTAATATGTTTTTTTTTTCTATTCTGAACTAAATTACTAGTTTTATCAAATCTTTTATTATTTGACATTGTTCTAAACCAAAGTTTAATCATCTTCATTTATCAAATTACTTTTAACATAATTTTCCTTTATACAAATGGACTTACAAACAGCTGGTATTCCGGCCATTCAAAATTTTATTTATGGGACTAATGTGATTATATTCTTAGAATTATGCAAAAGTATGAAAATAGATAAATTAATTGCAAATTTGAAAAATATTGCCTACATTATTATAATTTTAGAAGCTTTTGTAGAAAAAATTTGCAATCAATCTCACTATTCACCTTGTTTTGAAATATATTCATTGAATTTGAAAGCTTTTTGTTTACTATATCTTTTTATTTTCTTTTGAAGACTTTTGTAGGCATGCAGGAATCTTCACTATTTGTTCTTTTCTTTTGAAGACTTTGAAGTCTTTTACATGCAATTATTAAGATATTTCACTATTTTTTTTTCTTTTTATTTCATGGTTTTTGTAATTGTCACCATCGCAATATCATCTACAAGAACCATCATTTTAATTGACAATATTGAAGATTTATTGTTTTTTAAATCAAAATTTATTGAGCTGAGTATTTCAACCATAAGTTTTTTATATTTTTTCTTGATCTGATCTAGCAATGAGCTGACAATAGATTTTGCTGGGTGAAATTTTACAATAAATTGGTTCAAGATAGTGGACTTGCACAATCTAGGATTTTTGTTAAAAAATTCAACTAAATACTTAGATGAATTAAAAATTCATATATGTATATATATTAACATTTTAATTGAGAAAAACTCCCATTCTATTACTGTATGTTCCATTCATATAGTTTAATAAATTGGATCATGTTTATTTGGCTAGAATATGTTGATTACATTTAACCATCACACAATATACTAACATCTTAATCGAGTGACATCGTAACAATGCCAAAAAGCCAGGCCTTTCTTCTCAGTGCTTTTTGTTGAAGAAGGAGAAAATGGACCGACAAACTAACGCAGACCGATCGAGCCGAGTCTTTTCATATTCCTTACCTACATTACAAGAAAGAGTCACACAAACAAAGTTCAGTCCAAGTTATAGTGAATTCACCAAGAATCAAAGCAAGCAAAAACCACAAACTATACACTCAAACGCAACAGATGGAACTTCAAGGGCCTAGGGAAGTGACCGAACAATGATCAACCTCGAAGGGTTTTTTCAAATTGTTGCAGCTGTAAAATGAAACCAGAATTCGGAGATGCTTGAGGTCGTCTACGCTTTACATGTTCCAAAGCTTGAGAAAACCTCATACCATGCTTTTTCATTAGATAAGCAATAACCACTGTCACACTGCAAGGTTCGAGAAACAAAAGCTTTCAACATGATGTACTTAGATAACATAATATCAAAGCTATTATCGAATACCACATCGAACAAAAAGATACTGCTACAAGCTTTTCTTTTTCTTCTTTTTAATGTTTAAATCATATTGTTGATATAATACGCAAGTTCCCATTTGTGACAAACTATAAAAGGTTTCGAAATAACATTAATGCAAGCTGAACTAGTGATGCTCTAACAATGTCTGTAAAAGTAAAAACTTCATATATCTTTAGTTATGTTGTAACCCTGATAATAAGTACGGAAAAACACCTTCTAGATATTCCCATAAAGCAGTGAACCAACACACCACCACCTAGTCTTTTAGCTTCATCGATGAAACCGAAACACTCGTCGAAATACTGCATTAGATTCGTATCTTCCCTGTCCATGACTGCCTCAAATTTTATCAAAACACCAAGAATTCGACAAGTTAAAACTTTTATTGCTGTCATGTTTCTTAGCTTGTTTATCAAGGAATTGGAAGGACAAAGGGAAAATTATTTGCTAAGAAGCATAAACTCTGATCTGAACTAAGAACCTTTTACTAGAACAAGGCGAGTATCCATGATACCTTCGATAATTTTATGAACAAACTCATTTGGATACAAAGGAAGAGATAGGTTAGCCACGGTTAAGATATGCGTTACGTTGGAGCTTTTCAATGCACCCTTATTGTTTGCATCACCCAACGAACCCAAAAAAAGGCCCTGAAAAACATATATATGAAATTAGTCTAGAGAGAACAAACAAAAGTAGGATAAAGCAAAAGCAAGGTCATCAAAAATGAGTACCTCTTCAATTTGGCATAGAGCACTGTTTCCTTGAAATTTTCTATATATATCTACCCTGCAACTTTCTGATATTTCATTTTCGATGGAATAATGGATCTGATCCATTCTTTTTAACCCTTCAAAGGCAGGTGCATGACACTCAACTGGTAAGAAACATGTTTGATCTATGCAACACAACGACCAAAATTTCTCTAATTTAACCTTTTTATATGTTAAACCAGTTAGCAATTAGCATAGGCATGAATAAGTTAGAATCCAAAAAAAGATGGTAAATTTACATGAAACAGAATTAAGCAGCTGAAAAGCTAGCATGTAGCAGCTGCTATCTCATGTTTAACATTAGACTTTCATATAGATTAAAACTACAATCTATACAAATATATATAAACCATATTCAATTTTCTTTGTTAATCACTATACGGAATCATGAATACCATTTCCAAGTGTTAAAAATGGTATAATGGAGCAAAATTAGATGTCCAGAACAGAGCAAAATTCTGGGAAGGAAAGAAAAGAAAAAGAATCATTCTTACATTATACCTACATTATTAAACATTCCAATTGGTTTTGCAATTCTGAAATCTGATTTCATTTCATTGATCAGCCTAAGTTTCAAGCATTAAAGCAAACCCATAACTTATCCCAGCAGAAAAGGAGATACACATTTACCAGATTTATAGAAACCATGAACTGTATGTTAACCATCTCGGTAGCTCAAAGATCCAGAGGAAGTTAATTAAAAATACAGCATTGTGAGAGAAATTTCAAAGACAAGAAATTGGGGAATGGATAAAGAGAATGAAACTAAAAAGCTTTCCCCTTTTCCTATGAAATTCCGAAATGGGATTGAAGAAAGGAGTACATACCACAGAGAAGCTCTGAATCTCTTCGTTAACTATGTTATAGTAAATGGATATTGATTTGGGATGATATTTTCTAGTTATCTGCTCTCACTCTAAATATGTTTTCGTAATCATTCGGACACATTAATTATAATTGTAGTTGAATTTATACACTTGAATTTTTACTATTTTTAAACCATAAATATCCTTTTATTAATGGCAATTAAATGTGGAATCGAATAGATTTCTATATGAGTGACGAAATTTTTTTAAAGTTATTTTTTTCTATTTACAACATTCGATTTTAAAATTATTTAAAAATTTAAATTTTTACTATTCACCTATTGGTAATATATTTATGTATCTATATATATTTTAATTTAAAAATATTATATATATTTTTAATTATTCATTCGTTTTTTTAATGATTTCATTATAAATTAAAATCATATATAATTTTCTTGATATAATATTTAGAATTATTCGTAATTCATTCTTAACTCATAAATAAAAAAAATATGTTTCAACATATTCGAACCTACATCAAATCTAAATAAATGTATTATTTTTTTATAAATAAAGAAACTTACAAAATTAAATTAAGTGAATTACAAAAAAACCTTTTCTTTTATCAGCTTTAAGAATAACTGAAATCGCCAGAAAAAAGTGTCACGTCATTAATGGTACATTGACAGTTGGATTCACCACATGCCATGTACTTTGTTTAGCGTGCTATTATTATTATTATTATTATTTTATTATCCCAAGCAATTTGAGTGGGAGCGATTCATGATTTTAAGACAAGTATAAATTAGAAATGGAAGGACAACTAAGATATTTCTGGTTATTTTTGGCGAAGGAAAAAAAAAGAAAAGAAAGATAAAATAAGAAAAGAAAGAGAAAGAAAGAGAAAAAAAAGTACGTCTATTTCTATTATTTTTTATGCGATAATCATGTTCGAGGTATTATATACTCATATGAATTTGACAAGTTTATATTTTTATTTATGCAAATTCTAACACATTCATTATTTGTACTATGTTTATATTTTTTTGGGGGGTGTTTTAGGTTTTTTATTTTGTAATCGTGTAATATTTCAAGTTTATATGAAATTATCAAATTTAATTAACACTATTAAAATAATTTTTAATTAGGATAAATTTTAAAATTATACATGAATTTTAGTTTAATGTATAATTTTAGACATGAATTTTAAATTTGTATATTTTTATATATAAAAATTTAATTTTATTCAATTCACAAAATATATTAACACAATTATTGAAATACCATCGTTTTATGTTTATATAGAAATAATTGTATTTATTCAATATAAAAATAAATTTATTTATTTATTTCTTCAAATATATATGATTAAATCAAAATTAAAATTTTATATATGCATTTAAACCACAATTTAAATTACACATTGCATAAATGAACTAATTTAAAGATATAATTTTAAAATTTTCCCCTTTACAATTATATGTAAGGTGTCATCATATATATTTTTTGTCTTAAACGTATTCATGGTATTATTTTTATGTAGATTATAGCACATTCATGTATTTGTATTATAGCTTGTGCCATTGCTTTCCATTTATAGGAAATTCTTTTTCCTAAAGAAACCTAAATATTTTTAATTATTTGAAAACTAGAACTAAAAAAAAAACAAATTAAATTCTTACAATTTATAAAATAAATAAAATTCAAATTCATAAATTTACGTTTCCCAAGACCCATCCTTTGCAAATATTATTTCAACATAGAAAAAGAAACAAGATTATTATAAAGGAGACTCCTTGCAGCCTGTTCAGGTTAAATGCCAAAAGGAGCTTGATATATCCAATCTGCAAAGTGGTGGCCGATCAGCTATCGCCACCAACCTGCAACAGCAAGTCTTAAATAAAATCTACATAATATGTTGATCATATATCAATATCTTTGCCTAACTAACTGTTTCTCTACAAGATGAAGCAGCTTTTCTTCATTCATGATCTTTCATTTGTTCTTTGTTGGCTCTGCAGCATCACCGGTGGAAATCAAACAAGGAAGCCCTTCTGTTAATGCAAAAATTGAACATGCAATAAATGAAATGCATAGACAAAACGATTACGAACTGGAAAAACAATGAATGATTGGAATTCAACTGGCAATACTAACATTGTCATTTATAAATGCAGCTCCATGAAGTATGCCATGGAGATTTCTAAACACAATCTACATTATTAAGCCTTTAAAGATCCCATTTCATCAAGGCCTGTTTTAGCACTGCATTGGCACAGTTTTAAGGTCAAAATTTGCTTTACACCGCAAATGCAATGGTAAACGGTAAAAACTTGTTATTATTTTAAACATATTACTTCTTAGACATTCCAATTCCTTGCAACAATTTTTCACAATAATGTAAAACAGTTAAAAAGTTTTTAAACCCCATTTTTAACCATACTTTTTAAACACATATTCCAATGAAGTTTTTTCCTAACCCAAGCTTTTCCCAGCAGCATGATATGTATCGAAAACTTCATTTCGGGGATTGATGCATGATTATACAGGGTCATGTGATGGTACTTTATCATCAAGGGGTTAGTATAAATATGTCTGTATTTGTCTATAAAAATAATATTAAGACTAACCTTGAAGAGATTTTTCAAACTCTTTCAATTGCTGGATGAAACCAGGATTAGGAGATGCCAATGGTCGTTTGCTCCTCACATGTTCCAAGGCCTGTGAAAGGCTCATACCATGCTTTTTCATTAAATAGGCAACAACGATAGTCACACTGCATGACAACAATTTCAGCACTCAAAATGACTCATCTGAGAAAAAAAATCTAGAAATGCTTTAAGTATCTAACAATTCAAAGAACCAAGGTGTAGCTCGAAAGAATATTCTTTTAAAATGTGCTGTTTAAGCATGGGAAGGAAGGGAAAAACTGTAATATTATTTTCTCTCAAGTAACAGACTGAAAATAGAGGTTTTTATAACCTCCGTTCTCAAGAGTTCCAATTTCTATCTTACTCATTTTCTGACTTATTTCTTTCTATTGCTGCTGTTTTCAAACTAAACCACACCAAGATCACTAGAAACATTACCTTCTTGATTTTCCAACGAAGCAGTGAACCAATACACCACCACCTTCTCTTTTTGCTTCATCAATGAAATGGAAGCATTCGTCAAAATACTGACTTATGTTTGTGTCTTCTTTGTCCAAGACTGTCTCGAAGAGAAATAGAAAGGTTTTAGTGTAACCATTAGATGCCACTTTTGGATGCAAAATAGGGCTTAAAACATTAATAAGCATAAGAACCTCTAAGGTACTATAAGTACTTATTCTATGGATGGTAGAAATCATAATGCTGCAGGGGAAGCACAGAAAAAATACTAGAGAAAATCATTATATAACAAAAGGAACAAACCTGGTAGAAATTGATAAAACATGAAGGGAGCTCAGGGGAAGCTTGAGCATAAGGAGCAGACAGCTTAATATGTGGAGATTAGCATGCAATGTAACTTAAAGATAACTTGTCACATTCCTAGTTTTTCCTTTTCTGGCCAATGCCACAATCTTAGACTTAGTTAGAAACTCATAAATGGAGGAAATATGCTATTTGAGGGGTTAAATTATCTAGGACTTAATTTTATATTTAATGGATTCAATTGTAATTTTTATGTATAGTTATATATTCAGGATAGTTCAAAAAATTTATATTGACTAGCATTTTACTTCTTTCCCAAGTATTAGGATTTTAGGCTTATATGTATTTCTTACTCTGTTGATTCCTTTCCGATATTCTCTATATTTCTTTTGTTCCCCCCCAATTTCGTCTGCTCCTCACTCATTATCATCAGTCAATTTCAGATTTTCCCAATAGTCTATCTCTTCCCCTTACTTATCTTACATCAGTTGTTTTGAAACACACAACATTTTGCAAAGCTAAAGCCTTATCCTACATCACTTGTTTCGAAACACAAAATTCCTGCAAAGCTAAAGTATGCATTAGGTGACAACTTGATTTTCGCTAAGGTACAGAACAAATGCACAACTTTAAACAACAGCAGGCAGGTGAAGTTACAATGCCAAGAAATTCACAGCACAGAAAGCTCAAGCTTTATGATATGTTAGTTCAATTATACAACCTGATAAAGGAGAGCATTCCCACCTGGTATAACTTTGTAAACGAAGTCATTGGTTTGTACAGGTTTCAGGGAACTAGCCACAGTTAAGATGTGTGAGATATTTAAACTTTTAAGCGCATCCATATTATTAGCAGCTGCAATAGAACCCAAAAAGAGACCCTGAGAAAATCAAAAGCCAAAACAATAAAAACATTCAGGAAGCAATTGCACGAAAAATCGAAATAACAGAGCAGACAAGGAAACAGGGTCTATTACCTCTTCTATTTCACATGGAACGGTGTCTTCTCTGAAAGTTCGTGTGAAATTTATAACTCGCAAAAGAGCTGCTATTTGATCTCGCATAGAATCATCAATCCGGCTCATTGCGATAAAATCTTCTTCTTTAAATGATTCTCCTTCAACTTCAAAATAGGCATAAAACAACCATAAATTGCATGTTCCAATAACCTTAACTAGAATAGGCATTTATAGAATGCAAGGAAACATACTAAAAGATGCAGCAAGTTAAACAGCAGCAACATGTCATATTCATATACAATTGCAATTACAAAAAAATTCTGAATCAAAATCAATAAATGATTTTGTGAAAGGAATTCATTAACCAATATGAGAAATGTTTCCAAAAGGCACCACTCAAATTTATAAGTCGAGAAAAAAAAAACCCTAAGAAATGGAAATTTTTAGGATGTGGAAAACCACCGGCAAAAGCAGATAATATATTTTACATGGAAAACAAAAATGATTCCGGTGAAAACAGCAAGATAGGTAATTCAAGAAACCAAATTCATCATCAGAGCTTCCCCGCCCCCGCCAAAACAATTAATATAACAATAACATCATTCAAATTATCAAAATCCACATCAACTTACCCGCTGTTCCCATTTCCAAAATGATAATAATAAGATTAAGTGCATCGAATATAGTTTTTTTTTTCTTATTGAAAATAATGAGAATACTTTACCTGTAAAGATTCCCTGGGAATTAAGAGGAAATAGCAAGAAAAAATGGTGATTACCTGAAAAAATAGATGGGAGAAATTCCGAAAGAAAATCAAATGATGATCTCTTGGCTGGGATTGGAGCAGATCGTGGGCCGGATTAGGCCGGACTTCAATAAAATTTTAAGCTTAATTGTTAAGTCCGATTTCGGCCCGACCTAAAAAATAGATTTAAAATTTGTTTAAATTCAACTTGAATTATGAAATTCAAGTTCGAACCCGACCCGATCCGATCCGTATTAATTTTTTAAATTATTTTATTATATTCAATAAATTTAAAAAATATATAATATATGATATGCAAACATTAAAACAAACATTAAAAAATATATTAAATTTTTTTTATATTAAGATAACTGCAAATAAAATAATAAAAAAAATTAACAATAAAACATAAGTTCTATAATGTTCAAATAATATTAAAAAAGATAACGAAATGGTAGTAAAAAGTATAAAAAATAACATTAAAATAACAAAAATAACAATCAAAACAACAGCAAAAATAATAGCAAGACAACAACAAAAACAAGAACAAAAATAACAATAAAGACAGCACCAAAACAACAACCAAAATAATAAAAAAATAGCACCAAAACAGCAAAAAACAATAATCAAAACAGTAAAAAAATAGCACCAAAACAATAATATAATTTTTTTTATTAAAAATGATTAATTTATTCAGGTCGGACTGGGCTTGGGTCAAAAACTCTTACCCGAGGCCCGACCCATTTAGAAAATGGACCTCATTTTTTGTTCAAGCCCATTTTTCGGGCCTATATTTTTGTCCAATCCTCCCATTTTTCGAGCGGACCTTCAGGTTGGGTTGGGCGGCCCGGCCCATGATCAGGTTTAGTTGGGATCACCTACAACAGTGCGTTTGACTAAATTATTTATTTTCCATATTTAATATTTTTATGGGTAAACTACACTATTAATCAATAAACTATGGTTACGTTATTCTTTTGGTCACTTAACTAAAAATTTTACAATTTAATCACTAAATTTTTTTGAAATTATTTTTCACCCACATTGCTTAAGTGGCACTTTTTAATTGATATAATAACAATTTTAGTCCAAATATTTTATATATTTTTTCAATTTGACCTATGTTCTATATAAAAATTATAAAAAAACTTAAAATTATTAAAAAATAAAAAATTCTATATAAAAATCTAGAAAAATAAAAAAATTTTAATATGATGTATTGGTGTTGATTATTTCAAAAAACCAAGTTAATATTTTCTTTTAATTAATTTAGAAAAATCAATTATTTTACTTGACTGAATATTCACATTAGCATTTAAAACTCATTTTAACTGTCATGTTGGACTGTCGTTGGGGAGGTAACAGATTTTAATGGTAAAATGACTATTTCGTGACAAAACGATAATGCAAATGATTAAAACGTAACATTTTAAACATAAATGACTAAAATATAATATGAGACAAACAAAAGTGACTATTTTGATAACCTATCCATATATATTATGATTAACAAGGTAATTAAGCTATAAATCACTAACCTAATGGCATTAACATAGAATTTGAAATGGTTTAATTGTTAATATAACTTTTGTTTAATTGTTTATTTGTCATTTAAGGAACTTATCAATTTTAAAACCACTTTCCTTTCACTTTAGTCCCTAATCAATTTAGTTTTTGTACTGAACCTAACAAGTGACTATTTTGATAGCCTATCCATATATATTAGGATTAACAAGGTAATTAAGCTATAAATCACTAACCAAATGGCATTAACATAGAATTTGAAATGGTTTAATTGTTAATATAACTTTTGTTTAATCGTTTATTTGTCATTTAAGGAACTTATCAATTTTAAAACCACTTTCCTTTCACTTTAGTCCCTAATCAATTTAGTTTTTGTATTGAACCTAACAAGTGGTTTCAATGGACAAAAAGATGTTATTCATTTTAGGGGTCCTAAGTTCGAGCATTTGTGTGTGCAAGGTGTGTGTGCCTTGTCAAAGGGTTAAAAAAATATGATCAGATACTATCATGTAATCACACTAATATATTCAAAAAAAAAAATTAGTCTCTTTACTATACGAATTCAACTTTCTCCACCGTCAAGATCTTGGAAACTTCGCTGGCACCCCCTGAGCCTCAACAGTCCTCTTTTAGCAAAAGGCTGTTTGAACATGAAAGCCTCCATGGCGGCCACCTGTTTAACAGTTGAGCAATCAAACACCACCCCCACTAAACTGCCTTTGTCATTCCATTCGTCGGCCAATTTTCGAGCGTGATGAGGATCGTTGTTTTGGAATAAGAATGTTTGGCCTCGGATAGGCTTTTGCCTTCCACAGTAGAGGCTTTCTAAGTGGCGTCAACTTTGCGCTTGGCTTATTTTTGAAGTATGTCCATTTGCTATACGGATAACAACATTGTCTTTGTAAGTCCATGTTGGCTCCTATTTTGTATGATGTATAAAAGGATTCACATTTATTGCTTCAGGTTTGCAGTGACAATTCCATCAATAGGAAAGCAACGTGGATAGATAAAGATTCATTCCATCAAAGTGATTGATAGTTGCTAGCTATTATATGGGCTTGAACCCTCCTCTGCTCCCTCCCAAAGTTCAATGATGGAGGCTTTTGTTCTAGTGTCGAATCATTATGAACTACCAAATTTAGGGCTTTAAGTTGATTGGCTATTAGACCCTTATTTTGTTGTGGTCAGAGCTTTAGCTCTAGTTTATTATACCAAACTTGTTCGAAATTTGTCTCACTTACCTTAAAATTATCCCAAGTTCCAAACACATCCAATCCACCTCGTCCAGTCGTCCTTGAAAACGCCAAACACACGAAACTCAATCCAAGCATTAGAATGCCCAAATTGTTTCAAAATGCCCAATACCAACAATAAAAACCTCTTTGGATTCTGATTTTTCCATCACCTTCTTGGATCCAAGTCTTAACTAAACCCCTCCAAAATCCCTCATGTTTCGTAGATTCTGCACCTCTCTCTTTCACGCCAAACAGCTACCACTTCCCGTCCCCTTCCCCCTAAAACCCACTTTTTCAACACCCCGAACTCTTCCCAAAGGGCTCTTTTTCACTTCTGCCATCAAAATGGCTGATACCCAGAAGTTCCGTTCTTTTCCCTCCCTTGAAAAAGCCTCAAAACCAGAGTTACTTCGTGCTTTGGAGTCTTCTTTAGGAATATCTTTCAGCTCTGACTCTATTTGCCCCTCCCCAAATCCTTTAATCATTGTTATAAGTGGTCCGAGTGGGGTAGGCAAAGATGCAGTCATCAAAAGGTTGAGAGAAGTTAGGGAGAATCTTCATTTTGTTGTTACTGCTACAAGCAGAGGAATGAGACCTGGTGAAGTTAACGGTAAGGATTACTTTTTTGTGTCAAAGGAGGAGTTTTTACAAATGGTTGAAAAAGATGAGCTTTTGGAGTATGCTTTAGTTTATGGGGACTATAAAGGAATACCCAAGAAGCAAATTAGGGATTTTATGGCAAAAGGGTGTGATATTGTGTTGAGAGTGGACATTCAAGGTGCTGAAACATTGAGGAAGGTTCTTGGGGATTCTGGGGTGTTCATATTTCTGGTGGCTGAGAGTGAGCTTGCTCTTGTTGAGAGGCTGATCGACAGGAAGACTGAGAGTGAGGAGGAATTGCTTGTTAGGATTGCTACTGCTAGAGAAGAGGTGAAGCGTGTTAAGAGATTTGATTATGTTGTTGTTAATGCTAAAGGGAAGCTTGAGGAGGCTGTAGATTTGGTGGGGTCTATCATTGATGCTGAGAAGGCTAAGGTTAGGCAAAGGCAGCCAATCGTTTGAGGTTTTTCTTGTGAAGGGTTCTCGGTTTGGTATTTTTGAGGTAGTTTTTTATTTGTTTGTCTAACTTTGTGTTATTGGGAATTTGTTAATTTGAATGAAAGACTAGTTAATTTCTTCATGATGATACTAGATTAGTAAATGCATGATGCTCTGATAGATATTGTTGGGTGCAGGATAACTATGCATTTAAGCAGGTCTCGAATGGTGAGCTTATTACACTGTGAAGAACTACATTTTTGGCTAGAGTTTTCTTTATTCATTGTTACATCTAGATTATTTTAGAGGAAACAGCCTAAAACTTTTAGTGTTGCCATCTTTAGTTCCATCGTATATGCCAGGGGGAGACCTGGTCATCCATTTACTTTTTGGTATATTCTCACGTGTCATAACCGTGTTTAAGATATTATATATTTATATATTTTTTGCTATGATAGTAATCCGTTTTGTATAATTTTTTATGTTTGCTTATTTGTGTCATGTTGGTGCTGTTTTTTCATGTCGTATTTTTGCTATGTTTCTCCTGTGTAATCTTATCATGTCCAAAATTGCACTCTAGAGTGCACAATTTTGTGGTCACTAGCTTGTTTTATCCAGACTTTTAAGCGATTATGCTGAAAATTTCAATTCTTATGTTGTTAATTAGCTGATAGAATGATACTAGATCTATTGTGTCGGACTTATATCTGGCTATCCTCTTCTGGATTAAGATCTTTGTAGCCAACTTGATATTAAAAAGTTCAAATTCAAGTTGTTATAAGGTTTTTATGGGGTGAATTTCTTGTTGGAGTTGAATTGCTGTTTATGTTACCTGGACTCGACGGTATGTGTCTAATATGGTCATGCTCAAGTTTTTCTATGTTTTCTGTATATGTGGAGGATCATACTCTAATATATACCCGAATACATGTAGGACACAAGTCCGGGATATGAGTCCAGATTAATAAACTACTTTCAACAATCTAGTAAATATAAATTGCTTTTCCTGTAGCTATCTTTTCACATTTAACTGCACGATTGAATTTTTGCTATGCATTCACTGATTGTGTTGTTGCTGACTCAGTGTTTTTCCTCAACTCGATAAATAATATCAGTTTAACCATGTATTAACGTGTACAACTTTCTAAAGGTTGCACACTTTCGAAAGAATGGTGTAGTTGGTTGAATTAAGTGATTCAAGTCAATAAAATTTAACATTACTCTGGATTCTGCAGTTGAGGGCACCGTTTTGAACTTAGCCCTTTCCTCGTCACCTGACAAGAATGCTGAATGACAGAATTGAACACAGTCCACAGCCTGATTTCCCTTTTCTTGATTGCTGTTAGATGGTACTGGTTTTCTTTTTCTCTATATGAATTGCTTGCTTTGATCTTCTTTTAACCTCTTGTTTTCATTTGGAGCTGCATTTGAAGTGATTGTATCAACAATGCACATCTCATTTCCCTCTTGCACTCTGTTAAGTAACAAATTACCTCCTCTTGTTGGTTGATTTCATGGGTTTTTCCATATTCTCAAATGATTACTCATCATTGTTTGGAATTTTGAGGCATCAACGATATCAAGACAGGTTATTTTGAGTCATTAACTTTGCATTTTGTGGAGTCTCACCTAAATCTAAACCTACATTACTCAAACTCGGTATGGATAGAATTTTTTTAATGTTCTTCATGTATTTTGGATCCTTGGCGGTCATATCCTTGTATCCATGTATCCATACGCCTGGTATAAGTATCAGATACATGTACGGACAGTTTGTCAAAAATTTTAATTAACTGTTAGACTATCAATATGTAAGTTTATACATTACAATGTATCAAATACAGATGAAGTGTTATTTGCGGTCAGTTAGTGGACCAAACACAAATTGATATACAAAATAGAAGGAACACACGATAAAACAAAATCTAGCCAACAATTTCCCTGGAAATATGACGGAAAGCCAATAGAGAAAGTACCATATTTGAGCCGCAGAGAAGTTATGAGAATAGAGAAAGCAATGCAGAGTATGTCTGTTCAACAATTGTGGTTGGAGCACCAGAAAATAAACTCGCACTTTTTGCTCTCGTGCTTTCAATCATTGAGAAAGTCAACAGTAGTTCCATTTCTATCGCGGGAGAAACAACAGCTGTGAGTTAAATGATAATTCACAAGTTGGAAGATGAATCATACAACTCAGACATGATGAAACAACATGGTGTTCGCATTCTGCTTAAAATACCCTTTGAAGCCTTGTTATATAGATTTTTTTTCATGTTTGTTAATTCATATCATGTTCGTGTTATTTTTTCGTATTGTGTCGTGTAGCCGTATTGCTCTATCTTTAGAGTGCTCATGGGGTTACTCAGTGAACTTTTAAGTGTTTATGCTAAAATTTTCACTTGTTAACTAGCTGATAGAATGATACTTGATCTTTTATTGTTTTATATTTTCCATCTTTTCTTCTCTCTCTATAAGCACCATACATCTATTACATCCAATCTCTTTTATGTAATTACTGCTACAAGTTGTTTACATTTGTAGCTGTTGATTTAATTATGAATTAATAAAAAAAAATCAGAATGATTCTTGTTTTCTTGTACAAAAATAAACACCCATCTGTCATTGTGCTATTGGATTAAACAAAGAACAAACAAATCGTCGGGCACGAGGAACTTCAGAGAAATCATTCGCCCTAATAAACAGCTTTGGAATTTTGAGTAATATATATACATTGGTGTCAGCTCCATGGCCACTAGATCCAAGATTTTGAAGATTAAACCAAGGGAAGTTGGACATATGCATAAGTTGACACAGATTCCATCCTTACAGTGGTCCCAAAAGTGCAAATGCATGCCAGTGTTGTCACCCCCTCTTTTGTCGACCACCACCACACACTTTGATCCTCCAAGCTTTGAGAGTTGATGATGATTGGACTTTGAAACAGATTGCAAAACATACATATGTTTTAATTAATTCTGTGCTTAATTAAGAATTTCAAGCTGGTTTATGCAGTATCTTGTTCTAAAATTTGCAACAAGTGCATGTGCAAGAATCACTGTCTTAAATGAGCATTGGGATCATCATAATTTAAGCTCTCAAACGGCATTTAAAAAAATGAAAAAAAGTTGAGTCTATCAGGTATATCCATGGAAGTTGAGGTTGAGAATTGATAGAAAAAGGCAGAGAGAGAAAATACCTTATCTGAAAGTTTTCGGTTTCAAGTATAGTCCAAGGCAGCATTGCTTCTCTTGGTGGCATTAAAGAGACCAAAAACTAATTTTCCTCCACTCATAAACACCACCCCTATCTGCTTTGCAAAAGCCAACAATTCCTTTTCTCTCTATCAACCTCTTTATTATTATTATTATTATTTGCACCATAAAACAATCATTCTTAGTCTTTCACTATACATCTACAGGCAATCCCACACCAGCAAGACATAGTTTCCGGTTCTGGTCAGACCCATTTCAGGTAGTTTCCTAGGTTTGTTCCCTGTGAATCTCATTGTCAAGTCATTTTTTTCTTTTATTAGTGTTCTTCGTTGGGGTTCACTATTCACAAAGTAACAAGGGTTTTTAGGCTTTGACGGCTTAAATACTTGTGCTTCACGTTACGGTAATAAGTGCCATCAATTCATCCTAATAACATCTCTTAAATTTTCCAACTTCATAAATGATATGCAACTGAGGTCAGATTGATTGTTATAGAGGAATAAAAGTGATACTTACAGATCACCTATCAAATGAGACTGTTTGTGAAATTCGAATCTTGATTCTTATCGGAATACTAATGAGTATTCAACTAACTAAACTGACCCATATTGGCAAACAATATGCCATTACTGTTATAGATGAAAATCATAAACATGTTCTCAATCAATTAGTGTGCGTTTTTATTTTGCAGTGACGTGAAGGGGGAAATGGCACAGATTCTGGCACCTTCAACTCAATGGCAGATGAGAGTACCAAAGAGCTCGACCTTTGGAAGTCCCATTGCAACAAAGATGTGGAGTTCTTTGTTATTGAAACAGAACATGATAGGAGCAGCCAAAAGTGCTGGCAAATTCAGAGTGCTTGCCTTGCAGTCTGAGAACAGCACTGTCAACAGGATAGAAAAGCTACTAAACATGGACGTCACTCCATACGCTGACAAGATCATTGCTGAATATATTTGGTACATCATCATCATCCCTTGAACATACATCAATGTTTCAAACATCACCTTTATTTTTTGTTCTGGCCCAATAGTAAAGTAATTAATTAAGAACCCCAATGATTTATCCAATCGGTTCATGCAACCACCTATTGAAACAGGATAGGAGGCAGTGGAATCGACATGCGGAGCAAGTCAAGGGTAAGATAAAAGTACCATAACTAGAATTTGTGTAATTTTCAATGCATATAGTGTTTTTTTTCTTATGTTTATTTCCTACAATTTGCAGACAATTTCAAAGCCTGTTGAACATCCCTCCGAACTTCCTAAGTGGAACTATGATGGGTCAAGCACTGGACAAGCACCTGGTGATGATAGTGAAGTTATTCTATAGTAAGACCTCTAAAAGGAAAGATTAGAATTTTGTTTATTTTTATCATCAAAATAACCATTTTGATTGAAAAACTTCATCCAGCCCTCAAGCAATTTTTAAGGACCCTTTCAGGGGAGGTAACAATATTTTGGTGAGTGTTGTATTATCTAAAATATTCTAATTAATTCATTGTTTCAATTAATAGTGTGGATGATATTTCTCTTGTATTTTACAAAGGTGATCTGTGATGCATACACACCGGCTGGCGAGCCGATCCCCACGAACAAGCGTCACAAAGCTGCTGAGATTTTCAGTAACAAGAAGGTGGTTGATGAAATCCCATGGTATGGATTCAATCATCTCATTCTTCCGTTTAAATTTGGATCAATTTCAGAACTAATTTTAACATCCTTATTGCCGCAAAGATTCTTTTAAAGTGTCTTAAAAATGTTGTGTTTAGGTTTGGGATTGAGCAAGAGTACACCTTGCTTCAACAAAACGTGAAATGGCCTTTGGGTTGGCCTGTTGGAGGCTACCCTGGTCCTCAGGTAATATAATTGTATGCATTCATGATATAAATAATATAGTTTCACATGCACTTATAAAATGAAGATATGTGGTTCTTTTATCACCAAATTCAGGGTCCTTATTACTGTGGAGCTGGAGCCGACAAGTCGTTCGGGCGTGACATCTCCGATGCTCATTACAAGGCTTGCTTATATGCTGGTATTAACATCAGTGGCACCAATGGGGAGGTCATGCCAGGCCAGGTCTGTTGTTGTTGCTGTCATGCTTGCTTTGCTTGTATATTTATCAGTTATCGCCATTTGATATTTTAAATTACCATGCAGTGGGAGTATCAAGTTGGTCCAAGTGTTGGCATTGAAGCTGGAGACCATATCTGGTGTTCCAGATACATTCTTGAGGTATTTATTCTCTATATATGATTTGGCTATACTTTTATGGTGGCTGATGCAATGAATTGTGGCTTTAATTTGCAGAACCTGTACATCCATAATAGGACTGTGTGTTAGGCAAACTTAACTTGATTGTTAGTGCAGTGTGTTGGCTTTGCCATTGATTACCATACATAGATCAAGTTTAGGGATACAAATATGAATGAACACATTAGTATCCCATGGTCACCTCCGAGTCCGGCTAACGTAGCTTTTTTACAAATGTTTTCCTCTATTCCTACAGAGAATCACTGAACAAGCTGGCGTTGTTCTCTCCCTTGATCCTAAGCCAATAGAGGTAACCGAACATCCCGAGCCGCTCGGCTCTTACTCGTTAGTCCCGTATTAGAGGGTTTCTCAATTCTCATTTCATGTTTGCCAGGGTGACTGGAATGGTGCTGGATGCCACACCAATTACAGTACAAAGAGCATGAGGGAAGAGGGAGGCTTTGAAGTTATAAAGAAAGCCATCTTGAATTTGTCACTTCGCCATAAGGAACATATCAGTGCCTATGGTGAAGGAAACGAGAGAAGACTCACAGGAAAGCATGAAACTGCCAGTATTGACACGTTTTCTTGGGTATGTTCGATGAAGATATATGTACTGGATGCCATGGAATGAATCATTAGATTCTTTTTTTTCTTTAATTGTTCATCACGTTTCATAAATTTCAACTTGCAGGGAGTGGCTAACCGTGGTTGCTCCATCCGTGTCGGGCGTGACACTGAGAAGAATGGAAAAGGTACTACCATCACAATGTCAGGCCCTTCGTAGATATAAGATAAGATTCTCCAAATATATGAAAAAGTTTCTGATTCCAACACTCGTTCATTTGTTAGGTTATTTGGAAGATAGGCGTCCGGCTTCGAACATGGACCCTTATGTTGTAACCGGATTACTTGCAGAAACTACAATCTTGTATGAGCCAACACTTGAAGCTGAAGCACTTGCTGCTCAAAAGATAGCTTTGAAGGTCTAATTAACACAATTTGCAATATATATATATATATATATATATATATATATATATATATATATATATATATATATATATATCAACTCATTAAGTAAGCAATTAGGTTGAGGCAACTCATTCACATGTATGGTTTTCATTTTTGCCCTTTTCTTTTTCAATTTTTTCTAATTTAGGGAATATCCCTGCAAATAAAGGGTCCTAAAAATGAGTTGCATTGTGATCTTTCCTACATTGTCTGACGGTTCTCAAATGGATTATGTTTTGTGAATCAAAATTACTGGATCTTATAAACTATCTTCATTAATTGATATTTTTGTTGTTGGTTTGCTACAATCAATCCCAAGTTTTTTTTTTATAATTTTATTTCAATCCTAAACAATATTTTTATTTTATCTCACATTGAGTATGAGAACTTCAAGCCTCAAATTTGTAGCCAATCTCAAGCATTTTAGGTCTCAAATTTCTAGTTTATTTCAATTCAGCTTTTGTTTATCTTGCCAAGGTTTGATTGCCTAAATAAAAACCAGACATGCAATTACGGTTTAAATAGATAAATAAATGCTTGCTACCGAGCCATTCAACTTTATTCTTTTTTTGCAATGTTGAACAAGAAAAGTTTATTCCATCCAAAGTGATGGACTTTGTCATTCATGCCAACAAATTAATAAATCACCTCACTATTAAATTAGATTAGACATATACAATTCGATTTCATATAATAAAGTAGATTAATGTCTAAACAAATTCAAATTAAGAATCCAAACAAACATAAGGTTACTAGGCTTCGAGCTTATAGATTATGTTATCTTATATAAAAATAGTTTTAATTGAAGGTTTTTAGAATTGAATCGATAGTTGAATTAGTCGGATCATTGATCCGATTAATTTATTTGATTTGATTGAATAAATTATTAAAAATAAAAAAAATTGATTCAATTATCAATTCCATCAATTTTTTATTCGATTTAATTTATTCGTGGGTGAATCGATACAACCCATTATTTTGAATTGAGACCCTGATAAAATGCTTTTACCTCCCAACATTGGGGTATAAATTTCAAGTATCAATCTTCTTCTCTCTACTTATACTCTCTTACACTTCTTCTCTATTGGCTTTTCCTTCTCCATTACAAAACACTCATGCAAATGCTAACTCTACAAATCCTGCAAACTCTCTGGCACAACTCTCCAGCCCAATCCACTATCCAACTAAAATGAATACGAGATTGAATATTTGGATTCCTTATCCCTCTATTGAGGTAACCTCAGAAAAGGAATAGGAATACAAGCCGTTACTTTGAAATGAAGAAGCGTCACTTCCACTCTATATGAAAAAGTGGGTGAAGAACATCCAAGAAATATGATTAAAAAGATAAGGAAAAAAGAACCCAAGCCCTTGCTTATATATATAACTCATCCCTGTCTCAATTCCCCGTAAATTAATTTATTTTTTCTTGTTTCTCTTTAGCTCAGAAAAGATTTAAAATTATGGGTTCTGGTGGATCAAAATCAACTGCATTAATGCTGTTGTTTCTCAATCTTGGTTTGTATATCATTGTAACAATAATAGCTGGTTGGGCAGTAAATCATGCAATTGAAAGAACCCATGAAACAGGTCATTTTCAGCTGCTTTCTCTGTGTCAAATTCACAAAATAATTGTTTTTGTAAAATTGTATTTGGATTTTTGCAGCATCTGTGTTATCAATCCCGGCTCGTATATTTCCGATATACTTTCCGATGGGAAACATGGCGACTGGTCTCTTTGTGATTTTCTCCCTCATTGCGGGTGTTGTGGGGGTCGCCACCTCCGTTACCGGTGTCACCAATGTTCTTCTATGGGATGCCCCTAATTTAGGTGCCGCCGCTGCTTCCTCCCTTCTCACTTGGACCCTCACTATGCTTGCCATGGGGTTAGTTTTCATATATCATTAAAAAATATTAATAAATTCAAAGTGGTACGTGAAAATACACCAATATCTTGGGCCTGATTTTGTAGGTTTGCATGTAAAGAGATCTACATTGGCTGGACAGATGCCAATTTGGTAAGTCTCTTAATTATTAAACTGATATTTGAAACTAAATTTTATTTTATTTAATTTGGAAAATCTAAGCACCATATTTGAATGTATTATTTATACTGGCGGTGGCGGATAATGCAGCGGACATTGGAAGTGATAACTATAGTTGCGAGCGCAACGCAGTTGATATGCACGGGTGCAATCCATGCTGGTGCTGAAGAATTTACTCCAACAACCCTTGCTGCCGGAACAGTTTGACTTGGAATTGCATATTATCCCATGAACTGATGGGCATTCTTTATTTCTTTCATTGTTGCCTTTTGTAGGAATGATTGTATTCATTTGTTATGGCTTTTTTTAAAGATTAAATTTTATTTATAATAACAACAAAAATTTGTTAAATAAAAAGTTTAGTCTAGGATACAATGTTTGTTTACTGCGCTGAACCCGTTTTCAATTGAGTAAATTATTAAAATAATTATTTTTGTGAATCCAACAAGTGGTTTCAGTGAACAAAAAAGATGTCATTTATTGTAGGGGTTTCGGATTCGAGTACCTATGTGTACGCACACCAGTATATTAAAAAATAATAATAATAATTTTTTCTCAATTTACATTTTAGTTATTTATGTTTGAAATGTTATATTTTAGTCACTGAATTATGTTAATGTGTAATGGTAAGCTGACGTGACCCATTAAATGATCATTTCAAACAAAAATTTTAAATTAAATTATACAATTAATTCTCATATTTTGTTTTCTTTTTGAACAATTTTTTTTTATGTTCTTTTAATTTTATTTTATTTTTTATTCTTTTATGCTTATCATCTTCAAGATTATTCTGGATCAAATATCAACAAATCATTAACCATATTTTGTTTTAATTATTTAATGCAAGTTTTTAAAGTATACATTTACTATATAATTGAATTCTTTTTAGTATACAAATTGCATATTTCATGATTGTTATTCCTCAAGGTTACCAACACTAATTAAAAGGTAACTCTATTGATTTTAATAATTTTTAATTTATAAATTATCAAAATAAAATTAATTATTATTATTATAGAATAAAAATTTAAAAGAGAATTATTTAAATTATAACATCCAATTATTTTTTATTTCAAATATTTTCAACGTTGAAGGGCCTCCACGAATAATAGAGAATAACGTAATATAAAATCAAATTTATCTAATAATGGATGCGACATATCGGGATTATCAATATTGAAACTTTGCTTGTGTTTTTAAACCGAGGATATCTTAAATATTTATTTCTATAATAATAGTGATATCGGTTTTTTATATCAGTTTAAACCGAACTCAAACCGGACCCGACTTGACCCGTTTGGCAAACCACTTCCGGGCATGTAAACATATCCATTGTCGTTGGGGAATAGAGATGGAAGAAGCTAGGGCTAGAACTCTCATATCTAGAACAATGGTCGGATTGGTGATTGGTGCTAAGGATCCAAAATCCGGTTATATTAGGTAAATTACCCGCCAACCCATCAACAAATTGAAAAGGAATATAAGCCTTTCCATTCTCTTCTCCCCCACCAAAACCCCCCAATGAGCTGCACTCACAGTCCAATTCCAACGGTTAAATCCCCTTTCCATTTCGTGTTGAGCCCTAATTTCAAATACCTAATCCGCCCAACTGCTACCCGGATTTTAAATTTCCCTCCAAAGCATCCCAACCGTTTACCCCTTCTTTCATATAGCAGTAAATCCCCCAGTTTTGGTTTTATTTCAAAGAAAAGGAATTTCGAAGTCAATGCATCAATCGGAAGTAACAATGGTGAAGCAGGGAACTGGGTACGCTGGTTGCCCACTGGAGGTTTAGCAGCTGATAAAGTTTTGAGATTGATTTCAACTGCTACTTCAAGTCCCATTTGCCAGTTCATTTCTTCACCTACCACTTTTTTGCATTCAGTGGACCCTAGAATCAAATTGGTAAAGATTTACAATTTCAATCTTTTATGATTGTAAAATATGATGAAATTGGTCAAATTGAGTTCTTTGAATAGTTGGCTACTTGGTAATCTTGATTTCCTTTTTTCGGGGGACAGTTTTTATGGTTTCAGTTGCTTGTGGGTTGATTTGATTAGTTTCATTATGGAGTGTGATGAATAAGTTATTTGGCTTTTTTTTCCCTTTTTTCTTAATGGGTTTTCCTCATTGCAATTTGGTAAATGTCCAGATGAAGTTATAAAACATTGTAAGTTAAGGAATTCACCTAAATATTTAGCTGAATGTTATAGCATTGTGAGTTGCCCTCAGGTTTTCTTTCTCTATGACTGATGCCTAAATTGTGCATGCTATTGGGAAAATATAGAGAGTATGTGTGCTCTTTGTTGTGAGAGTGTTTACCAGTGTCTTAGATACTAATCTTGATAATGCAGGTATGGCTATTGGCGTTAGTTGTTTTACCAGCACGTGCCCAAATATCACTTCGTTTTGGATTGGTAGCATACATTGCTCTTCTGTCAATGTTGTTTCTCCCAAAAAATGTGTGGATGGTAAGGTTTTAAAGTTGTTAGCTGCTAGAGTGAAGTATATTTTGATAAATTATTCAGTTTCTCAATGCAACTTTCATGTTATTCCTTTAAACTTTTTCCTTAATGAACTTGATCAAGTTCAGCCTTTTCCTTAATCGAGTTTTGTAGTTAGTGATTATTTCTTTATGCCAAACGTTGGTATAGTTTATAATTACTTGTCAAAGGTTCTGTCATCTGCTGTCCAAGCACTGGTTTCAAAATATGCTATTGTTTAAAGACATCCTTTAAACTGTAACTGCTGTTGGTTGCTTACTCTGTTGCATTGTTGTTCTGTGCGCCTTAAACTGTGTTCCAATCTTTCACATTTCATTTCAAGTTTAACTTGCATAGTACTAGGAAACATTATGCCCATACTAGTTGCATATAGTAAAATTTACCGATTAAATAATCTTTTTTAATTCTGGCATACTGAGTCCAGCAATTCTTGTAGGATCAATTGGGAAGGGTGTCACTACTTTGTGGAATTTTATTCGTATTGTCAGGGCTTGGTACTGATGGTGTACCACAACTTCTTCAGTCAAGAACCCCACCATCTTCACTGACAGGGTTGCCTGATCTTCCAAAATCATTAAGTGGCTATTCATATTTAATCATGAAGCTAGGACCATTACAGTTTACAAGGAAGGGATTGTCTGTTGCTAGCACAGCATCATGTTTAACCTTCATTGTAAGTTGCTTGCTACATAGGTAACAAAAATGATACAACATTACTTTCAAAAACCTTCTACCACAGGCAATTCTATAACTACTCAAATATGTATATGTCTTGCATGGTAGCTCAGACATATTGTGTTTGAGAAACAAAGAAACTCTTTATTATTCTCAGTTAGGTCTCTATTTTTTTGAAAGATCTTTCAAAGTGCAAGCCTTTGCTTAGCAACCACGACCCCAGAACAACTTGCATTTGCTTTGCGGTGGTTTATGCTTCCTTTGAGATATATTGGTGTCCCAGTGGCTGAAATTGTTCTTACACTCATGCTTTCATTGAGGTTTATCAATTTAGTGTTTGATGAGGTAAGAGAGATCATGTTGGTATTTCTGCATTCTATATAGTAGGAAAACTTTCTTGTTTCATGTTTCTGTTTGTTAATGTAGGATTAATCCTGCCAAACTTCATGTGTCAACAGGTTCGTAATGTGGCATTGGGGATTGTATCTCGTAGGATAAATTGGCAACAATTGACAATGAAGGAAACGATTGATAGTAAGAATATACAGTAGACATGGAGCTCTCTTTATGTCTCTCTCTCTTCATTGACTGTGTGTGTAGAGAAAAGATGGTTGTGGGGAAGGGGGGAGGGGGGGAGAGTAGGTTTGTTATGGTTTTCAGCAGTACAAACTGAAGTTAATGGGCCCTGATAAAGTTTAGGAAAAAATTCAGCATAATGGCTAGCTTTCATAAATAAATTACAGATTGCATGTATCTCCATTTTAAATACTTAGGAATTCAATGACAGTCTAGAACTACATATATCTGACCTCTGCAGGAATCATTAAATCATTATCATATTATAGTAATGAAAATCTTTAGTGAAAACTTGCTGCCTCTTTGTCTGTTTTTCCGGCTCTTTGTTTTTTCTTGACGTACTAGTGTTCCCACGCATATCTAGATATACGTATGAGGATATGACCCTTAAAGTACATGGACTAATTTGCAAAAAATTGTAGATTAATGAAAATAGAAGAAAAAACAATGAAAATTTTAGGATCATTAATGGAAAATTATATTATTCTTTTTAGGTGAAACAATCAGATTTGGGCAACAAACCCAGAAGTTAGAAAACAAGAAATTATGATTTCCAATAGGTTAGCTCTTTAAATAGGTAATTCCATGGATATATCCTTTTTAACTTATTTATGTTCAAATTATTTTTCAATATTTATCTGCTTTAAAGATTTTAAAACTTCATGTACAACATGTAGTCTAGCAAAAACTTTTTGACTATAGAGTTTTTATTTCTTTTCCCTAGAAGTTGTTTTCTGTCATATCGTGTGATTGACAACTACATTAGACAAAGGGGGGCTTTGTTTCTGCCTTATCCGCTTCTGATTTCATGTATTCCTCACCTATTGTTTCTTTGGGCTTTGATTCCAGTTTTTGCTTCCTACATTCAGCGGATATTCAAAAACATTTTTAAGCATGCAGAGCAAATCTCTCAGGTTCATATTCAGGCTTAGCTCTTTTCAATGCTATTTCTCTTTGCAATTCCTATCACCATTTTATTTTGGGCCAAATGGAAAAACTAACATTTCACACATTCGGTCATTTTAGTTTGTAAAGTTTCCTAAGTATGGATAAATAAGTTTCTCGTGCCTTTGATGGATTCATGATCGATCCTCCAAATATATAAAGTAAAACATAAATGTTTGGGACATGTACCCATATTGAACACTCACCCTCGAACCTCAGTAATATAGCATCCAATAAAGGTTTGTGCATGCCATATCTGAGCAACTGAATTGGTTTTTGACAGGCAATGATAGTTAGGGGATTCAGGGGTGACAGTAATGCTCATAAGCTTTACTTCTTATCAGACTCATCACTTGGGATGGCAGATTTAATTGCTGTGGTATGCTTGATTGGTGTTACGAGTGCTGCCCTATTGTCCGAGTATTTACTTGTCTGATAAGCAATTAACTGTACCATCTTCATCTCCTCACCTTGGTAATCTTCTCTCTCCAAAGTTGCTGTTGAGTGTTGACCTTTTTTCTTTTCTATTTTTGGTTTTATTTTCATCCACCATCGGTGATGTGTATGATGTAAATGGTTTTGCAGATGAACAGTTAAGAAGAGTTATGCAGTTAATTCAAGTCGTGAAACACATCGGTAGTGGTCACAGATACAGATAATGGATGTCAAAAACAGACTCTTCAACAGCCTTTTGGGGCTCGTTGAATATTCTAAGTATTTGTAAATTGCTACACATTATGGCATATTATTTATGCATAAAGAAAGTAGAGCATTATATTCATTATCGATTCACCCTTAATTATATCAATTTTTCTACTTTAGTATTTAAATTTTGATTAAAATATATTTCACGTCTATATTCTTTTTTCTACATTTGGGATTTAATATTTTTACTTCTATTTCAATTAATTTAATCCTTTTAATTTTTCAATTTGTATTTTAAAAATACAAATTTAATTGTTAATATTTTTAAAATTATACATTTAAATTCAAGATTATTTTAATGTCATTTTTGCAATTACCAAGTGAATATTTAAAAAAAAATATTATTAATGGATTTAATTGAAGGAAGCTTAAATTTCATACAGAAGAGCAGAGAAACAGATTACATCTGCAATTAGATTGATAAGAAAACATACCCTTACATCTAATTTGAAACATATAACTACTCAGTGCCTGCGACTATGTATACAGCAAAACAGCATTCAAACTTAAAACTACATTAGCAGAACAAGTTGAAATTAGTGACACATTAACACAGTGACAAACATATTGCAACGCTAAAAAACATGACATGATTTGAGTGAAAATCATCAGAAACTGGAACTAACTGTAACCTCATCAATAAGAAGGTTTAAGAATGATGACAATGATGACCGAAACCAACCAAAACAGTGAGGAAAGTTTGTAGCAGAACATGCTAAAACTCCATCAGTAGCCCAAGTTGGGAGTTATACTTTTCGATAAACACTGCAACCTGCAGCCCATCTTAAAGATTTAATGAAATGAATCATATTCTGAATCAAGTACTCCTTTTAACTTCCTATCTGTACAGATTAAACAATAATATAAATGAGCAGAAGAGCATCTTTGAGACCACTCTCCTTGGCTGCCTAAAGGTGCAAAAGGCTAAGTGCCATCAAGTCATTCAACCTTTAGCTTGGAGATACAAATTGTGAAACAAGTTACAACTAAACATGGCAAACATATAGTTCAATTGACCATTGCAGCGACCAAGACACAAGGAGTATCCGCAGACTAATTGAGGTTAATATATCAATCAACTATGATGAAAGGAACTATTTAAGATCCTAAACTAATATATATTCTCATCCTACAAATTCAAGTAATTCAATATGATGAAACTAAACCAAATAGATGAACAAACAGAGAAGGCACAGAATAATTACAAATGCAAAAGAAGAATGTTCAAATTCACCTTTATCTTTGCTAGCTATTGACACCATTCATCTATGCTGATTGACTACAGTCGGCGAAACGAGGCTCTCTTCATAGACTTCTTGTTGATCAATATAAGAAAAAGCATCATAAGGAAACATGGGAATCCTGAACCTGTTCTTCTTGGGATTGTACAGAAGCATATTCACCTCAAAACGCAACAAGATTTCACCACTTTTTGATACGGATAAAGGTGTCAAAAACATTTCATACCCAGGAAGCAGCGTGTAAGGAATAGTAACCAGCTTAGTCCAAGACTCTCTCATTCCATATTCTTTCATAACCCAAACCTCAGCATACAATCTCCCATAACTACAAAGCACACATAGACATCCATCCAAGACCCCTAATATCCTTTCACCCGCACCGTCGCCATAGCACGGTTGGGTCACTTCCTTATACGTCTCCTGAGCCAAATCAAGGGAGACAATAGTACACGAAAAATCCCTATATTGTCTACTTAAAACAGCCCAATTCAAAGTCCCATCCACATGTTTCCCAGCTTCACTAGAAGGGACCCCAAACGGGAAATCCTGAATCCTTCTCCAACAATTAGTTCTCAATGAATAAACCCTAACTATACTCTCGTAACCATATTCAAGGCCCTTACTTTGATAACAAAAAACCCTAACAACCTTATAATCATCAACGGAAGCATCAAAGCCAAACCCATAAACAGTATAGCAGCCCCTCCTTTTCTTAAACCCTAAATCAGGCAACCTTTTGGAAACCCTTAAAGTCGGGTTTAATAAAAGGACTGTATCTTCTCTAATAGCTATGCAAATCAAGCCATTACATGAGCCTACAATCCAATCAGAACGAGAAGCTTTCTTCGATGGGTATTCGATTTCCGAGGTATTAACATTTGGGTCTTCGAATATAGAGCTGAGGGAGCATGATTTGATGCAGGATCCGGTTTGGATGCTTGAAGTGTTGATTAAGACTCGTTTTTTGGAGAATTCGGGGTCGTTTTGGGTTCTTTTGAGGTGCTTTTTGATGAAGAAATTGTCAGCTATAAGGGATTTCCAGGATTTGGAAACGCACCTGAAACGGAGGAGGGATTTAACGGGCAAATTCGAGAGGGTTTCAAAAATTATTTCTTGTGGAAACGACGGCGACGGAAGGCTGCCGTTTCTCGACCGTTTGGGGGATTGAGCAGAATCGTGGCTTTGGTGCTGCGGTGATTCAGGGCAGTTCCCTTTATGGGTTTGTTCATTAGAATAGGTCGAGTGCAGTTCTTGACTCGTTGAGCATAGTCGTTGATTTGGTTGCGTCGGGGCTGATTCTTGGTTTTGGTTTTCCATTTCCCGGAACTTATTTGTTCGATTCACTGTCACCGTCACACTGGAGTGGAGCATCTAAGAAGAGAACGAAAAGGGCAAGTGTGTTCGGCCATTTATACATATTTTTTAATTTAATAGGTTAAAATATGCTTCAAGTCCCAACATCCTTCATACATTTGAAATGTAGTCCCTCTACTTTTATTTCTAAGAATTTAGATCATTCAGTTTTCAGTTTTCAAAAATCAGATTTAATTGGTAAATACTCTTAAACTTATTTTATTAAATTCAATGATATAACATTTTAAAAATATACATATGTAATTTATGCTCTGAACTTATTCAAAGTGCAAGCCTTTGCATAGCCAAAACAACTTGCCTTTGCTTTGTGGCTTCTTTTGAGATATAATGTTCTTACGCTCATGCTTTCATTGAGGTTTATCAGTTTAGTGTTTGATGAGGTAAGAGGGATCATGTTGGTACTTCTGCATTCTGTTTAGTAGGAAACTTTCTTGTTTCATGTTTGTGTTTGTTAATGCAGGATTAATCCTGCCAAACAGGTTCGTAATGCTGCATTGGGGATTGTATCTCGTAGGAGTAATTGGCAACAATTGACAATAAAGGAAACGATGGATGGTAAGAGTATACACTAGACATGGATCTCTCTCTCTTCATTGAGAAAAGATGGTGGTGGGGAGAGTAGGTTTGTTATAGTTTTCAGCAATACAAACTGAAGAAAAAGTTTAGGAAAAAAATTCAGCATAATGGCTAACTTTCATAAAGCACATATTATTCAATGAACTAATTTGCAAAAAATTCACATTGACACTCAAGGATCGAGTAACATAGGCTTTTTTATTTGTTAGAAGAGAAAACAATGAAAAATTATATGATTCTTTTGGGGTGAAGCAATCAGATTTGGGCAACAAAAACAAGAAACTATGATTTCCAATAGGTTAGCTCGTTAAATAGGTAATTCTAAGTTACGCCTTATTTATTTTCAAATTATTTTTCAATATTAATCTTCTGCTTTAAAGATTTTAAAATTTCATGTACAACATGTAACCTAGCAAAAACTTTTTGACTACAGAGTTTGTATTTCTTTTCCCTAGAAGTTATTTTCTATCATATTGTGTGATTGACAAATACATTAGACAAAGGGGCTTTGTTTCTGCCTTATTCACTTCTGATTGCATGTATTCCTCACCGACTGTTTCTGATTACACTAAGTAGAGCATTATATTCATTATCGATTTCACCCTTGATTATTATCATTTTTTCTGCTTTTAGTATTTAAATTTTGATTGAAATATATCCCAAGTCTATACTTTTTCTATATTTGAAATTCATTCTTTTTACGTCTATTTCAAGAAATTTAATCCTTCTAGTTTTTATATTTAAAATACGGATTCAATTGCTAATATTTTAAAATATTCAATTCAATTAAAAATCATTTCTACTAGTATTATTTATTAATAATTGAACTTAAATGAACTAACTAAATTTTTTATGAAATATCAGACTGGACTTTCATTTAAAATAGGCAAATGTAAACAGTACCCTAAATACGGCCCAAACCCAAACTACTGGCCTCAGTCCACGAAGTGTAATAAAAATGGAAACCCAAAAACAAAAATTCAAAGAGTTATCCAGTCACACACAGACTGGCACCCACTTCTATTTTGTCTTCCACCACCCCCATTTCTGTCGGTTCCAGTTTCCAAAACTGCAGCTTTCCTTATCTGTAACCTTTTATCCGCTGCCGATTCCTTTCCCCAGAGCAAAACCTCTCATGGATCTGCCTCAATCCAGTTAGCACATGAAGTTAACGGTACTAAAGAAACGGGGAGGATGTGTGGAGCCTATCAAAACATGTCACATGGTAAAAAAAAAAAAAAAAAGTATCAATTTGGATACACTTGATTCAAGGAAAGTGCTTGTTTTTCTCTATCGTTCTCCTGAGGGTCAATTTTCTTATTTATAAAAGGATAAATTCCACCAACAATTTTCTTACCTCAATATCGACCCGTCTCTTCTTACCTCAATAGGTAGGTAATTCGCCATTATGCTTAGCTTATGCACTTCGCCACCATGCAGGCAAACTCATACTAGAACACATCCTAATTCTAGGAGAGTGTACTTGTTAACATGCATGGGACCTATCTAATCCTAGCACGTCACATTAAAGGACCGTAACTAATAAGAATGGAAATTAGACTCTCAGGAGAAAGAAAGAGGAAAACAAACACTCAACAAAATTACATCTGCAATTAAAATTGATAAGAAAATATACTCTTGCATCTAATTTGAAACATATAACTACTCAGAGCCTGCTAATATGTATACAACAAAACAGCATTCATAGTTAAATTAGCAGAACAAGTTGAAAACAATTAGTGATATATTAACACACTGATAAACATATTGCAACGCTTAAAATCATGACATGATTTGAGTGAAAATCATCAGAAACTGGAACTAACTGTAACTTAATCAACAAGAAGGTTCAAGAGTGACGACAACGATGACCGAAACCAACCAAAACAGTGAGGAAAGTTTGTAGCTGAACAAGCTAAAACTCCATCAGTAGCCCAAGTTGGGAGTTATACTTTTCGATAAACACTGCAACCTGCAGCCCATCTTAAAGATTTAATGAAATGAATCATATTCGGAATCAAGTACTACTTTTAACTTCCTATCCGTACAGATTAAACAATCATATAAATGAGCCGAAGAGCATCTTTAAGACCACTCTCCTTGCCTAAAGGTGCAAAAGGCTAAGTGCCATCAAGTCATTCAACCTTTACCTTGGAGATACAAATTGTGAAACAAGTTACAACTAAACATGGCAAACATATAGTTCAATCGACATTGCAGCGACCAAGACAAAAGGAGTACTAATTGAGGTTAATAGATCAATTAACTATAATGAAAGGAATTATTTAAGATCCTAAACCAATATATATTCTCATCCTACGAATTCAAGTAATTCAATATGATGAAACTAAACCAAATAGATTAACCAACAGAGAAGGCACAGAATAATTATAAATGCAAAAGAAGAAAGTTCAAATTCACCTTTATCTTTGCCAGCTATTGGCACCACTCATCTATGCTGACTGCAGTAGGCGACACGAGGCTCTCTTCATAGACTTCTGCTTGAGCAATATAAGAAAAAGCATCAAAAGGAATCATGGGAATCCTGAACTTATTCTTCTTGGGATTGTACAGAAGCATATTCTCCTCAAAACGCAACAAGACTTCACCCTTTTCGATACAGATAAAGGTGTCCAAAACATTTCATACCCAGGAATCGGCGTGTATGGAATAGTAACCAGGTTAGTCCAAGACTCTCTCTTTCCATATTCTTTCATAACCCAATCCTCAGCATACAATTTCCCATAACTACAAAGCACACATAGACATCCATCCAAGACCCCTAATGCCCTTTCATCCGCACTGTCGCCATAGTACGGTTGGGTCACTTCTTTATATGTCTCCTGAGCCAAATCAAGGGAGACAATAGAAAAATCCCCACCTTGTTTACTAAAAACAGCCCAATTCAAAGTCCCATCCATATGTTTCCCAGCTTTATAAAAAAAAACCTCGAACGGGAAATCCTGAATCCTTCTCCAACAATTAGCTCTCAATGAATAAACACTAACTATACTCTTGCAACCATCTTCAAAGCGCTTACTGAGATTACTACAAACCTTAACAACCTTATAATCAACAACGGTAGCATCAAAACCAAACCCATAAACAGTACAACCCGTCCTTTTCTTAAACCCTGTATCAGGCAACCTTTTGGAAACCCTTAAAAGTCGGGTTTAATAAAAGGACTGTATCTCCTCTAATAGTTATGCAAATCAAACCATTACATGAGCCCACAATCCAATCACGATAAGACTCTTTCTTCGATAGGTATTCGATTTCCGTGGTATTAACATTTGGGTCTTCGAATATAGATTTAAGGGTAAGGAAGCATGATTTGATGCTGGATCCGGTATGGGTGCGGGGGCGGATGTTTGCAGTGTTGATTAAGACTCGTTTTTTGGAGAATTCGGGGTCGTTTTGGGTTCTTTTGAGGTGCTTTTTGATGAAGAAATTCTCAGCTATGAGGGATTTCCAGGATTTGGAAACGCACCTCAAACGGAGGAGGGATTTAACGGGCAAATTCGAGAGGATTTCAGAAATTATTTCTTGTGGAAACGACGGCGGAGGAAGGCTGCCGTTTCTCGACCGTTTGGGGAATTGAGCAGAATCGTGGCTTTCTTGTTGCGGTGATTCAGGGCGGTTCCGCTTCCGGGTTTGTTCATTAGAAGAGGTCGAGTGCAGTTCTTGACTCGGTGAGCCGAGCCGAGCCGTTGATTTGGTTGGGTCCGGGTTGATTCTTGGTTTTGGTTTTCCATTTCCCGAAACTTATTTGTTCGAATCATTGTCACACTAGAGTGGAGCATCAAGAAGAAAATGAGAAAGCGAAAATGTGTTCGGTCATTTATATATTTTAATTTAGATTAAAATACACCAATAATAACTTAAATTTGGAATAACTGATAAAACAGTCTTCTTAATTTTATTTTAATCACTTAACTTTAGAAAAATAACAAAATAACCACTAATATTATCAAAAAGTGATAAATCAGTCATTTGTTAACATTTTTTGTTACTGTCTTAACGGGACAAATGATGTGGCTAGTTAACTTGCCACGTTGAATGAGGCAAAATTTTAATTCAGCCACTTAACTTTAAAAAAAATAACAAAACAATCACTAACGTCATCGAAAAATGACAAATTAGCCACTCATTAATATTTTTCGTTACAAGACTAACGAGACAGGTGAGTGGCTAGTAAATTAGTTGATGTGACCAGTTAACTTGTCAAATTAGACCAGACAAAGTTAAGTAACTATTTTTTTTCGTTTTTAATAAATGACCCAATATTTTTACTTTTTGTGTAAATGGCCCAATATGTTTCTACTTATTCTTCTTTATCCCAACAATCTCGCCGTCATCGTCTCCGCCACAACCATCTTTGGCATCACCATCGTTGACCTCCAAACCGCCATCCTATCCTTTTTTTTTCTTTTTAACCCCCAATAGAGGAGCCATCACGGTTGGGATCCTACTATCTTTTTTTGATGCTCAAAGCCATTAACTCTGAAAAAACCATATCAAAATGGGATTAAAGATATTTTTGGGTCAAACTATAAGTGCCCACAACCAAACTAGTGAGAAGAAAATCCTCTAAAGCAACATTCAAAAACCAAAACGACTCGAATTTGTTGAGATCTTCATGGGATATGATGATATAAACAAAAGGGTCGTTGATTAAGCTAAACAACATAAACTTCACTGCCAACATTATCAAGTTGCATAAAACAAAATCAGAAGCAAAACAAGGGAACATCCAAACAAACCAAACAATCGATTGAACCCATGATTTTCGGAAGCAAAGAAAGTGGTTCATCCAAAGGGACAACCAAATGCCGACAAGTGAAATTCTGAGTCATGTCAGTGATTAGAAAGATTCCAAAATCGAAATCGAACTAGGTATTGTAGCAAAGGAGGATGATAGATAGATTAGAAGAAGAGCGACGGAGATGGTCGACAATGAAAGTTGAGGTAGGGGTGAGATAAGCCCAATCATTGGATAGATATTTGAATCGGGTCACGGACCAAAGGAGTAATCTAGAATGGATATTGAAAATGGTATTTTGGGTTAATGACAATGAGAAAGCCATGGTTCTTTGCTTTCTTCTTGAACAAGAAGAATTCATTCAAAAGTTTTATTTGTTCTTCTTTTTGGGTGTTTGATTTTTTGAAAGTTAGTATGATTGATTTGTTATTTTTTGAAAGTTGAATGACTGTTTTGTCATTTACCCTTATATATTTTTAGGGTTGGAAATAACACGATGGTTGATTAACTGCCATGTCACTTTACCGTTACGTCTGTAACGAAAAATGGTTAAAATGATCGTTTTGTTATTTTTCAAAGTTGAGTTATTGAATTGGAACCAGAGTGACTGTTTTGTTAACTACCTCAAAATTGAGTGACTGTTGGTGATTTTACCGTTTAATTTAATAGGTTAAAATATGCTTCAAGTCCCTACACCAATCGTATATTTGAAATTTAGTCTCTCTATTTTGATTTCTAAGAATTTAGATAATTCATTTTTCAATTTTCAAAATTCAGATCTAAATATACGTAGGAGGATATGACCCTTCAAGTACATGGACTAATTTGCAAAAAATTATAAATACTTACGTTAGACGCATAATCACATTGACAACCAAGGATCAAGTAACATAGGCGTTTTTACTTGTACAGGAAAAATAGAAGAAAAACAATGAAAATTTTAGGATCATTAATGAAAAGTTATATGATTCTTTTTAGGTGAAACAATCAAATTTAGGCAACAAACCCAGAAGTTAAAAAACAAGAAATTGTGATTTTCAATAGGTTAGCTCTTTAAATAGATAATTTTATGGATATATCCTTTATTAGTCATAACTTATTTATTTTCAAATTATTTTTCAATATTTATCTATTTAAGATTTTAAAACTTCATGTACAACATGTAATCTAGCAAAAACTTTTTGACTATTAAGAGTTTTTATTTCTTTTCCCTAGAAGTTATTTTCTATCATATCGTATGATTGACAAAGGGCCCTTGTTTCTGCCTTATTCGCTTCTGGTTTCATGTATTCCTCACCTAATGTTTCTATGGGCTTTGATTCCAGTTTTTGCTTTTTACATTCAGCAGATCTTCAAAAATATTTTTAAGCATGCAGAGCAAATCTCTCAGGTTCATAATCAGGCTTAGCTCTTTCCAATGCTATTTCTCTTTGCAATTCCTGTCACCATTTTTTGTGGGGGCCAAAAGGAAAAACTACAATTTCACACATTTGGTCATTTTAGTTTGTAAAGTTTCCTAAGTATGGATAAATAGGTTTCTTGTGCCTTTGATGAATTCATGATTCATCATCCAAATATATAGAAAATTTAGAAGAAAGTTAAAACATAAATGTATGAGACATGTACCCATATTGAACCTCAATAATATAGCTTTCGATAAAGGTTTGTGCATGTAATATCTGAGCAACTGAATAGTCTGAATTGGTTTTCGACAGGCAATGATAGTTAGAGGATTCATGGGTGACAGTAATGCTCACAAGCTTTACTTCTTATCAGACTCATCAATTGGGATGGCAAATTTAATTGTTGTGGTATGCTTGATTAGTGCTACGAGTGCCGCCCAATTGTCCGAGTATTTACTTGTCTGATAAGTAATTAATTCTACCATCTTCATCTCCTCACCTTGGTAATTCTCTCTCCAAAGTTGCTGTTGAGTGCTGACCTTTTTTTTTTTTTTTTTGAATTTATTCTCACTCATCATTGGTGATGTAAATGTTTTTGCATATGAACAGTTAAAGAAGAGCTATGCAGTTAGTTGAAGTTGTGAAATACAATCAATTAGAAGTGGTCACAGACAGATACAGATAACGGAGGTCAGAAACAAACTCTTCAACCACCTTGAAGAGTATTATATTCATTATGGCATACTATTTATAAATTGCTATACATTATGGCATATTATTTATGCATAAAGAAAGTAGAGCATTATATTCTTTATCGATTTCACCCTTGATTTAATCCTTTTAATTGTTATATTTAAAATACAAATTCAATTGTTTTTTTTTTTTTTGGAGAAGTCGGGGTCGTTTTGGGTTATTTTGAGGTGCTTTTTGATGAAGAAATTGTCAGCTATGAGGGATTTCCAGGATTTGGAAACGCACCTGAAACGGAGGAGGGATTTGACGGGCAAATTCGAGAGGATTTCAAAAATTATTTCGTGTGGAAACGATGGCCGAGGAAGGCTACCGTTTCTCGACCGTTTGGGGGATTGAGCAGAATCGGGGCTTTCGTGTTGCTGTGCTTCAGGGCAGTTCGTTTCTGGGTTTGTTCATTAGAAGAGATCGAGTGCAGTTCTTGACTCGGTGAGCCGAGTCGTTGATTTGGTTGGGTCGGGGTTGATTCTTGGTTTTGGTTTTGGTTTTGGTTTTCCATTTCCCTGAACTTATTTGTTCGAATCACTGTCACACTGGAGTGGAGTATCTAAGGTCTCGTTCACCAATGCTTCTAAAAAGCACTTTTCTCTAGAAAATTGCTTTTTCCCTTAAAACACTGCTAAACAAATTGCAATGGATTCCTTTTTCCTCCTTTTTTAATGTGATTTTCTACCGTTCAAAAAGCTAAAATTCTTAGCTTTTTCAAAGCCAAAAGTCCTTTTGGCTAATAATCTCCCTTTTGTCCTTCTCTTTGCTTTTACTCTCACAATTCTGCTTCTTAAAATAAGATTGATTTCTTAATCAAAGCAACATTCTCTCTTGCTAAAACAGGGGCTTTAAATTTCCATAAGTTTACTATGAGATTCCAACAGATTTGGTGAAGAACTTCCCAATCCCTAAAGGCTCAGAAAAATCTTGTAGAAATTCTAAGATTTTTTTTTTCCTAATCTAAGAAAGAAGAGAAAAACTCAAGCTTGATTTTCTCTCAGGTATTCTTTTTTTTTTCTCTTATGAATATGATATTGAAATGTGTTTTAATTCAATTTTTAGAAATTGTTTTTTTAGTTTTCTTATCTTTGAATCTATTGATTTGATTTACTGGAAACACTTTCACTGATTTTGGGTAATTAGAATTGGATTTATTGGATTCAATGTATGATATTTGTGGCTTGTGAAGGTATTGATTCAAGAACAAAACAATCAACCTAGCTTGTTTTCTTTTTTTAGTTCAAAATAGTGTAAATTAATTGTCTAAGATTGCAAATCTATAAGTAATTGAAACCATGTAATCCTTGTTCTAGCCAAAAATTCATAAAATTCTCCCCTAGTGGATTGTAAATTGAGTTTGAACTGTGTTTATTAATCCCTATTTTGTTTGTTCTTATTGCATTTCTTTAAGAAAAAGGGCACTGATACAATGTGATTTGTTTCATAAATGGGCATAGCTGTGAGTTTTTTTGGTTGATAAAGGGTTTCTTTGGCGTGTGTTACGGCTTACTCTTTCTTGTGTTTATTTTCTGTTTTGTTTGTTTTTCTTAAGGTCTGAAATGCAAATTGATCACTACTTATATGTAAAGAGGGTCATATGTTATATCTATATCTGAATATGCATCAGAAAAGGATTTCAAATATTGATACTTCATATAGAATGAAAATGTTGGAGCAATAGTATGGAGCAATGTATAGTTGTTAGGTGTTGTTGGATTTTGTGGCTAATTTAAAAGGATAAAGTGCACAACAATTTTATGGTATTCTTTATTGTCTTTTTTGGCTAACTTTTTGTGGATACAAGATTACATCCATTGAGTGGGTAGACAGTTTGTGCTGGAAGATCTGGTGTTGCTATCTCACTAATCAATCAGTATGAGCTGGAGTGGTATCTTTAGATAGAAAAGCTTATTGGTATGCTACAGTTACTAAACTTGTTGCTAGGATGTTAGTTGATGAGTAGTTTGTCCAACAAATTAACTTTTTTTTGTTTTTTTCTCTCTATTCCAGGCAAGAAGTTACCAGAGTTTCTTGCTCAAGAAGAGGAAGTCTTGCAATACTTAAAAAGTGTCATAGAAGAGACTATCACAGATGGTAACCCAAGTTTCTTTTAGTTGTCTATATTTTCATGTTTGATTTAAATGTAAAATGTGATTTATATTATATTCCATACTTGATAATGTTCCATACTTAATTTTATTTCATCCCAAAGAGTTACTTAATCTCATGTATAATGTCTTCCTTGTAATGGATTCATCCATTTGCTTGTATTTCTTGTTCTATAGTATTTTGATTTTGCTGTTTATTTGAAGTTTCTAAATATTTTTGTGAATTCTTTCTTGGATGACAATTTTCTTTTTTCAACTCTGCAAAAACTTAAAGGAATTAGAGGCTCAAAAAAGAGGAGGGCAAAGATCATTAGGATGAGGATATAGAGAGATATCTAGGCGTGAAAGGCAAGTCCTCCAAGAAAGTTAAGAGAAATTGAGATTACCTACTTGTTATGTTATTTTTTTTGTCTCCATTTACCTACTTGTTTCACATTTCTAACTAATTTGTTAGGTTCAAGGTAATTTAAATTTTGATCCGAGTAATTAACTTTATTAAAGAAAGAGAATGAAGGAAGAACTCTTGTTTATGAGGAAGTGATTGTACAAAACTCGGATGGAGAAAAAGAAATACATTTGTGTTTGTTATTGTTATAAAGTTTAATTTTTAGAAATCTCATTCCCTATCCTCAGTTATAATAATAATAAAAGAAATATGTTTTACTTGCAAACTACAGTACATATCATCTCTATCAAATGGACAAAGAAATTATGAGATGCATGATGATGTGCATTAATCTTGCTTGGAATTGTAATAGTAAAAGGCTGGTTTGGTTGTCTGAGCTTAGATCTTATTTTGTTTGTGTTTCGATTCAAGCCTGATGAGCAATTTGAAATTGCAGTTTCCTAGTAAATATTTCATGCATGGATTCTTTAGTCATTTTACTTCAATTCGGTCTAAAATTATATTATTTAAATTTTGCAGACCTGAATATGATATTGGGAAGGTGAATTTGTCGTACGAACATTGTATATTAAATATTAATTTTTTTAAAAAAAAATCTCAATTCAATTATCTTTGTTGATAAAAGAATTTTTTAAAAGAATTATTATATTTTAAAAATAAATTGAAATTATCTAAATACAAATATTTAATGATTATATTTAAACATTTAAAATATAGTTTGTATATTCTAATTAAATTTTATAAATAATTAATATTAACTACTTAGAAATATTTAAAATTAATATTTCATATATTAAAATATTAACAATAAGATATAATATATCTTTTGTGAATAATAAATTATTTTTTATATTAACTAACTTGAACATTATTTAAATACATATTTGTTACTTTATAATACCATTTTAGACAGCAATGCTAAACACTCAAATCTTAAATCAAAGTTTTCAAAAGAACATCTCAAAAGCACTTTTTCACCACACTTTTCAAAAACAATGCTAAACTAGCATTGAAAATAAAACGAGAATATATATATATATATATATATTCATTTAGTAGGTTAATATTTGCTTCCTGTCTCAACTACACTTATCCATGCGCATCACTCAAAAAATTGAAAGATTTGGATCAAAATATAACTCTAAAAAATAAGTTTGGACGAAAAAATAAATTTCATTTTTTAAACGGGTTAAGCCTCTAGTAAGTTATTATTTGCTTGCTAAGCTATTTATTTTGATGTTATTTAAGTGTATATATATATATATATTAATTTTTTTATTTGTTGAGAAATATTTATTTTAATGTTTTTAGTGTATTTGATGTATTATATTTTTTAATTTAGTTTTATATTAAAAATAGTAATACGATTGGGTCAAGCCGGACTCGAATTTTAATATTTTATTCAAGTTAGACTTGGGCAAAAATTTAAACACATTTTTTGAGTCGGGCACGAGCTTAGAAAATGGATTTAAATTTTTTGCTTAGTCCGACCCATAAACAACTCTAATCTCTACATCCATTGTACATTTGGAATTTACTACTACTTCTATTTCTAAAAATTTATATCATTCACTTTTCAATTTTTAAAATTCAGATTTAATTATTAAATACTCTTAAATTTTTTCTGTTGATGTAACATTTAAAAAAAATTTATCTAATTTATCTCCTAAATTGTTAAATACTTAAAGTCTGGTATAGCGACACCGCTGTCTAATGTGGAGAAAAATGATTGTAGAAGTAATTTTTGTCCAACACCAATACCATTCAAAATATACCGTTTAAGGATATTTTGGTCATTAAAAATTGGGTTGTAATCAACTATTAAAAGCGATTTCTGGCTGAGTACAAAAGGGGGCTTAAGTCTTAGGTTAGAAAGCTTTAGTGTAGGTTTTTCTTTCATCTTTTTAGTTTAGGATTATAGTTTTCTTCAGTCTTTTTAGTTTACTGTAGGTTTTTCATTTTTTTTTAAATTTCAAACTTTTAAATTAATAAAGTTAAAATTATATTTTTTCCTTAAAAATTATAAAAAATTAATTTAATTGTTTAAAATTATAATAATATATACTATTAAAAATTAAAATTCAATTTCGACCCTTAAAAAAAATTTAAGACTTCACCCTATCTATTGCAATGTCTTTTTGTGTTACATAATTACCATGTGTGTACTCTTTTTTTTCAATTTCAAAATATAACTCAAGTAAATTGAACATAAAAATTTAATGGTATTTATAATTGGCTTAATGATAATTTTGAACACTAACATTTGCATGTTATTTAATTATGTTTTTAAGTCCTTTTTGACCATCAATCTTTGTTATTTTTTTTAATAAGTTTTTTTTAATGGATTTAATGAAAGTATCAGTAAAAAATTAAACAGAGATGATGTGAAATTTCATATGTGAAATATTTTTAATGAGATGTAATTTATTATACATCCAAATAATTAAATCAATAAAATTATTATTACAAATTTATTATTACAAGCACTCGATTAAATAATTAATAAAATTAATTTATATAAATGATATCCAAATCTTACTTTATGTTTGAATAAATAATTCTAAAAGAAAGAAAAGGAAAGAAAGGAAATTTTCTTTCATTTTAGTGTAGGTTTTTCTTTCATTTTTTTACTTTAGAGTTAGAGTTTTCTTCTTTGTCTTTTTAGGGTTTAGTTTATTTTTGTTTGTTTGTGATAGTTAGTAGTTAATGTAACTAGTGTTTATTTACTTGTTTAGTGTCGTAAACTCCTTGTAATTTCAGTTTAATCCTTAATATTAAGGCAACTTAGTTTTCTTTTAGTTTCATCATTAAAAATCTGATTTTTAAGTGTTCTTTCATATTTCCTTTGTTGTCATTTTATTTACTTCAAGTTTGTTTAAGAAAAACCTTAGCTTTTTCTCATTTCTCTTGCATTTACCCTTTATGCATTTTTTATGTTATTATTGTGTTCTTGTTTGCTTAAGTAGGAGTACGAGTAGCTAAATCTTTGGTGGTTGGTTAATGAAAGTGTTGTTTAATTAGTCTTTGGGTTAGGGACTAAATTGTAATAAATTGGATTAAATTGAATAAACTTTAAAAGTTAAAATTGATGCTCTAAGGAAAAATCAAGATAACGGAAAGGTTTGATTGATTATTTAAGAGCTCAATTGGGTGCTAAATTTTATTAAAGGCTTAATTATTATTATTTTTTAATTTTTTACTGAAGACTTTTTTTATTAATAAGTCGTACTTTTATGATATGAGTGAAAAAGTAAAAAAAAATGTAAAAATTTATTTAAAAATAATTAAAATTTTGATGAACCCAACAAGTGACTCTAGTGAAAAAGATGATGTTGTTTATCTTAAGAGTTTCGGGTTCGAGCACTTGTGTGTGTAAGACGTGTGTATTTGTCAAAGGGTACCATATAATCACACCAATATATTCAAAAAAACAATTAAAATTTTGTTGAAATGATAAAAATTACAACTTTAATTAAAGCTCAGTGATTAACTTTTTATAGGTATAACTTGATTTTTATAAATTTTATATGAAAACATTTTTTTTTCAATTATGCAATTAAGCACATTGATAAGAGAGACTTTAATTTGTTGGCAATTATTGGTGGAAATAAATGTTTTAATTGACACTAAATTTGTAGATAATGGATGAACTCTACCCTTTACTTATTTTGGGTAAGGGATGATTATAAGTTTTAATAATTTTATTATTGATTTTGGTTATATTTATTTTTTTATATAATGTCTAAAATTAAATATAATTTCACTCTAATCCATAAATAAAAAGATAATACGTTTTAACGTATTCAAACTCACATCTTCTTGTATTGGCCATAATATTCGTATCAATCGAGTTAAGAATAAATAAAAAGAATATTTAAAACTTTAAAACATAAAAAAGAAGAAAACATAAATGTTGTATGAAAGAATGAACTTTCAAATTTTATATAATGCAATATTAATGTGTAAAAGGCTTAAGCAAATGTTGTTGGGATGCCGTCAGCTTTGGCATTTGGATTCCCATTCCCATTAAAGCCATAATAATCCAGACAACAACCAAACTTATTTTTGTATACATATGATATGACCCCATAATATTATGAAAATAGAAGTGTACTTTGATGAAAGGCTAATTTCACAAATAGTGACCCAGCTTACTACTACTACTTTTCTTACTAATGGTACCATAATTACTGCCCAAAATCTTGAAGCTTTGTTTAAGGATATCCATCTCACGTTTCATCTCATATCCTGCCTTCTCCATTGAAGCTAATCGACCTTTCAAACCTTGTATTGTTTCTTCTTTGCTCTTCAGTTCCTTCTTCATCTCTTCTATCATCTCCTCTTCCTCTGCTTTCCAATTGATTGCATCTCCTACATTCAATAGTAGCAATGATTGAAGCTTTCCAAATGAAAATTCACTACCAACTTCATATCTGTTTATTTATTTTAATAACAAGTTTTGTGAATTACAAGAGGAGGACAATATCTTAAAAATAACGCGATTAACGTGACTCAAACTCGACGGTAAAAAATTAACCATAAGACCAACGCACAGGGTTCATTTTAATAACAAGCTTTGAAGTCACGTAAGCACCAACTTCAAATGTTTAACATATTTGGATCTTATGTTTTTAATCCAATTAGTTCATTCAATGACTTTTATCAATGATATTCAACAAATCTAGACTCAGATTCCAACATATGTTATGGGTCTTCTTCTTTTTTTTTTTTTAAATTTTTTGATGCCCTTTTATTAAATGAGAAAATTGCTTTGTAGCCCTTCTAAAATATCAAATCATTCAATTTAAGCCTTTTAAGCCCTTTCAAAAAAATTTAGCTTTTAACCTTAATACTCTAACTTATGCAGCCACATTTGTTAAAGTGTATAAATATTAATTTCCTTAAAAGGATTCATGGAAACTTTAAATGACCCAATTGAAAGTAATTAAAGAAGTGAAAGAATATATTGAAAATGTGAGAGTTGAAATAATTAAAGAGAGATAAAAGGTCAAGCAAAAAAAGTACCATGAGTTCTTTGAATGAGATCATCAAGCTCAGTCTTGATGGCAAGATAGAGTTGTTTCCATTTCTCCACAACTTCATCCCTCCTTGCCCTTTCCTCTTTCATTTGCTCCAATAAGTAACTTGTCCCAAGCAATGGCCACCCTTTGTCACATTTCTGAACCATCACCATTGATGAACCTTCTTCTTCCATTTTCTTTATCTTCTCTTCTTTCTCTTCCACTAACTTCCTCAACACCTTCACTTCCTCCTTTAACTTCTTCCTCTCTTTAACCCACTCAGCCTCTTTGCATGCATAAACCATCACTTCTTTCTCATAATACCCTCCCACTCTTCCCTCTTGGAGAAGCCTCATTTTGTCTGTCATCAATACCTTCACATTTCTCTTCTCATGGCATGGCTTCCTCTTTTTCTTGCTATTAGAGGCTCCCATGGTTGAAGAAAATAATGGGAAAGTGAGACAGGGCTTTAGAGGGTTATTTTTTTGGGGGGGGGGGGGGGGGGGGGGGGGAAGGGGAATTAGAGAAAACAAAGTGTGTGAATGACATAAATTCCCTTACCACGGAGGCTCTTCCTCAATTAATGAAGAAAAACAATAAAAAATAACAATGCCCCTTTATCCCCCACATAGAAAAAAAATTGTGATTAACTTGTGAGTGGTAAACATTAGACAAACTTTGCCTCAAATAATTGATGGGAGTGTGATGAAAGGACCCGTGAAATAGGCTTTTTCTTCAAGTTTGCAATAAGATGAACACACAAGACAATATATGCAAAAATAAAGGAAGCTAGTGGGATTCGAAAGGGCAGACAGCCCTTCACTGCCCAAATCACTTTTTTTTTAGTAAATTATAATAACAAACATAATTAACATTATTTAAATTAAAATCACATTTAAAATAATAAATATTTTAACTATCAAACTAATATACTAGACTTTTTGAAGCTAAGATATATACACAATCTAATTATTACTAGTTTGATTCTGAATTTAATATGATTATTATATACATAAATTAAAAGAAATTGTGTCGTGTTAATGGTCCTACAGTGTTCAAAAGGACACTATTGTAACTTGCACCAAACAATACTGTCCTATGTGACCTTTTTTCTTTCATTCAATGCATGGCAGTAGTAAATAAAGTTGTTCATAGTTGGTACTTATGGAATTCGGGTTGAGTTGGTAATTTCATTTAAATATATCTATATTTATAAATCATTATTTTAAATTTATTACTTCACTTTACTTCAATATTTAATATTTTAAATAATTTTTATTAAAATTTAAGTTTAAACATCTTAATATATTTTTATTATTTTCATAGTACAAATAATATAATATATAAAAATAAAAAACAAGTTGAGTTTATTACTCTCAAACTTAGATTCATATTTTATATAGATCTAATTTTTTTATTTTTATTCTTTTTAATAATCCCATTATAAATTTTAATTGTACCTGTTGTTTTAGACACAATATTTAAAATTATCAATAATTTTTTTTAATTTATAAATAAAAATAATATATTTTAGCACTCAAATTCATATTTTTTATATTAACAATAATAATTATATTAATCAAATTAAAACCTGGACTGGAAATCCTTCCCAATTCCCAAATTCTAAAATCATTTGATTTGATTGGAACCGACCTTTAATTTTTGTGTGAACTAAAGTTTCGGTGCAACCAAAAATCATTCTAAAGTAAATGTATATGTGCTATAGAAGTTGTCAATATGATGTTCCAATGCCAGCTTTAGATGGCCCTACATTCTTTCAAGGACATGATTACAAAGCTTCGTAATTGAGCAATTTTCTCTGTTAAATACCTCAAAATTTAGCTCGTGAACAATGTCTAATCTCACATTTATAAACAAAAGTATATATATTTATATATATATATTTTTGCCTATTGTACAAGTTGAGAAATTTCTACCCAAGTGCCTAATGTTACTTGAAAAAAGAGCCAAAAGTTGAAAAGAAGGATATGATGGCTATCATTTTCATTGAAATAAAAAAAGGAAAAAAATTATCTACCATTCATTTCCAATCCTCTTCACCTACAATTTACTGTTTGAATGCAAATAATTTTGTAAGGAATTTTCTGAGATATTTTTCCTGAGAAAATTCTGCTATCCAATCAGGATTTGGGTGTACAATTCCTCCCCTCCCCTAGAGTTTAGGGTTGCATTTTTCAAAGCTTACCAAAACAACATAATTTGATGTACCAACACAATTCATTAATGATCAGAGCTTACCCCCCTCGGATTCCCTGACTTCAAGCAAATATAAAAAGGACTTTGAGTGTTATTAGATGCTTGGAAACTGTACATCAATGCCAGTTTACAAACTACATGTCCATTTCACATTAATTTGGAGAATGGGGAATATGGAACTTTACTATTTTCCTACACAATAAATAAATATATAAATAAATGTACTAAATTTGTCAAAAGAATTGGATAAGGACTAGGTTTTTTTTTTCTTTTTTCTGCGTTGGGAGGATGTGAAAATTTTAACTAAGAAAATTCACTTGTATTGAGTATTTTTTTGTGTCTATATTTTTAGATGAGTTAATTTTGTATATTTATATGATACTTGTTCATAGATGTAATATGTTAAGTACGTTTTCGTGCATGATGACATGTATCTTATCTTAAGGTTAATATGTGTATACTCGAAGTAGGTTCGCATCATGTGTAGACGAACTCATATTACATGCCCCATTTTAGGATTACCTAAACTAGCATGTGTGAATCCATATAGAGTGTAGGTCCAACGGGTTAACGAGTTAGTGGGTCAATAATAATATCATAACAATTATCTCTCATCTGATTCAAAGAAAAATTTTCATGCATAGAGACTTATCTAGTATATTACATCTATGAACAATGACTGTATTGTATAAATACACAAAATTAACTTATCTGAGAAGATACACACAAAAAACCATTCAATAATTTCCAAAGAATTTTACTATCGAATTCAATTATTTGCAACTTTATTAATCTTAATATCAAACTGTCACCTAGAGTATATTATTAAATTTTGATGCCACAAATAAGTTTAATTAAATTAATAAAACTATAAAAATAATTAAGCAAAATAATTAAAATAAAAATAAAAATAAAATCATGAATTTTTTTATGTTTTATACTCTTTAATATATATTTATATTTTATATACGGATTCAAATATCCATAAGTTTAAACATCATAATTACAGTTTTTTCCCGTAAACTACAAATTATTATTGATTAGTGATAATTTAATTTATTTTTTAATTTTAATATCGTATATGTTTATTTTTAAATATATTTTTGTGTTTTAAATTTATAGTTTTCGCATGCATATCCATGTAATAAAATTTTTAGTAATACTAATTATCTTTATTCTCAAGGGTGAAAACAAAATTTTTTTAAGAGGGATCAAGGTAAAACAATAAATATTAGAAGGGTAAAAATTAAAATTTTTGTGTTAAAAACACTTAAATTATAAATGATTTATGTTCAAAAAAGTCAAAAGTTTATTTTTTATTTATTAAAAATAAAAAAGGCTTAAATTAATAATTTTATTTTTTGAAGGGGTTTAAAATTAAAATTTTCATTTAGCTAGGGACCAAAGCCTCCTTACTTATCCTTGTTATAATTTTTGCTAGTAAAACATTAGTAATACGTTCAATTATTCAAAATATTTATTTATTTTGGATATAAGCAAGGGCAAAGTCAAAAAAAAGTTTAGGGGTCTAAATTAAATTTTAAATTTAAATGGTAAAAATGTAATTTTTAATTAATTAAATTAAAATTTTATATTTTTAAAGGGATTAAAGTGTAATTTTACTTTTACTAATTTAAAATTTTAAAAAAATTTAAAAATTAAAAAAAATCATTTTAAAAAAATCAAACCTCTACAAACCCTTAGATTTGCCCCTTGATATAAGACTTTTTTTTATAGGGATATGAGATTTTTTTATGAAAAATTATTTGATATGATTTTTTTTTTTTACGAAAGAAACTCCACAAGTAAAGGTGAAATATTGCCATGTGTCATAAAAAATATTAAAAATTAAAAATAAATTAAAATAAATATTTCAACGGAGACGGGCTTCCAAGGTTGTTTGGATTGTTCGCCTAACTATGAATTATGTTCTACTTTCTCAATTACGTGGTTTTGGTTTATTACGATGAAAATTCAAAGCACCTTCTCACATTGCCACGACTCCTAGCGATGCTTTTCTTTTTTACATTTTATAAAAAATGGTCAAATATCATTTTTTTATCCTTCTACTATACCTAAGATTAAAAATTAATTTTTATTTTTGAATGTCTATAATATAACTTGTTCCTTATTTTCTTTATAATGTACTGTCCAAATAATTACTATTGTTGACTACTATAATTATTTTTTTTGTATTGATACTTTTAAAAATACTATTTTAACAAAAAAGTTATCTTGACATGAGTTACCAAAGTTATTAACTGTACTAATTATTTTGACTAATTAATGACATAACTTTTCTTTTTTTTTAGTCATTATAAGACAATAGTAAAATTATACAGTTTTGATTTCTCTACTATGCTAACATTAGATATTTTGTTTCGCCCCTATCTCTTGCAATGTCTTTTTATATTACATAGTTACCGTGTGTATATTTTTTTTCAAATTCAAAATATAACTCAAACGAATTTAATAAAAAATTTAATGGTGTTTATAATTTAACCCAAACTTTTAAATTAAAAAGAAGAAGCTAAACCCTTAAAATTAAAAGTGTGAAAAGTAGTTAAAAAAAAGTACTAAAACTAAATTTTAAACGCAGAAAGAATATAAAAGTTTGAAGTTTTAATTTATAAATTGATACAAAAGACAAGTAACCCAATGTGAAGTATGGTAGTTAACATAGAAGTTCCAAATTAAAGGTTGAACAGGATGATTGGTGTCAAACATATCACTTCAGCTGTAAGCCTATAACTATAACCTTTAGCAAATTTATAAATTCATTGTCCTTTAACTGAAATCAAATTCAAGAGTAATGAGTAACATTGTTAAGCTCCTGTGCTTGTGTTATTTTTCTTAACTGACGATTTATGTGACGTATATTAAATATGTTTCTGTTGAAGACTCTCATAAATGCACTACTGCACTACGAATCTTTTATGTTCTTTTGTTGGAAAATCTTAGAGGTGCATGCTTTAATTTAGGCTAGGCATAAATCTGCAACCCTTTAATTTACACTACCTTAATTTTAATCTTCATAAAAGAATCTATGTGTACAAAATATGTGTGCATTGTTAAAGGATTAAGAAAGTATGAACAGATACTACCATGTAATCACACTAATATAATAAAAAAAAATAATTCCTCTACTTTTAAATTCTTAAAATACAAGCTCAATTATTAACACTTTTTAAAATTATCTTGTTAAATTCAAGGTCGTTACAATGTTAATATTTTTAGTTACATGGCTACTAAGGGAGTATTTTTTTTATTATTTCAAAAATATCACACCAACAAATTTAACGAAAAAAAGTTAGCAATGTAATAATTTGACCTAAATTTTGAAATCTGAAAAATAGATGGACTAAATTTCTGAAAATATAAGTACAGATATTGATGGCATATTTTAACCAAAATAACAATAGAATCAAGTTATATGTTAACTGCATAATTGTAGCATCCCATACCCGACCCAATCACCGGATCCGAATATGAAACACTACATTCGTTGCTGAAACAACTTGAATTAGGTTCTATTTCAAATCAAATACAAATATCAAACTTCTCTCACATTACACAAAACATTCATTTTTTATTAAAAACAAATTCAAGTAATTTTAAACACTTTAGAATCATTTTTAATCAAGTTCTAGGTGTTTGGGGATGATTGAGACCAAATATCAAACTTCTCTCACATTACACAAAACATTCATTTTTTATTAAAAACAAATTCAAGTAATTTTAAACACTTTAGAATCATTTTTAATCAAGTTCTAGGTGTTTGGGGATGATTGAGACCAAATATCAAACTTCTCTCACATTACACAAAACATTCATTTTTTATTAAAAACAAATTCAAGTAATTTTAAACACTTTAGAATCATTTTTAATCAAGTTCTAGGTGTTTGGGGATGATTGAGACCAAGTTCGGTCTCTGGGAGTCAAAACAAGTCAAAATAGCGGAGGGATCCCTATCTGCCATATTTGTATTTGTAGAAGTCTTTGCTACTGTTTATTTTTTGCTACTGATTTACTTGTACCGGCACATCTTACCACTTGTATGGTAGAAGTTTGTCAAATCCAAAATGACCCCAAAACACACCTAATTTGATTTAAAACAATACCAAATCATTTCCAAACATTATGAAACACTAAGTACAAGTTTTAAACATCATTTAAGCATCTTTAAACACATTCAAACATAAGCCTTCAAACATGAACATCACTTTACCAAATTCATACTCCAATTTCATCCACTTAACATGGAAGCAACCAACGACTCATAGCATAGCATTAATTTAAGATCATGCATCTCAACTTAATCACATAAGCATATCATCAAACACTTAGATTATAGAACATGTTTAACTTGTATTTTTTTAAGCATAGAAGATCCAAGGCATCATAATTGACTCCAAAAACTAAGTTACGATACTAGATACATGCTGAATCTATTTTAGCATTCAACTTACGATTCAAACATTACTGAGTTGAGATTTGAAACCTGAATGCTGCCAACCTTCCTGATTCCAAATAGACCTAATCGAAACCTGTGCACAGAAACAAACAAATCTGCACACTAAACAAAAGAGCTCAATGGTGCTAACATAATTCGAAAACAATGTATATAATCACATTTAAACATATAAATTTGATATAAAATCATTTTTAACAAGTGTATATCAAGGAATCTCTGTTTCATTTTCTTTACTAAAACTTTTATACCAAATTCATGCTCGAGTTAGGTCTCGTATAACATCATCTCATTAAGCCTTTAATGCCATGCACTATCATGTCTAGTATCATCAATTAGATTTAAGCATAACATAAATACTATCTCAATTTCATTAATAATCGTATGACATTCTCATATTACTATTGATGTCTTAACATCATGATTCAAAAGGCATTTCATATACAAATATTCATTTTCTCATTTCATAATCGAATCCATTGATTCATTTTATAATCATATCGGCCCTCGAGGCTCGTAATATTCAAATCACATGGTTTTTCACATGCTATCCTTCCATGCTTTAATAATTCATTTTCAATTTCCACAACCAACATTAACATTCAACTTCTAACGTTATTAAGCAAATCACATGATTTATAATTCCTATTAACCGAACACGAACTCAAGATGGATACACGGATCAACCAACCATTACACAGAAATAGCTAACACTCGGTGCATCACCGGTACGTTCGAAATAATGTGTGCTTCGCGCCTCATCACTATGAACCGAAGTAATATATGTAAATGTGCCTAGCATCTCATCGGTATAAACCGAAATAAATCCCATACACTAATTCTATATCATGCCAACTATACCTGACTCTATCCGACACCGTTAATTGTATTCAATATTTCAAAGTATATATGTTCCACATGTTATTAACTTTTATATATCAAAGTCATATCTCTCCAAAATAATTTGTGTATCATTTCATAACATTACTGTTCTTTTACATCTCATATACAATCAATATGGCAATTCACATATCATTTACATATCAATTTCATGTTTTTATATATCATCTACTTATGTATTCAAACTTTTACATATCGATATCACATTTATCTCATAGTTACATTGTCACATCAAGATAACATGTACATACAAATACACAAACTATCATCATATGTTGGACAAAACACGTTAGTGAACACATATAAATATATAAATATTTAACTACAAGATTTGTACAAAAATATATATAAACAAATAATTTTGTTTATGAAAAATACATTAGATCTAAACAAAATCAATTAAATAAATATTTATTTTATATGTATAACATGATATTTAAACAAATCACTTTTAAATAAATATTTATTTAAAAACATCAGATCCGAAAAAAAATTAAATAAGATCTGAAAATACCAAAAATCGATTTAAAAAATCGAATTTTACGATATGTTAAGGCCTGTTTTCACAGTTTCCTTAAGACAGTTTGTCTTCCAGGATACAATAACAAGATGATCACGGCAGTAGCACCTTTGTAGTGATCAATGAACAAATCGTGTCTTCTTCTATCACCGAAATGTTTAGAAAACCAGAAAGAAAAAAAAAGAGAGAATTTTCGAGAGAGAAAAAGAACAAAATAAAATCGTGTGTGTCTAGGTCTAAAGAACTCTGTAACATTTTTTAGCCTGCGTCGCCCACGTTGTACGAGTCCAACCCCCATGGGTTTGGATCTACACTCCCTACGTGCGAGGAAAAACTACAAGCTTAGTCATTTAATAACCCCTTGGTAGGATATATAAACACATCTCATACTTGGTATTTAACCAATGTGGGATCTAAGCTTTTCTTTTCCTCAACTTATTCACAAGTGACCTACTTTGAGGATCAATTTCTCATTTATCACTCATCCGTTTTGAACATATGATATACCGTTGTAAAGGTCTAATGGAGTAAAATATAAAACCATTATTTTATGATTCAACCCTCCACTTTTACCTATCGAGAATATTCCTCACAATTACCCAAACATACCATTTTTCCAACATCACATTATAATCATTCATCATATATACTATCATCACAGTTTTCACAAGTTCACAACCATATAATACTTACCAAATCATGAGACAAGTAGGGTCATTACCTTAATCAAGCTATTTTGTAACAAATCATATATATATTAAATTCAAATCAGATAAAGCTACTTATCTACTATTTTTCTTTTATCCTACGACGTCCCGACATCGTCTTTAACTACATACGATAATTCGATTATTGACATGATATTAGTTTTCATACAAACATATCAATTAAACATAAATTACATTTTATTCATTTTAATTCCTATAAGCCCTAATATCCGAAATGCTTGTATTTTTTGATATCTAGTATCGAATCAAAACCTATTTTCATATTTTTTCATTAGGGACCCAAAGCTTTCAATCTACAACAAAATTTTCTAACCGCTTTCACTTTATTTATTTTAATCCCTAATGTCATAAAATTAATTATAGGCTATAGTTGAATTTCTAATAAAATCCAACACTTTTCTCTACTTTCTAACTTAGTCCTAATATAATCTAAGTTAATCCTTCAAAAATCTATTACTATCAATTTTAATTTCATGAAAACTCATTAATGGTAACTTGGATTTAACTTGACAATTTGGAAATCTAAAACATGGGTATGTAAGACTAAGCTTAGTTGATAAAATATCTATAATAATCTCATGAAAATAACTCGGTTACCTTAGTTATTTGGGACCGAAATTTGAAGAAAACTTAACCTTCTTTTTCTCTTTTCTATTCGGTTTGAGATGTAGGAGCCAATATTTTTGTTTTTCTCTCACCCACTTACTCACCATATATATATATAGATTAACATGGTTATTAACTTAGTTAACTAATAATTAACTATACTTTAATAATAGTTAGTGGGAAATGTTGACATACTTAGCACTTAAATATTGACATGAATCATAAATGCTTAATAACTCCAAGGTCCCCAGTTTAATTACTTATTAAACCTTTAAGCATTTTTTAAATTAAAACTTAATAACGATTACGTTTTTACAATTTAGTCTCTATATTATAATTAATGATTTTTTTGATTTAATTACTCGACGATTTAATAATATATTCTCATACTAAATGTGTAAATCCTCTAGTCATAAACTCAATTTACGGTATCCAGTTTTGAAATCATAATTTTTGACACCGGCTAAAATTGGGTGGTTAGAATAACTCTCAATTAAAGCACACTAAATCAATATAAAAATTCCATTCAGGCACTAGTTTAATACACTTACATCAATTATTCGTTACATAATTAACTTAGCATGAATCACCATTAATATATAAATAGACAATTCGACATTCACTTCATAAATAATTTTTATCAAGTATCAATCTTAAAAGTCGTCATGTCAGATACATATATAAATAAAAATATACTAATATCACCATTTAGATGACCAATGACTAATCATATAGCTCAATTTGTTTTAATTAAACTGTCCAATTTTGCCTAATACCAAACTATCAGAATAAGATATGGAACTAAGTGACATTGCTTTGCCTTTAAAGTGTTGACACTATCTTTGAAGTGTCTATATGCATATATCAGTAGCATCGCTTTAAGGTGTCGTACACTTGTAGTACCACTCTAAGGTGTAAATATATATAATGTCAACATCATGATACTGCTAATTTCTATCACTATTGGCATGCTAATGTATCCTTGACCTATAGTTTAAGTCCAGGCATTTTACATCCATATTATTTTAGGTAGACAATATGCTCACCAAAAGGTAAGAGTTTACAAATTCCAAATTCAGTATACTCCTAATATGCCATCAATATACCAATTCCATAAACATTAGCCATTAAATTAAAGACATTTTCCCATCATGATCGAATAGTCAATTTACACCTAATATGACATCAATATACCAATTTCCCATAAACACAAGCCATCAAATTCAAGACATTTATATCATGGCCTAATATTCAATATACAACAAATATGCTATCAATACACCAATTTTCCATTTCTGTCATTTAAATCCAAAGATTAGATGAGTCATGTTTTCCATTTCACACAACAAGCAAGAGATATGTAATATTTGGATTGTATTAAATGGTAAAAATGAAAAATTGACACATTGATGGAGTATTAGGTATACATTGAATATTCGGCCATGATGGTAATATCTTGAATTTAATGGCTTGTGTTTATACCTCTCGTAAATGAGCCATACTGTGGATTTTTCTATTCTTCTGTCTTCCTACCTATGCATGGGAAAGGAATACAAACGTGCTAAGCATACAATCCTTTCTCAGCTTAATAGTGCACACTTTAACTTTAGTCACTAAATGAATAGCACTCTATAGAAATGAGTCTGACAAATATAGTAACACAATCATGTATCAAATAAGAAAATCCCAATCAATATACACACTAAATCAATAAAGATACCCCATTCAACCATTAATTTAATCTTCATACGTCATTTTTTTATTAACAAAATTAATTCTAACATGAATCACCATTAATATACAAATCAATAGATAAACTGACTTTCATTTCACAAATAAATGTCAAGTATCAATTCAGACATCATCATGTCATATATATATATAGGCTTAATACCTTGGACCCCTATACAATAGGTAAATTGTTTATTTGGCACCTCAAGAAGGTTTATAGTCAGTTTATACCTGCACTTCCATTCCGACAAGAAAAAAGCTCCACAATCACCTTCACCAATAAATGATGCAACCTGCCTCCACTGTTTCAAAAAGGCAAACACTCCATTCGGAGTGGGGTGGTTCGGAATCCAGTGGGCAGTTTAAGTTTTGCCATCCCTAGTCTATGGGAAAGGATAAGAGAAGTATTGGAGGAGTTGGAAGCACATTTGTGAGACTAAACTATGAGGAGGTATGGGATTCAAAGGTATGTTTGCATTCTACGGAGCTTGCTTTGCTAAGGAGGTAGGGATGGAGACTGCTAAAGAATAATAACTCTTTGGTAAGGTGCTAAAGGCAAAATATTAACCAACAACAATTTCCTGGATGCAAACCTCAGACAAAATCCATCATTTACATGGAGCAATATATGGAGTGTGAAGGATGTGGTGGCGGCTGGGGTAAGATGCAGAGTGGGCAATAGTAAAAGCATTCAGGTTTGAGATGATAAATAGGTCGCTAGCAATGCTACATATAAAGGGCAAACCACAAGAGATAACACATGCACCATTTTCTAGGTTAATGAGTTAAATAAATACAGATACTAAGCAGTGGAGATGCAACTTGAACAATAGCCTTTTTCTAATTTTGGAAGATGCTCATAAAATTCATTGTCTTCCTATTAGTGCACATGGATTAGAGGACGAGCTGGTTTGAAATTTGAATAAATACGGAGCATACCCAGTCAAGAGTGGTTATAACATGATCATGGCTAATGCAAGGGAGAATGTAGCTATATCACAAACCACTCAAGAGGAAAATGAGCTAGTTTTTCGAGAGGTTAAGGGGGAGATTGCGAAGCACGGTTGGAATCTTGCCTGGAACACACAGGGCTATCTGGTTCTAGAGAAACATATCCATACACGGACTGGAATGTAAAAAAGAGGGTCAAAAGCAATTCATAACTTCATACCTGACGGAATGCAAATCGCTAACACCAGCAAAGCTTCCTAGCCCTGAACCGAGAGTAGCTCTCTAGAAACCTGCGCAAGAACTGACAATTAAATTCTACTTTGATGCGGCAGTTGATATAGAACAAATAGTAGGAGTTAGTAGGCATCGTGGACAGAAATCACCGTGGTGAAAGGACTTAGCAGCATCAACGATAAAAATTCCCAATTGGACATAACCACATGCAAGCTACCAAGCACTGAAATTTGCTAGTATTAGGGCATTTTGACATAGAACTAGAAGGGGATACTTACAATTATCGACGATGGGCCAACTTTGGGACGTTTAGATCCTGCAAATTCGTGAGGGGAATAAGACAGCACAATTGTTAGTTAGCAAAGTTTTAGTTTAGGGGTTCCTGAAAACTGCTTTTGGCTCTAGGAAGAGCCATACTATTTGGCTAATGCTGTTGGAAACAAACGGTCCTTTCTCTAATTAGTTAAGCTAAATCCATATTTAGGTTAAAATATGCTCCTAGTCCCTCTAATATTTATATATTTGAAATTTAGCCTCTCTATTTTATTTTCAAGAATTTAATTTTTTCTATTTTTTACATTTCAAAATTTAAATCCAATTAATAACATGTTAAAATCTCCGTGTTAAATTTATTGGTGTGACATTTTAAAATGAAAAAAATTACCCACTTAGCAATCATGTAATAAAAAATGACATTGAATTGAACCTAAATTTATAAAAAGAATATTAATTATATCAACAATTAAACTTGTATTTTTTTAAATTAAAAAATAGAAAGACTAGATTCCTTTAAATAAAAATAGAGTGAGTAAATTTTAAATGTGCAAACTCGAAATGTTATTATAAATACTATTATTATTTGGCATAAGATAATGTTGTCAAAATCCAGAATTGATGTTTAAAAAATATTTAGGGACTAAATTAAAAAATTATCAAATTTAGGATTAAATGTTGCTTTTTTGCGATTATCAGCAAATAGACTCTAAACTTAAGGACAAACTAGGAATTTCGTATTATAGATTTTGCCTTTATGCGTTCACGTCGTTGAGGAAAACCAAAAAAAACGAGAGTGAGACATAAAAGGAAAAAGAACAAGAAAAACAAGAGAGAAAACGAAGGAAAAAAAGTGTTGCAAAGGCGAAGAAGTGATTGTTAATGTTGGATGTAATTTCTTTTCGTTGCGAGAAGGAGAGGTTTAAAGGTCTGCCATTGTATAGCTTTTCTTCTGCAATGGCGTTTTGCTTCATTGTGACATCTTCCCTCACCCATTCATTTCCTATAAAAACGAATTAAATTTTATATAAAAAAGGCATATTGATAACAAATTCTCTGCTGTTGTAGAGAAAAGGGAGAGATACATTTGGTACGGTTAGAGAGAGGAGCGAGCGAGGGAGAGAGAGAGAGAGAGAGAGGGAAGAGCTAGGAGTGTGAAAGTGTGGCAGGGATTTGGAGGAAAACTTGGGATGGCAATTTGTTTCGCATTGTCTTGTGGAAGGATCTAGGGTTTATTGGCTCTGCCTCGGATCTGAATCTAACCAGAAAAAATGGTCAGCATTTGTTTTCCCTGCGATTTCAAGTTTTTTTTTTTTCACTTTTCCTGTATTTGCATCACAGTTAAATGTAAAGTGGCTATTCTGTTAATTTTAGATTCAGTTTCATGAAAAAGGAGATAGCTCATTTAGCTCCAAATGAACTAATCAAAATTAAAAATTATTGTTGCTCTTTCCCCCTAAATGGTGATCCTTTTGTTGTTGTATAGATTTAGAGATGTTTATTATTTAAATGAATTACTATTTTTTTTTTTGCTATTTATTTTGTCAAGATTAATTTATTTTTATGAGAAAATATAGTTTTGTTTGTAATTCCAGTTACTAGAGTTGCATTGTTTTAAAAATTAATTTATTTTGTTTATTATTTAAATGAATTACTATTTAGAGATTTTTTAGAGTTAGTAATCTGTACATTGTTTTTTCTTTTGAATTAATAGAAAGTAGCTCTTTTATTTACTTTATGCAATTCAACAAATAATGTACCCTTTTTTTGTGAAGTAGCTAACTAATATTAATGGTAGTTTAGAAAGGTTTGATGTTCACAGCTTTAGCCCTGTTCTTTGTTGGGATGCTGTTTTGTGGCTTGAATTTGTTATTTCCAAGTAGCAAATTAAATAAATTTTGACTTGTTAATGCAACGACATTAGAAATTTGTTTTATAGAATTGTGTGAGATGCATAGAAATCAAAGTTTAGTTTCTCCAATGTGGCATTGGATGGTGGTGACTGAGCACACCGTTCAACATTTTTGCTGGTCCTACATATCTACTTGCTAATCAATACAATTTGGTTTCATGTTTCATTGTTTGAGATGAGTCTCTTTTCTTTCAAATTGATATGCTCAAGATATGAAATGGCCTTGCAGGTTGCTCCATCCAGTATTCTTGTTGGATCTCATGTTTGGGTGGAGGACCCGGATGTAGCTTGGATAGATGGAGAAGTAAAGGAAGTTAAGGGGGAAGAGATTACAGTATATTCTACATCAGGGAAGACAGTGAGTGCTTGTTCTCAGGATTTTATGTGATTTGCTTTTTTGTTCCCCCCCCCCCCCCCCAACACACACACTTCTTGCGTGGAGGACATTTTTTTCTTTCTTTTGTGCTTGGCATCATGATTCGTGATTCATGAAACATTTATATGTGTTTTAAACTGAAACTGAAGAACCAAAGAATCGGTGAACATGACATCACTTGCAGCCATAGTTTAATGAACTTCAATGTATTTAAGTTGTTACTGAATTTCTTTGGTGAGACAATGAGATGATTTTAATCATATCTAGAGATTATTTTTCCATACGTTTTTCTAATCAACAAAATACTGCTATAAAAAGCACGGATGGCAATGGTATGGTCTCTTACTATTTGGTTGCCGTCAGGTTTGAAGAAACATAGTAGACGTTATCGGAGAAGTTGGTGGAATTTGAGGTTAATCTGGGAATTGTTTTGACCTTGTTGATAGGATATTTTTAGGTCAGGTGAGATATAAACTCATGATGCTCATTTAGAGAAACTAGAAAGGAAAATCCCTAACTTGTCAGTTAAGGCATATATATTGAATTCTTTTGACCTTGTTGATGGGATATTTTTAGGTCAGATTCTAAGCTCATGATGCTTACCACAATAACTTTGAGAAATTCTCAGGACTCAGGTTTTTCTAAGTCATAATCTGCTAAAGATAATTAAGGGCTTGAATTATGGATTTTTTTCTCATATTTAGGATGCAAGAGTTATCATGTGCATTCAAGGTGAATAATGTGTCTGATAAAAGTTGTGGTAAACTGAATGTTGAAGTAAAACAGCTTTATGATGCAAGGGAAGCTATGGAAATTTGTTTTTACTTTCTGACTTCCTTAGCTGAAGTAATGTGTTTTCAAAGCTGCTGGTTTGAAACTTCTTGTTCAGCTAATGTATGTTCTATGTAGATCTTTCAATGGTAAATCATATTTTCTTTATATATTATTAACATGGTTCGATGCTTCAGCTAACTGCATCTGTTATCTTTTCAAGCTCTAATTTCATTCACTATATATGCCAGTCTGTATTAGTTCTTTCTTTATTTAGTCAGTGTTTTGGTGCATGAAATTGGATTTTGAAAGGTTCGTGGCTTTTGTATTCCTTTCATATTGTGTAGATTGTTGCCAAAACATCTAATGTCTATCCAAAGGACCCTGAATTTCCTTCATGCGGTGTTGATGATATGACAAGGCTAGCATATTTGCATGAACCTGGGGTTTTGCAGAATTTAAAATGTCGATATGATATCAATGAAATATATGTAAGTATTAACAGCAGGTTTGCACCCCTTTACCTTTTTTTAGTGTTTGATATTTTATGATCTTATGGCATTGGTTACCCAGATTAATTACTTTGCATCAAGAGTCACTTAATGCAGTCCTTTGACTGTGGTTTATGATGGTCGAGTGTGAATATGTTGCTTTAATTTGTTGTGTGCCTGTTTTTTTTCTAGAGATGCATGTTATTGTTTGAAGCTAAATGTGCTGATGTTTATTCCAGACCTACATGGGAAATATATTGGTTGCTTTAATTTGTTGTGTGGCTGTTTTTTTTTTTTTCTAGGGATATGTATTGTTGTTTGAAGCTAAATGTGCTGATGTTTATTCCAGACCTACACAGGAAATATATTGATTGCTGTAAATCCTTTTCGAAGACTACCACATTTATACAGCAGTCATATGATGGAACAATACAAAGGGGCAGCTTTTGGTGAGCTGAGCCCACATCCGTTTGCTGTTGCAGATGCTTCATATAGGTAAAGCATTTTTGTGCTTCCCTTATCATAAAGTTCTTTTTTCATTCTTCATGTGCTTATTGATGTAATAAGTGTTCTGAACAGACACATGATCAATGAGGGAGTAAGCCAATCAATTTGGTAAGTGGGGAAAGTGGAGCCGGTAAAACAGAGAGTACAAAGATGCTTATGCGCTATCTAGCCTATATGGGAGGGAGAGTTAGCAAGGCAGAGGAACGCTCTGTGGAGCAGAAGGTCTTGGAGGTAGCTCAAACTAAATAATTTAGTTTTGCTATCTGTGTGAAATTGATGAATTTGATGTTGGTTTCTTGGTTGTATGGTTCCCCATGTTTGTAGTCTAATCCTTTCCTAATGAGATTGCTTGAATAATTTCTTTTCCTAATGATTTTTATCCTCATTTGTAGTCTAATCCTGTTCTGGAAGCCTTTGGTAATGCGAAGACTGTCAGAAACAATAATTCAAGGTTTGAAATCTACATTTAGGGCATAGGATATTCCACATGCCTTGAGGATTTTTTTGCCAAGTCCCTTCTTTTAATTGGTGAAAGACTTTCCCTGACTGATTATACTGTAATTTGCAGTCGCTTTGGCAAGTTTGTGGAAATTCAGTTTGATCCAAGGGGCCAAATTTCTGGAGCTGCAATAAGGACTTACTTGCTAGAACGATCTCGTGTTTGCCAGGTGTCTGATCCGGAGAGAAACTATCATTGCTTTTATATGCTTTGTGCTGCACCGCCGGAGGTAATGGTGTCTCTGATTTTTCTGCATTTGGCTTCACAGAGAAATCCAAGTTTATTTTGTAACGCTAATTACAGAAAAAAAATCACAGTAGAAGTCTTGCTCTAGCTTAAGCTTTTCAGTTGTTTAGATCTAGTTTTCTTGAAAAAAAAATTTTGCCTCAATAATTGTAATTCTTTTGTTAATTTAAGAAGAAAAAGAGAAGAAAAGAAGCTGTGCTGGCTGCTGCCAATTGGGGCTTCTGTTGAACAGAAAGAGAGAAAAGAAATGGGAGAAAAATTATGAATAAAATGCATAAACATTTTTCTTTCTTACAGAGGTATTTATACACTCAAAACATATACAAAATAAGGAAAGAAATCTCTACAATCCTAATTGACAGCCTAAATCATATAATTACAATCCCTAATATTATGCAAAAAATTATAGCATATCTTAACAATTCTTTTAAACTGAAACATAGTGTTGAAGGAAAGGGCTGATCTTAAATTGCCGAAAGTAGGTCTCTGGTAATATAGCTTGCAGCACCCTCAAGCTCTAAGGGCTGGGTTATCAAATTCTTGTTACTTTTTTTCCAAAGAATTTTCTTTGTGTCAAAGTATGTTACAGCGCCCATTGTTAGACTTCCATTTCCAAATGTGGTTAATGCAAATAAAAATTATTTTTGGGTCCTCATGATACCTCTTGTAACATGAGAGTTTCATTTTTGCCCATGTTGACTGGTTTTTTGTTACCAAAGAGGCATCTAATTCTCTTTTGGTCTTTTTCCTATCAGGAAGTTGAGAAGTACAAATTGGGAAATCCTCGAACTTTTCATTATTTAAACCAGTCAAATTGTTATGAGCTGGATGGCGTAGATAGTTCTAAAGAGTATCTTTTAACTAAGAGGGCTATGGATGTTGTTGGTATCAGTCAGGGAGAGCAGGTAATGCATATTGTTTGTTATTTAGTTGGAATAATATCACCTTTTTTTTTTCTTTATAATCTCTGCCATGTCAGGATGGAATATTCCGAGTTGTGGCTGCAATTCTTCATTTAGGAAATATTGAGTTCAAAAAGGGACAGGAAATAGATTCTGCTGAACCTAAGGATGAAAAATCTCGGTTCCATCTAAAAACCGCAGCAGAGCTATTAATGTAATTTGTTATTACTATTGTTTTCCTTAAACATCCATGCCTTTGTCCTCATATGCAGAATTGAATGGAAAAACTCTAATATGCGTCTCTCGTTTAGGTGTAATGCGAAGGCTCTTGAAGACTCCCTATGCAAACGTGTTATGGTGACTCGTGATGAGAGCATTACAAAATCGCTTGACCCTGTTTCAGCAGCTCTCAGCAGAGATGCTTTGGCAAAAATTGTTTATTCAAAATTATTTGACTGGTAACTTTCGATGTACCAAATGGATTCACTCTAGAGACACACACATACACTGATTCAAAACATCCATCTATAGCTATTTCTTGACACTTTGTACTTTGGTTCCTCAGGCTTGTGGACAAGATAAATGTTTCTATTAGTCAGGATCCTGATTCAAAATCGTTGATTGGTGTTCTGGATATTTATGGATTTGAGAGTTTCAAGACAAACAGGTGCTTAACCGGTATGCTTTGTTTTCGTCATTCAGAAATCAATTTTTTTTCATGACATCCCTCTATATTTTTTATGATGGGGATGTCTAGTTAAGGGAATTCAATATTTTAAGGCCATGATTTGTCAAAGTTCCCTTAATGACTATGCTGGGTGTTGTTGATCAAATTTGGGGATATTATTGCTTCTCTTTCTTGGCTAGAGTGATCACTAGTCTTTAGTTTTTCTTCCTGGATGATTGCAGCATTAAATACCTTTTAAAGCTCATTCTGCCTGCATGTTTGTGCCAGTTTTTCAAGTTTTGCAGTGTGGATTCCTTAGTTTCCCTCCATCAATACTCACACAATTTTTGAAATTTTCATTGTATGCAGTTTTGAGCAATTTTGCATCAATTTGACAAATGAAAAGCTGCAGCAGCATTTTAATCAGGTTTATGCATTAGATTGATTCTAATGTATTTAGGATATTGACAGCTTTTAAAACTATCTTAACATAAATGTGATGTCATTTGCCAGCATGTTTTTAAGATGGAGCAGGAAGAATACAAGAAAGAAGAAATTGACTGGAGTTATATAGAATTTATTGATAATCAAGATATTCTTGATCTTATTGAAAAGGTGCATCACAATTTCTATTTCACTTTGCTGTTTTCATGCCCGTATCTCACTTTCTATAATGTGACTAACTCTGCCAATATATGTGCAGACATACACATACACACACACACTTGTTTCTTGTCTTAGTGCTACACCTGTACATATTTTCTTTTATCTTTTCATTCATGTATTGGAAATTTATTAATTGCATTGGAAGTAACACTCCGTCCATGTCAATATGTTAGACGCTGCCCTTCTTGAACTTTCTTTTAATCAAATATCAACTTTGGAAGGATTGAAAAAAATATAATGTAGAGTTTGGAAGAAGATTTTAAGATGGAGGTTTTTTTTTCTTTTTTCTTTTCACTAAAATGATTTAAATTACTAATTATTTTTTGAAACAATGCCAGAGAGGAACTTTTTGAAACCGAGAAGGGGGACTAATTTGTCATGATGTATAGTAGAAATTTTTTTTATCTTCTAATGTTTTTCTTTCCTGCTTACAGAAACCTGGTGGCATCGTAGCTCTTCTTGATGAGGCCTGGTAGGTATCAGAATAACAACAATGATAATTCACCTCTTCTTATTTTAAGAAAATTGGTTTGTCTCTCTGTGAAATTGTGACAATTATTCCTGCTATGTTCATAGTATGTTTCCCAGATCAACGCATGAGACATTTGCTCAAAAGCTTTATCAGACTTTTAAAGACAATAAACGCTTCAGTAAGCCTAAGCTGTCACGCACTGACTTCACCATTTGTCATTATGCTGGCGATGTAAGTATTTTTTACTGTGCTAGGGCATCCATAGGAACTCTGTGCTAGAAGATAAGGTTGCTCAAATATCTCTGTTACTCTCCACTAAATTTAGATTGTGTAATGTATTTGGCTGCTCTTATGAGTCCTATGCCTGCAGAATATGTTATCTCCAACTTGGAAAAGAGAACTAAACTTGACTAACAGAGCTCAAAATTGGTTAATATTGGACAAGAAAGTCTCAATTAGCTAATAATACTCAAACTACACATAAGAACCCATGTTTAACAAATGTGGAATCTCTTGAATAACCCTGATTTAATAGATCAACAAGACCTAAATAACATGAACTTTTATGATTGTTTTCTTCTGTAAGTATTTAATTGGTACTATTGGAACTTAAATAAACTTAAACCAGTCTCAATGTTAACTAGAAATAGTCACATCAGCCATGATTCTTAAACCTACTTCTGTGAAATCTGCTTAATATTTAACTTGAAGGAATTTCCGCTATAGGTTACTTACCAGACTGAGCTCTTCCTGGATAAGAACAAAGATTATGTTGTTTCAGAGCATCAAGCTCTGCTGAATGCTTCAGAATGCTCTTTTGTTTCAAGCTTGTTTCCTCCTTCACCTGAGGAATCTTCCAAAACAACAAAGTTCTCCTCAATAGGTTCCTCCTTCAAGGTCTGTTTCTGCTCTAATGTGTATGTTAAAGGGAGATTACACGATTCATCTATTTTCATTCATGCCATGTACTTTGTACAGCAACAACTCCAAGCTTTGCTTGAGACTTTGAGTGCCACTGAACCACACTACATTCGTTGTGTGAAGCCCAATAATGCTCTTAAGCCAGGAATATTTGAGAACCAAAATGTACTACAACAACTTCGATGTGGGGTAAGTTTCTATATTTTGGTCAATCCTTACTTTTGTTGATAAGCAGTCTGTCTGTATGTCCATGTGTGACGGTTATATTTGACTCCAGGGAGTGATGGAGGCAATTAGAATTAGTTGTGCTGGATTTCCCTCTAGAAAGTCATTTCGTGAATTTGTAGCTCGATTTTCCCTTCTGGCTCCGGAGGTTCTCTCTAAGCGGTAACATTTCCAAAATCTGTTCTTGCAGTTCAAAATTATTACTTCTATATAGATGTACCTTTTATTCTTTATAATTATGTTACTAGAATCCATGACTTACCAGTGAGTTGCATAACTCTGTTATCTGTTATTCAGTAATAACTATAATGAGGTCACTGCTAGCAAGAGGATTCTGGAGAAGAGTAAGCTCAATGGTTATCAGGTGCATCTTGTATTTAGACATTTTCTTAAAGTTAACTTTGGGACTGTTTTTTTTCATTCCATGTATTTCTTAAGTACTTCATGCATGACATGTACGTCAAAATCTCTTGCTTGCTGGCTGATTCTGTAAGTTTTGGCTCCCAGTCATTTTCATATTGTTGCTTTCACTGAGCTCTTGTAACATTTCATAATATTGCACCTTACAGATTTGCTGCTATTGCAGATTGGTAAAACGAAAGTTTTTCTAAGGGCTGGTCAGATGGCAGAACTAGATGCATTGCGAACTGAGATTTTAGGAAGATCAGCAAGTCTGATACAGAGAAAAGTCCGTACGTACTTGTGTCGTAAACGCTATATATTGTTGCGGGTATCTGCCGTACAAATTCAAGCCTTGTGTAGAGGTAAAGAGCATTTCATCCATGTGCATTTCTGATTGTATTAGGCATTGGAATTGCTTCCATACATCTACCGTCATGTTTATTTCACTTTTATTTTTTTAACCTGTTTGCAGGACAAGTAGCACGCCATCGGTATGAGGAAATGAGAAGAGAAGCTGCTGCTCTGAATATTCAAAAACATTTACGCAAGTTTCTTGCAAGGAAAGCATACAAGAATTTGTACTTCTCAGCTGTTTCTATTCAAACAGGTATGCGTGGGATGATTGCTCGTAGTGAGCTTCTGTCCAGAAAGCAGACAAGAGCTGCAACTGTAATTCAGGTAAAAATAAAATTTTCTTTCTGTTGTTGACATATTAACAGCTAGTAGCTTTCTTTTTATTTCTCATTTTACTCTTTTCTTCAATCATTTGTTACTGTTTACTTTCCCCATATCTCAATTAGTAGGCTTTATAAAAATATGTTATTACTTGGAATTCTTGTTATTTCGGGCAACCATGTCCTTTGTTTTAGATAAATTTTTACTGAGTGCATTCACAAGTGGGACCTAGGTTTTGCCAGTAAACAAATTTAAAAAGTACAAAAAGTCTACTCTGTCCACTCACTAGTTGTAATTCTAAACTAATAATGTTCATGCTTTTTTTCACTATGTACAATTGATATTATGCGAGTTTGTGTATTTTACAGAGTCACTGTCGACGATTCTTGGCCAACCGTCGTTATCTAAGGTTAAAGAAAGCAGCAATTACTACACAATGTGCCTGGAGAGCAAGGGTTGCACGTAAAGAATTACGGAAGCTAAGAATGGTGATTTTTTCATTTCTCAAATTAGTTTAAGCTCATGATCTTCTCTTTCTTAGGTGTATTCTTGTATCTTTGTTTCAATAATAATTTCTTCACAGATGATAATATTCCCTAAAGTGCTCTATTGCTATACTAATATTAATTATAGAATAATGAAGGAATGTTTAGAATCAATCCCTGCTAACAGCTATCTATTAAGAAATGGAATAGTCATTCTCTCTTCCTGCTTATATTGCTTCCAACAGTTGAAATTATCATCTTTTATAGTCTCAGTTTTCTAACATTCTTTCCAAAAGTATGCGCATGATTGTTTCAACTTATCGTTCCTGTCTGTCTGCAGGCTGCCAGGGAAACTGGTGCTCTTCAAGAAGCCAAAACTAAGCTGGAAAAGGAAGTTGAAGAACTTACATGGCGCTTGCAACTAGAGAAACGAACGAGGGTAGATCTTTTCTTGATAATAATGTTACTATTATAAGTACATGGGTTTATAACATTTCCAGCTATGATGTCATAAAATTTTATGTCTATTCATTAGAATCACCATTGTTTGAATTAGTCCATTTCTACCTTTTTCTAATTTCCCATAGCAAAACATGCTAGAAAGGATAAGCACCATTAGGAGAATTATCTATTATCTTTTAAACCTAATTTGTAAACTGTAGAGCAAAATTTCCCCCTAACTCATTTATTTATTAGGGCAGGTTGACCTTGAGGAATCAAAAAAGCAGGAAAGTGCAAGGTTTGAATCTACTATACAAAAGATGCAACTTGAGTTTGAGGAATCGAAGAAAAAGGAAAGTGCAAGGTTTGAATCTATTTTGCAAAAGAAGGAACTTGAGTTTGAGGAATCCAAAAAACAGGAAAGTGAAAGGTTTGAATCTACTTTGCACAAGATGCAACTTGAGTTTGAGGAATCGAAAAAAAAGGAAAGTGAAAGGTTTGAATCTACTTTCCACAAGATGCAACTTGAGTTTGAGGAATCCAAAAAACAGGAAAGTGAAAGGTTTGAATCTACCACGCAAAAGATGCAACTTGAGTTTGAGGAATCCAAAAAACAAGAAAGAGCAAAGTTTGAATCTACTTTGCACAGAAAGGAACTTCAGTTTCAGCAACTGCAATTTGAGTTGCAGACACTGCAACGTGAGTTTGAGGAATCCAAACAACAGGAAAAAGAAACACTAGAATCTACTTTGCATAAGAAGGAACTTGAATTTCAGGAATCCAGAAAACAGGAAAGAGCAACATTTGAATCTACTTTGTACAAGAAGGATCTTGAGTTTCAGGAACTGCAAGTTGAGTTTCAGAAAATGCAACTTGAGCTTGAGGAAACAAAAGAGTTGCTAGTCAAGGAACGTGAAGCTGCAAAGAAAATTGCTGAACAAGTTCCTGTGGTTCAAGAGATCCCCGTTATTGACGATGATTTAGTAAATAAACTTACTGCTGAAAATGAACAGCTGAAGGTATTGTTAGAAATTTGTTGCTTGAAATAAGAACTTAGGTTTGACTAAAGGCTTTCTTGATGTCATTTCTAAACTTGGTTATTCTGCCTTTATGTTTCTTGAAATCTTGTTTGGCACAATGCCATTGTAGGCTCTGGGAAGTTCCTTAGAACAGAAAATTAATGAAACAGAGAGAAAATATGAAGAAACAAGCAAGCTTAGTGAAGAGCGACTAAAGAAAGGTTTGGAGGCAGAATCAAAGATAGTTGAGCTCAAAACAGAAATGCAGAGGTTTATACATATTTTGATCTGCTATAATATGTGTTTGATGTTTATATGTTAGAATGAACATTTAGTCAGTTGTATTTTTCATTCTCTGACTGGGAAGTTGCTTTTCTTTCATCTGAATAATTGTTTATATCTTTAACAGGCTCGAAAAAAAGATTTTGGACATGGGAGCTGAGGACCAAAAACCGCAGCAGCAGGCCATGCCGAGTGCACCGAGTACAAACATGTCAGAGGTGACATCTGCAGTAAGATATATCTCATCATTCTTTCCTTATTTTTCTTGAGTAGAATAATTCTTTCCTTATCTCAACAAGTTCCTTTGGTTCAGGAGATCCCCGTTGTTGACAATGAATCAATGAATAAACCTACTGTTATTGAAGATGAATCAATGAATAAACCTAATGTTATTGAAGACGAATCAATGAATAAACCTACCGTTATTGAAGATGAATCAATAAATAAACCTACTGCTGAAAACAAACAGCTGAAGGTATTGTTAGACATTTGTTGCTTCGAATACTATCTTAAGTTTGACTAAAGGCTTTCTTGATGTCATTTGAAAAAAAGATTTTGAACATGGGAGCTGAGGACCAGAAACCACAGCAGCAGGCCATGTCGAGTTCACCGAATACAAACATGTCAGAGGTGACATCTGCAGTAAGATACATCTCAACATTCTTTCCTTATTTTTATTGAGTGGATTCTTTCCTTATCTCAACAAGTTCCTGTGGTTCAGGAGATCCCTGTTATTGATGATGAATCAATGAATAAACTTACTGCTGAAAATGAACAGCTGAAGGTATTGTTAGACATTTGTTGCTTCGAATACTATCTTAAGTTTGACTAAAGGCTTTCTTGATGTCATTTGGAAAAAAGATTTTGGACTTGGGAACTGAGGACCAGAAACCACAGCTGCAGGCCATGCTGAGTTCACCGAGTACAAACATGTCAGAGGTGACATCTGCAGTAAGATATATCTCAACATTCTTTCCTTATTTTTATTGAGTAGAATAATTCTTTCCTTATCTCAACAAGTTCCTGTGGTTCAGGAAATCCCTGCTATTGACAATAAATCAATGAATAAACCTACCGTTATTGACGATGAATCAATAAATAAACTTACTGCTGAAAATGAACAGCTGAAGGTATTGTTAGAAATTTTTTTCTTCGAATTCTATCTTAGTTTTGACTAAAGGCTTTCTTGATGTCATTTTTAAACTTGGTTATTCTGCCATTGTGTTTCTTGGAATATTATTTGGCACAATGCCATTGTAGGCTCTGGTAAGTACCTTAGACCAGAAAATTAATGAAGCAGAGAGGAAATATGAAGAAACAAAAAAGCTTAGTGACGAGCGGCTAAAGCAAACTTTGGAGGCAGAGTCAAAGATAATTGAGCTCAAAACTACAGTGCAGAGGTTCATACCTATTTTGATCTGCTATAATATGTGTTTGATGTTTATAATTATATGTTAGTATGAACATTTAATCAATTGTATTTTTCATTCTCTGAATGGAAAGTTTCTTTTCTTTCATCTGAATAATTGTTTATATCTTTAAAAGGCTTGAAGAAAAGATTTTGGACATGGAAACTGACCAGAAATCACAGCAGCAAGCGTTGCTGAGTTCACCAAGTAGAAAAATTCCAGAGGTGACATCTGCAGTAAGCTATATCTCAACATTCTTTCCTCATTTTTCTTGAGTTGGTTTGCTGGTTCTGATTATTTTTTGCTTTTTTTATTTTTCCTTGCTGGCCTTTATTTAACTTTGCAGCCTCTGGAAAATGGTCATCATGTAAGTGAAGAATATAGAGACTGTATAATTTCCCTTCACTTCAGTTTATTAGATATACCTGCCTACTTGGTTCTTTGTTGCCTCTATCATCCTGAGATGGAAAGCTCTTTCTGACAGGCACAACTGAGTTCTGGTCCATCAACAAGGCTTGGTACAGAAGACAGTAAATTGAAGAGATCCCAAACTGAAAAGCAGCAGGTATGAATTAAAATGATATAGAATTTATTTTCCCTTTTCTTTTTTTTTCCAAGTATTTGTATTGCATGACATTTCCAGGGATTAATTTTTGTTGTATGTATCATCTTTGCAGCCGGAGAGTGTAGATGATCTACTCAAATGTGTGGCACAGAATATTGGGTTCAGTCAAGAAAAGCCTGTCGCAGCATTTACCATATACAAATGCCTTCTCCACTGGAAGTCATTTGAAGCTGAAAAGACAAGTGTTTTTGATCGTCTTATTGAGGTGATTGGCTCTGCTCTAGAGGTAACTTATCTATTACAGAAAGCTCATTTTTGTAGATAAAATAGTTGTTCTCAAGATAAACCGCCCTTTTCTTGTTGATACTATAACACTACTATTCTCTTTAATCAAAACTATGGTAGCAATTTTTATCCTTTAGTTTGATCAAGAATACTCCAGAGCTGAATTTAGAAAAATGGGGTGAAATATAGGTTTCACTTATCCTCTTGCTACTTGTTTTTTACTTTTGCAAGTTTCTAGTAAAGGCAATATGATAACTAAAATGTTATTCCGATTCAAATATAAATATAATTATTCCATGGATGTTCTTTTTGTTATTCAAGAACTCTCGAATTTGTGTTTGTTCAAAATGTTCTTGGTTTTATTGTTGTTATTATCATTTTTATTAATTTTCCATTTGATGCAAGGTGCATTTTTGCTTTGTGCTTCTGAGAGCAAGAAATATTTAGCAAAAAAATTAGCCTACGAGGCCTTTTATCTTTTTCATTTTGTTGGATTTAGAAGATACAATTATGATTTTTTTTTTTACTTTGTTGAAAAGCTATTATTTCTGTAATAGGAGGGAATATGGAATTATTCTCTTTGCTAGGAACTTATGTTAGATTACTTTAACTGATTCTTAAACTGTGTTTTTCTGATTGAGCGGGTTTAAGAAACCAAAAAGATGAGGAAAAGAATTAAATATAATATTCATGATCCGTGCTGATGTTTTGCAGGATCAGGACAACAATGATCACATGGCTTATTGGCTGTCAAACACATCTTCATTGTTGTTTTTGCTTCAACGTAGTTTGAAAGCCTCTGGTTCAATGCAGAAACCACCTGCTGGCGCATCATTCTTTGCAAGGATGACCAAAGTATTGAGATATTTCATTTACGGTGTCTTTAAATTGTTTGCATGAAATGGTCCTGATTTAGATATCTCTGAAATATTCTTTAACGTATCCCATAAAAAAGAAGGAAAGAACAATACATTTGTTCTTTATCTAAAATCTCGTCAGATGATCATTATCAGTTTTGTTGAATGATTCTAGAACTTATGCAGGAAAATTATGTGATATGATGTTGTTCTTTCTCAGAGTTTTCGTTCATCTTCTGCCAATCTTCAAGCTGGAGTACTGAGCCAGGTTGAGGCCAAGTATCCAGCTCTTCTTTTTAAGCAGCAGCTCTCAGCTTATGTAGAAAAGATCTATGGAATCATTAGAGACAACTTGAAAAAGAACCTGTCACCACTTATATCTGGTTGTATTCAGGTACAAGGAGCCATGCATTTGGTTCACTGAGTCTTTCCAGTGACATTCTTTTAACTTTCGAGATCATTTAGTTGCTATATACAGGAGAAAGCACTGTGGTCTTTCTAATTCTTATTTTTAAAACCATCTCCCTAGCTTCTATAATGCCTTGCACAATAGAGGGTTTCCATGCTGCTTCATTTGAACATGCAGAGCATGTACTTTGTTTGTATCAACTGATATTTGTTGCCAAGTGTTAATTTCAACATTGCATGTTATATGTCTTAAATTCATCTTGCTTTCAATTTGTAATTCAAAATTTTAGCCTATTTCCTGTTTCTACACATTAAAATATTCTTCTGAAAATTCATATGTTTCGTTTTAGGTTTCTCTATACATGTGAAACTATCACAAGTTCCTCTCCTTTGACTTCTCTGCAATTTACATTTTTGCTGCCTACTTGGTTTGAAATACTCAAAGTGAATGATTTATGGTTTGAGCATAGGAAAGTTAATTCATTATTAATTTTATTATGAGAGACACTTCTTCTTGTTAAGCTTATTTTACTTTTTTTTACTTTTAACATGTTTAGGTTCTACCCGATGATATTATGTTCCGTATTAAGTAGTTTGAATTGCTGTGTAAGTGGTATACATTTGTGTGTTGTGCAATAGTTCAGGATTATTCTCACATGAGCTTTAGTTTTCTGCTGTTTCTTTTAAAAGTTGTGTTAAAATGATGGTACAATGCCATATTTTTTTACTTTCTATGCTGGCTTATATGCATGGTAGCAACTAGTTTTATGTTGGAATTGCAATTTCTTTATGTCGCTAATGCATCAGCCTATATGGCAGGTACCTAGGATATCAAAAGGAGCTGCTTTTCAAAAGTGTGAAGGGTTACAAGGCTATCATTCTCCAGCTGGTCTCTGGCAGAGCATTATTGAGTGTCTGAACAGGATGATGGGCACATTGAAAGACAATTTTGTATAAAATTTGCAACTCTGATGATATTAAAGTGGACTCTTTCCGTTCCTTTTTTTTTTATGAGACATGGAACTTATGGTTATGACTTTTATTTTCAGGTGCCTCCAATACTTGTTCAGAATATTTTCACTCAAACGTTTGCATATATTAATGTACAGCTCTTTAATAGGTAAACAATCGTTTCATATGTTTCTGCCCGTTACTCTAGATAATATAATAGGAATAAATTCCAAAATATGTGATGTTAATCTATTCTGCTAAAGCCTTCTTCTCCGTCGAGAGTGTTGCACATTTAGCAACGGGGAGTATGTGAAATCTGGCCTAGCTGAATTGGAACTATGGTGTGCCGAAGCAGACGTAGAGGTAATTTATTTAGTTCCCACTGATGAATGTCAAAGGTGTCATTTTCACATTGTTTGAAGAAGGTTTTTGTGAAGGAAACATTATTTGAAGTTTGAACATGCATTCAACGGGAGTCTTTTCGTCTGCTTGTTAGTTGTGGCACCTTATTGCATCTAAGAAATTTGAATTAAGAGTTGATTGTTGTTTAATTACAGTATGTAGGCCCATCATGGGAAGAACTCAAACATACAAGGCAAGCTGTTGGATTCTTGGTATGTTTCTTCAGTTGTTTATTAGTAGGTTAGAATTTTGTTGCGTCATGTTGCTTTACTCCTGTGGTTTGATGCAGGGGCCCTTTGTCCTTCTCATCCAACGTTTCTTTCAATTTTCTTTTTCTAAGCTTGTGTGCCTGGTATAATTAATTGGTCATGCATGCCAATTTGACTTGGTAATATGTAGTTGCAGTTGTGGCTTTATAAGGATGTCAACGGGCCACAAACTAATCTGAATGTTAAAATACAGGTCAGGGTTGGTACAGTGTGCAATTAAAAACCAATTATCTGTAGAAGCAATTGAGGGAGCAAATATAAAATAACTCAGAGCAATAAAAAGGGATGGACTAAATTTAAAAAAAAAAAAAAAAAACTTGCTTAATACCAGAACATTAAGCATTTACTTCACTATTATTGCTTTCTAAGTCACGCATACAGATGGGAAAGAATTTAGCCTATTTATAGGCTCTGTATGTCGGTTTATTAAGTCAGCATACATTGTAATTAATATCATTATTATTTAATTATGGATAATGATAAGCTTGATATTTCTCTAGAAACAATGAGAAAGATAGGGAAAGAGAGAGAAGTCGGTAACTTCAACATTATCCGTTCTTGAATTTTAAGGCTTGGCAAAACTTTCGACGTTTGGTATGACCGCGAAGCAAAATTAGAGCTGTCAATATCTTTTAACTTTCCTTGTGTAATATAGGATGGGAGACCATTGCTCATATACCCCACCAATCCAAAATGGGTTCACTATAACTGAATAGGAGTGGACTAGACCTGGCAATTCGTATATAGATTTTAACATGTTCATGTATTTGTGTTTTTGTTTCGTACCATGTTTTTGTTATTTCTTTCAGTGTTTTTTTTTTTTTCTGTTGTGTAACCGTTTCATGTATATTATTGTTAAGTCTAGATTAGACCCTTAAGCACCCACTATAGGACTTTGCATTCTGCTGTTTAGAAGAGGCGACTGCTACTTGGCTATTTCATTTTACTTGAGTGAAAATGTGAAATTAGTTGCTTAACCTGCTAAGTTTGAATTCTGAAGTGCTTTCATGGTCAGAGATTTTTATCTATAATACAGTCACAGTTATGCTACCATATGGACTTGCACATTTGCATGATCTTGCTATTAAGATTTGGCAGTTATTTGCATGATCAATTATGTATCGAGTTATGAGTTATATTCAACTACTTTAGGATTTTTCAGCATCATAAAAATATGTGTGTGCACCTAATTTTGTAGAAGATCCAGAACACACACTAGTTCACTTTAAAGTTTTATTATAGTGGAACAAACAAAGCCTTAATTGATTTCTTTATCAAGGGCTTCTCTTAAGCCATTCTTTATCTTATCTGCTGGAAAAACAATGATATTTGTATTTAATTTGCTCAGATTGTGGATTGTGAATGCCTTGCTCTTGATTTCATGGTTTAATAATTTTTTTTTTATTTCTTCATTTTGAAAACCTGGTCTTGTTTTGTTAGGTTATAAATCAGAAATCCAAAATATCCTTTGAAGAAATATCAAAAGACCTTTGTAGTGTAAGTCTCTTTTCCTTTCTTCTCGCAATCCCCCTGATAATGGGGCATGGTGCAACATGTGATTCACAGAACATTCCATTTAATGAATCAATAAGAAAGTTCCCTTAAAGAGCTAGTTCGACTCGTCAATCTTGTGAAAAAAAACTGACTAATCCATGATTAAGGGGTACACATCTAATATATCCAAATAACATGTTCCTCCGGAAGGAAAAATGATAAAGGCGAGGGTGAAAAACGAATTTTCTTTTTGGGAATTCTTCAGAATTTCAAAACTATGTGAGATAAGGAGCATTTGAGTTACCTATTAGGTTGTCATCCACATGATTGACAAGGTTACAACCTAAACTTATCACATGAAACTAGGAGTCCAATACATTTACAATATATCTTTTTTTTCTCTGAAATGTTACGAGAATGGTATCTTCTTTCTCTTACATTGTTTGTTTTCACCAGGCTTTGAGTGTTCAACAACTTTATCGGGTATGTACGCTTTATAGGGATGACAACTACAACACTCAAAGTGTTTCACCAGATGTAAGTCATGTCAAATTGTAGATATTTCTCTCATCCTGAACTTTTTTTTTCTTGTTTTGTTAGTATGGTATGACATGCCACCTTCACTCGCACAGGTTCTTGCCCACATGAAACAACTTATGTCAGATGATACCGAAGATGATGGTGGCAGCTCCTTCCTGTTGGAGGACGATATCAGGTATGGAAGTCAGAAAAAGAGAAACGAAGAGTAGCTTTGTAGTTCCTCCAATATCGAAGGTTAATAATGGTTTGTTGTCTTAATCGGTTAATCCCTTCTGAATGTAGCATTGCATTCACAATGGAGGACATTTCTAATTCCCACCAAGTAAAAGAGTTTGCATCAGTAAGACCCGCCGAAGAACTTATGACGGATCCAGCCTTCCAATTTTTACAGGATTAAGGTACCGGTTCTACCATCGTTACATCTTTTCCATTCACTGCATTCTTTGATTTTTTTTTTTTTTTTTGTCATCAAGAGTTGAACAGAAAAGAAAAAGGTCAACTTCATGACAGTGCTGCGGCACATTAACTACAAATGTTATACTTTCTTTGTAACATCCATTGCCCAAAGTGTAAGTAATTCTTAGAGTTCTTTAGGTAGTTAATTTGGTCATTTCTCGTCAGCATCTTTTTGGTACTGAATGATGTAGAGGAAGAGAACTGATTATTAATGTAGTGGAGCTTTTCAAAGCTGTTTTTTAATTCCCAAATTTTCATCTTGTACAAAGTAACAACTAGCATAATTATTTACTTTTATTTGTTTATTATTATTTTTTTCTAAATAGTCCCTAAAGACACAAAGTTATAAATTAGAATGCAAAAGCATTGATGTTTCTTTCTCATACTTTTCTGGTGAAGATATTAGACTGATAATTTTGGACACGGGCATGATATGTTTGATAAATATCATAAACATGCTTAAATACAACTAAAATGATTAACATGACAAAAAAAAATAAGATTAACATGATAAGTGTAAGTAGTATTATTTTGTACTCATTAAATTTTAATTCGGTTGATATTGGCATTATTGTCAGCACAAGTAGACGTGCATAGTTTTAGACATTATATCAAAAATAATATCTAAAAACTTAGTGCTTATAATTTATATGATTGAAAAAAAATGACATACCAATCATCTGATATAGATTAAAATAATTGGTTATACATCAAACAAATGAAGCAGGTTTTTCTTTTTTCAAAAACTAACTTTTTATTTAATTTATCATTTTGTACAATAATTTTTAATGTATTAAATAATTATCTTTCCAAATATTATAAAAAAAATAATTTTATATCGTATATTCATTGTGTTTATTTTTAAAATTATATTTACCGTATTATCTATTATGTATTTATATAATTTTCAATATAGAAAAAATAGTTCATGTAAAATAAAATTTTAATAGTTGACATTATTGATTAAAAAGAAAACGGATTAAATGTCAAACTGATGAAAAACCTCAATTATTAATTCAGTAGGAGTGATCAGTTAAATAAATTAAATCGGTGATTTGCATTTAACTTATTTTCTTGATACATTTTAAATTGGAAGGGAAAATTGCATTAAAAAATTTTAAATATTAAATAAAACATAATAAAAATAATTATTTGACTAGATGATTGATGATTTTTAAAATGCTATAAGTTTATGTGTTTTTTGAAATTTTAAAATTTAATTTCTTTATTTTTATTTTCAATAATTTAATTCATCTACTTTTAAAATTTTAAAATTCAGATTCTACTATTAATATTGATAATTTTTTTAAAAAATTTATTAGTATGATATTTTGAAAATTAAAAAAAAAAATCTCACTTGATAGTCATGTAGTTAAAATAAAATTAATAAAAAAATTGTATGAATTTGGAAAGTTGAAAAGTAGAACTAAATTTGTGAAAATAAAAATACAAAAGACTAAAATACTAATTTTCAAAGAGTACAGAGATAAATTCAAGAATTTAAAATTCATTTCTTATTACATATAACAAATTTTAATTTTCTTTTAATTTTACTGATTCAAACTATATTTTACCAATTTAAAAATTTATCACAAATATAAGGAAATGCTTGATTCAAACTTCCGCGCTCTTAAATTTTGCTTGGTACAAAAGATGAAAAAAAAAAGTGAAGATTAAAAATTCTCTCAAAAAATTGAGCATTAGTTTTTTTTCCTATAAATGGTAACACTAACTCGTTAAACTCATTTCTTTTTTGACATTCCTAATCAACCTTTAATCCACAAACCCCCCAACTAATTATACTCGCTTGAGACAGGCTCAAACCCACATCCTCCGAAAGTTTGTAACAGCAAAGGTGCCAACAGAAGTAATAGTCGGTCAATAAACTCATTTTCCTTTCTATTAAAAAAAAGGGTTTGTATAACAAGGCTCAAATTTTACAAATGACAACCTCCCTCGCATCAACAACAGTAAGGGAAGGCAACCCTGAACTACATAGTGTAGTCCTTTCTTGCCATGATATCAGCATTCATTATGAAATATGCTTGCTGGTTCTCCGTCTCGATGGCCCACCAGGAAAGAGCTTCATAATCCATCCTAACACCCGTTCCACCACCTACGAAGAAATTAATATACTATTAGAGTTAGTTTTGTTCTTTCAAATTCCTTGATACCTCTATTATCCACAGAAAGCATTTCAGTGCTCCATTTTCAGCACTGGTTGGCAATGATACAGCAGGCTCAATCTTTCTCATAACATAGCTTAATGTCCAAAAGTGTGCTATGAACTTCACATCAAAATGCATGATATTATAGTAACCGCTAAGTTGGAATAACAATAAATGATACACAATCATGTTGTGGTATGAAAGAGAGACGGAGAGAGACAAATGGTACCTCATCACCCTCGTCGGCATATGGAGTATTATCATGCATTATTTGAGACTCGGGTTGTCTTGCTGGGATATGCTCACTTGCCATACTTCGAGCTGTCAGAAGCTCTAATCTTTGAGTTTGAGCTTCAAGTTTCCTAGACAACTCATTGTTCAACTCCTTCATTCGTTAATGAGAGTGCAAGGATAACATAAATAAATCATTCAAAAGAATATAAAATTCAAATATAGAAAAAATCAACATATAACGAGTCCTTCAAAAAGTTTGCAAATGATGAATTGCACTTTAGAAATTCAAATGACCTAATAACTGAAGAAAAAAGGAAATATAGTTTTTAAAGAATCCTCGTTAAATATGATAATGCTTAAAAATCCTAGGTGGCTAATTAGTTGGCTCTAGTGTCACAGGCCAAGGTGCAAAGCCCGTGACCATCGCACAAAATGTATCCTATGGAGGTCTATCAATTAGATGGGGATCGTTTAGCCCACATGAACTGGCCTGATTTAGAGAACTGCTGGAGAAGCCTGTCAGATTGAAGCCTGGGTGGTCCAATGATGAAGATATGAAAAGATAGATTAACTTGGTAAATAAAGAAACTAATCTTAGAAGATTGAGGGGAATCATATCTTATAAGTTTTGATTTGATTTGATTATGTAAATTAATTATGTAATCTTGTAAATCCTTAAATTTAAGGGATAGGCTAATCTCATCCGTCGATGTAATTTGATCTTGACCGTCGGTTTTGGGGGAGCTCAACTATAAATAGAGAGCCTCCCTCTCATTTGTAAATCATCCATTGTATCTTGAATTCTTAAGATTAATAGAATTCTTTGAGAGCATCTACTCAAACTCCTCTCTTTCTTTGTTTTTTGTGGTTCTCTATTTTTTTGAGCTTTTTTTTGGCTAAGTTGCTTCCGCTATATAAATTGATGCCTTGGAGGAATTCTAATTGAATCTTCAATTGTGGTGGTTAGGCTGACTTAGGTGTTTTTGAATCGAAAGGATCACCTAAGGCCACACGGAACGCGAGACTAAAGTTCTAGCCCTGTGACACTAGGACAAACCTTGTTAAATACAGATGTTCTTCACTTCAATTTCTAGTTGAATATTTTTATCTTTTAGAAAATCCCTATAGATGTCAAGCAACAAGATCCAAATTGAACTAATACAAATAACTTGAATTTCAAATCTGTCAAGTTCAGGTAAATTACCTTCAGCTTTGAACTTTGAGATATCTCAGATAACAAAGCTTGTGTCAGTTCTTCTTTCTCCAATGTTAACTGCAACAAAGAAAGGCCGTCTAATTATCATGACAGGCAAAGTGGCCACAAGTTAATTTCATATTTGTTGAAGGAGTAAAACAAAAAAAGGCCAAAAGAATATTTGAATCACATAACAGGAGTACCTCTGAAATTAGAGAATTGATGTTCTGAATCATTCTCATTTGATCAAGAGGAATATAGACAGAAGAAGCTTCAAACTCCCCATCATCATGCAGCAAGCTTAAACCAGAGGCATCATTGCTGTTATTCGTTTCCCTGTCATCAGAAGAAGGATCCATGCTTGCTGCAAAAGTACAGTAAATAAAATAAAAAACATGCAAGGGCCATGTAACTCAAAGAAACATTAAGAAAGCATTTAACCACTATAATTGCTCATCAGACTTCTCATTTATTGCTTTAAAACTTCAGTTCAGATTGGATGTTGCTAGGTACTTTCAGTATTCTTTATGTTTCTCCTTATATTTCTGGCTACATGGGACGGTATGCTTATATCCATGCATATCTTGGAGCATTTGACTCGTGTCAGACACTAGTTCATTAGAGAAATAATGGACTTGAAGTAACTTATCCATCATATTGTAACAAATTACTCCAAGTCTTCCACAACACCAAATGCTCCAATGAAGAATTTATGATTTTATCTATGTTTTGATGCAATAAATATCTGAAAGTTATCCTTGGGAGTTTCTTCATGTCTCAATAAGTAAACAAAGGACAGTTTGCAAAATCCTACATTATGTGTCAATATGTGGTTGCTTGAACAAATTAACCAACAACGCAAATTTGGCATTTATAAGTATATTCAAAATCTGCCCTTGTGCTTTGAATACATCAGCAATAAATGACCTCAAACTTAAAGGCATCAAGGCATGCATGGAAGAAAAAAACAAATCCATACACCATAGCACCATCTAAGACATACCAGAAAAGAAAATTCTGGAGAACCGAAGTCAAAAGTAGACCCCTTAAGTATGGTTTTTGTTTATGCATCTCAATGAATAAGTGTTCTTGACTTGTGAAGGTAGATCAGTATTAAGAGAAACTCAACCTAGCATGAAATTGATGACTGGCCAATAATATGTATGCATTGGGAATTAGTAGTTTCCTGCCATATTGACTGGATTTTGATTCGGTACAATAAGATATAGAAATTGGAAAAGTATCACCATTACCAAGATTTGCTGTTGAAGTTGACATATCCTTCTTAGAAGCAGGATTCTTAATAACATCAATAGACTGTCCACTGCCAGAAGCTTTTCGTAGCTTAGACTGAAGTACCTTCTTCTCTGTGTTAAATGAATAAGAGAAAACATGTAGCAAACGTATGGCTATTATAGAATATAGAGAGAGAGAAACTTAAAATGTAAAATAAATATTATTATTATTAAAACGCCGAGTTATTAGCATACTTACCTTCTTTAAGTGCTTCAATGGTTGATAGAAAATCCTGACGCTCTTTCTCTAGGCTAGACATTTTCTTTCTGCAAAATTCAGAATGAATAAAATGTCCTATAACTATTAGAAGAATCAGCATGAAAATATATCCAAATGAAAGTCTAAACATGATAATATATAGCAAATGGAAGGAAACAACATTAAACATTTCACACAGAAAAACAACTAAATAAGCAAATAACTAACAATTAAATATCTCCCACCCCACACACACACATATTCTTTTTCTTCCTTTCTGGTTCTTTAGTTGTTATAAGTAATAAGTAACAATCATAAATGTTATATTAACCTTCAATTCTGCACCAAGGAGTTACGTATGGGGATTATAATCAGGCAGTTACTTTTGAATGCATATGGCAAAAGGCATATATAATTGAAGAAATAAGTAATCAACTCGTCCTGAAAATGTAGATCACAAGCCCTTTGGTAAAGAAAAATTACAGCATACTTGAAAGAAGAAATTTCAGCCTCTGTGTTCTCCAATTGCCTCTCCAATTTTAGCTCATTCGACCTTAATCTAAGTGCCTAAAAAGAAAAGAGCAGATGCCAGCATAAAGAACTTTATACGAAAAAAACATTCAATGGAAGATAATCCAAACGCTAGTCATATGATCTAAAACAAGCAAATTAACAAGATCAAAACCATATAAATATAAGAGAGAGAGAGAGAGAGAGAGTTAAATCAACACTTTAAAATCCTTTGGGTTCTGTGTAGTAAGGATGGCAAACTATTTAATCTAATGGTAGAAATTCATAACACATATATTTGTAAAACTGAAGTTCAATCATTAAATTAATACTTTTTTTTTTGTCTTTCCACTTTTCATCCTTGCTAACAAAAAGTGCTAGCCTTTTATCACATGCCTAAATTACACCTTTAATGTTTAGTACATATTATCATATTACAGGCACGCATATTATACCCAGAAGTTTCCCAATCTCTCACCATTATTATCTAGAGGGGCAGATGTTTTATAGAGAACAGAATGATAATAGAAAAGGAAGAAAAACTTCACACCAATTAAAAAGTTTATTACCCTCTCCTCCAAACCAATGACTTCAGAAGCCAATATATTGGCACGTTCATCAGCAGCATTACATTCCAATCGTGCATTTGTGCATTCCATTTTAAGAGATTCAAGTTCTGCCTGCAGATATTAAACATCAGACAAGGAAAGAAAACATTAAAAGAATACGCAAAATAAAATGCCAGAAGTTTGTATATTTGTGACACATAAATCTCCTCCACGCATGTAAACATCATGAAACAAAGAACAAAAGAAGATAAAATGCAAATCAGCACCGGATTTTACAATACAGCACAAAGCAGAGCTGCATTCTTTTGCTACCAAAGAGAACCACTGCAAACAAAGGACTTACTGAACTATCCACACTGCATCACCTAATGAGCAGATTACAACATCAAACTAGCAGTGCACCCTTTGCTTATTTCCCTGTGAATATAACACCAAGAATGATATAAAGCTTTTACTTCCATCATATTCTCAGCCATCATAAAAATCTCCACCTTTCTGGATCATTTTTATAGATTAAAGTAAATATACATACACACATATCTTCAAACAAAAGAATGCTACTTCTCTTCCTCCTATAATTAGGAATAATGCCCATCATAAATTCCTATAAAAACTGTATATCTCGAATACCCTACACTCAAAAACCCAAATTCTCAGCAGAAATCTGCCTGCCCAAGCAGAACATTAAACTTTATTTGGTATTTGGGCAATCATAGCCTTAAAAACCTGTTTGAACTCAGCTAAAGGGGAAAAAACCAGTCTGCGAGTGGTAGCACATATCATAAAATGATGAGTGAACCTCATAAACTTTATTTTTTTTTGTACCAAGTTTTCTGGTTAACAAGTATGAAGAAAGATGCAAGAAATAGGACCAAAATCTATGTGCATAAGTGGACATATGAAATACACCACACAAACGCACCTAGACTAACCATATGATATAAATCAAGCAATATGCAGCCCCACAAGATTCAATTATGTTACAAAGAACTTGAGCTGATCAGAAGTACCCTAAATACGACATAATACTAACCAGTTGGGCCTTGATTTCTTCCTGCAACTTCTCCATATCAGATTTTAGCTGGTTGACAACACTTCTCTGGGAGAAAAAAATGTGTCAACAGATAGCAAAGGTTTCTTAAAAAGGTTCAGAATAGTGAATGGGACAATGAAAATAGATTGAGTGCCTTTCGGAATTTCATAATATAAGCTGCAATAAAGAAACAACTTCCAGACAAACAGAAGAAGGTTTCTAGAGAATTGGAGTCATTGTCTTTATTGTTTCAAGATATTTGATCTCATTCATGAACACACAGAAATATTTTGAAATTTACCATCTATTTTCCTGACCCCAAGAATGCTGGTTGCTAGGAAGCTTTCATGCATAGAAAGTTCAAAGATTAAAAGAATAAGCAAAGAAAATCAGATTTAAGTTATTCAAGAATAACCCAACACATGGTAACACTGAAAATATATTATATTTCAATAATTACGTAAATGACAAGATAACTATATATATTCACAGCCTATGCATGTGCATTAGACAATTGTCCACGACCATGACATTACAGTGATGCCATAAAAATATTATATTTGGAAAAAGACCTGTTGATTATAACTATCAGTCAAGGACGAATTTTCAGCAGCCAATGATTCTGCTAATGTACGTGAGGCCTCAAGTGCTCGTTGCAATGAAAACCTTTCCTGAGTCAAATCTTCAATATGCTGCAGAATAAGAATAAATAAATAGATAAAGTCAGACAAAACAATGGAGATCCAGGAGAACATCAAAACACAAAACCAACACGATTAATAACATATTAATCACTATAATTTTCAACAAAAAATGCATCTATATTAAAATTTAGAAACATAGAAGGAAGTTTTCATTTCCATGGTTTTCTAAAAAGCTTCAACCAACTATTGCTATATTTGTTCACTGAGTAAGATACCAACATGTCTTTATGCTTCAAATCTGAAACAGTGCATCATAACTAAATTCCTCAAGCTTATAGTCTTCCTTGCCCCAACCTAGGTGTACCTTAATCCAGCACATGCATCCCCCAAAACAAGATGGTAAACACAAGACAGAATGATACAAGTATGCAAATACAGTTACCCATTGTTTCACCATAAAGGAACAATAAATCAAAAAACATTCAGCTTTATCCCTCAACTAAGCTCTACACTTCCTACCAAGATTTGTTACCTCCAACAGTGAAATCATATAATTAAGCACATCAGCCAGGTATTTCTTGTCAGAAGTTAACAAATACCTAAATCCTTATAAAGATATAGGAAACAATAACTTCCATGGCTATTATAAACTCTATAAAAACTGTATACTAGTAGAAAATTGCAGATTCATAGTGGAATACCAAAATTGTGCAGAAAAGCTGGATCTGTAGCACACTCAACAAGAAAGATACGGTACCTGCTCCAAAGCAGCAAAATCTTCATTCTGATTGGTTGAGTAGAACTCATGGTTCTTCTCCGAGACATTCTCATTAGCAACATTCAGGCTCAAGAGGTCATCATTGTAAACAGGAACAGAATATTGACCAGGATACTCCCTAGCACTAGGAAACTCAGGGAACCCTAGCTTGGAGAAAGTTCCCATAGTTTCAATCTCTGTTGATGGTTTCTCGAACAGGGATGATCCTTTGGTGTCGGAGCTGTTAAATTGTGAACTACAGGACACAAATGCATTGTTTGTAGTTCTATTATGTTGAAAAAGTGACCCAGAAGAAGCTTTGGATACATTAAGAGAATCAAGGAAAGATGGACGAGATCTCCTAGAAATAGTATCATCCGTGACTGAATGTACTGGCATGTGACTTGAGGAACCTCTGGCATCAAAATTGAACTCTGAAGACCCAGATATTTGCATGGATGGACCAAGGACACTTGGAAAATCACTTGATGAACTACTAAAATTTCTTTCTCCAGGATCAGAAATCATAGACCCTCTTATACCCGAGGTTGATTGAGTAGAATCTACAATTAAACCATGGAACAAAGATAAGATAAATTAAAATTCTAATCAGTAAATATATCAAGGATGTTCAAACAAAAAATTCCACAAAGTGAAGATTACCTTCATGGAAAGAAGATAGCACATGGTTACTACCTAGCAAGCTTCCTTCACTGGCCCTATTTTGCAGTGAATTCTGCTGAGATATTTTTGTAACAAAATCTTCAGAAATAGGAGTTACAACTGCAGAAACCTTCAAAGAACCGTCATCTTCTTTTGACTTGGGCTCTAGAAAGTCATTACTGAAACGTTTTGTGTGTAGGCTATCATTAGAAAAAGGTCCACCATTCCATGGAGCACTGTATTTCTCATTTTTTTGACTTTTTTCATGTATCTGCATCTCTGTAATAGATGAATTATAATCACTGCCTAGAAAAGATGGGATAGCAAGGGCATTGTTCAAGTAAAGTTGCTGATTTTCAAGGGAAACTTCAGTTGTTTTGTTGTTGTTGTTAATTGCTTTTAAGGAAGAAGGATCAGGTCCCTCTGATGTACTGGCACCATCTGAGTTAATGGCTCTCACTTGTTCAGTTTCTAATTGATGTTTATCATTTAAGCTAACATCAGTATTGTGAGATTGAGTGGTAGAAGTTGCCTTCTTGGCTCTTTCAGCGGCCTTTTTCTTTCGAAATTCTTCAAGCTGCAAGATAAGAGGTATGAGTTAAAACAACACATGGTACATACACTCTAGAATTCTTTGTTATTTCAAAATACCATTTATGTAAAATCATATAACTGAAACTTTTATTGTAGGCATAAATCCAGATTAATAATTATAAAAAATCTAATAATCCAAAGGAATTATTTAGGAGGAATGAAGGATTTAACTTATCAAACAACATAATAATGTGCAGCATTCAGAGGCAAAAGATAAAACTGTAGAATGGGATTTCTCTTAGTTTTTGAGCCCTAACTAGCAAAAAATTTGAAATTATAATGAATTAGTAACCCAGAACCCACATAAAAGCATGACCAGAACAAATCAAAAGAATATTTCTAAACAACTAGAACCGGTCCAACCCAACAAAAATTAGAAATGAGAATACATTACGCGGGAGGAACAGCAACCAGCAACTTTAAACTCAAATCTATCAGTCATGCAACAGAGATGCACTCTTCTTTCAGAATTTGTTCTTAAGTTCCAGGCAAGCCGTTCTTACTTTAGTATAGTGTCACATGAAGCTTTTTTTCACCCTTTCAGGCATGGATACAAACACTACCATTGCTCTCCATTCAAATGTGATTACACAAATAAGCTTTCAAATTTATTAAGAAGAAAAACTAAAATCTTGGCCTATTCCTTTTTTAGTGTCAATGGTAAACCTTACACGATTGCAAAGATTATATTTTAATGCATAAAAACAGTGAAACTTCCCAAACGTGTAAGCATACAAAACATTGCTAAACAACATAAACGCCATCGATCATTTCAGAAAAATACCAAAATATAGTTCCAGTCCTGTTCAGAAAACTTAAATCCAAAATCAAGGGCCAGATATGCCTAAAATTCAAATGAAAGCGTTGAGACATGGATTGCTTACCACTAAGGAATTACATAAAACTTTTATTAATAACAAATTCAGTCACCGAATCAATAATAAAAACCACTAAAGGAAAAAATAATAATAATAATAATAACGTACCCGACGCTTCCCAGCTTCTAAATGCTCTTGTTTCCGCGAACTAGGCAATACCTGAGCCGACGCCATTCCCCCCAAAACCCCCCGTCCAAATCTTGTCAATTGAACAATTCTATCTCCAAATTCTCACCACCATTAACTCACAGAGTAAATGCCAATCGGGAAACAACAAGTAAGAAACGGAGGGAGGTCAGGTCAGGTCGGGGAAGGAAGAAAAAGTTTTTTTTTTTTTTGAGCGTGGGAAATTTTTGTTTGTCCTGTTTTAGGCAAATATCGTTGTTGAGCTTTTTACTTCTGGATTTTGTTAGTTATTACTGAACACGTTTAAAATGAATGGAATTATTAAAATTTGGTCACTTTGTTTTACCAATTTGATATTTAAATTTGGTCGAAACAAATAATTATAATTTTTTAAAATTATTTAATAAATTTTGTCGGGATCAAAAAGAAATATTTAATTTTTTCCAAAAAATATGTATAGTATAACCATCTTATTAATATATCATATGTTTATCAAGTTTAGCCTGACTTGGAGTATAAGTTTAAAATTTTTAAATATATATATATTTTTTAAATTTTTTTATGTTTAGATTATAATTTATTATATATCATAATTGAATTCATTTTTATGTGTTATAAATTAAATAATATAAAATATTACAACTTCCAACAGCCTCTTAACTTAATAACAAGAGCATTATGAGATTGAATCCAATCTCAAGCAACATTTATCTCATTCCTCTCCCCAGTTATAAAAAAAAACATTATAACTTTAAAAAATGGGTCGGATCGGATTTTGATCTTAAATATTTAAATATAAACTCAATCCATATTTTAAACAAATCTACATTTTTTTACCCAAACTCAATTGTTGACCTTAATAATTTTGTCTAAAACCTCTTAAATTTTGGGTGGGCCTTCCAACTTGGACAAGTAACCAACCCATGAATAGGTTTAATATCCAATAGGGAAGCTTTGGGTACAAAACTCGAGTTTTACCTTTCATTTTTTTTGTGGGTCTTCAATAAGGCTCGAGTTTTATCATTTGCAACAATGATATTAAGTATTCAATCTTGATTAGTTGGTAGTTTGATTCTCCCGCATACAGGTGATTTTTATAATTAATGTAACTTGCTATATTATGTTGGGAAAAGTCGGTTAATAGCTAAAATAAAAATTTATCAATAAATTAATGAGCAATAGTGTAATTTGACTTATTTTAATGTAACTATCCAATAATTAACCAAAATAAAAGGGTAATAAACTACTTCTATCTAAGTTTGATTTCAAATTTCAATTTGATACTTAAGTTGTTTTGTTCTGATTTGATACTTGAGTTTAACTTCAATATTCAAATTGATGTACAAGTTTCTTCAAGTTAGTACTTGAGTTATTTGTCCCAATTAAGGGTGTTGAGTTAAATTTAATGTTCAAGTTGATTTCTAAATTTCATTTTTTTGTTATTAATTAAGTATCTATATATTTTTTTTGTAGAACACATGTGACAAATATTCAGTGGACCACACAATGTCGTTTGGTATGGATACCAATTTGAAACCTAAAATCAAATTCAAGTACCAAATTAGAAAAAAAAACTCATGTACTAAATTGAAAATCAATGTCAAACTAAGGTACCAAATAGTGTATTTACCTGTTGGAGATAAGGGAATAATCTACTCCTTGAAAAAAACTATCATCTTGAGTCTTCCACTGGCGACGTCTCTCTCGACGGTCAGCATCCCCAAAAGAACAAATATTTAGGGGAAAAAAAATTCCTCTTTTGTTTTTTTATTGAGGAACTCCTAAAGTAACTACCCAAAATTCCTGCAAAAGTTTCCGTTCGGAAAATCTCAGAAAACCATGTGGCGAAACTCCGCCACTGTAAGCTTCTCTTCGAAGCTTCTCTCTTATTCTTCTTCCTCCGCCAATCCTAATTACTTCCATTACGCATCTGCTTTCTCTATTTTTAGTCCAAACGGCGTTGTAGATCAGACACTTTCTCCTTCTCATCAACGCTTCTACTGCTCATCGGCGGTGCCTTCACCGTCTTCTTCATCTGGTTCCGTTATAAAGCTAGGGTTTCTCGCTAACAAATCTGACGCCTTTCGTCCTTTGAGTTTGAAAGCCAGAGATGCGATCCAGCTTGCTCGTCACTACGGTCGGTGTTATTGGGAGCTCTCCAAGGCTCGTCTCAGGTCAATTGTCATTAAGATATTTAGGCAATTTTTGAAGTTCTGATTTTTTATTTTTTATTTTTGAATTTTGAATTTTGACTTTTTTGTTTTTGGATTCGTTTTGGTAGTATGCTGGTGGTGGCGACTTCGGGGACTGGATATGTGCTAGGGAGTGGAAACGCCGTTGATTTGGCGGGTCTTTGTTGTACCTGTGCTGGAACCATGATGGTTGCTGCATCTGCGAATTCGTTGAATCAGGTTACCTTTCTCACTCTTTTCAGTCTTTGATTGCTTTCATTGAACACTATGTTGAGCACAACTTAGTATTGAGAAATCTGAATTCGAGTTTTGGTTGATCTGATCGAATTATCAAATTATTATCTATTCAGTATTATTTATACTTGCCAAGGATGCTAACTAATAGCTCTATTTCCATAACAAAGTCACTTTTAACGGTGTTTCCCTCTTTCATTTCTTGAAGTGTAAGATTTCTTGTAAAATGATAAAGCTATCATCTTTCTTGGATCATTGGAAATATGTTTTTTTTAAGAAATAAGAAAAAAATGAAGAAAAGCATCATTATCCTGAGGGTTGCCTTTCATTTAACTCGTGCATTTTGAAAGAGACATTTTAGGTGTCAAAGGCTTGCACTTCGATGAAGCCCCCATGTGATGTTTTTACCCTTTTACCTCAGTTTTAATTTTTATTAACCTTGGTAGAAACTAGGGCTAGGACAACTAGTACGTAGGGATTTACAAGCACACAAATGAATTTGCAAAAAGCAGTGCCCTACACTATGGGAACTACTATAATGGTCCTAGTTCCCCTAGTGCCTTTGAGGACTAGCTTTCCTGACAGAAGCTATGGATAAGTACCCAGTGACAAAAGTGGATAGGGAAAGAAACAATATAAATTCTTTGAAATTCTAAGAATCGACTTCACAAATTGCAAATTGTAATTTTCTTTTACCTTCTTTCTTGAATGCTATGATTCTGTTACCTTTGGTTTTGTTGATTTTGCAAGGATGTGTCTGTGCATGGTGGTTGTATTTTAAGTTACTTTTCATGAATTAACTAGATCGTCTGACATCTCAGTTAACCATGGAATTCATGTCCCTAGGTGTTTGAGATAAATAATGATGCCAAAATGAAGAGAACAAGGCTAAGACCTCTACCTTCAGGACGCATTGCAATACCACATGCAGTCACTTGGGCATCTTCTGTTGGATTTGCTGGCACTGCTCTGTTGGCATGCAAGGTGGCCAGATTGATTCACTCACTTCTCATTATTTCTTTAATTTCAAATGTGATCTTTTTTAGCTTTGCCAAATGCTTAATATGTTGTCAGATGAGCAACTAATGTTGCTGCTGCCACAAGGTTATTGCAGGCTAATATGTTGGCAGCTGGTCTTGCTGCTTCCAATCTTGTTTTATATGCATTTGTGTATACTCCATTGAAGCAAATTCACCCTGTTAATACATGGGTTGGAGCAGTTGTTGGTGCTATTCCTCCTCTTCTAGGGTAAACTGTCTTTAAATTCTATTAACTATTGTGACGACTATCTAAGAAATTTTAGTTGCTAGGTGTTCTATGTTTGGTATGATATTTAACCATGTCAAGTGTTTTCATGCCTGTTAAATTTTGTGCGTAACATGCTAAAAATTTGAATTTACCGATGGCATATGAAACTTATCATATTATTTTCAGCTGGTGCTTCTGCTTTTATTTTAACTTTTTTCACATGAAATTTGCCCCTAGCTGACTTGGGTGATTGAAAACACAGGCCAATATTTTGCAGAACTGTTTTCTTTCTATTGTCTCTGGACTGTGATGGAATTCTAAATCTTTGTTAATTGCTTATGAGCAAGTCCTCTTATGACCTTTGAAACTGGAAAAGTTAAACCTCCCTTGAAACAAAGGCAATAAGAACAGAAGATCCCCGCATTGTGTTGACAGATGTGGAATCCCTATTGTAGGTTTAAGTATGCCACATGTTGAGAGGTTATAGAAGACCCTATTAAAGTTCACTGAAATTATAAAGGTCATTTATTTATTAAAAAAAAAGATGATCATGAAGTAGGCTTTGCTTTGTTTTGCATTAAGTTTTCGTTTAAATTTTACTGTTTTACTGACAGACTTCTTATTTTGTTCCAACTTCTTAGATGGGCTGCAGCTTCTGGTCAGATTTCTCTCAATGGATTAATTCTTCCAGCAGCTCTCTACTTTTGGCAAATACCCCATTTCATGGCCCTAGCATACTTGTGCCGTGATGACTATGCTGCAGGAGGGTAAGCATTTTTGCAACTTGCTTTCTCTTCAACATAGCAACTGTTTATTTTTCTTTACGCACAGGAAATTGAATGTTTCTGTTTCTGCCCTTCTCTTATAGTTTTGTGTTGAAATAATGGTCTGGCTTTGAGAAAGTATCTCAAGGATCTCCATTGCTGTAGGCAACTGTTGATAATATAACTTGGAAAATGGAAGCGGGACTCTTTTCTGATATAATTATATATATAGTTAAGATTTTCAGAAGAGTCATTAGGGATGATTCTTCATGGATAAGATTGCATGTGAATCGTGTGTTCTTAATGTATTTCAGTCTTACTCCCCTTCATTTTCTACACTCCGTGATATTTTCAGGTACAGGATGTTTTCACTTGCAGATGCTTCAGGTCGGAGAACAGCTGCTGTTGCTTTCAGGAACTGCCTCTATCTTATCCCTTTGGGGTTCATAGCCTATGACTGTAAGTTGTTCTAATTCCAAACGTATAAACTATCGCACTATCACCTTTATTTTAGTACTCATTTATATTTATTAAAATTTTACTACCATATAGCCACACTATTTTATAACATTGGATATGCACCAAATATCTATTTTCCGGTAGACATTCTGAAAATTCTCTGTGAACCATTTAGTACTACAGTATATGGTATGGTCCATATTCTGTTTTATATTTCATAATATATAAACTAGTGAAATTCTTTGCGTAGGGGGTGTGGCTTCTGGGTGGTTTTGTGTGGAATCATCAGTTATCACCCTTGCAATAAGTGCTGCAGCATTTTCATTTTATCGTGACCGGACTGCTCAAAAAGCAAGAAGGATGTTTTATGCCAGCCTTTTGTATCTTCCTGTATTTATGTCTGGCCTCCTATTTCATCGTCTCTCCGACAATACGCAGTGCCTTGCGGAAAATCCCAACAGAATTGTTGAGATTCCGTCATTCTCCGAAGCTGTAACTGAAAGCGAAGAAGATGATCAGAAGAAGAAAGTGAGGTATGTCACTGCTGGTCTGCAAGTACGCGCACCTGTAGCATACGCATCCATTGCTCCATTTCCCTTTCTCCCTGTTCCTTCCTATGTTGATCAATGACGCATCGAACTGGCATCTAGTTTTTGTATACCAAATCTAAGTTATTGAAAAGGCACATCTCGAAACCTCTTTGGCTTTGCATTAAGCCTTTCTCTGTGAAGTTTCAATTTTAACACAGTTTTGGTTCTAGATTGTCTTTATTTTGAAATCAATGTTTAATTGGGATTGAGCTGTTTAAGCACAATGAGTGACATTCATCTTGCAGCTGCCATTGGAATAAAACTGTTATGCAATGCATAGATCCATTGCAAAATTTAATGTGCGTTTGGTTTTGAATTGGACTCTAGCCATTTCCTATTTTGATCTTTCAACAATTTTAGCCGCTGGTCTACGAAGCAATGCATAATGGTGGTGGATACGCAAATACTGTAGGCGACAAAAGCTGACCAAAAAGAGGGGTATTTATCAAATTCAAGATCCAACTGTAACTTGGTAATATAGTAAAAGTATCATAAATCAAATTTAACCCAAATTTGAGTTAATCCCCAGTTTAGAGGGATGCAACAATAGGCTATGAGGAGTTTCGGCTCCTTTTAACTTGAAATCGCATTATCAAGCTTAGTTAAAGCGTATCTTGAAAACAAAAATGACTCTACGCCTGTGTTAATAAAATTTGAAGTAACCCAACCTGAACTTTATCAAGACTCAAGTTAGGTTTTTTTTCTTTTATGACTTACTGAGTTGGAATTTTTTTTTGACAACAGAGTTGAAATTAGAACAAACCAAACTTGATTTTTTTATCAAATTTAACGTTTTACTAAGCGGAAAAAAATATATATTTTATTCTTAAAAATATTACTATTTACAAATTTCAATTTTTTTGAGGATACAAACTTCAATCTTGAATATATATAATCCAGTAAATTTTCTCTCCTTTTTTTCTTTCTATTTCTGCTGTTTAATTTGTACACTGTAATTAGGTTTTCTTTTAAGAAACAAAATTTTCAATTCATTAAATGAACTGCATTAACCAATATCGTATAATACATATATTACATAAAATTTCTTTGATATAAAATACACAAATCTCATTTCATTTAAGCTTTTTCTTTTGCATCTTTCAACCTTGACGACATTTACTGACTTGATAGATCTATGTATCGACCGAAATCCGACTTAATCCAATTAAAATGATCTGAAACTGGAGTGACCTGTGAGCAAGAATCTGAATTGAATATGACCCAATTGATAGAACTTAAATCTGACCTGATCATTTTCATCAGAAAAATAGAACTGAACCCGAATATGACCTAACCTGAAACTGATGCAATCTGCTCGGTTTCCAGCCTATAGTAAAATCTAAACCATCAGATCATAGGAGAATAATGTGCAAATGTAACCGACAATTTAAGTTCAACATAGTCCTAGTCCTAATCCTAGTCCTGGTCCTAGAGATGGCAAAATATAGCCCAATTTTCATCAGACCATGAAATGAGAAGCAATGGATATAGAGTAGGCCGGGTACAAACATGGCAAACACAAAATATGGGTCTACAAAAAAACAAAACTAGAAATAGAATTAAATAATTACTGTACACAATCTCTAACAACATACAAATGATTTCTAATAATGAATAAACAAGATGAATTTCCAGCTTTTCCTTAGAATTTTTTTGTCATTTTTTTCTCCCGATCTCCTTTTGACACTTCCCTGTCTTCTTTTTCATTAGGTGCAAAGGGAGTGGCAGTCCGGAGATAAAAAAAAGAATTGCAGATGTTGGGATTTAAATCCCAAACTTATTTGGGCGTCACCTTTTAAGAGTGATTGCAAGCATTAACTGAGGTAAGCCCCTGATTCTACCCCCCATCTCTTTGAGAAAGTTGTTCGTTAACTCTGATGCCTAAGTTTGAACCAAACAAAAAAGAAGCAGCAGCTTATGTCCGACCAAAATTCTCTATCTAGTAAAAATGCAGCTTAAAAACAGCTACAAATATCCGATTTACTTTAGGCCAAATGAAGGTGGCCTTGAATCATGATATCTATAATAGTTGCAATCTACCATACATGCAAGAATCGAATTACGACAGAGGCACCAATATTCTTTGTATGGGATACATAACCATGGCATCGTTGAGGGCAGTGTGGCTCCCAAAGTAGATGCAACTCTGGAAAGACGAAGGAGCAGGGGGTACACAAAATAAGTTTAGAATACAATGTGAAAGCCCAGAAGAATGAGAACACCAAAAGATATTAAGTACACTTACTTGTTACCACTAAGAAGTCCAAAAACTGATGTGGCAATATATGACCGGGAAACCCCGGAAAAAGCTTTTCTGTAATGAGGCAAGACCATTTGTCCTGCAAGGTTTTTACCACTATGATTAGCTTTCTGGCATTCCAATGAAACCCAAGCAAACAAGGGACTAACATAAAAACATATTAATATTAACTGTCTCATATTCAGTTGCTAGATGAAAAATTATAGAAAGGGGAAGGAATTTAACTTTTTTACACATTCCACTAAAGCCAAGAGAAACCCTGGAGGGATAAATAAGCCCTTCTCATGCATTAGCTCCTTTATTCTTTCTAGACAATATTGTATACTACGAATTTTTTAAGAAATCTATATTATCCAAAGAATATCAAGAGTTTCAAAGAACAACTGATCAAGGCCTCACCTATACTCAAATAATTGCTGTGGAGAATTGAAATCAATACACTAGACACCGTTCTATCTATATCCTCTTTTCGTGGTGCCTCATCAACTGGCAAACTGTTTCTATCAATATAAGCACTCCAGGGAGAATGACCGCTATTTTTGTGACAGGCTATGATTTCAAACCATATCCCCAATGGAAATCTTCTAGGTTTTATCAACCGAAGGGCAATCTTAATATGAGGAGTAGCATGGATAACAGATATGATGACTTCAATGAACATACAGCTAAGGCTGATGGCTGTGTTCATAATGCTGAAGAAAATATAAAAAACAGATGTGGTTGGCAATAGAAGCAAAAGAGGTGTAAATAGAAGAGATCCAACAACATGTTGCTTCACGGTATAGTCAAAACTATCTAATCTTTGACGTAGAGGATTCCACTTCCGTCCCCTGAGAATAATACAGCAGCTCTTAGAACAGTTAGAAACAACTAAAAAAATTTATTGATAGTTTACTTCTAATAAAAAGGATAACTTTTGTACGCCTTTCAGATTCTATCAGCTAATGCTGCTCAGCAATAACAGATGCATAACAAGATAATGACATTGATATTATCTGGGTATATAACAAAGAAAAAACACAGCCTTTAAGAGCATCGGATCCCTTCTCCAAGTAATTTAAGCTGAAACAGAATTCTAGACCTAATGATATGAGGAAACACTTTAATTGCAATGGAATTTCATGAGCTCGTGAGATGGTACGGTATGTTCTCCCAGAACATGAAAAAGAAATCCTCACGAGCACATTTTTTCCCATCTCTGAAATAGGATCCATGAATCAATATCTCTTTCATATTTCAGCACTACCAGATGTGGAGAACATTTTTTGTTGGACCTGGAATGATCAATAAATATGTTCAATCTACTTTGAGTTTTTTGTTCTCCGGCAAGGTAGCAATAACCCATTATGACACAGATGTTACTACTATATTTGTATTATAACAACACAATTGACACAATTTTAGTTTATAACCACATTTACTGGATTAGAGGAGCCAATCAAATCCAAAATAAGATATGCTGAAGCGGTACCTGAAAATACGCCACAAAGCAGCTAGTGCATGTAACTGCTGTGAATAGAGAATCGAGATTAACCAATGAAGTGTTGACACATGCAATGTTACTATCACAATCATGTCTATGACCAAAGCAGCAGGTATTGTCACCCCAAAAAGAATAGCTAATATAGCAAGTCCTTTGATGAAATAAATGAAGAGAGAACCCACAAATATCCAAAGAGTAGACCAAATTTGAATCGTATTCAGAGAAATCATCCCAAGAACTTCAGCCAATTCTATGTTCAACTTGAAACCAGCTGGAACACCCATCAACCACACAGAACCTGACCTCAACAACTCATTTGTTAAATTACTGGCAATATTTGAAACCCATGAACAGACAGATTCTGCGTGAAATAAGAGTGCCAAACCAATCAAATCTCCCAAAAGGATATCAACAACCAAACTTGACCACAAGGAATGCTTATGTAATGCAACTTTTTCTGCACATTCCACACTTGTTTGAGACCTAGTAAAAAAATTTATATTATATATGAGGATAATGAGGGAAATTCAATATGGACTGAGACTTGAATTATCACTAAATGAATTCACTATATTCTACAAAATTGCCACCTGAGGTCATTGTCCTGAAGGAAGATTGGCCAATATAAGATCTGACAAGAACGAATTCGGACATTTATCCAGGTATTGCTAAATGCCTTTGCTGATGCAGAGTATACCCATGATTGTGATTCAAAATTCAAAAAGCTATGGAAAAATTGAAGAAAAATATAAAAAAGAGTAGATAATGACGCCAATGACATGGCCAATATATGCCACATGAAGGTACAAAACCTGCAAAGCCGCATAGTGGTATATCAGAAGATGCAGAGAGATACATGGAAAAAGCATGTGGTAAATCATGTTAGAATGAGATTACATGGAAATTATGGGAATATTTGCAGAGGATTGTTTGAAGCTATCATGTCTCTCAAAATGTTTCTGAGCTGCACTAGCACTGTTGATCGCCAAAACAACTGTATCCTGCTTTCAAATTTTTAAAATTAAGAACATATATATATAGAAACTGTCCTAGCTCCACAAGAAGGTACTCGTGAACTATTTTTACCATGTCATTTAAAGGCTGCTTTTGTTGAAGCTCATCAACCCACTGAGGCTTCTTAGGAGAAGCTTTCACATGCTCAGAAGAATTCCAGTATCGCAAGGAGAAATGGTGAGCACCGTATGTTGGAGTTTCGTATAATATAACCTAAACTTGTTCAGACAAAGAGCCATGGATTAATCACCATTGACAAATACAACTCAAATGATAAACGGTAGAAGCAATCTGAATTTCGTACATGGACATCACATTGAGACACTATTTCCTTCTTCCAATGAAGATGATGCAATTTAGGAACCCAATGAATTCCCCTGGCTTGAAGACGAAGAGAATCATAGGCCAGCTCGATCCAGTAATTATTTTCCATAGATGCCTGTCTACACTGGCCTAAAAACCCATCAAATTTAAGGCATCTACAGCTCCATTGTCCATAGCATTTGCAAACTCCATCTACACCGTGAGTGCTGGTTTTTCTCATATCATCCTCTTCTACTCCATTTTGACCATAGTTAATACAAGCTCCATACTGACCCAACAAAGAAAATTTTGATTTATCTTGAAGAGATACATGCATACTTCCATTGATAGAATGGAGGATCTCCTGTTTACAAGGAAAAAAAAATCCAAACATTTTGAAATGAACTCCTAGTAATTAAACCATGCCCAAATGCCAAAAAAGCTCAGCAAGATTACTGTTCCAGAACACAATAATAAATTTCTTTAATTTCAAAGTACCGTTTATCCTAAGCAATTATAATCATACATAAACTTCTAAAAAAATGGGAAAAAAGTACTTTACCTGAAGCTTTACGAACTCAGCGAGAAATAACTTGAAAAACACAACAACTAATATTCATCTCTTAAAATGTCTAAGTGCCATTTTCCCATTTCATAAAAACTGTTATAGAAAATGAAAATCAGAATTAGTGCATTACCTGGAGACAATATTGCAGATTCGAAGAAGACTCCCGATTGGAAGCGAAAGCGACGACAATGTCAAGAGAATCTGAAGAACAAGTGACGAACCAACCAAACAGAAACTTACAGCAAGATGGTTGGGTTGAAGATAGCTGCTTTGGCCACCAAATCCGACACTTTCTTCTCATTTTTCGATCGCCTTCTCCCTTTTTTCACCTCATTTTTCACCTGAATTTTTTTCCTGAAATTCCAATGCTTTTTTTTACTCTAAAAACCTTCAACAAATTTTATAACCACTTTAAAGATTAAACAGTTAATTCCGTCCATTTCAGTTCCTTTCCTTCAGTTTTCCTTTTTTTTTCCTGCTTGATTGAAACCCTATTTTTTTTAATATAAATTAAAAAAGAAAGAAATTCGATACTTCAAAAATTAAAAAAAAATGGTGAAATAATATATTTTTTGATAAATAAAAAAAAAGTGCCAAAAAAATATAATTATCAAAATCAATTAATCTATTTGTTTATTTCAGTTATATCAATCTTAGCTTAAAAGTGAAATTTTAACTTTAATCTATTTAAAGAGTAGACAAAATATTCAACACAATGTTGGGCCGAGATGAGATTTTCATTCTTTTCACTGTGTTTAGATTAACACTGCCACTGGTAAGAAAAAATAAAGAGGTTAAGGAAATGACTAAAATTAACAAAGGAACTGGTTAATTTGAATAATGAAGATTATGGTATCTAATGTTCAATTTTTATTGTGTAAGTATAGTTTTTTTTAAAATTTTATATATAAAGAAATGATATTTACTGTTTAAGATTTAAGTAAAAAATTTTAATGATAATTTTAAGATTCAAATTTAATTTAAATATTTGGAGGAGAAGTTCAATGTCGTTTATTCTATTTCTTTGTCAATAATATTTTGCTTTTAATTTTTAGAAAATAAGTAATAAGTCGTTATTTGAATAATTTCTACTTTTTATATGTAGTGCGTGCGTTCGTGAATGGATATTATTCCTATCCTTTCACCATTTCTTTTGTTCGATCCAAAAACTAATGCTGAAATGCATAAGAATTTCCTATCGATAATATTATTTATTTAATCTACTACATGCATTGGATTAGGATTAGCAACATCAAAAATGATTTCTTTTCGATATTTTTAATTATGTCATTTTAAAAAATATATTCATTATAATTAAAAAACAGTTTTAAAAGCAACTTAATGGTAATTTTAAAATATTTTGGAAATGTTATTAAAACATGAAATTTGCATTTACCTCTGAGCTTGAGACATTCTCTTATGTTCGTACTTAATATTTTTTTTTTGTTTTAAGTTGATAACTCAATTTTCATTCCATCAAGAGTTTTGATATTTTTTTTATGACGATATTAAATATAGGACACATGACACTCTTAAATTACAACATGTAACATTAATGATGTCATAAATTTTTTTTTATAAAAAAATATTTAAAGATTCAAAAGAAAATATATAAATAATTATATGAATTATTTAAAATATAGAAGATCTTATAAGTTATAAAAATATATGTATCTAAAAAAACATAAATATTGCAAAGATAAAAGAAAATCTAAAATTCAAGTTAGAAAAGTTGAAAACTCAGAAAGTTTATGTCTTTTTCTAAATAAATTGTAAACAAAATAGGTAAAGATAAGTTTTACAATAAATTTTATGTTTAGAGATAGGTGCAAATGATTACACGATTCTCCAAGTCCACAAAAATGCAAAAGATGATTATTTGAAAAAGGCTTATTGAGAATGCTCACTATTAATATAATCATGAATAAAGTTTATAAAAATCACAAATTTAATGAGTTTTGAAGTTTTAAGTTTTTTGGTTTATCAAAATCACAAACTTACAAATAAGTTTATCAAGATTATATATGTTTAAATATAATTATATTTTTATTTAATTATATGTGTTTAAGGATCCAATTGATAGGATTTATAAATGTTAGAGATAAACTTTTTGAATTATTTAGAATTGAGATCAAATTGATAGAATATGTAAGTATTGAAGACTGAATGTGTTATTATACCAGTTAGAAAAAGATCACATCATCATTTTCGTTAATCATTTAATGGAGCGAGTGACCAAAATAAAAATTATCTAAAATATGCGTGATCAAAATAAAAATGATCTAAAATACTAGCGACTAAATTGAAAGTTTTCATAATTAAATGACTAAAACATTACGCTAATAGATGGGTGACTAATTCTAGAATTAACCCAAAAATAAAATGAAATGATAAAACCCTAAAACCCTAGAGAAGGATTAAGAAACTAGAAGAAACTGCTGCTCCTGCTTCTAGACCCTTCTTCTCTCCCATCTCTTTCTGGGTTTCCTATTCTCTCTTTTAAAACCCACTCATTGCCTTTTGTCACCCCACAAACAGCTTTATTGTTAACAATTTACTCAAACTTTTCCTCCTTTTCTTTCCTCCCAAAATAAGCATGTATCGTTTTGCTTCAAGCCTTGCTTCTAAAGCTAGGTACTACGTTCATTGCAATTACTTCATTTACTTGTCATTTTATTTTATTTTTGTTGATTTGGAATTAGCTAACTTATTCCCCTTTCTTCATTTTCAATCTTTGGTTCCAGGGCTGCTAGGAACACCACATATCAGGTAGTTTAGTGACCAGTACTTACATTCTTTTTATTATTATTGTTATTGTTAATGTTTGATTTGATCTTTTTTAATTGATTTCTGTTTTTTCTTTGGGTGCGTGCTAGATTGGTAGTAGGTTGAGTTGGAATAGGAACTATGCTGCAAAAGATGTTAAATTTGGGGTTGAAGCTCGAGCTTTGATGCTTAAAGGTGTTGAAGAGCTTGCTGATGCTGTTAGACTAACCATGGGTCCTAAGGTAAATCCAGTATTCACCGTTTTCATTTCTGATTTATTTTCTTTTATGTACTTGTTCTGTTTCAAGGTTAATCATTCATTGGAACTGTTTGCGCCTTTTCTTCTATATTGAACAAGACGTAGGGATTTAATATTTATAGGTAGAGATATTGATCAATGGAAGAAATAATGTTACCTACTTGTAGGGGCGGAATGTGGTTATTGAACAAAGCTATGGTGCTCCAAAAGTGACTAAAGATGGTGTAACTGTTGCAAAGAGTATTGAATTCAAAGACAAAGTGAAGAACGTTGGTGCGAGTCTTGTGAAACAAGTTGCAAATGCCACCAATGATGTTGCTGGTGATGGTAAGGCACAAGCACTTTTTCTAATCTATTAGATTCACTTGAAACCTTTGGATCTGTTTCTAATCTAGGAGAAAGCTGAGCTGTGAAATTCATTGACATTTTTGCAGGAACTACCTGTGCAACGGTGCTTACACGAGCAATTTTTACCGAAGGATGCAAGTCTGTTGCTGCAGGAATGAATGCAATGGACCTAAGGCGTGGCATAACAATGGCAGTTGATGCCGTTGTAACAAACTTGAAAAGCCGGGCAAGGATGATTAGCACATCTGAAGAGATTGCTCAGGTTGTTTTACTAGCTGAAATTTTTCTATCAAAAGCTTATAGCAGTCAGAATCATACAGTACTTTAGAATAAAAACCAAAATGGTGGTAAACTTTAATTTACTAAGTCTTCAACTTAAATATTTTGTAATAGGTTGGAACAATATCAGCTAATGGTGAGAGGGAAATTGGTGAGTTGATTGCAAAGGCCATGGAGAAGGTTGGCAAAGAAGGGGTTATAACAATTCAGGTATTAGAGGATATTCCTGTTTTCTTGTAATTTTACTAGTTTTTGTTGATCATGCTTGGCATATATTAAAAAATTTGAACTATTTTATACCTGGTATGTATGATGTCTTACTGTGGGTTATTCCTGCGCTTAAAACTTTGCAGGATGGGAAAACATTATATAATGAGTTGGAAGTTGTTGAGGGCATGAAGCTAGACAGGGGCTACATATCCCCATATTTCATCACCAACACTAAAACCCAAAAATGTGTAAGTAACTGATTTCTCCTTTGGTTAAACTGGAAAATATATGAGCCTTGACCATGCTATGGTTCTGATTTGATTCATCATGTTATGGCAGGAATTAGACGATCCTCTTATCCTAATTCATGAGAAGAAAGTTTCGAGTCTGAATGCTGTTGTAAAAGTATTAGAGTTAGCTTTAAAGGTAAGCAAATTTTGAACAAATCATGCATTATGAACATTCTGAGTGAAGTAGTTTTGATTAATCATCATTCATCATGATTGTTTTTCTCACTAAACGGTATGAACTTTCTTAAAATAACTTCACTTAATTTGTAACATTAACATCTTCTATGCTATATTTGTTCAGAGACAAAGGCCCTTGCTGATTGTAGCTGAAGATGTAGAGAGCGAAGCGCTTGCTACCCTCATTCTTAACAAGCTTCGTGCTGGAATCAAGGTTTGATTTTAAGTCTGATATGAATCCATTTTACTGTTGTCCTATGTTAATGTCCTCATTTGTAGGAATGCTTGCTAATCTATATGGATTATTTATGGTGCAGGTCTGTGCCATCAAAGCCCCCGGTTTTGGAGAAAACAGGAAGTCTAGTCTGCATGATCTTGCCGTCCTCACGGGAGGAGAGGTAGGGCAATTTCATGTTTCTTCTATATGATATTTTCTTGTTCATAGCCCTACGGTTCCTCAGACAAGAATTTTCATGACCTCTTGACGATGGTATCTGTTACCTACTGTAGGTTATAACAGAAGAGCTTGGCATGAATCTTGAAAAGGTGGATCTGGACATGCTTGGCACTTGCAAAAAGGTATGATTTATATAGTTTGGACGTGAAAGTCGTTTGTCAATCTGATATTTCATCATTTTCTTATATGAGCAGGAAGTTCATGAGTTTGGTAAAACAGTTTTATTTAGTCCCTTTTTACATGTAGATATCTTTTTGATGTGTGATTCTTTTCCTTTTGGCTGTTAAAGGTTACTGTCTCAAAAGATGATACTGTTATTCTTGATGGGAATGGTGACAAGAAAGCCATTGAAGAAAGATGCGAACAGGTCTTGTTCTTTTACAAACAATTGCTAAGCCATCTTTTGATTCTTAAACGCTGCATGATTTTATTAATAATTCAGATTATAACTTGTCAATCACAATAACAGATTAGGTCAGCAATTGAATTGAGCACCTCTGATTATGATAAGGAGAAGTTGCAAGAGAGATTGGCAAAACTTTCTGGTGGTGTGGCTGTCTTGAAGGTATAGTTACCTTACAGTTACGGCATTTTTTAACTTGTCAACTTCAAGAGGGAATAGCTGTTCCTTTCCTATTTGCTACTGTTTGAATGGAATTTAACTAAGAATTCGTTGGAAATTGCAGATCGGAGGAGCTAGTGAAGCTGAAGTTGGTGAGAAGAAGGATAGAGTTACGGATGCACTAAATGCAACAAAAGCAGCTGTAGAAGAGGGTATTGTGCCAGGTAAAAACTTTTAGTCTTAATGTTATTTCATGAAGTTTCAGTTAAACTTGGAATATAATTCAATATATGGAAACATCTAGGTGGTGGTGTCGCTCTTTTGTATGCATCGAAAGAGTTGGACAAGCTACCTACAGCTAACTTTGACCAGAAGATTGGTGTTCAAATCATCCAGAATGCTCTAAAGGTTTGCAACTCTTTTCTGCATGTCATTTAGAATTGAATTCTGGAAATTCTATTCTTTATATACCATTGAAAGTCTAGACAGCTCTTCCACTATACAGTTTCAAAATGCTGATTATTTTGACGTGTGAAGTTACAATCTTCCTCATAAATGAATTCATTGCAGACGCCTGTGCACACAATTGCTTCAAATGCTGGAGTCGAGGGAGCTGTTATTGTTGGTAAGCTGTTGGAGCAGGATAACCCTGATCTTGGCTATGATGCAGCCAAAGGTTTGTGAATCTTTTGGAAGGTTTTTTCATCGTATATTTTTACTGTTCTAATGAAACTGACACAGCTTATTTTCCTATGTTTGGTATGTAACCAGGTGAATATGTCGATATGGTAAAGTCTGGTATTATTGATCCATTGAAAGTAATTAGAACCGCTTTGGTCGATGCTGCAAGGTAAGTGTAAATTGGCAGGTTTGCTTGGTCCCTGACTTAAAAGTAACAAGCTGAGTATGTTTCCTTTCTGATGCAGTGTGTCATCATTGATGACAACTACCGAAGCTGTTGTAGTCGAACTTCCGAAGGATGAGAAGGATGTTCCGTCAATGCCTGGCGGTATGGGTGGCATGGATTATTAAGGTTATTCCCCCTAACAATACATTGATTGTAAGTGCTTTCATCTAATCTATTTCCATTTCCTCAACATCTGTGAGAAAAAAAGAGTATCCGCGTCCCGATGTTTAAGTTGGAAGGCTTCCATGTAAATCATAAATTGAGAGCTACTTGGTGGTTTTGGTGAAGGGTCAACAGGACTGTCCTATTGTTGTTGCTAGAAAGAACGAACTAGTTTGTATTGGACCGTTTTTTCTTGAAATAAATGGAAAAAATTAAAAGAACAAGAAATTCTGTCATTATTCTTATGCTGTATTGTGCAAAGCATGGGTTTTTTTTTTTTTTTTGCTCAGTGCTTTGATCATTTTAAATATAAAGTTAACATTTGTTTTGATAAAGTTATTCAAGTAGTGCTATCAATGAGGCCGAGGTCCTGGGATGGGATGTTGATGTCTTTCCTGTCGTGCTGGATTGTGTCCAAATTTTACTTTATTAAAACTCTATCATATTGGATTCTTTCATAGTTATTTTGGTTTGGTTCTAGATATATTCTAATTAAGGGTGCTTTGTAATACTCGATTCCGATTCGGATATGTATTGTTGGTAATGGTATTTACAATGTGTAATTTAAGCTTTAGCTTTGTTAGCTTCAGCCTGAAGTGAAAAACCTGAGTGGTAACATGTGTAATGGAAACGTGGGAAAATTTTACTTAGGGGGCGGGACTGCTTACCGCATGCTGTCTTCAAAATTAAGTTATTATGCTAAAATATACTGAATTTAATTTTCCCATATTTTGATTTAAATGTTCAGATTTAAATTTTAACAATACAATTATTATTTTCGTTTTATTTTTATATTTCTATGTATAACATCTAGAGGAAAATACATATTTATTATCTATCAAAAATAAAATTTACTACGAAATGTAATAATATACTTTTTTATTGATAAATAAACAGTTGGTGTATCCCACAATATAAAAAATTAATATATACACATACATACTTGGATATAGTTTTATTTGAATAAGACTAGATCGATCAATATATCAATTTCGATCGAACCATTGAAAATTGATAAAATTAAAAATTAAGATAAAAATTAATAATTAAATGAATTCATAAATACTTTTTATGATTGTTAATTATTTATTCAAAATTTTTGGGTAAAATTATTTATTTAATAATTATTAGATTGATAATTAAATTAATTGATTTAAATATTAATAATTTAATTAATTTGATCACTTATCTAATTTTTTAAAATTTCCTTAAATACTACAACACAAAATTTGATAACATAACACTACCGTATAAAATATAGACGTGATTTGCTTGATAAGAGAAGACGTTTACTTTTTTTTCTTTTTCTTTTTTTAATATTTTTGAAACTTTATGGGTAATGTCCTGACGATTAGTATATAATTATTTGTTATTTAGAATATGTTAGAAAATGAATGAAATTACAAGCTTCAAGTTGAAGATGATTATAGTCCAAACTTAGCTACCTAGCTTTCTAAAATACAGCATTTAATATTAAGTTAAAGGAGCGCATTGAGTCTTAACTCGATTAATATGAGTATTATTATCAATACAGAAAGATGTGAGTTCCTATCTATGGGTTGGAAAAAATTATAACTAATTCTAAACATTATGACAAAAATTTCTCTTATTATCTAATGCTATTGTAGCTTTACTACAAAACGAATTTACATGATAAAAAAAACATCATAGCTAAACTCCCATAGTTGATTTAGTGGTCAATAATTATTCACCTATAAAATTCACCTTAGTTTGAATATTTTGATAACAAATAATAAATTTTTATTTGAATAGTTCTCTCTATTCATTACTTTTAATCTAAGTTACTACATACATTATATTAGTATTATCTCTATGAAAAATGATTTCATTAAATTTTTTAATGATAACTGTAAAATTTTTAAAATTATTGTTAAGGAAAATAATAAAAGGATGAAATTGATATTTTAATTATAATTTAGGGGTTAAATTAAGTATTAACCTATAAAATGTGACGTCATCATTTTATCAAAGGATTAACACTACACCCGATAACAGACAAATGATTAAAATATTATAAATGAATAAATTTAATAAATAGTTTTTAACTTAAATTTCAGCAAATATTTTTTCTAAAAAATATAAAAAAAAAACTGAAGAGGTTTTATTTTAATATTAATTTAAAAAAGAAAAAGAAACAGTTAAAAAAATGAATATGGAATGATAAAACCCTAAACCCTAAAGAAGGGTTAAGAAACTAGAAGAAACTGCTGCTGCTGCTGCTGCTGCTGCTTCTAGACCCTTCTTCTTTCCCATCTCTTTCTGGGTTTCCTTTTCCCTCTTTTAAAACCCAACCCTGAAACTCACCCATTGTCTTTTGTCATCCCACAAACAGCTTTACTGTTAACATTAAACTCAAGCTTTTCCTCCCAAAATAACCATGTATCGTTTTGCTTCAAGCCTTGCTTCTAAAGCTAGGTACTACGTTCATTGCAATTACTTCATTTACTTGTCATTTTATTTTATTTTTGTTGATTAGGAATTAGCTAACTTATTCCCCTTTCTTCATTTTCAAATTTTGGTTTCAGAGCTGCTAGGAACACTACATATCAGGTAGTTTAATGACCAGTACTTACATTCTTTTTATTATTATTGTCGTTAATGTTTGATTTGATCTTTTTAATTTATTTCTATTTTTTCTTTTGGTGCGTGTTAGATTGGGAGTAGGTTGAGTTGGAATAGGAACTATGCTGCAAAAGATATTAGATTTGGGGTTGAAGCTCGAGCTTTGATGCTTAAAGGTGTTGAAGAGCTTGCTGATGCTGTTAGAGTAACCATGGGTCCTAAGGTAAATCCAATATTCACCATTTTCATTTCTGAGATATTTTCTTTTATGTACTCCTTCTGTTTCAAGGTTTATCATTCATTGGAACTGTTTATGCCTTCTCTTCTATATTGAACAAGAAGTAGGGACTTAATATTTATAGGTTGAGATATTAATCGATGGAAGAAATAATGTTACCTACTTGTAGGGGCGGAATGTGGTTATTGAACAAAGTTATGGTGCTTCAAAAGTGACTAAAGATGGTGTAACTGTTGCAAAGAGTATTGAATTCAAAGACAAAGTGAAGAATGTTGGTGCGAGTCTTGTGAAACAAGTTGCAAATGCCACCAATGATGTAGCTGGTGATGGTAAGGCACAAGCGCTTTTTCTAATCTATTAGATTCACTTGAAACCTTTGGATCTGTTTCTAATCTAGTAGAAAGCTGATTTGTGAAATTCATTGACATTTTTGCAGGAACTACCTGTGCAACGGTGCTTACACAAGCGATTTTTACCGAAGGATGCAAGTCTGTTGCTGCAGGAATGAATGCAATGGACCTAAGGCGTGGCATAACAATGGCAGTTGATGCCGTTGTAACAAACTTGAAAAGCCGGGCAAGGATGATTAGCACATCTGAAGAAATTGCTCAGGTTGTTTTACTATCTGAAGTTTTTCTATCAAAAGCTTATTGCAGTCAGAATCATACAGTACTTTAGAATAAAAAACCAAAATGGTGGTAAACTTTAATCTACTAAGTCTTCAACTTAAATATTTTGTAATAGGTTGGAACAATATCGGCTAATGGAGAGAGGGAAATTGGTGAGTTGATTGCAAAGGCCATGGAGAAGGTTGGCAAAGAAGGGGTGATAACAATTGAGGTATCGAGGCTATTTCTGTTTTCTTGTAATTTTACTAGTTTTTGTTGATCATGCTTGGCATATATTAAAAATTTTGAACTATTTTATGCCTGATATGATGTCTTACTGTGGGTTATTCCTGCGCTTTAAACCTTTGCAGGATGGGAAAACATTATATAATGAGTTGGAAGTTGTTGAGGGCATGAAGCTAGACAGGGGCTACATATCCCCATATTTCATCACCAACACTAAAACCCAAAAATGTGTAAGTAACTGATTTCTCCTATGGTTAAACTGGAAAATCTGAGTCTTGAGTCTTGACCATGCTATGGTTCTGATTCAATTCACCGTGTTATGGCAGGAATTAGATGATCCTCTTATCCTAATTCATGAGAAGAAAGTATCAAGCTTGAATGCTGTTGTAAAAGTATTAGAGTTAGCTTTAAAGGTAAGCAAATTCTGAACAAATCATGCATTATGAACATTCTGGCTGAATTAATTTTGATTAATCATTATTCATCACAATTGTTTTTCTCACTAAATGGTATGAAATTTCTTAAAATAACTTCTATACTTTTTGCAACATTAACATCTTCTATGCTATATTTGTTCAGAGACAAAGGCCCTTGCTGATTGTAGCTGAAGATGTAGAGAGCGAAGCACTTGCTACACTCGTTCTTAACAAGCTTCGTGCTGGAATCAAGGTTTGATATTCGGTCTGATATGAATCCTTTTTACTGTTGTCCTATGTTAATTGTCCTCTTTTGTAGGAATACTTGCTAATCTGTATGGATTATTTCTGGTACAGGTCTGTGCCATCAAAGCCCCTGGTTTTGGAGAAAACAGGAAGTCTAGTCTGCATGATCTTGCTGTCCTCACTGGAGGAGAGGTGGGGCAATTACGTCTTTCTCCTATATGATATTCCCTTGTTATGGCATACAGTTCCTCTGACATGAATTTTCATGAGCTCTTGATGATGGTATCTGTTACTTCTCTACTGTAGGTTATAACAGAAGAACTTGGCATGAATCTTGAAAAGGTGGATCTGGACATGCTTGGCACTTGCAAAAAGGTATGATTTCTATAGTTTGGACATGCAAGTCGTTTCTCAATGTGATATTCCATCATTTTCTTATATAAGCACAGGAAGTACATGAGTTTGGTAAAACAGTTTTATTTAGTCCCCTTTTACGTGTAGATATCTTTTTGATGCATGATTCTTTTCCTTTTGGCTGTTAAAGGTTACTGTCTCAAAGGATGATACTGTTATTCTTGATGGGAACGGTGATAAGAAAGCCATTGAAGAAAGATGCGAACAGGTTTTGTTCTTTTACGAACAATTGTTTAGCGATATTTTGATTCTTGAACTCTGCATGATTTTATTAATAATTCAGATTTTAACTTGTCATTCACAATAACAGATTAGGTCAGCAATTGAATTGAGCACCTCTGATTATGATAAGGAGAAGTTGCAAGAGCGATTGGCAAAACTTTCTGGTGGTGTGGCTGTCTTGAAGGTATAGTTACCTTACAGTTACTTGCATTTTTTAACTTGTCAACTTTTCGAGATGCAATAGCTGTTCCTTTCTATGGAATTAACAAAGAATTCGATGGACATTGCAGATTGGAGGAGCAAGTGAAGCTGAAGTTGGAGAGAAGAAGGATAGAGTTACAGATGCATTAAATGCTACAAAGGCAGCTGTAGAGGAGGGCATCGTGCCAGGTAAAAGATACTTTTTCGTCTTTTAAGTTTTTAGGCTTTTCATGAAAGTTTCAGTAGAACTTGGAATATGTTTAACTATACTTAAGGAGTTCTACTGCTAGGTGGTGGGGTTGCTCTTTTATATGCATCGAAAGAGTTGGACAAGCTATCTACGGCCAACTTTGACCAGAAGATTGGTGTTAAAATCATCCAGAATGCTCTAAAGGTTTGTTACTCTTTTCTGCATGTCAGATAGGTTCAAATTCTGAAAATTCTATTCTTAATATACTGTTGAAAGTCTAGACAGCTCTTTCACTATACAGTTTCAAAAAGCTGGTGATTTTGATGTGTGAAGTTCCACTCTTCCTCATAATTGAATTAATTGCAGACACCTGTACACACAATTGTTTCAAATGCTGGAGTTGAGGGAGCTGTTATTGTTGGTAAGCTGTTGGAGCAGGATAATCCTGATCTTGGCTATGATGCAGCCAAAGGTTTGTGAATCTCTTGGAAGGTTTTTTCATCGTATTTTTTACTTTTCTAATGAAACTAACACAGCTTATATTCCTATGTTTGGTATATAACTAGGTGAATATGTCGATATGGTAAAGTCTGGTATTATTGATCCATTGAAAGTAATTAGAACTGCTTTGGTCGATGCTGCAAGGTAAGTGTAAATCAGTAGTTTTGCTTGGGCCCTGACTTAAAATCTTAAAAGTAACAAGCTGAGAATGTTTCCTTTCTGATGCAGCGTGTCGTCATTGATGACAACTACCGAAGCTGTTGTAGTCGAACTTCCAAAGGATGAGAAAGATGTTCCGGCGATGCCTGGCGGTATGGGTGGCATGGATTATTAAGGAACGGTTGTAAGTGTTTTCATCTTATCTATTTCCATTTCCTCAACATCTGTGAGAAAAAAAGAATATCCGAGTCTTGATGTTTAAGTTGGAAGGCTTCCATGTAATCATAAATTGGGAGCTACTTGGTGGTTTTGGTGATAAAGGGTCAACAATACTGTCTCATTGTTTTTGCTAGAAAGAAAGGACTACAATGTATTGGACCATTTTTTCTCGAAATAAATGGAAAAAATGAAAAAAGAATGCCTCACTTTCCATCGTGTTTGGAAAGTATCTTTTTAATTGTTCTTATGACGGATTTTCTGGTTTTATGCTGGAGATTGTTCAAGCTTGAATTCTATTTTTGGCTCAGTGCCTGGATTGTTATATATTTAACTTAACATGTGTTTAGATAAACTTATTCAAGTAGTGCTGCTGAGGCTGAGGCAATGTGACGGGGACTTTGATGTCTTAAGTTCGATTTCCTTTTTGCAGGAAATCTTGCTTAAATCATGGGTGTATTGCATCTAGATTTTATTTTGCTTAAATCCCATCATGTGGGGTCTTTTTCAAAGTTATTTTGGTTCGATTTCAGATGCATTCCAGTTATTGGGCTTAAGGGTGCTTTGTAATGTTTGATTTTGATTATAATTATTTTGGATTTTTATTGTTTGTAATTGTAATGGTATTTGTAAACTTCAAAATACACTTATCCAAGTCTCTATTAATCGGGTTAAATTGAATTCAAATTCAGGTGAAGGAACTAATTGTCTACTTCAAGCTCTCTTAGCTACAGCTTGAATTACCATCTCTCCCTTGTCCTTGAAGGTTACGTGTTTGGGTATTTGCCTTTAAGGTTAAAGGTCTGAGAGTTGGCTTTCCAAAGAAAAACAAGCTACAGCTTGAAGTGATATGTTGAGTGGTCATTAACCAAATTAGAATCAAGTAATCTATTTGAATTTATTAAAAATACTCGAAATTTGGTTCTATCATCTTCAAATCCAACTTAAGTAGTTTGACTCCGTGTGCATTTTTAAAAAAAAATGATTCAAGTTTCATTCGTTCATCAAGCTTGTAACTTTATTACAATACACTTAATAAAATCACTCTCTTTCACTAATTTTTTTTTTCCTTGATAGCTTAACTACAAATTAAATATATAATAATTTGTTTGCAATATATTTACCCAGAAAATAAGCTCCTAGAATGAATTAGATGTGTGCTTTGTTCAACTCGTACAAAATCAAATAAATAAATCTTTAAATAAACATTAGACGCTTGCAAATCTTTATATCTCTGCTATTGTGTTTTAGTTAGAACTTTTATAAAATATCACATAAGCAAAGATATTAAAAGATTGAACTTCTATGAAAAAAATCTTATCGTATAGATGATACAATTACATCTTTAATCCAATTCATAAAATTGTTGCTCAAAATTCTTATGATAATGTAAAAAGTAAAACAAGATTTTTCATTAAAAAATGCTAACATATATCGCAAGTTATACAACGGCAGTTGATAGTATAGTTTTTTGTTTTTTAATATACTGGTGTGATTACATGATAATTTCTGTTCAAATTTTCTTACTCATATGCACATTGCACATACAGATGCTCGAATCCAAGTTTTTTTAGGATGAATATAATTTTTTTTTTACTGGAACCACTCGTCGGGTTCTAGTTGATGGTATAATTTAAACAAATTTGATAGATATAATTATTTATTAACAAATATTTATCTTCAATTTTAAACAGTTGTGGTTTTTAAATATTTTATTCGAATAATATTGTATAATTTATAAAATGAACAAATTTTAATACGAAAGGTATGAATTTTTATTAATAAATACAACTTTAGAACATGACACTTGGATATGATACTCCAACTCCAAAATTTGATGTTTGTTTGTTAAGAAACCACGTTTACTACTATTTCTTATTTTTGAAACTCTATGGTTAATGTCCTGATTATTTCTACTATATATTTGTTTGTTGCTGAGAATAATAAATGCTAGAAAGTGAAAGAAATTACAAGCTTCAAGTTGAAGATGATTATGGTCCTAAAAGAATTTATGGGTAAATGTCTCGAACGGCTACATTTATATTAGTGTTCTTCACGACTGTCAAGCCTTGAATTACACTCCCCAGAAGCAAAAAGGTTTCTAAGTTTCAACCTATTTTTTTTATTTAATTTGTCTTGTATTTATTTTTATATTTTTCATGTCATTATGACCATCAAAGAGAGCATCTTCCGTGGTTCTTATGGTTCTTGGTCATCTTTCATGGCCATACTGAGATGATTTTACATCACTAAATGCAGTTTTGGGAGCAACTGATATCTTATTAACAACAATTTAAGTGCTTGAACAATGGCAGAAATAAGTGGGTCTATTGCAGCAGTTGAGTCAAGCGTGATAGATATAAGTTCAACCAACTCTCAGCGAGCAAAGGCATCATCAATGGATCCAAAGAATGTAGATTGCTGTGAAGAAAGGAACAAGTCACTGCGAGCCAGATACATTTATGCCGTAATCTTCTTCATAATCAACCTTACTGCCTGGTTCATTCGAGATTATGGACACAGTGTGTTCCCTCCACCCTACTGTGAGTCAAGTTTTCCCTTTCTATGGATACCTTGAATGTATTATCAAAAATAAAAGCATGGTTCCTTTGATTTTGAGCACATATATATTACCTGTTGAACCCTTAGAATTTCTACTATATATATTGAACGGAAAAATATTGTTTTGACAGATAAAGAAGCTTGTGGAACCACAGGACATGATTGTTTCCACAAATTGGGAGTTCTCCGTGTGAGTTTAGGATGTTTCGTATCTTCCTATTAACACTGCATATATATATCTATATGTATATAAGTACATATATAGTTATAGTATGTTATCTTGGACTTCTCATTTTATCTGAAGTTCTTGTGTGTCTGAAACATATATGGATACATATTAAGTTTTTTTAACCAATATATGTATTACACACACTTAGATTCGTTGTTTACATTTCAAACTCCGGAAATTGTGTTCCTTGACATTAATTTCAGATATTTTTCTTTCTCATGTTTCTTACCACATTTATTGCAAGAAAATTATATGAAGCTTGCAGCAAATGGCACTCAGGATGGTGGAAGCTGAAGTTCTTCCTATTGCTTGTATCAATGGTGGTACCATTCTTCATCCCTCCAGGTTTTATTCACATCTATGGTAAGTTAGCTTTGAAACCCGAATTTAAGAACCTGAAACTTTAAGCATGTTAATATGGCTATGCGCACCGGTGCTCGACTTGAACATCGTGATCATGAGAGTAGCCATCTAAAACTACAGAGTTAAGGGCCTTGTTTTCTCCTTCTTGCAGGAGAAATCGCTCGTGTCGGTGCAGGGTATTCTTCGTACTTTCAATCTTTAATTTCACAGCTTTTCATTATGCCGTAAATTATTATCTTATTAACTATATGATGCTAAATGTAATATAAAGTTATCAATACTTACGCTTTAGCTTTTTAAGTATGAGATTAAGTATGCTTTGCTGCTTATCTGATATAGGATTTTTCTGCTTCTGCAACTTATAAGTGTAATTGAGTTTATCAGATGGTGGAATAAGTACTGGTCACCTGATGAGCAAAGTAACCAAAGGTATACACACATACATGCATGCATGCATACATGCATCATACATACTTTCTGATGAATCATTTTCTTCATTTCCTTCAGGAGCTGCTCCATCGCATTATTTACCTCAACAGTGTTTTATGGTGTTTCCATATGTGGAATTGTGTCTATGTACTATTTTTATGCCCCAAGACCAGCATGTTATCTCAACATATTCTTCATCACATGGACTGCCCTTCTGCTCATAGTTATGATGGCTATATCCTTGCATTCAAAGGTATATGTATATATATGTAGTTTCTTTGGAATATCATTCATTGCCACCTGAGGATATTTTTTCAGCACTTTCTTGAGATTTTCATGCATTTGGAAGGTTGCTGGAGGATCATATTCCTATATCCAATGTTAGAGTATGTGTTGGGCACGAGTACTCAACAAGGGTCTTTTAGAAAAAAAGAAATGAAATATCTTAGTAACATAGCATTTTTGTTGTATCACTATGGGTAAATTTTGGGCCATCATCCACTGCAAGTGACAAAATGAAGCATACAAATTCTACCAAATATGACTGCTAGGGAACTTTAAGTGGTAACTTTTTTTAATTACTGTGAAGTTAAATCATAACATCATGGAATGCAGGTTAATAGAGGTCTGTTATCTTCAGGAATCATGGCTTCTTATGTTGTTTTCCTCTGTTGGTCTGCCATTAGAAGGTTTGAATTTGATCCCATATTTTTATCCTTCTGCATTGAATTGAGTTTCAGCAGTTATTCCTAACTATGAAGGGCTAAACTTAGGTTCAACTTTTTTTTCTAAATTTTTCTTGTATTTGAAGAGAGTTTAGAGGGTCATTTCCTCGTATGCACGTCCAAAAACGTATAGGATCCAGATATCAAACACGAATACTTTAAAAAAAAAAAAATCGGAGCGACTCATTTTCTCCTACACTGTGACCCCTTTTCTCACCTTTTCAGTGTCCAAATGTCGAAGATTAAATTAGCAAGTAACTTATGCATACTGGTTTTTCTTATATATATACATTCCTTCATGCATTCATACGATGTGCCTTAAGAAATTAACAAAAGAAGTGACTATTGGTTTCACCACATGGCTTTTTCAGTGAACCAGTTGATGAAAAATGTAATGTACAAAAGCCAGATAATGGGAAATTCGATTGGACCACCATACTTGTAAGAGTGTCCCATTCTTTTTTTTCCAACTTTGGGTAGCACTGCTTTATGAATTACATTTCCCACAGTTCTGTAGTCATTCTTTTTCACTTCATTTGCAGGGGTTTCTGATTGCAATAGGTGCTATTGTCATGGCAACCTTTTCAACAGGGATTGACTCCAAATCATTTCAGGTAATAAATTACTCTTTTTATATGACATTGCTAACACGGTATCAAATTCTAATTTCTATCAAATTGTTTTAACTTTTAAATTGATCACGTGATAACGTAATTGTTTTATACGATTTCTTTTTCAGTTCAACAAAAATAATGTTGAACTAGAGGATGAAATACGTTACAACTATGGATTTTTCCACATGATATTCTCTTTGGGGGCCATGTACTTTGCAATGTTATTCATCAGTTGGAATTTGAAAGACTCAGCAACCGAGTAAAAAATTTCACTCCCAATATACTAAATAATTAATTATCCTATATATATTTATATTTACTTTACAATTTATCTCAGATGGAGCATTGATGTCGGTTGGGCAAGTGCAGGCGTTAAAATCATCAACGAGTGGGTGGCAGCCACCATCTACAGTAAGTGAATTCAAATCCATTATTTACTGTTGTTAAATCAACTTTTAAAGATAATTTCATAATTAAACAATGTGATATTTTATATTCGAGTCCGATTTTTAGGTCGTAACTATAATTAACTATGGAGACTAATATTTATCCTCTAATTTATACAGTGTGGAAGTTGGTTAGCCCCGTTGTGAAGCAACATAGGGTAGTGAACAATGAGCAGACCATGCAGCCATGATTTTGTTCTGCTATTAAACAAAATTATATCGAATTTAAAATTATTACGGTTTGTACTTTTTTCAAGTTATTGCTCTATTAGTTGGAAAAAGCAAAATAAAGTATTTTATACGAGAATTTACAAAAAGAGACAAAAAATTTTAAGTTGACCAATTTATTAATGCAGTTCGAATTCCTTAAGTTTATGTTTGCATAACTATGCTCAAAAAATGATTTTATTCGATAATTCATTAATACATTTATTGATTTAAACTTAATCTATCTCGATAATTACAACTTCAAAACTTAACTCAAATTGTCACAATCTTTCTCTAAAAGTATCACAATACAAAACATACAAATTCTCAAGAAAAGCACCCAATCAGTCCAATTCTACTTGGACTAAATATGATCAGTTCTTACTTGAATTAAATCTAATCAGTAATTCTACTTAAAGTAAATATGATCAACAAATAAGTCTCCTACTTGAATTAAATCTGATCAGTTACTCATCCTTTAAAATAATCTAGTTTGATTCCTTCGATCATGGAGTTAATTATGGTATTAAAGAAGTGGAAAGCTAGGTAGCTAAGTTTGAAACCCAAAGGGAACTTACGGCATACCAAACTAAAATGAGGTTCAACTCCATTCATAGACTTCTCATGGAAGTAATGGTTACAAATATTTCCCCTATGAACACAAACAACCCCCTCAATTTGACAACTTGCATTTCCCAATGTCTTTTTTCCAAAATTGCTGTAAGAGATTTAAAAGAAGATAAAAATAAATAAAAAGATTGGTTGGGCTTTAATCCCCCTTTACAGATTACCATTTCATCATACGTATTAGGCATAGCCACCCAAGCTAACCTTCTCTTTTTTTTGGGTCATATTTTTGGATTATCATTTTTTTTCCAACCCCAATTTTTTTTAATTAATCCACGCCCTCCTTGTTTTATAAATTGTTCCAATCATTTTGTATTTTTAAAATGTAAGGCTCTCCTTCTTGCATGCCAAGTTGGAGAGGGATATAAAGAATGGAAAGTGAGATGGCTTTTGGGGCTATAGTTATAGATAGTGTGAGGGTATTTTGCACGCTTTGCTTTTGCATTTGCACCCACTTTTTCCATCTTTGCGTCTATAAAGCCAGCAGTGCTGTCCCACCCACAAACCAAAAATAAATAAATGCCCAAACCCAATACATGATCTTCTAAACATACCAAATCTATAATGTATTGTGTTGATCAATGGAGGTAAAAGTCGGAGATCGAGTTGGAGATGGATATTGTTCTGGTCCAGAGAAAAAAATTGAGAAAAAGAAGATGAAACCTCCTCTCCTTTAAAATGTCTATTATTTTATTATACCGAATCAAATTTTGAATCAAATCCCGAATTAGATCATTTTAATTATAATTATGTGTAACACATTGTTTTAAAATTTCTTTTCCTGTTTGTTATTATAAACATCCAATCATACAACTTGAAAATGTGAGTTGGGATAACATTTATATTTTGTTTAAAATTATAAATAAATAAAAACAACAGTGAAAGAGAAAATATTAAATAGAAAATGATGAAGGCAGATTGCTTGTGAATTGTGAGGGAAGTGTTTTTTCAAGCACTTTTCCATCAAGTTGATGGTATGGGACCATGGGTGTTAGTGGAAGGAAGGTACAATTTTTTTTTTCAATGGTAAGCAGTAAGCACATCCATCTTTTATTTATTTATTTATTTTTCTTCAGTATTGACGTTCTACCATTCTGCATTTATTATTTATTTGTGTTTATTAATTTTGTTCTTATTTTAAAAACAATATTATCATCAATTTTTTAAATATATATATGATAATTATTGAACTAACAAATTAATTAATTTTATCACCGATCTAATTCTTACAACATTTGATGAGATTTAAACTCATGAGTTGTGACATTAAAATCCGTAAATCCTATATTTATCCATTTATCCAAAGTTTCAAACTCTCGTTAATTATTTAAGTAATTTTTTGTAATGTTTTTATGCATAAAAATTTTAAAATATTAATATAAATATACATGACATAAAATATAAGTGTAACATAAAATGAGAAACATAATTAAATATAGTAAAAATAGAGATAAATAATAAAATTATATATAAATTTTTATTTAATGTACAATTTGATACGTGAATTTTTATTTTGTATAATCATATACTTGAAACTTTAACTATGATTCAAATGTATATATAAAACTTTAATTTCGATTCAGTTGTACAAGTTGTGTTATATCGACAATGATATTTTTTATTTATAAAAATTAAATCGAATTAAAATATTATATATAGAATTATACAAAATTAAAATTCATAATTTTGAGATATATTCTACACAAATAGATTATACCATGGTACCAAACAATTTAATTAGTCTAAACCCTTTAAAACTATAGTTTTAGCCATAATTTCCTATTATCGAAAATTGAGGTTAGTTTTCAATCTTACGTCTTTTTAATTAAAGCTTAAATTTGATTATGATGTTTTGTATTAATTAATTTAATTAACATTAACATTAATTCATAATTACTTACTTCATATATATTAAAAAAATTATTTTCAAATTTCACAAAGGCACATGCTATATTCTCCAAGTTTTTAAAAACGATTCCTTCTCTAAAATTGATTTACTTGTTAGCATTAAAGGTTACGTGACATGCACATGAAGATTTGGTTGACAATTGACATTTTGGGTCATGTCTTTTTATATTGAAAAATATAAAATTATATAATCATCACGGGTTAATTTAAAAGGTTAAAATTGAAATTGAATTATTTGGAGATTAAGGACAAAATTGAAAAAAAAAATAGAAAAAGGCTTACCTACAAGTCTAAGTCTATAATTTTTTAAAAAAATTTATCTAGGATTATTTGATTGACAGATAAAAAATGATATTTTTTAAGTAAAGTTTAACGTTGGAGTCTTTTAAATGAAAAAAAAAATGTTAAAAGAGCTTGATCAATTTAGGGATCCTACTCAGCTCAATATCAAATTTAATTCAAGTTTAACGTGGTTACAAAGCATTGGGTACTCTTAAATAAAATTTACATAAAACTTGAATGTTTGTTTTTGTTCATAATATTTTAATTTTTCTCATATCACGTTATTTACTGAAATGGTTTAATTCGTCACTTATTATATAGAATTATACAAAATTTTACACGATAATGATTTATTTTATATAATTTTTGACATATTCGTATATTTGCATCACACATAGTTTATTTCTCGTGACATCATATATTTGAATTATTTTTATTGTATTATGAGATATATCATTTCACATAACATTTTTTTATAATCTATATTATTAATAAAATTCAATCAAATGACTAATATATCCTATTATTAAATGACGTACATTATTATTTTTATGGTCTTTTTGTCTTTTCATATTTTTTTCACGATTTCAAAATAAAAAAAAAAACTAAAATTAACATATCTACAATTGAACATGTGTTTAATGGATCTATAATGAAATTATTTACCATTGTACCATTAATAATTCTTGAATAAACTTAAAAAAAAAAATTGTGTATCTTTATTTGCTATTAATAGAACCCCTAGCTGAGTTGATGCCATAAGTTAATCGAGTACAAACTCAATTAGAAAAGGATTAATATATCATTTTTATTAAAGGACTACTATTATATTTTGATGATATTTTTATCTTTTCATACTTTTTTTATAGTTGTAAAATAAAAGAATTAAAATTAACATGTTTAGGAATTGAAGTTGTGTTTAATAGATTTATAAATAAAATTTTTACTACTGCACCATTAATAATTCTTAAGTAATTTTTAATATAAAATGTTTTTTCTCACTAAATTTGTGTATATATATGATGTCACTGATTGCGTTGTTGTCACAAATTAACTCAATATTTAATTTTAAAAACTAGATTTTTAATACTGAAATTTCTTTTCACTAACTTGATCAGTGGCGAAGCAAAGGGGCTAACAGGGAGCCCGACCCCCTTAAAATAAAAAGAATTTAATGTAGGTCCCTTTATAATTTATAAAATTTTAAATTAGTAATGGTAAAATTGTGTTATGCTCCCAAAAATGATAAAAATTTGATTTAATCTTTTAAAAAGTATAAAGATATAGACTATTAAAATGATGAAATTATATTTTTATTATCGTAAAAATATACAATTTAATTTCGACTTCCAAAGGATTTTCTAGTTTCGCCTCTAAGCTTGATAATTTTTTGACATGCTATAAAAAAAATGACATTATTATGATAAACAATTGGAATGTATTTAATATTCTTAATATGATGTGTTTACCTATTTCAATTTTATTTTAGTAACAAGTTAAACTATTTTTTATTTTAATTTCGTATATATTGCATGCGTTATTATATTTCAAATATTACGTTTCATTATTTATCGTATGCTATATTTAAACACGCATGTATTTTTAATACGTAATTTTCACACATATACACATTTTATAGAATTTCTAGTATACCATAATAATTATCGATTAAGCTTTAGTTTATTGTTATTGTACAACGAGAAAAACGCGTGTTCAATAACGTTTAAATACTTTCTTTTTCCTCTCGAGCAGAAATTATGAGTAAAAAATAAAGATGGTATCATTAATATATTTTAATAATTCAATTTTAATTTTAAATTGATTTACTTAAAATTATATTAGTATAGCTATTATACGTTACTGTAACTGTAGTTTTGGGTATAATAAATTTCAAGTTGAATTTTGATTCGTTACACAAAGGTCAAAGTGCCAACTCATTCGGTGATTAAAGAAAAACGTTGCAAAGATTAAAGAAATTTGAGCGTGCTGACTATTGGTCAAAACTCCATAGATCCAATCCAAGCAAGTTCTAAATAAGTTTTTTTCTTTTACTATTAAAAAAAAAAGCTTTGTCAAATTTTGCTATTAAAAAAATCATAAACATTAAAATAAAAATAATAAAAATCAGTTCAACTGATTTTGAAAGGTTTACAACACAACCTATTTAACATTTTTCTTTGAATTAATACTCCAATTAGTTACTAACCTGATAAATTAGTTTAGTCCGATTTGAACAATATTATTCTGTTCTCAATAAAAACTTTAGCAATACAAGTTTTTTTTTAATAATTTCATTATAAATTCTGATTATATCTATTTTTTAAAATAATGATTAGAATACTCATAGTCTCTTTTCAATTTATAAATAGGAAAATAATGCGCTCCAACTCATTTGAATTTACGTCCTCTTGCTTTGATAACAATGATCATACCAATCAAACTAAGATTCAATTAACAGTAATACAAGGTAATTACCTTTACATGAATAATTAGTTTACATAAATCCGAATTTAATATGAAAGAAATTTGGTAAATAAAATAATATGGAAGAACTATAAAATTGCTTTATTTTAGACATGACCCTAGTCAACAGCCCAATGTTTTGAGAATTGTTTGTTAGTTTTTAATTTGTGGCGAATCTCAATATAAAGTTTTTTAAGAAAGCAAACAATCTTTTATAAAGTTTTAGGGGAAACCATTGCAAATCAATCTCAAGAATGAAAGCTGAATCTGCCCAACAAATCTTGAATTTTGCATTTGGGAATGAGGATTTTTCCTCCTTACAAGCAGAAAATGCAAATAAAGGTCAAATATTACCTAATAAAGATAAGGTTTGATAGAGAATTCTATAGTGGGGATGAGCCCGCCCTGTAATTAAAAGTATAAATAAACCATAAATCATAATTAAATTTTTATATCAATATTTTATTTTGTATAAATTATGTGTGAATTTATATAAATTTGTTTCGATATAATTTAAACCACTAATTGGTTAGTATTCATGCACATAGGATATACTCACGTCATGCGTAATAAGGAGTTATTCCTTTAGAGATTCAAATTAATCACGAGATTTCATATAATTATTATCTATTAGCTATTATTATGTTTAAGTATTTTATTGAATTGATGTCATTCTCAACCGGATCACCAATTCAATAATAGATTTATCAAAATGATTTTAAAAACAATTTTATCTTTTCATATAAAATCAAAAAAAAATAAAAGTTCATAATAGACTCAAACCGAAAAATTTATAATTTTTAATCTTTTAACTTCACTATTTCAATCAAAATTATTTTTTGTTATTATATATATATATATATATATATATATATATATATATTTCACTATATGGTAAATGTAGCAAAATCTAACAATTATATTTATTGTAATTGCTTCTTCTTAGAAAGATTATATTTATACGAGTACCGTAATAAAAATGTTGAAAAATTAAGATACACAAGTGAAAATATGAAGTCTAGTCTACGCCTAACAAATTCACCTTTCCAAATTGCATGATTAATTTTAAGAAAATAAAAATAAAAAACCAACAAAAATAAAGATAAAGATGAATCAGCTGAATGCTGCTGAGATCGGTGGGTCCCTTTTGTCTGCATCATTTCCACTTACTTCCTAGCCCCGTCATCTGCTCAATCAGTATTATTTTATCTTTAAACAAAAAAGAAAAGTAAAATTAACTAATCACACTCTAATTTTCTCGACGTTTGCACTATAAATTGTAATTATATAATTATATAATTTATATTTTAAAAATGTATTACTATAAAAATAATTTTTAAACGAATAATAAAAATGACAATAATTTTAATTTTTTAATTTTTTAAAGATTTTTTAATTCTTTAGAATTACTGCCAATTTTTTTAAAAATATTGAAATAATATTTTAGCTATAATTTAAGGATCAAAATTGTTACGAATCCTTTTATTTAACGGGTCACATCATTTTTTTAACAGTTGTTAGCAAAAAAGTGATAAAAATATAACAATTTGATAATGTTAATAATTATTATGTAATTTTTGAAAGTTTGATCATTGAAACGTAAATAAAATTTAGGGACATTTGGTAGAATTTATCCTTAATTTATAAACATAGAATCCATATAAAATATAAAAGAGATAATTATTAATTAAAAATTTTAATTTATATCTGTAATAATGGTTAAATAAATATAATATTACACATTTTTAAAAGGTTAAAGTATGTTGCTAGCCCTTGTACTTTTATAGAATTTGAGATTTAGTTCTTATTAAAAATCTAATCTTCTATTTTTTCAATTTTAAAATCCTAGTCCGGACATTATTTTCATTTCTAGTTTCCATTAAAATCTATCAATTTAACACGTTTATTTCCCCATCACTCATATATCACGTCATATAAGGGTTGCCAAATTAACATGTCAAATTAATAAATTTTGATGGAAAGTACTCATGATTTTAATTGTTGGATTGGGATTTTTAAATAAAAAAAGTAATAGAACTTAATTTTTAACTTTTTAAGTATAAAGATTAAATCTTAAATTTTATCAACATACAGGGACTAACAGAAAATTTTAACTTTTTAAGAACTAAATGAAGAAGTGACGAAACGGGACGTAAGTTTTCAGTAGATGGCTGTGCGAAGCAATTCTTTTATTATTATTATTATTTACATATTGTTTTGATTGATTCACGGAGCATTGAAAACCAATCGAAGATTGCCACGCCATCATTTCAAAATTTAATTAAAATAAAATTCCACCAACCTAAAAAGTTGAATAATAATCAATTAGATTGTTTTCATTATTTTAATTAAATATTTGTCACTTTCATTACGTTACGTGAGTTTTTCATTTTAAAGAAATAATAATAATTGAATTTCGTCACTCAATTTTGGTTTTCTTCTTCAATTAAACTTTACACTCAACGTTAATTTCCGACCTTTTCAAAATAAAAATAACGAAAATCTTTCAGTATTTTTCATTTTAGTAAATATTAAATTCTTTTATAAAAACATTAAATTGTAAAAAATTAACATAAAAATTATATATTATTTGAAAATTTTAAAACCTCATAATGTTTTTTTTATTTAAGTGTTGTTTGATAAATTGAAAAATTAAGTATTGGAAATTTAAATATTAGATTTAAATTATAAAATTGTTTAATGTATTACTTAAAATTAATTATAGAATATAATTAAATTGAGATTTTAAATTATATAAAAAAACTCTACTTCTTATACTTAATTTTTAAATATTTCACCTTATTTTAAACAAAAATTAAATTTTAATTTAAAGTTTTTATAGAATAATATAATATTAAAATAAATAAAATAAAAGTAACTGAAAATGTTTACCATGAAGTGATAATAGCTCTTATTTACTTATTTTCCACACTTTTATGTAGATAAATTCTATCGTATTGTTTTTATTTTAGATTATTAAAAATCCATAAAAATAAAATTAATTTTCAAGTGATTTAATTTTTTTTAGTGATGTATCAAACAAGACCTTAGCTAAGGGGAAAATTTCAAATCATTGCGAACTTCGAGTTTTCAAGTTAAAGTTTAATCTAGAATAAATCATACATGGCTCATATCTAGATTTATTTTAATATAAATTCGTATATATTCCAATTAGTAGCATGGCTTTCAGAAATTGATTGAAAAAAATTGGTAACTTAATTGATTTGATTGATACCATAATATCATAATAGAATTGAATAGATATAAATTAATTGAATAGATAAAAAAAATGATTAAAAGAAATAAAAAACCGTTTCAACAAAATTTAAGTTAATTTATATTTAATTTATTATTACAATTTACAAAATAAATGTTGTTGTTTTATTATCTATTTTTATAAAATTTATAAAATATAAAATTTTGTAATAATTGAATCGAAAATAGATAATCCCATCCAATAGAAATCATGTGCGGTTCATGTGTCCTTGCATACCCAAATTCAAGTACGACAATGAGCAATTATGATGTATAGAGTAACAAGTATATTTAAAATTTAATAAAATAAATTATGATATTTTAGTTACGGAGGGAGTTATACTAACCCATGCTTTAATAAACATATATTTTAGACGAGTTAATTGTTAGAGATATCTCTATCATTTTAAATTGGTCTTTAAATTTTTAAATATTCTAATTACATCTTTAAACTATTAATATTATATTAATTAGGTTCTTTCGTTATTAAAATTATAAATTTAACTATTAAATAATATGTCAAATTTTATATAGCTAAATTTAAAATAAAAGTGTAAAAGCTTTGAAAACTTCGAAACAAATTTTTAAAACATATATTTTTACAATATTCATTTAAATTTTACATTTTAAATTATATCACATAAGATTTGATGTGTCATTTAACAATTAAATTATCGATTTTAGTAATGAAAAGACCTGATTGTTATAACTTCAATAGTTTAGGGATATAATTAGAAATGTTTGAAGTTTGAGAACTAATTTAAAAGGAGAGTCATAGTTTAAGGATAATTGGTGAAATAAATTATTTTAAAGGTTAATTAATTGAAACATTTAAAAAGGAATTATGATATTAGTTGAGAGGGGAAGCTAGTACGAATCCGTGGTTAACTGATACATTAGGAGTCTGATATAATGTCTGGAATATTGACTAACCAATCAAATCAAAATTTTCACTGAATCCTTTTTCTTTTCTTCTAAAGGAAAATCTGCTATTTTTATTGCAGTGCCTACCTTGGAAGACCAAAGCTGTCACTACCAAATCCTATAAAATCCCAATTTTTCTTGAGCAAGTTTTCCTCCTTTCCTTAAAAAGAGTTTGACAGGGTTGTCTGGTTTTTAGTGCTTTGCCAGAAAAACCTTTCACACTCCAAGAAAAAGATAACTCCTTTTTCTTGCTTCTCATGTCCAAAGTTCCCACCATTTCTTTTTGCTAATCCCATATTATGCTTCAATGCTCTGGTAAATCCCAAATCTTTTTTTTTCTTTCTAGAAAATACTTTTGGTAGCTAATTGCTGCTAAATTTGGATGAGAAGTTGAAGCAAAGGGGTGTTTTGCTTTGTTTGTTTTGTTCTTCTACATACATAAATTAAGTTCTAAAACAGTAACATTTTTCTTCTTGAAAGCTTTAATGGGTCTCACCAATGGTTTTTAATCAATATTTTCTTCGGGTTATTTGTTTGTTGGCACTGGGTGGGTGATAAAGCTTAAGAAATAAATACCCAATCCCAAAAGATCAATGTTTTCTTTTTTGGTGCCTGCTTTTTACAATTAAGTATCTTTGATGGATTTTTTAAATATTTAGAATAATGTATTGATGGTGTTGTATGATGAAAATTCATTTCATTTATGAGATTGGCTGGGAAAACTCAGATTTGTAATAAAAGTTTTTTTGCTCTTTGCTTTCAAAGTTTGCTTGGTGATTTTTGTATATCGTTTGATGGAGGAAGGTATCTGTAGGGGTTTTAATTTAAAGGCTTTTGATGCTGAAATTTGTACATTTTGGTCCTAGATATTATACTCCCATAACCAATTCTGCTTTCAGCCAACGTTGCAATGTTACAGTGCTGTGTTTAATCTTGCTTGTTTGCTGTATATTAATTGGTTTATATGATCTTGTTTTTGGATCTAGTTTTTATATTGCATAAGTTCTGTTTGTGGTCTTCAGTGAGTTGCAGTGAAATGATGGAGTTCTATTTGATGAAGAGGTGGCTTCGGGATTGACTTAAGTGCTACGTTTGTTTCCCCTTTTTTGGTTTTGTTTGAACTGTATAAATTTCAGTTGTTCTGTGATCGGTCTTCAACCGGTTTCTATTGAGCCGATTTTTGTTGTAGATGGTTGGTTTTTGTGAGTTCATGTGATGGTAGAGAAATTTGGTGGTGTAATGCTTAGAAATGAATGAATGGTTTTTGAATTGCTTCATTTCTCTTCTGAATGCAATGTCCATCAGGGGGTCCTGAGTAGTTGAATACTTACTCGGCTTGTTGCTTTATATTTGTTGCATCTTGCATTCTTATGAGCTCGGAAGTGGGAATATTTCTGTTGATGGCAGTCCATAGGTCTGTGTAAACACGGTCGAAGTTTAAAAATTCTGCTTTAATGCTTAGAAAAACTTAAATGTTTTGAATTTTGATGTATGCTATGATGGCCTGTGCTTCTTTGGGGTTGTGATAGCAGTGTTTTTTGTTGTGCAGAATACGAACTATGGCAATTACTAAAATGTCGAGAAATTTTGCTTCGAGGAGACATTTCGGAGAAGGGTCTTGGAGGATTTTACTGGTTTTGGCTCTACTGATAACTACAGCACAGGGGCTAAATTCCGAGGGCCAATTGCTGCTAGAGCTTAAGAAGAGCCTTCATGATGAATACAACCATCTTTGGAACTGGAAGTCCACTGATGAGACACCGTGCAGGTGGATAGGTGTCAATTGTTCTTTGGATTATGAGCTGGTGGTCTCATCTGTTGATTTGAGTTCGATGAATCTTTCGGGAACTCTGAGTCCTAGTATCGGTGGTCTGACCCACTTGACGTTCCTTGATCTGTCCTATAATAAGTTCAGCGGAGATATACCAAAGGAGATCGGAAACTGTTCACTTCTGGTTGTTCTTTATTTGAATAATAATCTTTTCAGTGGTCCGATTCCTGTTGAGTTGGGTAAGCTCTCTTATTTGAAAAGTTTGAATATATGCAATAACAAAATCTCCAGCTCCCTTCCCGAAGAGCTCGGTAATTTGTCGTCACTTGTTGAGTTTGTGGCATACACCAATAACTTGACTGGACCATTGCCCCGTTCTATCGGGAATCTCCGGAAGTTGAGGACATTTCGAGCTGGGCAGAACACATTTTCTGGTAACATTCCGGCCGAAATCAGTGGATGTCAAAGCTTAGAAATGCTTGGTCTTGCCCAGAACAACATTGGAGGAGAACTGCCGAAGGAAGTCGGAATGCTTCAAAGCTTAACTGCTTTGATTTTATGGGAGAATCAGTTATCCGGGTTTATTCCGAAGGAGCTTGGAAACTGTACCAGCCTTGAGACACTTGCATTGTATGCAAATCAGCTTGTGGGGCCGATACCTGTGGAGATTGTGAACCTTAAGTTTCTGAACAAGTTGTATCTCTACAGGAATCAATTAAATGGAAGCATTCCAAGGGAGATAGGGAATCTATCTCTTGCCACGGAAATTGATTTGTCGGAGAATCATTTGACAGGTGAGATCCCAACTGAGTTCAGCAAGATAAAGGGTCTACAATTATTGTACCTATTCGGGAACCGGCTCACAGGTGTCATACCAAATGAGCTTAGTAGCTTGAAGAACTTGACGAAGCTTGACCTTTCAATCAATCATCTTACGGGCCCCATTCCTTATGGTTTCCAATATTTTACTAAAATGATCCAGTTACAGCTATTCGAAAATTTTCTGAGCGGGACCATTCCACAGCAGTTTGGACTTTATAGCCCACTTTGGGTGGTTGATTTTTCTAACAACCATTTGACAGGCAAAATACCTCCGTATCTTTGTTGGCACAGTAACCTTATTCTGTTAAACCTTGGAGCTAATATGCTGTCCGGGAATATCCCAACAGGGATCGAGAACTGTGAGACCTTAGTGCAACTCCGTCTGGTTCGAAACATGCTAACAGGCAGCTTTCCTTCACAGTTATGCAAACTGGTGAATCTTTCTGCTATTGAATTGGACCAGAACTACTTTACTGGACCAATTCCTTCAGAGATTGGAAATTGCCGAAAGCTTCAAAGGCTGCATATTGCTGGGAACCACTTTAGTCTTGAGCTGCCTAAGGAAGTAGGTAATCTGTCTCAACTAGTGATTCTTAATGTCTCGTCTAATTTGCTTTCTTGGCGGATTCCACACGAGATAGTTGATTGCAAGAAGCTTCAACGACTTGATCTCAGCCATAACAGCTTTGTAGATACTTTACCAAATGAGCTCGGAACCCTTACTCAGCTTGAGATTCTGAGACTTTCGGAAAATAAGTTCTCGGGATATATACCTGAAGCTATGGGGAATCTCTCACGTTTGACCGAGCTTCAGATGGGTGGCAATTTATTTTCTGGTGAGATACCCCGTCAGTTAGGTTCTCTTTCAAGCTTGCAGATTGCATTGAACCTAAGCAATAACCGCCTCACTGGAAATATACCACAAGAGCTCGGGTTTCTTAATATGTTGGAATATCTCCTGCTCAATAATAATAACTTGAGTGGTGAAATTCCCAGCACGTTTGAGAGCCTATCGAGTTTAATGGTGTGCAACTTGTCGTACAATAACTTGACCGGACCTTTACCTGCCATCCCATTGTTTCAGAACATGCCCGCAAGTAGCTTTATTGAAAATAAAGGGCTTTGTGGTACGCCTCTTCGAAGTTGCACGGAAGATTCATCTTCTCCTTCTATGCTACCTGCAAAGAAGGATACACGAGGAAGAATCATAACCACAGTTTCATGTGCTATAGGCGGGGTATCTTTAATTCTCATTGTAATTCTCATATATCAAATGAGACGTCCTCGTAAAAGTGTTGTATCCTCAAATGAAAAGGAGACACCTTCACTGGCTCAGGATATTTATTTTCATCCGAAGGAAGGGTTCACATTTGAAGATCTAATTGAGGCTACAAATAATTTTCATGAGAGTTTTATTGTTGGAAGGGGAGCTTTTGGAACGGTTTATAAAGCAGTTATGCATTCCGGACAAACTGTTGCTGTTAAAAGGCTAGAGTCAAATGCAGAGGGAAACAACATCGAGAACAGTTTTCATGCTGAGATTTTAACACTGGGAAAGATTAGGCATCGGAATATTGTGAAGCTTTATGGTTTTTGCTATCACCGAGGTTTCAATGTGCTTCTTTATGAGTACTTGGAAAATGGTAGTTTGGGTGAAGTGCTTCACGGGGCCTCTTGTAGCTTAGATTGGTCAACGCGGTTCATGATTGCCCTAGGAGCTGCAGAAGGTCTTGCTTATTTGCACCATGACTGCAAACCGAGGATCATTCACCGTGATATCAAGTCCAATAATATCTTGCTTGATGAAAATTTTGAAGCCCATGTTGGTGATTTCGGTTTAGCAAAAGTGATTGACATGCCCCAATCTAAGTCGATGTCGGCGGTCGCTGGATCATATGGCTATATTGCCCCCGGTAAGTTGTCCTTGGCTTTCTAGTTCCAATGATACTATTTATCAAGAACATACGAGAAGAACTGAAATGTTTCTCTTTCCCATAGCATTGCATTATTTGCCTGTTTTATGCGGTTACAGAGTAAGGCGAGGCATGCGATGTTCTCATTTTCATTTCTTTCTTGTGCTCTTTGGACATTGATATTAATATTTTATCTGTTTAGATTGTTGACATCGTATCTGTTCTTTATGACAGAATATGCATACACTATGAGGGTGACGGAAAAATGTGACATCTACAGCTACGGAGTTGTTTTATTGGAGTTGTTAACTGGGAAGCCTCCTGTACAGGCATTGGACCAAGGAGGAGGTGATCTCGTCACACAAGTGAGACATTATGTTCGCAACCACTCGTTCACTACCGGGATACTCGATGATCGCTTAAATCTCAACGATAGAAGTATTGTTGATCACATGATTACCGTCTTGAAAATTGCTTTAACATGCACAAGCCTGTCTCCTTTCGACCGGCCATCTATGCGTGAAGTTGTGACAATGCTGATAGAATCTAAAAGGCAAGATCAAGAAGACAACTATGTGAAGTCTCCCACTTGCAGTCCTCCCAAACAAAATGCCCCGTGAAAGAAAGTACGTCACTCGCTACTCCCCGTTGTCATTGAGATGATTCTTTTGCTATTGATTTTTCCGTTTTACTTTGGCCGAAAGATATAATAGGACATACATTTTTCGATAAAGAAAATGTGATACCGAAAGCTTCTGTTGATAGCTAACGAAGTAACCGATAACACTGTAGGAGTCTATAGAAACTACGATATCGAATGGCGACACTGGTGTACATATACGAATTAGATTCTTTCGAAATATCGCAGCTGTGCTTAGGTCACTCATCCGGAGCATCGTTTATTCGCTCCGATGTTGAAAGTAAACTGTTATTTTAGTTGATTCCAGATGTTTTTACTTATTTCTTATCCAAAGTCACTTTAATTCTTCTGATACTTCATGTATTATATGTTCATATAGTTTTTACTGATCCTTAGCATAAAATTGTTGATTTTTTTAATTTAATTAATTGAACCGAAGATTTTAAGAAAAATTTAAAGATTTTCGAAGAAATTATTTATTTATTTATTTATTTCAGAATTTATCAGACGCTATAACACAATAATTCATCCTGAATTGTATTACAGTAAACATACACACACACATGTATATACTGAAGAACAAGGAGCGCAAAAGAAACAAGCCAGATATTCAGTCAGTTTCCCAGTCAGATTTTCTAACCCAGGTTGAATTATCCCAACTTAGAGAGATCCCATCCTCCTTAACCAACCAGAAAACCGCCTGCCGATTCCCGTCTCTGCGTGGCTGAAATGCATGCCACGACGCTATTCGCCTTCCCGTCATCCCCATGCAGTAATACACTGCTTTTTCCCGAACACCGCATCGGTATTCCTTCCCTTCGCCTAACTGCTGCATCCCATAATCTGTATACCTCGACTTGCATCGAATCAGCATTGATCCCGACCCCTTGGCCATCGAATTCGTTACATGGATCGTTGATAATTGCTTGTATTGGCTTCCAGCAACTGATGATGATATGATGAAGAAGAAAACTGAAACCAGAAACAGGAGTACATGACCCTTCCCACCACCCATGTTGTTTTGTTTGTTTTTTCAATGACTGGGATTTTATCTCTTCTCTCCCTTTTATAAGTGAAAGAAAATACATGCACTGTGATGGTGAAAAGCAAATACATGCACAATGTGGTCAATGACTTAGCAAAGCTGAAAACTTTATAATTATTAAATCCATATACCTTTTGATTAACTCCTTTGATTTAAGTAATCTTTCAAATTTGCAATCAGACCCTTCCTTTATTTCAATTTTTTCAATTTAATTTAATCCCCATTATATAATAATTAATTAAATTAAATTTCCATATTATATACCTCACCATCACTCACATTTTTATTTCCTTTTCATATTTATTTTAATTAAATTAAATCAACCAATCGAATTATGAATTTATGAAATAAAGATAACATCTTTTTTATTTATTTAAATTATGAACTTATTTATTTATTTCATGTTGTAATGATACTTATGAATTTTTTTATGAACATGAATTTATAATTTATTTTTTAAATCATTTTAATATTATATATATCTAAACTAATGAAATTATTTTATTCTTTTTTGTTATAAAATTTTAAGCAAAACACTCCAATTTTTTAATATATTTGGGAGATAAACATGTTTGGTTAACTTGAAAGGTAAAGAAATTATGGTGATGATTGATCAGACCATCGCCTACAATTGCTGCAGATTACCAGTAAGCTTGAATTACAATTTTTGACCAATTTTATTTAATACCTTAATTTGATAATGCATTATTCATTACCCATGTTCAGGACCACGTGTAATTTCTTTTAAGTCTATAGAGGAAAACAAAATTCGGGCACGTTACAAGTCAATCTTCTAATATTTGCATCCAATTTTTTGCTATGCTTTTACTTCAATTAATTATATAAATTTATTGTGTTTTTTATTTCAAAAATTTCTTTTTCTTTTATATTTATTTTAAATTTTTTATGCTGATATCAAAGTTCTAAAATCACGAGGGTGTCCACCGCCCTATGTCACCATCCTTTTATAAGCTCCATGGTATAATTATTAGCATCCTTTATAATTTATGTGTGCATATATTTTTTTTTCAAATATGTAGATATTGTTTTCAAAAAATGAAAGTGTATATGTACGGCCCCATTATTTTGTTGTTTGCATCTCCCAGCAGAGCCCATATGATGGGCATGATGTCCCTCAAAGTCATGAATCATGCAATTTTATATCCCTCTCCTGTCTGTTGATTAGCTTTATCCACCAAATTGAATGGTTAAGATTTTGGTATTGGATTCCTACCTCATTACTTGGTCCCACTTATGCTTACTTTTTTCAATTTTTTTTTTAAATTATTAGAGGAAGACAAAACTCTATTAACAACGCGATTAGCGAGACTCAAATTCAAATCACATTTGGGGTGGTAAACACCCTGACTATCAAGCCAACACATGGATTAGAGCTTTTGTTAAGCATTTAGTTATCATGGGTTCAAATCTCTAATCATTTATTATCTCATATTGCAATATCATGTTAGTTGCATACATGAATTTTGTTCGATTTCAAGTTTCTATTTTGAATGAGAAAAAACATATTTAATTTGATTTTTTGAAAATCTAAATTCGTTTAATTCGATTTTAGTGGGCTTCAAGGCCCATGGTATAATTTGTTGATAGGACCAAATCGAAATATTGGGTTAGTGTGTGATTTGGGCCCATTTTATAGAATTTAAAATTGTTGGGTTTTATTATAATTTTTGGATTCGCCCTTTTATTTTGCAATATTTGATAAAGCCCATTTTTATGGCTTTAAAACACATTGAACCTTTTATATTTAATTCTTTGTTGTATGGATATCCCAATTTATATTATTTAAGATGTTAAGGGCTTTAATGTAATTTTATGTAAAGCCCATTTTAGTTTAATTCAATGCATAATGGGGCCTTTGGTTTTTTATATATAGGCTGCCAGCCCATGCAATTTTTATTCCATTTTAGTACCTCTCTTTTGATTGGTTGGGGTACTAATATGTAGAATAAAAATAAAAGGTAAAGTACACTATTAGCCACTTTAAATAGGGTTTGTTTCTATTTTGATCACCCCAATGTATTTTTTGTTAATTTGGTCATCTAAAAAAAGAAACTAATCAAATCGGTCATTCCACTGTTGAATGGTAATGGAAGACTATCAATGCATTTGTATGAAAAAATTTTAAGTGACCAAAATAAGAACAACTTTTATTAGAGTGACTAAAGTAGAATATATCGTTAGTCTTCTGTTACCATTTAATGATGGAGTGACAAATTTGATCAATTTCTATTTTGGGACCAAATTAACAAGAAAAAAATTTGGGTGATTAAAATAGGAATAACCTTTATTAGAGTGATTGACGAGTAGTTTATCCTAATTTTAGACTGACTAAAGTAGAAATGCACATTAGTCCTCTATGACTATTTAATGGTGGATTGACCAATTTGATCAATTTCTATTTTGAGACAAAATTAACAAAAAAAAAAAGTTAAGTAACCAAAATAAGAACGATTTATATTTAGAGTGACTAACGAAGTAATTTATCCCGAATAAAAAGAATTGATATGACTCAAAAAATCAATTTAAAAAATAAGCCTACTAACTAATCTTCCGCATTCTATAACCTATTAAGGGGTAAATGTTAACCACGAGTTTTAAAGTTGTTATATACCCAAAGCGAATATCGAATCTTCAACCACTTATTAAAGTAAGTGAGACAATAAAGAGGAAGAGGAGGAGAGGAAGCTGACCCTAAAATCTCCCAAGTTTCTAGCGTAAGTCTTCGAAATTTTGAAGGGCTTTTGACTTTTTTCAAACTTACTCAATTATGATCGAAACCTTTACAAGTTTTAAAAATTGAAGGCCTAAATGCAAAATTAGCCTATAAACCATACTCCTTTTCTCATTTATGCACTTATTTTTTTTACAAAATTGATTTCTAAATTACTAATTTAATTGAATATAACTCAAAGAATATAATAATTAGGAGAAAAAAATATACAACTTTTTATTTTCAGTTGTTTACACCACTATTAATAATAAAGTGAGTCTGTAACACATGTCATGTTGTATATTTTTTTTATAAAATGAAATGAATTTGATAGATAAAAATTTTAAATACTTGAAAGTAGAAAAATTGTATATTTGAGGGCTAATTTTGGAATTAAGCCAAAATCGAAATATAACGAGTATCTGCTCTAATACCAAAAGTTAATTGATTTTGTTTCTGATTTTAAACTCTGCCTAATATATTACACATAGACCAACTTGAACTGCCGTGGAGAAAAAGGAGGGTAAATGGCGGCTGCGTCGAGGGCAGTGTTGGTGTCACGGCCTGTAACGTTCGTAACCGGAAATGCCAAGAAGCTGGAAGAAGTGAAATCCATCTTGGGTCAATCCATCCCCTTCCAATCCCTCAAGCTTGACCGTAATTTATTCTTATACCACACCATTTTCATTTCATTTCTTTGATTTTATTCATAACTTTTTGCATTTTACTTGTTCAGTGCCTGAACTGCAAGGAGAACCGGAAGAAATATCCAAAGAAAAGGCTCGTTTGGCTGCTGTCCAGGTTTATATATACTCATAAATCTTTGTATTTTGTAAAACGCCCTATTTTTTTTAAAGTTAAAGAAGTGAACTTTTTTATTTTTTATTTTGGGTATGTGAAGGTTAATGGACCAGTGTTGGTTGAAGATACATGTCTTTGTTTCAATGCACTAAAGGGTCTTCCAGGTATTCATCTTCTTCTATGTTTTTTTTTTCTTTTTCATTGTTTTGGTTTTCCTTAATGATTTTGTTTTTGTTAAACTACTTGCAGGGCCATACATGTAAGCTCTCTTTTCATTCTTGTAGTTAAAATTCAAAAGGTGTAAGCTTTCTTCTCATTTCAGTTTGATAGAAACTGAGTTTGGAAATACCTAGAGAGAATTGATTGAAATGGATGGTATTGAATGTGTTTCTGGTATTTTGGTATTTGGAGAACTGAACCTATTAAGTTTATTATTGTTATATGAGTATGAAATCTTGTTAGGCTTACTTGATAAAGCAAATGATTATCCATTTTGAATAGATTCTTTGCATGTTCAGCCAGCCATTAATTGACTTCATTTAATTATTGTTTTTGAGTGTCTTACTTTGATTTGAATTCTCAAGTGCCCTCTATGTAATATATGTTATAGTTCATGGAAGATCAATTATTAATATAATCCCTTATTGAAACAGGGAATGACTACTAGTCTCCACTGTAATAATCTTATTATTTTGTCTTCATTTTCTTAAATTTATAGGTTTAAGCTTAACCTTTGTTTTGTCATGATGCAACTAAAATTGCTTTACTTGATTTTGAAAATGATATAGTTACATTATATTCTTTCTCTTTTTCGATGTTATGTTGAGGTTCTTGTTTTATGTTTTCTAATTGTCATTATCTAATGTGTTCTGCAGCAAGTGGTTTTTGCAGAAGATTGGCCATGAAGGTTCTCTTCTGACAATACCCTCTTTCATTTCCTCTTTTTTCTTTTTAAATATCAATGACAAATTTAAGATGCTTCATATACTCTCCTTTGATCTGTTTACTTCACTTTCTTACTTTTTCTAGGTTTGAATAACTTGTTGATGGCGTACGAGGATAAGTCAGCTTGTGCTTTATGTGCGTTTTCTTTTGCCCTTGGTCCTGATGTTGAACCTGTAACCTTTCTGGGGAAAACTCCGGTACGTATGCAAGATTATTTTTCTGCTTTCTTCCCTTAACTCCTATCTTTCTAGTTCCATTTTGATTATGAAATGTCTAAATATGACCGCAAAGCACAAAGAAACTGGTTTGGACTGTACTAATTTACATTGTTAGGTTAATAAGACCAAAAATGGTAAATTGATCAGAACGTGCTGGTCCATGTATAGTATTATTCCTTAGTAATTTCAACATCTTTTGGACAATGAATGGAAGCAAAAACACAGAGTAGAGAAAATGGTGGTGGGAGAGTGGTATTTCTGGTACGTCAGTCAGGGTATGAGTTGGCAGAGTCACGTGGAATTTTTTTGTTTCTAATTTATAAGAAATGTGTTGTTCTTGAAGATCGACATAGTGCTGCATTTATGTTAATGATTTCAGGGTCCATGAAATGCTGAAAGATATATAAAGGATATTCTGCTCTATCAACTAATTTATTTCATTCATATATAAGTGAGAATAAAATGGACATTCACAGTTTCCGTAAAATTTTAAACTTGGACCAAAATCTCCTCCTCCCCTGAGAGAATTTACCAGATAGTTGATCAGATGTTTCAAGCTAAGTCATTTAAACTCGGGTGTTGGTGTCAAAGTCAAACACCACTATGTGCTTGACATACAGGTGTAGAGTTATATCTAATATCTATGTCCAGATATGCTTTGGACATGGGTTTCAGACCTTGGTATCTTGAGAAAATATTAATATTCAGATCAATATAGGCTTCGAGTGATTGAATTGTTAGTTGCTCCTCTTTCCACTAAGTTTTATATACTGAGCCTCTTCCATGATACATAGTGTTGCTGCTTGATTAATCATATGCAACAAATTTAGGATGTTATGCAAACATGAAAATGTCAAATGATTTGTGTACAAACAGAGCATTGAAACCCCAAGAAGAAAATAAATTTAAACGATAATTTGGTTCTATGAACATATAACTCTCAAATCTGTGCAGAGTTTGAATTAAGTGAATTCTTGAATCAAGAGCATCTATTTTGGCTGCTCCTGAATTAAATAATGGTCAGCACTTATGCCAATGACTTGTTTAATTGTTTAGTATGTGCCATGTTTCCCCCAAGATTGAGATGATAATGTTGTCAACTGTACTGTGTTTTCGAAGTTGATCATTTCCTAGCTGAGAAATTTGTATTTTAAGAAACAGAAAGAGTAGAGATAAAGGATCTAAAAATGACCAAGACAGAAAGTTTTGTATATTCTTCATAAGCTTAAAGTCTTGTTTTTATTGAGGATATTGTTCAATACTATTACTTGTACTTGGCCAAGTTTTCCTGGAAGTAGTTGTGGATTTGCCCTTAAATTAATAATTAAGAAGCAAATGGGCTTGGAGACTTGCGAAACTAACTTGATGGTCACACTAGGGCTATCACATTGTTCTTGGCAGTTTATTTAAATTATGTCTGAGATTTGTGGTCACAGACGATTTTAACTGATGTTTATTTTTTGTTTACTTTTTGCTTGCACTTCCTTTATCTAGTTGTTGAGTGCATATTGATAATATGACCGGAAAAAGCAAAGTTTCTGAGATATTTTGTTTTACTTTTTGGATGATTTATTAGGGCAAAATAGTTCCGGCCAGGGGACCCAATGACTTTGGATGGGATCCTATCTTTCAGCCTGATGGCTATGACCAAACGTAAGTCTGTTGTTTTATATTTCTGTGTTGATTAATTATGATTTAATAATAATGTATTGTTTTCTGTAGTTATGCGGAGATGCCAAAGGAAGAGAAGAACAAGATTTCTCACCGGTCAAGGGCTCTTGATATGGTGAAGTCCCACTTTGCCGAAGCGGGATACAATTTCAGCACCTCCAACTAAAGAGTGAGCTATATCTGTCTTTGTTGTTACCATTGTATGGTAGATTCTTAGACTGCTACAAGCCTTCTCCACCATGTTCACTTCTGATTTCTATAAAGGGTATATCGGGAACAGTGGAAACAGTGAAAGCAAGTTTCTCGCATGGAAAACATTGAAGATTACATTTTTATAAATCTATATTCCTAGTGCTTAGTTTGGGAAAAAAAAATCTCTGGTATTAAAAATCATTGAGAACCGCAATCTTAACACCGTGAATTATAATTGAGTACCAGTTTCAGTTTATTTTGGACAATTGAGGACTTCTCTACAAGTTGAAATGGATGTTCCCTATATTGTCTTGAACTGTAATGGTTTATGATTTAAACATCAATTACTGGATTTGTCTGCATTTACCTTATACTATTTGGCTCATAAATATATTTTAGAACTCGATTTAAAAAAAACGAAAGGTATGAGTCTAGATTTACCTAGGATGTTTAGTTTTTGTGTCTGCTTGAAGACGAAATCATGATTGGTTTTTGATGCCAAACGGAATTTCTTGAAGTAGTTAATGTCATTGCTGGTGGGGATACTGTTTTTAGAGAATAGGTTCATTTTGAATTTGGAAAAAGTTGGGATTCTGGATGAGAATGAGATCATATTCTGCATGCATGCAAGCATAGTTAATTTCCATTAACTGTTTTTCCAGTTGATGGAAAGTAACTATCTGATGGTGGATTGACTGCAACTAGAAACAAAGATATTTGATGTTTTGATGGGTACCTAAATTCTAATATAAAGAATGATAGAGCTTAATGAGGGTGGTGAAGTGACACAAGTAACATGAGCAAGTTGGGGGAATAGAAAGAGAATGGCGTTGTATGGTCCCATCCATCTTAATATGCAAATCAATTTATCACATCCCACATGGTGCAAGCAGACCACTGCATTTGGTGTCTCCTCCATCTTCCACGTGACTTTGCCCTTTGGGGCTCTCCTTTTTCACATTGAAAATCTCATTCTCCATGGTCGGGCTTGGGCTTTGTTTTGCCACCACTACTCTTCCAATCACTTCTTTTCAGTTTCTATCAACCTTCTATATGCTTCCCCCCCCCCCCCCCCCCCCCCCCCGGTATTTGTATTTCTTTAAATGCACTTTTACTCACATGGTTTTTGTTTTCTTTACAAATATGGATAAAATAAACTAGTGGGAGGCAGGAACAAGATGTTAACGAGAAGGGTGGTTGAAGCCTTATTGAAATTATTTATTTCCTGTTTAATGCAATCGGTTACACCATGGCTTTGTATCATTTGGTAAAAAGGTTAAGAGAATTAAAGTCATGATATTAACTAATTAATGGCTTTTAGGTCATGTGGGGGATGCTTGTCTGTCGGTGCCCACATGAAATAAAAATCACTAATGCATTTGCTTTGGCAGAAAAGATAAACAGGGAGAGCATGTTGATATCCAAGACAATTACTGAACCAAAAAGTAAAAGAAAAAGTAAAAGGGTAATGTAAAAGAAACATCAATGCTATTTGACTATAATGCATCATCATATTTCATCATCTGTAACAAAGTCTTTCAATAACTTGGAAGTTTGACATTCAGACACTTTTGCTTGTAATCTAGACACAATTGTTTTAAAAGAAAAAAAAAATCACAAAATCATTCAAACCTATAAAGAGCCAAAAGACCAAAGAGCATGTGGAGACCAAATGATGGTTTTAAAGGGGGGAATTGGACAATGACCCAGTAAAATACTTCATAAGCGGTGAAAAAAGGGACAACGCTTCCGCACCTGCTCCTAACACATATATTTCCTTTTGGTTTGGGTTACTTGAGTTGGAGCTGAAGCAGGCCGAGGTTGAGAAAATAAAACAAATTGACAAACAGGATGATGAGTGAGCTGGCAGGACAAGACAAATATAATGACAATGTGTAAATTTGTACACTTTGTCAAAATATGGGATGAAGCAGGTTGAGGTAGATGGGGTGGAAAACAAATAGGGGATATATAGTATAAATGGATATTTGATTGGGGTAGGTAGTGCTTTAATTTTTTTTTTTAAGAATTATGGAAAAAAGGAGAAAATCAAACAGATTGTAAAAAGGCTGATTTTCAGCCAATTTAATTGACTGGGGGGAAGATGGATAATACTAGCATTGCCTGCCTCTGCGGCAAGGAAGAGCACCAGCATTGGAAGTCATGGCTCCAACCATGGAAGAGGACTTGGCTCCCAAGCTTGAGGCCCTAGCATAGCTGGCTGAGGCTCCAGCTCCAGATGGTGTGAAGTAGGCACCGTTCAGTAACAAGTCTCCTTCTGACCTCCAATTCCAGCTCTTCCACTGCCCTTCAGCTGTATCCACTCTCTTGGTAACCTGTTCAAGTTCAATCAATATCATTAAATGATCAAGGATTGTGAATCTCAATCAATTGAAAAATGAACGAATGAGAGACCGAGATAAATCATACCTCCTTTGCAAATGGGTTGGTTGGAGCTGCATATCTGTTACCCTGGCTGTTGATGGTGGGGTTTGCACTTCCACCAATAGCATACATTTCCCAGTGAGTGTAGTCATTGTTCACCACATGGAAATATCCATGCCTACACCTGCATTAATCATAATCCAATCCAATTCTCAGAGTACATTTCATTTTTTGATTTCCACTGATAACAAAAGGCCTTTATTGTGAAAGGTTTAATTAATTGATGCCTTACCTTGGCATTCTCTGGATAAGTCCCTCTCCGAAATGGTTGTAGGCAATGGTCACTTGCATTTGCTTGTCCCTTGTGTAAGAGTCACTGTGCCCTAGCAACATCACCTACATTTAATCACAGATCCGGAACAGTTAGCTTTACCATTAATAAGAATGCTTTGGATAGAACTCTAGCTACAACGAGAAATATGCAGCAAATTTTACCTCATTGTGGTGGGTCATGTGGTTGTTGGAGATGGTAATGGCAGTTGAGCCCATGACAGCATCAACAAGACCATCAGCACAGCTAGAGAGAGAATTGTGATCAACCCAAATGTGGCTTGAACCGAAAATGGAGACCGCATCGCCATCAGCCATTGTCCTCCACCCAAAGTGAGACGGTGAGCTTCTCACCATAGCATTGCCAGTTGGCTTACAGTCATGAATATGAAGACCATGAATGATCACATTGGTAACATACTGGATGGTGATACATGCCCCATTAGCAATATGGACATTCACCCCACGACCATCAATGGTCTTAAAACTGTTCATAATCAGCTCCTGCTTCAACCGAATAACCATGTCCCTCTTGAACACAATCCAAAGAGGCTCGTCCTGGATCACAGCATGACGCAAGGTACCAGGTTTGGGGTTAACAGGGTCATCATCATTAGGGTCAGTGACAACATAGAAACGTCCATCACGCCCACCAATTGCATTCCTTCCAAAACCAATGCCACAATCAGCAAGTTTCTTCCGGTTCTTCTGCCAGTTTGGGTCACAACGCCAGCAATCATCAATGGGGTTTCCTGTTCCGCATGTGAAGAACCCCAACTTCCTTCTTTCAGTCACATTGCGAATGTTCCTGACATAATATCAAATGTGCATGCATGCATTTAGGCATTATTATCAAATGTTACTATTAACGGTAACATGCAATAAAATCACAACTTATCATAATCTAAGAATTCGCAGCTGTAAAAAATTATTGTCGGTGGGAGTAAATAAAACCCCACTTTCCATATCAGCTCCTACAGCCCCAAGGGCCATAAATCAGATCTCAATATAGAAAAGGTAGTACACAAACTGACAAAGGGTGTAGTATAAATTTTGTCACTCATCGAGGACAATAAGGTCATTCCAAATTAACGGCTATGGATATGTTTTAGCTATGGATATGTTTTAGCTATTGTCCTTTTACAACAAACAGGTAAAAGCTGTTATTTCCAAAAGAAAAAAAAAACCTACAAAGAATCTATAATTTTTAGAAGTTAGACACACAAGAAAATCCTTTACCCAAATTCTGTTTTTCACCAAAATTATAACATAAGTCAGAAAAAATGAAAATGGCTTCCACTGTTTCCATTCTTAAGACTATTACAAGCATGTAGACTTTTACATTTATAATATAATGATTAAAAAGAATTAGGAAGACAATCAAAAGATAGTAAATTGAAAATGGGTAAAATAAAAGTAGGTTGTTAATCATGATTTATGGGAGAAGACGAGAAGTATGAATGATGGAATTTGCTTGAATAGACAAACAAACGTGCATCTACAGTAATGTGATGTAACGAAGCTTTAACTATAATAAAATAAGTGATTAAAACTACCCAAAAAAATAGAAGTTCTAAATTTCGACAATTTAATTGAATAAGCATGTGAAAATATTGGACCCTCAAAGTACGTGTAAACAAATTGAAGTATTGGATTGGATAAAGGAAGAGAGCGAGAAAAAGACAGTAAGAAAATGAAAGGGGTAAAACAAAAGCATGATCAAAGTAAGAATGTAACAGATTTTGATTGATGATATGAAAATCCTCATATCACTCGCTAATAAAAAAATTACTAATACTTAATATATTTTTCTTTTAATAAATAGTAACTTAAAAAATGGGTTCCTTGATAGAAAACAAACGAGGGTAAATGCTACAAATCTACAACTGCTACCATAATAAATTTGTGTCTCCTTTCAATTGTGAGCTATTTACTCTCCTACCTACCAAAAATATAAAAAAATCAAAAACCCAAATCACCTTCCCTAAAATTTACATTTAATCAGAAGAAATATTACTTTCTTATTTACTTCAAATTTATATAAATAAAAGTAATGTAATTATGTAAAAAAATAAAATAAAAAAGAGAGACTCACATGTCAATGATGGATTCCACCTCGGTTGCTACAGCCTCTGGGTCAGGAACGGCATGCTCGCTAAGTGGCTCGACCTCCTCTGACCTGAAAATCAGCCATATAAAACTCATTAATGGAAACCCAGTAAATAAATAAAAATAATGTAATTGTTATTAATGTCTCCATTGATGAAAAGACACGTGCCCGTTCCTAAATGCGAGTACAACAGTAGATATAAAAACAACAGCAAGTACACACTGCTCAAAGGGAACTGTCCGCCAAAACTCCCAAAACCGTTAAAAGATGGGAGGAAAAAGAAACCGCGAGCGAACCGTCGGCGAGGATTATTGAAATGACCAAAATGCACTTTGGCATTTCGTTTATTTTTTTTCTTGTAAGAGGAGGGTAATTCTGGTTATCTGACCAAAGAAAGGAAGAATGTAGCGTGGAATAAACGGTTAAGATCCAAGGATCTGGATCTAAGCAGCTGGGATCTTAATTTTATTGTTATAATGGATAAAAGAGTAACCGCTCCTATTATCCAACGGTCCAAACGGGAAACGTAAACGAAAAGGACAAAACTAACGGCTGAGATCATCAGTTTTTTTTTAACAGAAAAACAAAGGCTAGTGTTTTGAGCTCTGCAGTGCATTTTACCTAGCTGCCATTGTTGAGTTCTTTGAGCTCTGCACCTTCTCTGTTTCCACATTGCTGTAAAAGTGACAAAAGAAAAATAAAAAATAAAACAGTTAAATATAGAAAATGCATAACAAATGAAGAAAAAAGAGGTTTTATATATTTTCTGTAGTGAAGAGACATTTTCAGTTTACATTAAAAAAGGATAGTGAGATCTCATTTTTATACATGTTAAGGTGTGTAAATGTGAATAATGGAGACGTTAAAAACAAAAATCCAGTTTCATTTTAGCGATTGAGAATGATTTTCCAAGTGTAGATTTCAAGATCTAGCCAATGGAAAATTTCACTTAATTCGAACTATTACTCTAATATTTCATTAAAACAGGGAAAAAGGGGGGAAACAATATTTTTTTTCTGGGACTCTGTTTTTACAAACATGAAGAAAAAAGGAAGCTTCAGAACTGAAGTTGAAGAGAGAAAAAGAGAGTGAGTGAATGTCTTTAGAGAGAAACCTGGAAACGATGCCGGTACGTACAGTAGCCATTGCGCCAACAAGAAGCAACAACAGAAGAGCTAAAGAAGCGAAAGCCCAGTTGTTTGAAACCGCCATTGTAACTTTTTCAGCTTCTTCGGTACTCAAAAACTTTCTCTCTACCCAAACAGGCAACTCAAAACAAGAAAAGAAAATAAACAGGAAAAAGCTGAGAAAAGAAAAAGTAGTAGAAGAAGAAGCACGGAGAGTCTCTGGGTACAAGCTCCAAGGAAACGGTTTTTTATAGAGCCACGAGCAAAACGAAAAAAAGAAGAAACGACGTCGTCATTTACCCGTAATTACAAAACGAGAGCGTTTTCACTTTTCAGGCTAGGTTTTGCTTTAACCAATGAACCTAGTTACCTAACCGTCACTAACTGTCTCTCGTTCCCCTTCTTTAAGTCACGTGCCGTTTAACCGCGGTTAAACAAAGTTCAATTTCACTATTTTAACCGTGGTGAAAATGCCACACCCCATTATATTACAGTGGCCGTACGGAGGGGAAGGGAGGGAGCAGAATATCACGGTTTCCTGCTGATTTCCCGGTTTTGAATATTAATTTTTTTCATAAAATAATAAATAAAAATGAAATTTATTATATTTTTAATAGTGAAAAATTTTAATTGGGATATTGGTGGAATTGAATTACGTGTTGCGCCAATCACGGCCTTTGAAAACAGAAGAAAATGGAGTCCAATACTAGATTGAAAGTAAAACGCGGTACGAAATTGGGAAATTAATCCACCCCCCCCCCCCCCCTTTTCTTTTTTATTCTCAAGTTCACATGGCTGTTGCTAGATACAATAACGAGCTCCTGGTTTGTTACAGTATCCCAGAAATTAATGACCTTGTTTGGTTAGCGTTGAAATAGTATCCCAGCAAAAAATATTAATGTAAACTGAAAATTAGTATATTTAAATAATTTGATTCATCATATCATTTATCTTTAACTCAAATTCGATTAATCTCATTTATCAATTCTCATGTTCAAACTTGATTAAACTCATAATTATTTGAGTTCAAGTTTGACTCGATAATTATATTCACGATTAATATAATAAATAATAAACAAACAAAACAAAACGACTTAATAACTATAAAATTCATTAAATTAAACAATTTTAATGTTATCTAATTCGATCTTATGCAAATGAGTACATTATATTAAGATCCGAAATCAAAATTAATTAAATGAAAACCAAAGCTTGCAAACATTCCGTGAACTTTAGTATATTTTCTAAATAAAAAAAATCATGTGATATTTTCAATTACAATAATAAACCTCTATCCACCAAAATAACAATGATAAAGTTCTATATTTGATACAATAATTGTTTATATAATACAGTTTGTCCAGTAAATCAGATAATAAGACATTATTAAAAAAATCAACTAATTTATTTTCAATAATGTGCAACTTTAGTCAGAAATTTTTTTTGGAATGATCAGATTTAATTTGTATGCTTTTACAAATAGTAAAAATGCAATTTCACTATTTTAATAGTTTATAAATTTATAATTTTTAAATGATTAAATCAAAATTTTATCATTTGGGGGAGTCAAAGTGTAATTTTACCATTACTAGTTTAAAATTTTATAAATTATAAAAAGCTTAAATGGAAAATTTTCCTTTTTAAGGGGGGCGAGCCCCAGTCCCTAGCTCTGCCGCTGTGCATCTTGTTCCATAGACCATTTGATAGGCGTATTGGTACTCAAGATTAATCATTGTCATGTAACTTTGTCTATCTACATATTGATGGGATGAAGAATGTGAGTACAAGGTTAGCATCTGTTGACAGTGTGATACGACACCAATTTGAAGAGTGAATTGTTGGGTTTAATCATGATTTGGGTGATTACTCAATTTTTTATGGTGAACTATGAGGCATATGGGATGATTTACTTTTGTTATAAAAAAGGGGCATGATAGGGCTTCGATTCAAACAGATTGCTTAGATGTGGTCAAAGCAATCCAAGAAGATTACTCTGTGTTTTTGAATTCGGCTCTGCTCGGCGAATTCAACAGATGTTGCAAAACAGAAATCATTGAGTGATAAGACATGTGCCTAGAGAGTATAATCAAGTTGTTAATCTTATAGCCAAAATGACTCCTATTGGGAAGGAGGGTCGAAGATGTGTTTTTGTTCACTTTAGTTTGATATAGTATTATTATGTTATTATCCAAAAAAACCAACTTTGACGATAAAAATAATTTATAAATAATACACTTTATGAATTACTAATAAATAAGTTAATTCCGCTTAATTAAAAATAAAGCCTAATAGTAATTATTAATTTAAAATTTAATCATACAATACATTCAACAATCCAAAATTTGAGTCAAATAGGTAATCCAATCTCGTGAATGTTCCAAAATCCAGCCAAATTAGTCATTCTGGTCAAAATGAAAAATCTTTTCGTAAGATTGAATTCTGGGTATGTGTTATTTGTAGCAAAATCTTATTTCAAAATTCATAGTATTAATAATTTTGTTAGTTGACTCTCTCTTCTGCTACCAAATTTATAATGAATGGGAAAAAATCATAAGAAATAGCAACTTATATGGACTTATCCAACACAATCAAATTATTAAATTATTAGTGAGAATCATTTCAATTTTGGGAAAATGAATAAATAAAATTAGCATAATAATTTATTTGAAACTCCAATTTAATATAAAAAATCATTTTAGTCATTCATTTAAATTTTAGTCTCTTTTCACCTTTAAACTTGTACTATTTATCAAATCATCCCAAAATGAATAGAAAAATTAATATTTGTTCATTTTGCTGGCATGGCATACATGTGGATTACAACATGGATCCACATGGATGTCGCATCAATAATTAATTTTTTTAAAATTAAAAATTCAAAAAAAATTAAAAGATTAAAATTTATTTTTAAATTTTTTTACAAATTAATTATTTGCTAATGTGGCATACATGTAAACTGTCACATTTCTATCCATTTTTAAGTGACTTAATAAACAATGCAAATTTAGGACTAAAAGAGTTCTATATATTATGAAATCTTTTCATTACCACTCCTGTCAAAGTTTTATTTTAATATTTTTATGCATTTCAATGTTATTATAGAGATTGTTTCACCCACATTAGTTCTATATATTATATGTTATTTTTAAACGTATACATATGTTTTAAATATGTAATTTTCACATCATACATTTGTAATAAATTTTTTAATTTAATTTATGTTGGAGTCAGTTCAAGTGAATGATTCAATTCATCTCGAGTTTGAATAGTTTTTAAATTCAAGATGATAACTTTTTTTTTTCCATCGAATGTAACCGGACAAAATCTATATAACTTCAAATTTAAATAATTCTCGAATTCAAAATATTAAATTTTTGATAAATCAAACTAGTTAATGTTTGAATTTAAATCCATGAATTTTTTTTTCTCTCATTCCATGAAAATGATTTTTCAAGTTTCAACAAATGGGTCAAAACATTTCCTTTACCTTTACGTCTTTAAATCTTAAACCAAAGAAGATAAACGTTGTATAGAAAAGGTAAGTATTTAAGGTTGGCGCGAACCGGGTTTAAATTAGATATATTTAAAATATTTAATATATATTGAGAACAAATCAAATAAATTTAAATTACCCCCTTCTCTAATTTTATATATAAAAACAAAAGTATAAATATGAATTTAAATATTAATAATATTATTATTATCTTAAAATTTCGAGGCATGGATATAATGTAATATAGGGCAGGATTATGTTTCAATGCAACAACGAAAGTGGCTCCCATAATGACATCTTCCCCACGCTTTGTGGACACACCCCTCACCCTTCTTCTATTCACGATTTTACCTTCTATTTTTTGCACAAAAAGGTTAAAACACTTCATCAATCATCATGATTAATTTGATATAATTTGGACCATTGATTGTGTGGACCAATACAACCAATCTCTCATGCGTTAGTTATTTTTGGTTTGACTTTTCTGAGTTTGGAAGTTAAAATTATTATTGGTTATATTTTTTAAAGAATTTTTTTTTATTGGTTAGAGTTAGAATCCTTTTGGATGAGCGTTTATTTTCAGTGCAGTGCGTTTAATTTTTTTATTTTACACTACAATATTATTACAATATTTAATCTCATCGTCACCGTTATTTTTACATTAATTGCAGGTAAACACACCTCTCATCCAAAGAAGCCTATGGTAATAATCAAGATAACAAACCCATGATTTGATTTTTGATAAAATCCATGATTTTATAAAATGAGAAATTATCTTTCAATTTTTATAAATGATGATATAATTTTAATTTATTTGTAAAAGTTTTAAAAATTACGGTATAAAAGAAACAACTTTTTTATATGCTTAAGATGTTAGCATTGGAACTTTTTATCTATATAATTAAAATTCATTAATTTTAAGATATTAAAATTACGGTATAAATGATATTTCTCTACTAGTAATAATATTTATGTCAATCGAACTAATGCTCAATCAGCTATTAGCTGAAAATTTTAATTTTACTCTATGGATTACTTATAATAATTTTATTTATTTAAATAGAATTTAATGCATTACAATTTTTTCACATAATTATATCTTTTATATACATTTGATGTCATGCGAGTCAATTAGTTTAAAATTAGGGGAAAGAAGTAGTCTAAAGTTAGTTAACCAAATATCTACCCTACCCTGCCTTTGGGCCTAACTCCATTACCTTTATTTTTCTTTTTTCTTTTTCTATTTTATTTATTAATTAAACTTTAACATTTACCAAAGTGATGCAAAGCAATTTGACTGACCTCCCGCAAACTGCTGCACCATGACAGGAATTTGACTGCCCATAAAAAAAAAATGAATATAATCGTGTACTTGTTCGGTGTAGTATATATTTTTGGGTTAATTTATAAGTCGTTATTAAATTATGCTTTTAATTTTAAAATATTTGTTTAAGTATGATGTTGAATATATTAATAATTTATGGATCAAATTGTAAATATGTGTATTTATTATATAGATAGTTAGATTTAATGTGTTAAAAATATCTTAAACTTGATTCACATTGTATGTTTCTTTTAATTTTAATGTGTATTATTAAATTTGTTCATATAATGGGTACGCATATTTTTTTTATAAATTACAATAACAGAGCAAAATTTTAATTTGACTAATGCAGTATTAGTACTCTGCCAATTTAAAATCTAAAATATAGCTTTAATTTTAGAATAAATTAATAATATATGTCGATTTTGAAATATAACAGGGAAATAGATTGATTTTTTTTTATATTTAAAAAATAGGTCGATATTTAGCATTGAATTAATTATTTGTTTAACAAATTGTTAGAGAATGGTGTGGTTGGTGTAATTAATTTTAAATGCAATTTAATTTCCATGAACTGAAAACTTCAAGTTTTTTTAATATATAATAAGTTGGTAGGAGATTATAATTTGATGTCAGACCAATAATATTTGGATGGAGTATAGTTTAAGTCTTTTCCATTGAAATTGCACTTAATTATCTTCTGTTTATTATTAATTAGATACATTGATGATAGAATTTTTTTATATTTTAAAGATATTAAAAATTGAAATTAGTTTCTTTATTATTTCAGTTCTTCAACTTTATATTTTATTTGTATTTATATAACTTTCAATATACTTAATATTTACTCTTTTAGAAACATTAATTCGTCTAATTATAAAAATAATTAGCAATAATGTTAGAGACTTAATAGTTAATATTGCTTCAATTGATTGTATGAAATTTTAATTCAGTTAAAATCAACATTATTATCAATAAAAAAATATAGATTTGAGTATACTGAAGCACATTAGTTTTCCTATTTAAAAATAGCATTATATAAAAAATATTACTTTACTTAATGATAAAAATTTAATTAATGATAAATCTCATGTAATGATTTGATGGTCAAGAGTGTTCACTGCCCCAGATGTGACCTGGGTTTGAGTCGTGTTAATTGTGTTGATTGTTCAGGCTTTGACTCTGTTATTGTAATTCACAAAAAAAAAAAATCAATGACAACGTTAAACATATAATTTTTATTAGTGCATTTTTTATTTTTAATTATATATTTAATTTGATTAGACGAATCGATTCATCTAAGAATTGATACGAACCGATTAAATTGAACAATAAATCCGATTGAACCGAGCTGTTAAACCATAATTTTATTTTTAATGTTTTATTTAATTTGATTGGACGAACCGATTGGAACAAAAAATTGGTGGCCAGATTGGTTCGACAATTGACCTGATTCTAAAAACCTAGTTTATAAGTACTATGTTCTAGTTAAAATTTTCATATCATACTAGATTATTGCACACCTAATGTGAGTGAAAGAAGAATTATTTAATAATATATATTTAAAAAAATCAGTGTAATAAATAATGCTTTTGTTTGAATGGAAAAATTGAGATTTTAAAGAATATGATACTTTAAGTTTAAATCATATCAGTTGTACTTTTATTGAAATGGTCAGGATGTTTATCACCCTAAATGTGATGATCTGGATTTGAGTCGTATTAATCGAATTGCTGTTAAGATTTTATCTTCCCTTCTCTTATATTTAACAAAAAAAAAAACTCAATTAATGAATAACACTAATTCAATCAAATCTTGAGATAACAATAACATATCATTTATTTTCTAAATATCAAGATAGAACCCAAACTAAAGTTGAAGAAGTGCCAACTTTAGGAATCTTAGCCACAACTGATGGGATATTACAAGCCAATATGTTTCCAAAAAATTAGATTCTCACAACTGTCTAGGGAAAGAGATTATCCTCCATCCCAATTGATTTGATTAAGGCTTTTTTGGGTTCCATTCACCTTATCAACAACTAGATAAAGCATATCAATACACAAAATAAAGCAAATGGACTGAACACCCGAAATCAACCATTTTATGATATGTATCAGTTCAAATAGGTATATGCTATACAGACTATGAACATGGGAAACTGTGACTTGACCCCTAATGTTCCCAACCATATGCTTTTGTTTAGTGAACATACAACTTTTCCCTACTCCAAATTGCCTCAATATAAATCCCAAATCTATGTGTGCTTCATTGGTTGATTGATGTGCATTGGGATATTAGATAATGCCATCCTCTAATTCTGAGCAAATGAGTCCATTTTGGTTGCAATTTGGATAGTGACATAGACCAAGCATGTGTGATTCCATGTGCTTCGTGGAACCATGGGGTACCCACTTAAAACATCATCTCTCACTTGACAAGTTCCATATTATTCATAAATTTTAAATTTAAACTCTATCATATTCATGTGTATGTGTAAGCTAACCACAATTTTTTCTTTAATATATTTTATAACTATAGAGTAAAATTTATTATAAGTCCTTACACCATATTAGAAAGTTTATTTTATTTAGTTTTACTATTAAAAGGAATATTTTAGACACTACAATTATGTACGGGAAAGAAAAAAAAAGAATTGAAAACAATTTGAGAGAAAGTAAAATTAATTTCTTACTTTTATTCATTCTTTAAATATTGTTACTTAGCTTTTAATTTAATTAGTATTTGATATTGTTACACCAACTACTGTTAAGTCAGGTCATTCCACTAATAATAAATTTAACGTGTAGAGATTAAAATATCAACTTTTTAAATATACAAAAACCAACAAAGTTTTTTTTAGATCCCATGTGTTGACTTGATAGTCAAGATATTCATTACTTCAAGTGTTGAGGATTGACCCGATTAAGCAACGAACAAGTAAAAAAATAACAGAAGAAATTGAGAAATTGAACACACAAATTTGACGTGGAAAAACCCCTCCGAAGAGGATAAAAAATAAAGAGCAAAGTTAATTTTACTATAATGACAAAAGAATGAAGAGAACTCTAATGGGTGTATTTCTAAGGTTATAAAAGAGCCTATTTATAGGTTAAAGTTTTAGGTCAAATAATAATAAAATAATCTAGACTAATAAGAGTTTGACTCATTGAAACAAATAAACAGAGTTTAATTGAAACAAATAAACAGAGTTTAACTGAAAGATTATTTCTCAAATTTGACTTGAAATAGGAGTCATAATTCAACACTAAATGTGATTTAAATTCGAGTCGCGTTAATCGCGTTGTTGTTAGGGCTTTGTCTTCTCTTATAACTCAAAAAAAAAAAAAAACTTCCTTAAAATGAAGGTTATGATATAACCATCAATATGATGAACTTTAAATTTCTCATACATACATATATACATTAATACATACCCATTGAATTTTTAGGAGATGAGAATGGCACTGGACACATTAAAATCAATATCCGAATAATATCCTGTTGTTGTCCTATATTTTAACCTCTACTCATATAATGTCATTGCAATCCCAGTAACTATTTACAAAATAACAAATATATATTATTAGTTCTTGTATTTAGACAAAATTTGAAATTTAGTCCTTGAATTTAAAAGACTAAAAATTAAGTCTTATTATTTTTCCGATTTAAAAATTTTAATCCAACCATTAATATTTTTACTATTTTTCATCAAAATTTATTAATTTGGTATGTTGATTAGATTACCCTCATATAACATTACAATGATTGATAAAAAATAAATATATTAAGTTTACAAAATTTGACAATAATTACAAACAACAATAATGATTAGGCTAAATTTTTTACGTCGAAAAAATAAGAGGATTAAAATTTTAAATTTTAAAGTACAAATTTTAAATAAGTACATGGACTAATAACATATTTTAACCAAAATTTAATTACTAAAATATATAAATAATAATTTTAAAATCAAGTTTTGGACATTGTAAGGTTGCCTTGAGTCCAATCTTGGTCAAGCAAATTCTCTTGTTGATCGAATTTAATAAATAAGAATTTGGGTGTACATGATTCTGGTAGTGACTCGAATCTTTTAATGTTAAAAATAACAGTCAAATGCAATGTTTTTGCAAACAAAAACATTGGATGAAATGGACCACAAATTGATTGTACTTTGTTGAATTAATCCACGCAAAGGGATTGTTGGAATATTTTATTCATACATACTAAATTGGTGTGATAGTCAAGCACTATTCTCTTCATAGTTTGAAGGGAAAAAAGGGGCCATCATCAACATTTGTAAAAAAAATGTGGAAGCTATATCATGTCATGCTAACACCGAAATTTTTTTCCATGTTAAGACTTTTGTTTATTAATTTATTTCTGAATATTTTAAAGTAATAAATAATTTTATGAATCGATTTAGACTCGTAGTATCATAAGTTTTATATAATTTTTTGTTTGTTTTTAATTGTTTAATAAGTTTTCACTTTTAAAAATTTTGTATGCTCTTGTAGCACGTTTTTTAGTTTTGTTTATGCATGTAGTCTTGCTTTTGCAAGTGATTTTAGAGATGATTTTTGTTATCGTCCTCTCCAGTTTGGTGGTGCTCCTTTCTCTTGCTGATTTTTGCTCGCCACTTTGAACAATCTGAGGTTGATTTTCTTATCGTATTAAATGCTTACAATCGTTCCAGATATGATATTCTTGAGTTGTGACAGAGTCAATTGTCAGTGTACGATAATGTTCTATTTATGCTGAGGTTGAAGCTTTTGTTGTGTTGATGGAGCTTGTCCTTCACCACCTAAGACGAGCGCATGTTGTTTTCCTCTCCAATTAATGATTTTTTTTTAAAAGTGAGAATTATATGGAAAAAAAAGTGAAAATCAAAATAAAAAAAATAAATGACGCAAAATAGGCATGCATTATTATTTTTATGCATATTTTATTTTACATTATTTAATATTATTAATTATGAAAATCATCAATATAATAAGTTCAATTAATCAATATGAGTTATCAAATTAAATTAATTAATTTATCATGATTTATTAAATTCAAGTAATCAATTTATAAGTTTATGATGCTCCAAATTCTTAGTAGAATATTTAATTAGAGAACTTAATAATTTATTGAATTGATATATTTAATTCTACTATTTAAAAATTATTTTCATTTAATATAATATGATTAATAGATTTTTTAATGTGAAATTTAAACATTTTATTAAAATGATATTTTAATTAAGATCATTTTTATCTAATAAATTATAAGTAATACACTTGCTTATATGAAATAGCAACTTAAAAATAATAAAATATATTTACTTCATTTTTTCATGCTACTTGAATACGAATTTTATATTGACTTATGTTAACATTGGAGTGTGAATTAGAGTTGTTTGTGGACTTATGGACAAATCTAGTGTGGATCAACTACTCTAATTACATCATTTACCTAAATTATTATTCCAAACTTCATTGATTTATAAAATGTTATTCATTTTAAATATTATTTGCATGAAACATATACACAATATTCCAAAATATACATATAATTAATTTTAAATGTGTGAAAACTATATATATTTTAAAAAACATGGACATGAGTTACATGACAAAGTTAGACTGATATAACATACATAATTGACTCTTGTGCTCGGTTGATGAAATGTTTTTCAGGTTTCCAACAGTTTCTTCTCCATCCCTGACTAGCTGAGGCGCTTTCTATAAGGGAGGTTCTTTTATGGTTGTAATCATGGCGTAGAATCGGATTTTGTAGCGGTGGCCAATGCTTTTTCTTAATTCCTATGTTGATGACTCTGAGTTTTGTACGTTGATTTACGACTGTCTGGTACTCAAATCATCCTTCCAGTCCTTGTTCTTTTATTGGACACGTTGAGATGCTAATGAGGTGGCTCATTCTCTTGCTAGAGTGGTCTTGTTATACTAAATCACACAAAGTGGATTGTTCCTCTCATTCCTTCGTCATCGGGTGTATTAAGGTTCAGGTGTATGGGGTGAGGCTGTTGGCTCGAGTTGTTGTGGTCTTCCTTTTAATGGTTATTTCATGTTTGTCGTTTTTTACTATTTATGTATACTATTTCTTTTCAGAAAGAAAGTTAAATAAATTATCTTAGAAAGAATAATACAAACTCGCTTTACATTTTGTTTCTTTTTCTTAATCATCTTGAAATACCGTAATTGCCCCTCTTGAAATCTTTAATGACATTGCTAATTTGGCTAAAAGCTAGCCCTTCTCATTCTTCAATTAAGCTATCCCATGCTTGGATAAGTTATAGATATTACTAGTTTGTATTCTCATTTGATGCACGGATTGGTTGTATATAACTATATATTAAATTTATCATATTTTTTATAACATTAATTTTTATTTAAAATTTCTTCAAAAACTTAAAATCATTAATAAATTAAAAAGAGTAATGTAATTAAAAATATTTTTAAAAAATGTTTAACTAACTTGGAATCAATTATATTCATGTTATTTAATTTTAAAAATGTTTAATATTAAAATAATATAAAAACCATCCTGATTTAATATATTGTAATTTAAATAATATTATTAATAATTTTTTACTGGTTATTTATTTTATATATTGTTAAATTAATTTGTTTTAATGTTAAAATTGTTAATATTTTATTTATATTTATTTTTTTCTACTTTAATCAATGGATGTAATTAACTCTTATTATATTTTAAAATATAAATTTATTTTGATAAATATTATTAATATGTGTCTTTTTTGAAAACTATAGCTTTAATATGATAACATTAAAAGTTAATTCAATTAAGTAAATTATTAAAATGAAGAGATAATTTATTTAAAATTAATTATATATTTAACATATAAAAAATTATAAGCAAAATAAACAAAAGGCATGAAATACTTTAAAAAAAAATTAAAAGACAAGGAGTAAAAGAGTAATTAATCCAATTGTAAATGAGTGCTTCAACTCCTCTAGCTTACGGTCACAATCCCAAAACAACAAAATATCACTACACCGAACTCGTAACTTAACTTTTGCAAATAATAATAATAATAATAATAATAATAATAATAATAATAATAATAATAAACCACCTTACATGAAAATTCCTAGGAAACATCCCTTCCTAACTTATTACTTCTATTTATTGATTACCAAGAAACCTTATTTACTAATATTTTCAACCTATTAAGAACATTTACTACATTAAATAAACTTACCTTTTAAATACTTTCAGCTAATAAAATTACATTAGGAATTAGGATCCCAATTTAATAATACCCCCAAAAAAAAAAGCTGGTGAAGTAATTAAATTATGAAGAAAGTACATCAACCATTAATTTTATAATAAGTAGCAACTGGTAAGAATTAGGTACATGGGAAGAACTATAGAATGAAGGATTGGTAAACTGATTCAATTAAACAACCCCATAGAAAGGGGATGCATTCACAATTTACTTAATTTGGATAGAAATGAAGGTAGATAGTAGTTAAATTCATCACCTAATTGATTGAAAAGGTCTATTTTTTTTTTGTGAGGGCAAAATCCTAACAGTATCGCTATTAGTACAATTCGAATCTAGATCATGCTTAAGATAATGAACATTCTGACAATCAGGACAATACACGAAGTTCGAAAAGGCTTTTTATTTACCATGAATTGTAAGGCCATTGAGTGGAATATTATGTAAATGAAGTATTATTGAGTAATAGTTTTATTTGTTAAGATATGATTCGTCATCTTTATTAAGTAAATGCTTGCTTAAGTTTGGTTGCATGTTGATTTAATATAAAATGCATATTATTAGTTAAAGGATTAAATCATTCACATCTTTGTACTTAGGTGTTTTTCATGTTAACTTCGTGAGGGTGATCAATATAAATTATAAAATTTTGAAATATTATTAATTTTATTTAAAAAGCTTAAATTAAATAATTAGTTTCAAAGAGAGACTAAAAACTAATTTTTTATTGATTGAAAAAACACTAAAAGGTTCGAATTGGATTATTAATATTTGAAAGGACCAAAATGAAATTGCCCATTTAATTAAGAGAAATGAGGCCCCAAAGCATTTGCCTATTCTTTATTTGTATCTTTATACTTTTAAATTGAAGGATAATACACGAATCAATAGGGATGAAGTTGTATTTTTTTTTATGAGAGTTAATAGTTTATATCTTTTCAATTTTTAAAAGATTAAATTAAAATTTTATCATTTTTTGGGCAAAGTAAAGTTTCATCATTTACTAACTCATATCAACATATTAACGCACTTAAACTCATATCATCTTAATTATTGTAACAGCACTATCATATATATATATATATATTAACAATTTCATTATAGGTTCAGATCATATCTACTCTTTTTGACACAATGCTTAAAATTACTCATAGTCTTCCCAACCCATAAATGGAAGGGGATAATGTTTCAACGCGTTCGAACTCACGTCCTCCTGTATTAATAATAATATCAATACAAATCGAGTTAAGATTTAATAACAGTAACAAATATTTACGTTCTTACCAAACACGTTTATATTTTCTTCTCACTTATGTTTTTCAACGCACCAAACATGTTAAAGACATAAAAGTTGTAAATATTCAAAGTCCATAGTTGACTCACCTGTTGCTAATAATTTCATTATGCAATTTGAAAGCGATTCCTTCAACACGGTGATTTGGATCGCAAAAAAGCTCCATCAACAACCAATCTATTTACAAATATTAAATATTATTTTAATTACACATCACCTTTATTTTCAGGAGAATTATTTTCTATTTTGATAGTGAAATAAAAAATAATTTACAAACGGATTATATTACTATCATGTGTAATGTTAAATGTTTCACGAGAATTATATTTTTTGGGAGTTTATAGTTGTTTTTTTATACAAATTTCGAATGTTCGAATTAAAGGTGAAGTCAAAAATTTTTTTTAGGGAGGATCACAATTAAATTATATATTTTTATTATAGTAAAAATATAATTTCATCATTTTAATAATTTATATTTTTATAATTTTTAGAGGATTAAATCAAATTTTATCATTTTTTGAACTAAAATGTAATTTTACCATAATTAATTAAGAATTTTATAGATTATGAAGGAATCTAATTGAAAAAGCTTCCATTTTAGGGGGCTGGTTTGAATTTGAGTTCCCTCTCTATGAGCGTAATGCGTCTTATCATTACATCTAATATTTATTAGGTTTTTTTTTTGGTTTCTCAATGTATCCACTTGAGCGGACTTAATAACTAATATTCTATGTTTTGTATGTTCATTAAAGGTATAAACGCTAATCACGAGTTTTAAAGTTACTCCATACCCAGGACGAGGATCAGACTCTCGATAACTGTTAAGATAAAAAAAATCATTGTCATTTCACCTAACCCCCATAGTTTTTTTTTTATTCTAGTATTAGTGTATAGAATAATAATCCTTAATTAAATGTATTATTTGATATAAAAACTTTAATTTAGTGCAATTATATACATTATATATTCAGTTTTCACATAACAATAACATAATTATCAATATTACATTATTTATTTATTTATTACGTACAAACAATTATTTTATATTTACTCTAGAACAAAGGAAAATAATTCCCCAATATGAAAAATGAGTTTCTAAAATGTAGAATGAAATTAAAATAAATTTTATGTTCTATTACATCAAATTAATTTTTTTTTATATTCCATTACTCAGTAAAATGAAATTCAAGTTTAACTAAACTTCGTGTATTGATCTGATGATTAAGATGCTTATCATCTCAAATTTAACCTGAACTCAAATTACGCTAATCGAGTTATTATTAAATTTTTATCTTTTTCTTCTAATTCATTAAAAAAATTTGAGTTTAACTGGATATTTTATTCTGTGAGCAGCAGTGGCAATAATATATGTATAGGGTATGAAAAGTAGTGGAATTAATTGAGGAGGCAGAAAATAAATGAAGGCAGCTGAAACATATATATAAATCGCCAACCACAACCACCCACCACTCATTGGGTGGTGGATTTCAACTCCCATACAAACAACATCTATTCAATTCCCATCCTTCTCTTTCAATCATTACAAAAATGAAATAAATGATTTCGGTTTAATTTTTTTTGTTGGTATTCAATAATTACAAGTAGAGTTTACGTTTAAAATTTTTATTGGCAAAAATCATGGATAGAAAAAAAAAATTTAATAATATTAAAAATTTGCGATTATACATATTTTTTTGAAGGGTTAAACAATTAGGTTAATAGAATAAATATAATTTTATACGGATTTAGCTTGTCCAGCAAGGTCCGTAACCTGTACAACCTTATTCAACCCTCGATCTTTCGTTCTTATAAATCCCTAATTTTACTTTTTTATTTTATTTTTTTAACAAGTAAATTACACATTAAATTTTTGAAATCGATTCTATCGAAATTCGAATCACACAATCTTAAAAAATTCAATTCATATATTTAATCCTCGCGAATTCAATCAATCTAGTCGACAATGTTGCCACTTTTTCGATTCCATTGGCTTACATCTTTCCTATCCTAAGATTCTTCTATTTTCTCAATTTTTTATTTTATTACATCTCATCTTTAGTTTATGTTTATAATCTTTGCTTGCGGAGTGATTGGTGGCGGCACAACCCTTGTTTTTTTAAAACTTTGTTTATTGTTTAAGCATTCAATATTATAGTAAAAATAGTTAAAAAAAATGTTGGATAAAGGGGTAGCGGCATGTGGACATTGTAATTGCAGGCTTAAAGTAGCTGTACGGCCAGCTTGCTGCAACAAGGAATCTTGTTTCTCTAGAACAAATGTCATGTCATGTCTTATCATCAACTACAAAAAAAAGAGGTTTGTTTCTTTTTTTTTGGTTACATTAAAGGCTATGATTAAGGAGGTGACTGGAGAATCACAATCTTTTGTGTGATTTACGGTGTTAAGACACTACGCATTATGCTAATAATTTTGTCTTTTAACATCAAACATCATATTAAAATACCTATTCCCAACAGTAACCCAAATCAGCTAATGGTTTAAAATTTCAAATTCACACCTCAAGATTTAATTTTATCAAAACATATGTATTCCGATTAATTCATTGATTCCTTTGCTGTTGATTTTAGACGATTGAGTTTTAGGCATTGTTTAGCATTGTTTTCTAAAAACACTTTTGAGACAAAAATATTTTTGAGATAAAAACATTATTAAATAAAGTATTTTTAAGTTTTTCAAAAGTTCTTTTCGTACAAGAAATATTTTTAAAAAGTACTTTTTTTATCAAAAAGAGATGGAGAAAATTTTAGCTTTTTCTCAAAAGTATTTTTAAAAAGCATTGTTAAATTAATCCTTAAAATATGTTGATGATGTGATTGAGTGATATGTGCTTGGATCCGGAGGATATAGCTTCATTAGTAGAATAATCCTTTGATGATCTTTGAGAGAATTAAACGAAATACACGCAACAATTAAAAATATTTATATAAATTAAACGATTAATTTTCAGTGTGTGATAATTATATTAAGTTTTAGTTACTTTAAAGAAAGGAGCATCCAAATCATAGATAAGTGACTAAACCCTATATGATTCATGATAATTATAGGATAAATATATGGTTTTCACATTTTAATTAATTTTGAGTAGTATCCAACAGGCCCGGTTTTGGGAGTCGTTTAGAGGTGCGGTCACCCAATGTTGAAAGCTAAAAAGGTTCAATTTTTCCTTAAATTTTCAAGGGGCTCAAATTTTTTTTAAACTTTTACCGGTCAAATTTTTTTACCAACTTTTAAGAGACTTAAATTTTTTTTTAACTTTTATTATTTTGCTTAGGGCCTCAAAAATGTTAAGAACGAGCTTGGTATCCAGCAACTAACAATCATTATTGCCAAATATCATTAATTCTGTAAGGTTAGTATGTTGAACCCCATGTGGGTCTTCATCGTTCCCAAGTGTGATATGGGTTTAAGTTGCGCTAATCGCGTTACTATTAAGACTTTTGCCCCTTATTGTAATTCACTAAAAAAAAGTTAGTATGTTAATTATCTTAAGTACTTTGGTTTAAAAAATATGTCACCAATTGATATAAGTATTATCATTAATGCAGGAGAACATGAATTAAATAGCGCTGAAGTACATTATATGTTTACAAATTATTAAAAAAAAATATTTAGTCTTTAAAAGAAAAAAAGTTAAAGGAAAAAAAGTAGCCAATTGGGATTTGCTTTTTACAGTGTTGACCCTGACAATTGTTAACTTTTAACCTACACAAAGCCTCAAATATCCCTTTTAACTTTCACTGTAATGCGGAACAATCTTTTGTACGTGTATTTCAATTATTAATCTTTATATTTTGATAAAATTTGAAATATAATTATTGTATTTTATAAGTTTAAAATTTAATTTTTTTAATTTAAGAATCTTAGTCCAATGTTTATTTTCGTTTGTAATTTCAGTTAAAATTTATTAGTGTAACATGTTTACTTCGTGTCAATTATATGTCACATCACATGAGGACAGCCTAATCAATGTTTAAATTGACAAATTTTGACGGAAAATACTTACAATTTTAATGCTTGGATTGTGATTTTTAAATCAAGAAAGTGGGGGACTTAATTTTTAATGTTTTATGTATAAAGATTAAATCTCAAACTTTTTTAAAATATAGGGATTAATATCAAATTTTAACCATATTTTTAAATTGCAGAAAACCAATGTAATTGCTTAATTACACATAACAATAAATTTTCACAACCTTTGATATCTAATAGTCGCATTAAACCATGATTAAATTTAGAGTTGAATCGGATTAGATCTTTAAATGAAGGATAAAGCTTTTCTATTGTTGTTTTTTCCATCCATAAAACTTGAACCCAAGACTTTATTTAAAAAAACATTAAGCTTCTTTTAATTCAAATTAAGAGTAACAATCGTTTATTTATGTGTTACTATGCATTTTAGTATATGAGTTTAATTTTCATGTTCAATTTAGTATTTGAGTTTCGTTGTTCTAATTTGGTTCCTGAATTTTTTTCACAATTAAATCCCTATGTTTTCTTTCTAGAGTATGTGTCAAATATTCATAGGATTATATGATGTTATTTCACGGAGAATCAAATTGAATATTGAAGTTAAATTCAAGTATTAAATGAGGACAAAAAGAATTCAAGTACTAAATTAAACACTAGAGCCAAATTTCGGTCCCAAATAATATATTGACCCTTTATTTATTGGTCGTGAACATTGTGAATTTGAGCCGTGGCATTCATCCAATAATTTAATTAGCTCCAACAAAATTTATTTAAACATAATCTGAGTTAAAGAATCAGAATGTCAGAACGAAAAAAAAAAAAGAAGAAACAGATATGAGATATGAATATTTTGATAGGGAAGTTTGGTCAAATGATCAGATTTTCTGCCACTCTGACATCTCATGTTATGGTGCCATTTGCATTGGAAGGGATAACCGTAATTTCTATTATGGATAAACCCAAAAATAATATAAAATGATATGAAGAATTGTTGGATTTAATAATTAGTACCAAACAGGTGCTGGAAGCAGTTTTGTTGGTATATTTCTTAATTACGAGTGCTTCAATCAGAAACACAAACCTTGTACATCTTTTGCTACATTGCTTACAACCTTCTGTGAAATTGCTGTGAAACAGTACAAATTTTCAGATTCGGTTCAGGGATGTCAAAAGAGTTAAAAAAAAAAATCAATGCACATGAATATATATACTCTAAAATACATAAATAGAGATAGATTGAGTCTTAGAGTGATTGGTCTCTTAATTGTTATAATGAAGATGTAGATTTGAAGAAATATTTTTTATTTTAGGGATTGAAGAGGGTTATGAGCAATTTAAGAATATTATTGGTGCTAAGACAACGAAATTATAAGCTATATTTAGTTTTAATTTTTTATAATATATGAATACATATTAGTGAAAGAAACTTTAAAATATTATAAAAAGGTTTTCAATTTTTTTTTTAAAAATTGACTAATGGAATTGATCCGAAGTTGTGAAATTCGATTTGATTTACATATCCCATTTAACCTATAGACGAATATGCAAGCAAACATTTCATGTTTGTTTGGGTAATTGCAATGAGATTTCTTAATATCATGTTAAGAATAATTAGGATTTTCAGAAGAAGATGACATTCATTTGATGAGAAATAAAAAGGAATATTGAAAATTCGAGTGATTGAAACCGAAGCAACTATTTTTGAAGTAACAGAAAGAAAAACAATGACCAAAGTGGGAGATTCAGAGCCGACAAGTAGATTTACGTTTGATGTTCAATTTATTTTCGGTTTGACTTTTGAGCAATCTTAATATTTCAAGGTAACCAATTTTCCTCCAAAATGATAAAAATGAAAGTTAGGTCACTTCAAAAATTATAAAATTACAAATTAAAATTATATTTTAAATAAAAAATTTAAAATTTAAAATTTCGGCTTTCTAGCTTCAAACCGTACAAGAAATTATGGAGATTGATTAGGTTGTCCAAACAAAAACCAGTCATTGTCTTAACTAATATCATTCACTCAGAAATCTTGTCCTCGAAGTAAGGTTCTCTAAATGCCAAACCTACATGGTTTTTGTCCAGCAAAGAACATGCCTCATCAAGCAATTTCGTTAGCTTAAAATGTTCAAACCATAAAGTAAGGGATAACGCTAGCTTATCATTAACCAACAACTAATTTTATTTAAGAATATTTGATTTACCCGATTGAGATATTTCGGTAATCAATAACTGCATCGAATTTTGTTTAAATTCGAAGTCTAACGTAACAAATAAACCGAATGCTATTTTAATATTTACAAAATTCAAATTCAAAATCTCATTTAACAAACTTCAAACTCCACTTAGCTACATTTCAAGAAATGAAGTGGAAATGAGCGAAAAGGCTGACAAAATTAAGTTTTCTAATATTCTACACAGATAGATAAGCACATGGTTGAGGCTCCCTTTATTTAAGGGATTTTGACATATATAAAATGGTGTTGTAGAATCATGCATGCGACATTTTGCTGAGACTTTCAGCAACCCAATATTTTGGATAACTTTATCATTAATACACAACATCATACAAAATCATACCTAATTCAACCCCCATTTATTTAATCATATCCATTCATCACTTCAATCATTATTATTTCTCCCAAAAAAAGAAGACTGATTTACATACATGTACATAAGCTTGTTTCTCCATGTACGCATGCAAGCATGGAATCAATTATAGGCAAAGAGAATAATGTTGATCTCTGCATGTGCATGTATTATCTAAACTTTATGTTTATTTATTAATAAAAACAACATTTCATTACCACATAAAAAAAATACTATTTTTGTTTGGTATGGGATATTGGTTGTTAATACAAGGTCCATACGTTTACATCTGTACATAAAAAATATACATACATGGTATGAAAGTATATATTGATTGATAGGGTAGAGGTCCACAAAGGAAGTGGTCACATGGGGGCATGTGCACTCCAAAAAGATTGATAAAAACAAGGCCAAGCTCCCATTGCCATCAGTTGTTTGGCTGACCATTAACATCTATTCTTTGTTTCTTTCTTAACCACTGATTTCTTCTTTTCTTTTTTCAACAAAGAACTATTGCATTTAGTTTGGTGCCCAACAATATTGAATTTGGTGGGCTATTTTATATATAACTACTTCTAAGTACACCTGTGGGTAAAAATAAAAATATTGTTTAAATAATAAGTTTTTTTTTTAAATAATTATTATTGATAAGGTAATAAAAATGTAAATAATATTGTGATTGTCTAGGTAAAGTTAAGATTTAATATGAAGTTTTTATCATTATTTTTGGTATAATTTTTTTATTAACATATGGTGCAACAGTTCAATCATGTTGCTAAATAGTTCTGAAGTTTTTAAGGTGAATTTTGAATCAATTTTGTAAGTATTGGATTGAAGGTTGACTTTCAATTTTCAATTCAATCGATTGAATTTTTTAGTAAAACATTACGACCAAAAGAAGAAGAAGAAAAAAAGCCTGAAACCAGAGGTATATGGCCCATGCTTCAATTTGTGTGAATTAAGAACCCAATTCTTAATGGTTTGGGCTCAAGGGACCCAATCATAAAAGTTTTCTTATGCACATGCACATATGAAGTTCCTTTGGATCCTCAACATCAAAAACTAACAACAACTTTGTCTATTTTTATCAGTGAACCATCCAAGTGCTTTAACGCATGACAAGACATTACAAGGGAATGGATGCTCAAGTCCATCTATTACACAGTAGCTTTTAATTGTTATACCCAACTCAGAATTACACGAGGTAAGCTGTTAGACAATTCACAGATGATTTTTTGTTGGGAGCGGTTCGCATATAACCCTCCACAAAGACTCAATGAAGCTTGTTTGAGTCTTTCTAAAGATCGTCTGCTACACACCCTCTCAGCGGAGCAATTAACGTATATAATTCCAAGGACGAGAATGTCATAGGAAGACCACACAGTACATCATGACAACAACAGACTTTTTACAGTTCAATCGTTTCACCATTACACATAACCTTACAAATCATTACATTGACGGCTACACGACACTATAGGACAAGGCGTGATCCTCTATATAAACCTGAATGCACGAGGGACCAAGGATCGACTCCTACTCTAAAAATCCTACATAGCAACCCTAGCATTCTCTCCGACACTTCACCAATCACAAATAACCAACACTCTTTTCCATTGATTACTAACAGCAACATTAATAAATTTAAAAATAACTTATATTTTATTAATAATGAAATGTCATGATCATAAACCTTCAAATTAAATATAAATCCTATAAAGAAAATAGTCCATTCCATAGGCTACCGCCCTTCAACATCGATCCATCCATGTGTTCACCAAGGTGCTTTTTTCTTTTCTTTTTCTTTTTATAATAGACACAATGGAAATAATAGGTTAAGTTAATGGAATGATTATCCTAATCTTATCCATAATTAGTAAACCTTCCATTATTAAATTTTATATGGATGTTATTAATTGTAGTCTTTCCAATTCAAAACCTTTGTTGGAATATTAAAATAATGCACTTTTAATTTCTGAGATAACTGACAAATAAATTATAATTTAATGTTTGCTTAAACCATTTTAAAAAAGTACTAATTAAAAATAATTAAATTACTTTCTTTTCTTTTTTTCAATTGTTATCTTCTTTATCATCATTGCAAGGCATTTACCAATATTTTCTTTCAACACACTAAAAAATAGTCATATTTTCCCTAGTTAGTAAGAAATATGATATGAATATATGGATATGTTAAAAATTCTATAATTTAAATTATAGATTTATCGAAAAGATTAATTTAATCAAAACATTATACAATAAAATATATAAACATGAATACATAAATTTTCATTTTACTTTAAAAAAAAAAAATCGAAAGTATGAAATTTATTACTCACAAGAGTTGGAACAATTGCTTGGTTTGAGTTGACATTTTTTTAGTACTTGTTTCATAATTTTAAACAAACGTAGAGTGAGGTGTTACGGCCAGTTAAACGAGATGTCCATGACAATAGCCTTTTTTACCCACTCTTTAGCCTCTTTTTACACTATTTCTGATCTCACCACTTTCATACCTTGTAGGAGTACTGTCTTGATATCAATTAAATGCTAGATTAATTCCTTTAAAAAAATAATAATGCTGATCCACTCTTTTTTTGTCCTCTTTGTTTAACAATTAATTTGCCAAAGTGGTGGATCCCTCATCAGCAATTTCTAATATAGTCCAAGCCTTTCTAGCAATGGTGCACTTAGAAATGCGTTTAAATTCATGGGAGCTTACTTCACACAAAATTGGATTAATTAAGGACCTTGAAGCTTGCGTTACTTAATCTTTCTTCATCATTGGTCCAAGTCACTCTAGGTTTACAAGTCCTCACATTAACTACATCAGTTGTCGGTGGTTCCCAGCCAGTTAGAATCCAGCGCCAAGGTTTTTCATCTATGAACTTGATAAAAGTCATTATCCTTGTCTGCCATCCAACACAGGGGTCTTGAGATTAATGTTCCACCCACCTCAACAATAAATCAACGACAGGATCTCCGTCTAGAATTGATACCAATTGTGAATTTGTTGAATTTGTCTTTCAGATTTGCGTTCAGTTACAATTGGATTAATTTATTAACAATTATAAAATAAAAGATGGATACAAAAGTTTGGGTACACGGTTCGAAAATTTTCTACGTTTATTGAACTTTGCCTAAAGAGTAATCCACCATAAATCTCTTTGCACAAGACGCGATTTAAATTCAACTTACTCACCAAGTTGCAACCTCACTCCTATACTCAATCTGGATCATTCTCCGATTAAGATTTTCCCTTTGAAAGCTTAATTATAAACTGAACAACAAGATTATATTACTTACAATAGTTTTGCACCGAAATAAATTCCTCACACAAACAAGATAAATGATCTCTTTTAATCTCCCACGTAAACTATAACAAGTTTTCACTTAATGGCTTACTAAAGTGTATAATCAGCACGAATCTCTATCTCTTAAGAAACAACCTTCAATCATGTCTTCAATATGGAATGAAGTCACCTAGAGATTCTCATGATAATCTTCCTCGCAAATCAAGTCTTCATAATGTCTTTACTTGACTTTGATTTACCCACCTCAAAGATATGCCTTTTCAGAGACAGTTATTACGAGGATCATTAACTTTGATCAAAATATGATAAATTACATTGACCTGCCAAATGCATGCTAAACTATAACTAGAGTTACATCCTGTCTATAACAACTAGCACTAATATAGCCATCGAAAGGTAACTAGGAGTACGGGAAGGATTGTTTCCATGGAACACAACTTCAAATTTAAAAAAAGAAAAGAAAAAGAATTCAAGTTGTAATCATGAAAGGAAAATGGATACTTAGACCTATTTGCTAGGAATTAGTGGGAATTAGTTGACTTTGAAAAAGGAAGAAGCATATGCTGTTATTGGAGTGATATGTTAGTCGGTTCCTAGTGGACGAATTAGGACGATATTAAAAAATATATAATTTTTGATTTTTTTAATTTAGTAAAAGTAATGTATAAAATGTAAATTAAAAAAAAAATTAAAGGGTGTGAGTTTATCTAAAACATTTTTATAAGAATAAAAAATTAATTATTACATAGAAATAACATAAAAAATAATTAATATATTTATTCATATTTTTTTAAAATTTTAAGTTATAATGAATGTTCACTAAATAATTCGAATTCAAATCATAATTGTATCAAAAAATAATTAATATAAATTTAAACTTTAAATAAAAAAAATTCAATTTTAAAAAAATAATATTTTGTAATTAAAATTTGAAGAATAAATAATATTCTTACCAAATAAAACATAAATGTAATAGTTGATAACTATGTTCATTATTTATGTTATTTGAAACATCTACGAATATATCATTTTTTTTGGTGAAGAGAATATTCATTTGAGCAAAAATATCTTTTGCTTTATTAGAGTGAAGGATTGCTAGCATCTTCTTAGGAGGATCATCGAATATTTGTAAATTCTCTTTCTAGTTCGAGGTCATTTTAATTATACGGTCAGCAGCTTGGTTATCCTCCCTTGAGATGTGTCGTAAACGTCAGTGCCCAACATGCGTTAAAAGTTGCTGGATACACCTGATCAAAGTGGAACTCAATGTTGCCGATGGAGTGTCTTTGAGAACCTTGACCGCCTCCAAGCAATCACTTTGAATCGTCACCTTTTAGTACCCGCGACCTTGAAGAAGAATTAGATCATCCAAAATACTTCATAATTCAACATCAAAGACTGGACACTAATATTTAATCTATTGATTATGAGTGTTTAACTTAATCCACGTCCTGAGTTTGAGATATAATATATGCATGATGATGATTTGTTGCTTTAAAAAAATTCAATACTTATAAAAAAATATAAATGGTAACATAAATCAATGAATCAACTTAATTAAGTTGGACGTTAAAAGTGAATTAGAAGTTCTGCCGCCGCCATTGTCAATCCATCCATCCACTTGTCTGTTCTTTTGAAATCATCAAAATGTAGTCTCTAGCAAATGAGGAAAACCAAATGCTAGCCTCACTCCTCGGTGTCCAACTACTTAATGTCTGCCCATTACATTAACAAAATGCTACATTAAAACCCTATTTTGCATTTGTGCTTATCATGTCTCTCTCTCTATCCTATCTTGTCCCCCAAAATCAATGTGTCTTTTGAGTACATCAAAACTTTTAAAATAACCCTTCTCCATTTATATAAAATAAAAATTATATTTATATTTTGTTGACTTCATATAAATGGAATATAGGATGTATTTTAATTTAAAAAGGGTTTCATATGCTTATGATCATATTATCCAAAACATTAACTTAGTAATAAATAAAGTTGATGCATAATGGGGTGTAACTTTTTTAAAAAAAAATAAACAGAAATTACATTGATTTAAGGTGCGAGATATTTTTTCAAGTGGATCATCAAGAATTATTAAGTCGTCTTTATTTATTTATTTATTAAAAGTCACCTTAGTTATACAATTAATATCCTTATCATTCTCTTTGAGGATATACTGTAATAATCAATTACTAATCATCTTTAATAATTAATATGTCCGTTTGATGAATATAAAATTTTAAGATATCGTGAAACATTAAATAATCTTTGTTGCTTCAATACTATCTATCTTAATCAAAATATTCTCAAAATTATGCAACTTTGAGTGAAAGAAGCAATCGTCTCCAATGGGTAAGGACAAAAGGCTTGTAAAGTATGATACATGCATGTCAAATTGGTGGTCGTCGTTGGTTGTTTCGGTTGCAATTTTAAAAGCAAAAACAATGGCATTAGTCAACTCTGCCTTTCTATTAGTCAACCATGCTTTAAAGCCATAACCGAAATGGGTGACCAAAGTGTCATCTCCACTACCCTTTTTTGTCCTATGACATGATTAATCTTATTCTTATGATATAATTACTAACTAAATTTAGTATTAAAGAATCACTTAAGTTTGGGTGGAGGTGTGTATAAAAATATAAAATTGTATCAAATCGGAATTTTAAAAACAAAAAAGTTTATTCGGTGAAGTTTAAATAAGTTTACAAATTCCTTTCATTAATTAAAATATTAAAAAGTATCTTTCTTTAATTTATATATTTTATAACTTGAATAATTATTTTTTTATTATTCAAATTACAAAACATATTTCAAATTCGATTGAATTTTATCTAAATCTATTTTAATTAGTATTTTTTATATAATATTTAAAAATATTCATAATTAGATTTTAAATACATTTTAATGCACTCGAATTCATGTATTCCTAAACTATCAATAATATCATTAATATGAACCGAACTAAAACCTAATTGGAATTATACATTCTAATAAGTGGTTAGAAGAAATGAAGTACTTAATAATTAAGAGAATTGTATTTAAATATTGTTTTAATCCAAACAAAATTAAATTGAGAGAGTAAAAGAGTCGAGAATAATGGCTTTTGGTAGAAACGGATGAGAATCAAAGAAAATGATAGATGAAAGCCGAGGAGTATCAAACAAAAAACAAATGGCGCATTCATATGGTACCGACTACCGACTATAGTATTTAGCCTAAAACACAAGTTCCGATGTCGCATAATGCCTCTTGCTTGACCTCATCCAACAAGAAGTTCATCGGCGGACATGTGTTAACACAATTCAACACTGCCCCCGCTACGTACCAACCTTCACTGTACTTCATGAGATCACACATTTATGAGCAACACGCCGCCAACCGCTAACCGACTCCTAAGAATCTTTGTCCTTTTGTCTCCCCTTCTCTCTTCTCTAAACCCAAAATTAATAACACCTTAATTTGCTTAAGTACTTGTTCTCAATATCTTAGATATACTGAAAAGACATTGTATTCTCAAAAAATTCCGTAATCATCGTAAACCTTAAACAACGAATGGTTAATGCATGGCAGAATGAGTTTTGCTCACGAACACTATATTTTCATTTCTTAGTATATACACATAATTTCTTATTATATCTATCTGCATATTATATGTAAATAGGAACTAAGAAGAAAACCCTACGAGCTTCTATATTTGACTGTGCAATATGCATAAGACAAAAATAGAAGAGCCAAAGGCAAGGTATATATATATATATATTCATATGACTTGACGACGTAGCTCTTCTTCACTAATAAAGGTGCCATGGAAGCCATAAGGAACCCTACTAGGCAATCTTATAGCAGCCACTTGTTCCATGCCCGAACCTTTCACTATCACCATCTCCGACGTTTCCTTCTTCTCATCTCTCACCAATCCCATTATATATCCTTCATCTTCACTACCGTTTCTGTTACACGTTTGTTTTTTGTCGGGCACAAAAAATGGTTCACCCCCATAACGCCCTGTTCCGTACATGAACTTGGTGACTTTACCTGTCTGCAAATCTACTTTTGCTATGCCCGAACACTTTGGCCATGGATCCGCTATTGCCAAATACACGAACCGGGTCTTTCGACCCAGGTATTGTCCGTTCACTTGACCCGCTTCCAGGTTCATCCCTGATACAATTACCCTTTGTGTTGACTGTCTTGTTCTTAAGTTCATTCGGATTTCGGATAGTTCACTTCGGAACGTGTCATTTGATTCGTTGAAAATGGAGTCGGCTGGGTTCATGCAGGACCCGATTACGACTATGATTTTATCACCGGTTTCGGATATTTCTTCCCATGCATTCCATAAATGAAAACAGAAGCAATTCGGTACGTTGATCCATTGGATCCCCGACCCGACAACTTCGTTTTGTTTCAAGACACCGAATCGGGATGTCTTGTTTTTGTTGTATACAACGGGTGATCCGCCCCGAATCATTTCGGATAAATTGAATACCATTTGGTGATCCGGGATTACTACGAAATTCTCGGTTATGGCGAAGTCGTGAATCATTGTTGCCTGGTCGATGTCCACGTGCAAGTCACGTGACTTCCTTCCGAATTTATCGAACCTGAAGTATTTCAAGTAAGGTTTCTTTAGAACGTTGTAATTCAGGGTGTGCAAGTCACCTGTGACTGGGTCTAGTTTTGGGTGAGCGATCAACGGGCAATCGATTTGATCATTGAAGTTGAACCGTCCGATCGTCTCAAGATCGGCGTCGCCGGTGATTTTAACGTGATAAGGAAGATCATCCTCGGACATGGCTAACAGCCTACCATTGAAATAAACAAGCCCTGCATTTGCTACACCCGTGCCATGTGAACCGTCAACTAAGCCTAAACCGGCTCGAGCCATGTAGAGACCGAGTCTACCTAAACCCAAGTGTCCATGCAGCTCACCAATTGGTTTGGGGAACATGCACCGACCGAACCGGGCTTCTTGAACCAATCGGCTGGTTCGAGTATACCTGCAACTATAACTAGCTTTATTTCCAAGCCCCAAGCTAACGGCATGGATCATCCCATCACCGTCAAACAAATGGTGCCCACCTGAGGGTGCAAACATAGGGTTTGCACCGTTTCGGACGTATACGCCGCGTAAGCAAGCTGGAATCCGACCGACCACTTCCAACCCGTGATGGACCGGACACTCTTCAACCGGTGCAAAGTTCCCTGAAATTTGAACCGCCGGGTCAACCATTGTAGGCAACACATGATTTTTTTCAAGTCGCATGATCACGGAGGTCTCAATTTTGTCCAAAGCCACCGCCGCTAGCTTTTGAAACCGGTTTAAACGAACCGGATAGTTCAGGTGTTGTGGAACCAAGACATTACTACGTTCTCGTAGGACCATAGGTTCAACAACCTCGGGATGCGGAGGAGATCGTGACGGCGCCGGCGGTGATAGCAGTGGTAACGGATTTCGAGGAACGGTTTTCTGGGCGGGATTGACGATAAACTTGCATGTAAAGAATGGGGATTGGGTCTGAAAGGGAGATTGATGTTTGGGGGTAAAGAAGTGAAGTGAGGGTTGCATGGTGGAAGAGAAGATCATGAAAAAGAAATGGATTAGTGAGGTTAGTTTAGGTTAGCTGGGGTGGAGTGGAAGGGTAGGGTTTATATAAAGTGACAAATGTATAGTGTTTTCACATTAAGTTTTCAGCTAAATCTAGGTGGTAGTGGGTACAGGAATAGACACGTTTGACATGAGTTTTAACTTCTAACTTTCAGTAGAGACTTTTTTTTTTTTAATTACATACTATTCTTATACCATCCTATTAATATCTCAAATTTCGGTCTAATATATAAATTTTGATTTAATTAATAATATATATAAAATTTTTATTTTAATTTAAATGTATACATTTAAATAAATAAATATATTTATTTTCATATTGAATATAATATAATAATTTGTATATTAACGTAAATTTGTGTTAATTCGATAATATTATTAATGATTTGTAAAAATTGAATCATATCAACATTTCATGTATAAAATCACACAAAATTAAAATTTTTGTATGACATTACATATTGAATCAAAGTTTATATATGATTTTGATATTTATCTTAAAAGTTTCGTTTTCTTAAAATAAAATAAAAACAACATATATTTTGATACTTGAATTTGATTTCTTAATTCAAATTGGTACTTATAAATTCTCTTTACCAATTAAATACTTGAATTTGATTCCAACATACAAGCTACCTCAAAGTGTCACTCTGTTTTAAATTTTATAATTACACCACAAGTTGCTGGAAATGCCACGTAATGAAAAATTAAAAAAAGTTACATTTTGGCTTTAAATATTGACTTTGGTATTAAAGAATTTTTCTTTATTTTATTATTTATTAAGATTAATTTTTAAAATTTATGATTATTTTTTTAATGATATTCAAGATTTGAACTTAAATTTTTTCTTTAAAAATGTAAGGTATCTTACAACTATATTCAAATTTTAATTAAGAGCTAATTTTCAATTCTTTTAAGATATATGACTTAAATTAGTTAATTCACCCATGATTTATTTAATTGTGAGTTAAAATTATTATTAAACGAAAACTTGATTAATACAATCAAAAAGACGTAAAAGAAAAAATCAAACAAAGCTTACACATAAATAGAAGTGCATGAATCCTCCCAAATATTGTATTTATTAAACCTCACGTGGACAGAAATGTGAAGGGAATGGTGGTGTAAATGCAATTAAAGCAGTGAAGTGGGTTGGTGGGCCCCTTCCAATAAGTTGCCAACACCTACTGCCCTTTCTTCCTTATTCAACCCAAAAACTAAATTAAACCATTTATTTGTTTTCACCACCAAAAAAAAAAGAAAAGCGCAATTACTTTGAGTGGTATTTGTTTGTAGAGCTTGTGACATTCCACGTATACATAAAAGAAAACACGTGTCTAAATTGAGGTTTGGGTACCCACGTGGATGAAACGCCACTGATTTGCCTTTGGTTTGGGTTTTTCCTGTTATAGGGAACATTGGATTTGTTGCCTCTGTTTTTCCTAAATTCAGGGAGATTGGATTTAGACCACTCGTCCCTCCATGTTCCGTTATTTACAGTTTTTTAGATGCATTTTGATAATAAGTCCAAATCCGAATCCAAAGAGAATTTGTGTTTTCATTTTTAAAAAAATATTAAAGTACTAAAGATATATTGGGTTTGAGTTTCAACGTTCAAATGTTTAGTTAATTTTATATTATATAATTTATGAAATAAATTATATTTAATACGTTTTTGTAATTTATATGTGTAATTAATCCAACACATACTTTTAAGCTTTTACACATTTATAATCATTTAGTTAACCCTATATTCATATTCAACATCGAATAAATTATTTATTTAATATAAAAACATTTTTAATTTTTAAATAAAAACCTTCATTATAAATTTTGATCACGTTTGCTCTTTTTGAAACAATACTTAAAATTATTCATAATCTTTCCTCAACCCATAAATAGAAAGATAATATGCTTCAACGCACTCAAACTCACATAAATTCTCCTACATTAACAATAATGTCCATACCAATCGATCTAAAACTCAATTATCAGACCATCATTTATCTTATCTCATTAGTTCAAATAAAAAAACATATTTACTCATAAATAGTTATGTTAAAGTTATGAATCCAACATGGTCATGTAAACCCCTAAGCTCTCAACATCATTGTATGAATCACCAACCCTCCACCAACCAACAAAGGGTGTCTCTATGCCCTCCTCAAAGACGAGAGACAATCTCAAGACTAATAAAAATAAACATGTTGAGGATTTGAACCCCTCAACAAGTTCAATACGTAAAACTAACCGATGCCTCAACACACATATTTCCATTAATAAATTCTCACTTCGGATTTGATTCCAAAAATAGGAGGCAAGGGAGCAACATGAATGATTCAAACGCAAATGGCAGTGAAGAGACCTCTAAATGAAGCATATATAAGGGCTTTGACAGGTGAAAAATGTTTTTAATGGGGAGTAGTTCATCATTTTCCAACTAAATAAAATTTTAAAAAGTTTCAACAAAAACAAGGAGGAGTTGCATGCCAATGCCATTGCCCTATAACTTTACACTGAAGATTTCAAAGCCTGTCTGGTGCTCACTTCATTCTCTGTTGCTTAACCGTTGTATCGCTCAAATCTGCAGGCAACAGACAAAATCATAACATCAAAACACAAATTTCACCAACGGTTCATCAATATCATCTCTTTGCGGACACCGGAACCAGAGGTAACTACTTCAGCATTCAAATGAAGTTGAGGAATTAACATTAAGGTTTAAATCAGAAAACCTATGTTTGCAAGCTACTTAGATTCGGCTCAAGAAAAAAATACCTCTAATGTCTCGATCATTGTCGAGTTGAACTTGAACTATTGAACAAGCTTAATCCAAGTACCTTAATGCTTGACTAGAGAAATATACATAAAACCTAATCAAAATTTTCTTCTTTTAATTAATATTGAAAAATCTCAATAAGAACTTGAACTTAAGTATTGAGATTAAGCAGAAATAATGAAGTTTAAAGTTGAGCATGAAAATCAAGCTCCTTTTTTTATCAGATAAACAGACCTAATTGAGCCATACTGAACGAGCTTGAGCTTTAAAACTTGACTAACTAACTAGGCATGATAATGTCCAAGAAGTCAATTAAAAAGATGTTTACCTCTATCACAGATATATCTTTGCTTAAGATTTTTTTTATTGTCATACAAAACAACTGATCTGCTGGTATGCTTACATTCAATTTATAGAGGACTTGCAAACCGGGCATGATGTTTTCCGACTAAGCCATGGATCAATACACTGCAACATGAGAACAAAGAGAAAAAAACATTAGACTCACCAACATTCTCATATAAGCAACGTCAATGAAATCAATTGCAGAAAGGAAAAACAAAGTGGCATCGCCAAGATAAAACGGCTTACATCCTTGTGAAATTTATGTAGACAAGGAAGATGGCGAATGGTTTCTCCATTTGCGGGGGTTTCAAGGCATATGGCACAAACTTCCTCAAAATTATCAGTCTGCATTGATAAAAAATTCAAAACAATAATTCACAATTAAAATCAGGAGAGTGAAGCAAAAGCAATAGATAGTATATTTGCACTAATGAAGAAAAAACTGAACGTCAAACCAGTATAATCTTTGTCATCGGTTTTATACTGGTCAAAATGGTTTTCTTCTGTTTCATTGAATCCTTGTTTCTTGGGATATGCCAAACCAAATGGGTTCATTGTTTCCCGATTGAACCAGTCTGACCGACCAGTCAGGGCTGGTTTTTTCAAGACTAATTTGCAAGCATGTAGATGAGGGTAAAAAAAAAATCTATATGGTGTTTTTTTTTTCACATGACCAAGAAATTTACCTGCACTTTGGAGAGTGGTAAACTGTTAATTTGGTGAAGAGATGCACCGGTATGTTGATGATTATTATCATCAAGGGCCAGAAACCTTTCATAATCACTACTGCAAGAATATGAAAGGAGACAAGATATAATAACTTACAAGTAACACTTGTAATCCAAAGATAGGAAATTGTAAGTAGAACATGAAGCCACATAGAAATATTATAAAGCAGAAATAAAAAGGAAAAATTACAGATGGTAAACATTAAATATTTAAGTTAAAAGCTACAGACAGATTATTAGTCATTCTCGACCTATACTAGATACACCTACCAGCACAAATAATATGCCATTCCACAAATCTTCATCATCTTAATTTTTCTTCAATTAAACTGCAATATGATAAATATGTGCTAGTTGTGAAATTAGGTGGTCTATATATGACAATAAAGAAGCTTGGATGAAAAATATAAACAGTAGACTTTGATGTGTTGAAAAACTGATTGAAAAGGATAAATTGGGCATGTTAAAACCACCTTATAGAGAGGTTTGTGAACCATTTTAGGACGCTATAACCTAATTAATTTGTAAAATATTCTAGGTTTGCTAATTACCACAAGTTCAGATAATATCAACCCAAGAAGCATGATAAATAGTTGGTCTCTCTCAAAAAAGAATATAAATAATAAGGCTGTGACATTATCCAGAGCTGATCTTACCATAGTTGGCACCAATTCTGTTGTTGTGGACGCTGCAGTACTTTTAGTTGTTTCTAGTGGACGTAGTTTTAGGTATGTGGTAGGATTCTTGGAATAAAAGTTCTCTGTAGGATTTTATTTAGAAAAAATATTTTGGTAGGACTTTATTTAGTTTGACATGACTTTCCTTAATTATTGTACAAACCCTACAAGAGATATGGAACTCTCTCTAATGAATCCTAAGGTTTCATGCTCCCTTTGATGAGTCTGAATTATTAACCAAAATAGGTTGTTACAGAAATCGAAAAATAAAGGGAAGAAATTGATCTTGATTTCCCTTTGATGAGTCTATAACGTGACTCTATTTGTGTATTAACATCTGTGTATAGTAACTGAACATTTCTGCATAAAGTGCAAACCTCAAGATTGGAATTGCTTTTCACAGCCCAAGGGCCAAGACACTTGTAATTGCAACCAAAACATGGCCTCATTGTAACCACTAAATAAATTGTCTACCAAATTGAAAGATACAATCATATGGCAACACAAATCAAGTTAATAAAAGAAATCTTACTCGTTAAAATCATTGTGAACTCGGAAGATCTGACCAGCAATGTCATCATCATCCCCAATAGCAGCCTCCATGGCTTCCAATATGTCAAGTCGCTATATCAGAAAGCCTTAAATCAGTTTTTGTTGAAAGTAAAGAAATAATGGATAGGACAAAAAGAGGGGAAACGTTACCATATCCAAATCCATGTCCAAAGGAAAGTGAAAATTCCTTGTCCTAGATGGTACTGCTCGACGTTGATTCAAAACCCGATTCCTCAACCGCGGCACTCTAGCAGAACTAGAAAAACGAGCCCGTACTCCTCTCCTATTTGAAGAATTCTGAGAAGTCCGCAATGGAGACCAGGTACGAGACTGCCTTGTTGACCCTCTCTGCATAAGCAAAGAATAATGTTACAGGAGGAACTTACACAAATTCTTAAAGAAAGGGACTCCAGCAGAAGTACGAGAACAAGCCCATACTCCTCTCCTATTTGAAGAATTCTGAGAAGTCCACACTGAAGACTGAGTACGGGATTGCCGTGTTGGACCTCTCTGCGTTAGAAGCAAAGAATAATACATGAGGAACTTATACAAATTCAAAAGAAAAGCATCAAGTTCATATGGTTGAAGAGAGAATGAATACAATCAAGTACCAAAAAGAAAAATGATCCAAATAGGATTAGCCAATACATTTCTTTTATGTTAGAAAAATAAAAGCCTTGATTGGATATAGTACTATGTATCATGATAGTGCTGTCTGACAAATACAAATATACATCCTACAATTAAAGGCCCTTCCACTGAATCAAATAGCATGAATGAAAATATAGTTTCTACTCTCTTCAGTGAGCAAGATTAGCACCAATCAAACAGTATAATTAAGGTCATTTGACCCAGCAACAACAGGAAAGAGAGTACTCATAAAGTGGGACTTCTATCTTCTTTGATAACAACCAAAACAGTTAAAGCATCTAAATACCGATTCAGTGAGGATGGTTCCTAAAGTTTTATGCAAGCTCTTTCATACTCTTTCAAATGAAATTATTTATTTTAACATTAAATAGGGTTTCCATAGAGATAGCATAGTCAAAGAAGGGATATTGGCGTCGAAGTAAGTTAAAAACTTTTTGAAATTAAACCAACAACGAACACAGCATCAATATCATTCTGAGATCAGAAAAATATAACTTTCCATATTAAACTTGAAAAAGAAGAGCCTCTCAATTGAAAGAAAAAGGAGAAAAAAGATATAGAGGGATGATGATAAAAACATCCTGATAGCAATGTCAGGAAACAATAACTTTCAACATTAAACAAGAAACCAAGGGACAAACAACTAAGCAGGAACCAACCAAAATGATTGGCATACACAAGATTAATGTGTTTATACTAAAATAGAAAAGATAACAAGATTAATTATCTATGTCAAAAAAAAGAATTTTAATAATGCCAACAAGTGCTTGAGTCTCCACATGCAAACAATTATTTGTGACACGTCAAAATGAAATTTTTTATTTTAAGATAACCCATGGATTATGCATGAAGATTAGGCAGTAAAGGGAGACCAAGTGCAAACCAAACAATAGCATACATGTATCCTGCACATGCCCAAAGATGAAAAGTATTAGTCACTCTTATAGGTTTACAATATTTGGTACTTGAATGGCCACGATAAATAGAGGCCTACTTCCTCTAATGTTTGTCTCACTAACTCCTTCAATTAGTAGTATCTCATCAAAGAGTCTTGATAAACCTTATTACTTAGTCCCCTTTTTTGGGATATGGTAGCATGGAACAGCTGTATAAAAGCTAGCTTGTCTAGATTTGCAGGTTGTGGGTTCTCATACCCCTTTTGCAAAAACATTAAGGTATTTTTCTCAGAGGTGCCAAGACTAAAAGCAAATATAGCACTCAGCTTCAAAACCTTTTTAGGTCCAATGACCAGGCTAGACGAGGCGGGTAGCCCTCCACACTTCCCATCGATGCTCTCTATCCCTCACAAATGTAGGATTTGGTTCCAAGTCTTCAGGTACAATCAAAGTTACCGCCTTAGCTAGCCATACTAGATTTTTGAGACAACTATAATACATGTGTTCACAAGCTTAAAAAAATTTCAAATCAAGCTCAGATCATTTACCAATCAAATTCTGAATATACTCTCAAGCCTTTTAGTCACAATCAAATATGAAAAGAATTAAATAATGAGGAACTGCAAAACCCTTTACTTACCTCAAGGTTGTTGTATAACCCTGCTCATTTACCATGTGGAGGGACAAAATCACTAAAACCAAGTCTCTTCTACTTTAAAGATCACAGATCCGTGCCCCTTGTATGGCATGTTTCCACTAGTTTAAACACAAATTTAGCAGCTATCTTATACCATTGTTCATAAAATATCTAATGATGAAGTCATTCATGACACTCTGAGGTAATCACAACTAAAGAAAAAAAAGTTTCAAGTTTACTTGCCTGCTGAGGCTCATGAATGCTATGATTAGAAGTACTTGGGAATGTATCTTCCTCCTGCTGAAGAGCCCTTGCAATGTTTTCATCAATCTGTAGAAAGATTCATAAACATTTAAAAGTAGCTAATAGAAATAAACAAGTTACCATTAATTAGGGAGAAAGGTGTTAAATAAAAACAGAGCCAACCTCATTGTTTCCATTTATTGAGACCTCATGATATAATTGTTCTTGGAGTTCACGGGCCAATATTTCATCTGCTTCAACTTGTCTTGCCCTAGCCTCTGATTCCTCGTCATTCACACAGTCTCCATGATTGGCATCCACATTTGTCCCTCTCATTTCAGATAACTCATCAAGATCCAAAACATTCAGATGGTGCCCAGTATTAATTCTAGATGACCCTAAACTAGACAATCCCCGAGATGAGCCAAGAAACACAATGTCTGTGTCATTAGGACTGACCCTAGAGCTTTCACCACTATTTCCTGAGGATAAAACATGTTTCGTTTGCCTTTTAGACAGCAAATTTTCTGCATGAGAAGGTTCACTTTTTTGGTTGAATTTTGGGAAGATCACAGGAGCTGTTTCAGTTGCATCACAATTTTCCAGACAACCAGAAGGAACCCTGTTGCTTCCTCTACTAGCATCATTTCTTTTTACAACTTTATTTTCATTTTGTTGACTCACTTGGCATCCAACATTTTTAAATCTGCTGAAATGATGTGAAGCTGCAAGCTCTGCATTCTTTGAACGGTTGTGTGTGCTTCTCCAACCACCGTTTTTCTCAAAGCATTCATCTCTAGTCGAATCACCATTAGTACCACTAGCTTCTCCATTGTTCGCAGCACTGCAGCAGATAAACCGCATGTTTTAGTCATACAGACCTTTCTAGTTTAGAATTAAGGAATAAACAGAAGTTAGTCTTCCACAATTATCTTGACATAAACATGAAGCTTTAAAAAATGCTATATTGTCCTTTTATCACAGGCTATTCAAAGCTTCTGGTAGGAATTGCAGCCATCTCTTTGGCAAACATTTAATACAGGAAATGAAACCAATAAACATAAAAAGAAAGCATCGTACAAACAATAGGCAAAGAAATCTAGTTAGTGAAGAACACAAATTAAAATTTTACCTGCCAGATAAACTAATACAATTAATATCCTGATCCGTAGATGCGTGAGGATGGACAACACCTTTTCCTTTGCCATAATTATTATCTCCAGCAATTATCTCACTAATGTCTATACAAGGATTATTGCTAACCGCATTCCCAAAATTTTGTTCAGATTTAAAGCTGTTTTGGGATTGTTCATTGAATTGTTTAGCCCTGATAGCTATATTCTGGGGAGAGATGCAGCCATTTCGAACCAATCTTTTTTTCACAGTTGCTCTAGGTGAGACAACATTTTGAGATGCAGGCAATTGCTTGTCTAATCTAAGAGGGGAGCCACAAGAGAGATCCACCCCTTTTGCATGATCCATAACTGAACCAACACCTTCAAATCCAACGTCATTTATTTTTTCTTTTCCCTTGCAGTTATTTCTTGATGTTGCAGAATTGCTTGAAGAATTATATATGTAAGAACCACCATTTCTTGGTACGTTGCCTTCATTTTTTCCTCCTGCTGAGCAATTTTCTGATCCACCTTGCAGAAATCCCAATTCAGGTTTATGCATATTCCGCCCAGTTAAATTTACCATAGCATGATCTTTTCCAAATCCAGATGATTTAGATGGCAACTTAGAGAAAGGACTTTTTCCTTTATCCATGTATTGCTCTCTAATGGAATTCCTACTTCTCTCCATTGTTGTTTTTCGGGATAGAGGAGCATTTTCTCGAGCTTTCTCCAGTGGGGATAAAACAATTGTGCTTTTTTTATGTTCAGTTTCATCAACCCCACCTGAAAGTTTTTGAGGGTGTCTATAACGTTTTCTGTTCTGCCCATTTTCAGCAACCACTCTATCTCTGTCCCTTTGCCTATCCAAAGATGCATTATTAGAACCTCCCACATGATCAGCTGCATATAAATTGCCAGCACGATGACCTCCATGCATTCGCCGTGAAGATAACCCATCAGGAGTGTCGGGTATGTCCACTAATGAATCAATGTCCATGTCCTCCATTTTCTGCTACAAATTAAACATAGAAATAAGGCCCTGACTTCACATGAAGCTTTAATTACAAAAGTATGATTTTCATGCAAAAAATTTCCTATCCAAAGGCGTTTAGCAACATTATACTCCAAATTAAATTATTAGCACTGGAAAAGTCACCCTTTTATGACAATAATTTAAGGCAATGTAACCCCCAAACAAGCAAATTAACACCTTACTTCCCTAAATTTCTCTCTAGACCTTCCTTAGAATATTATTTAGCCCATAAGAAACTGTGTTACTCAAACTCAAATGTGAGTATCATGTATTAGTATGAGTCCAACACAAGAGTTCTCAAATTTTTCCAAATTTTTCAGTGTAATCGAAGAGTCCTTAGAGAGTCATATCCTCATATCCATATCAAGAATGCACCAGACACAAGTATTGAAAATAAGTACCTAAACAAAAAGGATGAGCCAAACAACATAGAGAGAAAGTAGGACATTAAAATTGTTTCTGTTGACAAATAATGCAACAAAAATAAATAAGAAACAGAAAGTAAAAAGTAAATGTTCATAAAATATATTACTAATAGAAGGAAAACTCAACCATTTCCAATACAACTTTGAACACTCTAAACATCCACATACCAAGCAAAACTCACCCGTGTGACGTTTATTATAAACTGAATAAAAAAAGAGCAAAAAAAATATCAAACTTGCTGGGTAAAAGATCGCAATGCGTAAAGCAACAACGAATTTTGACCTAGCAAAACGAAAATTCTCAATTATTATATCCAGGCAAAATGTTTCAAATAGTGGCTTGATTATTAGGAAATAAAATAAATAAAAAAACCTATATCAAATTCTAATCCCAATAATATACACTACTAATTCTCTAGAATTACCAGATACTAATAAAACAAAAAAGAAATCTATGTACAAACAGATAAAGTTATCATACCAAAAATCAAAACAAAAAATTATATATTTGTAAATTGAGAGTAATATCTTTTTAGTTTACATATTCAACAAATAAATATAATAATAGATTATCAAAACGGGAAAAATTAAATAAATAAATAAATTGTCATTGAAAATAAAAAAAATTAAGAAAATTTGTTACCAGATTTTATTTTCCGCTTTTGGTGATGATAGGGATCGCGGAAAAGGAACGAAAATTCCAGGAAAAAAAGAAACAACTTTGAATACTTCAAATCCCTAATGAGGCAATGCCATCAACTCATCTCAGACTCACCTTAAGATTTTACGAATTTGGTTTTGTTCGTCTCTTTCAATTTCTTCAGGGTCGGCAATTCGGATAACCTGTTCCGGGTCGGATCTAGGTTTTCCCTCCCTATTAATAAAAGTTGGGTTTCAAATGGACCGGGTTTAGTTATCAACCGGCCTCACAAACACCATTTGTTAAACGAATTTTTAATTGATGTATATTTATTTATATTGCCATGAGGATAATTTCACTCTCTATGTTTATATTTTTTATTAATTTAATTTTTATTATTGTAGTTATATTTAATTATTAATTTTTAAAAATATTTAAATTATTTTTTTCAACAGAAATATTTATTAAAACATTAAAAGAGAGTTTGGTTTGCTGAATCTTAGATTACGTTTCATAATAGGATTATAAGAATGTAACATTACGAATGAAATGTAAGATTATTTTGTTTGATTCATTTGGCTAGAATGTAAGATTCAGGTGTTTGATTGGCGGGATATAAGATTATCTAAAAACTTATTTTACTCAATTGTCTTTAGAATTTGTTTTTCTCACAAGTTTTGTTCCTTCAATATTTTTTAGTCTCAATTTTCATAAAATTATGATAAATTATTACAATTCTTACTTTTTATTACAATTTGTATATTAATAAGTGAATATACAGGCAGAGGCGAAGCCAGAAAATTTTTTTAGGGGGCCAAAGTTAAATTATAATTTTTATGATAGTAAAAGTGTAATTTTTAAAGGATTAAATTAAAATTCTATCATTTTTAAGGGACAAAGTGCAATTTTATCTTTACTAATTTAAAATTTTAAAAAATTTTAAAAACTTAAATAAAAAAATTTTCTATTTTATGGGGAGGTCAAGGCTCCTGCCAACCTCCTGATTTCGCTCCTATATACAAGATTGAAATAAATTTATAATGAAAAAATGGTGGCAACATCTATCATAATTATATTTATAGTCATAATTAATATATTAATAAATGATTTATTAAATAAAATATAATGATTATAATTATAATACATTATATCTACTAGTTCACTATTAAGAAAATTAATTATTGTTAATTAGTCTTAAATTTTATTCAAGAAAAAAAACTTAAATTGAATAGAATAATAAAAATAAATGGTAAATTTGTCTAATTTTTATGATTACGCCCATAATCTAATATAACGTAAGAAATGAGTCTAATAAAATTACACCATATATTATGAGATGGTCATAATGTGAGATTACAGGCCATAATCTTACATTCGCCAAACCAAACGTCTCCTAAATTTTTAATAATTTTAACATAGTAACCCGTGTGCACTTCATACTGATATGAAACTATCTTATCTCATATATCATATCAATAAATAATTTTAAAATTATAAAAATTAACTTAGAAATTATAACAAATTCATAAAATTTCAAAAAACTAGAAGGAAGAATACGTGGATTTTAACTACCGCTTCCTTATGCAGTTAACTATGTGTACAACTATTTAATTTATAAAATATCATTTTTTTTGTTAATCCAGTTACTAAATTAATGTTATTTTACTCGTAAGTCACTTTATAATAATATGAATTAATTTTTTTTACTCACAAATTTATTATATGTATAAATTATTCGGTAAATTCCTCATCAATTTAATAGACAACTTTCTATTGATTATTGTGTTTGACATTTTCCATACTAAAATTATAAAAGAAAAGCAAATAGAGTTCTTATTTTTAAAAATATATAATTTGGGTTAAATTATAATTGTAAAACCGAAAATGTAAGATTACTCTAAAATCTAAATAACAGAAAAGAACAGAAATTCAAATGGTCTTAACCGTTGCTTGACTGGACTGCTTCATTCCATGAGACAAGGTTCTTTCCTTTCCCTTTTTTCTTTATACTTCGCAGTGTAAGTGCTTGAAAATATCTTCCTTCTTTTTTGGGGAGCATTGTTTGGTTTCTCAGGAAAAAAAGGAAGGAAGAAAGAAGAGGTGAGAATTTTTGGATCCCTATTACGTTCCCCCCCCCCCCCCCAATGATTCGTTTTGTTTATCGTGGTTATGATAACTGTCTAACACTGCATTTACGATGGAATTTGATTTGGGTTTGATTGGTTTTTGGTTGAAATTACGATTTACTGCTCGTTCTAGTGCAAAGGTTGTGAATTGTTATTTTTTTCTCTCTTAATTTGTGTGAATCTGTTGGTTTGTAGGGTGGATTACCGTACTAATGTGCTTCCATTGTTAGGGGATTTTGAGTTGAAATTGAGTGTTCTAATGTTGAATGATTGAAATTGGGTATTAATTCGAAGCTTAACCTTGGTGATATGGCGGGTATTGATATTTCTAAGTATGCACATAGCGCTGTGCACAAGGCTGTTGCTACAAAGGATTACGCTGGTCTTAAGAGAATACTCGCGGCACTCCCACATCTTGGGAACCCAACTGAGATTCAAACTGAAGCAGCCTCATTGGCTGAGGAAGAGAAGGTTAATGCGATATCTGCCGTGATTGACTGGAGTGATGCTCCAAACAGGGATACTACTCTTCACTTAGCTGTTAAGATTGGTGATGATGAAACTGCAACCAAAATGCTCATGGTTGCAGGTGCTGACTGCAGTTTGCAAAATGAACAAGGATGGAGTGCACTCCAAGAAGCGATTTGTAATCGGGAAGAAGCTATTGCTATGATTATTGTTCGGCATTACCCGCCATTGGCATGGGCAAAATGGTGTAGGAGATTGCCTCGCTTGGTGGGAACTATGCGAAGGATGAGAGACTTTTACATGGAAATCACATTCCATTTCGAGAGTTCCGTGATACCTTCCATTTCCAGGATTGCTCCTTCGGATACGTATAAGATTTGGAAGAGGGGTGCAAATCTGAGAGCTGATATGACTTTGGCTGGATTTGACGGATTCAGAATTCAACGTTTAGATCAGGGTATTCTTTTCCTTGGTGATGGTTCCAAGGACGGGAAGGTTCCTCCTGGATCACTATGTATGATCTCTCATAAGGATAGAGAGGTGATAAATGCTTTTGATGGAGCTGGTTCTCTAGCAACTGATGAAGAGGTTCGACAAGAAGTGGCTGCAATGTCTCAAACTAATATATTCAGGCCTGGTATAGATGTGACGCAGGCAGTTCTTTTGCCACAAGTAACATGGGGGCGACAAGAGAAAACTGAAATGGTGGGTGCTTGGAAGGCTAAGGTGTACGATATGCACAATGTTGTTGTTAGCATCAAATCTAGGAGGGTGCCTGGTGCCATGACCGGTGATGAGTTCTTTGCAGCTTCCAATGGAAATGAAACAGTAAGTGAGGAGCTTGATGAGATCTTGACAGAAGATGAAAGGAGACAACTTGAAGTTGCTCTTAAGTTGAATTCTTCAGAAATATCCAATGAGATCGGGGATGGCATTATTCGGCATCGCCATAGTCGTTATGAGTCCACGGAAATCCCTATCGAGGACACCAACGGTTATAAAATTGTAGAGACTAAGCAGGAGAAGAAAGGATGGTTTGGTGAATGGAGGAAACGGGAGCCGAAGCATGAGGTGCAGAGGAAGATTGTGCCACCTAGAAGTTCTCTTTCTGTAGATGAAAAGGTGAGCGACTTGCTTGGAGACTCTCCATCTGGGAATCAGATAAAACCTGGTAGACATTCTGTGGAGGTTGTGGCAAGGGATGATCATCGGGGGACAAGAGATTCAAGAACAACTTCCACTAGTTCAGAAAGTGGTAATCGGCACAAGGATAGTGTTCGGGAGAATGAGTATAAGAAAGGGTTGATGCCCGTTCTTTGGCTTTCTCCAAACTTCGCGCTGCAAACTGAAGAACTCCTGCCATTGCTAGACATTCTTGCAAATAAAGTCAAGGCAATTCGTCGGTTAAGAGAACTGCTCACAACAAAGATTCCAGCTGGAACCTTCCCTGTCAAGGTATGTTCCTTCTATGAAACTTTATGTGCCTTTTGCTTTAACATTATTTGCCTTTATTGTCCGGATTTATGTTCATTCTAATAATACACTTTGTGTGTGTTTATATCAATTATGACACTACAAAGTACTCTTAGACTAGTAGTAGGACTAGTTTTATGGAAAAGTTTTTGATGATTAGTTATGTTTTTGTGATATGTGTAAGGAGTTCTATCTTGTTGCTTGTGTTAGAAACGATTTAATTTGGAATTTGGAAGTTATTCATTGGTGTTTTGAAAAGATCATTTGAATTGTAAGCGTGGAGTATCCTCAAAACATGCTAATCACCTACATTACTCGAACGTGAGGGGTGAGCTTTGAATATGGGTGTGTTTATTCCATATATTTAGTGGGTTATATTCTTGTTCTCATGTTTGAATGCGTGCTGGTGATAGGTGCTAACGTAGTGGTTTTGGCTCAGCCGCTAAACGAAATGCATGAACACGGTTTTTGTTGTCTTATCAATTACATTATTTTAGCTTGGTACTAAGAAATGCTCATTGTTGCACTTAGGTTGCAATTCCAGTGGTTCCAACAATCAGGATATTGGTTCCTTTCACCAAGTTCGAAGAACTACAGCCAGTGGACGAGTTCTCTACACCCTGTTCCTGTTCAAGCCCCGGTGTTGGGCAAGAATGCCCTGCGGTGACACATGCGACAGGTTCGTCCTGGTTTCAGTGGATAAAGGCACTGTACGATCGGCCGAGCTCATCCAATCATAGCCACAACAAGATAGAAAATCTTCAAGATCCATTTGCAATACCCCAAGATTATGTTAAGAGATGAAAATGGTGCTGGAAATCCTGTTAAAATTGTTATGTTTTTCTTTTTGTTTTATGTCTGTTAAGGATCTTAGTAAAACGGCACGTATATATAAAAGCTGAGTTAATAAAACTGTGTGTTTTGGGTGCAAGGGGCGAAACGTGGCGTTTTGGCTTAAAAGTGACATCACCGTGTAATGAAACGGTGCGTTCCATACTCATAGCTGGCCATAACAGCCTTTAGCTGAATCCCGAACAACCGGGGTTTCCTTTCTCATGTTTTAACAGCAGAGAAGGAATAGGGAAGGAGTCACTGAATCTGTTATGGAATGAAAACTGTCTTCTCATTCTCTTTTCTTCTTCTTTCTTCTCTCAAATCCTTCTATTCTTTTCATTTTTCAAGTCCGATCTTAATAAGGGTATCGGAGCTCAGGCTATTCTCATGGCCGGGGATGGTGTATCCACTCGTTTGCAGAAAGAGGTCACCCATCTATAGCAGGAGGTGGTCAAGCTACAGTCAGAGTCTGCTCAGTGGGACTCACGTATTGAAGGGCGATTGAAGGAGTTAAAAGAAGATTTTCGAGGTGAGCTTAAGTCTGAGTTTCAGGGGTTACTTGAGCAATATTTGGGTCGGGTGGCAGGATATTCTATGGTTGGACAGACATCAGACAAGGGTAAAGGTATGCTAGGAGGGCCTCCGCCAGGATTTCCTCCCAAAGAGACCTTCCCCACATCTCCTAGGGTGGACACTGGTCCTTCAAGTCCCTCTCACCGATCAAGCAGCAGCATGGAGACTGTCTCTCGCGCTACCAAGTTGGAACAATACTTTGAGGCTGAGGGAGTTCCTACCAATGCTGGGGTTCGTATTGTGATGCTGCATTTGGAGGGTAAGGCGCCTGACTGGCATCACTTTTACGCTCAACCCCTAGGAGGGTTCCATCTATTAAGCTGGGATTCTTATGCCCACAGCCTACGAGAGAGGTTCAGTTAAAGTGCTTTCCAAGATCCAATGGCAGATTTGGTGCCCTTGAGGAAGGTGGGGTCAGTGGACCACTACCATGACACCTTTGTCAGCCTCCTAAATCAACTTCATCTACCAGAATCCTATGCCCTGAGCATTTTCATCAGTAATCTATAAATTGAAATTGGGCGGTACCTGCAACTTTTCAAACCCAAAACTCTGGTGGAAGATTTTCTGATTGCCAGACAAGTGGAGACAATCCTCAACAGTTCATCTAAGATAGGCTAATGTAGCCAGGAGTTCTGAAGCATCACCCAAGTCCCAGCCCGATTTCTAAGCATACCTTATTTTTTTGTACAATTCCATTTTCGATATTACATTTTTATCCGAAGTCCTAATTTATCCAGCGAATATTCGGATTGAATAGTCCAACTCATGGTTAAATTTACTTTATAATAGTAAGAATTAGATTTTTTTTACTCGAGGCATGCACAAATTTATCATATGTATAAATTATTGGGTGAATTCCTCATCAATTAAAATAGATATCTTTCTATTGATTATTATGTTTGACATTTCCTGTACTATGATTATAAAAGAAAAGCAAATAGAGTTCTTATTTTAAAAATATATAAATTGGGTTAAATTATAATTTAAAAATAGAAAATGTTTGTGAAATGATATGAAGCGAATTTATTCTAAATATTTTTATTTTTATTTTTAATGTCAAATTTTAAATTTGGTATGTATTTTGTATTAATATTTTGATGACTCAATTAATTTATTTCAAAATTTAAAAATCAATTTAATTAGTAATTGTTTGTAAATGTCTCATAGATAATCTTATATAAAAAAAATTAAGTGAGAATTAAAAGTGTTTATAAAACCGTCATATCATTACGTGATATTAATAAAATCTATATTTATTTTAATTTAATTTGATTTAAATTTTAATTAATTTTATTTATATTTATAAATAATTAACCTTAAAATTAAATTTTCGATTTTATGTTAAATTAAAATTAAAAATATTCTCTTCCTCCCCTATTAACTTTGATTATTACAAAAAAAAAATAAACTTGAACAGGCGTGGGATTGATGTAGTAAAAATGAAGATAGGCCAAAAGCGGTGGTACCCTACGCTTAGGACCGTTGGCATTCCCTAAATGGGAATAGCAGTGGCCCTCCAATGCAGTTGGGAGGTGGAGGCAATTTGGAAGTATTTGAAAGGCTGTACATTAATATCATTATTATTTAACCTCCCCTAATTTGGCACTTTCTGATTCACTTAACCCTTTTTAAACAAATAAAATTAATTATTTTCCTGCTAACCAATCATTTAATTCCATCTTTAATTTTTATTTATAATTTTAAAACAAGAAATAATAACATACAAATATGGTAACAAGAAAGCAAAGTTCTCCTCTTTTCCTGGTTCACATGCAATTTTCCTTTGACTCTTAATGTTCTTATCCTCCTTAAAACGGTAAAAATTAAAAAAATAAAAATAAAAAGACAAACCCTTTAAGGAGTAGCCCAAAATTCCAATCTCTTCCACAAAAATGAAAAATTCCCAAATTCAAAATATCACCTTTTCTTTAACTTTGGGTGCTTCTCCTTTTCAGTTATTTTGACTCTTTTGATTTTAGAAAAGCTTCATTTTTGTTGTTGGGTTTTCTTGATAGGTGGGGTTTTGTTTACTTTCTTGTGTAGTTATTCTTTACTTTGATTCTTTGCCCAACTCCTTTTACCAGATTCACCACCTGTTTTTTTTTTAATTATTATTATTTTTTGTTTGAAACACCCGCGTGCATGTTCTTTAGTTTGTCTGATCTGGATTGGATCACAAGGTTCTTTCCTTTTTCTTTTTTCTTTTTTTATACTTTGAAGAGTAGTAAGAGAGAAAGAGAAATGGAGGTGTTTTTGATAGGGTTAAGTGCTTGAAAATATCTTCCTTCTTTTTTGGGGAGCATTGTTTGGTTGCTCAGAAAAAAAAGGAAGAAAGAAAGAACAGGTGAGAAATTTTTGGATCTCTATTACGTGTCCCCCCAATGATTCTTATTGTTTATCGTAGTTATGATAACTGTCTAACACTGCATTTACAATGGAATTTGATTTGGGTTTGATTGGTTTTTGGCTGAAATTACGATTTACTGCTCGTTCTAGTGAAAAAAACTTGTGAATTGTTTTGTTTCTCTTTTAATTTTGTGTGAATCTGTTGGTTTGTAGGGTGGATTAGTGTACTTGAATTTGAGTTGAAATTGAGTGTTCTAATGTTGAATGATTGAAATTGGGTATTATTTGGAAGCTTAATCTTGGGGATATGGCGGGTATTGATGCTTCTAAGTATGCACATAGTGCTGTGCACAAGGCTGTTGCTACAAAGGATTATGCTGGTCTTAAGAGGATCCTCGCGGCACTCCCACGTCTCGCGAACCCGTCTGAGATTCAAACTGAAGCAGCCTCATTGGCTGAGGAAGAGAAGGCTGATGCGATCTCTGCCGTGATTGATCGGCGCGATGCTCCTAACAGGGATACTCCTCTTCACTTAGCTGTTAAGCTTGGTGATGAAACTGCAACCGAAATGCTTATGGTTGCTGGTGCTGATTGGAGTTTGCAAAATGAACAAGGATGGAGTGCACTCCAAGAAGCGATTTGTAATCGGGAAGAAGCTATTGCTATGATTATTGTTCGGCATTACCCGCCATTGGCATGGGCAAAATGGTGTAGGAGGTTGCCTCGCTTGGTGGGAACTATGCGAAGGATGAGAGACTTTTACATGGAAATCACATTCCATTTCGAGAGTTCCGTGATACCTTTCATTTCCAGGATTGCTCCTTCGGATACGTATAAGATTTGGAAGAGGGGTGCAAATCTGAGAGCTGATATGACTTTGGCTGGATTTGACGGATTCAGAATTCAACGTTCAGATCAGAGTATTCTTTTCCTTGGTGATGGTTCTGAGGATGGGAAGGTTCCTCCTGGATCACTATGTATGATCTCTCATAAGGATAGAGAGGTGATAAATGCTTTCGATGGTGCTGGTTCTCGAGCAACTGATGAAGAGGTTCGACAAGAAGTGGCTGCAATGTCTCAAACTAATATATTCAGGCCTGGTATAGATGTGACACAGGCAGTTCTTTTGCCGCAAGTAACATGGAGGCGACAAGAGAAAACTGAAATGGTGGGTGCTTGGAAGGCTAAGGTGTACGATATGCACAATGTTGTTGTTAGCATCAAATCTAGGAGGGTGCCTGGTGCCATGACCGATGATGAGTTCTTTGCAGCTTCCAATGGAAATGAAACAGAAAATGAGGAGCTTGATGAGATCTTGACAGAAGATGAAAGGAGACAACTTGAAGTTGCTCTTAAGTTGGATTCTTCAGAAATATCCAATGAGAACGGGGATGGCATTATTGGGCATCGCCATAGTTGTTATGAGTCCAGGGAAATCCCTATCGAGGAGACCAATGGTTATAAAAATGTAGAGACTAGGCAAGAGAAGAAAGGATGGTTTGGTGGATGGAGGAAACGGGAGCCGAAGCATGAGGCGCAGAGGAAGATTGTGCCACCTAGAAGTTCTCTTTCTGTAGATGAAAAGGTGAGCGACTTGCTTGGAGACTCTCCATCTGGGAATCAGATAAAACCTGGTAGACATTCTGTGGAGGTTGTGGCAAGGGATGATCATCGGAGGACAAGAGATTCAAGAACAACTTCCACTAGTTCGGAAAGTGGTAATCGGCGCAAGGATAGTGGTCGGGAGAATGAGTATAAGAAAGGATTGAGACCTGTTCTTTGGCTTTCTCCAAACTTCCCGCTGCAAACTGAAGAACTCCTGCCATTGTTAGACATTCTTGCAAATAAAGTCAAGGCAATTCGTCGGTTAAGAGAACTGCTCACTACAAAGCTTCCAGCTGGAACCTTCCCTGTCAAGGTATGTTCCTTCTATGAAACTTTATGTGCCTTTTGCTTTAACATTATTTGCTTGTATTGTTTGGATTTATGTTCATTCTAATAATGCACATTTCTTAATGACCGCATATATTTATGTGTATTGTTTTCTCTAATGATCGGCTGGTCTTGCTCCTAGATAATCATGGGAAGGCATTTCCCTACAGAGATATGTGGTTTTCGAAATATAGTTTTTTTTTAATATCAGAGTGGTCACCTGGACAATTGTATATGATTTTTTGCTTGATACTTTGAGGCTTGCTGATTACTCAAAATTTGTGCTCCATTAGATTGAGCTGTTAGTGTGTTATTGGGTGAAATAGATGCTTTTCTAAATTAAGATGTTAGAATCCATTTAATCTTACACAATTAGAACCCACTTTGGGCTTGTACTAGACTTTAGTAGAGTTTAAGACTAGGATTTTGGCATCTTTGTGCCGGGTATAAGATCCAGTTCTTCCCGCCATCTATTGATAGAGATATGGATACATTCTTTCATTTCAATGGTGCCAAAGTACTGAACTCATTCCTCGGTTTTGGGGCTCTCTGCAAAAGAGAAAAAATAGGAATGGTGGCTAAGCAAAAAGAATGCCACTCATTGCCATCGTTCTCCGGTAATGATTTGGAAGTCCAAGAAAATAACCCGTATCAAACAAAAAGCACATGTAGTTGGTTTTGTTTTCCTAGCAACATCTCTTAAGGATTTTGAAGCTCCTATTTTTATGTTTTCTTCCAATTAAAAGTTGCATATGTTGATAGCTTTGACATGTTTTGCAATCTGTTCCAAGTTTGGCATCTAGTGATTGAGGTATAGGAGGGACTCGTCCATATAGGTTTCTAGAAATGGAAATCATATGTTCATGGGATTGCCCTTTGCTGTAGGCTTGACATTTGCAGTCCGTTTTTGTCTATGCTGTTACTTTCTATCCCTATACATTTTTCCTGGCATCTAAAAGCCGCAGTCTCTTATTTGGCGTTAATTCCAGAAACTTTGTTTTGTTTAGATTTCCTAGTTGTTTTGATTTTAAGTCGAATACTCTGTCTGATTGATGGTGTGCTTGGTTTCTAACACGACTGTAGCTCATATATATATGTATGTATTTATATCAATTAGGACAGTACAAGGTACTCTTATAGTAGGAGTTCGACTAGTTTTATGGAAAAGTTTTTGATAATTAGTTCTGTTTGTGATGTGTGTAAGGAGTTCTATCTTGTTGCTTGTGGTAGAAAATATTTAATTTGGAATTTGGAAGTTATTTATTGGTATTTTGGAAAGATCATTGAATTATAAGAGTGGAGTATCCTCAAAACATGCTAATCACCTACATTACTCGAACATGAGGGGTGAGTTTTGAATTTATTCCATATATTTGGAGGGTTATATTCTTGTTCTCATGTTCGAATGTGTGCTGGTGATAGGTGCCAACGTAGTTGTTTTGGCTCAGCCGCTAAACGAAATGCATGAACACAGTTTATGTTGTCTCATCAATTGCATTATTTTAGCTTTGTACTAAGAAATGCTCATTGTTGCACTTAGGTTGCAATCCCAGTGGTTCCAACAATCAGGGTATTGGTTTCTTTCACCAAGTTCGAAGAACTACAGCCAGTGGACGAGTTCTCTACACCCCCTTCAAGTCCCGGTGTTGGGCGAGAAAGCCCTGCGGTGACACATGTGACAAGTTCGTCCTGGTTTCAGTGGATAAAGGCACCGTATCATCGGCCGGGCTCATCCAATCATAGCCACAACAAGATAGAAAATCTTCAAGATCCATTTGCAATACCCCAAGATTATACATGGACCACAGCTGAAGCAAAGAAAAAGAAGATGCAAGAGAAGAGCAAATCAAAGAAAGGCAAGAGTCAGAACCATTTGAAGTGAGACTGAGAAGAGCAGATAACTGAATAGGAATTAGTTTTTCATTAAACCTAAAAAAAAAAAAAAGTGTTTCAATTAATGAATGAAAAAAAAAAAATAGAATGTGATTCTTACATTTTACACACAGCATTTGGTTGGCATTTTGGTGGTGGTCTTTGGATTTACTGATTTACATCATTACTTGTGAAGCGACTTACCTTTTGAATACTGACAGAAATGGCAGCAGAAGTTTATTATATATATGTGTGTATATATATTCTGGATATCAGGATTTTATTGATCCTGTAAGTCGTTTTTATTCTTGAAAATCGGGTTTTAGGTTGGGTTTAGTTTTATAAATTAAAGTAAATATAATATAAAACATTATAGTAAAATTTGGATTATTCTAATATATTTATAAGAATAATATAATATCATAGGGTTGTGAACATAGAACATTGTAGATTAGGTTTAAAATTTTAATGTGACACTTTTTTACTAACATCATCTTAATATAAATTAATTTTTTTTTAGTAAAGAAAACTGCAACAGCGAGACAGATTCAAAGCAGACAGAACAATAATACACTAATATGGACGAACATGGTTAAATGTCCCTATTGGTACTTAGAATGTGGGTTATATTATATTCTTTTGAGATTAGGTTTAAAATTTTCCTAAACTGAGTGGATTCTAAGCCAAAGCAAGGTTCTTTCATTTCACCTTTCATGTTTAACTGTTCCAAGTCCTAATTATGATGAAAAGCATGGGAATTTGATTATATGCTGTGTTGTGGATAATTTAGCCATCCAAGTGTTTTGTGTGAAAGACATGTTAATTAGTTTAATATTAATTTTCTTTACAAAAAGTAAAGTGAGATAACAAAACCATTCAAATCAAATTTAAAGCATCTTAGCCATGATGTTTTTCTTCCTTTTGTTGCTGTAGAGGCGTGTGCATTTATGCCATGATTCTGGTAATGACCAAAGCTTTCAATTAACTTTGCCTTTTCGGGGTCCTACACAGCTTAAAGATCTGCAAACTCCATGATCATGTCAAGTTACCCATTACCACCTTTCTTCCATTTTGGAATTTCTTTATCCCTTAAGAGTGTCAGGATGTTCAAGTTTCTTTAAGTAAAGTTTTGGATTTGAATTTTATAATTGGAAAAAAAAACAATATAAGGAGAGCTTATAACTTCTCGTCGACGAGATTGACTTGGTTTGACTTTAAATTTTATTAAAGCCCAATATAACTAATAGGCATAAGAAAATTCTGAGAAAATTTTAATTTTCCATGCATTTGGTCAAGATCATAAGGAAATTTAATGGTTGATCGAATATTTTTTATGCAAAGAAATGAAATTTTTTTAAAGGATTTATCATTTTTTTGGTAGGTAGTGATTCTCTTGTATAATTTTGAACACATTTAGTATTTCTTTTAGAGAATAATATCTATGCGCATATATGTTAAATAACCTTGAATACAAATTTTTTTAAAAATGAAACATTAAAATGACACAGCTTGCACCTAAAAAGAAAAAGGAAGAAACATAGTCACCAGTTGTACAACAATTATGACCAATATTTGGTTTTGTTGTGGCTTAAGGGTAGGGCATAAGGGAACACTCAAAATTTAACAACCCCCACACCCCCAAACTAGAGAAGGGGTGGGGGACCCTTCCTCTTCTCCCCATGCTTCAGATTTATAGACATTGATTGCACAATGAAGACACTTTGTTCTTGTGGGCACTAATTAAGCATTCAAAATCATTTCTTTCATGCATTCCTTCCTTAATTAACAATTAACAAATAACAAATAACAAATCACTTTGGGTCATTGTTAGCTCCAATGCATCATACATATATCTACTATATGAGCTAATAGAATTATACATTGAGATGTGGAGAAATTGGACTTTGATTCATTTGGCTAACAATGAATAGGCACTAAACAGTGCAAGATTCATGCATGTAAATCATGTATACAATTTTCTCATCCAACATTTTGTCATAGAGATCATTGCTAAGATCATGTTGAAGGAGGACTTGTTATACCTACAAGGGGAATGTTGCTTGCTTCATTGAATGACACAAACGCAAGACCTCCTAACCCCTTCCAGCTCCCCATCATCTGACACACTTTCACAATTGAAAACCCATGTCAGAAATAGATTGAAATTTATAGTAAACTAGCTTGGGATTCATCAAACACAAGTATTTTAAACAACAAGGCCTTTTACCTTGGCTCAAACTCTCGAACATGAGCAATATCTTTTCCATGAGCATCTGGCCAACTTACTTTCCTCCTTTCAGTCTTCATTAACTCACCCTCTCCATCATTATCATCTGCTGCTGCTGTAGTTGTTTTCTTCAGATTACTCTTGAGAGTTGGGTTTGGTTCAATGTGGGAGCCATTAGTCCCACCGCCATTGCTGATCTTGTCGATGCTTAATTGTAATTCCAAACCATCATTATTATTATTATTACCTGCTGCTTCTTCCATGACCCCATCTTTAATGTTCTTTCCCAAACTAATCCTCTTCTTGATGTTGCTACTGCTGCTGCTTCTATTGCTAATAATCTCTTCTTCTTTGCTACTCGAATTCCTCGACGGTACATAGCAAGAGCAGACTAAAGCAGTGCACCGGTTCTGCGCCGACGCCGCCAGGAGTGCGAGCCCTAATCCCAACAAAGCTTGTGTATATATTTGCTTCTTACTTGCTGATCACCATGAAAACCCTAAACCCTAAATCTTAGCCGTGTAAATATGTGTCTGCTTCCTTCTTATCGATCATACCACGTGAGACCATGAAAACCGTGGTTGGTTTCTTATGTCTCTTTGATCTAAGAATACCAAATAAGAATGGTGAAGGAACAGCTTAAGCTGTAAATATAGTGTAACTTTGCTTTACATAGAAGACAGTGGGATAGGAATATCAAGATGTGGCCGAATTTTTTTATTTCTTTTATCATTTTAATTTAATATTTTTTTCTTTGAATCTATAAGTAAGTTCATTAATCATTCATTTGTTTTACACATACAAAATATATTGATATTTAAACATAATAATTAAATAATTTTCTACCCATTTAAATTTTTGATAGGGCTAAATTATAGGGTTTAAATTTGACAATTATTCTCATATTGAGATCTAGATTTTTTTTTGTTGAAGTTAACTTTTGCACTTAGCAATTATTCCCATATTATGGCTTTAATTTTTTTTTCCAAATTAGTCCCAGATATTTCTTTGAAAACGTTAAAGCTCATGCCCTAATGTGAAAACAATTAATAAGCTCAAGATCCAATATAAAAATAATTGTCTAGTTTAAACCCTAATATGAGAACAATTACTAAATTAAAGGATTAACTTTAACCTAAAAATTAAACCCAATGAAATAATTATTATCAAATTTAGATCCTTTTTGAAATAATGAATTACACAATTTTATTGAAAGAAAAACAGGTGCAATTATGTTATGATATAACAGCTCTCCCCACTTGTTTTCTTTTGCTTTTTGCCATCAGCACTCATTAGTGAGGTGAAAATGGGGTGAAGAGCAAAAAAGAAGAAAGAAAGATAGAAGTGGTCATCACCCCCACACCCAACCTTTTGACTGTTTGTGTGGGGTGGGATATGCATTCATTCTTCCGTTGTAGTTTAAGTTTGAGATAGGCATCTGATCTTTCATTATATATATATATATTTGCTTTCTCGTTTTGTTTTTTTGCTTTATTCATGGCACGAGAGCCTGCAATCAATATGTAGTAATAGTTTTATGAACATTATTATAGAAAGAAAAAAGCAGCAGCAGCAAGGACATGATTATATTAAAGGCGTTTGTTCACAATCACTCTATTCGTTAATGGTAAAGATAGGAAAGATTAGATTATAGAAAACTCTTTCTTTCCCAACCCCCCCTCTCTCTCTACTCTTCATGCTTAACTGCTCTGACCAACCAATGGCTCTCAGTCCACCAAATGAACCACCTATAACCACTATTTCTCACTTTGTGTATTAATAATCGATGTGGTGAATGTAAATCGAACAGACGATGTTCTATAAAAGTTTTTTTTTTTTTTTAAATTTGATGACCCTTTAGGATAAGTTTCACGTAATTTAAAGTATCGTGCGACCAACTTTGCTGATAAACGCAATAATCATCACAAGTCTCAATCCAATCGAGTGAATCACCTTCAACTTCGACAAGCATATCTTTGTTGGTAGTCAGGAACTCCGAATATCTTTTACTATCATGAAAGTTTTAAAAAAAAAACATTTCACACACAACTCAAGTTCTACATAAGGTAAAAAGATCACAACTAAAGCTCCAAGACCCGGCCCAGGTAAATCGGAACGGTCGGTCCGTTAGACAGTAACGAATTGTTGGGTCTAGAGGGCTGGCTTTTTAACACTTTTCCACATCGTACTTGGGAGAGGGAGATTTGAGCTAAGCAGCGAGTCGGGAGGGAGACAGACTCGAGTCGACTCGAGTGAAGCTACTCACTTTTTCGATCAAACTTTCAAATCTTTTGAAGCCAAACCTAATCCATCAGGTCGGTTCTTGAATCATCATTTTTAGCTCTGTGTTAATGATTGTGTTTACTTTTTGTTTGATTGCTTAGAAAATTATGGAAAATAAATGGAAGAGAAAGGAAAAATGAATGACTAATTTTGGTCTTGACTTTGAAAACAATACAAAATCTGAAATTTAATTCAGTATAAACACTTTCTTTTTCTTGCATGCCCTAAAGGAGAGAGATTTTTGTATCATTTAACAAAAGAAAAAATATCTCAACAAGTTCACAGCAGCATTTCAACAATGAACAGGTGCGAATTCCTTTCTGGTACCTTTTCTTTTCGTGAATTAAGATATTTTTCGGTGCTTATTTAGCTTTTAATGAAGGATTGTCTGCTATAATAATAGGATTTTTGCAGCAAAAGCTGGCTCAAATGTTTATAGATTGAGAATTCCTCGGAGGCCATTTTCTAATGATGCTGCCCCAATCTTATCTAGCCAAAATGCTGGAAACCCTGAAAAAGTAATTTTTTTTAAATTTTTTTTGTTTAATTATATTTGCTTCCTGTAGTTTCTGGTTTTATTTCACGTTTTTCTGGTATTTTGAGTTTAAATATAGCTAATTGTTCTTTTGATAGTTCTTATATGTTTTTTCCCCTTTTAATTTGTGTTATAATTAGTTATATAAATTGGTGTAAAATATTGGATTAAGTTACTTTTTAACATTTTAGGGGAGTGAAGCTAAACAATATGACATTGCAATTGTTGGAGGTGGCATGGTTGGCCTGGCCCTCGCTTGTTCCTTAGGTAGCTAAATTATTTGTAATTGTCCATCTTATTTTATGCAATTTATATTGTGCGATAGATATGGTTCATCAATTCTGCAAATGTGTAAGCATTCATCCATAGGCATCACGTTTGTGATAACACATAGATGCTAGTGACACAACATGTATAATTAGGACTTGTAATCTAACAGAGCATGTTATTGAGATGATGAAATGTTTTAGTTTTTATACTATCATGTTAATTTGCAGCTAGTAGACCGTTAACAAGACACTTGAATGTTGCCATCATTGATAGCAATCCGGCTTTGGGGAGAAAACACTTCATTAATAAAGAAGACCTCCCTGACCCAAGGGTCAGTACAGTTACGCCTGCGACTATATCTTTCTTTAAAGGTAACAAACAGACTGTATTAGACAAATTTAATCCTTATGTTGTTGTGACTATTTTGGGAAGCTCAAGAAATAGTTATGTGCTAGCATCTTCAAAATATTGAAAAATGTAAGTTAAAGTAGAAAGTTAGATATTGGTTGTGTTTTAGTAAAAAACTATAAGATTATGATGTTAGCCATGGTTTGTTAAATGAAAGCTGATTGCTTTAGGACTATCACTATTATCTTTAGACCCTCCATCTGAAAGGTAAGCATGCTAGAAGGGAAAATGTTTGCCTAATTGGTTATTAAGTATTGCTTTGACTAGTTGATATTTTCCCTTGATTTCCCATGCTTGTTTGCCATGTTTATTCTGTTCTCAGTAACAGTGGTAGCATATATTGCAGATATTGGTGCTTGGCAATTTGTTGAGCAGCATCGACATGCCTACTTTGATAAGATGCAGGTGCTGGCTGTTATATTTGCTCTTTTGCAGATGATGTCTTTTTTTTTATGGCCATCTTATTCATTGTCTTTGTTGAAATAAGAACCGTGTCCTATTTCCTTGGACATTGTTGATTTTAAATGGCACCTAGAATGTATTCAATTAAAAAACTGCTAACAGATTCATTATACCTATTATAGGTTTGGGACTATACTGGTCTAAGTTATGCAAAATACAATGCTAGGGATGCAGACAAAGAAGTACTCGGGTAAGTGCCTGCTTTAAACCAATTAGGCAATTATTATTATCTTTAGATGCTAATGCCTATGTGCTGGTTATTGATGCAACATTAGGTGCGTTGTGGAAAATAAGGTGCTACTTAGTTCTCTGCTGTCACGTGTGCAGGTATTGATTTGTCATAAAACCTTTAGCTTAATTATTCTCACTTGAAGTCTTTTTCTTATCATTTATCCTTTGAACAGTTATTTGGCCCTCATATTTCTGCTTCAAAGACAAAAAATTGTCTACTTTATATTGATTTTTTTGTAGGACATTCCCACTAATAATATTGTAAAAATGTGCAGTTTATTTTCTTCGATGGTCATTGAACCTTGGTAAATTAAATATTTTCAGGAAACAGATTTGCCAAAGAAAATATACCCATCAAGATTGAATTCAATGTCTATACTACCAAATTCTTCATCCTCAGAAGTTGACAGCACATTATCGATGACAGCATTGTTTACTCATGGGCGTTTAGCAAAGTTAGAACTGGAGAATGGCAATAGCCTATACGCAAAGTTGGTGGTAATTGAACTTGCACCTGGATGAGTTATATTGCTCGTTTTGAATATAATAGGATGTCTTGAGATATTTCAGATGAAATTTTTCATTCATAAATTTTTTATTGGTGCAAGTTACAAGAGATTTATCTCAGGTAGGGGCAGATGGGGGCAAATCACGTGTTAGAGAGTTATCAGGATTCAGAACAACGGGATGGAATTACTCACAGAATGCCATCATATGTACAGTTGAACATGATGTAGAAAATCATTGTGCGTGGCAGAGGTTTCTACCTTCTGGTCCGCTTGCTCTTCTGCCAATAGGTGATAAGTTTAGCAATATCGTTTGGACTATGAGCCCGAAAGAGTCATCAAAGTTTAAATCAATAACCGAAGATGACTTTCTGAAAGCTGTAAATCATGCTCTGGATTATGGTTATGGTCCTCATCCTAAATCAAGCATATTGGGTAGTTCAGACTTATTTTCTTGGCTCAAAGGAGGTATCTCCAAGTCTGCTAATGATTTCTTTGAAATCCCACCGAAAGTAATCAAATTGGCCTCTGAAAGAATGGCTTTTCCATTGTCCTTAAGGCATGTTAACGACTATGCGTCAAAGCGCGTTGCTCTAATTGGCGATGCAGCTCACACTGTACATCCTTTGGCGGGCCAAGGAGTTAATTTGGGTTTTGGAGATGCATCTACTTTTTCAAGTGTCATTTCTGAGGGCATTGCAGTGGGAACGGACATCGGGGAGGTACGTATAAAACAAACGTTGCCCTCTCTCTTTGAAGAAAAGAATCATGGATCCTTGAATAGTGGTGTTTTAAACTGTTTCAGGTATCACTACTGAAGAAATACGAAGCGGATCGAAAACCAGCGAATGTGATGATGATGGCAGTACTGGATGGCTTTCAAAAGGCGTACTCAGTTGATTTTGGCCCATTAAACATTTTAAGAGCTGCTGCATTTCATGGGGCTCACCATATTTCACCACTTAAAAAGAGCATCATCTCGTATGCCTCGGGGGAGATGAGATTGCCACTATTTGTCTAATGAAGACCAAAATAATCACTGATAAGTTAGGTTTAGAGGGTTTTTTTTATTGCATCATTACCTTGTACAGGAGTATATTGTTTTCAGCAAAGCTTTTACTAAAAATTGTAAAATTTAACTTTGATATGACTCGAATTACATGTTGGGATAGGATGTAATCCAGATACTGTGCTCTTAAGTTACTTGAGTTTGACCATTGCTAAGTTTAAGGTTAAACGGATCGGTTATTGAATAAGTAGAATTCAAATATATATATATATATATATTCGGTGAATTATAAATAACGATTAATGTAATTCGAATTCAGGTCACATTTGAATGTTGAACACTTTTAATCATTAGGTGTATATATAGAGTTTTCAAATATATTTTGATTTAAGTAGTTTTTACAAAAATAAAAATAAATTTTCATTATTTTCAATTTGTATTAAAGAATTAGAAGACGAACTTGATTTTTTTTTTTTGTTAAATAAAAAGAATTTAATGGGGCGAATCGAAGTATCAAACAGTTTGATTTTTGTATCGTTTTAAGATGTTTGTTTTGATTTATTCCAACCCATGAAAGTGAAACCTGAAATGTTAAAAAATGAAAGCAGGCAGGGCTTTCCTTAAACGTATATTTTCTTTCATGAGGTGTGGCGATTATTATTAGTGGCTTGATCCCCACTCATATGAATGAATACATTTTATGATTAATTATTTATTTTTTTGAAGAGCATCTAGGACTTGTTTACTTCTAAAAATTTTAATATAACTTCGATCAAAATAAATTCTTTTATTTATTGTTAAAAATTCAGAGTTTATAAATTTATAATTTCTCCCATAAATTAATAAAATTTTATTTTATTAAAATCACTGAAATAATAAATTATAATACAACCCTTTAAAATTTTATAATTAAATTTTAACCATTAACTTACCATGTGTATTCATATTCCTTAGTTTAAATAAAATAAACATGTTCACAAACAACTAAATATTTATCATTTAACAATAACTTCAAACAAACAAGGATGAATAATTATAGCATAAATAAATGAAATATATTACAGTCAAATCGCATTTTAAACAATGTATTAAATTAGCTATAAACGTGCTTTGCTGGAGTCCAATTCATTTAAAAAATGAAAATAAAAATCTTGACAAGCAGAAATGATACTCTTCATGAACCATGTATCATTAGCAGCCTATTGATTAGGATGAAACCAAAAATTACAAGAAAAGAAAGGAATCCAAAAACCCTAAAACATGAAACTTGAAATAGGATTCGTATTTGACATTAAGGTGAACCAGGGTCTCATACAAATATCCATACAACAAAATTTTGGGTATATATGTTGCTGTATTCCATATCTAAATGTCGATGACATATAAATTATTATACTGCATTTTGTATGATATCAAGATCTGCTACACAAGCATATACACAATTGAAGAGAGTAGTTATGTTAAAAATGCTTACAAAAATGTATCCCGGATTAAACGTGCTAACACGCGAGACGATAACCGGCTAATCACCTCGGGAAGAACCCTGGCAGATATGCCTGGCAACACTGGAAGCAATTCCTGGATAACCTGAGCAACATTTACACCCTGTTGATGTTTAACAAAATGAAAAGCAATTAATGAGACATGAAGAATGTATAATACTAGCTAAAAGAGAGATACGTTCGTTCGCAAATGGTTTCGATTTGTTAAAACTGCAAACTTTGGAGTACCTGATGTGATGTTGTTGATAATGAACTTCCCGCTGTTAAGAACTCGAGAATTTTTTGGACATTATTCAGTATAACTCTGTCTTCCTCGGTTATTGAAGGCAAAAGTCCTGCTGGTTTGAAGGGTCCAACTGTTGGAACCAAGCTAAACACTGGGGCAGCATTTCTTACTCCCAACACTGACATTATCTGAACCAACTGTTCCCTACTAAGTGCATCAATGCCCTTCACAATCTGCTTAGCAAACCCAGAAACATTAGTTCAATATTTGAGCAACCTCACACCAAAATGTCATAAAGAATAGATGCTCAAAAGGTAAAGCAATTATATAACCAACACCAAAAGAGAAACAAGAAGGAACTAGGTAAAGTAACACAAGCGTGCAACTTTCTCAAAGAAAATGCTTATAACCAAACAATTTTTTTTTCCCTTCTGAATATAAGATCAGAAATTACCTCATCAAGAAGAAATTCTCGGAAAAAATTTCCCTTCTCAGACAGTAGAAATCCTAAGGCTGCTCTTGTTTGAACAGGTTGCTTTGATTGAGATTCAATTGATAGAAATCTAGGGAAAGAAATATCTGCTTGCCTTTGTAAAAGACCTAGTTCAGCCATATCCCCATTCAAATTCTCCCCACCTCCACTTTTTGCTGCAGTTATGAAATTCTCAAAGGCTTGCATGACATCAATGAATCTTTCAGCATCAAAAACACCTGATTTCCCGTATATTGTATAACGCAAAGCATTCCTTAGCCGCGGGGATTCATCAGTGAGCAGTCTCTGACAATAGAAAAGAATACAAGGAAATGGTAAAAGTTATGATCAGAAAAACATTGACCACTTAGGAAAAAAGCACAACAGTAATGATACAAATGTTTGTGCACTCTTTCATCTTGATCCTATACTTTGGTGATTGGTTGGCCACATGGATCCTTAGACAACCTTAAGAATTGTACTTAAGACAATAACATTAATTTGTTACATAAAAGAAACATGGTATCCTAGAAACACTCTTAGGCTATCATAATTTAATAAAATAAAACTAATGAATCAAGCATTTAACTATCTAGTCATCAGAAATTCAAAATAACAATAGTCAGTGCATATTTCACATCATCATTACACTTATAAATCAATTTATTTTCAAAATAGAATTAGCAAAAACAGAATATTCATACCTGTGCAATATAAGGATAGGCCTCATCCACGATAGCAAAATCAGGATTCCCCACTAAAGCTATTCCTTCCAACACCCCAATTGCCCTAATTATAAGAGCAAAATAAGGAGGTATCCTAAAAGGATAATCAAATGTTATCTGTGCCAAATCCGATGCCAGGTCCTGAAAGTTGATGTTTTTTGCACCACCACCCTCAAGTGCTTGATCAAAAACCTTTGCCAGAACGGGCAAGATTGGCTCTAAATTAACCCCCTCAGGAATGAAATCAAGTTTAACAAAATCTTTAACTATTTCTGGATAGTCCCGGTGGATAAGATGAGCAATTGCTTCAATCATTCCATACTTCTGGTCATCGGTTAATTTTGTCACAAGACCTGTTACAACATAAGTAAACTTTAAGCTCTATAAAAATAATGCCTAGACCGATAAGGTATTATAATAGTAAAAATTTAGCATTTATAAGCATAATCAACTTGATATCAATAGTTTGTAAAGAGAAATACTAAATAATTATTGGAGGACAACCATATATCAATCTCTCAACAAAGAAGTAACTCAATCTATGTGAAGCCATTAAACATGTTGACAAAAAATCTTTAAGCATAAATTCTTACCAAAGTCCAGTATGGCTAGCTTTCCATCAGGAGTACGGATCAAATTCCCAGGATGTGGGTCAGCATGGAAAAACCCGGTATCAAGCAACTGAAATCAAAATGGGTAAGCCACACAGATTAGATAATAAGGAGTATGTCTGATGTAGAACACTGAAATTTATACCACTGTTTAGTAGCAACTATAAGTACACAAACAACTGAAAAGTGCAGAAAGGAAGATGAAGACATATTTGAGTGATGGTTATTGATGCTAATGCAGAAACAACGCCAACATTAACATTTATGAAACACAGACAACTACCCTTGCCATTTGATATTCAGCTTCAGGACATTCAAACAGAAAAGGAAAGTTAAAACCAGCCTTCTTTTTCATATACACACACACACGAGAGATTCCTTCTCTTATCTCAATATAACTAGCTAAACAAAAGTGAATATTAGAACTACAATCAGAGTGCAACAAGTTCCTAAATGCAGAGGATAGGATTAAACCTCTAAGGAATTGGCTTGCATTTTTTAAATAAAAGCAGGAATAAATAACAATACTACCACTCTGAGAAAATGAAACTGTTGCCACCATCTCCCACATTTATCCTCCTTATCATCAATAAGTTGAAGCATCAATGTTTGACTGGCTAAGGCAACAAATCCCATTTTAAAGCTAATTAACCAAAAAAAAGTGACAAATAAGTAACATAGATGAACCCAGGAAAGATTGACATGAAAATCAAGTTTCTTACTTGACCCATATGTCCATTAGACGGTATATTACCTGCTTCAGGTAGCATATCACTCCAACATTGACCAATTCACCAACATCACTTTCTGTACTTTGTGATAGCTTCTCTCCTTCGATCCACTCTGTAGTAAGAACCTTCCTTGATGTGTATTTGTGATAAGTCCTTGGTATAACAACCTGAAAACAAAAATAGTCAATTATTGATTTCACTAAATATTCTTAAGAAACTAACTAAAAAGAACAACTTGAAGAAATAACTTCTTTTAGTCAGAATTACATAATCAGACTAGTTTCTCCAAAATCAGGAGCCACTTCAGCAGACATTAGAAAGTAATGCGTTCAAAAAAATACCATACTAACCTGTGGAAGGTCCTTACGCATCATTTCAGAAAAGAGTTGTCCATTTTCACCCTCATTAACATAATCTAGCTCCTCAAAGAATCGTGCAGCCCATTCATCAACCAATCCAACCACATCTATGGAGATCTGGAATGGGAAGGGCAAGCAAGAAACGCATGGAAAAGTATCAATATTACAGCTGCAGAATATAGAGGCCTCTTTATAAGAAGGAAAAAGTTTGGCAAAAAGCTAAATGTAAACAGAACCTGAGGAAACTTTCGGAGCACCAGACCCAAGTTTCTTATTATGAACAAATCAACAGTCACTGTCTCAAGAACAAAAGGCCTCTGCACTTTGACAGCAACCAGATCTCCATTCTCTTTCAAGCGTCCTTTATACACTTGTCCAAGAGATGCTGTCCATAGGTATCCGCACATGGTTTCAAGTATTTATAGTTGGAATAGCACGTAAAAACTAGTAAAATTATCTCTATAAAATAAATAAAGAAGTACGTATATATGTACACATGCAACATATATTCAAGCTGAGATTACCAGCAGCTATTGGCGAAGAGGAAAGTTCAGAGTAGATTTCTTGCCATGGCTGACCAAGTTCTTCTTCAAGGAGGGCCATTGCTATGTCATCTGGAAATGAAGGAACCTTTGCATATGAGCAAAGAAAAGTCGGTTAAAATAATATACTTACCATACCCCCTTAAAGAAGTATAAAAATATACTAATGCTAACTAGCAATATACAAGTTACGGAATGTTGTCAGCATTTTTGAAGGAAAAAAATAACCTTTCAAATTAAAACCCCTATCATGTGATAATTGAGAGACATTTCAATTTCCTAAAATCCATTGGTCTGCAAACTGATATGGTATTGAAACCAAAACCAAAAAAACAAACAAATAAATTGCATCTCACATTTGAATTCTATCAAAAAGGGTAGACAATATGGGTGCAACAAGTCTGCCATCTAGTAGAGGTATTTCTGAGATTGAAGACTATAGAGGAGTTCATCCCAAGACAACAATATCTAAAAACAGGCATCAGAACTAAGTGGTGGACTTGTTATCACATTATCCATCTCAATCATAATGGTTCTAAATGTAAGAACTAAAACTCTCTACTCCTAATAAGTTTTTTTTTTGGAAAATGTTTGAGCCATAGAAGAAGAAGAAAAGAACTGATTCAATATGAAGAAATGCCAAAGTGATAATTCTACCTTATCACAAAGCTTTTGCAGCTCAGTCATTGCAACAGGAGAAAGTATATCCGGTCGAATGCTCAATGCTTGCCCAAGCTTTATATACGCAGGGCCCAAAGAGGTAACAATTTCCCTTAATTCAATAGCTCTAGCCACTTCATTCTGTTAATAAAACAGAAACAAATTTGAACATGAAAATTTATGCGTGCATTTAGACGCTAACAAACACACACAAACAGCAAGGGAAGCTCAAAAACTTTAATGAAAGGTAGAATCATTTATGAAAATAATGTCACTTACGATATTCAGAAATTAGAAGCTAACAGGAAAAGTAGGTGATAGAGAATTGTGTATTCACCTCTTTGACCTTCTTGTTTAACACATCCATAGCCAAGCGTGAGAGGAAACCCCCAGCAACAGATAGTAACTGTATAATACGAGTTGCAACAGCACGAGGCCGTTTCCCCCAGTATGCAGAGATGCTAGCCGGATCATATACCAAAGGTAAGAACTCACTGCTTTCATCAACCTATGTAATGAGAAAATGATTTATGCTTGACCAGCCAAAAATATAGGCATAGCAAAATAAAGAAATGGCAGACTAGCTAGAAATTGCAAGCCCAATAAATGGTGTCAGCTAGCATCACTACACCAGCCCTAATGGCATTAAACTTTTCAAAAGCTTTCAAAACATTTCACTGTCCGAAAATGAAATGAGCTGTCCCATGTACTCAAACATCAAGCTGAGAGAATAAAAGTAGATTAGAAGTCTAGAATTCAAACATGACAGATATATGCTACAGTAACTGTATTTTTACCTCAACCAACCGAAGCTGAATATTGTCATCAGCAAACTGTGAATCACGTAAATTTTGGCCACGAAGTCCTCTCATTAGTATAGCCAAATCTTCATTTTCTTCCATTTGTGCTCTCACTCTTTTTATTTCCTGTGAAACGTCTCCCATCCTCTGTAGCTCAATTATCACCAAAGCAAATAAGTAAAAGAACAATAAAAAATTGACCAAAAGCAAAATCAGCAATTCAAAAAATTAAAAAAACAATTAATATATAACATAAATTCTTCCGTGAGCATAATTCAGTAAAAACCCAAATGAACCGACCGACCAAATTAATTTGAGCTAAATTAATTAATAAAATTCTTTATGGATTATGGTATAAACTTTTTTTTAAATTTTGGTTATCACTTAATTTGAATAGGAATTTAAAAAAAATAACAAAATTGTCCAAAAAATATATAAAACGTTATATTTATAATCTTTATTAGATTTATTAAGTTTTATATGTCGAAGTTCTAAACTTATTATAAATGTACTTTTGTAGGGATACATGTTTAACTGATAAATGTGTATTAGAGTATTATACTTACTATAAACATTTTAATTCATTGATGGTAGAGTTGGATTAATTATCAAAATAATTTTGGTTGACTACCGCTAAACTTTTTATAATTCGGGCAGATTATTCGTAATAGAAAGTAACAATTCAATTAATTCGATTAACGATGTTTTCGACTGAACTGACCGAGCAATAGTACAACTTTTTTTACACAATGGTATTCACAATAAATAAATAAATAAATAATACTTAATTTTTCGTTTCATTTTTCATTCACTGTCTCAGCAACCAGACTCAAGTTGACCACGTGAAATCAAATATCATTTCACTAAAAAAAACCGTTTCCAACAAAAATAAGAATTGATTTTTTATTTTTTACCGTAGAAACTCCGTTCACGGACTTTTTAGATGAGGATGACTTGGAGGAGCCGTTGACGTTGTTGTTTGAAGGAGAGGACTGAGACGGAGTCTTACGAGTGGGTTTAGGGTCGGTTGCTACGGCGAGAACCGGTCTGGTTCGAGTATGAATAGACACTCTGTGAGAGCGCGGGGAAGAGAAACGGACGGGATCGATACCGCAGTAGACGAGCCGCGGCGGCGCTGCTGCGTCCATGGCGGAATCGACGACGGAAACTTCTTTCTAGAGAGAGAAACACAACGAATTTTAGAGAGGGAGAGGAAGACAGTTCTGATTTCTGAATCTGAGGAACTTCGAGTGGCAAACAAAAAGAAGAGTGCATTTTAACGATTTTTTTTTTTTTGGTGTTTAGGTGGACGAATGAGGGCCTGGCCGTTGGAGGAACACGTGGCAAAAGCTGGAGCAAGGAAAGTCCATTATATAATATTTTTAAAAATATTATTATGTCTAAAATATTAACCGTTGGCTTCCCCCGGGCGAGTGTTACCGGTAGTGGGGTGGAATGTGGAAATCGTTTTCTATTATTATTATTAATTAATGGCATAATATTTTTTTTTCTCCAATTTTATAAAAAAATTATTTTACCCGTCTAATTAATTTTTTTCTCTTTCAATATTTGAATTTATATTTTTATCAAATTAATTTAAAATATATAAAATTTAATATTTGATTACTTTATTGATATAACATATACATAAATTATTATGTGTTTGATATATCAACATTTAATTATCTTTTTTAAATTAGAAATCAAAAATATTATTATTCTTTAATTAATTTACTTATTGCGTCGACAACATTTACATGTACTTAAAATATTTGTACTTTAATAGAAGGGTTAAATGAGATATTAATTGAGATATTTGTACTTTAATAATTGAAATGGGTAATTACGAGATTTAAAATGATTAATTTTTAGGATAATAAAATAGATAGAGAAGAATCTTATTTATTTTTTTACATCAATTATATATATATATACATAAGATTTTTCAAATAGATTGAGGATATGTCATAATTTAATTAATTATTTTTGGATTAATATTTTTAAAAGAATATTATTTTGAGGGTTTTTTATTTTTTTTATATTTTAATAAATCTAGAAAGTTATATTCACACAATAAGAATATTGAGATCTAAAAATTTAAAAGATATTGGTTTTTATTATTTAACTTTTGCCATTTTAATCAAAAGCGAAATTAATTTTTTGAATATATTGATGCGATTACATGATAATATTTGTTCATATTTTTTTAATTTTTTGACAACGCATACACATCTTGCACACACAGGCGCTCGAACTTGAGACCCCTAGAATGAACAACTTTCTTTTTTCCATTGAAACCACTTGTTGGGTTCAAAAGCAAAATTATTTTTATATCAACATTTAAAAAAAAAAGTTAATATTTTTCTAATAAAATAATTTTCATTATTTATGTTATTTAGTATTATTAATGTTAGTGATTAAATTGGTGTCATAAATTAACTCCATATAAAATTAAAAAAAATGAAAATTTCGTAATAAAATATTAAAGTGCATTTAATATTTTTAATCTGATGTATTTATCTATTTAATTTTTTTACTCATAATTTTAACTAATTTTTTATTTTAATTTCATACCTATTGTATATCTATTGTTATCATTATTAATTTCAAACATTACCTTTCATTTTTATCGTATGTTATTTTTAAATGCACAATTGTGTTTTAAGTACGTGATTTCCACACTCATACGAATGTGATAAGATTTTTATTACTTATATTTAATCATTTCACTAAATTAGTGTTACCCTTAACACGATCATCAACTCGGTTATAAAAAATTACAAACCCAAAAATTACAAAACCTAACACTTATAAACTCAATTTCTTTACATCGTATTTTATTAAAATAAATAACTAATCTGGTAAAGAAGAGTTTGCTTCATCGCGGTCCATGTGAATTAATAAAAAATATTTTCTAAATAAAAATCATACGTTTAATTTGTATTTTTAAATTTAATTTTAAAAAATATTAATCACATTTTTTTCAAAATATTATTTAACTTTTTTATAAACAATTTTCGATATTGATGCATATATACACTAATAATGTATTTTTTTTTAATTTTATAAGTTGTGAAGTATATCTTTTTAATATTTTATTATATCTTTATAAAATAATAAAACACTTATCAATATATTGAGAATATATCAAATATTATTTCGTATTTTTTTATCCCTAAGTAATGAAACTGCTACGTTTCATATAATTCTTGGTTGAAAGGAAATTTGCTTAGTTTTTATCTCGACCACATATAAAGATGAGATTTTTGTCTTTGCCCTCCCACTGTTTTGGAATTTCCAGACCAAGCAAAATCAATTTAACAATGACATTAACTTTTTCTATTTATTTCATTTTTAATTAAATTGAATGGTCTGAAAATGAAATAATATTAATGTATAGTTGATATATAAGTCTCATGCATCATTAAAGAATAATAACATAACATATCACCATTAAATTAAATAAAAAAATAGAAGATTTGTAAATAAATCCTAATAATTTTATTTAAATATAATTAAATATTAAAAGTGACTATTACAAATAAATATTAATAATTATTGAATTTAAGAGTTTAGGGTTTAAGTCTTAGATCTTGAGTTTAAAATCTTATCACCCAAATATGAGTTTATCACTATTCTTTTGAAAGTTCGAAATCAAGTAAGTTTTATAAATGAACAATCTTTAATCACCAGACCAATCAAAAACATTCATCCTTCCATAATGATGCCCCTTGTTTTCATCACCATTTCATATACTTAATCCTACCCTTGTATCCTTAAGTATTTCCCTTAACTTAAAATTAGACATAACATAGTTTTACTTTGAATTTAATTGAAAAGAAAATGAATAGCACATGTCAAACCCGTTTATAAACCAAATTCCATTTTGTACATTAGGTCTTACTTCTTCTTTTTTTCAATTATTTATATTTCACATTTGCATCATAATAATTAGTTATGAATACAAGGCATATAAAATCTTTAATTACATGAACAAATTTCAAATACAGAGGGTCAAACCTGGCTAAATGTAGTTGTTGAATAAAATGATTTTGTTAGCCAAATGGTCCTGTCAAGCAAAGTGCTAACCAAAAACACTCCAGCTGGGATGATTAAATTTTCTGCTTAATTTTCTTTATATATGACCATGTCTCTTTTTTGAGAAGTAATCATACATTGTTCATATGAACAAGTCACATCTGTTGATTCTTCTGGAAGTTGAATTTCCTTTGTTATTTTATTGCATTAAACTAATTAATATGAATGCATACATATACACATAATAGGGCTTGTGCCACATTTTTCCTTTGCTTCTCATCAACTCCTAGTCTAGACAAAAAAACATGGAATTTGACAAAGTTTGATTTGAACAACTAAGAAGAATGTAAATGCTTTCTCATTAGGTTCAACGACCCAACCACCAAATAGAATTCTATTCATTTTTATAATAATAATAATAAAAAAGCTTCTCACAAAGCCATACCAATCGTTTCAAAGGACCTTAAAACCCTTTCCATATCATAATCAGCAATTTAAGTGACCTACTTGTTCCCTAATAAATGATCCTAAAATATGTGACCTATATTTCTTCAACTCCTTCAAGATGATGGATCAAATATAACAAGAACTAAAGAAAGAGAGATCAATAACCGGTGTCATGCATTGAACATGAATGTCGAACATGGTAAGATCCATAAGAAAAAAATAATAAGTCAAAACAACAAAGTCAATAACATTTCAAAAGAAAAAGGCAGGGTGGGGGATATGCAGGCATCCAAGTATTTCTCCATTACAACATGAGAGAAGAAATCCTTCAATGGAACTATAACCTATACAATCAACCAAGATACAAAGTCTCCCTCTATCCTACTATATGGCAAGCGAAGGGAGAAATATGCGACCTAAAACAACAAAGTAAAACAAACCAATCTATCGAGACAATCCAGTCAGCAAGGCAGCAAAAAGCAGAACAAGGGAACTCCAAGACAGATTTTAACAATTGAAGCCATGGCAGACAGACACCACAATGATAAGAATCAAGGCAATGAGGATACCCAACACAATCAATTTTATCTTCATATTCTGAAGCCACATCTTTCTTCTCATCTTTGTTCCCTGCTGCCTAAAATCTTGGGCCTGTAATTCAATTTTAAATTAAATGCACCCTACATCAGCATATGAGGTATAAAGAAACCATTCCATACAAAATATTTATAACAGAAACTTAGATTGAGAAAAATTATAATAATTTCTACACTTGATAAGGAAACAACTTCACCAAAGCACAAAACAGTCGTTGTTTCAGTTACCCATAAAATGTAGTTTGAATAGGTCTAACCTGTGAGCGAAGATTCTCAGTTTTATCCACCAGCAACTCAATCTTCTCACCACGGTCAAGGACCTGGTCAAAGAAAAGCGTTACTAACAAAAAAGAACAACACACCACATGCAATATATCTAAAGTTTCATTCTGTTTTGTATGCCATGCCTGGCAAGTTGCAAGTACGAAAAGCTGGCTACGCATCTTGCCATGTATTAACCCTCAAAACTACATGTAGAACAGTGATAGAGTTAGCAGCAGCCTATTACCTTCTCAATGTTTTCCATCATAACACCCTTGACTTCAGAAACTTGAGCCTTCACTTTAGCAAGTTTGCTGATTTCTTCAGGATGGTCCACACAGTACTGCATATGCTCCTTCAATTTGGACCTATAACGTATAAAGTGCTAAGCATGTTTCCGGAAAGTAAAAATAAATAAATCTATGAGAAGCTACATAGAGAGCTAGATACCCAAATTCTCTATTCAGGCTTTTGGCTGTAGCAGTTGCAGCCTTTCCTCCACCATATCTCTTGTTGAAATCTTCCTTAACTCTTTCCAGAAATGCAATTGGAACTTGCCTGCCAGCAGATTCAACAGCAACTACACAGTAGGCTGCAGCACCAAAAACATTTCATAAACTGAGCATATGAAATATGAATTTAAGAAATTACAAGTAATTAAAAATTCGTTGATGATTCTTTTCCTACTGAAGCCAAGTTCAACAAAATCATACCAGAAGTCAGCATGTAGATCTATAATTAAAACCATTTAGTAAAGGAAAGAATCCCTCCCTTTCTCTCAAATAAGGAAATTGATTATGCATGTAATCAACGGCTTCAAAATTTATATACACACTCTTGTTAGTACATTCACCCAAGTAGCAGCTAAAAGAAAGCAGCCAGCTGTAATGTATAAATGCGCACAACATGGATATACCCCATCAACAGGTATGATTCTTTGATTGAAAAGATGATCATGACAGCGGACACTAATTTTAAATGTCTTACAAGGAGTTCCATTTTTTTCCTTTTTGTTACTGGTTATCTCTTCCCAAGATTCCTTCGCTTCCCAGCATTTTTCTTTACTTTCTATATATTAAGCATTCATTTCGTACTACCAGCTTAGCACCCAGATGCAGAGCACATGCACATGCATTCGTATAGATAAAATAAACCTACGCGAACCTATAAATGATATTACAATAACCAGATGATGTTTTAGACTCATCTAATTAATGCACCCATACCGTATATTACATTAATTTGCCCATCCAAAAAAAGGAAAATGGAAGACATCACCCTCTAAAGAAGAATGTTACAACATCCGTCATTAACATAACAATTCAGATTCTTAATTATGTTTCATACATCCAAACAAAACATCATTGCGTAACTAAACATTTATACAAGAACACATTATTATCCCCAAGGCACACCAAGAAAACCTTCTCTGTTGGGGTGAATAATGAATACATTTAATGGCTTCAAGAAATCTATCTTTTTCGTTTTATTTATTCACACCAAGGGAGATAGACAACCTAGTTACACGAGTATATGTACATGTCAAAATGAGATAAAAACAAGGAAATCAACGTAAAAAGAAGTCGCAAAAATGAATCCATACATCTTTTTCCATACAATCAACAGCTCAAATTAAGTCCCTTCCCCCCTCTCTTCCCCTTGGTTAAACCAGACAGAACATAGTACAAAACTAAGAAATGAAAACAAATGCATATAAAAAGACCTTGCAAATCAAAACAAGCCTAGATCCAACACACGACAATACCAATCAACACATAGAGAAAAGCCAAATCAAAACTAAACAACAAAACAGATCGCACGCTGATTATCATATTTGAAATCATTAACCAAACAATCCGATTTTTAAAGAACAAAAAAAGCCAACTAACTTCAAAAAAAAAGAAGATCAAGATCGCAAATCGCAACAACAAAAAAAAGAAGTTTCTTACTGAATCCATCTTCAACGAGGTAATTGAAGGTATGGCCATCGCAGGTATAGGTGAACTTGTTGTTAGAAGCAGGGAGTTTCTGGAGACATTGAGCGGCGATACCGGTGAAATTACCCGTGAACTCGGTGTACTCTGCGAGTATCACAGTTCCACGCGCCACGAAGCTGTAGATCAAAGACTGTTGCCCCATCTCTCAAAGCCCTAACCCTCAAGCAAAGATTCAAATCCGCAAAGGTTGAAAAAACAGTGAGAGATGACTTCGGAGGGTTGATGGGATCTGAGAAGATATAGAAAAATGAAGAAATGCTGGATTTTAGGCATACATATATATACACACACGTAGGAAATTTGTTTGTACGTATTAAATCTAGGAATTTTAAATTTGGTTACTGTCACGCGGTTTTTTATTTTTTATTTTATTTTTAACAGGGCTAAATACTATTTTGGTATCTATGTTTGACTACAATGTTCAATTGCATACTTAAATTTTTTTGTCTCAATTTGGCACTTGATTTTGACTTCAATGTTCAATTTAGTACCTGAGTTTTTTCTAATTCATACTTGAGTTGAGTTGTTCTTTGTCCCATACAAACATCTTAGTTTGACTTCATCGTTCAATTTGATACGTGAAATTTTCTTTTGCCCTAGTTAGATACCTATGTTTAGAGCACACGTGTTAAATATTTATTGGGCCACATAGTGTTGTTTAGTTTGGTTAGCAAATTGAATTTTGAAGTCAAACTTATATACTAAATTAGAATAAAAATTCTAATATCAAATTGAACATTAAAACCAAATATAAGTACCAAATGATATATTAAACTTTTTAAATTTCTTCCTTTTCGTTATTTGTTCAAACTAACCGATGTACAAGGATAAATTACATCTTATGAATAAAATAAAATAAAATAAATAGAAATATTTATAGATTTATAAAAAAATATGATATTAAAATATTTATATATCAAAAAAAGCCTTTAAGAAAATGTAAAAATATCAATTAGGTCCCTATATTATATTTATAATCAATTGAGCTCTTACCGTTGATTAAAATAAACAATTAAGTCCATCCATCAATGAAATATGTGGTGATATGTGATAACTTTTGATTTAATATAATATTTTCTTCTAAAAATGATTAAAAATTTATTAAAAATCATTAAAATTAGAAAATAAATATTTTTATAAAAGTACTACATATTAAAAATATTAAAATTATATGAATATATAAAAATAATTATGAAAATAATAAACACTTATTTATATTATAAAAATCTAATAAATTATTAAAAATTATAAAATTAATAACATTTATTTGAAATTTTATAAAAGGGTATATAAATTCTTAAAAACTTATAAAAATCATTAAAAATCATAAAATTATTCAAAAATAGAAAATATTAAAATTGATATAAACTTATAAAAACTCATAAATATGATTAAAAATTATAAAAATATAATAAAAAATAAAACAAAATTTAATTTTTCAACTATTAACAGCAGATATTAGTATGAAATATTCTGATCAATGTTTTCATAAATAATGTTTATGAGAAATTATTAGATTAAATTAAGAACAGTCTTATGTAATAGTCAAATTTTAATAACAAAATTTATTATTATTATTATTATTATTATTATTATTATTGTATTTGTAAATATCTTTTAATTGCTGGTCAATAAATGAAGAACAATATTGAATTTAAGTAGAAATAAAAAAATAAAAGGCCAAGCTTAAACAAAGGGAGTGAAAATCTCTACACCATTAACTAAATAAAAGGAAATTAACACAAAAACAAAAACCATTGTTTTAAACCATTCAACAAGTCAACGCAGTTTCAACCCTTTCATTCCTTCAACCAAATAAACATGCTTTAAAAACCTTAATCCCAATTTTGAATCCAACATTAATAAACTTTTTTATTTAGAAAAAAAAGTGCATTTTGCACATTAGAACAAAAAAATAAATAAAATTGCTTTGTTTAGCTGGTTAAAAGCTAACCAAAGCAACTATCAACGACAATGGCGACATCCAAACCAAAGAAAACGAATACGGCCCAATCATCATCTCCGGGAGTAAAATTTGCTCGTAGGACAGCGAGCGGCCGGATTGTGAACTTATCCAGGGATGATGATATGGATGTCACCGGTGATCAATCGGGCCAAAATGATTACATCAATTACACTGTGATGATGCCACCAACGCCTGATAACCAACCCTCTACGGACTCTCATGGTGGGGATGGGCCGAAAGAAGATAAAAGGATGTCGGTAATGAAGTCTGCAAATAATAAGTCAATGTTGTTAAGGAGCCAGACAGGGGATTTTGATCATAGTCGTTGGTTGTATGAGTCCAAAGCCAAGTATGGGATTGGGAATGCGTATTGGCAAGAGGATGATCAATTTGGAGTAGATGGTGGTGTATCAATGTCAGATTTTATGGATAAGCCATGGAAGCCATTGACGAGGAAGGTTCCGGTTAAGTCTGGCGTTCTTAGTCCTTACAGGTTCTTGATATTGATACGTTTGGTGGTTCTTTTCTTTTTCCTTGCATGGCGTTGGAGGAATCCCAACCCGGATGCAATGTGGCTATGGGGTATGTCATGTGTGTGCGAGTCATGGTTTGCGTTTTCTTGGCTATTAGACAGTCTTCCTAAGCTCAACCCTATTAATCGAGCCACTGACCTTGCTGTCCTCCATGAAAAGTTCGAACAGGTTTCTCCGTCCAACCCGACTGGTCGGTCGGACTTGCCGGGTGTCGATGTCTTTGTCTCTACGGCTGACCCTGAAAAGGAACCTCCCCTTGTCACTGCCAACACCATTTTATCCATCATGGCAGCTAATTATCCTGTGGAAAAACTCTCTGTCTATATTTCAGATGATGGTGGTGCCATTCTCACGTTTGAGGCCATGGCTGAGGCAATTCGTTTTGCCGAGGTGTGGGTGCCGTTTTGTCGAAAACATGACATTGAACCTAGGAATCCAGACAGCTATTTCAACTTGAAAACCGATCCAACCAAGAACAAGAAACGACCTGATTTTGTTAAGGACAGGCGTTGGATCAAAAGGGAGTATGATGAGTTCAAGGTAAGGATCAATGGTCTACCTGAGACGATACGTAAAAGATGTGATATGTACAACTCTAGGGAGGAAATAAAGGAGAAGAGTCTTGCCAAAGAGAAGAACGGTGGGACACTGCCACCGGATTTCCAAGTGGAGAAGGCCACTTGGATGGCCGACGGCACCCACTGGCCTGGGACATGGTTCAATCCAATTGCTGACCATTCCAAGGGAGACCATGCTGGAATCTTGCAGGTATTTTTCTTTTCGAATTTTTCAATCAAATTAATGGAACCCATTTTTGTTTTAAAGATGATTGAATTATGGAATGTGTGATAGGTGATGAGTAAATTCCCAGAACCTGATCCAGTGATGGGTCAGCCAGATGAGAAAAGGTTAGACTTCACAGGGATTGACATAAGGATACCAATGTTCGCGTATGTTTCAAGGGAGAAACGTCCAGGTTTTGACCATAACAAGAAGGCTGGCGCCATGAATGGAATGGTTAGAGCTTCAGCGATATTGTCCAATGGACCTTTTATACTCAATTTGGATTGTGACCACTACATCTATAATTCTATGGCCGTCAAAGAAGGGATGTGCTTCATGATGGACCGTGGCGGTGATCGTATTTGCTATATTCAGTTCCCACAAAGGTTTGAAGGGATTGACCCTTCAGATCGATACGCTAATCATAACACTGTCTTCTTTGATGGTATTGTTTCAAATCTTCAAACATACCGACTCTTACTCCGACTTGAAAACCGAATTCAGTTCACCCCTATTAACCCCAATTTATAATTGTAATTAAACCAAGTTCTGACATTGACCATGTTTTCGGGTGACAACAGGAAGTATGAGAGCACTTGATGGACTTCAAGGGCCAGTGTATGTAGGAACGGGGTGTATGTTCCGACGTTACGCACTGTATGGGTTCCATCCACCAAGGGCAAACGAGTATACAGGTGTGTTTGGACAGAATAAGTCACCAGCTGATACTATTCCAGCAAAGCCAGCACTATCAGGAGAAGATGATGCACAGCCCCTAAATGTGCACCCTGACTTGGATCTTCCAAGGAAATTTGGTAACTCAACCATGTTCAATGAAAGCATAGCCGTGGCTGAGTACCAAGGACGTCCCCTTGCTGATCACATGTCGGTGAAGAACGGTCGACCTCCAGGTGCATTACTGGCTCCACGCCAACCACTGGATGCACAAATGGTGGCTGAGGCAGTGGCTGTCATTTCCTGTTGGTATGAGGATAACACGGATTGGGGTGACAAAGTAGGTTGGATTTACGGGTCAGTGACGGAGGATGTGGTGACGGGATATAGGATGCACAACCGTGGGTGGCGATCGGTGTATTGTGTGACCAAGCGTGATGCATTTAGAGGAACTGCACCAATCAACTTGACGGACAGGCTTCACCAAGTGCTGAGATGGGCCACTGGTTCAGTCGAAATCTTTTTCTCTAAAAACAACCCTTTGTTCGCAACTAGACGACTTAAGTTCCTACAACGCATTGCCTATCTCAACGTTGGATTCTACCCATTTACCTCCATTTTCTTGGTGGTTTATTGCTTCCTCCCAGCTCTTTCACTGTTTTCAGGACAGTTCATTGTGCAAGGCCTCAACGTTGCCTTCCTTCTTTATCTCTTTGTCATCACTTTAACCCTTTGTTGTATGTCCCTCCTAGAAGTGAAATGGTCCGGGATCGGCCTCGAGGAATGGTGGCGAAATGAACAGTTTTGGGTCATCGGTGGCACAAGTGCTCACTTAGTGGCTGTCATCCAAGGTCTCCTAAAAGTAGTAGCCGGCATTGAGATCTCATTCACATTGACCACCAAATCGGCTAGCGAAGATGAAAACGACATATATGCGGATCTTTACCTTGTGAAATGGACCAGTCTGTTCATAATGCCATTAACCATCATCATCGTTACCCTATTGGCATTGGTGATAGGGATATCGAGACAAATCTACAGTGTGATACCACAGTGGACACAGCTGTTCGGAGGACTGTTCTTTGCATTTTGGGTGTTGTGTCATTTGTATCCATTCGCCAAAGGATTGATGGGAAGACGAGGAAAGTTACCCACCATCATCTATGTTTGGGCCGGGCTTTTGGCAATTTGCATATCTTTGCTTTGGGTCACACTCAATCCACCTGGTGAGCAATAACCTGGTCACGCAGTTGTATTGTAAAAATACCATCACAAGCCTACCTTGCGCATTTCTCACTTCTTCATCCCCTTCCAATTTTTTTTATTATGTTAATTTTTTTTTTTTTGTATTTGTTAATAATGTACCAATAAGGTTCATTGATTTGAAGAAATTTATTTTCATTTTTTTTTTGAGAAAGTTCTTTAATTTCCATTTCTAAAAACCAAATTTCAATTTTTCAACCCTACATACTTTTTTAGTATTTTATTTTTGTAAAATGAAAATAATTTTTTTTAAAATCAATTACACTTTAGGTAGCATTTAGTGCTTTCTTATATTATGATTTTAATTGAATGTGATTGTTGTTGTTTTTTTTGCCATAAATTGAATGTGATTGTTAGAAAAATTATTTTACAACCTTTAGTTCACAACGTAATAATAACTTCCGAATTTTCTCTTATTAAATAAAATATAATAGTCATGGATTTTAATTTTATCATAAAATTTATTCTTAAGAAATATTTTAATATGAAAATTTAATTGATATTTTTACATTATTTTTTCAAAGCCTCAATGTAACATAATTTACTTGAATATAATACAAAACTACTTTGAATTTTGATTGATCATTTGTCTCATTTATTCTACTTCTAAATGGGTTGTCAATCATTTACTTATTCTTGGAATTCATTTCAGTAGAATTCTCAATCACATAACAAATCATAATTCTAAGGTAAACCATGCAAAAAGGTCGTTATGATCAAATCAGTCTTAGAGCTAAGACTAAACTTTAATTTTTTTTCATTTGCTCGTAAAGATTCATAATATTATAATTAAATTAAATTTTCAATTGAAATACCGAAAAGAAAAAAAAAACAATAGAAAATAAATATAATATGTAAAAGATAATATATAGATGATTAAATATGCATATAAAAAATAAAATCAGTAGGGCAGGAGTAGTTCCATTAGACAACCTATGCTTTGTTTTTTTTCACAAACGGAAAGTTTCGGATACAATTCATATACTGGACAGATTACCATATATAACACAAAATTTCTCCATCGATTCCTTCTAGTCGAGCCTCCCGATCTGTCCTTATACCTCAAGAAGTAGAAAGAATTACAACCCCCATCCTGCCTAAAATTTTAGGAACTTGTTGATAGTTAGAATAGATTCGTAGACCTGGTCGACTGATTCGTCGTAAATTTAAAATAGTTCTATGTGATCCTTTTCTATTCCTTCTATGTTGTAGGGTTAAAACCAAAAAATATTTGTTGCGTTTCCGATGTTTCCTACAGGGTAAAACAACCAACGACCCAAATCACATCTGGTGCGATAAACACCCTTGACTATCAGGCCATTACATGAGATTCATTTTTTTCAACTTTTCAATCTATATGAGAAAGTAAATTTCCCACCTTTTATCGTGGAATCACATTGTCATATTCATGAGAAAGTAACTTCTAAGAAAAAATTAAATTTAACGTATCAAATATTGAAATCACTTTTCAACTAATTAAATTTCTTAAAAAATATCTACTTTCCATCATTCCAAACACTACCTAAACCCTTGAAAAATGGTGGAATTTTCATTCAAATCTACAATTTATTATTGTTATTATCATCATCATCATTATCATCTATCAGTGGTGAAATTGATGTTAGACGAATCAACATTTTCAATATAAATTATTTCATTTGAGATCAAGTGAAGTTCAAAGCTTGATTTTGTTTAAATAATATAATAAGAGATTTTGATTCATATTGTTATTTTCATAGATTTGATTCATTAATTTCAAAGTAAATTTCAAAATTTATTACATTTTATTATATAAATCAATACTTTCCACTATTCTACATTGACTAGAAAAATAATCATTCATATGCATATTACTTAATCAATATTATTTCTAGTCCAAACTTTATAACATAGAATAAAAAAATATGCAATTATATAAAATATGTAATACATAAAATATTACATTTTATAGATTTGGTGAATTATAAGGAGTAGGGTAAAGCCCTAATACAACACGATTAGAATACAGGTCACACCTAGAACAATGAACACCTTTGACAATAGTTAAGCCTCGAAATAAAGACGTGAAAGATAATTGCAGTCTACTTTTTTGTGGTTACCATGCTTACTTTGTCAACGTGGTTGGTGGTTCGATCATCGTTTATAGAGATGGAGCATATTTCATGACTAGTCAATTACCTTTTTGGAGAATACTTGCAATGAAAAATTTAATTACGGTGAATACTCTAATTTTAATATGTTAATAATATATATTGTATGCATTTTAACAAGCTAATAATAGTTATTTAACGTTTTTTCTTTTTTCAAATTTGGCAACTGATATAAAAATGAGTAGTAATGTTGACTCAAATATATAGAATATGAAAATTAATTTAAGTATTATCGTATAAGCCATTTAGTGTGACACTTTGACAAATGTTTAACTCATGTAGAACTAAAGCTTTGTTTAGGATTATTTTTTAAAAATATTTTTGGGATAAAAAGTATTTTGAGATAAAAGTATTACTAAATAAAATATTTTTGAGTTTTTTAAAAGTGTTTTTAACGCAAAAAATATTTTGAAAAATCACTTTTTTGACCAAAATGGAATGGAAAAAATTTTAACTAAAAAGCATTGTTAAACTAGCCCTAAATATTATCAAATTTACTTGAAAATTTTCTTTTTATTTTTTGGTGACAACTTGAAATTTTTATTTTATTATATACATATGATTAGATTAAATTAATAGAATTGTGTACTAAATATTGTCATTCTTTGCGGCTGCTCTTGAAGTTTGTTCTGTCAAATTTTATGTTCATTTTATTATTATGTTAATTTGACTAAAGAAAATCACGTGAAACCAAGTCATGACTTTTGACCCTTAAAGGTAAATTCGCTGTCTTGTCCCCGTAGTATTGTTGGCATAGTTATATTATTAATATTAAATTATTATTGAACCCAATAAATGATCCCAATGGAAAAAAAAATGTTTTTCATCCTAGAGGTCTCGGGTTCAAGCATTTGTGTGTATGTTGTTAAAGGGTTAAGAAAATATGAACAGGTCTCATTTCGGATAATAAACACATTGATCATCAAGACAATACACAAAATTTTATATCATTAATATTTTATGTATATACATATTTTTATCATTAATAATATGTAATTCCTATTACCATTTCATGTTTATTGTATATGCAATTGCGTCAACCTCTCATGTTTGAATTTGTATTATAATAGGCATAATCACGATTACCATTAATGTTTATTAATAATGTAATATTTTTTTCGAATTAAGTGAATCCATGAGTTATTTATAAAAGTAAATTTTTAGTATTTTCATGGACATTAAAAGATACTAAAAATTATTTATCTTTAAAATTTTAATTCACTCTGAAAAATAAAAATATTTTATCGCATGTAATTGTCTCAAAGGATCATAATTAAATACAATATTTCGCACTTTTAATATTCAGAATTGTTGACAATCAGTAATTAATAAGGTATCAATTTTTTTTTTTGTGAATTACAGGAGGATAGTAAAATCCTAACAACAAAACGATTGGCGCAATTCGAACTCAAACCACACATAGAGTAATGAACATCTTTAGTCATCGGGCCAATACACAGGGTTCAATAAGATATCAATTTTGAGTATCAATATTGTTCATCTTAAGAATCTCGGATTCGAGCACCTGTATGTGCAATGTGTGTATGTTGTCAAAGGGTTAAGAAAATATGAACAGATACTACCATAATTCCATGTAATCACACTAGTATATTAAAAAAGAACCTTTTATCTTTTACAAAAATGAAAATTTCTATATTTGAAAATATGGTGAGCCACCATTTCTGTAATTCTAGGGAGCGCTTTTACGGTGAGTTTTCCATAATCTCCCGTTTAGCGCTAAATGAAAAAAGAAAATTGAAAGGGAATTTATATTTTTTAATTTTGAAATTAGTGTTGATACACAGTATAAACAGTAATGAAGAAAGAGAAGAAGAGAGGAAGAAAATAATTTAGATCAAATCTGTTAACTATTTATTAGTGATAATAAATATCGTTTAGAATTAAATGTTACCAAATTTACTTGAAAAGTTTGCTTTTACGTGTATATGTGTGAGTAGTTTATTATAAGAATTTCAATCTTTGTGGCTGCTGTTGATAAGAAGACGATCATCATATTTTACACCACATCCAACCAATTTTCACTTGTGGAAACTTCCAAAAGTATATATTCTATATTTGTGCACACTTGCCATATATATATACACACTCGTTCTCATCACAAGCTAGCACATTTTGACCTTTTTAAGAATACATATATGTTTATTAGTGAGGAAATATGAGGACACACTGATTGTTGGAGAGTAATTTCATGATCTCGAAAGTTGATATCTTCTTCATTGTTAAGAAGGTATGCATAAAAAAAAAAATTTGATCCGTTAATATGACATGATAGATTGTTATTAAAAAAATGTCATCATGTAATATATGGACATGCATCATATGACTTATTTTAATTATTATACCTTCAATCAGTGTGGTTATTATGCCCTATGCTCAGGTGGGTCTCAATTACCTTGAATGGTGTGTTTACACTTAAAAATGAGTGTTTGTGAGAGAGTTAATTTCTTTGATTATGCATAATTTATAGGGGATTATTTTAAATGGAGGAATAAGAATATTTACATTTGATTTTTTACCCATAAGAAATATAACTAATGTTGGGAGTGTAAATTTATTTGATTGTGGAGTAATTTCATATGACAAATTCATATGATAAAATTTTAAATTATTAAATATGAAAATCATATATATAAATGTTTAAATATTAATTAATAAAAAAATTGAAACACCCCTATACTCGATCTACACGTATGAATTCGATATTGGAGAGTACCGAAGTACTATACAGAGAGCACATAAGTGCTAGGCAACAGAGAGCACACAGAGTACTAAACAGAGAGTACACAAAGTATTGAGCATACAAAGTGCTGAGCACACAAAGTGCTAATCGGAGAGCACACACAGTGCTAATCGGAGAGCGCGCTAGTATTCTTTAATGTCATGTCATTAATATCACAATGGTTCTAACTTGTCTACATGGGCATAAAATCTTATATAACAACATTTCTCATTGTTGACATATTTTACTCCTTCACTAAACACAAACACATCATCATGTATATTTCACATATATCATCATTTCATAATGTATCAATATTTATAATTAAATACATAATATTTCACATATACAATCATTTTATCACATATTTAACATCATATACCTCTTACTTTATTTTCACATTAATTTTTTTCAAAGCTATCCACTTGAACCACAGTCACTAAATTATTTGTATCTTGAACTACAGAATTCGAAATTATTATCCGCTTAATGTTTCTGAAACTAAACTCAAATATCTTTTTACCATAAGAATTTCAGAATTTTTAATTTAGCCAATTCGTACAAAAAATTCTTCCAATTTACCCTTCTCTGCTGCTTGACAGTTTCGACATTTCTTCACTAAAAATTATTTATCTTTTAATACAGGGATCTAATGATGTTTCCATCTGTTTCTTTGAAAAGTAGACTCATTAAGTATTTAACCATATAAATTTCAGTTTCTAATAATTTTTATACATTTTTCTATGATTTTCAAAGTAAAAATAGGGAAACCTGAATCTATTCTGACTTTGTTTCACTAAAACTAGTATATCTCAAAATATACAATTCCTTTTCTTTCACCGTTTCTTTCATATGAAACTACACTCAATAATCTTTAATTACATAATTAATTCAATCTCTAACTATGTTTATATAATTTTTGGTGAATTTTTGAAATTGGTCCCCTGTTACTGTCCAAACTGTTTTAATGTGAATATTTCCTATTTCATGTTTCTTTGCACTATATTTCATCCAATCACACATAATTACCATACTTATAACTAAACATATCATTTTACTCATTTTTATTATAATTAATCATATACTAAAATCATATACTTTTAAGGAGAATAAATTTTCCATTTAAAATCTTGTAGTACTTACCACACTTGTAGAAAATCTTTTTTTTTTCACTCCTTGGCTTTCTCCTTTCCTTATCCGTCAATTTGGTCCCTCTCCTTCTTTTCTTTCTCTTATTTCTTGAATTCCCAAAATCCTAACTCAAACTTTATGCTCTTGAACACTCCCAAGTGGACTTTATTAGAAAATAAAGATGTGTACTAGCTTCCTTCTATGTCTTTCTTTAAGAAGTTTAAAAGAAAATAGAAGATTTTGAAGCTTGGAGGATTTAACAATGATAGAAGGACTTAATTGGAATAAAGTAAAAGTTGGGTGAAAGGAGACATGCATGCAACGTTTGAATATGAGAAGAAAAGGTGATATTTTCATCTTTTTACTTCTTTTTCCTTTATCTAATTCTCTAGATTTCTCCACTAAAAAATATCTCTTTAATAAAAATGGTAAAATTTCTCTTTTAGTCCCTAGACCATCCAACTTTACACTTTAACCCCAAATCATTGCCTCCAAAAATAGCTTTCACTCTATTTACTCTTTTGTCCCTCCTAGTCACCATAATTTCTATGATGACTCGTAATTTATTTTGGACTAATTATCCATTTAGTCTTTCCTTCTTTCTCACAATTACTATTAAATCCATAAATTTTCTAATCTTCTTATTTTAACTACAAATTCTAATTCAAATAAGACTTCAAAATACAAATTAAAAATGTGGATGTTACAAAAATTATTTCATATATATATTTGACTGAATTTTTTTTAAAAAAAAATTGACAATAAAATTAATATAAAAAAATAAACTAAATGCACCACGCCATAATCTATTGTGCATCCTGACTCACCTAAATCTTTGTGACTGCTGTTAAAGTTGATTATGTAACGGGTAAACTACAAAAATAGTCACTTTTGTTTGATTCAGGTTACATTTTAGTTACTTATATTTGAAATGTTTCGTTTTAGTCACTTATGTTATTATTTTGTTACGAAGTGATCACTCTGCCATTAAGTTCCGTTATCTCCCTAACGGTAATCCTACGTGGCAGTCCAACTAGATTTTAAGTGCCAACTTAAATTTTCAAATGGGATGAGAATAGATTTTTAATTAAATAAATTTAATTAATTAAATTTTAAAATTTAATAAATAAATTTAATTAAATAAGATACAGCCATAGAAAAGTGAGCAAGAAAAATAAAACAAGAAACCTTTAACCTAATTTACAACCAAAGGGTTGATGGGATATTAATTAGAACAAAAACAACAGTAAGAAAGAAAAATTTGGACTACCCACAAAAGAATTATGAATAAACAAGCTGATTCAAATAAGAAAAAATCAGATTATCGTTAGGGAGATAACAGAACTTAACAGTAGAGTGATCACTTCGTAATAAAACAATAACATAAATGATTAAAACGTAATATTTTAAACATAAATGATTAAAATGTAACATGAATCAAATAAAAATGACTATTTTTATAGTTTACCCTTATGTAACTTAAGTAGACCACGGCCATATCTCATCATTATCTTTTAAATGACACCCAATCAATTTCCAGTTGTGGACACTTGCATGTATCCTCGTGCCATTTACAAGCTACCAGATTTTGACCATTTTAAGGAGGTATATTGGTTGACTTGACGGTGATAACATGATGATCATGGAGAAATATATGTTTAATAGTAACTAAACATTAAAAAAACATGCATTAAAGATATTAAAATAAATTATAATAAATAAGAATTATGAAACCAACAGGATATAAATATAACACAAAAAGAATCATTGTTGAAAAGATATTAAATCATGATACTCAATTATTGATAACTTAATATATCATGTAAACACAAAGGAAATATAATTAAAAATACAAAAAAAAATGAAAAGGATAAATTTTATATGTAATTTTTTTATGATATAAATATATGAAATTTTCATATAAATATGTTATTGATTTAATGTATAACAAGGAGGAGAGTAGGGGTAAGTGGTGACGTTGAGGAGGTCTATTTACCTAAAGAGGTGGAGAGTTGAAAAATAAAATATGAGGATAGATTGATTGTTGGAAGGGAGTTTATTGTGCAGAGTAACTTCATCATCTCAAGAGTTGATCTCTTCTTCATTGTTGGAAAGGTATTTATAATTTGATTCATTTTTCACAAATCACTAATAATATTATCGAATTAACATCATTATTAATAGGCTGAAAATAATAATGTAGTGTTATTTTTGTATTATTTTTCTATCGTGATTTAATTATTTTTTCATATCATGATCATATCACATATTTATATTGCATTGAAGATATTTATCATATCAAATAAGATTTGTATTTGATACACAATTAAAAATCATATTAAGACACATGATCGATAAATTAGTTAATAATTTTAAAAATAATTAAAAACAAATATAATTATTACAGTGTTAACATAATTTTTGGCCTCTGAACTTGGCAACTAGGTTTATTTTGGTACCTAAACTTGGTAATTAGATCCATTTTGGTTTTTGAACTTAGATTTCATCAAGATTTAATGATCTGACCAATGTTCTTAGAACATGAATGGGTTAGCCAATCGAACTGGTTGGACCGAGAATCGATCGATTAATTAGAATAATATATATTTAAAGTAATCAACCACCGATTCTGTTATTAGAACATTGTATGTTTTTCAAACTCAAAAGGTCATACCATCAAATTTTTATATATTTCAAATTTAGGGACCAAAATAAATATAATCAAGTATCAAAATAGATTTATATTTTAAAATATTGTTTTTAAACGGGATAAAATGACCGCGGCAAAGTTGCGGTCAGTCGTGAGGACGAAAGATTGAAGCATCACTCTTACAGCACTTAAGAGTATTTTTTTTTTCCAGCGCTTATCATCTATTTGATTAATAAAAGAAATAAAAGAAAAAAGGGACCATAAACTACTATTTAAAGGTTTACCTTCTATTTAAGGTTATGAACAATTCCAGGCCTTGATTACAGAAAAGAATGGAAATTACAAGCATATTGCCAGAAGAGTGCCTGTGTCTGATCATATCGTTGACTTCACCGGAAGATGCATGTCGATCGTCCATGATTTCTCACGCTTTCAGATCGGTTGCAAACCGTGATGAAGTGTGGGAAAAGTTTCTGCCGTCTGATTACAGATCAATCATTTCAGGCTCATCATCATCATTGCTTTCGCTGGGAAAGAAGGATGTATATTTCCATCTCTGTTTTCATCCCATTCTCATTGAAAATGGTACCATGGTAATCCCCAAACCTCACTCCTTAATCACCATAGGTGTGTTGTACTTTATCTGCGAAACTAACGTTGCTTGTTAAAAAAACCAGAGCTTTCAGTTGGAGAAAAAGAGTGGAAAAAGATGCTATATGTTGGGGGCAAGAGGACTTTCAATTATAGAGGGAGATACACCTGCTCACTGGATTTGGACATCTCTACAAGAGTCTAGGTTTGTATGTTTTCTTTTAACAGCAAAACCTAAAATGTTTTACTGATTTAGCATTACAGTGATGGTGAAAAACCTACATGACAAAGAGAATGGCGTTGTTGATATTACTTCATCTTCCCTATGTTTAGTTCTTGTTTTGAATTCTGTAATAGGTTCCCTGAAGCTGCTGAGCTCAAACTAGTCTGGTGGCTCAATATGAAGGGAAAGATTGAGACCAAAATTTTATCTCCCGACACAAACTATGCTGTCTACTTCGTGTTCAAGCTTAGAAAAGAGCATACAACCGGGCTTACGCAGAGAACTGTAGGTTTGCATGTCAAAGTCGACAAAATCGCTTTAAGAACAGTGAGGATGGTGTCGTTAGACCCTTCAAGAGATGAGAGTCAATATATTCAAGAGAGAGGAGATGGGTGGATGGAGCTTGAAATGGGTGAATTTTTCAATGAAAGTGGGGACGATGGAAACGTGGAGTTTAGCCTTTGGGAGGCTCACACAAATTACCTCAAGCAAGGTCTCATTATCGAAGGAATTGAGTTGAGGCCTAAAGATATTGCTCGCTAGGTACACTCTTGATTAGGGTAGATTTATTTGCCTAGTTTAATAAGATTTATTCGGACTAAATTAGCTCAAATTAGCTTGAGATCAAATATAATTCTCGCAACGAGAACGAATTATATGAAATTGTGATTCTACGTAGTCTAATAAGCGTTGCTATAGGCTAAAAAAAAGCAGCTAAAAACCTGTTTTCCTGTAATGTATTCATACTTGTTATTCTCGTAATATAAAGTTATTGACAATAGTAATACTAGTTGTTACTATTATTTAATGTTAGTTACTATTAAAAGGATTGAACTCCTGTCTCACGACATAATAATTTTGCTATTAAGACAAAATTATCGAAAATAATAATGTTATTTGTTACTATTAAAAGAATTTAACTCATGTTTTATGACATAATACTTGCGGACAAAATATTAAGACAAAAAGTTATTCACTATAATAATTAGCTTTTTATTTCAAAATGTCACACTATTAAATTTAACAAAAGAAGTTTAATGGTGTTAACAATTGTACATGAAAAGTAGAAGACTAAATTTCTGAAAATAAAAGTAGAATAATTAAATTTCAAATGTATGAAGAGTATAGGAACTTAAAGCACATTTTAACCAAAAATTAATAATATCTTATCCTTGACTTAATAATTTTCATTTTGATCACTGAAAGCAGAGGCGGATTTAGGGAGGGCTGGCAGGGGCTCCGACCCCCTAAAATGGAAATTTTCATTTTGACTCTTTAATTTTTTAAAATTTTTAAATTAGTAAAGTAAAATTACACTCTGTCCCCTTAAAAATGATAAAAATTTGATTTAATCTTTTAAAAGTTATAAATATATAAACAATTTAATTTTGGCCTTCCTAAAAAAATTTTCTTTGCTTCGCCCCTGATTGAAAGGTTAAAATATGCTATATGTTTACTTTTCATATTTCAAAAGTCAGATCCAATTGTTAACACCGTTAAATTTTTTCTGTTAAATTTAATGGTGTCACATTTTGAAATAAAAAAAAATCTTGGTAGTTATGCAACTAAAAAATGATGTTGTGGTAAACCTAAATTTAACAAGAGAATTTTAACTATGTTAACAGTGGGACTTACATTTTTTCTAAATCTGAAAAATATAGGGCTAAATTTTTGAAAATAAAAATATGAAGGCTAAATTTCAAATATATAAAAAAGTATAAGGATTCATAACATAATTTTAACCATATTGAAAAATAATTGGGGTTTAACAATGGCTATAAAACCATTATTTAGACCTTGATGATTAAAAAATTGAAACTTAATAAGGAAGGAATAAAGAAGACTAAAACAGGTTAAATATTCTTCTCAAAGGAAATTACAAGGATATTATGAGAAGACGTATCATTGACTTTATTTGAATTAGCTATGGCTAGAATACTAGTATATTTCAATTTGAATATAAAAAATAATGTAATTTGAGTACTGAATTGTTCAAATGTAATATTCATCATAATTTTTTAAATTCATAGAGTTGTTTGAAATTTATTTAGTAATGAATTTGATAAATTTATATTTTTATACTTTTCTAATTTATTTTCTGTTGAATTTTTAATTAATTTGTCCATAATATAGGCATATCATCTTTACCATTACATATAAACGAAATCTAAATTCAAATTTTCAATTTCGAGTTTTTAAATAGAGCATTAAGAAATTTAGTCACTCTATATTTTTGATTAAAAATATAAGTTCAATTGTTAAAACTATTAAAATTTTGTTATTAAATTCAAGTTTGACACAAATATTGTTGAAACCACTTTGAAAACGGGGTTTCAAAAATCATTTTAAATTTTAGAAAAATGAAAGTCGCCACCAATCTTTTATTTGGGTGTGATTGGATCACCACAAAACGTTTAAAAAATGTTTTGAAAAATGTCGGTCTTCGAAATCCAGAAAAACAGGTTCGGGAGTCAGTTACGCATGAGGAAGGATTAGCACCCTCATACGCTCAAAATTGGTACCACATGATTACTTTCGGGTCTTATTTGGTTAAAACTTTACAAACTCGAGTAAAATTTAAAATACGATCTTTATTTTAGAAAGCTTTGTATAATTTCAAAGGAATCCCTTTTAAGAAAACTCATCCCCGTGTTTTGAATCTCTATGAGGACTAGAAATCGTGTCCAACACGTTAGGGCACTATGTTCTTGGAGTTCCAAAATTGAAGGACGTTTTGAAAGATTTTGAATAGGATATCCGATTTGCATGAATTACAAAAATCACACTCAGTACGTTAGAGCGCGATTTTTCGAGGTTTTCACACGAAAGGACATTGCCTCGTTTTGTTTTAAAATCATTTGTATGTATATAGATACATATTTTGAGAACTTGAAAATTTCGTATTGAATTTAAAATGTAATCCTCGAATATATGACTTGGAAAATTTGCATATAGAATGCCCGTTTACTTCGATTTTCGCAAAGAATTAAGGTCGTGACCAACACGTTAGGACACGACGTTCTCGGAATCTCGAAGTTAACAGGCATAAAAAATCAGAAAAGGATATTCGATTCGTGCGGGTTATACGAAAAATCACACCCGACACGTCAAGGCATGATTTCCCGAAGTTTCCACACAAAAAGAACATTGCCTTGGTTTTCAAAAAAATTTGAAAACGGTCGTGTGATTTTAGATACAAATGAGCATTTAATAAGAGAAATTAAATAACATGAAGTAAGATAATAAGCAGATAACTTGTATGCAAAAATATAAAATGCATGTGTGTAATAATTAAAATAAATGAAAATATTGATAAGGAAGAAAAAAATGATGCAATCAGGGTTGAAAATAGGACTTTTTTATGCGTGGGGGTAAAATGGTAATTTTGGACTCTTGAGGGTAAAAATGACAATTTTGGGAAAATTTGGGGCTAAAAATGATATTTTGAATATTTGGGGGTAAAACGATAATCTTTAAAAAAATCGGGATCAAAAATGAAGTTTTTGGACATTCGAGGGTAAAATGATAATTTTGAAAGTTTTTGGGTCAAAATGGAATTTCTAGAAGTTTTGGGGGCAAAAATGTAATTTTTGGAAGTTTTAGGGTTAAAATGGAATTTTTGGAAGTTAGAGGGAAAAAATAGAATTTTTGGAATTTCGGAGACAAAAATGTAATTTTGGGGAGTTCTGAGGTTAAAAATGGAATTTTTGGAAGTTTGAGGGTTTAGGGTTTAAAATTTTTGGAATTTTTGGAAGTTTAGGGGCAAAAATGTAATTTTTGTGAGTTTCGAGGTCAAAAATGTAATTTTTGGAAGTTCAGGGGTAAAAATGTAATTTTTAGAAGTTTCGAGGCCAAAATATAATTTTTGGGCAGTTTAGGGACCTCCAATGCAATAAAACCAAAATTAGGTGACGCGTGGCAGCCCCTCAGGCATCCTGAAGTCAAAGGACTAATTTGAAAATCATGAAAAATTCTTGGGCTAATTTTGTAATTAAACAAAACTTGATTTAAAGATTAAATTAAAACAAATTAGAAATAAGAGGGACTAATTGCAGAAAAAAACCAAAATCTTGACACGTGGCAGCTTCTGGTGCATTCAAAAAGTCAAAGGATTAAATTGAAAAGCAATCAAAATTATTGGGCCAAATTAAAAATAATTAAAAGTACAAAAGGACTAAATTGAAACAATGAAAAAATATGGAAGGACCAAATATAGAAATAACCCATTTTCAAAAACACGCGGATCTTAAGTCGGGTCGGGTCGGATTCGGGTCGCCTCACGTACCGGTCACACCTCGTCTCCGGTCACCGGCTTCCATGTTTGAAGGTAAAATTTCCTTTTTTCTTTTTCTTTCCTCGTTATTTTTTGTTTAAAAATCATTTTGATTTTTCAGGAAAGTCTTTTTCTCTCTTCGTTTTTAAGAAAACGTTTTAATCCCATTTTAGATGTTAAAAACAGATCTGGTTCGGGACCAGATCTACAACTTTGAAACCTTTTCCTTTCTTTCGTTTCAAATCCGTTTTAAGTCTGTTCGTCCTTCATTTTTCGTTTATTCCGCATGTTCGCGGTCGTGGTGGTGTAGATGACATGCGGCGATGGGTTGGGCGAACCTCCGGCGACGACGCAGAGGGGAGTATCTCCGACCCTTCAGTTTTTATTTCTTTTTATTATCAATAATAAAATATTATTATTATTAATTTTATTTATTACAATTAATACTTGAGTTAGTAAGGTTATTAATATTATTAAAGATTGTTATCTGTCATTATTAATACTATTATCTTAATTAATAACAGATAATATCGCAATAAATGATAGTGATAACCGAGTAATGAGTTCACAACGTTTGAAACTTAATCAAACAAATAACAGCAATTAATGATTAATGCATGTACTAACCGCACCTTGAGAGTATTGAATGCTTGGTATTATGACTGGTACTTTTCTTCTAAGCCTTAATGCTTATTCGAATGACTTTTCTTGATATCAACTGTTTGTATTTTGATTGCCAAGATGCCTTCAAAGTCTGTCTTTATATTAATTATTACCAATTTTCGAAGAATCGAAATGAAGGTCCCTCTATAGAAATTCAAATCTGGTTTTTATAACCAGTGTTGCAATGATGATTATTTGTCTGTTTGCCATTAAACTACTGTCTGTTTTCTTCTTGCAGGTTCGGTAGTGGTGGCCATGGCAGATGCAAGTTGAAGTTAGAGGTGACGTGGCGCGTTTTGGTTGGCTGAGTGTGGACGGCAGCAACACAAGTGGGAGCTGATTGATTTCTGATTTTTTGGGAGTTTTTGGGCCATTTGTTTAGGTTAATGTAACTGGGTCAAATCTATTTTGAGATTGTAATTTTGGGATTGGGCTTTAGTTGGACAAGAGTGTAATTGGGCCTGCTTTCTGTAATTTTGGACATTATTGGACATTAATATTTATATTAAATCTTAAAGTTAAATATAAATTAAAATTAAAATTAAATTTTAATTTTAATTTTAAAATAAATTTAAACTTAAAATAAATTTAATCTTTAAAATAAATCTTAAAAATGAGTTTAAATGTTGGGCCCGGATAAATTGGGCTTCAAAAAATATAATTTTTTTTATTAATTTCAATAAGTTCCACCGATGAATTTAACATAAAAATTTTAATAGTGTTAACAATTAGATCTGAAAAATAGGATTGAATTCTTGAAAATAAAAATAGGAAAATTAAATTTCAAATATACAAAGAATACAAGGCTAATAACATATTTTAATAAAAAAATAATTAAACCATTATTTAGACATTAATGATTAAAAATTAAAAATAAAAAAGGATTGAAGCCAATGTATTTCACTTTAATCTTACTGAGAATATACGCATCGTCCATTTGAAGACACATTAAGACCATACCCATTATTATTGTTTCATTATATTCTTCTAAAAGAAAAAAATTAATTAAAATTACAATGATATTATTAAATATTGGTAAAATATTAAAAATAGTTGTAAATCGTAAAATATTTTAATAAAAAAACTTAAAAGTTTTTTTTCACTAGAAATTTCCCCGAAAAGTGATCAATTGCAGACTTTGATGTAGTGTGGGGACAGTTTCCGCCATCTATGCATCAATCATTTTAGGATCGTTTCTAGAGAATACAATGGTGAATTTAAAAAATATTTTTTTAAAAATTCGAAATTGAATCATAAATTTTGAAAGATCAAAATATAATTTTATCATGTATTAATTTATGATTTCGTTATCTTTTAAAATAATTAAATAAAATTTCTTTTCATTTTAAGAATCAAAATATAATTTTACAATAAAATAAATTTATTATTTAATGATTGTTAAGGAAGCTAAAATGTAATTTTTTATTTTTTGGGTCAAGCTCCTACTTCTCCCTTTACATTTACTTCCAGACACATGGTCAATAAATTAATTAATAATTTTAAAAATAAAATATATTTAAAATATCATGTTAAACGATTATAAAAAATGATAATATTATGTTAAACGCGATAAAATGACCGCAACCAGAATGAAGTGTGGCCATTTGACTTAGTCAATGGTGACAACGAAAGGTAATATGTTGTGGGGACTTGTATTAATAAAACCAAAAATTAGGACAAGAGAAACCTTAAACCGCTGTTATAGTTTGAAATTTCCCAGGGTAGGAAACTACCAAGAAAAAATATATGGACATTACAAGGATATTGCCAGAAGATTGCCTGTGTCTGATCATGTCGTTGACTTCGCCGGCAGATGCATGTCGATCGGCCATGGTTTCTCATGCTTTTAAATCGGTTGCAGACTGTGATGCTGTGTGGGAAAAGTTTCTACCGTCCGATTATAGATCAATCATTTCATCATCGTTGCTATCGCTGGGAAAGAAGGATGTATATTTCCATCTCTGTTTTCATCCCATCCTCATTCAAAATGGTACCATGGTAATCCCCAAACCTTACATAATATATATATATATATATATCATTGTAGTTAATAACTAGCAAACTATTTCTACGCATATGTGAAATACAAGGGTACTTCAAGTTAGAAAAAAAATTTTGAGGGGCAAAAATTAAATTGTATATTTTTATTATAGTAAAAATGTAATTTCATCATTTTAATAGTCTTTATCTTTATAAATTTTATAGGGTTAAATCAAATTTTTTTCATTTTTAAGGGGCCAAAATATAATTTTACCATTATTAATTTAAAATTTTATAATTTATAAAGAGCTTAAATTAAATATTTACCATTTTAGGGAGGTTATAATAAATATACAAAAGAGGAAATTAAAAAAAGCTTAGACCTTGAAGGGATCTACTTATATTTTTGGGAGGATTATAATATATTTACAAAGTGTTAAATTGAAAAAAATGTTAACCATGGCCCCTTGGACCTAGGCTCCGTCGTTAGGGGTGTGCACAATTCTGGTAAAACAGAAAAAATTTGATTAATCGATCAAATTCGGTTAACCGGATGAATTCGATCAGGGATCGATTAATATTTTTTTGGGTTTTCGGTTAACTGTTAATTCGATTAACCGAATTAACCGAACTTAATGAATAATATTATAATATATAAATATTAGCCCATTATCCACCCAAACCCAATCCAATGTAAATCCAATATATATATTTATATAAACCCAAGTACCCTACCCAACCCAATCCTAAAAATTACAAATAATTTAATAAATAAAAATAAAAATCCTAAAACTAAAACTAAAAATCTCAATTCAGTTAATTTGATTAATTCGGGTAATTTTTATACTTGTATTAATCAAAATAAAAAACATATAATTTTCGGTTAATTCGGTTAACCGACCGAATTAACCAAAAAATTTTGGTCTAATTAAATTTTTTTGAAAAAATTTCGGTTCAATTAAATATTAAGGATTTAAAGAGGTCGATTAATTCGATTAATGGTAATTTGGATCGGTTAACCGATTGAACATCCTATCCTTCGTTGGTACTTTGGATTCTTGCTTTGAATTTGAGCTGATTTGGTTCAAATTGAAATTAAAATAATTATTATTATTCATTAAAGTTTATACAAAAAATATGGAAATAATTTGCATGATATAAGACAAAGTGGATGTGTTGTTACTGTAGGTCCATTTTTGTGTATTAATTTGTAATTATTTTTGAATGATTATATCTGTTTTTTTTTTACGCAAGATTTAAAATTACTTATAATCTCTCTTCAACTCATAAATAGGAGGAGGATAATGCGTTTCAACATACTCTACCTATGTCCTCTTGTATTGACAATAATATTCATGCCAATCAAATTAAAACTTAATCGACATTAATTTATAGAATTAAGGTTGATGTTGTTGTTTAAACAGAGCTTTCAATTGGAGAAAGAGAGTGGGAAAAAATGCTGTATGTTAGGGGCAAAAGCACTATCAATGATATGGTTATTCAGAGATGCATTTATTCCTTTCCCTTGGATTTCCACATCTCTACCAGGGCTTAGGTTTGCTTCATTTATTTTTCCTTTATTGTTATTAAATGATGTAATAATGTTAAGTCAAGATAAAAATAATAATCATTACGTATAGGGGCGAAGTTAGAAAATTTTGTTAGGGATCGAAATTAATTTGAAATTTTTACAATAGTAAAAATATAATTTTATTATTTTAATAGTTTATATTTTTATAATTTTTAAAAAAGTAAATCAAATTTTTATCATTTTCAGAAGGGCCAAAGTTCAATTTTACCTTTACTAATTTAAATTTTAAAAATTTTAAAAAACTTAAAAGAAAAATTTTCCATTTAAAGGGAGACCGAAACCCTACTAGCTTTCTAATTACGCCCCTGACTAGGTGATGTTATGATTATTATTGACTTCATGAATTCCCTTTTATATTGTATGTAGTGACAGGTTTGGTGAAGTTGCTAACATCAACCTAGTGTGGTGGATCGAGGTGAAGGGAAAAATTGAGATAACAAATTTATCTTCCAAAACAAACTATGCAATATACCTTGCGTTTAAGCTTAACGATAGGCATACAATTGAGTTTAAGCATAGAATCGTAGGTTTGCATATCAATGACGATGGAGTCAGCTCATGGGAATTACGAAGGGTGTTGATAGACCCTTATCAATGTGAGGCCCTACATATTCGAGATAGAGGAGATGGGTGGATGGAGGTTGAAATGGGTCAGTTTTTGAATGAATGTGGTGATGATGGAACTTTGGAGTTTAGTCTTCGAGAGACTGACACAAGTAATTTCCATAATCGAGGCATCATTGTTGAAGGAATTGAGCTCAAGCCTAAAGATATTTGTAGTTTGGTAGAAGTTGGACATTAGTTTGTTCATATTTTAGATTGTGTTTTTCTTTATAGTTGGTTCAAAATATTAATCACAAACAAATATTAGTAATCAGATTATATCTATAATATATATAAAACTGCGAGTTTAGAAAAATTAACGAGAATATCCTTTATTTTGCATCTTATTATTAAATTTAAAGTTAAAAATAATTATAGTATTTAATTTAAGATTATTAGTTAAAAAATTTGAAATAAAATAGAAGTTTTGATAATTGTGCATTTAAAAGAATAATATTTTAATAGAAATTTTGATAATTCCATATTTAAAAATAATTAAAATTTAAATTACAATTATTAATTTTAAAAATTGTGTTAATTTTAAAATAGAGTTATTATTTGAATAGGATTCTAACCATAAAATATAAGAAAAAAATGTTGTGAATTTTTTTTTTTTTTAAATTATGTTAATTGTATGGATGTAAAATAGAGTTATTATTTGAATTGAATTCTAACTATATTAATTATAACTTATTATTAATGGATTGAGGGTTATAGGTAATTATAGACATTATGTCAAAAAAACAGATATCATCAGAAATTATAATGAGATTATTAATATATATATTATGTTGGAATGAAAATTATAAATATTAGCTGTATTTACTATATAAAAATTATATTTATTTAGTAACTTTAAGAAGAAATTTTAATAATTTATAAATTGGTAAAATTTAAATGTTTCGAGTTAAGAGTTAGTAAAATTCAATTCGATTCGATTCAAAAAATTCGATAAAAAGTTTAAATTTTGAATTAAATAGTTCTAGTTATTTGAGATAATCAAGTTACTTGGATCAACTCGAATAAAAAATTAAGTTTTCGATTTAACTCGAATATGAATTACACAATTCGAGTTATCTAAAAATCTTAATAAAAAAAGACAAAACTACGTCGTTTTGATAAATGTTTACTCAATAAGTTAAAAGGTAAAATCATTATATTATTTATGTAGTTAAATAATTTTGTACTTCGTCTACTAGTTAAATAATTGACCCCTGTAAATGCAACAATGAGTATAAATAATAGAATTCGTTAACTCAACTCAACTCGTCTCAAAATTTTTTGACTCGATTCGATTCGAAAAAAATTTAAATTTAATTCAATTACTAAAATAGAATTCATTAACTCGATTAATTCAAAACTTTTTGATTCGACTTAAATCGACTCGATCCAATATTTATCCGTACTTTGAATACAGACAAATCAATTAAAAAGGTGGCCACTCTTTTTTTTTTTTAGGAAAATATCGAGGCTTAACTTTAAAACAATAAAACAATACAAAGACTTCCAACCACACGTGGCACATTCACAACCGCATGTAGAATAAAATCCAGTTGTAGGCAACAAACATAACACACTAACCATTAGTGCCCAAAATTTAAGTTGTGGTATGCTGTCTATTTTGTTTTTAATATATGCTACTCATAAAGAGATGTTGCTTCTTGTATCATGACATCCTTTATATACAAAATTAAATATAAATATACAATTGGAATTTGATTTTAATTATATTTCTGAAATTAAATGTATATACGCAAACATGTTTATGTTAAAAAGAGGTTATGTCTAGTTTTAGATATTTTATTTTAAAATAGAGATATTATTAATTAATTTTTGGTTAAATATTTAATTAAATTTTTTAAAATAGTTGATTATTAAGTTTTAGTTCAGTTGATATTAATATTGTTATCAATATAAGAGAACATAAGTTCAAGCGTTATAAAATGCATTTATCCTTCTATAACTTTGTTTAATAAAAGGTGTAATTTACTCGTCAATAATGTCTCCTTTAATTTTGAGCATTTAGCTTTAACTTATAATCAAATCTATTATTTATCTGTAAAAATAATCATCATTACATGCAGGGGCAAAGTCAGAAAAATTTGTTAGGGGTCGAAACTAATTTGAAATTTTTACGATAGTAAAAATACAATTTCATCATTTTAATAGCCTATATCTTTATAACTTTTAAAGGAGTAAATCAAATTTTTATTATTTTTAGGAGATTAAAGTGTAATTTTACTTTTACTAATTTAAAATTTTAAAAAATTTAGAAAACTTAAATGAAATTTTTTTCATGTTAAAAGAAACTAGGCTCCTGCTAACCCCTTAACTACACCTCTGACTACATGATGTTATGAATATTATTGACTTCATGAATTCCCTTTTATATTGTATGTAGTGACAAGTTTGGTGAAGTTGCTAACATCAACCTAGTGTGGTGGATCGAGGTGAAGGGAAAAATTGAAACCACAAATTTATCTCCCAACACAAACTACGCAATATACGTTAAGCTTAGCGATGGGCATACAATTGAGTTTAATCATAGATCTATTGGTTTACACGTCAATGACGATGGAGTCGGTTCATGGGAATTATGAAGGGTGTTGTTAGACCCTTATCAATGTGAGGCCTTACATATTCGAGATAGAGGAGATGGGTGGATGGAGGTTGAAATGGGTTAGTTTTTGAATGAATGTGATGATGATGAAACTTTGGAGTTTAGTTTTAAAGAGATTGACACAAGTAATTTCCATAATCGAGACATCATTGTTGAAGGAATTGAGCTTAGGCTTAACGATATTCGTAATTTGATAGACGATGGACATAAGTGTGCTCATAATTTAGATTGTATTTCCTTTTTAATTGGTTCAAAATACTAATCACAAACAGATATTAGTAGTTAGCTTATATCTATTATTAATTTTAACATTTGTGCTAATTTTAAAATAAAATAATTACTTGAATAGAATATTAACTGTTTTTACTATATATAAATGTTTTACATTTATCAACAAAAAAAAATGTTTCACATTTCGCACCGATACGTTAAAGTTTAAGTTATAATTATTTTTTTATCAAAAATATAATAAAATTATTAAATATATTTTGAAATGATTAAATTAAATTAATTAATTAAATTGTATTACAAAATATTAACAATTAATATTTTAAAAGTCAAGAGAGTACTTTCCTTAAACCCTAAGTTAATTGGTTCCAGGCGAAGTTGCTGAGCTGATATTAGCACTAAATAAGTCAGCTTTGTTGATTGAAAATGGAAAACGTAACAAAGAAGGATTGAAATGAAAGTCAGGCGAAGCAGTCCAAGTCCTTTTTAGACACCCCGCCCCCCCTACTTACTTTGTTATTCTTCCATTTTTCCCATCGAAGAAAGAAAATGGATATTACAAGGATATTGCCAGAAGAGTGCCTGTGTTCGATCATATCGTTGACTTCGCCTGTAGATGCATGTGGATCGGCTATGGTTTCTCACGCTTTCAGATCGGTTGCAGACTGTGCTGCAGTGTGGGAAAAGTTTCTGCCGTCTGATTACAAGTCCATCATAACGGGATCATCATCATCATCGTTGCTTTCGCTGGGGAAGAAGGATCTATATTTTTATCTCTGTTTTTATCCCATTCTCATTCAAAATGGTACCATGGTAATCCCCAAAGCTCAACTCTGTTATCTGTATCGATTTCCTCGTTCATTACTAGTAAACTACGTATCTGTTTATGTTTATTTTGGATTATTGATTTCTGGATGATCAAATTGCTCATGAAATTAAGGTTGTTTAGTGGAACCTATACAGAGTTTTCAATTGGAGAAAGAGAGCGGAAAGAAATGCTATATGTTGGGGGCAAGAGCCCTTACAATCATATGGGGTGATACACCTTCTTATTGGACTTGGTCATCTCTACAACAGTCCAGGTTTGCTCTCTTTTATCTGTTTAACCTTGTTCCTGCAAAGCTGTGGCAAAAGCAGGTCTGACATTGTTGTTGTTTTATTTACCTCATGAATTCCCATATTAATAGGTTTGGTGAAGTTGCTGAGCTGAGAGTAGTGTGGTGGCTGGAGGTGAAGGGAAAGATTGATACCCAAGTTTTATCTCCCAATACAAACTATGCAGCATACCTAGTGTTTAAGCTTAATAAAAGGCATGGTACTGGGTTTAGCCGAAGAAACGTAAGTCTGCAGGTTATTATCAATGAAGCCGTTTCTAAAGCGTGGAAGGTTTCGTTAGAAGAAGAAGATAATCCCCAACATGTGGGAGCAAGAGGAGATGGATGGATGGAAGTTGAAATAGGTGAATTTTTTTAATGAATGTGGGGATGATGGAGCTGTGGAGTTTAGTGTCATGGATGTTAATGGTTACACCAAGGCCGGCCTCATTCTTCAAGGAATTGAGCTTAGACCTAAACACTAAATTGTACTATCCTTTCTATTTGGTTTTAATATATGCTACTCATAAACAGATGTTGACATCCTTATATAAAATATTAAATATAAATATAAAATTTGAATTTAGTTATATATCTGAAATTAAAGTTAAATACATAAACAGGTTACGTCTAATTTTAGATATTCTATCATAAAAATAAAATAAAGACAATCATTAATTAATTTTTGGTTAAATATTTAATTCAACTTTTTAAAATTATTTTTTATTAAGTTTCAGTTCAGTTAGCATTAATATTTTTTTTTATATAAAAGGACGTGAGTTAGCATCAATAGTGTCTGTATTAATTTGAGCATTTAACTTTAACTTGTAATCAAATCTATTTTTATATTACTATTGAAATCAAATCTATTTTTTATATTACTATTGAAGGGATTGAATTTCACATCCCACTCCCCCACTAAATGTTTTGAATATTTCAAGTAAATTTACCATATAGGTTAGAGTGTTAGATGTCTGATCATATTTTGTTTACTCTATTAAAAAAGTAGATAAATTAGTTCGTTACATTAGATCAAAGAACAAACTAATCTTTTAATCCATTTTTACTATTAAAGATTGATTTTTGTATATCAATATAAAATACACATGAAAAACTATGTATCACTTTCTAGTTATTCTACGAGTCAAGTTAATTTTTAACAATATAAATGGATAAACTTTTAATAGAAAAGATGAATTTATTTTTTGAATTAATTTACCAATTTTTCGATTATCGAGGACAAAATACCATTTTCATTAAAACTTTGATCTAGTTAAAAGCAGGGGCCAGCTTCCAATTTGTACTTGATTTAGCTTAGACAACATCAGATTAATAGCACCAAATAAGTAGTAAATATATATAAAGTTGAAGGAACTAAAAGAATAAATAAACAAAACTTGCGAAGAAATCAGCTTTGATGATTGAAAATGGAAACTTAGGGACGAAGGAGTCAAAACCAATATTTTTTTGTCTACAAGTCGAAGTCGTCCAACGCTAATAAAAACCAGCCACTTCCTTTACCATTATTATTGTTCCATTTTTCCCATCGAAAGAAAAAGAAAATGGAAATTACAAGGATATTACCGGGAGAATGCCAGAGTCTGATCATGTCGTTCACTTCACCAGCAGATGCATGTCGATCGGCCACAGTTTCTCACGCTTTCAGATCGGTTGCGTACTCTGATGCAGTGTGGGAAAAGTTTCTGCCGTCCGATTATAGATCAATTATTTCAGGATCATCATCATCATCATCATTGCTTTCGCTGGGAAAGAAGGATCTATATTTTCATCTCTGTTTTCATCCCATTCTCCTTCAAAATGGTACCATGGTAATCCCCAAACCTCACTCTTTAATCTCTTTCGATATTTGTTCTTATAAGCTTCACATCATGTAGTTAAATGCTAGTAAACTATGTATATGTATATATGAGCTGCTGGGGCTAGATGATCAAAATACTTTTAACTTGTCCCAGAAATTCTTTAAGAGTAGATTTGGGTATGGGGAATTCAAGAAGATAGATTTAGAAAAGAGAAACATCCATAATTTGTACTGCGTTGCACTTTAGCTCCATTTTTGTGCTGGTGTTTTAAACAGAGTTTTCAGTTGGAGAAAGAGAGTGGGAAAAAATGCTATATGTTGGGGGCAAGAGCACTTTCAATTATATGGGGAGATACACCTTCTTATTGGACGTGGAAATCTTTACCCGAGTCCAGGTTTGCTATATTTTCTATGTTTATTGCGTTTGGCATCGCAGAAGCAATGTCTTTTGGGGTCAAATCTGTAGCGAAAAGTGATTTTTTTTTTTTTTCACCTTACTAGCTGTGCCGTCTGCAATGCTAAATAAAGCTTTAGAGCATGGTATTTTTTGACATTGATGTTATTTTATTTACTTTCATCTCTTTCTTTTGTTCTTATCTCGAATGTTTTAATAGGTTCTCAGCAGTTGCCGAGCTCAAACTTGTGTGGTGGCTCGAGTTGAACGGGACGATTGACATCAGAATCTTATCTTCCAATACAAACTATGCAGCATACCTTGTGTTTAAGCTTAGAAATCGGCGTACAATTGGGTTTAGGCATAGAGCCGTGGGGTTGCATATCAATGTCGGCGGAATCACCTCAAGGGAAGTGCGGAGGGTGTCGTTAGACCCTACACAAAATGAGACCCAACATGTTCGAGAGAGAGAAGATGGGTGGATGGAGGTTGAAATGGGTGAGTTTTTTAATGAATGTGGTGATGATGGAACTGTGCAGCTTAGTCTTAGGGAGGTTGACACAAATTACTTCAAGCAAGGCCTTATTGTTGAAGGAATTGAGCTACGGCCTAAAGATACTAGTAGCTAGGTAGACTCTGGATTAGGGTTTGGTAAGCTCAGCCTGTTCGGATTGGGTTTTGAATAATTCCCAATTTTATGTAGCTCGAATCAGTAATATTTTAAAATTTTCGATGTGTGACTTGGTTCAATCAAGTTTAGTTAATATTTTTAAATATTTTATTTTATATTTTTCATTAAATAAAATTACAATTTCACATATTTTTTAAAAACTCATAAAATAAAATAATTTAAAACTTATATTATATATTATTTTTAATTTAATGTCATTAATAATTATTTTATATTCTCAATTCACTAATAGAGTTGCATTTAAATTCAAATACAGATCTAACGCTAATTTTAATCTCGTTACTATAATATTCAATCTCGCTGTTACAATAATTAAGCTCATCACTGTTGTTCCTTTTAATTTTATTAGAACTAATCTCATTGATGACCCAAAAGAAATCTTATCTTTCTCAACTTTACCCTTTCAACAAAAATCGATTAAAACAATTCTATTTATACTTAAAATTCAGAGATGAAGAAGCCAAGCAACGAGCTGTATCCTTTCATCACTAACATGGAATATTGCTTAAATCATTTTAGGCCCACCCATATTATTTTTAATTTTTTTAAAAAATATTTATATTATATTATTTTAATATTTAATAACTTTATACATTTTTATTTCTTGAAACTTTTTTTATAATCATCTTAATATTATTTTAATATTTACATTAAGGTAGCATTATATATTTAGTATAAGTTTATTTTTTAATGGGTTTTAAATTACATAATATATATGAAAATAATATAATATAAAATATTATATACTTAAAAACAGGTCTGGTCAGATCGGGCTCAGGCGTTAAATGTTAAAACCCGAGTTCGACCCATATTTTGAACAAGTTTATTTCTTTTGCCCAATCCAATTTTTTGGGCCTAAATTTTTATTCGAACCCTCCCAAATTTCGGACAAATCTTTGAGCATGGACATGTAACCTGACCCATGAATAGGTCTAATGCCACATAACAATATAAATTCAAGAGTTAAAAAGAGGTGAAAATTTAAATGAGTAACTAAATTCGCTTTTTTTTATATAAAATTGGAAAACCAAATAAATCATTATGTAATAAAAATATTGATATGTTTTTTTTAAGTAAATTGTAATGTTGATAACTAAATCTCTTTTTTGTTTGATATTGTTTTTTACAAGGTTTTTTTTTATTTTTCAAGATACCTATTAGAATGAGCCTAATAACTACTTATCCGCATAATGTAGGCTCATTAAGATTATTTTATAGACTAACTAGATTAAATATGGTGTTTAGAGAATTGATTTTGGTAACAGTATTCAATTCCATCCCTAGTGGTGTTTGTTTAGTACCATCCCAAATAGTGTTAAATATAAAAACCATGTGAATAATATCACTTTTGAAGTCATTTTAATAATTTAAATATATAATTTAAATTATTTAAAGTTAATTGCACTAAACATTTCTAAACAATAATACTCATTTTAAATTCGTCTCAAATTTTAAAACGTTCTAATTACATTTCAAATTATCTATGTTATATCAATTAGGTCCTTTCATTATTGAAACCATTATTTTAAGTGACATAATTTAAAATGAAAGTTTTAAAGAAAAGTAAAATGTTGTTGCATAATTTTTAAAATTAAAGTAAAATCGACAAAAAAGAGAGGGTGGAAGGTGGTTTCTGTAAAAACTTTGAAAATCTCAAAATCAATATTTTCACAATATTTGTTTTTTAAAATTTTATCTTAAATTATGTCATATAATATCTGACGTCTCATTTAGTGATTAAATTAATGATTTTTGTAATAAAAGGACATTATTGATATAATATTAATAATTTAATGATGTAATTAGAACGTTTTAAAATTTAAAGACTAATTTAAAATAACAATCATAATTTAAGAATGTTTTGTGAAATTAACTCGATTATTTATATATTATATATACTAAAATGAGATATTGAAGCAAAGAAAGAAAATATCTTAGATGATATGTCTAAAACAACGGTAAGTGCATACTCTCATTGCAACAGACATGTAATAAATAAAAATAATGTTAGCAAAATTTGAAGTCGTAAACGTATGTATTCTCATTAAATTTTAAAAAATAAAACTCTATATTTTTATACGTAAAAAATATAAATAAAATAAAATTATACTTTAACTAATATGTAGGGGTTAATTTGTAATTTTTTCTATAAAAAAACTAAAATACAATTTAGTACAAAAGTTTTGTAATACTTTTAAATACAATTCAAAATATAGTACAAAAGTTTTGTAATGCTTTATCTTTTGTTTTATTTTATTATATTTTTAATTTATTTAAAAGTCAACTAAATAAGATTGTGACAAGCAAACGTAGAGTGATTTAATTAAGGATTGCATACTTATCTCTATTAATACGAAAAGATTATATGAAACGATAATATTATTTTTTTAATATTTTAATATTTTATCAGTAATTTTATTTTGAATTTTAATATTTTTATTTGAATTTAATTTTTTTAAAATAAAAATATTAAAATTTAAAATAAATATATTGATGTGACATTAAACTATTAAAAGAATATATAAATGACGTGACATGACGTCATTATTTCATACAAGTTTTTTTTATTTATACATTTACAATTAAACAACGTAAAAATTAAATTTTTAACTAAAACATTTTTTAATTTAAAAATTGGACCACCCAAACTTTTCAAGCTATAATTTTTTTTATTAAAATATTATTAAATTTAAAAATATAAAATATATGTTAGAAAACATTATTTTTAAAATATAAAATTTATATTTTTTATCTGTCTTACGTGTCAAATTCTGGATTGACTCTTACCATTTAAAATTGTTATTCCTTATCAATAAATAGTAAATGTTGGTTTATTAAAATTTTAACTTTATTTTTTTACTATAGATAAAATTGATGTATTTTAATAATTTAAATTATTCTCTTAAATAAAGAGATACGACGTTCCACGTATCTTTTAATTTTCTTTTTAAAAACATTAAAATGACATCCCACATTTTTCACACGTGTCCATGTTTTTTTATCAAGTCTGGCAAGTCTATCCCTTTATCCGATTCATAAATTATTAATTAAAATTAAAAAATAGGTTGACTACAACATTTAATATCCTAGAAATATTACTTATAAGGATAAACTATAAAAATAGTCACTTTTATTTATCTTAGATTATATTTTAGTCATTTATATTTGAAATGTTACATTTTATTCATTTATGTTATTATTTTGTTACGAAATAATTACTCTGCCGTTAAGTTCCGTTATCTCACTAACGGTAATCCTACATGGCAATCCAACTAGATTTTAAGTGTCAACTTGGATTTTCAAATGGGATTAGAATAGTTTTTTAATTAAATAAATTTAATTAATTAAAAATTTTAAATCTAAATCTTAGCTGAAAAACCCTAAATCTATTTCCACACACTTGTCTTCTTCATCTTCATCTTCTTCCTTTTTGATTTCAACATCTTTAATTACAAATCTATCTCAAAACTTGAATATTTGAAACCCATTAACCCAAATAAACTTAACGAGAAGAAGATATTGAATCTTTGAATCTTTGAGTTAATGTGTTTTAAAGATTCAAGCTTTGAGACATATTTATAACTAAAGACATTGGAATCAAAAAGGAAGAAGATGAAGAAGAGAAGTGTGTGGAAATGGGTTTAAAATTTTTTCAGTTAAGATTTAGGGTTTAAAAATTTTAATTAATTTAATTTATTTAATTAAAGATTTATTCTTATTTCATTTGAAAATTCAAGTTGACACTTAAAATCTAGTTGGACTGCTACGTAAGATTATCGTTAGGGAGATAACGAAACTTAACAACACAATGACTACTTCGTAACAAAATACTAACATAAATGACTAAAACGTAATATTTTAAATATAAATTATTAAAATATAACCTAATAAAAATAAAAATAATTATTTTTATAATTTAACCTACTTATAAAAATAAAAATAATTATTTTTGTAGTTTAACCTACTTATAAATATGGTCGTTGTGGTTACCAAAAAGCCGAATCCCCATAGAGAATGAAAGCGTACCGCAACTTTGAAAAGGATAAAAGCAAAACAGAACTATTTCCACACTTCAAAGACGAAGAACACCCAAAATAAAATAAAATTATGGAAGAGCTAAAGCCAAGGCCTGCAAGTTGCTCCCCTTTCACTCCATTAGGCTTCTTAGAAAGGGCGGCCACCGTCTACGGCGATTGCACCTCCATCATCTACAATAACACTTCCTTCACCTGGTCCCAAACCCACCGCCGATGCCTCCAGCTAGCTTCTTCCCTCTCCTCCATCGGCATCGGCAGCGGTCACGTTGTCTCCGTTTTAGCCCACAACATCCCGGCCATGTACGAGATTCATTTCGGCGTTCCCATGTCTGGTGCTATTCTTAACTGCATCAACACCCGTCTCGACGCTCGCACGGTCTCCGTTCTCCTCTGCCACTGTGAACCAAAGCTCCTCTTCGTCGATACCCTCTCTCAGTCTCTCGCCCTGGAAGCCATCTCCCTCTTCCCCCCTAACAAATCCCGCCCACTTCTCGTCTTAATCCGAGACGATCATGAGTATGCCGGGGGTTTCAATTCCTCATCATCCACCGTTGATTCTCGCTTCTGTTGCACGTACGAGGGCCTGGTGGAGAAAGGCGACCCTAATTTCAAATGGATTAGGCCTAAAAGTGAGTGGAGTCCGATTGTTTTGAACTATACATCAGGCACCACAGCATCCCCCAAAGGAGTGGTTCATAGTCACAGAGGAATTTTCACCATGGCTGTTGATTCTTTAATCGATTGGGAGGTTCCAAAACAACCAGTTTATTTATGGACACTCCCCATGTTTCACGCTAATGGGTGGTGTTTCACTTGGGGCATGGCTGCCGTCGGTGGCACCAATGTTTGTGTTCGCAAATTCGATGCCTCCATCGTACATAGTTTAATTAAGAAACATCATGTCACTCACATGTGTGGAGCGCCTGTTGTGCTTAACATGTTATCCAATTCCCCTAAAATTAAGCCACTCCATAATCCTGTTCAAATCCTTACCGCCGGAGCTCCACCGCCTGCGGCAGTGCTGTCAAGTACCGAGTCACTCGGATTCGTCGTGAGTCACGGTTACGGGTTAACCGAAACGGGTGGGCTTGTGGTATCTTGCGCTTGGAAAAGGGAATGGAACAAGTTACCGGCGACGGAGCGAGCAAGGTTGAAATCGAGGCAAGGAGTGAGAACCATCGGAATGACGGAAGCGGACGTGGTGGACCCTGAGTCAGGACTCAGTGTAAAACGCGACGGGTCAACTCTTGGGGAGATCGTTTTAAGAGGCGCCTCTGTCATGTTGGGTTACTTGAAAGATCCAAACGCCACCAACAAATGCATGAAAGAAAATGGGTGGTTTTACACCGGAGACATCGGCGTTATGCACTCCGATGGGTACATGGAAATCAAAGACCGTTCAAAGGATGTTATAATCAGCGGCGGCGAGAATCTGAGCAGCGTCGAAGTTGAGTCGGTTCTGTACAATCACCCGGCAATCAATGAAGCGGCGGTAGTGGCTCGACCAGATGAGCACTGGGGAGAGACTCCTTGCGCGTTTGTGAGTTTGAAAAATGAGTTGACTCAGAAACCGAGTGAGCAGGACATAATACAGTATTGCAGAGCTAAGTTGCCACACTACATGGTGCCCAAAACGGTGGTGTTTAAGGAAGAATTGCCCAAGACGTCGACGGGGAAGATTCAGAAGTTTGCTCTTAGAGATATGGCGAAGGCGATGGGTCCTTCGTCATCTTCCTCACGGCTGAGTCGGATGTAAGCTCACTTGCTACACACAACATTGGATTGCCTTTTTTATGAAATACAAGTGAAACCCGAATTTATGACTCAGTAACTGGCAATAAAAATACTCTCTTACGATGTGTACGGGCTTTATTGATATCATACAAAGTCTTATATTTAATGATCTCTAAAATAAAATACAATGTTTATTTTGGATTTAGATTAACTTTTAATTTATTATTTTTAACTTTTCACTTTAATAAACCGAATTCAAGACATAATCGGCAAGGTCTATATGCATCATTACAATTAAAAGGAGAGACGTTACAACAACTCTAATATATTAGTTCGTATTTCGATTGAATTTTATTTCAATTGATATCAGTAGAAAAGAATATGAGTTTGAGTGTATTGAAATGTATTATTTTCTTATTTAACGATTGAGAAGGAGACTATAAGTAATTCTAAACATTGTATCAAAAAATAAAAATAGGAATCGAGATACTGCACTCCTTGAAAGGAACTTGAAAATTGAATTTTTTTTTTATTCTTTAATTTTGATTTTAATTGTTATGTGAATAAAATTTTAACAACCTAACCTTTAAAAACAATATACATGGAGAGAATATAACTGAAAAATCTCTAGTTCATAAGAATAGTATTTTAGCTTATTCTAAAGATGATAAAAATACCCGTAAAGGACAAAAAAAGAAATAATTGAAGCGTCCGCTATAAATGATGTAGACAATTTTTCTCTTTTTGTAAAACTATATAATTAAATTTTGGCTAAATTAGGCTTCTAAATCGTTTTTTATTTTATTTAAGAAAATAGGTTATTTTTGAAGGAGAGAAATAAAAAAATATGTTTATTTGGACCCACTTTCTAAATAGATTGATAAAATAATTCGTCCAGCTCAATGCATTTTTTCTCAATGATCAAAAAAACAATGACTTTTTAAATGTTGCTTCTCCAACAGTAAAAAAAATTAAAAGTTCCAACAATTAATTTTTTCATTCTATAAACATTCCCAAATTTCTTTTTTTTTTTCATTCACATTCTTTTTTAACTCTCTCAACTCTCTCAATTCTAAATTTATTGATATTTTTATTTAAAAATATTTTTTTTAATAATCTTGTATTTTATTAGTTCGGATAAATTTCTAAATAATGGTCGTCTCTCTAATTCGTCTCGACGATAATCATATTTTCGCCGCCCAAGCAGTAATGGTAAGATGAAATTTTAAATTTCGTTAATTTTAATTATGTTAAAATTAATTTTGTTTTATAAATCGAAATAAATTTTTTTATGTTATAAATAAACAGATGATCGTGTGTTGGAGGTGTTCATACATAATATGGGAAAGCTTCTGATCCTTGAAATTTGTGGTTACTTGCAAGAGGTTGATTTTTTGCATGTGTCTCGCATGCAAGGGGACTACAAACTCGATCCCATACTAATCAGCATGTTGGTGGAAAGATGGAGGCCTGAAACACATACTTTGCACCTTTCATGCGGCAAGTGTACAATAACATTAGAGGACATAGTGTTACAGCTCAATTTGTTCGGAAAGGACCTGAACAAGTTTGAAGATGGTCGGATATCGACCAACTAGTTGGAGGAAAATTTTGATAAGCTTCCAGACAATCCAACGAAGGAGGTCATAAAACAATACGCCTAAGCATTCATCATGAGGTTCATCAGGAACATTTTAATGCCCGATAAATCTCAAAATTTGGTGCACGTAAGGTGACTTCTATATCTAGCGGACTTTAGTGAATGCCCTTTTTGATGTTAAAAATTATATTTTATATATTTTAGTTCTAATTTACACATTGTTTATTGAATTATATTTACATATAACGAGTAAGATAAAATTTAGATATTGTGTAAACATTAACAGCTAATTTTTAAAAATTAAGATTAAATTGATACAGCGTATAATTGTAAAGAATTAAATTTGTCATTATACAAATTTTAAAAATTGTCACATTTTCTTTCTATTATCCATTTAATGTGTAGTGACAAAAAAAAATGTGAATAGTTCAATAACCATCTTATAATTTTTTTTAATTCGATGATAAAAAATAAATTTACTAATAATTAAATAATTATAATTTCAAGATTTTGATTAGAAGAAAAAAAGATGAGAAAAGGGTAAAAGAGAGAAAAAGATAACTAAAACTTTTCTCAAAAGAGATGAATAGAAAAGGATGAAATGAAATTGAAAAGACTAAGGAGAGAGAAAAAAAAATAAAATGAAATGAGAACAATAAAATTTTGTATTTTTGTATTGGTGTTACTTTTTCTCTTTTATAAATTATATAGAAATTTTATTTTTTAAGTTTTAAAATTCTAAACTTACACCCATAATAATAATTAAATTTATTAAATTAAATTTAGTTTATACTCTTTAATTTAATTATTTTTAGTTTTTATATTTTTTTAATTTTAAAATTTTAGTTCAAACTTCAACAATAATTATTAAATTTATAAATTAAAATAACATGATATATTTGTAAGTATGTAAAAATAACAAATTTATATAGTATTTCACATGTGACAATATATTCGTCATATAAGATTTTGAAAGTAAAATAATTGAGCTTAATAAATTTAACAGTTATCATTTAATAAGGACTAAAATTTCAAAATATAAAAAATGAATAGACTACAACTAACCAAATTAAAATAAAAAAAAATTACAACTTACACATAATATAAAATCTGACAACAAAATTTGATCTAAAGAAAGATAAAATAATAATTTGGTCCACTCAAAGAAAATTAAAAAGTCTATATTGAGTTATCTTTAGGTGGTGTAGATGTTGCATACAAATTAATAATTTAGTAATGGTACCCATCTTTTCTTGTTTTAGGTTCAATGAATGAAACATATAAAAAAATCACAAAGATTTCATCCAAAGAACAAGTCTCAATGTATGTATGGAATTCTAAACTTTTCTGATAGGAATAACAATTCTAATTCCTTAGTCTTTTTAAATGTAGAAAGTAAATAGGTTAAATTCTGTCTACAGTCTCTATACTTTTTAAAAATTTGAAATTTAGTTTCTATACTTATATTTTTAAGAATTTAGACCTTTTATTTTTAGATTTTAAAATTCAAGTCAAATCGTTAACATTGTAAATTTAAATTCAAACAGGATTGGATTGATGCCGTAAAATAGATAAAAACATCTGTAATTATAAAAAAAAAGTATAATTTATATTTTACAGGGATAATTCAACCATTATTCTCTCTCTAACTTAAAAGCTGACTCATACTGAGCAAATTTTCCAAAAATGTTTGGTTGAAGCTGCTTTGAAAACTCAAACTTTTGGTGATCAAGTCAGTCTTCTTGAATCCAAAGTAATATATATTTGCATTTCAATGCTTGTGGACTCTTTATGTTAGTCCTAAAAAGTTCTCAAGGTTTATTTGTTGATATTGAGATAGGGATCACACGATTTGAATTCGTGCCAAATTGATATTTGACAAGAGTTTCAATCAATGCTTTATATAAGTTAAGACTAAGTATCTCTTTTATTGATATAATTTTAGTTTAGAAGCCTTAAACACTCATTATATATCACCAAAAAAAAATCACTATATAAATAAAACATAATGACTTATTTGGCCCTCTAACTTTACAAAAAAATTATTTTAGCCCTCCATTTAATTTTTCGTCTTTTTTAATCATTGAACTTGCATTGTTTGTCAAATCACTCCAAAATGGATGGAAAAATTAATGTCTGATAATTTTGCTGACGTAGGATCCATGTGGTAGTCCACATGTATGTCATGTTAGCAATTAATTAATTTTTTAAAAATTAAAAATATATAATGTCTTATGCCAATTGTATGCAATTTTAATTGGTATAATAACAAAGTCGGTCTTTAATGTTGATATATTTTGTCATGTTGGTCTTAATTTTAAAAAATTCAACAAATTCAGCCTCAATATTTACACAAATATTACAGGATAAATTTGTTAAATTGGAACCAAATTGATAGAATGTGTAAATTTTAAAGGCTAAATTTGTTATTATACCATACCAATCAAAATCATGTACAATTGATGGAAAACATTAGCATCGAGATTAATTATCCTTAGTTGTTTATTTTCAAAATTGACAGAGATTAAATTATTCTCATTGTTTACAATGGGACCAATTTGCTCAATTTTGAAATTGAGAGGAACTGGAGATGTCTTTTTACCAAAAAAAACCTAAAAGTATAAGTCCTTAGACATCAAATTTCCTCTTTTTTTTTCTCTCCCTTGCCGTTAGCCTCGATCTCCCTCAGCCGGTTGTTCTGTAAATTGTTCTAAAGTGCCGCTGCCATCAACTCCAAAATTGCTATTGTTTTGATACTCCTTGGACGCCAATTTTATCTAAAATTTGTGGCTGTTATTGCTCTACTTGCTGCCGACCATCTCTTCCATATTGTTTCTGGTGCTATGTGCTTCAATTTGTTTCAGACCTACTGTCCGAACTATCATCAATGGAGGCTGCACCGATTCACCATAATTGCAGCACCGAAGATTGCTTCAATTTGCTGCCGTTTTGCGCCAATTTTTGCTTCAAGGTTACTGCCAATTATTCAATCGAACGGATATTGTTTGCTAGCATTTTTCCATTCATCATCATTCCAACGACAAATTTAGGATTCTTCCTATTCTTTTCCATCAAATTTTAAATATTTTCTTTTCTGCTTCACATCATTATCGCTATCGCTATCACTATCACTACGTGATGAATTATGTGACTCACTTGTTGACATTTCATCAATCAATTTGTTTTCCCCATCCATGGATCAATGCCATTTTGTTCTTAGTGCTAACTTCAACATCAACTAACTCATCATCCATTTTCACCGTCCATAAACCAATCATCCTCATTGCTTTTCATATTTTGATCCATTCAAAAAGTTACAAAATAATCACTCAATTATTTTATTTTGTCTTTTTAGGTCATCAACTGATTAACGTACAAAAGAAATACCCAAAAATCCAAAATAGTCGGGTGACAAAAAAAAGACAAAATTGAATTAATTGAGTGATTATTTTGTAACTTTTTATAATTAAGTGATAAAAAACATAGTTAAGTGATTATTAATGTAGTTTACCCTAATAAATTCTAGTTACTCGATTATCTTGCACGTATAAACCAATTATTGTAGCATCATCATCTTCCTATGTCTTAAATGTCAGAAACTTTTAACTGTCTGTATTTTTTAACTATTACATGTCATGTTTTAATATCGTTTGGGACAAGTTAAAGACAATTCAAATGTTGTGTAATTTATAAATAAATAAATTGCTAGGACGAAAATGAAAGGTAAGCATTTGGGCTTAATGTTTCTAATTAAATTGTTTTATTTTAATTAATATCTTATTTTTATATATTTTTCGAAATATATTATTTTTTATTAAAACAATTGTATTGAAAAGACAAAATACTTTAAATAAACAATAATGTGAAGGGATAATATTTAGTGAAAAAATATTTATATATCGATAATTAAAATGTCTATTAAAAGTAGCTTTATTTTCGATAAAAAAAAAAAACAGCAGCTTTACTTTGTATAACTTTTATGTTATAAATTAATATCTTAAAAAATTCATCTCACGCGCCAAAAGTCTATTTTACTTATTATAATATATATGTAGGTATACTTCTATGCATTTTTTCAGGTATCTCATAAAGGTAAATCTCTTATCATAGATGAATTTTCAATTAAATTAATTTGGTGAATCTCATATTATGGTATAGTGGTGAAGTTTTATAAGATGATTTTCATTAAACATACATGAAACACAATAAAAATCAAGACTTATTAATTACTCAATTGTCTTAAGAAATTATATTCTGAGACATCACATTACCGTCATTGCAAGTGAACAAATTAGCTCGCGTAAACATATTAATTTCGAAAAACCCATCACCTACCAAACTTCAATGGCTCTGCGCCTTAACCCAAGGTGACCCACCACCCTTTCCTTCCCTCTGTTAATCATATTGGTTAACAAGATCCAAACAAAAGCATTGTAGAACCTTAAGAAAAAAAAAGCTTCTAACCCCTCAAAAATCTGTAAGATCTGTCCCCAACTATTACTGGTATGTATGTAATAGGGGAAAAAAGGGGCCAATTCAGCTTTGAGGAAATTGCTTAGTTCCATAAACCCACATCTTTGTATTTATTGGACTGGCAATTGGGCCAATTCAGCTTTGTGGACTTCAAACCCATAGATTTATTAGGCTAAACTTTTCTTTTTCTTTTTTTATTCGGGTTTTATTAAGATGAGAGGGGAGAATGTTGATGGTATGCAAAAAGAAAGTTATATGAAGTTCGATAACAACGTGTCACGTGTCATGCTGATTTTATGGGTTGGTATTATATTTTAGAATAAAATGAAAAAAAAAAATTATGTACGACTTTTGAAAAAAAAAATCAAGTACCTAAATAATAAAAAAGTAATATAATTTGAGACTCAATGTAGACCTTATTATTACGATGACCATAGTGTAGTTTAAAATTGAATGGTTGCAATTAGACTCGACTTGTCAATGGGTTCATACCAATAAAGTAATTAATAATTGTTTTATTCATAATTTTACTCCCGAGTCTTAGAACTTTGCTTTATCGATTTTCATTTCATTTTTCTTACGACTTTAGAAAAAAAAAAAAAACATAACTCTCTTAAGTTAGCTTATGGGTCGGGTCAGATTAGATCAAAAAATTAGGTTTGAGCATGACTCGAAAAATAAATTTAAAATTTTATTCAAGTTCAACCTTGATAAAAGTGTTAAACTCGAGTCAAGTCCGATTTGTTCATATTAGTTTTTTTAGATTATTTTTATATATATAAATTATAATACATCAAATAGATTAGAAAAATTAAAATAAATATTTCCTAACAAATTGAAAATACATATAATAAAAATCTTTATACTTAAATTATAATAACATAATTGCAACTTAACCTCTAAAATAATAATAATATTAACAATAAAGCAATAATTATATAATATCCAAACAATAACAACAAAATAGTTACAATATAATAACAAAATGGTAACAAAACAACAACATAACAGTAACAAAATAATAGTAAACACCAGTAAATTTTTTGTCAAATTCGGGCCGAGCTAGGCTTGGGCCAATAAAATTTTGCTCCAGGCTCAACCCATTTTCTAAACGGATCTTTTTTTTTGTCTAAATTTATTTTTCGGACTTATATTTTTATCCAAATCTTTTCACTTTTCGAACGGACTTTCAAATCTAAACGGATGACCTGACTCATTATTAGTTCTACTAATGTCATATTTCAGATTATCTGATTTACTTTCTCTGTCCTATGAGAATTAAAATTGTGGCAAATAAGTTTTTTTTTTAATTGGGAAAATTAAGCAAAGCAAGGAAGAAAAACCAAAAAGAATCCAATTCCACCATGAAACACATGCGAATTTAGAATACCGAACAATGAGTTGTTTTATTTATATTCAAGTCATGGTCTTTGTAATTTAATAATTTCAGTTATAAAAAGAAATAAAAAATTGATCCTTTTATACATTTTTTATTTAAAACATAACATCGTATTCCCCCCCTTTCTTTTTTAATGCCAAAAACATTCTTCGTTCAGTAGCACATTCCATCCGTTTGAAAAAGTTGATTTTCTCTTCTTTGATTTTTATTTTTATTTTTAAGGAAGTGTGTCGTTGAATTCTTCTATCTCTTTCCAATTTTTGCTTTTGGAATAAGTTATCTTATTAATTATTAATTTAATTAGAAGTATTTACGGGTCAAAAGTTAAAATTTAATTTTAGCTTAATGTTATCAAAAGTTTAATATAAGTATAAAACGTATTTTTTATTAAAAAAATTTAAAAGTCTTAATTTCTCTTAAAATTAACAATTAATTAAGTTGATTTGTCTTAGTTTAATTGGCACCGATATCTTTATCAGTATAATAAAATATAAGTTTAAACACGTTAAAATGCATTTATCTTACTATTTAAAAATCAAGTGAATTATATCTAATTCTAAACATTGTAAATAAGAAAAAATATATATAACAAAAGAAAAAAAAGGAAATGTAATCAAAGAAAATGGTGGAACATAATGGAAGGCCTTTAGTTAGTGAGTTTCCAGGGAATTAATTCGAATATAAATTTTTTATTATTTAACTTTGATTCTTGTAAGTTACGTAATTGATTAATTTGAGTTGAGTTATTTATTTATAATTTAAATATATATTTTTTATTTTATTATTATTTTATATAAATTGTTTGAACGACATAAAATAAAACATCATACATACTTATATGAATTATTAATGTATCAAAATTTATATAAATATATAACAACAAACTATTATAATTAAGATAAATAATAACAAAAATTTTACATACGAATAAGATTAAAATATCCTTAAAAAAAAAATCCAGTTTAAAAAAAAAATATGACATCACATCGTAACGCCGATAAAGGGGCGTCAATTTTTTCTTGTCACAACGTTATTTTTATTTCGTCCAAAATGCGAGCCACACTCTATAATTTTTAATAAAAAAACTGGGATCCGGTAATAAGAAACCTTACTATCATCTTCCCATGTTATGGGCACATGACATTGAAAATTACATTCAAAAGGCTTAAGGATCAGTTTTCATATTTTTGGTACATAATAAAATAAATATCTTCCTTGTACATATAAATTTTTTAATTAGTTTAAAATATTAATCACATCAATCGATCGAGAATATTGTTTTCTTTCAAACAAATATAATCTAATTCTCACTTTCGAAGAATATATACCATACATTTTGTTTAGAAAATGAGATTGAAACAATCCATATCATAAATCATCCAAGTGAGCGAGAGCCATTTGGAAAAGCAATGTCCATGTAATTGGCCTTACATTTATATCACAACAATTTACTTTTAATGATACAAAGATAAAGATAAGGTTATAAGTATGGACCATTTTTCATACACCTCATTTATATAATGAGTTAGGATCTTAAAGGATTATATTAAAAATATTTATTATTTCATCAAAAGTTATGTAAAATTATTTGTCAAATATAGCAATATTAAGAAAAAAAAAATAAGTTTCGATATAGACAATATGTTTATGTTTAACAAAAAATTAGATTATTTTTAATGCAAAGAAAAGACATTTTTTAAACTTTATTTTAATGGTCTCGATACATGTATGGATGGAATAAAATCAATGAATTTGTATATACAAAAGTTACTATTTTGGAAGGCAAAAACTTAGATAAACTTGCAACGAATTTTGAATAACTTTTTTTAGCAATAAATTTAACATCAATTCATTATCAAAATAAATTTTGAATAAATTGAACAGAAAATTACTAACCAGTTAAAATCGAAATAAATTTAAAGTTTATTTAGCAATTCATTATCAAAAAAGTTAATTTAGTAATCCACATCATTATTTTAGCTATATTTTCAATGAAACATCAATTTTGCTTTTATTTTTAGTGTGTTTTATTGACTCTTATTTCTTTAAAAAGAAACCTTACGCAATAAAGGAAAATGTCGGTGTAACATTTATAAATATATTGACGTTGCAATGTTTCATATTATTAAAATAATAATAAATAAAAAAAATGTCGGTGTTGCAGTAAGATGGAGCGAGACCCTCCAAACCAATGCACGAGGGTGGGTTTAGGATATAGGGGTTTGGGATATCTCTTATTTAGGTCCCTTGATTTAAACTTTATTTTAATTATAACATTAATTCACAGTTTTAATAATTTTTTGATTTAGTCATTACTTTAAAATTTTTTTTTTTGAATTTAGTTTACATCTTATTCGGTTCGTTTAATTATTAAAGTCGTCCGCACTGCTTTTTTACAGTAGTAATTATATCATTTTCTTAATTATTTTAGAACTCATACTATTTTTAAAAGAAATTATTTTGATAATTTCCTGAAGATAAAATTCCGGCAAATTAAAATAAAAATTATTTCTCATTTTTTATAAAATACATAAATGAAATTCAGAATTAAAATTAGTGGGGCTGTATCTAATAATACCTGAATTTTTGTCGTTAGGATTCAACTCTTAGAGTCCAAGTTGGGTGGCTGGCAGCATTGTCAGTTTAGGTTGGACCAGATTAAATTGGTGCGCTTTTTTTCTGTCAATGGCTTCTATAATTTTAAACCCAATACATAATAATATACTAAGCACCGTTTACACAAAATATCTAATCAATTTATCATTCTAATATATTGAATAATTTTTATTATATTTCTATTTGCATCATTGATACAAACAAACTCTCTTTTTAAAAGAAAAAACAATTTCACCTAATTTACCATTCTTAAGTTTAATTTGGATTCAATAAAGAATTAACAAGAAGTTTAGTTTGTAGGGAATAGAATATTTATATGTAATAAATATAACGAAAAATCTTTTAATTTTCAAATCATTTTTTAAATATTTTTATATACTTTAAAGAGTAAGGATCAATTTGATAAAAATTACAAATATTGATGACCAAAACAATTATTTTACCTATTTTATAACAGTCGCATCAACAATTGAATCTTATCTCGATTAACATGTGTATTGTTACCAATACAAAAAAATTTGAGTTCGAATATATCCTTCTATTTATAGATTGTTCTAGGAATTAAAATGCTCTTTATTTTTAAATATTATTTAGAATCAATAATATTACTTTTTATTGTTGCTAATTTTAAGAAATTCACATAAAACCATATTTTTTTTTCACTTTTTTCTTTCCTTTCTTTTCCTTCTCCTTTTCCTTTTATTTCTTCACTATTTCCTTCCATTGTAGTTTTCTTCTCAACAAAGTTTTTAGAAAGAGATCAATAGTTGTATCGATTAAATCACTAATTTTTGGTTTAATCAATTCAATTGGTCTAATCAGTTCGTTCAGTTAAATTGAATAAATTATTTAAAAATAAAAAACATCGATTCAATCTCAAATCAATCGATTTAACTGATCGGTTCATTCGATTCACAAATCAATTGATTCAACCTCTTATTTTGAACTAATACTTTAATTGATTCTCAATGTAATCGATCTTACCAATAAATCTAATTTAATTTCAAAAATAATGCTCCCCACACTCCACCAAATAAAAATGGAGAAAAAAAACCCCAAAACATGTCCCACTTTTTAACTGTAGCACACCTAGTAACATCTATCTTCTTTTTATATATAGATACATATTTCTATATATATTTAAATCAAATAAATTTAAATTGACACCATAAAATAAAACTTTTATTTGTTTTTATGTGATTTAATTTTAGATATTATAATTGAAATTTAAAATATTTTTATTTGTCTAATATTTATCTTACAAAGTATTGAATTCATTCAATAAGAGGAAGATATTAAGTCATAATCATGTAATTAATAAAACTAAACTAGCATTTAAGTTTTGTTGACTAGACTTTCAACTATTTTTAATTGTTCACTTGGAGCTCGCAAGTTGGATTTAAAAAAAAATAAACAGTTAAGTGATTTAAATAAAAAAATTTAAATTTTTTAGTGGTTTAAATGAAAATATTTGATCAATTCAATGACTATTTTTGTAACTTTTTGAAATTGAATGACCAATAAAAAAATTTACTAATAGTTTAGTGACATTGTGTGCAGTTTTTAGTGACAAATTTGTAATTTTTATAAAAATATAATTCATTTTATTTTTAAATATATATTTTATAATATTTGTAAGTTTTTAATAATTTTTATAATTTTATATCAATTTTAATATTTTTAGTATCTCATAATTTTATTTTGATACTTTTTTTTTTTAGTTAAAAACATCAAATTAAACTAGAAATTATCGCGTGTCATCATCTGATTGGTTTATTAATTTATTTAATGGTTAACATGATCAATAACAAAAATTGTTAATGAAAAAACTTAATTAATTATTTTAATGAATGATAGAGTTTAATTGAATACAAATTTAATGCAAAAACTAAAAATTTAAACTACAAGAATATTTTGAAACATTGAAGTTAAAGTTATTTCTAGAAGAACTTGTTGAATATTTTAGGTTGTTAACTTTTATTATATTTGCATTAAAAAGTTTATATTAATAACTACAAAATATTTAAATTTATTCCTATAAAATCCAGTGTCAAGTTTGGGTTCTGCCATTGAGAAGAGGTCAATAGAACATATGTTATTTTATTTATACAAAGAATATTAAAAATTTGTTACAGGTCTACATGCCAATGAGATTCCACCCAACTTTATAATATATATTATTTATCGATTATTAATCGGACGCCCATTCAACTAAAACTTATAAAAATATATTTTTAATATAATTAATTTTATCATAAAACTATTTATGTATTTAAATAGTTTTTAATTAAATATTTTAAATCACAATCTTAAAATAAATAATAATTAAGTTGAGAGTTTGATTTTTTATATTAATTATACGTATTATATAAATTAATTATTATATTTATTTCTCACTATTTTATTGTACAGTGTCGACTTCGAATCTCCACCGCCACAAAAATTAAATAAAAAAAAAAGCGACCCCACCGCCCCGCCTCTTCTCTACCTCAAAAACCAAACCAAACCAAACCAAACACTTTTCTCTTTGCATTTTTTAAAAAATAAAATAAATATAAAAAAATGAATAATCAATTCGGAGATTGGATTTATCTACATTCACAAGAATTAATTCACGTATTGTATTTTTATTTATTATAATCATATTATAAATTATTTTTCATATAATAATAATTTATATTATGTAAAATTTTAAGGTATATTAAGTTAGAAAAATATTTTATCAAAACTAAAATGACTTTTTAATTATATTAATATACATTTTTATTATGATTTAATTATTTAATTTTGAACTACAATTTTAGTAATATTTATCATTATAAAATATATCAAGCTTAATTCAATTAGTAGGTAAAAGTTTGAATTTCATTAATATTTTACTTCCAACTTTAATTGTGGTTTGAATTTTGTTGTTGCTATAATATTTTTATTATCAAATTCTTTAATATTTTTTTTCATGTTTAATAATTTGAATAATATTTTTTAATTATAAAATAAAATATTTTTTTAATAAGATTTAAGGATAAACACATAAAATCAAACATATAAATTAGTATAAATAAAGATTTTAAAACTTTTTACAATTATAAAATACTTTAGACATATTGATAATATAAAAATAAAAGAAATTTACTTAAATAATAATTTTATTTTAAAATTTACGTAAAGTTTATAACTATAAATATAGTATAATAAAATTGTCCATAAAAATATTCTAGATATAATTGAACAATTACGCCAAGAGCTTTTTTCTACGATATCACACTTTTTCCCCTTAATTCTACTGCCTTCGAACTTCAGAATTTTCTATTTAAATTTTTCCCTGGAAAAATAAAACCTTCAAAATTTTTTTTTGGTATAATTGGTACCAGCTGGCGATCGAGGAGAGCGAGCTGCAGTCTCAACAAGCATTGACAAGCCTCCAAACGGCGCTTTCTGCAGTCGCCACGCCCACGCCACGCCACAGCTCCGCCCGTCTACTATTTAATTTTCCTTTTAAAAAAAAAAAAAACTTTCTTTATATCCAATCAAAACGCCACCACTGCTTTAAGCTGCTCCTCTTTTTTTCCTTCTTCTTTCATGAAAAATCTCAAGTCCTCGAGATCTCTGATCCCGCGATTCTCTGATTAAGCATTTCGATTTATTCTTCAAGTTTGAAAAGAAAACTTAAGGAGATCTTACAAGAATAAGAGGCGGTTTCTTCCTAGTTGTTTGCGTTATCTTCGGTGATCGTTTGTGCGTTGGGAGATTTATAGCTGAAAAAGAAGAAAAAGGAAAAAACAGAGTAAATTATTCGACTGGAAATTGAAATTTGATTAGTCGACATGGTTACTGGAAATATATTTCATTGCAGAAAGAATTCATGGCCGCCTGAGGAATATGTTAGCCGTCACACTTTACATTTGGTAATCCTTTTATTTTGGTCCTCCTATATATATTGGCGGAGGAGAGAACTCTGTTGATCATTTTCTAAGTTGATTTTATTTTATTCTGTTTGTTTCATCAGGAAAAAAAGTGTAAAAGCAGAAGAAAGAATCTAGTGCTACTATAAAAAAAATTATCAGGATCAATGTTTGTTTTTCCTCGGAACTAGCTGTATCTTGATAAATAAGATTGGGAATTTATTTATCGAAAGATGGAAAATTTACTTACTATTTTAGCTGTCTCCTGATATTGTAGATGGATACAAGACGTGCTGTAGCAAGTATTTAGTTTACATTTTTTACTTTTAAATGTTGATAAAGAAATTTGGCTGTTTCTTTGTATTAGCTACTAATCAAAGCTTGATATCAGTCTTGCAAAATCATAATTCAGGAAAAAGTTTAGAAAAATTAGAAGCTTGACTGGCCTGTTGTAATTCCTGTTTTCGATATGAATGGCTGATTTTTAGAGCTAGTGTCTGATCAAAATCCTATAAATTTTGAAAAAACAGTTGGGAAAGAAGTTTTGAACTTGATGGTTATCTCACATAATAAAGTTTTAAGTCTCAAATGTAGGGAAGAGACTGATCATCATGTCTGGTAACATCTCGAATTAATAGGGGTTTGTTCTTGCTGATATTTTTTTCATATTTGACGATCTTAAATTCAGTAATTATGCCTTATGGAGTGAGTGTTTATTGCTGGGTAGGAGGATAAAGGATGACATCTTTGTTTGATTAGATTTTCTTATTAAAATGGCACTTCGATTCTATCTAAAACTAGTTTTTTGACATGATAATTTTAGGTTTAGTATGAGATGAACTTCTAGCATTCTGCTATACTAATTCTGCCGGTTTTATGCTCCAATATAGTTTGATTTTGATAGTGCTGGTCCACCAAAACATGCTTGGAGAAGGCGATTAAACAGCCATGCTAATATTCTGAAAGAATTCAGTATTACGTTTATGGAAGCGATAAAGATGGTAAGTGATGGAAAACCCTATTTGGCTGATTTAAGATGCAGATAATTAACTTTTGTAGCAAAAATGCATGCTATCCCCTTTCCTGGTTACCTCTTCTAATTGATCTTGGAATTTGAAACCTTAGGTGCGATTAGGTATACGACTATGGTCCTACGTTAGGGAAGAGGCATCTCATGGCAGGGTAATTCTTTTGTTCTATTTAGTTTGCAGCTATTTGCTTCTTTTTTCTTTTTCAATTTTTGGAGGCAGACAATTCTTTTGGATATCACAACTGCAGGATAAAGAATTTTTGTGAGTAATTTTTTATGTTGTGGCATGATTGTGTGCAGAAAGCACCTATTGACCCTTTCACCCGAGAAAGTTGCAAGCCATCCGCATCTCAAGGAGTTCCATTGGGAGGAATGGGGTATTTATGTGGTTCAGCTAAATGGTTTGGTTTGTACTGCTGGAAGGTTTTATGCATCTGATGGTGGCAATTTGTGTTGCAGGAGTGGGAGTATATCCAGGGGTTTCAGAGGCGAGTTCAGACAATGGCAAATTGTTCCTGGAACTTGCGAACCTTCACCTGTTATGGCTAATCAATTCTCTGTAAAGCTCAGCTCTTCAACTTGTTTACTTGTTGACGCCCTCTTCTTAGTATTATTTTAATTCTAGGAATAATCCAAATCAAAAAGTATGCATGCAAAATAAGATTGCTGTACTTATGGTTTCAGGGATGCCATTTGAACATATGAAATATGCATTGAACTTGAATATTTGTTCCTGTAAGACAAATTGACAAATTTTCTTTAAAAGAATTTTCAAGGTATCATTTAGATTTAAGAAAGTGATTTTCGTTTTCTCTTTTTAATCTAGCACCATCGAATATGGTTTCTGTGGAAAATTGAATTTTCAATATGATCTTAGTAGCAGATTATAGGTGCTCCAAGCTAATTTCTTGAAACATAGAAAAGTCTCTCTCCCCAACCCTCCCAGTTGAGGGCGAAAAAGAAACATTAAACTGGCTTTTTCTTTCTCATAATGATTTTATGCTTTTTCTATGCTGCAGATATTTGTATCTCGTGATGGTGGGAATAAGAAGTATGCATCAGTTTTGGCTCCAGGACAACATGAAGGATTAGGGTAAGAAGGAAAATCTCTTAAGCTCTAATACAATTATTCTAAAAGCTTTTGATATAAATATGCATGTTGCTAAATAAATAGATTTGAAGAAGAAAGATTAATCTGTGATTTGTGTGACTTGTGGCTTGCCTAGATTGAAGAAGTTGATCTTCCTTTTGTCATAATTTTGAAGTTCGGTATGAAACAAGTCTAATTTCAGTTGTATGCTTTCAGGAAAGCTAGAGATGAGGGTATTTCATCATGGGGTTGGAATCTGAGTGGCCAGCATTCTACATATCATGCTTTGTTTCCTAGAGCATGGACAATATATGATGGTATCATTCAAGCTTTCTTTGTTATACAAGTCAGCTTATTTTTCTCTGGATCGTGTTTTATAATGGTCTCTTTTTTCAGGTGAACCAGATCCTGAACTAAAAGTGTCGTGTCGTCAGATATCACCTTTCATACCCCACAATTATAAGGATACCAGTCTTCCGACAGCTGTGTTTGTCTACACGGTATGTTTACTAAGAATCTAATATCAGGAACTTAAGTGACTTGTTACACTTGGCCCTTTTTGGTCTCTTCTTCTATTTCAGAATTAATTTATAATTGGTTATTTACAAGACTATTTTATAGCTTTTTGTTTGTTTTTGTTTCTTACAAGGCCGTTACGTGTTCTATTGCAGTTGGTGAATACTGGAAGAGAAAGGGCAAAAGTCAGCCTACTCTTCACATGGGCAGTAAGTTCATTTCTGGGTTCAAGCTTGTTTAATTTTGCATATAATTTTGCACTATCAATAGAAAGACTGGTTCTTGCATTTTCGGTGATCGATGTTTGTTTCTGCAGAATTCAATTGGTGGACTTTCACACTTAACAGGAGATCATTTGAACGAACCATTCATGTGAGTATATTTATTGTATGTTCTTTCTATTTGGATTATGTGCATTGGACAATTATTGACTTTCTTCTCTTTTATTTGATAGAGGCGAAGATGGAGTCTCTGGTGTACTTCTTCATCACAAGCAAGTCATGAAACCTTAATAGCTATATATATGACGGTTGGTTTGCAGTTTTCACCTGTTTATTTCACTGTTAGAAGAAGTGAAAGGGAACACAATGTATTAAGCACCTTTCTGGCTTCGTCTAATCCTGAGCCCCTTTCTTAATAGACACAAGCTCAAAGATAAGTAGGGCTAAAAGAAATGGAAAAAAAGATGATGCAAAAGTTAAAGCTGGATTCTGTCATAAGCCACTTAATCAGGCATCACTAAAAACTTCAAAAAAGAAAAAAGATAGAGATTTTTCCCTCGTGAAACCCAGTAGCTTAATTAAGATACATCATTTGCTAAAAAAAAGAATGAGTAATGCTTTTTTTTTTTTGGTTATGAGAACGTACTTCTGTTGCTAGCAAAACTCGTTAGAGTGGTATGGCATTTTTCTCAGGGATGAAAAGTTCCTAGAACTCTCTCAATTTATATTGTCCTGTGGCAAACCTGCATTTACTCAGTTTACTGACAATTTTAACTAATGGATAGAATATTATAAAAAGCTAGATGGTACTCTTTTTCTTTTTTGTTACAAATAGGGGACATAATGTCATTCCTAGGAAATGTGATAGAAATCATGAGGGATATGTCTGATTATTGCATTTTTCTGAAGCATAGATGAGAGATAATGAGTATGCCTGATTTGTTAGATGTGAAAAGGCATAAATCGTTCAGTTTACCTTGTCTCATGACACACCTGTTTTCCTTATAAACCTTCTAGGCCTTTTAGATGTTTGAAAGGTAATTTGGAGGCTTCCTGTAACAATCCGAAGTTCAAAATATTGGTACTACATTAGCGGGTTATTTCTTTTACTTTTATATATATGATCAAGAAACTATATTATTTCTTAAGAATTTTGTTAATATGCTTAATATATATTCTGAAAAATCTAGCTTGTTTGTTCTCTGAGACCTTGAATTCTGAAGATTGTTGGAATATTAAAAAGTTTGCTTTTAACCTCTATTATTAAGCTTTTTTCTGAATTAGCACTGGAACTGTCCTCCGGTCCATGAGTTTCCTGGACTTTTTTTTTCATTGCTGCATTGTTATTGTTTGTATGTTCAGATGAATTATCATCCAGCTTGCATTCTGCTTTGGTGCATAAGTTATAAATATATTTCTAACACAACAAATAGATTCAAAATGTTACTAAGAATTGCAATCATTTCTCAGGACTGCTAAAGGGAACCCCCCTGTTACTTTTGCCATAGCTGCATGTGAAACCCAGAATGTCAACGTGACAGTCCTACCATGTTTTGGTCTTACTGAAGGCCAGTCTGTAACAGCGAGGCAGATGTGGGATAACATGGTGCAGGTAAGTTGTAAACTTCCTACCTTTAATTTCAGCCATGGAACTTGTCAACCTTGGATATATGTTCAATCTCAAATTTGTAATCTTACTGTACGAAATACTAATAGTGCTACAGTATTCTTTCCAAGTTTGGTGGAAATTATTGCCATGCTATGCCTTTTCCTGACCCATTTAGGAATTACACTGTTATTTTTGTGTCTAAAGGATGGACAATTTGATCGTCAAAATTTCAATAGTGGCCCAAGCATGCCTTCATCACCTGGAGAGACACTTTGTGCGGCAGTCTCAGCCTCGGCCTGGGTGGAACCCCATGGAAAATGTACTATTGCATTTTCTCTTGCTTGGTCTTCTCCAAAAATAAAATTTTTGAAGGGGAGCTCATACCATAGGTATATTTACAATGCCCTTTTCCCTTTTTCCTATTAGTGCATGCCAACATGTTTAATTGCTGTGTTTTACCAGACCCTGGATTGGATGTTTGTGGTATCGCTTCTATTATACAGCTTGCTTATAATCAATTCATAACAGATGAAAGGCCCCAACATGAGTCTAATGCCACAAGAAATTTCACACTTCACTGTTGTGAAAACCCCAGTTATTTTGTCTCTGATTCCTGCTATCCTTACTATGTTTTCCTTGGTCAGTAGGATTGAAGACTTGTAATTTGTTTACTTTTCATTTTATTTACCCCAGGAAAGCTGGGTAATGTGTTGTTTTTATATCAAGGACTGCTGGCTTTGCTTGTTCTCAGTGACCTCTTTATGTCAGGGTGGTATTAAGATTAGATGATTATTTCTGAAAAGTTTTTTTCTTTTCTTACAGGAGATACACAAAATTCTATGGCACTTCTGAAAGAGCAGCTTTGAACTTGGCACATGATGCACTGAAAAGTATGCATTTGGCTTAAATATCTTCCATTTTCTGGCAGTATTTTATTTTTCAAGTCATTGACTGTAGTCATGCTTTCCAATATGTCTTTTTTCTTTTAGAGTTATATTGTTTAAGATATTTCTATTATCTTCATTCATCTAAGACCTATAACATTTGGATTGTTCTTAGATTACAAGCGGTGGGAAGAAGAGATTGAAAAATGGCAAAGTCCTATCCTCAACGATCAAAGGCTGCCAGAATGGTAACATCCGCTGCAACCTTTTATTTTTCTCATCATCCTTGTCTTGTATTTTGTTCTGTATGCCCCTTTATTTTTAATTTACTGGTTTTGTGTCCAAAAAGAATTTTTCTGCCATGTAACGAGGCCTCCTCTTGGTCATGTGGAAGCTAGCATATAAGAGAAATGGTATATTAATATGATGTGTTACTCTTTCTAAATGGCTTCCTAATTCCTGAATGCTTTGCTTTTGCTATGTCAGCACTAAAATAGACTTGAAATGTATCCATGATCAGCACATATTTGTCTTTCCCTCTTGGCTGGAGACTAGAAAGAATGTGAATACGAAAGAGGGAATGGGGTGGATTTGAGACATTGGAGTCCATGCATCTTTGACTCTTTCCAGGGGCTTAGGGAACTTTAGTGTATTTGGTCAATGCCTTTGAAACTCTGCATAACCATTGTTCAAAATATATCAGTCTCAGCAAATACAGCATTATTGTAGTTTATTTTTGGTTTTATACTGTCAGTTTGTGCTTATAAGCAATGACAATACCTCTGAAAAGGGAATGGAGTATGAATTTAGTTGCATATTTCTTCATATTTCATGGTGATTAGCAAATCCTCTTTATGTATTTTCAGGTATAAATTTACACTGTTTAACGAGCTCTACTTTTTGGTTGCTGGCGGAACTGTTTGGATAGGTACTCATGCAATGTGCCCTGTTCCTTTTACATCTTGGTTTAGCTTAAAATATTTTGTGCACTGTTGTACGTTCTGCATCATTTACTTGTATCATCTTGTGTAGCAGTAACTTATAACATCTTAATCTTTCTAGCTTAAATACAAGTTACATAACCACTTTGCAGATTCTTCCTTGCCATCTACAAATGTGAAAAATGATCAAGATTCACCAGAAAAGGCACAAAGAGTAGATGTAAAAGTAACTGAAGCTGAAATGAACCGCAGGCATAGTACCATTTATGAGTACAGTACAACTAGTGGCTGTAATGGTTCTACTGGTGTTGGGTTAAAAAATAACAGCGATTCAGCTGTTACTCAGAATAAAAGAAACAGCAATAATTTGTCAGAGCACTTTAAATGGCAGGATCAACTAGATGACTATGACGATGTTGGTAGGTTTCTGTACTTGGAAGGAGTGGAGTATATCATGTGGAACACTTATGACGTACACTTCTATGCATCTTTTGCCCTTCTTGATCTTTTCCCCAAAATTGAACTTAATATTCAACGTGACTTCGCCAAAGCTGTTTTATCTGAGGATGGAAGGAGAGTGAAGTTTCTAGCAGAAGGTAATTATGGAATTCGAAAAGTTAGAGGAGCTGTTCCCCATGATTTAGGGACTCATGATCCTTGGAATGAAATGAATGCATATAACATACATGATACAAGCAAATGGAAGGATTTGAATCCCAAGTTTGTGCTTCAAGTGTATAGAGATTTTGCTGCCACAGGAGATATGCAATTTGGAGTTGATGTTTGGCCTAGTGTTCGCACTGCAATGGAGTACATGGAACAATTTGATAGAGATGATGATGGCCTGATAGAAAATGATGGATTTCCAGATCAAACTTATGATGCTTGGACTGTCCATGGTGTAAGTTCTTACTGTGGTTGCTTATGGCTTGCAGCTCTCCAAGCTGCTGCTGCAATGGCTGAGCAGATAGGTGACAGGTTCTTTGCTGAAACATGCAAAACTAAATTTTGTACTGCCAAATCAGCATTCGAAAAGAAACTGTGGAACGGCTCTTATTTCAAGTATGACAGTGGATCAAGTAGTAATAGTAAGTCGATTCAAGCGGACCAACTGGCAGGGCAATGGTACACAGCGTCTTCTGGCTTGGCTCCACTTTTTGATGAGTTCAAAATAAGAAGTGCTCTTCAGAAAATATATGATTTCAATGTTATGAAAGTTAAGGGAGGCCGGATGGGCGCGGTAAATGGGATGCATCTCAATGGAAAGGTGGATGAGACTTGCATGCAGTCTCGTGAAATATGGACTGGTGTTACCTATGCTGTAGCGGCAAATATGATTCTTGCTGGAATGGAGAAAGAGGCATTTGCTACAGCTGAAGGCATTTTTATTGCAGGCTGGTCAGAGGAGGGTTTCGGGTAAGTCTTTAATATGATTCCCAATTTCTCATATTAGTTCATATGATTGAAATTGTTGGTATTTACGCAAAAGAAAGATGTTAAGTAATAATTTCCTTTGCCTTTAAAAACATTGGTTTGTATAGTTCAAGGGACCAACGAGATACTAAATCGCCTGTGCAATCTCCGTTGGTGATTGACAACCTGGTTTCAGTGATTCTAGTGATACCGATAGCTGGACTCCTAAACCGCCCTTTATTTTTAGGATCGTGTACTTTCACCAAGAATAGCCTTCAATACCTTCTTATCAGGGATATGAAAGTTAACTTCCAACTTTTTGTGTCCTTTTCGGTCTTATCTAAATCCCATTTTCTTTTTCAAACAGATACGGGTTCCAGACTCCGGAAGCATGGACAATGGACGGCCATTTCCGATCCCTTATATACATGAGGCCTCTTGCAATATGGGGTATGCAATGGGCACTCTCTATACCCAAAGCGATACTCGACGCCCCTAAAGTAAACATGATGGATAAAATCCTGATATCTCCGGCAACGTTTTCATTGTCTCTCACCGAGACCGGAGTTAGAAAGATTGCTAATAAAGCCAAGTGCTTCGGGAATTCGGTATTGCATTGTACATGCTGATCATCATACTCATGTAGAACCCCAACATGTTAAATTAAGTTGTCATCAGCTTCCCTTTTAACCCCATTTTCAGCAGAAATTTGAAGCTGGTGCAGGTTTATAGGGAAGCTGGGAATAACATAACTGAGCAGCAAAAAAGTGGCCTAGCAAACCAAGAATAGCGAGCCATTCTGATTACTAGGACTTTGTAGCACATTTTTTTTTCTTTTTTTTTTATTCTGATTAAGAAAATGTGATTTTTCCATTGGTTGAGGTGTATCATTTAAAACCCGACCACTTACATATTTACTTGAAATTAGGCGATAATCCCAGTAAAATATTGGATATCCAGAACATCTCACTTTTTCCTGATTCATATATTAGATTCGCTACCGGTCAGTGGCGCAGCCAGGGCTGGAGAATTTTGAAAAATTTTCTAGTTAGATTTTTTATAATTTATAAAATTTTAAATAATAATAAAATTACATTTTAATATTTTAAAAATAATAAAAATTTAATTTAAATTTTTAATTGTAAGAATATACAATTTAATTTAATTTTAGTCTGAGAAAATTTTATTGGCTTCGCCTATCAGTAAAAATTTGATATCCATTATCTGATGCTATGAGCGCCGATATTTTGTTTGTATTTTTACTCTTGTACTATATATAACATTAAAACTAATAAACAATTTTAATTGCAACCGTAAGAAAAATCATCTAAGCCGAAGGGGCCAAAGATTTAGGATTCATACTTCCCTGGGCGGATGTTTCCGTTGTCCTCGTAAACTATAAACTACTATTTAGCACGTCTTTATTTTTATTTTAGTTTTAAATTTATCTTATTTATCAATATTTTTATTATTACTTTTTCATCTCATAAATTAGAGATGAATCTTAGAAGGATTAGATAAGACTAACGTCAAATTGCAAGCGTGATTATCGATTTCACTTTGATTAAATTATAATTTCTGAAGTTACGAGATAAATTTATGGTGGATATATCGTTTTTGAGAATTTTTTTATGTGTTCTATTACATAATATGTTTGGTTGTGTTTTGTTCTCGTCATTTTGTGTGAGAAATACCTATCATTCATCACGTAGTATATGTTGTGTCATAAATATTTAGTATTGTCCTTTTTTTTCACGTACATGAAAATTTAGTGTTTGCTTAGCCAATGATGTTTATTTTATGTCTTAGTTCCTTGAGTTATTTTTTGAAAACGCTCTTCAAGTCTTTTTGTAGGAAATAAGAAAAAAAATCGTGAGTTTTAAAATTCTTTAGTTGTTATCTCCTCTAATTCTTAGTTATGATTTTGTTTCACGTTTACTCAAACCAACAATGACATAAGTCATATGCTTTGTAATTGCCACCATGGTCAATCTTCTGCACAAAAGAATTTCATGGCATTAATTGCTCACAACGAATCTGAAAATTGCAACTAAATACCGTAACGAAGTAAACCGTAGTAAAATAAATAAATAATATATGAATTAATTATTTTAATTTTAACCATTTAAAAAGAACTTATCCTCAAAGTTAATTGTTTTCAAAGACGTGAAAAATAAATAAATAATAGATCAATTAATTCTCTCAATTTTAACCATTAAAAAAAAAGTCTATCCTTCAAACTGAATTGCAAGGCTTATCCAACTAAGCAGAACTCTCAAAAAATTGTGAGTATGTTGCATTTGTGGCAGGCACAGAGTACTCATTAGAATAATTGGTTTTGTACTCACGGCGTGGCTGCTTGATTGAACGCAACGTGCAACCCCCACTTTTAATAAAGATGGAAGAGTTTTACTATTACCCGCATTAAGTTATGTGAGATTTGTAATAGCGACCTGACGCCTCTGATGCGAGCAATGTTTTATTTGACTTTTCTGAGCAATGAATAGATGAAGAGAGTGAATTTGACACTTCAAAAAAAGAATTCATGATGGTAGAAGCATGTTATTTATGGCATTCTTTCTACCTTGGGTAATGGGGTTGATAGAGCGCTAGTGTAATTATGGCATTCTTTCTAACTTGGTAATGGGATTGATCGCATTCTTTTGAATAGTTTAACAATTATTTTGTAATTTTTAAAATTGAATGATCAAAACATAAATTTTTTAATAATTTAGTGACGTTAATTATTCTTTACTCTAATTTTCTGAGTATGATTAAGGTATTCTTCATGTCCAATTTTTTTTAGGTCGAAATAAAAATATCCACCGCCAATAACAATAATTAATCCCCTCACTACGAGTACTCTTCAAAGAGGTAAACGATTTGTTATAAAATGCATTTTATTTTCATGAGCAAAAATCAAACCCCAAACCTCATAATTAAAGGATGAAGTATCCTTTATATCCATTTTATAATTTATGAAGATTAATCTTTTTAAGATTCGTGTCTTCTCTAAAATTTAAATATGTATTCTCTCCCTGATAGTGCAACAAACCTTGCAATTATTTCCATCTCCACCAATTTATTTGCTGCATTCATTTTATAAACATTGATGCAATCCTACATCTGTAATGTTGCTGCTACTGCTTCATCATACACCCTATGCTGTGGCTACTAATAACCAGATGTCATGGATGTGGGGTTAATCGAAGGGCTATAATTTAGGGCCATAGAATGGAACCATCATGAAAATGGCATATTGTATTTTCATTTCTACTTCAATTTTTATTCATACAACTTTATATTCCGCTCATCATCAATGAAATAATTTTTTAAACAATGAGTTTGAAATATTTTATTCCCCAAACAAAAGAATTCTAAATTCGTCAATTTTGAAAACCATACATACATTTCAAAACTAAATTTAATTTTCAACGCTACATTATTTTTTTCTTTATTCGGAGTTTCTGAAAATAATAGTTACCAAAAATAAACATTTAAGAATTGAATTCAAAAGGGAAAAAAAGAAATCTACAGAAAATCAAATGGTTAAACTCAAGCTAGCCTTGAAAAGCATATAGATACAATCATCACAAGGCTCAATCTTCCCATCTCATCTGCAGTCTCTTAGCCATATGACACCCGAAAATAGCCAAATTTTATGCTTGATGCAGCTACTAATTCCTAAGAAAAAACCGACATTTTGTTCGCCGGGTTAACCTATCCAGCATCATCGAATGACCAAGAAAGAAAACAGCTTCATAGATAATAATATATCACTCAATTTCCCGGTAATAAAAGATAAATCATACCAGGCGGCTGCGAAACTGTCTTATTTCAGCTTAGTCGAGCTTGACATTAGAATACAAAAGTGTGTCCCTTGTCAGTGGCATATTGAGCAGGAAGTAAACCTGCAGTAGTGAAAAGGAAAATGAAAATAAAAAACGGATATATCCATGGCACAGTTAAAAGAAATATAATCAATCGAATAAACGACTCTTACAGCCACACCCAAATAAATGAACAGTCATTAAAACTCCTAAAACAGTGAACAGTATAGAGGATGTGGATCAATACGGACAATGATGCAACAGACCAAAGCCTTTGCCAATGAAAATCTAGAGAGAGAATTTTCTTTTTCCCTTCGTCTAGAGGGTCCCAATGCTTTTTATTGGATCCTATAGCCGGTCACTCTTTGCACCCACTAAGTAAAACAAAGTCTTGCTTGAAATCAATCATCAGAATTTAAAGCAGTATAAAAACCAATTCTCTGAATTTTTAACTAGCTGGAAACCTGGGGTGAAAGAACTCCCAAAGTTCATTAAAGTACGATTATTTGGTTTTACAAAATTGGATTTAAGATGGAACTCCAGTATTACAAGAAATGCTTAAAAACAAAAAAACTCCTGGAACCATGCAAAAGCTGGCATCCAACTTAATATTTAAAACAGATCTTACCCCCAGGAGAGTTGCGATGAGAAGAAGAACTCCAGTTATCCATGCAAGGGTTCTTCGAACCAAAACTTGTTCAGCAAGGGTGGTATTAGTTGGAGTTTTTGTTTCTGCCAACCAACGTGGATATGGACGAGAGGTAAACATCACATTCATCAACGGTTTTGATTCTGGCTGGGATGCCCCATTAAAGACAAAAACTCCAACAATTTGACCTGCCCAATCCACGGTTAGAGTTTTAAAAAATATCAGCAGCCAGGGATTGAGGGGGGAGGAATAATGCAGCCAACAACTCAAGAGAAGAAAAGCAATCGCTCTAAATTCTGTGGATAATATCATCAACACAAATGTACAAAGATTTCAACATGAATTGGCATGTCTAGTTTTACAGAGATATATAAATATATATGTAGGTTACTGTATTCTTTACCAAAAGTTGCCACTATTTCTGCCTTTGCATTTGTATACACAGAGTATGTAATAAAAGTAAATCTTAATCAAATAGTTAACTGAAGACCTTTGTCCTTCTACAAGAGAGTGTTCAATACTTTACCAACCTTCATATGCTGTCTGCAGTGAATCAAACAACTTTGGAAGTGTGGCAAGCAGAAGCCTCATTCCTAGCTTATCAAAACCATCAGCATCCTGCTGCTCTTGCAAAGCCTGTAATATATATATTGTTGGAGACATTAAGAGGATTAGCAAGTGGGCAAGTAATGAGGAAGCAAACATAAATGAAAGGCATTACAACTACAGACATTAAAATAACATGAAGATACATGACCAAATAGAAAAAAGAATAAGCATGTCCGATGCTTGAGGCCCATAATTAGAGACAATCCAAGAGAGTTTTAATTGATATAGAAAGCCATCATGGAAAGTGAGATGAAAGGGATAAAAGAAACCTTCCCACTTAAACATGATGGTCTCCAAATATATTTTCAGGCAAGACATCAAAGCATGAAAATAAAATACTACTATTAGCCAAATGAAGTCCATATGTTTAGCACCTTAATCCCATCAAAAGAACCCACTATCAACTCAGCAGGTCCATGCAAAGCCTGTGACAAATCTTCATGAATTTGCATTGCTTTCTTTATATTGTGGGACAGAGCAAACAGTTTAGATGCAAATTCCCTGTGTACTTTCTGCAAAAAACCAAAATCAAAAGCATTCAATTAGGTAAATAAGAATTCAAGAAAAAATATGACTACTACTACGAAACAGCGCCAGTCAAAAACAATTCATAGAACAGCAAATAAATATTGGTTCCTGAATAAGACCTTTGACATATGAAGGTTCACATTGTCACCATTTTCCAAGGGAATTGCCAATACTCCATGCAGTGGCTTAGAAGCATCAGGTACATATGATCCACCCAACCAAGATGCCTAAACACATTTAAAAACCAATGTCACATGTGTGACCCAGATAAACAATCAAAGGGAATATAAACAACCCAGATATTAACAATAGCAAGCCAAGAATAATAAACTAACAAAGTCATTGATATCTTCTTCGGTGTAATCTCTTAGAGGTTTGTCCAAGGAAATAACAGATACTTGCTCTTCATCTACAAGAAAATTTATGCAGTGAACAAATACTATGAATATATGCATTCAGGGAAAATCAAAAACACAAAAAGGTTATGACTACATCCACTAGTTTTATGTATTGACAAAAGGTCAGGTACCTGGAAGCTGAATGTCCACTTTACTTGAACCAATACCAAAACTACTCTTCAAGGCTTTGTGGAAGAGAGTATTCTTGGGTCCAACAACAAGAGGATCTGAAGACCAAAGAACATTTATTTAAGCAAAACACTTGCGAGTAGTAAGTGGAGAAGAATCAGAGAAAATGAACTTTTATGAAAAGTGAAGGTACCATAAACTCCACTAACTTCAAGCATAAAAACAGCACGAGGTCTATCAAACGGATTAGAAATGAGAACCCCATTCAACTGCAAAAAAGCGTTGGATATCTTTGAATTAAAGCTTCTAAGAAACGAAATAGGAAAACTAACAAATTTATTACTGAGGACTGGTAACACTAAAAAGCGTGACCTTAGATGAGCCAGCAGCTGAAAGTGTAATGGGTGGTGGAAAACCAAGCAAGACTGATGTGGTAGCACCAACTTCAGGTAACAACATTGGCTCTGACTGTTAAAAGAGACATGAAAAAGGTTATTCCAATATCAATAAGCCACATACATATACATATGGACAAAGCAATTTCCCCTACTATCCAAAGTCCATCTAAGAAACACATTGAAAAACTTTATATCATATAAAAATGGCAGACTGGCAGAAAATGATAGCAACATCAAATTATCAATACAATCTTTAACATTAATTAATTTAAAACTAGTAATAATACAAAGAGTAAGAAAGCTCTTATACATAGTAAAACATCTACATAAAACAAAATCACTAAATTAAAATACAACATAAGTTCCAAATGTTATTTTCCAATTTTACATATTCTGGACAAATTAAACTTAACTATCCACAATCTCTTAATACTTAAAATCTTCACCAATTTATAATTCTTGAAACCTAATTATAAACGAGTGAATTAAATTAAAGTATAAATAAATAAATAAAACCTGAGAGACATCGTTAGAGGATGGAGCGCGAAGGAATTGATGAATAGGACTATCGATGAAGAAAACCGATCCAATAGATTCAGCCTACAGTAACAAAAATCAGGAAAAAAAAGAAAGAAAGAAAGAAATTGAATCAATTGAAAGAAATATTACAATCGGATATAATTATATGAAAATAAAACAAGAGATTTAGAGATGACAAACCCTAGAGATTGAGAAGAGAAGTGATGAAATCAGGAAAAAATCTATAATCTTCATGGTAAGAAAAACGATTGACTGAGGGAAAGCGCGAGAGCGATCTGTGTTGTGGTATTTTCCCAATTTAATCTGTGTGGAAAAAAAATGGTTTGAAAAACTGTGTTGATTGATGTACGTATTTTACCTAAAAATATTATAAGCAATTAATTAATTTTTAAAATTAAAAAATATTTTTATAATCTTTATACTTTTAGATAATCTTAATAATTTTTAATTATTTAAAAAATATTTTTTTAACTTTAAAAAAATTAATTAGTTGTTGATGTGCTGCTAATTTTTTTTACGTGCTTCGACAAACAAATTTTAAAAAAAAATAGAGTTAAAATAATTTTTTTATAAAGTTTGGCTGAAAGTCAAATAAGTTATTATTTTTATTTTTTTTAAGATTAATTTGTCTCTTAAATTTATTCAAAAGTATCAATTTTTTTATTTAGTTAATTCTTAAACTTGTATCTCGTCATCTAGGTTAATACCTATGCACTAATAATGTTTGGTTTTCCTGATGTGAAATTGATAATCAATTTGTTGGTAACACATGATAGTTTCTTAGAATGTCAAAAAATTGAAATATATAAATTAATAATAAAATATAAATTTTCACATTAAAAATGATCTTATTGCATTCTGATGTCATCACTAAATTGGTTATCAATGCTAGTGCGGAAGTACCAACAGGTGACGGAATACAAGTTTATGTACCAACTACAAGTAAAGAAAAGTTCAAGTACCAATTAGATACTTTTGGACAAATTTAGGGGGCAAATAAATATTAACCCTTTTAGTTACCAGTGTTGTCCGTACGTACTTTCTTCTTCCTTAGCAAAGCTGATTGGTTCCCGTGAAGAAAACTTTCTATATTTCAATTGGCTGTAAGCACAGGAAAACCCATCATTGCACGTTTAGTTGTTAATGAAAGCATGCTTCCGTATACTGTTTTATTTATGTTCTTTGTCCTTCACCCATTTTCTTGACAATCATATGGAAGCTAGATTCTTTTCTTTATAGTAGGGAGCTCTTAATGGTTTTTTTCTTTCATTCCTTGCACACTTCCTTTTAGCATCTGATTTCCTCATTGTGATCATATCTGAGGATTCTTACACCAATGATAGCATATACATACAAATTTATAGTCATGAATTCAACAGAGGCCTTTATATCATCGTTTGATTTGGGAAAGCATGGAACAGGAGTATATTATTTTGCTTCAGAAAATCTTGGTGGTTCTATTTTCTGTAACTTTGTTCTGGAAGATAATCAAGCACATGTGTGGTCTATTGATCATAGAAAAAGAGCCTGTGACGGTACTCGTTACCGGCGCTGCAGGCAAGCTTGAAGCAATTCTTGTCTTTTCATCATCTTTTTTCCTTTGTTTATGTAGTTTCAAAAGTTTGATTTTCTTCGACAGGACAAATTGGCTATGCTCTTGTTCCCATGATTGCGAGGGGGGTCATGTTAGGCCCTGATCAGCCTGTAATTATTCACATGCTTGATATCGAACCCGCAGCTGAGGCCTTGAATGGAGTCAAAATGGAACTGATTGATGCTGCCTTTCCTCTGCTCAAAGGTATGAATATACATGTCTCGTGACTCCCATTTTCTTGGTTGAAAATTTCTTATGATTTCTCGTCACGTTGTTTCGAAAAAAGATGTTGTTGCGACGATAGATGTTATCGAAGCCTGTCGAGGCGTCAATATAGCTGTCATGGTCGGCGGATTCCCACGGAAAGAAGGTATGGAAAGGAAGGATGTGATGTCCAAGAACGTATCGATTTACAAAGCTCAAGCATCGGCCTTGGAACAGCATGCTGCCCCTGACTGCAAGGTGAGAAAACCAGTCTAATTACCAATACAAATTGTCGTGAAATTTGACATCAGATATATTAGTACCAGTTCTTATCATCCAGGTGCTAGTGGTTGCCAATCCAGCCAACACCAACGCACTTATCTTGAAAGAATTTGCGCCTTCAATTCCAGAGAAAAACATCACTTGCCTTACTCGTCTCGATCATAACAGAGCATTAGGCCAAATCTCTGAGAAGCAAAACGTTCATGTTAGTGATGTGAAGAATGTTATCATATGGGGAAATCACTCGTCGACTCAATATCCAGACATTAATCATGCAACTGTCAAAACCACAAATGGAGAGAAATCTGTTAGAGATGCCATAGCAGATGATAATTGGTAACGAGAAACCCCTAGTCTATCTTGATGCCTTTTAATAAGTTTCCGATTGTTCTGATAACTCTTCCTAGGTTGAACACCGAGTTCATTACCACGGTGCAGCAGCGAGGGGCCACCATTATGAAAGCTCGCAAGCTATCGAGTGCATTGTCAGCTGCAAGTGCTGCTTGTGATCATATACGTGATTGGGTTCTTGGAACACCCAAGGTCGTTAATCTTCATTTTTACATTGCTTGTTGTATTGACAACTCCATTATTTACTTTGGATTCATTTGATCAGGGCACATGGGTGTCCATGGGAGTATACTCTGATGGGTCATATGGAATTCAGCCTGGCATCATTTACTCCTTCCCAGTTACATGTGAGAAAGGACAATGGTCAATGGTTAAGGGTAAGTTGAATTGGCTTCGACCATGCCAAAATTGATGCATACTTGAGGCAATGATTGGCTTATTTGAGAATATTTCATTGCGAATGGCAGGGCTCAAGATAGATGAATTGTCGAGGGAAAAAATGGATGCAACGGCGAAAGAGCTGATGGAGGAGAAAACACTTGCCTATTCTTGCCTTAATGATTGATGAGGAAGTGAATGAATAGTTGGAGACTATCAGTAACTAATGAACTCATGAAAATCATTATCATAAATAAAGGCATTTTATTCTATTTCTAAAGCTTTATCCAGGCTAACTTTGTGTTTATTAGCAGTCAACATCTTTCTTTATACATAAAATTGCAAAATTTCTCATTCACGTCAATACTACGTTAATTGAGGATTCCAAAATAAATATTGCATACCAATGTGTCTAATGCGTTAATTGAGGATTATGCGCTCCCCTTGATACCAGCAAATAAAATGCATTCATCTGTAAAAAGGAGATACGTGATAGTAACGTTTCTTCGACACACATTTACTCCCTTAATTGAAATAAACATTTGAATTGGTTGAGTTGAATTATTTTGTTTTGTTCTATTTTTAAAAATTTATTTAATTAAATCGATTTGATCATCAATCTAATTACGAAATTCTTGACAATTTTTTAGAATAGCCTGAATTACTTTCTTTTAGTTAGTTATTTTAACAGATAAATTAACTTTTAAATATTGAATTTGACAATTTTTTTCATTTTGATCATTAAAGACAATTTTTTCTAATTTTATCCATGAATTTGGATTTTTGTTATGGTAGGATTCCACATCATCACCACATTTTTTTCTTTATAATCTGTAATTTTTTTCATTTTCATTTTATAATTTTAAAAAATAAGTGATTATGTGATACAATATTAAAGTGTCACGTTATCACTCTTAAATGAAGTCGAAGTTCGAAGACCAAACTGGGAAAATTAACAAGTTTTATGACTAATGTGAAAATAAAAGTAAAAGATTAAGTTGGGAAAAATTGTCAAATTTAGGAATAAATGTGCTTTATCTCTTACCTTAACACATTTACTAAAATGTCAAGTCGAAACTTTTGGCTATACATCGACAACACGGATCAAATAGTATGTACAAACACCCGCATATAAGATTGATCCAAAAAAATACGTTCATCAATTTAGATTTAATGTGTTAAAAAAATAGCTCTTATAAATATTTGATAGTTAAGCTCACGAAAAGATTTGAATAATATAATGTTGATATTTTAAGGACTCACTTAAAATATTTTGAAATTTAAAAACCAATTTAAAATTTTGATAATAGTTTGCAACATATGATGAAATTGAGCCCTCGATATTTATATAAGCTTCCTGGAATGCATCAAAAATTTGTCTTTTCAACTTTTCCCACCTTCCACCATTAATTCATCTTGTTTTATTTCTTGTTCTCTTTTGCATACCTTAAACTAAAAATCAGACTCAGTGGTCCGCCTGCACCTCTCCCTCATTCATTCATGGATTATCATCCCTTCTCCATTACCGGGCGGGGGCTGCTTTCCATTTCATAACAATTCCATGGCGGCTGCTTCTAACAAAACTTTCACTCCACAAAGCAACTCAACGAACACACGCTTTACCCTCCTCTTCTTCCTTCTTATCCTCCTCGTTTCGCCGGTCTTTTCTAGCCGGCCGCCGCCAGCTTGTTCCTCTTCCTGTTACGGCCAACTTTTCTCATCTTCTTCTTCCCCATCGCCAGCTCAAAAACCGGCCTCGAATTCGCATCCGTTTCCGGCACCGACGACCACCGCCGCCGAAGGCAGTCCTAGAGATCGACAGTTCAAAGGTGCTGCTCACGAGGTGCCTAGTGGACCGAATCCTGAATCCAACTAGTAAGCTCAAAAGGAAGCATCACGTTTCACCAACACTACAAGCTGCTTCCATTGTCCTCATTCTCTAATATTCCTTTTTTTTTTGCTTCTCATTTTACACTTTCCTTAGATGTGTTACGCTGGGGTACATGCATGGAAATATTGATATTTATGATATATTTACATGTAATGTATGACATTTTTGTTAAAGGATAGATAAAAATATATAAGGGTTTTATCCACTTCATTTTATTTTTTTTAGTTGGTATGGCATGTTATGCTTTCTCAATCTGATTCTACTCAGTTAATATTTATTCAATAATTAAAAAATAATTATAAATATTGATATAAAATATTTTAAAGTTTTTTAATACTATGAGCTCTCATAAGTAATAATGATTAATATGAATATTATTATCAATAAAGTAGGATGTGAGATTCAGTGCACTGGAATGCATTATCTTTCTATTTATGATTTGGAAAGAAATTACGGGTAATTTTATCAAAATTTATAATAAAATTATTTTAAAAAAAATAACATCGATTTCAAACATAATATTCGTTAATTTATAAATATGCCATTTTTCCCCTTCCATGTGAATCAAACTGTATATATTTGTCAAAGCGTATCGCAGAACTGCTCATACAATTGAATATAGACTCTACCACCAATAAGTGCAAGTATTACCATCTGTCTATCTCCTATAGTCGCAAAACGAGCTAGACAATAAGTTGGTTCATTACAAGCCTGCAATAATCAATATAAGAAAGCAATCTTGTTTAACATCCCAATGATCAAAATTTAAATTCAGTTGATGTAATCCTCTCTCTCCATTTATATTGTTTGAGAAAAAAGGAAGCATCAACATTGACAATCTGTCCCGATCTCAGTTTCAATTGCCCATTGAATGCCCCAAAAAGCATAGCCATGGCCTCTATAAGTAAGATCTCCATAACCATACCACCTGTTAGACTGGCACCTAGCTACCAAGAGACCTCCATCGTGGTCCCGCAAAATAGCTCCATAGCCCATTAGTTGTCCATACTGCGCAGTGCTGGAGTCAACATTAAAGCTTCAGATCAACTGACCCATTCGCTAATCACTAGGACAAGCTATTTGAAGTCTCAAACAGCTAGACGCTGTGCACAATAAAAGTTGTGCATGTAATTACTGCATAGCACCTCATTAATTCCAGTAAAGTCAATGAAGGACCTCACTTTGGTAATAAAAATTTACTTCCCATCCCCAAAATTTTCTAGCATCCATCCAGCATCCTAGTCCAGTACGTAGATCATTCTGTTCACAAAGAAAACACCAGAGTCCACAACACGTAGGCACGTGAAAGGCTTAGTAACTTGGCATGCATGAATGATACTGGTAATGACTCATGTTCCATGCCATAAGCATCGCTCGGTGTTAATCATATCGTGATCGATTGTCTTCTCATAGACTCTACTCTTTGTCTCCATATCTATCGGCTTTGCCCCAATTTGAGACTCGTATAGCCCATCACATGAGTAAATGCTTGTGAGATTTGGTTACCCATTTTCATATCTATTGGCTTTGCCCCAAATTGAGAATCGTATCCCATCTCCTGAGTTCAGTTTTGTTCGTGTTCACCTCTATCTGACCCACATATTTACAGTCCAAAGGATGCTTATATGTCAATTTTAATATTTTAATATGTGTATGTATGCTATAGTTTAATTATTTCTTTTAGTCAACCAAATCACTAGTTTAAGAGAAAAAAAATTTAATTTAAAGTTTTGAATGAAATCAAATTCATGGTTTGAATTTCGACAACTCAATCTTCATTGTAACTTTTATTAAATTACTGTCACAGGTTAATTGATTTACAATTTAGTTGAGAAAATAAATGAAAATACTTTATCGGAACAATACTTTAGATTGAAACAGAGGTGCAGCAGCCTAATTAGTTTGCTCTAGGCTAGACTTCAACTTAAAATTTTCAATACCAAACTGTTTAAAAAATAATATATATATATATATAGATAATTTTATATTAATATTTATATATTTTTATAATTAAATTTAAATAAATTTTTATTTCAATTGGATGGTTCGGCTTCGAACCTAGAAAATTTTACAATCGGGCTTAAATTCAGCCCGATTCATGAACATTTCTAGTTTGAAAATTTATTTAAAATATTTTAATATTCAAAGATTAAATTAAAATTTTGATTTATAGTTTAGGGAGGTAGATGAAACATGATAGTATCTGTTTATATTTTATTAACTTTTTGACAATGCACAAAGTACTCAAACTTGAGTCTCCTAAATGAACATCATCTTCTTTTCTACTGAAATCATTCGTTGGGTTCAACCTTTTATTTAAATCTAATTTTAGTAAACTTCACTCAATATTATTAAATTATTATTAAGTTTATGTTTTAATCACACAATTTCAAAAAATTATAAAATAGTTATAGAACTATTCAAAAATTTGTAAGTCATGAGACTGTTAAAATTACTATTGCATGACTTTTGTTCTCACTGCTTGCTTCAATCTAAATTTTTTCTTCTCCTTTTCTTATACAATTTAATTTTTTTTCATGAAACAATTTTGAAGATCAAAAATTACAAACTAAAATCTAAATAATTTTTTTATTCAATCTCTTAAATTAAACTTCAATCATCGAACTTTAAAAAGAAAATTTAACAATTCATTTACTTAAATAAAAACTTTTCTGAATAAGAAATCTTCTAAAAAATTAATATATATTTTCTACTTATTTTCTAATTTTTGCGGTCTAACATTTTCTCCATGGATATCACATTCTTTTAATTTCATTTTCATAGCATAATAAATTAACAGAGAAAAAACATTTAAAAAAAATCTGGGGAAGCAGAGTGTGGAAATAGGTAGGTCCAAGTAGGGCAGAGCTCAAAAACGCAAAAGGCGTCTTCTCTTCCACCAACTTGTTGGCCTTCTTCTTTCCTTTCATCTTTCTTTCCTTTTCAGAAAAAAAAAATGGAAAAAGAGGAGAAAATCAATGTTAATATAGATGAAACCCTAACAGAAACAGAGAATGAAGAACATGTTGAAGATGAAAAAGAAAGACTTGATGTTAACCTTCCACCTGAGGAATTTCCAAACGAGTTCCAATGTTGCGTTTGCCTGTAAGTTCCTTTTCCATTCCCTCCTCCTCCTCCTCCTCCTCCTTTTTCATTTTCATTTCCTTTAATTACAGCTTATTTTATTGATTTTCTTCTCTTCTTCATGTGTATGTATTTATATATTGACGATTCATTTAGCATGATTGGTTCGAGTTTATCATCAAATTATGTGATCTCTGAGAATAATCTTATTCGAAGGACAGTTTAATTGTAAATTTTAGAGTTTTAGGAATTATATTTATAACTGCAAACTCTACGGTCATATATATCTGAATTTATGTTGAATTTAGGTTTAGAAAGTAGGAATTGGTGCAATTAAGTTATCGAGGTTTGAGACATTGACTGTGCTATGTATTAAGTTGTTTCGTCTCTCTTTTTGTTTGTGTATGATAATGTAGCGAGAAATAAGACATTTTGTTAGATAACTTTTAGAAGAAAATAGCTTAAATAAAGCTCGATCTTAGTGGGTTTTTGGTGCCTCTAACTTTAATCTCAGCTTTATTTATTGGTTTAAGCATGTCGTGAATTCTTTGGAAGTTAGAAAACTGGAGCTTTCTTTTCAGCTATGAATCTCAGCATAATGATAAGCTTGTCAAAACCAAAATTCCACATCTGGCTGTCTTCTAACTGAAGCAACCTTATGGTTGTCTAATGGCTTATCTGTAATCATTTGCAGAAAGTGTGCCTATCCGGGAACTTGTGAAATTTGACAAAAATGTGGATAATGTCCATTTCTATCAGAACTTGTTTACTTCATTGCTCTGTTCTTTTATTTCTTGTAATACCAACATATATAAATCATAATTTGCATTATGCTTGTCAATTCTTTTCAAGTCAAGTTTTTGGGTAGTTTATGAGCAAATAAGAATCATAATACCTATCAATGATCCGATGTTCATAGCTAAATTGTTCTGGTTCTTCATTTTTCTCAAAGAACCATATCTGACATCTGTGTCTGATGAATATTTGGACATGAGTATGGGATATGACCCTTCTAGGACCCTCCAAATAAATGAAAAATCTTAGAAAATTTTTAACATATTTTGTCTGACGCTCACACCTAGTAACTTAGGTTAATAGTTTAGTCACAAATCCTATATGGTATATGACTTCTTACAATTTGTGTTTACTTTGTGGTTATTAGTTTATTGGAGCTCTATTTCCTTGGATACCTTCTGAAGGTGATTTCCTTTTGTGTTCCAGGGAACTCCTTTACAAGCCTGTTGTATTAGGTAAGAAGGCAAAATGCTCGACTAACTTCTGATAAGTAATTTTACCTTTAAGCCACCTTTACTTTCCATATTTGCAGCCTGTGGCCACATGTCATGCTTCTGGTGTGTCTATAATGCAATGAATCATGTTTATCAATCAAATTGCCCCATTTGTCGGTGCCCATTCAATCATTTCCCAAGTGTCTGCCAATTGCTGCACTTTTTGCTTCTGAAGCTGTATCCTATAGCCTATAAGAGAAGGGAAAGGCAAATCCAAGGTACCATTGATTCTTCTTTCTCATTTTCTTTAAATTCTCAAAAATCTGTTAACAAATTATAAGTTTGGGGGAAAAAGGTTTGTTTCTATCATCTTTTTCTCAATGACCCAACTCTTCTGAAAATTTTATTGAAGTTTTTAATTCTCAGATGGTGGGGAAGTGTTTAGTTGTCATATGAAATTGATCTCTTCTACTAGTAGTAAACATTAACACTGATGAACTCCAACTTTTCTTTAGAATACCAAAGATACTTATGCTTTCAATTATGCGAATTATGAACTAGTTGCATAATACTAATATGCTCCAGTAAGATCTGAGGAAATCCATAAGATGCATGGAAGAAAAATTTTCAATCATGTTCTTTAGTTCCACTGAAAGATTTGTGATAAAGAAATTTACATATTAGAATGACTTTGCTGCCAAAAACCAGGGAGAAGATATTAGCACGCTGACTAAAGATTTTTATTATTGTAAGATGGGAAAACTTTTCTTCACAGATGTTGTGATCAGTTTCATTATTTACTTTGGTGCTTGCTCATTTGAAACCCCCCCCCCCCAAGAAAAAACTTTCCCTGCGTTGGAAAATGATGATGCTTTTTTTAATTTTTTTTATGTCCTTTTCTTGTTTACTTGTGCAGAAGAAGAGAATGAAGCTGGCCGCTTCTCACTTCAATTTGATCAAAATTTAGTTGAACCAATGCCTTGTGAGAATTCAGATATTTTCAGGAATGACCAAACCCTGCCTCATCTTGAAATGGACATTCATTCAGAAAATTGTTCTAAGAATCGGGAATCATCCTCATTCAGAGATTCACTAAAAATGACCATGCAGGATGAAAATGGTATAGCGAATAAACCGACGACATCTTCAAAGGGCCCTGAAGTTTCTAGAAATGAACCCAACGAAGGAAAGAGTTGGATCCAAAATGAGTTTGAGCATAAAGATCAAAAGGTTTCTATTGCTGATTTACTCTGTGCTGCATGCAAGAGGCTGCTTTTGCGACCAGTTGTTCTCAATTGTGGCCATGGTAGTGTATATTCATCTTATCTGTTGTCCCAAAAGCCAAAGGGCTATAGGATATTGTTGTTGATCATTTACTTTAGTTTCTTCTTTGTTGCAGTATATTGTGAATCTTGTTTTCTTATTCCGAAAGATGAAAACCTTAGGTGTCAAGTCTGTAAAAGCTTGCAACCAAATGGATTTCCTAGTGTTTGTTTAATTCTGGAGCAATTCTTGGAGGAGCACTTTCCTGAAGAATATACAGAAAGACAGAGGACTTTACTCAAAGAACACAGTTGTGAGCATCTTACTCTCAGAATCATTGATCATGTTTATCTCATTTATTTTGACCATCAATTGCATTAGGCTATTTGGATCATTTTCACTTTTCTTTCATGTCTTGTGAAAAGATAGAATTTAAACCGATATTCTTTTCTCTTGGTTTCTTATGGGGACTTTATCAAGAGCTAAATAATTATAAGAAAATGGGGTGGAAAAGCTAAATATTTAATTAACACCTGCAGCTGCTTGGGTTGTTCTTGGCTTTCTCTCTCCCCTCAAATGCTTATGCATCTGCAGACACTCAAAATACTCTTATGCTTTAATTGAATCTTTCTTGATGAAAAAAAAAATTGTCTTCTGTTTCATGCATTGTTAACCTGACAAGACAACTATGTGTGTTTTAAAGTACTTCCTCTGTTGGTGATGCTCCCCACAGGCTTGAACTTCATAGATCATTTTAATTAATTAAGTTTTACCTCCTTGTTTCCAATTTAACTCATTTCTGCCATTAAACTTGGGCTCAGGTTCTGTACAAGCTCAACGAGATGCAAAGCGTTCAGCAGCATCAATGTCCTTGGATTTCTACTCATCATGGTTTCTTGGCAATGGGCCAAAAGTTCATATCGGAGTGGGCTGTGATTATTGTGGGGTACGTTTTCAGTAATTAGTACTAAATTAGCTTAATAGGTTTTCCAATATTGTATTCCTTTTATTTATTTTATTATTGATATGATGACTACAGCTTCTCTTTTTGGCTTTTGCACCAAAAAAGTAAAAAATAAAAATAAAAAATTCTTTTTGTTAGAAGTTTATTTCATCATACTACTAGAGTATGCAAAACATACTATAACTGATTTTTGAAAAAGGAAAAGAAAATCCCTAGATCCCCTTTCTCCCTCTACTTACATGCTTGATATTGTAATTACAGGTTGAGATCTAGATGGTTATTATTATCATAGCCTATGGTTTTATTAGCATTCTATATTCCTATCATGCTCACCAATTTAAAGCTAAAGTTCTTTTAGGTTAAGTCCTTGTTTGTTTGTTTTATTTCCCGTGGCTGGAGAAATCTCTTCTGTCATTTTCGATACCACCACAAAGTGGATAGTGGATGGTGCTTCGATTTGTAATCGCACACTGTTATGTCCTGTGGTTGGCAGACACGTTTAATGAATATGCCAATTTCTTACAATTTGTTGCAGATGACTCCAATAATAGGGGAGAGATACAGATGCAAAGACTGTGTGGAGAAAATAGGTTTCGACCTATGCGAATCATGCTACAAAGCTCCGGCTAAGATCCCTGGTCGATTTAATCAGCAGCATAAACCCGAACATCAATTAGAAATTGTACAGCCTTTAAGCCTAAGTGACTTTATATCCAGGCTGACCTCGGAACAATCCGATGATGATATCTCAGATGCACCGGGACATACCGACGATGCTTCACATATGCCTATGTTGTCAGCCAATGTTCAACAAGATGAAGGTGATGGTTCTCAAGACCCTGAAGATGTTTCTCCTTCTCTGATTTTATCAGTTGATGTGTCATTGGATCAAGAGGATGACTCTGATGATCCAAATGATAATGTTCCATCAGATACGATAAATCAAGGGTTTAATCCTGTTAATTCATGCAATTACTCTTGAATTGCATAAAAAAGTTTAGGGTTGGAATTTCTGTATTATAATTTCTCCCCCTCCCCCTTTTTTTTCCCTAACCACAAAGGAAAAACAGTTCGTGTAGTTCGTAATGGTGATAAAAATATTGCTTAGATTTTAGTATATCATCCATAAAAAATATTTTCCTTTGCTCTTAAGAAACAATCACAATGCCCTCATTGATTATATACTAATTTTATATTCCTTTCATAAAGTCTATTTTTCTCTCTATATTTCCTTTCTTCAAACACTAAATCTGTACAATTATAAGTACCACCATTGTTACGTGGTTGTTGAGGTTCTTTTTTCAAAACCTAAAGATACGAGAGAAGAGGCAGGTGGTATAATCAATGTCTTAGTTTCGATTTAATTTGTATTAAAGTGTTTACTTTGAAATTTGTATTTTGCAATTTGCTCGTGAAAGAAATATTTATATATATATATATATATATATATATATATATATATGTATATATAAATGTTAATTGAAAAATAAGATAGAAGATAAAAAGAAAGATAAAATATTATTTTTCAGTTCATCATAAGAACACGTAATTATCAGTTATCTTTTTCAGTATTTTGAATGGATTAATCATGTTTGTTTTCATCTCTACTTTAATGAATTATTTTTTAAATGAATTAATTGTAAAAATATTTGAGTAATTTTAAAGAAAAGTTTACAAAGTGTCGTCCACTAATGTTGACAGATCCCCTCAACAGGTCCGGTGTTGAAATTAGAGAATTTGTGTTTAGTTTTGTCTCTTGATTCCCTAAAAACAATAAAAATCACCAGAGATTCATAGAGTGAGAGGGCCTTCACCAACCAAGAAAATATTATCATTTGCTCTTGTTGTGATTTGAACTCATGTCCTTATATGACACTTGTGAGTGAAGAGGGTACCACTTGTTTTGGTAAGTGGTGCGATGAGTATAAATCAATCATGCAATATTCAGATTTTCCATCCGGTGCTCTCCCGACCACAAATATCATATAAGGGCATGAATTCAAATTCCATCAAGAACAAATATTTAGATTTTTTTAATGAGAGAAAATGCTTTCATTTTATAAATCCTCGTTACTATCAATTGAAAATTGAAAAACAAAACTTAACGATAAAATTAAACATAAATACTTAACACGTAATACCAAATTTATTGAGATATTTAACGTAGGACACTTCACAAATTTGTCCTCATAGCAACAAAATTAATACAAAATAACTTTTAATTGATTCTTAGATTCCACAACTACCAAGGAAGACATAAGTTATTAAATTGGGGAGAAAGGAACCCTATTTGTCATATTCAATAATGTTTTTTCACTCAACTTTTTCATATATTCTATTCCTTTTTCCCCAACTTGGCCAAAAAGTGGGTTCAACTACAAGAACAAACAACTAATGATTCCTTTGCTTTTAATGCATGATGATGATGATTAAGGTGATAAAATAATTTGAATAAAAATTTTCAATTGAGATCATTTCTTAAAGGGTTCCTATCCTATCTGTAAAAACTCATGATTATGAGAATAACACACTATTATTATTATTATTATTATTTATAAGACAATTGAGAAGTTTTAGCCAAACGATGTTTGTTTAATTGCAGTTATATTATATTATATTTATAAGTAATTTGGGATTAGTGAAAAGCTTCAAAACAAAGCAAAAACTTGGCTTCTTCACGTGCGGGCGTGTGCTTTAATATTTATTGCCTTAATAAATATGTGTAGTAAGAATAAAATTAAGGTCAAATTATGCTATTAGACCATGTGTTTTGTATAAATTGTGGATTTAGCACTTATATCTTGATTTGATTTAACTTTAATCTTTGTACTTTATAAATTTTGGAAATTTAATCCTAACTAAACAATAACCGTTAAATTTGTTTGGTTAAATTCTACCAATGATCACTTATATAAATGTGAATATAAAAAATATTTTAAAATACATATTCATACACATATAACATAAAAACTAATGAATAATTAAAAAATACACTATTATTCCACCTAAAAACTATTTATATTTTTTAGTTAAGCCAAAAGCGAACCACTTTTAGCTTTAAAATGATAATATTTAAGGTGAAATGTTATTATTGTGAGATTTCATGAACAATCTTTTTAAATTGATGAATGTGATTAAAAAATAAAAATGATAATGTTTGATCATGTCACGTCAATTTGTTGAATCAATTGTCGATATGTTGTTTTTCTTTGAAAATTAGTTTATCTCCTATAGTGTTGAAATTGACTCATATTTCTTAATACAAATCTTACATGATATGATCAATGATGGATTCATATTTTTTTCTCTACTTTTATTTCAATTATTGATTTAAAAAGATATTGTGAGAACTTTTTTTTTGGTACAAGAAGAAAAAGACTATAACTAGCTTTGTCGAGATCAAATCATTTCAGACAAATCATCATGTAATTTTTATAGGATTTCATTCGAGAATTGTAAATAAATAATTCTATCCTAATACCTTAAAAATGTCATTACTGTCATACCATCAACAACTCAATTATTCTCTCGGAACACGTGTATAATTCAATCCATCCAAGAACGTTGAATGAATTTACTCAGAAAATTTTATTACGTGATTTTTTAAAAGACAAGAACCAAAATAAGATACGATTACATTTTGATTGTTTGTAAAAAAGTTTGACGTATAAACTTACGGATGTGAGTTGCACGCGCTCCACAGAAAGGGCGTGGAGTGTGTGGGAATTAGGAGTCCTTGTTGTCATAATTTTGGGGCTTTGGGCTTTTGAAATTTTTTTAATAATTAAGGAAGAAAGGAAAAGAAAGAAAGTTGAACGTAGCGCGTGAAAAAGAGAATTTGGAGTTGGGATGGGGACAGAATCCCGTGAAAGCGAGTGAACAACCATTATTGCTTCACTGTTTTTTTTTTTTTTTTACTATATCACACGTTTGGGTTAATTAATGTTTTTTACCTCTCTTCTCATAATAGGAGACCCTTCTACCAAATCAAAAATTATTAGAGTATGGTCTCACCAAAAATAAATTAAATTGTTTGACTTCAAAATTATTTTTTTATTTTTATAATTTTAATAATTTATTTGATTAGATTAAATGAATTAAGAATCAGCGATCTTGGATTCAACGAGTGATTTCAGTGGAAAATAATATGATATTTATCTTAGGTAATCCGGGTTCGGGTACCTGTGTATACAAGATATGTATGCATTGTCAAATGATTAAAAAAATATAAATAGATACTATCATGTAATCACATCTAATATATTAACAAAAAATAGTGATCTTGTCGGTTCATCAGTGACTTGCTGTATGGATGTAATGACATCATGGTGTACAAATAATTTTAAGAGTATTTATTAATTGTAAATTCTTCTAATTGCTAGTGCAACCTAATAAACTACTACATTAATTCTACAATCATTGATCCAAATTAACAAATTATATATAAATAATCTTAAGAGTATTGATCATATCAAAATGTATTTCAATTTGAATTTAAATTATTTTAAATTTCATTTCATTTCAATTTTAAATCATGTCGAGTTTCAATATTTTCTTATATAATATTGAAATGATATAAATTGAAAACATCAAAACTTGCTTAAATCCAACTCTAACTTGAATTTAAACTAAAACTCGAATATTAATTTTGTAAATAGCACATTTAACTTTAAAATTATTTAATTTTTGAAAAAATAAATAAACCTTAAAAAATCAAAATATATGGAAAGTCGAACTAACTAAGGTTCAATTCCTTAAAATTTTGCACGAAGATTGTGAGGGTGACCTCACCGAAAGACCACTAACATGTGGTAGAGCCTTTCAAAAATATTTTTATTTAGAACGATAATTCCAATTCCAATTATGATAATGATTATAATCGTAAACAATATAATTCAAATAATTACAATAAAAATCAAAAGTTATAATACTACAAATAATAACAATAATGTTATACCTCTTCCCACCTGAGGCATGTGACAACATAACAAGTCGCTTGAGGAATGCTCACAAACACTCCTTCGCTCACCATTGACCAACTAGTCATTAGAAGACTATTAGCACGGAAAGCTTGATTCCAACCAACCTCCCATTTTCCTCGTATGGGTCCTGGTTGATCATCAACTTCTTGTTTTCCTTGGATGGATTCTGGTCGATCATCATTGCGAGCTAGTCACCCGTTCTTTTTGGAAGGATCTTGGCCACTAGTCCCTTAAAATATTCGCTCTTCTATTGTGAACGTGATTTTTTAGGCCACCAACTCTACACCACAGCTCAGAAAAAACGACAGAATATATCTTATCATATACATTCTTCTCATGCATCCCACAATTATGGTCTGATAATAAGATCACCACGTTACCACTACCAAACACGAGATCTCTCCTATATATATTTTTCGCCCGGCACGATGAAAAGGGGGATCAACCCTCCAACATTCTAGCCTTCATATTGTCCTTCACATCCTTAGCCTTCCTGTCCACTTATCACATTCACATTTATTTTAAATAATAATTTTAATTTATATATTTATCACAATACAAAATTATAATTTTAAAAATTAAATATTTATATTAGTTTGTTATTATTATTTAAATGTTAGTATTGTTGAAATGCTATAAAATTTAATTGATACTCAAATTCGTGGATCATTAAAAATTTGACTTAGTTGTATAAACATTATTTTAACAATTTATTATTTTTTAGTAAAAATAAATTATTAATTTTAATATGTATTTATAACGTATTATAATTTCATTTATTTAAATTAATATTGGTAAAATTTAAAATTTTAATTATTGGACATTATGAAAAATAATCTTATTATTAAATAATTGATTAAAAATAACGGTTAATAATTATTACAAATCTTTATATAAAAACAATTTTGTAGATTACTTTTACATATTTTCATAAACACGTTAATAAATTAGAAAGTTAAAACCGTTTAAAAAATTATTTTAAAATAATATGTTTAATTTTTCAATTATTTTATTTTATTAATGTTTTGTACATTAAAATTTAAAAAAAATAAAATTTTAATAAACATATTTAAAACAATTTTTTTGAAATTATTAGAAATTTTATTTAAATGTTTAAAAAGTGATTAAAATATGTTAAAATCATACTTAATTAAAAATGTATATAAATTTAAAACTATTAACAATTTATTTTCAAATTATTTTTTAGTAAATATTTTCAAATTATTTAAAGCATATATTTATAAAATAAGAATAAAAATAAAAGTAAAATCGATAAAAATATAAATATTAATGAGTAAACTTTATATTAAAATTTATAAAATATATAGGACAAAAGTAGTAAAATACAAAAATAATTATTAATCTAAAGTGAATATTTGAAAACAAAAATAAAATCAAAATGCACTTTCTACGTGGCCACTGAAAAAAGGTATCCAAAGCTTAATGTTCTTCACGCATCTCGCGAGATGATGAGATATAGGTTTTCGTTTGTGAAATAAAATTACAGTGTAACTCCACACTATTTCACGGCATAATTTGTAGTATTAAAAGCTAAAATTAACTTTTATAAATCAATTTTATATAGAATGTAAAATTCAAATTTGATGCTTTTTTTAATATTAATTTTATGAAAAAGAAAACAAATTTACATATGTGCTAACGTGATAATTTTTAACAATTCCAAACTTTTAAAAGGTAATATTTTCACTAATAATTTACTAAATATTAAAAGTTATTTTTTGTAATGTACTAAATGATTTATTTAATATACTAATTTTTTAATTTTTTAATTGATGTTAAGAAATGTGCAGGTGTTTTATTTATTTAATTGAGTGTATCAAATAATAATTTTAATTATTTTTTATTAAATATTTCAAATGAGTGATTATGTCTTAAATTAAATACATAATTTTATTCATTATATTTAATATTTAATTTACATCGTATTTAAATGAATTCTCAAAATTTTAAATTTATCAAACTAAAGAAACAAATAAATGACTTTTTTAAAAAAAAATTAACAATTGGTAAAAATAAGGTATATATATGTCATTTTTAAAAATATTTAGAGAAATAGGTCAATTTTATGGAAAACACGTTCAATTAAACGAGCTTTCTTTACATTTGTCAGAAAAACTCGCCTAGCTGCATGTGTATTCCCTTTTAAGTTGTAATTTTTGACAATTAATTTTTTATTTCATGTTGTTTTAAACTTTTTTTTATTCAATCAATTATTTAAAAAAAAATTACCATAAAAACACTAAATCCAGTCAATCATATTTAATGAAGTTGCCTAAAAATTAATTTAGATAACTTTATTAAATATGATTGATTAGATTTAGTTTTTTTATTATAAATATTTTTTTAAATGATTGATTAAATAAAGAATAAATTAATTTAAATAATTTTATTAAATATAATTGATTGGATTTAATATTTTTATGATAAATATTTTTAAATGATTGATTGAATAAATAATAAATTAATTTAAACAATTTTATTAAATATGATTGATTAGGTTTAGTTTTTTTATGATAAATATTTTTTTAAATGATTGATTAAATAAACAATAAATTAATTTAAATAATTTTATTAAATATGATTGATTGGATTTAATATTTCTACGATAAATATATTTTTTCTTGAATGGTTAATTAAATAAAAAACATTAAATAACATTAAATAAAAAATAAGAGAAAAGTCTGAAAAACACAATTAATTAAATGAAATTTTCATGAAATCAATTTATTTTTTAAATAATTTTAAAAACGACACAAAACACTAATTAAAAAAAAAAGGGCATATACGCCTTATTTTACCACAACAACTGCTTACCCATTTTCTTTATTTGTTTTTTTTATTTCCCTCTTCTCTCTCTGGCTTTGAGAAAACTCAAGCTTTCAGCTTCTTTTTACTCCAAAAACCCAAAACCCTTGAAGCGAAATTTTCAAACCCCAAAATCCCAAAATGGGGAAGTACATTAGGAAGGCCAAAACGGCAGGGGGAGTTGCCGTAATGGATGTCTCGCAGGCTTCTCTCGGTGTTCGGACCCGAGCCAAAACCCTCGCACTTCAACGCCAGAAATCTTCGACTTCTCCGGCTACGGTTGCTTCGGCTCCGGCTTCAGGAGACGGCTCGTATCTACAGCTTCGGAGTCGACGGTTAGAGAAGCCGCCGCTTGTGGTGCATCACCATGATTCGAAGAGGCACAAGCAGCAGCAGCAACAGCAACAACAGGGGTGTAAGAAGGATAACTGTGGACAGAATCCTAACCCTAATTCGAATTCTAGGGTTCGAGTGGGTAGCGAAAAGAAAAAGCAAGGTGAAGTTGGAAGCCAAGACGTTGTGCAAGAAGATAATGGAAATGATAATATTATTAACTACAGCAATCTTAACAACAGTAATAATAATGAAAGCAATGATTTTGGTGGTGTTGAAGCTTCTTTTGGAGAAAATGTTTTGGATATTGAAGCTAGAGATAGGTTGGTTCATTTCTTCTCTCTTTTTATTATTTTTCGCATTGGATTTGGAATTTTGGGTTTTAATTTTTTCTATCGGACCTTTCATTTTAATTGCTTATTCTTCTTAAGGAAAAACCTATCGTGGGTGTTTGATTTTCTGTTATTGGGAAACAATACAGAGTTTTGATGTGAACAACACTTAATTTTTTTTTAAATTTTAGAACACAAGAGAAGTAGAAACTTTTACTTCAACTGAGTTCTTGAGTTTGTAGTTTTAGGAAGAATTTTAAGTATTTTGGACTATATTTCATTTATTTTTGTTAGACCATGCATTTACCCCCTTGCCTTTGATGTCTTGGACACTTAGGTTCACCACAAAACATGAAAAAAAATTAAAAAAAAACCTTAATTTATGTTGGGATTCTGCTATAATAACTAATAGGATTTCTTGCTTTGCTACTATGGGTTTTTTTGAGTTATTCCAACTTTTTTTTATATACTGATTGAGCTCTGGGTTCTAATTTAGTTCTATTTCCCCCCCCCCCCCTCCGAAAGTTTTTGCAGTGCTTTTTTCTAGCAAGGTTTAGAAATTATCTTTATGATATAAGATTCCCTTTAATCAATTGCTTAGAAGAAGTATTCTTTGTTTGTGTGAAATTGTTGCAATTTTATTTCTGATCTGTTTCTATAGTCTTTCCCTTGCAGGGAAATTAAGTCACTCGGCTTATATCCTTTATTGCCTCACAAGCAAAACTTGGCTATTAATTATTTTTACTGTTTTGGTTACTTCTGCATTTTCATATTTTGATTTTGATGGAAGCAAGTAGTCGTATTATGGTGAAAACCCTTGTTTCTGAAATAAAATTATGCCATTACCAGCTATGTTACTGGGACTTGGTGTAAGTGTTGGATATGGATTAATGTATGTGTATTGTATATGTATGTTCAATTTATTCTTAGCTTTTTAATGTATTTGGGAAATCATAGCTTCGTATCTATATACCCATATCCATATGTTAGACAAGGGTGTCATACAAAAGTATTTCAAGAAAAATGAAGAGCCTGAATATAGATTACCAGCCTTCCCTTGTCACTCACAACTTTTTCTGTTTTGTTAATATAATTGATTCCTGTCCAATTTAATTAGTTGGGGGGGCATGGGTAGTTTAGGAAATACAAAAAAAAACTATTTTGTTTTTGTTTTCTTTTTATCATGGGGATTATTGTGCAATTTGAGCTTATCTCTTTGGAAGATGTCTAATTTACTTTAATTTTCCACACTTGAGCATAGGATATTCTGACAAGAGCCTTTAGTTAGTGGATGTCAAATCTGATCATTTGGAGATTCTAATAACCAGAAGATTTGTTTTTGTGACTCTTCTTTGCTTTATTTTTCAAGTTTGCTTTGCCGTTTCTTTTTACTATTTGCTTGATTAAGCCAAATTACTATGATAAATTTTATTTAGTTTCAGTTGTAACCCCCATTTCTCCCTTCCTCGCCCCCACCTTTTTTTTTTTCCAGAAAAGGCTCTGTAAGTTAAAATTTGACTCCATGTGTATCGAATGAAGTGAACTCCATGTATTTGTAAAGCCTTTTCTGCTGAAATACTGGTAAATGAACCATGTGCATGTTGAAACAAAATCCAAAACAATATGAAAACGGTGGAAAATCTTTCATTTCACCCCCTTGGAATGCAGACCCATTTGACTTGAATGTTTGACAAAAAGAGTCTCTTGTTGTTATTGTACACTGAAATGCTTAAACATTTTCAGCTTTATTCTTCAGATGATTGGTATGGTCTGGCTGTCCATTCAAGGTTGTTTCTTTTTTCGGGAGGGGGGTATTGTAAAGCTGAAAAAGGGAACAGTTAATTCCTTTGTTACTGGCATCCTGGAAATGAGTGTTTTCATGTAGATTATCTCTCTTTCCCTTAACTGATAGCTATTGTGATGCAGGGGCACTAGGGAATCAACTCCATGCAGCTTGATAAGGGACCCAGACAGTATAAGAACCCCGGGTTCAACTACTAGGCCAACCAGATCAGCTGAGACTAACCGAAGAGTACAGACTTCAACGCGGCGACACATCCCAACATCAGATGAAATGGATGAGTTCTTTACTCTCGCAGAAGTAGACCAGCAAAGACAATTCATTGAGAAGTATGGTTGTTGGAAACTTCTGCAGAAACTCTTTAGTATATTGTGGTTTATGATCTGATTAAAGATGTGGGGTTATTTGCAGGTACAACTTTGATCCAGTGAAAGATAAGCCACTTCCAGGACGTTATCAGTGGGAGAAAGTGGACCCCTAGACACCATTAGTGTTCCATCAGCACTTAATATTTCCTACTAAATTATCAGTTGATCTTTAATTTAGGTAATTTTAGCTAGTAGGAATTAGCCTTAGTTGTAAAGGTGACGGTTTTATTTCCATTTTCCATCACCCTTAACTGTTAAAAAGAAAAAAAAAAGTGTCGACTAATGGTCTGTAACATAACGGTAACGAGTTACAAGAAAGAAAAAAAAAAGTCTAACAGATCATTTTGAGAAGGGAAGGGAAGGAAGGTGTAGGTTTAGAGTTTAGGAAGTTTTAGGGTCAGTTGATCTGGTACAGAATTTCTTTGTATTTTCCTCCCCTTGTTTGTCTATACTTGTAATGATGGAGCTTTGAGACACTCTTTGGACTAAACATGATCCCTTTCCTCCTATCTTTTTGTCTTTTTTCTTTTTTGCACTTTAGTCATTTCATGAACTCAAAGGTGATGATGCTGCAGCCCGTCGGAAACAATGTTGTTTCATTGAGGCGTGACTGACTGCTTCCATTAAGCCCTCTAATGTATAAGATGGTTGCTGGTATATCAGGTACTGGTGGGGTAAGCTTTCCTTTTGAATGGCTTTAACCCATTTCAGGTACTTGCTTCTATGGGAGAAATGGTTAATTAAAGAAGCTCAAAAATGGAGGACAAATGTTACATGATTCAAAGGGGTATGTTTTAATCTTTTCTTATTTGCTATGCTCTGTTTTAATCATCAACAATCATTGCCATAGTTAAATTAATAAAATCAGGATTTGATCAAGTTGATTTGTCTAACTTAGAGCAGTTACAAGTATATTTTTTTAGAAAATTATTTTTTGAAATAATTTCACAAATGGAGGAAGAAAGGGTAATGGTTTTTATTTTATTAAAATTTCTCATATAATCAAATTATTTTTCATTAAAGAATCGAATGAGTGGTTTCAGTGGTAAATAAGATGTTTATTTTAGAAGATTTGAGTTTGAACATCTGTGTGTACAAAATGTGTGTTGTTAAAGTGTTAAAAAAATATGAACAGATATTATCATGTAATGATATTAATATATTAAAAAAAATATCTTTCATTAAAAATTGATTGAGACAAACTTTCAAAATTTTTAATTCAACCCATTGTTAATATTTTTTTGTTGGGGGGGGGGGGGGGGGGGGGTCCTCTTGAATGAAATTATGAAAAGTTAATGGGGGGTGGAGGGTGATAGTGGAGGTGGGTGTTGTTGCTAAAGTCTCATTGGATCAAACTGAAAGAATATTCAATTCCCAATGATTTTATTTCGCATTGTTTTCAAAGTAAATAAATGAAGTGGGTAGGTTTTCATCTTTAAAATTCACGACTTTCCACTGGAAATTGATTGTTTCTTTTACCATCACTGCCAACATAAAACATAAAGAAACCTTCCTTCCACATATGTAATAGGAATATAAATTTAACACCGACACTGTATTTATATTTATAAAAAATTTATTCATATTGGTTATTTTAATATTTTTTTTGTATAAAACCATATGAAAACAAAAAAACATCATTATAATATTTATTATCTTTTAAAATATCATTTTAAATTTTTTATGACGTTAACTTTTTTTTATTTGATATAATATAAATTCAAACTTATGTAGTCACACATGCACTTGAGTAATCTCTGGATCATATCTTGGTCTCGAGTATAAATGAACTTACTTTAACCAATAGGTCTACTGCTCGAGTATGTATGAACTCACTTTAATTAATAGTATAGAAATGTCGATAGATTAATTCTATTTAATTCTATTTATTATATTATTTTTATTTGTGTAATATGTATTAAATTTTCATACGATTTTTATTTTTTTATATAAAATTTTTAAATATTAAATAATTACATTAAACTTCGATTAAATAAAAAAAATATCAAACTTTTAAGTGTAAAATAAAATCGTTTAACCATAAAAATGGGAATTTTATTAAAAAAATATCAAGAAAATGGTTGACTTACGAATTGTAAAAGAAATTTGGATATGTATTGATACTGGGAAAGGTTTGGATGTGGTTTGAGTCATTGGATTTAATATTTGTTGGACTTCTACTTATAACTGTCAACCGTAAAACCCTTGAAAAAATAAAATAAAAAATCAGCAATGTCTGTTTTGAGTTACAGAGAATTGAAAGTAGCTTTAATGAAGCCTCTGCCACACAAATTAAATACAAAATGAAAATGTGACATTTGCATCTCTGCGCCATTTTCTCACGCAGAGTGGTCCTCAAACATAAAAGCATTTTTCATTCATTTCTTAAAATAAATATGAATGGCCAACCTTATTTTAAACATGAGTATTTCATTATCCTTTTTTACCACATAACCAAAAATAATCTTCAAATCAGTGTAATTGAACACAATGTAGGGATGATTTGGTATACAGAGGCGAATTTTGAGGACCAAACCTGTATATTTTGTATTTTCCACTATTTTTTTTAATATTTATGTTTGACTTATTATAAAACATTCTATGGCCGTTATGGTCGTGTTCCAAATGTTAATATTGTTAAAATAGACGGTTGTTAATTGCCAAGCAAAATAGATTGTTTGAATGGAAGTGATGATTGTAGTGACTACTTCAGTTGTCACTACGATAAAGCAACAATACAAATGATTGTTTACGCATGTCAATTTCTTTTTGTTTGCGGAGCCTAACTCAGTGAGTAAATTTATTATTTTTAATCCCAATACAACAATTTATTCAAGTTCTATCACGCTCGCAATCTTGTTTTGTGTACGAAAATCTAAATCTCTTACCTCTGAGTTCTCAACTTAGGCAATAAACAAAACTTGTTTATTCTCTCAAATGTACTCTCAAGATACGTTCTACTATGAATAGATAAGTATTCTCAATACTTAGTTTCAAAACCTATATAAGTCTCTCAAATATATAGAGTGGAATGTTGGAGATATGTCTTCAATGTGATCTCAATTTAATGTGCACAATCCAAGGGATTCGATTACTTGATTCCATTCTATCCAATCTTCAATATAAGTTTCTTCAAATAATTTGATCTTCATAGTCGAGCTTACATACTTCCACATTATCAACATTGTTTAAACCTCAAATATTTTGTTTCAAAAATTCCCAACTTCAAATATGGTAAGTCACAACAAATTTATCCAAAAGGACAACTATTTACAGGGAGGGTAAATAAGACACTAGTACGCGTAAGTTATTTGAGTTCGATTCAAGAAAATTCGAACTCAATTTTGTAATTATCGAGTCGAGCTCGAGTAGCTCAAGCTATCAATTAAGTCGAATTCGAGCATAGTGATACTTGACTTGAACAACTCGCAAGCTTTATCAAGCTTTCCATATTTTAATTTTATTAAATTACGATATTACCCTTAATATATATTATTAACACTAGGCTTAATCATTGAACCAAGCTCGAGCTTGGGTACAAAAATTGATAAATAAGTTTAATTATATCTTGAGCTGAGTTTGATCTAAAAATAAATGTTCGATCCAGCTTCAAACTTCAAGCCGAGTTCAAACTAAACAATATTCAAACTTGACTCGACTTAATTATACATTATTTTATTTTAAATAAATAGCTAAAATCATATATTCTCATTGTAATATATATATATATATTGACATTGTCCTTATAATTTTTTTTTAGGTTAAAAGGAAAATAACTCAAACCTTTGATAAAAGAAAATTACTTCTATAGTTTTAGAAAAAAAACCATTTATCCGTAAAATGTGATAAAAAAGTACATTTTTTATTAAATATTTGTAAATAAGTGGGTAACTTTACCCTTTACCCTTTATAATTTATTAATTTATTTTTATTATATTCAATCTTTATATTTAATAATTTTTAATTAAAAACAATAAAATATAATTAATCATAAAAATAATTTAATTATTATTAAATTAAATTATAAATTGTTTTATATTCTAATATAATTATATGTTAAATATTATATTTCACAATTGTAATTACAGAGAATGCATACGAACCACTATAATCAAAATAAATTACTATACAGTATGGTTGAATTGATAATAAAAATATCTATAGGCTTAGATTAAAATAAATATATACATGGCTTACACATAACAGTAGTCCGTCTCGGAGTTGTTTTTTTTTTCAAATGTATAGGCTTATCTATCTTATAAACTATTTTGATGGGGTTTGTTTTAAGCTACATCAACACGATAAAAGTTTTAGTTTTAGCATTAATAGAACATTATGATACATTGACAATCAGATTTGTCAAAACTCGAGTACGACAGATCTAGAGTGATTGCAAGCAATATTATGATAATAAAATCAATCCTGAATTGTCCAAAGCGACGATTGGTCCAAAGGGACAGATGGGCAAAACTGATAAAAGAACTAAGCAGGCATCAAATCAGTGAGGATGACGATAAAAGTATCCCTAAAATCACTTGTAAAAGCAAGATTACATGTATAAATACTAAAAAACATGTTATAAGAGTAAATAAAATTTTTTAAAAGTGAAGATTTATTAAACAATGAAAAACAAACAAAAAAAAACCCATATAAAACTCAAAATAACACGAGTCCAAATCAACTTGTAAAATCATTTATTATTTTAAAATATTTTCATAATAAAAAACATATGAAGAATCACCACTTTCTAAGAGAAAGTACTAGTAGTCGGTGAAGTATTCGAGATAGATATTTAATTTTTGAGTAAAAGAAGTGAGATATATTTAGTTTTATAATAATTTAATATTTAATCCAGATTTCATTATTTTGTAATTGAAATAAAAGTGCATAAATAAATAATAACAATGGTGTACAGATCTCAAGAGAGATCTACGAGAAATTTTTCAAATGGCATATTTTTTAGGGTTCGCATATTCTCCGCTATGTTACAAAATGTAAAATCTCACGAGATATTGAAAAGGGCAGTGGAGCAGTAAATACTCGTAGCCACCTGAAAATATCCCCGTCCACCCCTTTTTTATTAAAAAATACTAATATTATTATTTATTTATTTCTCTCATATCAGAGCTTGAGCCTTAAGCTTTAAGCTTCTTTCTTCGAAAACCAAAACCCAAAACCCTTGAAACAAAATTTCAAACCCCAAAATCCCAAATGGGGAAGTACATTAGGAAGGCCAAACCGGCAGGGGAGGTTGCCGTAATGGAGCTCTCCCAGGCTTCTCTCGGTGTTCGGACCAGAGCCAAAACCCTCGCCCTTCAACGCCTACAGAAATCCTCCACTTCTTCTCAGCCTACGGTTGTTTCGGCTCCGGCTACAGGAGACGGCTCGTTTCTCCAGCTGCGGAGTCGACGGTTAGAGAAACCGCCGCTTGTGGTGCACCACCATGTTTCGAAGAGGCACAAGCAGCAGCAACAGGGGAGTAAGAAGGATAGCTGTGTGCAGAATCCTAACCCTAATTCATATTCTAGGGTTCGACCGTGCGGCGGCTCGAATTCGGAAAAGAAAAAAGGTGAAGACATTGTGCAAGAAGATAATGGAAATGATAATATTATTAACTACAGCAATCTTAACAACAATAATAATGAAAGCAATGATTTTGGTGGTGTTGAAGCTTCTTTTGGAGAAAATATTTTGGACATGGACGCTAGAGAGAGGTTGGTTTTCTTTTTCTTTTTATTTATTTCATTGGAAGTTTGGGTTATTGTTATTGTTATTTTTATCTATTGCTTATTCTTATTAGTGAAAAATTATTGTGGGTGTTTGATGCTTTAATTTGGAAAAAATACAAGTTTTTTATATGAGAAACACTGTTTATTTATTTATCTCTTTTAGAACCCCAGAAAAGTAGAAACTTTTACTCCAGCTGAGTTCTTGAGCTTTGTAGTTTTAGGGATTTTAAATTATTTGGACATTTATTTTTTTATCTATTTTTGTTATACCATGCATTTTTTTTCACTTAGCATGTATTTGGGTATTCTGGGCAGAGTGGAAAAGTGAAAGAATAGAAAGAAAAGAGAAGTAGAAAAATGAAAAGAAAATTAATTCTAAATGTGGTTGATATGAAAGAAAAGTGATGAAAAACAAAATACAATACATAATTTCTTTTCATGCTCAAATAACTTATTCTAATTTGTAATGGTTAAGTAGAGTAATAAGACGCAAGGGATGTAAGCTAAGTATATAAAATTATATTTTTTACATTTTAAATTTTCTCATTTTTTCTATTCACTGATTGTAAGGAAAAATATCATTTTTTCCATTTTCCTCCCAAGCCAATTAGTTAAAAGAAAAAAAAAACTATCTTATTTAACTTTTTATTTCTTAATTTTTTTTTTTATCTTTTCACTTTTCTTTACACCTTACTAAGCAAAACCATCTTGAACCAAATATACATACACCTTCTGTCAAAAAATATATATACACATGCAGATATGGTAGTGTATATAAACCTTTTTTTTCTGTTGAGATTCTGCTGTAATAAAATATCTGTTGACTAATGGGATTTCTTTTCACTTCCATTTTCACATGATTTCCATATTTCTTATTTGGTTGAAAGAGTAATTCACCCTTAAAATAGAGTTCCACTATGGGTGTTATTTAGTTATTCCAACTTCTTTTTGTTTATTAGGTTTAGTTGAACTCTGATAAATGATGAAAAATCATCTCTTAGCTTTGGTTTCTATTTTATTTTATGTTTTCTTTCTAATGCCTTTGTGCTAGGGAAGGTTTAGAAATTATTTTTATGACATAAGGAGTAGTGTTCTTTATTTATCTGAAGATGTTGCAATTTTATCTCTTCATCTACCCTTGCAGAGAAATTAAATCAGTCTGCTTATGTCCTTTAGTTGCTTCACAAGCTAAAGTTAGCTATTATTGATTCTTACAATTTTTAACTACTTCTGAATTTTACTATCTGATTTTGATGGAAGTAGACCTGACAACTTGTGTACCCATCTTGTGTTCATTCGTTTTTCTCATGATGTAATCATGTTTAAATTATTTTATATTTTTATAAATTTTGATACATAAATAATTTGTATTATATACGATATGCAATATTTCTGTTTTCATGTTTTAATTATGTTATTTGCTTGTATCATGGCATAATATAGCAAGTAGCCGTATTATGGCAGATACCCTTGTTTCTGAAATAAAACTGTCATTACCAGCTTTTTCTTGTCATTCATCACTTCTTCTCTGTTAATATAATTGATTTCTGCCCTCCTTTTTTTTTTCCATTTAAACTTAGAATGCGTTTAAAACTTGGGTTTGTCTAATTATGTGGCCATATATATTTGTTGAGAATCTTTGATAGCATTAAATAGTATTTTTAGAGATTATAGCTGATTTTTAGAAATTCTAATTAGAAGATATTATTTCCTTAGTTGATTCAATGCTACATGTATATATAGTTATACATATTTCTAAGAAATACATGCTTTGGAACTCAACAAGTGACTCCAGTGGAAAAGAAGATGTTGTTCATATTAAGGGTTTCGGGTTCGAGCATCAGTGTGTGCAAGGTGTGTGTGCGTTGTCAAATGGTTAAGAAAGTATGAACAGATACTATCATGTAACCACACCAGTATATATGCTCCTACATGATTCTAATGGAAAGAAACAAACCATGTTGTTTTTGCATGTGGTGGATACCTTATTTTTTTAAGATAAAAAATTCACATAAGACATTTTTCTGTTTGTTTCCTTTTCTTTTCTTGGGGATTAATATGCTAATTGAGCTTTTACACCTTTGGAAGATACAGTTCTAAGTTACTTTGTATTTCCATGCTTTGAGCATAGGATTCTGACACGAGGATTATGGGTGTTAATCTGATTGTTCTTAGATTTGAATAACCAGAATGTCACTCTTTGCTTCTTCCTTTTCTTTGTCTTTTTACTATATGCTTGGTTAAGCCGAATTGCAATGAAAGATTTTATCTCATATCAGTTGTAATCAGACCCCTTCCATATATTTTTTAATTTTTTACATTGCAGACCCTTTTTGCTTAAAAGTTGACACAAAGAATCTCTTATTTCTATTGTACACTAAGGAAGTCTTAAACATTTTGAGCTTATTCTTCAAATGATTGATATGGTGTGCTTCTCCATCCAATGTTGTTCTTATTTTCCTTAAAGAGGGGGGGGGGGGGGGGGGGGCGCTTTGGGGAGATATAAAGCTGTAAAAAAACGAATAGATAATCTTTTTAAACTGGTTTCGTAGAATTGAGTGTTTGCCTGTAGGTTTTACTTTTGATTAACTTATAGTTAATTGTTTTTATGCAGGGGCACTAGAGAATCAACTCCTTGCAGCTTGATAAGGGACTCGGAGAGTATAAGAACCCCGGGTTCTGCTACTAGGCCTACCAACTCAGCAGATACTAACCAGAGAGTACGGAATTCAACGCGGCGACATACACCAACATCGCATGAAATGGATGAGTTCTTTTCTCTCACAGAAGAAGACCAGCAAAGACAATTCATTGAGAAGTATACTATATCTCTTTCACCCTGTTTCTCACTTTTGTGATTGTTTGAATTTTTTGCATTACTCTTTATTGTATCACTATATTGTGGTTATGATCTGATAAAAGATGTGGGGGTTATTTGCAGGTACAACTTTGATCCAGTGAAAGATAAGCCACTTCCTGGGCGTTATCAATGGGAGAAAATGGACCCCTAAACGACCATTAACATTCCATCAGGACCCGTATTTCCTGCTAGAATCTCAGTTGATCTTAAAATTAGGTATTTTCAGCTAGCAGGATTTAGTACTAGTTGTAAAGTTGTAAAGGCTGATGGTGTAAGTTCCATGTTCCATCTCCCTTATTTTACTTGTAAAAAAAAGGTAGGACTGTTGAAGAAATGTGTCGACTAACTGTTTGTAACAAAACAATGGTAACGATTTACACATACACAAAAAAATACGAATCGAAGTCCTTTGTTTAACAGATCATCTGAGAAGGGAAGGGAATGAGGATGTAGGTAGAGTTTAGGAGATTTAGGGTCTTTTGATTTGTTAGAGTTTCGTCCTTGTTTGTTTATACTTGTACTGATGGAACTTTGAAACACTCTTTGGGCTAAACACGATCCCTTACTTTTTATCTCCATTTTATCTCCATGCGAGACACTGATGGCCATTTCATGAACTCAATGATGATGATGCAGCCCGTGACTATGAGCAGAAATGATGTTGTTTTATCGAGTCATGACTGACTGCTTCCATTAAACCTCTCATGTATAAAATGGTTGATGGTATTTCAGGTACTGGTGGGGGTAAGCTTTTCTTATTGGTAATGCATTGGAAGGAAGGTTCTTGTATTTCATTATCATGTCCATTCTGCACTTTAAATTTTATTTCTTGGGAGAATTGTCAAAAATGGAGGACAGAGATTATTACATGATACAAAGGGGTATGTTTTAATCTTTTTCTTATTTGCTATGCTCTATTGTAAGCATCAATATTTTCCGCTTTATGGATTGTTCATACTGAAAACAGAATGGACTTCAATTATTGTATTTAAATCAGGGTTACATATATGCAGGTCCTTAAAATTATACAACCAAATTTAAGATTATTTGAGCCTTTTCATAGAAGATTAGCACAAATGAAACCCGAGTTTTTTTTTTTTCCAGTAATTGGAACACAATCTAGACTCTTTTTAAGACGATTTGGTGTGGAGATGAACACCAACGGCAAAACCCAAGATGGCAAGGGGAACTAAAAACTGAAGGAGCTTGATGATGAACTCAGACGTCTTGTCTTGATTATAGTGTGGCTGGTTCGGGGGTTTATATGTCGTCTTCTTAGGGATGGTTGAGACGTCGGTCTCTCCAACATAGTATTGATCCATCATGTCTCGTGCGCTATCACTGTGTCCAACATCCTCAAAATCATCAGTGGCATCCTTCCCTGTAACATATACAGGCAGAAAAACCATATCAACCTCTTTGCACAATACTACATTGCTCTGACACGTCATCCAAGTAAAATAGGCAGTATACATATTGATAACGAAAGTCGGATGAAAATAGACCCAAAGTTTGTACCTGTTGCTGATAACAACACTTCCTCCCCACCAGGATGGTCTTCCAAAAACTGTCACATCGTAAACCTGTTGCACGAATGAGACTGACACTAATATGAATAAATCGTGCTCTTCAAACATATTGTGGAATCTATTACTATAGACACGAAGTATTGAAGTTTGTCGCTTTGGGTTGAATTCATCTTCGATTGCAGCAGATAAGGGTCTTGTTTTCTTTTAAAGACACTAAAAGAGCAACATAGGTGCATATACAGAGAAGAGCTTTTGGTTTTGGAGAGATCATGGTTGCATAATCAACACCACAAGGGGCATGAAGAAAAGCCCTACCCTGGTACACATAGGTTCAAAGTTACCCTCTTCTTAGTTTGGCTCTAGAGGCTATCCGGAACAAACCCTTTATGACCCCTATATTGATGGTAACAGCAAATATCTAACCATGGAACTAAACAACCTTAAGTTATCTATCCACAAAGCTATGTTTAATTGGACTCGGGTGTGTGTCGGATATGGATATGTATCTGACACGGTATGGTTAGTTTTTGTAACTTTTTCCATTTATTTGAAGTATACTTGAAGGTCATATCCTTGTATCCGTGTGTGAGACACTAGTGATGGATACTCAATGAAAAATGAAGCATCGAGCAACATAGTTGAAAAGTTCTCGAACCTTGATGTTCTCACATACAGAGGGATACTGATAAATTTTAAATCCTGGGTATACTAAAATTCTCAAACTAGGCACTACCACAACTCGTTAAGCACAACGGCATAAGGCCTTGCATCATGGCTTAAATGATGATGAGTGTGTGTCGAATACAGATTTTGACTAGAACAGCTTAGTTCAATTGCAATGTAAACAATTCAAATGCACATCGATTAGGAGATTAAACTCCCACATTCAAAAAGCTCTTCCTAATGGGTTTCATGGGATCAATCAAAAAAGCCAAGAAATTTTAAAATGAAATTAAAAAATGAACAATTGAAAAAGTTGAAAATTACCCAACATGCAAAATCCTTTACTTTGACATTAAAGCAAACACATTAAACCATCATAATGAAAAACAGGGAGAGAAAAAAAGACCTTGCCATTGATGATGAGCCATCAATCTTTGGGGGTGTTGTGCTCAGAGACTTGAGCCAAAGTGAACACCTTTCCATCACCACCCATTTTTCTTTCTGCTTCTTTTCGGGTTCAACTTTACCCCCCCCCCCCCCCTCTCTCTCTCTCTCTCTCTCTCTCAATATCTCAGGTTTGTATAAGCAAGAGCAAATATATATGTAATAAAGGAGTGAAAAATACTGGGAAAGAGAGATTTGAGAGAGAAAAAATGGGCAGTTTTTAAAATATTTATTAAAGGAGGTAAATTTCTGTGGGCTAACCAACTAATCCAGAGGCTTTTCCACTGGTTGAATTTCAGTAGTGACCTGGTAATAATAAATGTAGGAGAAACAAACAGGGCAGGACAATTGTGGCTGGATTTCTTTCCTTTTTCAACTTTTATTTGAGAAATCATAAAATTAAATTAAATTAAATTTGTACAAATAACCCAAAATGATTGAAAATTAAATCTTCAAATGCGGAATTACGCATAATAAAACTAAAGATTCAAATGTGTAATTATATATAATGAGATTCATTGAAAATGTGACATCGAGTTAGATACCAAAGTTGTAAATTTATATTTTATCATTTATATATGAAAAAAATTATATCAATAGTGCTTTATGTTAAATATCTATAAATAAATAATTTTCTATATAAAAATAAACATGCTTATAAATATAATAATTTGAAATTTTAACTAAAAACATAATACAATCTTAATCTCTACCGATTAAAGTTCATTTTTTCTTTACGTATATTAATACTTCTATGTTTGGATTGTGAAAGATGTTCCATTAGAAATATTTTTGTTATTGCTTGACTCATATTCCTTAAAAAGTGGATCTCATTCTAATATCCTCGAATAAATTAAATACATGTATTAAGATACGAAGACTTTTTACTCCACAATAACGAGAGTATTTTTCACTCTTTCATATACGAGGGGATTTCACTTGAAAAAGAAAATGTTTCATACTAATAAATTCGGGTCTTAATAACTCATTTAAATAATATATTTTATAAATTGTGGAATATAAATTTTTTTTTATTTAGATATACAGGCAACAACCTTAAAGTTCTTTTTATCAAAAATTTTGAGCATTAACATTTTTTTATAATAAAATTGGCAAACCTCAAAATAATATTAATCAAGATAATTGAGCATGATGTCTTTCATTCAAAACATAATTCAATAAAAGCCAACATTTTTAAGTAGCTTTAAGGATGTCTTAAAAGACACTTGTAAAGCTTGAATGGACTTTCTTGTAATGATAAAATTTAAGGATTATATTTTTCCAATTATGAAGTAATTGATAAAAACATTAATATTTTTCATTAATGTTTTGAGTCGTGAATAAATCAATTGAAAAGAAACGTATTATTTTAAGAATAAAAATTGTTTTTTCCCACCTACTCGATATGTTTACATGATACTCTAAATAATTTTGGGTGTTTTTTTAAGAAAAAAAAAATAGAACACATGAATCAAAATAATGTTTGTTTATAGTTGTACTGGTGGAACTTTGAAACACTCTTTGGACTAAACATGATCCCTTTCTTTTTCTTTTTATCTCCATGCGAGACATTGATGACTTCGGCCATTTCATGAACTCGATGATGATGATGATGCAGCCCATGACTATGAGCAGAAACGATGTTGTTTTATCGAGTCATGACTAACTGCTTCCATTAAACCTCTCATGTATAAAATGGTTGATGGTATTTCAGGTGCTGGTGGGGGTAAACTTTTCTTATTGGTAATGCATTGGAAGGTTCTTGTATTTCATTATCATGTCCATTCTGCACTTTTAACTTTGTTTCTTGGGAGAATTGTCAATTAAAGATGCTCAAAAATGGAGGACAGAGATTATTACATGATACAAAGGAGTATGTTTTAATCTTTTTCTTATTTGCTATGCTCTATTGTAAGCATCAATATCTTCAGCTTTATGGATTGTTCATACTGAAAACAGAATGGACTTGAATTATTGTATTTAAAATTAGGGTTACAAATATGCAGGTCCATAAATTATACAACCAAATTTAAGATTATTTGAGCCGTTTCATAGAAGATAAGCATAAATGAAACCCGAGTGCTAAACACAAGATGGCAAGGGGAACTAAGAACTGAAGGAGCTTGATGATGAACTCGGACTACTTGTCTTGATTACTGGTTCGGGGGTTTATATGTCGTCTTCGTAGCTATGGTTGAGACGTCGATCTCTCCGACATAGTATTGATCCAGCATGTCCCGTGCGCTATCACTGTGTCCAACATCCTCAAAATCATCAGTGGCATCCTTCCCTGTAACATATACAGGCAATAAAACCATATCAACCTCTTTGCACAATACTACATTGCTCCGATACATCATCCAAGTATCATAGGCAGTATACATAATGATAGCGAAAGTCGGATGAAAATAGACCCAAAGTTTGTACCTGTTGCTGATAACAACACATCGTCGCCACCAGGATGATCTTTCAAATACTTGGTCACATCGTAAACCTGTTGCACGAATGAGGCCGAAACTAAAATGAATAAATACAAAAGTATGGAAGTTTGTCACTTTGGATTGAACTCATCTTTGATTGCAGCAGATAAGGGTCTTGTTTTCTTTTAAAGACACTAAAACCTGAGGTCAAGTTTCACGACAGAGGTGCATGCAAAATCCTTTACTTTGACATTAAAACAAACACATTAAGCCATCGTAATGAAAAACAGGGAGAGAAGAAAAGACCTTGCCATCGATGATGAGCCAACAATCATTGGGGGTGTTGTGCTCAGAGACTTGAGCCAAAGTGAACACCTTTCCACCACCACCCATTTTTCTTTTTGCTTCTTTCTCGGTTCAACTTTAACCCCTCTTTCTCTCTCAATATCACAGGTTTGTATAAGCAAGAGCAAATATATATGCAATGAAGGAGTGAAAAATACTGGGAAAGAGAGATTTGAGAGAGAAAAAGTGGGCAGTTTTTAGTAGTGACCTGGTAATAATAAATGTGGGAGAAACAAACAGGGCAGGACAAGTCATATTTGCAATAATTTGCTAATGAAACCGACGCAAATTTATTGTGGTTGGATCTTGTTTCCTTTTTTAACTTTGATTTGGTTAATTACAAAAAAAAATAAAATAAAAAATTATACAAATAAACAAAGAATCGAAAATAATTAGAAATTAAATTTTCAAATGCGGAATTGGGCATAATAAGATTAGAGATTCAAATGTGTGTAATTGCCCATGATGAATTTCATTGAAGATGTGTTGTCGAGTTAGATACCGAAATTTTAAATATCCTTTGTGTATGAAAAAATTTTATATTATAAGTGCTTTGCATTAGATATCTACGAATGATATTTTATGACTTTTAAAAAAAATTATATAAAATAAATATCCAATTTTAATTAAAAACATAGAGTTTTAATGTCTACCAATTGAAGTTCACTTTTTTTTAATGTGTTTTGGTGATTCTATGTTTTTAATAATTCAATTAAATGATATATTTCATAAATTGTTGAGCAATAAATAACTTTAATATAAAAAAATTTTCAACCATATATTGTTTAAGATTGTCTCAAAGCAATAAATAAGCTCGACTTCCATAATAGAAGTACCCATCAAAGTCCATTTTGTACTCTATACTCGTGTCCATATTGTATTTACATTTTTAAATGATTGGTGTTATTTATAAGAAATAAGCAAAAACATATAATTAATCATTTAACATATCTAGTTTCGACTTGAAAAGTTTTAAGCTTTTGATTTCTTTGTTGAGTACGAGTATCTATTATGAAATGTTTTACTCCTTCAATAATAAAAATATGTTCTCGAAAAATTTATACTCAATTTTATCCTTAATTTTTGTCTCTTTACACTCAAAATATAAGCAAAAATAACGGTCAAGCACAACATTTGATTGCCAAAAGCCTCGTACAATATGCCAAGTTTGTTAGACTGACAACTGCCCATTGTGTAAAGAGACTTAATTTACAAAGGACTTAATTGTATAAAAAGAAAAAATTCCGAGGCTAATGTTTAAAACTTAAAAGTTGCAAAATCGATTTCTTTTCCTTCAAGACAAGTGTAAATTCTTATTTCCCTCTTCGACCAGATTCAGGGGAAAAATAATTGCTCCAAAAATTTCCAGTTTTTTCCTCCTAAACCTAAGCGAGTATTTTCCATTGCTTTCTTTATCCGTCATTGCTTCATCCTCGGTGTTCGTCTCCGGCTCTCTTCTACCGACGAGATACGAAAGCTAAACTCTCCAATTTACCCCTTCCTTTTCTTCTTTTATTGGCGAAACCCTCAAAAGAGAGAGAGAGAGAGAGAGAGAGAGAGAGAGAGAGAGAAGAGATAGGGTTTTTTTATTTTGTGGAAGGATAAAAATGGCGGCTGCTGCGGCGACGATGGTCAGTTCAGCTGGAGGGTTGCTGGCGATGCTTAACGAGAGCCACCCTCAGTTAAAATATCATGCCCTTTCTAATTTGATTAGCTTTGTTGACCAATTTTGGCCTGAGATCTCCACCAGCGTTCCTATCATGTAAGTCTTGAGTTTTTTTCAGGGGTATTTTTCTTTTGTTAAGCTAGGGTTTCGGCTTTGGTTGTTTTGATCTGATTGTTAGGTGAGAAAAATTGATGAACAGAAGTGAAGAAAGTTCTTTTTGATGTTTGGATTTAGTTACTCTAGAAAAGACAGAAATTTAGTTTGAATTTTGTAAGTTAAGTGGGTAAAATTCAAATTTTGATTGAGCTTGGGTTGGTTTACTTGTTCGTGGAGATTTGGCATGTTTCATTTTTTTTTTTTTTGGTTCAGCTGGAAAAGGTGAAATTTGGATTCAACTAAATTTTGGTCTTTCTGGGCATGTAGTAATCCATTGCTTTAGTCAAGCTATATGTTCTGCACAAGTAAGTTCAAATTAGGAAGAACTGAAAGCAACTATTTTGCAATGTGGGTAATAGTTTGATCACTTAGGACATTGAACTTGAGTGAATACAAACAATGGGGACTATTGATTTTTGAAAATTTCCACTGGATTATGAATTATTTGTTCACTTTATTTGGAAAATTCCATTCATAGTTTTGTAGTAGCCTGCATTCTGCAATGGGAGTGATTCTGATTCAAAATAGTGCACTTCATGAGTTTTGGATGTGAATACTGATCATATTGTCGTGTTTTTCAGAGAAAGCTTGTATGAAGATGAGGAATTTGGCCAGCATCAGAGACAACTTGCTGCTTTGCTTGTCTCAAAGGTCTTTCTCTTGTCTATCTCTGTCTGTATGCATGTTCATGTTGGTGACCAAATGCTTGTAGTAGCATGATTTCTGGAAATTAAACCACTTTGGCTCTTTTAGTTAAGGGGAAAAATCTCGGACTCCTTGATTTGCATCTTTTGCTTTTCCTGGACAAGTTTTCCTACTCAACGTTGCTGATTTTGCAAATATTAGTGACTCCAAAAGGATGTTCCACTTCTGTAAACCAACAGAAAAAAGTGGTATAATGTTAATCTATAATTGTCTAAACAATGCTGTGGTTAGATTTGTGGAACATTGTTAGGATTGCTTTTAAATTTGTAGATGAGAAGTAATAGAAGTAGATGCTTTCTCTCTTATTTTTTTATTTGATTTTGACTTTGTTGATTTTTCACTTATTTAAGGTATATTCTAATTTTCTTCAGGTCTTTTATTACTTGGGTGAACTCAATGATTCGTTGTCTTATGCTCTTGGAGCCGGTCCCCTTTTTGATGTTTCCGAGGATTCTGATTATGTTCATACTCTCCTTTGTAAGAACTTCGATTCATTTGCTATATCTTGTGATCACTAACACCAGGTTGATTAATTGAAATTTGTTAGTATGTTGGTTGTGGTTGTATTTCACTGCATTTTATTTATCAGGCTAGTCTCGACATTCATTTAATGTTGATTAGATTTATTTCAGTTGTTTTAATTGGGTATTCCAAGGAGCTGATTTTTATGCTCTTAATTTTAGCCAAGGCAATAGATGAGTATGTCAGCCTTCGGTCAAAGGCAGCAGAATCAAGTAATGAAGCAGCAATGGTTGACCCTAGGTTGGAGGCAATTGTAGAGAGAATGCTGGATAAGTATGTAGAGCTTTCTTTCTTATCCGATAACATATTTTGGGGTTAGTTTGCTGTCTTACTATTTTTCTCATTTAGGTGTATCATGGATGGAAAATACCAACAAGCCATGGGAATTGCAATTGAGTGCCGGAGATTGGATAAACTTGAGGAAGCAATAACAAGGAGTGATAATGTTCATGGGACCTTAGCGTATTCCATTAATGTCTCTCATTCGTTTGTGTATCGCCGAGAATATCGACAAGAGGTAAGAAGTTTAGTAGTTCATAGAACATTTGTAGTTTGTATAAATTGCATAGCCGCCTTTTTCTTTTGACAATATTTATTAGAACCATTAATATTGCCTTCTTAGTTGCTCTTTTCTTGGAAGTTGGTGCAACCTAGCAAATTCTGCAAGATCCGTAATGCCTGTATTCTTTGTCATGCAGGTGCTTCGGCTTCTTGTTAAAGTTTATGAAAAGCTTCCTTCTCCCGATTATTTGAGCATTTGTCAGTGTCTCATGTTCTTGGATGAACCTGAAGGTGTTGCAAATATATTGGAGAAACTTCTTCGTTCTGAAAATAAGGAGGATGCTCTTTTGGCTTTCCAAATTGCGTTTGATCTTGTGGAGAATGAGCACCAGGCTTTTCTCTTAAATGTAAGAGATCGCCTTTCAGCTCCCAAATCTCTGCCTTCAGAATCGGTACAGCCAGGCTTCAGTGATCCTGCTACTGCCCAAAATGAAAATTCTACTGCTCCAGAAGATGTTCAGATGACAGATGAATCTTCTGCTGTTACAAAAAATGTTCATGAGGCAGATCCTAAAGAAGTTATGCATGCTGAGAGGCTGACAAAAATCAAAGGAATTTTGTCTGGAGAGACATCCATACAATTGACTCTGCAGTTCTTGTTCAGTTATAACAAGTGAGGCATCAACGTTTTTTGTGCTATCTTCCAGTGGAACTAAATTATCACGTTTCTTTTTGATATTTACATTACAAGCTACTGATTAGATTGCATTTGTCTTGTCTTAGATCTGATCTACTGATTTTGAAGACAATAAAGCAATCTGTTGAAATGAGGAATAGCGTTTGTCACAGTGCCACAATCTATGCTAATGCGATAATGCACGCTGGAACAACTGTTGATACTTTCCTGAGGGACAATTTGGTAAGGCTTTTGTCTGACCGCATCTTTTCTTTCACTCTTTTAGACTAATTTATGTATTGGGTGTACTCAACTTTGAGGCTCTGATCATCAGGACTGGCTGAGTAGAGCCACCAATTGGGCTAAATTCAGTGCAACTGCTGGGCTTGGTGTTATTCACAAAGGACATCTGCAGCAGGGGAGGTCTCTGATGGCTCCCTACCTTCCCCAAGGTGGGGCTGGTGGTGGTGGGAGTCCATTCTCTGAAGGTGGGGCTCTATACGCTTTAGGTCTCATTCATGCCAACCATGGTGAGGGCATTAAGCAGTTCCTTCGTGATAGCTTACGTGGCACTAATGTTGAGGTATATGATTCTCTTGGTCTATAATAGCTTCTCTTTTTATTACCCATAGGTCTTTAAGTAAAGAGAAAATTTTAAGTGCCAACTTTCCATCTACACACAAGAGTACATGCTTGTCAATTTATTAAGCTCGATCCCATTGTAGTTGGACTGCCCAATTGTCGGACAAAATAGCATTACCCTTGAGTAAGTCTGAAGTCAATATTGGGTACTTATGCAGGTTATCCAACATGGTGCATGCTTAGGTCTTGGTTTGGCAGCTCTGGGGACTGCTGACGAAGAAATATATGATGACATCAAAACTGTGCTTTATACTGACAGTGCTGTCGCCGGTGAAGCTGCTGGCATCAGTATGGGTTTGCTTATGGTTGGAACTGCAAGTGAGAAGGCAAGCGAGATGCTTGCTTATGCACATGAAACACAACATGAGAAAATTATCAGGTAAAGTTCGACTTTTGTGCTCTTGGTATTGAGGTGGATTTTATTGTGTTAGTGGTATTTACATGTGTTGTTCCCATATGCCCTTAGGGGTTTAGCATTAGGGATAGCTCTTACAGTTTATGGAAGGGAAGAAGAAGCGGATACATTAATTGAGCAGATGACTCGGGATCAAGATCCTATAATACGTTATGGTGGTATGTATGCACTAGCATTGGCCTATAGGGGAACTGCTAACAACAAGGCCATTCGTCAGCTGCTGCACTTTGCTGTATCAGATGTGAGTGATGATGTTAGGAGAACTGCTGTTTTAGCTCTGGGGTTTGTCCTTTACTCAGAGCCAGAGCAGGTACGTGCTGCTTTACCTCATCTGTGTTGGTGTGGTGTGATCAATATTTATTTCTCCTTTTACCCCATGTTTTCTAACTCTAGTGTATCTTTGCAATTTGTCTTTGGGCTATATGAATTTCTGAAGATCTCGCTGTTTTGCATGTTTAATTCTGCAGACTCCTCGAATTGTCTCCTTACTATCTGAGTCATACAACCCACATGTTAGATATGGTGCGGCACTTGCAGTGGGCATTTCATGTGCTGGCACAGGATTGAGTGAGGCCATATCATTGCTAGAACCCTTAACATCAGATGTTGTTGATTTTGTTCGCCAAGGTGCCCTCATTGCAATGTCTATGGTCATGGTCCAGACCAATGAAGCCAGTGATTCTCGTGTCGGAACATTCAGGCATGCTGTTATCCTATCTTGTTATTTTTCTTCCTTCCTTCTCGATGTGCAACTATTGTACGTATATGTGAATTATCTGACTTCTCATCTCCTTAATCTAGGCGACAACTAGAAAAGATAATACTTGATAAACACGAAGACACAATGAGCAAGATGGGAGCAATCCTAGCCTCTGGGATCCTTGATGCTGGTGGGAGGAATGTAACCATAAGATTGCTTTCCAAGACAAAGCATGACAAAGTCACTGCAGTTGTTGGTCTTGCAGTTTTTAGCCAATTTTGGTATTGGTATCCTCTCATTTATTTTGTAAGCTTGTCATTTTCACCTACGGCTTTTATTGGACTGAACTACGACCTGAAGGTTCCAAAATTTGAGTTCTTATCACATGCAAAACCTTCGCTTTTTGAGTATCCAAAACCAACTACTGTGCCCACCACCACATATGCTGTTAAGCTTCCAACTGCTGTCCTATCAACTTCGGCTAAGGCTAAAGCTAGGGCTAAGAAAGAGGCAGAACAAAAGGCAAATGCTGAGAAATCAACTGGAGCAGAGTCTTCTGCTGCTGCTAATACTGGAAAAGGGAAATCATCAAGTGAGAAGGATGGAGAAGCCATGCAGGTAAGATTTGTGAAGTTATCCTTATTTCTGTGGCTATATCTATACGATCCATTTGAAGACCTTTTAAATCTTTCGTCTCTTATGATTTTTATATTATAGAATTTATTATTTAAAACTTTAGTGTTATGGGGGCTTAGTGGACTGGCCATCATTTCAGTTACTTGGGGATTTAATTTATAGTTTCAGAATATTAGGATTTACTGTAACTCGTAATTGGATTCTGTTGCAGTTGGACCTAAATTTCGTTACAACTCTGAGAACAAGGGATGAAATATCAAGTGCATTGTTGCTAATATTATGATGCTAGTTTGTGTTGTTTGATATCAGACCAGGTGACTATAAACCAAAACTTGTGTATGCTAACCTTCTGTCATTGATTCTTTAATATTGGACAGGTTGATAGCCCTCCGGAGAAGAAATCCGAGCCTGAGCCATCATTTGAGATTTTGACCAACCCAGCAAGAGTGGTTCCTGCTCAGGAGAAGTTCATCAAGTTTTTAGAAGACGGCCGATATGTGCCTGTGAAGTTGGCACCATCCGGATTTGTTCTTCTCAGAGACCTGTGCCCTAATGAACCGGAGGTGCTCTCTCTAACAGATGCACCCACATCCGCGGCATCCCCAGCAGGTGGATCAACAGCAGCTGCAGGACAACAGAGTTCTTCATCGGCCATGGCAGTTGATGATGAACCTCAGCCGCCTCAGCCATTCGAGTACTCATCCTGATTTTACCCACCTGGAACTGAAACGGGGCCAAGAATACTTTTATACTTGAGCAGTGCCCTCAACCTAGAGTGAAAAACTAGGAGAACTGATGCTCGATTCCCATCCTCAACTTAGGGGGATTGTGAGTTTAGTTACATCATTTTTTTAGTTCGGTTAGGGTTGAACTTAATTTCCCTTTCCAGGCATGAGTTTGCGTTTTAAATGATGTTGGTCCCATTGTTGATTGTTCCCTTTTTATCGGTGTGTTTTTATTCCTTTGGAAAGATAGTTGTATAAATTTATACATGTTCGACCCTTATTCCCATTTCATGGTTTGGTTTCAGCAATCATTTTAGGGTTTAGGTGCGAAAAACCAAGATTTGCTCCCTCGATTCATTTCAAACTATGTCTGATTTGATTATTTGCAATGTCGACTTGAACAGAGGTTAAATCGGTTGGACCGTGAATCGTTTTAAAACCTATTGAGTCGATTGGATTGAATTTTATGATTTTTTAATATATAATATTTTATTTTTATAAACTTTTAGTAACTTATTTAATTGAAATTGGATAAGTGGACTGATTAATATAATATATATTATAAAAAAAAAAGAGTCTAATTAGGTTCGCTACCGATATGTGAAATTTGAGTGGAGCATTAAAATATTTGAAACTCGACTTTCTACTTTTTTGCTTTGATTGGACTATTTCGAGTTGCTAATTACTAAATTAAATTCAAAGGTTTTTTTATAATAGAAATCAAATAATTTATGAGTAATGGTCATTTTTCATATTTGATTATTTGTAAAAGTTAAACCTTCCAAAAGAATTTAGAATAAAGAAAGAAAATTATTGTTTTTCTAAGTTGAAAATGGTTTGTGAAATTGAGGTGTGTCCAAGAGTAAATGGGCCGTGAAAGTATGATTTTGGATTTAATCCATTTAATTTATTAAAACCTAAAACCCAACCCAATCTAAGATAAAAAAAAAAAAGGTAGCCGAACCCTAAAAACCCTAGTCAGGAATCGATATATTTTTGTTTGAATAGCATCAGCAGCAGCAGGCCTGAACGATCAACAAACCAAAGAAGAGAAACAAGATGGTTTCAGGGTCAGGGATCTGCGCCAAGAGAGTGGTTGTGGATGCAAGGCATCACATGCTGGGAAGGTTGGCTTCCATTTTGGCCAAGGAGTTGTTGAATGGCCAAAAAGTAGTGGTTGTTCGATGCGAAGAGATTTGTATGTCGGGTGGTTTGGTGAGGCAGAAGATGAAGTACATGAGGTTTTTGAGGAAGCGTATGAATACTAAGCCTTCTCATGGCCCCATCCATTTTCGTGCTCCTGCTAAGATCCTCTGGCGTACCATTCGTGGGTAATTTCTCTTTTTAACTCCCTTTCTCTCTTTTGGGTTTCTTTAATGAAGAGTTTGTTGAAGGTTAGTTCTATTATTTGGTCATTGGATTTTATTCATTGTAGAGTGTTGGATGAAGTTTCTGTGTTCTCATTGTTGTTTGGTTCTTGGGAAAATATAGGAAAGAATTGAAAGAGAACTTATTGGTTTGCTTGAGAATATGATTGCTGAATTTAGTGAATACTATAAGCTTCAAAGATCTATGAAACTTATGCTGCTGAAGAAGGATATTTTGCTTTAATATGTACGGTTCATAAAGTATAAACTCTGCTTTGCTTTGACTTGAATTATAGTGAACTTTAACTTTCCTTTTGATTATTGATTTTTTTTTTGGTTAAAGGATGATTCCCCACAAGACCAAGCGTGGAGCAGCTGCACTTGCTCGATTGAAGGCTTATGAGGGGATTCCAGCTCCTTATGATAAGACAAAGAGGATGGTTATTCCTGATGCTCTCAAGTCAGTTTCGAAGCCGTTGTTTACTTCTTTCACATAGTTTAGAATTTGATTGCTTCAATGGCTAGTTATGTTTAAGGTTTTTGTTCCTCTTTTTGTTTTTAAATTAGGGTTTTGAGGCTTCAGAAAGGACATAAGTACTGCTTGTTGGGCAAGCTCTCCTCTGAGGTCGGATGGAACCATTATGACACTATCAAGGTGAAGATTAGTTACCTTGTTCAAATACAACACGTCTTTCAATGCTTTTTGCTTAACTCTTACTTCAGAACTATTTATATATTCATGCATGTGTGTCTGCGTGTGTGCATATATATATATATGTGTGTGTGTGTGTGTGCGCGCGCGTGCGTGCTTGCTTGTGCATATATATATTCATTTATGATCGTTGTTCTTCATTACTTTCCTTATATGCAAGGCATTGTATATTGATGTTGGCTTGTTTTTATTTAAAATTTATTAGTGCTTGAAGCTTATTTTTAGTGTGGTGCCAATAGAATAATTTACTTTTAGCGATTAGTAAAACTGGGACAAAGTTCTTTAAAAAATTCTTACATGGAAGGGAAAGAGACATCATTTTTATGTTTTGTACTCTCATCCCATGTTACTCAGGTTCTGGTACGAAATGTCTTACTCTAACATGCTTATCTGACAGGCAGGCATTGGCCAACTTTTTCTAGGATATTTTTCTTATATTTTCACCGTCATATCCTCAAGTTCATGTTATTGTTTCCATAAATTTTATTTGCTTGGATGAATTAGGCTTGTTATTTGTTGTGATTTTGAACTGTTTTAAACTTTTTCGTAATCTATACAACTGTCTACACCCTGGGCCTTCGAGTTTATAACATCTTGTTACTCATGGCTGACCTATTCTTCTCTCCAGGAGCTCGAGAGGAAGAGGAAGGAAAGAGCTCAAGTGGCTTACGAGAGAAGAAAGCAACTCACCAAACTTAGGGTTAAAGCCGAGAAGGTTGCTGAGGAGAAGCTTGCTGCCCAGTTGGAAGTTATTGCTCCTATCAAATATTGATTCAAAGACGATTGAAACATTCCCGTTACGTTTCAGTGTGCTTCCATAATGTCTTTTTGAGTTGCTCATAATTTTATTCCCCTAATCGTTTGAGGTAGATGCTATGCTATATATGTTTTTATGTTATCTCGGTTTTTTTCCTTCTTTGCTTGAGAAACATTTCCGTTTTCTAGTTTCTGTTTTTTTATATTTAACGTTTTCGGGATTTGATCATGATTTTACTAGAACTAAGAGTCCAATAGTTTACCATTTGAGCAAACGACTATTAGCCTTTTACTATTATGCGGACACCCTTTTCAGGTTGGTCATTTTGGCATCCGATTTTAACTGCATGATATAATGTGTTGTTTGCCGTTATACCGTTAATGTCTGACCAAACGGCTATCCTATTCATTGGTTTCCCGTTTTCGCATCCGGTCACAACAGCATATTAGTGTCCGGTATGGATGATGTTACATGCATGTTAGGTTATTGTCAGCCATAGAGCAGTCTTTAGTTATTTATAAGGTGGGAGTTATGCCATCAAATAATCAGTATATAATTGTAGATGTGCTTGATGAGTTTTGCCAAAGTCTTAATGGTGATCGAAGTGTTGAATCTCATTAGAGTCAATGTGCTCAGAAAATTAACATCTCTAATTGAGTTCATCTGAAATCTGCTTTAGCATGGAACTTAGGGTCTATTTTATAGGTTTTAAAATTTACTTTTAGTACTTGCAATATCTATTTTATCTTATGAAAGAAATAAAAAAAATTAAGAGTATGAAAGCAGGTTTATATTTCGTTTAAAGAATTATGATTCTTTTAATTTGTTAAAAGAAACTCAATTATCCGAGATCAGCAAAAATTAAACTCAACTAAAATAGAGTGATTATTGATTGCTAGATCAGATTATTTGATTTTAATTTATAATATAAATATTTATGATTAAAATTTACAATTTTATGTTAATATATTGCATACACAAATAATTATATTAATCTAATATGAAAATAAATTTATGTATTTATTTTTTTAATTGTATACAATTGAATTATAATCAAGATTTTATGAATTGTTCTTATTGTACATTGAATTAAAATTCATGTATAAATTTAATATTTATTAAAACTTATATATATATATGAATAATACATTGAAGAACCAAATTCTGAAGTAATAAATTAAAACATGGGAATACCAGTAAAAGAGAATTAAGAGCTGACAAATTTTCTTTTTCGAAATTTTAAGTACAATATAATACATACTTAAGAATAGTATGAATGGTTGAGACCATACCTGCTGTAGAGTAAAACGTAAGAAAGAGTGGAACCCCAAACATTTGACATCAGTCATTAGCTAAGACGTAAGGGAATGGGTGTTGCTCATTAAGCTTTCACTAACTAATACGTAAGCTTCCACAAGCCGATGTGTGAGATTAGAACCAAATATAAGCCACATGCACTTACTATATTTTGTAACCCTAATTATAGGTTTTGTAAATTAAAAGGAAATTAGGAAATGTGTTTGTAACCCTAATTCAGGATAAATTGTGAGAGACTAACAACTAGGATATGGTGACCTAACCTAACCTAACCTCATAGGAGCATGTAAGCTCAAGGATGGTGGAAAAGTCAAAAGGATTGATAGAATTGTTGGGTAGAAAAAGTTTAAGACATTTATGATATAAAAAATCTCGTGTCTTTCACTGATGATAAAAAAAAAAGAAAAGATATGTAATCAATGACAATTGTCAAGAAAATAAAAATATTGTACAATTTAAAATTGTAAAAATTTAATTTGTGCATAAAGAAGAGAATACAATTGCCATCTTGCTCGCAAGATCATGTTTTTAAAATAATGTTAATTTAGTTATAATTGTTTTTCCTTCATTTTATGTCAAGAAATTGCTCCTAGATGATGATAAATTAAGTGATGCATATGTAAGACATTTATGAAATATGGCATTGTGATGTCTTCTTTATTTATCAAAAAAAAAAAATTAAGACCTTGGTTATATTAGTTGAGGAATTTGAGAGAAATATTAATTATAGTAGGTGAAATTATTCACATCTTTCATGCCTAAATCCAACTTTTTTTCTTAAATGAAAAATAAATTTGAAGCCCATGTATAGAAATGGTAATTTTAGACTGAAAACGTCATATAATATGATTATGTAAAAAAATATATAAAACGCATTATTATAATACTTTAAATTTGATTTTTTTTAAATAATATTTTTTTACACAAACCTTAGAATTACTCATAATCCCTCTCAACCCTTAAATAAGAGGATAATACACTTTATCGTACTCGAACCTACACCTTCCTACACTGACAACAATGTCGATACCAATTAAAATAAGATTCAGTTGACTAAAAAAATAATACTTTAAATACAACTTTAACGTGAAAAAATAACATTAAGAAAAGATGAACGTAGGAATGTGTCAAAATTTGTATAAAATAAATTATTCATGTATCAAAATTATATAAACTAGATTTCCTAACACTTGCAAATGCATGCGGTTGTCTTTTAATGAAGAAATTTAAGCTCAAACTTAAGAAGAAATATAAAGAAAAAACAAGAATTGATTGGAGATAGCATTCCCTATAGATGATGATGATGATGATTATTAAGGGAGAATTGAAAGCAAATTAAAGAAAAAAAAAAAAAGGGGGAGACTGGAAAGGAAACTATTAGAAAGAAAATAAAAAAAATTCAAATCCAGACAACAAATCTTAAAAAATAAGAGGAAGAAGAAAGAATGGGAAGGAAACCATTAGAAAAAAAATTAAAACCGAGACAACATTACCTATAAAAAAAATTAAGAGTTGATTGAAATGAGGGAGAACTGAAAGGAAAGTAAAAGAGAAAATTAAGGGTTAATTGAAATGAAAGAATTAGGGATGAATTAAAAGGAAACTAAATCATATACATAGTCATCACTGATACTTTCCCATAAACAGGTAATTGACTTTCAAGTTTCCCTCCAAACTATTTGACAGTTTCTCCTTTAAAAACTTTTCTAATTTCATTTCTAAAACCCCATCATTTCTTTTCTCACCATCTTCCACTTCTTCTCCACCATCCCACTTTTTTTTTTTTACATAAGTTTGATCTTCACAAGATGACACTGAGTTACTTCTTCGTTTACAGTTTAGCCATTGCTTTCTTACTGTGTTTTGAACCCAGACCAGCAGAAGCACAATGCAAAGTATTGTTTGTGGATAAAAAAGGGCGTGGTAATTTTTCCAGTATTCAATCAGCTATAAACTCCATTCCATCAAATAATCAGTACTGGTTTTGCATCTCTGTTAGTGCTGGTACTTACAGGTAATCAAAATTACTTATATTTTCATTTCTTGATTCATTTTTCTGTTTATTTATATAAAAATATTATTATATATATATAGGGAGAAGGTGAACATTCCATATGACAAGCCATATATAATTCTCAAAGGAGCTGGAAAAAGAAATACTATGGTGGTTTGGAATGAGCCATATCTAGTATCTCCAACTTTCTCATCTTCTGCTGATAATATTGTTGTCCAATCCATTAGTTTTGTGGTACGAATTTAATCATTTTTCTTTTTTTTTTTATAGAATATAGAAAAAAATACTTATTTTCTCTTCTTGTTGTTTGTATATGAATATGAAGAATTCATACAACAGTCCAAATAGTAAAAACCCTAGGGAGCCTGCAGTTGCTGCAATGATTAGTGGAGACAAATGTGTGTTCCACAAATGTGGATTCTCAAGTGTTCAAGATACTTTGTGGGATGCTGGTGGTCGCCATTACTTCAAGAATTGTGCCATTGAAGGAGCTGTCGATTTTATCTTTGGTAATGCCCAATCTCTCTATGAGGTAATCGATGCAAACTTACAACTCTAGACCATGCAAAGTCGAAGAAAATGAAATGATGATCGCAATGTGATAAGGGCATGATAATTTGTTACTATTTTGTAGGGTTGCTCGATACGTTTTCTTGGAGAAATGTTGGAGCCAGGGATAGTAGGTTTCATCACAGCACAAGGAAGAGAGAACCCAAATGATGCAAATGGATTTGTGTTCAAGAACTGCAATATCTACGGCAAAGGCACAACCTATCTGGGTAGGCCATGGAGAGGATTCTCAAGGGTCTTGTTCTACAATTGCCAATTTTCAAACATTATCCATCCTAGTGGTTGGGATTCTTGGAATTACGTTGGCAAAGAGTAAATTTCAATCCATTTTTATGAGCTAGATCATGACATTGGAGTTTGAATCTTAATATGTTACTGAAATGGTTTGTAGGCAAAGCATAACATATGTAGAACAAGGAAACAATGGACCTGGAGCAGATACTTCAAAGAGGGTGAAGTGGGAGAAGAAGCTGGATGGTGGAACTATGTCTAAGTTTACAAGCATGTCTTACATTGACAGTGAAGGCTGGTTACAAACCATGCCTACTAAGTATTTTTAGTCTTTGTTTCTCATCCAAAGCTCCTTTTGGTAGCTTTCTGTAACATCAAATCTATTCTACAACTTTTATCCTTTCCTGTCTATTTCTTTTTTAGTCCTTCCTGCTGTTCTTATTTAAAAATTATAGTCAAGTTGATATCTTTACTAAAAGAATTATGTGGTTTTAGTAGCTCTAGTGTGAAATAAAATGTGTTTTTTAAGCTTTTCGATATTCAGAATTATGGTTAAAAGTTATTATATTGAATGGTAGAAGATCAAGTTTAATAAGGTTAAAAATAACGGTTGTAGTGAGATTAATTATTGTAACTATGAAAAAAAAGATTTCATTGCAATACAGACACCATCCATTCGTTCAAAGATATACTCAGTCATTAGATTTATTTTATATTTAATTACGTTTTGTTAAATTCACAAGAGAGTAGAATCAAATTTGGGTGTGACAGTTTTTATTCCATTTTTACAAACAAATTGCTATATGAAAGGATTTAAAAATTGAATGTGAAACTCAAATATGGTTATTTACTAATTGATTTAAATCTTTAATTAAAGGAATATGTTTATTGTTATTGCTTGAACAAAAGAATAAAAAAGAATCCCTATTTTATGTTAATTTCGTAAACTGGGCCCAGTTTTAGGGAAGAAAGGTTGATAAGAGATAATTTGTTTCTTACAAGTTACAACTTTTCACCAACTATGGTTTGGACTGTCATCAGAAAGAGGAAAAAGAAAATAATAAAGAGCTTCAACAACTAAATCCAATTACTTGATTAAAATATCAAATTAAATATGTAAATTTGCGGAGTTGAAACTAGTAAATTTGACTCTATATATAATCAATAATTTTATTTTGAGATCTAAAATATGATAATTAACGTCAATCAGAACATAAACGATGTAATTAATTTACAAAAATTATTATAAAATGAAAATATTATTTCTTAAACAATTTGAAAAAATAGCATATTTGCACTTTAATCCTTCTAAATTTGGTTCACCCCAGTAAATGTTGGTGGTTTGCTTTGGTCTTGATTCCTGCCAATGATCAAAATCTAGCCGTTGGTTGTGACCCGTGGTTGGTTGTTAGGTGCTAGACTTCTTTCCTCCTGGTGGTAGGCATATGACGGTTTTCGGTGAACTATTGTTGGCTCCACTCTTGTTTGTGCAATATACTAAAACCCTTTGAGCTTGGTTTTGTTGGATTCGATTGAGGTTGACTTCATTAAGATCCAATATTCTACTACTTCATATCCATAGAAATAAGCTTGGGATTTAGACCTAAACCTTAAATACGAACTACTCAGATTAATAAGTAAGTTGGTTAAAATAATAAAAATTCATCAACTGTTAATGATCAATGGCAAGCGTCAAAAGTCTCATAAGAGACACACACATCACTAATAAAGTACAATATACTTTTTATTCCAAAACTTTTTTTTATATTCACATGATTGTTTTTAGTGAATTATAAGAGAAAGGTAATGTCTTAACAGCAACACCACAAGCACGATTCGAATTCAGATCATGTTTAGAGTGATAAGCACCGTAATCATCAAACCAACACAAAAAATTTTATAACCACATTGATTTAAACATCGAGAAATAAAATTTTGATATATTTTTAACTTATTTCCCTTTTTTACAGATTATCAGCCACCTTCTCAATCCAGCCCCAAGAATTGACATCAACGGGCCTTTGTTAGAATGATTCCGGGTTGGGCTTGGCAACCAGGAGTTGAATCACTTGGTATCCACTATGAATTTCTGCGCATATCTTTTTGTCAATAAATGAAAGCTTTCACTGTGAGGGAAAAAAAAAAAAACAAATGAAAGCTTTGATAGAAAAACACGAAAAAGAACATCTCTTAGGCCCCAACGTTGTTAACATTTCCAAGTAATAAATGCAAAAAGCTCAAACAGTAATGTTGAATATTTGTTGTGATGTCATTTCATAGTACTGCTGTGGCAATGCAATCAAAGCAAAAAAAAAACCAAGAAAAGGTTGTCATTGTCAACAAAACAACACAAAATATTTCTTTTTAAAAAAGGATAAAAACAGAGCAACCCCACTGGTACACTTTTCCCATGTAATTTTGAAAATTCTTCATATCATCACCAGCAGCGGAACGAGCGTTGTTGCCATTACCGGTTTTGTCCCAAATGACACGGACGGACCTTGGGTCGGAGTTCCGACAGCGGTAATCGAATCCACCGGAGGAAAGGAAAGAAGAGAGGGTGAGGAGGATGGCGAAGATGAGGAAAGGAAAGGGACGGTGGTGGGTGGGGGGAGTGGGAGAGGGAGAGGGAGAGGGACGGGGTTTTATTTTATTTTAATTAGTAATATTAATATAAAATTTAAATTACTATATTTTTTGAAAAATATTTATGCAATTTCATATATTTTTTAGATTTTTTAGAATTATGATTAGATAGAATATTTATAAAATTTTAGTTTAAATTTTTTAAAATTATAATTAAACTAAGTAAAAGTTAAGAGTAAAATAAGATTATATGTCGGTTTTTTTTAAAAATTAAAATTTACTTATTTTTAAAAATATTTGAAAAAATACGTAGATTTTACTTGGATGCGCTTTTCAAATTTTTTTTCTTTTTTTAATGTTATTTTAAATTTATTTTTATTGAATCAATCATTTAAAAAAAAATTATCATCAAAATACTAAATTCAATCAATAATTTTTAATAATGTTGCCTAAATTAATTTATTGTTTATTTAATTAATCATTTAAGAAAAAAATATTTACCATAAAAATACTAAATCCAATCAATAATATTTTTTTCTTAAATAATTAATTGAATAAAAAAAATTTAAAACAATATGAAATAAAAATTAATTGATTAAAAAAAAGTCAAAAATTACAATTTAAAGAAAAAACACTTTTAATTAAACGAATTTTCTATAAAATCGACCTATTTCTTTAAATATTTTTAAAAACATCACAAAATCTTAATTTAAAAAAATATATATACTTTATTTTATTTGATTTTTAAATACCACGTCAATTTAATATTTATGAACAAGAATGACAGAAATGATCTAAATATTGTAAATATTTAAATTGTAAATTTTTATTTTAAATATTTAAAATAAAAATTTTTAATAATTAAGTAATTATATGTAAAGCTTACTCCAAAAAAATAAAAGAAGCCAACTAGACTACACATGATCCCTTCAATCTTACAAATACATTATACATAGACTTACATATAAAATAAATAAAGAAGAAAAGCGAAAAGAAAAGAAAAAATAATTTAAAATTTTAATGATGAATTAAAAATTCATTAATTTAGCATAATAAAATACTAATAAAATGAATTTAAAAAAGGATAAAAAAAAAAAAAAGAGGGAATTGAAAGTGAGACAAAGACATCGCTGTCTTAACATCTGCAACGCTTCTAAATTCACTCACTTCGCTTTTGTAATTCTCTCTCTCTGTGTCTCAGATTCCGTGGCTCCGTGACCCGAATACTAAACCGAGCAAAACCGAACTCTGGTTTACTCCTAATTGGTACTGGTCCGGTATTTTCCATCACTTTCCTGGGAAAAAAAACAAAAAAAGGAAACAGTTTCAGAAGAAATGTACTCAGCTATTCGGTCGTTACCGTTGGATGGAAGTGTAGGAGATTATCAAGGGCCGTTTGATGGGACCAACTTGCCTAACGATGCTTGTTTGGTCTTGACAACGGATCCCAAGCCTCGACTCCGTTGGACAGCTGAGCTCCATGAACGTTTCGTCGATGCTGTTACTCAACTTGGTGGCCCTGACAGTGAGTTTTTATTTTTTCCTTTCAACTGTAAAGATGTGATTCCCCCCCCCTTTTTTTTTTAGATATATTGAGTTTTTTTTGCCATTCGATTGGATCATAATGATTTATGTTAATGTTAATTGAGGTTTTCTATGCTTTGTTAGTGAAATTTTGAGTGATGGGTCAATTTTAACTCTCTAAAGCTTTTAGTTCTTAAAATGTAGGTTGCCCTTTCGTAACTTTTTTCTTCTCCTTGTTGCTTTAGATCTTTGGTTGATGTGATATAATAGTGTTGAGATTTTGTCATTGGGGTTCTTCGAGGTTGATTGTTGTACGCCTTGCATTTGAGACTTTAGCTTCCTTTTATACTTTTATGTGGTTGAGACTTTTGGGTTTTAAAGTTTATGCCTTTTGTTGTCAATTTGTATTGTCATGGATCAAAGTCCCCAATTGTTTTTGTTTTGTTTTTTTAACTCATGGTATTTTGCCCTTTTTAAAAAAAAGCTTATTGTTGAAGTAATTGGGGATGTTTGATATATAGTTGTTTTATAGGCTTAATTGAAGTGATTAAAAAGAGTGTTCTTTGCCCTTTTCTGGATGTAGAAGACATGATTTTCTAATATCAACATCAACATTGGCTTAATTTCCAGCTACAAATGTTTTCGCTGTAACCATTGTTCTGATTTAGAATCATGTTCTGTTTTTGATACCATTAACATCATTTGAAAATCAATGGTGACATCTAGGATAAAAATACAATCAAAATTCAAAAGGACAAAACCTTGTTTATGTTCAATAATTTTGGTACGCGGTACTTTTGTTGGAAGACAAACTAGAGTAACTGAGGTACTGTGGCCTGTTCTGGAAAGAATATTCTTGGTATTAGTATCGGGCAAAATAACCGGGTTTGTGCAGAATGTTATTTACATTGTTCAAGCATAGCTTGTAAGAAACAATTGTGCAAGCATCATACAACTAGGTTTTTTCCTTCTTTCCGAAATATGCAACATTCAATTTTTAATGCGATGCTCAAGCAACCGGGATTTAAATGGATTTCTAGCTCAATTTTTGGTGTGGAATTGTGACGATACTGCTGACCTAAATAAACCATATGCTGTAGTTGTAATAATGATGCTTGTGGGCTTGAGTTCACAAAATGAAGGGAAAGAGTACGAAAGTAGTTGCTTTTGTGAGTGACTTGGGTCAAGTGTCAATGTCGCTGATAGAACAAGTTATAAATTTACGAGATGGCTGAATGGCAACCACCTAACCCTTAGGCATCCTTTTGGTTGATTGAGGCTTACCACTGCTGAGGCAAAAGCTTATCAAGCTTCTTATTCTCTGAATCAGAAGTTGGGACATTATTTCCAGGTCTAAGCTTGGCTTATATGCAACCAAAGATGTAGATGATTTATGCCCTAACTTCTCAAACAATAATTGTTGTGCCATGGTTTAATATTGTCCCTTAGACAGGTAGATCAGATGTGCTTGTCTGTTTGAATTTTGGAATGATCTTGAACCAAACATAGCTGATTGACAAAGACATTATAAGTCAACATCGTGTAGCCTTCTGTTATGTCGTATAAACCTCAATCTTGCTTACTTGTTTTGTCTTGATGTGCATTGCAGAAGCAACCCCAAAGACTATTATGAGAACAATGGGAGTAAAAGGCCTTACCCTCTATCACTTAAAATCACACCTTCAGGTTTGTAACAATTGCCATATCTTTAATGGTCATTAGCTGTAGTTGTTCCCTACTTTAAGTGGTGCTGACATGTCTTAAGCCCCTCTCATTCTATGTCAACTATGGATCTTTTCAAGAAAAACAAAGAGTTGGAATGGCATGGACCAGAATTACTAAGCTTAATGTGTGTTTACCATGCACGATTAATATATGCATGTGGTTGACGTGGGGAGCTTTGCCACCCATGCTACTTGAAATTCTAACCATTTGTATTTTCGACTTTTACTTATTGTCCTTTATATGCAGAAATACCGGCTGGGGAAACAATCTTGCAAGGAATCAACTGATAATTCTAAGGATGGTATGTGCATTTTGTAGTCTTGGACTTATGAATCATGACCGAGTACCAAATTACCAAATTTTGTTGTGGACTTATACCTCTTTGGTTTTGATAAAATTACCAAGTTTTTCAATCTTTATCGGCATTTAACCTCTTTGCAATTGTTTTCCTTTCTGCGATGAGAATGTATTATTATATGCAGTTTTGGTGGTGGTCCTGCAAATTGTTGTGTCAACTAATAGATGCTTAGACAGTAATTATCATGCTCTTAATCGACTGATAACGGGATGTGTCGTTGGTGTTTCAGCTTCTTGTGTTGCAGAAAGTCAGGACACTGGTTCGTCTACAACATCATCATCGAAACTGGTAGCGCAAGATTTGAATGAGTATGTTATTTCTTCTCTTGTTTTACAATCTTGTTACTTTCTCAGGCTTTGTATGAACGCTGAACTTCATCTTCCAAACAGTGGTTACCAGGTTACTGAAGCTCTTAGAGTACAGATGGAAGTGCAACGAAGACTACATGAACAATTAGAGGTTGGTTATATTGTACTTTTCGGTAACATTGGCTTTTTCCTGATACTTTTACTGTTAATCACGGACATGTACATGCCAACCTAATCATTTTTCACTTTGCAGGTACAGCATCATCTTCAACTTCGGATTGAAGCACAAAGCAAATACCTACAGACAATACTCGAGAAAGCCTGTAAAGCTTTGAGTGATCATGTGGCTGCTTCTGCTGGTCTGGAAGCTGCCAGAGAAGAGCTTTCCGAACTGGGAATCAAAATTTCTAATGATTGTCAAGGGATGGTCCCTTTCGATAACATAAAATTGCCTTCCTTACCCGAACTTCCTGCAGCTTTAGAGAACAAAGATACTACTACCGGTATGCCAGTCTGACTAGGCGACTGCTCTGTTGATAGCTGCTTGACATCTACTGAAAGTCCTGTTTCGCAGACCGGTGTTACGAAGAAGAGACACAGGCCCTTGTTTGGTAATGGTGACCCTTTGCCTTTAGATGACAATTTAAGGTAAGAAGTAGAGTGGGTGATACCTAATATTAGTTAATTGGCAGGACATTTCCATCTTAGAAATGCTACTTCTTTTCTCTTATTATTATTAATTATTATTTTGTGACACTTAAAATATATTTTTCTTTTTTAGCACCTGCATCATGAATGGTGTGTATATACTAAAAGCAGATCCTTTTGAATATAGGGTTAAATCTAAACCTCCAATTGCCTTCTCTAAAAAATATATTTAAAAAAATAGAGAACACCAGTTGAATTGGTTCAATTGCTAATTCATTTGATTCTTTTAGCTTGGTTCAATTGGTTCCAAACTTTTTGCGGGTTTAGAAGCTTAACCGCTCTTTTTAAATTAATACCCTAATTGATTTCTGGTCTAATCGGTCGATGCAGTTCAGTTTAAACAGTATTGCTTTTCTTTGCATTAGTGTTGAAAACATCGTATCAAAATCTAGAAAGTATAGTTTCAAGATTGGTTTCTGTGGCAAAAAAAATTTGGATTAAATTGATGTTTGTTAATTCAATTATTTCATGAATGAGATGGGTAAAAAAAAGGACAAAAATTCGTTGTCAGTGGTAAAACATAAACTTTGTCAATACGTCAAAAACTTCGGTCTCAGCAAGAAAAGGAATATTGTTACACATTGACAAATCAGTTTTGTCACACTTCAAGTATCATATATTTGAGCGATAATAAGTATCTATTATGATAAAAAAAAAAAACCAATTTCGAGAGTCCAAAACAGTAATAAAAATCAACAAAAGAAACAAACATACATCAAACACATAAAAAAAGTATTTATTAAGCAATGAAAAACACATAAAAATACAAAAATTTTAAATAAAATCCAATTTAAAACAAATCCGAATGCGTTGATACATAAATAGAGTCGGCTTACAAAATGAAAACGACGCCGTGGAGTCCATATCGGAAGCGTAACCGAACCTTTAAATAACGGATTCTCAAAATCGGGAAAACATTTAAACATCAATAAAATGGAATAAAAAATAGGAACTTGACAAAATAAACAACAAAAGCTATATCTTTCTCTTGCCAATTTCTTCTTAGATCCTTCCCCGACTCAATGATCAACCCCCTGAGGCGTTTTCTCGGTCGCCATCATCATTGAGTCAATAAATAAAAACCAACTCGGGGGTGAGTTTACCCACATTGAAAAAGCCTTTCTTTTTTCAATTTGAAAAAAATTCCGTCCTATCTTTTTATCGATGGCATGCGAGGTTATAAATTCATGGACATTCATTGGCCTAGCGGGTGCTTTCCTTGATCTTTTCATTGCTTATATATTGCTTTGTGGATCATCTATTGCTTATTTGGCTTCAAAACTTCTGGGTTTATTTGGACTGTCCTTGCCTTGTCCTTGTAATGGATTGTTTGGATACCCAAACAAGAACATTTGTGTCCAAGCCATGTTAGTTAATGACCCATCACTTAAAATCTCCTCTGTTCAATCTTCTGCAATGAAAAAGCTCCCTTTTGATTCAATCTGGAACAGCTTTTACGATGGAGAAGATTATGGCGATGAACGCAATGACCGCCAATCGAATTCTGAGAAATGGCTAAACGGGAACGTTGAAATGGGAGGGGAAGCTTCATGTAGTTCATGGCATGAGAAGAAGGAGAATGATGGAGCTAAAAAGGGAAGCTTTGGGTCAATTCCTAAAAGGCCTGGGAGGCCTAGACTTGGTTTTAGGAGGCGTAAGAGAGCTGCTAGTGATGGTGGTGGAAAGACCTTTCCATCATTGTACGATCCTTTGGTTGGTTTGAGCTCTTCTGCTAGTGTTGGTGCTAAACTTGGGACTCCAGCCAGCACCACTTCTGGTAATTCTGAAGGTAATGTTCATTTTTGGATATGTTGGAATTTCATAATAAGGATCGATTGGATGATTGAAATATGTTGATTATGATTAATTCACTCATTTAATAATGCTTCGATATCTATTTGGAAACACCTGTTTGACTAGCAATGCTTATAAGGTTAACCCCATGTTTAGGAGGATTTGCTTAAGATACTTGAGAATTATTAGATTCTTAGAACACTTTGAATATAATCTGATGGAGTAATGATGATTTTATACTATTGCGTTTTGTGTATGTGTAAGTGGCAAATCCATTTGTGTTACCACTTGCAATTGGCTATGTTGCTCCGACTATTCATTTTTCTTGAAATCCCAATGCTTATTTGAACTTTTATATGCGGATATGACCCAACAATCCTCGCATCCAAGTCTGAGTAACATAGGCAGCAAGTGTGCCTTTGCTTTTTAACTTGCGTTTCCTTTTCATGTGCTAATGCCACATCTAATGTGCATGGTTATGTATCTTTAGATGGAAAGGGAAGCTCAAAAGGAACTGGATTGCTTAAACAAGGTTCTCAGGGTTTTGAAACGGATTATGACCCTTTTGCTGTGGCTAAGAAGGAATTAGCAGTGGTTGAGTCCAAGTGCGGCGGTGACAAAAATTCAATTAGAGTCTTAGAACAAGCTCTAGATGAAGAGCATGCTGGCCGTACTGCTTTGTACCTTGAGCTTGAGAAGGAGAGAATTGCTGCTTCTACTGCTGCGGATGAGGCTATGGCAATGATATTTCGTCTGCAAGAGGAGAAGGCAGCCATTGAGATGGAAGCTAAGCAGTACCATAGGATGATAGAGGAAAAAACCGCGTTTGATGCTGAAGAAATGAACATTCTCAAAGAAATCTTATTAAGGAGAGAAAGGGAAAAGCTTTTCTTGGAGAAGGAAGTCGAAGCTTACAAGCAAATGTTTTTCGATAAAGATGAATTGGATGCCGATATGTTTGACATGGCATCCATGCAGGAACAAAAGACTTTGAATGAGGAGCCAGTGTTAATGCCGTCTCAATCTGTTGGAGAGAAGTTTGAGATCACATCTTTTGAGTCCCCAAATCAATCTTTTGATTTTGGGAAAGAGTGTCCAGTTCCCAGACTCAATGAAGGTGCTGATTTGAGTTCAAGCATTGAAAAGAAACAAGCATGTCCATCGAGAAGTGACCATGAGTCGACTACTCCTTGGGAATCTGATTGGCATGAGAAATCGGGTGAAATCAGTTCACACCAACATTCGATACCAAAAGCAGCTGAGGCTAATATAGTTTCCTCATTTAATAATGAAAGAACGGTGAAGCATGCAGAAGAACTACATGGTTCAGATTCCAGTATTGTTCATCATATTCTCGATGTTCATGTCATTAATCAAGAGAGAGAAAACAAAAAGGACAACAGATCAACAACTGTTACCACAAACTTGCCTAAAACATGTGATAATCCAACCACTGGCGGGTTAGAAACTGAGCCTGCGAGGAAAAGAAACAGTTCAGAAAGATCTGGTGGGTTACCGCCAATTGGTCCTTCACGAGTCAAATCTTCACCTTCCATTTCTCGTAGAAATTCCATGTCTGCTTTAGATTATGAAAAGTATAAAATCGACAATGAAGTCGGTTTACTTAGAGAAAGGCTAAGGATTGTACAGCAAGGAAGAGAAAAGCTCAACGTACCTGCAGGGCGCAAGGAAAGAGAACAAGTTCAGTTGCAAATAATGGAAAATCTTGCAAATCAACTTCGAGAGATACGACAGTTATCAGAACCCGGGAAGGCTTTGCAACAGGCCTCTTTGCCCCCTCCATCCTCTAAGGTGCTGTATTACTCTTTGCATCATCAAATCTATATTGCACTTTGTTTTGCATGGTTACTTCTATGATATTACAGTTTCTACTTTCTTATACAGTAGTTACAAAAAATCTCAAACCGAACTAATACTTTGAACTATATTTTTACCTTGGTAGAAAGAGAACCATGAATCAATGCATTAATTCCCTTTCTTTTGGAGCTCGCCCGGTAACAACTTAATTGCTTGCTGGAGCTTGTATAATTTCAGGTCAAGTCAAAGAAAAGATTTCGACAAGGTGCTCCTTTAGGAGCAATGAGAAGCATTTAAGAGAGATGATGGTACTTCTGAATTTCGATAAACAAGATGAGCTACATAATTTGATTCATTGGCTTCATTTGGTATCAGCTGATATCTTTCAAAGGCTTCAATTGCAACTTCCCACGACTTCATAAGTAAGTTACTGCTGAAACTTTTACATGTTACAGAAATATTACTTGAAAAGATATACATACACTCATTCATACATACATACATATATATACATGTTAGTTTCATTTTATTGTTGTAAAATCCAATTTTGACTACTTGGTAGCTCTTTAGGTTCCTCAAAGAAATGAGCTTCTGTTGATCACACTTTGTGTAACTACCGCTCGGACTTATAGATTACGGGTTTTGAGTGCATTCAAATGGCATTCGCTATGGTTATTATATGTAGTAATATCTTCAAGGGGGAATGTATTAGAAAATGTATTAGAAACAATGAATAAAGTTGTCAATTATTGTATCGAATACATTGTTATTATTACTATGAATATTACATTGTCACCATATTTTGACTGAATCTGTTGGTTTTGTAGTTGAAAACTACTCAAGTTCTTTTCCTTTTCCTTGTTCAACTTATATTAAACTTTGATTTATAGCTCCTTCTTAGCTGTGATACTTGGCTCGGGTGTGTCAAATACGGGTATGGTCGCATTTTCTATGTTTCTTGTTATATCTCTATATTCATGTATCGGACACAGGTACTTTCAAGAAAAATAAAGTCGAAACAACGTAGGTTCATAATGTTCAAAATCAAGTCTTTTCTATTAGTTGGTTGATTTATAACGTATGCTAATAACAATGTGTACTATTTTTTTCTTACCTAGAATTCGAATCCCGAACTTGCTGACTACCATGTTACAAGAGGGGTTATATGAACAAACTGTATTATGTCTCGGTTCATGTATCCTATTGTTTTCTACAACGGATTGAAGTTCATGTGTATATATATAATTTTGATATAATTTATATATCTATTTAAATGAATTATCGTATTTCATATTTTATTCATATAGATATGAAGATCGGGTTTGGCATTACTAAGAAATTATTTGTATTATAAGGGGGGAGGCCAAAATATATATATATAAAAAAGATACCTTAATTTTACTTTTGGTTTATTTGTTAATCAAATTCTGAAAAGTGGAAACATAGTGGGCCCTTAAAAGCATTCAACCTTTTATAGCCTTTTAGTCGTTTACACTGGGCTCATGAACCTTGCAATATAATACAAATAAACAAATATTTTAAAATTTCTATGGTTGAAATTTTGTCAATAAATAAGAAAAGAAAAACAAAATTTATGGTACACAACAAAATACACAATAATATGAAATAATGAAGCGCATTGAAATTTTAATATATTAAAAACAAGAAATGAATCAAAATTAATACGAACAATCTGAAGATGTTTGGAATTCAAATCTTTAACATTTGCAATTTTTTTCTTATTCCGAATCTAACAGTTTTCTTCGTATACAGGAAGTTGAAAAAACCATACCTGATCATATATGAAAAGTTATCAATTTTTCTGTTTCTTTTTTCATTCAAATGAAAGTAAAATTTCATGTATCAGAGACCAAAAGAGCGTCCCATATGATATCGATGTCCAAGGAAGGCAACTTACTCAGCTGTACACCATCAACATCCGATGATATAACCTCCATGTTTTTCGTAACTCCCTCCTCGGCCGGCATAGTTGTCGTTGTGTCGAGATCGGACTTCTTGTTAACCGTACCGCCTTGCGATATGGCCTGCAACTTAGCTTCAAGAATTGCAGCGGTGTTCCCATTCAAAGAATTGGCCATAACTTGATCCTTAAGCTCCGGAAAATTCAACTGTGCATATTCACCACGCAATATGTAAGCTGCTGTGTCGTATGCCATGGCGGCTGCTTCTGCTGTGTCGAAAGTACCTAACCAAACCCGAGTTCGATTCCTGGGCAACCTTATTTCAGCCACCCATTTACCCCAATGCCTTTGCCTTACCCCTCTAAACAGTTTTCCAGGCGATGAATAACCCTTTTGGTGCTGGTTTTGAAACCTTCGTCCACTGTATTTCATGGGGTGAGTCTTGGTAGTGCTAAGCCAATCATCACTAAAACCTTTGGATTGATCATTTGTGAAGCTTTGGTTGATTCTAAGCCATTGTTGAGGCATCTGCAATGGTGGGTTTTCGTTGATGGGATCAATGACTGGTTTTGATGAACCAAACAGGGAAGTTAAATCTGGGAATTGTGATATGGTGGTCGCCATTGAAGGAGAAGGTTGAGCTTGGTTTATTGAATTAAAACCATGGTTAATGTCCTGGTTTATGAATCCAGGGACATTTTTGAACAAATTGGATCCTGGTGTTTCCTCTGATGATGAAGAACCCCATATGATTGGATTGTTGAAAAATGTTGAACCTGTTGTTGCCATTCCATAACTAAAAGATGGCCAATCCTTGTTCATAAAAGTTTCCATTTTTGGAAACTTATCTTCCAAGCTCATAAATTTTGGCCTAAAATCACAACCAAAAAAAATAAGAAAGGAAATAAGAAATAATGCAAACGAAAGCACGTTCCTTTATATAAAGTTTAAGCCATGGTAATTGATCATGTAAAAGTATGATGATCCACCCAGCCGCGGGTGTATCAGGAAAGCCTAAAATGCACGTAAGCTGATTAAATTATTAGTAATTTTACGTTTTGATCATTAAGTTTTAAAAAATTATAAATTGATCATTAAATTGTTCAAAAGTTTTTATTTAAGTCACTGAATTATTCGAAAGTTTTTATTTAAGTCACTAGGCTATTAAGGTTTTCTTTAAAAGCTCGGCTAGTAAGCTCCAAGCGACGATTCAACAATCAGTACCTATTGATAAATAAAAGAACATACTTTAGATCCAAGTCGATCTGACAATCAGTGTTGGAGATTAGAGAAGAAAGTTGTTTAGATTTTAGTTTGTAGATTCAAGACGTTCAAAATTGTCTCATGAAAAAGAAAGAATTGAACTATAGAAAAGAAGGGGATGAGAGCTTTCGATTGGTGCAAACGGTGCGAACAAATAAGGCCAACCAACAGCAATTTTAATAGTTCAGTGACTTAAATAAAACTTCTGAATAATTTGATGATCATGTTGTAACTTTTTAAAATTAAATGACTAAAACGTAAACTTACCAATAAATTAATATATTTAAATATAATTTATCTATAAAAAAACTTAGGTTATTTTCAAGTTTTGGTTGACATTAAAATTTTAACATTTCTTTATTTTTTCCCAAACCACATATATTATAAGTTAATGTGTGGGTCAAGGTTTGTGGAATTTCAAAATCCCTACACATTCATACTTGCCATAGTCATCTAGGGTTCTTAAGATGGTGTGTAATCTGCCATGAAATTGACCACATCTTCAAATACCTTTACTTTTCATGCCACAATTAATATTTAGATTAACTTATAGATATTAAACCGATTGAGTCTTTAATTCAATTGGTATTGATATTATTATTGGTGCAGGAGTATGTGGATTCAAGTGCATTGAAGCGCATTATCCTCTTATTTAATGATTGTTTTATCATATCTACGCTTTTTGATACAATGCTTAGAACTATAACCCTTCCCCGACCCTTAAATAGAAAGATAATGCGTTTCAGCGCACTCGAACCCACATCCTCCTGCATTGACAACAATATCGATGTCAATCGAATTAAGACTCAATCGACAAAGATTATTCACTCATAAATCCATCTAGATTCAAATTTTTTGAAGTCAAATTCAAATAATAGTATGAAAATATTTTTTTTATGTATATTCAGAATAATAATAATAAAACTAAAGGTCCAAATCTTATAACCTATGATATAATAATTTCCTAAAGAAGAAAAAAACTTAAAATTAAATTTTTATTTGTTTGCAAAATATATTTATACTATATGGACCGGATTGAATACACCATTCAAATGTTGATGCAATCGATGGATCTAATCCATGGCTGTGTGTCATTATCAATATTATCATAAACATATAATAATTAAATTAACAAATAATTGAACAAGACTTACTTAAATCAAATTAATTTTGTATTTCCATGAGGAAGTCATGGCTGCTTTCTATTAGATCCCATCCAACCCGTTATTTTTGTTTTCTTATTTTATATTTTTGGCTAAAAATAAAAAAAAAATTATCTTATCTTATCCAAATATATTAATTTTATTTTGCAATTTTTATTATTTTTATAATTGATATTTATCGAATTAATTTTCATATATAAAGAAAATCAACCAATTAGTTTTATTAAATAACAATACAAAAATTACCGACCAGTGGTTGGGTGTAATGGTAAGGCACATTGGATTTTAAATGAAAGAACTTAGATTCGAACGTTGAAAATAACATTGTTGGAAATGACATCCACGAACCTTGAATATAGATTATAAAATGGACATTACATAATAAATTCGATCTAATCCAAATAAAAATTAAATTAATTCTTAAAAAAGTATAAATATATCGTGGAGTTAACAATTTTTTGATGAAAAAAAAAACAAATAAAATTCTTGAATAGTCTACTTCCCTTCGAATGCTGAATCCTCTTAAGTTAAAATTAGAAAGAATGTCATAAGAAATTTACTTGTCTATATACCCTTCCATTTGATCTCTTAAGTTCTGCGGTACCTCGACAATTATACCACAATGCACTTAACTTTTTGTTTTTGGTGAGATATAGATTAGAGAAATGGGTGCAGTTGATTTCCGAAATAGAAAAAGAGAAAGTGGCAGCACATGGCTCTTGGCCTAACTTAAAACCCATGTTATGCTTATTCCTTTCTAATAATGGTTTGATTAGCTTTTTGGCCCTTTTTCTTTGGTATCACATGTAATTAATAAAAAGTATGGTAATTTCCATCAATTGCAAACATAAATTTAAAATATGTCAATTTAGTCTTTAGTCTTTTATATTTTTATTATTTTGGTCTTTATTTTTTTAATAAAATTTGATTATTTATTTTTTAAAAAAATTAAATTGTTTGTTTAATAAAAACGCTAATTAAAATATTATTTTTTAACGATATTGGTGTACGTGATATTTTTTTTAATCATTAAAAAATTTTATTAAATCGAATTTATATTAATTTAATTTTTTTGGTAAATATTAATTTGATATTTTAATGACTAGATGATGTATGAGAGAGAAAAAAGAAAAGAGAGGATGATATCAATCTCTTCATCATTGTATGGTGCAACTACTCCTACCATTTTTTACTTAAATAACTTTCCTTCTTTGCTTTTTCTTTATTTATTTGATTAATTTACCCCCTTCTATTATCGTGTGTTTTATTTTTTTTAATTCTTCTTTTAAAATCTCTCGTGTTAAAACTGTAACAATCGAGTAAGTTTTAATTTAATTAGTAGTGTTGTTCTCAATGCATATTATATATATATTTTAAATATATTAGTGTGAATAAATGGTAGTATCTATTCATACTTTCTTAACCCTTGACAACGAACACACATCTTGCACACATAAATGCTTGAATCCGAAACTCCTAAGATAAACAACATCCTCTATATAAAAAAAAGAATAAATATAATCAAAATTTATAATAAAATTATTTTAAAAAATAACATTATAGTGAAACTATCTATAAAAACCACTCACCATCATCATCATTATCATTTTCTTAGTTGTGTTAAATTATTCCATTTGAAACCCTATTTCTTTTTTCACAGGGACCAACTCATTTTAACATTGTAAAGCAAGGGAAAAAAAAAACCCTTCTATGTAGGTGAGTTAAAATGCTTATAACCCTAAGATGATAGCAGTGTTATCATTTAGGATTCTAAGTGTCTATGTTTGAGTTTCATCATGAGTAAATATTACGTGTGGATTTCTTTTAAATTATTTTGAGTTTATGTCTCATCATATACGTTTTGTTTGGATATATTCCCGATTTTAAATTTTTTATGTTTTGCATTGAGTGTAGTTCTAATTGATCGAGCATATCTTATTTATGTTATGTACGGTAATTTTACTTATAAACTCTTAAAAACTTTACTTATAACCAGGGGCAGAGTTAGGGGGTTGGCAGGGGCTTTAGTCCCCTTAAAATAGAAATTTTCAACTTTAGTTCCTTTATAATTTATAAATTTTTAAATTAATGTATGGTAAAATTACATTTTGTCTCCCTAAATGAAAAAAAATTGATTTAGTCTTTTAAAGATTAAAAGATATAGACTATTAAAATAAAAAAATTTCATTTTCGTTATTGTAAAAATATACAATTTAATTTCAACTTCTCAAAAAATTTTATGACTTCACCCTTGCCAATAACTCTCATTTTTATCATTATTTCGTGAATGTTCAATATACATAAAAAAAAAAATTTGACATAAACGTAAATTGAACCTTTTTCATATCTTATCTATGTTACTTTTTAGGTTAAAATATGTCGGAAGTTACTATACTCTTTATAAATTTAGAATTAAGCTATTGTATTTTTATTTTTATTTTTATTTTTATTTTTAAGAATTTAATTTCTCTATTTTTTCAAATTTTAAAATTTAAGTCCACTTGTTAACACTGCTGAAATTATTTTATTAAATTCAGGTTCATTACAATATTATCTTTTTAATTACATTGAAGTGAGTTTTTTTTATTTCGAAATATCATATCAACCAATTTTTTTAAAAAAAATAAAACTGTTAACAATTAAACCTAAATTCTAAATTTAAAAAAAAACTAAATTACAGAAATAAAAATATATAAACAAAAATTCAAATTTGTAAAAAATACATGAACCTATATCATATTTAAACCTACTTTTATTACAGTAACATTTAAATTATATATTAATGTAAAAATTTTAAACATTAGTACTACATATTATGTGTATAATAATAAAAAACCTTATCTTGTACAACTTACTTACCTATATAATATATTATGTGTAAGGATCCTGACCTTTCACCAATTCAAGAAGCCTATGAAGAAATGAAATCTTAGGTTTGGGATTGCACTTTTTGTGCTTTATTTTGGGATCCCATTGTCATCATTTGTTGATTTTAAACTTAATAATTATAATTTTTTTAATCAGTTTAATGATGACATTAGATGGATGAAAAGGGAAAGCGCCACGCCAATTATTCCCTTCCGCGTGTCAAAAAGTTTGTGGTGGTGAATTGTTGACCACATATTTTATTTTTATTTTTATAAAATGTTAGATGTGACTACCTATTTTAATCAATTCATTTTTTTTTCAAATCATTTTAATCGAGTCATAAATATTGGATTTATTCAACAAAATAAAATATTGGATTTGCTTTTGGATTAAAAATTATTATCTAGACTATATAGTTTTTTTTTTAATTCATAAGGTTAAAAAATTATAATACGTTATATTTTCTTAGAAAAAAATTCGAAAGTAAATGCCACATGTGATTTTTTTTAAATTTTGTTCGTGGAGTTAAATAAAAATAAAAATACAAAACTAGTGAATAAATGAAAACAATAAGTTATATATGAAGAAATTTTATTATATACAAACTTAAATACGTAATATATTTGTTGATTAAATTATAGGTAGAATGATAAAGAATTTATCCAAATAATTTATATCTTTGCCTATTATAAAAAATGTAAATTATTTTAAAAAAATTTATTCCCTTAAGGCCAAGGGCGTAGTTGAGGGGTTGACAGAGGTTTCGGCCCTCTAAAATGAAAATTTTTTCATTTAGGTCTTTTAAATTTTTTAAAATTTTAAATTAGTAAAGATAAAATTACATTTTGGTTCCCTCTAAAAATAATATAAAAATTAATTTAATTCTTTAAAATTATAAAAAAAATATAAGCTATTAAAATGATAAAATTATATTTTTATTATTTTAAAAATTATAATTTAATTTTGACTCTCTAAAAAAAATTTCTGACTTCATCATGGGCGTAAATGAAAACCCTAGGATAAGTTAGGTAAAATCAACTTGTTTATATTCAAATGACAAAGATATATGTATGAACTTTCCTTTTAAATATTCACAATAAGCAACCCCTCCACAACTCCATTCAAAGAGAAGTGTTTTAAATTTTAATCACTGTTTTTTTTTTCTTTCCTAATTTTGTTCTGTCTCTGTTTGTTAAATATATACATAAAAAAATTGGGTGGGGCAAGCCAAAAGTGAACTTGAAAATAATTAAAATTGTTACCATTGTATTTTAGGGTCGGCTAAAATTTAAATCTTAATATAAAAATATTATCGCATTTGTTAATTATCAAAAGTAAATTTATTCAATTTTTAAAAAATGTACATTCGATTTTGGGAATATATTCGAAAGATTGAAGCGTGTCCTATACTTGAGGCGGAGTTATGGGGAGCATTGGAGAGCAATTGGATTGCATGGGAGGAGCGTTTAAAGAAAATTATCTTGAAATTTGATTACTTAGAAACTGTTAATATCTTCGATGGTCGAGGTTTGGATCAAGGTCTGCCAAGCTTGAGGGTTAAGGAAATTATGCAACGATTGGAGGGTGTTCGAGTGCAGCATGTTGGGCGACAGAAAAATCAGGTAGCGAATGGTATGATAACTTTAGCTATGAGGATACCGGTTGATTGGAAAGTGTTTGAAGAGCCTTGCTTTGCTGTATTTGATTTAGTGCTAGCAGAGAATCAACATATGCTTGTTGGTGTTATGCATTAATCGTCACTGATTTAGTTATATTCTACTCTTTATTCAATAAAAAATATATATTCGAACCATTAGATTCTTGTATTATTATTTGAATATATAATAAATATTAGATATATGATATGGATAAAAAATTTGAAGAACATAAAACCAAAAAGAGAAGGGAAAGTGTGGGCGGAGAATGAAAGGGTGCAAAGGGATAAAGCTGGGGTTTTGATTATATTAGAAATATAATAACGTGCTTAGAAAGTAGCGTGGGTAGCACGTCATGTTTAACATCTTCATCACTTGCACCCTTGCCTTTTCACTTAACCGAAATTAATTGTTTTCTTTCTTCTTTTTTTAATTTTCTTTATTAAGCCAAAACCAACCTTCTCTCATTCCAAAAGCCATAACTCCAATGCTTTAATTGTTCTTTATATATATATATATATATTTGAAAATAGTAAGTAATATTAAAATTCGAATTTTTACATGTTTTTTTAATTAATTAAATGAATAATACTTTAATAAAGTTCATGAGAGGAAAAGTGACTAAAGGAAGGTCCCTTCCAAAAATATATGCCTATATGCTATATATATTTCCTTTTTATTTTATTGAAAAGGCTAGCATGTAGCAAAGATATATATATATATATATATATATATCTTTGGACTGAAGCCAAAGCTTCCCAACCCTAAAATTCTCATTTATAGAATAATACAGTCTAGACAGTTCTAGACTTGAGATGAAGCCACTTACAAACAACAATAGGCTGTTAATAATAATAATGATAAATCTATAGGTAGTAGCTATTTTAGCCAATTAAGACTTCTCAATCTTGATAGCTAACTTTCGATTTTGATGAATGTTTGTATATGAGTATGTGTTTAATGTATAGATTTTTTTTTTAAAAAAAATACTTTCATATATTTAAAGATTATATTTGAATATATGTCATATGCAAATTTTCTATGTGGTCAAAAGTTCGATTGAGCATAATATAAGCAGTCCGAGAAAAATAAAAAGTCAGAGCAACATACAGGCAAATTAAAGAGGTCATAGCCTCGGAATAAAGGAAAGGATTTTAAATGTTGAAATTCGGTTTCCAATCTTTTAGATGCCAACTCTTAAGGGTGTTGCATAGACCAACTCAGTTAAGCCTTTGGTTCAATTAAATCATCCTCATAGAGTTATCAGTTATAAGTTAATACCTATACTCAGTTGTTTGTGCAGCAGGTTATGGCTCCTGCCTTGTTTTTGTTTCCCATGGAATTGACCTCAAATCAAAAGCTTAATCACCCTCGGTTCAAGTAGGGCACTAATCTGACTGCCATATGATGTAAGTTGCATGCGCATGGTATGTCACGTAAAACCCTTCCTATTTGGAACATCTTGCCGACTGTGCTTTTGTCCAATACAAGATGAATGTTTAAAGTTCCATTGAGATTTCATATTCAGATCTTTGTGACCCTCTCACAATAGCAACTGTAAATGACAAGGCAGAGCATGGTTTGTATCAGGCATGTTTGGGGATATTGGTATCTGTATGGAAACTGTATTGCCGCTAGACTAACAGCTTGTTCTCACAGGTATTAGTTTATGATGTTTACTTCTGTCTGTAGGGACATTGGAGAATGTATTAAAGTTTGTTGATGAAGTTGAAGACGAGCACATGAGGAAGGGAGAATCAGCTTAGGACGAACACAACATGAACATGTGCATGCTACTAAAATACTGTTTTATAGACAATCTCAGCTATGTCATATATAAGCGGTCTGAGAATTAGACTGGGGCCAATTGCATCAGCAAGGTCAAACACTTGGTTATTTTTTCTTTTCTTTAGTTTCTAGGTGTGATCACCAACTGTTCATTGGCAATGGTAGATCTCAAGATGATGTTCTTATGTTGCTTGCAATCTTACTTGGACTTGAGGAGGATATGTGTGCGGTACGAATATACTTAATTTTTTACAAAAGTTCAAATATAATTAGAGGGTCTTTATTCGGCCATTCCTCATACCAGACCCGAATGCATCAAGTGAGAAAAAATCATTAGAAACCAAAAACTCTTCTCTCATCATCTCATAAATATAATTTAAGCAAATACCATTAGAAAAAGTGATGTCAGTAACACTGTTCTATAGCTGCCTAACTCTACAATAAGCTCCTATAAGAATATAAGCTTAACATAGTTGACATGAAACCCTAGTGTAATAATCTCCTGGAATCCATACGTATGATTGGATCCTAAAGAACAAAGATTGATTTCTAGCCATATAAATTATGTAACTCGGAGAAAAGACTTGTAGGGTCAGGCATATACATGGTGGTACCATAAGCCTTTTTCTGAATATTTTGAAGTCGCACCACGGTCTCACCTTCATTCTATTGAATCTGGTACTTCTACACCTGAGAAAGAAACACGCCCTGTAAGCAATAAGAAGAGCAAACTTATGTTACACGGGCACAAGAATGAGTGTCATATACGGACATGTGTTCAACATGGGCATCTTCATTATTTTCTCAATTTTTTATGTACTTGGAGGCTCGATTGGTCATAATATGGGTAGTCCAAAGAAAAAAAAGCAACATTGGGGCAAATCGAAGGGGTCATAGCCTCATAATAGAGGAAGGGATTTTAAATGTTGAGATTTGGATTCCAATCCTTTAGATGCCAACTCTTAAGGGTGGCTGCGTGGACCAACTCAGTTAAGCCCTTGGTTCAATTAAACATAAAACACTGACATTGTTTAATACTCATACTAGATTAACTAAACATCATCATGATGTTGAGTTAAACACAATTCACCCGTCATAATGGAAGGTTTTGTTTCAAGGCTTTCAAAAAGTTACTAGATTACCTATATTCAGTTGTTTGTGGCTTTGTGCAGCAAGTGATTACTCCTCTCTTGGTTTTTTCTTATGGAATGGACCTTAAATTAAAAGCTTAATCACCTTTGGTTCAACTGGGCAACGATGTGGCAGCCGTACAATGTAAATTCCATCTGCACCAACTGAGTAGCGGTCCTGATTGCGGTACCACATCCACAAGGCATGAGTCTGGTTTTTCACCTGTAAGCCACAAAACCACTACTCATCAGAAAAAGAGTACCTACTTACAGATGCTTCAGTTTAGTCGAATTTATACTAAATATAGCTAATTCCTTGGTATATTTTGAAGGCTAGCTAGATTTCAATTTGTTACATGAAACTCTGTTAGTAGGTCACTACATAAGAAATTCATGGTGTCCCGTAAAAATTTAGTGATACAAACTGAAACTTAAATGCTGGTGCTAAAAGAAAAAAAGGGCAATACCCTTCTTATTCGAAAATCATGCAGACTTTTCCAACTGAAGATGGATGTTTAAAAGTTCCATTGAGATTTTCATATTCAGATCCTTGCGGCCTTTTCCCAAGAGTGCAGAGCATGAATATGTGCTTGCAAACATGTAATCTAGTTTAGTGTGCATTTGATGCGTATCCAACACATATTTGGATGTAAGGAGAAAAAACATAGAAAAAATTGAATACATTCATGTTGGACACATACTCACAGTCGGAACCAACACTCAAGTGCAAGTAAGATAACGTGCATGTGAGAGAGAGAGAGAGAGAGAGAGAAGTGTATGTTGTACCTCAAGAATCCCATAGCCAAAACTACTTTCTCTATATGCACTATATTCAGGCTGTTCATTCCAGCAGAAATTACCAGCTGCTGGACCGGACGTAAAATTGAATCCGCAGAAGCCACCCATGAATCTGTCAGGGGTGTTAGAGGGATCTGGACAATTCCCAGGCTCATCAGCATGTTCAAGTGTCAAGTTCATTTCGTTTCCACCACTACCGACTGTGATATGAACTGGACCACATGGATCAAGTGTGTAGTTGTATACTCGGTTTGACCTCTCATAGGCATTAACCTGATTCATTGTCAGCATATTTCTTCTCAATTCATTTTATTTGTAATACAACAACTTTTAAAGCATAAAGGGATTACAACTAGGCAATACTGAAACCTACATATCTATCTAGAAAAATCTCCTATTTCTTTAAAGAATCCTTGGGAGGATACCCCCATAACCATATTGGATACCCTCATATTTTATTTGCAATATCATGGATTTCAATCAACATTAACTATACGTGCATTACTTCTAAGTTTTAACTCTGATTTTAAGAAGTGAAGAACACATGTATGTTGAAGTTAGTAGCAGTTCGAGTTCAGAAAATGAATTTCCATTTTGTTTTAGTGCCCCTAATATGCTAAATCAAATAAACATAATTTTCTGCAAAACAATGCAAAAATACTGTCTGTAACATCTTTTTGGGGCATAAACCGAGGGCGTCCCCAAGCCACATTGGACTTGAGACTAATCCACCCTTATGGGGCGACACGACTGCCAACTCAACCAACATCTCATTGGTAGTTTGCATGGAACATTTATATATGCCGGATTATCAAGGACATGTTAAACTGCGCTTACATGTCCATTGAAAACAATGTCAACTCCATGTTTATATAGCAATTCTTCCATCTCCACTCTCATGCATTCTGCCTCTCTATAATGATCCTTGTAGGTGCTGTACCAGGGAGGATGCCAAGCAGCTACCAACCATGGTGTCACACTTCGGTTCACATTAAAGAGGTCTAGTTCCAGCCATTTATACTGATCAGCTGCAATCAACAGAACAAGGTACTCTCATTACGAGGAAATTAAACATGATCGGTGGATGGAAAAAGAAGAAAAGAAAAGAAACGACCATATATAAAGAAAATAAGAAGGGACAATATGGAAAAGGGGTCGATAGATGACTTTACATGATTTATCATAGGGCACATATGCACCGAGCATCACAAAATGTATTCCACCTGCATTGAAAGAGTAGTACAATGTTGACCCACTTTCATCGGATGGAAATGCAAACCGATAATTGTAAGCAGTGAATGTCAGATTATCAGCTTGTTTTTCAATCTCATGGTCCCCTTCTATCACCATTGTTGGAACAGTAGCTGTTAGAATCTGCATAAACCTGCAAATAAATAAACAGCCTTCATTACTGAATTGATCTCTAAATACAATAGAGAAGCTTTAGAAAGAAACTGACCAAAGCATCATATTCCTAGGTTAAATAAAATCATAAGATTATATTGTGGACACTAACTCCCAACAAGGTTTTGGCCTTTTTGCATTTGTAAATTCATAGAGAATCACAGAATCGGAAAAGTCCAACAGAACTACCAAAGAGGCAGGTTCTCTAAGTTAAGTTCCACACCTACCACACGTTTCCATATCGAGCTTAAAGCAGGTTCACCTTAAAGTATAGTAATTTAGTGTCTCCTTTAGAGTAGGGACCACGTGCTCTCAACACAACAATATTAGAGAGTTGAAGAAACAGATTTGCAATTGAGTTAAATTTCAATCTTTTTATAATTTGTATCATTACCATTCATTTTGACTATCATACAATCATTTCATCTACTACTGCAAAGTTTTCATTCAATGGAGTGAAGAAACTAGTAGGTAATCAAGCAAGATATCAAAATTTTACCTTCCCCAATGGTCCCAACGAGGCTGATACATTTCTTGCAGGGGATATTGTGGAAATGAGCAATTTTGAAAGTCGCACAAAGTTCCATTTGTACAATATAAGTCGGCGAAACTTAAATCCCCAACCAACAAAGCAAGATCTGGATGATTGGCTGCCATGTGACTAATTGTTGTGCTAGTATTATAAGTAAGACCGAGACCTCCAACCACCGCTACTCTGCTCGGATAGTCCTTGGGTGGGAAAGGCATTGTTCTAAAATAATGAACCTCACTCATTGCTGGTATAGAAGGATCTCCACATTGATATTCATACATAGTATCAGGATCCAACCCTGCAGAAAGACATAACAATGAATCTAATGCATATATCTCCCTCCCCTTCATAAATGAAGGACAATATAATGTTAAAAACTGCTTGTCTAGTCATGCCTATATTTTCTTTCAGGTCAGCAGTTCTTGCCATAACTTGTCTTTGAGAATACTTCATATTGTTACTTTAACTCCGGTTTGAGTGTAGGATAAAGGTATATATCCTCGTATTCATGCCCGGATATGAAATGGATATGAATATTTCAAGCAAATAGCAAAGTTAGCATTGATACCACATCAAGCCTTAGCCAAATTGTGCATAAATATCTTGAAATGCAATTCAAACATTTAAAAAGCATAAAAAAAGTGCCTAGTTCTAGTACCAATAAGAAGGATCAATGTATGTATACCTGTGACAAGAACACGATGTATAATCCCAGAAGTGTAGCTATTGGGGTCTTCATTAGGATATTGTTCACTGTAAATAAATGAACTGCCAGCTACTAGATTATTCCTGCCTGATTTATAGACTCCATATTGAACAACACTGGCTACACTTTGAGGATCCAATGGTTTTATATCATCACCAATTTGATAATCCCCTGAAATTCATAGTTCATAAAAGGAAAGCAAATGCCATAAGCAAATTTGGGAAAGACAAAGTGGGCAAACTGAACTCCTTAGAGAAAAAGGTATATAAAACAAAACCCAAATCCCTCAACAATACATCAGCTGGGACCATAAATAGCAAAACATTACTAAATGTAAAGATTACAAAAAGGAATGTATGAACTAAGCAAATACCTGTAATCCAAGAAACCCAAACTGAGCTCAAATCTGAAGAGAGAGAAAGTGAAATTTGTTGAGGCTGAAACTCAATCTCTGGGCTTAACGGAGGATTATTATCATCTGGCAAGCTAGTAACTTTTCCAATAATGCTAAAATTTACAGGCACAGACACCGGCTTGAAGGGTCCTTCAAGGGTTGTTGGAAATTGCCCATTAGCTACAAATATCAAGCTTATTAACAGAATCCAACAATGTAATTGCCTGTTTAAAGACTCCATAGCCAAAACCATTATTGGGTTTTTTTCTTGCATGGAAAAGAAGCTAGTTACAAGAATTAAAAACAATTTTTTTTTGAGAAATAAACAGAGAATAATCTGAAAGGAAAGCTGAAACAACTGTGCATATATATATTGTTTATAAAGAAATGACAACCATGATTCTAAAATTTTAACTTGGATTGGCAAGGGAAATGATTAAACAGAGTTTCAAAGAAAGAAAGTTTAAGTGTGAGGAGTTTGACTGATTGTAGGACTGATTTTATTCCACTATCGCCACCCCCGTGAGTAACTGGTTCCATGCATTTATATTTTTTTATATATAATTATTCAAGATAAAATATAATTTTCTTTGGAATCCAAGGTGTTGCTAAGTATATCGTCATTAGAAGAGACCCAGATTCGAGAATGTATTTGTGTAAGATACGTATGCTTTTTCAAAAAATTTAAAAAATTATAAATAGATATCATTATATAATCACATCAGTATATATGTATAGATCAAATTCTGGATTTAATCTCTATACTATTCTAAAATTAGTAATTTAGATTATATACTTTAATTTCACATAATTTTATCCTCTACTCATAAATTAGGTCAATAATTTACACCTTGATTATTTTGATCAGTAGCGGAGTTAGAAAATTATTTTGCGAGGGCCGAAATTAAATTTTATACTTTTGCAATAATAAAAATATAACTTTATTATTTTAATAGTCTATATTTTTATAAATTTTGAAAGATTAAATCAAATTTTTATCATTTGGAGGACAAAATATAATTTTATCATTATTAATTTAAAATTTTATAATTTAAAACTTTATAAAATGTTTAAATAAAAAAAATATCTATTTTAGAGGTACAAGGCAGTTGTGGGCCCCTCACTGTGTTCACAATTCAAAATCGTTGGGACCATTGGGGAAGGTAAAATTTCGATATCTTGCTTGATTACCTACTAGTTTCTTCACTCCATTGACTGAAAACTTTGTAGTAGTAGCTGAAATGATTGTATGATAGTCATAATGAATTGAAATTTAACTCAATTTCAAAGCTGTTTCTTCAACTCTCTAAAGTTGTTGTGTTGAGAACACGTGGTCCCTACTCTAAAGAAGGCACTAAATTACTATGCTTTAAGGTGAACCTGCTTTAAGCTCGATATGGAAACGTGTGGTAGGCGTGGAACTCAACATAGAGAACCTGCCTCTTTGGTAGTTCTGTTGGACTTTTCCGATTCTGTGATTCTCTATGAATTTACAAGTGCAGAAAGGCCAAAACCTTGTTGGGAGGTAGTGTCCACAATATAATCTCATGATTTTATTTAACTAAACCTAGGAATATGCTGCTTTGGTCAGTTTCTTTCTAAAGCTTCTCTATTGTATTTAGAGATCAATTCAGCAATGAAGGCGGTTTATGCAGATTCTAACAGCTACTGTTCCAACAATGGTGATAGAAGGGGACCATGAGATTGAAAAACAAGCTGATAATCTGACATTCACTGCTTACATTTATCGGTTTGCATTTCCATCCGATGAAAGTGGGTCAACATTGTACTACTCTTTCAATGCAGGTGGAATACATTTTGTGATGCTCGGTGCATATGTGCCCTATGATAAATCATGTAAAGTCATCTATCGACCCCTTTTCCATATTGTCCCTTCTTATTTTCTTTATATATGGTCGTTTCTTTTCTTTTCTTTTTCCATCCACCGATCATGTTTACTTTCCTCGTAATGAGAGTACCTTGTTATGTTGATTGCAGCTGATCAGTATAAATGGCTGGAACGAGACCTTTTTAATGTGAACCGAAGTGTGACACCATGTTTGGTAGCTGCTTGGCATCCTCCCTGGTACAGCACCTACAAGGATCATTATAGAGAGGCAGAGTGCATTAGAGTGGAGATAGAAGAACTGCTATATATAACACGGAGTTGACATTGTTTTCAATGGACATGTAAGCGCAGTTTAACATGTCCTTGATAATCCGGCATATATGAATGTTCCATGCAAACTACCAATGAGATGTTGGTTGAGTTGGCACTTGGCAGTGGTCTCGCCCCATAAGGGTGGGGATTAGTCTCAAGTCCAATGTGGCTTGGGGACGCCCTCGGTTTATGCCCCAAAAAGATGTTACAGACAGTATTTTTGCATTGTTTTGCAGAAAATTATGTTTATTTGATTTAGCATATTAGGGGCACTAAAACAAAATGGAAATTCATTTTCTGAACTCGAACTGCTACTAACTTCAACATACATGTGTTCTTCACTTCTCAAACTCAGAGTTAAAACTTAGATGTAATGCACGTATAGTGGTAGAGTGGACATGTATTCACACAAGAGATGAAACCATTGATGTTAATGGAGTGTTTAATCGGTCACTTTGAGTTGCCAATTAAAACATTCCTTCCCAGCTGAACACATGGGAGGAAACAACAAGCTTTCTGCTAATGTTGATTGAAATCCATGATATTGCAAATAAATTTGGGTACTAAAGTCCAACCTCAAGTGTCAAAATATATCTTTACCCACCCTTCCTTTTGCTTCTGCATCTTACAAAAATGGCTCAAAATGAGGGTGGTAGCGGTGGAAGTCGTCAAGCCAGTAACCGTGCCGATGGACCTTAGAGGAACACAAATAACAAATATCAATCTATGGAACTCGAATTTCTAAGTTAAATGAAACTCGCTTCATGCACGCAAGTTCTCCCACTTCAATCTGCACTACCAGATTGGAAAAAAAAATAGTAAATTGTTAGACTATAAATTTATATTTTATAGCATATATTAAGTTCTCCCACATAATAATGTCCACTACCTTTCTTCCTTCATGTTCTTAGGCGCCATGTTGGTATAGCTAGAAGATGGTTGGCTCTAGGACAAACAATTCCAAATTCCTCACTCATATCTAACTCACTTCCCAACATATCATTTGGAAGCTCCCAATCAAAGCAATGAACCATTTGAGCCACCACAAGCTGAACCACGGTTAGACCCAATTGCATTCCGGGACAGCCTCTGCGACCGGCACCGAACGGAATTAGCTCAAAATTGCGTCCACGAAGATCGATGTCGCTTCCAATGAATCTCTCCGGATAAAACCTCTCTGCATTGGTCAAAACCCTTTCGTCCTGACCTATGGCCCATGCATTTATGAAGATGCGTGAGTTTTTCGGTATGTGAAAGCCGTCCACAGTGCAATCTTCCCTGGCTTCATGCGGGGCCAGCAACGGTCCAATTGGATGTAGCCTAAAGCTTTCTTTCACAACCATGTCCAAGTACTCCAATTTCTCCAGGTTCGATTCCTCGACCATCCTCTCCATGCCTACCACGTTTTCAAGTTCCTTTTGGACTTTCTTCATCACTTGTGGATGTCTCATGAGTTCAGTCAGTGTCCAATCGATCGCAACTGCTGAAGTATCCATTGAACCTACAAGCATGTCCTATAAGAATAAAGTTCAGTGTTTATAATGAATGATTATGATTTGAATTGTTAATTGAGATATAGAAGAGTACCAAGATAATTGCTTTGATCGTGTCTCGCTCGAGGCGATACTCATTTGTTTCTTCAGATCCTAAGAATCCCAACATGACATCAACAAAGTCCTTGACTCTGTTTTCGTCTTTACATCGAACATGCTCGTCGATTATCTTCTCGAGAAAGTCATCAAAATCCTTGGCAATAATTTTCATACGTTTTGTTAGTCCTTGAAGATCAAGTGCTCTAATTTGAGGAATATAATCAGCTAAATTAAACGTAGCTCCAGTCTGCATAGCCTCTCGAATCGTAGCTTCGAACCCCTTTTCACTAAAATCGCTGTGATCATACTTCTTTCCGATGATCATCCTACACGAAATGTCAGTACTAAACGACGAGACCATAGAACTAAGATCGACAACAGCAGTAGCAGCAGCCTCCTCTCGAATATATCGAACTAAACCATGAAGTTCTTCCATCCTCATGGACCTAAAAGAATTGACTTTGTGGTTACTAAGCAATTCCAAAGTGCACATCCTACGCATGTTGCGCCAATGCGTACCGTATGGTGAGAACAGCAAGCCCTGCTGATTGTAAGAAATATGTTTGGAGCCTTCATGTGGGGGCCTGCTAGCGAAAACAAGGTCATGTGTCTTGAGGAACAGCTCGGCGACTTCGGGAGAGGAAACGACAATCACCGGCATCAAGCCAAAGCGTAAGTGCATAATGGGACCATACTTCTGAGCTAATCGTTGAAAATCATGGTGAGGGTTGTTCCCTATCATCAAAAGGTTTCCGATAATTGGAAGGCCTTTCGGACCAGGCGGTAATCTCTTGTTTTTAGTCCTTCTTGTCCATGTCAAGGCTTGAAAGAAGAAAACAAGTGCAACAGCAACTGCAAGAAGTATACTTGCCATGTCCATGGCGGTCGGAATTTGCTGTGATTGAGCTTGAAGACAGACAAGTTTATATTATATATTTCATGGTCTAGATGGGCAAAAAAATGTAAAACCAATTAATTATAGTCAACATTATCCAAGTAATATGTGGACTAAAATTAAAGGCTATAAAGCATAAATTAAACTATTAAGTACTAAGGGGACGACAAATGAATTTTATCCATTTTTATTCAAAGGGTTAAGGGATAATACCCTCTTGGTTAGAATTCAGTGTAACTAGGGATAAGATAAGATAAAAATATGTGAATATTAATATTCAAATTTTAAATTTTCTTTTCTGTATTTGAGTTTCCTAAACTTGGAGATAAAAGAAGAATGTCTACATATTAATATTTGAATTTCAAAATTTTAAATATTTACTCAGCATTCTCAATTTATGAATCTCGTTCTAAATTTATCTTCAAATTTTAAAATATTTTAATTATATTTTAAATTAATGATGTTATATCAAATAAATCATTAAATTATTGAAACTATTAATTGTACTATTAAATGATACGTAAAATTTTATGAGTTTTGAAAATTTCAAAACCAAAAGTTTTACAACATCAATTTTTACAATATTTATTTTTCATTAAGTTTTAAATTATGTCACATAAATTTGGTATCTCATTTAACAGTTAAATTATTGATTTTAGTAATAGAAGAGTCTTATTGATACAACATTGATAGTTTAAAGATGTAATTAGAATACTGTAAAATTTAAAGATCAATTTAAAAAAAAATCATGATTTAAAGATGATTAATTCTATATTTAATAAATTGTTAAGCGATAAATTTATATATTCAATTATATATAGAGAGAGATGTTACGTAGAATTATATTGATATAACTAAAGCGATGTGCTGAATATAGTAAACTAGATATGCATGTGGTGGAGTTTATCAGTTACCTAAATGCTTCACCTAATATTGATTCTCTCATGTGGATTAGATATCAAGCATGCCCTGATCTACATCAAACTTCATTGTTGTGAAGGAAATTTATAGTTTACATATTCCAATTTTATTATATCACATAATAATGTTCACTCCCTTTCTTCCTTAAATAGCACTCTATGAAGTAGGATGTTTTAAACAAAAGGTAAATTTAGATTTTGGGTGTTTGATACCCTTCATGTTTTTAGGCGTCATGTTTGTATAGCTAGAAGAGGGTTGGCTCTAGGACAAACAAGTCCGAACTCCTCGCTCATATCCAACTCACTTCCCAACATACCATTTGGAAGCTCCCACTCAAAGCAATGAACCATTTGTGCCACCATAAGCCGAACCACAGTGAGACCTAATTGCATTCCGGGACAGCCTCTGCGACCGGCACCGAAAGGGATTAGCTCAAAGTTGTGTCCACGAAGATCAATGTCGCTAGCAATGAGTCTCTCCGGATAAAACCTTTCTGCATTAGTCCAAACCCTTTCATCTCGACCTATCGCCCATGCATTTATGAATATGCGTGCATCCTTGGGTATGTGAAACCCGTTCACCGTGCAATCTTCCCTGGCTGCATGGGGGACCAACAATGGTTCTATTGGATGTAGCCTAAAGCTTTCTTTCACAACGATGTCCAAGTATTCCAATTTGTCCAAGTCCGATTCCTCCACCATCCTCTTCATGCTGATCACGTTTTCGAGTTCCTTTTGGACTTTCTTCATCACTTGTGGATGTCTGATGAGTTCGGCCAGTGTCCAATCGATTGTAGCTGCTGAAGAATCCATAGAAGCTGCAAGCATGTCCTGTAAGAATAAAGTTTAGTACTTATCATGATTGATTATGACTTAAATTGTTTATCGAGAAATAGAAAGAGTACCAAGATAATTGCTTTGATCGTGTCTCGCTCGACATGGTACACATTCGCTTCTTCAGATCCCATGAATCCCAACATGACATCAACAAAGTCCTTGACTCTGTTTTCGTCTTTAGATTGAACATTCTCGTCAATTATCTTCTCGAGAAAGTCATCAAAATCCTTGGCAATAATTTTCATACGCTTTGTTAGTCCCTGGAGATCAAGTGCTCTAATTTGAGGAATATAATCAGCTAAATTAAACGTAGCTCCAATCTGCATACCCTCTCGAAGCGTAGCTTCGAACCCCTTTTCACTAAAATCGCCGTGATCATACTTTTTTCCGATGATCATCCTACACGAAATGTCAGTACTAAATGACGAGACCATAGAACTAAGATCAACAACAGCAGTAGCAGCAGCCGCCTCTCGAATATATCGAACTAAACCATGAAGTTCTTCCATCCTCATTGACCTAAAAGAATTGATTTTGTGGTTACTAAGCAATTCCAAAGTGCACATCTTACGCATGTTGCGCCAATACGTACCGTACGGGGAGAACACCAAGTTCTGCTGATGGTAAGCAACAAGTTTGGAACATTCATGTGGGGGCCTGCTAGCGAAAACAAGGTCATGTGTCTAGAGGAACAGCTCGGCGACTTCGGGGGAGGAAATGACAATCACCGGCATCAAGCCGAAGCGTAAGTGCATGATGGAACCATACTTTTGAGCTAACCGTTGAAAATCATGGTGAGGGTTGTTCCCTATCATCAAAAGGTTTCCGATGATTGGGAGGCCTTTCGGACCAGGCGGTAATCTCTTGTTTTTAGCCTTTCTTGTCCATGTCAAGGCTTGAAAGAAGAAAACAAGTGCAACAGCAACTGCAAGAAGTGTACTTGCCATGTCCATGGTGGTCGGAATTTGCTGTGATTGAGCTTGAAGACAGACAAGTTTGTGTTATATATTTCACGGTTTAGAGCTTGATGACAGACGAGTAAAACAAGGAACAAAAGTTTAATAATCAATATCCATTTTTGTCAATCTAATAATTAGCTTAATTAATTACTCAATGCATATAGTCTTTCAAATGACGTATAATAAAGGTAATTTTTTTCAAAGTATTCTCCAATCAAATTACCGATCTCATATTTCTATGATAGTTTTTAATTTATGTGTCCGCCGCCGTCGGCTACAATGAAAATAATATTTTAATTTGTATAAAGTGATGGTAAAAATTTTCATCATTCACATACGAATTCAAATAATGTGATTTTAGAATATTTTAATTAAATTTTTAAAAATTTGAAATTATTAAATAACTCTCTCAAATATAACACCAAGATTTATCATTATGTGATCTCATCCCCTATCTCGATATTGTATAAAAAAATAATGAAAATGATATATTATATATTTTCTCTTTCATCGTTTTGGTTTCATCTATCTGGATTTGATAAAGGTATGGCATAAATTATTTTCTTTTCATTTAATTGCATTAGACATCCTTAAACTATAACTTTCATTTTAAATTGATCCCTAAATTTTAAATCGTTTTAATTATATCTTCGAATTATCGAGGTTAAATAAATCATGCCCTTTCAAATTTTATTTAACATCATTTAAAAGGATAATTTTTAATAGAAGTAAAATATTGTCACAAAACTATTAAAAAAAAAAAAAGTGAAAGATTAATTTTTATAAAAACTCTAAAAACCTCAAATCAATAATTTTAATAACAAAAAGACTTTATAATATAATATAATTTAAAAACTTACAAATTAATTTAAAATGAGGTTTATAATTTAAAAATACTTGTTGCAATTAACTCATCATATTAATTACATTTGTTTGTCGGTGGAAAGGGCCATTTAGAGAAGGTCAAAGAATTTATTGAATATTTCAGTTATGCAATAATTATTTTTGGTCCTCAAATTTTACAAAATAAGTCATTTTAGTTTTTTATTTAATTTTTTATTTTTTTAATCTTTAAATTTTTATTTTTTGTCAAATCACCTCAAAATAGATGAAAAAATTAATATTTGTTAACTTTACTGACATAACATACATGAATAACATGTAAACATCAAATTATTTTTTAAAATTTTAATAAATATTTTTTATATTTTTTAATAATTTTAATGATTTGTAATTTTTAAAATATATTTTTAAATTTTTAAATTTTAAAAAAATAATTAAATACTAGCGTGTCATCCATATGTATACTACATCAATAAAATCAAAAAACATTAATTTTTCCATCTACTTTGAGAAGGTTTAACAAAAAAGGCATAAATTTAAGCGCTAAAAAATAAAAATAAAAATTAAATAATAGATAAAAATGATTTTTTTATAAGTTGAAGGAAAAAAAATTCATCGTGCCTTTTACTTTATATCATTTTACACAAATTCGGCTTTTATTAAAAAATGTCAAAACATTTTAGGGTCATAATTTACATGTCATTTTACTTAAAATTTCTTTTTATAAAAAGTCAGGTTGAATTATAATCCTCAATTTCAATTATAATTGTAACTATACAAAAGAATGGTGGTTAGGTATTTTATTTAAGACTTCAGTTATTAAGATTAAACAGTTCAAATCATAATTAACTCAATCCAAATTATTGAGTAATTAATTAATTGAAATAAATTTAAAAAAGAATCCACATTTTTATAGTAATAAGATTCAAACTTAATTACATAATTAATTAATAAATTTAACAGTTATAATTTAATAAAGACTAAAATTTTAAATTTTAAAAAATACAAAAATTAAAAATAATCAAATTAAAATATAAGAATTAAATTCAGAACTTTTACAAAGTATAAAAACTAATAGAAAATTTTAACTTTTTATCATAATTGAAATGTATCGAAATATATGAATCCACCCCAGAGGAGAAAAGGTCAAAAGCTCCTGCTGGCTTACACGTAACTAATGAAGGTCCAAAAATACTATATAAGGATTTGTTAGATGGTCACATAATTTATAAGCATTTGAATAAAAATATTAACTTTGAAAAATAAAATTAAGTTAAAATATGAGTTGAATTCAAGTTTAAACATTTAAAATCTAAATTTGATTCAATTTGTTTTTAAATTTATAATTATTTATATTATGTTATTTTTATATAATTAAAATAATATTAAGATGACTATATAAAAGATTTTAATAAATAAAAAATTATAAATTATTAAATTAAAATAATATAAATAAAATGGACTTGAGATAATTTTTTTGCAAATATAAACGAGTTTAGGCACAATTGTAGGCCCATATTTCAAATCAAATCGAGTTTACACAAATATAATATATATTAATATCGTATTTAAGCTCGACTTGATCTGATCTATTAACATCTCTATTACCAATTATGTAAAACCAAAATGAAATAGTTGTTTCCATATAAGTTGTTATAGTTAAAAGGTTTAACATGCAAACATTCATATAAATTTGACATAATAAAACTAATATTTAAACATAACACAAATACTAATCACCGGTCCGATTAGAGGCCGCCTCCAATTTGATGAAACATGCAATCAATTTGAGCTTGATCCTCCAAATTTAGCTGAAGAAATAAGATTTTTGACAGTCAGAAAAAAGCCATAAAATCACCATTGCAGGAATGTCCATAAAGTAACAGCAAATGCTCGATAATGAACAAACAGACTTCATAAGGCACTGGGTTTCGGATGTGAACATGTGGATAACTCTGAGGTTAAATGAGCTAAGACTCGAATTAATTCGGCATCAAATTTATTATTCATTTTTAAAATTTGAGTATGAGCATCGATAAAATATAATTCTCAAAACTCGCATACCATTCATTTCCACAAACCTTTAACCACTAAAATCTTAGTATTCTACACATTTTATTGTAATTTGAATAAAGCTAGCTTCAATCCTATCTTGAAATACTCGTATCCAACACTCATATACGATACATGGTGCAAAAATACGAACTCCAAACACATAATATTCTGCATAATACAACTTTGAATATACGGATAACAGCTTCATTGAAGGAAAAAGTCCTTGTAACAGATCGGGGAGCTTGGAAAAGAAGCGAAAAAAAGGTACCTTAGCAGCGGTATATTTGCCTGATAGACGATGACCTCCATGAAAAAACTGAACGGTCCGGAGATCATACTGCTTCATTTGGCAGTATTCATGGAACAGTTTGCTTAGTTTGAGATTGGACGTAATTTCAAATGCCGACGTATTCCCGTCCTAAACAAACATAAACACAAACAGTTAAAGTGCAGCCAAGAGGACAATACCAAATGACAACATTTACATATACGGTCTCAACCAGGATTCCCAAATGAAAAATACCGACAGACCCCACCTGACTCTGTATGTGAACGGTTTTTCTTTTCCTCTCAGGTCGACCAGCACGGTTATCGACTGGTTTTCTTCCGCCGCTACTACCATCGTCGTTTTGAGCCATTTTTGTAAGACTCTCAGGCGTTAAGGTGCAGAAAAAAGAAGAAAATGTAAAAGCCAAAGACAGAGTGGGTAGTGGGAGTGTTTTGAGTTTTGAAAGACTAAAAAGACAAGGATGATCATATTTTCCCAACTTTGTGAACAAAAGATATGGAAATCGTGACACCCAAAAGTCAAGCTCAGAGGGATCAAAGTTTCAGTTTCAGAAAATCTGAACTTTCCCGGAGTAAGGTCTGTCGTTGTCTCTGTTTTTTTGTTCACTGTCATACCTAAATGAACTAAATATAGAAAATCTGATTTAATTGAAGTTATTAATTTAAGGGTAAACTACATCATCAGTCCCTAAACTTTATTTAAAATTATATTAAGATCACTCGATTTTAAAAACTTACATATTTAAAGGGTTAATAGCAAAAATAACCCCTAAACTATAACTAAAATATTATTTTAATACATTTAAATTTTTTCCTAACAACAGTTCTACAAAAAAATAAAAAATAATCTTAAAACATGACCGGTTTAAGTCTATTTTAAGATTTTTTAAATAATTTTTTGAGTATTGAGATTTTTTAGGCTTTTATTATTTTTATGAATTTTTTGAGATTTTAATGATTTTTTAGTTTTGTTATATTTTTAAAAATATATGTGAATTTTTTTTTTAATTTTTCTTAACACATGACAGCATATCATTAATTGGTTTAATTGTTTTCAAGAAAAATTTGAGTTAAGGTAATAGGATTACAAATTACAGAATTAAAGTCCATAAACTAAATTGATAACAAAAATGAAGTATAAGGAATAAACTGATAAGAACCTAACAAGTGGTTCCAGTAGAAAAAATGATGTTGTTCATCTTAGGGGCCTCGGATTCGAGCGACTATGTGTGCAAGATGTGTGTGCCTTATCAAAGGGTTAAGAAAGTATGAATGATGTAATTACACCAATATATTCAAAAAAAAAAAGAATAAATTGATAAAATTAGTACAGGTACCAAAGCGATAATTTACTCATAATATAGTGGCCAAAAGAGGTATCAAGCCTGATTCTAATGGACGAGAAAAATTAGGGTGTGTTTTAAAACTGAAATTTTATAATTGTTACCCCTAAATTTTATAAATGATGAATTTATATTATAAATTATTTGGTAAATTAGTAAACATGAGTACAAAATATAATTATGTTATTTAATAAAAGGAGATATTAATTTTTTTAAAATGATTTATTTTTAATTTTAATTTTATTAATATAATATTTTATATTATTTTAAATATTTTTGAACAAAAGATAAATATTTAATTTAAATATTTTTTAAAGATAATTTATTTCAATTTTTAATAAAATAAAATTAATTCAATGTTTTATACATTAAATTATAAGTAATTACATACCTAATTATTTTATTCAACATTTTTATTGAAATTTTTATATTAAATAAAAAATTATATTTAAAATATTAAATGTTGAAAATTTTCATGTAAATGAAATGAAAATTTCAAATGATTTATCAAACACATCCTTAATTCGTCTAGACGTAATTAATGAATATCCAATACCTACGAGCATTTGGAATTTTTTCACAATTGATGCATTCAGTTTAATCAAGCTTTTCAAGACTTGACCATTGATCGAATCAATTTGATCTCCGGTCAAACTGATTTAATCAGTTTGATTAAATAAATGGAGATTGATATTATGCCATTTAACCTATGATATGGCATGTTGGACGCTAATGTAGTATGATAATTTTAGATAAAATTAAAAATATTTGATTAAGAATATTAAATAAATACAATTATTTATCATTGTGTTGTTATCGTTAATGTATTGAAAATTATTAATATATACAATTGATGGAGATAATAAAGTATGCATAATAAAATTAAAATGTATGAAAAAATTAAAATAAAATTTTGGTTGAGCAGTAATTTTAAGATTTTATTAATACAATTAATATGGTTTCAAATCTTATCATATGCATGTTTACTATACTTTTCTAATAAAAAAGATTAAAGTACCTTAGAATTATAATTTGTCTCAAATACGAAAGGACATTTTAATAATATCCCTAACTGAGTTAGTGTCCGTTGACTCGTGACATTACTTAGTTGAGGGTTAACTAGGTAGAAACACATTTGAAAAAAAGACTAATATATAATTTCTATTAAATGCTTATTTTTATGACATTTTTATCTTTTTATTATTTTATATAATATTTAAATAAAATAACTAAAATTGACATATTCGTAGATCAAATGCATGTTTAATGGATTTATAAACAAGTTCTTTACCTCGTACACTAATAATCATTATTGAGTAAGTCTAAAGAAAAAATAAACAACTTTTTGCATAAAATATAATTTTACACCCACATTGTGATATAGATAAATTAGTTGATTAAATTGGTGTCACAAGTTAATTCGATATTAATTTTAAAAAATAAAAATACCATGATAAACAATTGAAATACATTTATTATTTTTAATATGATGTGTCTACCTATCTAAAAAATTATTCACGATTTAAACTATTTTTTCATTTTAATTTCATACATATTACATATGTATTATTATTATTAGTCTCAAACTATACATTTTATTATCTGTTGCATGTTATTTTTAAGCGTATATTTATATTCTAAATATGTGATTTGCACAAATGTATTGGTGTAATAAAATTTCTAATATATAGAGAGAGAGGGGTTTAAAATTTAACTCTCAAATCAATTCAAACCAGATTTGATAATAAAAATATTGTTATAATTTAAGACATGATCTATGATTAAATACACCAACTCATTTAGTTAAGGTCTTATTAGTAAATTGGTCCTTAAGTTATATTCTAATTTTCAATTTGTTTTTATTTTTCTAATTAGTAGTAATTAAATTATTAATTTTGTTTCAAATTATCCCAAAATAATATCAGCCAATGAGAACTTTACGTGTGGCATGGTATTATTGGACAACATGCAGATTTTGAGTAAAGTAAAATAAACAGTTTATTACTCTAAATGGAAAAACCTAAAGAAATAATACAATAATTGAGATATACTTTAGGGGCCAATTTACGAATAAAACCTTTGATTAAATGTATATATACATTTTGGTGTCGGAGTTTACCTTTAATGTGAAATTTAATACCCGATTTTTCTCACTTAAGTAATCGTATTTGGTTGTTGTTATTGGAGTTGGTACTCATTGTGTTAACTTTTTCCATGCAGCGTAATTAATATGTTTTATTTTTATATTAAAATATAATTTTTACGTGTGAATATTTTTATGATTTTATTTATATTGTTTTTGTAATAATTATAATTTTTATTATTTTAAGATTTAGGGTTTAAACATCTATTTTTAAATTCTTACTTCATTGTGTCGTAGTTGGGTGAGGGATGTTGTTTTAGGTTATTACTTGAATAGGACTAGACAAGACGCTTGTCATGTTTGATGCGATGGACTGATGAATATCATCAAAAACTCGTCTCAACATATCTTTTGCAAATTGTGTTGCTGGGCTTAGTGTGACGTGATGTTTAAGTGAAACATATTGCTTTTCCAATAAGGCCACTAGGTCGAGCTTTTGCCATGTATGAGTTTGTCTGTCTTCGAATTTCTATAACAGTTGAATAATTTGGCAAGGGGGTTTAAGGTAAGGGTATAATGATATAATATATATATAACAAACTAACATGACATTATATATATGATAATATGTCGGATGCATGTGATTTTGAAAATAACATAATTTAACGACTATTATCGAAGAAATTCTAGATTCACTCGAGAGAAGTTTTCAAAATATCGTCCGTCGAGTAACTAACCAAACTACCAACCTCAAAGACATAAGACACTTGCGTGTAAGTGAGGTACCACTTAAGCTCGCATGTAGGTTATTTACATAGTCAATATTATGCATATTTCTACCAATTGAGACGTTTCCCTTACTTAACCCTTCAGAACTCTCAACAGATGCGAGAGGTAAAATCCTATTAAAAATCAATACTTATAATTATTAAGAATTTGACAGAAAATTTAACAGACGACATTTCGAAGACTTTTTTCGATGGAATCGAAAACTCCTTCCACAACTAATGATTAATCAAAATTTAAATTTCAATTAAAAAAACTAAATCCATAAATATAATATAAATTTCAATTTCAATTTAAATTTCTAACTATTCAATCTGGATGAGTAGATGACATGGATGAAGTCGCTCCAAATATCATTTCTCACAAGGGGAATTGCAAACAAAATCTAAAAAGAAAAAAAGGAAAGGAGAAAAGATCCTTAACGAAAAAACGCCGACAACACCAAAACGCAAAACTTCGCCTTTATTTCCCCCTTCCCCCCCTGCTCATCACTCACGTCACGCGCCCCAAATTAAAAAAATAAAAAAAAAATCTCCTTTTCAACTCATCTTAACCCGGCCCCTATCAATAATCAAAACAACAATCCCCTCCTTCAGCTCTTCGCCCACTTCCTCCACCGTCTTCCTTTTTTTTTTTTGTTTTCCCTCGATGCCCTAATCATTTGTCCTCGCCGGAATTTCCCACGGCGCGTTGTCGCCGCCGGCGATATCCGTGGTACCAAACTTCCTAATTTTTTTTCTATCTCTAGGGTTTTTTTTCTTTTGGGGTTTTGGATTGGAATCTGGAATCGTATTTGATTTGATTGCGGAAGGAAAGAATAACAACGACGACGTACAAGCACGGCGTCGAAGGATCTGTTGGGGCTTTAATCTTATGGCTGGAGGTCGTAAAAAAGGAGGGAACAAAGCAAAAGTTAAGAATTTAAGTTTGGGTGATCTTGTTCTTGCCAAAGTCAAGGGTTTCCCCGCTTGGCCTGCCAAGGTCTCTCTTCCTTTTTTTTTTTTTTTTTTCTATTTCTCTTTCCTTTTATTATTTTCAGTTGTAGTTTTATTAGCTTGAATTATGAGACTTGCAATTTGATGGTTATGTTTTTAATTTTTTTATATGCTCACCTGACCTTATGAATTTGAATAAATCCATGATGAGTTTGGGGGATTTTCTCTTGAAGAAGGTTTTGTTTGATGTTGGAAAGGTTATTTTATGCTTACATTGTCTTACTTTGTAGTATATTTGTTGGTTTATATTCAATTTGTTTATTTTTTAAGCAAGTTTTGTTTTATTTTGCCGGAGTCTTAGTTTTGGATTCAGTGTTCTCCATGCTTATGTTAGCCGATTGTGTTTTCAGTGTTTCAGATTTCTTACTTTGTTTTGTTTCTGAATTGGTTACTTAATGCAACCGTGCAATTTTAATTTTGGGACTGAAAGAAATAGGACAAAACACAAATATATGTTTTTTTTTGAATGCTATATTAATTTGATCTTACCAAGTTCATCAAAAAATTATTCAGGGGTTCTGATTTCTTTTATATTATTTTGTTGCTCAGAACTCGGTTATTTTGTGGTTTTGGTTTACCATTGGTTATTGAGGTGGATTCTGTGGGTTATGAATTTCAGATTAGCCGGCCTGAAGATTGGAAGCGAGAACCTGACCCTAAGAAATATTTTGTCCAATTCTTTGGAACAGAAGAAATGTAAGTATTTCACATTTTACTCTCTATTTATCTGTTGAATGATTGAGATGTCAACATGGTGACTGAAGAGAGGTGTGCTTGTAGCCAAATTTTAAGGTGCAAAAAAGGCATGTCTGAGTAGAATGCCTATTGGCTTGTTTCTCTTTAAAAATTGTTAGTTTTTTATTTTTAAAATGGATAAGACTCACTCTTAATCTTCCCAAATAAATAAAAGGCAAAACACGGATTTGGAACTTTTTATCTTTTATAACCAATGGAATGAGCTTGTAACAGCTAACAGTGAAGCTCCAAATCAATGTTTCTGCTTGTCGAGGGTGATAGGTCTGTATAACTAAAAATTATTTAAAACAGCAAGGGACCTATTTTATAAAAAAATTATTTGTTATTATGGTTGTTTTGAATACTATATTTCAACAATGCTTCGGTTCTTAGTATAAATGCATTTGTAGGTTGCAGAGAATGTCAGTCATATTTTCTAGAGAGCAGTACTATTTAGCTTAATTAGTAGTCATTATCATTTCTTTTATTACTTAATTGCACTGTGCTGAATTTGAATGTTGGTGTAGCTTATTTGGTATTGAATTGAACGGCATTGCAATTTTCCATTTTTATTATTATTGATATTAAATAGATTTGTGAGTAGGATTCTTTGTATGCCGTGTTACATTTTATTTTCACATTTATATTACATATAGTTTTAGAAATATTTTCTTTGCTAATGACCATCTTTATGGAGGGAGGGTTTATTCATAATTTAATGCTGTACTATTTAGGGCGCAATGAAGGATCTTTATTTTGTATAATGAAACTTTCTTTGCTTGATAGCATTTCTTTATCTGCTTTTCTACTTGAATGTTGGATGGGCTGATTTTACAAATATCTTGAGATGAAAAATGTTTGAAAGCACGGTTTCCAATTTTACTATCATGTCATGGTTTGTATTGAATATCGAATAGCTTCCCAACTTCTGACCATGAATTAGAGAAGCATCTCTGGTTTGATCATATTGTATATTGTTATAATTGAGCAGTTTGAGATTTTAGCTGAAGTTTGTGAAGTGTCAACATACGGTGGTATGGTATAGCTGCAGGCCTTCAAGTAAAGGCATTTTAACTGCCCTAAAAATAAGTTCAGCTGGAGTTATCCTTAGTAGCATTGGCATAAATGGTTTATTCATGTGTAAAATTAAAGGAGCTGTGTGGATATGTGGTTTGGTTTTTGGAAATGTTTCATCTGTTAAGGGCTTGTATTGCGATATTTTTCTTTTTAAATTTTATCTTGTCATTGCATCCATATTTGCATATCTATAATCATGCTTAAGCTGCGAGGCTTAAATCTTAAACCTTGAATAGGAAACTTTATTCTTCTTTGGATTATAATGGTTCGACGATGATGCTTCTGCTCCTAAATTTTGTTTCAGACTTCTCAAAATTTGTTGAAAATCAGAACCTGGTCTTTCTGTCTCTTGTTTACTTCTTAATACCTGGCGGTGTATTCATTTTCCTTCAGTGTGTCATGTTCTTGCACATCTGAGCAAGTTGTAGGTTGAATATCTCCATTTATTTTTTTCCTCTTAAAGCCAGTATTTGTGTAATTGGGATTTTCATACTCCATTGTTGAAGTTTTTGACGATGCCTTTTGTATAACGAGGAGCAATACTTTTCCTTCCCAGTAAAGATATGCATGCATCATTATTTTCTCGAGTGATTTTTGAAAGTTGACTCGTGTTCCAGTTGTTTACGCCCCCCTGCACCCTGGTGTGTTTCTTCTTTTGCAGAGCTTTTGTTGCCCCTGTTGATATTCAAGCTTTTACTAGTGAGACAAAGAGTAAATTGTCTGCTAAGAGTCAAGTTGTTAAAACTAGGTACTTTGTCCAAGCAGTTAAGGAAATCTGTGTGGCATTCGATGAATTACATAAAGAGAAGTCCAGTCATTTGAGAGATGAAACTGATAAGTCAACACCTGGCTTTGAGGCTTCATCTGCTGATGCGGTTGAGGATGGTGGTGCAGAGGCTGACTTAAAGAATGGAAAAAGTGCAGTAGCACCTGGTGAAGAAACCACTAGTGTAGGAAAAGGTGAGAATAATAGCGAACATATAAAGCCATTAATTTCAGGTCATGCAGATGATAGCTCATCTCCACACATGTCTTCTGAGGGTAATGATAAAATTTCAAATGGTGAACAAGCTAAAAAGGAGGTGTTTTCTCCAGCATCTTTAGACGAGCCTTCTATAAAGGAGGAATTCTCTGATGATAAAATTGCTACATCCAATTGCACTAAGAAAACATTGAGGGATGATCAGATGTCAAAAAAGATGGCTCCTGCGTCAAAGAAAAGAACTGAACAAGGGCAGAAAAGCAGCAGTTCAGCTGCAACAATATTGAGGGATGATAAATCTAGTGGTTGTCTCGATCTGCCTGATTCTGAGGAGCAACTGAAAGATAGAGTAAAAGGCAAAGTATGTAGTGGCTCTGTAAGAAAATTCTCATCAGATACTCTCAAATCAGATTCTAATTACACTGGTGGTAAGAAGGAAAAGGAATTGCTGAAAAGCAAAAGCAACTTGAAGGCTACTGATGATGTACTAGACGCTGCGGCCAATCCAAAAGGTGAGATTACTGGCAAGAAAAAAAGGGGTGAACCTGGACTTGGAAAGCCGAACTTCAGAGCAGATGAAGTTTTACATCCTGCCAAAAAGTCAAAGGTTGTAGATATGAAAAATGATGCTTCCAAGGGATCTATTGTCAAAAAAACGAAAGGTAATTCTCCAAGCTCTAACAATGTCAACAGCAAAGCTGCTAAACAATCAGAGTCTAAAATATCCATATCTCATGTTTTAGCATTGAGAGCTCCAGTGTCCATTATTTCTGATGTTTCTGGTGATGAAGCTGTGCTGCCTGTATCAAAGCGCCATCGGCGGGTCATGGAGGCAGTGTTTGATTCAGCCTCAAGTAATTCCGACAATAAAATTGGGAAAAATTCTGTTGAGTTGAAAAATTACAATTCAAGTTCTAGTCATGTGAAAATTCCAGGTACACAATTGTCGAGAAGGCGTAGGGCTGTTTGCCTTTTTGATGATGATGATGAAGAAGATCCCAAAACTCCACTTCATGGAGGATCTATACGGGATGTTAAAGTAACTTCTGTTGTTTCAGATGCTTCAAAAAGCAGTGATGTAAATCATTCAAGTGCTGCCAATGCTCAACGTAGTGTTGAAGAATCCAACCAACATGACAACAATGGTCCTAAGGAGGCTTCTTCAAAATTAATGAATGATTTTGTGTCACCTACTCGACCACAAACTGTTGAAAGGGGGCCTACTCATGCCTCTATCACTCCTGAAAGATCTGAATCAGAACAATTGTCTTCCAAGGAGACCAAACCAGGCTTGAGTTCCCTAAGGAAGTCTCCTCATCTGGTTTCTGCCACAAAACAAGTAGAACAACACAGAACTACTAAAGCTGCTGCCAAGGTTTCTGGTAATGGAACTCAGAAAAAGGCTCCATCTGTCTCTGTTAAGGGATTGGGTGTGACTTCTGAAGGTTTGAAGTCTTCTCAACAAAATCAGGTTTTGAGTCAAAGAAATAGACAAGCTTCTTCCGTAGAGAGACTGAAATCTACTCCAAAAGCAATTTCACGAGGAAATGACACCACTTTTGTCACTGAAACTTCAATTGAGTATGGCTCTGCATTACTCTTGTTATTTTTTATTACATTTAGTTAATATTTTTTGAGGTATTATATTACTTTTCATTGCGATTGTATAGATTTGATATCTTTAGAGAAGATAGAAGTGGTTCGTTGATTGATGCCAAAAATTCAGATTCTGCTACGTCAATGAAGCATCTTATTGCCGCTGCGCAAGCAAAAAGGAGACTAGCTCACTCTCAACAATATTATCTGGGAAATCCTAGTTCTGCTTTTCTGTCAGTGTCTGAGGCTCAGGGAGTGAGCCTCAGTCCTGCAGTTCAGCCTTTTCCCTCTGCAACCAACAATGAAGTGCAGGGTGATGTGCAGGGATTTGCTCATCAAACAAGTATAACTTCTCCATCAACCCTTGGTCACCTGTCAGTATCCCAAAATCAACAGGATACTGAAGAGAACGAAGAGAGAAGAGCTAGTTCTGGTCACATGGCAGCTGGAGGCTCTCTCAGTGGTGGTACCGAGGCGTCTGTTGCTCGAGATGCTTTTGAAGGAATGATAGAGACTCTATCGAGGACTAAGGAAAGTATTGGACGTGCAACTCGCCTTGCTATTGATTGTGCCAAGTATGGCATTGCAAATGAAGTAAGTTAAAATTATGCTTATTTATATGTGGTGCGAGATGAGCTCGTTCGATCCCTAATTCTTATATTATGATTTATAATTTCATTTTAAACTAAATGGTAATTATTGCATATGATGTTGTTGTCCTTTTAAAGACTACTTTTTGGAAGGAGTTTTTGATTGCATAATATGTGTGCAGGTTGTTGAACTTCTTATTCGGAAGCTGGAAAGTGAGTCCAGTTTTCATCGTAAAGTTGACCTGTTCTTTCTTGTTGATTCAATCACCCAGTGTTCACATAATCAGAAAGGTTGGTTCTCCTTGATTAGGAATGTGTTCAATTACTCCAATCCTGAATTTATGTGGTGCTGGCAGTTAAGAAAATATGTTTAGTTGTGCTTGTATAGCATTATTTTTCTTATTTGTTATGATATGGAGTACTTGTACTAGGTCACATCTTTAGACTTTTGAAGGATTGCTTCTTCATTTTAACAAGAACACTCCTTTAACTGCTTTTCTACTTGCATAATCACACACTTAAATAGTCAAATGTGATTTATTAATGCTGCAATTAATCGGTTGTGGTTAATGTTTATTTAGGCATCGCTGGTGCTTCATATATCCCTACTGTTCAAACAGCATTGCCCCGTCTCCTTGGTGCAGCTGCTCCACCTGGAGCAAGTGCTCGTGAAAATCGTCGTCAATGTCTCAAGGTATACTATTATTATCATTGTAAGAAAGTATTCTTCTGTTCTTTCCAACAACTATCCCCTCTGGAGGATAAAGGAATATTTTGTCTATACCAGGTTTTACGGTTGTGGCTTGAGAGGAAAATTTTACCTGAATCTATTCTGCGGCGTTACATGGATGACATTGGAGTTTCAAATGATGATGGACTCTCAGGGTTTTCCCTAAGGCGCCCATCTCGAGCTGAACGTGCTATAGATGATCCTATAAGAGAAATGGAAGGCATGCTTGTGGATGAGTATGGAAGGTCTGAAAGCTCTATCAACCATCTAAACCAAATTACTGTAATAATAATAAATAATATTATCCACTATGTCCTATTGAATGGGTTTTATTTTGGCCTGGTTTGAGATATATTTGAAGCCAAACTAAGACCATAATTTACTTATCAGTTTGATTTACAGACCAAAGTAAAACCTTTTGTTTTTCAAACCAACCTGGATATCTTAAGCTGATTTTCAGCTTAGACCAAATTATCAGTTCTCCATTTCCCTAGGTCACCGTCATTGATCTGATTGGAATATTCTGCTCAGCTACTGCTTTTTGAGTTAATCTAACATTGTAGTTCTCTGAAATTACTAAATTTGAAGGTTTTTGTGGTCGGTTTTGTAGCATTTGTGTCCCATCCTATACATCCTAGTATTTGTCTCTTGAGATGAACTTTAACTTTCTGACACATCCATTTTGTTGGTTTGTAACCAGTAATGCTACATTTCAGCTGCCTGGCCTTTTGTCTTCTAATGCATTTGATGATGATGAGGAAGAGCTTTCGGACAGTCCTTGTGGAGAAGCTGCTGATGCATCACCTTTAGAAACGGCTTTAGTAGAGTTAGAAGTGTGTACAGTTACTCCAAGTGATAGGCGTCATTGCATCTTAGAAGATGTGGATGGTGAGCTTGAAATGGAGGATGTTTCTGCACACCATAAGGATGACCGGCCATCATTCACTAATGATAGTCTTGTAAAGGACATGCAGCAGCAGGGCACTGATAGGATCATGGAACCAGCTTCAAGTAGTCCCAACGGATTCCCTCCTTTACCCGAGGTTCCCCGCCATTACCCCCAGATTCTCCTCCACCACCACCACCTTTGCCACCTTCACCACCTCCGCCCCCACCTCCATCATCCCCCTCACCACCTCCTCCTCCACCACCTCTACCAACACAACCACCTCCTCCCCCTGCGCTGCCTTCATGCCCTCCTCCAGCCTTCGTGCCCCAACCACCATTGCCCACTCAACCTATGCTACCTCCCAAGTCATCGATGCAGTCTTCACCTCAGTTGGCATATCAAGCACCTGTACCTCATGACTATAGGGGCACATCAAATGTAAGCATTCTAGATGTTTCTTTGCTTGTTCTGGAGCATGTTAATTCTTTTTAATGTATAACACCTATGCCTTTGTGTGTAGGGTAATCAGATGGTTCAAATTAGTGGAAGTGCTCCTCATGGGGGTCATATAGATGCTGCTGTGAAAAATGAATTGTTTCTGCAGCAGTCCCCTTGCTTTCCTACAGGAGCCCGAAATTCCCGAGAGGCTTCTGGATACAATTCTTCAAGGCAATTAGAATATGGGCATAATGAAATGTATTTAAATGCCCCATCCTCTCAACCAAGTCAACAGTTTCAACCTGGTAATACAGCTTTTGTGCAAAGGCCTTTACCCCCTAGCCTGCCGCAAACTTCGTCTAGCCATTTCTCATTCACAAAGCCTTCAATGCCACTGCATCCTCAGCATTCATACCCTCCACAATACTCACTGCCATCGCAACATGATGGCCACAGGCCATTTGTTTCTGATGAACAGTGGAGAATGCCAGCAGGAGAATATATAGCAGGAAGAAATCCACCATCTGCTGGTCCATTGTTTGTCCAAGAAGGTTTGAATTACCTTGTCTCTAACCACCATGAAGCTTCCATAATTGAAAGCTGGATGTTTAGGGTCATTAATTTATGTTTGTGATCTGATCATATTGTTCTTACCTGCAAATTGAACATATGCGCCTCAATGATTGTGTTAGTCAGACTTCTAACTGTTGCATGTTGTTGTGGATGTTCTATTGAACTAAAAGAGAAAATTCCAAAACAATGTAGAACGTGTCAACCTATAAATATGAAAGGCATGCCTGTCACTATCTGTAGGTTTTCAGTGAAACTGGTAGCATCACTTATTATCTATATAATGTTAGTGCAATGTTCTGTTGAAAAGTACCCGTGTCTAGTAGAAGAAGTACTTATTTAACTTTTTAGGAGCACCCGCAAAGTTAGTGTACCGGATTATAAGTCCTGCTTTGAACTCTTACCATACAGCTAGCTCTTACATTTTGGTGACGCTTTGCCGGTATCTAAACTCCTTTAAGAGCTTAGTTTTAAGTCCATGAATTATGTGCATAGCCTCTTCATTCCTTTGTGGTGGACTCATGTTTATAAGATGTATCTATGGCAGTGCTATACTCTTTCCTTTGTTGAAAATTTGATCTGTAGTCTCTACTTTTTGATGACACTTCTGTTAAATTTTTGGCAGCTTACTTTAGACCACCTGGTGAAAGACCACCTTCAAGTAATATGGCGTTTCCGATTGCTTCCACCAATACTTTACAAGCTGGAGCTCCAAATTCAGGTATTGCCATTTTGTTTTGTCTTGATTTGCTTGTAATTCCATTTAAATAATCAAGCACCTATTAAACGAGAGAATGATGTCATGGTTGTATCTTTCAGGTCATAGTGTTTCACCCATGTTGCCGTGTCAACCAGACGTGTCTACCATTAATTGTTGGAGACCAGCTCGAGAATAAGGAAATAGTCTTATTAGGTACTTAGTCCATAATTATATATTCATGTCTGTTAATGGATCTTAGCCCAGAAGTTTTTATCTTTATTACCATTATGAATAGAACATTTCTTCTTTGTTATTGAAGTCAAAATAAAATTTTCTGTTGTAGAATTTGTTCACATTTTTGTTGATTTTTCTGTTGAAATATTTTGCCCCTTTTGTTGCAACAATGGAGAGTGTATGTTATTGTTTTTTTTTTTACATGTAATCTCCTTGCTTAAGTTTACAATTTTTTCCCTTTCATCTCTATTTTCTGCTAAAAAAGAGGGGAAGTTTATTCTTCAGTGTAGGAGGAATCTAAAACTAAACTCATCACCCTCTCTGCCCTGTTCTTTTCACTTGTTGATCAGTTCTGCTTTGCTTGTGACATTGACTTTTCTTTTTCTTTTTTTCTGGTAGTTGGCTGCTAGACAAATTACATTGAAGGACGGTTCAATTTGTGGACAACATACAATTTTCATGTGAAGGCTGTGTTGATAACTTGTGGAGACCCTGGGCAGGATTGTATATTGTAATTTTTCCTGACAAATGTATCCCGGGAACATTTGCTTCTGAGTGTAGGCCCATATTTCTGACTTGGTTAGTACATCTGTTCTTAGCTTCTGTGTAATTATACTGACTTTAAGAGAAATTTATTTCTTGGTACCATGATAACTGGTCACTTAGTCATTTTTAGGGCTTTTCGATTTATTCTCTTATTCAAAAGTTCCGCTTTTTGTTGTGTTAATTGCATGTGATGCTGGCTTTCTCTTTGGAGCCACATTCACATAAGTGCTTCTATGTGTCCATGGAGCTCATGTTTAATAATTTTCTTTTTGGGTTTGATAGGAAGCATGGCTGTATCTGAACATAGCTGTGACATTGTTGATTTGTTGTTTAGATGCAACTTTGGTTCTTTGCTAGATATGCCAATCATTTTTATGATCTTTTGGAAGAAGGGGCTTGTTTAAGCATGGCATTCGTTTCAAGATTTCCCCTCTCCACCTACATTAAGTGAAGCAGAGATATTGTAGTTAACTATGTATAAAACTTTAAGCAGCAATAATTTAAGCTGTGAAGGGCCATTTACTGGAATGGTTTAGGCATTCTCCTTGTAACTTGTGATCCTAAATGATAAATTGGCATAAGCTCCTGAACCGTCTTCTTTATGTTAGTGGTGGTAGCAAAATTTTGGTATTTTTGGCTCTCTTCTTTCAGGATTCTTAATCACCAAACCTTATTTTGAGGCTTTTGAATTGATAGTTTTGTTAATAGTTCAACTTCATCTGTCACTTTTTCTTTGACCATGATTGACTTGGCATGGAAAGTGAAAAAGATTTTTGGCCCTTGGTGTGTTTTTATGTAGAACTCTTAACTCATTTTAAGTCATGTTCAATGAGTTCCAGTGCCGAAATGGTTAAGGGTAACATAAAAGGTAGAAAAAGTAAATTGTAATAGGTGCTCAAGACTGAAAAGAGGACATAGTTTTGGGAATTGATATAATATTTGGAGTAGTTCTACTTCATCTCTCTTGTTTTCTTTGACAATGTTCCTTTTAGTGGAAATTGGAAAAGCTTTTTGATCTTTAGTGTGTTTTGTATAAAACATCTTTTTTAAAAAGAAAATAGTATTCGTGTTAGATGATTATCGGTGCCAAAAAGGTTAAGGTTAACATAAAAAGGTAGAAAAGTAAATTTATAGTAGGTACTGAAGACTGAAAAGAAGACATAGTTTTGGACACCAAAATTGTGAAAGCGTGCACATAGAGTGGAACAGGGGGAGTAATGTATCTTTTAGTGTCTTCACATTTGTAGATGGAGATCAGATGAGACATTTTGTTATTTTATAGGACTTGGATTCATTTGTTTTAAGTCTAGTGACTTTGATAGTTGGATTTAGCAATTGTCCTTTTAAATTGCTACTTGGGATCTATGCCTCCAAGTCTAAAGACAGACGGCTGCATCCAGCTGGAGTGCTTATTTGGATCATTGCAGGAAAAGAAAGTCAACTCTATGCTATATCTTCCTACATTGCCATTGAGATCAGTAGACCTGTATATGTAGGTGCTTTGTTGGTGGTTGCTTTTTATGTGGTTGTTTGGATGAGCATGGTTTAGATATATAGGTACCAAATGGCATGTATCTTTGCATGGTTTTTCCTGGAAATTTTTGAGCTTTCTCCCCAATTTAATTAATCAAGTTCCTTCTGGACAAGATTTGCATCTCATTCTGTGAGCCAGATTTTAAGCCACAGGTAGCTATTAATGCTGAATTCTGATTTCACTTTATTTTTTAGTCGTATTATGTTTGTCCCTCTCCAAATTCTTCATACGTTATAAATATTGCAGCTACAATTTTTGCAAATGATTGCAGATTTCTATATACTGCAACAGCAGTATTTTATTGGTTGCAACTAGTTCAGAAATGCAAGGCATAATTATTATTTCTGGTCTTGTATGCTTCAACAGTGTTGTTTTTCCTATCTTCTTAGGAAGACTTCTTCAAATGAAAATTGTACAGAAATTACACGATGGAATCAGATTTGGGAATTGCTACTAATAGGTTTTAGCATTGATCTTTTCCCATTTTTTTTATTCTCTGTTTTTAGTATCATTGTTGGATGTGGTTGACTGGCAGTGCGGCAGAGGAAGGACTTACATAGTGCATATTAATAGGTGCAACTGAAAGGTTAAATCTTGTTATTTAGCCTTGATGACCTTTAACTGTACAGTTACCCTTGCAGCTTGAGGTCCTTGAGGTTTTACAACTGTTCCAAGCATCATGGTGTATCTTAAGTCTTTTTGAACTGTGTAATATAGTTTTTCATATAGAAACTCTAATGAACAAATATCTCTCAGTTTCATTTTCTAGACTTGCATGTAATGGAAATTTTTAAGCACAGATATTTCCAATGTTGGGTAGCATGGAAATTGGTCGAATTTGGTATAATCAAATCTCAGTAAAGTGAGTTTTTTGGTGCTAAAGAAGTGTACTATTACTTTTTTGAAGGTAGAAAACTTCGCTTAATGTTAGATGCTTTAGTGGAAATTTCTGAAGATGAGAATGGGGGGAAAATTGGTGAATGAATCTTTGCATACAGCTTCTACTTTCCTTAAAAATTTATCTATGTTGTCTACTCAGATCTTTCTTATAGAATGCTTGCTGGACATGGTAGTTTTAAAGTTCTAAATTAGCTGACATTCAATAGAATATTGTATTGCAGCAGGTTCAACTATGATCAAAGAGGAATACTGAAAGGTCAAAAGTTTGGCGTTTAACTATGGGTGCAAAGTAAAGGAACCATGGGTTTTTTATGTGCAAAGAAACATTGTAATTAGATTTGGATAATATATTCTGAAAGTTGCGGACACTGCATGATAACAGTGAATTTAGTCTTTAGCTAGAAATTAAATTGTTGATTAGGGTCTCAAAGAAAGATTTTGTGAGGTTAAGCAAACAACTCCAGGGTAATTGTATGTGCAGAAGTTGCTGGGAGTCTGATAGTGATAACATAAAATACTTGGGATAATACTTCTTGAATTTTCAGTAAACTGGGGAACTGCTAATCACTCTTTAGCCCATATGTTCTAATTTTTTGCCTAGATAGTGCTTTCAATGTTTTCTCTCAGTACATAGAGGAGATAGTTTTCAAGATGGATGTGCATTGTATTTTAGTGAATTATAAATGAGTAATCAGGCTGAAAGCCAGTTTTTAGATTTTTCAAGTTGGGGAATCATCCAAGAATTTACTCTGGGTTGTCAAATTGTGTGGAACTAGAAAACTGCAACATCTAGGCATTGGCTTTGAGTAGTGTGTCATATTTGTGTGTGTTTCGTTCCCCATTTTCTACAGATTAGAACAAGGCTCTTCATCGATGTCTACTGTCCTTTGAGTGTCATTAATTATTCTCTTATCGTCATGATTACCTTTGGCTCATTGCAAGTATATTGTTGAATTAGAATGTGCCCTTTGAATCTCTTGGCCCTCCCTCCCTGGAGAGAGAAATGATTAAATCCATATAGCTTATCTTCTCAGATTTGAACTCTTTTAGGTGAAGTGTTAACTAGCCGTGTTTACTGTAATATTTTGACATGGCTTTCTTGTCTACTACTAGCTAGATGGGGAACTCAAGTATTTTGTTTGCTTACAATGACAAAGTGATTTTCTAAACATTTCTGATAGATCGCAAAATAACTTTGAAGATTGAGGTCGAAGAAAAAATGAGTGTTTAGTGGTATGAATTTAGAAGTTTCCCTATGGCTGTGTATATTCCATTTGCTTGATCATAAATTATTACCTTCTTACCTTTCTTCTTACTGGGTTTGTTTTCATTTTTTATTGATATTAATGTAAATGATTGTTGGATTTATCTTGATCCCCACTACTGGTTGGCTTAGAGTAATAGAACTTTGCAATAATTATTAATTTTTGAATTATTGATCTTCGTAGAGAAGCATGCGGTATGAACTGTACCAACCGGTTTACTAGTAGTCTATGAACTTTCAAAATGTTTGCAGCTTAACTCATGTTTTACATTTTATTTTTCTTCTAGTTAAAGAAAAGGGTAGAAGGAAAACCCAGGTTATGGCATTGATTTTCTTTTTATGTTTTCCAATTGATAAAAAGAGAATTGAGTTGAGAATAATATGGTCATTACTTGTATTTCACAGGTTTTGAAAATCGTATAATCTGAAATATCTCTATTTATGGTGTTGGAACTTGGATATCCACCAATGTTGACAGATCCTACTCCTAAGCACGAAGCAAAGTACCACAAAATGTCGAGGTAAATATTTGACATGGATTCTTGAACCTAAACCATGGTTGGAAATTTTTTGATTTAGTTAGAGATACAAAATAGGATGCTTCTGTCAATGTGTAGGTAGTTAGAACTTTGAAAATTTTTGGCTAAAACATCCTATGTTTATAAGGTATCATGTACTATTATGTACATTACTCACAGAGTGTTGCATACTACCATGAGTTTTGTTATGCTGGTATTTTATGTTTGTTTTCTAGTTAATTCATTAAATTCCTGAAGTTATGCTGGGACTAAGGTTACTGATAAATAGTTGATATTGTTTTTTTCTTTCTCATTTGTTGGTTTCTTGTATGTCGTAGCCCCTTCTGTAGCTAACCCTGATACAAAATTCTTAATCTCAAAGTTGCACCGTAAATTGGGTCCTTACTGATGTTCTATGTTTCATGGACTCGAGCGAGCATTGGATAGGAGTATATGTCCAGATGGGCATGTTCATTCTTTTTTAAAGTTTTTCCATGTATTTTGGAGGGTCCTTGGAACTTATTCTCATACCCATGCATCCGACATAGCGCTTAAAGAATAATGAAGAGTCGAAGCAACATAGCGAATGTTATTTGTGCCTTCGTTGGTAAGTCAGATAAGAAATAAGATAGTCCCATCTGAAATGGTTGGGTATTAGTGCCAAGAACAAAATAGTCCCGTTTGAGAACGTCAAGTCTTTATTGCTGTTCAGTATGTCAATATCAATGTCGACAATTATGAAATTTTCAGTGAGGATCGGGTCAGGGGATGGGTAGAGTGTAGTCTGCTTTAGGATTAGGCACCCAAAATACTACAACGTAACTAACTAATAATATGCATCACAATACGCATGCATCAGGCAGTTATTATAAAAGAAAAGATCCATGTCCCCGGCAACCCCTATCATATTATACTTCAATTTGTTGAGTTATTGTTCGGGGTTTCCCCTCGTACATTGTTTAACACCTTCTCGACCATCTAAATTTCCTTTCATGTGCAATGGCATGGGCATGGGCATGCATTGATTGGCTAAATGGGGTACGTATGATGAAATTAAAAAAGATATCAAATACGAAATTAACGTAATCCATTTAAGTTTTTAAACATGCAGGATCAGTAATCACACTAAAATTTAACCTAGCCTTTGCAAATTTATTTAAGATTTAGAAACTTGACAATCAAGTAACATTCGTACACGCAATAATCTGATTTTCAAATCCCTCCGTACCCAATTTTTATTTAAAAATGACTATGCTTTCTAAGGTTGACCTTCCTAAGTACTATAGCCTTTGGAGGTTTATTGAAGGTGCTTGGTAAAAAATTCGCACCCAAAGTACTACAATGTAACTAACTAATAATATTACAGTTTTATCCCTTTTATTCAGGAGGTATCTATGAATTCTGAAGATTGGACACACCTCAGAAGCTCCTTCAAGTTTGCTACTAAATGCCGTGGCCCTAAACTGTCCTCACCGATGAAGTTCAAAAGTTGCTCAATATCCTGTTAAAATAAGCAAGACAGGCTATGAATTTGTTGCAAATGGAGCATTAAAAGCTCTCTCACAGAGAAGACAAGTAAAAAATGCCGTGTATCTCAACCAATTTTTTACTCATTGGCCAGGGCTGTTTACCTTATACCATGTAGTGGGACTGAATCGCGAAAATTGCTACTGCTAGCAGTGATTTACTTCTGCCGGTGGTGTGTGAATTGTACAGAAAAGAAACAAACTTTTAGCCAGAAAGGAAGATTAACTAAACCTTAACACTTGGTGCAACAAATTAAGAACCGCTAGCTACGCTCGTTATGTTGCCATGGGTGGAGCACACATCCTTTGGATCATGTGCTAGAGGGTATTATACTCTCAACCAATTGACATAACCTTTGAGAACAGCTTTTGCGAAAACTCAAGTAATTTCTTGAAAGCTTTCTTCGGATATCAAACTTTCTGAGTTCAGAGATGTTTATTCCTGATAAGATGCTCGATAACAAATTGTTCCTCCGAACAAATTGTAAAAATCAAATCAGTTCAGCGAGTTGCTAAGCACAATTACATTTGTATATGAGCCTGTTTTCGGCATGTTACCCTTCTGTGCTCAAAGTAATGTCACTTTCCAAGCAGAGGGGTCTAGCTTAGTTGGTTTATCAGCTAGGATTAGGGTAGGCAAAATAATCCGAACCCGTTGGATGCCAACCCAAACCTTTAGATATATGGATTGCTTCCCCTTAAAAAGGTTCAGGGGCAAAGCAGGTCAGGCCTAGTTCTATAATATATATATATATATATAGCTGGATTATAGATATATTGCTAGATTTATTGCAATGGGTTTAATTGATAGATTTTTGGCAGAGAGATCTAGTTTCGGATTGGGAAGGTTAAGGTCAAGGATTTATTCATTTTGCGGTTGGGTTCAGGTGCTAGAACTGAAGTTTAGGGTTTGAAAAGAATACCAGAAGGAAATATTTGAACGACAGGTCAGGGCAGGCAAAAAATCAGCCCTGATCAATTGCCATCCCTAGGCACATTTAAAAGATTATATCCAATAAGGTCTGGAATTCGAATTCTAGTATCTAAAATCCCTTTCCCCATGTCTGGGCTATCATCTCCCCTTCATATCCTAAAAACGGAGAGTCCAGTTTTTAACACAACTTATAAACCTTGGTCTCATTCTTGCGAAATATCCACTTGCTCTTTCCTTACAAAACCCCTTTCTAAATCCGAAATGATATTTGGCCATAACCATTTTCAGTGAAATGTAACTAGACCAAGCAAAAGCAACTTAAACTAATCTACTAATGATTGACTCAACCCCCTCCCGTGTATTAGGCATAGATATCAGTGTTCAGTCCTTGTTATATTTGAAGTTCATTGAACATCATAAAATGTTCAATTGTCATAGTCAATGGCAATTTCTTTCACTAAAGCATTATCAGAACAGCCAAAACATGCATGATATGATAAGCATGAATATAATATTAGATACAACAGTAAAAGGGAATGTAAACAAGCAGAGAATGCAGAGTTAGGGTACGAGATTTTATGTCTGGATTTCCTTTCGAGATAAAGTGTACCTATGTTACTCCTCTATTTTTCTTGAAGTACCTGTGCCCAGCACATATCAGAATACATGGAAAAACTTTAAAAAAATGAACGTGCCCATGTAGGACACATATCCATGAGTCAAAAGTAACATAGTAGGGTACAATCATCACTGTTTTAAGTAATTACTTAATAGTCCTATACATTTAAGAATAAGAGCTAAGCAAATTAACATTCATGATGTACAAGAACTAGAGTAAACTTAAAGGAAAAAGATAAACCACAATGAAAGTTAGGAAGCAGTGTAAAACTTATTACAATGATGTTAGTGGATTTCTTTGTAAGAAATTTGCAAGTAAGGCATTAGAGAGAGAGGGAAAAACAAACAAACTTTGGAAAAGAATTTTTCAAAATAGGGAAACAAGTCAAGAGAAAGTTCCAAAAATGGGAAAGACAAAAGTTCAATCATTACTTTTCTATTTAAATTTTTAGTTTACCTATGGAGAATGGGATTTCAGTGCCACACCCCTTTTTGCATGTAAGGTGTGGCTATCTTCACATTCTTTCAATCTGTTTATAATCCTTCATAAGTATTTCATGACCCCCTGATGTGGCCAGTGAAGGTTATAGGCAAGTCATTAAGAGTGATGATGAACCATGAATAGCCACTACCAGAGGCATAATATTGAGTTATAAAGGCTAAAGGACAAATAAGCACACATTTTCCAAGCTGTGGATGAAGAGCATCTTATAGAATAGTAACGGTAGTTGTAATCGAATAACATACATAAAAAACATGCAAAAGGAAAACAATTCACCAAATGAAATAGTAGGATGTGAAAACTCACCTTGCTTAACAAGAATATAGCGTAAGCTGCTCTTGTTGTGTCTTGACCTTTTAAAAACAACGGAAATTCTACAGGCTTCACAGTTGCAGAAAGTGCTGTTTTCCATGATGAATCCAAAGTTGTAGGCCCTGCTGGAGGTACATTGTCGTTGACATAAGAGCAGGAACCACCCAACCGCAAAGGATAATGCAAGGGAACTTGTAAATATGAAGCAATTAGTGAGACAGCCTGCAAAAAGCAAACAAGGGAACAAGGAGAAAGAAGAAAGAATAATTAGGTAAATTAAAACTATCGCCTCTGCAAGAGAAGCAAGCTATAAAAACTATGCTTGGGTCCTAGCAATATAAAATAACTACATCATTTTCGTTCTTCGAGCAACAAAAGATTTCAGCTAGAGCACTATCAGAAAACAAATTCAGTAATAAAGGTTAATTTTATATTAAGCAAAGAAATGGAACGCACATGTGCAACATATCCTAAGGCTGTTGCAGATTTCTGAACCTCCTTTTTGTCAGTGAAAAAACTCATCTTCGTAAAAGGACACATGGTGAGATGCAGACCCAATATCGTCAAGGTTCCGCAATTAATGGGCTTAGATATAGAAGAATTCCCTGGTAAAGACAACAACAAAAGGTACTTAAACTTAACATATCATCCAGCACCACCATTTGTAGAAATCAAAACAATAATAAAATATATAGCCATGAAAGTTAAAATATGGCAATAATCCATTGAGTGCAAACACAAAATAATGGACTGCTAAAACGGGAACTGTTGAATTACATGTGAAACAGGTGGAGTGATAATTATGGTACTCGGCTACTTAGAAACCATAAGAGTGTGTTTGAGCAGGGAATTCTAAAATTTTGAAGAAATTTTAAAATGCATCATTTCATACTGCTAGAAGAATATTTGGGTCATTGGAATTTCGCGAGTTAAAAAATTTATTCTTATAAAAAAAGTTATTAAAAATAAAAAGTATATATATGTGTAAAAAAATATGCAATCATTTTGGACATCCAAAATTCTAAGCACAAAAATAAGGTACAAACCATGACATACACCACTGTGAGTCTAATATAAATTAAGAATAAAAAGGAAGAGAGATTGTTTACTTGGAGATTGGCTACCAATTCAAAACATATGTCGGGCTTTATTGAAAATGGTTTAGTATTTAGTAACCCAAAACTGAACACGTTACCTAGTCTACTACTGCTTGGATAGGATTCAAGTTCTTGCTCTTGTGCAGGTCCAAATAAGATCTTTACAGGATAGAGCAAAGAAACTTGTGATATCATATATTGTTGCCTTGCTCGTAGCTTCCTCTGCATGTTTTTCAGCTTAATGTAACCCCTTTTTTCATTCAGAGTTCTATTTGATTCCTGTAATAAAAACAACAGATAAATAACCATGCTGTGATAGAATACCATTGGAGAACTATTCAAAGGAGTTTATAAATGAGAATCCTTCCTGTCTAAACCCTGCATCCACAGATTGGGGGGGGGGGGAGAAAGTGAAGGATTTCTAGCATTTGAGGGGTGAATACCTAACATCTAAAGCTTAACAATCAAAAAGCTTGTAAAATATCATAAAATCCAACCTTCCTCAAAACATCAAATGAAGATAATTGGCATTTAAGTAAATAAGTACTTCACCTGCAGTCGCTTCCTTGCTACAGAAAGAGAGGTACCAGCAACCAACCATGACCTCAACTCAGTACTAAGCATTTTCTCCTGTTTTTTAGCATCCTCTGTTGCAACCTTGCAACGTGTTGACATGTTTCCCATCATCACTTTTCTTGCCGCCAGTCTCTCACGCATTTCCTCAAGCTCATTTAATCGAGTCAATGACTCAGTTTTAACCTGCACAGCATGTTCCCACCCTCTAATCAGCGGACTAATTAATTAGGTCGAAGATATCTCACTGAGAGAGAGAATGTGATGCACAGACTATCAATTAACAAACTCCATCAAGCACTTCAAGAGTGATACTGCTCCTTTTTCTAATGATATGTTCAAATTATAATACAAATCAATTTTAAGGGACCTAAAGGAACGAAAAAGTGGAAAGAAAAAGAACTTGAAGAGGAGAGAAGGAATTGAATAGAAAGAATAAATCAATGAGGTATGAACAGCAAGAAATTTAGAAATAGCACGGCTTTGGAACAGTTAACCAAAGGCATCCAACCAAATAAAAGATAGCTGCCATTTCAATTTTTCACACAGTAGAAACAATTGAATATTCTTAATATCCAAATATCAGGACATTCGTAGGCAAATATTGTGCCTAGTTTGTCTTACATTTAGAAGAGCAAATATAAAGTACATGAAACAGAAAGCAACTAACATCAAAATTTTGGTACACAGAAAATATAGGTTGAATATTTAAGATTTTCTCAAGGAAAATCGGTCGATTCACCAAGGCGATTATCCTCTCCTTTTTCCCAGTAAAGCTTGACAAATAAGTCCTCTTTCTCATCTTCTTGATGAAGCATTTTAGCAAGCCAATAGAAGTAAATCCCAGAAATGTATTTTCTTTCTGCTCTAGGACTAAGACAGCTATAAAAAACAGCTAATAGAAATTCAATGGGAAAATATTACGAGATTGTCTTTGTAAAATCGTATGTGCAAACATTTTAATTCTACAAGCGGATTAAGAGGTCGCAACATGTTTAACTATAACCTAAGGGTATGTCTCACCTTGCCAATACTGCTTTTGGAGTCTAAAAACTTCACCAGTGATGGATGAGATGATTTCTCGAATATAGTATATAGCAGAAGAGGAAAGTAAATCTTCATCTTACTACCTTTCAAAATAACAACATTGGGCATACAATTAAGATATGTTGTATATTACAGTCTTTCATGACTCATAGAATTCACTGAACATCACTACATCTTTTCAATATTTGATCCCACTATTTTACAAACTTCATTTCTGTGTTCTAAATAACGAAAAATTACTTAATATATCAATCAAATAACTACAGTAAATTTCTAAAAAATTCAGCAATGCCTGATTTCTCTCAAGCTACTACAGTCAACCAACAAATAAAATCCCAAATTTCCTTTACCATCAAGAACTCTTTTTTTCTCTCTTTAAATTCCGGCCAGCCCATAAGCGAATTTTAACCATAATTTGATCAGAAAAAGCGTTACCCGAATAAAATACTGAAGCTTTTCTTGAAGATTTAGCTTCTTCTCATTAGCTTCTTTAAGGGCAGAAGTTAAACTCCACAATCTAGCAAGCTCATGCCCGAAATCTTCCCATTCGATTATTTTCTCATTTTCTTGTGTTGCATTGGTTTGCTTCGGGTCGAAAATTAGGGTTTTGTCTTGGTCTCGTTGTTCTGGATTTTCCATGAAAGAAATGAGGAAAGCTTTCGATTTTTTAAGTTTAAGAGGAGGTCATGGGTCGACCTCGTCGTACTGGGTTTTGCCCGGTTAGATTTTTGTAAAATATTCACAGCGATCGAATCATTTTCTCGCGAAAATTTGTTTGGAATGGGAATTTTTCTCAGAAAAAAGCAGAGGGGTAAAAGGAGGAAAAGAAAAGTCTATATTTTGTATTTTTTTAATTTGCCAAAAGTCAACGATTTTGCATCGGATTTAAAAAATCTTTTTATATTTTTTAAATTAATATTCTATATGTACTTTTTTTAGATTTTATTTTAAATATTGATTTTTTTATTTTCTGCTGTTGATGTTGATTCCCCTCCTATTGATTTTTTTTTCGATAAAATAAAGTTACATTCTAAAATTTAAAAAGTAACGAGACAGTGAAATTTTCTTAAAAAGAGTTAGAATACATTTTTTGTAAGTAGCCTCATAACCAATTGTAGAGATTTTTCAAAGAAAAATATCTGATTGAGGATTTCATTTGACATCTTCGTTAAATAGTTGGTCACTTTGTTGCTATCTCTTAATACATGTCTAAATTTTACTTTTCAATTTTTTTTGCACCATTCATGAATAAGCCTCACTTCTTTAACATTGCTCACTGACACAAACCCGTTCCAGATAGTATCGATAAGCAGAGCATTGTCACAATTGATTTCAATTTGCCTATAGCCTTTTTACCACGAAAGTTTCATCCATTGAGTAAACTTTTATTGATTTTTTTAATATTAATATATCAAATAAATTTTTAATATAACTTCAATAGTTTATTAAATTTAATATTAAAAAAATTAATGTTTAATTTTTAAATACTAAATACTAAATTTTGGGTAAACTACTAGGTCACCAACTATGAAAGACTTAAAAAGGGGAAGTTTATGTGAGGTTTTTTTTATTGATTTAATAATAAATCGAGTTCTTAAAATTTAATAAATTTAATTTTTAATGTTTACAAAATTTATCATTTAATTTAATTTTTAAAAAATTAATAGATTTAATTTATTTTTTTCACTGAATCACTTGTCGGGTTGAATTGTTTCTATTAATTAAGTTTAATTCGTATTTTTATTTCCTAAATTAAAATTTCTAGAACTATGATCAAAATATTTAAATTATATCAATTTCGGAATTAACTAAAGAAGCTTACCATTATTGGTATGTAGTACACAATTAAAAAAAAAGCAAGGAATAGCTTGTAAAAGAGGTCATCGCCAATGGCAAAGCGAACAAAAACAGAAAATACTAAACCCAAAATGGCAGTATTGCGACTAATTTTACAGCCTCAGCAAAGCAACGTAGTCTTGGCCCTTTAGCCTTTACTTTTTTTCTTGGATATCCCTCGTCTACCCTTTTACTAGATTCTCTCCAAAACCTCCATATTTATTTAATCATGGCCGAAACCTTAAAAACCTCCAAAAAGAGAAAAACCCAAACTTCTGTTTTAAATTAGAACAGTGTTTAACCCATGTTTCATAGTCATCATGTCTTCCTTATTATCCTCAAAGTCGCACTGCTCGTTTCCATCTCCCATTGTAGCACTTTCACAATATCAAACAACTGTCCTTACACCATATGGCCTGGAACACTGGCCGGTTCAGGGTCTCCGCCGCTTCAAATGACGGGGTTCCGGTTGGATGCCGGCCAAAGTGTTCGAATCCCGTCGGTTTCTGCGGGGTGGTCTGGTCGGATTTGGGGTAGGACAGGTTGCAAGTTTGATGCCAATGGTGTAGGGTTATGTCAGACCGGTGATTGTGGGGGAAGGCTCCAGTGTGACGGCAGTGGTGCTACGCCGCCGGCGTCTCTTTTTGAGATAACACTGGGGTCGGGAAATGAACAAGACTTTTACGATGTTAGCCTTGTGGATGGCTATAATTTGCCTATTTTTGCTGCACCTCGTGGCGTTCATGGCTCATGCAATGCCACTGGCTGTTCTTCTGATCTCAATCTGCGTAAACACTAAGAAACTAACTTTTATTATTCGCACAACCTTTTTTTTGTGATTTGATACTGATTCTTTTTATTTTGGATCAACTTTGGCAAAGTTATTTTTATTAAATTGTTAAAATTTAGTCCGCATTAATGCAATAATTCACGTCTATTTCATTGTGGATGTGACTTCCACATTATTTTCGATAAAATTTTCATAGTACAAACAGTTTTTTTCTATAAAAAAACAATTTAATTAAATAGTGAAGATTTACTGTCAAAATGATAAAAAATTATGACTAAAACGATAAAAAGATAAATGTTAAGAGTTAAATAAGTATCATTATGTCATTATTGTAATAATAATTTAAAAGAATTACGACCAAAACTTGTTTAGAGTCTTGCTTAAACTTCATGTCCAGCATTTTGATAATACATATTCAAACCATGTTATTTCCTTCCTCTCATCTAATATTGTAATGATAAAAAGATGGTTTTTGTAAGAGTAAATTAAATCATTGTTTTGAAAAATACCCAAAAAATTTACCATATTTATATATATACATATTTGGAAACAGGTTGTCCTAAAGAGCTTCAAGTGGTGGGGGAGACAGCGGTGCCGGTGGGGGTGGGTCGAGGAGAGTGGTGGCATGTAAAAGTGCATGCGAAGCATTTGGGCTAGACCAATATTGCTGCAGTGGTGAATTTGGTAACCCAACAACATGCAGGCCTTCATTTTATTCAACCATATTCAAGAAGGCTTGCCCTAGGGCTTACAGTTATGCCTATGATGATGACACCAGCACTTTCACTTGCAAGGCCTTCGATTATCTGATCCTTTTTTGCCCTAATTCTCACAGCCCGAGTAGATCATATAATGGATATACACCTCCACCTTATGAAGATGGGACCAAAGGCAAAGTCATGCACACTGCTTCCTCATCAACTATACCCTTTCCCTTTCCACTCTTCATCTTTCTTCTTCCACTCATCATGTTCTTTTGAACACATACACATACGTATGTGTGTATATATATAGGGTTTATTGTATTTGTCGTTGTGAGGAGGGGGAAATTAGGGTTTATTGGGCTCATTTGGGAAGCATGGAACATTGGGAAATTTAGCAGAGATGTTTTGGCAAACGCCACCGATAATACATATTGTATATATAGCTGATCAATGAGACTCCGGTTTATTCTATTTCGTGATTTGGTTTAATGCTTTAGTTTGGAATGCTATAATATTCAATATATCAAGGAAATAATGTTATGATATATGATTATGTGTGACATGTATTTCTATCTAGTCAATGGAATTAGGATCTTTTTGAATGGACGGTGCATTTACTTACGGTTGTATAAAAATATCAGTAATGGTTAGATTAAATATTGTAGCGTAAGATAAAAAAAAATTAAACGCACTGCATTGAAAATAAACGTCCATCCAAAGAGGCTCTAAAAGTTCTTATAGTAAGAATTGAATTACGTTTTGTCCTTTCTATTAAAAAATTAACAAATTAATTCTTATAAATTAGATCAAAGAGCAAATTGATCTTTCTGTTAAAAATTTCTATCATTTTCTACTATTAAAAACTAGTCCATGTGATATTAATCATATCTGCATTGTTGCACGCTTTTCTCTGTATAGTTGCACGCTTTTCTCTGTTTTCTTCTTGTTCTTCTTTTGTTTAGGTCTGTGTTTTTGTGGGGGGATGGTGGATGTGGAAGGGGATTTTGCGGGTTTATCTCTTGAGGATGTTGAGGAGGAGGCCAGCCGATATCGCCTGGAGGAGAGTCGTTGGTTAATTGTTTCGTTGGAACATTTTTAACCACAAGTGTGGTCAATTTTTTGGCTATGAGAGCCACTTTAGCGAACGTTTGGCATCCAATAGGAAGGATCACTATCTCAGACCTTTCTAATGGTCGTTTTCTGTTTCGGTTGTTTAACAAGGTTGATGCTGATCGTATTGAAATGGGTGGTTCGTGGAACTTCAATTTCCATCTTTTGATTTTGCATCAGTTGTGTGATGGTGAGGACCCAAAAGTTGTATCTTTAACAGTTGTTGATTTTTGGGTCTTAATGCAAGATCTTCCTCATGGTTTTATTTCAGAGGCGGTGGCTATGCAAATGGGAAATTTTATTGGACAGTTCATCGAGTATGACAGTAAAGCGGTTGCGTTGGGCTACATGGGATCATTGAGGGTTCGAGTGAGGGTTGATGTGGAGAAACCATTGAAACGTAAAAAGAAGGTGATTTTTCCGAATGGTACAATGAGGTATGTGAAATTTGCTTATGAGAAGTTGACACTGTTCTGTTTCCTTTGTGGGAAACTTGGTCATGGGGAGAGCTTCTGTCCTTTTCGAGTGCTTCATCCTGATTGTGAATTGTCTCTTGGATGGGATATCTCCTTACATGCTTTAGGGAGGTGGGCGGTGGTTCCTTCGAGTAGGTGGTTGAGGGAGGAGAGTGGTGGTTCGTCTGGTATGGAAGGGAGTAATTTTAGGGATATGGATGTGGGAGTTATGCTTGCAAATAATTGTCCTTTAAGAGTAGATACTGGGTGGTTACGGAGAATTTAAATCCAAATCTAATTGGAATGGGACCCAGTCAAAAAATAAAGTCAAATAGCACGAATAATGGCTTTTTGCATGGGACATGTGGAAAATCTTCTCTTGGATTTGCAGTTAATGTAATGGATGATATTATGCGTGACGGGGATCCAATTCTTAATGGTGAAGGATTGAAACGGCCAAGGCTTGATTCTTTGGCTGATTACACAGCAGTTAATGATAATGATGGTGAAAATCAACGTGAGATATCAGCAGGCCTCGCTCGGCGGGCCAGTCGGGAGCAATGAGGATCGTTAGCTGGAACGTCTGGGGCTTGGGTAACCCCAAGGCAGCTCGTTGTCTTCGACACTCGTTGAAAGACATTAACCCCTCTGTAATTTTACTGATTGAAACAAAATTACAGAGTAATGGGATGGAGGGGGTTCGCAGATCGTGTGGATTTTCTAATGGTATGGATGTTTCTTCGATTGGGAGTTATGGTGGTTTGTCTCTAGGATGGAAGGATGGTGTGGTGGTTCAATTGCGCTCTTTCTCTCATAGCCATATCGATGTTCTTATTACTGATGATAAAGATGGGTTGACGTGGCATTGTACGGGCTTTTATGGTGCACCTCAAGAATCTCGACGTAAAGAGTCATGGCAATTATTGCGTCAATTAAACGATTGCCCTACGATTCCTTGGCTAGTGTTAGGTGACTTCAATGAAATATTATTTTCATTTGAGAAGAAGGGTGGCTTGCTTCGAAATGCTAATCAAATGAGGGCTTTTGGTTCTGCTCTTGAAGATTGAGGATTGGAGGATCTGGGTTACGAGGGTATTTGGTTTACATGGAGAGGGGGCGGTTTGCCTGCACGAACATTCGAGAGAGATTGGATAGAGTTGTCTCAAATGGTTCATGGAGTACTACTTTTTCATTGTATAAGGTATCCCATTTTTCACAGACTTTTTTCGACCATCGTCCTATTGTGGTGGATACGTTGGTTGATGGTCATCGACCTCGAGTGTGGCATTTCAAGTTTGAGGCAGCTTGGCTTCTTAAAGATACTTATGAAAAGGAAGTTGCTTTTTTATAGGGTAATTCATTTGGTACCATCCCTAAAAGGCTTGGCTATGTTAGTCGTGGCCTGGATAAGTGGTTTAAGAAAGTTCGTCCTGAGAAAAGAATTTCGGTTTCTTCTTTACGTGAGCGGATTGCTCATCTTAGTCTGTTACCTCCGTCTGATGACGTGTTGGAAGAGTTAATCAGTGCGAATTTCCAGTTGAATATGGAGATGGACCGGGAAGAGATTTATTGGGAACAAAGGGCAAGGGCGAATTGGTTGCGGTATGGAGACAAAAACACTACTTTCTTCCATAAGTTCGCTTCTCAACGCAAAGGGCGCAACTAGATTGTTAGTCTCGAGGATAGTAATGGGTGTGCGGTGGAAGGGGACGTGGTTGTGGACATGATTGCATATGATTATTTCTCTAATCTTTTTTACATCGCAGGGTGTCACTAACGAGGTGTTTGTGCTATCCGGCGTGGATGAGTGTATTACTGATGCCACGAGTATGAGTTTGGATCGACCGTTTACTCGTGAGGAAATTTTTGCTGTGCTCCAGTCGATGTCACCTTTGAAAGCGTCGGGGGAAGATGGCTTGGGTGCTATTTTTTACCAGCGATTTTGGGCTATTTTGGGCAAGGACATTGCTGACTACTGCATTGCGCTTATTAAAGAGGCAGAGGCTATGTTGATGGGGATCCGATTCGCAAAGAAGATGAGCTTTTTGTCAATCATGGTTGAAGGGGATTCTAGATCTGTAATAATGAAGGCTATCAGTAATGGCATAGATTTATTAGAAATTAGTGCGATTATTTGGTCTGTCAAGGATTTGGCAAAGAGTTTTCATACCTGTTCTTTTCATTTTGTTAGTCGATCTGGAAACAAAACAGCGCATGCAATGGCTCTGGAGGGATTCAGACAGAATGGAGACGGTTATTGGGTAGAAGAAGCACCATTAATAGCGGAAGATGCAGCTGTGGAGGATCGTCGCCTCATTGACCCACCGTAGATCTTCGATTCTGATCTGTTCACCCGGGAAATTTCTTCGATGACCCCTGTTTTCTTTTGGTTACTCCATGAAATCTACTTGAGCATCTTCTTGGTTGAGTAGTTGCCGGCCGACGCCTATGGTTGAGGGTGTCTTTATGTTTTATTGTTTTTTCTTTACTCTTTTATTGTGTTTGGTGTGTTTACTTTATGACTTTTCAGTTTGTCGCTGTTTTTTAATATTTTAATAAAAGAGGCCGGCTATGAATTATTCAAAAAAAAAAATTGGTACATGTATGTTTGCATGAGGTACACGTGACATACCACGTGTAATTGTCTAGTTATTCTGTTAATCACTTCAATTTTTAACATAAAAGATCAATTTATTCTTTGATCCAACTTACAAAATTCATTTTTTTAATGGAAGAGACAAAATGTAACCTGACTTCTAATCCTAATATAAGAATTTTCATAATACTTTTACGGTCAACCAAAGTATTTAGTTTATATTGTTTTAATTTTTCATTTTCTGATCTAAATTATGTATATTCAACCTCATAGATTTGAGTTGATTTTATATACTAATCCAAATGGAAATAATTTGAAAATTTTTAAACAATGACTTTTTTTAAAAAGAATAATAATTTTTTTTTTGATTTTTATTAATGTAATTAAATAGAATACCTTACAAAATCGCGTCGAGACATAAAAATAGAACATTCACAATAAAAACAACAAAACGCATTGAAAATCAAAACACGAGAAAAAATAAGAGAGACAATAGAACAAAGAATAAAATCAATTACAAGAGCCAAACATGAAACATTTAAACTCACCCCATTTCCGTGAAATCAACAAAACTATTTTGGTCCCTGCGAAGAAGACCAAACTCAACCATCCCCGCCTCATCAATGAAATCATCAACCTCACTCATGATAAAACCCAAAAAATCATATAATAACATTATAAAAATTTAAATAATTTTATTAATGGTCCTTGGTTGTATTGGCAATGTTAAAACTTTAAAATCTGCAAAACTTAGGTTTAAGTTCCTATGATAATGATTTTTATTTTTATGGAATTCAAAAATTATACTGTGAGTTCTATATAGTCAATTTGGAGTGTGAGTGGACCTTGGGTTCTCAAGGAAACAGCATCCAATGCTTAAAGAGATATTGTCCAAATTCCTAACCTTCACAAATTCTTACACTGTCATTATTTTATCTAATTTTTTCACCCCATTATTTATGGTCTGATTTCAGTAATTTTTTTCAAATTATTGACATGTAATTTTTTTTTTATTTTGAATATCGAATCATAAACTCTAAGCTTCGAATTTCGAATATTGAACCTTAAACTATAAACTACAGATCTTAAATCTTGAATCTCGAATTCAAACCTTAAACTTCAAGCTTTGAATCCGAACCTGAACTTAAACCCAAGTTCAGGGTTCATGTTATGGGTTTGAGGTTTAGAGCTTATAATTCGAGATAAAAAATTATCAAAATTATGTATCAATGACATAAAAAATTATTAAATTATCATTAAATAATTAAAAAAGAACCATAAATGATGTGGTGAGAATGACTCATAAAATAATTTTTCCTCTCAAAAATTTACTTTTAATCATGTCCTTTCCTTTTTTTTTCTAAAAGAAAAAGAGAAATTATCCATGCATCTTTTTATTCTAATAATTATCAAAATCTTAATACAATGGATTAAGCTCGATAGAGAAATTAAAATGCTTGGCAGTTGACCCATTTTCATTTTATATATTTTTCGTATGCCAAGTTCGAGCTATAATTTGTACACATGTGGAGTTTGGTTATGGTTCAATTTTTCTTTAAAAAAAATCTTTTATTTAATTGGATTGAGATAGGAATAATTTGGTAATGCATTTCATTATTTAAGAAACAAATAAAAAAATATTTGTTATAATATATAGAACAATGGGAACTATTCTTATTTTATGGGATTTAAAGAACTATTAGAATGGGTACGGCTCGTATTATAAATAATGTAGTAAGCTGCAAAGCTAATGGTTTCATAGAGGTTGAGTTTTTGTATAAACTATGAAGGTTGTTACTATCCCTTGCCCCGGTGTTGTGGGGGTGTTTTATAGATGGAGGGTGGTAGGATGTAGATCCCAATCATTAAAATCTTTCATTCGTGAATATAATATCGAGATGATAGATGTCAATTAAAAATATTGTTGAAAGTGACTTGAAAGGATTTGATAAAATATTTGTCAAATCCGAATGTGATGAAAAAATTATATATATTATTTTTCTTTCTTACATCAATTCCCACTAAACAAAGTTTTAGATATTGAAATCAAGATTTATAATTGATATATTTTAATAAAAAAATAGGAGTATTGAGGTAGACATTTATATTAAAAATGATAAATTTGATAATTATATAATCACCATCACCAATTACCTAATCAAACAATTTAGTCCAAAATGTTACATCATCTTTAGGAATCTGCATTCAAAAATAAAACACAAATCCAATGAACCGTCTTCACATAAAACCTTAGTTTTAAACTCAATATTCATTTAATCTAATAACCTAATCATCTAAACTTCACCAACTCTTGGATTTTTCGGTTACATCATCTAATAATTTTTTATATACACAAATATAAAAAATTCAAAATTTAAATTATTCATTGAAAATAAATTTTTTTGATAAATTGCAAAAGGATAAAATATTAATAATACTACAATTAACACGATTCAAACTTAAATTATACCTATTAAATTAAACTCGAATAACATTTAATATGAGATAATAATTTTGATGAAGTTAATACCACCAAAACTAAGGCCAGTTTAGGAGGTTAGGTATATCTAATACATAAAATATTGAATTAAACATGGGCAGACATTTTCCGATCAAGATAAGATATACATGATTTATTATTGTTATTATTTGCTTTGAAATTGAAATATTATATTTTGTTGAAATTTTCGTCTAAACAATATTGAATTTTAGAACATGTTCCCTTTTTTATATTGGAAAAAAAAAAAAAAAAAAAGGTTTCAAGTGGTCCTCTATTTTAAGTGAATCTTATTGCATCCAACGACCCCATTCACTTTAATCATCATGAATATCTTCCAAGCCAAGCATGAAAAATAAAAAGGCTGCCACAATTCTAACATGCAGTTTCCTTTTTTTTTAAAAAATTAATAAATAAAAATCTCCCTATATATTATTAATCTATAGTGATTAATGGTCCCCTAACATTTAATTACAATTACAGAACTTTTTTTCCCTTCACTTGCATACAAAAAGTCAATTCCTAAATTTGTTTGATGAATAATACATGATAAAATTTAAACTCATATTATCTGAATATATCATAATTGTTTTACTCATAATTCTAAATTTGTTTGTTATCCTCCTTCCAACTCTAATGTTTTCTTTAAATGCTATATTATTAAAACATTCGAAAAAAAAAACTTGTTTTAAAATTTATATTCTAATTATCTTTTAAATCAAATTTTTTTTTTGAAATTACAATTATTAAGGAAGAATTTGAAGAACCCACACATAAATTGTATTTAGGCGCTCAAGTGCCCAAATTATCAACCTTGCCAACACAATTAAAATTTTGTTAATTGTTAATTTAATTTTTAAAATAAATTTTTTTGCTCTTACACTTTTTAATAATTATAACAATAATAAAGGGAGGGAAATGGAAAAACCATTGTAGAATTTTCTTTTGTGAGAAATATATATTTTTTGTAAATAAAAACGATATAGCTTTAAGTTAAAGTTACATCAGTACTAATCTCTCTTAGTCAATGGACATATAGCGCGATAGATATCATCATCCAATAAATCTCTCACAATACCTAGTGATTTCTTATGAATAATTAATTATTTTATTTCGCCTTGAATCTCTTTGACTATATAATCTACCGTCTTATTATTTTCTCTCAGGATCTGTTGAAATTTCACTCATGAATAAGCTTAATTTCGTTGTATTATTGGCTACTGCTAACCCATTTTGTATAACGACAATCAACAGAGAATTATCTGACAATCCAACCACCATTTCAAAACTCCTCATCCAACTTCCATTCGACGCTTTTATTTATAGAAATAAATATCTGATTAATAATTTTTTTTCTAAATAATTCTTAACTAGTAATTACATACATTTGTTAAACAAACCTTAAAGATTTGGCAATGTTTTAGACACATTAATTAAATTGTGGTTCCATTTTCATGTATGATTAAATTTGTTGTCCCATGTGAAAAATTTTTGCATATAAACCGCGGCAAGAAAATAAAAAGAAAAATTTTGAATTCAAAAACAAAAGAAAGTATGATTAGGATCCTAAATTAATCATAATGGTGTTATTAATTGAGTCAAAAGCAAGAAACCAAAAGGTGGCTTCCACCACCTTTATTTCATCATTTATTTTCCATTATTATTCTAAAACTACTATTATTTATTCACAAATATAATTTTCAAACTTTAATTTAATATGTAATATTATATATAAATTTTGATTTTATGTAATTTTATACATGAAATTTTGATTTCATATAAGTTTTATAAATAATTAATATAACATTATTTTATATTTCCATATTGCATACATAAATAATTATTGGGTAAATTGTACTATTAGTCACTTAAGTATTAGTAAACTTCTTTTTTGGTCATCCAATTATGAGAAGTTACAAAAATGATCATTCAATTATTAGTATTTTTTTCTTGATCATGTAACTATGAAAAGTTATAAAATAGTCACTCAATAATTAAATTTTATCTTTTTTTATCCCTAGTTGGCTAACAATAGCTGCTTTTAAAATTGACATAATAATAATTTTTTTTTGTGAAACATGATAGTAACTTTAACTCTTAATATTTATACATTGTATCAATATAGTATTGATTATAAAAAAACAACCCTTACACAGTGTGTAATTTAATTTTTTTTACAGTTTTACTTTTTTTTTTTGTGATATTTTCACTTAAAAAACAATAGAAAAAAAAAACAAAAAAATCCAAGATAATAATTTCATCTTTTCTTTATTATTTTAAAATTAACCATCAATGTCATAAAAGAAAAGCAAAATTGCAAAAAAAAAAAATCAAATTACATAATGTATAAATATTGAGAGGTTTTTTTTAGGATCAAGACTAAAATAACATAATTTATAAATGTAAAAAGTTAAAATTGTTATTATATCAATTTTAAAAGCTAACACAATTAATCAACTGATAACCAAAAATATTATCAAATTTTAATGATTTACGTAATTGGATCATATTTTATATAATTACACAAAAAAAAAAATTCGAAAAAAGCAGAGCCTAAAACATTTGATTTTCAGTACACCTTTAGTTTGCATATCCTGAAATATCATATATGGACACGAGGAAGACAGAGAGGCCAATAAAAAGTGAAGCAATCACCCCACCTACCCACCCATTTTCTTAGATATTAGCAATGCCCATGCCAAAGGGAAGAAGACGAAGAAGAAGACTTCAATTATACACACAATCAATAACGCATTTGATCCACACTTTTTTCCATAATCAAATGAAAAGTTGTGTAGCAGTGGATATACTGCTGCCGCCTTTGATGATGTTTCAACGTGGAACAAAATCCACCCAAATATCACTCCCCATTTCCTCTTTCATCTTTTAACATCTTAATAATATTCATTTATATGGATTTTAATGTCATTTTTATATGTTGTAATATATTTTATTTTTGAAGAGGAGAGGGAAGGAGTGTATTCATCTTAAAGCCTAAACTTTTGTGTTGCTCGGATGTAAATTATAATTACAATTGCAAATGACATATTCGAATAATAAAAATGATTTATTATAAAAATATAATTAGGTTAATAAACAAAATACATTTTAGGTTAAGTTAAGTTGGATTAAAAAAATAGCTCTTTTTAATATTAAAAAAATTATATTAATATTTACAAATTTTAATGCAGTAATGAAATCCAAGGACCACCAAATCTACACACATGGTTTTATACTAATTGTTGGACCAAACAGAACCATAAATGTCATACATATTCTCTTCCAAAAGCAGACAATTTTGATTATGACTTGTGATTTATTCGCCTACAGTTTAAGTCAAGGGCTTCAATTCAGTACCCGTGAGACTATTTGTTTTTTTTTCCTTTTAAAATCCGTATTTTAAATAATATTGGAAAATTATCGATTAAATATTAGCTCGATTGATATGACATTGTTATTAAAGAATACGTGAGTTCGAGTGCGTCGGAATGTATTATCCTCTCATTTATGAGTTGAAAAGGAGTTATGAGTAATTTAAATAGAACAAGTATAATTAAAATATCGTTCAAAAAAAATGAAAAATCACAATCTTTCTTTTTTTAACTTGTGGTGAATCTTTTTTTTTTCGAATTCCAACAATTTATTTGGTCTGCGGTTGGTTCAATACATACAACCTTTTTTTAAGGTTCTCAAGGTTTTCAAAACAAGATTGATTCATCAGTTAAATTAAGGGGAGCTTTGAATCGAGTTATTCAAATTTTTGAATCAATTCCAATAAATGAGTCGACTTTTTAAGATCGAGTCGAGTTGAATTTTTCAAAGAGTTACTTTCTAGAATCACAAAGCTTTTTTATATGACTTGATTGTTTAGTCAAACATTAGAAATTCTATCAGATGCGTATGTTGTGCAAATCACAAATTTAGAACATAAATATTTGTTTGACAATAACATGCCATAAATAATAAGATATATGATTTGAAACTAATTAATAATAACACATAAAACATGTACGTGATTAAAATGAAAAAATATTTTAAATTATTTATCATGGTGTTGTCATCAATCTTGAGTCAATGTCAGAGTTAATTTGTGACACCAACTCAATCAAATATATTATTAATATTATCGATATATAAAACTAAAGGAAGTAATCAAATGTATATAATAAAATTAAAATGTATAAATATATTGAAATAAAACTTTAACTGAATGGTGAATTAAAAATTTTATTAATGTATAAGCAACCTTCTCTTTACTAGAAAAAAAAGAGAGATAAATTACCGCTTTCTTGAACCATAATTTAAACATAATTTTTTCATATATAACTAAATATATAGAAAAAAAAATATTAAGCAATATATAAATCATATTCAGAATTATCCTCAAACTTCGAATAGTATTGATAAATTTATAATTTTCAATTCACGTAAATCTTAATTATAAAAAAAAATTATGAATTATACCTTGAACTAAATTTACATTACATATTTAAATAAATAATTTGTGACATTATTTTTATCAAATGGAATATTAGATTACAAAATATATGAAATAAGTTGCTTAAATTTATTTATGATATCAATCATAGAATTAAATTTATACAAATATTTTAATTGATATATACAGTGTGTGATTTATTTTATTTGAGATCAAAGTTAGAGTTGAAATTTGAATGGAGGTTTACCTCCAACCCAATCCATAATTATGAGGGCATAAGAAAGAGGGTATCCCTAAAACCTAACCAAGCACTCTTTGTCTTTGGCCAACAAACCATATACAATACAACATTGCAATATGCTAACCTCTCTTTTTTCCTCTACTTTCACTTTCTTGCTTTCTTTCACACTTTTCTTTTTTCTCTTTTATCCTCCTCCACGCTTCTGATCTTTCTTTCCTCTACTTTTTGCGAGTCTATAATGCCTGCCCATTTCAGTTTCCTTCATAAAAAATCAAGGGTCGGTGCCACTTAAAAGCTTCTCTTTTTCGTTGTCAAAGAGATGCCATCTCCACCCAAAACTCCCATCTTTTCTCTCTTATCATTGCTCTCATTTCCCATATTTTGCTCACTTCTTACTCTTTTTCTTTAAACCTCTCCCAGCGGGAGCTGATTTGGGTGTCTTCATACAAAGGTTCGTCCTTGGTTACTCCCGTTTTCGAATGAAACTGTTTTGATGATTGAAGAACAGCTGGGGAAAAAAGGGTATCATCAATTGGAATTGATCTTTTCATTGAAGTGAAAGATCCAGGTCGAAAAAAAAAAAAGAACACCCAAAAGGACATTTTTTTTTTATACCTTGGCAATGGCGTCCAAAGACACATTCGGCTTTGGACTTTGTTGTTTACGCTGGTTGGGAAACTTGAGATGTTGAAATTGGAATTTTTTTTATGTCTAACAACAACAACAAAAACAAGTTATTTGTGGAGCTCTTTCTATCAGGTACTTGTATTTCTTCATCAGTTTTTCTAATTTTTCACTGTAATTTAAAAGAAAATGTGATACTTGACATTGTTCAAATAAAGCAAATCAGTAGGCAAAAAGGGAAAGAAAATTTTATAAAAATTAAGAGTTAAATTACAATACTGGACTATGATTTAGGTAAATAATATGTTACTTGAACTCTATTGTGTGTGTCGGATATGGCTATGTGTCTGGTATACCGGATACTAGTGCCGGCTGATCTGTCAGCATAGTCTGTATTCACTTTCATGTCGAGAATGATAATTTTTTTCTGCAATTACATTGATTCTGCTATAATTCATTTGTGAGTCCAACATGGGAATGTTCGATTTTTCCTAATTTTTTTCATGTATTTGGAGGGTACTTGGACAGTCATCTCATCATGTCCGAAAATGTGTTGAATTCGGATACTCTTGAAAAAAAAAGAACATGGAACTTATGTTTCTTCTTTATCCTGTCTAACTATTGATTTCTCTGTTTTATCAGATTCCGAGTCGCCATTTAAAGAAAAATATTCGATTATTATAACCTCGTAAAAGGGAAAAAAATCAACATTTATCATGGCCAAAAGATCGAATAGGCGCCCTGTGCGAAATGAGAAAGAACAGTTAGGCTGTATGTGGGGCTTGATTAGTATGTTTGACTTCCGAAACGGGAGATCAACTCAGAGACTGCTTTCCGATAGAAGGCGAGGGAACAAGAATGCAGCTGTTGGTAAGTTCTCTAAGGAACTTTGAAGCATTTACGTGCATGCATGCGGGTTGAACTTGGTTTATAGTTGCAAAGTGATTATAATTGGTCTTTTCAATTGTGTGTAGATTGAACATCAGTTGCAAGTTGGTTATAAATGGCCTTTTCGATTGGCCGTATAGCATTGTTCCAAGTGTTCTTTCAATGCTGTATTTTCTCTTTTAACTTTTCAGGTACAGGAAATTCGGGAAATAAACTTGACATGTTGACTAGTTCTGGTGAGAAATGTCCTAGAACTCGTGTAAGCTTCGGAAACTTAACCCTATTCCAACATAATTTTTAAAATTGCGATAAATATATTCATTAGAAGGGTAGAATTGGAGTAAGCTTTTTTTATTGTTGTCGATATTAATATTTTGTTTTTGCTTTTACAGGATGGTGAAGAGAAAGCAAAAGTGGCCAATGCATGTAACCCGAGTGTGAAGAAACTTCTTGAAGATGAAATGTCGGGAAAGCAAGTTGCAAAGAAAGAGGCAAATAATACTGAATTTGAAGCAAAGCAGTTTGATTCTGTGCAAGGAGACGATGGAAGGAAGAACCGGAAAAGAAAAAACAAAATTCGCAAGAAAAGTTCTGGAACCAGTCTTGATATGGATGCTGCTGAGAACCTTTTATCTGAAGTGTCGTGTCAGGATAAATCTGAGCAACCACAACCTACAAGCAGTCTTGATATGGACAGTCTAATGAAAGAGTTTAGTAGGCAAATTCATCGGAAAAGAATCAATTGTGTGAATCATGACCAGCCTGCTGAAGGTCATATGCAGCCAAACCCGAAGAGCTCTGGTTTCGAAGAAAGGTTAAGTGAGGTAATAAAGTTCTTAGTGAGTCATAAGCTTATCGACAGGAATCAACTTACCGAAGATGGGGAACTCCAAGCCTCGAAAGAAGTCATGGATGTGCTCCGAATTTCGAGTTTAGATGAGGAGTTGTTTTTGAATCTTCTACGAGATCCAAACTCATTGGTGCAATATGTTCGAAACATGCCAGATTCTCAGTTAAAAGATGATGAATCTAAGCCTCGTGCCGTGTCCAAGTTTTCTGACAACATGCATGTTGGTTTAAGACAATTAAATGAGCCTGTTAATACAAGACAGTGTAATTTCTTTAGAAGAAAGTCGAAGTCTCAAGATGGCAATAACGTTTCTGAAGCTTCTAGTAAAATCGTAATTTTGAAGCCTGGGCTGATAAATTCTGAAACTGGAAGCAGCTTTGGTTCATCACCGGAATCTCGGTACACCGTAAGACATAAAGAGCCGAATGAGAAAGCTGGTTCCCACTATTTTCTTTCTGAAATCAAAAGAAAGTGGAAACATGCCATGGGAAGGGAGCAACAAAGAAACCCCACCGAAGGCATATCCGGAAGATCATCGAGCGAGCGACAAAGATCAAGGAACAATGGAGGAGTTAAGGAACATATTGGGATGAGTTCTCCGACTAAAGATCACTTCTTTATCGAAAGAATGGCAAGGCCATCTTTTGGTGTCAAAAAAGGAGAAAAGCCAAGCAAGCTAAAAGGCTCCAAATTAGGCACAGAATCTGAGCCTACTGACTTTTCCCGGCATTATAACCTCTATATCGAGGCGAAGAGACATCTATCTGAGATGATAATAAATGGGGATGAAAATGTGGATCTTTCATGCCAAAAGGTTTCTAAATCCTTAGGGAGGATTCTTTCTCTCCCGGAGTATAACTTGTCCCCTTTTGGCAGCCCCGGGAGGAACTCAGAATCTAGTTTTATGACTGCACGGATGAGATTTACTGGCTGTGACAAATTCCAAAATGTGAATGAAAACGATCAGCAAAACTATCTCAACCATCTAAGTCAAGTAACAGTAGAGGAGCCGGAGAGCCAGCTTTGCTTTTCAGATGACAAAGTCAGTGATGAAGTGCAAGGTGATAATGCAATTTTGAACAAATCCGACACTTGTCTGAATGATGACAAAGAAGGTCAAACTTATTGTTCTACTAAAGATGAAACTAGTACTGAAGGTATTGTTTTGCATTCGATTATTTTATGATGCAATCTTGAATTTATCTTTGACCTTCATAAAATGTATGCAGATGGTGTGAATATTGTTGAAGACGACAATATGGTTCTGGGGGAAAGCAAGCTGTCGGACGTTTCTTTTGAGACAAGCGGCTCTTCAATTAGTAGAGATGACAATACACCTGAAGTTTGCATTGAACAACAATATCCTGAATGCTTGAGAGAGGTACAGACATGATGCTTGAAAGAGGCTCTTCCACATTTCATTCCCTTTTTTCATTTCGTTGCATGTACTTGTATATATATATCTTATGCCTCATTGAGCCAATTTTCTTTTTTTCCATCTCTAGGATTCATCTGAAGTGGACCAACAGCTGTTTTCTCTATTAGAGTCTCCACCAAATTCATTAGTCACCAAAAAGGTTGAAGGTCTAGAGAGTGTTAATGATACTCAGGAGCGGCCGAGTCCCGTATCTGTTCTTGAGCCAATATTCACCGATGATGTTATCAGCCCGGCCAGCATCAGATCACGATCTGGTAGGCATATGAGAAAACCCTTTTGCTTATTGCATATTCTGCATTTGTTTTTATGCCCCATTTTGTCTAATGCCTTTTTCTTCTCATGAATCTTCAGGTGAAACAAGCATACAACCATTAAGAATTCGGTTTGAAGAACATGGATCTATAGCAGCTAATCAAAGTAATTGTATCAAAACTTGTGTGGATGATGAGGAATTGATATTCGACCACGTAAAAGCCTTGCTGCAGCCCTCAACTTTCAACTGGGATGAACTCTACATCAGGTCACTTTCTTCCGAACTTCTCCTTGATCCAATGCTACTTGACGAGGTAGAATACTTCCCAAACCAGCTTTGTGACAACCAAAAGCTGCTCTTTGATTGCATTAATGAAGTTCTCATGGAGGTTTGCGGGTACTATTATAGTTCCCTGGGTGTCTCATTTGTTAAGCCTAAAATCCGTCCAATCCCAAACACAAAAAACACCATTCAAGAGGTCTGGGAAGGAGTACACTGGCATTTGCTCCCAATGCCGCTACCTCGGACTTTGGACCAGATAGTCAGAAAAGACATGGCTAAGACAGAAACATGGATGGACCTTCGGCTAGACACTGATTGTATCGGCTTTGAAATGGGTGAAGCCATCCTTGAAGATTTAGTGGAAGACACCATAACAGGCTACATGAGTGAAGCTCTTGGAGTTGAATATAATGCTGAAGAACTACAAGACTGACATGAACAAACTTTTAAAAGGCAACTGATCACGATAAATCCAACTCGGAGAAAAGCAAGCTAATCGAGTCCACTTCATCAGAACAACAGCTGGTGACACCTTGACAACCAAAAAATGTTGTAGTCCATGGATAACCATTAACCCAGGAGATCATACAAGCAGCGAAGATATCCTTCTGCAACTGCTTCTCACAATAATTAGCAAGAAACACCTTACTTCAGAGGCCTTTATAGACTATAGAACTACATCCGGATTGGTGCATCTGTCCGGGTACGAGTCATGAATAGCTGTTATTGCTCATTGTAGAGTTTGGTGTGTGTTCTTTAGTTTGATTGATTTCATTCATTCTTGGGGTTTGGTTAAACTAGTGTTTCTTCCTTGTATTTGTGTGCTTGGGTATGTAGATTTGTGTGTTTATGGCACATTTGGTAATGAGGTAAGAATTCATATGTTATATATGAGTTAATTTTTTGAATAAGTTATGAGTTAATTTCAAGCAACTAGCACATCCATAATCCTTAATCCTGATTCCAGACCAGGGAAAAAAATTAAATCATTAATGTATAATTCAGATTCTAAAAAGTTGAATACAAAAAAGAAAACCCTCAAAAGCCAAAATTTCCCCCCCTACTTCTATCACAAATACAGGAAACTAATTTCTGCAAGTCCAAATCCATGAAAGCCTTACAAGATTTAAAGTGAAGGGGGTTTTGAAGCTAATATGAATTTTAAAATATGGGACAAAACAACCTTCTTACATTCATCTTTTCTGGGTAAAAAAGAATTGACTTGTGAAGCAAGCAAGCCTTTTTTCACTGGCTCTTTGGTTTTTGAATCTTGACATAAGGGAAAACACCCAAGAAGTGGACGATTTTTGGATCCCATCTTCGCTGCTCAGCACGACAAAACATCAGGAACGTGTTGGCGAAATATGAATTGAAGCTCATGAAGACATGCCATAGAGCATGACCTTGAGGGTTGAAGTACGAATGAGATATCTCCTTGCACAATACCCGGTCCATAAGCCAACATATGCTTCCCAGGAACAAAGTTGCTATATATAGCTTTGCGAGCCGTTTTGCATAGTCATCTTTAGTGTAGATGTAGTATTTGTACATTCGAGGGATGCAGAGAAGGCAGAGAATGATGTAATGCACCTTGAAGCCAATTTCGAAGCGGATGAGAGCATGGGCTATTGCAAAGCCAACTCCGTAAAAGAACAGGAAAGTAGGCATTGTACTCCGATAGTGCCAGTCTGGTGAATAGAGGATGTAAAAGTATAGAAGCATTTCCCACACCATTGGAGTTTCATCACCTTGCTGTTGCCTGAAAATAAATCGAAAATTCACATTACAAACCAACATGGTAAACAAGGATGGACTACAAATTTTTAAGTTCTTAATTCTTAAAGCTAACATAACATGAGCAACGTCTCTCAAAGTTCATTTTCATACCAGAGGCAGCCAAGAACAACCAAATAAGCCCTCAATTTAGTTATTGTTTCTACTAAGCAAATCAATCATGCAAGGAATTGCAATGCAATTGTAAGAAGCGAAACGAATACTTACACGCGTTGTAGTGTGGCGTGGTATAGCATGCTCCCAATGGAAAGTATCATATTAGATATGTGAAGGACACTAAACCTCTTCTCAAATCGTTGTCTTAAGGCATTTATAAGGCCAATGAGTGCAAAAAGAATGCCAGGTATATTGGATATAGTGTTAAAAAACTCCGCAATGTAAGATGAGTGAACATAGTTTTTCTCGCACCGATCAGTGGATGTGACAGGACCCCAGAAGCTTGAAAATCCATCTTCCATTCTATGCTAAAAATGTACGACTGTTCACCTGACGCACACACCTTTTACTAAAGTGTTGAAACTGTCATAAAACCTGCAATTAATGTCCGTAAACAATTGAGTTGAGAATACAAAATCACATGAAAAATGACAACCAATTAAAGAAGTACCACGCTTGACTGAAAAACAAATGACACAACACAGTAGACTACAGCGTAAGTATGTCGATTCAGATAAGCACACAAAGTAGCCCTTTTACTAGTTGGCCAAATGATCAAGAGCCATTGGAAATAGCAAAAAAGGAGGAACACAAGTATAAAAGAATCAAAGCAATTGATATTCTAGCATTTAGTTCCATGACAGCAAAGTGTTGAGGCACAATCATGCAACTAAAAATATAAGGTAAAATTTTTCTAACATCAACTTCTACCAAGCTTCACATTAAGAAATTAAAATCTTATACACGAGCTGTATTCAGGATCCCCTGCTCCTATATGGCAAAATTATGTTAGCAGTTCAACCCCCCTTCAACTTATTCAATGTCAAACTCTTTTTATTCAAGGAAACCACAAAAACAAACTGAACATCCGCAGGCATGTGCTTGTGTCACTGGTCGTGCGAAAAAATCCGCGATTGGTGCACACATTTTAGACCATTCATGTTCATTTGGCAACATCAAGTTAGAACAGCCCAAGGATCGACTACTTCTCCAGCGACATTCTGCACATCTATGAATAATATACTTCAGCATTTTCTAGATCACTTTTCTAGGTACCTTTCTTAGGTCACATTGTGTGAGTGACAAAATCCGAATGGATGAGAGCACAAATCGAGCTATTGTTGATTTGGAGCCACCAACCAAAGTAACAAAGTTGTGGTCTTTCCTTGGATTGGTGAATTATTACCGATGCTTTGTTGAAGGTTATTCTAGAATCACTGCACTGTGACTTATTTGCTTTGAGTTTGTTTCCGCTTTATTTCGATACCTTAGAGAATTTCCTTTGTGAATTCTCATCCTTCGAGAGTTAGGCTAACTTAGGTGGATTTGAAGCTAAGTTTCTGCTTAAGGCTGCGCAATTTACAAGATTAAAGTTCTAGCCCCATGACTCTTGAATTTAGAGAATCAGTCAAAAACAACAACCCCAGATTCACAAAATAGAAAGCACGTAACACTTGTTCCAACCATCATGTGTTTTGATAATAAAAAAATATTTTTCAAGTTAGTTTCTAGCTTTTCCGTCCATATTTAGGCCCATTGATTGCTCTGCATGATGAAAAACAACTTAATACTCCAGAACAGTTCTCTAAATAAAAAAAATGAACTAAAAGTAAAACTGCTTATTCTCCAACATAATTTCATTTCTTAAGATGGAATCCTATAAAATCATTCTACTTTCATTTCCTATCCTTAATACTGATACAACAAGTCATGCAGCAATATGATACATAGCACATGCCAAATGATAGACAATTCAGTCTACAAACAGACCTATAAACCTGCAAAGGCACCAATCTTATCAAATTCCAATAACCTTTCGCTACTACAGAAGCAATAGCAACGGCATCTTACTTTAACTCAAGGGTCTCAACGATGATCGCTGAGATCGAACTACTAGTTAGCATCTTGGCTACTTATTTGAATCAATCTATTCAAAATAATAATAATAAACCAAGAAAAGGCATTAAAAACTACCAAATAAAAAAATATACTTCACTGCAACTAGGTAATCCAATTAACTACTGCAATCCCATTTTTCATCACCCTAAATAAAACATACATTAAGCCTATTTCGCCTATAGAGTCTGATCCAATAAATCTTCTTAAAGATCTCAGTGTTTCAAAATTCCATCCAATGTTAACTAAAGCAATAACCCTAAGTTTAAAAACAGCCTTAGCATACGGAAAATACAAAGCAGGTCCCCAAATCCAAGCAAATCCCCAGCAACTAAAATCTATCTTTATACACTAAGAAAATTCAAACTTCATCAAACAAATTAATGCAAAAGAAAATTACAATTTGAAGGAAAGAAAATACCTTTCAGCTACCCATAAAATAAAAAATGTACTTGAACTCCCAAAACCGTAAACCCAAAGAAAAATCCCTTTGAAATTTGACCTAACCCATTAAAACCCATTACTCAAAAACTAAAACAAAAGACTTCTTTTTCAATAACAAAATTGCCCACACACATCGTTCACCAAAGAAAGAAACAATTATACATATATGTATATATTTATTGAAAAGCGAAAATATAAAGAAAGTGGAATAGAAACAAACCTTTAGGAAACAAGTAAGATCTGTTATTCGCAACGAAAACAATCTTAAGCTGCTTTCAAAACGGGGAATAGATTCGAGGGAAGGAATCCGGCGGTGGAATTAAGGAAGCAAGGGGGCGCGTGAGGAGGGAACCAATATTATTATTTTTTATATAGGGAGCCGTTCGTTGGATTATATTAATAATAATGTGATGGACGGTTGAGATTTTTTTATTTGCTAAGTGAAATTTTAAAGGATGATTTAAAGCTTTAAAAATTAGAAAGCCCTAAGTTATTATTTAAATAAATTACATCAACAATAACTTAATTTTTATTTTACAAAATAAATATTATTAAATTAATATTTCAGCCTCTCAAATTTAAAAATAAGATAAAACAGTTACATAAGTGTGGGTTAACATTCAGCAGTCACCGATATAACCCACGTCAACATATTTTAGGGTTTAAGGGGAAAAAAAGAAATAACAAAAATAACCCATCATCATCATCTATGCAATGCCTACCTTGACTTAACCCTAACCCTAACCCTAACCCTAACCCCACAAACCCACACACCATAGCTACAAAGCACAATCGAGACCCAAACCCATAAACCATCTCTCTCTTCCATTTTTTGGCTATTTTCTTAATCCCCAATCACTATTCATTTTCGTTTCCTCCCAAAACCTTAATCAATTCAACTTAGATCTTCATACCAGAAAGGGAAGCGATGATAACGCGATCCAATTTAGCAGAGCGGTTGAGAGAGTATCAGATTCAATCTAAGCATGATTGGGCTTCCGTTTCGTTTTTCTCTTCCACGTCTCATCTTACCTCTTCTAGGCAAACCTAATTCCATGATTTGCTTCTCTATTGTTTTGGTATTTGATTTTTTCGTAAAATTTCTCATTCAAATATTACGTTGAATATATGACTGTTTTACCGTGGTTTTGATTCGATAACATCTTAGTGCTTTACGGTCTGCTTATGATTATTTTTAAAAAAAATTGAGATTCGATCAGAAAACGTTACCAATTCACATACACAAGCTGCTTTATAGGATATAGGATAAAAAGTAATTGGATAAGGTTTGAGCTTTGAAGGGAAGAAACAAAAGAGAACAAATGGACCCAGTAACAGCTCATTGTTTGATTAGTCGTGTTTTTTTTTTTTTTGGTAAAGAAAAGTTAAAAAGAAAGATGGTAATTGCAAATAATGGAAAAGAAGAGTGCTTGAACTCAAGTGAAAGAAAGTTACAGAGATGAAGGGTTTGAAACAGATGAAAGAAGGAAAGTGCAAAGCAATTGAAACAATTGGGGGTTGATTTTTGGGTTTTTTTGTCATTAATTTGCAAAATGGGGAAGTTAACTTTGATTACTTGTCTAACGTGCCAGTTAACTTGTCACATAAGCGATTCCGTTAAGCCTTTAACAGAAACCGTTAATTAATGATTATTTTATCATTTTTTGATAATATTAGTGATTATTTTGTCATATTTTCAAAGTTGAGAGACTGAAATGTTAACTCGATGACTGCTTGTTTCGGAAAATAAAAGTTGAGTGACTGTTGATGTAATTTATCCTTATTATTTATAGCTGCTTTTCTCAATTTATTTTGGGTTTATTAATTTTATATAAAATATGAAAAAATTAAAACATTTGAGCTTTGTAGATTCTATGAAAAAATATTTTTATAATAACATTTATTACTTTGTAAAATAAAAAAGTTTGTTATTTCCTAACACAAATCAAGTAAAAGTTTAAATAATAATATAGACCCATTCAACTATTATAATCATAATTTGAACATAATTTACATATTTTTGTGGGACTTTAAATAATAATAAAATTTAAACTTAAAATCTATATATACAAAACAATATTTGAATATTGTGATTTCAAATTTTTAAAATTTCTACTGTCATTCGGTAAAAATCTTCATGATTAAGATTATTATTATATCAATGAATTTAGAATAAAAATCCATTAAAGTAAAAATATATATTTATATCTTCATAGAATATGTATATACCAATAGAAAAAGCCGAACAAGAGTTTTTATTGTTTCTAATAACAAATTTAGCCTAGGCCAATTAAAAAAAATACCCCACATTACATTTTGTTATTAAATTATTGACAACTAATGAAAAATAGCTAAAATATTTAATTTTGAAAAAATTTTGTCAAAAATTTAGAAAAGTTGAATGGCATGTCCATTATATATATATATATATATATAACATGTTCTCATAGATACACACATCAACACTAAACTTCAACACCAAATAGCCATTTATATTTGTAAATGTTCATAACTATTCTCATGTGATGTTTTAGTAATTTTTCATATCGTGTGATGAAGTGGATCAAAAATGGATTAAGAAGTCCATTCATATGTATGAGATAACAATGTGTACGTGCCAAAATTCTTTATGAAAAGTTACGATAAACTTAAAAGCACAAACACAAAATAAGAAAAGAAAATAGTTAAAATTGATAACACAATTCTTTGGGATAAATGGCTTGATGTAACCATCTTATCTAATTGACCCATTGGTAATGGAGGAAACTTTGCAGATCCCAGCAGATGTGGTCAATGGAATATCTTTGAAACAGGCCACCAGATTTGCATCACTGTGGAGATCCACTTGTAGAGTTTCCCAAACCTTCTTCTTTGGGTTTAACACATCATCCGGCTCGCCTGTGAAACCAGGAAAAGTAACTCGCTCTCCGACCTTGGCCGACTTAGGTGGTTCAACCAATTCCACCTAAAAACATGAATCAAAGGTATCTTTTAGAACCATCCTATTGAATGTTACCAGTTAGATGGCATGAAATTTACATCAACATTTTATTGTTTCGTTGAATCGAAGTCCATTCCAGTATAAAAGCCTACGAAAATCTACATCAAGTTAAATTACTTCAGGGGTTGATGCCAATAACGAAAGCTATTTGCTTACCTTGGTGTGGTCGTTGTTCGAAGCTGCAAGAACCATTGCATGTGATTTTATACCGCGCATGGTTGCGGGCTTCAAATTACAAAGAACACAAACCATCCGGTCCTGCTCGATAATAAATCCAAAGAACATATTAGAAAAACCTTGAACATAGATCAAGCACCTCATCTCTCCCAAATACGGTATACCGATAACCTCTACAATTGACATATTACTAGACAAATTACAGGGCAAAGAACAAATACCTGCATCTCTTCCAAAGGAATATATTTCACGAGCCCACTGACAACTGTTCGAGGCTGGGCTTCACCTACATCGATCTCTTCAACATACAGAGAATCAGCATCGGGATGCTTTTGAGCTTTTATAATCTTGCCAACCCGAATATCGAGTCTTGTGATGGAAATTTCCGGTTCAGCAGTGGGCTGTTCTTTAGAGTTGGCTGAAGATTTCTTAGACTTCTCTTTCTTGTTATCTGTAATAAATAACAGCTCACAACTAAGTTAAGCTTGCACATAATATACACATATCTAACGAAAAGGAGTGAAGATAATGCTCCAAAAAGTAGTTTCGGGACAGAAAGAAAAGAAGCAATAATCAGCCCTATAGATTTAATGAAAAATTTGAAGGATAAAACCCAAGTTATTTCAAGTAATTCCAATAAAAAATTGTTTACTTACTTCAACCAATGTCCACTGCTCCCTTTGAACTTCCCCAAAACACTTCTATGAAATCCAAAACTTACTTTTCCAACACTTTCTTTTTTTTTGGATTTTCACATTAAAAAACTGTAAACATCATTATTATGGAGAAGAGTTTAAAATAATCTATAATCCAAATAAAAAACACACGAATATAGAGAAATTTTGGAACTGATAAGGATGGATATCTCTTAATATATTTTTAAATTGCCATGTCAGTTCATTTTTTATTACAATTTTGAACTTTAATAATAAGATTAATTTCATAAATATAAAAGAATATTAATTATATTAAAAAGTTTCTAGCAGGATAATTTTTTTCTAGATAATAATTCTTTAAATATAACAAAGGAGACATATCCAACCTGAAATTTTTGTTTTCTTCAGTTGCTCAGCAGTCTTTGCAGCATCGGCTTCTGCCCTTGAACGCCTATCAGCTTGACTTCCGGCATATTGTTGCCTTAGTTCTTCAACTCTTTCAGTTTTCTGTCATTTTTTATGTTTACAATATAAGTATGACCAAAAAGAAAAACAAGTACTGTGCCAATCCTTCGACTCAAGCCACCAAAATTAATAGTAAGAATAAAATAAAGAAGATGACACATAGACATATAACAAAGAAGATGCACTAATACCAGTTCCTCAAATAAAGGTTTTGGATCTCCGATTTTATGCCCAGCTGGTATTATCTCCCACGGTCTTGAAGCCCTATCGACGTCTCCTTTCTCATCACAAAGGGAAATTTGTGCTTGAGGAGGCAAATTAAGTTGCTTAAATACCTTTAAATGCAACAAAAAGAGAATGGATCCCATAGCATGAGAAATCAAGTTAAACAGCCAGCGCTACATGTAACAGAATTATTTACAATCACAGCAGGAGAAAATCTCTGAACCTATTAGATTACCTCAACAGAAAAAGATGGAATAAAAGGTTCCAATAGGCATGCAAGAATATGCACTAGCCCCACCGCAGTTCTCATAACAATTGAACAAGAAGGTTGGTCTTCTTTGTAAAGCTTCCAAAATTGGCTTTCCTGAATGGAAAATATCAACAAAACACATTAGAAGAAGTGCCATTAGCCAGAAAAAGAAACATATTTATAACAGACTAACTTGATAAAATAATTCCTAGAACTAGAGTTTCTCCAACTTACTTGCAGATATGCATTTCCTTCACCTGAGAGGCTCATTGCAGTTCTTAATCCTTGCTTTAATTTCACCTGCAGGAAGTCCAAAGAGTTGTAAATAGTTATGATTTGAGGATGCAAAGGGCGATAGGTTCTAGTCAAATGTAATGATGTCAAAGTTTAAGAACAGTCACCTTCTCCATGGCTTCAATATATTGCTCCACATGTTTACCAACTTTCTCACTTAAAGCCTTTGTCAAGGGATGTGACTCAGCAGTTGGAGAGTCAGGAATGACAGAACCATATCCTTGACCTGCAGTCAGCAAGCATTAGTTAAATCCACTGGCACAGAGACAACTATATGAAAAAGTAAAAAATCAGTTGTTGCTAAATAACTATCCATTTCCAAAAACAAATGAAAAGGGAAAAAAAGAGTTGTATTAGAAGCACAAAGTTTATTGACTAATTCTCAACCATACAGACTATTCCAAAAGTAACATCTACTTATTTCACCACCAACAATATGAAAAACAAAGTTTGATAGGTAATTTCTTACTATTGGGACTTAGGGATATATCTTAACTATCACTTGATCAATCATCACTTGAACTAAGGCTTAAGCAGAAATATAAAGACAATTCCCGTCAATTATGAACTAAAACTCCAGATACTATCACAGACAGCATGATTCTTTCCCCTCCAACTTGAATATAACAACAAATTTTGAACTCCCACAGCAAGAACGAAATCCAAGTTCTTAAAAACAAAAGGATTCCAGTCAACCAGATGACTAACCAGGAGGTTTTGCAATAAAGCTCAAAACTCGATTGATGAAGTTGCCCAAATTACTAAGCAACTCGTTATTCAGTTTTGCTTGCAAGTCGTCCCATGTAAACAAGGTGTCAGAAACCTAGTTTCCAAAACAATAGGATAATAATTAAAAAAAAACAGCATGTAGAATCCAAGATCAAAGAAAGTCATAAATGATGTACCTCAGGTCTATTGGTTAACAAGTAATATCTCCACACTTCTACGGGTATTTTTGTATCCTTTACATCATTGCCAAAAACTCCTATGCCTTTACTCTTGGAGAACTTCCCTATAAAAACCAAACACAGAAAAACTGAGTACATCAGGCTGTTAAGATGGATAATTCATGATTTCACTTGTCTAGCATGCACTAATCTTAAATCAATTCTTTTCCCCACTGCGTGTGGATCAAACCAATCAAATGGCTGCTTACCAGCTTCGTAATTTAAATACTCTGAGACACTGATGCTTTTCATCAATGTCCAATTTTCACCGGTCCCAAGAAGAGTTGATGGAAACATCACCTGAAATAGAAATATTACATTTAAAACTTATGCAGAAACAACTCCATAATTTTATTTTATTTAAAAAAAAAGAACACAAAATATGTTTTTCACTACTTTCTACGGGAAGATGACACTACCATAGTGTAGTGAATGGAAAACAAAGCAGGATATAATTGATTGAAATGAAAAGCAGGAATAGAAAATATAAGATAGATGGACTAAACAATTCCACATCATGATACAATAAGAATTAAGTCCTCCAAGAATGATTCACCAAGAGATCTCCATAATTGTCAGAGAACAATTACACAAATACTATCCATATCCAAAATGGTTTGATGCTCCAGCATTGCAGTTCAACTCAAGACCTTCAGCAACTTTACCGTATGTCAAATATGTGGAGCAAGTCATCTAAGTATTAAAGGAGAAAAGATCCTCATTTATCAGTTACAGCAAGGATGGAACACAAAACTACAGCTAAATACATGACATAGCACCCTATCAGTCAAGGCAATTTTGAACATGATACTTACAGTATGAAATGGTACATTGTCTTTCCCCATGAACTGAAACAGCTCCACATTTTCAGGATTTTTCCACCATTTTTCCCAATCAGATGTGTAGCATTTAGTAATTGAGACATATCCAATAGGTGCATCGAACCAGACATAGAAAACCTATCACCAAAAGGTTTGAAAGTAGACTGAATAAATAAGCTCAATCTTATTTTCAATTACAAAATGGGCTAAACTGCCATCATATATTGAAACTTTATCTTACCTTGTCCCTAAAATTCTCGTGTGGAACAGGAACCCCCCACTTCAAGTCTCTGGTAATACACCGTGCTTTAAGTCCTTCTGTGAGCCAAGCTTGTGTTGTATTAATAGCATTTTGGCTCCAAGAACCATCAACTGACATTTTGTTGATGTACTCAACTAATTTATCCTTTAGCAAAGGAAGCTCAAGAAATAAGTGCCTTGTGTCACGAATACGTGGAGTATTTTGGCAGGCCTGTAATCAAAGTTAAACTATCCTTACAAATCGCAATACTTCCATTTCTTCCCAATTTCCTTATCAAAACTTCCTCATTGTTAAAAAAAAAGAAACAACATAGTAGCACTTCAAAATTGATATTACATTCACTGGCCTCATCAAACAACAATTATCTTCAGCAACAGGCTATATGCACATCTCCAGACATGGTATCTCTTCCAGAATTAGAAAACCATCACTTATTACAATGAAGTGCAGGAAAAGAATTACCACAACCACAATTATTGATAAAGAAATAAAGGTCAATCTAGTTACGGATCTAATTGTACCTTGCACCTAGGTTCTTTTAGTTCAGTAGGATTCAAGAGCTTCCCACACTTTTCACATTGATCTCCACGAGCAGAATCGTAGTTACACCCTCCATCTGGACAGGTTCCTTCCACAAGCCGATCAGCCAGGAATCGTTGGCATGTATCACAAAAAAGCTAGACGCCAAGAGGAATTCAAGTCATAAGAAAAAATACAAACTAAAGCTGAATATTTAGCACGGTAAATGAGTTTTGGGTCAAATTGTTTAAACTTTTTTTTTCTTTATGCTCTGCAACATCTGTGCAAAAAATTCTATTTTTTTATAAAAAGACACAAAATTTTACTTTTACATGAAGCAAATATGTGAATTAGTTAACATTTTCTTTCAAATCAGTTACGATTTGCCTTCAACATTAACTTACGAGTTATACTATCCAACTTAAGAACAAAGATCAGTTAAACAAATGAAGTCATTCACGAAATATAGCCTACATACCTGTTGCATTGGTTTCTCGGAAAGCCAATTGTTCTCCCATAGCTTCTTGAAAATTGCTTGGCAAACTTCAGTTTGTTCCGCAGTCGATGTTCTTCCAAATTTATCGACGCTTATATCAAACCAATCATAAACTTCCTTATGAAGTGCATGATACCTAAAAAATAAAATAAATTCAGAAACTTGAAACAAATCTTCAGCAGAAATTCACAACAAGTATTTTTTTTTTAAATTACTTGTCACAAATCTCTTGAGGAGTACAATTCTCTTCCATGGCTTTAGTCTCCGTCGTCGTTCCGTACTCATCGGTTCCACAAATATATATAGCATTATAGCCTCGCAACCGGCAATAACGAGCAAAAACGTCGGCGCTTAAGACACCTTTACCAAACCAAAAAAAAAACATCAAAATCATCACAAAATGCGAAAAAAGAAGAAGAAAAGATTAGTTGAACTCTAGAATTAGAGACGGCGATAACACACATCCGATGATGTTGCCGAGATGAGGTACGTTGTTGACGTAAGGCAAGGCGCTGGTGATGAGGACGTTGCGTTTCCCAACGACTGGAAGCTTCGGAGCCATCTGATTTCGGTCTCCCATTAGCTCTAATTGATCTTCTTATACCGGCGGCGGCGCACTTGGAACCGAAGTCGCGAGCTTTTATTAGCTTCGCGTTTGGCGACTGGAAATGTTACAGAGAGGAAGGATTGGAGCAAACGAGGGTTTTAATTGGGGGATGACGGGAAATTACAATCAGTGGGCATCATTGTACACGTGTACGTAGTTTATTGGATGCCTAGGAAGTCTTTTTTATTTTACTTTTTTACGTAATTTAGTTCGGGTTTCATAATATTTTAGGTTTTAGACTGCTGAAATTCGAACCATTAAATTTGAATTGATTTGTTGTGAATAGTCATGGGTTTGTTCATAAAGTAATTACTTACCTTATTTTTATGTAAAAATTTTTCAAATTTTTATAAAAAATATTTAAAGTTTTTTTTTTACATTCAATTGAATAATTGAAACATTTTATAAAATTTTTTATAATTGAAGGTCATTAACTTTAATTGTCTAGGGTTAAAATAAATGTTAAAAGTATTTTTTTATGTATATTTACATTTTAATTAAGTGCAAAAAAAACAACAGTTTAATTGCTTTTTTTAAGGTTTGAGGATTTTTTTTTATGTATTTTAAAAATTTAAGTATCTAATTGAGTGTAAAAAAATAACCACTTAATTATTTTTTTTTAAAAAGTTTAAGAGTTTTTTTTTATACATATTCAATTGAGTACAAAAAAAAATTAATTATTTTTTTTTTAAGGTTTTAAGATTTGTTATATCCTTAAGCCTATAAATTATTAAAATGAAAAAATGTATAACATAATGTAGAAAAAAAACATATATTTTATATTTAATTTTTTTTAAGAATTATATTTAAATATCTACTTAACTTTAAAAAGATTGAGAATATTAAAGATATTAAATTAAAGTGAAACGAAATGAGACGAAAATAAATGCATCTAACATTCATAAAATTGATAGTGATTTTCAAGATTATATATTTATAATGGAACGGTACAAGTCGTAGAGCAAAATGATTTCCAAAATTATACATTCATAATGAAGCAACACATTGAAAATGATATAAGCACGAACATGACTAATACTAAGTCACATTTATCGTGATTGCAAGCGTAATCAACAACGAGAAAAACGGAAAACAGAATGGTGAATAAATGAATGCAGACTACTCTCTTTTTCCCTCTACCTTTATATTAACTAAGCAAAATAAAGAGTTGTATGTTACAAATCATCAAAATTGCAGTGGAATTGCAATGACCACAGCTAGTTTTCTCTTCCATTTCTCAATTAGAAATGAGCTTCTCAGCTTTCAACCAATTTAATGAAATTTAACATTTCAAGAAGCTTACAGAATCTCTCCCCCTTTTCTCTCTAAAGGCAGTTGGTTTGGAATGAATTAGTTCTTCCAGCAATGGAATGGACATGATAAAATCATGTGATTGTTGCCGCAACTGATCGGTTCTTTGGACGAAGTTTTGGCCATTCAATCATGTGGTAATAGCATGAACTGAAACACCCGAGTTTGACGGAGGAATAATGCTGGGCCGAATTTGGCTGCACTGTAGGAAGGTTAACTATTGTGCCGACTGATAAAGACGAAATCAGTACGGAATAACATATGGTAGAGCATAAACATCAGCTGACTCTATTTGCAGAGCCTCTGACCATACATGTGGGGTCTCGTCAATCTCATGAAATCCCACCTTGGGTTTTTTCTTTGATTGAGATTCATTGCTGCTAAATAGCCATGCTTGGTCATCGAAATCAGGCCATTCTTCCATTTCCGGAACTGAAAGTACCTGGCTTAAATACTTCGTATCTGGGTGCGGTGGTTTCATAAACACTTTATCAGTCTGACTAGCTTTTGCACTAGTCGATAAATGCTTTATTGGGGAGATAGATGACGGCTGAGCTTCAATAATACCATTCACCTTGCGTCCATTATTATCCGCTTTAAGACCGGTTCTTGCTTTGGGGGTATCTGATGTAGGTGCAATGGGAGCTTCACAAGATTCCGATGTCCTTCCATTGTCCGTCAATGGATGAGAGGAAGTAGTTCTCGGCTGCTTATTGGGTTTAATGTCATCAACTGTAAGAAAAAGATAGCAAAATCCGTTAACCGAGAGTTATAAAGCTCTAGAACTTTTACAGCCATTAAAAGCAATTGCTCGATTTCAAGCACAGGTTTACTGTAAGTTTTCTAACAGATAAGAGGGCATCAAGTTTCAAGCAATCACCTACCTAAACAAAAAGAAAAGTTTCAAGTCATCAGCGGGATTGATACATACAATCATGGTATAAAACTCACCATGAAAGAATCCATTTTTTTCCCGGTCCTTACGCTTGTGGAGGTTTTCCACAGCAACAGCACCCTTGTTACCTACGTCGAAAGGATCCAACAATTTTTGAGTTTTGATACCTACAGGGTCATCTTTCTTGCTTCCTTTCAAATTATCCTGCTCCAAATTCCGGTGTTCACATTTTGCCTTCACTGCCGCTTCGTGCTTCTCTTTATCCCTATCCTTCTCTTTCCCATGACTTTTTTTCTCCTTGTCCTTATCCTTGTGCTTATCATTGCTTTCTTTTTCTTTGATTTTTTCTTTCCCTTCTCTCCGCCTCTCGGTATTATTCTCCGCTTGTCCAAGGATCTCTTCAGCTCTAGCTTTAACTGCACCACCAAGGTTCGGGACCATAGCATTTCGAACAGAGCTTGTATCCTCCCTGATTCTTTGCTCATCCAACCTACTATCATCACTTCTCTTGTTCTTTTCCATCCCTTCAGCCGGTGTGTTGGCAGTCTTAGCCACCAATCTGACCATTTGCTCATCTTGCTTTTTGTCGTTAACCATAAACATCTCCGCAAATTGGTCCCCAGCTCCTGGACCTTCATCTCTGATCCTCCTCCCTTGCACAAATTTAGAATCCCGGAAATCTTCAGCGAGATTGGTATTCTGGCTAACCTTTTGCCCATTATAACCCAAAAATTGTCCAGCATGCTTCTTCTCATCCAAGGTACTGCTTCGGTCTTTATCCCTACCTTTCTCTTTCTGAATAAACTTGTCCCCACTTTGACCTTCATATTTTCCAGGAAGCATCTTCTCATCTGAGATTTTCTCCCCATTTTGCCCCCCTGGAAGACCATGAAACTTCTTCTCATCGAAGATAGTACTTCTATCTTTCTCTTTATCTCTATCCTTTTCCTTCTTTTCCTTCTTTTGTCTCTGTGTTTTTCTTTTTTGTCTTTCTTATCTTTATGCTTTCCATCACTTTTATCTTTCTCTTTTTTTTCCTTTTTTTCTCTCTTTTCCTTGTCCTTGTCTTTGTCCTTGTCCTTCTTCTCCTTCTTATGCTTCTTCTCTTTTTCCTTCTCCTGAAAACAAGATCAATGTTAGAAATCAAATGCAAAATAATAATTACATTACTAGGAACCAATCAAACCTATTTTACTTGGGCTTAGATGTAAATGTCAGATACGGGTATGGTCAGTTTTTATTAAGTTTTTCCATGTGATTGTAGTCATATGCCCATGTCCCATGTTCAAATATGCACGGGACGTAGGTGTTGGACATGGATAATTCAAAAAAATAAAAATAAAGAGAGTCGGAGCAACATATAATCAAACAGACCTTCAATAACCACCAAAATTTGAAAGTTATACTAAAAGATCCATTCTACACCAAGTTACAATAATGCACAGATGGTATGCAAACTGAGTAAATAACTTTTCCATCAAGAAAAATTCCAAAAGATTACTTAAAGGCTATCACAAAAACAAGATAATCTCTCTGTATTCTGTCTCGAAAAGTTATGAAAGAGGGTATAAAGTAAATCTGTTAAACATCTATAGCCACAACTTGAAAAGAGACAACAACAACACACCATAAATGCAAAACCCACAACTTTTGAATTGCAGACAAGGCTACACCGTCACCAATTCAATCATTCAGCAAGCAGAATGTACCGTGTCCAGATAGCTAGAATTGAATCTTACACGCACCTCTACCATAAATACTTATATGCTACAAGAATCATAATATGAGCTTAGACATGCAAGCTATAGCAATGTTCAACAATGACTGAGCCAAATTCAAGTTTTGTCAAGCCAAGTTCAAGTAATTTACGAGCACAAATGTTTGGTTCACACACCTAGCTGAAACTATATATTCAGTTTACACCATGAGACATGTCTCTTCATAGACGATAAAAACTGTTGCGGCAATGATACCGACATCAACAAATCATGGTGGAAACTCATATTCTATCCTGGTAACTCTCACAAAAACCGTACCTACTAAAAATGTCATCCATTATGGTAACAGATGTTCAGGCCATTCCTTCAGCAAAGCCCAAACTATTCTCTTCATATCAACCTCATGCGAATCGCTACTCCAAAACAAATAATCAACTTAATGGATTTCCACTAAGAGAAATCTATTTCCAATGTTCTTGTCCCACATAAATTCTCCATAGGTCACTTTGATCAACATATCAACTAACCAGAAACCCTAATTGATTCGTTCAGTCATAAATATTAAAAAAATTCATAATGGTGAGTATATAAATTAGACACCAGAAATACCACTCTACCATTTCAATAAGCTCCCAGTTCAGTTATTTATTCCCATACAACCAATACAGGCCATCAACCTAAACCACGGAATTATAAACATTCTTCACTCAGCAGACATGGAATTTTCGAAACCTTAGTAAGAGCAATCATAGAATATCATGTATGCATAAAATGCATTTCGAGATAAGGCAGCCGAAACTTTATAAAGCATTTAATACTGCATGGAAATAGGAACTGAGAAGCACAAACTCAAATCCAATGTAAATATCAGAGTATTGGTTCTCATGATCCTATTGAATGCTAATTCAGTTTTACCATAAAAGGCTATACAATATAAGAAAATGGTGTTAACCTTTTTTAGTAAGTCCTCATTCTCAATCCTAGCCTTCTTTTCGCATCCTGGTGGTGGAAAAGGAAAGCAACGCGACATCTCACTGATGTTCAAAACACGATACTCGAATGCCTTTAGAAGCCAAAATACTTGGTTTATCTTCTAGTAGCAAAGTTCCAGAAAGGGAACAACCAGTACTGATGCTCCTATCCATGCACCATATCCTTGCATACATTTCCAGCTTCAGTATTCCTCCATGAGCTCCTGCCACTCTTTAACAGCTCAACAAGTCACCAAGATCAGTAATCTCAGATGCAACCCCAAGTCAACTGGCTATAACTAAACAAATCACTTCAAATGCAAAAATCAAGACGGGCGACCACTTAGGAAACCTACTGTTTCCTTATGCCAAGCTACTTCAACAATGCCCCAAATAGAAAGATAATTTCAAGAAATGCTCTTTTGATCAATAATTCTAGCTCAGAAACTTGGGAAACCTACTGCTTTCTTATGCCAAGCTAACAATTCCCCGGATAGGAAGATAAAGAAACGCTCTTTTGATCAATAATTCTAGCTCAGAAACTTAGGGAACCTACTGTTTTCTTATTCCAAGCTACTTCAACAATGCCCCAAATAGAAAGATAACTTAAAAGAAATGCTCTTTCAATCAAGAATTCAAGCTCAAAATCTATGTTGAATCAAAGGGTTTTCTAAGAAACAAAAATGGTCCAGTACAATCTAAGCTTCTTTGTTGCTTGGTGGGACAATAAAGAACCATTACCTCCTTCCAATAATAACTCAATACCAAAACCATCCCCTAACTGAGATCAAACACAAAAAAATCACTAAAACCCAAATACCCTTTTCTCTAAAACAACTGAATCTTCAAGGGTTTTTTTTTTTTTTATCACCGGCTACACAAAATTATATATGAAAGCAATCTTCTTCCATGGCCAAAAGCTTTGCAATCACCATTCTCTTAAGCAATCCGTTTAAAAAGTAAACCCTGAGACAAATAGCTCTTCAATCCGATACTCCAAAAACAAGAGCTTGAGTCCATTTGTAATCTGATCAGAACCCTAATCAGTCCCCAATTTGGGGAATTTCCCCCCAATTTGTTGATCCGGATGAACCCTAGACCCAAAACAAAAAAACCCATCAAACAAAGACTTCTAACTATGCAAAAATATTAAGTACCCATTAAACATATCAAAATAAAAGAAAAACCCAATTCCATCAAACGAAAAATAAATCAAAAAAACCTCAAAAGAAAGTAAGAGTTCATTTTTTTTATACATAAAAGACACTTTCTGAGTGCCTTAGTATAAATGGGCACCGATCAAAAGCCAAAAAGAAAGCATTGATCCAAAGCGTAAACGTTTCTTATATACAAAAAAACAAACAAACAGTTTTTAAATAAAAATGAAATTCAAAGCCGACGATGAGGAAGATAAGATTATTACCTTGCCCCTCTACAAAGTGGGCATTATAGAAAATGAACCAAGATCTTTTTTTTTTGCTCCCAGATTAATAAAAAATATTAGATTATGAATTACAAATTAAAGAGATTAGTAGAAGAAGTAAGCGAAGTTTAATCTGAGTTTCTTTTTATATACATATAATGTTTCCTCTTGTAAAGAGAGAGCTATTGTTTGATAGATTAGAAGGAAAACCAAAGCCAAACAATGAACAAATATAAAAGGAGAGGCTTCAATTACACCAAAGGGCCGGGCTACCCGTCTAACCCGTGTGGCCAAGTTCGCGAATCTGTATAAATATTTTATTCATTTTATTTTAATTATAAATTTATACAAATATTCATTTCGACTTTTTAATAATTATATCTAATATACAAATATTTATAATTTTATATTTTTTTCTGAATCATTCTCTTATTTGTTTGGTAATGTTTTTTTCTCAATATGATTTATTCAATTTTTTCATTTTAAAATAACTTGAAGTATTTAAAATTAATGATAAAAAATAAAAAAACCATAATTTGAAATTTATATTATCAAATGATTTAATTACATTCTGTATTTAATTAAACAAATTTTATAATTTAAATTCAACATTTAATTTTTTTAACACTTAAACTTCAATTTATCAAACAGCATATTTATTTAGTGATATGTTGGTTTTTATTATTCTCATGTCTTTTCCTTTTTCTACACTCCATTAATTATTTTGTTATTTAAAAAAACTTAGCATGTTTATTTGGCTTAATTTACGATTTGATTTATGAAATATATCTAATTTTTTTATTTTAATATTTAAAGTACCAATCACTTTTTAATTTGACATCTAAATTATGTCTTCATTATTATTATTTTTAGTTTATTTTTTTTTACAAATCTTAAAAATAATTTGATAACTAATCAGACAATCACAAACCACCACATGGCGACTTTATGTAAAAAAATTAAATATTTTTTTATTAAATGTATATATACACATTAAAAATATGAAAAATAAAAATAATATATAAAATATTCAAAATATATATTATAAAAATAAAATTTACAAAAAAATATGTTAATTGAAAAGAAATTAGTTGTATTTAATAATAAAGTAAAAATATATAAAAATTGTAAATACAAAAAGTTTAAGAATAATTTTTTATATAAATCTCTAAAAAAGTATTAATATATAAACAATATAAAAATATATATTCCAATTTTATTTAGTTTTTAATTTAACTTCATTTTGAACTTATGTACACCAAACTAAAAATTTTAGCTATTCATTTGAAATTTAATTAACATATTAAAATAATTTAATCTTTTGATAGTAAGTTCTAGTTTACCATATCATTTAACTGTTGCAGTTGCTTTAGGTTAATAAACCATTGATGTTAATAGCTATTACGGGGGTATCTTTTTAAAAATTCTCTGAGATGTCTTTGCAGGAATCCTTACCAACGGTTGATTTTATGGTCGGAGCTAACAGTGCTAGATCGAACTTAGGGATAGGAAGAGGAACGAAAAAAGTTCGTACCCTTTCGGACATCAATTTTGATTTTGTCGATCCGACTGTTGATGGTAATGGTCGGGCAGTTTCTCCAAAGCCAGTACGTCAATCGTACAAATCCACTCTGTTAGGAGCTTCTTCGGAGTCCAAGAAATCTGGTTTGGTAGATGAAGAATTTACCCTTTTAGACGGTGATGCCTTTACTGAAATGCTAGAGGGAGTCCTGTCAATTACCTTCTCTGATCGGGTAAAGGAATTTATTAAGAGAAGAATGGCAAAAATAATTATCGTGAAGTTGTTTGGAGGACGGATTGGATTTAATGCATTATTAAACAAATTTTCAATGCTTTGGAATACTCAGGGTCAATTCCAGTTAATGGACCTTGAAAATGATTTCTATCTTGTAAGATTTCAGGAGAATGATGACTATGCCAAAGTTTTGTCTAATGGACCGTGGCTGGTGTTTGGGAAATATTTAACAGTTCGCCCATGGTCGCCTGATTTTTCAACCTCGCAAAGTGCGATTGAATCCCAAGTGGTCTGGGTTCGGTTGCCAGGACTACCAGAAGGCGATTATTTCGATTGTTTATTACGGGTTATTGGGCAAGCAATTGGTTAAGTTATTAAACTCGATGTGCACACAGATGGTGGTAGGAGGGGTCGGTTGGCACGATTGGCAGTGTGCGTGGATTTGCGTAAGCCACTGGTGTCAAAGTCGTGGATAAATGGGAAATTACAGCAAGTGGAATATGAAGGCTTACCCAGCATCTACTTCAAATGTGGTCGTGTTGGGCATGTCTCGGATGGTTGCGTGGGAGAAGGCAAGACGGCGGAAATAGATGTGACCGATGGATCGCACTCCACTACAGTGGTTTTGGGTTTGGAGAAAAGGGTGGAAGAGGAGTCTTTTGGGTCCTGGATGCTGGTTGAACGGAGAAAGGGTCAGGGCCGGAGTCACAAAGGCGGTGCAGGCAGTGGTGCAGGAACTGCGGGTAACGACTCTCGCTTTTCTGTTCTGAACATGGAAAATGTTGGATTTGAGGGCGAAAATCAAGGTCAGAATATTGATAAAAATCTAGAATTAGCTATTAATTTGGAGAAAGAGAGCAACTGCGCCTCATTAGGTTTTTCTAGTAAAGAAGACGTTAAGAATAAGGGTGCTAAGGTTGGGCCATCCAAAAAGAAAAGGGTTCATATAGTTAGGTCACATGGGCCCTTGAAATTATTAAAGCCTAATATAGGAAAATTGTGTTTACAACAAAATAATGAACAAATGCAGGCCATGTCCAATTTGCAAAAGAGGGAAACGGGTAAGGCGCATGAGGTGGTCAATTTGGATTTTGCTTCTGTTCCTATTTCGACAAAATTAAATAAAGATACTCATGCAGGTATCAAATTTAAAACCAAAGACATTCAAGCAGGTACTACTAATAAAGAAAATATAGTATTTTTATTTGGAAATGCAGGTTCTTCTTCTAGACAAAATCATGATAAACCGCAAGACATGAATAGTGATATTAACAATCAAGCGGCAGTGGAACTAAATAAAGCAATGGGAGGCATAGTTGGTGCATTGGAAGAAAATTCAAATAAAAAGAATTTGTTGCTTTATGACCCGAATGGTGATGGAACCATGGTGATTGATGATATTGTGGAGCATCTACTGATCAGTAATTGGTCGATCTCAGGTACGTATTTAATTTATTTATTTATGGGTATTAAAATCATGAGTTGGAATTGTCAAGGTGCAGGACATCTTAAATTTCATAAGATTGTTCAGGAATACTGGAAGGAGTTCTCTCCAAATATTCTATGTTTATTAGAACCTCATGTTAGTGGAGCCAAGACGGATGACATTATCTGGAAAATGGGTTTTTTACATTCTTTTTCGGTTGAGGCGATTGGCTTTGCTGGTGGTGTAACATCCGCGTTCTTGAACCGGATTTGAGTGATAAAATAGAATTGAGAACTAGAAATGTTTAGTTGAAGTAAGGAAGGTTAGAAAATTTTAAGGATTAAATAGTAAATGAGAGAAAATATGGGGGACTAAATAGCGAATTATCCAAATTAAATTTTGAGTCATCATGGGAATTAGATTAATTGAGGAGGGGCAAAAGAGTAATTTGGTGGAAGATATTTTTGGAAACAAAGTTTTGGGCCAAAGTGTAAAGTTGGAAGGTCCAGGGACTAAAAATGCAATTTTACCATTTTTATTAAGTGAGATATTTTAAGTGAGATTTCTAGAGAATTTGAGAAAGGTTAAAAATCAATTAAAAGGAAAAATATCAGCTCTTTTCATAGTTCAACCGTTCATGCCTTTTTCTTCCATTTCCAACTTTTGATTTTATTCCAAATAGGTCCTTCCATCATTTTTAAGCCCACCAAGCTCCAAAATCTCCTATTGTCTTTGAAATTTTTGAAATAAAAGTATAGAAGGGGGTTAGTGGACACCTCAAACTTTTTATAGAATTCATTTTAAGGTGTTAGAGAGCATAAGGACTAAATTGAGAAATTTTAAATTCAAGGGTCAAGGTAAGAAATGGTTAAATTCTCATGAAATACATGTATTTTACTGTTATTTAGTATGAAAATTATTGAATTATAACTTATAGCTTATATGTGTTTATGTGAAATTGAAGAGAAAAAGAAGAGAGGCAAGAGTCAAATTAAAGAGAAAGGAAAAGAGAAGAGCAAATAGTGAAAAGAGAAGGAAATCAGTCTTTTTGTTGTAAGTACTACAAGAGTTTTGAATTATAGTTTAATTTCTCTAATGGTATGTGAATTATTAGCATAAAAATTGTTATATAGGTACCTAATTTGAATGTTTACAATGATAAAATGAAGGGATTAATGTGTGATTTAGTATAACAGTTTGGACAGAACAGAGGATTAACTTCGAAAATTCACCAAAAATTGTATATAATTAGTTAAGGGTTAAATTATATATCTAATTAAATCTTATTGAGTGTAGTTTCATATGGAAGAAACATTGAATTAAAAGGAATTTTATATTTCGAGATATACTAGTTTTTGTGTAACAAGGTCAAAGTAGGTTCAAATTCCCCTGTTCTGACTTTGAAAAATTATAGAAAAATGTATAAAAATAATTAGAGTCTTAAATGTACATGGATAAATCCTTAATGAGTCTATTTTCAAAAGAAACAGACGCAAACATCATTTGATCTCTGTAAAAAAAGATAGATAATTTTTAGTGAAGAAATGTCAAAACTGTTAGGCAGCAGAGAAGGGGTAAATTGAAAGAATTTACTGTATAAATTGGATAAAGTAAAAATTCTAAAAATTTTATGGGAAAAATATGATTGAGCCTAGTTTTAGAAACATCAAGCGGATTATAATTTCGAATTCTGTAGCTCAAGATATAAATAATTTAGTAACTGTGACGCAAGTGGACAGCTTCAAAAATATAAATATGAAGTATTTGATGATGTATTTATGTGAGATATATCATTTATGAGAAATGATGCTAATTGAGATTGTGCCCAAGTAGACAAATTAGAACCATTGTGATATTAGTGGCATGCCATTAAGGAACACTAGCGCGCTCTCTATTTAGCACGTCTCGTGCTCTCTGTTATTAGTACTGTGTGTGCTCTCTAATTAGCACTCTGTGTGCTCTCTGATTAGCACTTTGTGTGCTCTCTGATTAATACTTTGTGTACTCTCTATTTAGCACTGTGTGTGCTCTCTGTTGCCCAGCACTTATGTGCTCTCTGTTAGTACTTTGGTGCTCTCTGTTTGTTCCGTATAGCCTAACGGTTCTATGAAAGTCTACTATGGGCTAAACTTCAGAAAGTGGATAAAAGTGTAAGTTGTGCCATTGTGGCAAGTTACAGGTTACATGTAAGTAAGGCAAGAAGTTTATATGCATGAGTACTTAAATGATCATTCATTACTTTTGTAGTGCTTACTAAGCCTTCACCGGCTTAACGCGTTTATTTTAATGCGTAGGTACAAAAGCTACGAGAAGTTGAAGTCAAGCTAAGGGGACCTCTCATCACATCACATCACTATTGGAAGACTTCAGTTTAGGTACATTACTTTTGGTAAAAATGGCATGTATAAATGGTACTATTATGTGTCTCCAATGGATGGTTATAAATGTTGTTTTGGATTACTACGAGTTGATGAATTGAATTGATGTATTTTGAATAAAATAACTTAAAACACATCGTTAATTTTTTTTTATTATACTCGTGTCAAAATCTCCGATACTGTATGTAATACTTTTATACAGGGTTTATACGTGTGAACCGGGTATAGGGGTGTTACAGGTGGTATACGACTTTGTTGGAATGAAGACATTAAAGTGGACGTGTTATATTTTCATCCGCAGGTTGTTCATGTTTGTATTCTTCAGGATTCTACTTCTAAACAGTTTTTGTGTTCTTTTGTCTATGGTAGTCAACACGCTACTCAAAGAAGAGAACTTTGGCATGTTCTTTGTAATCTGGTAAAATCGGTAGTAGACCCTTGGATCATTGTGGGAGATTTTAATTGTATTTTGATGGTTCGGAACGTTTGAGAAGTGCAACTTTATCTCAGAGTGGCTACCAGTATTTTCGTGAATTTTTATTTAATAATGCATTAAGGGACTTGGAAGATACTGGAGCTCAATTTACTTAGTATAGAGGAGGGCTCTCTTAGAGATTGAATAGGGCCATTGGGAATCTGGATTGGACTTTATTTGCACCTGACTGTTCTGTTAGGAATGTCTATAGGTCGAAATCCGATCATCGACCTGTCCTTATCTCATTACAACCTCAGAGTGCTCGAGGTGATAGGTCTTTTTGTTGTATTGCTAGCTGGTTTTGCTACCGTGATTTTCGAAATTTGGTGACTAGTTGTTGGAATGATAATGTGCCAATTGTGAATAACTTGGATTGATTCAAAACAAAAGTTTCTGACTGGAATAAGAAGGAGTTTGGTAATATTTTTGAACGGAAAAAAGGTATCATTAAGGAATTAAAAAGGGTCTAACGGATCCTTGATTTTCGATTTTCCCATTTGCTTCAGGAACTTGAGAAAGAATTACGCATCGAACTAGAAGAGGTTCTTGCTCATGAGGAACTTCTTTGGTCTCAAAAGTCTAGGGCCAAATGGTTAAAGTATGGGGATCGCAATACCTCTTATTTCCACAATCGCACCTTGATCAAATGGAAATCTAATAGAATTGAAGGCTTGAGGATTTGGGATGATTGGTGCTTTGATGCTAATATGTTGAAGTCTCATGTGAGAGCTTTTTACATGGACCTCTATTCCAAGGATTATCAAATTTAGGGTTCTTTTCCTTGTCAAAAGAAATTTCCTTTGTTTATTGGGACTAAAATGGATAGTTTACTTACTGTGGTTTCAAACGACGAGATTCGACAGGCAGTTTTTAGTATGGCTCCTCTTAAGGCTCCAAGTGTGGATGGTGTTTAAGCTTGCTTCTTCCAGTCTCAGTGGGTTGTTGTGGGTCCATCTATTTGTTCTTTTGTAAAGAAAAACTTGGGAGGAATGCCTTTGGATCCGATGTTGAATCGTACGTTGCTTGCACTCATCCCAAAGATCCAATCTCTTGAAAGGATTGTTCAATTTTGCCCCATCAGTCTTTGCTCAGTTGTGTACAAGATTCTGACCAAAACCATTGTGAACAGATTACGTCCTTTTTTAAAAAAGTTGATAGGTCCACATTAGTCAAGTTTCATACTTGGCCGTGACATTACGGATAATATTATCGTGGCACAAGAGGTTGTACATTCTTTAAGAAACTTTCGAGGGAAGAAGAAAGGAATGATTTTGAAGATCGATCTTGAAAAGGCTTATGACAGACTTAGCTGGGATTTTCTACGTGCTACTCTTGTTCTTGCTAGGTTTTTGAGACAACTCATTAATGTTATTATGGGGTGTGTTACATCTGCTTCCTTTCAAGTACTTTGGAACGGTAGTATGACGGAGGGGTTCCAAGCTTCAAGGGGTATTCGACAAGGTGATCCTTTATCACCTTATCTTTTTTTTTGTGCATGGAAAGGTTGGGTCATCTTATTAAAGAATCGGTCGCAAATGGTTATTGGAAGCCCTTATCTTTATCTCGCAGATGTCCTCCTTTATCGCACTTGTTCTTTGCCGAAGATCTCATGTTGTTTTCTGATGCAAGTATTGACTAAGCAGAGATTGTGAAGAATGTATTACAAACCTTTTGTTACTATTCCAGACAGAAAGTTAATAAAGCCAAATCACAGGTGTTTTTTTCTCCTTCAACGACTTCGGATGTTGCTTTGGATATTAGCAGTCGACTTGGATTCAGTAAGGTAGACAATCTTGGAACTTACCTTGGCATGCGACTTATGCATGATAGAGCTTCAAGGAATACTTTTGAGTTCATTGTTGATAAAGTTCGGTAAAAACTCTCTGGTTGGGAAGCTCGGAAGCTTTCTTTTGCAGGGCGCATCACTTTGGTTTGGTCAATGCTTCTGTCTTTACCAAATTATTTCATGTATACTGTCCGACTTCCTATTTCTATCTATTTGAAAATTGAGAAAATTGTTCGTAGTTTTATTTGGGGGTCAGTGAATGCAGACAGAAAAATTACTTTGATTTCATGGGATAATGGTGGTTTAGACATTAGGAGATTGAAATATCAAAACAAAGTTTTTCTTATGAAACTGGGCTTTCGTCTGTTATCTAACTCTGATGCTCTTTGGGTTCAAGTGTTAAGGAAGAAGTACAATATTCAAACCACTCTTCCTTTGTCTATAAGTCGAAGCAACTGCTCTTATATTTGGCAATCTTTGACAAGGATTTGGCCTGAGATTCTTAAAAATGTTTACTGGTCAATTGGTGATGGTAGACTTGTGAATTTTTGGGAAGATGTTTGGCTTCATCAAGTTGGACCTTTACGTGACCTTGGTTTGAATGCTAATCAGATTGATAGAGACTTACGTGCGTATGATGTGGTTACGGCAAGTGGTTTATGGGATTGGGAATTTCTAGCTAATCTTGTTCCTAGGTACATTTTGGATCATATTGCTTCGATTATTCCACCATCTATTGAGGCGGGACAATATCGGCTTGCTTGAAAGTGGAGTGACAAGGGTGGATTTTCTTCTTATTCTTATTGGAATCTATTTGCTCAAAGTCCTAATGGTGGGTCTACTTGGAAGACAATTTGGAAAATTCGGGTGCCTCAAAGGGTTCGTTCTTTCTTATGGCTTTTATGGCATGATCGAATTTTAACGAATAATGAACGTTGTCGGAGACATTTGACAGAAGATGGTTCCTGCCCATTATGCACAACTAGTTTGGAAACATCTCTCCATGCCATTCGAGATTGTTCATTTGCTAGCAAAGTTTGGCGAACTGTGCTTCTAAATCAGGTACATAACTGTTTCTTTTCATTATCTTTTCACGATTGGTTGTTGTGGAACATGCAGGATAAAGGAGGCCTCTCAACCTCAGTTAGGATTTGACCAACATTATTTGCTATCCTATGCTGGTTCATTTGGAAAGCTAGGAATGAATTAATATTCTCAAGAAGTCATAGAAATTCTCAATCGGTAGTGGACAGTGGATTATCATGGACAAGAAGCTATAATGAACTTGAGGTCAAGATGACTTTAGCCAATACATCCAATTAGACGTCGAAATGGATTCCTCCAAAATAGGGTTGGATCAAGCTAAACTCTAACGGGGTTGTTGCTTTGGATGGTCATCGAGCAGCAATTGGTGGAGTTTTATGAGACTCGAAGGGACAATAACTGTGGAGGTATGTAATGAACTTCAACAATGACTCAATTTTCAAAGTGAAAGCACAGGCCATGCTCGAGGGAGTGATTATTGCTTGGGAGAAGGGGTTTAGACGTGTTGAAATAGAGAGTGACAACGCTCTATTAGTGGAACTCCTACTTTCTGGAGGCGGATTTGATAGCAACTTGGTCGAAGTGCGTCTTTTGCAGCAGTTATTTCAACAACATTGAGAGATTCGTATTAGACATGTCCCACGTGATGCTAGTGCTGTTGCGGATTCACTGGCAAAGCATTTGATTTTTGGGGATTCTTCACTTCATCTTTTTCAACGCCCTCTAGATACAGTGGTTCGATATCTCATTGAGGACATGCGTACTGTTAATGGTCATTTGATATAGTTTTCTTGTAATCGCTTATTTGCTGTCTTTTTCTACCAAAAAAAAGTTCTAGTTTATCATTTAAATTTAAATTTGTATCGTCGTTATATGTTATTATAAATCTATGAGTGAAATGTAAAAAAATAATTAAATTGAAAATCTAGAATGTATATTTATAAATTAAAATAACTTATCAAAGTAAATCAAACAATTTTAAAAATATCCAAAAAATAATTACAGTATATATAATGATTTTTTAAAGATTTCCAAATTTCAATAAGTTTAAAAATAAATAAATAAATAAATAAATAAATAAATATATATATAAAATTAATTTTTTAAAGATTTTCCAATAGTGAAAATGAAATGAATGGAATCAAATTTATTCTTAATTGAAATCATATTATATACCTATTTTTATAGAAAACAACATTAAGTGATTACATAAAAAATTAATTAAATCCGTGTAAAAGCAACATTATCAGACAATAAACCCCCTTTACTAGAGATGGGGGTTCCTCCAACAACACCAAATTTGAGGGACCTCTAATCATGCGCTTAGCCATTCGATCAACAATCGCATTCTTAACTCTCGGTATATGACTATGACAAATTATAATCTTTCAATGTCGTTTGAACAAGCTATTAATTAGTTGTAATTCAACTAGGTTACTATTGGTACCCATTAGTAGAGACTACACTAAAAGCGTATAATCACATTTTAGTTCTAACTGTTTGTAACTTTTTTCACTTGTTATGCATAATCAACAGCAGACCTTCAAGCATGACTCTTGCTACAATTCGAAAAATCATTTTCTTGCCTACCATCATTAAAAATTCATACAACCATTTCGCATTAACATTTTTAAATATCTCTTCAATTGAAATATTATATTATACTGCTCCATTTATTAATGTGAAATATGCATTATTTTTAATATACTTGAATTTAAAATAAGTAAGCTATATTAAATTATTTGTCATTTTTTTGTCTTCGTTAGAATTTCAATATAATCATTTAATAATTTTCACTTAATATAAAAAACTCATTAATCACATTTAATATATTATGTTTTTCAGGATAAATTATTTTATGAATTCTTCCCACCACATTATTCAAAGTCTCTCTCTAAGTATTTAATTACATTTCAATAAAATTTTTCATATCACATAATTTTGATTTTTTTACCTCAAATCTTAAATTCTCAACCTTGAACCATAACTCTAAATTTCAATCAAAACCATAAATCTTGAATTCCGAACTCTAAACTCAAACTCAACCTCGAATTCGAATCCGAACTCTAAACCCAAATCAGAATCTTAAACTCAAATTCAAGATTCAAGATTTAATGTTCAAGTTTAAGATTTAGGGATCGAATTTGGAGTTTTGAATTTGATGTTTAGATTTCGGATGAAGATTCATCTTTCAAGGTAAAAAAATGACAAAATTATGTGTCGATTATAATAAAAATTTATTGAAATATCATTAAATAATTAAAAAGAAACAATAAATAATATGCTAAGAAGAGTTTATACAATAATTTCTCATTTTTTAAAACAATTTATCCTTTTTTGAAGGTGCAACCTTGTGCGCACACATGGGGTTCATGTATTATGCTACCTAATTAAATTTTTTTGAAAAAGATTTATTAAAAAATGTATTATATTTTTTAATCTGCGAAAAAAGCTAGCTTCAAATAATCCACTTCCACAATCAACTACGAGAAGAAATGCAATCAAAGATCAACACTTGATCAGGTATATAATTAACCCCCCCCCCCCCCCCCCCCCCCCGAAAAAAAATAAAAGGGAAAAAAAGGAACATTATCAGTTGTGGTCAGAAATAGCCCTGCTAACTTTTTTGTCAATGTTCCGAAGCTAATAAAATACGACGCTGATCATGTTTGGTAAAGGTTAGATAATAATGGACACGCTTGTGGAATTTGGATCATCCTATAATGATATCTCATATTGTTTCTGTTGGTATATTTTGTTTTTGTTTCATAATATCTTTAATCATATTGTTGAAAGTATCACTCATGGGAGTTGGTATGCGTGGTGGGCGAACACTGGCTATTGGGTTGTTGAGTGGCAACAATGTCATTTCACTCACACCAACCTCCATCTGTCTCTCATATATACTCTCGAGCTCGATTTCCCAAACCCATTCTCTGCCTTCCACATCTCATTTGATACCCTTTTGTGAGTTTTCCTTTCTCTTTCATTTTTTCCGGGAAAATTTCTTTATCGCATTTATGTTGTATTTTTGCTCCATGATTTTGGGACAATGCAACTTGTTAGTATTAGCATTCATTTATGTTTCTGCTGATCTGATTTACTGGTATATGATTGATATAATGTTTTTCAATCTTTAGAAAAATTGGGTTTATCTTTGAATTATCAGTTTTTCATTCAGATTCGGGTTTGGGTTTGATTTTTTCCTTGCTTATGTCTAAAAAAGAACTGGGTTTTGATTTTTAGTTACTGAATTTCACTTTTTGCAGCTGTTGCTGGTACTGAGAGTCCCAGATCCAATTAAAAAAAATGAAGGTGATAGAAAAGATCCAGTCTTTGTCACAGGACCAAGGGAAAGTGGTTTTTTCCTTTGAGTTCTTCCCTCCAAAGACTGAGGATGGAGTAGACAACCTGTTTGAGAGAATGGATCGAATGGTGGCTCATAATCCATCTTTCTGTGACATCACATGGGGTGCTGGTGGCTCCACTGCGGATCTCACTTTGGACATTGCTAAGAAGATGCAAAACATCATATGTGTGGAAACAATGATGCATCTCACTTGCACCAACATGCCTGTTGAGAAAATTGACCATGCTCTTGAGACCATTAAGTCCAATGGCATTCAAAATGTTCTTGCCCTTAGAGGTGACCCTCCTCATGGTCAGGATAAGTTTGTTCAAGTCGAAGGCGGCTTCTCTTGTGCCCTCGATTTGGTAAACGCCCTTGTGTTCTTTTTTACTGTGTTCTTCATTGGTTTTTTGGATGAATATGTTACTAAGTTTTGTTATAATATTCTAGGTGAAACATATTAGAGCTAAATATGGTGACTTCTTTGGTATAACAGTTGCTGGTTATCCAGGTACTTTTGATCTTCTTTTAGTTGTCTGCTACAAATAGGCTTGTTTTAATGGTGTTCTCTTTTTGCACAGAGGCTCACCCTGATGCTATTGGAAGTAATGGTTTAGCAACACTGGAAGCTTATCAGAGCGATCTTGCTTACTTGAAGAAGAAGGTTCTACTTTTAACTCATTGGTTAATTTGAAAGTTTTGTTCTACTTTTAATTGTTTCTCTAAAACCTCTTTAATCCGTAGGTTGATGCGGGAGCTGATCTGATTGTTACTCAACTGTTCTATGATACTGATATCTTTCTCAAATTTGTCAATGATTGTCGCCAAATTGGAATTACATGTCCTATCGTGCCTGGTATTATGCCCATTAATAACTACAAGGGTTTCGTGCGCATGACTGGCTTTTGCAAAACTAAGGTATGTGGTTATATAACCTGTTTCACTTTTCGTAACAAACATTTTCATAATTATCATGCATTTGTCCTGTTTTTCCTTTTAGTTTGAGAAAATTTTGTTTAGGGACTTTTATTGGTTCATAAACTTTATCGACAAGGTGCATGCACTAGTTGAGTATACTTTTCCCGAATTCATTTTGAAAAGATTACTAGCTAGTTTTTCAAATAATTCTCCAAGCAGTGGAGAGCTCGTTGAGGTAAACCTGTGCTTATGGAAGAATAATGCTAGTATTTCCTTGGTAAATTTTTCGCATAATGAAAAGGGTGTCCCATGTAATCATAATGCAATGCTTGGGCTGTTTTGTTCTTTAGACTAGTGATTGAATATGCTCATTATGTTTTTTTAGAAGACTGGATATGAAAGGCTATTTGGTGGTTTACTTCCTTTAATACTTTTCAAACATAACATCGACATTTAATGGCTCATTGTAGATACCGGATGAGGTCACTGCTGCCTTAGAGCCTATCAAGGACAATGATGAAGCCGTCAAATCCTATGGAATCCACCTTGGAACAGAAATGTGCCGCAAGATTTTAGCTCATGGGATTAAGACGTTGCACCTTTATACATTAAACATGGAGAAATCTGCATTAGCTATACTAATGGTTGGTTCATATTACCCTATATTTCAGCATTACTTTTGCATTTTAAAGATTTTATTACTGAATATCATTTGACTTCTTGAACTTCGAAATTTTAAAAGAAAAATCTTGAATAAATATGTTGAATTCATGGTTACTTTCTTCCTCAAATTGAATGTTCATAATTATAGGGTCAATGAAGACTTGCGAAGTTTATGTTTTTGTTCGCTTATTGAAGAAAAGAATATTGAATTATCTATTGGTGTCAGTGTCATACTTTTTCATAGATTTATTTTAAATAATTAAGTAAATATCAGTTGAAATAATGAAGGAAAGCAAAGACATGCAAGTTTGGATTTACTTACAAATTTCATGTAACACATTGTTATTCATTATGATTTATTTGCCCCATACTAATTAAAGGCTTATGTTGGCAGAACCTTGGACTGATTGAAGAGTCCAAAATTTCTAGGTCTTTACCTTGGAGACGCCCTGCAAATGTCTTCCGTGTTAAGGAAGATGTTCGCCCAATATTTTGGTATGTGATAAATGTTGAGCATACCACTTCTTGGCTAGATGCCTGCAGTTTACTGGTTTGTACTATAATGTGAACATTCCTGGATATCTGATCTTAATGGCTAATGATGGCAGGGCTAACCGTCCAAAGAGTTACTTATCTAGGACTACTGGTTGGGATCAGTACCCACAGGGGCGATGGGGTGATTCTCGAAATCCATCATATGGTGCACTATCCGACTATCAGGTATACAAAATGGTTGAATTTTGCTCTCTTCTTTTTTTTTTTCTTATTGATGATATTCAAATAATTTTCGATCCATTCAATATCTCTTGGAGGAAGTGCAACTGCAATTACTTTCTGGTTCAATCTTGGTTTTCTCAATAACAACTTGATGCGTCATATTCTTTCATTGATAGGAAATACCAAGTTTCGATGAATTTAAGTCAGCACCTCTATACTCATACAGATGAATTTATTTTATCCTTTTATGCTTTAGTGGTGATAATGCGAACTTTTGTTTATTGGTGAAATATCCTCTCTACTTCCTCTTTTTGATTATATAACCTGTGTATGACCAACGTGATTTAATTTCTCTATAGTTCATGAGGCCCCGTGCACGTGACAAGAAACTTCAGGAAGAATGGGCTACTCCTTTGAAAAGCATTGATGACATTCAAGAGGTGAAATTTCCAGCTTGGAATCTATTTGGTCTATTCTCTTCTCTCCTCTCTTTTCAATTCAACCGGATTTAATCATGATATTATTATTCTGGAATTCGGGTTTATCAGAAATTTAAAAGCCATTGTCTGGGTAAGTTGAGAAGTAGCCCTTGGTCCGAGTTGGATGGTCTTCAGCCAGAGACAAAGATCATACATGAACAGCTAGGAAAGATCAATTTGAAGGGCTTCCTTACCATCAATAGCCAACCAGCCGTCAATGGGGAGCGCTCTGATTCTCCATCTGTCGGTAAGTATAAGTATCTGACTGGTTTATAGATTTATCGAGCAAGAGTTGGTAGATATCTTGAAGAAACAGATAGTTTATATATAATGTGAGTGTGTGTTCAGGTTAAGCATGGTGGTTTGCCCAACTCCTTGAGTTCTCTCACCTTCTTCCCTTAGCTTCAACTTCTTGTTGTAAAAGCCGGCGCTATGTCGGCTCTAACTCGTTCTCTTATGATGGCTTGCAGGTTGGGGTGGCCCAGGAGGGTACGTTTACCAGAAGGCTTATCTCGAGTTTTTCTGCTCACTGGATAAATTAGATGCACTAGTGAAAAAGTGCAATTCCTTTTCATCATTGACCTATGTTGCTGTCAACAAAAAGGGGAATTTGTTATCAAACATTGGCCTCACAGATGTGAATGCAGTAACTTGGGGAGTCTTCCCTGCTAAAGAAATAATCCAACCAACTGTGGTGGATCCTGCCAGTTTCGCGGTGTGGAAGGATGAAGCATTTGAAATCTGGTCTCGATCATGGTCCGCTTTGTACCCGGATGGTGATCCTTCCAAAAAGTTGCTCGAAGAGGTTCGTGTTAGCTAATGAAGTTACAATAATTGGTTTACTTTGATGCTCACTCTTGCACTTCAATTGTTTAAATATATGAACAAAACATAGGAAAAGTTGATCATGCAGGAGTTGGATACATACATCTGGGAATTCGAGTAAACATTGTATAATTATGATGCTTTGTTGTTGTTGTTTTTTGCAGATTCAGAGCAGCTACCATTTGGTGAGCTTGGTAGATAACAATTACATGGATGGTAATATTTTTGGTGTTTTTGAAGATCTTTGAAGATGAGATTTCTGATATTATTATGCTGCAGTCTTCCACTTATGGAATCTTTTTTTACTTGTGATTTAACGTTGTCTTTCTCCTTTATTATTTGTCTAATCGTGCTTGAATTTTCATTTGTAACTTTATTTGTAATAATGACTATATAAAGAGGAGAAAATGAAAAAAAAAAAAAACTAATATTTTCAAATAGAGATCGTAAAATTTGCTGTAAATTAAATGTTTATGTTTATTTTGAACATTTTAGATTTAAATGCATGTCGTATCTTTATAAACTAAGAAATCATATGAAAATGTGGACTAATTAAAAGTATTGACATAACATGAAAATCGTAGAAAGATATAAAATTTATATTTTACGATTTAAATCTTATGTAAAATATTTGATGACATAATATGGCATAAACACAAATTATTTTTTAAATTAGTAACTTGTATAATAAAATAACATGCAAAAATAACTGAAACGTGACATTTATTAAAAAAACACGTCAGTCTATCATGTAAAAATATATATATTTATAATATTTTACATCTACGAGTAAGAAAAATAACATAATGCAACATAAATATGTAAATGTGATGAAATTGTCAAAGTTGCATAACTTTGAATTTGTTGTCTTTATCAATAGTCATAGTCAATATATTTACATATATATAATAGAAATTTTGGTACATTAATACTTTTTAGATGAATTTTAAAAAATTTGTTAAGTTATATTATTTTCATAGTCTCCTCTTTTGATTATTTTGTATATTAATTTTGGGTAGTGGCGAAACTTGGGATTAGCATGGGCTTGATCTCCTAAAATGATTTTTTTCTCATATGACCCCCTTAAAAATTTTAAAATTTTAAATTAGTAAAGATAAAATTATACTTTGACTCCTTAAAAATGTAAAAATTTGATTTAATATTTTAAAAATTATAAAAATATAGTCTATTAAAATAGTGGAATTATATTTTTTTTATCGTAAAAATTACAATTTAATTTCAACCTCCTTAAAAAATGTTCTGATTTCGCTTTTGATTTTGGGTTGTATAATTATGATGGGTTTGGAATTGTCAAGCTAATTTGTGTTATATATCTTCATCCATATCACGATACGTGGCAAGCCATAAAGACACCCAAACAGTAAATAAATTGTAAGCAAATCATGAGGTCACCCACAAGCCTCCCTTCCAAATGACCATTCGGACAAGTGTGAGTCATTCGTCATTCAAGTCCCCAAGCTTTCATCAGGAATATGAAGGTGTTTGTCATCAAACATCACATAAGCTTAACTGCTTCATATCATCAAGCTAGAGTGAATGACAATATTTGTCTTATCACAAACATTTTGTCCCATTAAAGACATTCACCTCACGAGTTTTGTAATGATGACTAGATGACAAGTCCAATATGTAAATACCCTCAAAAACGATGAAAAATTGTTGGAAAAATGATATTTTTTGGTAACTTTGAGACATATTATCGATAGGTAAAGGTGAGGATTGAATAATTAAATTATGGTTTAATATTCTACTCAATTAGACCTTTACAACGGTATATCATATGCTCAAAATGGATGAGTGATGAATGAGAAATCGATGCTCAAAGTAAGTCACTGGTGAATAAGTCGAGGAAAAGAAAAACTTAGATCTCACATTAATTAGATACCAAGTGTGGGATGTGATATATATAAAAACCCATTAAGGGGTTATTGAATGGCTAAGTTCAAAGCCTTGCCTCACGCGCAAGTGGGTGTAGATCCAAACCAATCGAGGTTGGAGGGTGCACTTGTACGATGTGAGTGACGTGAAATGTGATATTATACAAAATCTGTTTTAAAATGACAAAATATCTCAATCTGACGGTTTTATTTTGTTTTTCACCCTCGAAATATTTTTTTCTTTCTCTTCAAATTTTTCAACGTTTCGGTGATAGAAGAAGACAATGTTTGTTCGTTGATCACTGCAGAGGTACTCCTGCCGAGATCATTGTGTTGTTGTATCTTGGAAAACAGACGACCAACGTTTCTCCAATTACCGTAGGAACGACCGAATTTATCTTCAAAAAACTGTGAAAATAGACCTCAACATCTAGTAAACTCGATTCTCTTATTCGATTTCAAGTTTTTTAAATCCTGTTATTTAAATTATTTTCAGATCTGATGTCTTATATGAAAATAAATATTTACTTAAATTGATTTTGTTTAGATCTGCTATTTTTACATAAACAAAAATATTTGTTTATATTATTTTGTACAAATATTGTATTTAATATAAATATTTATATTTATATGTATTCGCTAACGTGTTCCCTTAGATACTAAACCAATACTCTATTAACATACCTTCCGTTCTCAACCTTAAAACTACTCACCACTAATCTTTACTACCTCTAACTCTTTACCCGAACGGATAAACCAACCTCTCCATTAACCACCACTCTCTCATTTGTACCTCCTTGTTAAATCATTATATCAACAACTATTGTTTAACGATTTGATTGAGTTTAAGTAAAAAAATTTAAAAATTCATCTGGAAATTGTTTTTAGAAAATTTGTCGTAATTTGAAAGACTTGCCATATATATAAATTCTATAAAAAATTATTAATCTTTAAATACTAAAAATTAAATGAATATTTCGTGAATGTAGGTCACCAATTGTCAAAGTCAATAGTAAACTTTTTAAAAATATTTTAATTTTTTAAAAAAATATATTTTTTTAATTTCAATAAACATGAACTTTGTGTGTCTTTTTTTTAATATATTGGTGTAATTACATAATAATATATGTTCATACTTTCGTAACTTTTTGACAACGCACACATACCTTGCACACACAAATATTCGAACCCGAGACCCCTAAAATGAATAACATCTCTTTTCCACTGAAGCCACTTGTTGGGATAAATGATTAGAGATGTCATGTGGCTCATTTTAATTGGTATTACAAGTCTACTAATTTTTCATATAATTATTATTTCAGTTTTCTTTTATAATTCTAAAAAATAAATTATAATTTTATTTTTTCATAGAATGTTTTAATATTTTATTCTTTTAGAATTATTAATACAATAGAAAATTAAAATTATCATTATCATAATTTAGTTATAATTCAAAGATGAAATTAATTATCAATCCAATTGAGTTAATTAATATTTGAAAGTTGAGTGAATAAAAAATAATTTTAATCAAAATTTAATGGTGATTATGGAGTTTAACCAATAATAAATTAATATAATAAACTATTTAAATAATAAATACATTTTTAACCGAAATAATAATACATTTAAATCATATAAATTTAAGTTGTATTAATATCCAAATAAAATTATACTAAAAAAGAGTTTATCTAAAAAAATTTCCTTTAAAAATTCAATACCTCTTCTCATCTCTCTTAAAGCATCCCCGCCGCCACCACACTGTCCCAGCCTCCTCCAGTGGCTGATCTAATCCCTCTCTTGCATTCAAGTTTCCGACAGACCCAGCAAATTAAATAAGGTAAATATTGAAACCCTAAACGTATTTTGAAGATTGATTTCTACTTGAGATTGTGTTATTTGCTCTCTGCTATATTTTCTGTTTTCGATCCTACTTCTTGCTACTCTTATCTCATCCATTTTTTTTAAAAGCTACGGGATTAATTGAAATAGCAGACTATTATCGCCGTTTTTTCTCCTTACACTGCTATTTGGGGCCGCGATTTGCTGCCATTGATGTGATTTTTTTCCTCACCGCTGTTGAGGTCTTTAGCGGGTGCCATTTTTTAAAAACCCTAGTATTTATGTCAAAATGATGTATTTTTTTTTTTATGAAATCTGGACTTAGTTTCACCTTTGTTGAAATGCCATTAATTTAACTCTTTAAAATATTTATCTTTTGAATTATATTTTATCTGCGAACTTGCCTTTGCCCCGTCATTGCTATTTTTACATTAAGATCCTTTGACAATTCAGGAGCTCTGGTTGTTGCTTTGCACCTGCTTATGGTGCTATCGAATCAAGGCAAGCTCAAGCCATAAGAAGCTTAAGTTTGAGTGAAGCCCGAGTTTAGCTGAGTTCCATTTTTAGACCTTGAACTTTTACTGTTAGAGTTGATTAATCTCGCTTGAGTCTGATTCTTATGCTCAATTTCAAATCCAAGTACTTATGGTTGAACTTGAGTTTAAGTTAGAATTGAGAAGTTTCAGTGCTAATAAAGAATAGAAAAGACCCGATTAGACTCACAAGTTACTCGAGTAAAGTATTGGGTGTTCAAATTCGGCCTATACCATAACTTAAGCTAACCTGCAAGTGATGGAGACAAATTCGATTTTTTTGCAAATTGAACTTGAGTAGCTTGTGAGCATTGGTGTCTCATTTACATCTTACTATGAGTACATCTTAAGATCCTTGGACAACTATCCTTTTGTTTGAATTCTGTTTCAGGATCGGATTTAGGTCAAATAATAGAGAACCCATTAATTAGTTTCTGTGTCGTAACTTTGACTTTGCAATCAAGTATTTGAACGGATATTGCTGAAACTATTGGGATACGGAAAGGGTGGCAAAGTTTAAACAGTAAACCATGTATTTATCGGATTCGGATAGCATGAAAAATAACCGCGTTAGAATACGGATATCCTAATTGTTGTCATCCCTACTTTTACTTCCTTTGAATTTTTTTTTTTCTTTTCAGTGGGTTTTTAAGTGACCATCACTTGTTCAGGTTGTTGATTTTGATCATCATGGAAGCTAAATTCTTTCGGTTTCTTAAAATCGTTGGAGTTGGTTACAAAGCCAGAGCTGAAGCCGAGGGAAGACTCTTATTTCTGAAACTAGGATACAGTCACGAGGTTGAACTCCCCGTTCCTCCCGCCGTCCGCGTTTTCTGCTTCAAAAACAATGTCGTTTGCTGCACCGGACTCGACAAGCAAAGGGTGCATCAATTTGCCGCTACAGTTCGAAGTTGCAAGCCTCCGGAAGTTTACAAAGGCAAAGGTATAATGTACATTGATGAAGTTATCAAGAAGAAACAAGGTAAAAAATCAAAATGATTTGTTGAAGTGCTTGATTTTTACTTGCCTTTTTGTTAGTGGTATTGCATTGTCTCATTTTTTATTAACTTGGTTGAATGCCCAAACAATGTAGGCATGTTGGAACCTATAACATCTGTTCAACAAAAATTTAGGGTCTTTCTTCAATAAACCACTTTATTTTGATGTGTTTGATCTGTTATTTTCTGAATCAAAATTGGATGATAAGTGCTTCTAAAGCTGGTTATTTTTCCAGCCTTATAGAGTTTTGAGGTTATGTTATCCGATTTTTCCGGACCATTGTTCGGATATGGGCGTAGAGCATGAGACTCGAGTATATTTGTGTTAAGACACATGTTCCACTGAACGTTTACCTGAATCCGGAACACATACTCGTATATGTAACTGCAGAATTGAAAGCATAAATAAAACAATTCGTGCAAATAATAATACAGAGATGATTTGGAAAAGGTGAACATTTTATTTACCAATTATAAACCCAGATTTCTCGTTTATTGGTAACTAAAACCCTAAACTTTCCAGCAACAAAAACAAGATATAAAATTGTTACATAGGTTTTATGGAAGCTCTCGCAAGAAATGGGCTTAAAAAACTTGACAAAAGCATACCATGGATGGAAGCATTTACTTCATTTTCTTTTCCATTGTTTTTCTAACTATAACTCCTTGGAAATCAGCAGAGGCAAATTTCCAGAAGACACATGCCGATAATAACAGCAATAAGCTTGAATAAAACCATAAATATATATAAGATCTAATTCTTGTACTTCATTTCGGATATCTTGAAACCTGGCATGTCAAATGAGGATGCGAACTTTTCGACATCAGCCTTCAGATTTTCAATCTCCTTGTTGTTCTCCAAACCTTTGTTGAAGTCCTTCAAGAGCTTTCCGTACTGCTTTTGGATGTCCAAGGTGATGGTCACCGCTCGGTGGAGGAACTCACCTATCTGTTCAAAGTCTTTCTCAACCAAACCTCTCGAAGTCATGGCAGGGGTACCTGTTGATAGCAATTAGCATCATCATGTATCGGCATCAAACTAAATCGAGCCACTTTAGTGAAATTTTTTATCAAGCTTGTACGAGTTAGGCCACCCCTCACTACCTAAGACGAAAACCGATAAGCGGCACTCAAGGGAAGATGCATAGAAAACAACTTCAAAGTTATCTTTCCGTTTCTAAACTATGCATAAACAAACTACACATGAAGTCATGAACATCGAAGCACGCAAGATAAATCACAAGTAATTCCAAGCAACTTCTGTGTTAAACCCGATCTTTTACGAGAAATATAAAAGCTCTAGAAAATTCGATGATCCACAGTGATTCTACATTGGGAAATTGATTAAGGCAGCAAGTCTCACCAATTCGTACTCCTCCCGGTGCCAACGCACTGCTGTCACCAAATACAGCATTCTTGTTGACAGTGATGCTGCACAGGTCGCAGAGTTTCTCAACCTTGTTGCCTGTAAGAACAATGAGAAAACAATCAGAATTGAATCAAAAGGCAATTAACCAATAACCGTAAGGGCAAGTGATTCCGTTAACATACCAGTCAATCCGAGAGGTCGGAGATCCCAAAGAACAAGGTGATTCTCGGTTCCTCCTGTAACAAGCTGGTATCCTTTGCTCATAAGGTACTTTCCAATGGCAACTGCATTGGCCTTAACTTGTTTAGCATAAACCTTGAACCCGGGTGACATAGATTGTTTCAAGGCAACAGCCAAAGCACCGATCTGGTGATTGTGCGGACCGCCCTGGAGGGATGGGAAAACTGCAAAATTGATTTTGTCTTCAAAATCATACACCGCACCTTCAGGTTGGCCCTTCTTTGGGGGCTTTGGTCCTTTGTGGTAGAAGATCATACCGGCCCTAGGACCCCTCAAGCTCTTGTGGGTGGTGGTTGTAACAAGGTCACAGAACTCAAATGGATTCGCCGCCTCCTACTCAAACAATAAAGCCAGAACGAACTCAACAACCCGTAAGAGGGAAAAATGAGGAGGCCGGAAAATCAAGAACTACTACGTAAAGTAACCTAATAATTCCGAAATACTGATCGGATAAGATATGAAATTTTGTAATTTATGATATCTAATAAACTTCATGTCAAAACAAAGATCATAAGAGATCATATTTTACAGGTGAAAAGTGTTAAAGCATGTGAATTCATGTTTAGATCCACTCACATTTTCCTCCCCTATCTCCAATTATTACAGCCATAAGATTTTCTTAGAATCCAAACATGAACTTAACCCGCAACAAGGATTCTCAGAGGTCATTCATGTTTAATCAAATCACTTAAAATTCATAAAATCCATTCCAATATTAGATCTCCAAAACAGAAAATGTTTATAAGCTATGATGACAGTGCAAAAAATGCCTCATAAAAATTAAAACAAGCTTTTAAATATTGAATTATGGAAAACCAGTCTAAATATCATAAACCCGAGATCGAATCCATGAAATTTTAATATCAAAGAAACCATTGAAATATTAACTAAAAACCCAGATCGAACACCACCAATTAACAAGCAAGATCAAAGAAAAACAAAATACCTGAGCAGCAACGAGGCCGCTAATGTGAGCCATATCGCACATCAAAAGAGCCCCACATTTATCCGCAACAGCCCTGAATTTAGCGTAATCCCAGTCCCTAGGATATGCACTGCCACCGCAAATGATAAGCTTAGGCCTAAAATCCAATGCCTTCTCTTCCAACTTATCGTAGTCGAGGTACCCATTGCTGGGGTTCACCTTATAAGGCAAACTCTCAAAGTAAATTGAAGTAGCAGAGATCTTCTTCCCACCAGAGGTATAATACCCATGAGTTAAATGACCACCGGAGGGTAAATCCAGCCCCATGATCCGATCATGCGGGTCTAAAACCGCCGTGTAAGCAGCGAAGTTAGCCGGAGAACCGGAGTACGGCTGCACATTGACACCCCACTTAGTGGGGTCGAGATGAAAAGCCAGCAAAGCGCGAGACCTGCAGAGATTCTCGATCTCGTCGATGAATTCGTTTCCACCGTAGTAACGGTTACCGGGCATGCCCTCGGAGTACTTGTTGGTGAGGGCACTGCCGAGGGCTTCGATAACGGCGAAGGAAGTGAAGTTCTCGGAAGCGATGAGCTCTATGCCGCGGCATTGACGACGCTTCTCTTTCTCGATGAGGTCGTGCACTTCTAGGTCGACGGATTCAAGGGAAGAGTTGCCCCAGGTGTTAACTGGATCCATTTTTTACGTTAGAGGAATGGTGATAGAAGCGGGCGAAGATGGTGAAGATTGGTGGCAAAGGAGAGGTTTTGTTTTGGTATTTATAGAAGTGTTTGATTGGGGTTGGTGGCAGACCGCCTCGGTTCAGGCTGAGTTCGGTTCGGTTCGGTTCAGCATGTCTCGAACTAAAATTTAATTACTTTACTCGATCAAAACGTGCTAATAAAAATAAGTTGTGCAATTGGTTTGATTTATAGTATTATCATTTGTTCATAATATATAAATCTACCAGTTTGAAATTTTTTCAACCGCTTATAATATCTTTTATTGTTTATATATTACCAAATTGATATTAAAATAACATTTTATTTTTTTTATTTCTTAGTATGAACCAAATTCAATAGACAATCACTTAAAATAAATTTTTTATTAAAAAACAATTCACTACTCAATAAACAATACTTTAAAAATTTATATCGAAATGGAAGAGTCATCCTCCTCAACAAAGTTTATATCAACCTATGAACTAACCACATGATGTAAATGGTTTAAAAAAATTTTGTTAGTTGAGAATAAATGATTAATATTTAAAATACCATATTTCTTTTTTACAAATTAAAAAAAATTATTTAAATATAAATTTAACAAATAACTAATATTTTTCTTTACGTATATGATGTGTTGATATATAATAGGGTGGAAAAGACATTTGAAAAGCAAGTCAATGGCCTTGAATTTGCCTAAATTTATCATTATGAGAAAAAAAGAAAAAAGAACCGAAAAAAATCATAATAACTAATTATTTAAATTATAAAAATTAAATTTATTATATTTTTTAAAATTGATATAAAAAATACAGATCAAATCCTTCAAAATTCAAATGCATAGTTTTAAATTAAAATAAGTATATATAAATATTTTTTGCTTTAGAATTTTTCTAATTAGTTGGACGTAACTCTTAAATTAATCCACGAATCAAGTTATAGACCAATTACTTCAAATAAAATATTAAGTTATAAAATATTTTTATCTGAAACATCAAATATAAATTATAGCAATTCATGTAAATACAAAATACAGAAAAATAAAATAAAATCTCTTTCTCTTTTCTTTCTTCTTTGTGTCTCTTTATTTGCTTTCTTTCATTCCCCACTCAAGGCCTGAAAAGCAAAAAAAACCAAAATATAAAAGGGTACAGGTGTAAGATGCAGAGTAGCCACATCTGTGCATACTGTATCTTCAATCAGTTTTCATGGATTTTGATGTTTTAATATATATAATTCTTTTTGTTGAAAATGCTTCGAAAAAATAAAAATAAAATTGAATGGACCACATCTTTCTTCAAAAAGAAAAAACCAAAAATATCTATACTGATATGTGAATGACATTATAATAGGCATCAATACATATAGGCCAACAGGTTATATCAATAATTTATAGGTATCGAGTTGCAAAATTTTAGATTCGATTTCAAAAAATTGATTTAAAATTTTATTCAATATTCAGATTAAAAATGTTAAATTTGAGTTTTTTTTTGTATTAATTTTTTAGATTATTTTTATATAAAAATAAATTTAAAAAATATAATACATCAAATACATTAGAAATATTAAAATCAATGTTTCCTAACAAATTAGATTTATATTAAAAATTACACTTAAGTAACATTAAGATAATTACAACTCAACAAATAAATGCCTCTAAAATAATAGCAAAATTAAAAATAAGAAGATCCAAACAAAAATAACAAATATTAGCAATATAATAGTGAGATGGGAACAAAGCAACAACAATAAAGAAAGTTTAAGTTGATTCCGATCAAATCAGGTTCGGGTCAAAAAATCTTACTCAATGCCCAATTCATTTAAAAAACTAATCTTATATTTTGTTCAAGCCCATTTTTGAGCCTATATTTTTTCCTAAACCCTCTCACTTTTCGAGTGGCCCTGAGCCGGTGATTGACCCATGATCAAGTCTAATCTATATTAAATATAATATATTTAATTGAATTAATGTAATGGATCAATCAGACATTAGGTTAGATGAAAAAATATAAAATATCATTTTTAGGGGTAATCTGCACTTAATGTCACTAAATTGTTAGTAATTTTACATTTTGATCATCCAATTTCAAAATGTTGCAAAGTGATTACTGAACTATTCTAACGTTTTTCTTTAAGTCACTATACTCTTAAAATCATTGTTTACACCACTTGCACCAATAGAAAGCTCTCATTTTTTTTCTCTTATACAATTAAGTTTTTTTTCACGAAGCAATTTTAAATGTTACAAATCTACAAATCAAAATTTGAATAATTTTCTTCTCTGATATTTGACATTGGCAATAAAATCAAATTGCATCAACATGTATTTATATTTTTTGTATCATAATTAGATCTTAATAATTTATAATAAGCTAATAATATGTATATTATATACGTGAATGATATATTGATATCATATTTTTATTTTATTGTATCATATTTTATTAAATTTCCGTCTCATATAATCGTGTAAGGTGTGGCATGTTTGGGGTGACTATAGTTGGAGTGGCAGACGATGATGTAGCTTTGAGTCTTGAATATGTCGCTATTTAAGGGGTTGGTAACCGTCGACAGCCGTACAAAAGTGTTCACCCCCAAGGGGGAGTTGTTGAATGACAGTACTCAACCACCAACCTCCGCCCCAAACTCCACCCTTTTCCCTTTTTCTTGGAATCGCGTCCTTTTTGAGTTGGTGGCATAATGTAGCTTTTAGATATATTTTTTTTTATAAAAATTAAAATATAATTTTTATTGTTATATTAGTTTATATTTCTGTAACTTTTAGAAGTATTAAAATTTATCATTTTTAAGGAGTAAATTACAATTTTATAAATTACAGATGGGTCTAAAGACATATTTTCTATTTTAAAGTGTCAAGGGTCCAACCTATTCCTACTACCAGGGCATAGCCAAAAGGGGCAGGTAGGCCTTGGTTTAATGGGCAATTTGCTTTTGAGTCATTTCTCAAAATTAAAAGATTTAATTTGAGTCCTTTTAACCATTGGATTACATGAAAATTTTATAATTTTAGTCTTTTTTTTTTAATTTAAGTATTTCTAGTACAAGACTTTTAATTTCCGCTCCCAAATTTTATAATTTTATCTCACTCCCCAAATAAAATTTTTAATGTCCTTACCTACTACCTCCTCGGGCATGATCAAAATGTCAAATATTGAAACTTTAGTCTGCGATTTTAATTAAACATTTATCTTATATCAAAATACAAATATTGATAATCTTAAATCTTATCACAGATTGCGAAATAAAAACATTTTGAGTTTTAAATTTTAACTAATATTAATTAATTGCAACTCATCCATAAATCTATTCACGAATTGAGTTGACAATGGCTTTGTTCATTCTTGCTTGTAAGTATTTATATTAGACATAATATGATTATATCTTAAAAATGATGCTAAAAATAATTAAGATGTAATATATGAATATGGCGTCATTATTATTCAACCATCTTAAAATTTTATGTAACATAAATTATTATAAAATATAAAAATAAATAAAAGTTTTATCACCTAACTCCACCTACACCTAGTAGGACAAATGGGGCTGATCTTGAGCCTACTTTTGGTTTCAACGAAAATATAAAATTTGAAATGTGGGCTAACACTTTGATTTAGACACGTGCCAACTCTATAGGGACCAATTTGAAATGACAGCGAGAAGACGAAAATAAAAAAATCAAAATGTTTAGGGATCAATTTCATTTGACATATCATTAATAGTAGTTAAAATACGTCAAATTTGAATCATTCGATAGATTTTGAGTCAATTCGTTTTAAATAGGTGTTTTTTTTCAAGTGGATGTGGAGCAAGAAAAGGTGAATTTTTTTTTTACAATGAATTAGAATGATTATATTAATTGTTTATTCATTCCACTATATGAAATTATTATTTTATTTTGTATATATAATTATTAAAAGAGAAAATGTAGTAATATATTATAGAAAAATCATACTTTTATGTTTAAATATATATATTTTTTGAAAATATGAAAAATAAGTAGATGAATATTTAAACTCACCTTATTAGAGAGGAAACGGTGTTAGCGTTGTTGAAATAAAGAGCTAAGAGATAAATGAAAGGTTTGGAAGTAAATGATGATACAACATATAATTGTGAAATGTTTTTTATATATAAAAACATTTGACCGATAAAACATTTTATTTTGACCGAATTTATTTTTTTAAGCAAACACCAGAAAATGAATTATAATTTTTTTAAAAAAATTACATGAAACAAACATGGCGTTAACAATCCAAAAGAGAGATGAAATGTTTTTTCAAAATAACAATTCAACATCCACTTTTATAACAATAAAATATTAATAACACCTCCCGTTAATATTTATCATAGATGATATGTCTTGTTAAAACATTATTACGATAAAATTTATGTGAAAAAAATTATTAATTAAGGAAAAAAAGTACACTTATTTATAATATGCATAGCATGTTAACTCATTAAGAATTTTATCAAGAAAATTCAGTAGGACAAAACCTTGGCTAAAAGAAAAAAAAAAGTACAACGCGTATTTACTCCTCTTATGACAACATCACATAATATTTCATATTCTATGTATTCAATCTTGCATACTAGCTTTTCAAATGATCACTTAAATGGTGCTTGATAAAAAATTATATCATTATTCTCCTAGAAGTCACGAGTGAAGTATAATTTTGAGGCAATATATTTTGATCTCTTCAAGAACTTCATAATAATCATAATAAACATTGATCGTGATCTTTCTATACACGCTCATGTTAGATCATATAATCTTCCTTCAACTATTATTCATTGAGTTGAATTTACTTTATATGTTCAAATCAATTTAATTCATATAAATGTTTACTCAAACGTATCAAACAATTTCCCGAAAATTTTTACATGCTTCCAACATTATAAATCCTTCAATGATTTTAATATAAGCTTCACTGTGTAATGATTCATATAAAATTTGAAAAAACACTAGACACATGTTAAATATTTCATGAACTACTATACTAATAAAATATCTAAAAATTATTGCATCTAATACAAAATGAAAAATATTGTACCTCATATAATCAGTATCGGGACTTAACGAAAAAATTCATATTTTTTATTTCATCTTCAAAAAACTACTCATTTGTAACCTGTTGGCTTGATATCTTTATATGTTTGAATGGCTGGTTTGAAAACTTTATGAATTTACTTTTACTTTAATTACATATTTTCATTTTGGCTAATTTATTCTGTCTATATTTATTAGTTAGTTTATTCAAGATTCTTATTTTCTTTTACCATTTCAATAATAATACTGTATGCAAAATCGTTGTAGACAATTTTTTATTTTTATGGTTCTATATTTTATCGTATTAATATAACTTATTAAGATCTTTTTAATTTCATTATTTTCATCGTCAATTTCAGATTTCTAATTATATTTTTGAGTTATACGATCTAATTTCTTTTAAACAAGTGACCCAATTATAAACCCATCTTCAATGATGGGCCAACTATTTTATTATAAAGGACTACCAATTCGAAATAAAATAAATTAGAAAAGTCCAACATATTTATATTTTAAAAAATTTTGAGTCACTTATCATATGTACGCGTTTTAATCATATATAAAATTGTATATTAAACTAAAATTTATATATAATTTTAAAAATTAATATTTCAAAATTAATATGATGAAAATTAAAAACAAAATCAAATCAAATAATTATAAATAATTCAAAAAATCTAAAAAGCTGGAATGAATGAAGTCAAGCTCATCTCTAGATGTAGATATACTATAAATGATACAATTTATATGCAATAAAAAAAGAGAGGCTAAACAAGTGGAAAAAAATAATACAAAGCAAATGAAATAAAAAAAAAACGTTTTAAAATTTATACTAATACACAAGGGTAAATGGAGTTCAATATCCTGAGTTAAACGCCAACTCAACGAATCAAAACATTATTTTAGGTTAGAATTTTGGCACCACATTGTTGAGAGGGTATAGTTATAAAGTTGGAATATGAATAGTAGAACGATCATAAAAAAATATAAAAAAATATTAAAATTTATTATATTATGACAAATTTATGGTATGGTTGAAAATATATGTAATATATTTTTTAAAAATTATATAATAATTAAATATGATTTTAGTTGAAATAATAAAATTGAGATTTAAAATTATATTATTTTGGATTCTAATCTCATTATTTACAAGTATTTTTTAGATTTTATATAAAACGATAAAATCATACTCAAAATAATATTTATTACTTTTTTTTTAAAATAAGAAGTTTCTAGTAACATTATGATTGAATTAAATACTAAATCAAAATTTCAAATATTGTATAGTTGATTAACGAACATGGTGAAAGCAATTATGTAATATATTTATTAAGAATTTATATGAAAGTTAATGATTACTTTGATTGAAATGGTAAAGTTGAGAGATTGTATGATTGATGTTTTGGGTTTAAATTCCATGTGACACATCGTACTCGATCCGATTATCGGATACAAATATGTAACATCACATTACATTGTCGAAACAACTCAGATTAAATCATCTTAAATAAATTGTTACAAGTTATTCAAGTAATTATATTTTTTTGGTAAATTACAAACAGAGATTAGAACTCAGTTCATACTTGAGAAGGTAAGCACCTTTAACCATCAAGTCAATACACGAGATTCCAAGTAATTATATTTTCCTTACATTCTCAAACAATTATATAAATAAATTACATGAATACACATTAAACATTTCTAAACATTTAAGGGTTATTCGAGATTATAGATGTAGTTAGGATTCACATCCAAACATTTATTGACAAAGCTCAACATTATGTCTTGTAACAGGGAATTCCATGTCTCAAGACAATTTTTTTTCGTGTGTTATTATTTCAATGAAGATATGTCTCGAGACCTTAGGATTCATGTCTCGAGATAAGGCCATTCCAGTCTCGAGATCGACCTCCCCTATTTTCGTGATTTAACTTCGATGTTTGATTGTCTCGAGACCTATACAGGACAAAACTATTTTAGTTTTGATGTGTTCTTGTATTAAGACAGAGGTTAATCTTACACAACCTGTTGCACCAAATGGTAAATTTGTTCTTAAGATCTCGAGACATATTTTTATTGCCTCGAAACTCTTAATAAAATGACCTAAAATTCACATATCAAAGCATTCAAAATATGGGTCGAGCTTGGGTTCAAATATTCAAGACCCGAGCCTGACTTGATCATTTTTTATATTTATAATATATTATGATATGTATATATTATAATTTTTAACACATAAAAATTAAACTTATTATATAATATTATAATGTAAAGATTAAAAAAATCTTAAGATGTATCTATAAATAAAACTTTAATAAAGGAGATAACATAAAATTATGAAATATTAAATTAAAAAATAATATAAATATAAATATAAATAAATGTATTTGAACAAAAATTTAGGTTGAACCGAACTTGAGCAAATATAAAATTTATTAATTTCATGTTTAACCTCTCTACAAATGAATATATTTCTAAATTACCAACTATGTTTATGTTTTTTTTACTATTTTAAAATTAAAATTTTATAATTAAATAAAAATGCCTTCTTGTACCAATCAGATTTTTCTTAATACATATATAAAAAAGGAATATATAAACAATTAAAAAAAAATCAAAAGATATACGAACATTATGGGATTTATCAATTATCTAAGTCCTAGAGGAGATGAGATCCACCAACCTCACCACTAAATCTGGACCGTTGGATTTCACCCTCTTCGTCTATATATTTCATCCTTTCCTTCACATGTTCCTCGCCACTTCCCACTCTTCAATTCCTCATTTTAAGGTAGAGAGTGTATCAGTGTTTCTTCCCCTCTTTTACCTAATTTCTCTCCGCCATGTCTCTCTCCGTTGAGAAAACCGCTGCCGGCCGTGAGTACAAGGTCAAAGACATGTCTCAGGCTGACTTTGGTCGTCTCGAGATCGAGTTAGCTGAGGTTGAAATGCCTGGTTTAATGGCTTGTAGAACCGAGTTCGGCCCTGCCCAACCTTTCAAAGGAGCCAAAATTACTGGTTCTCTTCACATGACCATCCAAACCGCCGTTCTTATTGAAACCCTTACCGCCCTCGGAGCTGAAGTCCGTTGGTGCTCTTGCAACATTTTCTCTACCCAAGACCACGCTGCCGCTGCCATCGCTCGTGACTCCGCCGCTGTTTTTGCTTGGAAAGGGGAGACCCTCCAGGAATACTGGTGGTGTACTGAGAGAGCCCTTGATTGGGGTCCTACTGGTGGACCTGATCTGATCGTCGATGATGGTGGTGATGCTACTTTGTTGATCCACGAAGGTGTTAAAGCTGAGGAAGTTTATGAGAAAACTGGGCAACTCCCAGATCCGGCTTCGACTGATAACGCTGAGTTTCAGATTGTTTTGACCATTATCAGAGATGGGTTGAAAGCAGATCCCAAGAAGTACAGAAGGATGAAGGAGAGATTGGTTGGTGTTTCTGAAGAAACTACAACTGGAGTTAAGAGGCTTTATCAGATGCAGGCCAATGGCACCTTGTTGTTCCCTGCCATTAATGTCAATGACTCTGTTACTAAGAGCAAGGTATTATTCTTCAGCTTTTTTTTTTTTACATTATAGTATAGATCTCTTCCTTCGTATGCAGATCTGTGAATGGGTTTCTTGTTTTTGTGTAAACTACTTCAGATCTAGTGTTTGATTCTTCTGTTCTAACTGTTAACTAATCTTTTGATTGATCTGGAATTGGTTGCTTATTCTATGATCTTTATATGCACATACTTGTTTATTGCAATGTAAAATTTTGCTTCAATGACATTTCTGACATGGATATAGAAATATAATCTTAATCTAGGAAATAAAATGCGTACATCTGTTAATATATGAAAATGGGTACTGATATATAATCTTATATATTTAGGCTTTAACAGGCTTTGCTTGAGTGATTGAATTTTGGTTTTAATGGCCATTTCTGTATATTGATGTAATTTGTTTATATGATTTGATCTCTTGGAACAGTTCGATAACTTGTATGGATGCCGCCACTCACTTCCCGATGGTTTGATGAGAGCTACTGATGTGATGATTGCCGGCAAGGTCGCTGTTGTCTGTGGTTATGGTGATGTCGGAAAGGGTTGTGCTGCTGCCTTGAAGCAAGCCGGTGCTCGTGTTATTGTTACTGAGATTGACCCCATCTGTGCCCTTCAGGCTCTTATGGAAGGACTTCAGGTTTTGACCCTCGAAGATGTTGTCTCCGAGGCTGATATCTTCGTCACCACAACCGGTAACAAGGACATCATCATGCTTGATCACATGAGGAAGATGAAGAACAATGCCATTGTTTGCAACATTGGTCACTTCGACAATGAAATCGATATGCACGGTCTTGAGACCTATCCTGGTGTCAAACGTATCACCATTAAGCCTCAAACTGATAGGTGGGTCTTCCCGGAAACCAAAGCTGGCATCATTGTGTTGGCCGAAGGACGTCTGATGAACTTGGGATGTGCCACTGGACACCCAAGTTTTGTCATGTCCTGCTCATTCACTAACCAGGTGATTGCCCAGCTCGAGCTATGGAAGGAGAAGGCAACTGGAAAATACGAGAAGAAGGTTTACGTATTGCCAAAACACCTTGACGAGAAAGTTGCTGCACTTCACCTGGGCAAGCTCGGAGCTAAGCTCACTAAGCTCACTAAAGATCAAGCTGATTACATTAGTGTGCCTGTTGAAGGTCCTTACAAGCCTCCTCATTACAGGTACTGAGGGGAGCGTTGATGAGTTTTTATTAAGAAAGAAAAAACATCCGGATGGTTTGATTGTTTCTTGTTTTACTGAAATTTCATGATGGTTAGGTTTTTGTTTTATTTTTAGAGTTTTTTTTTTTTGGTTTGGGTGATGGGAAAGTGTTTTTTTTGGGTGGGGGAATGATGTGGGATTTGGTCTTCTTTTTGTTTGAAGATGATCAAGTGGGTTTGAAATAAAGGTGTGTTTGGGGGATGTGTGGAAGATTATATAGTATTTGCCATTAATGCAGTCATGTTTTGCTGCATTTGTTTTTTTCTTTTTTTATTATTATAAAAAAGCAATTTCATTTTATATACTTCAATACCAATATTAGACATTCACTAAAATTTGATACAAACAATCAATATACTGTGTAGGTATGAATCAATTCATGTACATTTGTTTTCTTTTCAAATGAATGAAAGTTGTATTGAAACAAAATCATTTACAAAGAATTTTTTACATATATCAGGTAGATTTGATCTGAACTTGTTCCATTTCGATTCATAAATATTTTTAACTATAAATTTATCATTATTCACGGATAAATTATAAAAATAGTCATTTTTGTTTACTTTAAATTACATCATAATCATTTATGTTTGAAATATTACAATTTAATTATTTATCTTATTTTATTGTTACGAGATAGTCACTTTACCACTAAATTTTGTTATCTCTAATGGTAATCATATGTGGCAGTTTAAATTAGTTTTAAACGTCAACTTGAATGTTTAATTGGGTTTTTTTTGAGTTGTAATTAATTTAAAATTTTTCAATCCAATTGAACATTCAAATTGGCATTTTAAACTTATTTGGACTGTCACGTAGGGTTGTTATTAGAGAGGTAATAGAGCTTAACGATAGAGTGATTATTTCGTAACAAAATGAGAACATAAGTGATTAAAATGTAATTTGAAGCAAACAAAAGTGATTATTTTTGTTGTTTACCTCATTGTTCACCCAAGATAAAAAGAAATTTTTTGAGGGAAAGATAATATCACTAAAACAGAAGGCATTGAAGAGTAGCAAAGCAGATAGGTGAAGAAACTAAACCCAAACTAGTAGACTTATCCCATACACCAACTGTGTTAGAAGATTATAAATGTGAAGACAGTAGTAGGAAAAGTCACCCATTCGCAGTGAGTTGACATATTAGCAAATCTCGACAACGAACGAAAACTTGAACAAAGTGACACACAATCAGGAATTAAGAGGCCAAACTCTGGAGAATCAATAGAACGTGGAGTCCCCGAAAAGAATCCCTAACCTCAGCCAGGATCGCCCCAAGCACATCAAACGAAGTTGCCATCAACGTTTTGAATAACAGCTCCCTAGCCCCCCACACATCTCCCTCTTTAGACACCACAACGTTAACATTGCCCTTAAGCTGGTATCCACCAACAGATCATATGCCCATTCCCTGTATGCCATCAAACACATGTTCTAATCTCTAAACAAAATGAAATTCTTATCATAACAATAACAGAAGCATAATTTAAAAAAAAAAATTGATATAATAACAAATGTACTTATTTGTTTTACGATCTAAGATTAATTTTATTTGAGCTTCAATAACGATGATTTCAAAGTTTGAATTCAATCCAAAGTAGTTCATTAGTGACTGCCTTTTAATTAAAAAAGATATAACCACTCATTTATGATTTATGTAAAGAGATAATTAAAACTTAAAATATTAACAAAAATATTATGTTTAATTGTTATTGTTTTGATTTCTTATTAAGTTTTTGTGTTTGCATAGGATCGAAATGCATTTGTTGGGTCAATATGCTGAATTTAAAAATTTATTTATTTATTATTATCATCAAATGTTCATTAAATACATAAAACCCATTATGAAATATTTGGAAAAAATAAATAAAAATGTAAATTGATTAAAAAAAGTGAGCATAATATATGGAATTAAAAGGTAAATCGAATGATCAATTAATTTTTCAAAGTAAATAAATACATATAATTTATTATATAAAATGTTGTACGACATCCACTTGCCAAAATGTAGGTTTATTTTATTTTGACTAAATGTTTGAATTAATTTGTAACCTTTTAAAGGTTGCTTAGATACGGGTAAATCTTTCAACATGATTACACAAGGGTCTAATCTGGTTAAATGTTTTAAAATGTTCATATAAAAGCGTAATATTTTATAAAAATGTTCGAGTAAAAGTTTTTATGCATTTCAAGTCTGTTTGTTGTAAAAGTTAGGTGAATGTTGATGTGTTTAGAATATAATACATAATAACTGAGTTGGATATTGTTTGAAGTATGTTTAAAAGTTATTTTTTTTAGAATTTTTATGAAGATTAAGTTCTTATATAATTATTTTGAAAGGTTTGGTTTTTATATGAACAACTCTTAAAAAATTGAATCTCATTTAAATTTTTTTTAAAACTTTAATTTTAAAAATTATATAATTTTTTAATTATTATAATATTAAAGGAGTTTGAATTGATTAGCATTCCATTCTGTTTCGGTTTTTGGATGTCATTGGCACTTAAATAATGTGATGCATTATTTTTTTCTTGTCTGAAATTATTTATAGTCACTTTTTAATCCATAAATAAAAAGATAATGCATTTCAACACACTCAAAATTCATATTCTCCTGTATTGATACTAATATTCATAACAATCAAATAAGACTCGACTCGCTTTTAAAATTATACAATCATATCATATACTAAAAAAATCGATTGTAGACGTGGTTGGTGGATATGAAAAGTAGGAAAAAATTGGCTAACATATAATGTGAAAAATGCTATTTCAACAGATTTTTTTGTGATTTTTTTAAAAAAAATTATTATATATTTTTTTGGAATAAGTTTTGGACAAAAAAAGTTGGTGGAGAATGGTGGGGTAGGTTTTGTTTTGTTTTATTTATTTGTTTTAATATTAATATTTGAGATATTTTTCATAATTGGTTAGGTGGCTGCCAATCTTTTTATCATTAGAAAATGGAATGAAAACGAGTGGTTTACTTTTTTTTTTCTTTTTTTTTCATTTTTTTGGTTTTCATGACAAAAATATGAAAAAATTTAAATTTCATTTCAATCGATTAAATTGATTAGAACAATTGTTTTGAGTTTGGACTTAGAAAAGAATTTAATTTAGAGCCAGCTTTGGATTGAAAAAGTAAAAAATTCGGACTATATCAGTCTTAGATTTAGACTATATCAGGAGTAGTAACTACGAACCTCGAAAAAATTAATCTCTCTAAATAGTAAAATAAATATAAAAAAAAACTATAAATATATAAAACCTACAACATGAGGAAATATGTTATATGGATACAACATTCTCACATCAACTAACAGTGAATCAATCAGAATCCATCTCAAGACTGATCTAACAAAAGGAAACCCTAAACCCCAAAATGTATGAGATGGAACCCTCAGATTAACATCCTGTTTTAACATTCAACCAAACAAATGGATTTCAACATTATGTTATTCAAAATTGTATCATATACCAAGAAAAGGAGTACGAGAGACCCTTGTAGACTTCTGTCACTGGGTTTACGGAAAAGAGACAACTTTGCAGCTCAAAGACTAAGCTGCTCCATGTTCTTGGCATTCCTTGCTAGTCCATAGGTCGAGCTTTTGTCGTCTTCTTTGTATGGGTTTGCTTGATGGTCAGAATTGGACTCTTCATCGTCGGAGGAATCGGGTCTTTCAGTAAGGAACCGTTCCCAAAATACATCATTCACTCTAACTGGTGGAGCTGCAGGCTTTTGATTTGTATTAAAGTCTTCTTTTGGCGAAGATAATGTTGCTTCCCCATTGGCCATGTTTCCATAAGCTCTGGTATCAGAGTCTTTAGAGTTGGCATTAGACCTTGACTTAGGGTCTTCTCCGATTTCTTGACCGAGTTGGGATATCATAGTTAAGCTCGGACTTCTATTGACTTGTGATGAAGAAGATGCCAGAGTTAGATTCAACAGACAGGAGATATGATTATCGGGTTCGTCGTTGGAGTTAAATCTCTGTTGCAGAGTAAAAGATCTGCTTGATTCCAAAAGGTCTAATCTTTCAGGTGCGAATAAGAGGCCCTCGGATCTCATATAAGCATCATTTGGTTCTCCTTCAGATATCCTTCTCTGCGGACTCACTCCATCTTCATCGGAACTTTGTGTGCTTTGAGAAACCAAGTGAATATCTGAAACAGCTGGTGATAATTCCAGTCTTAGCTTGTCTGAGAAATCTTGGTGGAAAATGTTTCCAAACTCGGCTCTAGTGCTACTGTTGTTGTTGTCGTCCAAAAGACAAATTTCTCCGACTGGCTCAAATCGGTCAATTTGAGGCAGTCTTCTTTTCTTATTATATGCTGCAACATCCATTGATTCCATTGATTCAATCTTACGAACAAGATGCTCAACAAAAGCAGGGTCTTGAACAGCCTTGTCAAAGAAGTTAACCAAAGTTTCCTGCCTCTGCTCCATTTGATCAGCTCGCAGTGTCAGCTCTTCGATCTGATGCTTAGCAGCAGATCTTTCTTCTCTAAACCTCAAAACATTAGCCTCAAGTGCAGTTTTCTCACGTGAAAGCCTCTCAATTTCTTCTTCAAATCCAGCTCTTTCGGGATCTACAATAGAACCCTGAGGAGTGCTGTGGCTGTGAATCGGCTTTTTCCGGTGGATGTTCTTAAGAAGATGCTTTTGACCTTTCACAAAATCTTCATTGGCAAATTCCCATCGTTCAGGATCGATCTTACGGAATCCCTGTTACCAAATGACATTCATATGCACTCAGATCATGCTTAGGCAGACCTGGATATAGGTATAAGATATAATCCTCCAGAGACTCTAAATACATGAAAATCTACGAACAAAATGAAGATACAGGTGTCAGACCAACGGATAGATACCCTTCTCCGACACAAAACCGAGTACGAGTAACATAAATACCTACTAAGCAAAGTAAAACACATTACCTTAGTGAAGAATCAGTTCTTATAACGAAAGTACATCAATAAAAAATGAAAATCTAAAGCAATGAAACAGAAGATTCTCAAATTCCAAATTATGAAAAGAATTACTACAATCCCTAAATGTTCTTCACAAGATTGATTCACTTCTATAGGTCATTGACTAAGAAAATAACCCTAAAACATTCATACAATTCACCTCATGAATGCCAATAGAAGACTAGTTCACAATCAGATTGAAATCAAACCTGTTTAATCAAATTTCAGGGAAGAACAAAAAAATGGATAAAAACCCATAAAAGAAATGAAATTAAAACATAAGAAAAGCCTATAATTTCTCAGAATTATCAAGGAATTCAGTCAAAGATAAATCAATCGATCCATAAATAAACCCAGAAAAAAAAAGCAAAAGCAAAGGAAACCCACATAAGTATTAAGCTGCCTGATGAAACTGGAGAAGTTATTGTGCTTGAAATAAGTGGGAAGCAAAAGGCGAGCGAATTCAGGAGGGTTCCAAACAACAAAGCTCTTATTGTTGGAGCTCCATGACACTATGTCGTCGGTCGCAGAATCGTCCACCATGTCGTATGTCTTCAAAAGAAAAGGTGCAACACCACAGCCGCCACCTCCTCCGCTTCCGGCGGCCGATGCCGAGGGTACTGTTGAGGCCATCAAGAAATTTTTGGTTGAACAAACAAAAACGAGTTTGCGGAAAATGGAGTCAATGGGAGAAAGCGTCGACCTTTTCGACAGTTATATCCGACGAAGTTTTCAAAAAAAGAATACATTTATTTAATATTAAAATTTTGTTCCAATTTTTGGTCAAAAAAAAAATTGTTCCAATTCTACTCTGAATAACTAATTGGTTAAATTATATTGCCAGTCATTCAAATATAATTATTTAAATAAAATAAATTTATAATTAAATAAATAAAATTATGAGTAGCAAACATAAAATTATGTAATGGTTAAATTAAAATATAGATTAAAATTAAATAATAATAGTCATACATGAGTTTTAACTCTATTTTTTTTATAATATACTGTTGTTGTATTGAATAATAATTCTTTGCTGACAAATTTCTATGTAATTAATAGTTAGATTTGAATTAAAATTTGATTTTATTTCTCTCAATTACTATATATACACGTATTCCGTCTCACTTTTATTATATCTTACATAATTAAATTTCATTGAAGTTAATTCTTAATCGTTTCTTCAATAATGAAATCTTTTTCATTCTTCTCTTTTTTCTTTTTCTTTTTCTTTGTTAATATCGTATTATCATATCAGCAAGTGGATTACGATGAATCTATGTTTAGAAGTTATTATCAAATTAATATCACTCGAGGTACCGGACCTGAAAGTATAGCTTTCGATTGTAAAGGCGAAGGTCCTTATGTTGGAGTATCTGATGGAAGGATATTTAAATGGGAAGGACCGAAATTCGGTTGGAAAGAGTTTGCTGTTCCTTCTTCATTTAGGTATATTTATAAATTATTCATATTATTCTTTTCTTTTTTTTTAAATTTTTTATTTTATAACTCATAGCTTTTTTATTGATGAATTTTTAATTTTTGGTTTATTTTATTGGATTAGGTTAAGGAAATTATGTGACGGCTCAACAGATCCGAATCTCGAACCAATATGTGGAAGACCATTAGGTTTAAAATTCCACATTGAAACATGTCATCTTTATATTGCTGATGCGTATTATGGTCTTTTAGTAGTAGGACCCTATGGTGGTGTGGCTGAAAAACTTGCTACTTCAGTTGAAGGAGTTTCGTTTAAATTTACAAACGGATTAGACATTGATACTAAAACCGGCATAGTATATTTTACAGATAGTAGTACTGTCATTCAAAGAAGGTAATTTTATCTCTTCTATGTTTATCATTAGTAATTAATTTTGTTTTACAAATTTTATTTTATATTAATTAAATTATTTTCATGATTATTTAGGAACGTTGATTCTTTGTTTACATCTCTTGATCAAACGGGAAGGCTGCTAAAGTATAATCCTTACACCAAAGAAGTATCTGTGCTATATAAAGGTTTACTTTTTCCTAATGGGGTCGCCTTGAGTAAGAACAATTCATTCCTTTTAGTGGCCGAATCAACTAGAATGCGAATTTTAAAATTTAACCTCGAGAGTGGAGCAAAACATGAAAACATGTCAAAAGTATTTGCTGACCCGGAAGTATTTGCCGTATTACCTAGAGTACCAGATAACATCAAGAGAAATAAAGACGGTGACTTTTGGGTGGCTTTAAATATCGGAAGATCGAAAAGTGTTCAATCGGATGCTCCAGATCCAATCGGTATTAAGTATAACAAAGAAGGCATGGTTTTGAAACGTTTGGATTGGCATAATGGAATGATCTTCAACTCCATTAGTGAAATTAAAGAGTATAACCATAGATTGTATATAGGTTCCGTCACTAAACCTTATGTCGGCATCTTAAATGACTATTAGGTTTGATTTTGTTAGGTCAACTTTTTTTTAATTTTTTCTACAATTACGATTTAGAGTAGGGGATTTTTTTTTAATTTTTATTTTTGATACAATTAAAATTTAGGAAAGGGATGTTAATACATTTTAGGATTACAACTTTTTTTTATCATATTATTTGTTTTTATTTTATTTTAAATTTATTATGGTTTGATTTTTTTTTTGAATATATTATGGTTTGATCTTTTAATCTATTTGTGTTTATTTTAAATTTATTATGGTATGATGTCTTAATAAAGTATGAAATTAGAGAAATAAAGTGACATGAATGACCAAAGAATAAAGTGTCCATTCGGTTTCATAAATAAAAGAATCTTCACTATAATATACACCTGCTTGAAAAAAATAAAGGTACAATACCACAAATAGCCCCTGTACTTTTGAAATCGGTCCTTGTGTCAATTTTTTTGTTAAATTTTTTTATTCTTTTCAGAATTCCAATCAAATGCATCATCAATGGTCTTTAATTTGGACCTGGGATCGCCATAAACAATAATCGGAATTAATTTTATAACGTCTTCTCTCATTGCCAATTGTTCATCCTTTCTAACTTAAGCAATTTTTGGTTGGTTTTTACTTTTCCAACTCTTAAAATCCTTTGAAATGAACACTGAATAATTTTTGTGATCATATGGTAAATTCCATATATATAAATTTATATAGATTGTGTATAAGCATTCGTGGATGGAAGAAAATCGGGATACAACCCGATAAAATCGAATTGAATGTCGACCTTAAAGTTAACAAATCTTTTGGAGGTTGCAAACAAAAGATTTAGCTTTGAAGCAAGTTCATCAAGTTAACCAGATCATCGCATTGGTTGAATGAATTGCAATTCATGAATTTACATAACTCGTTTGAAGCTTGGCATTGATTGATAGTTTGAGGAATTCTTGCCATTGATGAACTTAAAACTCATTTGAAGGATGGAAATATGTTGGATATGGTACCACAACGTTGTTTTTTGAGTACCATGTTTCAATAATCAACATTGTTATGCTTTTTGACCTTGTCAAGAGCCTGAGGTTGCTGTCCCAATCCTGATTTCCGTCAAAAATCACAAACGATCCGACCCGAAATTAAGAAATGGTCCTTACCTGAATTTCCTTTCCATTCAGGCTTTGTTGTGAGCCAAGCAATCAAATTGATCCCCAACGAATATCTCATTGATGTATTAAATCTCCACAATTTTTTATGGCAAAATGAAAAGTGTAATGTGACAAAAGGATGACATTACAGATACCAAAATGAGTTTTTATTATTATTAAAAGCCAAAATTAGATGGTAAGCTTTTCAAATGTACATTTTTTTAATATGTTTGAATTATTTTTTAGAATTTATATATTTTCGGTTCGCTTTGTCATAAAAAAAATTATCATTCACTATAAGATTTCAAGAATGCAATAGATTTTTATATTATTTTTCAAAAACCAAGTAAAATATGTTGCATAATAATAATATCAATTTAATTAAATATAAATTTACAATTCAACTCTATTAAGACTTGTTTTTAATTTTAATTTTAAATGTGGAATAAGTGTTTCGATGTCACATAGAATACCGGTAACATTAAATGTTTAGATAAAATATACTTTTACAATAAAATAAATAAATTTATCAGTAGCAAACATAAATTTATGTAATGGTTAAATTAAAATAAGATTAAAATAACATAATAATAGTCATACACGAATTTCAAATTTTCTTTTATAATATACTAATATAAATATTTATTGAAAAATAATCATTCACAAATAAATTTTAATATAATTAATAGATGGATTTGAATTAAAATTTGATTTGATTTCTCTCAATACTATATATATACGTATTTGGTCTCAAATTTATTAAAATTTGGCTTAATATAATATTTGGTATCTTAACTTAATACTTTTTCCTAATTTGGTACCTAAACACTTTTTTGATCCAATTTGGTACATGAACTTGACACTTTTTCCTAATTCGGTACTTAAACCTTTTTGGACCCATTTTGATACTTGAACTTGGCATTTTTTTCTTATTTTGGTACCTAAGCTTTTTTTAGATTCAATTTGGTACCTAAATTTATTAAATATTATAAAAATTACACAAAACAACAACGATGTTGAGTTTTTTTTTGTTATGCTAAAAAAATATTGTCAGTTTTAGAGCAAATTCATGTTAAAAATAGGTATTAAACTATGCTTAATGAATTAATATTAAAAAAAGATTAGGTACCAAATTAGGAAAAAGAGTCAAGTTCAGGTACCAAATTAGATCCCAAAAAGTTTAAGTACCAACTTATAAAAAAGTGTCAAATTTAGGTACAAAATTAGGAAAAAGTATCAAGTTTGATTATCAAATTGGACAAAAAAAAAGTTTAAGTACCAAATTAGGAAAAAATGTCAAGTTCAGGTACAAAATGTTATATTAAGCCTTAAAATTTTATATTATTTTATAATAATAATAATAATAATAATAATAATATCAATCTCGATTTAGAATTAAACTCCAATAAGACTTGTTTTTAATTTTTATTTTAATAAAAAATTTCGAATAAGTGGTTTGACATCATAGAATACCAATAACATTAAATATTTAGATAAAATATACTTTTACAATAAAATAAATAAAATTATCAGTAGCAAACACAAAATTATGTAATGGCTAAAATAAAATATAGATTAAAATTAAATAATAATAGTCATACATGAATTTCGGCTCCTTTTTTTATAATATATGTATTGAATAATAATCCTTCATCAATAAATTTTAATGTAATTAAAGTTGGATTTGAATTAAAATTTGATTTTATTTCTCTTAATTAGTATATATATTCTGTCTCATTTTTATTATATCTCCCATAATTAAGTTTTATTGAAGTTAGTAATTATTCGTTTCTTCAACAATGAATTTTTTTTCTTTCTTCTCTTTTTTATTTTTCTTTTTCTTTGTTAATATCGTACTATCGTATCAGCAAGTGGATTACGGTGAATCTATGTTTAGAAATTATTATCAAATTAATATCACTCAAGGTACCGGACCTGAAAGTATAGCTTTCGATTGTAAAGGTGAAGGTCCTTATGTTGGAGTATCTGATGGAAGGATATTTAGATGGGAAGGATCGAAATTCGGTTGGAAAGAGTTTGCTGTGCCTTCTTCATTGAGGTATATTTATAAATTATTCATATTAGTCCTTTCTTTTCTTTTTTCAATATTTTATTTTTATAACTCATAGTTTCTTTTTATTGATGAATTTTTAATTTTTGGTTTATTTTATTGGATTAGGTTAAGGAAATTATGTGACGGCTCAACAGATCCGAATCTCGAACCAATATGTGGAAGGCCATTAGGTTTAAAATTCCACATTGAAACATGTCATCTTTATATTGCTGATGCGTATTATGGTCTCTTAGTAGTAGGACCTTATGGTGGTGTGGCTAAAAAACTTGCTATTTCAGCTGAAGGAGTTCCGTTTAAATTTACAAACGGATTAGACATTGATACTAAGACTGGAATAGTATATTTTACAGATAGTAGTACCGTTATTCAAAGAAGGTAATTTTACCTCTTCTATGTTTATCGTTAGTAATTGATTTTGTTTACAAATTTTATTTTATATTAATTAAATTATTTTCATGATTATTTAGGAACGTTGATTCTTTATTTACGTCTCTTGATCAAACGAGAAGGCTGCTAAAGTATAATCCTTACAGCAAAGAAGTATCAGTGCTGTATAAAGGTTTACTTTTGCCTAATGGGGTCGCCTTGAGTAAGAACAATTCATTCCTTTTAGTGGCTGAATCAACTAGAATGCGAATTCTGAAATTTAATCTCGAGAGTAGAGCAAAAGTTGAAAACATGTCAAAAGTATTTGCTAACCCAGAAGTATTTGCCGTATTACCTAGAGTACCAGATAACATCAAGAGAAATAAAGACGGTGACTTTTGGGTGGCTTTAAATACCGGAAGATCGAAAAATATTCAATCGGATGCTCCAGATCCAATCGGGATAAAGTATAACGAAGAGGGCACGATTTTGAAACGTTTGGATGGACACAATGGAATAATCTTCAATTCTATTAGTGAAGTTAAAGAGTATAACCATAGATTATATATAGGTTCCGTCACTAAACCTTATATCGGCATCCTAAATGACTATTAGATTTGATTTTGTTAGGTTTTTTTTTAAATTTGTTTTACTACAGTTACGATCTAGGGAAGGGGATTTTTTTTTTAATTTTTATTTTTGATGCAATTAAAATTTAGGAAAGGGATGTTAATACAGTTTAGGATTACAAATTTTTATCATATTATTCAATTTAATTTATTTTAAATTTATTATGGGTTGATCTCTTAATCTATTTGTGTTTATTTTAAATTTATTATGGTATGATGTCTTAATAAAGTATGAAATTAGAGAAATAAAGTGGCATGAATGACCAAAGAATAAAGTGTCATTATATTACTAGGGAAAAGTAATATTGTGTCGATTTGGGTTTTATAAATAAAAGAATCTTCACTATAATCCACAACTCTGTGAAAAAAACAAAGGTATAATAGCATAAATAACCCCTGTACTTTTCGAAATGGTCCTTGTGTCAATTTTTTGTTAAAATTTTTATTCTTTTCAAGTTTCCATTGATTGCTAAATCAAATGCATCATCAATGGTCTTTAATCTGGACCTGGGATCGCCATGAACAATCATCGGAATTAGTTCTATAACCTCTTCTCTCATTGCCAATTGTTCATCCTTTCAAACCTGAAGCAATGTTTGGTTGATTTTTACTTTTCCAACTCTTAAATCCTTTGATGAATTGAACACTGGATATTTGTCGTGATCCTACGGTAAATGCCATATATATATATATAGATTGTGTAGCACTCGTGAATGGAAGAAAATCGAGATACAACTTGATAAAATTGAAGTGAATGTTGATTTTAGAGTTAACGAATCCCCTGAAGGTTGCAAACAGAAGTTGAACTTTGAAACAAGTTCATCAAGTTAACAAGATTGTCGCATTGGTTGAATGAATTGCAATACATGAAATTTCATAACTCGTTTGAAGCTTGACATTGATCGATAGTTTGATGAATTCTTGCCATTGATGAACTTGGAAATCGTTTTATGGAAATATGTTGAATATGGTACCACAACATTATTTTTCGAGTACACTAATTCAATAATCAACATTGTTATGCTTTTTGACGCTGTCAAGAGCTTGAAGTTGCTACCCCAGTTCGATTTCCGATTCGGTTTTTGTCGGAAATCTCGAGTAATCCGACTTGAAATCAAAAAATAATCCTTACCTGAATTTATTTTCCATTCAAGCTTTCTCGTGAGCCAAACAACCAAATCGATCCTTGATGAATATCATCGAATCCCCACAAATTTTTTTTTTATGAAAAAAATGAAAAGTATAATGTGACAAAAGGATGGAATTACAGACACCAAACTGATTTTTTTTTTATAAAAAGCCAAAATTAGATATTAAGCTTTTCAACTGTACATTTAATCCTAAATTTTTTTCATATAAATTAAGGTTAAATATGTTTTAATTATTTTTTAGAATTTATATATTTTCGTTTCGGTTTTTCATAAAAAAAATCATTTACTATAAGATTTCAAGAATGTAATAGATTTTTATATTATTTTCCAAAAATCAAGTAAAATACGTTGCATAATAATAATAATAATAATAATAATAATAATAATAATAACTACTTAATTAATATTATTATTAGTATTTTTTAAGGTGAAATATTATTATTAGTATTTAACTATTATTTTTTAAAAAAAAGTAAAAATATCAATTTAATTAAATATAAAATTACAATTTAACTCTAATAAAACTTGTTTTTTAGTTTAAATTTTAATTTTAATTTTAAATGTAGAATAAGTTGTTGGACGTCAAGTAAATCCAACCGCTAAAACAGAGAATACCAGTAACTTTAATTATTTAGATAAAATATACTTTTATAATAAAATAAATAAAATTATGAGTAGCAAACATAATTGTTAAATTAAAATATAGATTAAAATTAAATAATAATAGTCATACATGAATTTCAACTCCTAATATTCTATTGAATAATAATCCTTCACAAATAAATTTTAATATAATTAATAGTTGCAATTGAATTAAAATTTGATTTTATTTCTCTCAAGTAGTATACATATAAATATTCCGTCTCACTTTTATTATATCAAGTTAGTCTTATTCGTTTCTTCAACAATGAAATCTTTTTCATTCTTCTCTTTTTTCTTTTTCTTTTTCTTATTAATATGGCATTATCATATTAGCAAGTAGATTACGATGAATCTATATTTAGAAATTATTATCAAATTAATATCACTTAAGGTATTGGACCTGAAAGTATAGCTTTCGATTGTAAAGGTGAAGGTCCTTATGTTGGAGTATTCGATGAAAGGATATTTAAAAGGGAAGGATTGAAATTCGGTTGGAAAGAGTTTGCAGTTCCTTTTTCATTGAGGTATATTTATAAATTATTTATATTAGTCATTCCTTTTCTTTTTTCAATATTTCATTTTTATAACTCATAGTTTCTTTTTATTAATGAATTTTTAACTTTTAGTTTATTTTATTGGATTAAGTTAAGGAAATTATGTGACGGTTCAACAGATCCGAATCTTGAACCAATATGTGGAAGGCCATTAGGTTTAAAATTCCACATTGAAACATGTTATCTTTATATTGCAGATGCGTATTATGGTCTCTTAGTAGTAGGACCTTATGGTGGTGTGGCTAAAAAACTTGCTATTTCAGCTGAAGGAGTTCCGTTTAAATTTACAAACGGATTAGACATTGATACTAAGACCGGAATAGTATATTTTACTGATAATAGTACCGTTATTCAAAGAAGGTGATTTTACCTCTTCTATGTTTATCATTAGTAATTGCTTTTGATTTACAAATTTTATTTTATATTAATTAAATTATTTTCATGATTATTTAGGAACGTTGATTCTTTATTTACGTCTCTTGATCAAACGGGAAGGCTACTAAAGTATAATCCTTACACCAAAGAAGTATTTGTGCTATATAAAAGTTTACTTTTTCCTAATGGGGTTGCCTTGAGTGAGAACAATTCATTCCTTTTGATGGCCGAATCAACTAGAATGCGAATTTTAAAATTTAACCTTGAGAGTGGAGAAAAACCTAAAAACATGTCAAAAGTATTTGCTAACCCAGAAGTATTTGCCGTATTACCTAGAGTACCAGATAACATCAAGAGAAATAAAGACGGTAACTTTTGGGTGGCTTTAAATACCGGAAGATTGAAAAGTGTTCAATCAAATGCTCCAGATCCAATCGGTATCAAGTATAACGAAGAAGGAATGGTTTTGAAACGCTTAGATGGACACAATGGAATGATCTTCAACTCCATTAGTAAAGTTAAAGAGTATAACCATAGATTGTATATAGGTTCCGTCACTAAACCTTATGTAGGCATCCTAAATAGCTATTAGGATTGATTTTGTTAGGTATTTTTTTTAATTTTATTTTTGCTACAATTACGATTTAGGGAAAGGGATTTTTTTAATTTTTATTTTTGATACAATTAAAATTTAGGAAAGGGATGTTAATACATTTTAGGATTACAATTTTTTATAATATTATTTGTTTTTATTTATTTTGAATTTATTATGATATGATCTCTTAATAAAGTATTGAATTAGAGAAATAATGTGGCGTGAATGACATAATCTGAAGACAAAGTAAATTGACTTTACTTATTTAAATGAATGTCACAATTAGCTAGGAAAAAAATATAATATTGGACCAGCTGTCTTCATTTGGGTTTTAAAAATAAAAGAATCTTCACAATAGTTTACAACTTTTGAAAAAAAATAAATGTATAATAGCATAAATAACCCCTGTACTTTTCAGAATGGTCCCTGTGTCAAAGCTTTTATTCTTTTCAGAATTCCATTGATTGCTAAATCAAATGCATCATCTATGGTATCTAACCTAGAGCTAGGATCACCATAAACGACCCTTGGAATCAATTTTATAACTTCTTCTCTCATTGCCAATTGTTCATCCTTTGAAACTTGGAGCAATGTTTGGTTGATTCTAACTTTTCCAACTCGTAAATCCTTTGATGAAATGAACACTGAATATTTGCTGCGATCCTTTGGTAAATGCCATACATATTGCGTATAAGCACTCCCTGGATGGAAGAAAACTGGGATACAACCTGATAATATCGAATCGAAAGTTGATCTTCGGGTTAATGAATCTCCCGGAGGTTGCAAACAAAAGATTGAGCTTCGAAATAGGTTCATTAAGTTAACTGGATCGTCGCATTGATTGAACAAATTGCAATCCATGAAGTTGCATAACTTGTTTGAAGCTTTGCATTGGTCAATAATCTCGGCACGGATTGGTCCTTTTTGTTTCGATCTTCGAGCACCTGCGAACGAGAATAAGTAAGGTCTGTTTTGTTTTCTGATGAATTCTTGCCATTGATGAACTTGGAAATCATTTGCAGGATGGAAATATGTCGGATACGGTACCGCAACGTCGTTTTTTGAGTACCCTGTTTCGATTGTCAACATTGTTATGTTTTCTGACTCCGGCAAGAGCCTGAAGTTGCTGCCCCAGTCAGATTTCCGGTTTGATTTTCGTCGGAAATCTCGAGCAATCCGACCTGAAATCAAGAAATGATCCTTACCCGAATTCCTTTTCCATTCAGGCTTTCTTGCAAGCCAATCAACCAAATCGATCCCTGACGAATCTCTCATCGACGTATTGAATCCCCACAAATATCGACGAAGATCCAAACCAGCATAGTACGGCACGAAAATGGCGGAAGCAAGAGTCGAATCGTCCGTTAAACAGTCGTATTTCTTCATTCGATTATGAAAAATAACCTCCAACATGAACTGATTCGTAGAAAACCAACTATTCTTCCATAAATCCGAAGCATTTAAAGCATCAATCCGAGGGCCTAAACCCGAATTTTCCAAAGATTTGCACATACTGTATTTATCAGTTGATCTTGTAATCGACTGACAATCTTTGATCATATCATCATTGAATCTCTTGGGAAGATCATGGATATAAATGTATCGACCCAAGCATGAATCTTCGGTTTCGTTCAACTTTCCAGGAAAATAAGCTACAGAACCATTTGATTTTCCGGGAAAATAAACGAACCCGTTATTGTTCTCAAAGAAGAGGTGATTAAAACAGAGTAACAAGAAGAACAAAACAATGGGGAAAAATAGAACAAAACAGAAGTGATTGCTGCAATACTTCCTTTTTGATTGATTCTTCCATTTGATATTCTTGGTGGAATTTCCTGCACAAAATTCTGGTATCAATACATGGAATTTCATTGCAGATTAAAGGAAAAAGAAAAAGAAATAAGTGAATGAATGAATGAGAGCTTGTTCATGAACTTTCAAGCTATCATAAGACATCGAAAATGATTGACTTGATGATGGGGGAAAAAGATTTTCAATGGGCAAATTCATGAATCAAGAAAAATGATATTTTTTTTTTTTAATTTTGAGCTAACTTGGACTGGAAAGCAAAAAAGACAGGTTAACCAAGTATTTATTGTTAATTTTTCAAAGGTCGTTGGAAAAAAAAAAAAAAAAAAAAAGTGGTCGGGACGAAAGTCAGTGGCGGTGGGCGACGGCTAAGTTCAAAGTTCAAACCGTGTGGTCTTTAAGCTATAGGGTTAATTCATCATAAGTCCTCAAGCTATAGTACATATTCTAAATGAGTCCTTAATCTTCAAAATGTTTTAATTAAATCTTGAGGTATTAGTATTGTATCCATCTAGTCCTTCTGTTCGTCTAACCTAGGTCACATATAATATTAACACATTTAAAACATGTGTCGCAAATTGTAAGCTTGTATGTCTGTGGCAAGGACAACATGAATAAGATATGTTTGATTGTGTATATTTTTAACACGTTTGCTTCAAGTTACTCATGCAGTAAATATATATGCATTTATAATTTAATTTCATTTTTTTAAATATGCTCCATGTCATATTCAAATTTTATTGACACTATATTTTTAACATGTTATGCAGTATATACACATGTATTTTAAATATGCTCCACGTTATATTCAAATTGAAATTTAACGCCTAAATTGATGGTTTAGCTGACTCAAAGAATCTGTTTGATACCATACTAATACATTGAGGATTCAATTAGATTGTTTAGAAGTTTGGGTACTAATTTAAAATATGGGTAATAGTTTGGGATGTTTAGTGCAGTTAACCATGTATATAAAAATTACGAATTTTCCAGGAAAGAACCAGAGAGATGTTAGTGGCTGCTTTAGGGTTTAGCTGAGTTACGTTAATACTAAGGGAGGTTATATTAGAGGGAATAAATATTAATATTTTAAAATTCCTAATAAAATAGTTGTAATATTTTTAATTTATATATTTGTATCGAGATCTACATGTACCAGTTTAAAAAAATGGTTTAAATTTGGATATCAGGTATTTAAAAATTAATAATTGATAATGTCTTTTTTTTAAGGAAATATTTGATATGGTCCTGTTTGTTTTGGAATATTTGATATTAAGTCCCTTACAAAAGTAATTTTAATTTTAATTTGTAAAAGAGAATATCCAATTTATTTATTGTCATCTCTAATAATTTATAATAGTTGTGGTTATGTTGATGATGGTTATAGGAGTGTAATTAAGATATTGGTGCTTGTAAGTTTTTTGAGTTTGATTTGAAAATAATTTAAAATTGATTCGATAATAATCTAGTTGAGCTTGAGCAACTAGAGCTATTGATCAAGCTGAATTCAAGTTTAATAATACTCAACTCAAATGGCTTATAAATTATATCGAACTTTTCATTTTTAATATATATATTAAATAATATTAAATTACATTATTGCTCTTAACATATTATTAACTCTAAGCTTAATTATTGAGCTGACTTTGAGCTCGAGTTTGAATACATACAAGCTTGGGTAGCTTGAGTAAAAAAAATTGATAATCGAGCTTGAGTAGCTCGATTATATATTGAGCCGAGCTCAAACTTTAAAATAGATGTCAATCGAGCTCGAGCTGAGTAGCAAGCTCTTAATTTTGAGTCAAGCTCGAGTTTGATAATATTTGAGCTTGGCTCGCCTCAATTACACCTCTAATTATATATAGTGGATTCTAGGGGTGAGCATTTGATCGAATTGAATCGAATCAAATAAAAAATTTTCGAGTTACTTGAGTTAATGAATTCGATTTTATAATCCTAACTCGATTTGAAATTTTCTCGAATCAAGTTAAAATTTTCTCGAATCAAGTTGAGTGAGATAAAATTCGGATCAAATCGAGTATATTTGTTTGAGTTAAATTTTAAAAAATGACTTTGGGTCCTTGTAATCATTGTAACTCAACATAATAAAATTTGTTCACCGTAATTAAACTTTTTATTAATTTTCATTATCTCATAATTTATTTATTAATATTTTATATACGGGCTAGCTTTTGTACTTGCTTCAATTATCTTTTGATTCTTGTCACTATGTATTTTGAAATTAAAAAATATATTAAATGTAAAAATGTGATTTTTTAATAAAAATTATTTTAAAGATAAAATGTGAAATTGACACCAACATAAAATTTTAACACGAATATTTTATGGTATTATCAATAATTCAATTTTAACAGAAATTTATAAAGATTCAATATGATTAAACAATTCAATAATACAAATAATACAAAATGTGAAATTTAATTTAATAATATAAATAGTATATATAAATAAAATTATTACTATTGAGATTTAGGGGTTTTTTTAGGGTAAATTATACCAATAGTCACTCAACTTTCATTTTTCGAAACAAATAGTCACTTGATTTACTTTTCAGTCTCTCAATTTTGAAAATGTGACAAAACAATCCTTTTACACGTTTTCCGTCACATACGTCACGGAACAGTGATATGGCAGTTGACGGCATCGGAGGAGTGTGGAAAACGTCGAGCTGGCCGGTTACATTTAACAAAACAGTCACTCAACTTTGAGAATGTGATAAAATAATCACTAAAGTTATCGAAAAGTGACAAAATAGTCCTCTTGTTGTCATCCATATAAGCATCACCTTTCATCTCCCCCTTTTCTTCACTTTTACCATCTAATCCTTCTTCCTTTTTCATCCACTACCACTTTTTCTCATCTTTTTTCTTTAAACTAGATTCAACCTTCTTTTTATTATCATTTGCAAAGACAAAAAACTAGGAGAAGAAACAAACCTGAAGGAGGAGAAGAATCATTCCATGAGTGTTTGTTTTGGGTTAAAGTAGTAGAGAAGGATGGTGGGTCTCACAAGTTGCAAACATTTCATTAGAAAAGATATGCATACAATGACATGTTGCAAATTTGACAGCTTACAAATTCACCACTTGATTCAATTCTACGGTTCTTCTTAATTCATCCCACACTTAACACCAACTAGCAGTCGCTAAAGTCTTAATTCTTTGATATTTATTCTGAAAACAGCCAAACTTTACAGTGATATATACCCATTTCAATTCTCAAAATAGCCATTTCAATTCATTATTCTTGTATCATAAGCCAATAACTATTAGACAAATGAAAGTTTTTGATCGGTTTAAAATTGTAATCATTTTTAATGATTGAGTTTTAAGATTATATATCACTCTTTTATATGATGATGCATGAGTGAAAATTGTTGTGTATCAGTTGAATAAAGAAAATTTGTACATTGTACTCTCATAGAGGTGAGTTTACCCTTACATAGATTTTCCAGTTATGGTTGCTTCAAGATCAAACCATTTTTGGATTCCTTTCCTTTTGCTAAAACCACACAGGTAAATTTTTTTTTGGTTTTTTCTTTCTTAATAGATTGATGTTCATTGTTCTTATTTGTTTGATTTTTTAGTAGAAAAAATTATTGGTTTTCCTTTTCTTAATTGAAATCATAAGTGATAATAATTTTAATTGCACTATTTTGCAATAGAAATCTCATTCTTTCCATAGCTCAGTGTTCTTCCTGTCTCTACTTTGTAGTTTCACTCTATATATAATTTCAAGTATAATTGATTTGCTTGCTCTGATTTTGATAAATGATTTCAGTTTACCCCATGACGTAACAAGTGCTCTATCATTTATCTTTCACATGGAGTTACTGCCAGTGCTGTTGGTTAGTATAATCTGTTGCATCTATTTAACAAACATGGGCTCTGGGATAAGAAATCCCTCTCCTTGTTCTCATTTCTCTCTCGTTCTCTATCACTACATCGGAAATCAATCTACCCAGATGATCTTAAAATCTGTGCATTCATCATCAGCCTTTTACTAGAACCTTATATAAAAGAATGGGGAAACACAAACACAGCCTTAAAAGGAATAGATCAAATAAAAACAACAACGACGACAATAGAACCGAATCAAATAAAAGAGTTGCAGAGACGTTAATGGCGACATTTTTTTCAAAGAGAAAGAAAATGGGTTGTAGAGAAAAGAGGGGAAGAAAGTCAATGATGAGAAAAAGAAAAACTCAATCATCTTTTTTTTTTTGACCCTTTGACTACTTATCCAATGTGACAAGTTAACTGGCCACATCATCGTTCCGTTAAGTACCTAACAAAAACTGTTAATCAGTGACTATTTTGTCACTTTTTAATAACGTTAGTGACTGTTTTGTCACATTTTCAAAGTTGAGTGACTAAAATGTAAATCAGGCAACTGTTTGTTTTGAAAAATGAAAGTTGAGTGATTGTTGGTGTAATTGACCCTTCTTTTATGATTTTGATTTTTGATTTGGGGGTAAAAGATAAAAGTAAAAGTTTGAAGGAAAAATAAAAAAGTTTGGGAGTAAAATTTTATGGGAAAGTAAGTGGAAGGGTAAAATTTTGGAGGGAATATTCAAAAAAAAATGGGGGGGCATTTGAGTTTGGGGTCGATGGGGGTGGGATGAGAGAGGAGTAAAAGTTTTTGGAGGAAAATGAGAGAGAGTAAAAGTTTTGAAGAGAAAATAAAAAGGTTTGGGTAAAAATGTAAAATATTATAGTTTGATATTAAGTTTATTTGAATTCAAAAATTTAACTCGATTCGAATTTGAAATTTGAAAAAAATATCGAGTTGACTCGAATAACTCGATTCGTTTAATTCGACATTCGAATTTTTTTTCGATTTTTTCAAGTCGAATCGAGTTTTGTTCACCTGTAGTGGACTCGGACAAGCTTATAATTTATACATATTTATTTAAAGAATAATAATACTTTATACAAAAAAAATTCAAATAGCAGCTAAGAATTTTTGGAGAAGTTAAAAGGAGAAATTACATATTAATCCTCGAAAAAAACACATAAAAGTAAGGTTAAGCTGGTGGTTTTATATAGTTGAAAAAGCCAACTTGGGTTGCTGAAACGCAATTCACTGGACATCATCCAAATACAAGGTTACAATGCAGTTGATTGAAATAAATAAACAAGGCAAAATGGATCTCACTTTTACCTACTCTCCAGGCCTAAATCTGATCTGATATTTTAAACAGAAGGTAAATCTGGATTTTGTATGTTTAATCCTTTAGGCGCCATGTTGGTATAGCTAGAAGATGGTTGGCTCTATGACAAACAAGTCCAAACTCTTCACTCATATCCAACTCACTTCCCAGCATATCATTTGGAAGCTCCCACTCAAAGCAATGAACCATTTGAGCCACCACAAGCCGAACCACGGTTAGACCCAACTGCATTCCGGGACAGCCTCTGCGACCGGCACCGAACGGGATTAGCTCGAAGTTGTGTCCACGAAGATCAATGTCGCTTCCAATGAATCTCTCCGGATAAAACCTCTCTGCATCAGTCCAAACCCTTTCGTCTCGACCTATGGCCCATGTGTTTATGAAGATGCGTGAGTTTTTGGGTATGTGAAAGCCGTCCACAATGCAATCTTCCCTGGCTGCATGCGGGGCCAGCAACGGTCCAACCGGATGTAGCCTAAAGCTTTCTTTCACAACCATGTCCAAGTACTCCAATTTCTCCAGGTCTGATTCCTCGACCATCCTCTCCATGCCTACCACGGTTTCAAGTTCCTTTTGGACTTTCTTCATCACTTGTGGATGTCTGATGAGTTCGGCCAGTGTCCAATCGATCACAGCTGCTGAAGTATCCATTGAACCTGCAAGCATGTCCTGTAAGAATAAAGTTCAGTGCTTGTAATGAATGATTATGATTTGAATTGTTTACCGAGATATAAAAGAGTACCAAGATAATTGCTTTGATCGTGTCTCGCTCGACGCGATACTCACTTGTTTCTTCAGATCCCATGAATCCCAACATGACATCAACAAAGTCCTTGACTCTGTTTTCGTCTTTAGATCGAACATGCTTGTCGATTATCTTCTCAAAAAAATCATCAAAATCCTTGGCAATAATTTTCATACGCTTTGTTAGTCCCTGGAGATCAAGCGCTCTAATTTGAGGAATATAATCAGCTAAATTAAACGTAGCTGCAATCTGCATAGCCTCTCGAATCGTAGCTTCAAACCCATTTTCACTAAAATCACCATGATCATACTTCTTTCCAATGATCATCCTACACGAAATCTCAGTACTAAACGACGAGACCGTTGAACTAAGGTCGACAACACCACCAGCAGTAGCCACCTCTCGAATATATTGAACTAAACCATGAAGTTCTTCCATCCTCATGGACCTAAAAGAACTGATTTTGTGGTTACTAAGCAATTCCAAAGTGCACATCTTACGCATGTTGCGCCAATACGAACCGTACGGGGAGAACACCAAGTTCTGCTGATTGTAAGAAATATGTTTGGAACATTCATGTGGGGGCCTGCTAGCGAAAACAAGGTCATGCGTCTTGAGGAACAACTCGGCGGCTTCGGGAGAGGAAACGACAATCACCGGCATCAAGCCGAAGCGTAAGTGCATGATGGGACCATACTTCTGAGCTAATCGTTGAAAATCATGGTGAGGGTTGTTCCCTATCATCAAAAGGTTACCGATAATTGGAAGGCCTTTCGGACCAGGCGGTAATCTCTTGTTTTTAGCCCTTCTTGTCCATGTCAAGGCTTGAAAGAAGAAAACAAGTGCAACAGCAACTGCAAGAAGTGTACCTGGCATGTCCATGGTGGTCGGAATTTGCTGTGATTGAGGTTGAAGACAGACAAGTTTATATTATATATTTCATGGTTTTGAGCTTGAAGACAGACAAGTAAAACAGGCAACAAACGTTCAATAATGAATATCCATTTGATTTTGTCAATCTTAATTAATTATTCAATGCATATTGTCTTTCAAATTACCCATGTCATAGTTTTTAATTTATGCGTCCGCCGCCGTCTGCTACTTGCAATTAGTAATGAAACTGATATTTTAATTTGTATAAACACTTCTTTAATACAGATTTAAATAATTAATGTGATTTTAGAGCGGATGTTCGTAAGGGTCAAAACTTCTTAAAATTTTTATTAAAACTTTCAAAATTTTTAGAATATTTTTATTAAAGCCCTCAATTTTTAATAAATTTAATTAAATACCTCAACTTTTTTTTTTCAAAAAATTCTTACTAATCTTTCTAAAAATTTTAAAATTTTTAATCAAACCCTTAATAATTTGAAAATTTTAATTAATACTCCCAAACATAACATCAAAATCTACCACTCTATGACTCTATCTCCTACCCTAATATTGTATCAAAAAAGTAATGGAAATTATATAGTATATGTTTTCTCCTTTATCGTATTGGTTTCATCTACCTGGATTTGGTTAAGACATGACATAAATTATATGTATAAATTTATTTTCACTTCATCATATTAGATATAATTGCATTACACATTCTTAAATTATAATTTTCATTTTAAATTGATTCCTAAATACATTAAAGAAAAGTCTCCCAAAAAAACCAGTTAAAGGACTAAGAATAATAATACCTTATATATAAAAAAAAATTCAAATACCTACTAAGAATTTTCGGAGGAAATTACATAGAAATCCTTGAAAAGAACACATGAAAATAAGGTTAAGTTGGTGTTTTTATATGGTAGTGCACCCATAAGACTTTTGAACCCTAGTTGAGAAAGCCAACTTCAGTTGCTGAAACACAATTCACAGGACATCATCCAAATACAAGGTTACAATACATTTGACTGAAAAAGATAAATAAGGCAACAATAAATAAGCCTGAATCTGATATTTTAAATTAATAAAAGGTAAATCTGGATTTTGTATGTTTAATCCTTTAGGCGCCATGTTGGTATAGCTAGAAGATGGTTGGCTCTAGGACAAACAAATCCAAACTCCTCATTCATATCCAACTCACTTCCCAACATACCTTTTGGAAGCTCCCAATCAAAGCAATGAACCATTTGAGCCACCACAAGCCGAACCACGGTTAGACCCAATTGCATTCCGGGGCAGCCTCTGCGACCGGCACCGAACGGGATTAGCTCGAAGTTGCGTCCGCGAAGATCGATGTCGCTTCCAATGAATCTTTCCGGATAAAACCTCTCTGCATCGGTCCAAACCCTTTCATCCCGACCTATGGCCCATGCGTTTATGAAGATGCGTGTATCCTTGGGTATGTGAAAGCCGTTCACCGTGCACTCTTCCCTGGCTGCATGCGGGCCCAACAATGGCGCCACTGGATGTAGCCTAAAGCTTTCTTTCACAACCATGTCCAAGTACTTCAATTTCTCCAAGTCCGATTCCTCAACCATCCTCTTCATGCCGATCACGTTTTCGAGTTCCTTTTGGACTTTCTTCATCACTTGTGGATGTCTGATGAGTTCGGTCAGTGTCCAATCGATTGCAGCAGCTGAAGTATCCATAGAAGCTGTAAGCATGTCCTGTAAGAATAAAGTTTAGTACTTGTAATGATTAACTATGGCTTGAACTATTTATCGAGATATCGAAGAGTACCAAGATAATTGCTTTGATCGAGTCTCGCTCGACACGATACTCATTTGTTTCTTCTGATCCCATGAATCCCAACATGACATCAACGAAGTCCTTGACCCTGTTTTCGTCTTCAGATCGAACATGCTCATCGATTATCTTCTCAAAAAAGTCATCAAAATCCTTGGCGATAATTTTCATACGCTTTGTTAGTCCCTGAAGATCAAGTGCTCTAATTTGAGGGATATAATCAGCTAAATTAAACGTAGCTCCAATCTGCATAGCCTCTCGAATCGTAGCTTCGAACCCCTTTTCACTAAAATCACCATGATCATACTTCTTTCCAATGATCATCCTACATGAAATATCCATACTAAAAGACGAGACCGTGGAGCTAAGATCGACAACACCACCAGCAGCAGCCGCCTCTCGGATGTATTGAACACAACCATGAAGCTCTTCTATCCTCATGGACCTGAAAGAATTGATTTTGTGGTTACTAAGCAATTCCAAGGTGCACATCTTACGCATGTTGCGCCAATACGAACCGTACGGGGAGAACACCAAGTTCTGCTGATTGTAACAAATAAGTTTGGAACCTTCATGAGGTGGCCTGCTAGCGAAAACAAGGTCATGTGTCTTGAGGAACAGCTCGGCGGCTTCCGAGGAGGAGACAATGATCACTGGCATCAAGCCTAAGCGTAAGTGCATGATGGGACCATACTTTTGAGCTAATCGTTGAAAATCATGGTGAGGGTTGTTCCCTATCATCAAAAGGTTACCGATAATTGGAAGGCCTTTCGGACCAGGCGGTAATCTCTTGTTTTTAGCCCTTCTTGTCCATGTCAAGGCTTGAAAGAAAAAAGCAAGTGTCACAGCAACTGCAAGAAGTGTACCTGCCATGTCCATGGTGGTCGGAATTTGCTGTGATTGAGCTTGAAGACAGACAAGCTTATATATATATATATATGTATAGCATGGAATAGAGGTTGAAGACAGACGAGTAAAACAAGCAGCAACAAAGATCAACTTAATTAATTATTTAATGCATATTACAACAAAATAGGAATGACGTATAAATTAAAAAATTAATAAAGTTTATGTGCAATTATTCATCTATCAAATTTGAATAAGAAGGTTTAATCCGCCGGCGGTTTGCAATTAGTGATCAACCTGGATTTGATAGCCACATGGTGGGTATGAAGTTATTTCCTTCATCCTATTAATTATAGTTCTACCTCCACCCAATTACTTAATTGTTTGTTTAGGATCCAAATTTGATTTGATTTTCCGCCAATTTAAATACCATTAATTTTGTTTCAACTTTTTTAACTATTACTTTAAAAATAAAAATAAAAATATCAATTTAGTTCAATATAAATTTAATATTTGTTCATACTCTTTTAACCATTTGACAAGGCACACACACTTTGCACACACAGGTGCTTAAACCCGAATCTCTTAAGATGAATAGTATTCTCTTTATCACTAGAACTACTCGTTGGGTTCAATCAGACTTATTTTTAATTTTATTTTAAAATTATAATCCGCATTTTATTAATTGGGAAAAGGAGAAAACACCAAATTGATGCCAATAACATTAAATATTTAGATAAAATATACTTTTACAATAAAATAAATAAATTTATGTAATGGATAATTTAGATATAGATTAAAATTAAATAATAATAGTCATACACGAATTTCAACTTTTTTTTATAATATACTAATATTGTATTGAATAATAATCCTTTTTAATGTAATTAAAGTTGGATTTGAATTAAATTTTGATTTTATTCCTCTTAATTACTATATATAGACGTATTTCGTCTCACTTTTATTATATCTTTCATTATTAAGTTTAATTGAAGTTAGTTGTTATTAATTGTTTCTTCAACAATGAAATCTTTTTTATTCTTCTCTTTTTTTCTTTTATTTTTTTTATTAATATCGCAATATCATATCAACAAGTAGATTACGAAAAATCTATGTTTAAAAGTTATATTCAAATTAATATCACTTAAGGTATCGGGCCTAAAAGTATAGCTTTCGATTGTAAAGGTGAAGGTCTTTACGTTGGAGTATCTGATGGAAGGATACTTAAATGGGAAGGACCAAAATTTGGTTGGAAAGAGTTTGCCGTTCCTTCTTCATTGAGGTATATTTATAAATTATTCATATTAGTCATTTTTTTTCTTTTTCAATCTTTTATTTTTATAACTCATAGTTTCTTTTTATTGATGAATTTTTAATTTTTGATTTATTTTATTGGATTAGGTTCAATTATGTGATGGCTCAATAGATCCGAATCTTGAATCAATATGTAGAAGGTCATTAGGTTTAAAATTCCACATTAAGACATGTCATCTTTATATAGCTGATTCGAATTATGGTCTTTTAGAAGTAAGACCTTATGGGGCTGAAAAAGTTGCTACTTCAGTTGAAGGCGTTCCGTTTAAATTTACAAACGGATTAGATATTGATACTAAGATCGGAACTATATCTATTTCACTAATAGTAGTATTGTCATTCAAAGAAGGTAATTTTCTCTCTTTAATGTTTATCATTAGTAATTAATTTTGTTTTACAAATTTTATTGTGTAGGAACGTTGATTCTTTGTTTAGGTCCCTCGATCAAATGGGAAGGCTGCTAAAATATAATCCTTACACCAAAGAAGTATCCGTGCTATATAAAGGTTTATTTTTTCCTAATGGGGTCGCCTTGAGTAAGAACAATTTGTTCCTTTTAGTGGCTAAATCAATTAGAATGCGAATTTTGAAATTTAACCTCGAGAGTGGAGCAAAGGTTGAAAACATGTCAAAAGTATCTGCTGACCCAGAAGTATTTCCCGTATTATCTAGAGTACCAGATAACATCAAGAGAAATAAAGACAGTGACTTTTGGGTGGCTTTAAATACCGAAAGATTGAAAAGTATTCAATCGAATGCTCCAGATCCGATCGGTATCAAATATAACGAAAAAGGCACGGTTTTAAAACGTTTGAATGGGCACAATGGAATGATCTTCAACTCTATTAGTGAAGTTAAAGAGTATAACCATAGATTATATATAGGTTCCGTCACTAAACCTTATGTCGGCATCCTAAATTACTATTAGGATTGATTTTGTTAGGTAATTTTTTTGTTTTTTTTTGCTACAATTATAATTTAGGAAAGGGGATTTTATTTTAATTTTTATTTTTTCTACCATTAAAATTTAGGAAAGGGATGTTAATACATTTTAGGATTACAGTTTTTTTTCGTACTATTTGTTTTTATTTTATTTTAAATTTATTATGGTTTTAAAACGAGTAAATAAAAAAAAGAATAAAAAGAATCTTCGCTAAAGTAAATTGACATTATATAAATAAAGTGTCACAATTACTAGGAATAAATAATATTGTGTCCATTTGAAAATAAAAAGAATCTTCGCTAAAGGTATAATATCATAAATAACCCCTGTACTTTTCAGAATGGCCCTTGTGTCAAATTTTTAAAATTTTTGTATTCTTTTCAGAATTCCATTGATTGCTAAATCAAATGCATTAATTTTGTTTGAACCCGTTCTGAAATACCCTTTTAACTATTACTCTTTTTTTTATAAAAAAAAAAATCATTAGTAAAAATATCAATTTAATTAAATATAGATTTCCCATAAGACTTGTTTTTAATTTTAAATGTTAAATAATGATAAGTGGTTCAAAGTAAAATAGAATTATGAGTAGTAATTATAAAATTATTGTAATGGTCAAATTAGAATATGTATTGAATATAATAATAGTCGTACATTAATTTTAATTCCATCTTTTACAAGATATTGTTATAATTGTATTGAATAATAATTCTTCTCCAATGTAACTAATTTGATTTAAAATTCAATTTTATTTCTCACAACTCAATTACTATCTCACTTTTATTAGATTTTGCATGATTAAGATTGTTTGAAATTAGTTTTCATTTGTTTCTCAAGGATGAATACTTATATGGGAAGGGTCCAAATTCAGTTGGAAAGAGTTTACTATTCCTTCTTCATTCAGATATATTTATAAATTATTCATATTATTCCTTTCTTTCTTTTTTTCTTTTTCAAACTTCTATTTTAATGACTTAAGGTTGAATTTGTAATTTTTCATTTTTTTATTGGATTAGGATAAGAAAATTATGCGACGGTTCGATAGATTTAAACCTGGAATCAATATGTGGAAGGTATTTAAGTTTGAAATTTCACATTGAAACACGCCATCTTTATATCGCCGATGCATATTAAGGTTTTTTAAGTTGTAGGACCTTCTAGTGGCGTGGCTGAAAAACTTTCTACTTCAATTGAAGGAGTTTCGTTTAAATTTACAAACGGGTTAGATATTGATACTAAGATTGAAATGGTCTATTTTATCGATGGTAATTACTATCTTTCAAAGAAGGTACTTTTATCTCTTCTATGTTTACTATTAGTCATTAATTAAATTATTTTTGTAATTGTGCAGAAACGTTGATTTTTTATTAAGGACCCCTGACCAAACGTGACAATCCTTACACCAAAAACATATTTGTGTTATATAAATGTTTAATTTTTCCTAATTGGGTCGCCTTGAGTAGGAACAATTAATTCCTTCAGTGGCTGAATCAATTACAATGTGAATATTGAAATTTAATCTCAAATAGTGAAGCAAAAGTTAAAACTAGTTCAAAAGTATATGCTGACTCAAAAGTATTTGTTGTATGGCCTAGAGTATCTGATAATATCAACAAGAATAAAATTGATGAATTTTGGGTAGCTTTAAACACCGATAGATCAAGAAGTATTCAATCGGATATTCTAACTTTAAATCCGATCAGAATCAAGTATAATGAAGAAGACACAATTTTAAAACGTCTGGATAAACATAATTGAACTATCTTCAACTCTATTAGTGAAGTTAAAGAATATAACCATAGAGTGCATATCGATTCTGTCATTAAATCTTATATCGGCATCCTAAATACCTATTAATATTGATTTTTTTTTATTTCAAGTTTAAGAGGTTTTTTTTTCTACTTACAATTAGAAAAGGGAATATCAATTCATTTTAGGACTGCAACTTTTTATTATATTATTTGTTTTTGTTTTATTTTAAATTGATTATGATATGATTATTTTAATATTAATTTTTTTATCATATTTATTTTATTCAAAATAATATTTAAAATTATTCATAATTTTTCTTAAATCTTTAATTAAAAAAATAATATATTTTAACGTACTTAAATCTACACCCATTTATACTGACAACAAACCAATGGTAATGCTAAAGTATGAAATTAAAGAAATAAAGTGGCATGACATAAACTGAAGACGAAAGTAAATTGACATTACAAATATTTAAATAAAGTCACAATTACCTAGGAAAATACAACATTGGACCACCTGTGTCCATTTGGGTTTTATGAATAAAAGAATATTCACTATAGTGTACCAAAAAAAGGTATAATAGCAAGAATAACCCCTGTCCTTTTCAGAATGGACCCGGTGTCAATTCGTTGTTAAAAATTTTATTCTTTTCAGAATTCCCTTGATTGATAGATCAAATGCATCATCAATGGTGTCCGAACTAGACTTGGGATCACCATAAACAATACTTGGAATCAATTTTATAACCTCTTCTCTCATTGCTAATTGTTCATCCTTTGAAACTTGAAGCAATGTTTGGTTGATTTTTACTTTTCCAACTATTACATCCTTTGATGAAATCAACACCGAATATTTGTTGTAGTCCTTTGGTAAATGCCATACATATTGTGTATAAGCACTCCCTCGATTGAAGAAGACCGGAATACAACCCAATGATATCGAATCGAATGTCGATTTTCTGGTTAACGTATCCCCCGGAGGTTGCAAACAGAATATTGAACTTCGAAATAGGTTCATTAGGTTAATCGGATCATCGCATTGATTCAACAAATTGCAATCCATGAAGTTGCATAGCTTGTTTGAAGCTTGGCATTGGTCGATTATCTCGGCACGGAGCAGGCCTTTTTTATTAGATCGTCGGGCACCTGCGAATGAGAATAAGTAAGGCCTGTTTTGTTTTCTGAGGAACTCTTGCCATTGATGAATTTGAAAATCGTTTGAAGGATGGAAATATGTCGGATATGGCACCGCAATGGTATTCTTCAAGTACCCTGTTTCGATTGTCAACATTGTTATGTTTTCGGATCCCGGCAAGAGTGCGAAGTTGCTGCCCCAGGCAGATTTCTGGTTTGATTTTCGTTGAAAATCTCGAGCCACCCGACCCAAAACCAAGAAATGATCCTTACCCAAATTTCTTTCCCATTCAGGCTTTCTTTTGAGCCAAGCAATAAAATCGATCCCCAACGAATCTCTCGTTGACGTATTGAATCCCCATAAATATTGACGAAGAAGCAAACCGGCGTAGTACGGCACGAAAACGGCCGAAGCAAGACTCGAATCGTTGGTTAAACAGTCGTATTTCTTCATTCGATTATGAAAAATAACCTCCAACATGAACTGATTCGTAGAATACCAACTGTCCTTCCATGAATCCGAATCATTAAAAGCTTCAATCCGAGGGCCTGAACCCGAATTTTCCAAAGATTTGCACAGACTGTATTTATCAGTGGTTCTTGTAAACAACTGACAATTTTTTATCACATCTTCATTGAATCTCTTGGGAAGATCATGGATATAAATATATCGACCCAAGCATGAATCTTCGTTTTCGTTCCACTTTCCAGGAAAATAAGTTGATTTTCCGGGAAAATAAACGAACCCATTGTTGTTGCCAAAGAAGAGACAATTAAAACAGAGTAACATGAAGAACAAAACAATGGGGAAAACAAACCAGAAGTGAGTGGTGCAATGTTTTCTTCTTGATTGGATCATCAATTTGATAATCTTGGTGGGATTTGTTCCAGCCCAAAACTCTTGTATCAATACATGGAGTTTCATTGCAGATTAAAGGAAAAAGAAAAAAGAAATGAATGAATGAATGAGAGCTTGTTGATGAACTCTCAATGGGCAAATGCATGTAAAAGCAACAATATAAAAGAAATTAAAGTTTATATTTTATAAATTATTTTCAAAATGTAATATCAAAAAACACATTAAAAGCAATCTGAATACTGCAATTGTCAAATTTATTTTGGGACATTTATTGCTAAATCAAATATGTTTAATTGTTTGTTAAAGACTTTTTTTATTATATTTGTTTTTAATATTTTATTATATCATTGAGTGTTGAAAAAACACACAAAAAAAAATGGTGGAAAAAGTGTTCGAGACAAAGGTCTGTGGCGGTGGGCTACGGTTAAGGCTCCATTTGAATGGACGGTGAGATTGTTTCTAATGAGATTAAAAATAGTGGTGGTAGTGAATTTAGTTATTATAACTGAGAGATCGGATACTGTAGCAATGATATGTGCTTGAATTCAATTGCAGCAGTGATGAGGTAAAAGTAAAAAATATTTTAATTTAAGTTGTAGGGTTAATTCCACCCTAAGTCCTCAAGTTATAGTACATATTTTAAATTAGTTCATTGACTTCAAAATGTTTTAATTAAATCCTTGAGGTGTTAGCATTGTATCCATCAAGTCCTTTCGTTAGCATACCATTACCTTTGGCGTTAAATGCTAGGTCACATATAATATTTAAGCATATTTAAAATATGTGCATCAAATTGTAAACACATTTGTCTATTGAAAGGACAATTTGGATTAAATATGTTAAGAGAAAAAAAAATAATCCTTCTAAATTTTATCGACATTGTCTGATTTTTTAACATGTTATATTCAAGTTGTTTATGCCGTAAGAACATATGTGTTTATAATCATATCCGAATTTTATTGACACTATATTTTTAACATATCAGATTCAAGTTATCTATGTGATACATATACGTGTGTTTATAATTTAATTTACATATTTTAAATATACTCCACATCATATTTGAAATAGAGTTTAATGCTTAAATTGATGATTAAGCTAAAGGAAAACTTGATTGATACCATATTGATACTTTGAATATTCAATTTAGAATGGGTAAAAGTTTAGGGACTAATTTAAGATATGGGTATTAGTTTGGGATGTTTAGTACAGTTAACCTTGCCAGGAAAAAAAAAACCACTCGTGTTTGTTCCTAGAATATTCTAGTAGAATTTTAAAAACCCACTTGGGTTTTAAATAGGAGTATAATACATTTCAGTGTCCTCAAACCCACATTTTTTTAAACTGACAACAATATCGATATCAATAAAATTAAGACTTAATCGATTTTAATATGTATCGTCATCTCTAATCATTTATAATAGCTATGGATATGTCAATAATTATGTAAATGGTGGTAATTTGTTGTCAATCTCTAATAATTTAAAATCGATAGCTATGGATATGTCAGTAGTTATTTCCATGATGGTAATTCGTTGTCATCTATAATAATTTATAATAGATAGCTATGGATATGTCAATAGTTATGTCGATGATGGTTATGTATATATAATTGAGGTATTTGTATGTTATTTGAGCTCAATTTGAAAATAATTTGAGTTTAATTCGGTAATTATCAAGTTGAGTTTGAGTAATTTGAGTTGTTGATCAAGTTAAATTCAAATTTAGTAATACTCGACTTGAATAATATCAACTTTTCATTTTTAATATATATTAAATATTATTTAACTATATCATTACCCTTAATATATATTATTAACTCTAAGTTTAATTATCGAGTCAATCTTGAGCTCGAGTTTGAATATGTAAAGGCTTAATCGAGTTCAATTTCGAGCTTGAGTAAAAATAATTGATAAGCTAGCTTAATCGAGCTTGAGCTTGAGTAACTTGATTATATCTCGAGTTGAGCTCGAGCTTAAAAATAGATGTTCAATCGAGCTCAAGCTAAGTATTAAGCTCCAAATTTCAGTTCAAACTCGAGCTTGGCTCAGCTTGATTACACCCCTAGTTATATAGCGATTCAAACATGCTTAAAATTTAGGTATAATGACTTATTTGACCTTTTAACTTTACAAAAAAAAAAGTCATTCTAGGCCTTTATTTAATTCTCACTTCTTTTAGCTTTTAAATTTGTATTATTTGTCAAATCATCTTAAAATGGATAGAAATTTTTTTTAAAAAAATTATTTTTTTAATTTTTGAATAATGACATCATCATCACATGTCAAAAAGGTACTAGAATGATCAGGGGCGAAGTCAGAAAATTTTTTTAAGGGGCCGAAGTTAAATTGTAATTTTTACGATAGTAAAAGTGTAATTTTTAAATAATTAAATTTTTACGATAGTAAAAGTGCAATTTTTAAATGGTCAAGGTCAAAGTGTAATTTTACTTTTATTAATTTAAAATTTTTAAAAAAATTTAAGGATTTAAATGAATTTTTTTCTATTTTAGGGGGGCCAAGGCCCCTGCCAGCCCTCTAGCTTCGCACTTGAGAATGATGGACGGAAAAATTGTTCTGAGTATCAAGTTGGAACAAAAAAAATTATAAGTATCAACTTGGGAACAAGTGTAAAGTTCAGGTTGAAATATATATTAAAGCCTAATATTTATGTGAATCTCGTGTGTTGGTCTGATGATTAAGGGTGTTCATTAATTCAGGTGTGATCTGGATTTTAGTCGCGTAAATCTCGTTGTTGTTAAGGCTTTACCTTCTTGTAATTCACCAAAAAAAATTAATATTTATATATGTATATATAAATTATGTCACTCTTTAATTATCGTTTTACATTAATTAATGTGAATTTGATAAGAGATGTATTATTATATAAATATGTATATATTTTATGGAAAAGTGAAATTTACATATGTTTATATAAAATTAGGTCAAAGATTCACTTCCATTATACTCTTTCGTATTTTTTTACAATTAATATTTTAATGATTCAATTATCATATTTATATATCATTTATAAAAATTATGCATGTAAAATTTAACAAAAATTATTTTTTTAATTATTTATTTTATGTAAAAAATTATCAATTCAATAAATATTAATATAAACATTTTTTATATTGATATAATAAAGATATCGGATTGATTTAAAAAATTATATGCAAAACAGATACAATTATATCGATAAATTCAACAATTGAATCATTAAACATTAATAGTACCAAAAAAATATAATAGGGCATAAAACTACTTTACTTTTACACTATAATTATGTTTATTGATGCGATGAGCTTGAAAATAAAAAATTATTTCTTTTAGAACATGAAAGAGTTTGAGAGGGTTTTTTTTTTAAAAAAAAAATTATGAAAACTTTACTTTTTAAACATAATTATTGTTTTAAAAATATTTTTATAATCATAAAAAATAAAATAATGAAATTTCAGATTTTTTCAATAACTTTTTGATATTTTAGTATTTTTTTAATTTTTTAAAATTTAACCTAACTCAACTTAGGTTAATTTTTTAAGGATTTTATGATTTCTTTTTCATAATTATAATTTAAAAATTATTTTTTATAGTTTCAAAAAATAAATAAATAATTTTCTGAAATTTTTTTATGTTTTTAAAATTATTAATTTTTTTTTTCAAAATTATCATTAAATCAGTAGTAAAAAGGACCAAAATGAATATTTTCACTATAGCACATGGGTCAAATTAGATATTAACCTTTTAGTTAACGTGACGTCACTCTTTTATTAAGGTTGTAATGGCTGCTAACGGACAAATCACCAAAATATTATAACTTAATAACGTTAATGATTCAAATGTAACTTTTCATAGTTAAGTGGTAAAAATAAATTTAACAAAAATTTGGTGACATTATTACAGTTTACCTATATTTTTAATATTTTTAATAAAATTAACAATTTTTTAATATTTGATTTAATGATAAAATTGAGTTTCACAAAAAAATTTCACAGAGATGCTTGGCCCTCATTTAGTACCAGCAGCAGCAAGTAAATACGTACATTACTGTGACAATGTCGGTGGGAAAATTAGAAGGAAAAAGGGCCAATATTGTAGCTTAATTCACTCCATTAATCTCAATTTTATTACATGGATCAATGCTGAATAGAAGGAACTTCATACATAAGAAGAAGAAAGAAACCACACAAGCCTAAAGTGCCTTATTATTGTTGATGATGACATTGGTCAATGCCTGCACCTGTAAATCGAAGAGCAACCTCTCGTGTATCGATTTAACGACTGAGGAAGACAAGTAATGCTGTAAGGCTTAGCTGATCCAGCCGAACTATCACCGCAGGCCGGTAAGTTGCGCCCGATGGCTCCGTAACTGATGCTATTACCCCAAAGAACCCTTCGATGAGACTCGGGTTCGATTACGAGTTTCTCATTGATGTGGCTACCACTGCATGAATCTGCAATTGGACCATCACAAAGCCTGTTATCCGCAACAACAACCCTGTGATTGGAGCTAAGTTCTTGAAGCAACAGCATTAGTGCAAGAAAATAAGACATTGAATAAATCAATTTTTTTAGGTTGGGATGAAGGGAAATTTTGTTTTCAAGCTTGGGTTTTGGCTTTTGTAGACAATTTCTGATCTTATGTAAGATTCTGAATTACATTTCTGGAGTTGAAAAACAGACAAAGTGGTGACCACCAATGATAGAGGTGTTATTTGCTCTTTGTCCCAAAATGTAAAAAGCTACAAATTACCTGGTGAACTGTAACAAAATTGGTATTCTGGTGAAACAAATTCCCAAAAATATTATGTATTGTAGTTAATTGATTTGGGATTTAGTTTTATTTGGTCTTAATTATGAACTTTTATATACGTTTGAAAGTTTGTAACCTTCATTAATATTACTACTAGTAATAATTTATTTGTTGGGGTTGGAATGGGATCAAGAGAGGAGTATTGAGTTATGTGATGTGTTGGAGTTCCTGTTATTAGAGTTATGTTATAGATAGGGAGTTCTTGTTTGACTTAAATTTTTGCAATGTATTGAAATTATTGAATTCTTTTAAGATTCATTAATGACTGCAAAACTGATATGAGAAAATAAAAGTATGTGTATATATATAATAATATGTGAAAATAAAAATAAAAGTGAACATGTGAATTAAGTGTTAAATGATATATGTAAATTAAGTGTTTATGTTATGTTTGTAAAATGAGAGAAAAATTTTGATATGTGAATGTAAAAGTTAATTTGTAATAATATATGTTAAAGTGAAAATTATAAGTTATAAAGTTAATTTAAATGATTTTATGTTTTGGTCATGAGTTAAAAGTATATGAACCCAACGAGTGGTTCCAGTGGAAAAGAGGATGATGCTCATTCTAGGAGGTCCAAGTTCGAGCACCTGTGTGTGCCTTATCAAAAGATTAAGAAAGTATGAACAAATATCACTATATAATCACACCAGTATATTTAAAATATTTTTTTAAAGTATATCAATGAAAGAAATAGTACGTTTTCGTAAAATTTATATATTCTTATTTTTCTTTTTTATTACTTTACGATCATTTTTACTAGTATTATCAACGTTGATTATAACAATAAACCAACATAACTTCTACTTTGAGATTTTGAGATTCCATAGCTTCTCTACATTTTATAAGGATATTATATATTGCATATTTGTAAAACCATATACCATGAATGTACATTTTATTGTTAATGCATTGTTGATGTAGTTAGATTAAATTGTAAAAATATGATATTTAACGAATTCAAGCATATGATTTTACAGATCAAATCATCAGATAAATTTGTAATTCGGGTTTAACATTTTTATATTAAAAATAAGCATGTTCAAGAATCGAGTTATCTGTTCAAGCTCAAAGCCATAAACCAACATAACTTCTACTTTGAGATTTTGAGATTCCATAGCTTCTCTACATTTTATAAGGATATTATATATTGCATATTTGTAAAACCATATACCATGAATGTACATTTTATTGTTAATGCATTGTTGATGTGGTGAGTTAGATTAAATTGTAAAAATATGATATTTAACGAACTCAAGCATATGATTTCACAGATCAAATCATCAGATAAATTTGTAATTCGGGTTTAACATTTTTATATTAAAAATAGGCATGTTTAAGAATCGAGTTATCTGTTCAAGCTTAAAGATTTATACAAAAAAAAATTCATTTAAAATATGGATGAAACTCGAATTCCTATATTTAAAGCTGAAACTCAACCCGAATTACTTTGAAGTTGATAATATAATTTATTTTATTTTATGTAGGCCTCAAAATCTATCGTCATAACAAGCAATTCCCTCTTGTAGTTAGAAGATTACTGTTATTCCCTTAGAAAAATATGAGCTAAGAACAAACATGAAGACCAATTTTCCTGCTAGGATTTTAGTTATTAATTAACTCCCACCAGCTTTTTTCAATTCCATGCCATAAACCATAAGCTTTCTTCACACAGTCACACTTGGGAAATTGCAGCGTCCACGACCTGCTAAAAAAAACAATCAACCAGTTAATAATGGGATTTCAACAACAGTCCCAACCATGATTTTGATTCTTTTCATTATCGATATTTTAATTAAAAATCGGGTTGAACCGGCTCAGAGTGAACAAAAAACCAACCCGTCACTAGCCATAATCGATCGAGAACTTACTCGGGTCTACAGTTGTTTCTCGAGCTAATCCATTGAAGCTGCAGATTGCTCCCTGGCTTCGAAACTTGGCCCAATATGAACTAAATGCATAACTTGCATGCCAAACCACTGATACTGGCTCATAACAATCTTTTCCAGGAGCCAATGCTGCACAAGTTTCATTATCAATGCTGCAAACATTTGACAATGCTGCTGGCAAGCTCATTTCATTGACCCATGGAGCCACTTCACACCAAAGTTTCCCCTTGTAAGGTACATTGTTTACAGCAGGTGGTAGCGGTTTGTACTCGGAGATCTTCCGGTTCCCGGTGAGATCGATTTCGTAAACCGGGGTTCCGTTAGTGTGTAGCATGCCCCAATGCCTTTCTGTTTCTGGACCTATTTTTTGGTTTTCGTCATATAAGGAAGAAATGAATGTTGGTATGATTAAACCAGGACTTTTCGGGGTCCCTAATGGCTGTCTCGATGTCATTTTTCGGATGAGATTTCGGTTATAACCGGCTGCATTGTAAATGTTTGCCCCTACTTGATCAATATCACCTGCAGTAGGCCAACCTGTTCCTGATATTGCTAGTCGGATGTTCCGGAATCCGAGCTTTTCGATTGCGAATGTGACTGAATCGAGCATTTGGTCTAGGAGATTTGTGTAGACTAAACCACTGCCAGGGTCAGTATGCGTTATGTTACCTCCGAAAAGAGCAAAATGTAAGCTGATGTTCGTTGGATTAGCAGACCATGCAAAATAAGGGTAAACATCTACGAAAACAACTGATTTTGTTCCGTTCACGAATTTCAGCAACTTTGGCATCACGGAATCTGAAATATCAGACCGAAACGTACCGTTGGATGGCGGAAAACTCGTCTGCACCACGTCCATTCCTAAAATTGTAGAGACCTTGACGTTTTTAACACCATGAGCAGTCAGGGCACTCTTAATACCACGCATTGCAGGAACAAGGCTCTGCTCCGTTGTCCCATTGACATCCATGTTAGAGTTGACGACTCGATCCCCGACCAACACGAACCGAATCATGGTATCCGGATAGTGAGGCAGGATGTTGTTTCGTACCCATTGTTCGGCCATGGAATCGTTTGAACCGATTCGGATTATATCATCGTTAGGAACCGTAACGGCGACATGGATCTTGGTTCCTGACAAGAGTGTCAATATTTCAGGGTTGGAATCATTGAGCTTTATTTGGCCAACTTTAATGGATTTCATGATTTGAATCGATTCATATGGCGATGGCAAATTGTCCCCTTCTCGACCATAGTTTACTCCAATCTTGCCCGACATTTCTGCCACTGTTAATTAAAAGCACAAAAAAGAAACCAACTGAAATGACACTGTTGATATATGCATACATACACATATAACATACATACATACATACATTTTGTATGGGATTTAAGGACTTACAGGAAACAACTAGAAGAGAAGAGAAGAGGAGAGGTAGAAGAGCCATTAGTGATGAAGAAGCTTTTTTTCAATTGTATAATGTAATGATTTTGCCCTAAAAGTGCTCAGCTTTTAAAGAGAAGAGAGGCAAGTCCCCAAGCCCAAGAACATGGGATGAATTAATTAGTAGAAAGTAGCAAAGATTGCTCCATAATTAATCCCATTATTGTATTTCATGTTATACAAGTGTCCAATAAATTTTGAGAAAAATAAATAATTTCTCCTTCTTTATTATTGAATTAAATTAAAATTTTATAATTATAACCCGGAAATTATTTTTTAATATCAATTTTGTTATATTAGCACCTATGGTAAAAGTTAAAGGTGGGTGTATTAATTTGTAAAACAAAAGCTAAAGATGATGAAGTAAAAAGTAAAAATGGGGTGTTCTTGTCTCATTGATATAATATATGCATTAATTATTTGGCATTTAAAGCAAGCCAGTTTGCCAAGGTTGGAGGTTAAAGATTTCTTCTTGAATGTATTTTGAGTGCCATTTATAAAAACTAGCATAAAAATGGATTAAATAATTTTATGATCCATTCAAAAAACACCAAACCAAGGGTGGAATCATGCCTATCACCATAAGGTTTGTTTTTCTTTGAAATGCTCAAGAATATTTTGGATTTGTCTCACGTCTTCTTTATCCATGTATCAGTTAACTCTATCAAGAAAGTTTTTAATAATTTCTGTCAAAAGATTGGACTTCAAAATAAAAAATCTTCTCTCACCCAACTCTTCTCGTGATCGAAAACTTTGAATCACTAATTTTCTTGGTATCCAAATCTTACAATTCTTCTCTACTTTCAATTGCTCCGCCAAACAAAAAAATAGGGTTAACTAATTTTGAAGAATTTGATGAAAAAATAGCTCTACTGGCTTAGTTTTAGCACAACAAATATTGAATCAATATATATATATATGTGTGTGTGTGTGTGTGTGACCACATAATAATATTTTGCTACCAACTCAACAGCAAGCTCGCAAACATGGCGTTTTTTCACATTCCCTCGTGGTGTTTTTTCAACAGTCCGTACCTCTTTAAAAAGCCTTTCCGGGTTGTTCAATATCCATCACCGTGTATCGTTCGAGCTCGACGTGTGCCACGGCTCCGATGTTCTCGGCGAGATGCTTGACTGTGTCCCGTAACGTGACGTTGTATCACCGAACATCGTCGAACTCTCTTCGGTTGTTTGCCATCTTTGTAGAGCCTGAGAGAGGCTCATATCGAGGTCAATGCCTAGGGTTTCATCTTCCTCTTGGTTCGTGGGTTTCCATTGCTGAACCAATGGGCTCAGCACGTTGACTGCATGGCCCATGTCGGGTCTCTGAGATGGCTCACGAAGTGTGCAGTGACCGGCTAGCTCAGCCACCTTGAAGATGCTCGCCAACGTCTCGCGGTTCTCATCGTTGTCCGAGTTACATTTGATTGTTTCGTCGAGGTTTTGGGGGATTTCGTCTTTATTGATTAGTAGTCTGCGGAACCATGTCACTAAATGTGCTTCAGGTAAGGTTTCATCTAAAGCTTTTCTACCTGTGATTAGCTCCATTAATACCACTCCAAATGCATACACATCCACCTTAGTAGTCACCCTTCCAGTTGCTGTTAAGATTTAAGAAAAAAAATCAAAAGAAAAAAAAAGTACACCAATACTAACATTATATCTGAATCTATACTAATAGAAAATCGAGTATACTCGTATCCAACTGTCACTTAAAGCAAATTGAGGGAAGGATGCACATACTAGCATATTCAGGAGCAAGATAACCAAACGTGCCAGCCAATCTTGTCTCCACAGAGTGTTTGCCATCAGGTGCATTTCTAACCAGTCCAAAATCAGCAACTTTAGCCCTCATATCATCCCCAAGAAGTATGTTTGAAGGCTTCAAATCCCTGTGAATGAAACTTTGTTGAGCCAAAGAATGCAAATATTCCACCCCTCTAGCAACATCCAATGCAATAGTGAGCCTTTGCTTCCATGTGAGCGGGGAACCGCCGATCCGTCGGGAGAGATGCTGACTAAGGGTACCACGAGGCATGTACTCATAAACCAAAAGCCTCTCATTACCATTGATACAATAACCTAAAAGAGCAACCAAATGCCTATGCCTAACCTTTGAAAGCACTGCAATTTCAGCTTGGAACTCAGCCATTCCTTTAGTACCTTTACCAACACATTCCATCCTTTTGACTGCAATTTTTGTCCCATCATGCAATACACCTTTATAAACAACCCCAAATCCACCTTTCCCTAATATGTTAGGTTCACTGAAATTATTAGTCACTTCTCTTAAAACCTCAATGGAGATCACAATATTCCCACCATCAAACGCATGTTGATTGCTTTGATCATTACTGGTTTGGCTTTGGTTTTTACTGTTATTCTTTTCAACACTCATTGCTACATTCTTAGACGTTCCTTTCTCAGTATCATCGTTCTTCTTAATCATCCCACGTTCCTCATGTTTCTTTTTCATTACATATTTGTAAGAAACAAAGGAGATTATAGCAAATAAAGCCACTGCACCAATAGAAATGCCTACAATCATACCCTTGAGAGTCTTACCTTTGACAATGCCACTAGAATTTCCAGAGCTTCCATCACTAGAACTTGAATTTCCTCCACCAGAACTTGAAGTTCCTCCACTAGAAACACTAGGACTACCGGAACTACCACCAGGAGGACTATTAGCAACTGGTTTTCCAAGTAAGCTATTCCCTGTATGAACAAACTTCACTGAACTAGCAAAGTTTGGTATATCTCCACTGAGATTATTATTGGACACATCTAAAAGCTGTAAATCAGTTAACTTAGTGAGACTATCAGGGATTGGACCAGATAACTTATTATCATTCAAATTCAGATTCTTCAACTCCTTGAGTGCCCCAAATGAAGGAGAAATCCTCCCAAACAAACCTTTTTTGGCAAGGTTCACTGTAATAACATTCTTTTGTACATCACAAGTAACAAAAGACATTTTACAAGCATCATTTCCTTCCCAGCTATCAGAAAGAAAAATTGGGTACCCAAAACCACCCGCTATTTCAATCATTGTCGAAACTTGAGGATCACAAGGATCCCCATTGGTATTACAGAAATTATTGCTTCCAGTGATAGCAACTCTAGAAACTGAGCTAGGAAACTTTGGGAAAGGGCCTTGTAATTTATTATTATTCAATGAAACATTCTTCAAACTCGAAAGGTTAAACAAGGAGTTCGGAACTGGCCCTGTTAATTGGTTATCTCGAATCTGCAGATCAAATAGGTTTTTACATTTAGACAAATCTGGGATCGGACCAGTAAACATGTTGACATGAACCCAAGCTTGAGCCAACTCTGTCATGTTGGATAAAACATCTAAAGTCCCCGTGAAACCAAACCCAGTATTTTGATTATTGATCCATAAGTTTTGAATCATGGAACCACCTAATGAAGCTGGTAATGTACCGTTCAGATCGTTGTATGATACCCTTAAACTTTGTAAGCTGCTTAAAGATCCGAATATATCAGGCAAGGTACCATATATATTGGTATTCCCTAGTCCAAGCTGGACCAGGGTTGTCAATTTAGATATATTCGGGAAACTCCATGGACTTAGTTTCGGGTTTTCACTCAAACTCAGCGTTTGAATGCTTGATAAGCCAGCGAATGCATCTGGGGTGATCGAAGTGAAGGCATTGAAATCAAGGAAAAGGTTTTGTAAGTTGGATAATTTGCCGAACGATGGGATGTTTCCCGATATGAAATTGCGTTGAAGCGACACGCTTCGGAGCTCCGACAAGGTGGAGATTTCCGGTGACAGGGTACCCGACACTGCTTTAGAAGCCAAACTGATGTAAGTGATACGGTTGGATTTATCACAACTAAGGCCTTGCCAGTTACAATAATTGTTTGCCGTGGAGGTCGACCACCCTTTGGGAGGGGGTTTGAAGGCTTTAGCTATCTTCAGAATCGCAGCACTGTCGTCCCCGGCGGAAGCTATGACGGCCGAGATGATAAGGAGATGGAGGACAAGGTGGTGACGGTGACGGTGGTGGTTCGGCATTTCCATTTTTTTTAAAAAAAACTGAAAAAACTTGCTATAGTGAAATGAACAAAGTAACAGACAGTGCTTTTACGTTAGAGATCATAGAAAAGGCAATTTTTATTAGTTTTAATTTTTATTCGTAATATATTTAATTATTTTTATTAAATTTAAGAAGAAGAAAAAGTGGGTTTATTACTTAACAAGGAAATATAAAAAAACAATTTCATATTTAATGCATTTTTACTAAATATTTTAAGAACCTTCCATGCAAAAATATTTAATTGTTTGTTAAATATACTTACCGCAATAAAAAAAACAGATAAATCGAAATATTTTTGTTTTATTACCATCTTTATTTATTATATATAAACTTAAAAAAGTAATTAATTATGAATTCTTATCATAATAAATATTGTTATTTATACTTTTACATTTTTTTAATTCAAAACTTCTGTTTAACTCCGATTATACTTTCAACATCCCACGATGATATAATACAAAAATGGTATAAAAAATAAATTGAAAAAAATTGCAATTAATAAATTGAAATTAATTTAGGAATAAATAAATAAATAAAATGATTAATTTGACGATGTCAAATAATATGAAAGAAAAACAGGGCAATTTTATAGATAGTGCGGTAATGCATGTAATAAAAAGCGAGGATTACATTTACGAAACGACCGCCATCTATCCAAATTTATATAATTTATTTTCGCATCTTGTGGTTGACCCCATTTTTCAAGCCTCAAAAATATCTAATGTATCATATTCAATTAATTCTATTTATTTTAAAAGTCCAACTATTTGTGTGAGCCAATTAAGTTCTCGATAAAATTATTTTTTATTTAAATTGATTTAAGAAGTATCAATTGTATTTTCTTCTTAATATTAATTTAGGATGAACTTCTTGAATTTATTAAGGTTTTAAGATTTTACAATAATTTTTTAATTTTGTTTTAATTCTTCTTTCCAATTTTATTTTAACTCTTTTTTTTTTTACATTTTAATTTTGTTTCTATTTTTAATATTTGGAATGCTTAAGGCTTTCTACCACTGACCATATTTACACTGTATTATTTTTATAAACTTTTCAGAAAATTAAAAATTTCATCTTTTCTTTGTCAAAAAAAAATCTATCTTTTTCATTTACTTTAATAAAAATAAAAAAATAAATCAAGGAAATATTTAAAATACCAATATAACAATTGAGGTTAAGATGAGTTTTTATTATTAAAACATGATTTATTTTTAATGTATTAAGTTATTTTTGTTTTTTAAATTTAAACTTACATTTTCTTAATATTTAAATTATTAATTTTTAGTTCATCATGATAAATAGATTCAGGATAAACACTAGTATTACGATAATAAGTATCAATCAGCACCAATAATATGAGATGAGGAACAATAACATGATAAGCACTTATACTACGCTAATAAATATTATTATTAGCACTAGTAACATGAGACAAACAGCAATAACACGAAAATCAATAAAAAATACAATCGTGATCATAAGAATTATGAATAGTACTATCATGATAACCAAAACTTTAGTTTAATGGGAGTGAAGTTTTTTTTTATTATATTATGCAAATTAGTCATTTAAAGATTTTAATTTTAAGTCATCATCAATGCCACATACCAATACCATGATAATCGGGACTAGGATGAGCACCAATATCAAAAGAATTACTTAAATTCTTTGAAAAGTTAATTGGATCCATATAAAATTACTTACCAAATTTTATTAGATACATATAAAATTACTTCCTAAATTTTACTGAAAGTTAATTGTAAAAAAGTACCATGATTTTCTAAATTTTACTAAAAGTTAATGATTTCTATAGTTGTTGCTTTAAATTTGGTCTTTTAATAATATATGTTAGCTTTTTATTCGGATAGAAGAGGGACTAATTACTCTCTAACAAGCACATCAAGAGAATACACTAAGCATATTAAATAATTTTAGTGACACTACTAGTAATTAGCTTCTAACAAGCATACTAAATACACTAAAGAAATTTGGAGAAGGTTAGAAACTAATATTACTTTCAACTTTAATTTCTGAAACTTTTGAAAGGTTTTCTTGTATATAAATCAAGCCCCTTTGATCCAACCGTTAAAATTGATTAAAATGGATGACCAATATCACTTATAAAATTATATACAAGACTGGATTTTTTTTTTAAACCTTTAGAGTGTTGTATTTGATTCCACAATATCAATCTATTCTTTAGACTTTTGAAGGTTTCTAGGGTCTTCTCATGCATTCAAGTACTATTTGAAGGCTTTTTCTTCTAAAAAAAATGCACCGTTTTGGGATTGTCACACTTGAGGGGCCTCCCTAGCTAGATTGTTAGTGGCCTCCATCTGTGCCTACACTTGGGTGGTCTACTCAGCAACTTTGGGTGCCTTGCTCATGCTCTTGGGCGTACCTTCATAGTCTCCCTACTCAATCTAAAAATTCCATCGTTGCACAAGGTTCCTCCAACAGATCCAAACCTGAGCGATTTCTTCAAAGCTTCGACTCCAAGTGTTCTACCATCACCTTCACATCACCCTCGCTTCCTTCCATCGAGCTCTTAGTCTTCCTCTCCTCACTCTCATGTTGTTGAGATTGTTTTAAAATATTTAAGTTATTTCACAATATATAAATATAAATATAAATAATTTTTATATTATAAACATTAATTATAAATTAAATTAAAACATTATTTGATGTCGAATTTTTAACTTACTTCATAAATAATTCAAATACTTCAATTCATATTAGTTTTTAATTGGTTTAGCTTCTCAATTCATATTATTCTGCTTAACTCCAATGATTTTACTCACTGATCTGTCTTTTATTTATATAATTACTGAGGTTATGTGTTGTTAGAATGAATCAGACCACGTTGTGACTTTAGCTGAATATTTCTCCCACAATTTTCCGCGTTTTAAAGTCATGTATTCTAATACTTATAAATGAATTTTAGTAAGCTCGTATAACCCCATATATAAATATAAAGAATGTTATATTGATGTATTAATTGGAATAACTTGTATAAATTAATTATGAGAATATATCAAAATTATATTCGTTGTTGTTTGGATAACGAATGTAACATTCCATAACTCGAACTTGATGATCGAATTGGATATAAATCGTGACATCTACTCCACATATTGTAATTTCTGATTTAAAAGATTGATTGCTGACAATATCTATTGTTGATGATGCTTTGTACCACCCATCTGACTGTCATAATTTTATTGATTGGCTTATTACATGTTAAATGTGTTAAAACTCCTACCATTACACGAAATAATATTTTAAATATCCAAATAGATATTTAAAAAATTAACATACCACATTAAAAAATTACTTATATAATTAACTTTTTGATTTATATAAAATATAAATTAAAAAATAAAAAATAGAAATTAAATCTTAATTTATATAGAGCGATAACTAAAACTTTTGTTAAATATTTGTTTGACATAGATTCAAACTCTATCATTCAATATCCACTCCAATATTTTATATACATATATAAAATAACTTTCAATGTTGAATTTAAATTATATTGATTTTAAGGAATCTAAATTTTTAGATAAGTTCTTTTTTCAAAAGTTAAAATTTGTCACAAATTTTTGTGTTCTTTACAAATTTGAATTTTAGTTTTGTACTCTCATTATTAGAAATTTAGTCTTTCAATTTTTTAGATTTCAAAAATTTAAGTCAAACTAATTTTAAAAGTTTTTGAAATTTAGTTTTTTGAATTTATGATATATTTTAACATTTCTCAAATAATTTGACTTTTGAGCTTGAATAAGTAATTTATTTTGGAGAAATTTAAACTTAACAAAAATAAGGGTTTTTAAAAAAAAAATTACCAAGAACTCAACAAGTGGCTCTAGTAAAAAAGAGGACGTTGTTCATCCTAAGGGTCTCGAGTTCGAACACTTGTGTGTGTACTTTATCACAGGATTAAAAAAATATGAATAGATACTATCATATAATCACATTAATATATTTAAAAAAAAATCACCAAAAACCTGCTTGAGATAAGCCCATAAAAATTGTATGGCCCAAACCCATATATTTCCCGCCAAACTCAGCCATGGCTTTCCCGCCACAGATATGCTTATCATCTCAGTTCTGTCCGCCACTCGATCGCCTCTCTCTCTCTCTCACACACACACAGAATTTTTGGTTTACGGTTTTAACAATGGCGGATGTAAAGGATATCTCTAAGAAGCGGAAGCGATTATCCCTTCCTGTAACTTGTTCGTTAATTGGAAGCTTCATTCGTAGCAAATCCCAGATTCAAAGCGAAAGCCAATCCCGACACGGAAGAAACCACCATGATCTGCAACCCTTTTTCAAGAAACTGAAAAATAGCTTACCAGATGAAGATTCATCGATGGGGTTCGATTTATTCGCTGTTTCCATCAAAGATCTCCGTTTAAGACGGGGCTTCTCTCCCTCTTCCACCGATGGAGTGATTCCTGACGGTTTCGGTGATACTGAGAATCTGGAGAAACCTCAAATTGCTGGGATTCACTTGGGTGGAACTCAAGAACCGTTGGAAAATGGAGGTTTTAGAAAGTTGGATATTTTGAATGAGAATTTTGTGCAGTCGACTCCACCATAGGCTGAGATCTTTGGAGCTGAACCGGAGGTGAATTTTCAGATCAGTTCTTAGAGAAGAAGCCATGTGAAAAGGCTTTCATCAGCAGAGAGATGCCATGAACAATTCAATGAAATCAGTAAGATCTTAATATAAATTATTTTTTTTTCCGTTTAATTTAATGCTTGGTTGATACTTTTTGCTATTGGTTTTGTTTCTGTTTTTGGAATTCCTCCTTAAATTGTATGCTTGGTTGCTCATGTATTGTGGACTAGATTCTTAAACCTTGTTCTCGTGCGAGGCTTTTCAGAACTCCAGGCTCATTCAGCTACAGAAGATTGCTTCCTTATTTGATGGATATCGAAAAAGATCATTCTGGTAAATTCTCCGCAGTTTTCTCTTTGCTTTTTCTCTCTTTCCAAACAATCAAATGTATTGTCGAATCTATGAAAAACATTCTTGTATGTAATCCTTACAGGTTCCCAAACTATGGGTCACCCTCAAAAACTCGAGAAGGGTTTCGAAGACAAGCATCTCTTGGATTCAAATGGTCCAAAATCATTGCCAGATGAGACAACTAGCTGCTCCTTGGTGGTTCACGATACTGATTCTGGTAAGCCGTTAGTCGCGGCATCAGTCGAGTCCTTTACCTCAAGGGACAATGAGGCTTCCTCGATGCCAGTGGTTAATGGAGAAATTGAGAAACTTGAGTTGCAAGATTCTTTTGAAGGCCAGAATCTGAATTGTTTGAAAAATTGCTCTTCTTCAACTATAGAGGATTCTCATTTCAATGAGGAAAATTTAGTTGGTGTGGTTTCTAGTGAGGTTGCAAAGATTAGTGTTGAACATCCCTGCAATGCTCAAAGTCTTGAAGTTTTGGACCAGAATTTGTCTACACATAATAATAAGTGTGATTCTTGTCATTATGAAGTTACTGAAAGTTCTGAAGATGAAACAAAGAGGTCTGAGATTCAAGGGATGCCGAAAGCCACCATTTGCAATTCCTTTGAATGTCAGCACCTGAATTCTGTGGATCCTGGATTGTCTGAAACGGGAGGAAACAGAAAATGCAGTTTACATTAGAGAGTTGACATTGATGGTGAAGTTGTGGAACATGTTGAAGACTTAAGTGGAGAATGTGTGTCGATGACACCACCTGATGTCAATACGTCTTCCAAGTACGAGACTGATGCATAGCAGAGGCAACACAGTGGATAATGTTTCACAAGGTGTAGGTCAAGTTACTCAGAAGTCGACAAATGAAACGCTTCACAGAAATAATGGTCAGGGCCATGCTAAAAGCCCGGACTCAAGTCCTAAAAACAAGATGGTAAGCTTCCATCTGCCTACCAGTGTTTCAGGTTATGCTAGTTATTTGCAGTGTTTAATTTTGCTGACTCTATAGGTGCATTTTATACTAATTAAAGATGAATGTTTAAAGACATTTCATGCTAATGTCACTATGGCTGTGATGTTTAATAGGTTCCAAACACACACTTGCATCTGAAGTTCTCTAAAATTCCAGGTTCATTCAGTTATAATTGGTTGCTTCCGTATTTTATTGATATAACAAGTCAAAACTCCAGTGAGTCCTAATTCTCCCATTCACATGATACTGTTGTTTTACATTTAGATCAGAGCCTAAGTATTTTTAACCTTTTTCTTTGATTCTTTACTAGGTGCTTCTGGAAATAATCAGTCACTGAAAGTTGAGAAGAGTTCCAAAGAAAAGCCACTTTCTGTGTTCATTACTTCTTCCAAAGACAAATGCATGGAAACTTCCAATGGCAAAAGTTGTCCGGTAGAGAGTCATAAGGGTGATGATATTAAGCTAGATGTGGTTGCAGCATCAGTTACAAGTACTTCTGACCATAAACCAACACAGTCTCCTCCTAAACAAGTAGCTGGATACCCAATGATAATGAATTCACAAGAACCAAAACCATCTATTAAACCTTCTGCATTGGACACAAGTCAGAAGTTAGGAACTAGGCTTAAAGATGTGGTTGAGTCGCCAGCCATGTCATCAAGCTCTCCAAGAGAAGAAGGTGCTAAATTGGTGGCTAATCAACTACCTCTTGAAACGGATGGAAACTGCATAAAGTCTGCCGAGAAATGCGCAAACCATGAAAAGCAAATTGAAGCTAGCTTTGTTGAAGCCTCTTTGCCTCCTAGAATTCCTTCTGCTAGTCTTCAAAAGGGGATCCTTAAAAGAAACCCACGTGGATGCAGAGGTATTTGTACTTGTCTGAACTGTTCTTAATTTCGGCTTCATGCAGAGAGGTCATTTGAGTTCTCAAGAAATCAGATGCAAGATGCTGAAGAAGTAGCTTTAGATTTGATTAAAGAGTTATCTTACCTACGGAATATGTTGGAAAATTCTGCTTTCGTTGCCAAAGATCAGACCAACATTTGCATCGATCAGGTGAATATGACATGAACTCTTATTCTTATACTTTGCTTTCAAAGATCAGACCAAAATGGCTGAATGTTTTAGATGCTTTGCTGTAGCTACCATTGTTGCAGTCTATATTGACTTCTTTACCATATTCGATTAGCGCAAATGTCAAGTCCTTCTCTAAGACATGAAGCTTAACGTTCTTACAGAGTTTTATTTTCATTTAATTACTATCCATTTACCTGTCATAGATTGTTCTCACTACAGAAATTTGTGCTAAAACTGTAATATGCTCGATTCAGGTCAAGGAAGCTTGCAAGAAAGCCTCTGATGCTGAAGAACTTGCCAAAACCCGACTCAGTGAAATAAACTATGATCTAAACATTCACTGCAGCATCCCAGTAAGTACTTCACACATAGCACTCCATAAAAGAACATCTCTGAATCATTTATCTGCCATTGCCCCTCCCTTCCCCACTAACCTCCAGCTAAATTACTACATATTAGTATCATCTTATGGTTTCTTGCATGCCAAGCAATCTTACTTCCATCTTGTTCATGTAGTGTGGGCGGCGACCAAGCGTGAGATTTGCCGATTATGTTGAAGAACACATCATCCATTCGATAGCAGACTCATCGAACAAATAGTTTCAACACGAGTTGTTCTTTCTTTGTAATTGTTACTTTATTAGTTAGCTTTGATGATGATATCCCCGTTTCATTGCCAAAATAGCCTCTGCATATATTGTACTTGTACACCATTTTTCCATGTAAGAGAAAAACAATATACGGGAAGAAAAAAGGTGATTTTTCAGTCACTATTCAATCAATTTCATTAGGTTGAATCTGTTATGTAATAAAAATAAATATTAAATATGTGATTTTGATATCATATTAGAGTATTAAACATAGTAATTATTTTATAAAATTAAGTATTTGACTTAAAAGGTTTTTATATTATTAATTAAATGTATGATTGAGTTTGATGTTACGAGTTAAATGATACTAGTTCAAATTTTAAAGTATTCAATTTTTTTAAAATGTTCATATTAAGTTATATTACATAAGATTTGATGTATCATTTAACAATTAAATTAAGAATTTTTATAACGAAAAGATCTAATTTTAATAATTTAAAGATGTAATTTGTATAATTTAAAGTTTAGGGATCAATTTAAAATTTGAATAATAATTTAGAGATGTTTTACGCAATTAACTCTTTTCTAAAATAAAATTAAAGAGGATAATCTCCAAATGTATAAGGGTGCATATATTTAAACTTAAAATATGCTCAAAATCATTCACCAAAAAAAATCTCAAAAATCTCGTATATTTGGAATCTAATCTATATATTTTTTGAAGTTAAAAATTCAAGTCTAATTGTTAAAATTATTCTGTTAAATTTATTAGTGTTATCTTTTGAAAAATAAAAATAAAAATATTCACTCAGTAATCATGTAAAAATGACATTGTAATAGAACTGAGTTTAATAAAAGAAATTTCACTGCACTAATAATTAGACTTGTATTTTTCATCATTAGAATATTGATACAACACTATGGCAAAACTCAAATAGTAATGCGATTCAAACCTAAATTATGCTTGGGGCAATGAATACCCTAAATATCAGATCAACACATGAGGTTCAATTCATGTTATTTAAGTACTAGATAAACAAATTTTGATTAAACTTATATTTTTAAATTTAAATTTCTAAAAATAAAAATAAATAACTAAATATCAAATACAACATATTTTAACTTAATAAAATATATAGTATCTCAAAAAAATAGACGGATCCATGAAAAGTCAATGATAGATAAAAAAAAAACATGAAGTACTGAGATTAAATTAAGTATTAGTATAAAAAGTTAAGAAACTAAATACTAATTTAATATGCAGCTTGCAGACAAAACCATATATAATTTCTGGGCAATGTGCTTTCTAACATAATTTTACATTTTTTCTAATATGATATAATATTTTTTTATTATGATTGAATTTATATTTAAGGTGATTTGATAAAAAAATAAATTTACGGTTTAAAAATAAAAAAATTAAATTAATGAGTGAAATATAATTTTTTAGAGTTGAAATGTTAAATAAATTATTATATTTTTGTAAATAACATTATGTAGAAGGTTAGAACTCAAACTTTCTTTTTAAAAATGCAGTATATTTTACTATTATGTCTAATAATTATTAATTATGGTATTATGTTTTTTAAAAAAAGAGGGATGAAATATTCACATATATTCATCACAATTAATACCTAAGGTAAAAAAGCAATCATGGGCTTATAATTCTAATTCATGGGGTAATTAATACTAAAATTAAATCAATCTGATTCGATGAATTTAAAAAAGTCAATTAATTGGATTTTACTTAAAAAATCAAATTAATTAGTAAAAAAAAAAGAGGGTTATTCATAACAAGCGCACATGGGGAACAGGATAATACGTGATCACCATAAGTTGTTAAAAGGACTCCATCACTGTTCCGTACACAGTCCCTCCTATGAGTTAATATGATGAGTTAAGCCCCCCCACCATTGAAACCGACAAACTGCGGTGTAAAAGTTAAAATTTTAAATACCTTTTGTTTTTTATTTTTGTTTTTCTTTTCTTTGCTAAAAGCCTAAAACCCCATTGGACTTTTCCTCACTATTATTAGCTTACTTCTTCAGAATCCTCAGTCTTCCGTGTGTTTGTTTCAGTTTTCACTGTAGAAAAGAAAAACAAAACCTTTGTTTAAGTTTCTTCATCTTTTTCTTCTTGTTTATTGTTCTTAGTTATGGACATTCAAGATCATGGGAAAAATCATTCCTCAGGTGTTTTTTTTTGTCATTATTTTCTGGGGTAGTTGAAGTTTTTTTTTTTTGTACTTTTTCTTGGTTACTCATTTTCCTGGAAAAAAACATTTCTGGGTTTTATTTTTTCCCTTCATTATGCCTTTAGGGACTATTTTGTTTATGTGGGTTTTTTTTCTTGTTCTTCTTTTGGCTTCTGGTTTTTTTTTTTTTAATTTTTAGACTCACATTATGTAAAAAATAACTGTCATTGTTTACAACTTTTTTTTTTCCATATATTTTAAGGACTGGTTAATGAAATAAGCTTGATATTTGCAGGGCCTGAGAGCCATGGGGGAGTTCATTTATGTCACAAATGTGGGTGGCCTTTTCCAAATCCACATCCAAGTGCAAAACAGAGGCGTTCTCACAAGAAGATATGTGGAACCATTGAAGGTTACAAGCTAATTGATTCAAGGGATATTATCACTCATTCAACTCCTTCAGATGAGGAACCACTTTCAGATGAGTCTCACAAACCCCCCTGTAAGTAAACCAAGTTCCCTTTTCTAAGTGTATGAAAACAACACTCTTTGCATAAATGGTCCCTTTTAAAGGTAAAAAGTTTCAATTTTGTGCCATATAAAGGGGTCAGTTTGTTGTATTGTAAGGAGTTTTGGTGAATCTAGTTGCCCAACTTCCAAGAGTTATGGAAAAATCCAAAAGTTTTGAGCTCATTATGGTGTCTTTCAAATGTTAAAACTTTAATTTTGATAGATATAAATAGGCTAGTTGGGGGCAATTTGTTGGATTGTAAGGAGTTTAGGGAGAAGAATAAGATTCCTTTTTTTTTTTTTTGGTTGAACTGATGAACCAAATGTATTGATTTTGGTGAATCTAGGTGCTCAAGATCCTAAAGTTATGGAAAGCTGTAGTTTGGAGAAAAATATTGGTGGAATTGGAGCAATGTCCAACAAATCTGAAGATGAAGTCTTTTCGGATGCTGCAATGGAATTTCAAGATGGTGGTTTTGGTCTCGGAAGGCTAGACAGTTTCCATCATCCTAGCAAATCGGACAAGGATCTTACTCCCGCCGTATCTTTCAAAGATTGTGAAGATACCTGTAAGTTCTTTTATGACAGTCGATGACGAATTGTTGTAGGTTATTTCGAGTAAGGTGCCCTTATTAATGGCTTGTCTGAAAATTTTAACTTGTGTCTACAATAAGTTGCTTTTGAATTTAATGGCATTTCTAATTTGCTTGTGGACAAATAAAGTGAAGCTTATATTACACTAATGGTACCATCTTGCATGAATCTGGGGCTTAGTTTGTTTAGTTTATGAAGTCACTCTTAAGATGTGTGCACCGTATATTAATTTCTGGGTCATTTAACAGGTGATGTGATCCCAACCAAAATGGAACCTCTAATGGACGTCTTGGAAGAGAGTAGTAAAGTCTGTGGTGGTGATAAGATGGCAGAATATACTGTTAGGCAGGAGACTAATGCCGAAAAGATAGAAAAGATGCTGGATGGAATTTCAGATATGGTTCGGTTTGAGGAAGACTTTAGTGACAGGTTGGCTTCTAAAACATCCATTAATGAAAATGCTGAGCAAGAGAGTGATGGAAAGGGACACCCGGGAATTAATTTAGAACGAAATCTAACAGATGTTGTGGCATCGAACAGGGTTCATGCATGTGTAACATCTGAAAAGACGGATGATATAACTCCAGAGGCTCGGTTGGTCGATAGAGTAGTCAAAGTAAAAGAAAATGATGATAAATTGCCTCTCAACATTGTCATTAATGATTTTTCGGCTAAAGATGAATCCACAAAAGATATTGATGCTTCTACATATACCTTTCAAATACCAACTGATGCAGCACAAGATTCAACTGAGGTGTGCGATAAAATAGAGAAGGAAAACGAAAGTGTTTATGCGCTAAAGCATCAGAGTTTTAAAGATCATAACACGGTGAAATTGCCTCAATCGAGGGCCTTAGCTTCTGAAGAAATAATAGTTGATGAGGAAGATGAAGTCAAAGACCTTGGTTCCCAGGAGAAATGCGATACTTTGCCATTAAAGCAGCTGGATAAAGACAATGAGGCAGATGCTTTGTGTATTCATGTTGCTGAAGACAGCTATAAACTCGGTGGAAATAAAGAAGAGCTTGTTGAAGGGAAAACTGATGTGATTCAGCTTGATAAAGGGTCCGATACATTGGGGTCTTTTGTTGATGATGATACAACTAAGAACAAGAAGGACCTGGAAGTCTGCTATCTCGAAGAAAAGCAGCCTGTTTTGGTTTCTCACATTGATGTTGAGACCAGAAAGTTAAACAATGTATGTGGCAGTGATGATATGGATATTCCTCAATCGGGTAGAAATGGGGTTCATATAACTGAAGATGAGAACACAGTAAGAATTGATGATGAAAATTATGTGAAAAATATGTTAACTTCATATGAATCTATAAACGTTTCTTCTCTGTCCCAAGCCAACCCATCATTGAACTTACTTGATGTTGAAAATTCCGCATCTGAATCTGTTAGCCTGCATCATGAATCCCCAGTTGTCGCAAAGGAAGATAATGATGAATATACAAGGGCCTTACCTGAGACTGAAGGCCCACACTTGAATAAGGCTTCAAACAGTTTCGATGACATGAAGGAATCCGAACTAAGTGGGGATGTCAAGGTACAAGGAGAGTGTGTGGGCGAAGATCTTATGACTTCTGCAGTAAACAACATTGAAGGAAATGAGTTTGAGAAAACTTCACAGGACCAATTGAAGAAAGAATCTATATATTCACCATCATTTGCTGAGCCTACGGGTCAAATTTCTGGTGCTGTTGATGATAGCCATACTGGAGAGTCTGGAGTGGATGCTTCCGGGACTAGCACACTAAGTTTGCAAGGGGAGGCTGATGATGGCTCTATTAAGCCTCAACTCGATGTACCTGTAGGTGATGTTTCGAAATCAAGCAGCCACAATGATAGTGTGGATGGTCAATGGGGATCTGTTTCGGGTATATTAGCATCTTCTTGCTCATTAAATACGTGGCAAACACTTTTGTGATATAAATTTAACTTAGCATGATGAAGGATTTCTAACCTGGCTTTAACAAATCATTTATAAACTTATATGAAGTTTAGAACCGTTCAATCTGAAGTAGGCTACTTCAGCTTTTAGGATTGATATCTGTGTCTAACATTCACATCCAAGCCCGAGTAGCATGTAAAAGTGGACATTGTGTTCCGAGAATTAAGCTTATTGCTTTTGTTTTTGTGTATGGAACAGTTTTCTCGATGCATTCAGATAACCCGGCTGCAATCAACACTGAAAATGTATCACCAACTGGCTCACATCCGTTGTTGGAACCAGAGGAAGCCAACATAAACAAACCATCAGCAGTGCCGGGAGAAAAACATTTCGACAAATCAGATGAATTCGAGCCACCATCTTTCATGACACTAGTTGAACCTGGAGGCAGCAACCAAAATGCTGCTGCTGCATCTGAAATCCAGACCGCGCAGAATTCACAACGTGCCGGCTGGTTCCCTTCTATTACTCACACGGCAAATGAGTTGCAAGGAAGAAAGAAGGAAGAGATCATAGCAAAAGTAAACAACTGGAATACAATGCAGCGCACTCCATTGAAGAGCCTACTGGGTGAAGCCATTAATGAGACCAAACCAAAGTCCCCTAATTCCCCTAAGGCAGGTCCAAGAGATGAAAAAGTAACCAAAGATAATGGAGGCATGGTTACCAAAGTCAGCTCAATTCTGGGACCTGAATCACCTGAAACTGAGGCAAGCAATGTGGAAAAATGGGATTCTCCTGCAAGGTATCAAGCTGATATTAAAAGAGAGAAAAGGAAAATAAAGGGTAGGCCACTGTGGACACAGTTTGTATGCTGTTCATCTGCAAATTAGGATAGGGTCATAAATGCTTCTAGACATTACTGAGTGGGGGATCCCTTCTCAATGGCATTGTTTAATAGCAACTTTTTTTTTTTTTTTTCCTTTTTAGCCTTGAATTTTTCTTATTCATGAGATTTTCTAGCTTGTAAATTATTTGGACAATTGCATTGTTTTTTTTAGTACTGGTATATTCATATTATTTAGTATACTAATTCATTATATCCGCATTAAGTTAAAGGGATAAAGGAAAAAAAATATTACTTCTTTTTCTCGAAAAATGAGTTACCGCCCATTTTAGGTGGCCTTGCCCCCCCCCCCCCCCCCCCCCGGTTTGGATGGTATAATTCCCATTTGAGGTTATTTTAATTTAATCCTTTTTAACTCTTTAAAAAGATAAAAAAAAATTGCATTTCAGCTCTCTTCAAGAAAATGATTAATCTATTAAGTTATTTTAACCAAAAAAAATTAGCTTTGAACCCTCCGATTTTTATAATTTCATCTCGACGTCCCAAAATAAAATTTCTACTTTTCCCCCTCCATACCTAAGAAAACCTACTAATTTTGACTTCTGGATGGTTTTTCTTTTTAATTTTTCTTAGACCATTTTTTTCATTATTTTTCATATCTGTTTTACGGTCCATGTTCGAAGTACATGGTTGTCTTTCTCAATAATATCGTCTCCAAGGTTCGAACCTGAATTTTTTTTTTGAGAATGCAATGTGTCTTATCATTGCATCCAACCACTTGTTGGTAAATTATATGTATTAATTTTAATATTTTATATTTATTTTTTAAAAATTATTAAAAAAATTGTGACATATCAATAATAATATGATTGAGAAAATGTCGATTATTAACAAAAAAACCAACATGAAGATATCGTATCTAAACTTATTTCATAGTTGTATATCTTAGTAGGGACTGAATTCAAAGAAAAACCATATATTCATATTATGTTTGTGCTTTTCTTTTTCATGTTAATAATTTTTATATGTAAATTTGGACACATTTGTGTATTTGTATTGTCTTCATGCCATGTCATGCTTTTAATTATTTTATGTTGTTTTCATGATTTCTCTTCATTTATTTTATATTTTTCATAATTATTTATATTACTTTTTTAGAAATAAATAACACTTACATATTAGAAAAAGAAATTAAATTATAATATATAAACAACTAAATAGTTCATGTTCTCTTTCTGCAGTAGCTTTTTATTTTCCCCCTTTTCATGTCTTTTCTTTTTCCTTCATTATAAATCAGGTTAAAATAATAAAAATTAAAAGAATGCTTAACACATGGCAAGCAAATTATATAAAAGAAAAAAGGTTCCTCTTTTTCATCATTTTAATTTAATATGAACCATAATTTTAATATATAAATTACACAACACAAAAAAAACATAATTTTTTTTAAAACATTGACTTAAATATATATATAAAAATTAAAACATATATATTTTTTCAGTTAAATAAAATATAGTACCAGGATTTGAACACATAAAAAGATATGAAAATGTAAGTAACATATGGGAATAAACAATACGGTACCTCCAATAATTCAATTCATCTCTGACGGACAATAAGAATAAACAAAGGGCCGTACAAATTTCACATCCCATAATTCTCTTATTATTTTTATTTAATTATTTTTTCATTCGATTTTCTATGAAAGCAACGATAATTTTAATTTTAATTTTTAATTATTTTATTGTTTATATGAGATTTTTTAAGATAAGGGTGTTGTTTTTAAAGGATTTTTTTTTTTAGAATGAAATTTGTAAAATCAAAATTCAAGAAAGTGAAGAGTGATTTTTGTGCATTATTGATGAAGTGAGTCTTTTAAATTTTTAATAGTGATTTTTTAGTTAATCGGATATTCAAAGTTTTTTGTTAGATTGATTTGATGATGACGAGATTAAGATGTCATTTTTTATTTGATCAATGTAATGCATCTTAATTACCATTCACAATTCCGTTAACACTGTATGAAACTCAACTAACTTTCATCAACTAACATACCATATTCCCTTGAAAACTATTGATTGCTTAAATTTAGTTTTATTTAGAAAATTAAAAAAAATTGATCCATAAAGTCAATCTTGTTTCCTTTTCGATAGAAAGATTGGAATAAAAATTAGATTAAATTATTTGAAAATTTTCTGTATTATAAGGATTAAATTAAATTAATTTTTTATTATTAAATAAATTAATTTAATTTTTATACTATTAAAAATTAAATAAATTTAATTTATAACAGAAATAATATTTACCATATTAAGTAAGGCTATAATGCATTTCAACCCAATCAAATCCAACTCCATCCAAAATCAAACTTGTACGGCGGTCTCAAAATATTGCATTACTGGGATTCAACTCTAAGATTATAAATATGGAAATTTTTTGATGAAATCATCACAGAAATAATCTTTTCAGAAATGGGTTTTCTTCACAGTTCATCATTGTTCCCATTTCTTCTGGTTTTTATCTTTTCACTTTCATGCCCGATCACTTCATCAGCTGATATCTATGGAGATTTTCTTCATTGCCTTTCTTCATCTTCCATTTCCAAACTTGTTTACACACAAATGAATTCATCATATTCATCTATTTTGGAATCCACGATTCACAATTCCCGTTTCATTACTCCCACAAGCCCTAAACCATGGGTGATCGTAACACCATTGCATGTTTCCCATGTCCAAGCAACGATCCGTTGCTCCAAAAAAAAATTGTCTCCAGCTTAGAACTCGAAGCGGTGGCCATGATTTCGAAGGTGTTTCTTATATATCTGAATCTGAAACTCCTTTTGTCATCATTGATTTGGCTAACTTACGATCCGTTCAAGTTGATGTGGAAAATGAAGTTGCATGGGTTCAATCTGGAGCGATTATGGGTGAATTGTACTACGAAATCGCTCAAAAAAGTAGAACTCTGGCGTTTCCCGGTGCTCTTTGCCATGGGGTGGCGTTTGGCGGGTACATCAGCGGCGGAGGCTACGGTTTATTGTTTAGAAAATACGGTCTCTTGGCGGATAATGTTATCAATGCTAATGGGAGAATACTTAACAGAAAATCAATGGGGGAAGATCTGTTTTGGGCTATTCGCGGCGGAGGCGGTGGAAGCTTTGGGATTGTCCTTTCATGGAAGATTAAATTAGTTCATGTTCCAGAAACTGTAAAAGTGTTTTCAATAAGCAAAACGCTGGAACAAAACGCCACTCAAACTCTCCACCGTTGGCAATATATTTCATACAAATTCCCCGACGGAATGTACCCTTCGATCACGATATCAACAACGAACACCACCACCCAAGACGGCCGGAACTAAACGGTGGTCGTCACTTTTAGCACCATGTTTCTCGGCCGAGCAAATGAACTCGTCTCATTATGCAAAACATTTTCCCTGAACTTGGACTCACCTTTAAAGACTGCAACGAAATGAGCTTCGTTGAATCTTGGATCGATTCTCGCTTTGGGTTTGCTACCAAATCAAAACCTCGAAATTTTACTGGACAGGAATTACACAGTTTCATTCCTCGTCGCCACCCCTTCGTTCAAAACGAAATCCGATTACGTCAAGAAGCCAATCCCGGAAATTGGTTTCCAAGGAATTTGGTCTCAGCTTTTCGAACCGGAAGCAAGAGGGGCGACGTTGAACTTCGTGGCGTACGGTGGTAAAACGGACGAAATCCCGGAATCTGTAGTCCCTTTCCCACATCGGAAGGGAAATTTATACAAAATAAGTTACAACATACGGTGGCGAGAAGAGGATACATAGCTTGGATAAGGAAACTTTACAGTCACATGAAGCCGTTTGTTTCGAAATCTCCACGAGAAGCTTATGTGAATTGTAGAGATCTCGATATCGGAAAAAATAATGAGGATGGGTATACGACTTATGCACAAATGAGTATTTGGGGTCGTACATATTTCAAGAACAACTTTGATAGGTTGGTGAAGATCAAGACAAAGATCGATCCTCAAAATTTTTTCAAGCATGAACAATGTATTTCTCCTTCCTTATTTTGGTTGAATTCTTATTACACTTCATCATTGCTGAAATAAAAAATAGCATAGGATTCCAAAATAAATACTAATAATTTTATTTAAATATAAACTCAAAATTCGAAATTAAAGCATGTAAATATTAAAATATAAATTTTAATTACGAAAAAAAATAATTAATATTTAATAAAATCAAAATAGGATTACACAATATTATACTTGACGATAATTGATATATAATAAACATGCCACTTGGCTCACTACACAAGTAGGCCACCATCTGTATTATGGCACTACCAGACAAAAAGATCTCCTCCTATTTACATCCCAACACACCATCTGTAATGGCGGGAGAAGAAGTGGAAGAGAAAGATGAATTTTAAGGATCAAATTTAGATTATTTGTAAATTTTAAAGATTTTTTTTTAAAAATTATGATTAAATTGATATGTTATATAAAAATTAAAAATTAAATTTATTATTATATTAATATTTTTAATGGCCACGTTATTCTCCCTTTAGAGATTTAGAGACACTCAATGTAAATGAGCAAAAAATACAATTTCAATTAGTTGGATTATCAAAATAAAAAAAAATTGATAATTGGGTGATAAAAAAGAAAAGGGCCAATAATTAGGTGACATGTGGTGTAGTTTACCCAGATATACTCTTCCAATTCGAAAGAAAGAGAAGAATTTATAGAAGTTTTTAGATGTAATTAGATGGAGAATGCAGTAACCCTGAATTTAGACTGCAAAATTGCATTGAGATGGCAATCCTCAATTAATAGTGACAACAAGAAATCGATTCTCATCCAAACCCACTTCCCAAAACCAACTAGGCATTGCTGCTGTCTATCCTCTCTTCGCTCATCACCGTCAACGCCGCTGCCGCCGCCGGATGGTTGTTCTTCCAAAACCCATACCACGCTTCTTGTTGAGACTTACCATCACCACCGGAGGCTCAGGGCTTTACTTGAAAAGCTTGAGAAGGAGGGCTCTTGCCCTTTGCAATTACTTGGAGATGATGGAGATTGGACCAAAAATGATTTCTGGGCTGCAGTTAAATTTCTCAGGCATGCCTCCAGATCCAATGAAATCCTCCAGGTTCCTTTCTTTTTGCTCTTTCTCTGTTTGTGATCTTAAAGTTCAGATTTTTACTAAATGCTTAGTGAAAATGGGACCTTGTTTGGTTTCTGAGAAAGGATGGAAGAAGGAAAAGTTTGGGTTAGAAAATGGATGGGAAAATACAGTAAATTTAGTCGTTACAGTTCATATTTTTGCTACATACGGAAGTTGGGTTACAAGTATGTAATGATTTATTATGATGCTTTATCTGAACTGAATGAAAATGGCACTTTGTTTGGTCTCTGAGAAAGGAATGGAAAATGAGAAATTTGGGTTAAAAATGGATGGGAAAATATAGAAAATACAGACGGTCCTTAAAGTTCAGATTTTTATTGAGTTTTGAAGTTGGGTTCTGAAAGCATGTGCTAAAGCACTATATTGTTTAAGGAACAAACAACAGAGAATGAGAGAAAAAGAAATATAAAACTATCTGAATGAAATTGATTTAATCGTAAATTCTGTATTCCCCTTCTTCCTCAACCAGCCTTACTACTTATACAATCTTTGGATAGTAACAGATTCTCAATAATCAACAGAAATTCAACTCTACCAGATCTACCTAACCATAACTGCAATACTAGAAATGCAACCTCTCTGTAACTACTTTAGCAGAATACTCCAATAGGTTCTATGGTTGTAATGATGATTTTGATGCTTTATTTGAACCGAATGGAAATGGCACTCTGTTTGGTCACTGGGAAAGGGATAGAAAATGGATGGGAAAATACAGAATATTGCAGAACATGGATGTTTTCTATTTTTTCTACTCCATTATTCTTTGGATTTTTAATAGAAAATGCATTTGTGGACAGGTTTTTCGTATGTGGAAGAACATAGAGAAATCAAGAAACAATGAATTGAACTATGAAAAGATCATAGGATTGTTATGTGAAAAAAGAATGGTGGAAGAAGCAGTCGAGGCACTACGAGAAATGGAGGGTTACGGTCTTCGACCTTCTTTAGAGATTTACAACTCAATAATCCATGCTTATGCCAAGAATGGAAAGTTCAATGATGCTTCGTTCTTTCTTAATGAGATGAAAGATATCGGTTTGGAACCCAAAACAGACACATATGATGGGCTATTCGAAGCATATGGAAAATATAAACGGTATGATGATATTGGTGCATGCTTGAAGACGATGGAATTGGATGGATGCCCGCCTGACCATTTTACCTACAATTTGCTTATCCGTGAGTTTTCTCGTGGTGGGTTGCTCCAAAAAATGGAGCGAGTTTATCAGTTGACGATCTCAAAAAAGATGAATTTGCAGTCTTCTTCTTTGGTCGCAATGCTTGAAGCGTATGCAAACTTTGGGATTCTAGATAAGATGGAGAAGGTTTATCGAAAGGTTGTGAACTCAAGTTCTCTAAAGGAGGATACAGTTAGGAAATTAGCCAATGTTTATATCAAGAGCTACATGTTTTCGAGATTAGATGATCTGGGTGTTGATCTTTCTTCACGAACCGGTAGAAACGATCTCGTTTGGTGTTTGCGCCTCCTTTCTCATGCTTGTCTTTTGAGCCGAAAAGGGATGGATTCTGTAATCCAAGAGATGGATGAAGCAAAAGCTTTATGGAGTGTAACAGTAGTGAATATTATGATGCTAGCTTATTTGAAGATGAAAGATTTCACTCATTTGAGAAGTTTACTTTATCAATTACCAAGCCGTCAAGTGAGACCCGATATAACCACTGTGGGGATTTTATTCGATGCTATTGAAATCGGATTTGATGGGGCCGAAACTTTAGGGACATGGAGAAAGATGGTTCTTTACAGAGCCGTAGAATTGAACACCGATCCGCTGGTTCTCACTGCATTCGGAAAGGGACATTTTCTTAGAGATTGTGAAGAGGCATATACCTCCCTTGAACCTAAAGCCAGGGACAAGAAAACATGGACATATCACCAACTTATCGATTTAGTACTTAAACACAAAGCAAAGCAATCGTGTCCGATGAGTCGGGTATCAGGTTCGATTCAGTCACCTTGAGACAGATGTTAGTGTTCCTTATCGAATTTAGGGGTGTTTGGCAATCAGGTTTTTGGGTGTTTTTAGCTGATTTGAGCACAAATGGAAGATTAAGTAGTCAAACCTTTTAATGGTGTTTGGTGGGTGGAGATTTGCAGGAGCTTATTCACCTAAAACCTTCAAAATAAAAAATGTTGGACTCTTTTCACCGGTGATCGAGAATCAGATATGTGGAATAATATATTTGATTATGCTTGCTAAAAAATTACTTATTTTGTCACATGTATCTATTTTTTGAATGTTTATGTATTCTTAATTTATTTTTAATTTTGTTGTGTAAAATAATTTTTTATGCAACTTTATATTAATTGAAATATATTACGTGACAAATTTATTTAAAATGACATAATTTTACTAATATACATGCTAAGAACATGATATAATTATCATTAAGAATATAATTTATAATTATATTGATATACTATTAATATTTGTCAATTTTCATAAGATTAATATTTATAAATAAATAATTTAAAAATTTTGTTTATTTAAATTTTCAAAAACGTTTACTAATTGATTTTCATAATGAATATTTTAATTCCTTTGATAAGAGTTTTATTTTAATAATTTCATCCAATAAAAATTAAAATATTATAAACAAATAAATACTTAACAATAAAATATATCATACATAAACTTTTAATTAACAATTAAATTTAATCAAATGCTTTTAAATAAACAGTTAATAAACCCACTAATACAATCAATCAATTACTAAACAAACCTTAATTTTAATCAATGAGCATTTCATCATTTACTTTTGCAGTGACTGAAACCTGAATTTTTTTTTTTGTAAAAGTACAATATATTAATTTTAAAAACTTAAAGATTAAATTAATTTTTTATTTTTTTGAAGAACCAAAATGTAATTTTATTATTATTACTTTAAAATTTTATAAATTATAAAAAATTTAAATTAAAAATTTATCATTTTAAAGAGAAGCATGATCTGTACTACGCTCAGCCACTCAGCTTCCGGTTCCTAATTTTTTAATGCATGATTACGATGGTAGAATGGATAGGTATAGTGCAGGAACAGTAGTGAAATTAACCTTAACAGACCGAAATAGGCTTCTGGTTCGTGATTGAACCTTGCCCAACAGGCTGGTTGAGTCGGATTTTTTAGTCCATTCCTGCGACAGCATAAGAACAGTAGGCATTGGCATGCAAAAGAAGCAAAAATAAAATGCCATATTCATATTAAACATCTTTAAACCCCAATAATAGTGTCACTATATTATATATAAACTTTAATTCAGTACACAAACACACATCCACTCTCTCCTGATTCAATTAAAAACAAAACCAAAAAAAATATACTGTCAAAACATATTCCTAATTGAATACACTGTCATCAATACCTTCCTTTCCCTATGATTCTAGACCAAAAAATTATAACTCAAACTGACCTCATCTGCTGCATCCTTTATTTGCCATCCTTAAAACTTATTTTTTTCAAATATCGTGATGGGGCTCCTCGTCTCATTCATAAAATTGATGGAAAGAAAAGGTAAAAAAGAACTAAATGGAAGAGAGAATGTAAGACAGGATACATAACTCGTATTGAATGAATTTTTCATACCATATCGGAAATACCCGAGCCTTCCTTTCGACTATTTTTTTCTATATTAAGATTGTACAGCCAACCTTTGGAGATGTTCAAAGAACACTTGTAAGCTTACATCATCCGTAAAGATTACATCTGAACCGGCAGCCATTTCATTGGCATTGTTGTATGTTGCTGATGGGTTCAATTTTGCCAATAAAAATCTCGCCTGCTCAAGTCAACAACAAATAATAATAAGCCCCCTTCGTAATTGTAAACAGAACTGATTCAAGATTTTACCAAATAAAAGCTTTAATCAGCACAATATTCAAATCTTAGAATCTTAGGCTTGGTTGTGAACATATAAAGGAAATGCCACAATCATGACACCCTACTTTTCTTGTAGATTTGGTTCATGGGATTCAGCATTCTTCAACTCAGAACCAACCTACAAAACTTAGGTAAAAGGCCCTAAAATACAGCTCTGCAAATGCAAGTCTTAGTGAAATATACTGACCTGGGATCCATGCTGATCACACACAACCAATCTAGGGACAGGGAAGCGTTCGTGAATAATCATTTGTGCATCATCCTGGGGTGCTTGCAAAAGTTGTGCAAATGCCTTGAAGGAAAAAACAAAACTCTTTAGACAAAAAAATCATAGACCATGAACGTACAAATTGGGTAGTGAACATAAAACTTGAGCGCATTAGAAACTTCACTATATTCTACATTACAATCAGGTAGCATATCATTGTGATTAATCTCATAGTTTAATTTCAGAGCTGCAAGATGGGTGTACCAAGGGCTTCCTTCTGTCAGTCGTTAAGATAAGTTTCTAAAAAGAATCAGTAAAATCAAAATAAGAATAAACATTCGTTCAGACTTAAAGGGGCCTCGGAATTAGTACTATACCTTTAGGCATGTTGAAAATTACCACATTATGAATGTAAGGGTTCTAAATAAATATACATTTAGCATTACATTCAGGAAGTATGAACAAATTGAACATACCTGATGCTCAGGCTGGTTCTGGTAACCCATGTTGCGCCACTGTGCTATTGTCATGCCATGGAAAATTACAATACTGAAATATGAATCCAGCAAGAGAATACGATCAGCCGAAATGGAAGCCACATCCAGTAATGCTGGTTGGGGCAGTGAGTTGAATGAATATGATATTAATGATGGTTGGATCATAACAGCAGCATTTGTAATATTTTCCCTGTTTAATAACATGCGAAAATAGGCAGTTTCATCTGGACTGTTGTTAAAAACCTGCCAAAGGAAAGGGGAGAAAAGCCTTTAACATAGGTCAAGAAGAATACTTTATAAAGAAAAAGGCAGCATATTTGGAAAAAGAAGCGTTACTTGTACAAATTGTGACCGCCGCAGATTAAACATAAACTGAGGGAATAAAGAAAAACAAGGGTTTAATGTAAAAGATGATGGATCGTCCTTCCTGTAGTTGCCAAATTTGGAACAAAGTCGAATGAGATTCCGGTCTAGCCACCTTGTAGCATCAAACCCCTCCTAAATGAAACAAAAAGACATGACCACGCAAGGGATTAAGTAATCAGTAAAGAAGTACAAACAAGAGGCCAAAAACTAATACATAGAAATTATAACAAAAGAGAGAAGTACTAAACACTATGAGGGTTAAGAGAGAAAATTCTTATCCAATAACATAAATACAGAATAAGAGTAGACTTTATTCAATAAAAGAAAAAAGAATAATAAAATAAGCAGCATAGGTTACAAGTGAAAGAAATTCAAACAAGAAATAAAACTGGTGGACAGCTGAATAAAAGACTTCTTAAATTACCTCCATCTCCATTTTCAGGGACGTTATTCTTGCCATTACAACAGCTGCAGTCTCTTGATCGAAGCCTTGTATTAATTCCTAGAAAGGAGATATCATTCATGGTTAGCGTAAATTAATTCCAACAAACATAATCAATCATTACACTATCTTAACCAAGACATACGGCAATGACATTTATACAGATCAGCTAACCTAACAATGTTGAAATTTATCAAAACATAAAATGGGACAAAATAGCAGAAAAAAAAAAGATACAATTAGGTGTTATTTAAACAATTTAAACAACCAAAATATAAACTAACCTCAGGACTAACAGCACTGTCTACCCATTGTCTAGTCACAGTCGTAACTCGGATCATTGTTTTACCCTCAGGGTCTTGATAGCTGCAATTAGATAACAATATCAAAATCAAATTAATAAAAGAGCAAAGTGAAAAACAAATCCAACATATCTATTTTTAAGGTAAACAAAGTTGACCCTTTTGATAGTTCATGCAGCAAACCTTGTAAGAAACTGCAAATAGAGCTGTGGATTTGCAGCTCCAGGAGCATTTGATTTGTCAGTTGATGAAACATCAAATAAAACCGTAAAGCAAGTACTCTTGTCAAGACCACACATTTTCCATGCTGTAGTGTTCCCCTCCCCAATGACTGTGTCAGCAACGTTAGGTCCTTTCTGCAACACTCAAAGTAATCAGATCAAGTCCCCGTAAATACAAGTAAATTGTGTCTACAGTTTTTAGTGTGCATCCGTTTTGAGATAGTGAGAGATGTAACCAAATTTCTAAATTGCCTAACCTTCTCCAAAGAAGTGCAAGGCCCGATAACCCCCTGAATCTTGATGTCTTTAGAACAGTTGATCTCGAGGGTGCCACTAGAGAAAGAAAGAAAGAAAAAAAAGAGCATATGATGAGCGTGGAAGATGCATACTAATGCTAACATAGTTCATATTTCTTGGTGTGCCATACGATGCCACAACCAATCTTAAGTTACAGATAATTCACACTTAAGCTACAGCACAAGCACATAAATTAATTTCGGGGGGGGGGGGGGGGGGGGCACCAGTGCTTAATCATCTTAATGTATGCAGCATTGTGCAATTTGATAAAACTTTATGCCAAAAGTTCACATTCTTTTATAGCAGCAATAGCTAGTGAACAACCTCAGAACCAAGTTAAAAGCACACTGGGTGGTTGGCACATTTAGATCTCAAAAAAGTAACACGAAGGCCAACTGGAACAAGAATGTAGATTAAGCAATTAAGAATGCAACTATATACTTATTTACCATGGAACATGTACTAAAAAGGTTGAACAATAAATGGTGAGAGCCTGAGAGAAACTAACTTAAAACATAGGCCAAGTGACTGCTCCCCATCCTTAAACACACGCTTGAAAGAGTCTTTGAATACAGAATGACCAAAACTTTCTGCTAGAACAACAAGGCCACCTGTTCTTTCAACTGCAACTTTCATTTCAGCAACTCCAACCTGAGAACACACAAAAACCCATTAGATGTTCATTTACAGTTCACATTGTCAAGATCACTAATGTGTTAAGTTATTAGCATTCATATAAAATAAAAGTCTTGCACCCGAGTTAAAAAGAATTGCTATTAACATCCACAGTTTCTTATGACAGAAAGCATTTACATTACAAGCCACCAGTCAAAGAAGCAAAGAAAAAAACAAGCCTTAATGTCGTCATGTTTCCACTGCATCAGATATAGACTGAAATTAATAAGTAAACTCTAACAGCAAGAAAGATAGGGGGGGAGAGAGATTCTATAATGTAAGATTTTCCATATTGGGGTAGTCAATGTTCAAATAAAATTAGGGTCCTTATATCTTATCAGCTTCAGCAGGTTCTTCAATGTTCAAATTCAATCCATGAGAATAGTTTAAAGGCAGAACAGAACTGAAAACTTTGTAAAGTGAATCCATCTTTATCAAGAGATTGAACTAGTTCAGATTTAAGCACAAAAAAGGAGTTTAAATATAATTGGAGAACCTGAATTGCAGCCATGACACACCTGATCAAGCGCAGATGCAAAAAGGTCGAGTACATGACCCTGGCTGACCAACTGCTTGGCAAGACTATCATAAAATTTGACAGCTTTCTTAAAATAAGGTGCAGCATCCTTATCAAGATCTTTATGGGAACGTACAGGTTCTGACAAATCCTTTGATACAATCTGCAAAAACCATATAAATCAGTATCATCTTGATGACAACCTAGAATGTCAGTACAAATTAAACAAGAAGCAATCTTTATATTAACATTATTTGCCTAATCTTGGTTTTCTCAATTAAATCATTGTTTATGAGTCATTCAAACAACTAAAAAGGTACTTAATTATGAGAATCATCTTGCAAAAAGAAACAATAAGCTATATGAAAGCATAAAGATAACATAAATTTGTGTGAATACATTCGAAAGAAAAAATGTACTCCATAGGAATAACTTTTATGTATAAAAGATCACTTTTTAACCAATTGCTGAAGTAAATGCACTGACATCAAATGCTAATCAAACAGAAAACTGGGTTTTAAACATGGCTCTGTTTTGTACTACAATGGGCACCAGTGTTGTGCTCTAATTACAAAGAGTTTTGCTTCTTTTTGGATGCCTGCAGTTTTTTACATTATTTACAAAAGAAACATGCACCAATATAACAATGATATATCACTGAATAGAACTTTCAGGATGGCAACAAATATAAAGGTCATACTACATACAAGTTATAACAAACCATATCCAGCTCAACCATCTAATCCATGTTACTTGGAATTGGGAAAGAGTGTTGGACATTAATACATGTCCAATACAGATAACATAAATTTGTGTGAATACATTCGAAAGAAAAAATGTACTCCATAGGAATAACTTTTATGTATAAAAGATCACTTTTTAACCAATTGCTGAAGTAAATGCACTGACATCAAATGCTAATCAAACAGAAAACTGGGTTTTAAACATGGCTCTGTTTTGTACTACAATGGGCACCAGTGTTGTGCTCTAATTACAAAGAGTTTTGCTTCTTTTTGGATGCCTGCAGTTTTTTACATTATTTACAAAAGAAACATGCACCAATATAACAATGATGTATCATTGAATAGAACTTTCAGGATGGCAACAAATATAAAGGTCATACTACATACAAGTTATAACAAACCATATCCAGCTCAACCATCTAATCCATGTTACTTGGAATTGGGTCAGAGTGTTGGACATTAATACATGTCCAATACAGATAGTTCATTTATTTTTCTAAATTTTTCCTTGTATTTGGAAATTTCTTAGATGGTCAAGTCAGGGCAATATAGAGCACATTTATTATATGCAACGACATCCACAAACTTGTTACAACCCATGAGAAATCGAATGATACTTGCTTTACTATTAGCTATTAAATTTGATGATAATTGAGCAACATGTAAAAATTCAGAAGCTAAACAAAGAGTTCAATGGCATTACCGTCCCAGGCCCTTCAGTACATGGACCACCAACCAAAGCAACAATCCTAGCACCAGTACCAGGCAAGCAAGCTCCAAGCAATCCAGCTGCAACACTGAAGGCCACTCCGGTACACCTTGACGCTCTATGCCCCGCTTGAACTGGCCATTGATCCGTTTGTAACTCATCCAACAACTACATTAAAATCAACTAACCTCTTAATAAAAAGTTTAACAACTTAAAAAGATTATTTCACACGAAAAATTGATATAAAAAAACGCACCGAATCCAGTGTGAATTCGCAATCTGAAGCAGGCAATAAAAACCTGTTAACGCCGGTATTTGTGAAACCATTCTGTAGGCCTTTAGAATACCCAGCAGTCGGCCGCCGGCCAGCAGCTCCAAGACCCAACTGCTCCAACACCTGCTCCTTGGTAATTTCCTTATTACCCCTAAAAACATAGACCTTCGACATATCCGAAAACGCCAATTCATGGACATGAGCTTGAGTCCCAAACGAAACGAACCCAACAAGCGCATTTTCTGGCAATAACCCAATTGCCTGCTTCATCGCCGACTTCACAAACTCAAGCTCTTCCTCGATCATGCAAGTGTCCAGCACAAATACAAACACCGGCGGCAATTGAGGAGCACTGGAAGGATTGTTCGGATCAAGCTGGAGCGTGTATTGCACGGTGGTGTATTGCGGGTAGAGTTCGCACGGGAGGTTCGTTTCGGAGATCATAGCATAGTGAGGCGGAAAGTGGTTCCGTTGGTAGCAGAAAGGGCAGATCCAGATCTTGGCAACGAAGTCAACACGCGCAAAGGCGTTGAGCGCAGCTGAACACGTCCTGCACCGTAGAGCCGCGTAAGGGAGCGTCGGGATGTCCGGGTTAGGACGGATCGGAGATATTGTAGCCGCCAACGGGATCACGCACTTGCTAGCTTCGACTTTGGTGCGTGGCCAAACGTTCCACGTCATCCGCACGGCGTCAATCCCTTCGGGATCCGTGTTCGCCATCTCCGACATGGTTGAAAAATCTATTCAAAAAATTAAAAAAAAACTATGTGTAGGGATTAAATTTGATTAATAATTTAGAAAATCCAATAGGAATTTTGGGGAATTTTCAATTTTTTTTCAATTTTTTTTGGTGATTTTAGGCGACCCCAAGAAAAACAGAAGAGAAAGGGGTCACCGAGAGAAGGGAGAAGCAGATGATTTCGAAAACGAAAAGTGAAGAAAACTGATTTGATCTATGCAGTGAGTATTTAAAGGTAGAGATTTGTATTTATGGGAGGCTATAATTTCTCTTTTATTTTTATAGCTATTTAATTTTAAAAATCTCTCAATTTCTGCATCAAGATTTCATGCTCAATCAATAAGATTTTATTCAAATTACCATATGCTAAAATTACCCCTTTTTTAAGATAAAACATAGATCTATCTTATTCATCATACAACTTTGAATTGTGATGGTAAAGTCTAAATCGAAATATTAAAAATAAATAGAAAAAAAATTAAATTAAAGGAAACAAGGCAAAGCGAAAATGAATACATTTTAATATCTATAAAAATAATAATATATTTAAAATTAAACATTCATGATAGAACGAGATAAATAATAGAGTAAAACGTGTCAATTATGAATAAATTTGAAATCATCATGCATGTCATATACTTTTTCTCTAAATCAACTCTCATGCTTCCTGTATTTGATGTTATATCCTCATGTATTGATAATAATATTCATATCAATTGTGTTAAGATTCAATTATGTCATATTCTTTATTATATTATATTTTATTTAAATTTTGTATCCTTAATTATATTTTTATTATACTTTAATATTTTGTTTATATACAAAATTAATAAATCAATTTGGTCTGAGTTAATTATAGCAATAGCTTAGCACCAAAAGCTAGGTTTTCTCCGATGAGTTAAACGGGCCTTGCATTGAAGGCTTGAAGTTGAATGAGTTGAAATATGCCCAATTACATTAAAATTGGGTGTAACTATAAATTTGACCCTCTACCTTATGAAAATTGATAAATTAATCCCTTTATTTTAATTTATCAGCAATTGATCCTTGTGCTTTACAAAAGCTGAGAAATTAGTACAGTTGACTGACACTATTAAACCGTCAACTTAATCAACAGTTCAACGTTCAACAATTTATTTGCAATAAACTAGTAAAAATCAACGGTTCAAGCTTATATGTTTATCAACAAATTGATTAACTTCTATTATATGATATAAAAATTGACATTTAACATTTACGGTGACAGTCAGACTAACAGAAGGATCTGATTAATACGACATTAATACTTTAAGGATTCAATTAAAATTTCCAGACCAATATAAAATTCGAGTCATAATTTAGGGGTATAAGATGCGAATAACCAATATATATTAATTATTGTGAAGAGCGCGAAGATTTCAAAGACAGTGTCAAGGGAAGGCTCTAAAAAATAGGGGAGAATTCTGGAACTCTCTTCAGGCTGTTAGCATTTAGAACTTTCTAGACTCTGTGTCTTCAATTTCACCTTATAAAATTTGATGGCCTCAATTCATTCCCCAGCGATCGAATCAATTAACAAAACCCAGCACAATCCTTCGCGCATTGTCTATTTGCCTTCTCAAGAATCTTAAAATTTCGAATCGTTTCTTTGTTTTCTCAGCCTAATTGTTCGAAAGCTCCATGGAAGACGATTTCGAGTTCCCAACAGCCAGCAACATGGAGGAAGATGAGATGGACATTCCAGAAAATGACCCAGTTAGCGCAATCCTAAAAGTTGGTGAAGAAAAAGAGATCGGGAAAAATGGGTTGAAGAAGAAACTGGTTAAGGAAGGTGAAGGTTGGGAGAATCCTAGCAGTGGTGATGAAGTTGAAGGTAATGGATCTTTTTCCTTTCTTTTTTTGTTAATTCATTGATTTGTTTGTTTCTTGGATTTTGATTTCATGGGGTTCCAATTTTTTTTTATTTGCAGTGCATTATACTGGAACTTTGCTTGATGGAACCGAGTTTGATTCAAGCCGTGATAGAGGGACTCCATTCAAGTTCAAGCTTGGCCAAGGTATTTAATCTTAGTTATCTTTTAGTTTGCAATGTTTGGCCTCATTTCCTATTCTTGGTTTGAGCTTGATCAGAAATTTATTTAAAGTTTAAGCTCAGCTCAAGTTACTGGAGCTCAAGCTTGATTTAGCTTGTTTATCTTTTTTTCATTTTTGAGTTCGATTAAGCTCGAGCTTGAATTAATGATATATTAAGGTAATAATGTAATTTAATATGGTAAAAAAATTTAAATATAAACGAAAATGGGAAGTTCAGCATGGTGCAATGACATAAGCTAGATATGCTTATTTGTTTCTCTTTTAACTTGCAGGACAAGTTATCAAGGGCTGGGATGAGGGTATCAAGACAATGAAGAAAGGTGAAAATGCAATTTTCACCATACCTCCTGAATTGGCGTATGGCGAATCCGGGTCACCTCCAACTATTCCTCCTAATGCAACCCTTCAATTCGACGTGGAGTTGCTTTCTTGGACGAGCGTCAAGGACATATGCAAAGATGGAGGAATCTTCAAGAAAATACTTGTTGAAGGGGAGAAATGGGAGAATCCAAAAGATTTGGATGAAGTGTTTGGTATGTTATGGATACATTTCCCCTTGCTGCTTGAATTATTAGAGTTTTATGATGCTCTGTATTTACGATGGTGTTCTTGTATTTATGGCAGTTAAATACGAAGCTTGTTTAGAAGATGATACACTGATTTCAAAATCGAATGGCGTTGAGTTCACTGTCGGAGATGGTTAGTTTCATTCCTCTATTCCTACTTGTTTCAAAGAAAACCCCACACTTTAAGCTCGAAGCTGAAATTTGTCCTGTGCAGGGTATTTCTGCCCGGCCCTTGCGAAGGCGGTGAAAACAATGAAGAAAGGGGAGAAAGTCCTGTTGACTGTAAAGCCAAAATGTAAGATAAAATTCCGTTAATTCTTTTTATTGGTTACTTTTATTGGTTACTGACTTTTGATTGCATGTATAGATGGATTTGGTGAGGATGGCAGGCCTGCTACAGGCGGTGAATGTGCTGTTCCTCCAAATGCTATCCTCCATATAGCTCTCGAGTTGGTTTCTTGGAAGAGTGTTTCTGAAATCACGAAAGACAAAAAGGTCTTGAAAAAGATTGTGAAGGAAGGAGAGGGTTACGAACGACCAAATGATGGAACATTGGTTCAAGGTAAGATGGGTTTGAATTTTACTTTCCTTAGTCTATAATTGTTTCGCTTCCTCTTTGAATGTGTTCATATTTGTTTTTTGTACGTCGCCAGTGAAACTAATAGGAAAGCTACCGGATGGGAAGATCTTCGTAAAGAAGGGTTACGATGAGGAGCCGTTTGAGTTCAAGATCGATGAAGGTAATAATAATATGGTTCTTTCGGGACTTGGTCTTCCAGTTCAACTACATTTCTAATATGGATTCCGTCTGTGACAGAGCAAGTAATTGATGGTCTTGATAAAGCTGTAAAGACCATGAAGAAAGGAGAAAATGCACTTATCACCATTCAACCGGAATATGCTTTCGGTTCATCTGAATCGCATCAAGAGTTGGCTGTAGTTCCTGCGAATTCAACTGTTTATTATGAAGTTGAGATGGTCTCGTTTGTGAAGGTTAGTCAGTATGTACAGAAGTACATTTTTCCTGTTGCAATGGCTGTTTGTGGCGACTACTGTCTAAACAAGTTCAAGATTGCAGGAGAAAGAATCATGGGAAATGGATACACCGCAAAAGATCGAAGCTGCTGGGAAGAAGAAAGAAGAAGGGAATGCACTATTCAAGGCTGGTAAATTCGAGAGAGCATCAAAACGATACGAGAAGGTATCATTATGGTCTGTGCAGATTATCGTTCATTCAATTCACTACACTGTCTTTACTGGAACTAACTACTTGATTAATCCATGTAGGCTGTTAGATTCATAGAGTACGACTCTTCTTTCAACGATGAGGAGAAGAAACAAGCAAAGTTGCTAAAAGTAAATTGTAACCTTAACAATGCAGCTTCCAAATTGAAGCTCAAAGATTACAAGCAGGCTGCAAAACTGTGTACTAAGGTTGTAATCGAAGTGGTTTTTAGAGGTATTGATTATATGCAAGTGTTAATCCACTCGGGCTAACGGTTCGATCTTATAGGTATTGGAGCTTGATAGCAGGAATGTGAAAGCACTCTACAGGAGGGCTCAAGCATACATACAACTTGTTGACTTGGATTTGGCGGAGGCTGATATAAAGAAGGCCTTGGAGATCGACCCTGATAACAGGTACTTGTTTGCAGCAAATTTTTGGCCTATGGTAATTAGAGATAGAAATGTTGTAACCAGCAGTTGTGATGATCACCAGGGATGTGAAACTGGAGTACCGAGTCCTAAAGGAGAAAATCAAGGAGTACAACAAGAGGGATGCGCAATTTTATGGCAACATATTCGCGAAAATGAACAAGTTAGCAGGAAAACAGGAAGCAGCCCCCATGGCCATTGACAGCAAGGCATAGTACCATGAATTTGTCACTGCAATCCTCTGTTATCACTTATCCATCCTTTGTGAATGCTATTAAAAATTGTGTAAGGTTGGGATGGGGGTAAATCATATACCATGATAAAATCATAAGATGTAATGCTTCTAATAAATATGTATCTTATGTCTCTATACTTCAATCTGGTTTGCAGATTTGGTCTGAAATGGAACATTTTCATAAGCCTTTCTAAAGAATCCTTGGATCCAAATATTTAAAAAGAAAAATAAAGACAACATAAAAGCATTAAATTGAAATTGTGAGCTCACATGGTTATGGAAATGATTGATTTGTTCATCTACAAAGTTGTTTACTGTGGTGTGGATACATTTCACTCAAAAATACCTAATCTGTGTCTAAATATTTAGCAATGATGTTGAAATATGAATGTCCTATACTACTGGCTGGATCTGTATGGTATTGCTGTCAAGATATATTGAAGTATGTTATTTTTTTTATTTAAGAATTGAAAAAGATTATAAATAATTTTAAGCACAACAAATATTTAAAAAAAATATCTTAGATAATTATTTGTGTTAAAAGGCAAATAGCTAATTAACATTTCTTATTTCTTTTATTTATTACATATATCATTACATATATATATTCAATAATAAAATTTCAAAAATCTTATTGGGTAGGAGAGAAGCTAAGCAACTCTTTATCTCCAGATTTTGACCAAGGTTTAATCAAAATTTCTGAGTTAAATGTCTTTTTTTTTCCATTTTCTATCCCTTCGATTGTTAAAAAGTACTTGATCCCTGAAACTACTTGTTTCGCAGCCTTTACTACTTTAGAAAACACTATTTGATTTGATGTGCCTCCATTTTTTTTATTCCTATTGTGCTCTTCCACTGCAAACCTTCCTAAAGTCTGCATTGCATTGTCCTTCAGCACATCTTCCACTGGCGTTTTACCTCCAACTATCGTCCCGTATCCGTTAACCGGCGTGACTATAATCAATAATAGCATTATTGCTAAAAACGACAATGCTAACTTTTTCAATTTGTTTTTCACCATTTTGTCTCGTTGTTTTTATAAATATTTTGCTTAATGCAGAGAAAATGATGAAATGATTATTGTTTTTGGGTTTATATAGAGAAAAAGAAATTGAAAGAAAGAACATGATTTAAGGTGGTCAAATGTATTAAGAGGAGAAGAGATAAGCAAGGCTAGTTAATAGTCACTTTCAACTATACCTATTTAGTAGCTTGGGTAGAGTTGTAACCGGAATGATAATAATATTATATGTCTCTTTTTAACCTATTAAATATATAAAAATTATATAAAGATAAATCACATTTAAGGTTATTAAACTATTAGTAAGTTTACATTTTGGTTATTCAACTTTAAAAAGTTACAAAATGGTCATTAAACTATTCAAAGTGTTCTTTTAAGTCACTAATAGTTACAAAATTATTGTTTGAAATGATGATTTAAAATGTCATATCAGCTAGTTGTTATAATATCAAGGGCAATTAATGGATCAGTGATCAAAATGTAACAAATCCATTACGTTAGTGATTATGTCATAAATTTTTTGAAATTTGGTAATTAAAATGCAATTTAAACCATACATAAGTAACCAAAAATATAATCTACCATTAAAATATGTGCCCAAGAGGCCAAGAAGTAAATATTTCATCTCGAAAGGATCATAAACAATAGTTATTTTAATCATGGGGTATCGTCAATCCATATCTTCTTAACAAGGATTAATGATGTGGATACATCTCACTCAAAAGATGCTTGTGTCTAAATATTTAACAAGGATATTAAAATATGAATGTCTTCTACTACTTGCTAGATTTAAATTATTTGCATATGCATGCGTGTTCAATTTCTAACCCAACATCATATATTTGAATATACCTATTTATGTTATTTGAATTTGAGTGCATTTTGAAATATAAATGTAACATCCTATATCCGATCCGATCGTCGGATTCGAACTATAAGATATCACATTCGTTTTTGGAGCAACTACGAAAAATTAAAATTTAGTTCACAACATTAAACATTCATTTGTAAGCAAATTAAGTATATAAGTGTTATATATTCATTTTGGGATCTTATACGAGCTACAAAATTCATCTTATAAGCTGCTAAATCAATCCATATTGTTATATTTATGTACTTAATCTTACTTATTTTGCCAAAATTAACTTTTCCATATTAACTTAATTTCATATATACTTATCAACCATTTTCGAGCCTAACAGCTCTTTCATACATATTCGACCCTAGGGTTCGTTTTCAATTATTTCACACACTGTCACATATCACATTTCAATTTCATTTCATTCATCATTTAATCAATTTTTATATTTATACCCTATTAACCAAAAACGGACTCAAAATGGATACACGAATTCGTCACTCCAGGTTGCTCGGCAACGATGATGCTAACATGTTCATACTACCACCCTGGGTTGCTTGGCAACGCTGGTGCTAACATGTACATACTACCACCCTGGGTTGCTTGGCAACGCTGGTTTTCAATCAATAATCTGAAGCTATGGCAAGCCAATTATATTCGATTCGGTTTGAACAGATAACAGGGTAACCAAATTTTTTTTATTCATTATAAACAATTCAAATCATACTTTATGATATCAATTAATCATCAATTCATCTTATAATACAAACTGTTTCAACTTAATTTCATACCAATTATCATATATAAATTAAATCATGAAATTTCTATACTATTCAATTTAGTCCTTGTCTTGATAATCAATCTCGATAAATGTAATTCAATTCAAATATCTATTTGTCAACGACTTTCGATTTTTCTTTCCCTCTCGACGACTCGGTGTCAATGTTAACTAAATAGAATCACAAACATACAATACTATCAACTTTATTTAATTTACCTAAATCAAGAATAACATAACTTTCAATCTAAAGCTTCAGATTGAAATCTCATTTCACATATATTCATTAGAGACCTTCTGCTTGCTATTCCAACCAGCATTTCACAACAATTTTTCATTTTATTCAATTTGATCCCTAATATTCGAAACTAGCAACTAAGCTTTACAATTAAGTCATTTTCTTAATCTAAGCTTAATTTATCACAAATTCATACCAATTTCATTAAATTCTCAACAATGGTAACTTTATAAAACTTTAAAAAATTCACAAATTAGTATATGGGCTAGTTAAATCAAGCTCTCATGATTCAATTTCCATAAAAAATGGTTAGAGACTTGCTTGAATTAAACACCAAAACCTTGAAACCCTAGCAATGGCGTTTTTTCTTCTTCTTTTCTACCTATGGCTGGTTGGAGGAGATGAACTATCATCTCTCCTTCCACTAATATCCTTTATATATGTTTAATTAAGCTTTAGTTAATCTTAATTAACTTTTAATTAATCTTTTCTTATAATTTTAACTACAATTAATTAGTTTAATAAAAAAATCATCATTACAATCCACTATTAGCGATTCTAAAATGGTTAATTTATCATTTTGATCCTTTTGATAATTTTTATTTAAGTCCTCAAGTAATTTCCTAATTAAAAATCTATAGCGATTGAATTTTACAATTTAGTCCATGGGCCCAAATTAACCACAATTTCGGCTAAATTGACCATCCAAATTTTAATTCACCTATATAAAAATTTCATAATTATTCTTATTTAATAATTATGGACTCGATTTACAAAAACAAAATCCCAAAACCATAATTTTTGATACCACTAAAAATCCAGTCGTTACAATAACTAAAATTTTTAAAAAACTTTTTTAAATATATGTTAAATATGAATATCGAGCATATATTCTTTAGGAAAAATGAATATCAAAAAGCAAATTGTTAATTAGCATTTCTTATTCCTTCATTTATTACATAGATCATTATATATATTTATATATTCAATAGTAAAATTTCAATAATCTTAATGGGTAGGAGCGAAGTTAAGCAACTCTTTGTTTCCAGATTTAATCAAAATTTCCGAATTAAATGTCTTCTTTTCCCCGTTTTCTAGCCTTTCGATTGTTAAAAAGTACTTGGTCCTTGAAGCTTCTTGTTTCGCGGCCCTTACCACTTTAGAAAACATTCAATGTGGCTCCATCCTTTTTACTTTTGTTGTGTTCTTCCACTGCAAACTTCCCTAAAGTTTCCACCTCCTGCGCGTCTTCCACTGGTGCTACCGTCCCGTCTCCGTTAACCGGCGTGACTATAATCAACAATAGCGTTATTGCCAAAAACGACAATGCCAACTTTTCCAATTTGTTTATCACCATTTTGTTTCATTATTTCTATATATATTTTTATTAATATAGAGAAAATGATAAGATGATTTTTTTTTTTGGGTTTATATAGAGAAAAAGAAATTGAAAAAAAGAACCCGAGTTAAGGTGGTTAAATGTATTGAGAGGAGAAGAGATAAGTAAGGCCACTTAATAGCCACTTTCAGCTATACCTATTTAGAAGCTTGGGTAGAGTTGTAACCGGAATGATAATAATATTATGTTTATTTTTAACCTATTAGATATACCAAAATTATATAAGGGTAAATTACACCTACGATAATTAAACTATTAGTAAGTTTACATTTTAATTATTAAACTTTAAAAAGTTACAAAATGGTTATAAGCTATTCAAAAGTTTTCTTTTAAGTTACTGATAGTTACAAAATTCTTGATTGAAATGATTATTTAACATATCATATCAGCTAGTTGTTATAATGTCAAGGCCAATTAATGGATCAGTTACCAAAATGTAACAAATTGATAACGTTAGTGATTTTGTCATAAATTTTTTGAAATTTGGTAATTAAAATGCAATTTAAACCATACATAAGTGACCAAAAATATAATTTACCATTAAAATATGTGCCCAAGAGACCAAGAATTAAATATTTCATCTTAAAAGGATCATAAACAATAGTCATTTTAATCATCAGGTCTCATCGATCCATATCGTGTTAACAAGGATTAATGTTGTGGATACATCTCACTCAAAAGATGAGTAATATGTGTCTAAATATTTAGCAAGGATATTAAAATATGAATGTCTTCTGCTACTTCCTAGAATTAATTTTTTTGCATATGCATGCTTGTTCAATTTCTAACCCAACATCATATATTTGAATATACCTATTTATGTTATTTGAATTTGAGTGCATGTTGGAATATAATTGTAACATCCTATATCCGATCTGATCGTTGGATCCGAACTATAAGATATCAAATTCATTTTCGGTGCAACTACAAAAAATAAAAATTTAGTTCATATAATTAAACATTCATTTGTAAGCAAATTAAATATATAAGTGTTTTATATGAGCTACCAGATTTATTTTGCAAGCTACCAAATCAACCCATATTGTTATATTTATGTACTTAATCTTACTCATTTTGCAAACATTAACTTTTGCATACTCAACTCAATTTCATATATAATTATCAACCATTTTTGTGCCTAACAGCTCTTTCATACATATTCGGCCTCTAGGGTTCATTTTCAATTATTTCACACACTGTCACATATCACATTTCAATTTCATTTCATTCATCATTTAATCAATTTATATGTTTATACCCTATTAACCAAAAACGGACTCAAAATGGATACACGAATTCGTCACCCAGGGTTGCTCGGCAACGATGACGCTAACATGTACATACTACCACCCAGGGTTGCATGGCAATGCTGGTTTTTAATCAATAATCTGACGCTATGGCATGCCAACTATATTCGATTCAATTTGAACAGCTAACAGGGGTAACCAAATTTTTTATTCATTATAAACAATTCAAATCATACTTTATGATATCAATTAATCATCAATTCATCTTATAATACAAATTGTTTCAACTTAATTTCATACCAATTATCATATATAAATTAAATAATTAAATCTCTATACTATTCAATTTAGTCCTTGTCTCGATAATCAATCTCGAAAAATTTAATTCAATTCAAATATGTACTCACCAACGAATTTCGATTTCAATCATCATTTAATCAGTTTGTATGTTTTTAACCCTATTAACCAAACACAGACTCAGAATTGATACACGGATTCGTCACCCCAAGTTGCTCGACAATGATGACGCTAACATGTACATACTACCACCCTGGGTTGTCTGACAACGCTAGTTTTCAATCAATAGTCTAACGCTATGCCATGCCAACTATATCCGATTCTGTTCGAACAGCTAACAAGGTAACCAAATTTTTTTTCATTATAAACAATTCAAACCATACTTTATAATATTAATTAATCGTCAATTCATCTTATAATACAAACTGTTTCAACTCAATTTCATACCAATTATCATATATAAATTAAATCATGAGATTTCTATACTATTCAATTTAGTCCTTGTCTCGATAATCAATCTCGACAAATGTAATTCAATTCAAATATCTACTCGTCAACGACTTTCGATTTTTCTTTCCCTCTTGACGATTCGATGTCAATGTTAACTAAATAGAATCACAAACATACAATACTATCAACTTTATTTAATTTACCTAAATCAGGACAAAAATAACTTTCAATCTAAAGCTTCAGATTGAAATCTCATTTCACATATATTCATTAGAGACCTTCAACTTGCTATTCCTACTAGCATTTCACAACAGTTTTGCATTTTATTCAAATTGGTCTCTAATATACGAAACTAGCAACTAAGCTTTACAATTAAGTCATTTTCTTAATCTAAGCTTAATTTATCATGAATTCATACCAATTTCATCAAATTCTCAACAATGGTAACTTAATAAAACTTTAACAGATTCACAAATCAATACATGAGCTAATTAAATCAAGCTCTCATGATTCAATTTCCATAAAAAAATGGTTACAGACTTGCTTGAATTAAACACCAAAACCCTGAAAACTTTGCAATGGCAATTTTTCTTCTTCTTTTCTACCTATGGCCGGTTGGAGGAGATAAATTATCATTTCTCCTTCCACTAATTTCAACTAATTTCCATAAAAAAATGGTTACACGGATTCGTCATCCTGGGTTGCTCGGCAACGACGACGCTAACATGTACATACTACCACCTTAGGTTACCTGGCAACGCTGGTTTTCAATAAATAATCTGACGCTATGGCATGCCAACTATATCCGATTCGATTTGAACATCTAATAAGGTAACCAAATTTTTATTCATTGTAAAAAATTCAAATCATACTTTATCATATCAATTAATCATCAATTCATCTTATAATACAAATTGTTTCAACTCAATTTCATACCAATTATCATATATAAATTAAATCATGAAATTTTTATACTATTCAATTTAGTCCTTGTCTCGATAACCAATCTCAAAAAATGTAATTCAATTCAAATATCTATTCGTCAACGACTTTTGATTTTTCTTTCCCTCTCGACGACTCGATGTCAATGTTAACTAAATAGAATCACAAACATACAATACTATCAACTTTATTTAATTTACCTAAATCAAAACGAACATAACTTTCAATCTAAAGCTTCAGATTGAAATCTCATTTCACATATATTCATTAGAGACCTTTTACTTGCTATTCCTACCAGCATTTCACAATAATTTTTTATTTTATTCAATTTGGTCCCTAATATTCGAAACTAGGAACTAAGCTTTACAATTAAGTCATTTTCTTAATCTAAGCTTAATTTATCACAAATTCATACCAATTTCTTCAAATTCTCAACAATGGTAACTTTATAAAACTTTAACAGATTCACAAATTATTACATGGGCTAGTTAAATCAAGCTCTCATGATTCAATTTCCATAAAATATTGTTAGAGACTTGCTTGAATTAAACACCAAAAGCTTGAAACCATAGCAATGGTGTTTTTTCTTCTTCTTTTCTACCTATGGCCGGTTGGAGGAGATGAATTATTATCTCTCCTTCCACTAATTTCCTTTATATATGTTTAATTAAGCTTTAGTTAATCTTAATTAACTTTTAATTAATCTTTTCTTATAATTTTAACTACAATTAATTAGTTTAATAAAAAAAATCATCATTACAATCCACTATTAGCTATTTTAAAATGGTTAACTTATCATTTTGATCCTAATGATAATTTCTATTTAAGTCCTCAAGTAATTTCCTAATTAAAAATTTATAGCGATTGAATTTTACAATTTAGTCCATGGGCCCAAATTAACCACAATTTCGGCTAAATTGACCATCCAAATTTTAATTCACCTATATAAAAACTTTGTAATTTTTTTTATTTAATAATTCTGGACTCGATTTACGGAAACAAAATCCCAAAACCATAATTTTCGATTCCACTAAAAAACGGGTCATTACAATAACTAAAATTTTTAAAAAACCTTTTTAAATATATGTTAAATATGAATATTGAGCATATATTCTTTAGGGAAAATGAATGTCAAAAAGAAAATTGTTAATTAGCATTTCTTATTCCTTCATTTATTACATAGATCATTATATATATTTATATATTCAATAGTAAAATTTCAATAATCTTAATGGGTAGGAGCGAAGCTAAGCAACTCTTTGTTTCCAGATTTAATCAAAATTTCCGAATTAAATGTCTTCTTTTCCCTGTTTTCTAGCCCTTCGATTGTTAAAAAGTACTTGGTCCCTGAAGCTTCTTGTTTCGCGGCCCTTACCACTTTAGAGAACACTATTTGATTCGATGTTGCTCCATCCTTTTTACTTTTGTTGTGTTCTTCCACTGCAAACTTCCCTAAAGTTTCCACCTCCTGCGCATCTTCCACTGGCGCTACCGTCCCGTCTCCGTTAACCGGCGTGACTACAATCAACAATAGCGTTATCGCCAAAAGCGACAATGCCAACTTTTCCAATTTGTTTATCACCATTTTGTTTTGTTGTTTCTATAAATATTTTACTTAATATAGAGAAAATGATAAGACGATTATTATTTTGGGGTTTATAAAGAGAAAAAGAAATTGAAAAAAAGGACACGAGTTAAGGTGGTCAAATGTATTAAGAAGAGAAGAGATAAGCAAGGCTAGTTAATAGCCACTTTGAACTATACCTATTTAGAAGCTTGGGTAGAATTGTAACCGGAATGATAATAATATTATATGTTTATTTTTGAACTATTAGTTATACAAAAATTATATAAGGGTAAACTACACCTACGATTATTAAACTATTAGTAAGTTTACATTTTGGATATTGAACTTTAAAAAGTTACAAAATGGTCATTAAACTATTCAAAAGTTTTCCATTAAGTCACTAATAGTTACAAAATTATTGTTTGAAATGATAATTTAATATGCCATATCAGCTAATTGTTATAATATCAAGGGCAATTATTGGATTAGTTACCAAAATGTAATAAATCGATAACGTTAGAGATTATGTCTTAATTTTTTTAAAATTTGGCAATTAAAATGCTATTTAAACCATGCATAAGTGACCAAAAATATAATCTACCATTAAAATATGTGCCCAAGAGACCAAGAATTAAATATTTCATCTCGAAAGGATCATAAACAATAGTCATTTTAATCATGGGGTATCGTCAATCCATATCGTCTTAACAAGGATTAATGATGTGGATACAACTCACTGAAAAGATGCTTAATCTGTGTCTAAATATTTAACAAGGATATTAAAATATGAATGTCTTCTACTACTTGCTAGATCTAAATTAGTTGCATATGCATGCTTGTTCAATTTCTAACCCAACATCATATATTTGAATATACCTATTTATGTTATTTGAATTTGAGTGGATGTTGGAATATAATTGTAACAACCTATATTTGATCCAATCGTCTGATCCGAACTATAATATATCACATTCGTTTTCGGAGCAACTACGAAAAATTAAAATTTAGTTCATATCATTAAGCATTCATTTGTAACCAAATTATGTATATAAGTGTTATATATTCATTTTCGAGTCTTATATGAGCTACCAAATTCTTTTTACAAGCTACCAAATCAATCCATATTGTTATATTTATGTACTTAAAATTACTCATTTTGTCAACATTAACTTCTGCATACTCAACTCAATTTCATATACACTTATCAACCATTTTCAGGCATAACAGCTCTTTGATACATATTTGGCCTCTAGGGTTCATTTTCATTTATTTCTCACACTGTCACATATCACATTTGAATTTCATTTCATTCATCATTTAATTAATTTATATGTTTTCACCCTATTAACCAAACACAAACTCAGAATTGATACACGGATTCATCACCCCGGGTTGCTTAGCAATGATGACGCTAACATGTACATACTACCACCCTGGCTTTCTTGGCAATGCTGGTTTTCAATCAATAATTTGAAAGTATGGCATGCCAACTATATCCGATTCAGTTTGAACAGTTAACAGGGTAACCAAATTTTTGATTCATTATAAACAATTCAATTCATACTGTATCATATCAATTAATCATCAATTCATCTTATAATACAAACTGTTACAACTCAATTTCATACTAATTATCATATATAAATGAAATCTTGAAATTTCTATACTATTCAATTTAGTCATTGTCTCGATAATCAATCTCGACAAATGTAATTCAATTCAAATATCTACTCGTCAATGACTTTCGATTTTTCTTTCCCTCTCGACGAATCTGTGTCAATGTTAACGAAATAGAATCACAAACATACAATATTATCAACTTTATTTAGTTTACCTTAATCAAGACAAACATAACTTTCAATCTAAATCCTCAGATTAAAGCCTCATTTCACAAATTTTCATTAGAGACCTTCTACTTGCTATTTCTACCAGCATTTCGAAATGGTTTTAAATTTTATACAATTTGGTCCCTAATATATGAAACTAGCAACTAAGCTTTACAATTAAGTCATTTTCTTAATCTAAGCTTAATTTATAAATAAGCTTAATTAAGTTTAATTAAGCTTTAGTTAATCTTAATTAACTTTTAATTAATCTTTTCTTATAATTTTAACTACAATTAATTAGTTTAATAAAAAATCATCATTACAATCCACTATTAGATATTTTAAATTGGTTAATTTATCATTTTAATCCTTTTGATAATTTCTATTTAAATCCTCAAGTAATTTCCTAATTAATAATCTATAGCAGTTAAATTTTACAATTTAGTCCATGGGCCCAAATTAACCACAATTTGGTTAAATTGACCATCCAAATTTTAATTCACCTATATAAAAACTTTGTAATTATTCTTATTTAATAATTAAAGACTTGATTTACGGAAACAAAATCTCAAAACCATAATTTTCGATACCACTAAAAATCGATTCGTTACAATAACTAAAATTTTTGAAAACCTTTGTAAATATACGTTAAATATGAATATCGAGCATATATTCTTTAGGGAAAATGAATATCAAAAAGCAAATTGTTAATTAGAATTTCTTATTCCTTCATTTACTACATAGATCATTATATATATTTATATATTCAATAATAAAATTTCAATAATCTTAATCTGTAGGAGCGAAGCTCTCCAACTCTTTGTTTCCAGATTTAATAAAAATTTCAGCATTAAACATCTTCTTTTCCCCGTTTTCTAGCCCTTCAATCTTTAAAAAGTATTTGGTCCCTGTACCTAGTACTTTCGCGGCCCTTACCACTTTAGAAAACACTATTTGATTCGATGTGGCTCCATCTTTTTTATTTTTGTTGTGTTCTTCCACTGCAAACTTCCCTAAAGTTTCCAACTCCTGCTCATCTTCCACCGGCGCTGCCGCCTCGTCTCCGTTAACCGGCGTGACTATAATCAACAATAGCGTTATCGCCAAAAGCGACAATGCCAACTTTTCCAATTTGTTTATCACCATTTTGTTTCGTTGTTTCTATAAATATTTTGCTTAATATAGAGAAAATGATAAGATGATTATTGTTTTTGGGTTTATAAAGAGAAAAAGAAATTGAAAAAAAGAACACGAGTTAAGGTGGTCAAATGTAGTGAGAGGAGAAGAGATAAGCAAGGCTAGTTAATAGCCACTTTGAACTATACCTATTTAGAAGCTTGGGTAGAATTGTAACCGGAATGATAATAATATTATATGTTTATTTTTAAACTATTAGTTATACAAAAATTATATAAGGGTAAATTACACCTACAGTTATTAAACTATTAGTAAGTTTACATTTTGGATATTGAACTTTACAAAGTTACAAAATGGTCATTAAACTATTCAAAAGTTTTCCATTAAGTCACTGATAGTTACAAAATTATTGTTTGAAATGATGATTTAATATGCCACATCAGCTAGTTGTTATAATGTCAAGGGCAATTATTGGATCAGTTACCAAAATGTAACAAATCGTTAACGTTAGTGATTATGTCATAATTTTTTTTTTAAATTTGGTAATTAAAATGCAATTTAAACCATGCATAAGTGACCAAAAATATAATTTACCATTAAAATATGTGCCCAAGAGACCAAGAATTAAATATTTCATCTCGAAAGGATCATAAACAATAGTCATTTTAATCATGGGGTATCGTCAATCCATATCGTCTTAACAAGGATTAATGATGTGGATACAACTCACTGAAAAGATGCCTAATCTGTGTCTAAATATTTAAGAAGGATATTAAAATATGAATGTCTTCTACTACTTGTTAGACTTAAATTATTTGCATATGCATGCGTGTTCAATTTCTAACCCAACATCATATATTTGAATATACCTATTTATGTTATTTGAATTTGAGTGCATGTTGGAATATAATTGTAACAACCTATATCTGATCCAATCGTCTGATCCGAACTATAAGATATCACATTCGTTTTCGGAGCAACTACGAAAAATTAAAATTTAGTTCATATCATTAAACATTCACTTGTAACCAAATTATGTATATAAGTGTTATATATTCATTTTCGGGTCTTATATGAGCTACCAAATTCTTTTTACAAGCTACCAAATCAATCCATATTGTTATATTTATGTACTTAAAATTACTCATTTTGTCAACTTTAACTTTTGCATACTCAACTCAATTTCATATACACTTATCAACCATTTTCGGGCATAACAGCTCTTTGATACATATTCGGCCTCTAAGGTTCATTTTCATTTTTTTCTCACACTGTCACATATCACATTTGAATTTCATTTCATTCATCATTTAATTAATTTATACGTTTTCACCCTATTAACCAGACACAAACTCAGAATTGATACACGAATTCATCACCTCGGGTTGCTTGGTAATGATGACGCTAACATGTACATACCACCCTGGCTTTCCTGGCAATGCTGGTTTTCAATCAATAATCTGACAGTATGGCATGCCAACTATATCTGATTCGGTTTGAACAGTTAACAGGGTAACCAAATTTTTGATTCATTATAAACAATTCAATTCATACTTTATCATATCAATTAATCATCAATTCATCTTATAATACAAACTGTTTCAACTCAATTTCATACTAATTATCATATATAAATTAAATCTTGAAATTTCTATACTATTCAATTTAGTCCTTGTCTTGATAATCAATCTCGACAAATGTAATTCAATTCAAATATCTACTCGCCAATGACCTTCGATTTTTCTTTCCCTCTTGACGATTCTGTGTCAAGGTTAACTAAATAGAATCACAAACATACAATATTATCAACTTTATTTAGTTTACCTTAATCAAGACAAACATAACTTTCAATTTAAATCCTCATATTAAAGCCTTATTTCACATATTTTCATTAGAGACCTTCTACTTGCTATTCTTACCAGCATTTCGAAACGGTTTAAAATTTTATACAATTTGGTCTCTAATATACGAAACTAGCAACTAAGCTTTACAATTAAGTCAGTTTCTTAATCTAAGCTTAATTTATAAATAAGCTTAATTAAGTTTAATTAAGCTTTAGTTAATCTTAATTAAGTTTTAATTAATCTTTTCTTATAATTTTAAATACAATTAATTAGTTTAATAAAGAATCATCATTGCAATCCACTATTAGCTATTTTAAAATGGTTAATTTATCATTTTAATCCTTCGATAATTTCTATTTAAGTCCTCAAGTAATTTCCTAATTAAAAATCTATAGCGATTGAATTTTACAATTTAGTCCATGGGCCCAAATTAACCACAATTTTGGTTAAATTGACCATCTAAATTTTAATACACTTATATAAAAACTTTGTAATTATTCTTATTTAATAATTATAGACTTGATTTATGGAAACAAAATCTCAAAACCATAATTTTTGATACCACTAAAAATCGAGTCATTACAATAACTAAAATTTTTAAAAACCTTTTTAAATATATGTTAAATATGAATATCGAGCATATATTCTTTAGGGAAAATGAATATCAAAAGGCAAATTGTTAATTAGCTTTTCTTATTCCTTCAGTTACTACATAGATCATTATATATATTTATATATTCAATAATAAAATTTCAATAATCTTAATCGGTAGGAGCGAAGCTCTCCAACTCTTTGTTTCCAGATTTAATAAAAATTTCCGCATTAAATGTCTTCTTTTCCCCGTTTTCTAGCCCTTCAATCTTTAAAAAGTACTTGGTCCCTGTACCTAGTACTTTCGCAGCCCTTACCACTTTAGAAAACACTATTTGATTCGATATGGCTCCATCTTTTTTATTTTTGTTGTGTTCTTCCACTGCAAACTTCCCTAAAGTTTCCAACTCTTGCTCATCTTCCACCGGCGCTGCCGTCTCATCTCCGTTAACCGGCGTGACTATAATCAACAATAATGTTATTGCCAAGAACGACAATGTCAACTTTTTCAATTTGTTTTTCATCATTTTGTTTCGTTGTTTCTATAAATATTTTGTTTAATATAGAGAAAATGATAAAATGATTATTGTTTTTGGGTTAATATAGAGAAAAAAATTGAAAAAAAGAACACGAGTTAAGGTGGTCAAATGTATTGAGAGGAGAAGAGATAAGCAAGGCTAGTTAACAGCCACTTTGAACTATAACTATTTAGAAGCTTGGGTAAAGTTGTAACGGGAATGATAATAATATTATATGTTTATTTTTAACCTATTAGATATACAAAAATTATATAAGGGTAAATTACACTTACGGTTATTAAACTATTAGTAAGTTTATATTTTAGTTATTCAACTTTAAAAAGTTACAAAATGGTCATTAAACTATTCAAAAGTTTTTTTTAAGTCATTGATAGTTACAAAATTCTTGTTTGAAATGATGATTTAACATGCCATATCAGCTAATTGTTATAATGTCAAGGGCAATTAATGGATCAGTGACCAAAATGTAACAAATCGATAACGTTAGTGATTATGTCATAAGTTTTTTTAAATTTGGTAATTAAAATGAAATATAAACCATACATAAGTGACCAAAAATATAATTTACCATTAAAATATGTGCCCAAGAGACCAAGAATTAAATATTTCATCACGAAAGGATCATAAACAATAGTCATTTTAATGTTGAGGTCTCGTCGATCCATATCATGCTAAAATGGATTAATGATGTGAATACATCCCACTCAAAAGATGCGTAATATGTGTCTAAATATTTAGTAAGGATATTAAAATATGAATGTCTTCTACTACTTGCTAGATTTAAATTATTTGCATATGCATGCTTGTTCAATTTCTAACCCAACATCATATATTTGAATATACCTATTTATGTTATTTGAATTTGAGTGCATGTTGGAATATAACTATAAAATCCTATATTTGATCCGATCGTCGGATCCGAACTATAAGATATCACATTCGTTTTCGGAGCAGCTACGAAAAATTAAAATTCAGTTCATATCATTAAATATTCATTTGCAAGCAAATTAAGTATCTAAGTGTTATATATTCATTTTCGGGTCTTATACGAGCTACCAAATTCATGTTATAAGCTGCTAAATCAGTCCATATTGTTATATTTATGTACTTAATCTTACTCATTTTGCCAAAATTAACTTTTCCATACTCAACTCAATTTCATATATACTTATCAACCATTTTCGAGCCTAACATCTCTTTCATACATATTCGGCCTCTAGGATTCATTTTCAATTATTTCACACACTGTCACATATCACATTTCAATTTCATTTCATTCATCATTTTATCAATTTATATGTTTATACCCTATTAACCAAAAAGGGACTCAAAATGGATACACGAATTTGTCATCCCGGGTTTTTCGACAACGATGACGCTAACATGTACATACTACCACCCAGGATTGCATGGCAATGCTGGTTTTTAATCAATAATCTGGCGTTATGGCATGCCAACTATATCCGATTCGCTTTGAACAGCTAACAGGGTAACCAAATTTTTTATTCATTATAAACAATTCAAATCATACTTTATCATATCAATTAATCATCAATTCATCTTCTAATACAAACTGTTTCAACTCAATTTCATACCAATTATCATATATAAATTAAATCATGAAATTTCTATGCTATTCAATTTAGTCCTTGTCTCGATAATCAATCTCGACAAATGTAATTCAATTCAAATATCTGCTTGTCAGTGAGTTTCAATTTTTCTTTCCCTCTCGACGATTCCGTGTCAATGTTAACTAGATAGAATCACAAACATATAATACTATCAACTTTATTTAATTTACCTAAATCAGGACAAAAATAAGTTTCAATCTAAAGCTTCAGATTGAAATCTCATTTCACATATATTCATTAGAGACCTTCTACTTGCTATTCCTACAAGCATTTAACAATAGTTTTTCATGTTATGCAATTTGATCCCTAATATACGAAACTAGCTACTAAGCTTTACAATTAAGTCATTTTCTTAATCTAAGCTTAATTTATCACAAATTCATACCAATTTCATCAAATTCTAAACAATGGTAACTTTATAAAACTTTAACAAATTCACAAATTAGTACATGTGTTAGATAAATCAAGCTCTCATGATTCAATTTCCATAATAAAATGGTTAGAGACTTGCTTGAATTAAACACCAAAACCTTGAAACCCTAGCAATGGCATTTTTTTCTTCTTCTTTTCTACCTATGGCAGATTGGAGGAGATGAATTATCATCTCTCCTTCCACTAATTTCCTTTATATATGTTTAATTAAGCTTTAGTTAATCTTAATTAACTTTTAATTAATCTTTTCTTATAATTTTAACTACAATTTATTAGTTTAATAAAAAAATCATCATTACAATCCACTATTATCTATTTTAAAATGGTTAATTTATTATTTTAATCCTTTCAATAATTTCTATTTAAGTCCTCAAGTAATTTCCTAATTAAAAATCTATAGCGATTGAATTTTATAATTTAGTCCATGGGCCCAAATTAACCACAATTTCGGCTAAATTGATCGTCCAAATTTTAGTTCACCTATATAAAAACTTCGTAATTATTCTTATTTAGTAATTATGGACTCGATTTATAGAAATAAAATCCCAAAACCATAATTTTCAATACCACTAAAAATCAAGTTGTTACAATAACTAAAAATTTTAAAAACCTTTTTAAATATATGTTAAGTATGAATACCGAGCATATATTCTTTAGGGAAAATAAATATCAAAAAGCAAATTGTTAATTAGCGTTTCTTTTTCCTTCATTTATTGCATAGATCATTATATATAAATATATATTTATATATTCAATAATAAAATTTCAATAATCTTATTGAGTAGGAGAGAAGCTAAGCAACTCTTTGTCTCCAGATTTTGACCAAGGTTTAATCAAAACTATTGAGTCAAACGTCTTCTTATTGCCATTTTCCATCCCTTCGATTGTTAGATAGTATTTGATCCCTGAAACTACTTGTTTCTCGGCCCCTAGCACTTTAGAAAACTTTATTTGATTTGATGTGTCTCCATCATTTACTTGATTTTTGTTGTGTTCTTCCACCGCGAATCTCCCTAGAGCTTGCATTGCTTTGTCTTTCTGCACATCTTCCACCGGAGTTTTATTTCCTACTATCATCCCGTATCCGTTAACCGGTGTGAATATAATCAACAATAGTGTTATTGCCAAGAACGACAACGCCAACTTTTTCAATCTGTTTTGCACCATTTTGTTTCGTTGTTTCTATAAATATTTTGTTTAATATAGATAAAATGATAAATTAATTATTGTTTTTGGGTTTATATAGAAAAAATGAAATTGAAAAAAAAGAACACAAATTAAGGTGGTGAAATGTATTGAGAGGAGAAGCGATGAGCAAGGCTAGTTAATAGCTGCTTTCAACTATACCTATTTAGTAGCTTGGGTCGAGTTGTAATCGGAATGATAATATTATTATATGTTTATTTTTAACCTACTAGATATATTTAAATTATATAAGAGTAAACAACACCCAAGGTTATTAAACTATTAGTAAGTTTACATTTTGGTTATTCGACTTTAAAAAGTTACAAAATTGTCATTAAACTTTTCAAAAGTTTTCTTTTAAGTCACTAATTATTACTAAATTTTTGTTTTAAATGATGATTTAACATGCCATATCAACTAATTGTTATAATGTCAAGGGCAATTAATAGATCAGTGACCAAAATGTTACATATTGATAACATTAGTGGCCATATCATAACTTTTTTTTTGAATTTTGGTAATTAAAATGTAATTTAAACCATTCATAAGTGACTAAATATATAATTTACCATTAAAACATGTGCTCGAGAGGCCAAGACCTAAATATTTCATCTCCAAAGGATCAGAAACAATAGTCATTCTAATCATGGGGTTGATCTGCCACAATTTATTATGGCAAATTAAGCTTTTTTTTTCAACACTTAATAAGCTTGTATTCAAGTGATTTTATACTTTCTAGTTCATTTTTATACTTAGTTAGTTTTACATTTAAATTAAATAAAATTAGCTTTTAGTGTTGTTTTATGAATTGTTAGTCCAATTCAGGCCTAAGGAGGAACTAACATGTTGGTCAAGTGTGCAGGACGATATTTAGGCCGATAAGTGAGTGGACTGCCTCGGATGTTGCAACATTCAAAGGGAATGTCGTAACAACAAAGCTAGCCTCAACACTTAAAAGAATTTCAAGGATAGCTCTAAGAGGTGAGCTACGACAATTGATGTCACGACATCCATAAGCCAATGTCGTGAGATCCAACTTCGAGCTAGGGGGAGCATATGGCCTTCAATGTCGCGACACCAACTATAGGGTGTCATAACACCAATCCGACGAGGGCCATTTGACAGTCAAAAGTGTTTTTCGTCCACACAATCATAATTAACATGTTTAGCATTTTGTAATTGACTTACTTTGGTTATCTAACTCAAACATTATAAATGTTAGCTCTCAAAACTTAATTGGGGAGATCAGTTCATGATTCAAACTTTATTTTTTTTTGTTCTCAGTTAGGTTTAGTCTAGATTTCAATTTATTTTCAGTTGTAAATGTTTCTTTCATTGCAATACCAATTTAGTTTATTTTTTTTTCTATTTCATTTTGTTATCGTTTCTTTGTCAATAATCAACACATCAATCAAGGTTTTGTTGAATTATAACTCATATTTCAAGTCAAATTTGAGAAATAATCTTTCAATTAAACTCTGTTTAATTGTTTCAAATAAACTTTGTTTATTTGTTTCAATTAAACTCTGTTTATTTGTTTGAGTCAAACTCTTATTAGTCTAGATTATTTTATTATTATTTGACCTAGGAATTTAGCCTATAAATTGGCTCTTTTACACTCATTAGAGTTTAAAACTCCTAACACTTTTGGAGAATTTAGTGTTTACGTTTTGAAAAAGGTAGATTTAGGCTCTTTTACACTCATTAGGTATTGCAGAAGGTGTTGATGGAGAAGACTTCATCCGCCTTGTGGAAAAGGCTAGAAACTCTTTATACGACTAAGTCTCTAGCTAACCGTTTAGTGTTGAAACGTCTATTTAAGTTTTGCATGAACGAAGGTGAGCTTCTTAGAGATCACATCAGTCAATTCATTACTCTTTTGAATGATTTAAATAATGTTGAGGTTCAAATTGACGATGAGGATCAAGCTATGCTATTGTTGTGCGCTTTATCCCCTTCATACAAGTTTTTTAAGAAGACCTTGATTTATGGTAGAGACAAAATCTCATTCGAGGATGTGAAGGGTCATTTGTTGAGCAAAGATAAACTCGATAATGAGTTTGGTTCAGATAGCAAGGCAGATAAGCAAGCTTTTGTTTTGGTAGCATCAAAGAAGCAAGACAAAAGGTGTTGCTATTGTAAGAAGTTAAGTCACGTCAAAGCAGATTGTTATAAACTGCGAAATAAAAAGGCTGCTGAGAGTAATGAGGAAGATTTAGCTGGTGCTAATTTGGCAGATGAAAGTGGTGATGATTTCTTGTTAGTGTCAATGAGCGAAAGCTCCGAGCTTATGTCTGAGTGGATCCTAGATTCAGGATGTTCTTTCCACATGTGTCCCAACAGAGAATGGTTCTCCACATACAGTTTGGTTGAAGGTGGAGTTGTGCACATGGGAAACAATTCATCCAGTAAGGTAATCGGTATTGGTACTGTTAAAATTAGGATACACGATAGTACGATTAGGACACTATCAGATGTCAAGTATATACCTGATTTAGGAAAGAATCTCATCTCCTTAAGTATTTTAAACTCAAAAGGTTGCAGAATCAACATCGAGTCGAGCGGCATTAAGGTGTCTCGTGGGGCTCTCGTTTTGTTAAAAGGTAAAAGACGGACAGTCTTTATATTCTGGAAGGTTTTATAGTGACTGTAACATTCGCGTTCTTGAATCGAATTTGAGTGATAAAATAGAATTGAGAATTAGAAATGTTTAGTTGAAGTAAGGAAGGTTAGAAAATTTTAAGGATTAAATAATAAAGGAGAGAAAATATGGGGGACTAAATAGCAAATTATCCAAATTAAATTTTGAGTCATCATGGGAATTGGATTGATTGAGGAGGGACAAAAGAGTAATTTGGTGGAAGATATTTTTGGAGGCAAAGTTTTGGGCCAAAGTGTAAAGTTGGAAGGTCCAGGGACTAAAAGTGTAATTTTACCATTTTTATTAAGTGAGATATTTTAAGTGAGATTTCTAGAGAATTTGAGAAAGGTTAAAAATCAATTAAAAGTAAAAAATATCAGCTCTTTTCATAGTTCAACCGTTCATGCCATTCTCTCTTCCATCCAACTTTTGATTTTATTTCAAATAGGTCCTTCCATCATTTTTAAGCCCTCCAAGCTTCAAAATCTCCTATTTTCTTTGAAATTTCTGAAAGAAAAGTATAGAAGGGGGTTATTAGGAACCTCTAGCTTCTTATAGAATTCATTTTAAGGTGTTAGAGAGCATAGAGACTAAATTGAGAAATTTTGAATTCAAGGGTTAAGAGAAAGAGAAGAGAGGCAAGAATCAAATTGAAGAGAAAGGAAAAGAGAAGGAAATCAGCCTTTTTGTTGTAAGTACTACAAGAGTTTTGAATTATAGTTTAATTTCTATAATGGTATGTGAATTATTAGCATAAAAATTGTTATATATGTACATAATTTGAATGTTTACAATAATAAAATGAAGGGATTAATGTGTGATTTAGTAGAACAGTTTTGGACAGAACAGAGGATTAACTTCGAAAATTCACCAAAAATTGTATATAATGAGTTAAGGGTCGAATTATATATGTAATTAAATCTTATTGAGTGTAGTTTCATATGGAAGAAACAGCGAATTAAAAGAAATTGTATATTTCAAGATATACTAGTTTTTGTGTAACAAGGTCAGAGTAGGTTCGAGTTCCCCTGTTCTGAATTTGAAAAATCATAGGAAAATATAGAAAATTTATTAGAGGCTGAAATTTATATGGCTGAATCCTTAATGAGTCTATTTTCAAAATAAATAGACATGAACATCATTTGATCTCTGTACTAAAAGATAGATAATTTTTAGTGAAGAAATGTTGAAACTGTCAGGCAGCAGATAAGGGGTAAGTTGAAAGAATTTACTGTACAAATTGGCTAAATTAAAAATTCTGGAAATTTTATGGTAAAAAGAGGATTGGGTCTAGTTTCAGAAACATCAAGCGGATTATAATTTCGAATTCTGTAGCTCAATATATAAATAATTTAGTGACTATGACGCAAGTGGACAGCTTTGAAAATATAAATGTGAAGTATTTGATGATGTATTTATGTGAGATATATCATTTATGAGAAATGATGCTAATTGAGATTGTGCCCAAGTAGACAAATTAGAACCATTGTGATATTAGTGGCATGCCATTAAGGAACACTAGCGCGCTCTCTGTTTAGCACGTCTCGTGCTCTCTATTATTAGCACTGTGTGTGCTCTCTGATTAGCACTTTGTGTGCTCTCTGATTAGTACTTTGTGTACTCTTTGTTTAGCACTGTGTGTGCTCTCTGTTGCCCAGCACTTATGTGCTCTCTGTTAGTACTTTGGTACTCTCTGTTTGTTCCGTATATCCTAACGGTTCTATGAAAGTCTACTATGGGCTAAACTACAGAAAGTGGATAAAAGTGTAAGTTGTGTCACTGTGGTAAGTTACAAGTTACATGTAAGTAAGGCAAGAAGTTCATATGCATAAGTAGTTAAATGATCATTCATTACTTTTGTAGTGCTTACTAAGCCTTCACTGGCTTAACACGTTTATTTTAACGCGTAGTTACAAAAGCTACAAGAAGTTGAAGTCAAGCTAAGGGGACCTCTCATCACATCACATCACTATTGGAATACTTCAGTTTAGGTACATTACTTTTGGTAAAAATGGCATGTATAAGTGGTACTATTATGTGTCTCCAATGGATGGCTATAAATGTTTTTTTGGATTACTACGAGTTGATGAATTGAAATGATGTATTTTGAATAAAATAACTTAAAACACATCGTTTAAAAAAAATTATTATACTCGTGTTAAAATCTCCGATACTGTATGTAATACTTTTATACCGGGTTTATACGTGTGAACCGGGTATAAGGGTGTTACAGTGACTAGCGAAATAGGACGTCCCTCATCCGTTACGGAGTTGAAGTCAACTCGTTAGGAGCGAAGGCAACTTGGTCATAGGAGGGAAATAGGTATGACTGTTTTGTTGAAGAGAGGTTCTCTTTTGGATTCAGGTTTTGAAAAGTTAGGGCACTGTATTTGAGAAAATTAGACCCGGGTTAGTTTTGATTTGGCAGTGCACAAGTCGAAGGCTAGAAGACTTCCAGCTTCTAAGCACATATTCGACTCAGTTAATTCCCTGCATATATCAAGATAGGCCCGTGACAGGCTTTGGTGAAGATGGCATTGTGAAAATACGAGTGAAAGTGGAGATTTGTTGAATTATGACTCCTATTTCAAGTCAAATTTGAGAAATAATCTTTCAGTTAAACTCTGTTTAATTGTTTCAAATAAACTCTGTTTATTTGTTTGAGTCAAACTCTTATTAGTGTAGATTATTTTATTATTATTTGACCTAGAAATTTAGCCTATAAATAGGCTCTTTTACACTCATTAGAGTTTAAAACTCCTAATACTTATGGAGAATTTAGTGTTTATGTTTTGAGGATTCTTTGTTTTGGGTTTTCGGGGTTTAGTTTTTATCTCCATCTTTTGTACTCTTCATTCTTTTGACATTATAGTAAAATTATCTTTGCCCGTGGTTTTTTATCCTCTTCGAAAGAGTTTTTCCACGTTAAATTTGTATGTTCAATTTCTCAATTTCTTCCGCTATTTTTAACTTGTTTGTTGCTTAATCGGGTTGATCCCCAACAGATTTCAAGATTCAAGTGCAATTCAAGATCTTCATATTCAGAGCATCTCTTCTCTATTCTCTTTATTTTTACTTCTTGTTGAATGTTTAATAAATTGATATGAAAATTTACATCTAGAATGGCCCGAAACTAAACCCTAAGAAGGTTGATGATCTGAAGTAGGATTGATTAGCTTGGGTTAAGGGTTTCGCATCTAGTTAGTTGAAGTAAATTAAGTGGAATAAATCCTAGAATTGATGACTCTAGAAAGTCACTTAGGTAGATGAGGTCGAAATGATAGTCTGCTTGGAATCAACTTTTCTTTTTTTAACTCAGTTTAGTTTATCAGGTTGAAAGATAAGTAAACTAAGTCGATCAGTTAATCTCATTATAAACCGAAAGGTATTAATTAAGTTAATTGTTAGCTAAGTAGTTAAAACCATAAACTTAAGTTAATCATAAACATGGAAGTGATTCACCCTTCTGCTTGCTTTTAATTGATTTTGATTTTGATTTAAATTTTTTTTTGTTATTTTATTCTGTCGTACTATGGTTTTAACATGAGTAATATTTAAACCTATGTAGTTTGTTAACTCGTACTTTCAATTTAGTTTAAGCAAACTTTTATCGGATATGATTTTCGAAATATTTTTAGTATTTTATTTTAATAAACTATATTATAATTTGATTTGTGCACTTATAGTCACCGCCCATAATTTCTATATTTAATTGTAGTTTTCTAAGCATGCTGGGGCACCGTCAGGGGTCTGGTTGATTCATATTGTGTTAGTGTACTTTATTTTGTTATAATCTAAATTTTGAGACATTCGAATGATTTATTCATATTTTTTTTCAAGTTACATTCATGTCTGTCTAATATTATCTAATCTAGAATTTCCACATGAAAATGAAAGCAACTGGAATGGGTATGATTTTGAGTTTGTTATAGTGTTGTTTGGTTGTCAAGAAACGTAATGGGAAATGGAAATATTAATATAATATAATTATGTAAATATGATCTTCAAATATTAAAAAAAAAAAAAAAAGAACTTTTAAACATCGAATGTACTTATGGTCATTATGGAATGATAGCTTTGTCGCTGATTTTGGCCAAATCCCATTTGAACAATGCTATGTAGATCATCATCGTCCCAACCTGAATGACACTATGTGAACTTCAAAAATATGAAATGGGAATTAAGAAACTAATTCCATTGACTACCCCAGAGTTAACATCAGTAAGATCATCAATGGGGTCCCGAATTTAGAGGATTTTCGAAGAATCGAGTCTCAGCATTATCGGATTCACCATTGTGCATAGACACCCCTTGCTGGTGTTCATATCCAAAACCGAATGCAGGTGCAGAAGAATCGATCGAAAACACGGCACTCGGCAAAGATTCATAAGATCGAAACATCTGCAACGCAAAACGGATTCAAGATCTTCACTCGAAAGTTCGGATGAGATACCGTAAACAATGAACAATGGAGATTAACGTTAACTTACATCCATTGATACAATAGATTCCATGTTAATATCCATTCTTGGATTCAAAGTAGCCAACTTCATAGATAGAAACTGCAGAACATATACAGGTTGAGTATGAGCTTATAACTATGTAAACCGAAACCGAAATCGGAGACGCTCTGAATTTCCGGTTTACCTCGACTTGACGCTGCAACGACTGAACGTAGTTAATAATTTCATCAAGCTTAAGTGCTTTACCAGTCACCTGCAACAAATTTTGATCACAATCAATTAACCCGTGTTGAATGCCAATTCGGACATAATATCGAACACATATGTTACCCTGTTGCAGCCTGGAACAAGATCCTGTAAAAGTTTCATCCTTTCATTTATTTTCTCTCTTCGAACCTGGAAAAATACACGAAAAATTGGCGAAAGAAACACAAAAATGGCTATTTAGATATTGTTGTTTTAAGGTTTTAATTTCATACTCTTTCAGCAAGGCTATGACCATCAGTTGCTTGACCCCTTCTTGCCCTCACATGGATATACTCCATTGGTGCCATTGCTGCTTTTGATTTCACCTTATTATGCTTTTCTCCATTGCCATTGTTTTCTTCATCAGCTCCATCTTTCTTGCTTCTTTTTGCACCAGCAACAATCTGGAATTCTGGGGCTATGTAAGAAATTGAAATTTTTTAACAATTCCCAGTAATTTGCAGTGACTGAATTTACATTACCTTGCTATCAGCAGCTGCCATTGATGGGGTTTCCTTTGCTTTTCCACTCGGAATTGATTTCCTTTTCCGGGAATTGACATTGTTTTGGCCTGGGATTTTTTCAGAAACTAATAAAGATTCTTGCTTGAAATCTGGAATATTAGCTTGAAATTCATTCCCATTAAATCCAAGCTCACCATTGAAGCTGGAAAATCTATCAGCTCTCTCAGCAAATCCAGGGTCAGAAGAAAATGGAAGATTGAGCTTTGGGATTATATTCAATTGAGTGTTAGCATTGTTGGATTTGATCAAAGGCTGTGATGAAGTATAACTACTAGAATTATAATCATTTCCTAATTTTCCAATCAATTTTCTGACCATCATATTGTGTTCATAACCGGGAACAACAGTTTCAGCATTTGATATTGCTGAAGAAGACGACACCATGGAACTCAATGAGGACTCAAAGGGATCACTTTGAACCATTGAATTATCCCAATTTGGATAGAAAACACAATTCCCCACTTTTTCTGATGCGGAATTTAGTTAATGTCTTTGCATTTCAATCCCAAAAGGATAAGAATTCCACTGTTGTTCTGCTGTTGGTAGTCTCTCAGCCATTAAAAAACGAAAAGAAGAATGTAGGAAAAATAAGAAAGACAATTTCTTTCCTATCAAGAAACAGAACCCAGAATTTATTTTTTTCCTGGAAAAAGCAAAGGTTTTGCTTTGCAGTAGAATTGAGTGGAAAGAATGTGTTGGAGCTTAGAAAAGCAAAGGAAGAAGGAAACAATGAAAGAAATTTAAAGGAGAATTGAGAGGGAAAGTGAACTGAGGAACAAGCATTGATACACAAATGTCTCTTTCATTTAAAGTTAAGACATATCAAGTGAGATCAGAGTCACTATATATAACTTTGATTGTTTATCAAATTTAAAGTTAATAAATTAATATTTAATTTCAGATGGAATTAAGGAATCTGAATCGGGCAGGCAAAACCCCACTGCTCCGACCCGTTGCCATCTCTCTCTAGCCTTTGTTATTATTTTAATTTGTGTATTTTGTGGCTCAAATTTAAACCCACTAATTGTTAATTTTTTTTATATAAATTAATAGCTTAATTATAGGTCAAATCAAGAGAGTTCAGTCAACAATTAAATTCTTTTATTTATAATTAATTCCCTACCACTCATGAACCTTTTAATTTAAAAGCTAATGCATTTGGGTAAATAGTCTCATTATAACCCTACCATTGTATCTTCACAACTATATATTTATGTGTATGAATTCAACGAGTGATTCTAATAAAAAAAAGATAATATTTATATTAGGAGACTCGAATTTAAGCATTTGCATGTATAAAGTGTGTGTCTTGTCAAAAAATTAAAAAAATATGAATATATATTACCATGTAATCACATCAATATATTCAATACATATATTAAAAGAAAGCCCCCACGTCCTCAAGAAACAATGAACTTGGTTCTACTCTATCACTTTTAATCACTTTTCTTAACTCACTACCAACTTTGGTATTGGGATGCTAAAACCCTTTAATTATTAACATGCTTTATCACTTACTTTTTTTTGGTTATTGTAATCTTTGATACAAATGTAACATATCAAACATAATTTTGATGATATTGTATTTAATTTTAAAGATGATATTAATTTTTTAATGTTAATTTTATTATAGATTTTTATTATATTTATTGTTTATTCAATATTTAAAATTACTTATAGTTTTTTTTCAACTCTTAATTAAGAGGATAATGCATTTCAACGCACTTGAACCCACGTCCTCCCATACTGGTAACAATATCGATGTCAATAGGGTCGAAATCAGATTTTTTTTAGGGGACTGAAATTAAATTGTAATTTCTTACAATAGCAAAAATATAATTTCACCATTTTAATAGTCTATATCTTTATAATTTTTAAAAAAATTAAATCAAATTTTTATATTTTAAGGGTTAAAGTGTAATTTTACCTTTATTATTTTAAAATTTTAAAATTTTTAAAGAACCTAAATAAAAAAAAATTTATTTTAAGAGATCGAGACCACTACCAGCCGCTCTAATTTCGTCACTGAATACCAATCAAGCTAAGATTTAGTCGACTAAGAATAATATCAGTATAATATAATTAAAATATTTTATAAATCTATAATTACAAATTACTTTTGAAACCATATTTCCTAACCTAACAACCATGCATGCTTAATTGCCTTATTTTTGACTTAATCATTAGGGTTTTCTTTTTTACTTTTAAGTTAATCCATTTTTAGTAACCATACCAACCTTTCTGGCTTTCCCTTTCCGTCTTCTGTTCCATGCCCCTTTCTTTTTTTTAATCATATGTCTAATACATGATTAAATGATAAAAATTAATAATTACAATCTAATACAAAAAAAATTATATAAATATGATATTATTTAATATGAATTATTAATATTTTAAAATTTACATAAACATAATTATAATACCAACACTAGTTAAGTAAGCTTGGGTTTGTTTATGATTATGAATCTGGTTAAGAACTCTTTCTATATTTAAGAAGATACTTGATGCTCAAAGTAAGAAAATAAATTATTACTATTACATAAATCATTCAAGTTAAAGTTTAAATTTACAATAATTTATAACAGTATTTTGCTATAACAACCTACTATCTAAATTTTTAAGTAAAATTATTACTATTTTATATAAGCAAACTTGTTAGTTATAATTTATTTAATAAAAATATAAAACTTTTAAATTTCATATAACCAAATCTATTCATATTTTATTAAGTGAAAATAACATTTCATAAGTGAAATTAAAAATATCAATTTGATACACTATTAAACTCTTTAATTAAATGTTTTACTATAAAATTCGAACATCATAAATTTATAAATTAATTACTTAAATTTAATAACTCATGATAAATTAATCAAATTAGTTTAATAACTCATATCAATTAATTGAGATTGTTAGATTTATGAACTTTATAATTAATCATTTGAAAAAATGTAAAATCAAATATACATAAAAATAATAATATACACACGTGTTATAAGTAGAGATGGCAAAAAAGAAAACCGAAATCCGACATCCGACCCAATCTATTAGGATCGGATTTTTTTTTTTTTTTAAGAAAATAGAGTTCAAGACAAATAAGATCGAGTTCGAGATAAATCCACCAAGCCCAGCCCTAAGATATTTTAAGGGTCCTTGAAGGATCATACCTTAAGTTATGAAGATAAATATTTAGAGTTAAAAATAAATAGCTTTTATATCACAACAAAATTCATTCCAACAAAAACGTCACCTAAATCAGGTCCGAGTGTTCGCTATGCTTGCAAATTGGAGTCTGATTCTTACCTTCCTGCAACTTGTACAAGGATATCTCCGGCCATTATCGGGTTGCATCTTCAACATTTATCGGAACAGCAAACTCGGGCAAAATCGTTTTAGTTAGAAATACTGTAAAAGCGTCAAAAATTTTGCATTCTTTCAATGAGATTCAAGATTCATTTATCAAAGCATGCAGTTGTTGTCGGAATGAGGAAATGTCTTCTGCTTTGACAGCCATAACAATCCCTGTTAGCTGGTAACTTTTTAGCTGCAAAATAGATCGACCGTCGGAAGATAATTATAGTTATTGATCAAAAACAAGAATACAAAGGTAATTAATTATAGTTATTGATCAAAAACAAGAATACAAAGGTAATTATACCCCATTGGTTCCAAAAAGAACAGTAAAGACAAGTTAATGAACTAATCAAAATTTTAGATCTCGAAAACCGAATTGAGAGATGAACTAAAACAGATCGATGATAATAAATTTGATGTTGAGTTCTACTAACCTCATGAGTTGCAACCTGTTGAGTTTGCAATGGAAAAAGGAAGGACCATATGCTCAGCTGAAATGTGTTTTAAAAGGAAATCATTAAAATGTAAAAACGAAAACAAACCAATAGACATGTAAAACATATGGTATTGCACATTACATGCTCGAAGAATCAATACCTTATGCAAAATCTCATCTTCCGGCTTAATATATACGAAAGCCTCATCTTTGTCAGTGCTTGAAGACCTTTTCTGATTTGCATTCTTGTGCTGTAGATTCAGCTCAAAAGTTGGGGAAAGAATAATCAAAATATGCTCATATGAAAAGTAAATGCAGAACAAGAAAGATCTTATACCTTGTAAATTTTGCTTACTACTACGTAAAATTTGAACCGGAACGAATTACGCCACTCCTCTGTGGGCTTCAAAAAGTGAAACAAGAATATATATGTAAGTTTACTACCAATGATTTGGTAGATAAAGAAGATAATACTTTTAATTAAGTATAACACATTACTCAAAATCTAACCTCATCTTCGGTAGCCCATGAGATTTCATCAAAGAGTGCATCATAAAGAGGCGGCAAGAGTTCAGGAGGAAGGTTCACGACATGTTGGGAAACCAGGAGACCCACTTTCTGTGCTTCATCTCCCAAAAGTGATCTCAAGTTTCCTATTTTATCTTTCTCATGGCATATGTTAAGAAGGAACTCCTTGAGCTCTGTAATACATTTGTGATCCTAGTGAACAACAACATTCACAACATTTTAGCTACACCATTTGGTATATAAGAGTTTCGCATGTTGACACAAGAAATAGCACCTCAACAGATAAACTTTATCGAAGAACCCACAGTTCGAGAAGGTATAAAAGATATTTAGCCTTTAGGTAGGCATCAACAAACAGTATAACAAGAAACCTTCATTTAAAAGTTCTGTTTGTTTGTGTTACCTAGACTCAGGTGTGAGTGTTGGATTACGACAAGGATAAAAATGGGGTATGTTCAAACTTTTTTCAAGATTTCCATGTATTTGAAAGGTACTTGGAAGATCATATTCTCATACCTATATCCAAATATGCCTCAGATACAGTCACTTTAAGAAAAATGAAAAGAAAGACCCAACGTAGTTGTCTACTACCTGATCTATTACATCGAATTATATTGGTCATTTAACTTGGTCCATCATTCTCTCTATGGGATTTTAACTAAGATTCTATACAATCAAGTACAAGGGAACTATTGGATCTATTCCAACAATGGCAAAACCAGGATGGTGCAATATTTAGCAGATCAATGGTATGGATTACCTTTTAGTATATCAAGTTCAAGTTAGGGTCAGAAAATTAATCTTGCCAATAGGAAACAGTTCAACAAAGAACAGTTAACAGCCATTCAGATCAAAAGAATAACTTTCTTACCTTATATCTCCCCAAGTTAAGGGCAGTAATTATAGAAAAAACTCCATTGTCTTCATCATCCTCTAATTTAACAACAGTTCCAACAGTGGTTTGTCCCAATATCAAATCTACAAAACCACTCAAATCCCATTGCTTGTTATCAAGGTAGGATTGCAGCAATGTTTTCACACCATGAAAATCATCTAGTTTTGGGTCAAAGAATGCAAAATCTGCTTGGACAACTCCCTTTTAAAGATTGAAGGAGAAAGAAAAGGGAAAATTAACTAAAAACCTTTAGATGTATTTCATAGTATAATCAACGTCAATGTAATTAAGTACTTACATCAAATTCTTCATCTTCAGATGACTCGGATTGTCTGTCCACGTTTTTTAACTTCTTAAATTCATCACCTACAGTTTAGGCCAGAAAATAATAAGAATGCGAAAATCGAAAATACCAGTAAAAGTGAAGCAGATAACATCAACAGAAAAAGCAATTATTTATCACTTTAAGCACACACAAAAAAAGAAAAAAAAAAAAAAAAACCAGCAGATTGCTGCATGGCACCGCGCATGTGATGTTTAACCAGATAAGCAGTGGCAACTCGAGCAACAGAACGAGCAAATGGTGAGAAAGTTAAAGGCCGAACTGGTAACAATATATGATGCCTAGCTGGTTTCCGCGGCATCTTCGTTAATCAGCTGAAAGTTGGCAGCAAATCAAGGGTTAGTAGTGCATGTACACACACACATATATAGGTTTTGCAGAAAAGGTGCCGGATCAAAGACCTTAAATCCCTAGCCTAATAAAATAACTTATTCTATGACTACATATTTTTGTACTTTCTTTTTTCAGATTTTACAAATGCATTAACAATTGATCATTTACAGAACAAAGCATCCTGCTTTACTCAATTTAAAGTTAGCACAAAACATTTTAGAAAAAAAAAACTATAATTTTAAACATCAGATATTAATATTAAAAAATTAATTAAACATTCAAACAGTACTAAGCTAAGTACTTTTACGTTCACCATTGAAATACAGCTTAAACTCAGCTGAACAAAACCAATTTCAAATAAAAGATAAATAAAATGGATAAAAAGAAAAAAAGAGTTGGAATTTATACATACCTTTGGCAAAATATGAGCAAAGCTTAGGCTTCTGGAGCGGTTTTCAAAGGAAAAAAGGACCGTAGCTTCGTCGTCGTTGTTTGTTTTTCGGAGGAGATTCTAGCCAACGGCGCCGCCGTAGCAAAAGCGAAGGAATAAAGAGATACAGCCGACGAAGCGGCGAGAAGAGTGATGGTTTTAATTGGAGTTTGAATTTTAATAGACTTTGAAGGGTATTTTTGCCCTTGAGGGTTATGTGAGTTTTTTTGGGGGCTTAACTATTTTCAAGTTTACATTTTAGTTCCTTTATTTCAAAAAGTTATAAATTGACTATTCCAGAATTTCAAGTTGATCGCTGGCCCATTAAGTTCCCAACAAAGCGATGAATAAACTCACAATTTAATCATTTAATTGTTAATAAATTTATAATTCAAATCACTCAATAATTAATAAATTTATAATTTAATCACGCTCAATCAATTAAATAAAAGGTGCTATTAAGTTGTGGGTAAGTATTTAGTACATATTTTTTATTCTACAAAAAATTTTAAAAAATTGACATATATATATTTTTAATATTTTATCATACCCACAATTATCTACTCCGTGACATTGCTAGCGTTTTTTAAATTTGGTTGTATTCTCTCAACCAAATAAAATAACACTAAATAAAAAAAGTGCCATAGATTTCTGAACTTTTCACAAATTTAAATAAGTTCAATAAACTTGTTGATTCATTTGATACTCACGTTTGCATTTGCTGTTGCTCTTTGGGAATTACTTTGATTAACTCGAAATATTGTTATTTTAGGAAATCCTCTTAATAAAAATAAATTCAAACTCAATACAGACATGGGTCAAGCCTTAGAAATCTGGGAGAAGCAATTATTCGAGATGATCAGGGCAATTGGATGATTGGCTCTTATAGACACATGGGCACTCAGAGACGGGCTTCAACTAGCTAGATCTCTTGATACTTTATCCAAAATAAATTTTATAGCAATAAGTAATAGAGTAATGACCAACTATATAATAAAGTAATATTTACTAAAAGTGCAATGTTATCATACTTGCACCCAACACCTGTGCCAAGTTACATTTGTTGATCCAACATGAATATGAACATATTGAATTCATAATATATAATATGAAGATTAAAGACAAATACTTGAAAAAAAAAGCAACATATATAACATAAGATACGAAAGTAGATTGTGTAGTTTTATTACAGTAGTGTTTGACTTGTAACTGTTGCAGAGAACCAAGGGTGCATTGCTGCTAAAAAGATTACTGTATTAAAGCTGTGATGATGCAAATGAAGGATCAGTACGGTTGCAATGGAGCTCCCTGAGTTTGGTGATCAGCCCTTTCTCACCACCGTTGGCCAATGGATGAATGCCATGTGTCGGACCCGCCATGACAGCTCGCTTCGCCCTTTCTTTCTCAAATGATACCCCAAATCGCTTCTCTACATCTGCATCATTATTAGCTCCATTTCAAATTGTTTGTATTTAACCGGAGGTCCGGAACTAGACTGATCGGTTCGGTGTACTTACCTCGAGCAAGTTCATCATAAAGCTGACCATCTCTAGTGAGAGTCATCATCAATTGAGGTAACCCAAGAGGGAGATTATCACCTTTATCGACTTGCCAAAAATGGATGGTCTTCCCATAAGTCTTGCAAACTTTGTCCAGATCTTGCCTCTCCATCGGCCCCGGAACTCGCGGCATAAACAACACCCCACTCTTCACTTCGTACAAATGGGAATGCCAAAGCGGCTTCTCTTCGTCCGGCAACGTCAAAAACAAAGTCTCCGATATCATGTACTCCAATCCGATGAGCTTCGCATCGGCTTCAGGGGAGTCGTATATGAGACATTGTCGCATTTCTTCGTTTTGATGTGCGCAGAAATGGTGCGCTTCGCCTTGACGGGTCATGTCGTAGCCATAGAAATGAAATCTACAACAAAAATTAGAATTTTAACTATTTCTTTCTGGACTACTACTCAGATCAGTCAGTCAGTCAGACCAACGGATCTGGTCGAGTTTAAACAGACATTGGTGCTAACTAGCTGGAATTAGCAACGTTTTTCATGCATCAACGTCGCTAAAACGCTGTTCTGTTCTTTTAGCTACATTTTAAATCGTAACGTAACATTGCAAAAGCGTAATTAAATGCAGATTTTGCTGTAACGATAACAAAGTGATAACAAAGTGTGGCTGGTGCATGTAGAGTTACGCGTGGAAAGGGATACTATAGACGTGACAATGAAATTCGCTTCTATTGACAACTATAATCTATATATACACCCTCAACCCCCATCAACTCAATTTTTTTTAGGCATCTCAATTTCAGGATTTTAATTTAAATTAAATTTTAAAAATAAAATATTAAAATTCAAAGTGTAAATATTGATATAGCATAAAACATATTATCATTTTCCCGTTGTTTATTTAGGTGAAACATATTTTTCATGAGTAAGGATAGTATAAAACAGTGACTATGTTATTTGTATTCATTTTTTCAATAATTTACTGTCATATCAAAATTTTTATCCTAAATTTTAATATTTTTATGTTGAAAAAAATCAAATCCAAATAAAAATATTAAAATTTAGAATAAAATTATTGATGTGATATTAAATTATTAAAAAATAATAATATCTCCATTTCATCGCATCATAATTGATGATCGACTATCTTTTTAGTTGAAAAGATCGTATTAATGAATTGATATCTTTTTTATTTGAGACAAGCTCTTTTCTCGATCATAAAATTTAAATGAAATGAATTTTCAATAAAAGAACAAAATCTTATCATTTCAAAGTATTGATTAATGGTTGATATTAAATATATTTATTTTTATTTAAATGTAATTATTAATATATATTAAGTGATTAGGTTGGCTTCATCTATGAACTAAATTTCAATTCAATTAATAAAATATCAAATATTCAATAATTTTATAAAATAACAAAATATAATATCAAATTGGCCCTTAATAATTTTTGAAATTTTGATCATTCTCTTTTATAACATAAAAATTCTGATTGAACGTGACAATTTAATGTGAACAATGTTTAAGTGGCAAAAACAATGAACTTTTAAAATATAAAATAATTATATCCAAAATTTCAAATGAAATAGCAATAAACTATATCAAATCTATTTAATGATTTGAGTTTAATTAAGAAGAAATACTTGAAAAAACACACACACGAATAATTTACGAAGAAATACTTGAAAAAAAAAAAAAGATGCTATTTATATCCAATACATGACACAAATATCAAAATTACAACAACATCAACATGAGGGACAATGGTAGATTCTGTTCTTTGATCACATTAGTTTCACCTCGTAATTGCTGTAAGAAAGGTACACTCAAAAGATGCGATGATTCAAACGAAGACCCGAGGAACTGAATCAGCAGGCTTACAATCCACCTCCCTGAGTTTAGGGATCAGCCCTTTCCCACCACCATTTGCCAATGGATGAATCCCATGTGTTGGACCCGTCAACTCAGCTCTCTTCGCCCTCTCTTTCTCAAATGATACCCCAAATCGCTTCTCCACATCTGCCATTCATTCATTATTCATTCATTCAGATACCCCAAATCCAAATCATAAACAAAAACACACTTACACTTCCATTATTACCTCGACCGAGTTCTTCATCCAGCTGACCATCTCTAGTGAGAGCCATCATCAATTGAGGTAACCCGAGAGGGAGATTATCGCTTTTATCGACTTGCCAAAAATGGATGGTCTTCCCATAAGTCTTGCAAACTCTGTCCAGACCTTGCCTCTCGATCGGCCCCGGAACTCGCGGCATAAACAACACGCCACTCTTCACTTCGTACAAATGGGAATGCCAAAGCGGCTTCTCTTCGTCCGGCAACGTCAAAAACAAATTCTCCGATATCATGTACTCCAATCCGATGAGCTTTGCATCGGCTTCGGGGGAGTCATATATGAGACATTGTCGCATTTCTTCGTTTTGATGTGCGCAGAAATGGTGCGCTTCGACTTGACGGGTCATGTCGTAGCCATAGAAATGAAATCTACAACAACAACAAATGATTTAACTTAAAAAAAAAAACATTGAAACGGTATAGGGAAGGAAGATTAATACGCACGCGCAGAGATGTTCATGGATTTGTTTGATGGGGAGGAAGCCTTGGATAGCACCGGTGGCTGTCTCGACGAGGGAAGTGGTGGTTTCAGTGGGCTCGCCTGGAACTTGAGCATGATTCGACATCGCTTTGTGGTTGCTTAGTAACTGGGTTAGAGAGATTAAGGCTCCATGGAGGGTTTTAAGCTGCCATGATAGGGAGCTTGCTTTGGCATGCAGAGCTACGCGTGGTAGGGGAATACAATAGACGTGGCAACCAACACAGCTTCTCATGACAGCTACTAGTATTATAAAAAAGAATCACATAAAGCTGACACCTGTACTTGAAAACATATAACCAGGCTGAGGATGAAGACAAGGATGAAATTCAAAGGTGATGGGAGTTGAGCTCTTCACTGTTTTCAACTTATACTTGAATAAGCTATGCATATAACGATTGTCAAGTTCTTGCTTCAGCCTAATGAATTACTGTTTCTTTTCCGATGTATTAACGTCGATGATCCCAGAGAGAAACCCAAAGAACAGAATATACTAGCACTATAAGCATGAACTTAAATTTCAAGCTTTTACCGCACCTCATTCTCCTTTTTATCTGTGCCTCTCACTGTATTTTCAAGTCAGCTAAAGCAGACGAAGGTAAAAATTACCACCAAAAGAAGAGCAGCAAGATTAGAAGTCCAATTCTGCTTATGGTAATATCACTCACATATTTCCATCTTACTTGAATTTTTTTTTTCTATAAATAAAAAATCAAATTATGATGGAAAATTATGAAATTGTAATATTACGATAAAATTAATCAAATAAGTAATTCTTTCCTATTTTCAACTGTTCTAAACAAATTATTTTTTTACACAATGCTTTATATCTAGAATTATCTATAGTCAATTCCCAACTCATAAATAGGAAGATAATGCGTTCCAACGTCTTCAAACTCACGTCTATATTGATAACAATACTTATGTCAATCAAATTAAGACTCGATCAACGTAAATACATTTATTTCACTCCTCATTATTTCTTATATTTTTCTATCAATTGTTTATTTTTTTTATTTCAAATTCTGCACAAATTATTAGAAAATATTTAAGAAGTATTTAATTACCCCTTTCATTATATCCTCAACTACCTTTACAGATATTTTAATTTGATTTCTTTTTGTCATTTTTTTAACTAAATTAATATTTACTTAGGACATCCTGGGTTTTACCTAACAAGGAGGGCAATGACTTCACTTTGTAAGTCATATTTAATTGATGGCCTACTCACAATCATTTATTATTTGAATTGTGATAATTAAAACACATGCATCCCAATTTTTTTTTTCAAATCGAAATAATTTTTTATTTTACAATTTATATTTAAAAATTATTTGGTTTTTTTACTAATGTTATTTTCGAGATTTAAACATGTATTTTATTATTAAAAATATAATGTGTTTTACTATTATATTACATTTAATACTTATCTGTTTCAATTTTTTGTCTCAAGAGACGGAGCTAGAAGAATTGACAAGGCCCCGCTCCCACTAAAATTTCTTTTTTAGCTTCGCCCATTTATAATTTATTAATAAACTTTCGTCAATCTTTAGATATTTAATTTTTAGTTATTTTATTTGATCATTTCATATAAAAATAGTAAAAGATATAAACACAATTATATAAATATTCATCACTTTATTAAAAATTATTTTAAAATAATTTTTTAATTAAGTTAGTGTTATTTTTTTCTAAAAACAAGTATTTACATCAATATTAGGTTGTAATGTTAATATTGTCAAAATTTTAATTGTTCAGTCAACTTTTTTTGTTCAAAAGAAAGAATTTGACTAATTTTTAAAACAACATCAACAAAAGTAACAATAAAAACAATAAAAAACAGCAAGATAATTTTTATTAAAAATAATTAATTCATTCAGCACGAGCCAAGTGAAAAAAAATTTACCTGAGATCTGACCCATTTAAAAAACGAGTTTCAATTTTTGTTTAAATCAATTTTTTGGACTTATATTTTTTTCCAAACATCTTTTTTTCGAGTGAGTTTTCAGACCGGGCTAAACAATTCGACCCATTATTAGGTCTACCTGTATAGTAAGTAAAAAGAAAATAATTATATAAAAAATTATATTAAATTAACAGCAAAGATTTCAACCCTTGCTTTAAGAATTACAAATCTTTCAACTATTCATTTTCTTTTTGAGATTTTTTTTAAAATTTACATTCTAAGCTAATTGATTTTTTAATAATAAAAAATAAAAACATTATAATAAATTTGATGGTTTTAAAAATTTTAAATTTATAATTTTTTAGCTAAATTGATATTTAAATAATTCGTGATGCTAATTCGTTTAAAGATTTTATAGATTCTATAAATATTTGATAGTTGAATCTATATACTTTCTTATTCAAAGTTGTACTGATTATTCGAGATTTATTTTGTATTTAATTTAATTTTTTAGTTTATAAATATAATGATTTAATGAATTTAAACGTTTTAATGGTTTCAGGTATTTAACAAAATATATTTAAATATAATTTTAATAATAACCAAATTAAAATATCATATAAATTTTTAAATTAAAAATATCCCACATAATAAAATACAAAATATATTCGGAAAAAAAACAAAATACAAAACAATACAAGAATTTAAAAAATAATAACAAAACTAAAGAAAAAGGAGGATTAACATTTACTTTACTACTACATAGAGTTGGTAAGGTATTTGGTAATGAAGGTTGACCTTGAGAAAGGTTTTGATTTCCTGTACTGAACACCACGTGTTCCCACTTTTCTAAATCTATTTTTATAATGGGTTAAATCACAATTTGGAACCTGAACTTGACAACTATTTTCACATTGGGGCTTGAATTTTTTTGTCCAAGTTAGGCCTTAAATCTTGCAATTATTCTTACATTAGGGCTTGAACTTTAGAGTTTTTAAGGACTAGTTTGGACTAAAAAAGGTTTAAGTCTTAATGTGAGAACAATTACTAAGTTTAGGGCCTAACTTGGATAAAAAAAAAGAACAATTGTCAAATTTAGGACCCGAAAAGAACTACCCTTCTTGGTCAAAACATGTTGTTGGTCCCTATGCTTTAGCAAAAAATTGACATTTAGTCATTGTACTTAAAAAATTAAAATTAAATTCTCAAAAATTCTAATCCAATCGATTGCTCTTTTAATATTTTCAATTAATTTTTACCAAATTGACATTTTTATTAACATATTGGCTATTATAAGAAAAATTTGAAGAAAAATATTAACGGGTTTAATAGTTAAACTAAATTTCTGAATAAAAGAAAAGGGAGGATATATGATTGAATCACAAAATTTTTTAGAGTACAGGGACTAGTTGTAGGTTTAAAACTTTCTTTCTTTCTGGAACTGGCCACTCTTTTTCACCTATTAATTTCCAAATTCCCATTTCAATTTCATTAGAATTCAGTACCCCCACGGAAATGGTAAAATGAAAACCCGCTTTTGAGCTCTAGAAAACGTGTCTTCTTTCTTTCTTCATCAACCTAACCAGCCCCAGCTAATATAATTTTGTCTCTTCTTTTACATATATACATATATACAGATAATCAAGTCTAACTAGCCTACAATCATAAAAGCAGACCGTCTAATCTTGTACTATTCTTTTCTAACAAAATAAATGAGCCCAAAGCTCCATTTCTATAGCTGCTGCTGATTTGAGGCTCTGAGCTAGAGATTTAGAGGAGAGCAAAAAAAAAAAGTATGGGTATGGGTATGGGTATGGAGGAAACTGAGAAACCAATAGAGGTACGAGCTGTGGAAGCTTTGGGAAAAGGGTTTGATATAAGTGGTGATTTCAGGTTGAAATATGCTAAAGGTACAAGGTTGGTTGTGCTTGATGAAACCAATAAAAGAGACATTGTATTCCCAGGTGCTTTTACCGTTCAAGACGTTTCTCAAGATATTCGTCTCGATAAAGGCGATCGTATTCGATTCAAATCTGATGTTCTTGAATTCAACCAGGTCTGTTCCTTTTTTTTTCCTTCTTTTTATTTTTTTATTTGATGAACTATATTTGGGTTTAACTTTATCATGTGTTCAAAGTTTAAATTCAGAAAAAAAAATTTCTCATAGTTTGATTTGTATCAGTTTCCTGATAGATCCATGAATTTGTTTATATTGTGTTTTTTCATTGTTTACTTTGATGGGTCCAAAAAGATGAGCTAATTGTGTAGTTCTGAAATGGCTAAAGGTTGATGAAACTTGTAGGATTGAAAACAGTATGAAAATTTTGACCAAGGGTAATGCTAATGAATGCTAGTGTGGTACGCAAAGGTGCTATCTATGGAGATCCTTTTTCCCATTGCATTTAAACTATATTATTTTTAGTAATCTGAAGAAAAAAAATACTATATATTATTATACTTAGCTCATGCCTTCTGATTCATAGGCATTACTTTTTGGTGAATGAGCCTTGAAAATTGTGGGATGAAATGTCACCTTTATGTCACATCTGAATAAACTTGTTTATTCAACTCTTTTGACTATGGGCATCTCTTATGCAATTTCATAGTTTAGAGTTGAAAAACAAGTAAAGGTAGATCACTTGCAGAATTGGTTTTGTATTTAATGATAATTGTATAAGTTAGAAGGGAAATTTGGGTTTAATTTGAATAAGGTTGGATTTGTCTTTAAAAGTTCTTTTATTCCTTTACATGTGAAGTATGCAAGCATGTTTTGATATGTAACTATTTGAAAGTTTGAAGCTCAGTCAAGGGTTCATCCCTAGTTATTCTCTAGTATGATGTCAATGATGATGATAAACAATTTGTTGCCGTCTTTTTATTCTTCTTTTTATGTGATGGTTCATAATTTAAGCAAGCCATGAGCTACAAATGGATGTCAGCAGAGTTGGGAAAATGATATTTCTACTTAAAAATCCTAATGTCGAAGAATCTTGAAGGGAGCAAAAGAACAGAGGGGCAAGGTTTAATGTGAAAATTATCAAGGATTATGCAGTCTGTTCAATTTTGTACTGATTAAGAGCCTTATATCAGTTTGAATAAATTTATTTGATGCTGTATTGATGTTGCGCCTTATATCTGCTGCCAAAATCTTATTTCTCTTGCAGATGTCCGAGTTACTTAATCAAAAGTCTTCGATTCAAGGAAAAGTTCCTTCAGGCTACCTCAACTCTATTTTTGGTTTGAGAGGAGATTGGCTTCATGATGCTGAAGACACCAAAAATCTTGCTTTTGATGGTTACTTTATTTCGTTATATCATTTACACCTTACAGCATCTCCACTTGTACTACATGACAGAGTTAAGAAGTCTGTTCCACCGCACTGGGATCCAGCAGCATTGTCTAGGTACCTTTTTCATATATTGTTTCTGCAATTTATTGGTGTAAGAATCATTATATCAATGAGAGATCATATGGATTATGTGGAGGCTGTTTGCTTGAAGAAAGAAATATTAAGAAATAAGAATATTGTCAAGTGTCAACTGTATGTTAGATGCACTCTTGTCTATTATTAGGGAAATATATTGCTAGTTTTGCAGAATTAAACGTGGTTTTCAACTGGTTATGTTGATCTTGTGACTGTATGCTGGAAAAAATATATATTTTAGTATAACTAATGAAATTATAAGATTATGAAGTAGCTGCAATAATCGAAAACCTAATGAATGAACCATTCGTTGATAGTTCATACAACGTGCAACCACCCCTAGCTGTCCTATGTGAACTATTATATTTAGTGTTCTTTATCTGTTCATTCCCATTTTTGAGCCAGAATAGTGTTCTTAAGATAACAAATATGAAATTTAAACTAAAACAGGAATGCTGAAGGTGTATATTACTAACATTTTGGTTAGAACATCACTTTCCAATAAAAGAAGGGGTTGACCAGTTGGGGAGTCCCTGTATGCACACATATGCACATTGTAGAATTTCCTATTGACAAAGTTTCTGCATAGTGTTTTATCTGTGATGTATCTAAATTTGCAAATTCATGGATGCTGGGGAAAACTAGAATCGTTTTGGTTACTCAGCGTTTATCATTATTATTGGTTTCATGCACTACATATCTAATAAATTGTATTAGGCAGGTTCATACGGACATATGGGACACATATAATAGTTGGCATGGCTATTGGAGGTCAAGATTTAATCTGTGTTAGACAGAATTATTCCTCTACAATTCCACCTTCGGAACTCAGAGGGTATTTGGAGGATCTCGGAGATGTTATGTTTTCAGATGGGAAAAGCCCTTCATTACTACAAAGAAAAATGGGAGATGGCAAACAAAAAGTATTAGCTTCTCATCGAGATTTAAAGTCTCTTGATTTGGTAAACAGAAATATTGTTTATAAATTCCATTTGATCATGTAGGTGCCCGAGGTCTTTAACCGCATTTTGCAGTCAAACACCTTGCAGTTGGCCAGCATTGCAGAAACATCAAGCAAAGATGTGAGTCTAGAGCTTGAGTGGTACACTGATTTTTTTAATTAATCATTTGAATCCATGAGTTTATTTTGTTTCCTCCATTTTCAACTCGAATAGGGACTCACTATCATTTGTTCGAAAAGAGGAGGAAATGTGTTCTTGCATGGTCACTCCAACTGGCTCCAGACTGTACCTGCGAAACCCGAGGGAATTTTGTTCAAGTTCGTTCCCATTACTTCTCTTCTGACTGGGATTCCAGGAAGCGGGTATCTCAGTCATGCAATCAATTTGTATCTTCGTTGTAAGTATTATACTGCCGAACTTGTTTGACTAATTTCTTCTGCATGGTTTATATTTTGTGATTTTGAAGTTTGAGGAATGTTTGGTCGGAGAGAAAGTGCTTCAAGATCAGAAGAGTCTATTTGATTGTTGAGGCATATCCTCTTCAAAAAATTCGCTATAAAAAGCCACATGAAAGAAATGCCACATAACCCATTGTCTGAAACTGAATCTGCCATGTCAATGCCAAGTTGAGAAAAACATTATTGTTTTTTGTGGTAGTAAAGTTCTTTAACTTGCTGAACCTGTGTGTAGACAAGCCTGCTCCGGAGGATTTACGGTATTTCTTGGAGTTTCAAGTTCCGCTACAATGGGCACCTATGTTTTGTGAGCTGCCTCTTAGGCATCATAGGAAGAAAGCTTCTTGCCCTTCCCTGCAATTTGCTTTCTTGGGTCCTAAGATACAAGTCAGCTCCACTCAGGTACTCAACGGCACATGAAGTTTTGTTTTACCATAGTCGACTTTTCAGTTCTACTTTTTCATGTCTTCGTATTATATTGTCACCTGCATTACGTTTTATGTGATGTTGCTCCTACTGTTCATTTTTCTTTAAAATGAGCATACTTTGCTCAGGGACTTATGGTGAAATTTGTTGGTTTTAAACATATTTTTCTTTAGTTTTACCTTTATAGTCCATGTTTTTTTATGTATATGTAGACATGTATGTATAGGCATGAAAATGAGTTAAATGTGTAAAATACAAGGATAAATTGCTTGAGCCCTAAGAGTTGCTATCAAGATTTATCCTATATTTACTTCTTTTAGATGGATTTTGCAAGTAGCAATCGTAATTCAGTCATCTTCGGTTATTACATGTTCTGTAAATTTCAGGTTTCAAGTGATCTAAAACCGGCTGTTGGCCTCCGACTGTACTTAGAAGGAAAGAAATGCAACCGGCTGGCAATACACGTGCAGCATCTCTCGAGTCTTCCGAATATAATGACGGTCACATCAGGCCAACCATGCCGATGGCGAGGTTCAGACGACTATAAATCAAGCGACCAATTTTTAGAGCCGGTTCGGTGGAAGAGATACTCAAATGTGTGCACATCTGTTGTTGAACATGACCCTAACTGGTTACAAGAAGTCTCAAATGGTGTTTTTATCGTAACCGGTGCACAGCTCATTAGTAAAGGGAAGTGGCCAAAGACAGTTTTGCATCTCCGTCTGCTTTACACGCATATACCGAACTGCACAATCCGGAAGACCGAGTGGGCTGCTCCACCGGAAACTTCTCATAAGGCCAGTTTCCTCACAAATCTCAGCACGACTTTCTCGTTCACTCAACGGGCAGTCACCGGACAACAAAAACCAGCTCCAACCACACTAAATTCGGGCGTGTTTCCCGAAGGTCCACCAGCACCAATTCGTGCCAAAAAGTTGCTAAAATATGTAGATGTATCGGAGGTCGTCCGTGGTCCACACGATGCTCCGGGACATTGGCTGGTAACAGCAGCCAAGGTAGTGAATGAAGGTGGTAAGATTAGTTTGCATGTGAAGTTTGCATTGTTGGATTATCCATGAATTTCTGGATTTAAGCTTCTTTTGTACATATAAAGTGAGATTTATATATGTTTACTATACAAGGAAAAAAAAGTTGAATTCAATTTCTTTTTTCTTTTAATCCACATTATTATAATAATATGTCAAAATATACCAACACAGATTAGATATTAATTTAATAAAAGGTTAGGCTAAATACATAATTTTATTAGTATAAGTGGGCTTGGGCAACTATGTATATTATTAATATATTAAGTAAGTAAATTTAAATAAAAATTAATATAATTGGGAATAAATTATCTGAAAATTTTTAAAATGGGATTAATAAAATGTTATAAAAATCTTAAGATATTTTAAAAGAAATGTTTGTACCATGAAATATAATTTAACATTTTTAAATTTTTTTTGTAATTTGGAATCTTGCAATAAAAGGCATGTCAAACTTAAATCACGGCACATGGCCTTTCATTATTTCCCTGTCATTTTCAGCCCCACAAACATGTAATTAATTTTTATGTATAAATTTTTTAGTAAAATCTTAATAGTATCGTAATATCATTAGTATGATTTGTATTAATATTATATTTAAGACGATAAATATTTTGATTATTAAATCACACATAAAATTTTCTTTTATATATAATTTTTACAACCTTAATTAAAGAAAAAATATATATGGAGATTACTATTTATAGATACAGACAAAACAATCAGAAAAAAAAACAATGAGACAGGAACACAAAAAAATGCAGATACAATAAATTTTGTAAGAACAGAGACAACACAGAAAATTAAAAAGAAAAGAAAAACCCAAAAATTAAAAAAAGAAAAGAAAAAAAATTCAAGAGTTGTTTGATGGCCAATTCTTCTTGATTTCAAAGTGGTAATGCATATCCAAATAAGCTTTGCCATCATCATCTACAAACTGCATAAAATAATTTTTATTTTAATGTAGCTTTCTATTTTGAGATAAATATACAGCAACTTCTTTTATAATAAAATAATAATAGAACTGAAAATAGATTTGTATTAATATATAATGAATTTAGTCTTCAACATTTATATACTTTTATCAATTTAACTTTTAATTATTTTTAGTTAAATTTAATTATCAATCTTTCAAAAAAAGTCAAATTATTTTTTTAATTGAAAATATTGATTAAAATATTAATTTTTTAATGATATTGATGTGGTAATCCACATGTACTTTATACTGAAATGACATTATATGTTTTATATGTGACATCAACAAATGATTTTAAAATTATAAAAATATTCAAAAAAATTTAAAAATTTAGCATGAAGTATATAAGTGGATTGGTATTCATGGTGAAATATAGAGAATATTAAAATGGTGAAATTATATTTTTACTATCATAAAAATAAATAATTTAACTCCGTCCTCCTCCCCTAAATTGTTTTTTGGTTCCGCCACTGATTGCTATGTAGGATACTATTTTAAAAAAAATTTAGTTTATAGTTCCAAATTCGACTCTTTAAAATGTGAAATACAAAATTTAGTTAAAAAATAATTTAACAAAAGATATAAACGATGAGGACTAAATTTGTTATTATGTGCTATAATAAATAATAGTTGAGTTACCTTGGTTGTTGCAGAGTAGGAGCCTCTAGCAAACAAGCCAGAAGGGGTGGTTTCTTCTTCCAGTTCACAAGTGTATGGATCTTTTCGAGGGCTAAATGTTCCCAACATCACTTTTGTCTTCTCCACTGCCATGTTGTTTCATTAATGGATCGTGTTAGAAGTGTTGTGTTGGCTTGTATCTATACATATCCCAACATGAAAGTATATGATGCTCACCTCTAAAACCGGTTTTCCAGACAGTGTTAGTGTAGTTAAGACCAGAGACAACGTTGTGGGAGACAGTAAAGGAGAATTTGAGACGATAACGACTTCCTTCCTTTAGTATAAATAAGCTGCTTTTAGGGTTTGAAACAAATGGAAGGGGCAATACGATATCTGGTCGTCCCCGACATACGATCGACAGCCTTTCTATCTTCACTTCTGCCTCCTTCATCTCTGCTGTCATCACAAAAATATAATTCAACACGTGTTTGCTCCTTGAATAACAGATAGGAAAAACAGTACCTCCAAGAGCAGACACATCAACGCTCCCAAGAAGCTGTTCTTTCCATCTCCTCAGACTTTCATCATCCTTGAAAAGCAATAAATACAAAACACAGTGCTTTACTTACTTGGCTTCATGCAAATACATGCATATATATGTATATATATATATAGAGAGAGAGAGATGTACCTTGTCCTTTTCAAGCTGCTCTTTGAGTGAAAGAGGAGGGCCAAGATCAAAGTCCTTGTCAGGTTTCAGCTTGGGATCGTCTTCTTCATCAATCTCATTCTCATCATCAACATTATTGTTCTTTGCTTCATTATCATCAACAAACTTGTTGTTGTTGTTGGGCTTCTTCTCTTCTCTCGACTCTTCATTATTGTTTCTTTCATTTTTCTTCAAACCATCTTGTTTGGATGCTGAGAAAATTCCTACAGCAGCTGACATTTTTCTTTCTTTTTTTTTTTTCCCTATGATGAACCTTTGCCTAAGGAAACCATTTATATATATGGTAGGGATTAAAGAAGGAAGCTTCACATTCAAAGTTGGTTTTGTGGGGTTGAAATTGCACCAAAATTTAGATGATTTAAATGAAGAATTTATGGATGCTTATTAATAATTATTTTGTTTTTATATCCATTCAACATTCCTTGTTTGAGGTTAGCAAAAAAAAGAAGACATTAATTCATGACACAAGACCTTACATGAAAGGTGGTTGGAACCAAAAATAAAAAATAAAAGTTGAAAGTTAATATTAATTTATATAAAATTATTTATAGTCTTTTTTTAATCCATAATTAGGAGTATAATATTCATCCGCACTCTCAAATCTATGTCCTCTCACATTGACAATACTGTCTATCCCAATCGAATTAAAATTCAATCAATCTCTATTCATATTCGAGTTTGCTTGTATTATTTTCATTTAATTTTTAAAAAATTATAGAAAGTAATAAAAATTGTAAAAAAAGGAAATCAATGGTTATTGAAAAAAGAGATCAGAATAATAATTATGGGCTTGAATTGGAAGCAGTAGTTAGACTTTGGGGGGGGGGTCCAAACCATTGGGTCGTGGTGGCAATAGCGCAGTGGTTAGGGTTGGACCAGCTTTTCTCAATGACCCACTCAAACATCCATTCATTCCTACTTGCTTAAAAACTCCACCCTCTCTACCAAAACTTTGAAAAATAATATTTATCATCTAATAATATTCAAGAAATTAATCCATTACAACATCCCAATCCCATCAATATTTTATTTATTTCATGATTTCATCTTGAATTCGGTGGAACAATTCAATAAAATCCTTTTTTTTTTCTCTTTTTTAAATTATTGAAATCCAAAGCTGTTATTCCGACTTAAACAATAAGCAAAAAGTAGGGACATTGAAGCTTATCAGCAAACTGCAATAGCAAGAGAATTATGGGGCTACCTTTCATTCTCAAAGCTGAAGAAGACATCCTAAGATCGAGATTTCCTCGATTCAACGGCGATCCTCGAATTTACATAAACTGACTGGCAAAAACAATAGACCGAACCCGCAGGGACAACCCCTATTCGACTGTCTTTAAATAATAAACATACATATTAGCAGTACCACGTGATTGATATAACCTCGTCTTTCAGCTTCCATGTGCAAGTTTTGTAATCTATAACTTGTGATTACGCAATCTATACTGAAATGCGAAGGTAGGTAGCTTAAAACTACTTACATACTGAGTATGTAGAGGGTGGAACGCTTGAAAACGAAGACAATGCTTGCAATGCTAAAGATTGGAAGTGCTTATTTTCAATGTGGATGACAGTCTAATTAGATACCTGATAAGCTACTGGCCATTAGTGGAGTTGAGGGCGTGTCTGAACCACGTAAATATCTTCCCCGAGAAGACATCCTTCAACATCTTGGGGGCAGCCAAACTTCTGCTCCAGGAAAAGCCCAATGGCACCGAGACGCTGACTAAACTGCTGACAGAATTTAGGATCAACTGTTAACGGTTTTTTGCTGTAGTCTACTGTCAAATGGTGAAGTTCCCCATCAGCAGGGTCTGCACCTAATACTGCCATCTCCTCACTGAAATTTGCAAATGCTAGTGTCCGGACAGTCCTGTCAAACTTCCCAGACAATACACGCCAGGGTGTGCCACGAGTTCCCGAAGCAAGAGTTTCGCCAAACCCTGGAGCAATCTCAGCTTCAACAATGTTATGGTCCAGCTCAGTTGGGCTGAGTGTGTGGAGTATGAATGAAAGATCCGGTGAAAGCATTTCTTGGACCAAGACTGCCATTGTAGCATCTTTCTGTGATATACCAGCAGCTCGGCGGCTCAGCACTGCCCTTCGTGTGAAGAGTGAGGCCCATACTTGACTAACAGCATCAGAAAAAACTGTTGGATTTGATGGACTGACATTTGGGATCGATTCGTAAAGTCCAGCAGCTGACATCCCCGCCAAATCCTCCAGATTTGCACTTGAACGAACAATCAAGCGTGCATCATCTGGGAACATTCTCATGATGCTATCGAATAAGTCATCCGAGAGATTGAGGGAAGAGACCAGTAGCTGAAGTTGTTTGCATAGTTTGTCAAGTGCATCGTTCTCGACTCCTTCTGTTTCTATCTTTTGTAGAAGAGAAGTGAATTTTTTCGTCGATTTGTTTTCCTTTAAAGCCAAGTCCATCGAACCAAATGGTATAACTACTCCAGCAGGAACACGAAATGAAGCTGACACACCATTGTCACTGTTTACTGCCATAAAGAAAAAAAAATGATCAATGACAATATATGAATGTACAATTTATAAAATAGAAGATTAATCAAAGTCCAATACAACAAATACAAAGTGAATTTGTAAAACAATTAGAATTGGAACTCTTAAACACAAAAAATACTTTTGTATACTTCATTACTATGATACTTGGAGTTGAGTGTGAGTGTCCAATAAGGATATGCATCCAATATAGGTATGTTCAAATCTTTTAAAGCTTTTCCATGTATTTGGAGGATCCTTGGAGGGTCATATCCCTATTCCTATGTCCAAGTATATATCAGAAATGCATGTCAAAACATAGATATTTCAAGAAAAATGAAGATTTGGAGCAAACATAGCTTCATTGGCCTCTATTATGGTATTTTTTTCAACATTATTTACATACAATATCATATGACTGAAGCCGCATTTTTGGCTTTGGAGGATTGGGGGTGGATGCGGAGATGGTTAAGGGGCACTTACTTGTATTGGAAGCTGCTGCCAAGGAAGCTAAACGACTGCAAGCAGCTGCCTTAGCTCCTGAAGTTAGTACATCTGCTTCGGCAAGTGGTATAACTCTTAAGGAAGAATTTCCCTGTATGAAAAAGAAAAGCCACTATTTTAGAAGAAAAAACTGTGAGATTGCTAGTTTAATGCAGTTTAAAACGGCAAAGAGTGAAACATGCCTTATTAATGGCCGGGACTTTAACAGCCACCCCCTTGGCTGCAGATGAACCATTACTTGAAAGATTCTTCCTAAAAGAAACAGCATCACGATCATCTGAAGATGGACTTAGGTTCACGCCATTTGATGATGCTTCTAGTCTTCAAAATTTTACAAAAACAAGGAGGAAAAAAAACAAAGCATTCAAGTCTAGGATTCAATGGTAAAAAGAGTTGACTTTCAAAGCTGATTGATGAGGTTGAAAGTTGATTATAGACTGTGGAGTATTTCAGAAATAACCTCATGTATTTTCCTGCGTGCTTTTGTATATCGGTAACTTGTTCTTCATCTTCACATGTAACAAAGACAACCTTTTCCTGCATAAAAGCATGTCGCTCATTAGTCTCTATCACATACTCATGTTACTTGAATCCAGATGTGAGTATCTAATATGGGTATGTGCCCAAAACGGATATCACAGGTATTAGATACGAGTACTTCAAGAAAAACGAAGAGTCAAAATAACATTGTTTCTATCACAAGTATAATAAGAAAAAATTCGATGTCATAAGAGAGAAAGAACTTGCTTGTCGGGCCCTAACACCAAGATGAGACAAGTGAGGCAATTCCTGCAAAAGTATGACTCCGGTAATATTGGATCCAGCTGTTGTCACCTGTCGAAATGTATCAAAAGAGGCCGCGTGACAACTTTGCTCATACATAAGAAAATGACAAGCAAGTACACGGATCGGGACAAATAATGTATTAAGAACTATCTGAAACCTCCTCATCTCCTTCAGCTTTATTGACCATGAGAATAACAGGTCCTTCCAAAGATGATGGCAGTGATTCAGGGACAATTGTCTCAACCTGAAGCAAAACTAATTCGACATCATGTATAAATAAAGGGACAGATTTTCACATGTTGGAACCGGTAAGCTAGCACATGAAAACAAAGAGAGAGAAGTTTTTTAACTAAACAACACTGTTCAATTGTTTCTCTATTTTCTCTATTCCAAAAATTAGATATAAGGTTTTAAAACCCGGTTAAAGTTGTTCAGAGAGTAGCTAGGACAACGATATACACGGTGTCTCATCTATCAACCGTATTTTCAACAATAAAAACATATGCAGGTTTTATTTCCTAATGTACAGGCTCATTAATAAGTAAGGAATGGAATGAGAAAAACAAAGCTGTAAACATTGCTATCCTTGTCACTCGAGCTATTGACATACCTGAACCAATGTCCCAGACACGGATCCTGGAACAAGAACATCCCAACCTTGAGAACCTAGTGCTGTTCTCACTGCTTTCAGAAGAAAAGTACATAGTTTTGAAACCTGAAAAATTACCCTACGAATGATATTTCCAGTTAGTAACATAGAAAAAAAGTAATAAAGTCACAAACTTAAGGAGCATAAATTTCTTTTGAAATTTATCAGAAAGTTAAATGTCACCATACCCAGCTCGAATCTCAGCTTCAGCATATGTCCTTACGCTGTTCTCTGGAATTCCAAGAGCTTTACCAAGCATCTTCAAGAGTGAAAAAAATAATAACTTCAATTGAGGATTTCCAGTTACTCCATTTATAAATTTTGTACCTGCACTTTTTCATCCTGCGGTATGGAGCTTTTCTTTTTCACAAGAATATCAAATTCTTTACCTGCACTTTTTTAGGGAATATTTGCAGAAATGCGTCGGAATATTCCTCGGTTAGCCTTCTTGTCCTGTCGAGTGTAGCTTTGAGTCTTAATGCCCAGATTCTTTTTCCATCTTCACTTCCTTCATAACAAACAACAGGGGACAAGAAAATAACATAAACCAATGTACCTAGGGCTAATCGAGTAACCATGCAAAACATTTCAAGAACAAAGAGATTAAAAGGTGAGAAAGGCTATGTTAGTCGGACCCGAATGTGAGTGTCAAACATGAGTATATATCCAACATGGGTATGTTTGAATTTTTCCAAGTTTTTCCAGGCAATTGGAGGGTTAATGGAAGGTCATATCCCCGTACACAAATCCAGATATGTGTCAGTATTGGCACGGGTACTTTAACAAAAAGAAGAGTCAAGAGTAACATTGGAGAAAGGTACCTTCTTTGTCAAGGAGACCTTTCTCTTGCCATGCAGTGAGCTCACTTCCAATAGCAGCACATTCTCCGGGTTTCCAACCAGATAAACCAAGCTGATGAACACCAAGAATTAGGGACCTAAGTGGATTATTCCAAGAACTAGCTTTCTTAGTATCCAGATTATCTGCAAGCCAATTGGTTCCTCCCATAGCTTCATGTGTATTGTGCAGCCTAAGTCAATGCAAGTCAGTGCAGCATGAATAAGAGAAATGGAGAGAAAAGGACGATAACACAAAAATACATCTAAATGGAGCGATGGGAAACCAGAAAGTACAATAATTCAGTATCTGTAGGAAACTATATTATTTGAAAAACGAAAACAAATCGTTACAAATGCAATAAAGCAATTCTGTTGTGGCTGAATAGGTATGATATGGATGATCATAGACACCTTTGGTAAAGCAACTGTTGGCAGGGTCGAGCATATATTTGCATGCATGATATTGCATATTGTATTGTATGAATATCATGCACAAATGAGCAACATATACGACTTTCCGTTCCGAGATTAGAAGCTCACTTTAATTGGCTCAAGCAGCCCTAGCAAAACATGACATAGTTCCTTTCTTCTAGCTTACTTTGTTGCCCTTTAAGATTACCAAAAATATGATATCATTACATCCTATTAATATCAAATCTTGATATCATAATATTCTATAGAACTTCCCGATTTTAAGCATTACATGGATGTTAGCTACAAATTCTACAAACAAAAGAATATAGATAAGTGACATCAGACATCAAGGGCATAAACTCAATTTAACAAGAATTTGGTGAGTAAAATGAACCCATAAGCTGATTAGGATTTTTGGAGTAAAGTCATAAACTGCTAATAAATTATTCTTCATAATTGGCAGAGGTATAATAATAGCTGAAAATTTTACTAGTCCAAGCACAATTATCAAAGCAACCAGAAAAAGGTTTAGATATATACCTGCTTAAGAGGAAAAAGGTATAGTCCTCGAGGCCAATCTCACAGAGCCGCCACTATCAATTGCAAACAACAGTGACCGGCAAAATAAGACGAGAACAAAAGGAGAAAATTTTGAGTCAAATTTCTGTTTCTATGAAGCTTATGCTTAAACATTATAACAATTGGACTTACCTTTTGATGCATTGCTATGGCTGCATCAGACGCATCATTTTTAAGACCACTTTCGAGACCCTTTACAATTACTTGTCTCAAAGCGCTCAAAGAAAGCGTTGTCTTGATTAAATCCAAAACACTACTTGAATCTGCTGCAGCATCCAGACTCTGAAAATATAAATATGCAATAGAGAAATTAGGCAAATGCAACAAAAGTTAAATCACTTAGAAATGATTTGCAATAACAGCAAAGCATTTTTCTACTGGCTTAAAAAGTTTCATTTGTAGTACAACAATAAGCCTTTTTAGTTTTACAATACATGGGATTGGCTACATGGATCAAAGCCATTAATTCTACTCCTACAAAAATGCACTAAATCAAAACTGCAAGCAGAAAAACAACCTACCTTTTTGCATTCTAGAAATGCTGCAAGAGCTGAAACGCCTCGCTCATCCAAGGATTCTCTAAGTGATTCAAGTTGTTCAGTGAGGCTGCCATAATATAAAATATTAGATGCATAGATGTACAACAAGGAGTCTTGAGAAGTAAGACATGGCAATAAATAAAGAACTGGATCACCGCATGAAGTGGAAATCTCGAAGTAATCATGTACGTATGATGCAAAAGGTCTAGAGTAGAAATCCACTCTTCTTGGTGAGCAACTTTACGTAGTAAATTGCAGAGAGGAGTTAAAACTAGATAGGAAGGATGAGTAACTTATAACATAAGTAGTAAGAAGTTCAAATTATTCGAAATGAACCTTCCTGCATTGAAAAAATCTTTGAGTTCCTGATGGAATATCTTGAATTGTTCTATAAATTCTTCACTATATTCTCCAGGATTCTTGGTGATTCTAACAAGCATTGCTTCTGTCGAAACTAAGTCTTCAGGGCCAGGATTTCGATGAAGCTTGTTCTGTATTGTATGCTTAATTTCTTGCTGGAACGTGTAAATTGAAATTTAATATAAAGGGGAAAAAAAAGAAAGAAAAATGGCCAAGTATTTCTAGAATCTGACCTTCAGATCATGAGAAATATCATTCCGATGAGCAATGTCTCTAATCCGAGTCAGTGGGACAGGTGCTGTAAATTCTGCTTTAAAAGATGGCAAACAAGGATGGATCTTGCGAATAACAAGCAGTTCCTGGAATTATAATTGATGTAACTGACATTACAAAATGGAAAAGGTATGAAAACTATCAATACAAGAACTGCAGTAATAGAGCACCTGAGGTGAAGTGTCTTTCCTACAAGTGATTTTTTCTAATTCACAAAATATATCCCTGGAAATCTCAGCATGTCTGTTTGGCCGCTGATGACCGCCGTCTTCAAAACAAGGAATTTGGCCAGTGTTTATCCACTGCATAAGATGAAGATTAAAGAGCAGTACATGGAAGAATAAAAGACGAAACCAAAATGTAACAAATGATATACAATAATACCTTTAAATAGACAGCAGAGCATATTAGAGCCTCCAAGAATTCCCCAATTTCCGAACTTTCATGTATTAGCTCACGAACTACTTCGAGCTTTCATTAGCAATAGGAAAATAGACAGTGAAATATGAGAATGGTCAAAGAAATATAAAACAATCACAATCATCACTCACAACAATAGACGCTTACATGCTGAGCAATGATCTTAAATAATGAATGGACAAGCCTTTAATAAAATAAGCATTTGCAGTAAGAGCAAGCATATGAACATAGATGGCATGGAACATCATACTCAGGTAACCAATCAAATGCATTAATGCTACACATGTATCACAATTACCATATATGAATTCTGAAAATTAACATAAATTAACCATATGTACCTTTCTCCACCAATTCCTTGCTTTTTTATCTTCTTCAACTATCTTTAGAGCCAACCCTTTAAGACCGGTTGTATCCCATTTCCTCTCAATTTCTCGATTGTGATGCTCATTTGACTGCATGAAGGAGGCAGCCCTCCCCTGCCATTGTCCGACAAAAGGACTTGTTCCGACCTCTGATGCATCAACAGTGGGCTTATGACCAACACCCTCCACTCTGTCCCGATATTCTTCCGAACCTAAAGGCAATAGTTTCACTGGCTCGCCTGTCGAGTTCCAGTGACATACTATCACATAACTCCCTCCTTCAGGCAGTTTCAGGATACGGTTATTCCCAGTTTCCCATACCAAAGTCTTATCGTTCCCAACAATCACAAATTTAAACTCAGCAGACTGACCACCATCAAACTCGAAATCGCATACCCAACCCCGCTCGGACCAGCTCATAGGCACCTGTTTTTTCCAGGATCCCAATTCCTTTGCAGACCCTAAAATAACTACATGTTCACCATATTTAACTTGGTGATCTAAGCAAATATTAAGGCATACTTTTCCAGGTGCAGACAATTTCACCCTCGTTTTTTCTTCTTCTCTGTTCCCAAAAGCGAAAAAAAAAAACTCACTTTAGTCATCTACAATCTTAACAACATTGCAATAGCATTTCATCAAACCAATCACAAAAAAACCAAACAATGGCGTTTTCTTTTAGATCATAACAATACATTCCATTTTGGGATGGTACAATCTACAAAACATGTGATTTATCATAGAAATGGTGATTCCATTTAAATCCATTTTCCATAAATATTTTTTTTCAAAAACGTTGAAACAAATGAATACTTTATTTTATAAGAAGCCATAACAATGAAAGTCTAAAAAAAAAAAGGAACCTAGTGGGAGCAGCGGAAACGGAAAAAACGAGAGGCTTATAGGGATTAAAGCGGCGGTTGATTTCCGGAGGAAAAGGAAAAGAAAAAGAAATCCTGGGATAGAAAATGGCCGTGTTTGGGAGGAATGTGAGTTGCTTCCGAAATAAGAACTGGGAATGGAGTGAGCGTAGATAAATAGAACTCATTGCTTTGTTTTCGTTGATCGTCTTTGAATTTGAGTTTCTTTGTTTGTGTTTTCAAAGTTGAGAGAATTAATGGAGTGTTTTTTTTTTTCTTTTTTGTGAGAGTTTCAGTGAATGATCATATGATCGGGTTTGCGCCATTTTTGTGGGAGTGTTCAAACTTTGAAAGTGATGGTTCCGCGCCACGTGGAGTGCTGAACACATCCCAATGACTATCTTTTTCTTTTTCTTGCATTTATTTCGTCGATTTTTTTCTTTCATTTATAACTATCACATAAATTATGAAAATAACTCATTTTAATTTTAAATTATGAAAATAGTTCATTTTTTTTAATTATGTACCTAAATGACTTGAAATATTAGTGGAGCTATAAAGCGTGACTTATATAAATATTAGTGTTTTTCAATAATTGAGGAGTAAAATAAATAAATAATGATGGTGGAGTCATTTTAAATGGCGTCATCTTTTTAATATTAATGTTTCTCAATAGTTGAGGAGTCAAAAAATAAATAATTGAGGGATTTGAGATTCGAGTACTTATGTGTACAAATTGTGCGTGCGTTGTGATAGAGTTAAGAAAATATAAACAGATACTACCATGTAATCATACCATTATATTAAAAAAAAAATTTACAAGTTTGTTTCACTTAAAAAAAATTAAATTGTTCAAAAAATTAAAATATAAAGATTAATTTTAACATATAAAAAATAAAAAAATTATGTTAAAAGAAATGGAAAAAAAACCAAAGAAACAATAGATAATAAAAAATAAAGAGAAAAAAATTAAAAAAACATAAAAAAAAAAATTACTCAAAACAAATTTTATAGAAACCATTGTATAAATTAACTTAAATTTGGGAAACTCGGACTTAAATCTTTTTCTATTTTTTTAATTTCGGCATTTTTACCTAATTTTCCAAAAAGAACCCCTAAAACTTCAATCCTTCTAAGTTTCGACACTTGAATTTCCATTCTGTTTGAAGAATGAAAAAATAAGCTATATACACTGAAAAATCTGCTCATTGTAACAACCGCCAATCTCCACGGGGATCGTCACCTTTCTCTCTTCAATCAGAGGTATTTTTTTATATCTATTCTTTCTTACGAATATTCATGGTTACCCCTTGATTTTTAGGGTTCAGTCTGCTGATTTCTTTAGGAACTTGTCACTTAAAGATTGTTTTTAGCAAAAAATGTGCTTGGGTTGTTCTTGTTGAGGTAAACTTAGCTGTTTGGGGTAATTGGGTAGTGTAATTGTGAAGTGTTCTTGAGTTAATTCCTTGTTGCCTTTGGATCCATTAAATTCAGATTTTTTAGGGTTTTCTTTACCCCAATCTCAAACTTGGTGCTCTTAATTCAGATTTTTAAGAAAATATTGAGGAAAATGTTCACAAAAAATTGGAGCAATTTATTTCCTATCAAATATGAAAGTGAGCAATGAAAGAGGATTAATCGTGGCCTTAATGTTTTCCGTTAATTGTACATAGTTTTGATTGTTATAATAACAAATATAGCTCTTGATGTTTATATATTGTAAATGTTCACAAAGTATGTAAATGTTGTAAGCTAAATTTGTTAATCAAATACTAAATTGATAGGCTGCATTAACTTTGAGTAAAAATATTAATGTTGTGGTTAATTGTTCCTAGTTGCTCATTGTCGAAATTGATAGGGATTAAATTATTCTGAGTTGTTAGAGGGATCAATTTGCTCAATATCGAAATTGAGAGGTACTAGAGATGTCTTTTTACTTCTTTTCTCAACATACAAAGATGAGTACTTTTTAACTTGAATATGAAAAATGCCTATATATGTATAAAACTGTTTCATTTTCATGTAAGTTCTATTCTGTATCTTTCCTTGTTCATTTTTCAGTTTATAATGTTTATGTTTTTATTCCTGTAAAGACAAATACATCTTTGTTTTTGCTAATTTAGGGTGAAATTATTTTTTAGGAGAGCTAAAAAAGGTACATTTTTGTGTAATTCTTTTGTCCGATTGGAATTTGATTCGTGTAATATTCGAACTTGTAAGGTCTTACTCGAGTTTTCTTATAGTTGAAGTTCAGGGACGACTAGCCAAATATGCGAACGGCTTCTCAACATCATCTGATATATTACTTTTCGAGCAGGTCTGTGACTGACTCAAAATGAAATTACAGCCGATGCTTTATCTGTGAGATTTAATATCTTTAAACCTATTGTAGAAGAGGCTCTTGCAAATTCCATCAGGCGATTAAACCCGGAGTTTGGAATTCGAGTCAAATTAGCTTCATCACAAGAGGTCAGAGTCTTCAATTTCCAGCACCAATCCGCAAAACTAGATTGTTTGTGGTTTCAAACACGAATGATGGCTATGCATGTGCCCCTTTGCTAGAAGCAGAGCGCAATATGAACAATGCACACACTTCGGAACCAGAGATATTCTTTAGCGAATGGTCTCCTCCAAGTTTCTTATGGAGAGGATTGTCCGTTCTTGTCCTTGCGGGGCAGGTTATTATTCGAATTTTAAAGGGTAAAGTCCACTGGGGGAATACTCTCGAACAACTGGAGAGAGTTGGACCGAATTCAGTCGGGGTTTGTCTTCTAACCTCGGCATTTGTCAGCATGGCTTTCACCATTCAGTTCGTTAGAGAATTTACCCGATTGGGTTTGAACCGATCAATTGGCGGGGTATTAGCCTTAGCATTCTCGAGGGAGCTAAGTCCTGTGGTTACATCGATTGTGATTGCTGGACGAATTGGAAGTGCATTTGCTGCAGAATTAGGAACGATGCAGGTTTCAGAGCAGACCGACACTCTAAGAGTTCTCGGATCGAACCCCGTTGATTATTTAGTCACACCTCGAGTTATCGCTTCCTCTTTAGCTTTACCGTTTTTGACTCTGATGTGTTTCACGATAGGGATGGCATCGAGTGCCTTTCTGTCCGATAGTGTTTATGGGATCAGTGTTAATATCATCTTAGATTCAGCACAAAGGGTTTTACGATCATGGGATATAATTAGTGCAATGATTAAATCTCAGGTTTTTGGTATGATTATATCGATTGTGAGCTGTGCTTGGGGAGCCACCACAATGGGAGGAGCCAAAGGTGTTGGTGAGTCGACAACTTCCGCTGTGGTTATCTCACTAGTCGGTATTTTCATGGCGGATTTCGCACTTTCGTATTGCTTCTTCCAAGGGACTGGAGATTCTTTGAAGAATTGTGTATGAAGTTGTTCAAGTTTTAGCTAGTTTGTGCTTCGACCATAAAGAAATAAGAGCTCATTACTGGCTTCAATTCGGATAAAACTCAAAGGATAAGCGGAGATATTTTTGTAAGTTTTTTTTCTTTTTTTGGCTAGTTTATGATTAATATAATTATTCATGGATCGGATCGAGTTTGAGTCTAGTTTAAGGATGATATTAACATAGTATGTTTATTTAGCTTTGCTCGACTTAAAATATTAGTATAAAATTTTGTTCAAATCTGTTCATATTTAGCTTAGAAAAATGGGCTGAATTGAGATCAGACCGTAAGTGTTTAAGTTTGAGTTCAGTTTATATTTTAAATAGGGTTAATTTTTTTGTTTAAATTTATTTTTCGAGTATAATATTTTTGTTGAAATCTTTTTAGCTCTCGAATTTGAAAAGATAGTTCAATCTTTGAATAGGTATACTCTTAAGGAGAGAATACATATTCAAATTCTGAAAATAACATTGTTGAAAGCAACATCTACAAACCTCAAAATAATTAATCTTCACAAACTGTAAAATATATACAAATAATACCTTAATCATACCATACACATATATGAATTTATGCTCATGAGCTACTGCAAGTCTATCTCAAAAATGAAAATGAAAAAGTTTAACTCAATTATCATTATAAATTTATTTATAGCTCTTGTTGAAAATATTGAATTAAAATTCCAGAAAAATTAGATTCTATCACTTTTGAGTTTTGACATATTAAAACACATTTTTTTCATAATATTTTCAATAAAAATATTTTTTTCAAATTAAATTGTTTAAAAATATTTTTTGACTTTTTTATGAATTATAATAAAAGGAAAAAACTCAAATAAAAAACGTAATTAACGCAATTTGAACTTAAATCACAATATCATTGATCATCAGGCCATCACATGTGATTCAAATTCTTTTCGACTTTAACAATAATATTAAACTAACCTTTAATTTTATTTTCTATAATATAAAATTAAATAATTTTTTCACTGATTTAACTCAAATGATACGGTCCATGAAAAAATACGCAAATGATAAAGCAGAAATATGGTCCAATGAACCTTCAATTGTCTTCAATCATGGCTTTAATTTGTTAATTAATTATTTAAAAACAACAACAACAACTTTATGGCATTGAAGCAGTTAAGATAAAGCAACAGATAAAAAAAATGTAAAAAAAAAAAACATATTTTTTTAATAGGAAATCATTTATTATTTTATATATAAATTAAAAAAAATTATAATGCCCAAGTGATTTAGATCCATAAAATATGGTGGTAAGCCATGTAACTTGACTTTAACGAAGAGTAAAATTTTAATATTTTAATTTTTTATGAAAATATTTTTATTAGTTTCAATACTATATTACTATTGAATGTGGTAATTTATATATTTACTACGCATGTTGATGTTACTTTTCACGTTTTATATTCATATATATATATATATAATCTAAATAATTAAAATATAAATTCCAAATTCCTAAGTTATATAGATCCATAAAATAGGGGATGGTCAGCCATATAACTTAATTTGAAAGGAGAGTAAATTTACTCTCTCTAAATTAATTTAAATATTTTACTAATTTAAATATTTTACAAGTTTTAGCGAAAATATTTTATTAATTCCATCCTTAATAGATTTATAAAATGCAAAAAGTAAATTACTGAGTTGGTTTCGATAATGAAAAATAAAAAAAAATATTTCATTAATTTTGATACTATACTAGCAATAAATTGTGGCCATTTATGTTGTATTTATATCATTTTCATACGCCATAATTATGTTTAATGTACTAATTATTTATATAAATTGGAACGTTACTTTTAAAAAATATAAATTGGCAGGTTAACAATTGGGTTAACTAATAAGGTTTTGGTTTAATTTCAAGGTTGAGGTCTTAAGATCTTTGAAATTTGGATTTGAGTCCTCCTATATAATATAAATACGTGGATTTTCCTCTAGATTTGTTCTGATTATAATTATTTAGTGGTTGAGTTAGCTATTTAATTCAAATTATAATTGCTTAGGTTAGAAATTTTAGTTTAAGTATGTTAACTGGTTGGTAGCCAATTTACGTAATTAATAATCAAGACAATTGAAATAATGTGACATTTTAAGATTATATCACATAATCACTTAAATAATTTAAAAAATATATTATTTTGTATTCTTATCAAATGCACGGGTTAATCACCAACAAGTGATTAAGTGCAATAGTAGGACAATAAGGCACATTGCATTTCCAAGGGAAAGACTTAAGTTCAAACATTAGAGATAACATTGTTGGGAGGGGCAATCATGGACCAAGAACATGAACCGTAAAACGGACATGAAAAATAGCAAAAAAAAATTCTAGGATTAATTGTTTATATTGATTTTATAACATTTTTTTATAAAATTAGTTCTTGTTTAAATTTGTAATATTTTTATGAAGGTTATTTATTAAATATATATTGTTAAATTATTTTGTTTTAATATTAAAATTATTAATATTCTAATTTTTTTTAATATTATACTTTTTTTTGAATAAAAATATTATACTTATCTTTACTCTATTTAAACAATGAATATAAATTAAGTAAATATTGGAGAATAAAATGGTAACGAAATCTATGTAATATTTGATTATCTAATTTTATTTTATTTTAATCAAAAGATGGTATGGACTTAGGGACTAATTTGAAAACGTTAATAAATTCAGGGGTGTTATAAAAAATACACGGAAATGGAAACCTATTAAACGTAATTAACTTCGGAAAATGTAATAAAAGGAAACGTGTGATTTGCACGTTTGGAACTTTCCATGAATGGAACCAACGTTACCTTGACTATTCTTCTGCACTCTAATGGCTTCTTCTCTGTACCTAATAATAACTACATCAGACATCTCACTACGTGTCAGTTTCCTTTTTGTCTTTCTTGTTTTTCAGACCCGTTTCTCCCGTATGTTTTTCCCATTTTCCGCCGCCGCCGCCTCTACACTTTTCTTGTCTTATTTTCCTCCGTAATTTCTTTCTCACCTTCCATTTTTCTCGTATCAGAATTTCCTCCAACACATGGAGAAGCTGATCGTCAATGGCAGCCATTGCCATAATCAACTCTGGTTTATTATTCGTGCTTCCTTTGTTTTTTGCCTTGTATTGCTTTGCTTGGATTATTCAGTTCTCTCCGGTGTTAAAAATGGAGTCTTTCCCTTAGTTTCCCAAAGCTTTTCTGGTTCTCAGAAAACCCACAAAGCTACCCAGCTTGCCGCCATTGTTGAAATTTCAATCCCAAATCCAATTTCCAATGATTCCCATCGGGATTTTCCTTTCCGGGAAAATAATTATAATGTTACTTTAGCTAATGTAACTGATCCATGTTCAGGTAAATACATATACGTTCATCGTCTTCCAACAAGGTTTAACAATGGCGTCCTCAAGGATTGTCGGAACCTTATCAAATGGTTCAATATGTGTCCTTCGTTAATGAATTCAGGGTTTGGTCCTAAAGTTAAAAAACCCCAAGGTGTTTTGTCGAGAAAAAACTGGTTCGAAACGAACCAGTTTATGTTAGAACTCATTTTCCATCAAAGGATTAAGCAATACAAGTGCTTAACCAATGATTCATCAATGGCATCAGCTGTTTATGTACCCTTTTATGCTGGCCTAGATGTTGGTCGTTACCTATGGGGCTACAACACATCGGTGCGAGACTTGGCGGCTTACGGTGTCGCCGATTGGCTTCGGAAACAACACGAATGGAACCGGATGTTCGGTCGAGATCATTTCTTCGTCGTGGGGAGGATCGCTTGGGATTTCCGAAGACCGACCGATAACGAATCCGAATGGGGTAGTAAGCTCATGAACTTGCCTGTATTTATGAACATTACAATGTTGTCTATTGAGTCAAGTTCATGGAGCAATGAATTCGCTATACCGTATCCGACTTACTTCCATCCGTCGAGAGATATCAATGTTGTCCGCTGGCAAAAACGAACCCGAAGTCGAAAAAGGCAGTACCTGTTCTGTTTCGCCGGTGCACCACGTCCTACTGTGAAGGACTCGATCAGGGGTGAGATCATCGACCAATGTTTATCGGCCCCGAATCGTAAATGCAAGTTTCTCGATTGTATGGCCGAGGGAAACAAATGTGACTCACCAGTTGAAGTGATCAAAGTGTTTAGAGACTGCAAATTTTGCTTACAACCTCCAGGGGATTCGTACACTCGGCGTTCGACTTTCGATTCGATTATTTCCGGGTGTATTCCGGTTTTCTTCCATCCGTATTCGGCCTACGCGCAATACATATGGTACTTCCCGAAGAATTATACTAAATATTCAGTCTATATCCCTCAAAACGACATCAAAAACGGCAATGTGAGCATCAATCGGGTGCTTTCAAGATTCTCAGAACATCGAATATCGGAAATGAGAAATGAGGTTGTGAAATTGATCCCTAAGGTGATATATGCAAACCCCAAATCAAGATTTGAGAGATTTGAGGATGCCATTGACATTGCATTGAAAAGTGTTATTGAAAGAGTGAACAAGGTTAGGGAAGTTATTAAAGAAGGCAAAAATCCCAGTGTTGATTTTGCTGCTGGGAATCAATGGAAGTTGAAATTAGCTGGGATTGTGGGAGATCAGGCATTGGAGACACTGTTTTGAAGAACAAAGAACAACATATGAAAACAAGACAGGTATTAGACAAAACTTAATCGCATGTTTTTTGTGATCTCTCTCCATTGTTTGTTTTATTCTTTCTTTGATTGAAACTTTTGTGTTTGGATAAAATGGATTTGGTTGATCATCTGCTTATTCTTATTGTAATTCCTGGGGTGTACGTGAAAAATATGTTTGTTATGGTTTCATTGATTATATTGAAATAAGTTTGGATAAAATATACTTACGTATTTATTTTTTTACCCAAAAAAAAAGTAAATTCGAACAAGTTAAAATATATTTATTATTATTTTATTTAAAAATTGAAGGTGCTATAAATGATTTTAGAGCATCGCATAAAAGAAATACAATTTTCAATTCAATCTATTGATGTAATCCGGTTTTTTATTCTATCTACAGTGAGAATTCCACTACTGTAAGGCATACTTGATACTTCAGCTCTTTAGAATATATGTATTCGGCCATAAATATTAGAACATGACTTTGCAGGAACCCTTAAGAACAAACATACTCCTGTCACATATATCCATATCAGACGCTAAAACCCGAGTCCATGTAACATAATCCGAAAACGCATCTTCACTCAAACAGGTTTCCATGAAGACAAGGGTGGGGTATCAGAGTTCTTGTAGGTTGGGACAGTTTCTCCATACTTGTCTCCTTTTACTGCATCTGGTGAAGCAATGGATTCAAGTTCAGCCATCTCTGCCGGTGTTAGTTTCAAGGACAAGGCCCTTATATTCTCATTAAGGTTTTCGATCTTGGTGGTTCCTGGTATTGGACACACATCCTCCCCTTGATGATGAACCCAGGCTACTGCAAGCTGTGATGGGCTACACCCTTTTCTTTTAGCCACATCTTTCACCCGCTCGAACAGGGTCTTGTTGTGGTCGAGGTTTTCAGGTTGGAACCTTGGAAGTAACTGAGGAAATCAATATAAAGATAGCAACTTATTTTTCCATATATTTGGAGGTCGTATCTCGATACTCATATTTAGATATGTGCCAGATATGAGTGTCATATATGGATACTTCGAGAAAGATGAAGAAACGGAACAACATAGTTTGAAAGAAAGCAATTTAGGAACATGTAGCAGAAAGCTAGCTTCACATGCTGCCCTTACATAAGCATGGTCACCCCTGATTTCCCTTTTACCATCAACAAAACAAGCACCAAATTTAGTAGCCAATTCAACTCGGTCTCTTCTACGTTTCAAGGCCTTTCCTAGAAGGATTTCATTAGTATGTGGACCATAAACATCTGAAGTGTCAAGGAAAGTGACTCCACTGTTGATGACATGGTGGATAAGGTTGATCATTTCTGGTTCAGGTTTGGGTGGACCATAGAAGGCTGACATGCTCATGCAACCCAGACTTGAGCTGACACTTCAAGGCCTTGGGTTCCTAGCTTTATTCTCCTCACCTTTGTTTCCATTTCTTCTTCTTTAAACAGTAACAGGTTCGGCAATGGAGTTTTTTTTGCAGGTCACTGTATCATTTTTTCTAGCTTATACAGCAGAAGAAAGCAGCAGCCATGGTGTTGAAGTGACTCATTGAGTTGTGTGGGGCTAATAACCCCACTTCCAGCCAACTTTATTCAATATGGTGAATCATTTCACATCTTATTTCTTGCCTTTATAATCAGACAAAACATGTATTTCAAGTAATGTAAGGAATAAAAAAAGATCGGATAGGATGACAAACCAATCAGTTACCATTCTTTTTACCAATTAGGTTGGTTTTGTACTAGTTCGAGTAATGATTGGTAACTAGACTGAACAAATCATTAATTCTCAATTCAACCAATCTCATCAGTCAGTAGTCCGTACAATTCAGATTATACTAGGTCAAAAATTTAGATAAAAGTTATTCATTGAATCAACTTTATTGCTCAAACGCACTTTGGCCTAGGTTTCAAGCTTGACCAAGTTTTTCAACAAGGTTTGGATTAAGATTTTTAAACATGATTTAACTTTTAAAAAATTTAATTTCAATACATAATAAAAATATTGAAATAATATAAAAGTTCTTTTAAATTAGTTTAATACCATAGTCCTTTTGCAACCACTTTCATCTTATGTTACTTGGACTTAAAATAACTATCACATATAGGTATGTGTATAACACAAATACAATAATATATATATGTATATATTTGTAAAGATCATACTGGTACAAACTTTCATTATCCCTGGAATACACAATCTCAACAAGACAAACTTGGATAAACTGCTACAAACTTTGCAGTTTATCATCACACCAGAAGAACAATTGATACTTGTGACAGACACTTATTCTCTGAGAGCAACATAGAGACTCGATCTTGGTGGCTTCAAAACACATATCCAGGGCGTTACATGAAGATTGCATCAAATGTGGCAGTGGCATGAAGTATTCATTCAGGGTTTCCATGAAGATAATGGAGGAGTTTCAGATTCCTCGTGAGTAACAAGGACACCACCATATCTGTCTCCTTTCACAGAACCTGCTTTAGCAATGGATTCAAGCTCAGACATCTCTTCAGGTGTTAGTTTTATGGACAAAGCTCCAACATTCTGGTTGAAGTTTTCAATTTTGGTGGTTCCAGGAATGGGGCAAACATCATCTCCTTGGTTATGGACCCAAGCCAATGCAAGCTGTGATGGGGTGCACCCTTTCTTTGCTGCTATCTCATTAACTCGGTCATAAAGGCGTTGGTTATGCTCCATATTTTCAGGCTGGAACCTTGGTAGATTCTATGAAAAAAATTGCACATTTTCATTCAAATGATTGTCATCCAAATTAAAGATACCCAAACCAGACTATTTCCTAATTCAAGTCAGGAACTGTTTGATAACTCATGCATGCTATTATTTAGTTGTCAGAATGGACCTAAATTTGCTTAATGGCCCAACTAAGGTCATGCCATGGATCACAAGAGGGACCTTCAGTCTTGCAAAATTTGAGATAAAAGAGGCATTATCAGGAACTATCTTGTTTGAGCTCGGATGTGTGTTGAATATAAATATGTTATGAATGTTGAGATAGAGATTCATTGTTGACACGGATATATTTAATTTTTTAACATTTTTTTTCATGTATGTAGGGGATCCATGACAGACCATATCCTAAAATACAGTTCTGAATGTGCATCAAATACAAATATCATAAACTTATTAAGCTGACTGTGAAAATAGCTACAAACCTTCCTAAAGTCATCATCGGACAAAGTTTCCACAATTTTAGGCCCTGCTGAGAAGAATCCTCTTCCCAGGGGACTATAAGCAACAATCCCAATCCCAAGTTCCCTGGAAAAATAGAAAAAGGAATCACATTAAAACAATTCCCACACCTTTTTTTTATTTAATAAAATTTGATCAAGTCTTATGAATAAATAAACCTGCAAGTTGGAATAATGTCAGCCTCAACATCTCTAGACCACAAAGACCACTCTAACTGCACAGCACTTATAGGATGCACCGCATGGGCCCTCCTAATCGTCGAAGCCGAAGCCTCAGATAAACCTATGTACTTCACTTTACCTTCTTCAACTAGTTTCTTCAGTTCTCCAATCTGGGTCAAAAACCATCAATATAAATAACCGTTTCAGTGTGACATTAATGCAAACACTTAATCAACTACCATAGTATCCATATTTAAATCCATAGAAACAAGCAAAGGGATAAAAAAACAAACCGTGACTTCAATGGGAACCTTGGTATCAATCCGATGCTGATAATAAAGATCAATACAATCAACACCAAGACGTTTCAAGCTACCTTCACAAGCAGCCCTAACATAAGCAGGGTCACCACGTATCTCCCTTTTCCCATCGGTATAATGTATGCCAAACTTGGTAGCCAATTCAACTCTTTCTCGAACACCGTCTTTCAACGCCTTCCCAAGGAGGATTTCATTGGTATGAGGGCCATAAACATCGGAGGTATCAAGAAGGGTAATCCCAGAATCAATAGCATGATGTATGAGCGCAATCATGTCGGATTCAGGCTTTGGTGGACCATAGAAAGATGACATCCCCATGCAACCAAGGCCTTGAGCCGACACTTCCAGACCCTGTGAACCCAACTTGACCCTCCCAACTTTTGCAGTCGCCATTTTTTATGCTTCACTGAATCTGCTGCAAGTTTCTACGATTTATGGTGTTGAGGAAGGTGCGTTTCAGTGGTGTTTAAATAGTGAGTGGAAAGGGAAGATAGAGTGGGAGACATTAAAAAACTGGGAAAATTTGAAAGCCATTTACGTAAGAGCCTATGAAATTGAATTTCTTTTTTCCTTTTAACTTTTCTTTTTGTTTTTGTTTTTAATAATTTGCTAACAATACACTAATATTATAAATTTGGAATTACCAACTTTTTTATTTTAATATAATGTTAATTATTATAAAGGGAATTTATTTACTATTATAATAAAAAAAGCTTTAAAAATTATAGAAAAAAAAGCATCTATCAAAATTTTAAAACTAATCATGAAATAAAAAAATACACCATCATTGCAGCTGCTATAACGTACCCTTTTTTTTATATATAATTAGACCATAATTCCAAATAGCCGCCGGATTAAAAAAGTGGGGAAATTGGAAAAGGAGATGAATCCTGCAAACCGCCCTCATTAGACAAATTATGTTTTAGTACGAGATTTATCTCAATATCATCCACAAATAATATTCTCTGATTAAGTTTTATGAATGTGGATTGGTTGGATTTAAAACAAATTTGGATGTTAGTTTAAAATAAAGAATTTGCACCGATTCAACTGATTTTTTTATTTATAATATATTTTAAATTTTTTTTTTTTAAATAAGTTATTCGATAGAATCAAGTAAATCAAACGATTTGATGATCAAATTAGTTCAACTATTGATTTAATTTTGAAAATATTGTTAATTTCATCACTAAATTATAATCTATCATGTTATTTTACCCAAATTGTCGTATTACGTCACTGCTAGATTGTCCATAGGCCGACCACCCGGTCCACTTAAAAAGTAGAAAGATTTGAGCAAAAATATAAATCTGAAAAATAAGTTTAGACAAAAAAATTGTTTAACCTTAGGTAAGCTCTTTCGCCTGAGCCTGGCCTAAATTTGAAAAAAATATTGTTGCTTTTTTTTATTATTTTTTCATTGTTTTGTTATCATTTCGTTATTATATTACTATTATTTTATTATTATATAACTCTTATTTTATTATTAATTTTTAATTATTTTAAAGTTATTTACTTATTAAGTTGCACTTATCTTACTATTATTTAAGTATTTTTTTATTTTTTTCATTTGTTGGAAAATATTTATTTTAATATTTTTAGTTTATTTTGATGTACTATATATTTTTAAATTTATTTTATATAAAAATAATACAAAAAAATTAATACAGGTTAGGTTGGACTTGAGTTTTAACATGTTTATCCAGGTCGGACCAGAACCTAAAAAATAACCTAAATTTTTTACTTAACCCAACTCAATCCATAGACAATTCTAATTACCGCAAATAAAACAAAGATAACCAAACAAAATTTTGATGACAATCAATCCTAAACCCTAAAAAGGCTCTAAAAATCTATATTAATTCATTGTCTAAAATGCTCTAAAAAGACAAAATCAAATAATTTTAGTGACAAATATCAAACTTGAAATCACTCAAATTAGAATAAACCACTGTCATGCGTCTCACCCCGTCCCATTTTGCTTTAATTTTTGCTACTTCATAAGTCTTAGGAAAAATTATTAGATCGACTTTTTCCACTTAATAATTATTTTTACATGTCATTTAATAATTAAAAAATTTTGTTTTCTTTTACAATCATTCTCATTTCTGAACAACGGAAATAAAAAAAATGAAAGAAAAGAGAATTAAAAGAATCCTGATTTTAATATCAAACAGAAAAGAAAATTTCTTCCATACACTCTTTAATACTACTTTATATTAAGTAAAACTATATTGTATATTGAATATATTTAAAATCCTTTAATTATAATTTAAACATTTTTTATACAATATTAAAAATATGAAACTGGGCCATTCGATTTAAATTCATGTCTAACAAAAGCTCTATCTATCTTTTGATTGAAATTTTTTTTATTATAATATTTGAATTAATAAATTAATATATTTTAATTATATTCAATAATTTAAATAAAAAATATTTTTTTTTGCTAAAAGCGGAATTCATAAAAAAATTGCTCAATTGCCTCACATATTAAAGAAACTAAGAGAAAAAAAGCTCATACCAACAACAAGCGACTCTACAATCTTCTATCTCTTCAAACTTCCCTATTCCCAATCAATGTCTGGTCGAATTCCCATGTAGCTTTTGAATAATTTTCATACTTTTATATTACAAATTACTATCTTTTCTATTTGGATTTTCACCATGAATAAATCTTCCCCAACCCTCCATTAATATCAAAATGCTGCTCTTGTTCTTCATCTCCTCCTCCTGGTTAAAGCCTGCCTCCTATTTTCATTCCCTCTTCATCTTCTTTCCCTTTTAATCATCTCCTTGAATGTTGGTTTTTATTTTCTCAAAAACCATTTCCCAAATTTCCCATTCCCCCCCCCCCCCCATCCTCTGCTTCCATTGTTCTCGCTGTTTAAACCCTCTTAGGTCTTCAAAATTAATGGCGAGAAAAAGCTTATGATTTTATGTACTTTTCAGCCATGTTTATCTTCCTTACAGCTTTTGGGACTATAATTTAAACTGGGTTCCTTCTTGTTTCGATTTTCATTGTGTTATATCCAATCGATACTAACTGTTTGTTTCTTAACGTACGATTCGTTTGTAAGCTTTTTTCTTTGCAGCAAAATAAAAATGCATTGTGATGATGATGATGATGGTTATGTCAAAGGTGAAACTAAACCAGGTTCCAGACCCTTCTCCGTAAGGTAGATCTTTCTCATTTCCCAATGCCTTACTATCATTTTACTTTATTTTCTCGTTGTCATGATCCTTAATTAATTTACAAATAAATTTGCATTTTTATTTTTGCCTTGCATTTTCTTTAAACTTTAGTTAAATTTCTTCTACATTTGCTTCATTTCTTGGTTATGTACCCTTTCGTGCATTTGGGTGTTTTTCAAAGCGTTATATATATATATATATATATATATAGTTATGTTTTGTTCTTGTGTGTTTGATTGATTTTTAGATTGTTGTTAGCAATTAGTACTATCTTTAATTTGGAGTTTATATGTAATAATTTATGTTGAATTACAAGCAGCAAGATTTCATCAGTATGTTTTGGAACAATTATTTTTTTTATCACCAGACTTTAGTTTTCAACCCAAATTTTGTTTTAAATGAAACTAAATATTTGCTTGTAATATAAATATTGATTAAAATTTTGAAAATTTATTAATTTCTCAGTTGGTGATGAACTCTGTTCTATCATATATGATTCTTCTATTCCATGCTTGTGTGTATGTATGTGTGTTTGTGTTTTGAAACTCTTTTTTTTCTACATTGATGTGCTGTTTCTTCTTTTGTTCTTCATTGTTTGTGTAATTTTCAGCAATGCATGATAACAAATTCCATTATAGAATTCAATGCAATGCTCCATATCTAGTATTTTTTTGCAATTTAATGGTGGGCATTTCTTTTGTTGAAAACACCGGTGTTTGTAACAACTAGTCGCTGTAATTCGATCTCTTGTTTTCCAGACAGTTTGTTGTCGATGCTAGGAAGAAAGATATTTTTCAGTGTTGGCCATTTCCGAAGAAATACTTGCAAGTTTGCCTGAAATATGGTATCATTAATGTGTTACCACCCTTTGAACGGTGTATTAATCCGACTACTCAAGCGACGAACAAGAACATCGGCCAGACATGTTCTGATCAACAATGTAAAGATCATGTTTCCTTTGAAAATAAGGTGGTTTTGCAGGAGAAATTGATCAAAGATGAGTGTAATTGTTACTATGATCAAATGCTGCTATCAAACACCCCCTGCAATGAAAGCAACTTAAGTTTTGATCACACTTCCGATGTCATGGTTCCAGTAACTCAAGAATCGAGTTCCGTACAAGGTTCTAATCCCGACGTTCATCGGAGAACCGATACGGTTTCCCCCAAGAAGACGAGACACAAGCGAAAAAAACATAAAGGGAGACAGAAGAAACGGTCGATGTCGGATATTTTAGCAAGAGCAAAGCCATGTACTTTGGAGGATTATAGAATTAGATGTAACTCAATAACCCTCTCTAATGATGATGAAGAAGCCATTGATGACAAATTGTCAAGCAAAGATGTTAGGGTTCTAACCATAAAGTTTGGTGGATGCATATCCAAGACATGGACCATCAATTAAGGTACATTTCCTTCTATAATTTTTGCATCAAATGTTCGTGCTCAAATTATATTCTTAAACCTTTCTAAAGTAACCATATATTATAGGTTATAAGAAAGTACTGCTTGTATTTTCAGTGATTATCCATGTTACTCGGATTCGGGTGAAAGATATGAGTATGGTTCGGCACTGATACATTTGATTATCTTTTAAGTTTTTCCATTTATTTAGAGATGCTTGAAGGGTCATATCCTCGTATGTGTATTCATATACCATACCAGATTCGAGATTAATTGCTAGTTTCGATAGGTTGATGGTGAATTTGTAAAATTTGAGATTTATTAGTAGTACCTAATTTATGATTCTTCAAGTGAAAGGAATCATACTCGTGTGTATACATATATATGGTGAATTATAAGAAGAGGGTAAAATCCTAACAGCAACGTGACTGGCGTGATTCGAACCCAAGCCACACTTGAGACGGTGAACATCTTGATTATCAGGTCAACACATGAGGTTCAAATTACACTCATTTTTGACACTTAACTCGAAATCAAATTTGAAATTTTAATCAAAGGATATAGACATAGAAGTTAGAACTTTATTGAATAAAAGCAGCCGTAAATGGTTTTTTCAAATATAAAAGTAATTTTTGGATTTTAAAAAAAATATTGATAATTACATTTTGATTCTATACTTTCAAAGTTGAGTATGAATTATAATTTATGATCATTCAAAAAATAGAAAAAGAACTTTTTAAACTTTAAAAATTTAGGTATACTCATATAAGACATACATGTATCTAATAAATAACCATGAATTCGAATAATATAACAAAGGTGGGCAGTAAGATAAAAATATCACACACTTGAAAAAGAATTTTGATGATAAAGATATAAAGAAAATAAGTACTTTATAAACATATTGTATTTAAAAAGTATTTTAAAAAATATGGTAATTTTTTAATTATTACATGGAATATTTTCTCTTTCTAAAAAGTGAAGTTGACATGTGGTAATCTAATTTTTTTTTTAATTTATAAAATGTGACACATATTATGCATAGTGAACTTACTATCTGATATAATTGGAGAAGAAAATTTATCACAGTTTTTAAAATAATCCAAAAACAACCATTTTCAAATAATTTTTTAAAATACAATTTTTTTTTAATAAATTGTAAGAAGATATGTAAATTTTGAATAAATACAGTTGTCTTGAGGAATAACAAATCTTTTTAGTTCTTCAGGTAATATAAAAAATTTTAAAAAGGTAAAAGAAAATTTGATGGTTAAAAATATATTAAAAAGCTATTAAATTAAAAAATTAACTTCATTTTGCAGATTGAATATTAATTCAATTAATGTGAATATTATTATTAATATAAAAGAACGTAATTTTAAATTTACCGAAACGTATTATCTTTTTTCTTTTGAATAAAAAAATATTATAAATAATTTTAAATATTATATAAAAAAATATAATAAGAATTTATAATAAAATTACTTTTGCTAAAAAAATATCCACACAACTTCCAGTAACATCGATGAAAATATCTAAAACACACACACACAAAGAAGCATGCACATGTGGCTACATCTGCGCGTTTGCGTTGGCGTTTGCGTTTGCAATATAAGAGAGAAGCCATCAATTAGAAAACGCCAACCAATCGCCACAACTCTTTTCTATAATTATCTCTACAGTCCCTACTACTTTACTACTGTTTCTTCTTTCGTTGTAATAAAAGAAAAGAATAAAATAAAAATCTGCAATAATAATTATCCACCCGACGCCCAAAGCTTCCATAAAACCTGGCCAATTTTCATGTAAGAATTTCCTTCTCTCCTTTCTTTTTACTGATTTCCATGCTCTTTTTTTTCCTTTGTACAAGTTTAGTCTTTTTTTTTCTTTGTGCTAGAAAAATAAAAATTGGAGATTTGTATGAGCATCTTTTTTAGGTGAGTTTAAGGATTTGGGTTTTTTTTTTTGTTAATTGTTTGGATATAACTTTTTTTCTTTGTGAATTCTAGAATACCCTTTTGCTTCAAATCCCATTTCTTTTTAGGGTTTTTGCTTGTTGTTTGTTAGGAAAGATAATTTCTTTTCTATGAAATTTGGGAATACCCTTTTATTACTTTTTTTAACAGTTAGATATTTTGCAGCTGAATGAACATATAGCATGTCTTACGAGCAAGTAGAGGGTTTTGATTACATGGCTGAAGATTTTATCGATGATATGGATGAAGACAGCTGCGGTAATGCTGCTGGTGGAGACGTGGATGCTGATGAATATGACATGGTTTGTTTTACTTCCACACATATATATATACACTCACACAGATGTGTATATATATGTTACATTCAATTTATGATTGGATTATGATGTTCATCACTTCAAACTATAATTTGAGCAGCTGACCAAGGTGACTGATACATCCGCTGCACAAGCACGCAAGGGGAAAGACATACAGGGGATTCCGTGGGAAAGATTGAACATAACTAGGGAAAGCTATAGACTGACGAGGCTCGAACAGTACAAAAATTATGAGAATATCCCATCCTCGGGTGAAACTGTTGACAAGGTTCGTTTCTTCCCTTATAATCTATAATTGAACTAGTTTAAGGAGAATAGCAAGATAAACTCCCTGATAATCACTATTTTGCTGTTTCAGGAGTACAAACAGATAGAAAAGGGTGGGAACTACTATGAATTTTTTCACAACACGAGATCGGTTAAGCCTACAATCCTCCATTTTCAGGTTCATAAATCAGAAATCTTTTTGTTATTATCATTTATATTTGCTTTTAGAAGATTTCCATTTCAGTGTCCGATTTTGTTCTTGAATTTCTCTTTTCCTTTTAGATGATGATATAAACTTTGATGTGTTTAATTATAGACTACATACTGTATTCAACATTTGCACCAGCTTGGAGAAGTGTATACTGGTCTACATTCTGTTTCTGAAGGTTTATCATATAACTTATACTAGCAAAATACATGTTTTTTCCATGTTATAATGTCTTCAGTAATAGAATCCCCATGTTATGATATACTTTTTGCTCTCTAGTATGGAGGAGCATTTATCGGTTTTGATTTTTTTTTTTTAATTTCTAAGTGTATCTTGGCACCTGTTATTTGAGCTTGAATAACCTGCTGTGGAATGAATTTGCAGCTCAGAAACTTGGTTTGGACTACTTCAAAGCATGATGTTTACCTTATGTCCAATTATTCAGTTATGCATTGGTCATCCTTATCATGCAATCTGTCCGAGGTCCTTAATTTTGCTGGGCATGTGGCACCTACCGAGGTATTATAGCTTTAAAACATGTGTGTTTTTGAAGATGGTTCATTATTTTAGTATTCTTTGATAATTTTATCGGCTAACTTCTATTTTATTGTAATTTAGAAACATCCGGGAAGTTTGTTAGAAGGTTTTACTCAAACTCAAATAAGCACGCTAGCGGTCAAGGATAATTTTATGATTGCAGGAGGCTTCCAAGGAGAGCTTGCTTTTAAGGTAAGTGTTATTGGCAGCATGTTGTAATAAAATTGTTCAAATATTCGTTTACAGATTAGATAAGATTATTATAAATTATGATTTTAAGTTCTAATAGAATTCAAGAAAATCCTAGAAATTAGAATGCTTGCAAGTTTCTAGAAAGAGTAAAGGATTGTCATGAATGCTTTAATGCCTGCATATGCTTTTGCATTATCGATTTTCATATTCCTGTTGTTGCAGCACTTGGACAGAAAAGGCATAACCTTCTGTACTCGGACAACATATGATGATAATGCAATTACGAATGCTATCGAGATATATGACAGCTTGAGGTATCTTTAGAATTTCGGATTTGGCTGGTTGATTGATTGGTTGCTATAAATTGAATGAAATATGAGTTGTAATTTTTGAACCTGTTTTGCAGTGGTGGTATTAATTTTATGGCCTCGAATAATGACTGTAGCATGAGAGAATATGATACCGAGAGATTTCAACTTTTGAATCATTTCCAATTCCCTTGGCCTGTAAACGTAAGCCCTTCTAGTCGTTTTGTAGTATTTATTCACATATTTTAACTTAATTTCTAGTCACATGACTGAAACTTGTTTATTCTGATCAGCATACATCAATCAGCCCGGATCGGAGACTTATTACTGTAGTTGGAGACCACTTGGATGCGTTGCTTGTGGATTCACAAAACGGAAAGGTATGAAAGTAGTGTCTCTCATCATCTGTAATTTTTCCGATATTAGTAAACAGTCATTTATTCTGTTTGTAACTTCGATAAGAAACGAAACAGACAGCAGATATGATTGTTCTTTACTACTATCTTGATCTGAGCTTTAACCGATGATTTTTGTATCGATATTTAAACACTGGAATCACATTTTCCATGTTCTCAGACCATAGCCACAGCAGTAGGTCATCGAGATTACTCCTTTGCATCGGCATGGCACCCAGACGGACGGGTATTTGCCACAGGAAACCAAGACAAGACCTCCCGTGTATGGGACATAAGAAACCTGGCAACGCCGGTCGCGACTCTCAAAGGAAACTTGGGTGCTGTACGATCGATCCGTTTTTCATCCGACGGCCAGTTCATGATAGTTGCTGAACCAGCGGATTTCGTTCACGTGTATAATACAAAATCCAATTACACAGAAAGACAAGAAATCGACTTCTTCGGGGAGATATCAGGTGTATCAGTGAGTCCAGATGATGAATGTCTATATGTAGGAATATGGGATAGGACATATGCTAGTTTGTTGCAGTATAACAAAAGACACAGTTATGGATACTTGGATTCTTACTTGTGAATATGTCTTACATCATTCCTCGTTAAATAAGTCTGCTGTTGTCTGCACTGTAATATATTATCAATAATAAGAATTTTCATGTACTAAATAAAATAAAATAATAATTTTCTGTTTTGATGTTTTTGTTTGGTTAATAATTGAAAGACATTAAGTATATTAAAAATTCTACATTAATGTTTAAATGTTTTCTAATTAAATTTCAATATAATGAATTAAGACTGAGTTGGATTAGTTTAAATTAAATATATAAATCTACATTTATTGTATGATGCGAATAGATTTGATAATATAATTATATTCCTCTTACATGTAAAATTTTATTAATATATATTCGTTGAAGGGAGGAAGACTCAATTGGGTGTCTTTACTTGGTCAACCCTTTAACAGGTTGATATTGTCCTTGGTGGAGGGTTCCCCCCTCCCCCGACTCTATCGAGTGCCTAAAGAAGCGTTGGTGGCGGGTTCACAATGAGAATACCTCAATAGATACTAATAAGGTGAACCATATGAAACCCATTGAGAGAGATTTTGCATACATCTTTTGACAAAATCGACTTCCCCTTGACAAAACTCAATAAGGCAATATTGTGCCCGATGTGATTTTGTCTCGTGACTCTACAGAGTGCCCAAAGAGATATCGATGACGTAAAATATATGTGTATTGTTAGGTGTCTAATAAGGTGAATCATGTACATTATGCATGATCATCCATTAAGTAAATCTCATATCTGTACTTGATGAGATTTGAACCTAATCAAAACCTTTTATCTTAAGGGAGGTCACTTTATAACACTCCCTCAAATACGAGGTAAAATGTCGTATATCCTTAACCATGTGATTGCTCCACCGAGATCAATGCCTCACCCCAATCGCCTCATTAACTAATGGGCTTTGCCTAATTGTATAATTGTTACTCATCCATCACATCAAATCATATCATCAACCTAGCGAGGAAGTATAAGTGAGTTAATAAAGGTCTATCATTTTTTCTTAAACCCATGGACACATATTCAAACCCAAAGTAGTTGTCCATTACTCTTTCAAAGACTCTCTTTTTATCTTTTTCCTGGATGAATTATCATCTTTTTCATCTATTTTTCAACAACAATCGTATCTTATATAAAACAAATAATTAAATACTTTTGATTTACTTAAAATTAAAAAAACTCATATAATCTTCTAAAATATAACAATAAAATTGTTAAAAAAATAAATAGTAAAAAAATATTATAAAAATTGTAAAACTAGAATTAGTTTAACCTTGTAGCACTATATTCCACACGAATAATTATAATTTAATAATAAAATAAATAAATTATGGATGTGTGGAATTTAAATATAAACATCATTGAAATTTGAAGTAGTTAAAATCTTTGATAGGAATGTAATCGATGTTGGAGTGAAATTGACAATCATATAACACCAAAAATATCATTTTACTACCCGAGAAATTTGTCTTATTTATTTATACTTAATATTGGACGTTGATCCAATCACAAGCCACTCATTTCCGTTGGATTATTTTCCCGTGACTTGATTGATTTGATTTGACTTCATCAACTAATTTTCAAATTATCTTTTATCCATACATAATTCATTAATTCCCTTCTTTTTCCTTTTTGGATTATAAGCTGAAGCAAAACAAAATTAAAACTTAAATGAAATAGAACCCGTGTGATTTCATGATCAAGATATTTATCATTTCAGATGTGATTTGAATTCGAATCATGTTAATTACACTTTTATTAGGAATTTATCCTCTTCTCATAATTCATTAAAACACATTAAATGGAATAGAGTAACCTAAGGATCCATCCCATTAATAAGATTAAAATACATACATGATTTACTTAAAATAAAAATTTGAAGCATAACTTTATTAATATTATTAAAATTTTGTTCGTAAATAATTTTTTTAAGAATATATGTTTTTTTATAAACATAATGAAATTGAATGTACAATAAGGTAGTAGTTTATAAATGGATGAGAAGTTATTAGGTTAAAATTTTTAATTTTGTTTTTAAAATTGGGGTTATTAAAAAATTAGTGTTGAGTAAAATTTTCATTACTTTAACAGGTTTTCTATTTAGATATTAGACTTGACCAAAATAAATGACAAAAAGCACGTGAATTATTGGACTTATCTGATTTTTTCAACATAAAGACAAATTTTATTTTATTTTTTTTCTTTTGATTCTGATTTTGTGTCCTCTCTTGATTTAAATTCAGTATTAAGAACCGAATCAAAGAGAAACATTGAACATTAAAAAATGTGTCACCCACATTGTTGCTCAAAAAAAAATAGATTGTCATACATTCATTATTAATAAATATATTTTTAATTTTGATATAAAAATAAATAAAATTTTAATTGAAATAATAATATAAAATATTTAAAAGTTATAATATTTTAAGTTAAAATCATATTATACGTGTATTTTTATATTTTTATGTAAAAGATAAAAATAAAAATCTTTAAAATTATTTTAATTATTTTCTTAACTAAATTGATTTTAAATTATTTTATAATAGTAACATAATCACATACTTAAAATAATAATCGATAACAAGAATTCAATCAAAGAATTAAATATACAATATAATTCACAAAAATGAAATAAATAAAATAAAAACAAGATTGGAAAGGAAACTGATTGGGGATGGGACTTTATGGACGGTGGTCTGATTGCGGACGACAACCCAATTATAATATTTTTTATAAATTAATATAAAAATTAAAAATTAAAAAAAAACTTAAACTAGGGTAAAAAAATATAAATTAAATTATTTAAAAACAATTAAGAAAAGTATATAAAAGAGGGACAATAATAAGGACAAAAATGAGAAATCTTGTGAACCCAAATTCCCATTGCTAAGGCCTAAGGCTAAATGCAATCCGTGACCTTAGTTTGGATCTTGTGAACACCGCCCACGCTGCTTTGGGCCCCCCCACTTTCTATTTTATTTTTTAAAGATAAATAAATAAAATAAGATTGTGTAGATGTTAAAATATATATAGTTACATTTGTTTATTAAATTTTAAATTTTAAATAAATATTATAATATACTAATAATATTAATTTATAAGATTATTTTTATTTAATAAAAAATATATAAAATTTAAGATAATAGAACTGTTATAAAAAATTAATTTAGTAAATAGAATATTTCATACATTACGATGATAATTATTATTATAACGGACAAAAATAAAAACATAAAAAAATTATTTTTTATAATAAACTTCACTATTATAATAAAATATTGTTATAAAAAGAGTTGATGATATATGAAAGTAAAAAATAAGACACAAAATGAATATAAGAATTTGATGCGGGAAAAAAGATTATATTAAAAATAATTTAAGAAACAAATAAAGCTTTAATATGATTTAAAATGAAAAGATAAAAATGTATTTATAATAATATAATTTACTATATAAATTTGATTTTTTTAATTGAATTAGTAATTAATAAATCGTAATACAAAATAAAAAAAAAGGGGTATAATTCTAAGTTGTCGTTCTTTTCCCTGTCATTGCTGAATCAGAAATTAAAATAAAATTGTGAATTCAATAATTGCTAATAATTCAAAGAAAATAATGTGTAATTATTTTTCTTTTTTGTTGAATGTAAAAATAATTGAGAAAATGAAAGGCAAAAAGGGAAAGAGAAGAGTGGATGAAAATGGCATATCAAAAAAAGAAAATGGAAAAAGGAGAATCTGACAGATAAGATTTTAACTTTAAGCTTTGGGACAAATGGAAAATGGGTTCGATCGATGTCGTGTTGGAAAATCTGCAATGTTTCCACCACTTGTTTTTGCTTTGTCTCATCACTTCACCCTCTCTTTAGTTCTATCTTATTATTATCGTTGTTTTTAATAAATATGCTGCTCATCTAAAGATACAGTTAATAACATAACTAAATTTAATAGAAATTGCATCTTCAATAAAATTTGGAAATTTGGAAATGTAAGATAAAATTTGTGAAAATAAAATAAAATTTTAAATTTTAAATTTATAAAAAGTATAAAGATTTGACTCAGAAAAAACATGTTTTAAGGGTATCCTTAGGTTGGTAATAAAATTGAAACTCTTCAAAATCTTGTCTTGCAGCTTTGTTTAATTATTACATGCAGTTATTGTATTGTGGATTGTGTTTTAATTTTTAAATCAAATTAAAAATAGAGGGAGTAAATATTAAAAATAGAGATTGGTTATAGCATTAAACCATTTATAGGACGACATGACTGTAAAATTGATATTCGAGCTCCAAACTCAAGAATGTCAGTATATTGAATTCATTTTCACTTTGATTCACTGTTTTCTCGATTTCCCGAGTTTTTATTTTATTTTTATAAGAAAGAATCCTCATCTCAAGACTAGAAATAGAACTCTCGTGAGTGCAGTACTATCACTGACCCAAAAAACCTGCATTTCTTTAGCAAAAAAAAAAAAACTATGAACGAACCCATTGTTTTTCAGCACTGAAAAAGCTTAATTTCAAGGGTGGGGTTTCAAAAAGAAGATGAGAACAATGGGAATGTTAACGAAGGGTTCTCTTCATTTTCTGATTTGCTTGCTTCTTTGCATGGATTATTATTATTGCATGGGAGATGATGAATCTTCTTCCGTTCAACTCAACGATGATGTACTTGGCTTGATAGTGTTCAAATCGGATATCAAAGACCCTTCATTTTATCTTGAATCCTGGAATGAAGATGATAACTCGCCTTGTTCATGGCGGTTCATCAAATGCAACCCAAACAACGGTCGTGTCTCAGAGGTATCTCTTGATGGGTTAGGATTATCGGGAAAGATCGGCATAGGGCTACAAAAGTTGGAGTATTTGAAGGTATTATCACTGTCTCGCAACAATTTCGGTGGGACGATTGGTCGAGCATTTGGTGTGCTTAACAGTCTTGAAAGGCTTGATCTTAGTTATAATAATCTTTCCGGGTCAATTCCTAGCTCCTTTGTTAACATGAATTCGATTAGATTCCTCGATCTTTCCGGGAATTCTCTTTCGGGTTCAATCCCTGATGAACTCTTTCAAACTTGTTCTTCACTTAGATTCCTTTCTTTATCTGAGAATTCAGTTGATGGCCAATTACCGAGCACATTGTCTAAATGTTCATATTTGAATTATCTTAATCTTTCCAAAAACCATTTCTCTGGTAACATTGATTTTGTTTCTGGGATTTGGTCGATGTACCGGCTTCGAGCTTTGGATCTGTCTTATAATTCATTTTCTGGGTCAGTTCCAGAAGGTGTTTTAGCATTGCATTACTTAAAAAAGCTCCATTTACAATTCAATGGCTTCTCAGGACCAATGCCTGGAGATATTGGACTATGTCCTCATCTAAATTCGTTGGATTTCAGCCATAATCTTTTCAATGGACCACTTCCAGATTCTCTTCAGGGACTAAATTCATTGGTTTTCTTCAGTTTATCGAATAACATGTTCACCAGTGAGTTTCCTCCATGGATCAGTAGCTTAAGCAGCTTGGAACACTTGGATTTCTCAAGCAATAGTTTAACAGGTAGCTTGCCATCATCAACTGGTAATCTCAAAGCTTTAAAATATTTGAGATTGTCAAATAATAAGCTCGTTGGTAGCATACCAGCTGGTTTATTTGATCTGGGATTGGAAGATATGGATCTTTCTGATAATCGGTTAAACGGTTCGATCCCGAGAGGTTCAAGTAGTCTTTTCAAGTCTCTTCGAAACTTGGATCTGTCTAGAAACAATCTTGAAGGTACAATTCCTGCAGAAATGGGGCTTTTTGCTAAACTGAGGTACTTGAACTTATCTTGGAACAAGCTTGAATCAAGGATACCACCGGAAGTCGGGTTATTCCCGAACCTGACCGTGTTAGATCTTCGAAACAATGCTTTATCCGGTGATGTTGCAGGGGATATATGTGAATCTGGGAGCTTGGTTATTCTTCAATTAGATGGGAACTCATTGACTGGGCCGATTCCGGATGAGATAGGCAACTGTTCGTCATTGTACTCGCTGTAAGATCTCATTAATCCATTTTTGTTTTACCATGTTGTAAGTTATGATTTCTTGGACTAATGATTATGCGAAACTGTATCTTGTTTTGTAGGACATTATCTCACAACAATCTAACCAGTTCAATCCCGAAATCGATTTCGAAATTGACCGAGCTTAAGATTCTCAAACTCGAATTCAACGAACTAAGTGGAGAAATTCCAAAAGAGCTCGGGTTGTTGGAAAATCTTCTTGCTGTGAATGTATCGTACAATCAACTTATAGGTAGGCTTCCTGTAGGAGGCATATTTCCAAGCTTGGATCAAAGTGCTTTGCAGGGAAATTTGGGGATTTGTTCACCATTGTTGAAAGGACCATGTAAGTTGAATGTGCCGAAACCTTTAGTTCTCGATCCGGATGCGTATAAGGGTCAAATGGGTGATCATAGGCGAAGAAACGAATCTGCAATCCCAATAAGATTCCATCATCGTAACTCCCTTAGTGTTTCTGCCATTATCGCAATTTCAGCAGCTGTTCTGATTGTATGCGGGGTGATAATTATCAGCCTCTTAAACATTTCGGTTCGAAGGCGACTCGAATTTGTGGAGACAGCATTGGAAAGCATGTGTTCAAGTTCAACAAGATCAGGAAGTCCAACCGCTGGCAAGCTCATTTTTTTCGATTCAAAGCTATCGACTAATGGGATCGGCAACCCTGAATTCCTCCTAAACAAAGCTGCAGAGATCGGTGAAGGAGTATTCGGAACCGTTTACAAGGTCCCATTGAATCCTCAAGGAAGATTCGTAGCAATAAAAAAGCTGATGATATCGAACATGATTCAGTATCCGGAAGACTTCGATCGAGAAGTTCGAGTTCTCGGAAAAGCAAGGCACCCAAATTTGATATCACTGGAAGGATACTATTGGACACCTCAATCTCAACTTCTGATAACAGAGTATGCAACTAATGGAGACTTGCAAACAAAACTCCATGAAAGACCAGCTTCAGCCCCACCACTTTCGTGGTCCAACCGCTTCAAGATAATCCTTGGAACAGCTAAAGGATTGGCTCACTTGCACCACTCATTCAGGCCACCAATAATCCATTACAACATAAAACCAAGTAACATCCTCCTCGACGAGAACTACAATCCGAAGATTTCGGATTTCGGATTAGCAAGGCTTTTAACGAAGCTCGAAAAGCATGTGATCAGCAACAGGTTTCAGAGTGCACTAGGATACGTAGCACCAGAGCTAGCATGTCAAAACTTAAGGGTCAATGAGAAATGTGATGTATTCGGTTTCGGGATGTTAATCTTGGAGCTTGTGACCGGACGAAGGCCGGTTGAGTACGGGGAAGATAATGTCGTGATACTGAGTGATCATGTTCGAGTTTCGGTTGAGCAAGGGAATGTGTTGGATTGTGTTGAACTAAGTATGGGTGATTATCCAGAAGATGAAGTGTTTCCAGTGCTGAAATTAGCACTGGTTTGTACTTCTCAGATACCTTCAAGCAGGCCTTCAATGGCTGAAGTGGTGCAAATACTTCAAGTTATCAAAACCCCGGTTCCACAAAGAACGGAACCATTGTGAAAAAAAAAAGCTATTTCTTTTTTCTGTTATTGGAAATTTTCTTTTACTTTTATTAGTTTCTCCTTTAATGTTAATGGTTACTGATCTCTCTAAAATGATAACTTCATGCTATTTTCAGTTCACTTATGCATTACTGATTACTAATTTCTCCTTTAATAATTGACTTAATAATTTCTTATATGCATGTCATATTTTTGGTTTTTTTCTATCAATTATGCAAATATACAAAACACAAACTACTAAATATTTCAAAACCAAATATATAAATATTAATTATGTTATATCATATATTAATTTCATCTTTATCAAATGTATCTTTTATTCTTTACTTGATTTTGACACACATGATTTGCGAAAAAATAAAATTATATAATAAATATATATCAACACTAAGAAAAGATTTTATTAGATGATAAAATATATATGTTAGAAAACTATAAGTTCAAATTCTATTATATTTATATTTTACTATTTTTTATAAAATACTTTTATGCATTATCACATAAATTTTATTTTATGTACCATCAATTAATAATAAATTAGTACATTGTCACCTACGTAAATAAAAAAAAATTAAGAGACATGAAAATAAATATTAACTTTATTTAGACATAATTAAATATTATTATAATTATTTGTTTCTCTTTTGAATTTCTAATTTCAGATTTAATGGATTTTCTATTTATTTATTTTTAACAATTATAAATGAAATTTATATTTGTTTTTAAACCTTTTAATTTTTTTATTTACATTAATTACGATGTATCATCTTAACTAGGGATGAGCAAAATCTGATTCGATTCGAAAAACTCAATAAAAAATTTAAATTTTGAATTAAGTAGTTCGAGTTATTTGAGTTAATCAAGTTATTCGAATCAACTTGAATAAAAAATAAAGTTTTTCGGTTTAATTTGAATATAAATTACACAATTCGAATTATTCAAAAATCCGAATAAAAAAAAACAAAACTAGATAAATGTTTACATGTTCTAAAGTTACTATTAAATTAAAAGGCAAAACTACGTCATTTTGATAGATATTTACCCATTAAATTAAAAAAAAATCATTATATTATTTATGTAATTAAATAATCTTGTACTTTATCTACTAGTTAAATAATCGATCTACATAAACGCAACATTGAATATAAATAATAAGATTCGTTAACTCGATTCAATTTAACTCAAAATTTTTTTACTCGATTCGATTCGAAAAAAATTCAAATTGAATTCGACTGCTAAAATAGGATTCATCAACTCGACTAAATCAAAATTTTTTTACTTGATTCGACTCGACTCAATCGAATACTCACCCCTAATCTTAACCGATAGTATAGAACACTTATGCACCCGAAGGGAATCCTTTTCGAGGCATGAGGGCCCAGATTTGAAAAGTTATGATTTCTTTTTTGAAATTAAAAAAATTAATTAAAACCTACAAATTATTTGAAAATTTTCATTTCTACCTTTAATTTTGTTAAAATTTTAATTAAACCCCTCAAAATTTTGAAAATTTTCAATATATTTTAAATTGTTTAAAAACTTTAATTAAGCTCTCTTAAAATTTTCTTTAAGTTCACAAAAATTTCATTTAGATCCACACTTTTTTAAAAAATATTCTCATTAAACTCTTAAAAAAACTTACTAAACCCTAAACCCCAACTAAATCAATGCGCAGCTTAAAAGATATTTTCACACTACCCAACTAAATTGATACCCGACTGACCGATAGCACCAAATTCATTAAAAGATTTAATACTACAATTGATTGAGTTTTGATAATTCTAAAGCCGATTGTTGATTCTGAAATTGCAAAATTCTCGACTCTAAATACATGGTTATAAAAATTCTTTAGCACGACTTAAGAAAAATAAAGTAGCACCCAACAAATAATTTCAGTGAAAAAAAAATTATTCATCTTAAAAATCTCGAATTCAAATGCCTGTGTGTGTGCAAAAATCTCGAATTCAAATGCCTGTGTGTGTGCAAAACATATGTACCTTGTAAAGTGTTAAGGAACGAATACTACCATGTAAAAAAAACAAAATGAAAATCTAACTTTTTTTCTTAAATCAACATGCCATCCGACTTTAAATTTTTTTTATTTTAAAAATACCACAATCTAATTTTAAAAAAATTCGTTTGATGAAGTTCTCAATTTAACATTTATTATTAAATTCAAATAGTATGAGCCACTAATTCCTAAAATTAAAAATGAACTAAATTTTAAATATGCAAAGAAAATAATTTAAACTTACATTCAAATATTTAGTGAAATCCAACGAAAAATGTCATTTAATATTGAAATAGTAATACTAAGATTTAATGCGGGCAGATGATCAGGCTTACAGATTAAATCTAAAACATTAACAGCATTGGAAAAATTTTCAATCACATTCATCTTCAAATAAAAATCACAACTACCCATAAATTATAATTCTACTCACATTGCAAAAATTTTCAGCTAATCTAGACAATGCATCATTTATACCTGCAAAAAATTGCAGACGACATTGCGAGTTTCAGTTATCGTGCAACGATTTCATTAAATACAATCTGTTGAAGCTCTGCCCAGCAACCCTGCAAAATGAATTTAACACCGTTAGATGAAGATTGGTTAAGGAAAGGCATGATTTTCAATTATGTTGCACTGTGCACTGGTTCCGGTCTAAAAGGAAGAAACTACAAGTGAAAAAAAAAAAACAGAGAAACAGGTTGAAAAGGTACATTATAACCCCTACTAGACTTCAAAATGTCAATCTGCAGGAGATGTTAGGTCAGTCAAGTTATCCTAAAAATTAATAGTTAAATCGGAAAAAGACATACCCGTTGATTTGGTTGCAGTAATTTGCGATTTGATTTGTTATGAGGAAGCTCTCCAACCGTGATGGCTCAGGGATTGGCTTGAAGATGGGATTTGAAGGGTCCTCCTCAGGCAAAGGATCCTCCCCGGCAGCTTTTCGTTGCATGTTATCTGCCCTACAGTTATGAAAGAGATGAAATACATAAAATTAGATGAATTAAGAGAACAAAAGCACAATACGAAGCATTTTCATAAAACAAAATCTGTTATCCAAGTAAAAGAGAGGCAGCTTCAAACTTTTAACTTCTACTGGAAAACAATTTTCTTTTTCTTTTTCCTTTTCCCTCTCTTCCTGGTAAAATCATAAGTCTAACAGATGGAATTCATTTCAATAATACAGATAGCTCGAGCTATGTTCCTCAGACTAGGGTATAAATGTGGATACAGGTATGTGTTCCACCACAGGTATCTTAAGCTATTTTCTAGGTTCCCCATACATTTGGAGGGTCCTTGAAGGGTACTTCAAGGAAAATGAAGAGTTAAGTGACAAAGTGATCAAGTATACTACCTTCTTTTCTGAAGCCAAGCCTGTTGCTGGGCTTGTTGACGTGACAGGCTCCTGTAGTAAAATTGGAACTGCAAAAAGGAAAATAGAGAATTGCTATTTATGTTAAACATAAAATTAACAGAAATGACACCGGAGTAATATGGGAGAAACAAGAATACATACCTTCTGCTGTTCCACTGACAAATCATCCATGCATTCAATCAAAAATTCCATATTCCTCTCCATATATGGATTGCTTGACAATTGCAGACGGTCAGAATCACACTAAAGTGAAAAATTATAGTTAGAAGGCAAATTTCACAGATACAAGATCTTTTTAGAAGGCAAATTTCACAGATACAAGATCTTTTAGTGTAGTACAACTAAAAATTATTTAATCAACATGATATAGTGCACCTGTGTAACTGGTGTGTCCGATTCCAGCTCAGTCATAAAGGCACTGATAAGGGCAGAATTTGAGACTTTGATCTGTCATTACAAAAGTACCACAAACATTAACATACAAGTGGGAACTATGATTGTTTCTATTGCAAATAAACTAACTTATCAGTAACATTCCAAGTACTACAGGATAAAAATCATGACAAATCCCCAATATTGAGCGAATCTGGTTAGTTCTGGGTTGGATAAATCTGGATTGGGTCAATTGGGGGTTTTAAAACTCCCAAGTCATTTCGGTTCAGTTAATTTCAGGTTCCAATCATCTCAGGTTTGGTTGCTTTTGGTTTGGGTCATTTATGTTTTTTGGGTCAGCAGTTTCGGGTTCTTGTCGTTTCAAATTTGGGCAATATTGGCTTTGGATTGCTCACTTCCTAAAATCAAATAGGATTCGGTTCAGGTTTGGGTTGATTGGATCAGATTTTCGGGTTCTTAATCTTTCTGGTTTATTTTCATCTCACATCCTAACACTGCTGAAATAGTTGGCCATTCATCATATGTAAAGCAATTATCATGATGCTTCACTTGTTTGAATTAGGTGAAGTATGATCAAAGGCACACCAGTGAGCTAATGTTTATTTCATACTAGACAACAATAAAGGATAATGTAGTCTCTATGATCAATTATATTACTTCATAAAAATAGTAAACAGTCAAAGCGGTAGAAGCCTACAGGAATTTCCTCGAAAATATCCGTCCACGACAAATTTTTCTCCCTCAACCTATAACAGCAAAAGAGATCATCAATATGAGATCACATGATATTCATATTCATAATTTTTTGACAGCAAGGAGAAACCATACTTTTCTCCAGTAAAGCTATTAGCCCGGTAAAGTTCCATAAAAGAATCAGATAGCTTCAAAGCCTTAAGAGCCAAGACACCTTGATTAGACCTTGAAGGATCGTAGATAATGCATACACACCTCCTTATATTTTCCTGCACAGTGTACCAATTAAGCAGATAAAAAAAATGAAGAACTAAACTTTGATGAGTGAATTTGAATGTAAAGGCACACAAAATTGTCAGTTCAAACAAACAGATATAGAACCCTTTTTTATTAGGTTTTATTTTTCTTTATCATCCATACAATGGTGAGAGATCTCATGTTCATCAATAGCGACAGGCTTATATGCAATTCAGGAGATTCACAATAGAATGGCCACCAAAGTTAAAAAATGTTTCCTCTACCTGATAATTCATAAAGGTCTCAATGAGCTCAACTGTCTGATATGAACCCAAAATCGTTGATTGGTACCTGAAAATATGCAAGGGAAAGACAACCGCATTAAACAAAAGTACAGAGTATACGATTTAACCATTAACTAAAGTACAAATTATTAGAATAAGTATAACTATTAATATAATATGCATACATCAAGAATGGTATCACCATCAGTTATTAACCGAACCAACATCATAAATAGCATTATGATTCATGATTCCTTAAGTATCTAAGACAACATCCATCAAGAACTACAGAATGCTAGGCAGCAAAAAAAGACAAGACATTACCATCCAACAGTGTTGTTATCAACATTGACCTCCCTTAGACATCTCATCATCTCAAGCTGATAATTAGCTCCATCAGCTTCAATCTCCTCATCTTCCTCGCGGATCTGTACCAATGATTAGAACATGAAAAAAACATTCTAATTCAAGATCGAAAACATGAAAACAGAAAAAATAATAATAATAATAATAATAATGACATTTGCGGAATTACCGGGAAAGGGAAACAGTTAGTAACTTCAAGAACACTGCCAACATCTAATCCAAGAAGTTGGCCGGTAACCAGAGCCGGCGAAAACTCCTTGCAGTGCTTGATTATTTTCAATATCACCTAAAAAAGTTCAAATTTCATTGATAAGAACGTATAAATCAAAATTATTATATATATATACAAAGAGAATAAAAGAGGAATACCAGGCCTTCGATCTGGACAACTCTGAGAGGAGAAACAACCTCTTCAGTAGCTGCAACTTGAAGGAAAGACTTTGCCATTGAATTCGCCATTGTTGAATGTTGTCTTTGAGAAGGCTCGGTCAGCAGAACAAGGGGAAAACAACAACAACAAAGCAGGGAGGAGAAACCCTAGAATTTGCTTTGTTTTCACTTTTATTTTATTTAAAATTTTGGACTCTGTTGGGCTTTTTGGAGTTTGGGTTTATTTTTGGTGTTTAAGTTCATCAACAATTCAACCACAACTTGAATTTTTTTATATATTTTTAAATTATTTATAAATTAGTATGATTTTGGGAGTTAATTGTTTTTGGGTTAAATTATAAAGTTAAAATTTAATTTGTATTAAGTTTCCGTATTTTTTATATATTTGAAATATAATTTTCATAATTTTATTTTCAATAATTTAGTAAGTTAACTTTTCGAAGTTGGTATTAAAATTCTTCTATTAAAACTATTGGTATAAAATTATAAAATTAAAAAAAATATTCACTTAATAGTCATGTGATAAAAAATGGTATTGTAATATATCTGAATTTAATAGAAAATTTTAACGAAAATTCTTAAAAATTTACGTCAATATTTTAATTAAAAATTAGAATAAAATATTTAGACTAATTAATGAGTAATGACAATATAAATGTTGAGCTACTAAATTATATAAAGAGTAAAGCATAAATATTAAATCTCAAATTTGAATGTAATATAATAATCGAAATTAAAATTTAACCATTTTTTATATATAGTAAAAAGATAGAGGGATTAGATTAGAAATTTAACCTTCATATTGGTAATGTGAAAGAAAAAAAAGTATAGACACTTGAGGCCTTCCTTTTATGCAATCTAAAAAGATAGGGATTCGATTTGAATTTTAGCCTTTATGTCAATAATAATAATATATATATATAAAAAAAAAAAGCCACGAAAACTTGTCATAAAGAAAAGGCCTTGGTAGTATGGATTGTTCCCTAGTTAAAATTACGTTTTGACCGCCACCCAATTTTTTTTACTCACTCACATCATAGCTATTAACATTATCGAATTGATATATTTTTATAATTTTATTATTTAATTATTATATAACACCAAATAAAATACAAAATTTATGAGCAATTCAATTGAATTACAATACAAAACAAGAAAAAAAATAACAAACTCGCGACACGGATTGCAGAGATGCTTTAAAAAATTTTAATACAAATTATGCGCAATTCAAAATTTATAAAAAATATTAACGGTAAATTACCTAGTTGGTCACTCAATTTTTAAGTCGCTTTCATATTGATCATTAAAAATGAAATTTTTACAATTTAGTCATCCAACTATTAGGACACTTTTATTTTAATTACCCAATTTTTAAATTGCTTTCATTTTGATTACTTAAAAAATAATACACAATTTTTTTTACCTTAATTAATACTTTTAAAAAGATATTTTTTGAGTGATCAAAATAAAAACGACTTAAAAATTAGATAACCAAAATAAAAATGCAAACATGATACAACACAATCAATTAACCGTCATTAGAGATTTAATGTTTGGGTGATAATGCAAAAATTTCATTTTGATTCACCAACTAGATAGTTCCAAAATATTAAATATATTAAACATGATCATGACAAGAAAAAGATCTTTCATATCATCATATATTTTTGTATACTATTTTAATTTTTTTTTCCGGTCATAATCATATCGTATAAATATTCAAACCAAAAAGTAGCTAACGAACTATTGTAAGCAAGCTAATAGGACGTCCTATAAAAAGTTGATTACATATGATGGGAACCAAAATAATGCTTGTTTCATTTCACCCACTAGACATGGTCAACCAACTTGGCCAACATCGTTGTTGCAGCTGAGCCTCTTGCTTCATGGGGTTTTGGACATGCATCACCCAAGCTCGATGACTCGAAGTTCGTCCCTTTTACAGTTACCTTGGCTTGATATCCACCTTCAAAATAATTCGAAAGGTTAACGTTAGTTTTTGCACGTTTTTTCTTGTTTCTACGATACCCATGTAGAGTAACTTAGTTCTAGACAACATGTTACAGTCAGAACAATCATTCCTCGAAAGCCTCATTGTTTCGAGTTAAGGGACAAGCTTATCAATTATACTGTATTAAATTATATACCAATTCCGACTGCATGTTGAAGTTAAAAGAGCTTACCATCTGATGGGAATACTTGGTAAGTTGGCAATACCCAGCTCTTGTCTTTGCATATACCATCCAGCTCCTGCACGATGAGAAAAATATTAATCATTATATGATTTTTTTTTTATTCATGAGAACGCAATATAGCCGGTTATAGCAATTGCGGAACTTAGTTCGGAGTGGTATTTATATAACATGAGAATTCAGTGGGAATTTTTAGGCCAAGTTAGCTAAATAATCCGCGCATGCATGAAACAATGGTAAAGCCGGTAAGTTCCAATTACGACTTATGGCCTCAGCTACCACTTTATAGGGCTTTTGGAGCATATGAGAACTGGTCAATACAGAAAGACCACACATGATATATTACCACATTTTAGTTTTCGAGTTTCCGGTAATGAATGTCTTTACATCTTACCCCAGACACAATTGTAGTTTTAGTTTCTTATGGATCTATAATAAAGATCACATCCAAATTTCGGTGTTCTTATACCCATATCCAACATACCAGACTCCAAGTTCATAGATGGAAAGAAAAGTTGAGGACATTTGACTAAACTTACCTGACATGGGCTTTGCTTGCTGCAAGCTTCCTCTGAGGATCTGCTTCGTTTTTTGCACTGGGCTGAACACGGGTCTTCGTAATCTTTGGAAGTCCTCTCTTCGCCAGTACTTTCTGGACATGCATCATTACAACCTTCTATGACCAAATCTAATTTTAATTCCAAATCATCTTCACCACCTATACAAAGTTGGAAAATATATTACCAAATCAGCTTCAAGTTTATTAAATTTACTTCCAAATCTAAAAGTAATGACAATTTGGAAAGAAGAGCTAAGAAATCCAATGACTAAGTATTAATCCAACTACAACAGTAGGAAAAAGTAGAGACTAGGATCTATGGATCTAAAACCAGTACTGCTCTCAACGAATACGATATCCAACATTGTGAACTAATCGAAAAAGGGCAATGCTTTCATGTATAAATCCACTCTCACTATACAGAAACACAAGGTAACCACATTTACATAAAATCACCTAATAATATCTTGATCTTCTTCCATATATATAAACTTGAACCGGTGTAAGACTTATTAAGTTTGTAAAAATACCATTCAAGATTGTTTGCATTTGTTTATCACATTGAGCAATCTCATCTCCAATATTGCGAAGCTGAAGAATCTGCAGATACAAACCGAAATGCCAAAGAGAATATAGAATCAAGTAATCCATCAACAAAAAGTTATGACAGAAAGGAGTACAAATCACTTCAAAATGGGACTTTTAAAGGATGGATTAAATGTTGTGAATTTATATGGTCTATGTGCTAGTAAAAGTTTCAATGTCTTCGTGCATCAAATATTTGAAGGTGGCACGGCCTGCATCATTTGAACAAAAGAAAATCATACCAGTTTATCCCTTTTATTAAGTAGAACTCTCAGCGCAGTTTTGGACAAGATGTGATCCTTTGAAGCAATGGCATTATGTAGTTTGGCTGAACATTTGGAGTTGGATTCACAAATAACTGGAGCATGATTACCAATAAGTATCCCAGCTTGACCAGGCGTATTATTTGATGCTGCTTTTCTAGTGATAACATTTTGATCCTTGTGCTGATTAAGGTTTCGAACTGACGAGTTGACCACCTCAAACTGCATCGAAAAAACATAGGATGTGTAGAACTTGACTGTACTAACAAAATATTCCTAGTGAAATATGCAGATTGTGTAGAGAAATACGGCATCTACTAGTTCCTTAAAGAGCTCGAATCTAATTAGCATTTTTCAACTGTTAACAAAATCAAAAGCAGTAATCAGGACACACCTTAGCAACATCAGTCGTGCCATTTAAATCATGCTCTGCCCGAGAATTAATCTTCTCCATATTCCAAGGCCCATCAATGGCATCCATGAAGTCCTTCGTAAAATGCTCATTCTTCTCAATCTGCTTCTCTGATTCAGCATCGCTGCTGTTTCTGGAAGCCTCTATTACACCACAATCAAGCAGATTTCTATTCCCGTTATTTTGAACCTCGGGTTCAGAAGGTTCTTCGGTCATTTCAAAGCCATTTACATGTACAACTTCCTGTACATACTCATGTTCTTCAAAACTTATGGGAAAGACATCCCTGCAACACAATTTGCATAGAGATGATTAACCAAAAGAAAAATGCATGCGTGCATGCACACACAAATTACACCTTTTGGCCCTATGCAGGTGAATGTAATTTAGCCTACATAAAATAAGTATACCAAACCTCGAGAACCATTGAGAAATGATAGGAGCATAAGGAAGCAGGTGGAAGTATTCAACAACAGGAGAGTGCATCCACCTGGAGGAAACCTTTTGCAATAATGGTCCTCGCAAGCTGATAATACAAGAAGACTCATCAGCAATTTAGAATGAATTTTGTTAATGAAAAAGGAAAAATCACAAAAAAAAAGAGTTCAGGCACTCCCTCTCTGGTGGGTGACAAAATTAGCTCTTAACCAGAAAACATACATCATCTTACGAGCATGTAAATATAAAATAAACGGCATTGACTAGAACCAAACCTATCAAATATATCCTTAATAGGAATCCAACGAGCTTTTGCTGCTCGAACGCACTGCATGATATAAAAGCGAGTGGCGGTCTTGTCTTTACTCAAAGAACGTACAAGATGGCTCTCGATAATGTTAAGATCACTTTGACCGATCACTGCCCAATTTAGCACAAACATTAGCATTTATATATGCTACACACACTGGAAACACATTCAAAGAGAAATAATTCTCTCTTAATATATTTTCTCTATGTTACTTAAACTCGAGCGTAAGTGTTGGATACAAGTCCGTTAAATTTTTTTCAAAGTTATTCCATATATTTGGAGGGTCCTTTGAGGGTCATAACCCTAAACCATGTCCAAAATATAGGTCGTCACTCACAGTTCTACAATTTTTTCCCAACAAACTAGACTGCTCAGTCAAACAAGCAGAACACAAGAGAATCCTAATTTTTCAAGGGCTCGATAAATGCAACCACTCAGAATTCAAAATTTTAATATTAGTCACAATAAAAGGCTAACAGCACCATCTTTACACTAACTACCTGAAAATGCAAATTTAAGTATTTATTCAACATTAACATAAAATGGTGGTGGCTTACAATTCTTTGTTGCTTCTTTAACAGCTGAGAAAGCAATTTGCTGGAAACGACATTCATCAGCATCCAATTCATCCCGTGCACGTTTATTGGGGACCTTTTTTCTTTTACTCATATATTTGGACTCAATAGAACAATCTGGACTGAAACAGGACTCGTTCACATCTTTTTCAATCAATGAATGTACACCCCTAGTGATGCTACCATCCAGCAAGATGCAATTCTCTTTTGACAGGTCAGTCAAAAGAATGGAAACTTTCGAAACTGGCAACCCTTTGGCGCTTGTAGCATCTAAACTTCTAGATATAACACATGCATCCTGGATGGCTTTCTCAAGGAGTGAAAACTGACTTTCAACTTCACTCAACTCAATATCATCAGTCCTTACCATGAGCTTCATATGTGACTTCAGATTTGGCTTCAAAACTAAAGCCCATTTGCAAAAATTCTCAAAATCTAGATACCTTAAGTCCGGATGTCTTTTCCTTAGGAAATAGTTGTATAGTAACACAACAGCATGTACCTAAAGGAGAATTTTGAAAGGAAAAGAATAAATATAAGAATGGATTAAATGACCACACATTTATGCATCTATTGAAGAAAGTGGGTACATGACATCAACTCCCAACCACTTTTTATATTATTTTCTAGTCATTTCTACACAGTCCTATCTCGTTCTGAACAAAACATTACCATCAAATTCTTTTATATGTAACAAAAGCACTAAAAGTTTGTAATCCAGGAAAAAAGTAGTCTAATTTCAATAAAAATACAATTACAACTCCAAAATTTGCCTTATTGAAAGAACATATAATCCTCCTTTACTGTTAGATAAAGCAATTCAACTTATTAAAAGAACACAAGTCCCCTGACAAAAAGAGAAAGTAACAGATCACAGGTGAGCATGAAAATCAGAACGTGATTCTATGCGAAGTAAAGAAAGTGACCTGTTTGGCTACTAATTCCTGAGTAGCTAGTGATGGTGTTTCCCGAACTGAATATTTAGAAGGTAGCAAAGGATCAACCAAGTGCTCCAAAAATGCTTGAACGGCATCCTCAGTTGGACACACACTTGAGATGGCCATGATTGCCTAAGCCTATGCACCAGTCTCCTTCAATTCCTATATGTATACAGCAGCACACAAATTATGGAAGTGGAAGTGAACATGTTAGTCTCTTTAAGAAGGTTTATGTATCAAATTAAACCTATTGAATTAGACATTCAATGACGGTTACAAGCAAACACAAATCTAGAGCTTACGCCAATATGCATATACTTATTCTATTGAAACAATTCTTTTGGTTTCAAAGTCAAACAACAAATCTGTTAATATTGGAAATAATTATTACAGAACAGAAATATATAGTAGGAAAAATACATAAACAAGACACAAGCATGATTCTATAAAATCTATATAAACCAAATAATTAGAACATCAAAATTTATATAAATATAGATTAAAATAAACACAATAATGTTACCATAAAATATATGAACAAAGATACACAAGTTGCCAAGTCTATGAACGAGCACATACATTAAACAAGAAAATCTACTTAAAAATCCACATGTACAAACTGTAACCACTATTCAATAAAGCAAATCATGGAAATTCAATAAAAACAAAAGAAAACCCAAGTTTAGAATGTTGCATCAGAACTTGAAAAACTAATTATTGAGAAGTAATTTCCTTTTCAACACACGTTCAAATAATCTAACCCCCCACGGAAAAAAAAAGAAAAAAAGAAAATCATAATTGAGATTTCCATTATAACCAAACAAAAAGGTTGAAACTTTTTCAAACAAAACTCAAACTTTATAACAAGGTAGATGCTTTTTGTTCAGTTTTCACAGAAACGTATACAGTTTAGCAACAAAAAAGAAAATCTGATCAAAATTTACTAGAAACACGCAAAAAAACTCACGGAAAATACTGATCAAAATCTCTACAAAAAGGCAACAATGTAGAACTCAAAAAAGAGAGAGAGGAAAATACTGATAAAAAACAAAGAGGATAATGAGAATTTACCCTACTTTAGAAATGAAAAAAGCCAAGAGTTTTAGGGTTTTTTGTGATTTGCCTTGCTTATATAGAAAATAATCAGGAGGTTTTAAAGAGAGGATCACTCAAGTACCACTGTTTTCCTTGTGTGGGAATCCTGGGTACTCAATGAAAGTGTTTGTTTCCTTTTTAATTAACGGAAAATTTATTATATTATTTATTCACCTGCTGTGACGTCGTTTTAGCGGTCCAATTTCCAAAAGGGCGCCAATACTAGAGCGGTTGATGGACGGGCCTGGTTGGGCTGGTTCGCGGCCTGAAATTTTAAGGAAAAATGCTTGTTTGAACAGATTCGGTCTAACCGAGTCGGTTTGATAACTCGTTTTTATTTAAAAATAAAATGTTATAAATAATTTTTGAGCTTCGTTGATCTAATTTTTAAGAATGGATTTAATGACAATCTTATCTTGAATAACAGATGAATGTATAGATAAACTCTTATAGAAATATAATACAATTTATAAAAAAAAAAAATTAAGTAGATTAAGTATGAATGTTGGAGTAGACGTGCAAATCAACCTATTTAAATATATTATTTAAAATCAAATTTAAAATATATTTTTGTGTAAGTATATAAGAAATATATTATTTAGAAATGAAAAACTAAAAAATAGTAATTTATTTTTATTTTTATTTTTTCAGCAAAATGAAAATAAATAATAATTTGATTTATAAAATGGTATATATCTACATCTTTAAATACATGTTTTAAAAATAAAAAGAATTAATAAAATATGAGAGTAACTTATATAAAGATTACCTTAAAAATGAAAGTTTTTTAGTACAAGTAAAATTTTGTCACATTATTAAATTTTAAATACATAAAATTATTATTATACACTCATCTATAGATAAATTATTTTATGGACCCATCCTATCACATTATCCATGATTTCTTTGCAATTATTTTTTTATTTCTTAAGGTATCTACCGGAACGAGCCCAGTAATTAATCCTCCGTATTCTGTAAGCCCATTAAGAGGGTGGATGCTGGCCACGAGTTTTAAAGCTACTCCATACCCAGGGCGAGGATCGAATCTTCGACCACTGGTTAAGGTATAAGAGAGACCCTTGCTATCTCATATAACTTCCATGGCTAAGAAAACAAGAACAAAAGAGTGGGTAACAATTTAATGGAGAAGAAGGAACGATACAATTAAAACTCAAAACCATAAACTCAAAACTTAAACTTGAAATCCCGAACTCTTGAACCTTAAACTCGAATCCTAATCCTCAAAACCATGAATATTGAATTTGAAAATTGAACTCCAAGCCTTGAATTTTAAATCACAAACACAACCCCTGAACCTTGAGAGTTGGGATTTAAGGTTTAAGGTTCATGATTCATGGTTTAAGTTTAAAGTTTGAGGTTATGGGTTTTAGGTTAAAGGTAAGACATTTGTTCATAATTTAAACAATTAATTATTTTAAGTGATTTAATTAAAATTAAATTAAGTTGGAAAAAATATTAGATATAAATGAGTGTATGATAATAGTTTGTTATTTTTTAAATTTAATGACGTAACACTATTTTATTAGTGCTTAAAAATGATACGTTTTAGGATAATCTTAATATAATTTATTCTCATAAAAAATTGCATTCATATTATGGTTTGATGGAAAATTGGGAAAGTTGGATGAATGCTTCATGAAAATATGATTCAGTGTGTGAGAGATATGTGAAAGCATGATAAAGAAATGAAAGCAATAGGGAAAGTATTAGGACATGAATACAATATGTGAGAACTTATATATGTTTGATTTTATAAACCCCCTATTAAATGGTTTTGGATAGAGTTCGAGTATAGTTGACATGTCATGAGATTCATTATGCGGAGATATCTTAATGTCAATGATAATTACTTTGATTATACATCGATGAGTACTAAGTACATATTACTTCAATGTTAATGATCCATGTGTGGATATATACATATACACTGTAGCGTCGATCGTATATTTTTTCGGTTATACATTCATGAGTACTACATACATATTATTTTGATTATGTACCAATGATCAAAGGTTATTTGCATCATAAACCCTACAACATTTAATATATATATATATATATAAGAACTTTCTCAAATTTTATTTATTAATTTAGTCCCTACAATTTTATACTTATTCTTAATTCAGAAATATCTTAATAATACTATACACATTAATCTTTATATACTTTCAATTACTTATGAAAAAAATTGTATTATTTTTTCCTTTTTTTATTTATAGAACCTTGCTTTTATAAAATTAATATAAACATTTTAATTTCTAAAATCTTAATACATAATATATAATTTTAACTGAACCCATCAAGTGGTTTTAGTGAAAAAGAGGATGTTGTTTATCTTAAGAGTTTCGGGTTTGAGCACCTGTGTGTGTAATGTACGTATGACTTGTTATATATATAATGGGATGCTTTGCCCCTTATTCAAGTGATCTATTTATAGAATACAGGACCTCACTAAAATACCAGACTTGTCCATGTGATATAAAATGAAGGTATTTATTTTTCTTTACAAGGAAGCTCTATGTAGTTTTTATCCTCATTAATATATTTTCATATCTGGCTGGACAGAAAAAACAAAATATAATAATATTTTAATATATTCTATTTTATTTTTAGTTAGGGATAAATTTCAAAATGATACATGAACTTCAATTTGTTGTAATTATACATATAAAATTTTGATTGTAGTTTAAATATGTACATGAAATTTTAATTTTGATTCACTCATAAACATTTTAAAAAATAAATATATCAATTTATTTTTATATTGGATAAATATAATTAATTATATATGTAATATTTAAATATAACAAAATGATATATCAATAATTGTGTTGAGAATTGAATCAATTTAAAATTTCATATATAAAATTACACAAAATCAAAATTAATATATAAAATTACACATTAAACCAAAATTTATGTTTAATTTTGAGATTTATCATTTTAATTAAAAACAATAAATTTTTGAATAAAAAAATATTACGTGAATAATAAAGGTACTAATTTAAGGAATTTCCTATTTTGTACCCTTAAGCCCACAGGTTTTCTTTGATGATTGCTGGTTTTAATTTGACTTCATTTTTGTCCTTGTTTTGAGATGAGAATTTATTTATAATAAAAGCAATAAGCAGATACTTTTCGCTTAAATCTCAAAATTATATATCAATTTTAATATAATGTGTAATTTAATATATTAATTCGATTTGATTCAATTATACATGAAATTTTGATTATGAGTTAAATATAAATATAAATATAAATATATATATATATATATATAACTTTAATTGTAAATCAGCTATACACATTTGAATAAAAAAATATGTCAAAAAATATATTAAATAAATATAATTATTTGTATATGTAATATATAAACTTAAAATGATGCTATATCAATAATTGTGTTAATTTGTGTGAATTGAATCAAATCAAAATTTCATGTATAAAATTACACAAAATAAAAATTCATACATAAAATTACAAATTAGGTCAAAATTCATACATAATTTTGAGATTTATCCCACACTCTTTATTAATTTAATTTTTTTCTTTATTTTTTTGATAAAGAAAACTAAAAACCGTTCATTTAGATTTTTTAACTTCAATTATTCTTTTTCTAAATTTTCCACTATTAAATCTTTTGAAATTTTAAAAATCTTAATAACACAGGAATAAAGATTTCAATTTTATTGTATTCTTATACCATATTAATTTAGAATTACATATTATATACTTAAGAGTTTGAAAATTTTATATTAAATAAATAGTTAAATATTTTCAAAATTTAATCTACCTGATCTATAAATATATATTAAAAAAACTAATTTTACCCAAACATAAATAAGTATTTTCTTGGTTGAAAAGAAAATATATTTAGCTTTCAGATTGCTATAAAATTCCACTTCCGCTCTTTAATTTTTATAAAATTATTATTTAATAAGAAATAAAATTATACTTTTATCCTCTAAAAATGGCAATACTTTAATTTAATTATTTAAAAATTACAAAAATATAAACTATTCAAATTATAAAATTATAATTGAAGTTAGCCCAAAAAATTTTGCAGGGTGGCCTGGCCTGGCCTGGCTGTTTAGAATCGTGGCTTTTGTTTTTATTATATTGGCCTTATCCTGACTCTACGTTTTCAATGCATAGAGTGTATAAAATAGGTAGAGTTATATCCATCCAAGTGGATCAAGTTGAACCCATTTGCGATCCAACGGCATTTCTTGTATGTATCTCTGTATGTGTTTATATTTAATAGGTGAGGTATCCTATCCTGTTGTAAAATTAATTTTGTTTTATATTTTTATATGATTAATATTTTAATAATTTAATTATCATATTTCATATTTTATTTGTGTAATTTATTTAATTTCAATAATTAACTTAAATTAATATATTAATTTATTAATTTAAATATTATAATAGGAATTTATCAAATTATATTTAAAATATTTTTAACATATTCAATATTCAATATAAGTTTATTTTTAAGTCGTTAAAAAATATTTATGTAATTAATGCGAAGCAATATTATTTAAATTAATAATAAATTAGTACAATTAATTCTAATGTTAATTAAATTATGATTAGAATGCTTAAAATTTCTATTCAAACAATAAATTTATATTACACCAATAAAATTAGTAATTTTTTTTGAACTCACACTTTTATAAATATACAGGGAGTGTTATTAACTTAAGAGAAGTTTTTATTTTACAAGTAAATGTTTTTAAGAAAAAATGGATGACATGTACCTATTTCGATTTATTTTTTAATATTACCCAAAAACAAAACGAAGTACTTTACTATGCTTATGGAATATTTTAGCTTAAATTCTCTTTTTAAAAATTATGAATTTAATTTTTACATTTTATTTTGATATTTTTAGTTTTTATATTTTTTAATTTTTAAAAATTTAAATCCTCACCAAATGATAACGGTTAAATTCATTTAGTTAAGTTTAGCTATTTCGAAAATATAACACGACAAACAAATTATTATGTATAATGTCATGTTAACTTTTTATTTTCACATATTACTCACCAACAATATAGTTAATGAATTAACGATAGACATCTATGTTGTAACACTCCTCACCCGATATTATTTTCAACTAATAAATAGGACAAGTAATAATAACATACACATACATACCATATTCATCATGTGTTTCATAACAAGTTTCCATTTCAAATCTTTATATAAACATCTTCCAGGTCAGAGAATATTTTAACATACAGAGTTATAGAGAAAGTATCAACCAAAGTAAGTATAAGAAATACTTAGTAAGCTTCCAAGAATTTATTCACTAATTATCTATGAGCACATAATCATTTGAACCTTTTTATATCAGATAACTTTTATTATTCCGATGGATCATAGTAAAAATATTTGAACGTAAGTCAGAACGAATTATGCTCATAAGAGCTAAGCAGATCTCGTATTATTGCATCAGGTTATCCTTTTGGATTAAACCAGTGACAACACATATGAACTACCTTGGCCAAAACTAGGTAAACGTATGAAGTGACAACGGATAGCTAAATCATGCTAAATCCGAGTCCGCAACACATGCAGGAGCTCGGTTCCAGAACAGATATTCACATAGGAATTCTTATGTATGAAACTTTTACTTAATCCATCGAAACCTTTCGTATAATTCATTTATACATCTTAAAAAATCAATATATTTATTGATATGAAAATTCAATACGTATAAAGATATTTTAAACAACAATATTATCAAATTGTATCAAAGATATCGGTAGAAACTTACTTCACATTATACCATTACGGGCACACATCTCTAGAGTCCTTATTTATCAAACATAACATAAATAACGACTATCATATCGTATAATTATTTAAAACCTTTCTTTATTTTCAATCGTGACCCTCAACTATAATTTATTTCAATTATACTATTTCAAAACTCATATTCATGTATTTCACATTTCTAACTATAATATTCAACTTAAACATCATCACCATTTAGTCTAACTCATCACACACTCTAGCAGTCAAACTCAATTACATCATAAATGGATATATTTTAAGTCATAAAAATAATATAATTAATTTAATAAATTTACGAACTTATTTTGACAGCATTTGATGCATACTTTTGCTAAATTTCAATCTGATATACATATTTAAAACGATTTCATATAACTACTTCAAGATAAATCAATTCTTTCTTGACATTGGCTTGTAGCAATAAGGATATAAAATATCATAATATACAGAATTTAATAAACATCAAACGAAATTTAAAGTTGTTCATATCGTAATTATTTCAGTCATATTTTTTTTCAATTAAATTCTTTGATGCCAAATACATTATATAAATAAAAATTCAAATATTTAGCAAAACATTATAATAAATATGATATCATAAATTAACAAAGTAAGTTTCATATGAACTTACCAGGACTAAACAGCAAAAATTGCAATGTCAAAAACCAATAAGAAATTCTCTTTTCCACAATTATCTACCGGCTCTTGATCTAAACAATAATTTATTTCAATTATCAGCCCAAATACTTAATAATAATCCATTCAATGCATATGACTTCTTTATTGACATTTTTCATAATTTCCCTAAACTTTTATTTTTTATTCAATTTAGTCCCTAATATCAAAACAAGCTTATTTTCACAATTAACCCATAAACCCATATAACCGAATTCTTAAATATCCATAATCAGCCCTCTAATACTGAAATTTTACAAGAAAATCATGCCAAATTTAACATATTTTCATTTTAGTCTTTAATCTTAAAAACTATACAAAATCACTTTACAAAATAGTCATACTCCAACATCAAGCTTCAAAATCTTCCATTTAATATCAATAACATCCAAAAATCATTAATGAAAATTTTAACAAACTCTAAAATTTTCAAAAATTAACACATGGGTCAACTAAATCAAGCTTCCGAAATTTAAAAAACATACAAATTACAAGAAAATAACTAATTTATACTAACCAATTGATAGCTTGAATCCTAGAATTTTATTTCGCCGAAACCATGGCTTCCTCCTTCCTTCAAATCGGGTTTAGAAAGTTGGAGAAGAGAATGTCTTTCTCTTTCTTTCCATTAACCAATTTTTATTACATATGTTTTTATTAGAAGACAATGTCTTTCTCTTTCTTTCCATTAACCAATTTTTATTACATATGTTTTTATTTATTTTAATTATAAATACTTTTTTTTTTTCACATTTTCTACTTACTATCACTAAGCCACCGTCCAATCAAATGATTAGTGGTATAGTTTCCAATTTAGGCCTTAGTCCTTTATTATTTATTTTAAAATACCAGAAAATAAACTTTTACCACTTTCATGATTTAGCCCTTTTTCATTAATTAACTATCAAATCTTTGACATTTTTGGACCAAACTGCAATCCATGTATACAACAACTCCATAAATATTTAATAAAAATATTTATGAGCTCAATTTATGAAAATGAGGTCCCGATACCTCATTTTTTAAAACTACTTGACTGAACTATTCATCTAGATAACATAAATATATCAAATTAATGTTTATTATTATACTATATTTGACTCGTAAATATTAAATATTAATATTTACGGACTCACTCGTCAAATCTTTGGTCCCAAACTACTGTTTCCGACACTATTGAAAAATAGGTTGTTACATATGTTAAGATTGAAATTTCAAAATTCAAAATGTATAGAGACTTAAAATTATCCAATTGAAAAATATAGACTAAATCTACAATTGTATGCACAATACAAGACTAATAATTGGATTTAACTGAACAAATTTAACGGTTATTATTTGAGTTAGGACTAAAATTTCAAAATTTTAAAAATATAGAAACTAAAATTAATCAAATTAATGTATGAAGACTAAATCCACAACTCTCATAAAGTATAAATATTAATAGTAGAATTTAACCAATATTTTAAAGGATAAATATCAAAACTATACATGAATTTTAGTCTGTTGTGCAATTCTATACCTCCACTTCGATTTTGTATAATTTTATACATGAAATTTTGATTTAATCCAATTTCCATAAATTATTAACACAAATATTGATATAACATCATTTTATGTTTATATATTACATACACATATAATTATATTTATCTAATATAAAAATAAATTAATGTATATATTTCTTTAAATATGTATAATTGAATCAAAATTATAGTTTCACATATACATTATAATCACAATCATATCAAATTACACATCAAATCAAAATTCATGTATAATTTTAAAATTTATCTCATATTTTAATCCAACCAACATTGAACAAAATTATTTTCCATAGATATTAATAACTTGTCGTTCTCAATTCCTAAAACAAAGACTCATGATACAAAAATAAAAATAAAAATAAAAATAAAGAAACATTGCGTAGAAAAAGATTAGTAGGTTCATAGAATACAGGCGAATGGGTCCCTGAAATTTAAGTTTTATATTAAAGTAAAACAAGAAAGGAAAGGCACCCACCATGTGATATTAACGCACCACGTTCAATGTATTTCATCTTTTTCCCCAAAATGACCATTCCCTCTTATTTTTCTCTTACATTCTCTCTGGACTCTTTAAATCTTACTTTAATCATTCATTGAATTTGACATTTCACGTTTTCCCTATTTATAAAAACCTTTGAAACCCCATGTTCTTTTTTTCTATCATCATAAGCCTCTCCAAAATGGATGTTTCATCTTGTTTTTACTCACGAGAGATGTTTCTATCGCTGGGAATCTCGTTCCTTGTTTTGATCTACATTTTATTGGCTGTTTTGGAGTTTCAGTGGAACAATAATGGAGTTCGTTCTTCGCTGTTTCTTCAAGATTGTTGCTTCCCTATGTCGCATCTCGTTTCGAAGAAGATGGGTAATTTTGTGACTGATTCTAAGTTGTTGAATGTATTGGAAAATGAAGCGTTTTTCCCTTAGCGGTTTGCTTCACGAAGAAAGAAAGAAAAAAGTTTGGAATAATGTTTTTATTTTGTTTAATTTGTAGGGTATTAACCAAGGGTTTGATTTAGGGTTTCAATGTAAAAAGAAATGTTAAATTTTGATGAAGAAAGTTTTGATAGAATCCGTTGTAAAGTTTCGATTTTGTTTAGTTTTGATTATGATTTTTTGTTGATATGAATGATTTGATTTGGTGATTTTTGCTTCGAGTTCATCAAATTATACTTTTCAATTTAGAGTTTGTTGAATCTCTTAAATGTATTTTTTATTTCAATTCATGAATTTTAGGGTTAACTAATTAATTATTAATCTTGGTTTTCACCAAACGAAAAACAAAATTTTCTCAACTCGCAGAACTAATTCTTCAAGAAATTTGAACTATTAATGGAGAAATCAATTTGATAGAATTACTTATTTGATTTTTACTTTTTTTTCTTTGAACTAATTATTTATTTTATAATTTTCAGTAAATGTTGGAACCTATAAACATAATTTCAGTCCACTATCCATTATTTTTAAAATTTAAGTACTATCACATTCTATATACTTATTTTTCAATAATCAATTCTTCAATGAACAAAAATTGTTTTTCACTGTTATATGATCTCTCCAAATTTATATAATTTTTAATATATTGAAACAATTAAAATCAATTTCTTTAAAAACCAACCACTAAAATAATAGTCTAAATTAAAATTTGCTATTTTAATGCCATAGTCCTCTGAATCTCTACGCTCCGTCATTAGCTTAATAAGCTTTAAAAATAAAAATAAGAGTGGGAAAATGGCAAAAATAAAATAGCAAAATTATGATGGACCAACTTCTCTTTTTTTTATTTGATTTAAAATTAATTTTATTTTTATGATATACAAACAAATATTTTATATTTAAAATAATAAAAATAACTTTAAATTTGATATAATTTATTTTTTCAAAAAGTACTATATAAAAGTTTTATTTTTTATTTCCCTTGAAAATTTATTATTTTTTGAAATATTTATGAAAATAATTTTAAAATTTTTTCCAAATAATATTCAAAAACCATAAAACAAAACTCATTTTGTCAATTCTAAAAATACGAAAAAAATTAAGAATCGAATTATGACGAACGATTCTAAAAACCGAACCGATATCACCCCTACAAGTGAAACTTCTAAATAATAGTATAAATATAGATATGGCTAAATGGCTAAATCTCACGCCACTTCGTTAAACTATTTAACTTTATAATCCAGGCTAAACGAATCATATTCTGCATATTTGCATTCAAAACCATTAAACATGTAACAGTTTACCCTCATTAGCAACAGAGGCAACTTGTTAATATATGTAAAGATATACATGTAGATTATTGTCAGAAGGGTGGGGTACCGGAATAAGGTAGGCTCCCCGGAAAAAAAAAAGAGGTTACTGTTTCTTTTATAATCTCACCAATGATTTATTGAGCTCAGAAACTAAAGGCACAAAAGTTATAAGGGCCTACTTACTTGTATCATCTACATTTTGGGGAGAACCACCGGCTCTGGGGCTCCCTTTGCCCCTGCTCCATCTTCCCTTACCATTCCGTCCCGTAGGACTTCTTGGACTGGCCGGGCTTCTAGGGCTCACGGTCTTGTTGCAAGCTGTGGAGTTCACGTCTTCTAGGCCATTCTCTAGTGCTCTAACCAGATTCTCAAAGTACGTTTTCGTGACGCTGTAAATGGAGAAATGCACCAAAATGAATGAATCAGTAAAGGAAACACCAAGGATTGAAGATTCGGCTCCTAATGCAGAACATTTTCTGCTAAATGTTCGGAAGTACAAGAAGCTTGTGCATGTCGAGAATGGTTTGAATAGGATAAGTGCGGGGTGGATTTTAAATACAGTAATGTATAACAGACAATATCATTGCAAGTTCCTCATAACGTAAACGTCAAGTCATTCATTAGAAAGCAGATAAAACAAACCTGGTTAGTCCAGTTAACTTTGTGCGGAAGGCATTGAAGTCGCTTGATGGACTATCGGCGGTAACATATTTATCTAATTCCTTCTCAGCACAGCGATGAAGCCTTTCCAAACCAGCCTCGGCCTCCCCTAAACAAAAGCAAAGTTGGTAGTGTCATTAATGGTCCATTCAGAAGAATAAATTTTGACACACATGTACTTTCAGAAAAAAAAAAAGTGTATACCTTGCAAATACTCGAAAAACTGTGTCTTAGTTTTCTCATGCTCTGGAAGATAATACCCATAGGCGTAAGTCCATTTGAGAACTCGTCTACATTCAACTATCTTCAATTTTTTATGTATCAGAAAAGAGAAAACAAATTAATTGACTCATTTCTTTTCCCCGGAAAAGAAAGGATGAAAAAATGGAGATTATATGACTATGATTTACCTGAAGCCATGCTTCAGTTATACACTTTAGCTGAGACATTGTTGTGCATTGCACATTGCAAAGCTTTTCCATCTGGAAAAGTTAATAATTTTTCTCAGAAATTTAGAACAAAAAAAGTAAATGAACGAAAAAGAAAACAAAGTATATATCCAGTGGTCCTAATGAAGCAATGAGGTAGTTATTGATTTGAATGAAAACATGTAATATAAAAAAGCAGCTTTCTGATCAAATCCACTGCAAAAATTCCGAGGTCAATCGACCATGCTGGAACGCTTCTTCAAATATCTCTCAAGTGCATGATCATCGTTAGATAACTCCAGGAGTTCATTATAACACATAATTTAAAAAAAAAAAAACACTCTCTGGAATAATTTTGAAACAAAAACTAAACCAAAGAAAAAGGCAGTAAAGATGCTTCATTCTACACTGAAAACTCTATAATATCATATTTTAGAGAGCTGCTTTTATTGAGGATATATTTTTAATCTTCATTTGAGAAAAAAAAAACATCAAAAGCCAATATAAAATGACAAGTTATCTAAGAAAAAAAATAGGTTAAATTCTGCTATTAGTCCCTATACTTTAATTTGATCAAATTTAGTCCCTATTCTTTTTGAATTGATCGATTTTAATAGTTGTACTTTTAAAAATTCGAAATTTCAGTCTTGATCTAAATGGTAATAGTTAAATTCGGTTGGTTAAATTCTACTATTAATCTTGTACTATGCACAAAATTATAGATTTAGTCCATGTTCTTCAATTGGATCATTCTTAGTTCCTATACTTTTTTAATTTTGAAATTTCAGTCTTGATGCAAACGACAACAGTTAAATCCATTAGCTGGTTTTATTTTTTGTGAATAGAATGTGAAAATAGCAAACTGACACGACATTACAAATGCGGTAATATGTTTGCCACATCAAATTTTGAAAATAACAGAACATAACTTATGAATTTAATAGCTACTATTTGGTAAGGACTACAATTTTAAAAATCAAAAGTTAAAAGCCCTTAAAATAATTAAATTAAAGTATAAGGACTAAATCCATAACTTATGCATAGTAGAGGGACTAATAGCAAAAGTTAACTAAAAAATGAAGATGCAATTACAAGCAAAAGATAATTCCAATGTTATACAAACTTGGGGGTGAGAGTCGGATACGACCATGTGTCATGCTCAATCCTTTTCTAGTTTTTCCATATATTTGGAGGATAGTATCTCCATATGTCCGATTATGTATAGGTTACGAACATTGAAAATGAATGCTTTAGGGAAAATAAAAAGTCGGAGTAATTTAGAATAATACTACTTATAAAAGGAACGAAAAAGGAATAAGTAGATCCACCTCTCAAAATTAAAAAGAGAGGAGATAGGAACTTACATTTTCATTTTCCATCCGATTTAAATCTTCAAGAGCCTTTTCTCTTGACTGCAAATAAGAACTTTCAGATTATGAAAATCTGTTATTGAAAGAAAAAGTAAAAATTTTACCAACACAATCAACAGAAGGAAACAGAGCCAACTTGTTTTTTTACTATAACTTTCTCCACAGATACATGCGAATAGAGTGTAGTTTCTAGTTACTACAATCTGAAATGGATGATAGGATTCTCAGAAGGTTAAGCATTTGGTGGTACATCAATGAGTAAAAGTCTCAAGTTATGGTACTAAAACTTGAGCATTGGAAGGTTCATGTTTGACAAGAAAAGTCAAAATCTTGAGTTGATAGTACTCATCATGAAGCAGATAAAAACCGGAACATAGAAGTCGATTTAAGAAAATTCTATCAAAGACCTATGCAATGAAAAATCAGAGAAAACCGGCGTACTGATTGATTGCTTGCCCAGCGTTCATAATAATGAGTGTATTTCTCGATGGAGTTCTTCGCCATTTCTCGCCTCATTTCAGCGTCCACATTCTGCCAGCAAGAATATGAATCATGTCACAAGTTCAACCATTATGCTCGCAAATGTTAAAAAGACAATGACCAAAAAAGACTATCAAGCTCCATACTCCTTTTTGCATATCAGCTTCATATACATTACAAGAATAGTAACCACCAGTGGCCAGACCATGACTTGACCATGCACGAAGGCATAACCTACATTTACATGTAATTGAAATCAAACAAAGGTTAAAATGTTATATAAAGAGAGCTACAGTGTGATCCCAATTTTATGTAATTTGCTTTTAGGGATTTCCAATCATCTATCATGAATTTTGAGTGGATTATGGAATTAATTTCAGCAAATAATGCACCCTACGAATATGATTTTGATTGAATTATGTTACTTGGAGAATTTCAAATTATTCTAGGAGATAAGTCTTATCTGCTCCAAGCCCAAGCTTGTTTAGTTAGTTTCCTATCACAATCTTAGTCCCACTCCTAGTAAATTTAGGCTATGCCACTTGGACTTGGGTGTGAGTGCTGGATGCATGTATGTGTCTGAGACGAGTATAGCCTAAAAACTTTCGTATTCTTCTCACTTCCGCTTTCCCACTTCTTACTTTTTCTTTATTGTTATAGTATTCTTGCTTTAACATTCACACCACACGACCTAGAATTTCCAGCAATCTTTCCCCTCAATCTCACTTTTTTTCGAGATTTATAACTGGATCAAAAGCAGATTGGTTCTTTGTCATTATTCTACCATAGCCTTAAGCCTTAAAATCCGTCAGCTCTAATCCTATCCTACTATAAACTCAAAGTAGAGAGACTTAATGAATTATGATGCCATATATCAAGCAGTGTCTTTTTTTTCCCTGGACAAAGAAAGAATTGAAGCTTACCAGCAGAACTCATAACTACAAGGCGGTGTGCATGTCATGTGCATACACCCTTGGTTCTTTTCAATTGGCCGCTTGCACTTGGGACAAGTCTTGGAATTATGAAGTATCCTACATGGAGCATACAACAAAAGCGGTAAACATGATAGCAAGATTCTCCACCATATTTTATGCGAGCAAACAAACTATTTAAATGAATGAAGCTGATACTATGTGGAATAGAATAATAAAAGTAGCAGAGGTTTTGGCTTTCACAATAAAAAAATAGTTAAAAAAAGTTAGGACTTGGTCATCCAGCGTTTAATAATGTACAAGTAGTCCTTGTTAACAACAAAGTAAAAGTGAACTTAGCTTCAGTTTCAAATCATTTCATGCATCATAACCTAGTTCAAATATTTCCTCCGCTTGCCCTTGCAAACAAGATAGCCATGTTAAATGCCAACAAGAATGTGGAATTATGCATAGCTATATTACTTGGACTCAAGTCAGAGTGTCAGATATGGGTATTTGGCTGACACGGGCATGATTATTTTTTTTTAAGTTTTCCATGTACTCGAAGGGTTCCTAAAAGATCTATCCGCAGACCCATGTCCTAAAATGTATCCTACACAGGCACTTAAGAAGAATGAATAGTCAAAACAACATAGATACAGAATGCAAAAACTAAAAAGAGGTTTCATATGAAACCTTTTTTCATTTCTCTCAATAACCAATACGTATAGCATATGCTGCACTGGAGGAAAAACAGTTACAGCATTTCTTCATATATTCAGATTACATAATAGAAACACAGCAATCATAATTAGCAGAATGGTTCTTCTAGATGTGCAAAAAATCTTTACCAGTTTACGTTTTCCCCATCCACACTATTCTTCAACATCCATTTTGTCACAGTTTCACAGTCAACAGGACTATGAGCTTCTACAGTACACTGCAACCAAGATTTGCTAGAACTTAGACATCTGGAAGAGAGTAATGACCATGAAATTTAATCTAATAATAAAAAAAGAAAAAATAAGAAGAAACTTACATTCCAACAAAATCTATATGAGCACAAACAGGTAACGACAAAATCCCCACCACCGACAGCAAAATTAACAGCATTTTCACACCCTGGAGCAGGACACCACTTGGCCTAGCAGTGACATGGTCAAAAAAGATAAGAACTTCGAGAAAAAAGAGATAACCCATTATACTAAGAGAACCAGCAATTGCATGAACAAGTGCTACACAAAAGGGGACTCATGCAAGCAAACATACATTGCAAAGAGTCTAACCTGACTTTCAAAAGTCCGGTCATCATCACACACAAAAAATAAGATTACTGATGGTTAATCATCCATTATATGCTATTGGTATATCTGAAGGCTCTAATACAAGACATACCTCCCTGTTATCTTCAATATAAGATCTGAGTAAAAACTGAGAATACTTTTCCTTTTCTTCGCAAGGTGCCAATTTATCAATCATATCTGGGCCAACAGCAGCTTTACAAGATGGCTCAGGACATCTCAGCACTAAACATCCAGGACCGTCATTAATGTTTGTGCAAATGTAGCCTACCATATTAAACAAAATATAGCAATAAAAAGTATAAGCAAAGGTTTTGTGTCAAAAAGCATTAGAAATGACATAGGCGAATAACTTACAAGTACACTGAATTTAGCATATATTAGCTACCTAATACATGAAAACTGAAACCTTGATAACCAAAACCAGATGGTAGTTCTTTTCTAAGGCAATATTCATGGGAGATTTTTAATTTTAAAGAAAAGGAAAGCATTTGCATACAACCATCACCTAGATTTGATATAAGATTAGCCTATCAAACAAAGAATATGAGAGCTACCTTGCCAGCATTCCCGGCAAAAAGGATGACCACAAGAAGCTGAAGCAAATTTGTCAGATGGAAGCAAATCAAAACAAATCCCACAAGTAAACTGGTTGGGAAGCAAAAAGATGTGTCAGAGGAACATAATTTGCAAGGATGAACAATCAGAAATAACAAGTTTACAAAAACACAAGCAAACTTGTAACCTATAGAACTTACTTCACTAGCATCGGAAACGTCTACAACTGGTCTCTCAAACAATCCAACTGATTTTCGTACTCTTTCTTCATCGGCAAACCATTCATCATGCACTTTATTAACATTCCTACAAATCCAACCATATTTGGGAAAACACAATTCAAAAACTATACAAACAGCTTAACACATGAAATTGCAGCTAAGTAAAGCAACCACATTCACCTTTCCACCAAAGCCAAATAGTTTACTTGCAATGCTATACAAGGAAAAAGATGCCTTAAAAATTAAAATGGTCTATGTAAACTAAGGCTTAAATAGAAGACATACACAAACTTGATATTAAAACCTCAATATTACCAATTATAGTGACGGAGCAAAATGGTTGCCTCAACTTGTGATAATGAAAGAACAGTTGAAACTTTAGAAATATCATCCCCTTGTTGTTGTTTTATATCTGCTTCTTGCAATACAGTATAACCTAGCTGAAATGCTAAACAAAACCATGTTAATAATGGTAATAATGCCAGAAATAGTTGTATTAAATTCAATGCATAATGTTTTTTTATCTTCCAAACAAGGAATATTTGGAGCTCAGCAATTCTACTATTACTAGAAAGAACATGGAGAGCAAGAAACGAGTGCCCCTTTTCCAGTTCTGTTTATCATTAACAACGCAAACCCAAAAGTTCTAGACCTCGAACATATAACATGAAGTAACCAGTATCATCCAATTGTTTCTATGAACCTATCTCATCGTAATGTCCGAATGAAGATGTAATCAAGAACTAACTTGACAAGGTATTTAAATTCCAAATAAATAAAATTCAAGAAGAACACCAGCAATGGCAACCCCTTAAGCCAATCACTGCCACTTTAATACCCAAAGCGTTCAAAAATCCCTGAAAATAGTCTACGGTCAGCTACATAAAATCCACTTTAATCATTTCATCACCAATATATAACGAGCAAAAGATACAAATTTCCAAACATTTCCTTGCATTATCTTCTATTCTTTCTACTTTCTACTTCTAGCAACTAAATTCATTAAAATTTCTGCTTCTTCAGAGCTCCATGAAATTTATTCAGAAGCTTCAAAACCAATAAAAACTAAAATCAATTGAATTTTAAAAAAAATTACATTTGACAAGATTACCTTGGGGCGCCGAGAAACCATGGCTCCTGGATCATCGACGTCGTCATCTTCAAACAAACCGTAATCATCATCGTCATCTCCAGCGCCACCGTAATCTTCGTCGTAATAATCGCTGCCGTCGTCGTAATCATAATCATCGCCGTCAAAATCGTCTTCGACGGAGACTGAGTCCTCAATCACGTTATCCTCCGACACCATCCCGAAAACCTAAGATGACAAGGCCTTGTTTGGATGGTGAAAGAGGAAAAAGAAAAGAAACGAACAAACAAAGAAAAGAAAAGGAAAACGAAAAAGAAGATTTTGGTGAGAAATGAGATTGACAAAACAGTGATCCATGGTCTTTGTGGATCGAAAATGCGAAGCATGCGGGTCTGGCATTCGTCTCCTGATCATCCGTATTAACGTACCATTCAATTACCTTTGAATTCAACACTTAGGAGCCAAACACGCGTAACATGGAAATTTGGTGCTGTTGAAAGGCACCCAGATTTGTGACGGACGTTGGGTTTTATATTTCCCGCCTCTTATAACTATACCCGTATATGTTAATGGGTCTGCCCGTCCGCTCCAGTAGACCCGGCTCGATTTGGGTCGAACTTCATCAAGAAATAATTTGGTAAAAAGACCTCTCCAGTCCCTTTTAATTTTGAATCTGAGCAAATTAGCTCCTCCCAAAAAATTGGAGCAATTTAATCCTTGTCAAATTTGAAAGTGAGTAACTAAAGATGATTAATCATGGCATTAATGTCTTCTATCAATTGTACACAAATTTGATTGGTAAAAAAATAAATTTAACCTTCAACGTTTACATATTTTTTGTCATCTTGACCTTAATTCTAAAAATTGCAACAAATTCATCCTCTAAATTACGCATTTGTACAGATATTACCGGATAAATTTGTTAATTTAGGATCAATTTGACATCAATTAGAATAAGATTTTTCAACCTTCTTACATTTTTTCTATTTGACATTGATTAGAATAAGGTTTTTCAACTTTACTACACTTCTTCTATTTGACAGTGATTAGAATAAAATTTTTTTAACCTTATATATTTGATCTAAATCATCAATAACTTAATAATAAATTATAATGATATCTGATTTAAATAAAATTTAAATCAACCACTAATTTGCAATTTTTAGTAGAATAACTAAAATTGTGAATGGTATGGAAACTCCTTTGACATATATATTTTTTTTCAAACCCTTTAAAATCTGAACTTATTAATTTGACATTTACAGACTAATATGATGCTTCTAAGTTTGTATAAATAATAAATCAAGAAATCTAGGTTACGTCGATGTAATATCACTTTATTTTTTTAACTTTTTGTAAAATTAAAATTTTAATATTGGCCTATGATAAGCCTGATTTGTCTTATGAAATTTTCCCAAATTCTAGGCTAAATTACATTTCGAGTCATAAAAAAAATTATAATTTGATGATTAATATTTTTGAAATTAATTCCGAGACGTTGGTATTTGAAAATAATTTCGATATTTCAAAGAATTTAAATAAAAATATTAAATTTGAAAAAGAATTCAAACAAAACAGAGTCGAGTCTTTAGTAGCCTAAGCCTAGTTTTATTATTTATTTTTTGTCATGTTTTCAATTAATTTTCTTATATTTATATCAAAATTATTCATTTTGGATTAAAGTTATCAAATATTGATTTAAACAATATTATTACTGTGAATAATATTAATTAACCTTAAAGAACTGTTGAGCCAAATATATCAGACATGTAATCCAACTCACAAAATCAAACATTTTTACATAAAAGATTTACATATGAAAGTATTAACTTAAACATCACAAATCAAAGCTTACACTTATAGAGAAATAAAAAACTCATTATTCCAGCACAAAATCCAAGCAAACTATACTCCTGAAACATTTATATTCACCACACAACCCAAATCCCTCATTCAACTCGAAAAACTTCAGCACCCAGGGTCCGAAAACCAGCAACAGTCAGAACTCAACCTTACATGTCGATGTCATATTTGAAAAGTTGGAAAGAAATACGAATAAAATATTCAGTGATCTGATGAAATCTGCAGTCCAATGATACTAAAAACTGCTGTATAGATTATTGGAATTTCGATAAAAGGTGAAGAAACCAGGCTCATCTGAGTTTTAAGACTCGGGTGCTGGTGCTGGAGCAGGAGCCCTCAATAGTGGTTGGAGAGCCTTAACAACGATGCTCATGTTGGGGCGGAACTCAGCTTCGTATTGCACGCATAATGCTGCCACAGCTGCCAACTGCAGCAACAAAATGTAAACAGTTCACAGCTAGTTCAGTTTGGATGTTACATGTCTTCTGGTGTTCAAACACCATAAACCCGGAAACATATTTAAGTGACAAAATTAAACTATTGCAGGTTAAGCCGACACGGGAGGATAGAAGTACCTTAGCAACTCCTTTAGGAGGATACTCTCCCTTTAGTTTTGGATCTACACATTGTTTCACTTTATCTTCACTCAGTCTTGGAGTAGCCTAAATCAAGATAAAGAAATGCTGGTGAATTAGTCAAATTTAAAGCGAATTGGAAAGATCAAGCACTATATAAATGAAACAAAAATGCGCCATCATTCTAGTCTAGATAAAGAAAAGGAAGATGATTGACAGAAAGAAGAAAGTATCAACTCACCCAGGTAACGAGACTTTGCTGTCCACGCGGCATTGTGTGGTCGACAGGTTTCCTCCCGGTCAAAAGCTCTAGAAGGACAACCCCGAAACTGTAGACATCACTCTTCTGTGTCAACTGTCCAGTCATTGCATACCTGGAAAAGAATTGGAGCCATAATCCATTAAAATCGTGCATTATACGTGCAACACATTCAGAAAAAATTACACACTTCTGCGAATTCAAGCCTGTAATTATTTACATACAGCCTAAATAGTGGGGTATCATTTGGGGAAACTTGTGCATGATTTCCTAGATGTTACCGAGAATGGAATCAAACATAATCAACTACATGCGAGAAGATAATGACTGGTTGGTTCATAGAAAAGGATAAACGTAACATGAAAAGAGCTTAGAAAGCATACTCTGGAGCATGATAGCCAAAGGTCCCCAAAACTCGAGTAGAATGAAGACGAGCAGCCATGTCAGGAGACTGGTTTGAGAGGTTAAAATCGGCAATTTTCGCTTTGAAATCTTCAAAGAGAAGGACATTGCTAGATCTGATATCTCGGTGTATAATAGAGGGTCGAACCTTCTCATGCAAGTATTCCAAGCCCCTTGCAGCATCAACTGCAATTCTTACCCGTTGCATCCAGTCAAGCACGGGACCTGGTTGTGCCCCTTGAACTCCCTTCCTTCCTAGAGTCCCGAAAAAGAAAGAAGTCAAACTATTCGTGTCTATTTTGTATAACAAGATATTGTCTGAAAAATCTCTATCAGGAACTAATAATGCAAATATGATGACTTCACAAACCATGCAATATGTCATGTAGTGATCCCATTGTAGCAAACTCGTATGCAAGCACGCGAAGATTTCCTTCAACTAAGTAACCTTGCAACTCAACAAAATTGTCATGCTTTAATCTTGAAACCATTGAAACCTAAACAAAGAAAACTTGTAAAGTTGAAGTGCTATGAAAAAAAGGGGAAGCACATGACAATGCCACAACATAAATTTGCATTATCAATAAAAATTAAAAATATAATTGGAAAAGACCGTTCTGTCAAATTGCTAACACACCTGCGTCAAAAACTCAACATTTGAATCAGCCTCGGAGGAGTCAAGCTTTTTCACAGCAACAGCTTTTCCATTGTCCAAGTTTGCATAATAAACTCTTCCATATGAACCCTCACCGATCAAAGCCTTTGATCCGAAATTGTCAGTCTTTTCTTTCAATTCTTCCAATGATAATGCAGGCACTTCGATAGGTGGTGCTGATTTTTGCACTTCGGCCTTGGGAGGAGCTGCCACCTTTGAGTTCTTTTGATTCCCTGAAAGCACATAACATCATCAATGACAAACTATAGAAAGAACACAAGCATGCAAAAGGGACCAAAAAAGATAATAATTGAATAACTGAGCATTAATAAGAAAATTTTTAGTAAAGAACCTTTGTCAGAAAAATTCAAATTTTAAATAACAACATTAGAATATCACACAACATATGCCATTCGACTTAAGTTTTATTCCAACACTAAGACTTAAACTGAAAAAGAAAGACAACCCAAAATAGTTTTCTTATCTTAGCAAGTAAAAGCCAAATCCCTCCCTCCCCAACACGCAAAAAGGTAATTATTTTCCAAATTCGAATAATAAGAGAAATATTTCGGAAGTTGTTATTTTGCTCTCGTGCCTTTCCCTCCTAAAAGCACAGGCTATGCAAATAACAAACATAAAGCCTAATACATGCTCAAGAAGGACTAGAATTCAAAAGTTTCCATCATGAAAATTAAATGAACAGAAAATTAGAATTACCAAATCAAGTTAGCATCAAAGCATACCTTCTGTATTATAGTTGGGGCTCCTCAAGTGCTCATTTTCATGTGATTGGTAAGTATCCTCGACCAGACACGAACAGCAAAGCCATCGACGCATTCTTGTTCGTTTCTTCAAATACAAATTGTCAGATTTTTCTAGTCCAACAAAGTAGCCAGGAGGAGGTGCCTGTCCCTGCATAATGTTTTACGAACTCATTCATGGTCCCATTAACAGTGTAGACTTAAATTAAACTATGCTAATCGAAACAAATATATACGAAGAATCCAACATTGTAAGACCAAAGTTCCAATATCAGTAAACAACATACTTAAATTAAAAACATACAATTAAGAGAAAGCCAGTAAAAGAGGTTCAACATGAGGTGGATTTTCAATCAAATTTACATCTTTAACATTCAAATCCATATAAACTAAAGAAGAAAAAAACATTAAGCCTTACCATCAGTCCTTGCCTCTGGTACCTATCTTCCATTAGGCAAATAACAGAGAAATTAAATATGAAAACACAAACAAATAAAAAAATTAAATGAAAACCCAGAAATATTAAGACCACAGTCTAAAATGGGTCGATGAGAATTCACAAAAGAAATCAAAGACTCAAAAGATAAACGAAATTCTTGAACTTTTAGTTGACAAAAAGGAGGAATGAAAAGGGTAATAATTATAGTCGAAGAAAACAGCAGGGACAGATAAGCGCACGGAAAGAACAGCAGATTCATAACCGAAAGAAGAGGATTAAAATAGATGAAAACTTGAAAAACAAAAAAAGGATTTCTACCATAACAATACCTGGCTTTTCTTCTCTCTTAACTTTTTAATTGTTGAAAAATCAGCACTCTTTCTGCTCTAGAATTTGTTGTTAGTTTTTTTCTTTTCTATTTTGTGAAGAAGGATTTAGTAAGAAACAAAAACAGAGAGATGCACAGAGAAACAGAAATTGACAAGAGTTTTGATGATTTCTGAAGGGTTTTTCTTTCTTAGCTCTTGAATTTGAAAGTGAAAAAGAAAAAGAAAAAGAAAACATAAAATGTGACAGAGAGGCAACGTGGGGACAAAAAGATAAAAATAATATTTAAAAAAAGAAAAAGGAAATATTCCTCTCTTGGATGATGGTTTTTTCATTAATAAATTAGGATTATTATTTAATATTAGTAGAATTGTTTTAATAGAGAATGTAATTGAATTCATGTCATCTCAAATTAATAATAATATTTATAATAATCGAGTTAAGATTAAATTAATAATGTAATTAAATTTTTTAATTATTTAAAAAAATTAAAAATTTATTTATCATAATTAAATTTCAGTGTAAATATAATAAAAATTTACAATGTGAATAACTAAAATTTATTTTTTTTTATTATTAAAAAAAGTTTATTTTTATATTAATATTTTATAAATTTATTATAGTTTTATCTAAATCATAGGTGTGTCATAGTTTAATATTATTTATTAATGTCATCATTGTATGATTTATTTTGGTTAAGGGTATATGAATTGTGAAAATAATTAAATTTAATATTTAGTATTCAATTAAATAGTATTAAAAATTCTATCTGTATGCTATCGAAACTATATATTTAAAATATAAAGATTGTTTAAAAATAGTATATAATAAATAATTAAATATATTGAAATTAATTAATAATAACAAGTAAAATATATGTATAATATTAAAATAAAAAATAAATTGAATTAGGAGTAAAACAAAATTTAAATATGTAAATACATTATATTGTGAATATTAAATGAATTATAATTGTTTATCATGATATTGTTATTAATTCTAAGTTAGTGTCGAGTTAATTTCTGACATCAATTTAATCAACAATATTATTAATATTACAATTGATGGATGTAATAATGTATGTATATATAATATTAAAATAAAATTTTGATTTATTAGTTAAGTTAATGTTTTATTGATATAAATAATATTTATTCCAATCTTATTATAAGTATATTATTATTATTATTTTAAAATTAAAAAATTAAAGTACTTTCAAATTATGATACCAGTTTTTTTAAGGTATCATTGTTTATATCTAAATTAACTAAATATATAAAATAAAATTTATTAACCTATATTTTGCCAAGTAAGCCAATACTCAAATAGTCATAAAAAATTATTATTTATTTATTATTTTTGGTAATGAAATTTTCTTGACTATAAACTGCCTTTTCAATTTTTCATCACCAAAACTTCAAGTAGGGTCTCCAAAAACAAGCAAAGAGAGAGTGACACAGAGTTTAATGAACTTCAACCTTCAAAGCATGAACCCATCATCATCATTAGTGGCTACCAGAGATCAAGCTCTCTCTGTTTTCAACCACCCTTTCTCACAATCTCACTCTTTCCTTGCTTCTAATTTCAAAAATGGCTCCTTTCTATCTCCCATCAGTACCCACATAAGAAGGCCAAAGACCCACACTTTGTTCACCACTCCTAAGCGATTCCAACCCATCACTGGTTGTTTAGGTGAGAGGAATACACCTGCAAAGACACTTAGACAGATTCTGGAATCGCCTGGTGCTCACCAAGGCCCTGCTTGTTTTGATGGTCTCAGTGCTAAGCTTGTTGAAAGAGCTGGCTTTCAGTATTGTTTTGCCAGTGGTACCTTCTCTTTCCTTTGCTTTCTTTTCCCTATCTTTTCATTGATTTAGGAATTTCAAGATGTGGGTTTTCTTCAGTTGGACTTGTTGGATCTAAAAGCTTCAATTTCTCTGTTTGTTTGTGATTTGGGTTTCTTCTAATTTTGATGGTTCATGCATGTTTTGCTTTGAGTCGATAATCCCAAGACTTGTTCTTTGTTTTGAGTTTCTATGGTTGAATGGTTCTTTAAAATTGGATTTCCCCCCCTTTTAATCTGTTATTGTTGTTCCATTACAATTTTCTAAGCGATAAATGCAATCTTCTGTGAATTTGTCAGTTTTTAGTGCTAACTGATCATTTCATTGATGCTGATTTTTCTTCATCCAAGGCATTTTGTTTTAATTATGAATCCAGATATTAGTTTCGTTGGACTTAGTTTGAGGACCATATATGAATTCATAAGGTTTTTTACCGTCAAAAGTTTGTGATTACTACAGTTTTGGTCTTTCTGTTCTTCCTACATGTTGCCTTTTCATTTTACAACACTATTATTTTGTTTCTTTGAATTTATCCCTTATTTAAGTTTGATGCATTTCCAGTATCAAAATCTGAAATGTATTAGTTTAAACGTTTTTCACTATCCCATTGCTGAACTGTTTTTAGATGGTATGCCTATTAACATCCTTTGCTGTCATCATTAGGATTTTCCATTTCTGCCGCTCGCCTGGGATTACCGGACACTGGATTTATTTCCTATGGAGAAATGGTGGATCAGGGGCAACAAATTACTCAGGCTGTATCAGTTCCTGTCATCGGAGATGGTGACAATGGATACGGAAATGCGATGAATGTGAAGAGAACTGTGAAAGGATATATAAGAGCAGGCTTTGCCGGGATCATTCTCGAAGATCAGGTTCATGTTTTGAAAGAAATATTTTTGTTGCTGTATTGACATTACACGAATACTGTACTGCCGTAAACAATGTTATGGTATTCTAAGCAGTTTTTTTTTAGTCTTTGAATTGCTTATCTCGGGTTTTTATCAAACTTCACTGTTAGGTGTCCCCAAAAGCTTGTGGTCATACACAAGGCCGGAAGGTGGTGTCCAGAGAGGAAGCTGTTATGAGAATTAAAGCAGCAGTTGATGCTCGCAAAGAGAGTGGTTCCGACATTGTTATTGTGGCACGAACAGATTCTCGTCAAGCACTGTCTTTAGAGGAGTCACTCTGGAGATCAAGAGCTTTTGCTGATGCCGGAGCAGATGTTCTTTTTATTGATGCACTAGCTTCTAAAGAAGAGATGAAAACTTTCTGTGAAGTTTCTCCATTAGTTCCAAAAATGGTATAGTACAAGCATCATTTGCATTATATTATACACATTGAATTTATTGCATGATAAATTGGATGCCAAGGAAACGTAATGCTATGCAAGTAGCTTTCTCTTGTTGCTTAAATGTTTGAAAATTCAACATCTCTATTGGCTTTTCAATATGAATTTCTTGGAATTTGTCACTAGCATGGGACTTCTATATGACAATATTGCTTGTATTTAACATGCACTTGAACTACGCTCGTATGTAGGCCAATATGCTTGAAGGTGGGGGGAAAACACCAATACTAACTCCGCTTGAACTTGAAGAAATTGGATATAAACTTGTGGCATATCCGCTTTCCTTGATCGGGGTATCTATCCGAGCAATGCAGGTTATGTATCTTCACTTTATTCATACCTATGAAAGCTCACTTAATCTTTGTGTAATATCCGTAGTCTTACATCTACGATACAAAAGTTCTAATTTCTTGTGATTCCCATGATACGGATATGTCACATTTTAATTGTTAATACAATGTCGCTTCTCAAAGGCCAACTTCTACAAAAATTGCAGGATTCACTAACTGCTCTCAAAGGTGGTCGTATTCCACCTCCAGGAAGCATGCCATCTTTTGAAGAAATCAAGGAAATTTTAGGTTTCAATAATTACTACGAGGAAGAAAAAAGATATGCTACCAGCAAGTCTCAACTCTATGCTGACAAAGGTGGGTGAGATTTAGTACTTAACCTATATTACCGTGACTTAGTGTGAGTGTTCGATAAGGGATGTCTGCCCAACATGGGCATTTTCAATCTTTTTCTATGTTTCTTAATGTATTCGGACTTTGGAGGGTCTTTGGTGAGTTGTACCACTAAAACCATGATCGGGTGCCGGACCTTTTGTATTTGTCCTACCTTCTTTGTTGGTATGAGTTGTTTGGTATCACCAATTCGGACTCCCAAATTAATGAATATTGTTGCCGTGTCTTCCTAATCCAATAAACATGGTTTATGTTCAGAGGGCAGTAATGCGTACAGTATACAAAGGGTTCGAGATGACTCGGAACAAAGGGGTCAAAGTCCTCAAGATCCAGTTGTTGAGGTGATAACTCCTGATGTATACACTAAATATGGTGCAGATGGTTCAAGGGATCCTTTTTCTGGAATCTGGTCTCGGACGTTGAGAATCAAGATTACTGGAAGAGACGGATTTGAGAAACTTGATGTTAGAGTTCCAGTAAGTCTTCTGCTTTGAGCAAAGATGCTTTATTAATTAGTTAGCTTATCTTTCTGTTAACTGAAAATGTGCGTACTTGTGTTGGATACATATCAAAGTCCGACCAGAGTCCGAAGAACATAGATATAGTCGATATTCTTTAGTCTTTACCTTTTTTTGTCAAAATATGTCTTTTTATCAAAATGATGAAATCCCTTTTCTTGTTACCTTTTCGGTTTTTCCCCAGGCCGGGTTTTTGGAAGGAATCACAAATATCGTTCCAGGTATATTTTTGTTTTACGATGTAAATTCACCATGACCAAGTTTTCTTGAAAAAATTATGTCCAAGGGTTTGATTTCTGTTCGTGACAGCTTTGGGTGGTGTAAACCTCAAGGCATTGTTGGATGATGCTGCTGAGGAAGTAGGGGGGAAGGTATTGTTGGATTTTAACGACACAATGGGTGACCGAATTCAAGTCTTTCTTGAATGAAACCCAATTGTGATCAAGCTTTCAGGAGTCCAAACTAGAAGGTATATTTTAACGCTATTTGCTTTAATGGTTTGTTAGGCCTGAGATAGAGAAGTATTAATTGTTAACCGAACCTTTCAACAATGGATCGTTAGGCCGGAAATCAAGAAGTGTTAGTTCTTAATCGGAACTTTGTCCGATCTTTGCTCCGCCGAGGCTGCAGGTTTAGGCTGGGGAATGCCAATATAAAATGGTAGAAAAATAATAAAGAAAACTAAACATAAGATGTGAGTGTTTGATTCGGGTACTCATGTTTGACATTCAGATCCGAATCCGAGTAACATAGCTCCAGGCCCAGATAAGAGTTATGTTCTCTTTTTGCTTAATGTCTCAAAAAGTGAACTGAATCAAGAGCTTTAAAGGCACCTTCCAACAAGTTTAAGACTCGAATTCAAACTGTTTCCATATTTGCTGTTGACACTTCAACTTCTTTCGCAGGTAGTTTTCGGGAGAATTGCAGATGGGATCGCAGAGGTGACAAGCGGAAAACTAGCAGATTCGTACCATAGTTTAAAGCTTCCTTAGAATCATCAAGTTTTCAAAAATACTTTGGAACAAATACAAACTGATCAAACCATAGTTTCTTTATGACATCAAAATAAATGGCATGCTAGTTATGAGAACAACTTATGGTATCCAATGATGTAAATCTTTGTACACTCAAGTTTGATGCAAATTGGTTCTCAGTAACAAATCCCATTTTTTTATGAGCCCAAAATTTTAATACAATTCAAGTTTGATACAATTTAGTATTTTAAAGTTTGAATTTAATCATTTTAACTCCTGTTAAGCTACAATTCAGTTTATGATAATACAAAAAAAAAAAAACTAAGATTTTCATGGATAATTTGAGCCAATCCAAATCGACCCACAATATTATTTAATTTTTTTTTATTTAAATCGGCCATCCAATCCATCAACTCAAGCTTGCTTGGGTAAGAGATATGACTAGACTCGAATAATGAAGAAGTCTACTTCATAATTGAAATTATTGAGGAAAAACACATGAATACTAAATCAAAGCTAAAGTAAAATTAGCTACAAGCTTTAACACATGAATATTTAATCAAATTCAAGCCCTTGGTATCTTTACATGAAGTTCTTACATACTTTTTATCAGTGCTTCAAGTTTCAACTAATCTACTATGTATTTAATTAACAATGAGCATAACAATTGCAAACAGTCCGTCAACCAGGACACATTGCCGAAAAAGACGGTTTACGAAAACCTTAGTTATTATTTGCAACCACTCAACTAATTTCACATCAAGGACACAAAATTTGAATGAATCAGTGTTTGAAGTTTGAACCCAGGAATGGGGAGGAGCAGGATAGGCTGTGTATATGATTTAACTCTTTGAAACCATTTTCGTAGGACGAGAATTAGTCTACAAACGGGCATCTGTATGTGAAATGAGCAAACCTGGACAAATCCTCATCCTCAACTAGGAGGAGTGCCTTCTCCTTTGGCTCTATGGACGGCTTCTAAGCACTCTTTAGCCCTATGAACCTTTGACTGAAGGTAGAAGCTCCCGACCTTGGCGTTCTTCTCGAATAAGACATCATACTTCTGCAATAAAGAAACAGGAGAAGTTTTAAAGGTTATTCAAGATGAAAGCAACAGAAATGGGGAAAGAAAAAACGATACATGAAATACTAGCCTTCATTATCTCCTCCCAAGCAGTATCCTCGCTTACACCAAGAATCTGCCTCGCTTCTTGATCTGTCATGACTTTGCCAGCTCTACGGGCAGCATTTTGTAGTGTCTCATGAGTAACACCAGATTTGGCAGCATCTGCGATAAACTTACAGTTCAGAAGATTGATACATATAAAGCAAACACATGCCACTATAAAAATATTACTAATCATCTCATTATTGCTCATGGTTATAGCTAAAGCATACGCACATCTTATTACAAAAGAAAGCAGTTTTGGGGCATATATATATTTTTTTATAAGAAAAAGTGGGTATATACACTCATTAGCAAACAACATATGCATGTATATGTATATATATAAATGTATGTCAAAAAGGAGAATAAGATTTGATTTAGCTCATTACGAAAATATCCCAATAAGCAGCGTCTGCTACAATGATTATAGCAGACAATTGTATTATTTTTAAGATAATATCTTCACAACAATCTATAAAAACAAGTCTACTTTTCAAGTAAAGTAGAAACAAATATAACAGTAGTGAAACAATGAACTAACTTGTTAGTGCTTGCCGGTATGCCTGAACAACAGCACGAGCCAAAATACCCGAGCCCATTACGATTAAGTTGGCAAGAATCTTTGCAGCCTACAAAAAAGGATGTATGGATAAGAGAAAAAAGAATGATAATATCAATAAAGCAAAAGAGTATAATGAGAATATATATAAAAGAATTTTAAAGTCATCCATAGCTACAATCTCTCTGATCTATATCCTTATCAGGAAGAGCACACCATTTCAAATCTGGGAATTGTGGAAATCAGAATCAAAACAAAAAGGCAACGAAGGCAGCTCAACAAAGCTGACTGCAAACAGTTTAATTTTATCTAGAAGTGATTCTATAATTTAAAGTTGCATTTCATGGTTAAATCTAAGGTATTAAAAGAATCACTTTTTACCAGCAATCAATATGTTCTATAATTATTAGGGCCAAAGAATTACAAAGAAAATCACTTAAGACATCCTGGCTTGGAATGCCATGTTACTCGAACTCGAGAGTGAGTGTCGGATTTGGGCACGTGTCCCACACAAGCATGTTCAATTTTTTCCATGAATTTGGAAAATGCTTGGAGGGCCATACTACCCATTTCCGTGAATGTGTTGGACATGGGTACTTCAAGGAAAAAGAAGAGTAGACGCAACAGAGTTGGAATGAATATCTTGACATTATACTAAAAGGTCCTCATCTTACTCGAATGGCTTATAATGTCAAAAACATCATAACTAGGAATGAACTTGTATAGCATGGTCGTTGGTCACTTATTTTTAATCTCGGTACAACAAGGATATTATCATGGTCATTCTAAAAGTTATGGACTTTAATGTTCAAATTGCCGTTTCGGAAAAACTAGGCGCCCACCCAAGTAAAGCCTAAGTAACTAGACGCATTTAACATCAAAATCTATGTGAAACATAGAATTAACTATGCGAGTTTAGATTAATTTCCTCCAATCTATCACAACCAAAAATATGCTAAAGAAACATAAAGTTAAAAACATTCTTAATGTAGCAAGACACGTTCTAGAAATGATATACAATTTACATTCTTAAGTCTTAACATTAAAATCAATATGAATTTAGATTCCTTTCCTTCCAATCTATCACAACCAAAATATGCTCAAGAAGCCAAATTTCGATAAATGAAAAATCTACAATAAACTCTTGTAATAGAAGCATTCAAGCCCTATAACATCAATGTTAAGAAAAAATATTAAGAGATGGAGGTATTGAACCATGACGCAACTTAAACCAACTTCACCAAGGATTCAAATTTTAAGTCCACCAAGAATAAGAATCCAAAACCTTTTCAAATTACATTAGCTTCTTGAAAAATCAAAAACCCAAATTTATATTGATCCTACAAGATAGTAAAAAGTTGAACCAGATCAAGTTAACCTAAAATTTGAAAGATTATGTCTAAAGGTTGTTAAAGTATTAACCAATATATGGATGCCGATTACCAAAACCTGAATTACCGAAAAACTTCACAAGCCACCTAAACCATCCATATTAGCATTTAGAAAGTTTTTTTTTTTTTTACTTTTTCATTTAATTACTATTCCCCAGCTTCTTCTAATTTAATTAAAAACTAATCGTAATAAATAAAAAATTCATGCAACTGAATTGAGAAACAAAATTGGAGAAGGGTAATCAGAACGTACCATGGCGGATCAAAATTCGATTTAATCAATGATTACGATGACAGAACACGTTTCTTGCTAACCCGAAAGATAAAAGAGAAAATTTGATTAAAACAAATTCTAAAATGAAAACAGAGGTGAGAGAGTTCGAGAAAATGAAGGAAAATGAGAAATATTGTTTTTGAGCAGTGTTTTATATATTGTGCTATATATATATATATATATTGATTGGAGAAGAAGCAAAATTAGAGACTTCAAAAATTCAAGATCTCCAATGAAAATAGGAATTTTCCAATTTTCTTTAAAGAAAAAGTCCAAAATACTTTTGGGCTATCTTGTACTGATAGTTAGGAAATAAACCCTAAAAAGATTTGAGCTTGACGGCAATGTAGGAAAAAAAGAATCCAATAATGACATTCCGGCCTAATAAAGCCCAATTTTTATTCATCATTCATCCCAAAAAAGCCCAAATATTATAGATACAAAAGAAAGGAAAAGGTCAAAATTTGCTATTAGTCCTCTAACACTATATGTATGTTGCAAGTTTAGTCCCTAATACTCCAATTGGTCAATTTTAGTCCCAAAACATTTTAAATTCTAAAACTCCAGTATTGATCCAAATAGTAGTAGTTAAATCCATTAGGTCGCTATTATTAGTCCCAAAATATGTGCATATGTAAATGAGGGCATACTTTTTTTTTATGTCGTCTTGTGTACTAATAGTTATGTCCTTCAAGTAGTGCCATTCGACTTACCACAATAACTTTTATGCTGGATTATTTGTTGGGTTGTAGTTTTGCTCAAAGTTGATGACTAAGCCTTTTGTTGTGTCCAGCACCGCAAAAATGATAGCCTAAAAAGAGATTTTTGCATCAGGGTGACTGCTCGTTTTGATGGTTTATCTTTCAATATATCCGCTCAAATCCTCCTTTGCTCTTTTATATGTTCAACTTATGCCTTAAGTTTTTTTTTTTTAATTTTAAAGTCGTTGCTTTGTCTATGATCAAAGCTTTAATTTTTGTTTAATTGTATCAAATTTATTTAGAGCCAAGACTCTCTTTCAATTATACTGAATTTTGACTTTTTTTTTACTACTAAATCTTTTTTATCTATGAAAATTTCTTATTCATAAAAAAATTAAACTTAAAAATTAATCATGTTGATACACAATATCAACAGAAGTGAAAAAAAAAATTTAGTGAAGGAGCAAAGAAGAAGAATATAGTAAAATATAATATCTGGAGTACTCCCTTCAAAAGGGTTCTTCAAAAATACACGTATAGAAAGATTTATCGGATTGGATTTCAAGTTGAATTTCGGACCGAATTATTTTTATTATAATTGTATAACAAATCAATAATTAAATGGTTTTTTTTTGTATATATAAAATAAAAAAATATTTATCAAAATAATTAGGGACTCAATTACTTAGTAAAATGGTTAAAATTCCTCCAACTTCAAAGAAGGGCACTTCTTTGAAGTCAGGTCCTCTAGACTCCGACTTCAACAAGTTTACTAAATAACTGAGTCTCAATTTATTTTACTAAATATTATTTGGAATATACATGAAAAAAAAGAGGAGTTCAGCGACCTCTTAAAACTAAAAAGAAGGGAAAGAAAGTCGTAATCAGTGACGTGTTGGAGAGGATTCTCACAAATTACGACGACCATGTATTTTAATTCAATACCTTCAAGTAGCTGCAGCTGCAGCTAGCTATTTCTTTTTGCCATTTGGTTATTTCATGCATGAATGCACACTCAGTATCCATCTTAATGTACTCCTACAATAACATTGAATCTTTCAAATACAAATGACGACAGAGTATTCATCTTTTCTTTGACCCTGATTTTTAAATCTTAGTTTAACGTGGTCCTCATTTGTTAGAGTTATGCGATTTGAATTTTGTTTGATTCGGATTGAAAAGTTCGATTTGTAATTTATTTGTTAAAAAATAAAACAGAGAGATAAAATTGAGAAGAGAGCCACAAGTCGAATCCGTATAGGATTATATATTTTTTATTAAACGAGTTGTTTAACCTTTAAAAACTACGCATAGCCGCAAATATATTGTTATTGTTTTTCAACATTAGTGAATTTCTACTTTTTTACCCGTGATTTTTCTCAATAAAAATTTTCCACGTAAAATCTACGTGATCATGTTTTTCTTTCTTATTGTTTTGCAATTATTCCTACTGCAATTTTCGATGCATAGTATAATATCATCAATAATGTGAACCACCTGTAAATTAATAGTGCAAAAAGAAGAAACGGAAAAAATTCAAAGATTGAATTGTTAAATATTTTAAAAATTATAATTGTATATAAAATCATTTTAGTATAAGTGGATTTCTCAATATAAATGTAAAGTAAGGTATAAATTGCTGGCTAAAAGCGTAATTAAGGCATACGAAATAGCTTCAAGTTTGCCATATGTACAATATACTTGCTTTCTCATTTCACTTTCATTTGATATTTTATTGCTCTTTTTTCCCTTTTTCATAATTTAAGTTTTGAAAATATATGTTAGTGTGAGTTTTAATGGATGGTGCGGTGCAATATGTTTAGTTTATTTTTTGTCTCATACTATAGTATTGTTATAGTATTTAATCTCATTATCACCGTTGTTTTTACACTAATCACAGATAAACGCACCGTCCATCCAAACCCACACTTAATGGTTATATTTTTTTTTATTAGGAGTTGGACAAGAAATTTAAATTTTTAATATAAGCAATGCAAATTATTTGACATTATATCAATGATGTAATTGAAAAAGGTTTTATTGAAGTTTAAATTACGTCGGGTGATGTTGAAAAAAATGAAATATTATATGCCCGTCAATACTCAAATTTAAGATTTACTCTATATATTCTTGAAAAAAAATTCTTTTATTAGCTAAAAATCCCGGTGCAAATAGTACAAGAAAGTCCCACAAAATCACAAATGTATGCCCACAATAAATAGAAACGCTTACTCGTACAAAGGTCACATTTCTGTGCACAATTAAATTAGAAGAAAAGCAATATAATTAAAAATGTGATTGAAGGATAATTAAACAGCCACTAGGGAAGTTTACTCTCAAGCTTTCTTCCCAAGCCACTTGAACAGATTAAGAGAATGTGTAAGATGGCCGCCAAAGAATTGGAAGCAATATGGCTTGGACTATCGAAATTGTAGCTCTCAAATGCAGTGTCCAAACCCTTATTCAATGGACTTGAAACTCTTTCATGGCCAAATTTTCCCTCCTTGGTGCTCTTTTTTATTCTTTTTGAGAAACTAGAACCTGAAATTTTAATTTAAACAAAAAAATTACAATATTAAAGTAATTGTTAGATGAGCATTAGTTAACTATAGGTTTGACTAAAATTTTACTTACATGAATCTTGCGATCTTGTGGTTGATCTTTCTAGACTCAATAGTGAGTTGGTGGTGGTGGAGAAGCATAAATATAAGCTGGAGGTGGAGGTGATTTCACTGGTGGGGGAGGTGAGTGATAGTAGTATGGGGGAGGGGGTGAAGGGGATGGAGGAGGTGGGGACTTGTAGTAGTAGGGCGGTGGTGGAGAGTGGACTGGTGGTGGTGGAGATTTGTAGTAGTAGGGAGGAGGTGGAGATGGTGATGGGGGAGGTGGAGATTTGTAGTAGTAGGGAGGAGGAGGAGATGGAGAGGGGGAAGGAGGAGATTTGTAGTAGTATGGTGGTGGTGGTGATGGTGATGGTGGAGGAGGGGAGTTGTAGTGGTAAGTTGGTGCTGGAGCCTTCACTGGAGGTGGTGGTGATTTGTAGTAGTATGGTGGCGGAGGAGATGGTGAAGGAGGTGGAGGTGATTTGTAGTAGTATGGTGGAGGTGGTGAATGAGAAGGTGGTGGTGGAGACTTGTAATAGTATGGTGCGGGTGGAGAGTGGACTGGTGGTGGTGGAGATTTGTAATAGTATGGTAGGGGTGGAGAGTGGACTGGTGGTGGGGGAGACTTGTAATAGTATGGTGGGGGTGGAGAGTGGACTGGTGGTGGTGGAGATTTGTAGTAGTATGGTGGGGGTGGAGATTGGACTGGTGGTGGGGGAGACTTGTAGTAATATGGTGGGGGTGGAGAGTGGACTGGTGGCGGTGGAGATTTGTAGTAGTATGGTGGAGGTGGTGAATGAGAAGGTGGTGGTGGAGACTTGTAATAGTACGGTGGGGGTGGAGAGTGGACTGGTGGTGGTGGAGATTTGTAATAGTATGGTAGGGGTGGAGAGTGGACTGGTGGTGGGGGAGACTTGTAATAGTATGGTGGGGGTGGAGAGTGGACTGGTGGTGGTGGAGATTTGTAGTAGTATGGTGGGGGTGGAGAATGGACTGGTGGTGGGGGAGACTTGTAGTAATATGGTGGGGGTGGAGAGTGGACTGGTGGCGGTGGAGATTTGTAATAGTATGATGGAGGTGGTGGTGACTTGTAAACATAGGTAGGGCTTGGTGGTGGCGAGGACTTGTAATAGTATGGTGGAGGAGGTGGTGACTTATAAACATAAGTGGGGCTTGGTGGTGGTGGTGACTTGTAATAGTAAGGAGTTGGAGTAGGCTTTGGCTTAGGCTTCTCACACTCCTTGTAAGGGGTCTTTGGAGCATAGGCAAATGGCTTAGCCTTGAGCACAACCTCATACTTGTCCTTGGACTTCACCGTGAGCACAGCACCCTTGTTGCCCCCATGTAGACTGGTAGCAGTGTTGCAAGATGAACCCTTGGGTGGGGCATGGAGCTTGGCCTTGCATGCCTCAGCTCCATATTTGGCATAGTTAAATCCTTCAACTGTGATGCTGAATTTTCCATTGATTTTGGTTTTTCCGTAAGCTGTGATCTCCTTTTCTCCAACCTTGCAAGTCACTTCCACAACAGCACCTGCTCCATGTGAAATAATCAAAGTCAATTTCCATATTTAGCATCAATTTGTCGCGAAATGTTAACCAAATTCTGTACCATGCATATACTATATTTTTCTTATCTACCAAAAAAACAAGCATATTTAGCTTTTCATGTTTACAAGTTGGGCCATATGCTTCCAAATGGGATTAGAGAAGCGGTAATTTTATTATTTTAATAGGAAAATTATGATCTGATTATAAAATTTCTATTCAAAATTCTTCACTTAATTATTCAATCTAATAGGCAGGCTTGTCATTACGTAATTAAATACAAATACAAAACAACAAAGACTTTGTTTTCTTGCTTAACCTATTAGTTTTTTTTTCTTTTAATTTAATTTTTTCGGTAAATATATATTGATTCCTTAAAATTATTACAATATTTACATGGTTTAAACTAAAATATTGAACATATAAAATTTTAACGTCTAGAGCACATGATATATGACAGGGTTCCACGAAAATCTAAAAGTTTAAAAGGAAAAAAAAAAGAAAGCTAATTTACATGCAAATGTAAAATAATATATATATATATATAACAGATGAATCAAAGTTGGACATTTAAAAGTTGGAATGAATGAGAAAATTGTACCTTTGAGATGTTTCTTATCGTGCGATTTTACTGGATAGCTCCAGTCATAGCACCTGTAGCAGTAAACTTTACCAACGACCTTGACTATGAGTGGGTGGGGATGGGGGGCGGGATGATATGGAGTTGGAGGAGGTGGAGATTTGTAGTAGTATGGTGGAGAGACGTAATGCGGAGGAGGTGGCGGAGACTTATAGTAGTAAGGTGGTGGAGGAGATGGTGAAGGTGGTGGGGGAGACTTGTAATAGTATGGTAGGGGGGGAGACTTCACTGGAGGTGGTGGGGACTTGTAGTAGTAAGGTGGTGGTGGAGATGGTGAGGGTGGTGGTGGAGATTTGTAGTAGTAAGGTGGTGTTGGAGATGGTGATGGTGGTGGTGGAGACTTATAATAGTAAGGTGGGGGTGGTGAAGGAGAAGGTGGTGGGGGAGACTTGTAGTAGTATGGTGGTGGGGGAGACTTCACTGGAGGTGGTGGGGACTTGTAGTAGTAAGGTGGTGGTGGAGATGGTGAGGGTGGTGGTGGAGATTTGTAGTAGTAAGGTGGTGTTGGAGATGGTGATGGTGGTGGTGGAGACTTATAATAGTAAGGTGGGGGTGGTGAAGGAGAAGGTGGTGGGGGAGACTTCACTGGAGGTGGTGGGTGCTTATAGTAGTATGGAGGAGGTGGGGAAGGAGATGGAGGTGGAGGGGATTTGTAGTAGTAAGGAGGAGGTGGTGATGGGGACGGTGGTGGTGGAGACTTGTAGTAATATGGAGGAGGCGGGGAAGGAGATGGAGGTGGTGGGGATTTGTAGTAGTAAGGAGGAGGTGGTGACAGTGACGGAGGTGGTGGAGACTTATAGTAATATGGAGGAGGTGGGGATGGGGATGGAGGTGGTGGAGACTTGTAGTAGTACGGGGGAGGTGGTGATGGTGGTGGTGGAGATTTATAGTGGTATGGAGGGTCCACTTCGTGTTTCGGTGGAGAAGGTGAAGGAGGTGGTGGAGATTTATACACGTATGGTGGTGGGGGAGATGGAGAAGGTGGTGGAGGTGAAGAGTATACATAACTATCAGTCGACGCGGCACCTACATTACTCGCAACAGCAACGACAACAACAGCCAAAGCCAGCAACATTTGGGACCAAAATCGACCCCTGACAGGGTCACCCCAAGGAGCAGTCATGAATGGTCACTCAAAAACACCACCCGCGGCGGCCAATGTGGTGCAAAATTATTAGACTACTTCTCCCTGTTTGTAAGAGAAGGAAAAGGGAGGGAAAGAGAGAAAGATTTGGTTAAAGCCAACATGAAATGGAAACTGTATATATAGTTGAAAATAGTTGTTGATAAAGAGCTATCACTAATAGACTAATTCAATTTATTTAATTTTATTTTATTTTCAGAAGTTGGCTTCTTAAAATAATTTTTTTTGAAATATTAAAATAAATAATTTTTTTAATATATTGGTGTGATTACATAGTAGTTTTTGTTTATATTTTTTTAACCCTTTGATAAGGCACACACATCTTGCACACACATACGCTCGAACTTGAGACCTTTAGAATGAACAACATCCTTTTTTCACTGAAATCACTTATTGAGTTCTCAAATAAATAAATTTTAAATCTTCATGATTTTGAGATTCCTCCTATGAGCAGACCACATATTATTTCCAACTGCTCATTTAGTTTATGATTTTATAATCTTTAATATCTTTCAAATCAATATTTTTTTATATTTATTACATTATTTTTAAAATTTTGATTGAAATTATTTCGGGAATCAAATGACACAAATTTAATTGGGTAAATTAATCAAAATAGTGTTATAAGGCTATATTAATTTCTTTGAAAAAAATATAGTGTATTTTTTATTTTACAATCTATTTAAAAAATTAATATTTATTTTTAATATTTTATTATATTTTAATAAAATATTTGTGTAATCTCTAATCTTATCTATAAAATTTAAAAATTTGATTACTAAAATAACAAAAAACTTGTCTTATATTATTATATAATCTTTTATTTATTCACCGCTATGGAACAATTCAACACTCTTTCTAGAGAAGAAAGAAAACAAAAGAGAGGCTGCCGCTTTGCTGGAAAAGTATTTAAATCAATAAATAAACTTTAAATTAAAAGACACATAATTATTATTTAATACTTTATTTTTTGTTATATTTAATAATTTTTATTCAATAAGTTTCAAATAAAGTAGTAAAAATCGAATAATTATAAAATTATTTTATTTATTATTAAATTATTAAATTATGTTATGTTTTAATATAAGCATATATTAAATATAGTGTACTTTTCCCTTAATATATATGTTTATTATTATTATTATTTATGGAGAATCGCAGCCCTTCGATCATGTTATTCCAATTTCCAAATAATTTGGTTTAATCAGTCTTATAGCTTCATTTAATTTTATAATTAAAGTGATTAAATTTCGGCCAAATGCTGTACAGACAATTCACACAGAGCTTTTTAATTTGACCAATTAAAGCAAAACTAATTATTAAGGAAGTAAATTCCAAAAACAGATTTATAATTTACCCACAAGTTATTTTTATTATTTATAATATTTTTTAAATTCTTCAAATATTGCACGTTTATAGCATACTCAAATGAATGCACGTCTATAGGCACCTTCCTTTCACCATTTGCAATACTTTTACTTATTTATTTAAAAATTTTGTCCACATATTCCATTTCCATATGGTTCCCTCAATTATATGGCAATGGCAAGTCAGTCAACTCGTCTTATAGTAATTCAACAAAAATTAAACATAAACTTTTTCATTTAAGAATATTTTGAATTTTTTATTTTAATATCCATATATTTTTCATAATTAATTTTTATGAAAATATGTTAAACCGATTCAAACGTAAACTAGAATCTATGAATATATCTATTTGTATTTAATTAAATTCGTTGCGTGTAAGAAATCATAATTCAAATCCTTAGCTCCCACTGACCAAAATTACTTCAGTGCCATAAATTTTATTTTGGAGTTGGTAAGTTAGTGTGGTTTCGTTTTTTAAAATATAAAAAATTATAATTAAAGTTAAATCAATAATATTTTTATTAAGTAATAATTCGAGCTTTTTAAATTTAAAAAAAAATATTTTGAGGAAAATCCTAAATTTAATATGTAAAAGTCAACTTCTTTTAAGGTAGCTTTATTTGTTACATAAATTAGCTGTCACATTGTTGAATATGATAATAAATAAATTGGACAATTAACATTCTGTCAGAACATTTAAGTTTTTCTTTCTTTTTTTTTAAAGTGATGTGGTTAATGTACACAAATCTAGGTGAATTCAGCCATTTACTTTCATAAACTAATATTCTGATAAGGTCAGTGCCTTCTTAAAAATAATTAGTAATCTTCATATATTAATGAAAACAAAATTGTATAAAAAATTTTAATTAATTAAACTTTATAACTTACGAGATAACAAAAATATTTATACAACAAATTTGTTAACTATGAGATAATTAAAGAATATATATAAAAAATAAAAATATATTAAAGACAAAAAAATAATTGTTGAAGTCGTGAATGGACTGCTTTCATCAAACCCTTTTGGTTCTATACTTAATTTGCTCTATTCAGCTTCACCTAACATTGCCATCATTCATCTGTTTCTAGCCCTTTTTGTATATATATTTTTTGAACAATTATGGTTTTATTTTTTTTTCCATGACATGCAATTGTAGTATTTTACTAAACTTCGAATCATATATTAGATTAATAATTGTGAATTTGTTAAAATTATACATAAATAAAAACTCTATAATATATTTTAGAGTTGTATGATCTGAAACTCGTCACTTTTTAAATAAATAAAATAGAGTGACAAAATAAAAATATATTTAAAGATAAAAGACTGATCCCCCAATAAACATCAAATTGAATTGAGATTACGACCAAATAAAATATATGAACTCATTTAAAGAAAAAATAAATTGATTTTTATCAAAAAGATGAATTTTTAAAAAAATATATTTTATTTTATTTTTCACTGCTGAAAAAAATAAATAGATTCCCTAGTATTAAGATGTAAAAGACAATTAAAAGAAAAAATAAATAAAAGACAAGTGAAGGTGAATAAATTTTCAATATATATATATCTAGGAAGAAGAAGTCAAGTAGATAGCGTATTAGAAAGGTATACAGAGGCATTTGTCAATAAAACCAATTATTGGTTTTGATATCTATTATTAATGCTTTTATAAAATGTTATTAGTGACAGTCGTTAGATTATTTATAGGGGTAAATCATATTTAGCCCCTAAATTTAGTAATTTTTTAATTTTATTTATATTAATCCCGAAACTTGAATTTTATTAAAGTATGATTATATGGCACTTTAAGATTGTGCCACATCATTACTTGAAAATTGAAAAAATTTTAAAAAATTTAAAAAAAAATCAAGTGATGATGTGATGTAATATCAAAGTATCATGTCATCATATATTGACAAAATCCAAGTTGAAGGACTAAATTGAAAAAATTATCAAATTTTGGGACTAATGTAGATAAAAAATATTTAGGGACCAAGGTGAAAAAGATGTCAAGTTGAAGTACTAAATATGATTTATCCCTTCTCATATAAAGGATAATCTTGTTAGTAAGGCATAATTCAAGGAGGCTGTCTTAATGGAATATTAATTAATTAATTAATGAGCTTATATCTATGTTTTGGAATCCCCAAAGTTGGATAGTCCCTTTTAAACCCCAAATTGGACCTGTATAAATATTATTATAGGCCGAGTTTACTGGTTAAGTTTTATTTATTTATTTTTGACATTAACCGGTAAAGGTTGATTTGGTAAAAAAATGTTTTAATGTTCAACCATATTAACTTCTGAAATTTATATTTTTAATGTTAAAATTTAAAAAAAAAACATATTTTTAATTAAAAATTGAACCAACCAATATAAATTTAAAATTCTTACATAACATCCTATCCATATTTATTAATATATTGCTTGAGTTACAATTTACTTAAAACCGTAGTTAACAATTAATTATAATAATTAGTCCTAAATGGATCATAAGATCAGCATCGATTCAATTAAGATACCGCCACCCCTCAATTTTCACATGCATGGCATGAATTTTTGGCATTATATTTGATCAATTATTTCTGTTTACACTAATTTAGATAGAGATTAGAGAAATAATTATTTTATTTTAAAATAGTATGATTATAATTTTTTTAAATAATTTTTGCAACGAATATTTAGAACGCCTTAGGACTTTATTTTGACGCTATTATTATTATTTTTACATTATTAATAAAAATGGTTAAATTTTAATTTTGGTAAAGGAGACACTTCCTTGACACCTGTAATTGTCTTTTTTACATTATTAAAAATGGTTAAATTTTAATTCTAGTATCTCTACTTTTTAATTATATAAATGGTTAATTTTCAATTACGATCCTTATATATGTTTAAATTTGAAATGTAATCTTTAAATTTTAATTTTTGACATAATTCGATACCTTGATATTTAGAATATCATTATTTAATCTAAATATTTTATTCTAATTAAATTGTTGATGTAAATTTAAAGATTGTTAACATCGTTAGATTCTTTGTTAAATTCAAATATATTACAATGTCATTTTTTGTGACATGATTACCAAGTGAATACTTTATTTTAAAAAAAATTAGAATGTCACACCAACAAATTTAATAAAAAAAATTAACAATATTAATAATTAAATTTTAAATTTTAAATTCAAAAAATAAAAAAATAAAATTTCAAATATATAAAAACTAAAAAACTCTAACTATATTATAATCTTTAAATTTTAACTATTTAATTAAAAATAATTAAATTGGAGACATATTAAATATACATAAATCTGAAACTTTGAAAATGTCCACTTTTCTTTCGTACATTGTTAATCAGTTTATTTAAATGTGACTTATAAATATACATATGTACATGAGTTGTCATACCCTTGTCGGTAAACAAAATAATTTGCTGATATATATTGTTTTATTAATTGTTTGTTAATTCGCCCCTTTTTAATTTGTTTATTTTTTCTATTTCAATCCTCTAGTTTTTCATATAATTAATTGCGATGTGCAATGTGGGGATTCGTTTAGCGACAACTTTCTTATAATATATATATAAGTTTTACTTATTAAGAATTATTATTTTATATCTATATTAGATGTATGAAAATTTTTTATATATAGGTCCGACTTTGGGGTCGTCTGAAGATGCGGTCACTCATGACTTAAAGTTGAAAGGGGTTTAAAATATTATTTTTCAAAAGTTCAGAATTTTTTTTTCTACAACTTTTAAGGAACTAAAATTCGTATTTTATTGTTTTACTTAGGGTTCAAAAAATGTCAAGAATTGGCCTATATGTATACACTATTAATTATTTGAAATACAAACACGATTCGAACTTAAGCTATTCTTAAAAGAGATGAACGGTCGATCAATAGATCATAATTCAAAATTTTGTCATTCATTTTTTATCATATGAATATGGCACATTCCTACCTACTTTTTTCCGTAAGCTACACCAACTATTCAAGAAGAGATAGATATGGTATTGAATTTTTTTTTGTTAAACTCAAGTTGATTATAATTTTTCTATTATCTGACTAGTAAGTCTGTATTTTCTTATTTCGAAATATTTCACCGTCAATTTTAACGATATTAACAATGAAACCTGAAGTTTTTAATCTGAATGTTTATTACCCCAAATGTGACCTGAATTCAAGTCACGCCACTCGCGTTGTTGTTAGGATTTGCCTCCCTTGTAATTTATCAAAAAAAAATTTACTCTAAAAAGTAATTCAATAAAGTATTTTAATATAATTGATTCGAAAATCCATCCTACCCCACACCGGTGGATTGTCATCTCTAGGGGCGAAGTCAGAATTTTTTTTAGAGATGATAGAAATTAAATTGTTATTTTTATAATATTAAAAATGTAATTTCTTCATTTGTATAATTTTTAAAGAATTAAATCAAAATTTTATCATTTTTAAGAACAACAGAATATAATTTTAGTTTTATTAATTTAAAATTTTAAAAAAACTTAAAAAAAAAATCAATTTAAAGAACCGTGCGGCCTAGCAGCTACCCTAAATACGCTGCTGATCATCTCTAGCTACCACCAACCAAAGGCGAAAATAAAGAAAATGACAGTCTAACGAAGTTGAAACCTTTGACACAAATTTGTTATTATAATTTTCCAAGTTATCTAATTTTCCTTTTTAAGGAAAAAAAAGAAGCTGATATCACTATTAATATTTCGTGTGATACATAAACTAATAGTTGTTTGTTGATATGTTAAGTTTAATCCTAATTTATTTTTTATTTGTCAAATTTGCTTTTTTTTCCCTTAAAAAACAGTTAATTTATCCACCGAAATTATGAAAAATAATGGGAAAAAAAGCTCTTCACGTCTTTGTTAGATCGATTTGCACGTTTTGGGTCTCTCAAATTTATTCTTATTTTTCAATTGATTATTGTTTTGTTAGATCGATTTGCTGTTTTATTAAAAAAAAACAAACTGATTGAAGACTTAATTAAAAATAATAAAAAATTGACCCATTTTTAGTTATATACCATTTGTCACATGCAAACAATAAAAAAAAATTAAAGTAAACACATAAAAAGTATATATATTAAAAAAATGTTTTTCTTCTAAATTTTGTAAGATCTTTATGCATGCATTAATTTAACCTAAGTATTTTAGTTTAATAATTTACTTTAGATTGAGTTTTTGAATACTTTAGATTTTTCGATTCGAATTTTATCTTATATATTTTTCAGAATTTTATTTTGATTTAAATATCATAATAAAATATATCTAAATATCATAAATTTAGACATATTTCTATTATCAACTCAGAACTATAATAATTAATTGCGATTGTAATTATTTAAATATATTATTTGTTATTGTAATTATATTAGTAACTTTTTAAATATATATTTATTAAAAAAAGTCATTTTTTTGGTACATTTCTAAGTCAAGAGATTAACGTTGTATAAGTAAATAATTTTTAATTAGTGGTTTATAGATATGAAAAATATTTTTTTATTATAAAACAAGGATAAAATCTTAACAGAAACACGATTAACACTATTCGAATTCAGGTCACACTTAAAACGATAAACATCTTTATTAGTAAGTCAACACGTCATTAAAAAATGTACATCCAACTTCTTACAAGATTAAAAATAATTCTTAATCAACGTTTATAAAAAAAATTAAGAACTTATATATGTGTACTATAAGGAATTAAAAAAAAAGTACATCCAACTTCTTACAAGTAAGACTTTTTAATTGAATTACTATATTTGAGTAAATCTAGAAATATTTTTAAGAAAATCAAAATTGAAATATAGATTTATAATTTTATAAATGTTTGACTAGTCAATTTGTCCCATGTGATATTTATTAAGAAAATAAATGTATTAGTTTTTTATTAATTTGATGATAAGAAAATAAAAATTGTTTTTCGATAATTGACCCTTTTTTTTTTTTTAAAAGTGAAAGATGCATAAAAGTAATTTATAGAGTGTGGACTTTTTTTTCAGTTACAAAAATTAAAGAAATCAATTGAATGCGTCCGTACGGTACGACGTAGTTTTCATGATGTATGTATGTGTGTGTGAAAAAGAAAGAACAAGTCCCTCCCACGCGGAGGATCCTCAATCAACCAATTATTATGACCAAATTAAGAATTATTCAGACATTATATTAGCCATTGTACGAAACCGAGTAAATGAAATTGTAAGACTTAGTAAAATGTTTAATAATTGAGTGACTTGTTTAGTTTAACAGATTTAACCCAAACCCAATTGGCTCTAAAATAAAAATTTTAATTAATAAGAATGAGTTATTCAATTTTTTATATATAAATATAAAATATTAATTTAACATATTTTAAATGAAAAAAATCGAAATAAAAGTAAAATAGCTGTGCTTTCGGGTTATCAAAACAACTAGTTATAGGGATAAGTAAAATTTAATCTGATTAAAAAGATAGATTTTTTAATTAACTTATTAAGTATTATAATTTTTTGAATTTGAATCGAGTTAAATTTTATAACTTGAATAATTTGAATTTAAATAATATATTACTGTAAATATCTTTTATTATATTCTTTTAAAAATTAAAAAAAATCAAAATAATATTTAAAAATTATAAAAATATGTTAAACTATAATTTATTTTTTAAAAAATCAGAATGATAAATTCAATCATATTGACCATACTAATTATCTTAAAATTCAGTCATGCCAACAAAATTTTAATATGGCTGGTTTAATTTTTTTTTAAATTTAATTAAAACAATTTTATTCAACTCTAGTTGGTCTAAATTTTACTCGGTTCAATTCAAAAAATAATTCAAATTGAAATATGATGATAATAAAATAAGATTCATCAATTCAACTAACTCCAATTTTTTTACTCAATTCAATCGAACATCCACCCAAACCGATTAGATGGGAGTATTTAATTAAATATACTAAAATAGTAGATGTTAACTTTATTCTAATTTATTATTGTTTGATTTTTTTAACAATACAAAGATTAAATTGATCCATTTAATAGTATAGGGACTAATTTGATCAGATTCCTATAGTAAAAAGACCTCTAAAGTATATTCACCCTTAACTATGGGTTGTCTCTAGAATTATTTTTATTTTTCAGAGTTATTTTAGTTTGGTTCTAGATATATTTTGGTTTTTAGTTCGATTATCCTTTGACACTGCTTCATTTTGATTACAATTAATTTAGATGTATAAAATTCAGATTTCAATGTGAGAACAATTATCAAATTTAAAGATTAACGTGGACTAAAAAAAATTTAGACCTTAATGTGAAAGTTGTTGCCAAGTTCGGGCATCAAATAGTGATTTAACCTTTTTATAAAAGTGTAGTGTTTCAAGAAGGGATTGGGCTTGGGTTTACATTCAAGATTCCTGGGCTTAACCTAGACCCTCGACCCAACAATTACTGGTCGAATATTGATGATCTAATTAGAAGGCCAAGCCTGCAATATTCGTGCTTCATCAAACGGACCGTCTCAAGGGGGTCGAACGGCAGCGGTGATTTGCGTCAGCCTTTTCATTTTCAAGTTCCAACCCAAGTACAGCGATCACCTCTCGATTCCTTGCTTTAAACTTACTGGTAATTTCTGTTTTGTATTTTCCTATTGATTTTCAATTGTTCAGTCTTTTCTATTTCTGGGTTTAGATTCTCAAATTCTTTCCTATTATCTTCAATTAATTTCTTTTTTAATTCTTCCTTTCTATTTGTTATCTGATTTTTTTTTCCTGTGAAAGGTAAATGAGGCAATACTTGTATTTATTTTATTTTGGGTAATTTGTTCAGTTATGGGTGCATTTTGATCTGCTCATTAACACCAAGTTGACTAATGAATAAATTTGTCATACCAAGCTTTCATTTTACTGCAAATTTTGAAATTCCTAAATACTAAAGCTTCAATTCTCATTTGATCTCATGAACATGTTGTAGATTAGCTGAAATTCTACAAGTTTCGATCTTATCTTGATTGAGGCTGCGAATATCAAGATGGTGTATGAAATAACTGAGCAACAAAGTAAGCATATTTTTATTGTGTAGAGTTGAAATATTAAGTTTGAAATTTCTTTTATAAAGATTGTTGATTAATATGATTGATTCTCTCATTGATGTTGGGAATTAATGGTTTGCTCGTATCTTCGTGATTATCATTGTTATTTCTGCTATTGCTTCCTTGTTTGAACCCTAATGATTTTTCTTGTGTAATGCTGAATTACCAAGCTTGAATTTACTGTGTAAGGACTGTTGACTAATATGATTGATTCTCTCATTGAAGTTAGAAATTAATGGTTTGCTTGTATCTTCGTGATTGTTACTGTTATTCTGCCATTGCTTCCTTGTTTGAACCTAATACATTTTCGAGAAGCTAGAACTAACTATCTCTTCCGAAACAAGTGATGGCTGAAGAAATTCAAGCATTAGAGAAAACACATACTTGGGGTTGTGTCGATTTGCCTACCGGAAAGTCTTTTGTTTGCTGTAAATGGGTTCACAAAATTAAAACCCATTTTAATGGTGTTGACACCGTTTTGAAATACGATGAATTCCCAGGAATTCGTACTTCTTGAGTTGAATCGAATGTGCAAAAGTAGGTTTTATACCATAGTAAATCCATGAATTATGTACATAAAGAATAAAATCCCTAAATTAAGTAAAGAATTACTAAGATTAGCCATCTCAAATGGCGTGCATGCTGCTGACAAGGTCCATAAGATTTATTTGAAATTCAACTTTTCCTATATTCTCTCGAAATCTTTAATAAGTTTATTTGCAGAGGTTGGCTTGGGTCTTATTGGCTTCGGTATCTCCTTCACATTTCTAGGTGTATCTCTCTTCTTTGACAGGGGTCTGCTTGCTTTAGGAAATGTAAGGCCCTGTATAGAAACAACATAATTTTTATGTAGATTATGCGTCACAATATGATAACTCATTTTATTTCAGTATTCTAACATTCTGGCATTATGCAATCAGATTTTGTGGTTAGCAGGGGTTGTAATATTGATCGGTTGGTATTCTACTTTGCAGCTTTTCAGAAAAAACTACAAGGTACTGTTTACAAAATCATGTTAATTCACTCGTCCCGTAATACTTTCAATGGTTTTAATTTCTTGATGTGTATCGATTGGAATAAATCATTCATTAAGAGTTTCATTACCTTCAGTAGCATGAGTACTATGTTTGGGGACATATACCACTTTTGAAGAGTATGCAGTTTACTTTTTCTGATCAACCTATATAGCTTTAGGTTCCCTTGGTATAAACATACCTTTTTTCGGCCTTCTAATGGAAGTTAGGCGCATGTGATGCATCGTTTATGCTAGATTTGTTATATCCTAACAATGTTTGTAAGAAGTTGCTTATTTACTTTTATTCACAAATATTTTAAACATATTGACGAATTCAAATTACATAGTACCGATGGACACTGATGTAATTCTGTCTCTATCTCCTTTCTTACTCAGGGTACCGCTTGTTTTATTCTGGGGCTCTTTTTCTTATTCGTTCGTTGGCCAATAGTTGGTATAATCTTGGAAATATATGGTTGCTTTGTGGTTTTCAGGTTAGTTTCGTGTTCTGTTGCGAGCTTTAAATAAGATAACATGTTTATGCTGCTGCTAAACTTCTGTTGCATTTTTTCTTCTTTCAGTGGCTTTTGGCCTTCGGTCAGTGGGTTCCTCTGTCACATTCCGGTTGTTGGACGGGTTATACAGTATCCGGTCATGGTACGTTGATAAACTTTTCCGGGTTACCTCTTTGTTGTTTTTGTTTGCTTGATCGCTTGACATAAAAATTCATTGCTTTTCATTTTTTTTCGGAAACATCTGGTCCGTAAACATCTGGAATTTATATTTAAGCTGCTATGACATTCTTTAATTCATTTTCTTGCTAATAAAAAAAAAACTTGCATGGATTAGTATTTATGCTTGCATGTTTCCGAGTTCAACATCATGAAGTTATCCGATCTGAGTATTGCCTGTTAGCAAAGTATTTCACGTTTGCTATTTCTTATTGGCTGCAGTTCCTCGATCGGTTGAGAAGGGGTTAGGATCATCCGATCCGAATACAGGACGAAGTATGCGATGTTGATCTTATCTAAGGTACTGTTAGTTCTATAGTTCAGTGTGGCTTACATTTAGTTTCAGAAGCTTAAGATGTTTGTAAATGAAGACATGGAAAACCTCCCTCTTGAAGGGAAACTAGGAATCTCTGAATTTTTCTTTGGAAAATTACTCAAATCATCCTTTCAATTTTCTGTTCTAACAATTGATTTACATTTTCAATTTTTAACGATCAAAGCTTTTTGTTGACACCTACAAATGTTTATCACAGTATAAATTATAACGGACTGAATTTTTAGCTTTTTTAATTTTTTCTTTTACTTTATTTCTTCTTCCTTTTTTCTTTTTCCACGTTTCTTATTCTTTCCTTTCTTTTTTTCTTTTCCTTTATCACCATCTTCATCTCACCCAAGAACGTTCACCATTATCATCTTCAACATCCAGCTCCCCTCTTCAGCTCACTAAACCTACTAACAACCCATGAACCAAGAACCCCATACAGACAAAGACAAAACACAAATGTCAATATCAACAAAACACCAAACCTATAAATCCGGACAGTGGAGAGGAAAAGCCAGATGAGGCGTTGCAGCTCCATTCGTAGATTTCAAGGGTGAAAGTGACGCGTAAGAGTAGAGAAACAACATGCAGAAAATGGGGGTTGATCCAACGGTGGGGGAGGGAGATCAGAGAAAGCTAGGCTGTAACTTTGGTTTTAGATCTAGGAAAATCAGTGATGATTTGAAAAGAGCATGAGAAAACGAGTTTGGACGAGAAGAATAGACATCGTCGGCCGGTGCGGTGACCCGACACCTAAATTAAAGTATCCAGCAATTTACAAAATGAATATTGTATAAAACGTATCAAAGGTAATAGAAACGAAGTACTTATTACAAGCGAAATGAAAATTTTCAAAAAATGGTTAAATTATATTTAATGCTTGTTAAAGGTATGTACAATAAGCTTAAGGTATAATGATAAATTCCACTCTTAATTTATATTTTTTCTGTGAATTTAGCTTTTATTCATTTTTTTTAGTTAAATTTAGTCATTAATCTTTCAAACAGTGTCAAATTGTTTTTCTTTAACGAAAATATTGACTAAAACATTATTTCATTAATAAAGTTGGTGTGGTAGTCCATATGTACTTCATATTGATATGATACTGTTTGTTTTATATCTCATGTCAACAAATAATTATAAATCATAAAAATTATTCAAAATTAAAAAAGAATTATAAAAAGTTCATAAAAATCCAAAAATATAATTGTGAAGTACACGAGGATTATCATGTGGGCTGCTACATTTAAAAAGTTAATATTTTAGTCTGTATTTTTCATTAATAAAACATCAATTCTATTTTTTTGCAAAAAGTTGATTATCAAATTTAATTTTTTTAAATATTAAGATTCGATCTGATAAAAAATATAAATATTAATGACTAATTTTGACATTATAGAAATTACGCCTAAACTTAACTTACCTTTAAATATACACATATACATTAGTATATAAATACAAAAGAAAAAAGATAATTGTATATATTTAAAGTTAGCAGTTGTTGTTAACAGTTATATTTTGAAAAATATTATCTATAAACCCCTAAATCGAAGTATCCAACAATTAACAAAAGGAAATTTTATAGAAAACTGGATGTTATCACATGCTCTTTCTGATGATGGAGATCATAAATACTTTAATATTATGGCCTCAATTTGTAATTATTCCATATAAAAATGCTTGGTTGATAGCCACGATATATGCATATGTCATTGTCATAGGCTACAATTTTAAGTCTCGTAAATCGCACAAATTACGACAAAAATATCGCTTTAAAATTGCTTAAGTGAGCCTAACCTTCTAGAGTGAAAATTCACAAATGAAACAAGATAAAACAGAAGCATACTAAAAGTGAAAAAACAACAAAAGAAATATAACCGAGTTTCTATTATTTTGAAGAAATACAATTGTGTAATTACAAATGAAGAGAATGTCTTTATTTCTAGTCGAGCTCTCTCAAATTCAGCGATATAGTTTAAAATTACATCGACGGTCGAAATCAAAGCGTATATACAAAATGGGACTCTTAAGGGATTTAAACTCTATATAATCTTATCACTTAGGATTACAAATACTCACCATGATAATTCTAGTTTTACTAGAATGTTTCACTGGACTATCAAAGCTTTAAATAAATGAGTTTATTTATATGTTCCACGAATCAGGTTAGTTCAAGTGGATTAAATGAGCCATCATTTAATCAGTTGATCTCCATGGGACGTTCTGTGTGCATTCCTCACGGACTTTGATTCACGGCCCGTAACATCACAACATAATTGGCCTTTTGCCTATCACCCTTATAGTTTCGCTATTACTTTTGAAATTAGCTTATTATTATGCATATGATATTTCCATATCGTGAGTAAGAGGTGCTAGAATTAAAACTCACAAGCATTGGGCTTCAAGAAAAGATCAATGATTTTAAAACAAATCACACATCAATTGAAGAGAGAATTCATACAAATATCCTCGAAAATGTTGAAGCAAACCAAGTAGAATGTGAGGAAAGTATTCAAAAAGAAATCAAACAACTAACAAAAGATAAACGACAAATATCGATGCCTACTCCTATGAGTTTTCCTACATTTCATTCAACAAAATCACAACCTTTAATAAGATTATTTTAAGTTATAATTACAACTTCATAATAAAAATAATATAATATTTATCAAAATTCTAATCTTTATTGTATAACTTGTCAATTGCAGGATAAAGTTTAACCATAGATAAAGCTATTTGCGTATGAATTGGTTCAAATCTCAAACTTCGTTATTGTTATTAGGTAATGTAAACCTTCATTTTTCTTGCCTTCAAATTTTATTACATGTTGCTTGGTATTGATTTTAGTAACTATTTATAAAAAAATTAGTTATGTGTTTATTATGATATATATATATATATATATGATTTTACAATTTTCAAGCTTTAAATTTGATGGGTTAGTTCAATATTTCTTTAATTTTGTTAGATGTTTATTTAAATTTAATTGCAACCAAATAATTTTATTTTAAATAAATAACTAGTTTTGTTTAAGGTTATTGTTGCTTATTTTTATTACCATCCACATAATATTTTAGAGCAAAATAAAAAAATATTGTGGTTGCTAAAATTGACTTTACATAATGATTAAATGTCGTTGTGTAACATAAGACGTGACCCATTATTATGTCGTTGTAAGTTAATGTTTCACAACTATATAAATATTATTACGTAAAAGTATTAACAACCATATTATAATTTATGTATAAAAAAAAACCATATTATCATTGTTGCTTAAAGTATTTGAAAACCATATTATATGGTTGTTAAAATAAAATTTTTAATAATAACATATAACTGTCACATAATATAATATACAATCAATTAAAATATCATTGCAAAATAATATTTTGACAAGTAATAATACTATTGATACGTAAACGAAATTGCAGTAATTAAAATTGATTTAGATCTTTTCACTTAAATCAAGAGACTAAGGGTATATGGGTTTGTTAGTTGAGTTTGATTAAACTATAGTAGTGTGGGTTGGTGCAAGAATAAAATTGAAAGACTCAGGGACATAGTTGGGGGTTGAGAGGGGCTCGGTCTCTTAAAATAGAAAATCTTTTATTTAGTTATTTTAAAATTTTAAATTAATAAAGGTAAAATTACACTTTGACTTTCCTAAAAATGATAAAATTTTAATTTAATTCTTTAAAAATTATAAACATATAAACTATTAAAATGATGAAATTATATTTTTATTATCGTAAAAACTATAATTTAAATTTTCGCCTAAAGTTTTTTTTTCCCTTCGCCTATGGAAACACCATGGAAATTATGGGTGATGTTTCTTGGATATGAAATGTGTAGTCTTGTTTATTAGCATGGTAAACGTGATGCAATTTTTGTGGCTGCTTCAGTGGTTAAAGTTGGGGTTGATAGGCTTTGCATGTTTAGTGGTTGGTGGTAAGTGGTTAACCTCCTACTTTATCTGTTTTGTTTTTAAACTATAGGCTGACAGTTCGCGTGTATTCATCTAAGTTTATCAATTGTTTATTTTTTTAAAATTTTTAATTAAAATTATAAAAATTAAATTTAAAGAGATTTAGAGTTTATGAATTTAAGATTTAAGGCTTTAATTTTTTCTAAAATATTAATTTTGGAATCATAATTATTATAATAATGGGACGGCTCACATTTGTCTATACACTTACGGACTTGAGCTAAGTTTCTTCTGTTCTTTTTTTGTTGTTGTGTTTAATTTAGGTCGATTATGGGTTGGATCATTTGGTTTGGTCCAAAAGTGGAAAGATATGAACAAAAATATAAATTCGAAAAATAGATTTGGATAAAAAAATAAGATCCGTTTAAAAATGAATTGAGCCTCGAATAAACTTCTTTAACTCGGACCTATAAAATAAACCTGAAATTTTGTTACAGTCCGATCCGATCCATGATCACTTTTAGGTTGATTCCGGTTTATATTATTGTTGTAATTGAAACTTTATTTCTTTCATTATTATTGTCCCTAGTAAAATTCTTTTATTGTTGAAAAAAATGCTTTAAAATGTCAAATATGACCATGACGAAGCGTGGCGAGAACGAATAGATGAATATATTAATAATTAAGCATCAATGAGGTGTGATGTGATGATTGCTTACTTATTCTTTAATCATGAAGTTAGGGGTTTAATTCTCATCCATGAGAATGGAGCATTTTTTATTACCAATCATTTACTTCTTTAAAAAGCATGTACGATGAGAAAATTAGTCACTGTTGTCAATAATGAACACCCTGATTTCAACTATATCAATAATCAAGCGATGGTAAAATTGACAATTTTCCACCAATGGTGGAGCCAAGAGCTGGCAGTAGCTCCGACCTCTTTAAAATGATTTTTTTTTATTTAGGCCATTTATAATTTATAAAATTTTAAATTGGTAATAAAAAAATTACATTTTAACTCCCAACAATAATAAAAAATTGATTTTATTTTTTAAAATTATAAAAATATAAAATTTAATTCCACCCAACAAAATTTCTATCTTCGGACACTACGACTACTCCACTGTCATTAGATAATAAGAATAATATTTTGTCCATTAATTTGAAACATAATTGTTACTTAATAGGAACCCTCTTTTTCTAGTACAAAGTAACGCCTAAATATTGTATTCATCATTATCTAGAGTTTGTGTTCAGTTAGATTGCTTGAAACCCTACCGATCACTTACTGTAGATAAAATAAACCCCTTTTCTGATTAAAATTTGGATGATCTTCTCCGTAAAATACTCGTTACTTTCATTTTTTTTTTATTCGCTGTTTCAAATTTTTACAAGTTTTAATTCCGGCATGAGAGAAACACCATTTTTCCTGTTCTTTGTCTCTCTAAATATCCCACACCAAGCTTCCTCGTCTCCTTCCTTCATACATATATATACACACACAGGTGTTTGTGTTTATCCAATTCCAAACCTCTATCTCTCTCTTTCAAGGTCTGAAAATGGCGTCAAAAGTTTTCATACCAAGATTAAACCTCAACCATGTTACATTTCAAGGAAACAACAACCAGGCTCAATCACATTCGTTTGGGCAAGTCTTTTTGCATAAAAAAACTGCGGTTTCTTCATCAAGACGATCAGTTGTTGCTGCAGAAGCAGCAGCAACGACAGAGGAGACAACTGCTAAAACTGGTAATTCAGCCTTATCTCATTTCTGGAGAGAGGTTCAAGGTTCAAACAACTGGGAAGATCTAGTAGAACCATTGCACCCTCTTCTCAGAAAAGAGATTATTCGATATGGAGAGTTCGTTGCAGCATGTTACAAGGCCTTCGACCTAGATCCCACTTCCAAAAGATACTTGCATTGCAAGTATGGCAAAAATAGGATGTTAAATGAAGTTGGCATGGAGGATTGTGGTTATACAGTAACTAAATATATCTACGCTACACCCGATATCAACATCCCAATGCAAAACGAGGCTTCTCGTGGTCATTGGATCGGATATGTAGCACTGTCATCGGATGAATCCGCCGTTAAAATGCTCGGGAGACGAGATTTGCTGATAGCATTTCGTGGAACGGTTACGAACCATGAATGGGTTACAAATTTCATGAGCTCACTAACGCCTGCACGCCTGGACCCCAACAATCCAAATCCCGATGTGAAAGTGGAGTCTGGGTTTTTGAGCTTGTACACATCTGATGAAACTAAGAGCAAATTCGGGCTCGAAAGTTGTCGAGAGCAGCTTTTATCTGAGGTTTCCAGGCTATTAAATAAGCACAAAGGTGAGGATCTAAGCATTACATTGGCAGGTCATAGTATGGGGAGTGCTTTGGCTCTTCTTCTTGCTTATGATATAGCTGAGCTTGGTTTAAATAAAACTGATCATGAAACACCAATCACTGTGTTTTCCTTTGGGGGACCAAGAGTGGGGAACCCAAGTTTCAAGCAAAGGTGTGAGGAATTAGGGATTAAAGTGCTGAGAATAGTGAATGTAAATGACCCCATTACAAAGCTTCCAGGGATGTTTTTGAATGAGAATTTTAGGGTTTTGGGGGGGAGATATGAGTTGCCATGGATAAGTTGCTCTTGTTATGCTCATGTTGGGGTTGAGTTAGTGATGGATTTCTTCAATGTTCAAAACCCTTCATGTGTGCATGATCTTGAAACCTATATCAGCTTACTCAAATGCCCCAGCAATACATTGCACACTCAAAAGGAGGGTTTTGATAATTTGTTGAATAGGGCAAGGGAGCTAATCTTCAGTGCACGAAGTTTTAAATCAATTTGCCTTTGAAAGATGGTGCATTCAACATGCAGGGTAACCATGGTTCAATTCCCAAGAACCTAATCCTTTTTTTCACCATCATTTTGGTGATTTTTTTTAAGGAAAAGGGAGTTCATTGTGAATCACATAAAATTTAGAGGTTTAGAAAAATTTGTAATCTCTGAGGAAATAAAACATGACGACTTTTTCTTTGTACAATTTTCTCTATAATTTACGTTATGTTTGAAATATAAATTTAAAATTTGGATCTAAATTTGAATTTTTTTTTTGTGAGAATGTTGTAACATCCGTGTGTTTGAATCGGATTTGGAATAATGCTAAAATAAAATTGAGAACTAGAAATGTTTAGTTGAAGTAAGAAAGGTTAGAAAAAAAGTTAAGGATTAAATAGTAAAGGAGAGAAGATATGAGGGACTAAATAGAGAATTATACAAATTGAATTTTGAGTCATCATGGGAATTAGATTGATTGAGAAGGGTCAAAAGAGTAATTTGGTGGAAGATATTTTTGGAGACAAAGTTTTGGGCTAAAGTGTAAAGTTGGAAGGTCCAAGGACTAAAAGTGCAATTTTATCATTTTTCTTAAGTAAGATATTTTAAGTGAAAATTATAGAGAATTTGAGAGAAGAAAAAGTGGTTAAAAAGATGAAAATATCATCGTTTTCATTAAGTAGCCGTCCATGCCCTTTTCTTCCATTTTCAACTTTTGCTTTTATTCTAAATAGGTCATTCCTCCATTTTTTTAAGCTTTCCAATTTGAAATTTCTGAAAGAAAGTCATAAAATAGAGTTAGTAGACACCTCAAACTTCTTATAGAATTCATTTTGAGGTGTTAGAGAGCATAGGGACTAAATCGAGAAAATTTTGAATTCAAGGATTAAGGTAAGAGATGGTTAAATTCTCATGATATACATGTATTTTACTGTTATTTAGCATGAAAACTATTGAATTAGAGCTTATAGCTTATATGCGTTTATGTGAAATTGAAGAGAAAGAGAAGAGAGGCAAGGATCAAATTGAAGACAAAGGAAAAGAATAGAGTAAGGGGTAAAAGAGAAGAAATTCAGCCTTTTTGTTGTAAGTACTACAAGAATTTTATTTTATAACCTATTCTTCATAATATATTTGAGTTGTTAGCGTGGAAATTGTTGTTTAATTAGGTGTTATAAAGATGATTAAGTGAGATTAGTGTAATAAAACATGAGAAAGAAAATGTTTTCATTGAAACAGATTGGACAGAATTAGAGGGTTAACTTCAAAAATTCTCTAAAAATTGTGTATATGGAGTTAAGGGTCAAATTATATATTTAATTAAAGCTTATTGTGTGTAGTTTCATATGGAAAAAACAGTGAATTAAATGGATCTGTATATTTTGAGTTATAACTGATTTTGTATAACAAGGTCAGAGCAGATACGAGTTCCCCTGTTCTGACTTTGAAAAATCATATAAAAATATAGAAAAATTATTAGAGACTTAAATTTATATGGTTAATTCCTTTATGAGTCTATTTTCAGTAGAAACAGATGGGAACATTATTTGATCTCTGTAATAAAAGATATATAATTTTTAGTAAAGAAAGGTCGAAACTGTCAGGCAGCAAAGAAGGGGTAACTTGAAAGAATTTACTGTACAATTTGGTTGAATTAAAAATTCTGGAAATTTTATGGTAAAAAGAGGATTGAGTCTAGTTTCAGAAACATTAAGCAGATTATAATTTCGAATTCTGTAGCTCAAAATATAGATAATTTAGTGATTGTGATGCAAGTGAACAGATTTGAAAATATAAATGTGATGTGTGAAAGAATGAGAAATGAGGAATATGAAATGTTATGCCCATGTAGACAAGTTAGAACCATTGTGGTAATAGTGGCATGCCATTAAGGAACGCTAGCGCGCTTACTGTTTCGCACTTCATGTGCTTACTGTTTCGCACATCGTGTGCCTACTGATTGCACTGTGTGTGCCTACTGGATTGCACTGTGTGTGCTTACTGTTTCCCCAGCACTTGTGTGCTTACTATTAAGGACTTCGGTACTTTCTGTTTCGTTTATCTGATGGGTTCTATAAAAGTCTACTATGGGCCAAGTGGATAAATAAGCTAAGTGAGCTATGGTTAAGAAAGTTATGATGGCTAAATTGTGAAAAGTGAAAGAATATGCAAAATATGATATTGAGGTAAGTGAAATGATGAATACATGAAAGATAAGTACTATATGTGTATGTGTAATTAAATGTTTGATAAAATTAAGCAATAAATAAATAATCATCTATTATGCTTGTAGTGTTTACTAAGCCTTCACCGGCTTAACGCGTAGGTACAAGGAATACAATAAGCAAATCGGGACCTCTCATCACATCACATCACTTGGAGCTCAAATTTAAGTATATTATTTTTGATGTAAAATGGCATGTATTATGGAAGTTATACGTGTCCTTATTAGAAAAAGACAAAAATGTTGCTTGGAAATGTTTTGTTTGATGAAATGAAATGATGAATTTTGGTTGAATTTGTGTTTTGTACTAAAAATCATATTTTATTATTTTAAATAAATTTTAAGTCTCGATCTTGATTATACACGATTAATTTACGATATTTTGAATCAAGAAGCCTAGAATGCATTGGTTGAAAAAACATTTCATGACTCGGTTTTTCTGTACTGAACTTTAATGTAATACTTTTATATCAGGTTTATACATATGAACCGGGTATAAGGGTGTTACAAATGTAACATGTATAAATTAATTAGTGAGAAAATATGTATAAATTAATTAATTAATACAATCAAGGTTTAGTGTTTAGGTTTAGCGTTATAAATTAATGTTTAAGGTTTGGGATTAAAGGTTTAGAATTTAGAATTAGATTTTAAGGTTTAGGTTTAATGGTTTATAATTTAAGATTTAAGATTTAGAGTTTTAGAATAAAAATTTAAGATTTAGGGTTATAATTAAAATATTAATATTTAAAGTTTATGATTTTAGTGTTTTATATTTTTTAGAGTTTGAGATTTAAGATTATTTATAGCAATTTCAATTTAAAGTTTAAGGTTTTTTTTTCTGAATATACTGATGTGATTATATGGTAGTATCTATTCATATTTTCTTAATCTTTTGACAATGCACACACACCTTGCACACATAGGCGCTCGAATCCGAGATTCCTAGGATGAACAACATCCTCTTTTCCATTGGAGCCAGTTGTTGGGTTCAAAGTTTAAGGCTTTTTAGTTTAGTTGTTTGCCTTTAAAAAATATATTTTGTTAAGACCGGTGGAACTTCATCATCAAAACATAATTAAGGCTTTGTTTAACATTGCTTCTCAAAAACACTTTTGGAACAAAAAATCACTTTTGAGATAAAAACATTACTAAACAAAGTGCGTTTGAGTTTTTCAAAAGTTTTTTTGACACCAAAAATGCTTTGAAAAAGCACTTTTTTAGCCAAAAGGAGATGGAGAAAATTTTAATTTTTTCTCAAAAGTGCTTTTTGGCTCAAAAGCATTTTTAAAAAGCATTGTTAAATTAACCCTAAGTGAACTTTATGTATTTATGATGTTGTGAGAATTTTATTTTTAAAAAAAATTGCATTTAAGTTACAATCACATACGATATATATCTAAACTAATTACGATTAAAATCAAGTATTATAAAACATAATTAAATTATTATTTAAAAAATTATTCAAATCATTAAATTAAAATAAGTTTTACGAAAAATCATAAATCCAAAAATAACTTATAGTTATTCAAGGTGGGAGTTAAATCTAGACCATTAAAATCCCATAGCTCAACCTTTGTGGATTGTGCCAATTCCGTAGTGGTAAAGACGAAAATATTGAAATGTAAATGAGGGGATTAGGATTACAAATTAAAAGGAACGTGTTCAAAACAAAACTTTGGGTACATTTTTTTTTATATAAACTTTGGGTACATTTAAATGTGGTGGAGTTGTTGTAACCTAAAAAAAAAAAAAAAAGTGTAGTCCAGTGGGTCCTTAAAATGGATTTTTTTTTAGTTCTTTTATAATCTATAAAATTTTAAATTAGTAATGATAAAATTACACTTTGTCTTTTTAAAAATGATAAAATTTTGATTTAATCTTTTAAAAATTATAATGATATAAACTATTAAAATGGTGAATTACATTTTTACTATCGTAAAAATATACAATTTAATTCTGTTCAAAAAAAATTTTCTGACTCCACTAATATAGTCCTTATTAATCCGTTCAAGTTATTTAAGAGGAGGTGACAGGATAAAAAACCATTAAAGGTAGAGATTGCGTGGATTTAAAATAACGTTTTGAAAAATCATTGTTTAGGTGATTAATTGCTAGATATATTTTGGTGTTGTTTTCATGATAATCCTCACACTAGATGAGGATACCATGTATGGAACAAGTTTGAATATAATTAAAATTTGATGGATGATGCGTTTATTTGTTGTTAGTGTAAGAAAAATAATGACAGTGAAATTAGATACTGTAATTATAATATAGCGTGAAACAAAAAAAAAATTAAACACATTGCGCTGAAGATAAATGCTCATCCAACAAGGTCCTTATTCTTTTCTAAAGTAAACAGTTTAATTCAACTTAATGAATTCAAACATTTGATTTTAATTAATTTCAAATCAAGTTTAAAATTTGAAATCGAACTCTTTACGAATTATTTAGGAAAATGGGAAATTTGAAAGGATGTGATGATTGAGATGAAGAAAAACACTAGTCTAAAAGTTGAATTACGGTTTCATTAAAAAAAATTTAAACAATGAAATATATGTTCTGTTTTTGAAAAAAATGAATATGTTTTTATTTTCTTCAAATTAACCAGTACATTTTGTTGACTGTTCGTAAGGGTAAGGAATTTTAATTGGATTATTTTCACGATGTTCAAGCATGCATGTGTATAACATGCTTCTTGCAATAATGGCAATAGTTAATTATGATGTTTTGTTCTCTCGCGAAGTGTGTTTTGGATTTAGTAATAATAAGATATTTATGACATAAAAATTAGACTAGCCACACAAATTTTAAGTGAAAGTAAGATCGAAAAATTTAAATAAATACAAAAATATTTATTTATAAAATTATGAGTTACGATTTTTATATAATTTTTTCGATTTTTTTTTTTCAATAAAGTTTTGTTTTAAAGATTGTTGAGTTTAATGTTAGGTTAATGTTGTTTGCTCGAAACTTGATTTTGGAAACGAGGTTGGAGAGAGTTCAGATCTAAGGTAATGTTTGGTACTTTCTCATGTTATGATTTCAATGAGATGTGATTACTGAGGATTGGTTGTTGAAAAAGTTGCTTTACAATATTTGGTATTCATGAGAATGTATTGATTAAAATTTTAGAAAAGTTAAATTATCACGTTTGGTTCATTAAGTATTTTCTTAAGAATGTAATGATAATTTATGAATTTACCCTTATTAAATAAAATACAATATTTATGTATTTTATTTTTATAATAAATTTTATTCTTAAAAAATATTTGGATTAAATATTTAACGATAAAAATTTAATTGATATTTAAAAAAAAATTTAATTTATAATGTTAATTGAAAACAAATTTATTTCAAATTTGTCCTCTCTATATATAAAATATATTGTGAATATAATAATGCGCATATAAAATTATGTATATATAAAGCTTTTTCTCGAATAAATTAAAAAAATATGTATACATTACTTGTGAAGAGTTCAGTAAAGTAATAGAAAAAATCAAATAGTAAGAAAAAAGAAGAAGGTAAATAATTTTTTTTAATGTTTATTAATAGATTAATACTCTAAACTAATATAAATTAGGATTAATTTTATTTTAATATAATTTTTTTAACTTTCCAATCTATATGAGAATGTAGCTTTCTCACCTTTTATAATGTGAATTACATTATAATGTTCATGAAAAAGTAACTCTTAAAGGAAAGTTTGATTTCAAGAAAAGTAAATAAAATTTGACATACCAAACAATAGAACCACTTTCCAAGGGGCGAACCTAAGAGGGGCTGGTAGGGGCATTGGCCCCTCCTAAAATGAAAAAATTATCATTTTAGCCCTTTAAAATTTTTAAAATTTTAAATTAGTAAAGGTAAATCTTCACTTTGACTCCCTTAAGAATGATAAAATTTTGATTTAATCATTTAAAAATTACATTTTTATTATAATAAAATTACAATTTAATTTTACCCCCTAAAAGAAAATTTTTGATTTTGCCCCTGCTTTCCAAATGATTAAATTCTCAGGAAAGTAACTGATTTCCGTCACCTAAAAGTATTTGAGACTTGATATTGGACAAATAATTTTGTTTCAAGGGTCTTCTAAATTTATTTTTAAAGAAAATTTTTATATTTATTATGTTGATACAGCTGGATTAAAGAAAATTTTGATCCAAATATTATCTAGACTTGATCGTAAAACAACTATGAAAAAAAAATCTTAATGATATGTGTTCGAGGCATAACAAAAAGCTTATTGGCAGCAAACAAGATCTCAAACAATATCCTCGTTGCCAAGGCTAAGAAGAGATTAAAAAAGGAAAAAGAAAAAAACCAAAGTGCCGGTTTCATGCCAAGATTGTTGACAGGGAAAACGGAAAAATTGTGAACCAAAGAGAAACCAAAAAAGGAAGGTAGAGCGGAAGAAAGGAAAAATGAATAACATGATACTATGTTTTGGGCCTTAAGTTTGAAATAGAATTTGCTTCCTATTTGGATATTTGGGCTTTTCTTTCTCTTTCATGTTGTTACACATTGTTGCTATCGGGTATCAGAGTTTTTATTTATTTATTTATTTATTGTTAGTTTAGTTATTTAATGATTAAATATTATTACGAATTTGATGAGAATAATATTTAAATATGCTAAATATTTCATAAGTTTTTGTTTTTTTTAATTACAATAACAGTGTGAAGCTCGAATAATAAATGCGATTAGTACGACTCGAACTCAAATCACATTTGAGACAGTAAATATTTTTAACCATTAGGTCATTATATGAGGTTCATGAAATTTAGTCTTTGTATTATTATTTTCATGATTTTAGTTTCTTTATTTTTTAAAATTTAAAATTCAGGTCAAATTCTTTAATACCTTTAAATTTGAGTTACTTACAATGTCATTTTTAATTACGTGGTTGTCAAATGAGTTTTTTTTTTTTCATTTCAAAATGTCAAGTAAACAAGTTTAACAAAAAAAATAGCAATGTTAATGGTTAAACTTGAATTTTAATTTTTGAAAAGGTAAAGAGATTAATTTCTTGAAAATAAAAATAGAATGATTAAATTCCAATATTTCAAAAAAGTACAGGGATGTATTTAATCAAATAGCATCTAAAAAAATTATCGATAAAAAGAATTAAAATTGTTAGAATAATAAAAAAGAATAAAATATTAAAGTAATGGTTTTTTAAAAAGACAATATGAAATCGTATTACAATATAATATTATGATATTTAAAAAAAAATGATCACATTGTGAAGCATGCATTCTTAAAATTGTTTTGTTTTTTTATCTATATGTTATTTATGTTGGTGGGAGTGAAAAATGTTTTGAGTTTATTTTGAAATATAATGTGTTCATTAAATTAATATAATATATTTTGTATTTATCGTTAATTATTGGTATGATCATTAAATGTTGTTTAACCTTATTTTTTATATTTCATATTAATATCATATTTCATTGTATATTATTTAAAAATTAAAAGAAATTATCATTATCAATAATATGTAAAGAATAATTAAAAAGATATAATTTAAAAATTATCATTACTAGCAAGTAGATGGGAGCAATGATAAGATACGTTATACTCTCAAATGAAAGAATCAAATTCAAATATTGGATACAATATTATTGTGATGGATAGTCACAAACCTTAAACATGAATTGTAAAATAGATAGAAAAAATATATATATAATATGTAAATTGCTGGATTAAATTATTATTTTTGAATATTTTGTTATTTTTGGAGTTCAAACAATTTTTTTTCATAATAAAAATAAAAAAATAGGAAAAAAATATTGATGCTATCGAGTATCTAGGCAGGAATAAAAAAGAGTTATGCTTTGAGAGCGATCTCTTACTATTTATTTATTTTATTTATTTTCTTAAACAGAAAAAAAAAGCGTATATCAGAAAAAAGCTTTTAAAACGAATAAAGTGAAGGCTAAGATAAAGTAAAAAAGAGAAGAAGAAGCAAATTTCCTTTACTTCCTTTAAACTAAGCTAATCCAATCACTCAATGGATCAAAAATAATATTTTATTTAGCTTTTAATTTTATTAATATTAACTTCATTTTTAATTATTGGGGATTCGACTTTACATTTATATCGATACGTGAAAACACGCTCAGAGGTATGCACGTGCGGTTGCTCTCCTCGATTAAAGAGCAAGAGCCAACGGCATCGTTCTTACCACTTTTTTAGTGGACGGCGCGTGAGAGTAGAAGTGGTGGTTTAGTTTAGTTTAGTTAAACAACCGTAAACCCTAATCATTTTAAATATATTTTCTCTAGCTGTTTAGCTCCAGCTCTCACTCGCGATCTTCACGGTTTTTTTTTTGAAAATTTTAATTTTAAAATTTCCGATCTTTCTCCTTTTCGAAACCCTAAATTCTCATCTCATTGAGCTTAATTCAAGCTGCTTGGGCCAACAATTTTTTTTTTGGTTTTAAATTCCCACTTTTAATCATCGGATTTAAGAAAATATGGATCTTCCAAGTCTTGTTGTCGTTCTTCAAGCTGCACTTAATCCTAATCCTGCTGAACGCAAAGCTGCTGAGCAAAGCCTTAATCAGGTTTTTATTTTATTAATTGGTTTTGATTATTATTTTTAGATAAATGGATTGATTATTATTACTAATTTTTAAAATTTTCGATTTTATTTGGTTTCAGTTTCAGTATACGCCTCAGCATTTGGTGAGACTGTTACAGATCATCGTTGACAATAATTGTGATATGGCAGTTCGTCAAGTTGCTTCTATTCATTTCAAGAACTTCATTGCCAAGAATTGGGCTCCTCTTGATCCAAGTATCAAAATTTCAATCAAATCCTATTATTTCTTTTTTCTAAAAAACATTTCTCAATATTTATGTTTATGTTCGTGTTTATGAATATGAATATATATTTTTTGTTCTTAATAAATGTAGATGAGCAACAGAAAATTTTGCAAAGTGATAAAGATATGGTTCGCGATCATATTCTTGTATTTGTTACTCAAGTTCCCCCTTTGTTGAGGTACAGTTGTCTGTTGTCTCGATTGTTTGCTTAGAACTATTTACTGTTTCATTGGCAGTGCAGGCAGTTGTAGACCGTGTGATTAAGTTGCTCTATGCATCAATAAATAATCAAATTGGTATTATTGCAGGGTGCAATTGGGTGAGTGCCTCAAAACCATTATACATGCTGATTACCCGGAGCAGTGGCCTCGGCTTCTGGACTGGGTGAAACATAACCTACAAGATCAGCAGGTTTATGGGGCTCTGTTTGTGTTACGCATTCTTGCTAGAAAATATGAGTAAGTATATACTATATTTTATCTATATTTAGCTGCATGATTTACTTTAATTTTTGTTGTCAGTTATTATCTTTGTATCAGTGCAATATTTATTTTGAATATAACTTGCTTGCTGAAGTGATGGAAAGTATTTGATTAATTCAATTCCATGGCTTTATTGCTTGATTGCAGTACATGTAGATGGAAGTGTCTACTAAGAAGTGTCCGATATTTTAATTAAATAAAAACTGTTCATTGTTTCTCTTAAGTTGGTGCATGCTATAGTGTTGTTTCTCTTAAAATTTTCATTTCAATACTAATGTCATCAATTTCTTTACCATTCTAGGTTCAAGTCCGAGGAGGAGAGAACTCCAGTTCACCGTATTGTTGAGGAGACATTTCCTCATCTTCTCAATATATTCAACAGACTTGTCCAGATAGACAAACCAGCTCTTGAAGTAGCAGATCTCATCAAACTTATTTGTAAAATTTTCTGGTCATCTATCTATGTAAGTTTTTTAGCTGCTAGTTTCTGATATATTTGACCTTTTTATGCTCTCTATTTTTTATTTTCTGTTCTCTCTTTTCTTTTCTTTTTAGACGGTCTTTTTGGCATATTTATGAAAGGAATTTGTTATTTGAAATTATGCATACTATTGTTTGTATTCGTAATGATCTTGACACAGATTTGTGATCTTATATAATGCTATTGTTACAGTCTTTATGGTCAATAAAATAGTTGGAAGTCTTACTTTTCTTTTTAGGTTGTTGCAAAATGCTACTCAGTCTAATGATAAGCAACCTAACCGATCTATACTGTTGCATTTCTTTTGGAGTTTTCAGGAAAAATCATTTACCAAATATATCGACAGAACTACTCATACCACAGTCTTTTTATGTCAACTACAACTAGTTTCATGTGACCTGTTTTTATAAGATTTGTCCTACTCATATGCCATCTTTGGCTTACTTTCTATACTTTGCAGTTGGAGATTCCAAAACAGTTACTTGATCCAAATTTGATCAATGCTTGGATGATGCTTTTCTTTTGGAGTTTAGAGGAAAAATCATTTACCAAATATATTGACAAAATTACTCATTCTACAGTGTTTTTATGTCAACTGCAACTAGTTTCATGTGACCTGTTTTTATAAGATTTGTCCTACTCATATGCCATCTTTGGCTTACCATCTATACTTTGCAGTTGGAGATTCCAAAACAATTACTTGATCCAAATTTGTTCAATGCTTGGATGATGCTTTTCTTAAATGTTTTGGAGAGGCCTGTGCCTCTGGAAGGCCAACCTGTAGATCCTGAGCTTAGGAAATCATGGGGGTGGTGGAAGGTGAAGAAATGGACAGTTCATATTTTAAATAGGCTATACACACGGTAAGTTTTAGAATTGCAACATGTTTTCAGTAGTCCGATATGCCTCAAGTTACTAATCTTATTTGTGATTTTGGTGGCTTTTTATAGGTTTGGAGATTTAAAGCTTAGGAATCCAGAAAATAGGGCTTTTGCCCAAATGTTTCAAAAGAACTATGCAGGAAAAATTTTGGAATGCCACTTAAATTTGTTGGGTGTGATTCGTGTTGGTGGCTATCTTCCTGACAGAGTTACCAACCTTATTCTTCAATATCTAAGCAGCAGGTTTGCTACTTTATCCTGCATAACTGGTGTTTTTAATTTTCATTGCTTGGTGTAAGATGGTCAGTTATGCTTTTGTCAAAGCTTCCCGGTCTTTTAAGTAACTGGATCATCCAAAATTTCAAGGCTAGAGGTTGCCCTTCATTTAACCAGAAAGATAGCATTATTTTAAATATATTCTTTAGAGTATTGCCTGCTTTTATCTCTCTATTGTGGAGCTTCCCATCTGATTTATGATGATTACCCTAGAAATTCTGACCATATTGTGTTACCTTGGTAACTATGAAAGTTGTGTAGCAGTATGAATTAGATAATTTATTTTTATATACTGTGTAACTTTATCCTGTTTGTTACCAAATAAAGCCCAACAAGCCTAATTATACTTTTCTGCCTCGTGCTTTGTTGTAGTATTGTTTATCTGTGGCCTTTGCATTTGTGGCAAGACTATTGATGACGTTGCATCTTGTCTGATATTGCAAAGTATATTTATATTTGGAATTGTTAATAATGGATGTTGACTGGAAAAACATTTAATTATATGCAGCATCTCGAAAAATAGCATGTATACTTTGTTGCAGCCACAGATTGATGCTCTTCTTTTTGAGATAGTCTTTCCTCTCATGTGTTTCAATGACAATGATCAAAAGCTTTGGGAGGAAGATCCACATGAGTATGTAAGGAAGGGCTATGGTAAGCTATCAAACCTGGTGTGCCTGTTGGAAACCTTGAATAAGCCACACTGATTCATGCATTTTATTGTTGTACTGCAGATATAATTGAAGATTTGTATAGTCCAAGGACTGCTTCCATGGACTTTGTCAGTGAGTTAGTCAGGAAACGTGGAAAAGAGAATCTTCAGAAGTTTATTCAATTCATTGTGGAAATTTTTAAGAGGTATTCTGTTACTTTGAAGCCTGATGCAAACAGGAAATATTGGGATTGTTTAATTTTGGTTTGCATTTGTTGTGTTATATTCATGGTACAATTCTTTATTATTCCAGGTATGACGAAGCACCGGTAGAATATAAGCCTTACCGACCGAAGGACGGTGCTCTCCTTGCTGTTGGAGCACTTTGTGATAAGCTGAAACAAACTGAGCCCTATAAATCTGAGTTGGAACATATGTTAATGCAACATGTTTTCCCAGAGTTCCGCAGTCCTGTTGGTCATCTTAGAGCCAAGGTTTTATTTTTCTTTTCATTCTTTTTGTCTGGAGACGTCTTAATGCTCCTACTTCATTGCTCTTTTTCTAGGTATCTAGCATACATAGTCATTTCTATCTGAGAAATTTCTTATTTTTATGCTTTTGTGATTGCGGTATTAGGCGGCTTGGGTAGCAGGACAGTATGCCCATATAAACTTCTCCGACCAGAATAATTTCCGCCAAGCATTGCATAGCGTTGTTTCTGGATTGCGTGATCCAGAACTTCCTGTTCGTGTTGATTCAGTTTTTGCATTGAGATCGTTTGTTGAAGCTTGCAGAGGTATATAGCTCATGCTTTTGAATTTTGTTTTATAATTTGTACAAGTTGGATTTGGACTGAGCAAACTTGGGACCAAATCGGCATATGTAGTTAGATTGCTATCACTGGTTACTATTTTTGTTCGACTATTCCCTCCTCATTTCTTCATTTATTGGAATATTGGCTGCTTAACAGAGAAGAAATTGTTTTATTTGCAGATTTAAATGAGATTCGTCCAATTCTTCCTCAACTACTTGATGGTAAGTGGTATTCTAAAATGTTGGTTGTCTCAAAATTAACTTTGCTGTGAAGAATGTTGCTGGCATTTTCTTTTCTTCTTTTTCTGAAAATTGGGATCATATACACAATACATAGTTGCTCTTTATCATTCAGGCGACTTGGTCAATACATTCCAATTTCTTTCCTGCAGAGATTTTTAAACTTATGAATGAGGTTGAGAATGAGGACCTTGTCTTTACTCTGGAGACTATAGTTGACAAGTTTGGGGAAGAGATGGCACCATATGCTCTTGGATTGTGTCAGAATTTGGTAATGCACGTCTATATAATTTTTATATACCAAGTTTGAAATTGTCTGTACCTGAAACTATTTTCATGTATCTACTATCAGGCTGCTGCATTTTGGAGGTGTATGAACACTTCAGAAGCTGATGATGAAGCTGATGATCCTGGTGCTCTGGCTGCAGTTGGCTGTTTGCGTGCCATAAGCACAATACTTGAATCAGTTAGCAGGCTTCCGCAACTTTTTGTTCAGATTGAGCCAACTTTGCTTCCAATCATGCGAAGAATGTTGACAACTGATGGACAAGGTACATATGTTTTCTTCTTTTTCCCCTCCTGTTTCAATGATTCCTTTTAATCATTTCATATGCTTAAATATAATGCATATGAGCCTGCTACAAATGAGAGTTGACGAGTAAAATGAGGCTGGAGTGAGTATTAAGTTCAAGTTGAGTTTAGAATCTAAAGTTTAGATATGAACATTGAAATGAGAAACTGCTATGGTTAAGGTGCTTCATCTTTTTCTTAAATTGTGCAAGTTATTAGGTCATTGATTTCACAGTATGCAACTTGAGGAGAAAGGGAAGCTTATCTTTATCCCTAGATATAATTACTCTTAAAATACATTCATTTTAAAAATAAAATATGACTGTAGATCAAAGAGCATCCTTATAGGATGATTAGCCACTTCATACTGGTTTGGACTTTAGACTGTATCAAACTATCATGACAGTTGAGAATGTAGTTAGATCCAGAAGGGGTTTGTATAGAATTCAATATGCTGATAAACACATTTGCTAAAATAACCTGAAAAAAATTGATAATGGAAGCCTATGCTCTGCTTAAATCATTCTCAGTATGGGACTACTTGTGAAAAAGATTTTGAGTTTTAAATTTTTTCAGAATGAAATGTAAAAGTGAGTTGGCAAATTTAGTTATCAGATAGTGTATTTGCTTTTGGATTTCAATCATGCCAAATTTGTCTTGTATAAGACGGTGTTCAGCCTATATCATTGTATGTCATTTATTTTATCATTCTCTCTATTCTCCTGCAGAGGTTTTTGAAGAAGTTTTGGAGATTGTTTCGTATATGACCTTTTTCTCTCCAACTATATCCCTGGAAATGTGGAGCCTTTGGCCTTTGATGATTGAAGCATTGGCTGATTGGGCTATTGACTTCTTTCCAAGTATGAATCTATTCATTTTCTGCTTTTCTTAGTTGCTTTTTTGTTTCAACACTTGAATGTTCTAGAATTGTTGACTTGACTTTTCCTTTCATGCTTTTAATCAGTTTAAATGTTTTCTTTGTTGTTTAGTTATTAACTGAAATTGTACTGGAATGACTAATGGATTTTCTTCACAGTCAACTGCATGATAATCTTCTGAGTGATACTATTGCTCTTTGAAAAAACAATATGCCATATGTTACTGGAACTTGTGGTTTATGTATGTGTCTAAGATACACATGGCTAAATAAATTGACAATATTTTTGTATGTGTCTGAAAAAACAATAAATTGAACTTGTGGTTTATGCATATGTTACTGTTACTGATCTGAACTTGTGGTTTATGCATGTGTCTGAAAAAACAATAAATTGAGCTGTTTTTAAGACGACAACTATCCCCAATTTTGGGATCAGTTTGCCACTGCAATCTAGATGTCTGGATTACATTATCATAGACTGCAGAAGATGTTTCATTTCTATCTCTGTTTTATCTATGAGTTCCATATAAATATTTTACATTATAGCAGAAAGTGAGGAGTTTCAATCTTTATCCAATTGCAATTTATTGTTATCTATTTTGAATTTGTCCATACATTTTTGTGCTGTTTCTAAGTAGTGTCTGTTTTCATGCAGATATTTTGGTTCCTTTGGACAACTATATATCCAGGGGAACTGCACATTTTCTTACTTGCAAGGAACCAGACTACCAGCAAAGTCTTTGGAATATGATTTCTACTGTGAGTTCTTTCCTAGTAATAAAGTTGCATGTAGATGGTAAACTGTCAAGAAAATGAAAATGAACTATATACTTTTCAGTTTGTGTATTTTTTTCAATATTTCTACCTTTATGTTGGTATCCATTTGGTTATAAGGACTATTCTCATTTTCTTTTTCTTTGGCAGGTTATGGCTGATAAAAATTTAGAGGATAATGATATTGAACCAGCCCCAAAGTTGATTGAAGTAGTGTTTCAAAACTGTAGAGGGCAGGTGGATCATTGGGTTGAGCCATATCTGAGAATCACACTTGACCGATTGCGTCGAACGGAGAAATCACGGTTAAAATGTCTTCTTGTACAAGTGGTAAGGAGTCAGGACTGCCTTAGTTTTCTTCAGGATAATGTCATACTTCATATGTATATTGTCTTGACAAATATTACACATTTGATGTTCCTCAATTATGCACCCACTCAAGCTAGTTATGCAATCTTTACAATGTATCAGAAAGCACTAGTTGAAGATTTTAATTTATTGCCAATTTAAGTTTAACATCTTTTTTATCTGTCTCAAAATTTCTTTGTTGGGTTCCTGTTACAAAGTTGAGTTAATGGTCAATGTTACTAGGTGTGAAGTATCTAGTAATAGCAAAAACTTATGTTTTTTTAAATGTTAATGTACTCTTCTGGGCATACACATATCTGTGATTTTCTAACAGAACACTGGTCATTTTTGTCCCAGATTGCCAATTCAGTTTATTACAACGCAGTATTGACACTCAGCATATTAAATAAGCTTTGTGTTACGATGGAAGTGTTCAACCTGTGGTTCCATTTGTTGCAACAAGTTAAAAAGAGTGGCCTACGGGCTAATTTTAAGCGGTAGGTAGTTTTTATATTTGCTTTGCTGCCTTCACTCTGTACAAATCTTAAGCATTATATCATTACTTCTATGATGAAATTTTCACCTTAAATATTGTCTGAGACTATACAAGTGATATGGATGCTACAGGGAACATGATAAGAAAGTGTGCTGCTTGGGACTTACATCACTACTTGCACTTCCCGGTGAACAGTTGCCCGGGGAGGCTCTTGAGCGTATCTTCAAGGCCACCCTCGATCTACTAGTTGCATACAAAGATCAAGTTGCAGGTTTCTCTCTCTCTCTCTCTATATATATATATATGTATGTATATGTGTGTGTGTGGAGGTGCGCGCTTGCATTTCATGCCTCGTGTGTGGATTTGCAACCACGTCCTACACTTTTGGCTTTGCCTTGCTGTCTTTTGGAGGTTTTATACCCACATCTGTGTCTGAACAGAAGCTGCAAATGAGGAAGAGGTTGAAGATGATGATATGGATGGTTTCCAGACTGATGATGAAGATGATGCTAATGCTTCTGACAAGGAAATGGGAGTTGATGCAGAGGATGAGGATGAAGCTGATAACATCAGGCTTCAAAAATTAGCCGCCCAGGTATGCATTGTTTTGATCCTTTAGGTTTCTTGTTACTTGGCTTTCCATCCTCAATATCACAATTTAGCAGGAAAGAAAAAACTGGCTAAAAATCTCAAGTGATGAGAACGAAAATTCTTATTGCCCTTGGGAGAATGTCTGCACCCTTTAATGAGTTAATTTTAGGACATATCCATGTAAATAGCCCTGGACTTTCATATCTTCTCTTTGATTCCACCCAACATTGGTTTCTATAGGCTAAGGCTTTCCGTCCCACTGATGATGATGACGACGACTCTGATGATGACTTTAGTGACGATGAAGAGTTACAGTCACCAATTGATGAAGTAGACCCTTTTGTTTTCTTTGTTGATACCGTCAAAGGTAAAATGTTTTATTTGGCCTTTTCAGTTTGTTTCATGTTCATCTTCCACTTTTTGTTTTGCATGGCATTGTCTGAAGAAAACAACTTTTTCTTCCTGGATTTTGAATCTAGCTTTGCAAGCATCGGATCCTATCAGGTTCCAGAACCTTACACAGACACTGGATTTCCATTTTCAAGCTCTTGCGAACAGTGTTGCTCAGCATGCTGAACAGAGGAGAGCAGAGATTGAAAAGGAGAAGATGGAGAAGGCATCCGCCACCGCCGCTCCTTCTTGAATTCAGATTGAATTTCTGGCTTGCCCTATGAGGTATTGATGATTTCCATTCAATTATGGTTTTTAATGACAGCCAAGAGTTGTTTCTGGTCCAGTCAAAGCATTCATAGGTCCATATGGTCCTTGAAGGGTATTGAACCTCAAAAAGGTTTTTGAGGTTCAATCGTGTGGAGCTTAGTGTGTACAGGTTCTTGATCATAAGCAAAACACGGGATTAGGGAACTCAAGAGTTTGCCACGTAGTCAGGGTTGTGAATTTTGGTCAAGTCTGGTGAGTCTGGCTATTCTTTTGGCAGAAAATGCCCGACTCAACCACTGTGTTGTAGTCAGTCGTGTCATTCAGTGTCACTCTTTTTCTTCCACAGTTTCTTTCTGCTTATTCACATGTTTGGTCACTTTATCAATTGTTTCCGGCTGCTGGAGTCTGATCTTTCCTCACTGCCAGTCGGATTGCATCATAGTCTCTTATGCTGTCTTCCTATGTTAATCAGATAGGCAATATAGAGAGAGAGAGGTTTTGTATCGATGATGATTTTGATGAAATGGTAGTCTTAAAAAAAATTTCCCGGTACAGTAGTGAACCAATATCATGGAATACTATTTTTTTTCTTTCTTTTTTGCTTTGGGTTATGGAGATTTGTTTTTTGGGTTTCGGAGGGTTCTTATTAGGTAACTTGGTTGCCTATTTGTAATAATATAATAACTTAAAAAAAATTTATGACAGTATTCTTTTTATATAATGTTGGATTAATGAAAAATAAACTGCGGCTACTTTTTTTATTATTTGTTGGTATTTAAGCTAAAAGTCTACCGGGTTTCTTGGTAGAATGTTATCAATATTTTTAACTACACTTGTTAAATTGAAAATTTTAACATAAAAATTTATCTATTTACTATGAATTTGGCAATTTTGGTTGAATTGTAGATTAAAAACCTGAGGAAAATTGCAAGACCAAGCTATTTGTCTCTTAATAAATAAATACTAATATTTCATATATTAAACTAAAATTTCAGGTGTGCAAAATTACTCGGAAAAAAGAAGAAGAAAACTTCCAATTCCACACTCACGGTCAATATCATATATTTCCCTTGGCTTTCTCATAAAAGATCAAATCATCATCATATAACTGTTATACATTGTATAGAATCTAAAATTACACAATGATCCTTTTTGAACAATATGTTGGAAAAAGGAAGAGAAAAACAAACATTGTTAAAACCATTGAGTACTATTTTCATGCCCCTCCTACAAGCCCTGAAATCAGGTCTTCCATCTTGGCATGAAATGCATAGAATGAGCTTCCATAGTAACCAAAAACAAAAACTATATACATACGTATGAAAATAATTGACAGTTGCCTAGGAACCGATAAGTAAGCAAAGTATTGATTCACTGATACGTAAATATGTACATATACATATACACATATTATTAGTGTATTTATTAGTATAAAACATATCGAACCTCTGTAGGATCCAGCCGCTTTCAAGCACTTGTTGTAAGGGCTTGACGGCGATCATCTGTATGCTTTTTAACAGACGGCGATCATCTTCCTTAAATCAATTTGTTTCTTTGCTAATTAACTTCTGAAAACCCCACTATCTGAAATACAAGATGAGAACAATTCACCACAACTATTATGATTGGTTTCATAATATCATATTTACATAATCAACCTGAGGAACCGGCTGCTTTCAAGAACTTGTCATATGGGCTAGATGGCGGTAATCTGAAAGAATGTTGTATGTGTTCTTGTGAACAGAGGGCAAGCTGTCCACTTACATGACCTTGAATGTTGTCAAACTCCGCCTTCTGAAATAGAACAATTCCCGAAAACAACTACTATTGGTTTCATAATACCATTAAATTGATTAAAATCATGTTGTAGTGCATGCTATTTTGTAACATATAATAACATTCACAAATATTTTCGTATCTGGAACTAGACTAGACAAGCACAACTGAAAAATGTCTATTACAAGCATGTGGATCCTAATAAACAAACCCAATTCTAAATCAAGGATGTAAAATATGTATGTAAAACATATAAGTATTCTCTTTCTCGGGTTTAGGGTAAATATCAAATTACCAGACAGGTAACCAAAGTTTAATCAAGATACATATCACGTTAGTTGGTTCACATATAACTTTTTGGTGAAGGAACCACATTTAATGCAAGCATCATAGCAACAAAAAGAATATTGCTATTTAAACTACAAAGGCACAGTTTGGCAGGTGCTTTTGCTTTTTACATTTTTTCCCCCCAGAGGAAAGTGAAAAGCAAAACACAGAAAATGAACTGAAAAAAAAAGGAAAAATAGCAAAAACCAAAAGCATCATCTAAACAAAACCTTAGATATCAATGCTATATAGAAATTGGAAGACATTTTTGGAATTCAACTTTTAAAAGAAAATTGAAATTATAAAACAATAGAAAACGTTTATGGTTGTTATTGTTCTCTATTTTCTAATAATTAGTGCTATTCTATTATGAAAGGCAATGATTACAAGTTGTGGTTTTGCTTAGGAAAGAAAGTGAAAAGGATTAAATGATAATTAAAGATTCCATTAAAAAAACTAGAGACATTCTTACAGATGTTTATCATGCATATGCAGACCAAACTCACCTCACTTGGTAAATAGAGAATTTCATTTTCAATTTCCTCTGAGGTTGCACTGCCTTCCTGTTGATGCTTGAAGTGATGAAGTATTGACATCTTCTGCTGTTTACCCATTACACTAGCTTCACACTGACTCTTCATCTGGTCATAAGGAATCGGTGCTGGGGAAACCGAAAAGCTTACAACTTGCCGGGCCGTTTCCAGAACCTATTGGTGTAACTAACAGTTATAGTGAGAAAAATTGAAAGCTAGATAATCTCTGGAGACATAGGAAGGGGGAGGGGGTAATGATGCATAAAGAATGTGAAAATAGAAAACTAGTTCTCTGAGCTGAACAGCCAGAAAGGCTTGAATAGTTCCTCGAACTTAATATCAATAATCTAATTCAGGTCATCTCCATTTACATTCCTAAACATCCACTGAAAACAGTTGGGGGGTGGGGAGTTAAGAGTGCATTCATACATTTATAGAATTTCTAGTTCCCAACCAAATAGCATGAGGAAGGTTGGATAGAGTTTCAACCAAACTAGACATATTGTCTGACAAACAGGTGCTTTTCCAAATATATTGCATGATAAGAGTTTCAAGCAGCACCAATATCCAAATGGTCAATGGAAAAGAATAAACGCATACATCCTACCGTTTCCAACTTTGTTGAGAAATTATAATAAAAATAGAATAAATAAATATATTAACTAGAACTGCTCATCTTACCGAATCCAATAGCTCATTGGCACTTAAGACATCTAGCTTACTTATGGATAATGATGCTTTGAGACCTGACTGACTTCCATTGGCTTCATCTGTTACTGCAGCTAGAGGCATCTGAAAGTAAAACAATTAAGTTAACCACACAATATCGTAGTGTTGTACAGAGTGAATGTGATGAGAACAAGATCTACCTCATCAAATGACTGAAACTCCATCTGCACAAGAGGAGAACATGGTCTTGACAACGGAACACCTAATGAATATGCATCATCGGGTGAAAAGCCCTCAAGAAGCTGTTTCTTTATACTTGATAATTCATCCTGGAAGAACACAAGGGATAACAATAATCATTTTGCAAACAAGCTCCCATAGATGCTAGTAATTTCTTTTGCATGAAAATGGAACAACTTAGTAACATGCAACAAATTATCATTTTATCATAGCTATTCAAGAGTTGTTGATAATGTCATTATTACTCTTACAAGCAACATATCTGAAAATGGGGAGGGTAAGGGGCGCGGGGCAATAATTCACTTATGACAAACAAATTACTAGTTAAGAGTAGATTCACTCAAATTATCTGGTTCTTGTCTTGTCTTCAGACCTTTTTTACTTATATTTCACCAAATGCAGTAGTTGCCATCACTCAAGTAACATTACTCCTAACTACATTCTATACCATGATAATTGTTTCTAGTAGTTAACAGTAGCTCCTCAAGCAAAGATCTTTCACATGATATATTTTAAAGAAGAATCCCAACTTAACTAGTGTATAGCACCTTTGGTTCAAAACTTCATTACTTCAAGTAAAAAAAAGCTCAACATTAATGCAACTGATAATGTACTGAAAGCCAAAGGAACCACCCCTGCATTCAACCTCCAATTGTAAATACTAATCATTGTCAATAGAGCTAGGGAAGCTAGCACATCAAAAACCTCAGAATAAAAGACTAATAAACAAAATACTGATGTATCACCTCTGATAATTTCTTAAATTTGGTCATGAAATGGGATATGACAGTCTCCTTCAAATGGAGATCATCAAGCTTTATTGCCAATAGGGATTTTAATGCAGCATCTTCATCTTCTTTTGATCCATATTTTATATCAGATTCCACACATACAGCCTGAAGTCCAGCATCTTCAACTAATTTGAGATAAGGATCAATCTGTGAAAAGGATGATAAACTCAAGTATAAGCTGAAGGCTCAGAAAAAAATTGTGCCATTACAATAAAAATGACCTCTATAGATCAAGGATAAGAAACTGACCATTTTATCTGTCAGAGATGCTTTAACAACAGGAGTTAGCTCTGGAAAATTGCCTGCCCTGGCTGAGAAAATAAGCATGTAGGATGCCAAGGTAAAGAGAGACCGTCTGCGAGATGGTTGCAAGCGTCCTTCAACATGCATGTAAGACACAAATGTCGGGAGAAGTATTCACCAAATTTAACAACCCACAGAACTTGAGCAATTCCTAACGCTAATTTGCATTTCAATTATTATTGTTTTTCCCTTACCCCTAATATTGGAAAAAAAAAGGCTACTCAGTATAAACCACTGATGGTAGCGTTATTATGTGCATGATTTAATTATTCAGAAAAGGAGAAAAAATTTCAGAGGACCAGAAGGTAGCAAATTTAAATGTTATACAGCGTGGCATGTTTGATGAAATAAGGGAGAAAAATAGGGAAATGAAGTTTGACTTCAGTAAATTCTGAAAGATCGACTCCAATTAAATTCTTTATGAGGAGACCAGGTTAGTTTAGTGATTCCATTTGAGCCAGTTGCATTAAATACCAATAAAGATATCAATTTCCCTTTATGTTGTTTGTGAGAAACATTAAGAGAGCATTTGAGACCAAATCAGATAGGATCTATAAGGTTAGGGACGTATAAGGAATATTCTTTGGCATGCGTTGCATGTGCATGAATGCTTGTATGAATTGCACATACAAGGTTTCCAGTTGCCAGGAATAGCATCATATACCATTAACAAATAATACTTAATAAATATCTATGAAAAGAACAGGCATAAACTTTGCTTAGCCACAGTTTCCTCTCCATTTGCAGGTTGGGATGACTGAGCAAAATTAACGTAGCATCTCTAAGAAAAAACAAGATCATGGAAAAGTATGGTATAATCAAGTGCATGAAACTTCCAACTAACAAAATGGAGAGAAAGCATAATCCTATTGCATGCATATGCGTCACACTATTTTCACCCTGTAAGAAAAAAAAAATGTCAAAATGATAGATGTAACATACCTTCTTGATCCAGAGAGATGCTCTGGAGGGAGAATGCCAGCTGAAAACTCCGAGCTAGGGCCATGTGACTGGAGGTCTGTCATCAGCAAAACTTATCAACACAGCAAGTTCAGAAAAAAACAACCAAAATTGGAAAGAGAGAAACTCTACTAGAGATAAAGATGTGTCAAAAATTTTCCATAGACAAAAAGCAAATGATAAAGGAATCTTCTTTAGTAGAAGATGTAGGACATCCACTTAAAAACACAAGGTAAGACCCAAATTCCATCAAAGCTAGCCCAATGACAAATCTAAATTAGTGCTTGGAACAGAAAGGCAGACCCTAGCCAATTTGAATTCCTAGATAATTGTACATGGTGCAGATAAATAGAAGAGGTAATGAAGGGGCAGTCAGCAATTTTCCAGGTTCATGTAAAGCATCATGATGACAATTAAGAACTACTAATAATAATTGTAAAGGATGTTTGCAATGTCAAATTAAGCAGATGCTCTCACTAAAATATATAAGTTGTCCATTCTTCTATTTTGGGTTCTACCATAATTTTTTTTAGTACCAAAAGTACCAATCATTTGTCAATTTCACCATTCTACCCTTCATTAATACAACATCACTGAAAACAAAATAAAATCAATTATCAGGTAACATCCTAAATGATTTTTCCGTTAGGCCATGTTTTAAAATTAGTTATGTTACACTTACAGTAATATTTAACAGGGTTTTGATACCAAGTGCCCTAAGGGCACTAATTAAGGTTACATATTAGGCAAGTTACAATCTTCAATCCAATGTAATTCATCATGTTAATTTAATGAAATCCAGTCATTGGAAATAGAAGCTTACCTAATATGGTAACCTTAAAGAGTGCTCTTATTACTCAAGAGCAAAACCCTATCATAAAAACCAACTATATTTCTTGAATCCTGTCCATTCACAAAGGAGACTGATATCTTGAAACAAAGGCATATAAAATCATGATTAACCTTGAGTCGGGTAAACAATACTGCAATGCTATATGAACGAGCCATAGCCTCAAAATTTGCAGGGGTATTTTCAACAGAATTTGCCTGGACCCATATTGTTGAAAGAAGAAGACCCACTTGATGGCTACTTAATCTAAGGGAATTAAGCTCCTGAAAATTTAAAATATATAAGAATACTGAATAGCATCTCAATTGATAATAACACTAGAAACATATAGAAGGCTGTTTCACACCATTTTTCCATCACGCAGAAAATGCTTGAAGCTATATGAGTGTCTATGAGACTGAAGCATTATTGGATTTCTCACAGCCATATCTGATGCTTGGTTTCCATTTTCTTTTAATCTTTCATCAATGAATTCTACTTGGTCTTTACCTTTATCCTGGAAGGCAAAGCTCTGACTCCTTAGCTTCTTGGATGCACTGAGTGATAAGTCAGAACGAACAGTTTCAGGCGTTCTTTTATTTTGATCTGATGAAGATGAAAGCAAGGATGGCATAAGCACAGCAGAAAAAATATCATGTGCCCCAACTCGAGTTTCATGGTCTGGATGGACCATTGTGAGGAGCAACTGGTGAAATAGAGCATCAGGGAAGGCCTGGAACATATTCTAATATCAGAACTTAGATGCCCATACAAGATAAGAACAAATATAGCAGTATACTACACAAGAAAACTTGCCTTCTTGTGATATGACATATTTGGGATAGAAGAGATAATATCTGCTGTTCGATGAACAGTAGAAATAGCCGATCTGGCAACAATACTGTTGCTCGATATATTCTCTAGTACCACAGCCATTGCATCAAGAATTGGTCCCACCTCCCCAACCTGTCACATACATGCAGAAGAAGTTTCAACTAAATGCGGAAAATTTGAATAACAAGAAAAAGTAGCCTATGTAAGTATCTATAATCAGATTCAACTAAAACTTGGATGTGAAAGAACATATTCCCAACCTTATTTGAGAGCTGTGAGATGCACTTTTCTAGTCCCAACTGAAGATCAGTGTTATATTTATTATCACCCCCAGAACTTGATAATTCAGCTATATTTTGTAGGCATCTTCTTAGATGCTTCATCAAGTCAGTTATTGTACCAATGGCTGCTACTGAGGGCAGAGGTTTGGCATTTTGTGCAAGTTGAGTAATGACATTGACAATGTTAACTTGTATATGAGGTTGCTTGGCTACATTCTTATGCTCCATGTGCTTCACCAAGATAGCCAATAATACGTGGGACTTCTCTCCTGGAATTAAGACATAATAACATTATATCTACAAAAGAGTCATTATAAAAAGTATATATTTATGAAGGATACCCATTAAAACTCCAAAAGTAACCTGTTTCTTCCATTAGCAATTGCAAATACATTAGAACAGAAAAAACAATTCCATTCCCTTGAGACCAGTGATTTTCAGTATCAAAATTCTTAAGAACTGGTTCAAGAACACGTCGGATAGTTGTTGCTTCTTTTGCCAATCCAGCAATATTATGTAAGATAACCTTTGACCAGTAAGAAGGATTCTTGGAACTATCCCTGATAAATAGCCAAATGAAGTTAAGGATGATATTCGAACAAGAAATATATCCTAATGAATTGAATGCAGCGTGAAATATACTTGAAAAAAGCCTTACATGGTAGGATCAAAGTCAGAGGAATTCTCAATGATATCTGGGAAAGACGAACCATTTTCATCCACTTTACTGCCATTGACAGGTGTCATTTTGGTATCCATGTAATTCTCCAAGGTAACTGATATGATCTATACGAGATGGAAAAAAACAATTACAATGAAAAAAAGAGCCGGCACCTACTGCATATCTGTTCTTCTAATGTGTGCTTTAGTTTCAAATATGATAAAGGAGATTCAAGAGGCTAGAAGCTGAAACTACAAAATGGAGCTTCTATGAGGAGCTGACCCAGAGAAACCAATAGAGATTAATCCAAAATTTGGATGGACAATGTATACTTAGTTATTTGTAACCATTCCAAAACTCTATTTCAATATTTTTAATGAAGCTCCAGCTAGGCCAAAGAGACTAAACAATTTCATATTTTTAATGAAGTTATCTAGGACTGCAGTATACCGCACAGTTATATTGCATCAGATCAGAAATGAATCGAAATTTGAAAATAGAAATGTAGGAAAAGGCACAATAAGAAGTGAAAACTTACACTATCAAACTCCATTGATATATGAGCCTGCTCACCCATGAACCAGACCTAGGCACAAGAAATTTATGAGTAGAAATTGAAGTGAAAGAAAACAAATACGGGTAGAAAAATAATAAGTGAGGAAAGAAGCATAGAAAATGAAACAATACTAATGAATAAAATATCTGAATAAAATGATCTTAAAAAGAAAAAAAATCAACAAGAAAATTTCAGGAATTGTTCTACTTTTCGGATTTGTAAAGACTTGTATGCAAATTGAACATATTAGAACATTAGGCTATTCATAGGCTACTTAAAGCAGTCAGTTCAACCAAAAACACCTGATAACACTTCTGTAATGAATTTTAGATTTTCCCATCAGTTTATTCCTAAAACCCCAATATTCCCCTTCGGTCCATAAAAGCAAAGTAGCTTCTTCCAAATCTAGAAAGATCAGGGAAAAATAAGTTTAATTGTTTGAACTTTTGACTCATCTGAGTTCAATCTCAACCTAGTGTTACAAACACAAACCCGCAAAAATCAAACCCATCAAAATATATTGTAGAAAGTTAGCCTCTCGGTTTGAAGGATGTCTTCTAATAAAGGGTTTTAACTTTTAATTGCTGCACAAAGGTAGAAGCAGAAGCTACTTGAAAATATTTAAATCAACCAGCTATATCATAATATTACTGGGCCCATACTGTTATAAATTGGTAGGTGGTAGTCACTGCCAGTAACAAAACCAGTAAATTCACTGGAAACAAGTCAAAATCAACAGAGGAGGAAATCTACAAAGAAGGAAAAGACTGGAAAGATATGCACACAACTCCAACAAGTATTACATACAAGAAATGGAGAGGAAAAAAGAAAAAAAGTGACTGCTTGCACAAGCATGTATCTGTCCCACAGAGGAAAAGCTATGGCTATTTATAAATGTTAGCTTGAGCTTATGTACCACATGAATTTTTCTGGGAAGAAGAGTTTTTTATACAAAAAAGATTCAAGATTAAAGAGAATAATACCATGGAAGCCAGCACTTTTAATCCTGCTGAACGTAAACGTAAAGCTCGGTCATCATCTCCATCCTCTTCAGCCAATTGACAAAGTTTAGGAATAAGGCCCTCTAAGTGGAACATGTGTGTACTGTCCATCTAGTTTCAAATCCCATACAATTAGAATAACTCCACTAGTTACAAGCTAATACGTAAAAAGATTCTAGTTAGGTGGTGTTACTATTATCTCACATCTGTTAAGTATTGGGTTTCCTATGGTCTTATATTAAAAGTTGAGCCCCTTCGCTTGTTGCTAGTTGATTTTAGATCATCAGATCTCAACAATGCTGTCTATTGTCTGTCTGCAATTAAAGCCTAAAACTGAATGGGTAGAGATTATGTCCATTACCTTTTTTATTCATTATTTTCTAATAAACTAATCATCAAAACTTTCAAAGTGTAGGACCCATCCATGAATTGTGGAAATTATATATGTTAATGCTGATTAAACTTTTATCCGATAGTAATGGAGGGGAGCTGGACCTCAACTAAATTGCTATGTGATAATTCTTCAAGAGAAGTTGTCTAATTCAACAACATAAAAGCACAGAGACAGAAACCATAAAGTTCAAAGGGCTACTTAACAACTATTACCCAGTGACACACATAATTGTACTACACCATACTACTACTACACACCTGACTATTTACAAACTCTGCAAGAGCATCGCAACCTATAATTAGCATTTCATCCAGTCGGGTTTGCTCCAAAAGAGTCTGAATGATCCCTAATAAACTACTAGCAAAAAGTGCCCTGCAAGAATAAAATACTCCTGAGTGTCATGTATGAAAATTATTGACACTAAAATACATTTACACTAAATGGAAAATTTGTAAACTAAAATAAATACAAAACAATGACTATAACCCTAAATACTAAAAATTAAAATTGAACATATGAAAATTGATCAAATTATTAGAATACTTCTCTAAATAATTTAATCCGTCAATAAGCATGATCTTTTCCTGTATCATGAACTTTTTCTTTTCTTTTTTTTTTTTTCAAAACTTTAGTTAACTTTTAGTAAATAAAACTCAAAAGGTTTATTTAATATAATAAAGAACCTTTATGGAGGCATCTGCACAATAGTGCCATAACCTCACAACAAAAATATAAAAAGCATTAAATTATTAATTATCGAGCGAATCTTACCTTTAAACATTAAAACCAGAAAACTAGAAGAGTAATTGTATACCACTACCAAGGCTTACATAGATTTTATGGTACTTAAGAGATAATTGATCATTGTTAACTAATTTAATTTTCTTTCAATGCAACCAAACACAAAGTAAAACCTCAAATGATAACAGAGGATGTTAATCATTTAGATTATAAATTGATAAGCAGCTATCTTCTAATGTTTAATGTCAGCTAGAATTTGGTCCACCAACACAAGCCCCCTTCATTAATGGTGTGACAATAACAAACAAAATATTATGCTCTATCTAACATTATGTTATCTAAATTCAGCGGTTCATTCTTTGAAACTCCTCTACTAGATGCTCACACGAAAATGGAACTTGGCTAAAAAATTGATTCTGCAAAATTTTTAAATCAATTACATATATAAATTTCAACACACAAACTTACATATGCTCCTTACATGTCGATAGCAGTTTTGTGTAAATGCACAATACGACTTTCACACAACCAAACTTCTCACTCCGTAACCCCTTGAAACATCTTTGCTCTAGGTTACTTGTAATCTGTACATACGTAAAGATATGAAAAACAGATGAAGGAGGTTCACTGAAGTTATATGTATTACAGGATATGGTAAATTTACTCCAGGAAGCTTCTAAAATTTTGATTGCCTGAAGATTAATGCTAATCGATATCTTTAATCAGTTTTCAACATTTCTTGACAAAATTTACCAGCATTTCAGAAAATAATCATCTTAAAAACAAGATTTAAATCCTAAACTACAAGAAGTCATCAAACATAGTTAACTTTATTAAAAGTAGAAACCCCAATTATAGAAAAGAGTTAGACATCTACACTCTCATTAACAAGTTTAACATTTTCATTTAAATTAACAGAGTAAGCAGTTCCCAGCAGAACTGTGGAAATCAACACTGCGAACAGAAAATATGAAATATTTGAACACAGAGCCAACAAGCTGGTGGAACCAAAAAGAAAATCCATATCAAACTCCACCAAGGGAAAAATGGAACAAAAGAAAAGCTATACCTTTGGTATTCGTAATGGATTCTTTGCAGCATATTCACAAAGCTTCCCAATTTTCCTATCATTTGGTTCAGGTTCCTGTCGAAGGTAATTGAAAAAATGATAAGCATACCAAGCACAATTTTTTCTTCCTTTACTATTTCTCCCCCTTTTTTACCCAAGGTCAGGGATAAGGTGGTACAGTAACCTTCAAAGAGGCCTAAAGACCTTGCAAGCATCATATGAATTCCCTAATTCCCAAATATCAGAAGAAGCTAATAGCTATAAAGCCACTTCTTCGTCAACATTGGTTTCTTTAAATAATATAAAATACCACAAACATTAGAAATTTATGCAGGCCAAACCAAAATAGAAGAAGCAGTAGCTCTGATAGATCTTACAAACAAGTTTATAGTTATCTAAACTTTAAACATATGTTATCGATTACATGTATTGCAGTCATCACTTGATACAAATAGGCATTATCATAACTGTATTACACTTGAATGAATTTAACACCATTGATCATTAATCATTCAGTATCAGACAATGAACAGCTAAACTGAGATCCAAATTCGAAAACCAACTTTTACTCGAATAACCAAGCATTAACAAACAATTAGTTGGAATTCACAGAATTCAAGTAAAACCATTCACCATCGGATATCAATTACATGTATTGAAGTCATTACTTGATGCAATTGACAATACGATAAGCACAATGTACTTAACTGAATCTATCACCATTAATCACCAATCATTGAGTACAAAACAATAAACAGTTAGACTGATATCCAAATTCCAAACACATTTTTTGCTCAAATAACCAAGCATTAACAAACAACTAGTCAAAATTTCCAGAATTCAAGTAAAATATGACAGTAGATGAGCTAAAAAGAATACCTGATTACGGGGGAAAATGTCAGATAGTAACTTCTTGTATCTTTTAACAGGCTGTCTTGACCTGGCACGCAACGAAGGGCAGAAGAAACAGAGGTTACCGCAGACGGGCAAAACCCGTCTTGACATTACCCCCATTTTCTCAACGGGGATTCAAATAAACACTTATCTGAAAAATCCAATTTGACAATAAAAATTAAACTAAAATTTCATACCAATAATTGAAAAACCTAAACAAAATTTGCCAATTTACTCATTTGATCATTAAGAGTCAAATTCAGAACAACACCAAAAGAAAATTAACTGAATTTCTACCACAATGTCCTTATATCCAAGGTAGAATTTATGGTTCATCAATCTTTTTTTTTAAATAAAACAATAAAAATGCACATTAGAAGAAAGAAATGAAGGCAAAATTACAGAAAATTGAGAAAAACACACCAATTCAATTGGTCGAAACGCCTAATTACCAAGAGAAACTAGCCCATCGGATCCGCATTAGCTTGAAAGCTGATGAGCAATTAAGAAACGGTTCAACTAAAATAATTCCAGAAATTAAAAAAAATCGAATTCATTCTACTTTTTAAATAATAATAATTAAATAAATTTGCCATCAAATTAAATTAAAAATAATTTAAATTCGAATCGAAATTCATTTTACCTCGAGAAATTGCCAGTTGAGGGAAGAGAAGAGGCTTCTCAGGTCTCCCCACAAGGCCCAAACTATGATTTTTATTATTATAAAAGTAATTTCATTTTAGATAATTTTAAAAATTTTGATTACCACTGTGTTAAATTAAAAGAACTATGAGGATAAAGTTACGGACCCGTTGGTATTCGATAAGCAAGGACGTCCACGTGTAATTTTCTCATTCACTAGATCGTGCTTTCGGTGGCTGTGGTTGTAACTCTAGTATCTCTATAAGAACAATCTAAACTGAATAATTAAAAAAATTGCAGTACGGTTCCGAAAATTAAGGTATTGTTATTTCTTTGTTGTTTTTTTTTTAATAAAAACTTACTAAGTTATATGATTGGATTATGAGTTACAAAAATTTTTTTTTGTCCATTTTGATAGTTGCTGGCACAATCTCTGTAGAAGTTTCAACCGATTGCAAATTCCTTTTAAAGGTTCATTTGATTATAAAATCCGCATTTTAAATTTTCTCTTTAAACATGTATCCTACAATCTAATTATTTTCATGAGTATTACTTCTTTGTTTTGAATTACCCCTAAAATCTTATTTAATATAACATCCTATTCTACCCCTTTAAAAAATCAACCTAACTTTAACAAAAACTTTTAAATAATTCCCATTCTTCAATTAAAATGAATGGAATGTCCAAAGTTGATAAAATTTCAAGCATACAGTTAAAATAAATAAAATAATTAAAGTGGCTAAAATTTTCAACACAATATTTGTTTCATATATTTTATAGATTATGTCTAAATTATTAAGTAAAAAAAAAACAACAAATTTCTTTTTATTATTTTTTATTTAGTGTACGACTGTCCGTGAAGATGTTCAAATTTCGTTTAAAATTGAATTAATTGATCGAATCAATTTAATTCTATTAATCAATCAGTGGTCAAACTTAGTTCGATCGGAGGTCGATTAATGATTTTTTGAAATTTCGATTATCGATTAATTCAATTCAAAATTGAGTAATTAGCAACTTAATAATTATTATTATTTGTTAATTTCAAGATTTGTGTAGTGTTTTTAATTATGTAGTGTTTGAAGACCACAAAATTTGATTAATTCGGTTAACTTTCAAGACAAAAACATATATTTCGGTTAATTTCAATGTATTCCTTTATATGTTTTATATGTTTTATATTTGTTTTAACAAAAAAAAATATAAATTTCAGTTAATTCAGTTAACTAACATAATTAATTAAAATATTTTTATTTGATTATTTTTTAAAAAAAATTTGATTCAATTAAAAGATTATATAATTCGATTAATGTTAATTCAATTTGATTAATAATCGTAGCCACAATTTGAACCCTCTTTAACTATCCGTTCAAAGAGGATATATTTTGTTTGATGATTTATCTTAATGAAGGTTAAGCCAACAACTTTTTTTCGTAAAATGTTTGTTTATTGCATTTGTTATTTAATTTTGAGTCAATTTATTAAACCGTTTTATTTATTAAAAATAATAATATTAAAAATATTGTATAATTAAATTAAATAAATAATATATATTATCATTAAATAGTAATTTAGAATGGATCAAACTGTACTATAACTATTAATGAACAAGTTGGGATGGAAAAGTTTTTCATATTTTCTTTGTCTAAGCTTATATTCTATTTGACTATATTCACTGGCCCGAATTTACTATTTATTTAATATTAAAAATTTTAAGAATGTGTTTAACAATATTTAAATATTTTAAAAACTTTATAATAAATAATAATTCTATCCGAACTCATAATACCGAAACTCTCCATCTTAACCTACGTCGAACTAAATTAAATTTATCAAATTATCTAACCCTTAAATTGGAATAAATAATAAAACTGAACCTCACCGGCCTATATTACCATTCCTAATTGTGGCCGGAACATATTGGACACGTGGACAATTTTCTTATCTATACAAAAAAGGGCTTCGATTTTTTATACGATGTGGACCACTCTTTTTATTTATTTTTATTTATTTTGTAATTTTTACAATTTTAGGCAATTCACGAAATATATTAAGTTTAATGAATATGAAAACAGTATAATAAATATGTTATTATGTGTTAACTAAAACTAATATGAAATATTTAATAAATTGAGAAATATAATATTTTGTTTGTAATGATTTATTTTTAGTATGAAATAAATGCTTTAATTGTTGCAATTAAATTTGCTCGGATTATTCGTCCAAACTTGAAATTTATTTAAAAAAGAGAATATTTAAATAAAAAATTAAATAAGAAAAATAAACTTAAATAAAAAATTAAAACTTATTTTTTATATGAATCAAGTCATGATTAAGATTTTTTTAACTTAACCTGACTTGATCCAACCTAATTATTATGTTATAAAATAATATTATATTAATTATATATATTTATATTTATATTAAATTGTTAATTTAATAATAATTTAATTTAAATTTTTATTTTAAAATATTATATCAATAAATTTAATTATTAATCATTTAATCTGAATTTTTAAAAGTAAAAAACACTTTCATTCGATATTCCGCTATTTTGTCCGGGGAGTCGCATTAAAGAAGTTCAACTCCCACATTTAATATTTGAAGAGTACCAATACATCAGTCTACCACTTGGAAAATCATGCGAGAAAATAAAAAGTTCACAATGAAAGAAACTGAAGAAATCACAGTAAAAAGTACCATTAATCTCAACCTATTACAGACATTGATAAATAACCAAAAGGTTTATGACCCAATTCAGATTTTACAGTGTATTTTGCTAAATAACCATTGAAAACCCCGATTTAAAAAAAATTATAATCGGCCATTGAAACCTGATCAAAAGCTATAATCTGGTTTTGGAAATAAGCTGCTAAGAGTCTTCGGACCATTATCTCTTAAACTCCCTTTAACTTCAGCTTCTTTTTCATCTTCTTGACCCTCAAAAGCTGGATGGCTAAGAATACTGTTAAGCAACTGCGTTCCTCTCAAAGCATTGGTTAATGGCAGATGACCCTCGGGTGTTTCATCGTTGAGTTCCCATGTAAACTCATTAGGGAAAGCTCTGTAATTGTATTGTTCAATTTCAGTGTCGAGCTTCTTCATCCACCCCACTTTGAGGAAGAATTTGGTGAAGTCCTTGTTGGCTTTTTGCCACAACCTTTTCTGCACACTGTAACCGAACTTGTTGTTGCTGTAATGTTTCCAGAGCTCGTCAATAGCTTTGAGGTCAGCTTCGGAGATGAACTGAACCTCGGAGAAGAAGACATATCGGCGTTTCTGAGCTGCTTCACCGGCTAGAACTATGAGCAGGCGTCGTGTCTCTTCGTCGGCTTGGAAGAAGTTCTGAGTGGAAAGGTGGTGTTTGAGGGTGTCAAAAGAGATAGGGTTGGAAGTGGTGGGGGTGGAGGAGGAAGTTGTAGGAGAAAGAGAGAAAGAGGTGGTTGTAGAAGAGTTTGTGGTGGTGGTGGTGGTGGTGGTGGTGGTGGAGGAGCAGGGGGAGGGGTGGAGAAAAAGGGAGGAAGGTGGAGGGGGGATGGATTCTGAGTTGGAGAGGCGTTTGAGGAAAGAGTATTGGTGGTGAAGGGATGCTAGAGAGTGGGTGGACATGATTTGGGTTTGTGGTGGGAATAGTTAGACAATGGGGAATGGTAAAGAGAGAAAAAGGCAGCAGTGATTGGGCTTAGATAAGATACGAGTGAGGGAGGGAAAGACAAGACAAGACCAATATCTGGAGGATTTGGGAGTATTTCAATGCTGGATTCTGATTGGCGACCTTTGGCTCAGGTTATATCTTTTATCTCTCTCCTTCCAAATGAATCTACTTTCTGCCTTTGTTACGTGTGGAAAGAGATACCTTTCTATTTTTATTCCATATGTATCACTGTATCTGTACGTAAAAAAATAAATAATATATAAATTTCGTATTAAAAATTATTTTTTTATTTTTTGTTAATAAATTAATTTTTTCCTGCCTAATATCTGTTTTGAACGGTCCAATTATTCAATATAAAAAGCATTATGTTATATTAGTATGGTTAATTGTTATGCTTAATTTTGAGTCCTAAAAAAAGGGGGTTTGGTTTCATTTATCGATTTTGCAGCTATTTTTTCTCCAAATTTTGCTCCCAAATGATGTCATCACCCTAGAAATAGTTTTAGTTTTTGGTGTGTTTTCTTTTGTCCTTTCAATGCCAACTGATTTTCTTAATGATTTTGTTGCTATATAATATTTGTTATTTGGTCCCTAAGGAACTTAAATAATTCTTTGCTCACTCATGGATTGATCCAACTTTCACCGTCACCCTTGTTTTCAGCCGGTGGTGAAACTCAAATAAATATTTTAGTTTCACCGGCATAGTTATTATCTAAATGGACAGAGCAGAGATAAATACGGTTTTCGAAATGTTTGACAAAAACGGAGATGGAAAAATTTCAAGGAAAGAGATGAGCGAGTCGTTGCAGAACTTGGGTATCTACATCCCCGAAGAAGATTTATCTCAGATGATTGAAAAGGTTGATCTCAATGGTGATGATTGTGTTGATATTGATGAATTCAGTGAGTTATATCAATCCCTTATGGGTGATAAGGATGAAGAAGAAGATATGAAGGAGGCATTCAATGTTTTTGACCAGAACGGAGATGGGTATATTTCTATTGATGAATTGAGATATGTTTTGGTTTCACTCGGACAACAAGAGAGAATCGTTGATGATTGCAAGAAGATGATAACGAAAGTTGATGTGGATGGTGACGGTAGGGTCAATTTTATGGAATTCTTGCAAATGATGAAAGGAGGTGGCGATTTCAGTGCTTTAGCTTAACTTGCAAGGCAAGGCAAAAAAGGTTTATAAACATTCTTCCACAAATCAATATTAATGTGGGCAATCAAAATAATATTTTTAACTTTGCCTCTTGATTGTATTGCATTGATTCAACCTAAAGTTTGCAAATATGCATCCAATGAGTTACTCTGAGCTGTTGAATGGTAGCATCACAAACATGGAGGGAGTATGAGGAAAAAGTGTCCCATGGAGAGGTGGAAAATCTTTTTCACCAAGTGTATGAAATGGAAATATGTATTTCACCAAGTCTAGATTTAAACAATCATTGTACTAATGAAAGGTGATAATACAAATTAAAATATACAAAGCCTTATCATATTAACTAATATATAATTTATAGTTAATTTATTTTCAAATTGAGTTGGTATCATTTGATTCACTTATGTCAAATTCATTTAGGTACCGTAAATTTTTATTTATACTACACTTAAATTTTTTATTGAGTTGGTGTCTCTAATCAATTAAACATCAATTCAATTAAGAAACAAATAAAAAATCATTCTTATTACAAAGTAAATTATATTATTATGAGGATTTTTTTATTTTTTGTATAAAATCAATAAAAATGAGTAAAATTTGATTAAAATCACTTTATGGTTTTTTTTTTAAAGTAAGGCATTATGATTGTTAGATAATTAACTTTATCATTTCAATTAAGTATATTTTTTACTTAAAATTTTTGACTCACTTAGTAGATAGTATCGTATGTATGGTAATTTAGACAAATTTTTATCAATATAAAAACTAGTTTTCACACATATAAAACAATATATATGGTGGAAACTTTTTATTTAATTGTTCCTGGGTTCATTTTATTACTTTTCCTCCCTATCCATTACACTGAGAGAAGATAGTTGTTCCACAAAGCCATCGAAAGCCTTATAAGAACTTCCACCTTCTCTAATGGAGTCCAGTGCAGTCTTCCTTAACTTCTTGGTTTGAATCCTCTCAGGCAGGTTCATGCTGAAGGAACCAGACAAGGCTCGAGCCAGTTTGGATGCATCAGGGACAGTCTCTAAACCCTCACAAACTCGAACCGCAACTCCTAATTCATCAACCAACAGCGCCGTATTATGGAAATGATCAGCTTGCATGGGCCATACAAGCAGTAGAACCCCGGCAAGGATGCTTTCAAGTGCAGAATTCCACCCACAATGAGTCAAATACGAACCAACCGCAGGGTGGCCAAGGATAGCCAATTGGGGTGCCCAGCCTTTGATCACAACACCCCTCTCTGCAACACGATCTTCGAACCCTGGTGGAACACGTTTCGATCATCATCATCAACATTTCCCAGTCCTTTCATTGGTTCCTTTACAACCCAAATGAAACGAACCATACTTTCTTCTAACGCTGAAGCGACTGCCTCCATTTCTTGCTTCGTCAATGTTATCTGTGTTCCAAATGCGACATATACCACTGATTTGCCAAATTTCTTACAAGAATCAAGCCACGACATAACTTGATCTTGTTCTTGCCCAGTGGAACCTAGTCTACCTTTAATGTGGGGCAAAGGACCAACAGCCCATAAACGGTCGTGTTCGGTTAACTCTTCTTTTATGAGCTTCAACTTTTCATTGTCTATCTCATTAAACGAGTTGAAGACCAAACCCCAGCTCTGAATACAACCGAGATGCAGTTTCCTATAACAATCAGGCATGGAATCAAGATCATTCACCCACCAAGAAGACACTGCATGAGCATTGGTGACGACGAAACATACATTCGGGATCCCAAGACGGGAAGGTAACAAAGGAGTCCAAGAACAAAGCAACATGTCGGAAACAATGGCGGTAGGAGGCTAAACATGGGTTTCAAACCAGTTAACTAAATGATCATGGAGCTTACTCAAGGCAGCAGCAAAATCTGGGACAAAAGATATGTCGACGTCTTGCATGTTTTCCACACCATGAGGGATTGGAGAGTGGGAAGGGAAGGGAAGGACCAAGGTTTGAAGATCGGAAGAAGAATGAAAAGAGAGGAGTAAGTTGAGATAATGATGGTTTTTGGGTGTGACCATGATCGTCACTGTTAAGCCACGAAGGAGGAGCTGGTGGGCTAAATCCATAAGGGGAAAAATATGTCCCGATGCTGGGAATGGGATCATCAGAACATGGACTCCATTGCCGAAGCTTATCATTGCTTCTTTTCTTTTTCTTTCACTTTCTTTCTTGCTTTTCTTGCTCTCGTAGTCTTAGTTTGATTTGCACCATAATTTATATGCACACTTATCATTTTTTTAATTAATATATAGATTTAAATTTATTTTTTTATTATTTTTTATGTTCATTTTATTGTTCATATTCGGTGAACTTGACTGCTCCTCTTATTAAAATTTAAAATTTAAATAGAAAAAAATATTTAAATTCGTACCAGGTCATCTTATATTATTATAATAATAATGATGCTAATTATCAACTGACCTAAGATTCCATACTTAACATGTATATAAATAGCTCGAAAATATTTAAAGTTGATTTTTGATAAAATTGTTAGTAGATGAAGATGCTTCTCAATATGTTCCAAACTTAGTAAACAGAGTAAAGACAGCTTCAATTGATTTGTTCAAGTGTTTCCTCATTTTCACCAAAGCTAAATTAGTTAGTATTTGTTAGTCAACGAGTGTTTTGCTTGTATTATTATTTTTAAAAAAATATTAGTTATATATGGAATTATTTTCATTTAAAATAGTAAAAATGTTGAGTAAATTTGTCAATTATAGTTTAAATATTTATGAATTGGACTAAGGGCTAGTTTAACATTGCTTTTGAAAAATGCTTTTAAAAAATGTAGTAGAAAAATATTTTTTAGAAGTACTTTTAAAAAGTTTGGTTAAAGATTTGATTGTTTAGCATTGTTATCAAAAAATGCTTTTGAAAAATGAAATGTCCATTTTAGACGTGTTATTATAAAGTAATAAATATACATTTAAATAGTGTTCAAATTAGTTAATATTATGATATTTTAGCAATAATATAAAAATAATTTATTATAACTTATTGTTAATATTTTAATATATGAAATATTAATTTTAAATATTTTTAAGTAATTAATATTAATTATTTAAAATTTTAATTAGATTTTATAAACTATATTTTAAATATTTAAATATAATCATTAAATATTTATATTTAAATATTAACACAATTGTATTATTTTATAAAATATTTTTTAATTTTTAATGAATGATTTAAAAAAAAATAAAAAGAAATTGATGCCCCATATCTAATATTGAGGCTAAAAAAACAATTTCCCTTAGCATAAGCCCGTTTGAAACATTATTACTGAATTTTTCAACTTTTCTAATGGATCTAACAGTCCATTTCAAAAGTAAAAAAAAAAATCCAAATAGTGTTTGTTTAATATAACTTAAAGCCAAAAAAATTTATTTGATAAAAAATTCATTGCAAAAGATGTGCTGAACACAGTCTAAATCATATTGTCATCTAAACAATATCTTTTTGTCGAGACACTTCTCACATTATAATCAAACTAGCTTAAAAGACTGATTTAATTAAACAAAACAATATTATAAATTAAATTATTATATTAATATTTATATAATTTTATAATTTGATCAAATAAGCATATATTTATTATTAAATATAAATTCAAACTATGCCAGTCCATGAGACCTGCATGAACCCAAAAATAATTCAATCCCCATAAAATATTAACTAGATAAAAGCATCTTTCTTTAAAAAAGAAAAAAAACCAACATTAAAGCATCTTCTTTCCCATTTCCCTTGTTTCTTCTAATTTTCTTAGCTCACACACTAAAAAAATATTCCAAAACTTTTAAAACCAAATAATAAGAGGTCCGTTCTTGACATTTTGAGACCCTAGGCAAAACAATAAAATGTGATTTTAGTTAAAAATTTAAGAAAAAAGGTTTTAGGTCCTTAAAAGTTGATAATTTTTTTTTGCTTTTAAAAGTTAAAATTTTTTTGAACCCCTTAAAAACTGAAGAATAATATTTTCGACCCCTTTTCAACCTTAAATCCTGAGCAGTCGCACATCCAAACAACCCCTAAGATCAAGTTTGGATAAGAACAACATGATCCAACTATGTTAGAATTTGTCTCTAAATCTTAATGATGTTTTCAACGCCAAATTTGTATTTTGCTAAATAGATTAAATATTTCGATTTTTTAATTGGTTAAATAGGTTGTATTTTTTAATATTTAGGAAAATAAATCGATTTTGAAGAGAGTGTGTGAAAGCGCGTCCAACTGGACGAGTTTTCTACTGACAAGTCAAGGAAAACGCATCTAACTGGAAGCGGTTTTTGAAAATTCCAAAAGAAAATTCGTCGAACTGAGCGTGTTTTTCCTGACATATCAATAGCAAGCTAACCCAATTGGACAAGTTTTCTTGCCAACTATGCATAAAACGCGTTCAGTTTGATGCGCTTTCACTCAAACTCTCTTCAAAATTGACCTATTTCCCTAAATATTAAAAAAAGGATTATTTGACCAATTAAAAAAATCGACATATATTACCTATTTAACTTTTGTATTTATCATAATATATATAGATCTGATTAAAAATATTTAATCAGTATATTAAGATATTACTTTTAATGAATTAAAGGATTACATTACGATTTATTACATAAATATACTTATTTTTTTATTTTATAGCTAGACTTTTATTTTTAAAAATTTATTATACTTATGAAATTAAAAAATTATGATAAATACACAAATTCTTAATTATTATAAGGCAAGTTTTGACTTAACTCAGATTTTCAGTGATGAAATAAACCCGATGTTCAGGGTTTTTTTTATTTAAATAATATAAAAACTACCAAAGTAATATATTTTGAAAATTATTTACTAAAATAATAACAAATGAATAGTGCCATTTAGTGGCTGGCATTGCTAAAGGCTATTTACTTTTTTTTTTTATCTGGCTAGAAGGGTACTCGGGGTGGGTCTTGTTGGCTTATGTGGGCCATGATGACAAATTAGGCTCCGGAGGAGGCAACGATTCTTTACCGCTCATAGGCCAACAACACCCTTCAATATGCATTGATGGACGGGCCACAACACGCCTCCCTCGACCGTCGGTCTCTCCCCCATCTCGTGACATTTAAAAAAAAAAAAATACATATCCGATCAACCCTTCTACAAAATACAATTGCTTCTCATAATTTTTATTTTATATAAATGGCGTATTATAAAAAATTGAATTTTTAAATTAATAATGTTTTTAATTAAATATTTTTGAATTTTACATTTCATGAAATATTATATATATTTTTAAGTTTTATATAATTTATATATTTTTTAATTTAAAAATTTTTAATGGATGCAAGTTCATCAATTATCACATATAAAAGGAACACTATGGGACACATTTTAAGTGATTAATTAGATATGCCAGTAGTTTATAGCATATTAAATCAAAGTTTATTTATTTTATCAATTAAAAATCCAGAGCTAAGCCAAGGTAACAACAATGGACAATTTTTTTTTACAGAAGCGATCTTATTGTCTTCATCTTCTCAATTCTATTGCAACCAAAGCTAGTCAATTCTTCCGCTACTTTATCAAGCGCCTGGTAAGAACTTCCACCTTCTTTAATGGCATTCAATGCCGTTTTCTGCAACTCCATGGCTAGAATTCTTTGTGGTTGTCCCACGGTCGTGGACTCGACAAAGATCCGAGCAAGTTTGGTCGCATCGGGTACACTTCTTAACCCTTTGCAAACTCTGATCGCCGCACCAACTTCATCTGCCAACAGCCTCGTTATCTGAAAATGGTCGGCCTGCATCGGCCAAGCAAGCAACAATACTCCGGCAACAATGGCTTCCAGTGCCGAGTTCCACCCACAATGAGTAAAATAAGACCCAACTGCTCTGTGCTTAAGAATCGTCAATTGTGGTACCCACCCTTTGATCACTAAGCCTTGTCCCTTAACTCGATCTTCAAACCCTTGAGGGATCACGCTTTGTTCATCGTCACCATCTTCAGTTCTTTTCATTGGTTCCTTCACCGCCCAAATGAAACGAACCCCACTCTCTTCCAACGCCGACGCCACCGCTTTCATTTGATGTTTCGCCAATGTAATCTGAGTCCCAAACCCAATGTAAACCACTGATTTATCAACCTTACAAGAATCAAGCCATGAAATGACTTGACCTGGTGGTATTGAAGTTGCCCCACCTCTCTCATTTAACCCTTCGTTTCCAACTTTCACCGGCGGCAAAGGGCCGACACCCCAAACCTTACAATGTTTACCGAATTTCTCCTTGATTAAACCCAATTTTGTTCCTTCCAGCTCTTTAAACGAGTTGAAAACAAGCCCCTGGCTTTGCCTACTTATCGTAAAAGCTTCCCTATAAAAGGGTAACAGGAAGCTCGGTGTACTAATCCAGAAATAAACTGCAGCAACATTGAAAGGAACGAAGCAGATATTTGGGATATTGAGATGTGAAGCGAGGTTAACAGTCCAAGAACTGAGCACTATATCAGATAGAATCGCGACGGGTGGTGATTGTTGGGCTCGAAACCATTGAACCAAAGGGTAGTAGAGTTTTCCCAAGGCGTTAACAATGTGGGAAAGAAAGGAAATGGGGAGATCTTGCATTTGTTCGACTCCATGAGGGAGGGAAGGGTGAGAAGGGAAAGGGAAGACGAGGGGTTTAACGTTGGGAGAGTGTAAAGCAAGAAGAGGATTTAGATAGCTAAGGTTTTTGGGTGTCACCATGATTGTCACTGTTAAACCTCGAAGAAGAAGCTGGTGAGTTAAGTCCATGAGAGGAAGAATATGACCGCATGCTGGGAATGGGATGATACAAATGTGTCCGCCGCCGGCACCTTTGCCGGAATATTTCACCTCACTCATCTCCATCTTTGAGTTCTATGCTTGTTTTGATTGCTGCTTTTTTGATTCTTTTTATATTGAATTTGAATAGATTGATTGTGAGAAAAGCCAACGTCAACCTAATCTTTTCATTATTTTAATCAGAATTATTTCCCTGCTTTGCATGGAAGTTTTTAACTAAAAAATTATTTATTTTTTAAAAGATATATTTTTATTAATATAGTTCTAAAATTAAATTATACAACTATATTAAAAATCATTCTTTTGTCTCTTTTGTTGACACCTAGCCTCCATATGAGTAGGGATTTTTTCATTGGATTCAAAGAAAAGTTTTTTGGGCGCAATTTAATGGTATACTTTTACTATAATAAAATTATAATTTTATTATTTTAATGGTACATATTTTTATATTTTTAAAAATTAATTAAATTTTATTATTATTAAAAAATTAAAATATAATTTTATCATCATTAATTTAAATTTTTATAAATTATAAAAATTTAAATAAAAATTTTTTTTAGAGCCTGGCGCCACTGGATTTCTTGTTTTTGGTCGGGATGAGGAAGGAATTTTTTTTTTCATTAGGCAAGGTGAATTTCTATACAATTTGTTGCCATTTTTCGAAATCTTACCAGAGGGTAATCCATTATGAATTAACAATACAATGCAATATGTGATTTAAATTGAACTCACTTATCAAGATGTAATCTCACGTATGTAATGTCATGTCATTTTATTTTTTTAAATATTACTCATAAAAAAGTTAGTTAATGAATTAAGGGTTTTTATTTATGTCAAGATTAAAATTTTAAAATTAAAACAAATATACGGATTAAAAATGATCAAGTTGGAGAACATGGACCATATCTATAATTTTACACCTAATATATGACTAATAATATAATTTAACCAAACAAATTTAATTACTACCGTTTGAGTTGAAATTGAAAATTAAAAATAAAAAAATAAAAACTAAATTTAAAAATTACAAAAACTAAAATTAACCAAATTAAATTAAATAACTTAAATTCTTATACATAGTCCACTCTTTAATTAACCAGCTTCAAAATTTTATTTATAATAGTTTGTTTATCTAATAAATAAACATTAAAAAAAACTCAAACTATTTACCGAATATTCGTAACAAACCTGATGCAATTGGTTAGGTACGAAGTACCATCTTTTGAACAACTTGGTTGACGGCCAATTATTAGAAGAAGTTACTACATCATTTATATTATTGTATTTTATTTTCTAATTTCATAAACAAATTAAATATATATTATATTAAAATATATTTAAATACTAATAATAATTAATTATATCCGTAAAATTTAAATTTTTAATATTTATATGTGTATTAGAAATAAACTAGTAATTTATCCCATGCGATGCACATGTTAAATTGCATGTATCAACTTTAATATTTTATATTTATTTGTTATAAAATTTGTAACATTTTAATAATGCTATAAGTGAGAAAGTAAAAACAAAGTAGTATAAATGTTTAATTTTTAAAATTGATGGAAAGAAAAATTTTATTTAAAAATGTGATTCACTTTAAATAGTTAAAAAAGAAAATATTTTGAAATTTAAAGTTTCTGTTTTTTTATAATATATACTAATATTTTATCCTGTGCGATGCATGTTTAGGCTGTATGTATCAACTTTAATATTTTATATTTATTTATTATAAAATTTGTAACATTTTAATAGTACTGTATTTGAGAAAGTAAAAACAAAATAATATAAATGTTTAAATTTTAAAATTATGATAGCTTATATTATCATCAATATAAATTAAGAAAAATTAAAATTTAAAATAAACTTGAATTAATTAGTATTATTTATCAAAATAAAAAAATAGAATTTTAGAAAAAAACTTATGAGGTCAATGTTCCTTATCTTCAACAACCTCTGCCTTCAATAATTGTTTCAAAATACTAATATGAACACGATTTTAGAAAGAAAAAAAACAGCTAATAATTAATCACATGTAATTAAATTGAATTTTTTAAATAGTGTTTAGATAATATTTTATAATTTTTAAAAATATTGAATTTATAGTTTTGCATTTTAATTATTCTTTCACTTATTGGTTTTAAAAATATTTTTCATTTTTATATCATTTATAAAAATTATAAACAAATTAAAAATATTTAATATATTTAATTTATACATAAAATCAATTTGTGCATTGCAGGGGTAAGAAAATTAATATATATGATGTTGTTAATGAGGCTTTAGAACTATTGACAAAGATTGAGATTTAAAAATTTTGACATTAAAGTTCGACTTTCACTTTACATAAATCATACATTTGATTATATTTTATAATACTTGTTTTTTTTTTTTTTATAGTTGATTAAGATAATGTATTATATTGTTTGTAAATATAATTATACTTGTAATTAAAAAATATATTATCTAAGAAAAGATACTTATAAAATTCTCAAATGTCAATTTCGGAATCAGGAGAATTAATGAAGGGAGTCAAAAACTACATATACAAAATAACAAAACAATCAACAATAAATTGTTCTCTTATTGTCTATAATATTGTAGAAAAAGACGAATTACTTGAATAAAAAACCTATCTAAAAGGAGAAATTATTTAAGGACAAACTCTCCGTTTTTAGAAAATAAATAATCAAAGGGAATCATTTTATTTTGTTTGAACTTGACTCCCTTCAATCATATGCCTAAATACAAAAATAATGTTGATGAAATTCATCAGCTGACACGTGGTTAACTTAAGGTATTTTTGGATTGATATTTATTTTTAGTACGGTGTGTTTAATTTTATTTATGTCTTACAGTACAGTTGTTAGTTTTATCGTCACCGTTATTTTTACACTAATCGCAGGTAAACGCATCATCCATCCAAAGGAGCCTTTAGTATGCGTTTGGATGGGTGGTGCGACGCTTTTAACTTACTTTTTTGTCTCAGCTACAGTATCACTACAATATCTAATCTCACCGTCATCGTTATTTTTAACTAACCGCAAGTAAATGTACTGTCCATCCAAACCCTTACTTACTCTTATCACACAACTTTTATTTTTTTAGGGTTCATATATATAGAGGTAATTAAACTTGATAATTTTTATTTATTTGGTACTTAAATTTTTTCTTAGATTTAATTGGTATTTAAACTTAAAAACAATAAGTTAATTTACTTTTATTTTTTAGGTATATATATTTTTAAACCCATAGGAAATGAACCTATAAATGGTTGTCCAAATTTATTTTAATCTAGACAATCATTTATTCAAATTCATTCCAAACATATTTTTTTAGTATTTTTATATATTTTTAATTTTTTTATTACATAATTTTTATATTATTATTGTTAAATTTAAAATATATAAAGTCTAAAAAATATTTAGAAATATTATTATTGTCTGTCCCGCTCCAGAATTTCGCTGCAAGATCTCTTTTACCTAGTCTTAGAACTTGGGGGATCATTTTCAATACGTTTTTGGAGAAGAAAGTGATAAAATGGAGATCATTAAGGAAGAATTTACTAACCATGAGCGAATCTGGGCTGTAGGACCATTGCTGCCCATTAAAGCTACCAACAATGAGAGTGGTGCACCGAGTTCTATACCAAGAGATCAAGACATTAAATGGCTAGACAACTCGGTAGTGTTAATTGGTTTTGGAACCCAGATTTCCTTGACCAAACTGCAAATGGAAGCAATAGCATCGGCATTGGAAGAGAGTAGGTTTCATTTCATTTGGCGTATCAAGGGTGACTCTTAAATCTGGTTCCCTTGGGTTTCAAAGAGCGTTTGGCAGGGAAGGGACTAATGATCAAAGGGTGGGTTCCTCAACAGGCTATTCTGGAGCATCGAGCCGTCGGTTCGTACTTGACTCATTGTGGCTGGAACTCGGCACTCGAGGGACTCCTTGGTGGAGCACTATTGCTGGCATGGCCCATGCAAGTAGACCACTTCGATAACACCAATCTATTAATTGACGAATTGGGATTGGCCTTTCGAGCTTCCGAGGGTTTAACCACTGTACCTGACTCAAACAAACTGGCTCAGGTCTTGTCTGAGCCGGTGAGTGCGGATTGACCCGAGAGGGTTCAAGCCATGAAACTTCGGCAGGCCGGACTTGATGTCACCCCAAAAAGTGGGAGTTCGTACAAGGCTTTGAATAGTTTAGTTGAAACTTTATCTTGCATTAAAATGTAAATCGTGAAAGTTTGAACCAATTATTTTAAATATGTAATTTAAAATTTAAATAATTATGTGTTTGAGGATCATATTGATAGAATTCATAAACATAGAGGACTAAAATTTTTCAACATATTTAAGTTGGATTTATGTTGGATTCATTCAATGCCACCATTATCACTCTTGTGCCTAAGTCCCCTAATCCCAGCAAAGTCTTAGACTTTAGGCCGATCTCTTGCTGCACTTCTATATAAGATGAAGCAGTCATTGCCTTCACTCATTTCTTCAAATCAAAGTGCTTTCGTGATTGGACGTGACTTAGCTGATAATGTTTTGCTTGCTCAGGAAATTGTTAATGGCTATGGTAGGAAAAATATCTCTCCCAGATTTGCATTGAAAGTTGATCTCAAGAAAGCATTTGACTCTTTACATGGGAGTATTATTTTTCAAGTCTTAAGGGTATTGGGTTATCCGAAAGAATTTATAGCATGGATTGAAGCTTGTATATCCTATTCTAAGTTTTTTCTGTGTCTTAATGGAGGTTTGGTTGGCTATTTTTCAGGGGCAAAAGGGGTTAGGCAAGGGGACCCATTGTCCCCTTACCTTTCGGTTTGGAACAAAGCTTCCATGATGAGATGTTTGTAGCTTATCCTAATCAAGGCTGGTTCTCTTTGGGTGGCTTGGTCGAGCCATATGTATCTACCAAAGCATAGTTGAGCTTGGAAGAACCTTTTAAAGCTTAGGGATGTTATGTTAGAATGTAGGGGATCTACAACAGCCATTTAAAGGTAACAGAATCTTGGAAATTAAGAATTAGACAAAAGCTTGACAAAACTTATTGGCACAGAGTGGTATGGGGGAGCCCTACAATCCTAAGGCATATGCAATCATCACATGGTTGGCTGTCCAAGACAGGTTGCCTACAAAAACCAGAATTTTGAATTGGGGTGGTCAAATTGATACTTTGTGTTGTTTGTGTGGCATTGAGGATGAGTTTAGAGATCACTTATTTGCTTCTTGTTCGTTTTCTAACTTGCTTTGGGTGAGAGTTTTGTTGGCATGTAAGAAGTATTTGTAGCATGAATCTTGGGCTGATATGTTGAACTGGGTTTTGAAGTATGGAAAAGAGAAGTCCCTAAAAGCCATTGTTATAAGAGTCTCTTGGAATGCTTTCATTTACTATGTTTAGGAGGAGAGGGATGGAAGATTGCATTAGGGGTGAGTATTTAATCAAGTCGGGTCGAATCGAGTTAAAAACTTTTGAGTTAGTCGAGTTGATGAATCCTATTTTAGCAATCAAACTCAATTTGTTTCGAGTCGAGTTAACGAATGTTATTATTTATACTCAATTTTGCATTTATATGGACCCATTATTTAACTAGTAGACCAAGTACAAAATTATTTAACTATATAAGCAATATAATAATTTTGCCTTTTAACAAAAACATTTATCAAAACGACTTAATTTTGACTTTTCTTATTTGGATAGTTCGAATTATGTAATTCATATTCGAATTAAATCAAAAAAATTATTTTTTTTATTCGAATTAATTCGAATAACTCAAAATATTTAATTCAAAATTTGAAATTTTATTCAAAATTTAAAATTTTATCGAATTTTTTAAACCGAATTAGATTTTGCTCTAGATTGCAGGGGAAGTCATTTAGGTAAATTCAAACTTTGTTGTTTTTTCAAATTGAAATGTTGAATTATCCAAAAAAAATATTTTATTTTAAATTTGTATAAATTTAATTAGCCAAAATCAAATATCAGTTTCGCCTAGGTAAGCGAATCACATAAATAAAATATACATGAAAATATCAAAAGCTTCACCTACTCTTACATATATTTAACGGCCTTCTCAAAAATGGCGACAAATGCCATAATGGAAGCAAAAACCCACATGAAACCGCAAGGTGATATTGGAAACATGCGAGCTGCAGCTGGTGATCTAGGCAATGGTGCCGTTCACATCTTGACCATCCCATTCCCAGCTGCTGGCCATATTCTTCCTCACATAGATTTCATCCACCAACTACTCCTCCGTGGCTTAAAAGTCACCATCTTGGTCACCCCCAAAAACCTTCACTTCCTTAATCCCATCCTTTCTTTGTATTCTTCTTCAAACAATGTTGAAACCCTAGTTCTTCCTTTCCCTTCTCACCCTTCAATCCCTCCTGGTGTTGAAAACATGGTGGATTTCCCTATTTCTTTTGGACCCATCTTCATGGAAGCCATGGCTGAGCTTTACAATCCTCTCTTTCAATGGTTTCAAACTCACCCATCCCCTCCTGTTGCTATCATCTCTGATATGTTACTCAGTTCTTGGGTCAATACCTTATCCTCTAATCTCAATATTCACCATTTAACTTTCATGGTTACCAATGCAAATTCAACGTTGCCATTGGTGCGAAAGGGGATGAAAAAATTGTCTCCCTCGATAGAGCAATTCGCTAAGAATGCAGTTGTGCCGAGTCTTAAAAGTTGGGGGATCATTTTCAACACGTTCTTGGAATTAGATGGAGATAAAATGGAGATCATCAAGGAGGAATTCACTGAACATGACCGATTGTGGGCTATAGGACCATTGCTACCCATTAAAGCTACCAACAACGAGAGAGGTGGACCGAGTTCTATACCAAGAGATGAAGTCATTGCATGGCTAGATTCTTGCAACCGAGTCAACTCAGTAGTGTTCATTGGGTTTGGAACCCAGATTTCCTTGACCAAACTACAAATGGAAGCAATAGCATCGGCATTGGAGGAGAGTAGGGTTCGTTTCATTTGGGGTATCAAGGGTGACTCTCAAAATATGGTTCCATTGGGTTTCGAGGACCGTTTGGCAGGGAAGGGACTAGTGATCAAAGGGTGGGTTCCTCAACAAGCAATTCTAGACCATCGAGCCGTGGGTTCGTACTTGACTCATTGTGGCTGGAACTCGGCACTGGAGGGACTCCTTGGTGGCGCTTTGTTACTGGCATGGCCCATGCAAGTCGACCACTTCGATAACACTAATCTATTAGTTGATGAATTGGGAGTGGCCATTCGAGCTTGCGAGGGTTTAACCACTGTACCTGACCATTACAAACTGGCTCGAGTCTTGTCCAAGTCTGTGAGTGCAGATCAACCAGAAAGGGCTCGAGCCATGAAGCTTCGGCAGGCCGCACTGGATGCCATACAAATGGATGGAAGTTCGTACACGGCTTTGAATAGCTTAGTTGAAACTTTATCTTGCATTAGAAAGTAAATGAGCGTGAAATATGCAGCGAATTTTATTTAATAGTAATGAATTAAGATAAAAGATGATCATCAATCATGCATGCTTTTTCTTTATAATTATTATAATTAAATAAAATGATCATCAATAATGCATGTTTATCGGTTGTAATCCTTCTGTTAGACTTTTACTCAAATTAATTAATTTATAATTTATAATGTCACTTTACACTGAATATATAATTGGTATTTAATTTAATTGTGTTGTTTTAAATTTTAAATTATTTATATTGACATTTTTAAAAAGTAGCCGTAAAAATGCCCAATTAAAATTTGTGATTTTACACATTTAATATTTAATTACTTTTTAAATATTGTATTTTTAATTGCAGTAATTTAAAATAATATTTTTATTTAATTTATTGAATATAATTAAAATATATTTATTTATCAATTCAAATATTATAATAAAAATTTTAAGATTTTTAACATTTTCAACATATGATATAGTTTTACAATTTTACTTTGTAATTAATTCAAAATAATAACTAACATAATTAACTTTAATAACTATTAAAGTAATAACTATATTTTACATCTGTAATATTAACACAATTTTTTATTTAAGGCCTTGTTTGATTGGCCATTGAAAATTTATATTTTTAATGATTTAATTTTTTACGCATGTTTGATAATCTAAAATAAAAACAATCTGATAAAATTTTCTATAAAAAAGTGTAGAAAATAATTAGATAAGAGTTACTTATCACTAAATGAATAATATTTTCAATTAATTTAATTTAATATTATATTATCGTATAAAAACTTTACGCTTAAATTTTTATTTTTTTAGAATAAGGTAAAATGTTTAAAAATTAAGGATAAAATGTAAAAAAAAAATTAAAATTAAAATTTATGTTTATCAAATAATTTAATTATATTTCGTAATTAATTTTAAGTAATATATCAAACAATTTTATAAATTAAAATTATGTACTTAAATTTTCAATACTTAATTTTTCAACACTTAATTTTTCAGTTTATCAAACAACACCTAAATAAAAAAAATTAGCTAATAATTGTAAATTATAGTTGTAATTATCACAATTTTTTTCAGTTTTTTTAAAGTAATAAACCTATTTTAAATTAGCACGATTGTTTTTAACTAATAATTGTAATTTAAATTCTAATTATTTTTAAATGTGTAATTATCATAACTTTTATTTTATTTCAACTTTTCAAATTGATAATTCTAAATTAAATATTATAATTATTTTTAAATATGAATTTAGTAATATAATGAAAAATAAAAGATATTCTTCTATATCAATTTAACTTTTTTTTTCAAACTCGTACTGTTATAAATATTATAGATTATACTCATTCAAATGCTTTTTATTTTGATTTTATGCAAATAAGAGTTTTCCCATATGATAAAATAAATATTAAAATTTATTTAAGTATAAATTAAAATATTAATAATTTATTTAAATGTAAATTAAAAGGTACGAAATCATCAACTCGAAATAAATATTATTAGATTTATCAAGATCATGAACCGCATACACTGAAAATTATGTTTGGATTGAGGTAATGAAAGAGAAAATAAAATAAATCAAGAGAAAGAATTATTCTAGAAAATTGTAGTTTACTATAATCTTATGTTTATTTATGATTATTATATATTAACAAAATTACAAAGTAATTTTGTACATCTAAAAGTTTAGATAGAAAAACCGTACGCCACTTGAGTAAAAAACTATATTATAAAATATTGTCATTTGATTTATTAATTATTTATAAATTTATAAAATAATAGTATAAAAATAAAAGTAATTTAAAATTTTACGACGTCAAATTATTTTAACTTTTATACATATAGAAACACTTATACTAAATCTTTATATGCAAAAAGAAATAAAATCCTACAGAATCAAAATAAAAAAGAAAGTTATTATTTAAGAGTTACTATTTGATAAATTAGTAGTGTATTTTTTATATTTTTTTGTTTAAATATTTTATTATTTTAATAATTTATTATATTTTTATAGGATATTTGTCAATTTCTAATCTTTGTAGCTTAAAACCTGTATGCATAAATATTATTTAATACATTACTACTGAAAATATTATTTTAATTTAATTAAAATTTTAAAATTTAACTATTACCATGTACCTTTCTTTTATTCTACTGCTATTTAGTGGATCTTATTTTTCCTTAAACCCAATTTCTGTATATTATTTGTTTAAGTTATGTTATAAAGAAGAGAGGCGAGCTAATTGATTTTGTGTAATATATTTTTTATATTCATTTTACGGGATGTTTAAATATGAGTTCTCTTTGAAATACAATATATCCTATCATTATATCAAATGGACTTTTTTTTTAAAATGTAATGTGACTTAATATTACACTTAATCTATGTTAATTGTGTCATTGTATTCTTCATTTTTAAAATATTTGTATTGTGATTATCCTTTTTAATGATGTATTACATTAAAAATTTAAACATATATTCTTTCAATTGAAATACAATGTGGCTTGCCATTACACAGGCTACACTAGAGGTGCTCATGGTTCGAGTTAAATTAGATTTAAACCTGAACATGATTTATGCTTGCCTAAGCCCAATTTGACTCGAAATCTAAATTTAAAATTTTATCCAAATTAAATCATATTTGCAAAAAATTAACTCAAACCTATTTTAGGCTCGTCCATATTATTTTTTAATTTTAAAAAATACATTTATACTGTATTATTTTAACATTTAATAAATTTATATATTTTTTATTTATTAATTTTTTTATATAATCATATTAACTGTATTTTAATGTTTACTCTAACGTTAGAGTAATATTATATATTTAGTACATATTTATTTTTTTAATGTGTTAATATATAAAAATAATCTAGAATAAAGTACTATAAACTTAAAATGAGTCGAATTAGATCAGGCAATGTTCAAGCCCAAGCTCGGCTTATATTTTCAAAACGAGTCTAATTTTGTTGCTCAATCTCATTTTACGGATCTAATATTTTTACTCAAATCCTTCCAAATTTTAGATGAACTTTCGGATTTAGACGCATAACTCGAACCATGAGCAAATCTAATCTAGCTTGTTGGTAAAAAAATAGTTAATAGTACTAAAAATATTTCTGTAAAAATCAGATAATAATAATAATAATAAAGAAGCAGTGAGAAACAGATTTTGGTGGAGCTTATAGATGAAAAAGGAGATGCAAATGCAGTTGGAGTACAGCAAAGAACACAAAGAAAACCCCGCTTAAAGGCATGAAAAAGATACCAAAAATGATCTCCCAAACTAATTAGGAGATACCTTATTCAAACATCGACATGCATGCACGAAAAACATAAAGGTCTTTACTCATCAAAAGATCCTTCAAATATGAGCTAAGTAAGGGCAAGCTTGCATTAGCAAAGCTTAGTGCAGAAGCAGCGGCGACGGAGTCCTCGACATCTGCCGCCGGAGAAACCTTCGTTCCTGCACACCATCGCACAGTTGTGGCTACTCAAACATGCACCGTGGAACTTATGGCTCTGTGACTGGCAAACCCTTGCCTCAGTTGGCTGCACCCCCCATTCTGCATTGCATGAACACACACCCAAACATTACTTATGCATACATGTTAAGATGACAAGCGAGAACATGAAATATACTTACGGGAGGCTAAGACAATGAGGAGCAGAAAGAAAAAACCCAACGATCTTTTCACCATTTTTATAGCTTAAGCTAAAAAGATTAGATCTCTGGATGAACAGTCTATAATATACTGATTAAACCTTGTTGGCTAAGCTTTGGAGTGAAAAGCTCTTGTTCTACACCCCATATATATACAAAGAGAGAGGGGGAAATGCATGTATTCTAGTGGGTTCGGTGATGGAGTAGGATTGGTTTAGCATATCATCAAAAAGTAATAATTTATATTAAAAATTTAAGTGGGGGAACAGAGAGAAAAAAAGTCAGTGGTGGGAAAGCTGAAAGTCCAGACTGAAAGCAAAGTGATGGAGCTTAAGAAGAGAATCTGAACACGTGGTTTGTGCAGATCACGGATGTAATTATGTACCGTCCATGTCGTCCACGTAATATCTTTGTCGTCTTGTCCTTTTGCTCTGTCCTCTTTGGCCATTGTTTCCATTTGTGTTTATATATTTACACACTGGGTAGCTCTTATGTCACGTTCTGGGTTGTTCACCATATTCATGTATCACCGCACATTTGTCATGTTGAAACCGGTACATTGGTTCGATATAAAAAATGATTGATTGGTAAATATATATACCAACGAATTTAATTGATTCAATCATCAATTTAATTTTGAAAATATTTATTGTAAAATGAGAGTAATTTGCAATATAGGTTACCTTCTGATTTAATATTATTTTTGAGAAATATTTTTAAAAAATTTGATTTAAAAATTAAAATTTAATATTAATGTGGAATTGGTTTTAAAAAAATAAAATATTTAATATATATATGAATTTAAATATTTTTAAATTTGTTAATATTATGATATTTTAATTAAAAATATAAAAAAATTATTATAACTCGTTATTAATATTTTGATATAAGAAGCAAAAAATGAAATATTAAAATATAGCCATTAAAATATATATTTTTAAATCAGATAACCTTTACAAATTCTAAAATATATAATGTTATATATTTGAAATATATTTTAATAAAAAATAATTGTATATCCGGCATAAATATTATATAAAATCCATTTGATTATAAATAAGGATTAAAAATATTTTTTGATTTTCAAAAGTCTTTTTCCAAACATGAAAATTAGAAATTGTAGGTTTTGCCTTTCGGTTCAAAAGAAAAAAAAAACTTTTTGACTATAGCTTCAAAAAAAAGTACTTTAAAAAAGTAAAAAAAAGCAAAATTCTAATAGATATGATATATGTAGTGCAACTTTATATATTTCATAATCAACAATTAGGATTTAAATGTTATAAATTCAGATATTTATATATTTGCTACCAATTGAAAAATGAATGTTTTTTATGAATGCAGTGAAATATATGAGTTTTTCTTTTTCTTTTTCTTACAATGCGTGGGATTTCAAGTTTTAGATCAATCGATAAAAACAATGAAACTGGATTTATGTTACCCAGACATGGAAATGTGGAGCCTGCCCCGTAAGAAGGGCAACATGCCAAAATAACTGAGGCTATCTAAAAAGTTACAGTGCATGTTAACAATGTGAAAATGGGCAAGCATTTGAGCAGTTCAAAATGAAAATTAGAGCACTGAGGCAGTCCCAAATGCTGTAATTTACGAGGTTTAACTTAAAAAACTTTACAAATAAGAATAATTTGTAAATTATTGTTTAAATTGCTGCACAATAGAGTAGAGGCTGTCCGGGGTAGGCACCTTCTGAATTTGGCAGCAGCCCCGCTTAATAATTACCTACCACTAGTGTTACTGGGTAAAGTCGGGTCTAATAGAGACCTCCATTCTTCAAAACATAAGAAAAAAAAAAAGTAAACAGTAAAAATAATCATTTTTATTTGTCTCAGATTACATTTTAATCATTTATGTTTGAAATATTACTTTTAATCACTTATGTTAGTATTTGTTACGAAGTGGTCACTGTGCCGTTAAGTTCCGTTATCTCCCTAACGGTAATCTTATGTGGCAGTCCACTTAGATTTTAAGTGCCAACTTAAATTTTCAAATGGGATGAGAATAAATATTTAATTAAATAAATTTAATTAATTAAAAATTTTAAATCCTAAAACTTAACTGAAAAAATCCTAAACTCATTTCCACATACCTCTCTTCTTCTTTTTCTTCTTCTTCTTCTTCTTCTTCTTCTCCCTTTTTTTTATTCCAATATCTTTAGTTACAAATTTATCTCAAAGCTTAAATCTTTAAAAGTCATTAACCCAAAGATTTAAAAAATCAATATCTTCTTCCCGTTAAGTTTTTTCGAGTTAATGGATTTCAAAGATTCAAGTTTTGAGACAGATTTGTAATTAAAGATGTTGGAATCAAAAGGGAAGAAGATGAAGATGAAGAAGACAAGTTTGTGGAAATGAGTTTAAAGTTTTTTCAGCTAAAATTTAGGTTTAAAAATTTTAATTAATTAAATTTATTTAATTAAAAATCTATTCTAATCCCATTTGAAAATCCAAGTTGGCACTTAAAATCTAGCCGGACTGCCATGTAGGATTACCGTTAGGAAGATAACGGAATTTAACGACAGAGTAATCGTTTCGAAACAAAATAATAACATAAGTGACTAAAATGTAACATTTCAAACAAAAGTGACTAAAATGTAACATGAGATAAAAAAATGACTATTTTTATAGTTTACCCGAAAAAAAAATTACATTGATTAAATTTAATCTAATCATATATCAATATAAATCGATCGAGACTTAGTTTGATTAGTATGAATATCATTGTCAATATAAGAGGTTTTGATTTTGAGCGTGCTGAAGCGCATTATCTCTTATTTATGAATTGAAATGAAATTATAGATAATTTTAAATATTATGTAAAAAACAGATATAAACAAAATTATTTAAAAAATTAATATAAAAATATTCTTTATAAATCAGACTGAATTAACCGGTCCACCGACACCTTTTTCTGATTTCTCAAAATATTTATTAAAAAATTAATAATTAATCAGCCACGTTGTACAAACGTATTAAAGAAATAGACCTTGGCAACAGCCAACAAGCTAGGCCATTGACACTTTCAGTAAGAAGGCCGAGCTGTCCCTTATGACAAAGTTCGATATAAATATCAATAGTTATGGACAGATGTGATTCCATTGAAGGACGTCTTGGGCTTTTCTATAAAATGAAAAAAAGCCCGAGCTGTCCCTTATAACAACAATTTTATCAAACTTTGAATAAGTTAAATCAATTCATGGGCGAAGAACTTCTTGTTCATTTAGAAAATAATTAATTGCAATAGTGATATTTTCATAAATTATATTTTTTATTGATATAAATATATATTTAATTTTTAAAAATTTATATATTAGATTAATTTAGTTCTGATTTAATAAATTTAGTCTATAATATTATATAAATGTGTAAAATATTAAGTTAAATTTTTTAAAAATGAAAATCAAATTGATAAAATCTATAAACATCGTTAAATTTATTATTATATCAATTAAAATTATATACAATTGATGAAATATATTAATTTATTAATAGTTCACTTTTAAAGTTAAGAGGGATTACATTCCTCTAATTATTTTGAGAGAATCAATTTCAATTTGCTTCATATCGAAATTGAGTAGATAAATCATAAAAAGAGATAAATCTTAAAATTGTACCTAAATTTTGATTTAATATGTTTTTATATGCATAAATTTTGATTTTGTGAAATTTTATATATATAATTTTGATTTGATTCAATTCTCATAAATTATTAAAATAATTATTGATTAAACATCATTTTATATTTATATATTACATAAAAAATATTTATATTTATCAAATATAAAAATAAATTAATATATTTATATCTTATTATCGAATTAAAATTAAAATTTTATAAATACATTTGAAATATAATCAAGGGAGTCATTTATGTTTACCCGGGTCGGGTTGTACTGCCAAATGCATAATCCCAAATCCCAATCCGCCATACTCTTTCTGGGGGTTTAGCACTTTGATTTGGGGTTTATGATGTATCAAGAAATTATCGATCTTTGCCTCACTATGTTTTCCATGTAATTGCTGTAATGGCGACAGCTCTATTTCGTATCCTACGCAGAGCTTCTCGACTTTCCGATTCAATTCTTCGCCATTCCTTCTCCCTCGGCTCCCAAGCAACAATTTTTAGTCCATCGAAACTCATAGTTCCACCGAACCTGACAACTCTTCCGTGGGTTTCGAGGAATTTGAGCCATGGAACCGTAAACCTGGTGATATCACAAGGGAAACCCAAGTTTGAAACCCACCAATTTGACCCTCCAAAGAAGGAGAAATGGAAGACTAAGAAGAGGTTCAAGTTGCAGAAGAAAAGAGAGAAAGAGAAGAGAAAAGCTGCTAATAGGAGAGACCCACGTCGTCTTGGTCTCACTAGGAAGCCGAAGAAGAAGTTTGCTAATGCAGAGGAGAGAATTAAGTACAAGCTTGACAAGGTAAATCAATAGTTTCCTTTGTTTTCTTTTCCTTGAATTTGTATCTTAAATTTTACAGCAACTGGTTAAGCTTATAATAATAGTAGATTAATGATAAGATGTATAGATGACATTGATATAATAGATGTTTCAGTTAGCTTGTGATGGTTCATCTTTATGTTTTCAAGTAATGCACAATTTGATTATAATTTGCAAAAGGAGGTTTATATCATGAATGCTTGATATTAAAGTATGCATCTTTTGCTGTTAATGTAAGGTATAAACCTGATTTAGTATGATTTGTTGCATTGGAATGTTGGCATTATCTTTGTTGTTGGATTCTTTTTTTTATTGAAGTCTTCGTGTTTGACACCCTTTTCCGACTCATATTCAAACAAGGGTATAGGGCTATAATCCTTTAAGATCCTCCTAAAAATTGAGAATTTATCTAGTATAATTGTATTCAGTACCGAACTGGTGGATGTACCGTTTCTTTTACCGGAACTGAAGGTATTAGTACCATTCTGTTCGATTTAACCTTTTAAGATCTCCCAAAACTTAGAAAAATTTGAACTTACCCATGCTAATATATACCCGTATCTAACACACATTCCCAATCTTCATTGATGTCATTCTGCTGCATTTGTTAGAAGCTGTTATGTGAAAACTGGTTAGCTCAGTCTATGTTTCAGGATTTGCACTTTAGGATTTATTGTCTTCTTTCTTTTCTTAGTTTCCCATGCTTATAAACCTTTAATTTATGGTTTTCGGTCTCTATGATATTTTGTCAAGGCCAAAATAAAGGAAGGGTTACTTCTCGAAAGACTTAAGCGCTATGAAGTTTCCAAGGTTCAGGGACCTGTGGTGAAACCACATGAGCTTACAGGTGAAGAACGGTTCTATATGAAAAAAATGGCTCAGAAGAGGTCCAACTATGTGCCGATTGGAAGAAGAGGAGTATTTGGTGGGGTTATTCTAAATATGCATATGCATTGGAAGAAACATGAAACTGTTAAGGTCATTTGTAAACCTTGTAAGCCTGGCCAAGTACACGACTATGCAGACGAAATTGCCAGACTGAGTGGTGGAATCCCAGTTCAGATTATTGGTGACGACACTATAGTATTCTATCGAGGGAAAAACTATGTGCAGCCCGAAGTTATGTCTCCAGTAGATACATTGTCCAAGAAAAGGGTGAGTTTTGCTTCTGAAGGACCTACCTATATCTTCTTTTGCACATGCACACATATCTAAACAATTTTCGAATTTGTAAGTTCTGATTAATTTAATAAGGAACCTTCCGCTTGTCCTATACTTCGTATCCTCATAGACAAAGGGCATTATTTGGTTATAGTTCCAGCAAATTGGACTCTTGGTAAGGGCAAACTGGAAATAGTCCTCTTTAGCAGTATTTAAAGTGGATAGACTTTTCGATTTCTGATTTAATCACGTGTTTACATGCGCAACCATCATTTTGGTTTGGTGTTCGGCATAGCATCATTATTATAATCTCATTTATGGTGATGTAGGTTTCAACGAAATGATAGCATTGCCATTATTTGTGTGTATGTTTTGTTCTAATTCCCGTTATGTGTTAAGATTTCCTTTTTATGGTTATGGGGATATGATCCTCCATAAACCCTCCAAGTGCATAAAGCCTTGGAAAAAAGTTAAAATATCAGTATCGGAATCTTACGTTCATACTCGAATCTGAGTAAGATAGGAAACTGGTCCACAATTTGTTCTGTTTGCACGGTGGTCATGGTATTTTCCAATCGTTTGTAAGATGCAATGACAGGTTTCAATCATCTTTCGTTTTATTTATTTCTCAGTCGAATCATATTATTGTCATTTTTTTAATATTTTTCTTGCTTTGTTTGAGAATGGGAGGGAGGGTGGGGAAGATTTCATTTGGCAGTTCTTTTAACTATTGCCATCATCCGTCGTCTGGCAACTAATAATGATCATGTCATTTGCGGGTTTCATGAATAGTCTTATTGAGGTGTATATAACAGTTGTCATCTAAACCATTGTTGTCTCTTCTTTGCAGGCACTTGAAAAATCAAAATACGAGCAATCACTCGAGTCAGTGACACGCTTCATCGCTATTGCAGAGAAGGAACTGGAGTTGTACTACAGACACGTCGCACTCTATGGTGATCCAAATAACCGTAATCCGATCTCAATCTTGGATAGTCCAACAAGGGAAGACGAGGAAACACAAACACTTGAAAAAGATAGTCATGATTCGACTCTGATACACTTTTCTTCAGGTATTTCAGCTAAAAAAGTAGATCCCATAGATGAACTATCAGAAACTGAAGATGACTTAAAAGGTGACTTATCAATGAGAGGATCGGATTCTGAAAAGGAATTTTCATGTTTTGATGAAGAAAGTGAAGGAATCACATCTGGGTTGCATGAGAGTGATGAGGAGGAGGATTGGTCTTTAAGTGATTCTTGTTGTGATGAAGATGGTGAAGGAAGTTCATACACAAAATTGGGTTCATTCAATGTTTCCCAAAGATATGATTCTAAACAATTTAATTCTTAAGAGAACAACTAAATCTGAAACCTGAGTAAATAATATATTTTTTTGTCAAAGTTAGTCTCCCTTTTTTTAGTATAAAGTTAGTCTTTATCCATAATTTTATCGTATCTGTTTTTTTATATATATATAATGTTTAGAATTATTCATAATGTTAGAATTGTGTGATTTGAATCTAATCATTTGTTAAAGAAATAAAATACAGTGGTAAAATAAGGAGATCTGGGAGGTGAAGGATTGAGGTTGTAGCCTGTCATAAATCTCCATTAAGCATAAAATTGGATTAGAATTATGATCGAGGTGAGGCGGAGATTCGCGGTACGAATCATGTCGCACAAGTAGAATCTGTATAGAATTGCACTTTTATTTGACATTGATTAGAATAAATTTTTTTCAGCCTTTAAATTGATTTAGTTGAAATTTTTCTTGTATCATTTGGTTTTTAACATTAGTGAAATTTTTTTTCTCTTTTTTCCATGGTTTTTTTCGAAATGGTTTTTGACGTGTGTTTTTAATTTTTTTTATTGCTTTGCAATCATTTTATTGTCATTATTGATTGATTTTTATTACAACAAATAGTTTCTCTTCAACCCTTAAATAGGAGGATAATGCATTACAGTGCACTCAAATTCACGTTCTCTTGTACTGATAATAATACCGATACCAATCGAGCTAAAATTCAATTAACATAAATAATTTGATTTTTACTCAAATTTCCATGAGATAAATACTAAAACAAAAAGTTGATTAGCACCGAAGTAAAAGAATTAATTGATCAATTATGACAAATAAAATTATTCAGATTAAAAAGAGAGAATATGATTAGTTGGACCTCATAAGGGAAAAGTGGATGAATTAAAGTGTATACCTAAAACCAATCTTTCCTTTAAAGGTAGGATAAGGAGTCCCAATCCCCAACTTATATGAAACTTAACTCACAATTTACACCTTTCATTATTCAAAATCCATTATTTTTCAACCTTTCTTTCTAATTTCATAATTAAATTAAAACATTATCATATGATTTTAGGATATATTTAAAAAATAAAGAAAATAAAAATTAGATTATCTTCAATTAGGTAGAACCCAATTCTATATATATATTTTTATAAATCTTGCATAATTTAATATTATAATTGATTTGTTTTGACATATATTTAATGTTGGAATTGATTCATTAAAAATGAAGATTATAATTTATTAATAGGAACTTGGTAACTGTAAAAAGATATATTAGCATTAATCCAAGATTTCTAACTAACAGAAATATATGGATAGAATTGAGCTACGCATAGATTTAAGAAAAAAAAGAGTACTAAAAATTTATTTTTCTATCATGTTAAAAAAATTACTTTCCTATTTAAAATATATTAAAAAGGTATTTAATATTTTAAATCAAATTCAACCGACTTAAATTAAAAATAATCAATCCTAAACTCAATTTAATTCGAATAGAAAAAATAATTTATATTAACTTAAGCAAATGGTTGTTGCTTGCTGGTAGGAGACATTGAAGCCTCAACTATTGCAAATGAATGTAACAAAATTAAAATTTACACACAAAAAAAATGCTTAATCAAGAGAATAAAATTAGGGTTTTTATCAATTAGGTTATAAAATGAACAAAAATTCTATCGAAAAAATTTATAGTTCCATAAAAAATAAAATTTCCCTTTTTATCTCTTCCGTATTTTTCTAATAAAGTTTTAGTTTTTTCTTATTTATATATATATATATCTATATATGAGATGGCTTTATGTCTCATTCAAACTTTACAAAATATCCCCTTGTTATATGGGTACATATCTTTCCTTTTCAGTAGTTATCTTTTTTCAATTTTTTCCATGTATTTTAGTTGATATCTAAATTAATTTGCATTACAAATTTCATTAAAATTATAATTTTCTTAAATCATTTTCCCTATATATTTTTATATTTCCTCTATTTTTCTTATTTTTCACACTAATTTTTTTTAAGACAAAAGTTATATGCAAAAGATACGAGAGTGAAAACTTATGTTGTACGAAAACTTATACAACCACTTATTGATTTTTTATTACTTTGGTTTGACTAAAATAAAAATATATCTTTTATTATTATTATTATTATTATTATATATTTTTATCAAATAATTGGCTTTACGCATGAGATCTCGCGAAATGACCCTAAACAAGGCATGAGCTTCAACTATGTTTTTTTTTTAAAATATAATAAAATAAAATCTAAAGAAGGAATAAAATATTTAGACATTATAAAGCTGTTTTCAAGATTTCATATACTAATACGGTATTCCTATAAAATAAAAGGAAAGCATGCCATGTGAATCACATATGTGATTATTATTATTTCTTCCTTTTCACTCAAAATTAGAAAAAGAAAACTATGGACTGGAATAGAGGTTTTTCACGTTTAAATTCAGTGCTTGATGTTAAGTAAATTATTTATCTCTGTATTAATGGTCAGAAGAAAAAAAAAACAATGTTGATCCATAAAAATAAATATATACTTCTAAATTTGTTAATTCTTTCATTATATATTTGATATTATTATTAATTTTTTGCAAAAATGGATCGAGATTCAAATAAAGTTCATTAAAACTTTGCAAAGCTTCGGTTCTAATAGTATAAATCTACATAAATTCAGACTCTTTAAAATAAAAAAACTTATGTGGCACGAAAGTGATTCATTTCGTTACAAGGGAATTTCTATACAACTTAACAAACAAGTTTGAATTGTTCTCGTTCTTATCAAGTAAAAAAAATCGTATCTGACAAGTATTGAGTAATCAATAGATAAACGCGATATACCCCTGATATAAACTCTCACTCCTTTATTTTGCCATTACCATCTTCAATCCTTCGTCAAATTTCCCTTGCAAAAGGTCTAAGTATATAGTTTATTTTAGTATTCAATTTAGATTTGTATAGGGGTTGAACTACCGCCCATTATAAACATAATCCAATAACTTTTATATAAATAATCACTAAAAAGATGCTAAATCTAGTAAAACAATTATTATTTTTTGGATACACAATTTGTATTGTTAATTTGAATGTCAAACTCCAATCGCAATTTCATAACATTTTTACCTATTTATATATTAAAAAATTAAAAAAAGGATAAAGATTTTTGGATAAATATGAAAAACAGACATAAAAAAACAATTTAAACGATCCCACCTGCCCTATTAGATCGGTCTGAAAAACCGGAATTAAAACATATGCAAACAATATCTTAAATGTAATTGTAAAATTAATAAAAAATCAAAATTCCAGATTTTTCTCTATTATTTTCCCTATATAAGCACCCCTTTCTCGCCCTCTGTTACTCCCTCTCTTATACTACATTCTCCTTCTTCACTTGTCTGTTTCGGAATCAAAATCTCTCTTTCTCGTCAATATGGCATCAAATGGCGGTGTTTCTAACAAGAGCTTGATCGTCAGCTTCGGTGAGATGCTGATCGATTTTGTCCCCACCGTCTCCGGTGTTTCTCTAGCCGAAGCTCCTGGGTTCCTCAAAGCCCCTGGCGGTGCTCCGGCTAACGTGGCTATTGCTGTTGCTAAACTCGGAGGCAAAGCGTCATTTGTCGGAAAACTTGGAGACGACGAGTTCGGTCACATGCTGGCCGATATTCTCAAGCAAAACGGTGTCTCCGGTGACGGGATCTTGTTTGACCAAGGCGCTAGAACTGCTCTTGCCTTCGTTACGTTACGCGCCGACGGAGAGCGTGAGTTCATGTTCTATAGGAATCCTAGCGCCGATATGCTGTTGAAGCCGGAGGAGTTGAACCTTGATCTTATCAGATCTGTAAGTGATCTTATCATATTATTCCTTCAATTTAACAAATCTGTTAATTTCTTTGATCTTTTTTCTTTTGTTGTTTCTGCGTTTTCTCTTCTTTCTTCAATGTTGACTTGAAAGCAATACCTGGAATGAAAAAGAGCGGTTATTCTCACGCGCCAGAATGTGAGCGTTGTCTTTCAATATTAAAAGGTCCATTGGTTCTTTAGAGGACCCACGCACAGTATCTAAGCTCTGAAATATTTGTCTGTTTTTTTCTCGATCTATTTTCTCAAAATTCTGGCTTTGATATCGTCACCTGCGGTTGATGTAATGGCCGAAGTGGGAAATAAAAGCAAACAATTATTCTAGTTTGACTATGGAATTCGGCGTGTAAAGTGTTGTAATTATAGCGTATATTTAGTGGTTACTTAATTTATAATTATAGTTTTTTTAATTTTAGGGAAATTTTAAATTAAATTTATTAATTTTAATTTTTTTGCTTGCAGTCCAAGGTATTTCACTATGGATCAATAAGTTTGATCGTGGAGCCATGCAGATCAGCTCATTTAAAGGCAATGGAAGTAGCCAAAGGAGCTGGTGCATTGCTCTCATATGATCCAAACCTTCGCTTGCCACTTTGGCCTTCTGCTGATGAGGCTAGGAAACAGATTTTGTCCATTTGGGATAAGGCAGATATTGTCAAGGTCAGTGATGTCGAGCTCGAGTTCCTCACCGGTAGCAACAAAGTCGACGACGAAACTGCCATGAAACTTTGGCGACCCAACTTTACTCTGCTCTTGGTCACCCTTGGTGAAAAAGGTAGCCGATACTACACCAAGGTATGCTTAAATTCCCTCCTTCTGTCTCTGGCTATTCTTATTGGACAATCTTTATCTTATCTAACTCAGATAAAAGATTATATGAAAAAACTTGGAAAAATTATCGTATACATTGTTTCTGAGCATAGTAACTTAAATTTTGACTCTTAGTTGTCATGGTGGGCGATGCATTTATTGTTTTCTGGTTGATAATTGGCTTTTTGGTTGAAATTTTTTTAGGTTTTGAATTTCTTGTGCTGTAACTGACTCAGATTGCTATTATAAATATACTTCAAGAGTTCTAATTGGTGAAAGTTAAAAACACTAAATTAGCATATATTAATGGATAGAATTAATCTAATCCTGTAAAAAATATATATTTGCTCCACTCCATTGGAATTGATGTCCATTGAGTAATGCCAAAGGCTAAAAACAATTAATAAACTGAAGCTTTGGGTCCCTATTCTGCAACTTGGTGGTTTTTTCTTTGGTTAATTATTATTATACAGGGTTGGTGGTAGGTGGTTTCTTCAACCTGACTGAAATACTGTGTGCATTTGGGTATATCTAATTTCAGAAAAAGAAAATGGGTCCACCAATGTCATATTTCGATAGTTTTTAGGTATGAAAATATAATAAACAAAAACTTTGTTTTATATAATAAACTTTGGGCATGATTAAATGACATGTTTAGTGTGTATATCAGATCTTGATAGAATCAATAATGATTAATGCGATATTTCTTGTTTCTTTTAAAATGTCAGAAATTCCGTGGGGCAGTCGATGCTTTCCATGTCAAAACCGTGGACACAACTGGCGCCGGTGACTCCTTTGTTGGTGCATTGCTATGCAAGATTGTTGAAAACCCAACCATTCTTGAGGTAAACCACATCCGCATCTACGTCTGCATATGTGTTTGTATATATATGCAATTTTGATTAAAATTAGTTCTAAAAATGGGTGGTTTTTCCTGAAATACCACAGGATGAAGCAAAATTAAGGGAAGTGTTGAAATTTGCAAATGCATGTGGAGCCATCACGACGACCAAAAAGGGAGCAATCCCAGCACTACCTACCGAGGCCGATGCCCTTGCCTTAATCAAAGGAGCTTAGATTTTAAGCAACTTCAATAATTTGCACATTGTTTTGCCTCCTGTTTTTATCATTTCATTTCAAATAGTTCTCAATTTATTCCCCTTTGATATGCGACTTTTGTCCCCACCCCCACCCGATTGCTTGCGTTCTGATGATGGAATAGACTTTGTTGTTTTAAGCTAGTAGGAATTTTTTTTCCTCTCTTTTAATTTTGCAGTGTGATTATCAAACTTGTTCTGTCATCATTTAAAGTTTAAACTGAACATCCAAGTAAATCCGAACATTATGCGGATTTCGATAAATGAATATGGATGTTAAAATATTATGAATTAAATATATGATCAAATTGATAAAATTTAAAAATTTAAAAACTAAATTTACTAATATACCAATCAAATTTTATACAAACATAGTCTGCCACTGCAAAACACATTTCTGACATTCTTGTATGATCCTATTATTAATTTCAAGTGATTTTCATGTTCATCATGTCATTAAAAAAAACGAATTTTATTTACTGATAAAGTTCAACAATAGTTTTTTTCTTTGAATGATTGCAGTGTAAACAAATTGTAACATCTAAAACTATAGAGAAAGAAATAAATTTTACGTTCTTTTTGCCCAATTTATTTCGTATCCTTTGGTCAACGTTTTAATCAGTGGTTACCAATCTCACCAATGCAAGCTGAAGCCGGCCTCTGCCCGCCGCCGCAAATCGGGATCGTCACCGGGCAACTCAAGCAATTATTCGCAAGGCTACCGCTTATCCTAACGGCACTACTATTGAACTGCCGTGGAATCCGACCCGACAAGAAGTTATCATCCAAAAATAAGCTTTTCCACGGTCTCCCCAATCGCTGTCCGTACGCCATCGGTACCCGACCCGTCAATCCATTGTAAGCCAAATTGATCTCCTGCAAGTTCTCAAAGTTCACCAAACTCACCGGCAAATGACCTTGCAAGCGATTCCTTTGTGCATTCAACACTTGGAGCGGCGAACCGCTCCCGAGATGAGTGTTCACCTCGATGGAAGCGAGTTGATTGAAGGAAACATTGAGTTGATTCAACTCGGGCAATGACAGAATCGATCTAGTAATAGAACCTGTAAACTTGTTATCACTTAAATCAATGTATCTTAACTCTTTAAGTGACCCCAAAGATGTAATATGTCCTGAAAGTTGATTATGCGACAATGTTAATGATCTTAGTTTTGTAGGAAGCTTTGGTAAGTTCCCAACAAACATGTTTGATCCAAGGTCTAATGTCTGCAATTTCCATAATCCATTAATGTCGGGAATTCTCCCTGAGAATTCATTGTTGGAGAAGCTTATGTGTGTTAACCTTCTTAACTCGGAAATCCTAGGTGGTATCGGACCAGAAAGGAGGTTTTCTGATAAGTCAATCGATTCAACGTTCCTCAACCCATTGACCCATCCAGCAATGCCACCTGTGAAGAAATTCCCTGAAAGAGAAATCTGGGTTAGTTTCTTGAGATTCTTTAAGGTATCTGGTAATGGCCCTCTAAACTGGTTCCTACTAAGATCAAGCGAGGTTAACTCAGTAAGGTTCCCTATATTGTGTGTCAAAAAACCATCATATCCAGCACTATCGAGCTCGATTGATATGATCCGGTTTGTCGAATTATCCCCAGGGTTTGAACACAAAATCCCCAGAAATTTAGCACCAGTACTATCACATGGATCAGCTGAGAAATCCCATGAACTGATATATGATGATGGTGGAATCATGTTGGGATCAATGGAACGCCTAAGTGCTTGAAGAGCATCAGTATCTGATCTCAATGTTAGTGAATGAACAAATGTAAGAGTTAAAGCTAAAACCAGTGCTAAAACAATGGAGGTTGAAGATGATGGTGAAAACCAGATATGGGAATCCATGTCTTTGGGGGAAAACTGGGTTTGAGGAATTGAATGGTGTAGGCATGGGGATAAGGTATATAAATAGTTAATATTAGAAGAAGGTAATAAACAAAGGGACCCATTAACATCAGGTAGAAAGATAGTGGACTGGTTTTTTAAAGTTGGGCGAAGAACTCCATCTTTGTTCCTCTCAATCTACTTTCTATCAGTTATTACAAAAAATTTATAAATGGGACATGCGAAACTGGTGTGAAGGTCGAAAATGGGTTAACACTATACTTTTTTATAAGTATATAAAAGATTATATCAACATATCAATGTTTGAATATATGTCGGATACTTAAAGACAAAGGCAACATAGTAAAGAGTTTAGATGAGTACGTGCATAAGTATACTCAAACATATGAAACAATATAGTTTGGTCGAACTACCGACACACGAGTCTAGTGATACCGACTCAACCTAGATCAGGGACTGTGAAGAACTCCTCATCTTCATCTGGGGTTTCGATTCTAGGCTTCTTAAGAGGCATGGAATACTTGGTAGGTCGGTATAAGTTCGTATTGCTCGATTGCGGTATCGGAAGTTGAGGAACTTCAGCTGCTGATAAGGCCTCCTGTGGCAATTGATCACCAAAAAGACTGATGTCTGCTAGCCATTCAAGCTCTCCAAGCTCAGATTCCCCTTTCTGCAACCAGAGAATCAGACATGGTATGATTGTTAGGTACGGATATTTATATATCTAACTTGAGTACATCTTTGAATCATTAATTTATGGTTCTCACCTTGTTTAGAGATTGAATATCTGAAAGTTCTAACAGATCATCAACAGCCCATGGAGATGAAAAGCTTAAGTGTTGTTGATGTGCAGGCATTTTCATTGAAGTCTGAGGTGCACTCTTGTTGGGTGGCTCCAACACATTGTTTTCAGTGCTTTTATTGCAACTCGAACTCAAGGCGACTCGGATTCCGGTGGCGAGGAACCTTTGATGGTTTGCAGCAAGGCTGCCGGCTGGATGGATCGGTTCATCGCAATCCCGGCAGAAAAGAGCTCTGTCTTCAACACAAAAGATGAAAGCTGTTTTTTCCTGTACATCATATACATGTATAAGAGCATATGTTAAAATCTTCCATTCCTAAGTAAATTTCGCTCAACGTATTTGATATGAATATATTTAGTTTTTTCATATGCTTTTAAGAATCATACTTAATATAGTGTTGAATACAGAAATATCTCATACTAATATGATCACTTTTTTAAAAAATTCTTAAAACCAGTGATTACAAGATTACATGATATAAGCCAATTGATGATAAAATATTGTCAACATGTGAACAAAGCAGATCAATTGCATAACATGTAACCAGACAACTGAGTTAGATCAATAAGATTATAGTGCACAAACCATGATAAAACAACATTAAAATACATAAACTAGAGCAGAAAAGTGAAGGATGAAAAGGGGAGGTACCTGGCATATATCACAAGGAGGAAGCTTGTTAGAAAGGCATTGAAGGAGAAGCCTTTGGTGTTTGCTAGCAAGCTTGTTAGCTGCATGAACTTCAATATCACATTTAGCACAAAGTGCAGCCTCATCTGCACAACATATCACTGTTGCTGGAGCTCTCTCACAAACATCACACTGGATTTTCATCTTCTTTTTTTGTAAAACTTGATTCAATTCACTCACTGCTACTAGTTTTTAACCAATATATCTATCTCCCTTTGTTTCACAAATTCAAGAGAAACCCATAGTTTAAAACCTCGAGAAAACGATGAAAACCTAAAGCTTGGAACTAAACATGATCCGGGTATACCTCAAAAAAATTCTACTTTTTTCCCGAGAAAGAAAAAGAGGGAGTGAAAGGAGGAAAAAAAAGGAAAGAGAAAAGAATCTGGGGAAAATATAGATGAGAGAAACAGTGGTGGGAAATGTAGATGATGTGATGAACAGACACACAAGTAAGCAGACAAAGCTTAGAATCAAAACAAGATCCAAGAGAGAAGCAAGTGATTGGAGGAGAATCCAGGAAACTGAAGATAAGGGATGGGAGACTTTGTGTAATCAAAAACAAGAAATGTAGTGAATACAACAAGGCAAGAGAAGGGTCAATGAATCAATAGTAGCATGTGGCTATGGGGAATGTGTGGTAGAGGATAGTGCAATGTGTTCATACGAACAACTAAGAACGCGTTTTGTGGTCACCCATTATTGTTGGATATTTTTAATTGGGGGTATGATTCTGTGGTATGGTTTTATTTTATGTTTCAATAAAGGTGTACAAGTTGTTTGGTGGACCATGGACTAGGTGAGTTTGAGATCTTTATGATCATCATGATCACGTAAATTGATTAAAATCTAGTGGTGTATGTGGTGAGAAAGTGAAATGAATCGAATTTGGTTTGTTTTTAGGGTAGATTCCACATAACGTCATTAAACTATTAATAAATTTATATTTTTGATCATTTAATTTTAAAAAATATAAAATAATCATTAAATCATTCACAAATTTTTATTTAAGTCATTAGACTGTTAAAATTGTTATTGTATAACCTTTCTATTTGCACCGTTTGTACCAATTGAAAGCTCTCATTTCCTTATCTTCTACAATTCAATTTTCTTCGTAAAACAACTTTGAACATCATGAAACTGCAAACTAAATTTCAAACAACTTTTTTCTCCAATTTCAAACACTAACCACCAAATCAAATTGGATTCGACTCATTGACGGGGTATTAATTCAGTGTATCGATTGTCAAAATCATTACTTGAAGCTCGTTAATCAAATTTTAAAAAAACTTAATAGTCCAATGACTTAAATAAATTTTTTTGAATAATTTAATGATTATTTTATAATTTTTAAAAATTGAGTGATTAGAACATAAATTTATTAATAATTTAATAGCGTTTAATTCTTTAATTGGTGAACCCATGTTTAAATTAGTCTTGAAAGACAAACCTTTAGGTTTTTGTTTGAGAGCTAAAATGATTAATTCGTTAGATTAATGTTCAAGTTGTGTATTTAATTTTTATTTTTATTTTTGATTATTTTATTTTTATATATTTAAGGTTTTGAAAATTAAAATTTAATTCAAATGATTGTTGTTAAATCAATTCATTAAAATAATGAATTTTTTTTAAATATTATCTCAAAGGTATAAAGATTAATAAAAACTAAATTAAAATATAAGAATTAAATATAAAATTTACATATAATACATAGATTAATAACATGTTTAATAATATATTAATGAATAAGATAATGATGCTTTTATTTTGTAAATAAGATAATATTTCAATAATATTATTAAATAATGTTATTAAATTTACTAAAATGTTTTTATTTTTAAAGATGGAAACCATATTCATGAAGTGAAGTGGTATAAATAATCGTTAGGTACATTGAGCGCCATATATGGATAAAAAGAAACAACATACATTCTTCAAAGAAAGGCCTAGGTGCGAGTAGAACTCATGGTGGGTTTGGGTTAGGTTCGGGTCAAGTCAATATAAAAATTTTAGATTTAATTTAAAAAATGGGTTTAAAATTTTGTTTAACTCAGATAAAAAAAGTTAAACTCGAACTTGACTCAATCCGCTCATATTATAATTTTTTTATATTATTTTTTGTATAAAACAAATTTAAAAAATATAAGACATCAAATACACTAAAAGAATTAAAATAATATTTCCCAACAAATTGAAAATACATTAAAAAAATTATACTTAAATAACACTATAATAATTGTAACTTATCAAGCAAATATCTCTAAAATAATAAAACAAATGTTAAATAATATTCAAACAATAATAATAAAATAATAACAAATATAACAACAAAATGACAATAAAATAACATCAAAATAATAGCAAACAACAGTGAACAAAATTAGATAAATTCAGGTTGGATCAATCCGAATATGAGCCAAATTATTTATTTTTTAAATTATATTTTTATTCAAATCTTTTTTACTTTTCGAACAATATTTTGAGTCGGAACGAATCATCCGACCCTGTGAAACACCTTGGGGAACCGTGGGAGCGACAAGTGTAGAGCTTGATTCAAATAGGACATCTTTACACCCTTAAATGCAAATCCATATTTGCTTTATTTTGTCTAACGTAAATTGTGGTGGAATTATGATGTGCTTATTTTTGCATACCTAAAATATGCACCGTTTTCTCTGAATAATAATAATAATAATAAGTTGTAGACAATAATTCAACTTTGTTTTGTAAATTGTACAGTCCAAATTAAGTCTGTCCAAGCCTCCGAAAAACCCTAATTGCCCGACAAATTCACTGGGTTAAAATTTGCTCTTAGTCCTTGTATTTTTATAGAGTTTAAGATTTGATCTTTTATTTTTTTAGAATTTAACTTTCCCCTAAGAATTACTTTTTCATCTCATGATAAAAGGTGGAAATTTAAAAAAAAAAACGCTGAAGATAATATTAACTTTATTTTATTTTGATTTATGGTATTAATCTATTGAAGGAAAAAAAATTATTATCTCCTTTCCAATATCAACTCTATTGTTATTTCAACTGATTCTTATAAAGTTAATTTTTTTTCCTAATTTTATTTTCAATATGCATATTTAATCATGTACATAGTATATTGTTTGCATGTTATATTTATTTTCTATTATTTTCCTCTCTTTTCCTTTTGTATTTTGGTTGAAATTCCAATTTTACCTTATTATTCTTTCTAAATAAAATTTTATATATGCATTGTTATATTTAGAAAGTATAAATTTGAAATAGTTTTTTTGAATTAAAATTATAATTTTAAATATTATTAAATATTTAATTCAAGATTTATTGCTAATAAAGTTTACTGTAAAATATTAAATACATGAATATCATTTTTGTTTAATAAGGATAAATTTATAAATTATCATTTCACGATTTTTTTTGCATGATGCATATAGTGCTTGTTGATGATACCTAGTAATACTAGCCTTGGCTAATTTTATTATTTACCAAAAAAATAATAATAATGCGATTTTCCAAAGATTTTAATGAATAATTTCCGATGTGTAAATAAAACTTTCAATGAAGGTAATTGAAAGATTCGATTGTTTTGAAATTTCCCGGAATTAATTAGGTTTCAATTTGAGGTAAAAATAATAATCAAAGTGTAAAAAAAAAGAGCAAAGGGTAAAAGCTTCATTGATGAATCTTTCTCATAAAACAAACATGACCAACAATAAGCAACCTGCTTTCCATCAAAATATTTGAATTATCATATCAATTGCATGTTCTCTAACTTCTTAACCAATGAATTCCTACCCATGTCTTGTAATGAAAAAAAATAGCACTAAATTAACCACTAATTTCATCATACCAGAGATTTGATTGATCTCCCACAGACACAAAAAATTAGACATCAATGGAGCAAAAAGGCAAACATAAAGAAGAAACATTTTTGCAGCACCCAGTTTTGTTCATCGTTGTGTTGGTTTTCGGTTTCCTTTTGATGGATCCTTTTGAAATCGGTCCAGTCGGTGGGATCGAGTTTAGGCCTGTGAAACATGACATTGCACCATACAAGGAAGTGATGGCAAGTTGGCCTAGAGACAATAAAAGCCGGTTGGGAAATGGGAAACTCGAGTTTGTTGACGAAGTTTTCGGTCCCGAATCGTTGGAGTTCGATGGATTCGGTCGTGGACCTTACACTGGATTAGCCGATGGGCGTATTGTTCGATGGATGGGTGAGGATATCGGATGGGAGACATTTGCCATTGTTACATCAAACTGGTGAGCTTCTTTCAATCATTTTGTTCAGAACTTTGATGGAGATGAAAATCTACGGATCTTTGTTGTTTGGATTCTTAATTTTTCGAGTCCAAGCAACATATGGCCGGATAGATGATAAGATGTAACCTTAATGCTAATTTGTGTGAACATGTACATAAAAAATATGAAGGTCAGAGAAGTTATGTGCTAGAGGTGTGGACTCAACAACATCAAAGCAATGGAAACATGAGAAATGGTGTGGTAGACCATTAGGCCTAAGGTTCAACAAAGACAGTGGAGATTTGTACATTGCTGATGCCTATTACGGATTGCTCGTGGTTGGACCGGGAGGCGGACTCGCCACACCATTAGCGGCTCATGTCGAAGGGAAGCAAATACTGTTTGCTAATGATCTGGATATCCATAAAAATGGTTCAATCTTTTTTACTGACACTAGTAGAAAGTACAATAGAGTGTAAGTGAACCAAATTCTTAAACATAAATATACACAAAATGAAGGGTTACTTACAGAAAATTATTGAGCAGGTATCATTTCTTCATATTGTTAGAAGGCGAAACGACCGGAAGGATTCTCAGATATGATCCTCCAACAAAGACAACTCATGTAGTTTTGGATGGTTTAGCTTTTCCAAATGGAATTCAGTTATCTAAGGACCAGAGTTTCCTTTTATTCACTGAGACTAGCAATTGCAGGCATTTCCCATTTTCATTTTTCAGCTATTTCGAGTTTTTATTTCTTTTCTTTTTTGGGTACAAACGAGACCTAATCTTAAAATAAAGAAAGGATTGTAAATGTTGAGATTCGAATTTTAAAACTGCTTGCATACCCATTGGATGCATTTTGATACTGATTTTTACCATGGTGACAGGCTAATGAAATACTGGGTTGAAGGTCCAAGAGCAGGGACAATGGAACTGGTTGCACATTTGCCTGGTTTTCCAGACAACGTAAGAATAAACGACAAAGGTCAATTCTGGGTAGCCATAGATTGTTGTAGAACACAAGCACAAGAGATCCTGGTTCATAACCCATGGATGAGGAGTTTATACTTCAGATTACCCATTAAAATGAAGATTTTAGCAAGAATTATGGGGATGAAGATGTACACCGTAATCTCGCTTTTCGATGAAAATGGAGAAATTGTCGAAGTCCTTGAAGATCGAAAAGGTGTGGTGATGAAGTTAGTGAGTGAAGTTAGAGAAGTTGAAGGGAAACTGTGGATTGGAACTGTGGCTCATAATCACATTGCTACTTTGTCTTACCCTTGAAATTTCTTTCATCTCATTTTACTTGCCATTTCTCTTATATTTTATGTTTGTCTTAAACTCTTATCACTGTGTGTTCTATAGCTATCTTTCCTTCTATTATGAACTTTTTAATCCCTGTTTTTCTCCAGTTTTATCAATGAATTTCCAGCAATGCAAAGAAAACAAGATTAAAGATCAATGAAGTTCAATCAATTGGTTTAATGTTAGAGATTCACATTATCAACTTTGATTCAAAAAGATATGAATTGGGTTCGCTGTAATTTGTTCAAAGTTCAAACTAGCCCGTTTTCTTTACTCCGGTAAGGTATATAGGCAACTAAACAATGTTGACAAACACTTACAAGACAAGCTTAAAACAGTACTACAATAGCATAAAAACTAGACATAAACAAAAGCATTGTGCCCTGCTAAATTCATATAGGAACTCTGTAAGCATCTAAGCGAATAAAGCTCACACGACAAGTTCATCCCTATCTAACGCCTCAACAGCAGCTCGGCCCTTCAAACTAGCGATGAAAGCAAATGTAACAGATCAAAATCGGATAATTCCAGAAAAAGATATACCAGATGATTATATATACCTAGAAATAAATGTAATATAGAAATGCCTAGAGAGAGAAAATAGATGTGAAAGAAGAAATGTCCTATCTAACAATGGACTGGTAACCAAAATTTGGAACCAATTGTGAAGAGCCATCAATACCTGGCCCTATGGACCTTTAACTCCTCAATCATTTGATGCCGTTGAGCTGACATCTGATGAAGATGGACCATCTCTTCGGTTGGGGGAATGCATGGATCCTCTAACTCTCATCTCCCCCGCTTGCAGTTGGTGCTCTTGTTGCAGCTGAAGTTGCTGCTGAAGTTGATGCAGTTGATGTGGTGGGAACTGATGCTGCTGCTTTTGCAACTGAATCTGTAGTTGCTGGAACTGCTGGGCTGTTAGAAGAGTCTGCATAGCATGATTATTTGGGATGTATTGCTGACTAGCTCCAAAAGATGCAAAGTTCATCATTGGTCCACCATTTGGCATAGATTGGGCAGTCAGCACCTTCAGATGCTGGATTTCTTCTTTCATTGCATCGTTCAATGCTATCAGATAACAGAAGACAAAGAAATCATCATAATATGGACAACAATAAAAGAATAGACAGTCTGAGGTACTGTAAGTGTAAAATGGATATTAACAAGCAGTCCGCAAAAGGTGTAGCCTACCATAACATCAGTTATAATATGAATATCCAAGGGAAATAATGTATTGGGGTATTTGCAATAAATACTCTCTATACGTCATCACTGCAATTGAATTGATTCATCAAGAAAGACTAACAAGCAGACCTCTCAGCCCCTCTCTTCCCTCATACATATGGCCTCATTACTATCAAATATCTATGATGGTAAGTATATGTAGAGAACACACATCCAACGTATTGCAGATTCAGTCTATTTTTTTCTCTTTGAGTGCCCATCCGCTAAATTCTCACGCGCAAAACCTTTCAAATCCCTTTCCATTATAAGGAGGATAATAGAAAAAGCAATAAGGAAAGAAAAGGCAATAAGACAAAGATTTAGGTATTTGAACAAAATATTTTGAGAGGTGCTCACAATCTTGCAAGTAAACCTGTTGCTCCAATGTTTGTAACCGCAGTTTCAACTCACTATTTTCAGCAGTCATACCACTGGACTCTCTCTGCTCATAAGTTACCATGAGAAGAGTCAAATGAACCATTAGATAAAAAAACATGAAAGGAAAAAGGAAAAGAAAATGAAGGTCCAATGGAATATATACATACATATATTTGACCAATGGAACCCTTGAATGTGGAAAACATTTAGCAAAGACACGAAGAGAAGGACCAGAGCTGATGCAAATACCTGTAGTAGAGTCAGCTGAGCAGCGAGCGACGTTGCCTCTGTTTGCAATGTCTGTATTTTCCGTTCAAGCTCAGCTATATACCGCATCTTTCTTTCCTTTGACCTCGCAGCAGACTGCCTATTCGCCCAGATCCTATTGCATAGCAAAGACAAAAAAACATATCAGGATAACAACATACATTTCAGTTCTGGAAGTAATGAAATCAATAGAAAGGTAGAGGTTCCTTAAACCAGAGGGGAAGAAAAGGAACGGAAGGGGAGCAGGAGGAGAATTATCAAGAAACACAAACACGGAAATATAAAAGATATCAACTATAACATATGAAACTACACTAGTTTCAAGTTAAAACATAGTCTTATAGAGAACTCCGCCACCACATCTTTATCGAAACGGTTTCAATTTAAAACATAGTCTCATAGTGATCTCCGCCACCATATCTTTATCGAAAAGGCTTCAAGTTAAAACACATCTTTATCGAAACGGTTTCAATTTAAAACACATCTTTATCGAAACAGCTTCAATTTAAAACACATCTTTATCGAAACGGCTTCAAGTTAAAACACATCTTTATCGAAACGGTTTCAATTTAAACACATTTTTATCGAAACGGTTTCAATTTAAAACATAGTCTTATAGTGATCTCCGCCACCACATCTTTATTGAAACAGTTTCAATTTAAAACATAGTCTCATAGTGATCTCCGCCACCACATCTTTATCGAAAAGGTTTCAATTTAAAACATAGTCTCATAGTGATCTCCGCTACCACATCTTTATCAAAATGGTTTCAATTTAAAACATAGTCTCATAGTGATCTCCGCCACCACATCTTTATCGAAAAGGTTTCAATTTAAAACATAGTCTCATAGTGATCTCCGCCACCACATCTTTATCGAAATGGTTTGAACCAGATGACAAAGCACCTAATGCCAAACTTCAATAACAACTACGAAGTTAATGACATTCTATGAAGCACAATTGCTTCAATAACAGGTAATACATTCAAATTAATTCTACATTCAGTCATGAGTCACATCACGCTTACATTCCAAAATATAGTGACCAAACGCATTGTCATCAGTAAAACAGCAATAGAATTCCTATCTACTTATTGCCCAAACCCCCACAAACTTTCCTTACAAACGCAAATTTTTAAGTGAATTCATAACAAAAGAAAATGGTATAGCAGTAAAATTCCGTTCACTTAGCAAATATAAGAAATTGAAATGAAAAACAAGATACCTCTTAGCACGCTTGGGATCAATAAGAGCAAGCTCAGCAAGCTTAGCAGCGGACATTGCTTTCTTAGAATCAGCAGGCGAAACCTCATCCGAACCAGAGAGGAGCATTTCGGGCTTAATACTTGTCGACCCATCCATCGACTGGCTATGTTGGTGCCTAATTCTAGGCTTCTCAGAAGACCCAACACCAACACTCGCATTTTCCTCACCGGACGTTGCCGTCCCTGCTCCCATACTAACCGCAGTCGATGGACCGGAATTTGGAGCAGTCTTTGCCGACGACTTGCCAACCTGAAACGTTGAGGTGACGGAAGAAGAATTGAACTTATCGATATCGAGATACATAGACAACATATCGTCCTCCGTTTCGTCGGAATAGGAAGGCCCGTCGGCTGCCCCTACGACGCCGAGATCACCATCGAAGTTAATATCATCAGGAAGAGTTATGATTTCGGAATGGGCACGGCGGTGACCTAATTTTTTCGGTGGATTATCAGGCATTTTGCTTATATCGTGACTAAAACGATTCGAATCCGAAGTTTGACCCAAATTTCCCGTTTCAGGTTTCGCATTTGAAGTGTTTGCAGCATTTCCGGCAGATGAAAACCCCGGAACTCGACCTGACGTTGGCGGCAAACATGGAGATTTATCCTTTTCCATTTTAGGAAAAATATGAACTTGAAATTCCGAAAAGGAATAAAGAAAACCCAATGGAGATGACTTTCACAAAGTAATTACGTAGAAAGTAAAACCAAACTGGGAATTTGGTGAAGAAAATGGAAAACAACAGCAAAGAAAGAAGATTTTCCAGGAAAATGGAATGGATTTTTAGGGAAAACAAAATCTAACAATAGATCTTCAAATTAAACAAAGGAGAAAAATGGAAACAACCCACTAAGGAAAATAGGAAATGGGAAGGAAAGGAGAAGAGGAATCGGAGAAAGCCATTGTTAACATGAATGAGGAGAACAGAATCGATTCAAGGAAATCACATGGTGGGAAATGTTTTTCCAGAGAAAAGAGAATGAGAAATTTGAGACAGTGCTATTTTATATAAAATAAACATAAAAGGGATTTTTTTTGATAGAATAAGGGAATTATTATCTGGATTTTAGATGCCTGTTATTTACATTCCCCGACTTTGGAATAGATATAAATATTAATTAAAAAATACTATATTTGAAAATATATTCCCAATAAATATCTTTATTGAAAATCAAATAAATATTTTATTGAAATAGTGAAGTTAAGTATTTAAAATTTGGTTTTTGAAAAATAAATTCAATTTTGATTAAAATATGTTATTATTTTTGTACTTTTGATAAATTAAAATTTAATCTATATATATATATATTTTAAATTCTTTACGTTTTTTAATTTTAAAAATCATCAATTTAATTATCATATAATTAAAAATATTTAATAAAATTAACGAATTAAATTTTAAAATATTATAAATAAAAGTGCAGTCACTTCAATCATTTTTGCATTCTAATTATTTTTCAACTCGTCAAAGCTTTAAAATACATACATTGCATTACACAATTCTTAAAGATGATATAAATTCAATTATTGCATTTCATATTTTTTAATTTTTATTTAGTCATCAAACTTCTATTTATTTTTTTAAAAAATTGTTTTCCATTACATGTACTACAATCAATTTTCTTAATCTTCTAATCTAATTATATTTTGATCCAATTTCCTCTCATTTATTTTCTTAACCTCTCTGATTATATTTTAATTGATTCTATTTAAAATCCATTTTATTGGTGCTTTTATTATTTTAATCTTTAAGAAGTTTAAAATATCAATAATTTCCTATGATAAATACAACAAAGAATTCAATTTCAGTACGTAAAAAAAGAACCAATAAAGGGTTAATTACCGAAGAGTCCCCAACTTATCACCGAGATTCTTACCAATCCTTAAACTTCAAAAAATTCTAATTGAATTCTCAAACTATCAAAATTACATGAATCAGACCCTTCCATTAAGCTTAACCAATTTAGACGTTAAAAGTTAGTTCGAAATTCGAATCTACCGTGTAGTATATTTAAATATGTATGAGAGTTATTTTCTTTTCTTCTAACACATTTGTGCAATAAGTAAACATGTATTTGCAATTTGATCCACGTATTTTAAATAAGAAACTGTATTTGTCACGGGCCAAGGAGCCCTGTGACATATTGACATGCTAAACATTCAAAGGTTTTTATTAAGAAACCTATACACAAACAGGAACCGAGTATAACTAAAGCGTATTCCGTAAATTGATCCCTAAACTATACACTTAAAACAAAACATAAAATACTAACGTGACATGATCAAACTAATACTAAAATGACAATTCAATAGTGATCAATTATGTCACATCAGTATTTTATGTAACAGAATTAATTCATTGGTAGTATAATCCGCTAAAATAATATAAGTTGAGGGATCGGATTTACCGGATTGTACATTTTTTCAGTTCGGGGACCAATTTTCGTATTAACCCCAAAAGTAGTCCTAGAAATTATCCTTTGCTCGACGGATGACACCCAAGGCTTCTGCTTCATTCATGGTGGCCGGAATATCTAATGCCTGTCGGATTTCTGTACTTGAAGTCCGAAGGAAGGGATTGCATGCCTTCTCTGTCTTTAACGTAGTCGGTATCTGAAACAGCAAGTTGATAATAAACTTATCATGCAAAATTTAAATTGAATATGCAGCAACAGCATCGACAAAATGAGTGCTTGCTGCCAAGCTCGTACAGATGGAGTCAAACTACAGCGCAGTGCAGTTCCATAATATGTTAAATCAAAACAAATGTACACAACACGGACAAATCAAATAGGGAAATATTGCTCGTATCAAAATAACCAAACTGTGTGACCATACAAAGGTCAAACCAACAAACTGTCCTACGTCAAAGACAACAAGAAAAAACATGATTCACGACGTGTTCTCAGTCAAATATGGTGTAAAGTATGTACAACATGCATGCAAAATGTATAGATAGCAAGTGCAAAAGCCGTTTATGTCTGCGCATAGAAGAAAAAGTACAGCAAAAGACAGGCCCCAAGCTCAAACAAAATAATTGTCATTTATCAACAGATTTCATGATCTAATCCTTGGATGAATCGTAACAAGAACACATAATTAACAGTTGGAGCATAATTTTGATGTTAAACCCAGAAATTACCGTAGGCAATCCTTTATTGCGAAGTTGAGCTACATGGGCGGCATACGACCTAAGCGCCTCGTTCTTAGGTTCTATAGATAACGCAAATTTCGAATTACTCTGCCAAAATGGGTATATATATTGGTTAGTGCTTTTCAGAATGCCAATTTGGGGGGAAAATAAGTTGTTGGTCCTGAAAATTAAATAGACTGACCAAAGTATATTCATGACCACAATATACATTTGTACCATCAGGCAAAGACATGATCCTCTGAAGGGAAGAATGCATCTGTGGAACAGAATTCAGCCATTATGATACTATCAAGAACAATGAAGAATATTTGCCCTAATAAAAAGATCACAATATGTTACTCAAATTTTACATTAATTCGGAAATAATTTTAACTTCATGAACCTTCAATAGTAAAGGAACTAATGTTCAAAAGCTATTTTGCTCCAACTATTCATTTTTCTTGAATACATGGAAAAACTTTAAAAAGTTGAATATACTATGTCGGACACATAAGCAAATCCGAAGCTCAAACCCGAGTCCGAGTAGCAATAGCATAGTTGTCAACTAAGATATCATACATGATAGAAGCTAAATTACCTGCTCTGGAGTTCCTTCAAAAAGCTTGCCACATGATAAGCTGAACAAAGTGTCTCCAGTAAATATTGCTCCAGAACCCGGAAAATAGAAGCTAATATGGCCTGTATGACACTTTTTCAATTTAACAACAACAACAACAATAATAGTAATGATGACCAAAGGGGGTTCGAAGGAATAAACAACCACAAAGCTGCACAACCAAGACTGTGACTTTTCTTGTTTCTATATTCAAGTGTTATTGCATTGAATTTTGAAATAATAAAAAGTATTGAATTCAACGATTTTTTATGGAAATGACTAATGAATCAAACCTCGGGTATGGCCAGGAGTTTCAATAACGCGCACCTCATGACCTGCAAACATCCACTTGTCCCCATCTTTTAGAACAATATCGATTCCAGGAATCCTATATTCGTCTATTCCTGAACCAATCACCTACATGAAGAAGAATATTATTATAGGTCATTATCTATTCCCAGACATGGGTGTGATGTTAGATACATGTATGTGTTTGACATTAGAATGGAATTTTTAAAAAAAAAAATAAGTTTTCTTAATGTATTTGGAGGGTCCTTCGAGGATCATATAATACCCTATTTGAATATGTGTTGGAAACAATTGCCAGTCCTTGAAGAAAGATAATCAGAGCAACATACCCATCATTATGAAAAAGATACAAAAACCCTATTAGACTACACATGGTTATTCCATTTAAATGTTCATTTGAAAGGAAATTACTCATCTGATATGAGCTGAAAAGGTGATAGAAAAGTTACAAGGAGATGACATTTTCATACCTTTGAACCATACCTTGCTTTTAACTCTGCGTTCCCACCGGTGTGATCATGATGGTGGTGGGTATTCAATATATAAGTCAAATTCCAGTTTTTCCGACTCAAAGCATCAATAATTGGCAGAGCTTCTGAAGGATCAACAACTCCAACTGTGCCTGTGTCCGCATCATGCAAAAGATATGCATAATTGTCTCTAAGACATGGTACCTAACAAAAATAACCGTAAGCTAAAGGTTCATATCTAATATATGGGTAATATATATGAAATCAGTTATTATAACCTTCAACAGCAACAAATTGAAGAACTTCCATTTCAAGTTATAAGCATAAACAAAGTTACTCCAGCAGCAGAATCTAGGAAATCAAGCATGAGATTCAATATCACTCTATCAGCTCAAACCTAAGAGTAATACACTACACAGTTTCCATCCCTTAAAGAAAGCAACTCTAATATCTGGCAGCTCAGTTTAACAAATTATAGGCCTTGGTTGGTATGTATCAAGCTACTTCAGCAGGGGCCCATTGAAACCACCTATCTGATGCTCCCACTTCTCATTTTTGGCACCCATATCCAAACATGGATATAAGAGATTAAGCACCTCTGAATTTCATTTGGCAAATTCCTTTTTTTCCACTATTCCAACTGAAGCAGTCTTAAGAATTTGAAAATAACTAATAAGAGAATGCATGTACCTTAAATTTCATATTTTACACATTGTCATTTCACCATTTCAACTCCGATGTCATCTTAATCATTTGAAATGATGACGACCAACTAAATACCTTAAATTTGATGTTTCGCTACTCAAACGAATATCTAAGTATTCGAAACAATCAGCAAGAATGAAAACACTGAACCTAATAGATCAAGTAGCTCTAATCCTCAACCTAACCCCCCCCCCCCCCCACCCTAAGAAAATGTGAACTGTACTATTTTGCTCATAAAACCTAAGTTTGAAGGCATTCTTGTTAACAATGGCAGAAGATCTCAAAAAAAAAAAACACAAGGATGGCAACAGCAAGGGAGAAAAAGGTGAAAATGATTAAAACTGCGCATTCAAAACTGCGAAAGATGGAAAGCAGTGCCCTCACCAGTTCAATTTGTAAAGAGGAAGACATGTTGGAAACACTGCAAAACTCTGCAACCCTAAGAGACCGACTTGCTCCACGCAAGGTTTTGAAGGGTGTTGATAATAAACGCATAAAGCCATACACAAGACCCTTCCTAAGGCAAAGCTGTCTCATGCCTGGCCACAAACACTGTCCACTCCTCACCTAAAACATCACAAAACAGGCTTTCAAACTTAAATACCATAAAACCCACATATATGTAAGAAAAAGTTCCCACGATAAAAATCAATGGATTTCAGAGAAGCTCTGCAGAAAATAGTAATACAAAAAAAAAAAAAGCAATTTGGAACTATTAACCAGATTGTAAACCACCAATCATTTCTCATCAATACATAGTAATACTCTGCATTAAATGATTTCAAATAGTTCATATCAGCATACACTACTTAATATATATATATACGGACAAAGCAACAAGTTCAACTGCTCAAGATCATATGCATACACTACTTAATATATATATATATATATATATACGGACAAAGCAACAAGTTCAACTGCTCAAGTTCATTTCGAAGTTGATGCTTTACTTTTATGAGTTGTACGAAACAATTCATACCATATAATCCAAAAAACCAAAACTCCAAAACAAGCCAAATAAACTATACTGAAAATAACCCCCATTTGCATACACCATTTCAAGACAAGACAAGATTCATATCAAAATGTGGTGATAAAATAATTTGCAATCTTTTTCAAAACAAGTTTAAATTGTTCTTATTAAGGTAAAACTAATAGGAAAGCATATGTCTAAGTTTTGGAAGATGAAATGAAACAAAGAAAAGATAGTTAAAATTGTAATATAAATACATAATACAAAGCCAAAACTCAGACTTCCCATTAAGCAAAACTAAGACTAACTCTAGGCCATATGAAGAGGGAAAATAAAGAAAAATGAAAAAAAAAAACAAAAACAAAAACACCCATTTCCTGAATTAGCCACAGCAAGATTTGCCATTTTCCTAGAAGGGGCTAGAAGCAAAAATCAGATCTTTACCACTATATTTCATTTCTCTTGCCAAAAACAAAGAAATAAATTACAGATTGAACATAAGAAAACGCAAACTTGCCTAATAAAAAAGCAGAAGAAAAAGAAAATCCAAGAAAAAGGACGGAGAGAAAGCAAACCCTGGAACAAGGAAAGGAGGCGACAGCAGAAGAAGCCTTACAGAGCATTTGCATATCAGTTTCTCTCTCTAAAATGGGTTCTCCTTTTCCAGAAAGTTTATTCAGTAGTGAGAGAAAGAACGTGTATTTATGGGCTGTCACTCAATAATGCGCGAGTTTTATTTTGGGTGCCTGGGTGGTTAGATTTGCCTCTGAATATTGATATAGTTGGAAATCTATAATAATAAATAAAATATAATTTAAAAATAATTTCCTTTTTGAAAAAATTAAAAAAATTTAAAAATAGATATTTTTAAAAAAAGGACACCAATTTTTTTAAAACTGCAATAAAAGAATATACTAGTAACGTAACAAATATTTTCCTATTTGTTATATTTAAATAAGTTATTATCTTATAAAAACTCCACAACCATGTCAATAATGGTGCCATTTATATTTATGGTATAGTAAAATAATAATAATATTTTAGGAAAATATTTTACATCATTTTAAACTTAATTTTTTTTATTTCATTGATTATAGAAGTGTTCATAAATTAAGTTGAATTAAACTTAATATGGTATTTGTATATTTTATGTTTAATAAAACTTTATCAAATTTAATATTTTAAAATTTTATTTAATTCATTCATTTTTTTAAATGATTAAAAATTTACTCATACTAATTTGATTTTTTTAAAAATATATATATATATATATATATTATATTTTAAATGTTTTTTATTAAGTATTTAAATATAGAACTTAACATATTTATTAGTGTTTAGGTAGTATTATATTATTATTATTTTTTGGTGAGTTATTATATATTTTATTTTATGTGTAGTAATTTGTATAATTTAAATTATGTTTAGATTATTAAATTATAAAAAATTACGATGTAATTTTTAATATTATCAAAAGTTATGATATATCACTAATGTTATCAATTTATTCATTTAGATAATTGGATTGTTAATCATTATTAACAACGTAACGACAAGTTAAAGTGACACGTTAAATTATTATTTTAAATGAAAACTTTAACTTAAATTACACTAATCCCTATTTTCTTTTCCTTTTTGAGTTATTTTTATCTTTTTAATTTCTTTGATTTAAAAATGCATTTGGTCCTTAAATTTAACATATGCTCCCTAAATTGGTACTGAATATTTAGAAAATTAAGAAATAATTTGTCTCAACATTTTAAAACTTTTTGGCTTAAACCAAGAAAAACCCCAAATTGCCTTTTCCCTTACCAACCGTTTTAAGTAAAAATTTTTAGGTACTTAAATGGAAAAAATATTATAATTTGGGGGTTTTTTTTTTGTTTAAGCCAAATTTTTATAGGTCCCAACAATTTAGTTTACGCATTTTTAGTTTTTACAATTCATTTCATTCTTATCAATATTCAAATGGATTTTATATTTGTAAACGAGGCTTAAAATTTAAATGTGTATTGTAAAAATATAGACCTTTAAAGGCTAACCTCGCTCGAGTCCAGATCCCTACTCGCCACCGCCAGCGGCAGCTGCCGACGAGGTTTTACTGACGGAATGAACTTTACGGCACAAGAATGAAGAAAAAAAGAGAAATGAAAAAAGTTAAAAAGGTTAAAGATAAGGTCAGCGATGGTCAAGATGTTGATCCTTGGTGGTGGTTAGTTCAAGAAGGGATCAAACCCTCCTTCCTTTGTATATCCCTTTTCGCGCTATTGGTACGTGTCGCCGTTGGTCTTCACCCATATTCCGGTGCCGGTACTCCGCCCAAGTTCGGTGATTATGAGGCGCAGAGGCATTGGATGGAGATCACTCTTAATCTTCCACCAAAAGATTGGTATCGCAACAGTAGTGTTAACGATCTTTCTTATTGGGGTCTTGATTATCCGCCATTAACTGCTTACCAGAGTTACGTTCATGGGGTTTTCCTTAAAACCTTCGATCCTGACTCCGTTGCATTGTTCACTTCACGAGGCTATGAATCTTATCTTGGGTGGGTTTTCATTGTTTCTTCGTTTTGGTTTCTTGATTTTCAATTTGTAGGCATTTGACTGTGGTGTTTGAGCACGTATTTGCAGGAAATTGCTAATGAGATGGACTGTTTTATCTTCTGATGTGTTGATATTCTTCCCGGCAGTTCTTTATTTTGTGTTGGTGTATCGTTCGATGCGGTTTGGCATGGGCCAAAACAGCGATGTAGCTTGGCACATTGCAACCATTCTACTGAACCCATGCCTGATCTTAATCGATCACGGTCACTTTCAGGTACTTTCAAGCCCCTTTTTCCAGTATACTTCCACTAAATTATGAAAAATTATATTGGGTCTTGATATTTGCTTGGTTCCTTTTGCAGTACAATTGTATCAGCTTGGGTCTTACCATAGCTGCCATTGCTGCAGCACTCTCTCAAAAGGATCTTGTGGCTTCCCTGCTATATTGTCTTGCTCTCAACCATAAACAGGTAATTTATGTTTTAGCTATTGTTTTATGCTGTTGTTTTGCAAAATTTTAATTTGGGTCATGGATGACCTGTTCTTTCTTTGGTCTGGTTGTATGTCTTTCTTAGGCTTTGCTTGGTGGAAAAAATGGAAAGAAGTAATTTAGCGGAAAGATTTCATAGCCACTCTCCTACTTTTTAGCTTAACCATTAAACTAAACATTTTTCCATCCTTATCCTGCCTTAGTGAAACTCTTTGGATATACTAGCATGAGGACCATATTTCAGTTAAGAAGTGAGAAATCCAACTGTATCAAATAAATTAACATGAAAAATCAGTACATCCACTTAAAATTTATTTGTTATTTGTGCTATGTAAGATGTTTTTTTGTTGATATATTCAGGATTAGAATTTTAATATGGATCTTCCTACGTTTTTATGTTTTCCAGATGAGTGCATATTTTGCACCTGCCTTTTTTGGCTATCTATTGGGTAAATGTCTGAGGAAAAAGAATTCACTGCTCGAGGTGACAAAGCTGGGATTGATGGTTATAGGAACATTTGCTGTCGTCTGGTGGCCATATCTTCAGTCGAAAGATGCTGCTTTGGCTGTAAGTGGCAGAATAAAATCCTTTTATCTTTACTCCCTAGTTAGCTTTCTGTTCTTTTATAGCTTGCTCTTATTAATTTTTTTAATAGAGCTTCTCTTTTCCAGTTCTCTTCGCTGTATGTTTCTTATATATGAATAATTCATGCTTGCTAGAGAAATAGACAGCCCTATGTTAATTACTTTTATAATTTTTTTATTGAATATACATTTACTTATGGGATTTATTTAGGATTAGTAACTATATCTGTTCGTAATCTTTTTGTCAAACAAGAGGCCAGATGCTTCTGAATATTTAATCATATTGCATCCAGTTGGTGTGGAGCTATCTTTTTAAATGATATTGGAACTCAAGGCAAAAAGCAGCCAAGGGCGTTATCCTCTCCTTGAGATTCACCCATCAAAGTATCCCATATGCTAATAATCTTGTCTGGAGAGTATAATTGCTTGAGGACTAAATGAAACTCATGGATAATTCCCATCACGATGGATAGAAAAAATTCCGACACCAATAATTTGTTATATTCCATTTTACCAGAGGTGACATGTCATTGTTATAGGATTGAATACCGAGTTACTGACACACCACTGTTGCTAAGCTGGTGCCTGTAAGTAGGTTCCATTTTGTTGAAAGAAAAATTTCTTCTTGGTTCTTGAGAATTTGAGGTATTTTAGTCGTTTAAGAATGCCACTGTGACTTCCTAAATGTTTTCCTGTTGCAGGTTCTATCTCGTCTTGCACCATTTGAGAGAGGGATATACGAGGATTACGTGGCTAATTTTTGGTGCACCAGTTCAGTGCTTCTGAAATGGAAAAAGTTATATTCTACACAATCATTGAGGATTTTTAGCCTTGCTGCAACCCTTATAACATGTCTACCCTCAATGGTTCAACAAATCCTTGCTCCGAGCAGTAAGGGTTTTCTCTATGCGTTGCTTAATAGTTCTTTCTCGTTCTACTTGTTCTCATTTCAAGGTATGTATTTCCTCTAGTTATTCATCCTTCTAGCCTTTTTTTTGGTACCAGTTCTCATAATCATTTCTTGTCCTTGAAATACGCAGTGCATGAGAAATCTATTCTGCTTCCGCTTCTGCCTCTTACGCTATTAGCCCTGGAAGAAAGTCGCTCAATATTGTGGTTAACACACTTTGCCATGTTCTCTATGTTTCCTCTTCTACACCGGGACAAACTGGTTCTAGCGTATATGGCTCTTTACGCTCTCTTTATTCTTGTCTATTTTGCACCCTGTGGACCAGGTGGAAGATGCCACGGCACAAAGACTCTCGATAATACCCAAAAGACCAAGAGAGGTGTGGATTTCATTGCTTCCATTGCCTTCCACCCGCTTATAACGGGCTTTCTCGGTTTGTGCTCTCTGATTCTGCATGTTATTTACCTAACCATGCATCCTCCGGAAAAGTATCCTTTCCTTTTCGAAGCAGTGATCATGCTTATCTGCTTCTCTCAGTTTGTTTTGTTTACATTTTACTTCAATTCAAAGCAATGGATGTTATCGAAACACCTAACATCAAAAGATAAACAAAAGAAGCTTATTTGATTGTGCACTAACATTAACTTCATGAGACTGATTTTTACTGGGATGTAGCAGCAGATTGATTTGTTAGTTCTTGGTTGATGATCACGATTTACATACATGCATGTATGTATGTTTTCTTGATGACTTGGTTTTGGGTATACAGAACTTATGTTTGTCTCTTACTAGATGTTCTCCGGCTTCATAATGTTATTTTTATTTGGTACCAATCGGAATTAGATTAACTGTCTAAATCTTGGTCATTGGGGTGTCAACAAGGTTCCTTAAACTTGTGTTGTTGACACCGGCATAATGTTATTTGCCCTCTTTATGTCTAAATGAGTCTAAGTAACACTGCTTCATAGTTTGATTTCTTCAACAATTCTAGTCTTAGTTCTTTGTTATTTATATAATTAAATGTATATTTTTAAACTGAAATTTTGAGTTCCAATGATTTAATTAGAGATTTCAACAAATCGTATGCTAATGGAAAGGCTGAAAACTAATTTTAGTGTTGCTTTGATAAGAAGTATTAACCCTGTATAAAAGGGCTGGTGCGGTTAACAAAATTTAAAAAAAAAAGATTTATAGAAATGATGCAAATCTATTCAAAATCTCAATACAATTCGTTTAACCATTTGATTTAGAATTAGATTTGATGAATTCATTAATCTAAACATGTGTTATGTAGTGCTTAATCTATAATTTTCATTAGTAACAAAATTTAACATTAAAAAAAAACTAAAAAATAAGCTATACTTGCAACATCCGCAAAGATGACATTGAATTCAACTTTTGTTCAATCTCCCAATCAAAGAGTGGAAACGTTGAAAATTGATCCAAAAACTCGGGCAAACAAAAAACATAAAACATGTAATTGAACATCAAAAAGTACATCCTCCAAACACCAAATAAATGTAAAATGGCGTGAAATACAACAAAACCATAAATCAAAATCAAAATTTCTTTGCCTAGTAATTGAATGACAGACTTGGAGCAGCACTATTTTCACAGATCTTGGACACTCAAACCTGCAAACATGAAAAGGAATGACAGGTAATGGTCCAGAACATCAAGATGTTACCAGAATAGAAACAACACTAAGAATGAAAGATACAGTCAAGGCCAAGAACGGTTGATAAGTTATAAGAAAGAACACTGGGACAACTTGTAATGTTGCAAGTATGACAGCAATGGCAACAATACTTCATTTCAACTATGTATCTACAATTCTCTAACATGCTTGTTCAATCAAGAAAAGAACAAAGGGAATGGTCGGGACCAAGAGTGTTGAGATGGAAACAATAACTCGTTCCATCTACAATTCTATAACATGCTGGTTCAATTGAAACAAGAAAACATGAGACTACTTCCAATAATGCATATCTATCTACCTGGAGGAAGGGACTGCTTCAACTTGTCGGCTTTCTCAGCATCAGACACACAAAGTGTGTACAAGTACTTGGAGCAACGGACCTTGAACTTCACTACATCTTTGCTCTTCTTGATCTTTACCGAGCGCGCATCTTTCCTTCTAGCAGTGAGAAGGAAGTCCTTGATCTCATGAATTTGCTTAGGCTGTCCATCATAACATCTGAATTAGAGATCATAACCACACACAAGCATAAAAGGTGACACCTATTCTACTCCAACTTCATTTCTCTTTCGAGAATTTATGTTAGATATAATAAGATCCTCCAAATGAACAAACACAAAGGCAACAATGTAGCAAATAAACAGCTCAAAAGAACAAGGCCTAAAAACACAAATTGTTATTTTCACAGATGAGTCAACGTTACAAAACCAGAGCTCGTAAATCAAAACCCTAAACCCGATCAATATTTTAAGCAACCCCATCAATGGAAAGTACTAGTTATCATAGTTCTACAAACCCTAGAACTATTAGAGCATAAACCCTAAACCCAATCAATATTTTAAGCAACCCCATCAATGGAAAGTACTAGTTATCATAGTTCTACAATCCCTAGAACTATTAGGGCATAAACCCTAAACCCAACCAATATTTTAAGCAACACCATTCATAAGTTGTCAAGGTTCAATCCCACTTCGATTAGGGCAAAAAAAACACAGCAGTAGGGAAGCTATAAATATAAACAAGAAAAAGGATCCGAAGTAATAATCAGCAATTAACGTAAAAAGGGGGAAATGAGCATTAAATGAAGAACAGATTCAGAAATATAAAGAGAGAATTGAAGTGAGAAATTAAATTAACCATTTTGGATTGAAGGTTTTTCAGTTTGAAACCCAGCACGCGCCGAACCTTTAGATTCTTTGGTAGTCAACAAAATATAGGATCTCCTGACAAAACCCTAGAATTTATTATCCCTCGCATTACCCGTTTGGGCCTTGGTTATATAATTTTGTGGTTAAACTAAAGCAGTAATTTTTATTTGTCTCATATTATATTCTAATCATTTATATTTGAAATGTTATTATTTTATTACTAAGTAGTCACTCTGCCATTAAGCTCTGTTGCGTGACAGTCCAAATGAGTTTCAAATGCTAACTTACATATTCAATTGGAACGAGAATAGATTTTTAATTAATTAAAAATTTTAAATTAATTACACCTTGAACTAGAAAAGAAAAATTATTTGTCTCTTTTTTTAGTTTTTTTTTCATTTTAACTGAAAAAATATTCTCATCCTAGTTAGACATCTATGTTGAAATTTAAAACTCATTTGGACTGTCACATAGGATTGCTGTTAGGGAGGTAACAGAACTTAACGGCAGAATGACTACTTCGTAACAAAATGATAACGTAAATAACCAAAACATAACATTTCAAACATAATGACTAAAATGTAATCTAAGACAAACAAAAATGATTATTTTTATAATTTATCCTAATTTTGTTATAATACGTGTCCGAACATGACTCAAATTATTATTTAACAATAAATATGTTCTAATTTAAATTTATTATAAAAATTCATTTATATTAAATATAAACTTCAATTTTATTTTATGTTTTAATGAAATTCATTTAATTAAAAAAATATTTGATTCATTGGAATGAAATAAGAAGTTGAATATTCCTGTTTATGTCAAACTTGTAACGATAGTGGGCTAAAGAGAAGTGGTAACGAGTAAAAATGTTCATGAATGAAACTAACTTGATTTGTTTTGAGTTGAGTTTAAATTTATATTTTTCGAGCTCAAGTCGACTTGATTTGACTCATTTTACTTGTTATAAATAAAAAAATTATAAAAATAATTTTATATTAATATTTATATAATTAAATTTAAATACAAAATAAAATTTTGGTATTATTTTCTAAACAATAAAACGAGCCTTTTAAGTTGATCAAGTTCAAATTCGAGCTTGAAAAACTTTTTTGAAATCGAACCTTAACCCGACTTGAATAGAAATTTTCATGGGTCAGGCTAGATTAAATTGAACCTAAACATAATATTAACACAATTTATACTTACTCAAGTTAACCCGAAATATAAGTTTAAATTTTTACTTAAACCATCTATATTTTTTAATGGCTAGTTGAAATTCATTTTTGACCTGATTATATTTTTATTTTTAAAAATATTTATATTAATTTTAATTTAATATTTAATAATTTTCATTTTATTAAAATTTTATGTATAAGTAACTTCACATTTTTTAAATATTTATATTATAGTATTATAAATTTAGTTTTTATGTAATATATTGCATAATGTATAAAAAATATAATAGAATTAAATAAAAAACCGTTTATTAATGAAAATGGTTTGAATGTTACATATATATTACTAATAAATATTAAAAAAATATTTTTTTTTCCAAAAAATCAACATTAAAATGATAATAATTAAAGCTTTCGAGTGGGGTAGTTAGAGAGGAAACTAAGAAGAAACAGAGATAGATTCCAAAACTATACCAACACAAAGAATTAAATAAAAATGTTACTAATTTTTTTCTTTGTGCATAATATCCCCTATACAACCCCTCAATCACCTTCTACTGCATCAACCAACAATCAAACTATTAAGTTCAGAAGCCAAATAGAACACAATCCTAAGTCCTAATTTCCTAAACACTAAAACTGAGCTAACCTCGTCGATGGACCATGATTTTCTCGTTCAGCAACGCCACACCATGCCATGTTTTAAGGGAAACTATGTCAAGAAACTTAACGAGTCAAAAGGAGGATCCCTGCTGCATAGGATGGGGTGGAGGAGGAAAGAGGGAGTTGACAAGCTCGTCGTCCATTTTCACCTGAAGTCGTGGCATCTGCTTCATTGCGTCCGGCATTTCATTCAATCTGCAAATGTAAATTAGTAGAAACATATGAGAATCATCTCCCCATACCCATAATCATATGCGCTGGATATTGGCGGCAAACAAGGGTATTTTCAGAAAAACAAAATGTCGGAGCAACATAACTGGAAATCCCAAATAATATTTATGCCTACAATACAATTTAATGGTTAAGATTATATTCGCCATTCGTAAAAACAGAAGCAAACCTGCAAACTATCCAATCGTATGACAATACGGCGAAGAAAAATGGTCATAAATACACAAAGTATTGCGTAAAATAAACTAAGATGCATGAAGATAAACCTGCATCCCAATCCTACCATACACCTATATGTGCCCAAAACCTATGCATCTGCAAACTTGACGGTTGCAAAAAGAATGTATTAAATGATATGATCATATATCATCACCATCAAGAAAGAAAATGTGGATAAACTTGATGACTGTTAAAAGAACTCTATTCTTTTTTATGAGACATAACTCAAGATTTCAATTACTATAGAAAGGAATGCTTAGCGAAAACTGGAACTTACGCATTCATGATTCTGAGAATATTGTCATGAGTTTGGCGGAAGAGACAGATATTTTCCTGTAACTGGAAAAGGGTAAAAGAGACAAGTTCTGTTAGGGATCCACCGAGGCTTAACAGAACAGAATTTTGGCTTAATCAACATGAATGAACAAATATTCTATCCGCTTTTACATGTCCACATTGCAACTACACTTCCTATGATACTAACTCCAAAACATTACTGTCCTGGTAGCGGCAGATATTAGAAGAAGAGACTCTTCGAATATTTACAACTATAGGTAACAGGACTGGTAGTGGTAGCTATGTTACTTGGACTTGGGTATGTTAAAAGTTTTCAAATTTTTCCATGTATTTCAAGGATCCTTGAAAAGTCATGTCCTCGTACCTATGTCCACATATGGGTTGGATATAGTTGGGGACACAGGCATTGTAAGGAAAAAAAAAATGAAGAGTCAAGAACCAGAATAAAAATCAAACAAATAGAAGAATAAAGTGAAATTGATCAACTCATGACATGAGTACTTCACCTGAAAAGCCGCAAGATTTTCAGATATCCGATTTAAGGCTTGAGCATTCTGCTCCAGAAGTTCTCCTGTCAACCCGCCAATGGCTGTGAAAAGGCATAATGCAGCTTTTCAATTAAATATTCTGATAATAACAGAACAGAAGACATGGGATTTTTCATGCTCACAGAACTTCTGGAACCATAGAACTAAACTTAATCTTCATTGTTTGAAAAACCAATGATAAAGAACAGAAACTATATTCGATCAATATTTTCAGCTACTTCTTTGTACTATTTTAGTTGCTTGCATTGTGCAAAGAATTGAAATTCATCCACAAAACAAAGTTTCCAAGAAAAGAACAGATACTTTTAGCTTATTAAGTAAACAATGAGACAAAAAAGGCAACCCCATCGAGTCAGGACAAAGCCAGTGACACAGGCTAAACGAAGGAAAGAAATTATGTTTCACCACCAACAGTTCGAATTCTCCAAAAGTATCTTGCTTTTCTAGACCTGAAAGTTTCAACAGCTTTGACAGATAGCTACAAACATTTAATACCACCCAAACATCATCTAGAGAAAATGCCAAAAATTGAATGCAACTATAGAAGCAAACAATTTATTACAATTGTATATAAGACTCGATCTCCCTACAACAAGACTATGTATATAAAACTTCTTCTAGTATGACACTAAGACTTGATGAAAAAGAAAACAATTGATTACAGTAAAGTAAATAAAAAATTCGGGGTAACAGGCAGGACTTTTAAGGAAGTACAGAACGAACTTGCACATAAAAGCAAACAAAAACTGAGGCATTATGAGTTACTTAAAAGTCTTTAAAGATAAAATCCAACCTCTGTATGAAAAACCATCATTAACATCCACAGGATTCATTGGGGTTGAATCTGGGGGAAGATTAGGTTGAGCAGCAAAATGAGTATGATTTCCAGACGGATAAACTCTTTCCTGAAAAGGAAAAGCAAAAGATTAAGTATCATTGGTCCAAAAATGGTCATGAAATATAAATATTGCCTTGTTGCTTAGCACGCAACAAAAATATTATTATGAACTGGAAATTGTGAAAGAAGTTGGTTAAGTTTAAATTCCAAGTCTAAATGTTAGCTAGAGTAGGGGACTTTTGATCAACAGACAAAGGACCATGCAATGCAAAGTTCCCCACAGAGAGGCCTCAAAGAAGAGATGATGAAAAGACAACAATGGATGATAATGCATCCCTTAGTCAAGCATATGTGATACCCATGAACCTAAGGTAATCAAGCAAACTTCCACCAAAAAACAGCTGCATAGCAGCAGGATCTAATTAATCTCCATCTAACATCTTACCAATAAAAATAAAAACCACTATAAAAAATGCTCCCAAGGTTTGAGGAGCTTTCCTCCACTACCTTGTGTGTAGAAGAGAGTTTCAAGTGTGAATGAAAGCAGTAATTCACATCTCTTCTAATGTGAATGTTTAGAAGGGAAGTAGATTAATAGAGAACTGCCTGCATGCCAAGCGTCAAAGAGAGAGAATTTGCTTTTAGCTTATGTCTAATTTTATTAATTCTAAAAAGTACCCAACTAATGAGGCTCATAGGAGCAACTAAAACACAAATTAGGGCAACTTTGCACAGAGAAAGAGAGAACCAGTAAAACATACCCTCTTGTCTTTAATTTTTCTGGCTAAATTGAGATCTTCCTTCCTTCTCTTGCTATTTTCCTTTTTCTGCATAAAGTATAAACCAGATGGTGCTTGTAAGATACACGCATAAATAACATTTTTCTCTGCAAATACAGAATAAAATCCTTTTGACAAGCATAAATGCTTCATCTTCTAAAGAAGATTTAAGATGAAACCAACAAAATATAGCAGCATGCTAAAGCCACATGCCAAATATGTTCCTCATGTTGTCATGTATATATGAGTCAAAATTCTACACTGGCAAACAATAACCGATGGGTTTAAACTCAGGTGTGAGCATCGAATACAAGTACTTCAAAATAAATGAAGAATCCAAGCAACATAGGGTTTAAATAGAGACAAATGAGAACAGTAAGGCTTACAGTCATCCATTTGCATCGCAAAGCCACATCCCGTACTGTCTTATTATGTAACTGCAGGGCTATCTTTGCGTAACGAGTTATGCTTGGTTCTAATGAGAGTCTGCAAGAAATACCAAGATACCACCAAAAAAATTAAATTGGTGGACTCAATTCAAGGAAAAAACACAAAAAAATTCAAAGCAAAGTAGCTCAATTAATTGGCATACATAAGTAAAAATTTTGTGCTAGAAAAGTACGTTTGAGTGCATCCTCAAAAGAGATCATCTGGTATTAGTTAATAAAAACAAAATATAAAACAGTGAAGGAGAGGGAAGGGACAATTGTATCCCTATCTGTTTTTCTCCCTCCAGAAACTTAGATGCCCATCTCACCAGTAATACCTTCACCAGGCATGGTCGATTGAAAAATTTGGTAAAATTTTCTCTATACCAGTATGCACTTATAACTAATAATGGTTCTATAATTAACCACAGATGAGGAACATAATCAACCCTTTCATGAAAATAAACAGAAAAGGAAAATGATTAAATTATAATGAATACAGATTGTAAAATGAATAAAATCAGCACCATCTAAATATATAAAATCACTCACCTATTTTGTCTAATAAGTGACTGAAAGAATTCTACTAGTCCTAATGACACCGATTAGCAAAACAATTGAGACTCCAAGTATGGAATAGAACAAACTACACACATTTAATTAAGGAACCCATTCCAATTTTCAGTACCAAATATCTAGTTTATAGTGCCAACAAAAGGTTGAAGGAGAGAATCCATTTTTTGCAGGCTTTTGCTGACAAGTGCAACAATTTGGATGGGCATTTCCCAACTACTTAATTAAGAACTTCAGCATATGCCTTAAATGCATGATACCCCGTCTTATGCGTTACTTAAGCAATAAATATTCTTTACAGAAACAAACTACATGCATATAAATAAGGAACACCGTTTCAATTTTCCATATAAAATATCCGAGTTTTATAGTGCAAAAAAGCTCGAAGGAAAGAATTAGTTTTTTGAAGTCACTTCTGAACAAATGCAACAAACTGGATGGACATTTGCAAGATACTTAATTAAAACCTTCAGCAGACACCTTAACGTCCGATACCTCTTCTTATGCGTTACTTAAGCAATAAAACGTTCTTTGCAGCAACAAACTAGACGCATATAAACAAGGAATCAAATTTCAATTTCCACATCAAATATCAGAGTTTTATAGAGCAAAAAAGGTCGAAGACTGAAGGAGAGAATCAGTCATTTGCAGTCATTTCCTAACAAGTGCAACAAACTGGATGGACAAATCCAGCTACTTAATTAAGAAATTCAGCAGATGTCTTAATGTGTGATACCCCTTCTAATGTGTTACTTAAGCATTACATGTTCTTTGCAGCAACAAGCTCTAGAATTTATCACTGATAAAATGGGTAGAAGGCTTCACTTTGGCACCAATCCAGTTATTGTTTCAAGCTTCCTAATGCATATTTGCCATATATCCTTCTTCCCTTATTACTATATAAAACACAAAGTCATAGCCCAACAACTCCCACCCTACCCTTCTATAATAATACAAGGCCCAAGAGCATTGCCCTCTTCGTCCTTAAGTATGTCAAAAGAAATATATTTTTTTCTTCTTTCTTTACATTCATGAACTGCTCTTCTTGCTTGTTCTTGTTCACCTCATTAATTGTCTACCACATTATCAAGAAACATTTCTTTAGATGATCTCTTCAGTTTCTTTTTTTTTTTTTTTTTTTGCTTTCGATGAATCTAATGATTCCCTTTTTCCCCTGATCTAATTAGAAATTTGTATAAGTAAGCAAAATCAGTTAATAATAGTTCTCTTAATATTGTGATTTAGAGAAAGGAACGAATTTCCCTCAATAAACTTGATTTATCAATCTACGCATGAGCTCTTTTTCCTCAAATGTCGTTTTTGAAGAGAACAAAAGATTATGATATCATTTATCTAGTTTTCTCGGGGATAAAATACTAAATAAAAGAAGCCTTAATAAAAAAATCATTCATTTTCTTTCTATAAAGAGGTACATGCGGATTTGTCATAATTCATTCAGATATGATACATAAACTTCTATTTCACAACCCTACCGGCTTGGGACATAACTCTCAGTTACCACTAAATGAAACAAATTAGAAGTAAAACAACTATACCAATTAAGAGCATGTGTATTATCCATTACATTTAGTGCACCAAACTTAGATTTAAGAAGATAAAGTCACCTTAAGTTTTCTTCTTTTGACACAAAAAAAATAACATATTATATGGAACTAAACCATACAGTATCTACATATCATGGGGAAGCTTACCCCAAAGGAAGGTCTTATCCGCAAGAATGACTACAACAAAACCATATGGAGCAAACACAAAAACATTTAAAGATAAAATGAATGGTTCAAACACAAACGGCACTTGTAAACTCCATTCTCGAACCTTTAAGATCCAATGTCAAACTTTTGTCTATCTCCAGGAAACCAATGGTAAGCATCAGTAAAAGATAAGGGCTAAAGATAGGAAATCCCAAGAAGGAAAACAAGGTGGGTCATGAGAATGGTGTTGTAAAGAAGATAAGGGGTATTGAAAAAGCAGGATTGGGGATGCGATATGGGAAACCATTGCAAAGTGGAAGAAGCAAGCGATAAATAAAGGAGATATAAAGAGCAATATAAATAAAATTGAAAAGGACGTCAAATCACAAGAGAAAACTTTATTTTTTATAACATTTATATTTAAAAATCTAAATTGTTGTAGAAAAGTTATCGGCCTTACTAACTGTAAGGCAAATTCCATAACTTCGAAGAAAAATCCCAATTTCAGCTTACAACAGTAACTAAATTTAGTCTACCTATTAAGAAAAGAAATTCAACAGAAGAAAATAAGAGTTTAAGAGAACAACATTCTTATGAGCTGATCAGGTAAAGTTTGAATACCATGAGTATGAAATATAAGAGTAATACTTAGGAGGAAGTAAGATGCTTTAGACATGTGAGCCATTTGGTTATACATCCAGACACTAAGAAAGATACAAAACATACAGAAAAGATGTTATCTTTTCAATTATGGGACCAATGCATTGCAAATTTCGAAGAAAGGTGATTCTATAAGTTTCAGTATAATTGAAGCCAAACGCTATCCCAAACATTAGAGAATAAAACAACTCAAATGCAGCGATTTTGGCTTCGAAGCATAACATTTCATTTTAGCTTCGGTATCTTGGCACAACAAAAGAACTACATTAAGAAGCATAAGATTTCTAAACAGCATTTAAAACCCCTCTCTTACAGCCATTTGAATACTCAGATTGCAACTATAATTATTAAGTTTGGAATAGAGAAAACAACTCAAACCATTGAAGTGAAATCTCTGAAATGGTATTCAGTGAAGGAACAATGATGGATATATAAATAAGTTGCTCCCATTCATATTGGCTACTAACTTTTTCCTAGCCTATATAAAATTTAAGCACTGCAATATTGGCAGACTATTGCCTAACATGTCATTTGCAATCAGTTCTAAGAAACCACCATTCAAAACAACAAAATTTGCATTTCTATCATTTAAAAATTCAAAATCTATATCAAAGACTTCATATATTTATAAAAAGACAATTTCATCAAACACCCAAAATTCTATGCAACCAAAAAAGTAAAGAAAAAAACAAAAAGAGGACTCACTGTTGTAACCCATTTTCGAGTATAGCTTGCTCTTCTAAGGTCCAATCCATGGAAATACCAGGGTTATGCTTCAAACCAGGACACCAAGCCTCGGGTATAGGTTTCCCGTTATTCATGTGAACTCCATTGAAAGAATACGGCGCGTGATTCCCTTCTTGTTGATGGTTCCCCGGTGGGTTCGCCATCAATTTTAGCTTCAAATAAAGAATCTCCGATTTTCACACTTTTTTTAATTTTTTAAGTTTTAGATAAACTACAATGGAATCAAACAAACACGAAGGAAAAAAAACCACAATTGTCAGAGATGAGAAAATTGATTCCTTCCCGCCACATGAAGAGTTCCCGCCATTAAAGAAACAAAACCCAGATTAAAAAAAAAGAAACCCAAAAAGAGTATCAAAGATCGTGAAAAATAAAAGAGAATTCAAAGATCAAAAGAGTAAGGGGGGTGATACTATTAGACTGAAGGGAGCTCTTCTATTTTGAAAGTTCTATATCAGCAGATAAAGATGGAAACAAAGCAATTGAGAGAGAGAAAAAGGTTCGTCAGATAACATGAAAAATGTACGGAACATAGAAGAAATCAAATCAAAATCAAAATCAATTTGATTTGAAAGGTGCAATAGAAGGTTTGTTTTTTATTTTAAGTTTCCATAGTTCAAACTACATATAAATTCTTCAATTTCATTCTTTTCTTTTCTTGAATTTTATTTATTTGTTTATTTATTATGTTATATTCTTTTGCCAGTATTTTTATATTAGCCGACTTTAGACATAAACTTCACTTAAATGACTATTTACCCTTTAGAAAATAAGATATATCATATATTTATTAGATTAATACGCTTATAGATATATTGATTCGTGTATAAATCTCATACATTATCAATTAATAATAATATGATATATTATCATTAAATAAAATAAAAAATAATTTAATTATTTATATTTAATTAAATGATAATTAATTATAAATAAATGTTAAAATTCTGAAATTTAAACTTTAAATTCTTAAACTTAGGATCTTAAGAGTTATTAATATTTAAATAAAATTTATTAATTTTTTTATATGGAAAAAAAATAAACCATTAGGCAGTCACCATTCTGGGTACTGCTAAACCAGCAACATCATTATGCAGAGCTTGAATAATTGATGAGCTAAAATGATGAAGTCCAATGATCATTCCTACAGATAAATTTTCCAAGTCTTTCATGTTTTTTATTTACTGTAATGATATATATTATTTACTAATAGTGCATAAATCTTATGCACCCACACTAAATTAAATATTATTTTTTTAAAATTTATATCCAAATAGAAGCACAAATTTTATTTTATTTTTTTAGTGAATTATACTAATAGGGTAAAATCCGAATAACAAATATGATTAGCGCGATTCGAACTTAAATCACTCTTGAGACAATGAACATCCTTAAACATCAAGTCATCACATAAGTTCAAATAAATACAAATTTAAACTCGTACACCATCACAAATAAATACTACACTATCATTACAAGCATAAATAAAGTCACTTCGACCAATAATTTATTGCTCGAGTTTTGTAAAAAGAATATTGGAACACTTTAATTTATTTAAAAAATTATGAAATGTTAATTATAATTTTTTTTAAAAAAAATAGTATGGAGATGGTAATTATAAATCCAAAAATTAAATTACATTTGAATTTAATTAAACTGAGACTAAAATTTGAAAAAAATCGTTTTAAATATTTAACATTATTGAATTATTTTTAAACAAAAATGTTTATATGGATATATTTTTAATCATTCTTTAATTCGGTTTAAATTTAATTCATATATATTTAAAAAATTCATTTTATTGATTGTTAATTATTATTATTCTGTAAATATATTTTTTTGAAGTCCTGATTCATATACAACTCCTTTTATTCTCAAATATTAAAGTCCTGAATAATATAACTTATTTTTAACATAAAGAGTATTTTTATAATTTCATTAATCTGAGTTAGTATAGATATTAAAACACAATAATTATATATAAAATTAAAAATATTTATGGATTTTTATTTCGATTATGAAATTAGTAAATTAGCACATGTCTTTTTTTTGTTAATTATGATTTTATATTTCTTAATGTATACGTTAAAAATTATTTCAGTAAGAATAAATAATTATTAGCACTTTCGGGTCTCCACAAAAAACGTTGAAATTGATTTTTTTTTAAATTTAAAAATGGGTTGAAAAGGATTTTATATATAAAAAAGAAGTTAAGTTGAAATCAAATGAATGGCAACATATTGTTAATTACGATTTGTTTCTATATGTACTTTAATTTGAATCTCAAAGTTGTCTTTATTTTATTGTTTGAATTTGTGTTTATTTTGGTCATGGTGTTGACATATCAATTTCTAAATAATTGGATTTTATTGTAATTTAATTTTGAAAATATTATATTATTAGTTTTTTTTTTCAAGAGTTGATATTGATATTTTTTTTTTGTTGAATTGTAAGAGGAAAGTAAAATTCTAATAATACGATTCAAATCCATATCACACCTAGAGCGATAAACATTCTAATTATTAGGTCAATACACGGGTTCATATAAGACTATTTTTTATTTAGCCTTTTGGAATCAATTTATTTAATCTATTATATATATATATGAGAGTGTGTGTAATGAAATGATTGGAAGATTATATATTAATTTGATTTTCGATTTTTGTTCTCAAATTTCTTAGTTTTTTTCTGGGTAATAAATGGTATAAAGATTAAAATTCATACTATTCATTTTAATTTTTAAATTTAATATCAGAAGTATTTTTTGTATTTTAATTTCAATTCATTTATAAATACAAGAAAAAAATATAAATCCTAAACAATACATGATTAATTAGAATTAACTACTACAGTTGGCTAAAAATTTAAATATATTGGAGATAGAGCAAAATTTAAATATATTTGTACGACTTAAATTTGAAGGATATTAATCTAAATACCTCAATCTCTAAAAAAACTAACTGATTTAAATATAAAAATTATTAATGAATTTAAATATTTGTAATTAATTCAGTATTCTAATATCTCAAACTGAACTTGAATAATGATATGTTTTATATTTGGGCGAATTTAACCCGACCAAAGTTATTGTTTATTGATATTTTTAATTTAAAATTTAATTATAGAAATATATTAATATTAAATAATAATTGATATTGACAAAATTTTAGGGGATATTTACTTATTTAGTTCGTTGAATCTTAATTAAGTTTCGTAATAGAATTATGGGAATGTAAGATTACGTGTAGAATGTGAAACTACATTGTTTGGTTCATTTTGCTTGAATGTAAGATCTATGAACGTTTTTTTTTTGGTTCAATAGTAAGATTCATGTATTTGGTTGATGAAAGTAAGATTGATTATAAGCATATTTTACTCAAATTGGTCCAAAATTTAATCTTACGCTTGTAATCTACAATAATCTAATAAATAAGTTGTAATGAGATTACATCTTATATTACATATTAAGAGTATTGTGTAATGTAAGGTTACATGATGACCAAAATGTTGACAATTTAAACACCGTAATCCCATTATGAAATATAACATTACAGGCCATAATGTTAATTCAACGAACCAAACACTTCCTCAAGACATGGTAGAATCCACACCATGCTTGCAAGCATTCATCACGACTCATGCGGGTTCCTGGTGTGGTTGGAAAGCAGAACTGAGTAGGAAAATTGAGAAAATAAAAAACCAATCCAAATTGAGTTGTTTGGATGTTTTATGAAATACAGATTAAAAAACTGTAATCATGCAAACTGAACCAAGTGTTGTTTTTATATTTTATATTTAAAAGTTTTATATAATTTCTTTTTAAAATTTACTATATAAAAAGTTATTGGTTATTTTTTATTTATTTGAATTTCTTTTTAAAAATATTTATAAAAAACTTTAAAATTTACCAAATAATATCTAAAAAGCATAAAACAAAAATTCATCTAGTAGCTTTCTTTTTTTAGAAAAGTACCTTTTTTTTCACTCATTTTCACTAGCTCCCTCTACTTTTTGAAGAATCTTTCTTTTTGTTCTCCTTTTTCTCTCATAAAAACAACCTCGTCGGCTTGCAATAAAAGAAAGAACGCAAAGAAAAAAAAATGCTCAACACAAAAATATATTGTAAAATTCAATTTGATTTTTTATTTGATTCAGTTTAATTTTAGTTTCAGAAATTCAAAATTGTATTTATTTAAAAAGATAGAATTATTATTTTCAATTATAATAAAGAAAATGATATTTTGTTATAGAATTATTATTTTCAATTATAATATAGAAAATGATATTTTGTTATAAAAAAAATTCAAAGTCCTACACATTAAAAGCAAATTTATCAAAAACAGCGGGACAAATGGGAGAAAAAGCATAGAAAGGGAAGAGAAACATATGGATACTTACTATACAAGAAGGGCCTAATGGAAACATACAATGCAAGTAAAATTTTCCACCACACAAAAGTCCTACACTGTCCTTTTTTAAACCTCAACCTCAACCTGCAAACTACAAACTCTTTTTCAGTACAAAAATGTACTGAAAACAAAAAATGAAAAAATGGGTACCAACATTTCCAATGCGCATCCATGGCAGCCTGCATCAACCAACACAAATCAATATTTCTCCACAATTTTCACAACAATCTATATATGTTACTTAAATTAACCATATCTATGTTACGGTGTGTAACAGGTACGGGCCGTGCCAATATCCAAATATATGTTAGATATGGGTATGGATACAAATACTTCAAGCAAAATGAAGAATCACAGCAACATAGATGCTTGTCATTTCCAGCATGCTTATTGCAATATGAATAATAAATGTTACATACCTAGATTTTTCAGCGTCTCTGATGTTGGTAAGGCAGGCAACGACATCTCTGCAACAGCAGGCAACAGAGCCATTAGGACATTAAGATGAAGCACACAAGGCAATTATGCTCCTTTATTGAACCCACACTTCAATTGTGTTGATCCCTTCCAGACAAAAACCAAGCATACAAAAGCCATTTTTTATCCTCAGACAATTACCTGGAGCACAAAGAGACAAGGATGACATTGAAGATGATGACGGCCATGGTGCTCCAATATTGTCAGTCAAGTCGCATGTAAAGCTGTAGCCCGTCGAATTGTCAAATATCACATCTGCTGGTAAGCTTCGTAATAGGCATCCTAAATATGTAGATAATACCAAAAAGATTTCAGGCCATATGGTACATTCTAATTTCACACACATAGACCATCTATATTTTTAACCAATGCATGTGTAAATGAGAGGGGATAGGAAGAGGTTAAGAAATGTGACGAACCTTGTTGTCCGTATGCTGCCGTAGCAACCGCCCATAAGAATTAGACAGGCAGAAAGAAGAAAAACTCAATATCAGATAAAACAGCAATGCAAACAAAGCAAAATGGACAATGTTTTAGAAGAACATAAAAAAGAATACCGTACCTTGGATACTAAAATCTTTTAAGTCGACATCACAAAGCTCATAAACATTTGTCATAACTCCACCTTTTCTTAATACTGATCCAAACATTGTTGCACAGACAATGGCTTGCTTGTTTGTTATTAACATTTGCTTCTGTATCCCCGCAATGTATGTATTTAATGAGCTACAACAGGAAGGGCTGGGAGCAGCTACATTACGGCATGCCTTGATTACTTCTGATGGCTGGTTAAATTCCAAAGGGCAAACTGCAAATTCAAAAAATAATTATCCTGTTGTAGACAAAACATAAAAAACTGGCAAATAATACAAAACAAATGCTACAATATCTTGCAATACAAATGGAAAATAACTATGCGAATTCAGAGAAGGAATAAGAAGTTCAGGATAATGCCTAATGGACCAACATCAAAAAATGAAGAATCATATCCAAATACCCCACATCTCGAAATGTGTTGGACACAGGTACTTAAAAAGAGCTGGAACAACATAGGAACCAACAATAAAGAAGAAAAGGCATATCATGTAAAACACAAATGATGAAGGTGATTTAAACATAAATCTACCATCCATTCAGACTACCCACACTGCCTCTACTTTCAATTCTTTCACCAAATGATGGCTCCATGCAATATAAAATCATCTCAACTTGAACTGTCCCAAGGTAAAATACACACCCAAGCAAGTTTGCATAGAAGACTTGGGTAACACATAAACAACCAGGACAGTTGGTAAAGTAATATTGAACAACAATCAGGCAAGATATACAGAAACTGTACCCTTGTTGACCTTGCAGGCAGATAGTATTCTGAATGCAGAGTTGGCCACATCTGGTGGGAGTTTCCTTGAAAGATATGAATATACCACCCCTTTACAGTCATTAATGGCATCCATATGATTAGTCTCCCCTACTACAGTTTTATCATCATTGAGCATCATTTGTGTTCCAGAAATCTGTAGAGCAGCTTCCATAATTGCAGGTTGGCAAACCGGCCTGCAGCACTCCTTTAGAGGATCAACAGTGCCGCAAGCCTCTAATAACTTGCTTGTATTCACTGTTTTCTCAAACGTATCAACATCCTTCACCGGACAAGAACCACCTGTGAGATTTGATGATTTTACAGAACATACTGTGGGTATTGTCTTGTTGGCCCCTCTGCTAGCTAAGATACTAATGATATCTGAAAAACAATCATTAGCAACAGCATTTCCCAAGACCAACTTATCAGAATCGATGCCATAACCCTGGAAGATGTGGAGTAAACTAACAAGCTGTGGACAACATATAACATTTCCTACAAGTGCTGCCAAAGGTAGAGAACAATCAGATGCTGTTTTCCCCATGATATTCGAGATAGCAGAAAAATTTACAGGGCACCTTCCAGTTAAATTTGGTTCATATGTTGTGGGGAAACTTGGGTACATAGGTGGTACAGATTCGTCAGGAGAAGGGTATCGTGGAATGACAGCAGGGGATATTTCTATAGGTTCAAATAATGCAGTAGTCGGTGGATTAGCTAGCTCAGACGTGGAAGGAATGTGACTAGGGTCATGCAATGTGGCAACATCTTGGAAACTCGATAACCAGAAAATGAATATTAATAACTGTTGGCATAGGGAACCTGCAACCATACACAAGTCACATTTGTATCAATAAAGGGATAAATATTCAAAAGATAAATATAGTAAGTCCTGGAATGAAGGTTAAAGTTTAATGCAAAAGCACCATGTATATTTTTTGCCAGTAAGGTAAACACAAAGAACAATACTAAGAGATCTAGGCCAAACTCAAAATTGTAATAAAACATAATGATGGCTAACCATTAATTGGGGGAAATTACTGTTATAAAAACTCTAATTACTTACTTCTTCATTGTGACTCCTCTAAGATTCCCTATGAGTGTGAACTTCAAGTAAAAATTTATCATCCGGAACAAATTTAGAAATACATGGTTCAACTTAACAATTAAGGAGAACTTGCTCTATATTCATAGAAATATTCTCTTAAAATTAAGAAAAAAGCCAACTCAAAACCTTCATAACATCAAATTTATGGACCTCCACCACTTTTTAAGCAGCACAATGTCATGTCTAAAGCTAAAGTTAAGTAGATCCAATTAGGCAATTCAAAAACTTGCCTTTAACACGGCTAACACTCTGAAAGCAATCCATAGTTCTTCTAGCCTTTTGCCACCATTGGATCATGCAACTGAAAATGCTCTTGTAGTTCTCTAACAATGATTGCAGCGGTGCAGTAAAGCCTATATCAGCTTCAAGTGTTAGAGCAAGTTCAGGAAAGAAAAACCAATGCCTAATAAGAAATGATGTAAAACTAAATGTAACTTTTTATCCTTGCAACAAAAACAGCACCACGTTCAAGCTTTGCAGGAGAAAAGCAATAAAATAAAGCATAAACATTGATGAAAAATTTCATATCCATAGGACCATAGCTATTACAGCTGTATCACACTGTCTCGTCACCCTACCTGCAAGTTTAAAGTCTAAACCTTTTATTACATCATAGTCACAGGCATTTCCAGTTTAGGCACTGTCTGATTGTGAGTAAAAACAATTAGTTCTCATTATTCTGTACATTACCCAGGTTACAAATATACAGACTTAGTGAGCATCGTTTTACCTCCTTCAACTCTTTATCCACCATACAAACAAAGTATGAGTTAAAAACTAAACTAGTACTACGATTCAACCCACACTAGAAACTTTCCGTCTAAAGCTTGTAATTAGAACAAGGGATTCTGACACTCCAGAATCAACAATCAAGCCAGTCATAAAAGTTTTAACTATGACACTCTTCCGGAGCTCCTCAACCCCACAATTTTGTCCCTCTGTGCTCTGTCACCCACCCAAAAACCATTTTTTCTCAGTTCGATTACAACCAGAACCACACCTAGACAAGCTCTATAGAAGAAAAAAGATGTTTTTTCATACTTTTCCAAAAATAACGAATCCGACTTAAATCGCCTCACAACTGCAGTAAATTACTATCAAGTTCTTTTATTTGCTGAAGATAAACTATGGAGTAGACATATATGAACAGAAACTCTAGCTTAACTCAATCAAGCAATTAATTAAGCTTAACTTAGAACATTTAGAAACAATATTTTAGTTCTTCCATCACATTAGCTAAAACAAAGAGTTACAAATCTAAGTAAAATTGGATAAGAATAGTTTAACCCAGGTAGTGATCAGCTAAAGTTTAACTTTCTTTTCCATTTTTTAACAGGATTTTGTTAAGGAAACCTAAATCTAAGGGGGTGGGGGGGGGGAATACCCATTTTCCTTTTTTCCCCAGACAATTTCTTAGATTAGGAAACAAACGAGTAAGCAATATATTAAGCATAAACAACAAAACTAAACCATATAAACACATCAATCTTAAAAAAGCAAAAAAAAAAAAAAACCTGAAATCAAACAAAATCAAGGTTCAAACTATAAAATTTTGTCAAATCTTACCATTTGTCGCAAGACGAAATTACAGTATCTCAAAGAAAATTAAAAAAAATATAACTGAAGCAAACCAAGCTCACCAGATTAAGCGTCTAAAAAAAGGAAACCAAAAAGAAAGAGAAAAAATATATCTGAGCTCAAACTTCTACTTCACTCTTCTCATACCAAACAATGAAGAGTTAGCTCAAAAAAAAACAGACAAACAAAGAAAACTCACCCAAATTTCCTTACTTCTTAGTAAGCTCAACCCCCCCAAAAAAAACCAACAAAAAAATCCACACTCATCCAAATTTCCTTCCTTTTTCCAGCATTTTCTTAGCTACCAAACACTGGAAAAGAAAATAAAAAGTTACCTGAAGATGTGGAACACATAACATATTCCGGTGAAAATTGAGAGGAAGAAAGTTATCAAATCAAAAAGGAGAGTTGAATCGGTGGGTGAAAAAATGGACTAAATTTTATGAGTATTATTATTTATTTTCTTAATAATTTTTGGGGAACCTAATAAATAAATTACTCAAAATGAGAGCTTTTTGTTTTTTAGCTTTCTTTTTTCCTAGTATTATTTCTATTTATTATTATTGAGGAAGGCTTTCATTTACTGAGTGAGTGAGCGAGTGAGTGAGCGAGTGAGCGAGTCAGAAATGGGGGCGCTGCTACCGAGTGGTGGCTAACTTTACTTTCCTTTTTCTGGTCTCGGGTTCGGGTTTTTCTTTACCCGACTCGTTATTTTTGCCCTTTTCTAATATTTTTTTTCTCCAAAACATATCTCATTAACTAAATATTATAAAATTCCGTTGAACTTAATTATTTTCAGTTTTTAGAATAAAAAAGAATTAAATCAAATTATTTGATACATGGTAGTCAATAAATTAAAATTTGGTCACATTTCTTATTTATTTTTTTAATTTAAAATTTATTCATCTAGTAAAAAATTAAAATAAAATAAAATATCCATACTCGAATTTAAAAGTTTTGGATCCAATTATTGATTCATTTTTCTATTTTTTAATAGTCATTCATTAATTTATAGTAATAATAAAATAGTCAAATACTACTACAAGTTCATCTTCATTGGATACCTTTTTAGACGTTGAAAGTTACCAGTTCTATCTTTTCCCTGTTCCGTTCCGTCATCCCGTTACAACATGAAACGATTTCACACTATACTAATAGGAACATGAGAAAAATAACTAAAAAGGGTATAAAATGAATAAAAAAGATGAGAATATAACCCGAATTATGTACACGTCAAGAATTTAGATTAAGCTCGATATCGAGTTCTTGTACAGAAAAAATTGCTTGCCTAGAGATATTTTCTTGCAAGAGCACCAACTTTTGTATCGAAATATGATGATGTAATGCGGGAACCAGGCAAGTAGAGTGGATTAAGAAGACTCTGCAATTACCAGATGATGAAAACATCGATCAGGCAATGTCAGATGAGTTAACAGGAGCAGGGAACAATGGTTACCTTTATATAAAGCTCATGAACCTCTTGGAAAAAGCTCTTGATTCCATCATCGCTACGAGAGTCGTGAAGTAGCATAAATCGTGTATGTATGATGAAGTGAAGGAAATGGATTGGTTTAGAACTAGAAACAGGCGATACCCAAATGACAATGAAAGTTATCGAGTCAGTTCAGTACAAGTAAAGGATATGATCAGCTGTAACATAAACCGATACCACCAAATCATTGAATTTGTCAATTGCTTTCAAGAACCTGCAACAGTATGATGAAAGAAATATAGCACAAGTTTCGAAGGTTGCCCAGAATATACTAACGTTGATGTATTGTGAAAAATAGAACTCACATGGCACTAGTGGTCCATGCAAGATCTTGAACAATATCCAGAGCTGCTTGTAATATGAATTGTTGCAGCTGAGCAGCATCTTGTCTCTGCATTGAGAGATTCAGTCAGTGAGACGGAAACAAACTATGTAATTCAGACTCAAGTGTAAGTGTCGGATATGAGCATATGTCTAAGGAATAAATACATAGAAAGATGTGCAGAAACATCATACTTTAGCAGCAGAACCAACTTCAGCTTCATATATCGGGATGTCATTTCGGCTCACAATGATAAAACAAGCTGCAGTTGTCATCCTTGAGGTACGGGAAGATAAATTCTAACATCAAAAAGGGAGAAAAAAACTTATGCCATATGGTACATAGAATGTGTAATATATCCGTAGAAGTGTACCAAAGCACATGTCGAACCGATGACTTCCACCGCATCAAAGTGACAACCTGTAAGTTATATACCCCTTCCATGCCCTTATTAAGAAATAGAACCTACTATGCCTAAGATAAAGGATCAATAAACTGAACGACGCCAATATTCTTGAGCCTTTCTTTTTGCAGTATTACGGATACAAAAACAATGGAAACGATTGAATTCAATTGTCAACTGCTCTTAGTGGGAATAGGATTGACTACGGATTTGAGCCTGGTTCTTGAGGTCATCAATACATAGATTATATCGTCTCTGTTTGTTTGAGTGTGGCATTTGTGATGGTGTGTACACATGTAGAGATAGCAGATACGAGAAATTATCCTTCGCAGCAACTCGTATCTGTATAGCTTTAATGAATGTTGATTTCAAAAGGTTGTAGGTAAAAGCACAATTGTACCCAAAATCCACTCTTTAAAAGAAATTTTGAAAATCCATAATATAGATAGAGATACAGTGATTTTCAAAATTAATGAAACATAAACAAGAACATCAAAATCACAAGTAAATTTCTTTTTGGGTTATATTCTAGCTAAGAAGAGCATCAGTTTAGGAATATCGGGGAAGCGTTATCATGCGAGAAGCTGCAATTGGATTGAAATATCTCCAAGCTTTGCGACGTTAATCCAAAATATGAATCTGAATCTAGACAACCCAAATCATAACTATATAGCATGAACATCATATGTGTATACACCAAAGAAAAAAAAATTCAAATGGGTAACAGTGTAATTGATGCAAACCTGAAATCAGGAATTCGGAGGAAGTGGAAATGACAGGAATACAGGGAAACAGAGGTGGAACTCCGATCTCAAAATCAGAAACTTGAAAAACTCGAAACAAATGCAAGAGACTCGATTCGAATGCCTTTGAACTCTCTAGTATGGTAGTTTTTTTAAGGGTAAACTGCACCATTAGTCCCTAAATGATGGGTAAGTTTTAGTTTTGGCCACTTAGTTAAAAACAAGTTACTATTTAGTCACAGAACAAATTCGTAAGTTTTTATTTAAGTCATTGAGTTGTAAAGTTTTTTTAAAAGTTTTGTTAGCGAACTTCAAGCGATGATTCGACGATCGATATAGTGGATTAGTATATCATCGACAAGTAAAAGAACATACTTTAAATCCAAATCGATCTGACAGTGAGTGTTGAAGATCGAAGAAAAAATTGTTTAAATTTTGATTCCTAAATTTGTGACGTCCAAAACTATTTTATAAGAAAAACTGAGCTATAGAAGAGAATGAAAAAAAAAAAAGAGGTTTTGGCTGGTGAAAACATTTCTATCATAAGCCTATAAATTTATAATTTCTAAAAAGGTTAACTCACAATTTTGTCATTTTAAATAGTTAAAATTAAATTTTAGCTTGTATTAAGTTGTAACTTTTCAAATTTTAAAGTTGTTCAAATATAAAATTTTCATTTTAGGGGCAAGTGTTCTTACTTACCCCTGAACTTGAACTTAATTACTCCAACACCTAAAACTCAATTAAACCTTATGGTTTATACATTATTTTAAGAAGCCACATCCTATACTTTTCAACTCATAACTCTTAATTACAGCAGCTATAAACTTTAAACTCATTCTACATATTTAAGAAAAAACCCAATTGAACAGAAAGAAGGAAACCAGAAAACATCTTCATAGTTGGACAAGCATGGGGAGGAGCAGTTGGAGCAGAGGAGTGGGAAATATGAGATCATTCATAGGTAATTCGATGGGAGGTCTTAGAGGAGGTGCCAATTTAGCTTCTTGGATTGTTGCTGGAACTCTCGCTTATTTCCTTTGGGTGAAACCCTCTCAAGATCTCAAAAAACAGCAACAGGTTTCTTCCCCCTATCAATTCACCCAACTCCAACGTAATTTTCCCTTTTTTTCCTCGTTTTAAACAAAGGATTTATTGTTGATTTTGTTAGGAAAGGGCAGCTCTCGCAGCTTCGGATCCTTATCGCTATATAGAGAAACGAAAACCAATCCCTGATCCCCAGGTGTTTGATTAAATGCCTTTGTGTTTTTATGCCTTTATTTAAAATATTCATTAAAATTAAAGCTTATTTTTCGACTTTTTATGTGAATGGATGGCAGGAAAATGGATTGATATACGGCAACAAGAAGAAAACTGATAGTAAAACAGAGGAATAATGTCTGATATTACCATTTTGTAAGTTTGGGTTTTCTCTTATAAGTTTCCTTAAGTTATGGGAATTGGGATGGAATGTTGATCATGTAGTATTAAGTATGATAATCTCACGATAGCTAATTCATTATCCACTGTACTTAGAGGCACTTTTAACATCCATTACCATTCCTTGCTACAAATTGGAACATGTACTGTGATTATCTGCAAAATAAGTCAATAAGAGTTTCTTAATACAATCCATGGCTTCTTTCCAATGGCCCTTTCTTTAGGGTGTGGGAGATTTGTGTGGTGAAAGGGTGATTCCGGGTTGGGCAATTTTGAGCTCAGATCATATTGAATTCTGAGTGTTTTCTGTCCTGATCGAGTCGAATTCAGCTGTTTTCCAGTCATGTTATTTTGAGTTTGCATCTGGTTTGGGTTATTATGTGTTTTGATGGGTGGATTTAGGGTTCGGGTTTTTTTAACTTCAGATGTTCGATTTGGACAGTTCGAATTTGGATTTGGACAGTTCGAATTCTTTTTGTCACTTACAATTTATGGGAAGGGTTTAACTTTTCAACCATCAATTGTATGTTTCCGGATTTTCTCAATCTTTCTCATTTAACACAATCAATTGCTAAACTCTAATAATATGCATTACTGCATGCTTAATGATTCAATTATCAAGTACAACTTTATATAGAAATGTATGCCTATATTATTTTACATTGATCGTTTGGTTGTGCCACTAAGAATTGATATCATCTGCAATCATTTGGGCACTATGCATATAGGTAAAAACAAAGATGTGAGACAGCTAAAATTGTTGTGGATATACATGCTGTTGCTCGGATTTTTCATTTTTTCTTAAGTATTTGTGTTCAGTCTTCGTATCTGATACATATTTGGGGATGAGTTTAAGAGTATGATTATCGATATATATGAGAAAACTTTATAAAAAAGTTGAGTACATTTGTGGGCGTCATATATTCATTTGACATTCAGCGCACTCAAATCTACGTCCTCCTATATTAGCAATAATGTCGATGCCAATCGAGTTAAGACTCAATTGGCATTTATTTGTTTTATTTTAGATGTATTAATAGATGCTAAGATTTGAATTGGCATCTCAGTTTTGCTGAGTAACCATGTAAATTTTGCCTAAAAAATGGTTAAACTGAAAGAGAATGGTTTATGTAGTTGAACTCAAAACTCAAGTAAATTCATATATAGACGAACTGTAAAACATACAACTTGATTTTTAATCTTTGGACAAAAAAGTCTGAATTTACTTGTCCTCTGTGAATTTAGTTCTTGTATTTTAATTCAATGAATTTTAACACCTATACTTTTCAAATTGGTCAATTTTAAAATTAGTACATTTTGAAATTTGAAATTTTAGTCTTGACCTAAATGGTAGCAGTTAAATTTTACTACTAGTCTTTAATGCATAAGGTTGTAGATCTAATTATATTCTCCAATCGGTTTGTGAAAATTGCTAGTAAATTGATATTATGCATGTGATGATATGTGTGTTTCATTGACAGAATTAAATGAATTTATTAGCAACGGTTTGGTTGGGATTAAAAATTTAAAATTTAAAAGATATAGAGATTAAATTAAATTACAGTGACTAACAGCAAAATTTAACCATTAAAAAACTAAATTAGATGTTTTTGAAGCACTTACTCGATTGATAGTGGGTGAAACTATGAAAGCTAAGTGTTGTGGGATTTTTCTATAATACTATTTTGGTTGATTTTATGATGGCATTGGGACATGTCCCTGTTGGGAATAGGAAACTATGAAATTACGAAGGCTAAATTCATAGAAGGACTCCTCAACTTCATTATATTTAGGGATAAATTTAAAACTATACATCAACTGGAACTATGATTTAATGTGTTGTATACATGAATTTTAATTTTTGTGTAATTTTATACATGAAAATTTAATTTGATCCAATTCTTATAAATTATTAACACAATTATTGATATAATATCTTTTTATATTTATATATTACATACATAAATAATTATATTTATCCAATATAAAAATAAATTGATGTATTTATTTCTTTAAATATGTATGATTAAATCAAAATTAAAATTTCAAATATACATTTGAATCACAATTAGAGTTTTAAGTGTATAATTGCACCAAATTAAAGTTCATGTATATAATTACACATTAAATCAAAATTCATGTATAATTTTGAGATTTATTCCTTATATTTTACAACAACTTTTATTTTATACTTTATTAAATCTTTAATATTATTGTCAATGTAAAAAAATCTGGATTGAGAAAAAAAATATTATTTTCTTATTTAAAAATTAAAGAGAGATTATGATAGTTATAATTATCATTGTATCAAAATAAAAAATATTAATTTATGTTAAGAACAAAGTCTTTACATAAAAAATTTCACTTGAAAATTAACGGTTTTAGGTGTGAAAATTTACAATAATAAACAAAAATATTCAAAGATATTGAAAATATTATAAAATTATAATGGGTTCTAGCCCATCCACTAGGTCCAAAAAATACCATGGAAATGTTTAGAAGGTTTATATGATTCCCTTTTTAACATCGTGTTATACGAATGGCAATAGTAGTGACCTAGCTATTAATAAATATTTCTTTTTAGTAAAAGTTAAAAAATAATCATTCCATTATTTAATTTTTTTTATTATCACTTAATAAAAGTTGACAGCTTTTAAAATTAGCATAATAACAACTTTAATCTAACTTTAAAATTGGAAGGTGGTTGTGTGCTACACATGGTTTGATCTAATGAGACGCTCTCGTTTTGTTGAACCCATCGTATCTTCAGGCAATTTTAAGCATTTGGGCTTTCCATAGAGCTGGAAAATAAATTTCTGATTGGGAACAGTATCAACCCATTGAGGTAAGGGTAAAGTAAAAAAAAAAATTTAGAAGAACAAAATTAAGTTGTATATTTTTACAAGAATAAAAAATGTAATTTCATCATTTTAAAAATTTATATTTTTATTATTTTTAAAAAATTAAAATGTAATTTTATCGTTATTAATTTAAAGTTTTATAAATTACAAAATGGAGAGGGCCTGCCCAAAAACTAAAAATTCACTCCACTATAAGTAACATCCACATGTCGACCTTGTATAAAACCTAGACCATGTATGATAAACCAAATTATTCTGTATTATTAAACAGCAATCCATTCATATAAGATTACATTTTTTTCTTTCATCCAACACAACAGTAACCAAAGTTAGAACTAGTTTTTAAGTACTCAACACAGATTCAAAATGAAATCTAGCATCTTAGATTAGGCCCTGGATCCACACCAAGCTGGTTACAATAATCGATATAGTACTCGACCCGTCGCTCAACGGTGGCTGGATTTCCACCATCGCACTCCAGAGCTCCATTAATGGCACGAATGGTTGCCCCGAACCCTTGGCTTATCACTGGTTGAACAGAGTTCACCCAATACCAGAAGGCGGTCTTGAAGGAGATAACTGGGTCGGTGGCGACGGTTTCAGGTGAGTTTAGTCCATCGAAACCGATGCTCTCGCCAGCTGGTCCGTAGTTGAAATTCCAGGATAGTTGGATTGGTCCTCGGCCATAGTAGCCTTTGTTAGGGTTGCATGGATATTGTGTGTTGGTTTCATCACAGTAGTCTCTTGAGGCCCCGTTTATCTCTTCTATGTAGCAGAAATCTGTATCCACAAAATGATTTTGCTGCTTAATTACCATGAAAAAAACTATGAAACAAGCTTATGCTCATCAATTTTTATAGGTAAATGTATCCAAAAAATGATTTTGCTGCATGCAAAGCATTAAATCCTCCAAAGTAAACTCAATCATAAGAAGAAAATAACAAAGAGAAGGAGCTTACGTCCAGTTTCGTGCGTGACATGCGCAAAGAAAGCTGCAATTTCACGATTAGAATCATCAACACTTCCAATCCTTCCGAACTGAGGATAAGGACCCAATGCTTCAAGAAACGCCGATCTCGTGTAAAAATCCTTCCCTTCACAACTGTCTTCCGCAACATTCAATATCCCATTAAAGAACTCCGGTGTAACAATATCCGCCACCGAAACATTGTTCAAAGCTGGCGGCGGATTACATGGACCCTGTTGACACCCTGTGCCGCAATAATCATCGCCGGTTCCGCAAAACCCCAACGGCTACAACATAAACCTTCTGCACAACCACAGTTTTGAGCCTTTACCGCCGTTGCTCCGGCGGAAATAATCGCGGCCAGAAGAATGATAAGTAAACTTTTCCTCATATTGGGTTGTTTGGCGAAGTGAAGGATGGAAGGGGTGATAGTGTGTGGATGGAGAATAATGGCGTGGGATGGATTGATATTTATAGTGTTTTTAAATGGGCGGCGTTTGAAAACTGAGAAAGTCAAATACTTGAGATGCAGTGTTTCCAGAAAGGGCCGTGGAGTGGGCGAGTGGTCTGACTTTGACTTTGTGCGCGTATCTATGCTTTTCGCTAATGTGAATGATACGACGACGAATTGAGGACTAATACTGCTTAAAAGTACTTTTTTTGAATTATTCAACTCCATTATCTATCTTTGACTCAGAAATCTTGTTTAAGTTCATTAAATTTGTTTACATTCAATTAATCAAGATTGAATGAGTAATTTAGAACCTTGTGAGTTGATTAGATAGGTAGAGTGTTTACAGCCTCAATTGCATTATAGGTTTATAATTTTAGAGAGAAATTTTTAGTTTTTAATTATTTTTATTAAGGTTATTTTAATAAAAAGCACATATATGTAGAAAAGTCATTTCCATGAAATATTTGGAGAGATTGAATTAAGACCAAATCACCCTCACAACTAATGAGTAGGGCTTGGCTTCGAATTCGATATATATTTGGCGGTCAAAATTATTTGCTATCTAACCATGGAATTATTTGGTGCTGAAGGTTTGTTATTTAAAAAAGGCTTCTCTGTTTATCAATGTCAAACACAACCCTCCAAAATTATTATTATGTCAAAATATTCTGTTCAATATATATATTAAAAAGTTATTATAGAAAATCACTAAGGGCGGCAGATAGGTAATTACACCTAAATATGATAGTTATAATTATCAACTTATTGTCTCACTCTATAGTCCTAATACTTGTGTCACGTCCCTAAAACTTGAACACTTGGAGCGTGCGGCCTTAGATGCTTCTTTGATTAAAACAACGTCTAAGTCAGCCTGATTACAACGATTGAGGATTCACCAAGAGAATTCCTCCAAGGCACCAAACTTGTATAGCGGAAGCAACTAGCCAAAAGAAAGCTCAAAAGACAACAGAAAGGCCACAAGAACAAGAACACCAAGTGTTTGAGTAAATGCTCTCAATTGTATTACTTTCTCTCAAAGAATACAAAGAATACAATGAATGGAATGAATTCCAATGGATGAGTTACAAATGAGGAGAGGCTCCTATTTATAGTTGAGCTCCCTCATAACCAACGGTTAAGATCGAATTACATCGATGGTCAAGATTAGCCTATCCCTTAATTCATGAGATTTACATTATTACAAAATCAAATCAAATCCAATCTAATCCTAAAGATATGATTCTCTTATCTTCTAGGATTAGTTCCCATATTTGCCAAGCTGCCTTAAGTTGCCAAATCTTCATCATTGGGTCACCCAGGCTTCAATCTGATAGGCTTGATCAACAGCTCTCTGAATCGGGCCAGCTCATGTGGGCTAAATGATCCCAATGTCAATGATAGACCTCCATAGGATTCATTGTGTGCGATGGTCACGGGCTTTGAACTTTGGCCCGTGACACTTGCGGGTGCTTGACGAGGTAGTGAATTCAAAACAGCCTGAGTATCTTTTCAAATTGGATCATGTATGGTGACTTTATCAAGTGGTACCATACTTGATTCTTGTTGTCATTTAAGTGCATGAGTTCAAATTTTATCAAACATAAATGCTCATGTCCTCATAACATGTAGTCATATACCTCTTATGATTTAATCTGATGATATTTCTCGGTGGCGGAGTTGCATTAAAGCCCAGGGGGTCCAAGTTTAATTTTTTTTAATTTAATCATATGTAAATTTACACTATGACCTTCCCAAAAATATAAGTAGGCCCCTAAGGTTTAAGATTTTTGCAATTTTGCCCTTTGTATATATATTATAGCCCCTTAAAATCAAATTTAATCCAATCTAATCCTAAAGATATGATTCTCTTATCTTCTAGGATTAGTTTCCATATTTGCCAAGCTATCTTAAGTTGCCAAATCTTCATTATTGGGCCACCCAGGCTTCAATCTAATAGGCTTGATCAACAACTCTCTAAATCGGGCCAGCTCATGTGGGCTAAATGATCCCAATGTCAATGATAGACCTCCATGGGACTCATTGTATGCGATGGTCACGGGCTTTGAACTTTGGCCCGTGACATTCTCCCTCACCCATTTTCGCAACGCCCTCGTTGCGGCTTCAGAATGGCACTGACTTGATTCTCCTCGGCCTCGTCTCGTTGCCTTAGCATTATCCCGATTAGTCTCACTATCGGGCTGTCCCCTCTTTTGGAATTTTTGCCTCGGCTTTCGTCCCATCTTAACTTGAACCGTCTCACTTGTTGGCAAGAAGTCTTCGTACTCACCTGCCCACATTCAGACTCGCTTTGATCGGAATCTTCTTGATTCACATCACTTGGCCTCAAATCGCCCATAGTCCCTTGGCCTTCTTGCTTAAGAACTCTGAAAGGGCCTCTACATTCTTACCAAGCAACCAAGTTAGAATGCAAAACACTATCAAAGTGTTCTGAATGTACCTTACTCGTCGCATTTACTCTAGTCAACTTCCAACTTGCATCGTCATTCTCGCAAACTTTGATGCACCACCCACTTTTCCCATAAGTGGAAGCTCCTCCGATGTGTCAACAAAAATGAGCCTCATTGAACCTAGCTTCCAAGTTTGCATCGCAACTTCTTCCTCTGAGTTCGATGCCAAACTCACCCCTTCAATGGGTTGAAGCCTCGCCGATGACTCGGCCAACTCCGTCGCTTTCCTCGAATTGAGCCTTATTGGTCCCAGCTTCACTGTTTTCATTGCGGCTTTCTTCATTAAGTCCGATGACAAACTCACCTCTTCTTTAGGTGGAAGCCCCTCTGATGACTCAACAAGCTTCGATGTTGCCTTTTCTTTGACCCTCACGGATTGTTGCTTTGGACAGTTCCGTAACTCATGTGGACCACGGCACAAGATGCACTTGACTCGCTTCTTTTTGCTCATCTTTGTCCCCTTGGCTTCGCTCGAACCAAGCTTCATGGGCACCTTGTTTGTCTCATCAGTGGAAGACTTTTTTGGACATTTTAGCAACCTATGCGAACCATGACACAAGAAGCACTCGACTAGCTTCTTCTCGCTTTCGACCTTCTTGGCTTCAACACCCCTTGCGCTCGAACCAAGTCTAACGGCCTTACCTTCCGGCTTGCCCCTCTTAGACAACTCGAATTTCCTTGGACATTTCTTTAGCAAATGTGGACCGTCGCAAAGAAAATATTTTAACTTGTCTCGCTTTTTGTTGGGTTTCTTCTTCCCAACTCGTGGTTTCCCATTACCACCATTATCGTCGTTGCCTTCGCCTTTATTATCTTCCTTGTGATTCCCTTCACATGCGCCCCTTTCATCGGACTCGAAAGATCCAAGCTTGTCTTTCCTTAAACCAAGCTTGACCACGGACTCTACTACCGTCATGGCTTTTGACAGCTCTTGGACACCTTCTTGTTCCAATTCCTGTCTGACCCACGGCTTTAATCCATTCTTGAAGACAAGTAATGTTTCTTTCTCGGTCACATTTTTGACTCGGAGCATGAGTTTCTTGAACTCTCGAACGTATTCTCTAAATGTGCCTCATTGCGTTAGCCATCGCAACTTTGCTCGAGCTTCGTCCTTAGCATCATCCGGGTAATATTGTCCCTTCAATTCATCTTGGAACTTTTGCCATGTTCCAATCTCACTATGCCTTTTATCTGTGGTCCTGTCTCGCCACCATAAAAGCGCATTATCAGTAAGAAACATTGAAGCAATATTTACCTTACTCGCATCATCCTCGATGCCTTTGGTATGGAAGTAGTTCTGCATCCTCCACAAGAAATTGTCCACATCGCATGCAGACTTTGTCCCCGTAAACTCCTTCGGCTTTGGGACATCACTGAGTGCTGCACTTGACACTCCTCCATTCCCACGACTGCTCGACACAAGGCAAGCTCTCCCTCGAGCTTTTCCAGTCTTGTGCTCAAAGCCTTTGTCGTGGCCATTGTTTCTTCCTTCAAAGCCACCAGCATGGCTTCGAGAGCATCTCTCTTTTCTGTCAGCTTAGACCTATGGGAATTGAGTAACTCTTGTACCTCATCCCTAGTGTTGTTGAGTTTTATGGTCACATAGTCCCTCGATTGTTCCCTCAAGTCATCTATGAGATCATAAGCTCCATTGATGGACTCCTTCGCGTCCCCCATGGACTCGTCAAGTCTGCCCACTCGATCCTCTATAGCTGACAGCATGTCCCTCACTGATCTCCAAGGCAACTTCTGTTTGACATCTTCTTTCGACATCACGAACGGTGCCTTCGCAACATTAGCTCGGATACCACTTGTCACGTCCTTAAAACTTGAATACTTGGGGCGTGCGGCCTTAGATGCTTCTTTGATCAAAACAACGCCTAAGTCAGCCTGATTACAACGATTGAGGATTCACCAAGAGAATTCCTCCAAAGCACCAAACTTGTATAGCGGAAGTGACTAGCCAAAAGAAGGCTCAAAAGACAACAGAAAGGCCACAAGAACAAGAACACCAAGTGTTTGAGTAAATACTCTCAATTGTATTACTTTCTCTCAAAGAATACAAAGAATACAATGAATGGAATGAATTCCAATGGATGAGTTACAAATGAGGAGAGGCTCCTATTTATAGTTGAGCTCCCTCAACAACGGTTAAGATCGAATTACATCGACGGTCAAGATTAGCCTATCCCTTAATTCATGGGATTTACATGATTACAAAATCAAATCTAATCCAATCTAATCCTAAAGATATGATTCTCTTATTTTCTAGGATTAGTTCCCATATTTGCCAAGCTGCCTTAAGTTGCCAAATCTTCATCATTGGGCCACCCAGGCTTCAATCTGATAGGCTTGATTAACAGCTCTCTGAATCGGGCCAGCTCATGTGGGCTAAATGATCCCAATGTCAATGATAGACCTCCATGGGACTCATTGTGTGCGATGGTCACGGGCTTTGAACTTTGGCCCGTGACACTTGCGGGTGCTTGACGAGGTAGTGAATTCAAAACAGCCTGAGTATCTTGTCAAATTGGATCATGTATGGTGACTTTATCAAGTGGTACCATACTTGATTCTTGTTGTCATTTAAGTGCATGAGTTCAAATTTTATCAAACATAAATGCTCATGTCCCCATAACAGGTAGTCATATACCTCTTATGATTTAATCTGATGATATTTCTCGGTGGCGGAGTTGCATTTAAGCCCAGGGGGTCCAAGTTTAATTTTTTTTAATTTAATCATATGTAAATTTACACTATGGCCCTCCCAAAAATATAAGTAGGCCCCTAAGGTTTAAGATTTTTGCAATTTTCCCCTTTGTATATATATTATAGCCCCTTAAAATGGTAAATTTTTAATTTAGACCCTTTATAATTTATAAAATTTTAAATTAGTCATAGTAAAATTATATTTTGGCTCCATAAAAATGATAAAAATTTAATTTAATCGTTTAAAAATAATAAGGATATAGGCTATTAAAATGATGAAATTACATTTGTACTATCGTAAAAATATATAATTTAATGCCCTCAAAAATAATTTTCTGACTCCGCCACTGATACTTCTATTCTATTAACTTGAACTCTTCACAAAGTCCGGAAACAAAATACCGATCGAGAACAATATCGAAAAAAAATACTCCAAAGAGTTTTTAAAATTAAACAAAAAGTCAACCTCCTTTCTACAATAATAAATGGGCAAATGGCACAAAACTAAAAGAGAATCACGATCATGGCAGCCAAAGAATATCCGCAACTCGACCTTGTATAAAACCTAGACCATGTATGATAAACTTATTATCTGTATTATTAAACTGCAATCCATTCATATAAGATCACACTTTTTTCTTTCATCCAACTGTAAGCAAAATTAAAACTAGTTTTTCAAGCACTCAACACAGATTCAAAGTGAAATCTAGCATCTTAGATTAGGCCCTGGATCCACTCCAAGCTGCTTACAATAATCGATATAGTACTGGACCCGTCGCTCAAGGGCAGCTGGGTTTGCACCATCGCACTCCAGAGCTCCATTAATGGCACGAATGGTTGCCCCGAACCCTTGGCGGCTTGGCTTATCACTGGTTGAACAAAGTTGACCCAATACCAGATGGCGGTCTTGAAGGAGATAACTGGGTCAGTGGCGACAGTTGCAGGCGAGTTTAGTCCATCGAACCCGATGTTCTCGCCGGCTGGTCCGTAGTTGAAATTCCAGGATAGTTGGATCGGTCCTCGGCCGTAGCAGCCTTTGTTAGGGTTGCATGGATATCGACTGTTGTTTTCATCACAGTAGTCTCTACAGGCGCCGTTTATCTCTTCTATGTAGCAAAAATTTGCATTATTTTGCTGCCTAATTACTATGAAATAATGATGAAACAAGCATATACTCAATTAGAGAAAAATACAATAATAAATTATTCGAGTATGACTAAAAAAAATTTAGAAAGTTGAATTCTAATATCCAAATATTAGTTCTTGAATTTAATTGAGTATATATATATATTACTTTATTTTTAATTAATATTTACAAAGAATTTAATATGAAATTTTACCAGATAAAAGTAGCTCATTCAAGTCTAATAGAGAGCTTAAGGGCGGAATGTAAGAGGAATTACAGGGTCTTGCCCCTTCAAAAATATTTTTAATTAAGTTTTACAAAAGTTTTAAAAAATTTATTAATTTTTTCAAAATTTGTAATTAGACCCTAATGTTTTTACACTCTATGTACGGAAACGTAACGCTTCCTACATGCATGTAAAGTATTAAATCCTCCAAAGTAAACTCAATTATAAGAAGAAGAAAAAAAAAACAGAGAGAAGGAGGTTACGTCCAGTTTCGTGCGTGACATGTGCAAAGAAAGCTGCAATTTCACGCTTAGAATCATCAACAGTTCCAATTCTTCCAAACTGAGGATAAGGACCCAATGCTTCAAGAAACGCCGATCTTGTGTAAAAATTCTTCCCTTCACAACTGTGTTATATCGGGGCAAAGTTAGAAAATTTTTTTAGAGGGTTGGAGTTAAATTGTAATTTTTATAATAGTAAAGATATAATTTTTAAAGGATTAAATCAAAATTTTATTATTTTTAAGGGATCCAAAATGTAATTTTATTTTTACTAATTTAAAATTTTAAAAAATTTCAAAGAATTAAATAAAAATTTTCATTTTAAGGGGGGGCGAAGGTCCCTACCAGCCTCCTAGATTCACCCTTGATCTTCTGCAATATTCAAAATCATTTAAAGAACTCCAGTGTAACAATATTTGCCACCGATACAACGTTAGCTGGTGGCGGATTACAAAGACCCTCTTGACTAGTGGCGGAGCCACGTTGAGGCTCAAGGGGCCATGATCCCCCCAAAGTTTAAATTTTTTGAATTTAATCTTTTGTAAATTTACATTATGACTCTCTAAAAATATAAGTAGGCCTCCAAAGTTTAATATTTTTATAATTTTTCCCTTTGTATATATATTATGGCTCCCTTAAAATGGCAAATTTTAATTTAAGTCTTTTATAATTTATAAAATTTTAAATTAGTAATGGTAAAATTACACTTTGACCCCTTCAAAAATGATAATAATTTAATTTAACTCTTAAAAATAATAAATATATAAGCTATTAAAATGATGAAATTACATTTATACTATCATAAAAATATTCAATTTAATTCTGGTCCCCAAAAAAATTGTTTGGCTCCGCCACTGCTTTTGACACCCTCTTCGTTTATTTTGAGATGATTCTATAAAAACCACAAATTTAAAGATTAAAAAGAACAATAAATAAATAAAAACCTAAAATATTTTTTTATAAATTTGGAGAGCTAATTAAATTATTTTATTTTTATTAAAGATTATTCGTAGCTATTTTTTAAAAGAAATTCTTTTCTTCTTGGAATAATAAAGAAAGAGAAGAATGAATTAAACGCCTTTATTCTTTCCTTTAAAGCGGTGAGAACGCAAAAGGTTGGGAATGGAATCTATACAGAAGTCTTTTTTTAATAGAAAATTATTTGATAATTATTTGGATTTTTTAATTCTATAAATATAAAAAATTAATTTTTTTTTATTTTTTTAATGAGTTTAACATAGGATTCATAATTTTTATTTTTTGATACAATATTTAAAATTACTTATAGTTCAATTAAGCTTAATTCACATTTCATGATCAAAGTTTCAACGGTTAGAATTTGTTGATGGATTTTGTTAAATTAAATTTTATAATATTGTAAATTAATACGAGGTATTTTAACATCATTGTAAAAAAAGACCAAGAATTCTTAACACAATGTTAGGAGATGTTGAGATTTAAATGGAAAATCAGTAAACATAAGGTGGTCCAATCCAAAACCACATACAAAGTTATTATAAGCAGAAGAATACAAAAGAGAGAATCAAAGGAAATGAAAATAGTCCACAAAACAAATCCCAAGGCATTGCCATTCAATCATATCAATAATGGAAGACATAGACATTGTACTCCACCACTGCATTCCCAGTTTTAAAATCCAATGTATGAGTCTTGGCCTGAGCATATCCACGTGCAAATCGGAAAAGTCCACTACCGCCGACGATAGGCATCTCCCTCACCTTCGAGAACACGGTGTTCCGCCCCAATAGACTAAGGGAACTACCGTTATACTTGCCTTCCATGAAAGCCAAGTTCATTACCATTAATAAACCAACTTCGTCTTGCGCTGCTGATGCGTAAACCCCTTGCGCTTTTCCCACGAGCTTGGAGTTGGGGTCGGGTGCGGCCGTCAAAGGGTCATCGGCCATCATGACAACGCCAAAGCCAGTATGGGATTTGTTGGTCGAGGCGGCACTGGCGACAGGGATAGCGGTTGGGTTTCGTGAGCTAACTATGTCGTGGAAGTAGAAGTGAAGATGGGTGAGCTTCTCTCGCTTGAGACCGAACTTTTTGGGAGACAAAATGTTGGAGAAGGAACCACTAGAGGTTGCAGAGAAGAAGAGCAGAGTAAAGTGAAAGAAGAAAGTAGAGAAGGTTTTAGGCATATTGAAATGTACAGATTCGGGACTTCGATGAATGAATGAATGAATGAAGTATAGTTATGGAGAGTATATATTGAGTAATGCGGCAGTGGGGCTCATTATGGGGAAAAGCCTAATTTACACTTTGTCCTTGCATAAAAGGTAGCATAGTTTTATATTTTGAAGTTCTTGGGAGAAAGTGAACCATACTCAATTTTTTTTATATAATTATACATGTATATTTACCATTTTAATAGTTTTTTTAATTATATATGAATTTTTTAATAATTTAATTTGATATATAAATTTTAATTTGATATAATTATATATGAAATTTTAATTATGGTTCAAAGAAGTAAATGATTAGTCATAAAATGTGCTCCATTCTAATAAGTGAGGATCGAACCTCTAACCACTTGATTAAGGATTGAGGTTATTTTCAATAATTTTTAGACTTAAATACAAAACGAAGGCTCTCATCAATAATTTTAAAATCAATCACCCACCGCATCAATATTTTTTTCCATATCAAACACTATCAGAAAACTAACCAACTTAAGAATAGGAGAAATATTTATCATTAAGCGTATCATTTCTGTAGTCTGTACATCAGTATTTATACAGGACCTAGATGAACTTAGATGGTTACAACTAAATTTAACAGGAAACTAATTCAGCTACAACTGATTTAGTTACTTACTCTGCTAACAAACACATCAACAAATAAGTCATCATTGTTTTTTACCTGAGTTGCTACATTAATCACCATATCATCACTTATTAGTTCGTCAGAAATTTCAATATAAAATTATATTTTTAAAGCTCAAATGATTAAAATATCTAACACTGATATCCATATCCAACCACTTTCAGATAATCCCCACATTTACTAATGTAAAAGTAAATCATTTATTGATGTTCTAATATTGACTTCATTTCATGCACAAGTCTCTTTATTTTAGTTTCTGATAATAAAGTAGCCGAAACAAGAAAGTAGAAATAAAATTCTAGCATGAAAGATTAGGGCCAGGATCAACACCAAGCTGGCTACAATATTGTGTATAGTAATTAATCCGTGCTTGAACCGCACCTTGGTTCCCACCATCGCATTCAATAGCCCCATTAATGGCTCGAATCGTTGCCCCGAACCCTTGGCTTATAACCGGTTGAACAAAGTTCACCCAATACCACAAGGCGGTCTTGAAGGAGATAACAGGGTCCGTGGCTACGGTTTCAGGTGAGTTGAGTCCGTCGAACCCGATGCTCTCCCCGGCTGGTCCATAGTTAAAGTTCCAGGATAGTTGGATCGGACCCCGACCGTAGTAGCCTTTATCAGGGTTGCATGGATACTGGGTGTTGGTCTCATCACAGTAGTCCCTTGTTGCACCATTTATCTCTTCTATGTAGCAAAAATCTGTACAGGTAGCATGTTCAAACATTTGTTAAAACGGGATTTTTGGTCGTAATTTAAGTTTGTAATAGGAAGAGAGTAGTCGAAATCTTACGTCCAGTTTCATGGGTGACATGAGCAAAGAAAGCAGCAACCTCACGCCTAGTATCATCAGCTGTACCAAATTGAGTAAAAGAATTGAGAGCTTCAAGAAATGCAGCCCTTGAATAAAAATTCCTCCCTTCGCAACTGGCATCTGCTTGATTCAAAATCCCATCAAAGAAGTCGGTTGTTACTATATCAGCCACCGTTTGAGCCTTTACTGACACCGATCCGGCGAGAATTCCGGCCATAAAAATGGCTACTAGACCCTTCCACATACTGGGAAATAACATATTTTTAATATTAATTGTAGATGTGAAAAAAATGGTTGATAGTTAAGAGTTATTTATAGGTGAACAAAGGCCATAGTAAAATGTTTTTGTTTTGAAATTTTCAATTTTGACATGCAGGATTTCCAGATTGCCTAAATTCAAGACTTTTAAACTTTGGGTCATAATAACAATTTATTATTCTAGATAATTCAACCTTTCTTAATAATTATCTCCTACCATTTTATATTGCATTCAAGTTGGGCATCTGTCCCTTTCTCAGTTGAATGTTTAACATAATATTTATTTATCCCAAAAAATCGATCGGACAAAGGCCAGACTTCTGACTTCAGGAAAGTCAGCTTTTTTGTTTTTCTTTTTGAAAGAAAAATGTTTATATATATATATATGCCAAATTCAACTGAACTAAATTGATTAATATTCTTCACCAGACCTTACTTATGTCGATACCAGTGAATTTTGGCATCTTTAGTACTTACGTTATAGTTTTATTATGTATAATTTATATATAATTTTTTATATATTTATTTTCATCAATTAATTATATATTTAGTTTGAATTCTCGATTAAATTTTAATTTGATTGACATAGTATTATTATCAATGTAAAAAAACGTAAATTCGAGTGTGTTGAAGTGTATTACTTTTTTATTTAAAAATTGAAAGAAAGATTATGAATAATTTTAAATATTATGTCAAAAGAACGAAAATGATAAAAATTAATACACCCAATCCCATCACATCCCATTCATAGCTATTATAGATCCAAGCACATGACAACGTATTAGCATCCATATAGTGTGACGAGATTAGTCATCACCTACTGGCAACATTTAAGAGTCTGGAAGAAAATCGAACGACAACAAATGGAAATTAAAACCTGTCGATGTATTTTATTGCAGACTGTTCTTTATCATTACATTTTATTTTCTTTGGAAAAATAACATCAAATCGATCTCATTTTCCCTCAGAGCAAGAAAACGATATTTGTAAAACATTATTGTGAATAAAATTAAAGCTGCAAATTTCAGTACATAAATAAATGGAATAAACTCTAGCAGCTGAGATTATCACCAGGAGCGACACCAAATTGGCTACAATATTGAGTGTAGTAGTTAATCCGAGACTGAACTTTATCTGGAGCCACACCGTTGCATTCAAGGTCTCCATTAATGGCTCGAATAGTGGCCCCGAACCCTTGGTTCATCACGCCTGCAACATTGTTCATCCAAAACCAAAGGGCAGCCTTGAAGGAGATAAGAGGGTCGTTGGCCACGGTTTCCGGTGCGTCTAAGCCGTTGAATCCGATATCAGAACCGGCTGGTCCGTAATTGTAGTTCCATGTTAGTTGCAGTGGTCCACGACCGTAGTAACCTTTGCTTGGGTTGCATGGATAATCGGTTCTTGTCTCGTCACAGTAGTCCTTTGAGGCTCCATCATCCTCTTCAATGTGACAGAAACCTGTAAGCAATCACACCATAAATACTGTTATTAAAAATATATAGTATTAACTAATGCAACAACACGATAAAGTTTTGTTGAGGGATTTTTTATCAGAAAATTAAGGGTAAAAAGAGATGCTTACTTCCAGTTTCATGGGTAACATGAGCAAAGAAAGCAGCAATCTCACGCCTAGAATCCTCAACCGACCCAGTCCTGGCGAATTGAGTGAAAGAATTGAGAGCATCAAGGAACACCCCTCTCGAGTAAAAGCTTCTTCCTACACAAGTGGAAGGCGCCTGGTTCAATATCCCATCGAAGAATTCCTGCGTAACAATGTCAGCTATGGAGACCCCATTGTTAACACAAGGACCCCCTCGGCAATTCACTCCGCAGAAATCGTCTCCCGTTCCGCAAAACCCGAACCGACTGCAACACTCGGTCGCCAAGCAAGTGTTGCCGCATTGAGCTTTCACCATTCCAGCAACCATTCCCGCTAGGATAATGGCTATGAAGCTTGTTTTCATGGTGGAAGTCGCCATTTTTTTTTTTTTGCTGCTGGAATTGAAATTGTGTGTTTGGGTATGGAGATTTGCTGGATTTTAGGAGTTATTTATAGATTTAAGAGAGGGCAAGGAACTCAATAAGGAGTTTGCTTGGGTAAAAGGAGAAAAGAGCTTGCTTGTTTGAGCAAGGCGTGAACGACGACTACGGGTCTTACCGGCCAAACTTTGACAAGTCAACTTGAGAACGACTGGTTTGGTTTTGGAAGGCAACTGGAAATTCTTTGGTCATACATATTGAAATTTCTACTTTTATTATTTTATCGAATTAATAAAATGTAATAAATTAACTAAAATTAACAACTTAAATTTATATTTTACTAGTAACAAGACTAATTTTTTAAATTTATTATAAAAACTAAATCCTGATAAATTAAAATAAAAAGATTAATGTTTAGATTTTTATAGAAACAACTTAAAGTTTTTATCGAACACTAGTTTTACATTGATTCAATCTATGTGAATCCATTAATGTCGAATTCACATATTTAAAGTAGGAATGTATTCAGGGCAAATTTGAATAGTAGCAAGCTCAGACTCATATGAAATTTGAAATTTAAAATTCAAAACTTGATATTAGATTCAAGCTTGATTGAACATTTATCTTTAAGTTTGAATTTGATTCGAGGCTCAATTAAGCTTATTTAAAAATTTTCATACTTAAGCTTGTATGTATTCAAGCTTGACAATTAAGCTTAGAGTTAATATTTAATAATATATGTTAAGGACAATAACATATTTTAACAATAACAATAAAAATATTTAAAATATATATTAAAAATGAAATGTTTGATAAGGCTCACGAATTGTTCAAGCAAAGTAATATTAAAATCGAATTTGATTCAATCGCTAGTTCAAACTTAATTTGATAAAAATTAAATCGAGTTAAAGTTTTTTTTTTCAAATCAAACCCAAAAAAATTATCGTCGAAAACTAAGTCTCATTTAAGCCCCTATGCAAAAGTTAGGTTACTAGTATGATCTGATTTAGTAGGCTTGATTCAAATTAAATCTAATAACTAAATTTTATTTAATTTAATTATAAATTTTAAATATGAATATAAAAACATTTTCAAATTTTAATATAAAAAAGAGATTGAACAGGAAAAAAAAATTAATTCATGAACAAGTTCAATTCATAACAACTGGTATATATCATTCATTAATGTTACGTTTCATAATATTTAGTCACCTCCATGCTTAATTTTAGGAAAGAGAGAAAAAAAATTCGTTTATTTTGAAGAGGTCTTATTTTCACAATAACTTTTACTCATTATTTTAAATTTAAATTTATACTAATTATTTTTAATTTTTTGTCTCCTATTATAATAATATAGATACATAATTTTTCTCTCTGTATTATTACATTAATAACCTAATTAAAAGATTTTTTTTGGTAATAAAAGATAGTTAGGGAGTGAATGCAATGACAAGAAATTAGTTAAAAGTAACAACCATGTAATCAAAATCAGCCTCGTGAAACTCTCGTAATAAGATTAGGGTCTCTTCATATACTTACATTTCATCGTAATTTTCACTTACAAATTTAACCATCCAACCAGCTACTCTGTTGTGTTTCTTAAGGATGTGTCGAAAATGAACTTTCTAATTTTGATATAAAAATTGACTAATCAAACGTCACTGAAATATTATATTATTACCCATACCATCAACTAAGATAATTTGTTAAATTAAAGTCTTTTAATATAACTCTTACATCAGTTTTGAATATTACCTTCCCATATCAGAATAATATAAGATATCAATATTAATGGGCGATTACAAGTTTGTATATAATAAAGGAAAGTGTTATATAATGTTTGTTTGTGATTATAGTGTGCACACTAGAAAAAACCCTCTCAACCATTCACTCAAAGTTAATTAAAGGTGGGGGTTATTGGATAGTTTCTTCAATGTCAGTCAATTTCATTCGTTGACGATAAGACTTAAGATTAATTAATTTCATTTTTCTTTTATTTTTATCAAACTTTCATATTTATTGTTAAAGTCAATCTTATGTCTGCTATTATTAGGCTGGCTTTCAATTTTTTATAAAATTATTTAAAAAATACAGATATCATAATAAGTGAATAAATTTAATTAAAACATTTTTTTCGGCATATTGAGCAGCCTCAATCACTGATTAATTATTAAGTATGTATTTTCGTGAATTTAAAGTTAGTAAAATGCATTAATGCAACATAACCGATGATAATGGGTTAAAAGTAGTGGATTAAAATAATTTTTCTATTATTAAATAGATTACTTATTTTTGTACAATTAAAAAAAATAAAATAAATAAAAATGATTACTGGATAATGAAGTAAGGAAAAGAATATCCACTAGTGTGAAAATGGATTCATAATTTTAACTTTATAAGCCACTTTAGAGGATTGGAATTACTATGAAATCCACTTCGAAAAGGTCGGAATATTCTGATTTTAAGTAGGATATTTTATACTAAAATTAAATAAATCGAAGTAATACAAAATTCATTCAAGTGGTGAGAACAAATGATATTGGGGCAGAGCATGGTCCAGAAAACTCCATCCAACACTAAATTGATATATTTTTAATCCTAAGTTTAGTTGATTGGTTTAATTAGACAATATTTAAATATAAAAAAGAATTCTCGAGGAAGTTCAATTTTTTTTTAAGAAGTTTTAATAATTTAATATTATTTTTAATGTGGTTTAGCTGTTTATAGTATTCCGATTCTTCTTAAAATAAAAATTTTTTTATTTAAATTTTTAAATTAATTCTTTTAAAAATCTAAAAGATATAGGATATTAAAATGGTGAAATTATATTTTTTCTGTCGTAAATATTTTAATTTAATTTTGATCACCCCTAAAAAGAATTTCTGATCTCGTTTCTGCGTAAAAAAGAAGAGTAAAAAACATCGGACAAAAATTAAATTACTTAAGCTTTCAATTTTTCAAATTATTCAATTAAAATATAAAATTTGATACAAAATAAACTAAAATATACATTTGATTTAAATATTATTATATGTCAGTTAAAAAAAATCTATAAATAAGATCAAGATATCATACATGTCATTTGAATTATATTTAAACATCTAATAAATAAATAATGAAACTCTAAAAAATAAATTAATCTAAACCATCAATTGGATCTATTTTTAGTGGAACCAACAAGATGATTGCCGGTTTCAACTTGATTACATAATAAAGTATATATACGCACTCAACACGGAAAGATTGAAAAAGTAGGAGTCCGTAGCATTTCCCACTAGCCGTCGCTAAAGGTTATTGGGATTTCATGCCTTGTGTAACAAACAATGATTGATTTTTAAAATGTAATGGTAAAAAAAGGAATTAATATGGAAGGAGATTAAAATAAGCAAAACAATCAGAAAATGGGAATTCACTATTTGAACTTTATAAGCCACTAAAACTTATGGAATTAAACGTGGAATCACTTCGAAAGCCCCAATTTGAAATCATTTCAAGCTACACATCAATTACACTAAAATAAAATGTATAAAATTTACTTAAAATGTTCATTTACATTTTTAAATTTTGGGTCTATTGATTCAATAAGTTGAATTAATTTAATATGAGAATTAAGTGAGATGATAATGTTTTTTTTTTTATCTTAATTAATGGCCGAGAGTTCGATACTCATTTTAAGTATGGAACGGTTTTAAAATTTGTGGCCAGTATTTGCCTTCCTTAATGGGCTTAATTTGTTGATGTGTATGAAACCAATGTCTTTTGTTTTTAAAATGAAGGTATCATTTATGTTAGTTTTGTCGTTTATGAAACTTAATTTTTTTGAGATTCATGATTATTCCTCTCAACAATGCTATCACTAAAGATGACAACCAGGTAGGGTGGATCTTTGCCTGCCTCGATCACAACTCTTAAGAAAAAAAATCCACCCCAGACCTAAACCCAGGATTTAATATTAAGAGACTCAACTTTAAATCAACCCAATTCAACTATTTTTCTAATTTCACCCGATATGACCCGCATCGAATTTGATTTTTCAAAAATAAAATTTGACTTTAAAGGATCGGGTCAAGTCAAAACCCGTTGAATTCAAAGTTCTTTAGCCATCTCTAACCATCACCAAGGGCGAAGACAAAGGACAAGTAGTGTTCCGAAAAAATATTATTATTTAAACCCTTTAATATTTAGGAAATTTTAAATTTATATAATGACATCTCTAGACTTTAAAATATTTGTTAGGTTCTCATCCTAACTCAATCCGATACAACCATTCATACTGCTTAGTAACATATATTATAGAATGGTAGCAAATTATTTATCTCTCCCATCACTACATGCACATAAGTGCATTCACTATTCCATGCAATGTCTCATATGTCACATGCACAATACTTACGAACCAGGACCATCATCTTTGCTATATAAAGGACCCTCCACCTACAAACATTCCGCACACAAATCATAATCATGGAATCCTTCAAGAAGATCGTTTTTCTCATCGTTGCTATATTTCTAGTTCTTCAGGCCACGGTGCCTCCAACTGCGTTAGCCGCTCGTAACGAGGTTATGTCCTCTGCCGCTGTATCGAAAGTGCGTAACGATTCCAACGGTTTGGCTAATGTTTTCGAGAAGGTAGGCCCTGGCTGCAAACCTAAAGGTTCGTTTTGCTTGTTCGACCTTACCAGTTGCTGTAGGCCTTGCGGATGCCTTGCAGGGTGGTGCTTTAACCTTGATCATGATTGCAATGAGTACACATAATTGTCGCTACCGAGTTGAAAGAAACAGCTCTGAGTCAAAAAAGGGCATGGGATTCGATTATAAATGTTCTATATATAACATATGTATTTGAATAAAGAATCTCGTGTTATGTCCCTGTTTGGTTGAGCTGTGCTATTGTTGTAAGAGTTGGTGCTTTCCTTCTTCTCGTTGGTGTGTTGGTATTGTGTGTACACTTCTTATTAGCATATGTAATGGTATCTAAGTTTACGAGTATTTACGTATTTTTTATTTTATGTGTTTCTTATCATATCCGCTCTTATCGATAGGATGATAGTACGCTTAAAAACCTCAAAAAAAATTATAGAGCTGAAAAGCACAAAAAATGCACCATCTCAAAGGCAGGTGAGCTGAAAAACCAGCAGCTGAAAGGGACAAACCCGTCACGTGCAGCTCTCCAATAGCAGGTCATGGAATTCAGTGAAGAAAAACCACAGCAGGCATAAGCAGCACAAAGCCAGACCCAAACAGCTAAACAAACAGAGTCGAAACAGTAGATTAGACCCAAACAGCTAAACAAACAGAGTCGAAACAGTAGATTAGACCCAAACCAGCTCGAATCAGAAGTATCGTTTTCTATATAAAGTGCCTCCTCCACCTACAAACCATTCCACACACAAAACATAATCATGGAGTGGTGCAAGAAGCTCGCTTTTCTGATGGTTGCAATGGCTCTGCTTCTTCAAGCCATTGTGCCTCCGACAGCATTAGCTGCTCGTAACAATGTTATGGGATACAATCCATTGGCAATCGTATTCTCGAGGAAAGGCCCTGGCTGCATCGCAAAAGGTGGGTTTTGCTTGTTTGATTTACAAATGCTGTTGGCCTTGCGGATGCCTTGCTGCCTTTTGCTATAACATTGATCATGAATGCAATGAGTACACATAATGGTCGCTACCGAGTTAAGAAAAACAGCTCTGAGTCAAAAAACGACATGGGATTCGATTATAGATGTTCTATATATAACATATGTATCTGAATAAAGAATCTCGTGTTATGTCCCTATTTGGTTGGTTCTGTGTGTACCCTTGTTATTGGCATGTCTAAGAATAAATATGTCAATGAACTAAGTTTTATGAGTATTTACCTGCCCTTTTCCTTCTAATTCATTGACGAATCATATTTTATAAATTGAGTGAGGGGATGTTATTGTCGAGACTTGAATCCTAGACTTTAATTATTAACACATCGCTCTTAATTACTTACTCAATTACGGTAAATATCAATAATAAATACCAATATCAACACGGATGTTGGCAATCACCACGATTGGGTTGGGTGAAAATCAATATGGATGGAACGGTTGGGCGAATGACTGATATAGCGGCAGCAGGAGGAGTCATCAGAGATCATAATGTGAAGTGGCTGCGAGGCTGTTATAGCAATCTTGGTCCGTGTTCTGTGCTTGATGCTGACTTGAGTGCCAAAATATTGGGAATGGCAGAGTGTCTTACTCAGTTTTATTTTACTCAGAATTTTTTTAAGTTTAGACTTATAAATTATAATATATATAAAAGTGGTATTTTTGTAAATATATCAGGATGGAGGGGCGCATTTATCTCAAACCCGACCTCAATCCAATTATTTTTCTAAATTCACCCAACTTGGCTCAAACTCGTCTTTTTTTTAAAAAAAATTAACCATAGTAAATCTAATCGATCGGATCAAAACGGTCGGATTCGGAAATTTTTTGCCATCCCTAATCTTAGTAAACCCAGGGAGTTGTTTTTGTGTACACACTTCATCCATCCCGAGACTGCAATCCTCAAGGGGAACTTTAGATCCTGTTACTAATTAGGGTTTTATCAGAAAAACAAGGTCATCGAATCCTTGTTCATTTCGTGCCAACAAAATCGGCCACACAACAAGTCAGCCACCAATGCCTTGAGGTAGCCGAAAGTGGAAAGCATTCCTCCATAAACACGAAAAGAATACATGATTGGTAGGGTTGCCACACCAATTACACCTACGTTGATTAAGATCGAAATGTATACCTCTCTTCATTAACGATTACTTAGTCGGGATCCTATTAAGCCGCAGTAACCATAAGAAACTTTTTTTTAGGTGGAACTTTCAGCTTCCATAGAGTATTAGCTTAGGAAATGCTTGGAGCAGAAGTCCATGACCACTACTTCCAACCATCTATTAGTGTTGCAAAGCTTGCTTTCGGATTGCAAAGAAAATCAATTGGATTTTGATACGAAGCTTTACCCAGTATCTTCCGGATTTTTATTTTTATTTTTTGTAATTCCAGCTTTATGGATTGCATTTCAACTATTTTATTGAAAAAATAGATAAATTAATTTTTATACATTTCGAAACGTGTAAATTAACCTCTCCGTTAATAGATAAAATTAGTAAGAGCTAATTTAATAGATAAAATTAGCTCCTCTATTAAATTAGTAATTAAGCATTTAAATTAACATTCTACATCATCATTTAACAAATAAAATTTTACAAGAGACTAATTTGCACGTTTCAAAATGTATAAAAGTTAATTTAACTATTTTTCAATAGAGAAACCGAAATGCAATTCACCTCTAAATATAGAGACTTTCCCAATACTTTTACCGAATTTAATACCTATTAAGATTCATTTTAATTTTAATCTTCGACAACACATGAAGGTATCTATTAAAATAATGTTATGCCACTTATTCTAAATTTTAAATTTCACGTAATCTTATGATTTTAAGTTGTATGATTTAACCTAGACTACAAAGAAAAGGGAGAAGTTTGATGTATCAAGACTTCCAATCACTATGCCATGCAAGTCACGTAATTTGTCATGCAATCCACATGCTTATTGCTTTTTGTTTCTTTTAATTTTTTGCTAAGCCACTAATATATGTTCAGTATTTCTATTTAAAGCACCTCCATTTGTACATTTCCATCAAAATTATTATCAGATTTAACACTAAGAAATGGAGTACCGCAAGAAGCTTGCTTTGGTGTTGGCGATGATGGTTGTGGCAGCCACCACAACGGCTCCAACGGCAACCACGGCTCGCAACGAGCTGGCGACAACTCTTTCCATCGAAGCAAGTTTAAACTCGAGCTTGACTAACATCATCAAGAACCCTTTGGGCAATATTTCCGACGCTAAGGGCGAACCTGTAGTGGAATGCAACCCTGGTCAACAAAACTGCATTAAAAAAAATGGACTTTGCTTGTTTCAGAACAAGATTTGCTGTGATAACTGCACATGCTTCGGGTTGTGCGTGCTTTGCAAACCAAAATAAAGACAGTGACTGATCAGGAAGGGATCTCAGGAATCAATGTTTTATTGTTTTCCTTTTTATACCTAACTATGGTGTTGGTACTGTTTTCATGTTTTGTTGATGTTTGCGGACTTAAATGATCAATAAGATAGCATTTATTAAAACTTTAAGCATTTTTCCTCAGCTATATATATATATATGTTTGCTGGGAGAAGGCTTTCTCCGGAACCTCAATGGGTCGGTATGATCTCAAGTTAAGGTTTTTTGTTTTTTTTTTTATTCTGCAAAAAGCTTAAGCGTCTAAGGCATTAGATTCACAGAACTTTTTCGAGATATAGCCACCTATTAAAAGATATATGAGCATTTTGCTTAAATGGTAACAACGGGTTGGAGTTTTTATTAGAGTTGAGAGACAAAATTTCAGCTTAATCAAAAAATATATAAATATTATCACTTTTTTGATCTGCTCTTGGACTGTGTTAATATTGTGGATTGTATCTAACGCATCAATGACGATCATATCGCTTGGGAAAATATATTTGAAGAAATTGAATCTATTTAATCCCTTGGATTGAGAAAATTGAATCTATCTAATCCCATCAATCACTCTTTCCAAACTTTTTCTTTTTCTAGGAATATGTTTTTTTGGTTGAATTGGGTTAATTTGAAAGCATTTACTAAAAACCCCCCGTGTGTTGATCTGAATTCGAGTCGCGTTAATTGCATTACTATTAGAACATAGTCCTTCTCTTATAATTCACCAAAAAAAAACATTCCTAGCAAAAGAAAAAAAGTATACCTAAATACTATTGGGATGTATAATAATTTTAAGTATTTGTATTTTTATTTATATAATAAATATACTCATTTTGTCTCATTAATATTGTTGTATTTTATTTTTAATGATCAAAATTGATCATTTTTCAACATGTCACATCTCTTAAAATTAAAACATAGCAAAATTCCATGTTTAAGTAGTGAATAAATTATAGTAAATAATAAATATGTTATTTTTTATAATAATTATCATTGCAACATCGACCATACATGACCACAGTAACAACGGTAAATACCAAGTTCTTTTACCACAGACAAAAGGCAATTAATATTTACCTCTTTTTAAACAAGGAATTAAATTATTAAACCGAAACAAAATAAAGATCATTATTTAGCTGTAATTAAAAACCATTTGATTAATGAGACCCCTCCATTATTTTTTGTTATACAATATAAACGATTACACTATCCAGGGATGCACAATCCGAAGCATGTGCAATTACCACAACATGGCTTTTTCGCGAACAAGCAAAACTCATACTTAGGGATGCATTCTGCCTCAGGTTTTCCTTTAACGTCAAAAATGTTGGCCAAAGCGGTGGTCGAGCTTGAGGCGACGAGGAGAGCCACTGCCTCTTTGCGAACGGCGGTGGCCATTGGAGGCATGGTGGTTGCTAGGACCACCGCCACCGTAACCAAGACGAATCCAAATTTCTTCCACGATTCCATCTTTAATTCTATGTGTAAATTGGTAGAAATGGAGTTGGTTTATATAGAAATGCCCAAAATATTAGTGGCTTACCAAATAAAAATAAAAATCATATGGATTGCATGACAAGTTACGTGACTTGCATGGCTGACAAGTGAATGGAAATTTTGATACACATCCACCATTTCTCTCTCTATTTTTTTTCATAGTTATTCTTAAACATCTAAATTTTAGTCCTTGTACTTTTTGCATATGCAAAATTTAGTCCATTCTACTTTTCAAATTTTAAAAAATGTAAGTGTAATTGTGACACAGTTAAAATTCTTCTATTAAATTCAAGCTCATTACAAAGTCTTTTTTTTATATGGCTACAAAGTGAGTATTTCTTTCATTTCAAAATGTCACACTAGAAAATTTAATAGAAGAATGTTAACAGTGTTAACAATTATATTTGAAATTTGAAATCTGAAAACTAGAATGACTAAATTATTAGAAATAGAAGTAAATGGATTAAATTCCAAATATATGAAAAGCACAAGGACTTGCAGTATAATTTAACCTATCTAAAATTAATTGACAATAAGTGAATATAGAAATGTAAATAAGACATTAGTGCTCGTAAAATACTCGAGTTCAATTTGAAAGAAAAAAACCTTAAAATTAATTAAGGATAAATTACACCCAATGTCACTAAACTATTAGTAAGTTCATGTTTTAGCCACTCAACTTCAAAAGGTTACAAAATGATCATTGAACTATTCAAAATTTTTTATTTAAGAGATCGTTGCGTTGTAAAGTTTTTTTAAAAGTTCAACTAGCAAGCTGCAAGCAACGATTCAGCGATCAGTATAGTAGACCAATACCCATCGACAAGTAGAAAAACATCTTAGATCCAAGTCGATTTGGCGATCAGTGTCGGAGATCTTAGAAAAAAGTTATTTGGATTTTCATTTGTAGATTCATAATGTTCAAAACTTTTGCATAAAAAAAAAACTAAATTGTAGAAGAGAAAGAGAATGAGTGGTTTCGATTGGTGTAGGTAGTGTAAAACGAGAATGCCACATACCAACGATTTTAACAACCCAATGACTTAAACGAAAACTTTCGAATAATTTAATGATCATTTTGTAACTGTTTAAAATTAAGTGACCAAAATATAAAATTTTTATACGAATTTGGTGTAATTAATATTAATATATTCATGTTGTCAAGTTATTTTTCATATATTAAATTCAAATAAGAAAAAGACTTTATTATTATTAAAATATAAATTTAATTTGAGCCAATTCAAATTTATGAAACTTTTGTTTTACAATGTTTGATAACTCTAATATATCTAACAAGTCTTGAGTATAATAATAAGATAAATTACATTCTAATGAAAGAATGTAAATTTAAAAATTATTGGGAGAAAAAATTACAAATTCTAAATATAATAGGTAAGATACACTAAAAAAAAGCATTTAACATTTACCTTTATTGAAACAAGTAATTAAATTATTAAAGCAGAGATGAAACACAATAAGTATCATTATTTAGCTGTAAAAACCATAAGATTCATGAGACCCCTCCTTCATTTAAGCAATTATATGGGGATGCACACTCCGTAGCATGTGCAATTATCACAACATTCCTTTTGTGCAAATAAGCAAAACTCAAACTTCGGGACGCATTTGTCATCAGGACTTCCTTTAAGGTGGAAAATATTGCCCAAAGTGGTTGTTGAGTTTGAGTCAGCGGGGAGAGTCACCGTCTCTTTGCGAGCAGCGGTTGCCATTGGAGGCATGGTAGCTGCCAGGACCACCGCCATCATAACCAAGACGAAACTAAATTTCTTCCAGGACTCCATCTTTAATTTTGTGTGTAATTTGATGGAAACGTTATACAAGTGGAGGTGCTTTATATAGAAGTGCCCAAAATATTTTAGTGGCTTACCAAACAAAAATAATATTATAAACAAGTGGATTGCATGGCAAATTACGTGACTTGCATGGAAGACTAGTGAATGAAAATTTTGATACACATCCACCATTTCTCTTTCTCTCCCTCTCTTCTACTTTTCTTATAGTTTTTCTTAAACATCCAACTTAAAATTTTGGATAAACTGCATAAATAGTCACCCAACTATGTCCACATTCCTGTTTTAGTCACCCAGCTTTAAAATTTTCAATTTAGGTACTAACATTTGAATTCGTTCATATTTTACTCACCATCCATTAAGTTGATAACGATATAACCGGTATAATAACACATTCAATCCTCAATAATTACATATTCTATCAATTTGATCCTCAAACTTTCTTTTAAAACAGAATCATTCTACATCTATAAATTTGTGAAACCCCAAAAAGAACTTCCCCAATAAAACAAAACATTTTAGCAGATGCAACAATCAAGTGAAGCAGTAGTCATACTTTCCACTTTGCTTTTGGTTTATGGTAATAAATTGCCCACGGACATGGTTATACTCAACAACATGAACCTAACATAATAATGGTCACTCAACTTCAAAAAATTACAAAATAGTCATTTAACTACTCGAAAGTTTTTATTTAAGTGATCAATGAGCTGTTAAGGTTTTTTTTTAAAGTCTAGCTAGAGAGCTTCAAGCACCGATTCAACGATCAGTACAGTGGATCCAAGTCGATTTGACGCTTAGTGTCGAAAATATTAGAAGAAAGCTATTTGAATTTTTTATTCGTAGATTCGTGATGACCAAAGCTGTTATATGAAAAAAAATTGAATTATAGAAGAAAAAGAGGAGAACTTTCGATTAATACAGATGTGCAAAAAGAGAATGTCATATAACAATATTTTAACAGCCCAGTGATTTAAATAAAAACTTTCGAATAATTTAATAATCATTTTATAATTTTTTTAAATTGAGTAACCAAAATATAAACTTACTACTAATATAATAAATTTAGATATAATATACCTTAAATTGAACTGAATTATTATTGAGTTGAGCTAATTAGTTTGTTATTTTTAAAAAAAATCATAGCCACGAGGCAAACATTGGGAATAGATGAAAAGATCGCATGGGGATATAACAATAATAACAATAATAATTGGTTTTTGAATAAAATTGTAATTCCCACTAAAGCATTGCGTAGAACCACGAGAGATGAGTTTCCTTTCCCAATTTGAACTCAAATTGTAATCCCAAAACTAACCATGCCATTGCCATGATGTCTACCAACATATATCACGTTTAACCATCAAACTAACGATTCTTTCAATATTGTTTATACATTTTTGGTGTAATTAATATTAATATATTCATGTTGTCAAGTTATTTTTCATTTATTAAATTCAAATAAGAAAATATTTTTTTTTATTATTATTAAAATATAAATTTAATTTGAGCTAATTTTGATTTATGAATGTAAGTTTGAACTTTAGACAACAATGTTGAAAGGAATAATCACAAAACATTGTGAGTAGATATAAAGCTGTTGATGAGCAGATTTGGCATTTATCGAGACGGGGTGATTATATGTGAAGTCCGGCTATTTGCTTGCTACAAGGTCGTTTTCTCGCCTTGACCTTTCGTTTGATTTCGGTTCTTGGTTGGAACTTTGGAATACTCTTCCCCCAAAGATTAAAGATTTTGTTTGCAGGTGCCTCAAAGACTTTGTACCGTGTAAACATTAATATCTATCACTAAAGGGGGTGCCTCTTGATCCCTCTTGTGCTAGATGCCTAGATCATGTGTTTTTCATTGTCCCATGGTTGCACTCGTATGGCAACTTAGTGGTATATTCAACGAAGAGGTGACAGTGCATGGGAGTTATGGTTTAATATTTTAGAAAGTGGCGACAATGATCTGATGGAGAAAGGCTGTGCGATAGTTTGAAGTATTTGGTTTTTCAGAAATGCTTATGTTTGGCGCAATCTGAATTCCTCTGCTACGCAGTTGCTAACTTTTGCTTTGAACTATTTACAGGATTGGAAGGATGCAAAGTGGCGGTGGAACAAACTGTCGTACGTTGATGGAAACTTATCGCCAGGCAATAAATGGACGCTGCCTGCGGAGGCCTGCTGGAAATGCAACACTGATGTCGCTACCGGACATCTGAATAGTGGCAGGGGTTTCGGTGCGATTGTGCGGAATGAAAGAGGGGAGGAGATCACAGGGATTTTCGGCCGAATTGAGCCGGTGGAGCAGCCGATGTTGGCGGAAGCCCTCGATATCGGTTAAAGGAGCGTGGCTTCGACAATGTGATTGCGGAAACTGACCATCAGGCCTTGATTTCGAGGGAACCCGACAATTTAGAGTTTGGTGTTGTAGTTGGGGACTGCATTAGTCTTAAGAATCTTTCCAATTAAGTGACTTCCAATTGGATGCGTAAAGATGCTAATAAAACGGCTCATGAATTGGTTAGGGTAACTTTATTTCACGCTCGATAACATATTTAGGACTTAATCCAACCTTTTTTTTTAACTCGATCGGATTTTGCTTCATGATTCGACACTAACAAGTGGTGTATTTTAGAATGGATGTATAGGGAGAGTCCCACGGTCCAGGTTAATTTTCTTCCATTAGTTATGCTTTCTTTAATCAATACTATTGCCGATTATTTAAAAAAAAAAATTAAATTTAAATTTAAATAAGAAAAAGATACATAATTTTGATATCCTTGGAAGGCAAGTTTCTTTAATCAACACGGACAAGGTTAATATTTTAGAGTGTAGACATTGCGTGCCCCCTATCTACACTAATGATATGTGTAGCATGAGTTTTGGTGCAACCTCATAGGAGTTTATTTCTTTTGGATAACCAAGTTTAAAGACAAACCTTTATTTTATTTTTTTAGTACAATACAAGCAATTATATTAGAAGGGAAAAGGGGAAGAGTTTACGTACACAGGCATAACCCTAAACATGTGCAATTTTGACAGCAAACTCTGGCCGTAAACATGCAAAATGCAAAATTTTCGAGGCATTTGTTATCATCAGGTTTGCCTTTAACATCTAAAATATTGGCCAAAGTGGTTGTTGAGCTGAAGTCGGAAGGAAGAGTCACCGCCTCTTTGCGAGTGGCGCTTGCCGTTGGAGGCATGGTGGCTGCCAGGACTACCGCCATCATAGCCAAGACGAAAGTAAATTTCTTCCAGAACTCCATCCTTAATTTTGAGTGTAAATTGATAGAAACGTTGTACAAATGGAGGTGCATTATATAGAAAAGCCCAAAATATTTTAGTGGTTTACCAAGAAAAAAAATAAAATAATATTAAAAGCAGGATGATTGCATGACAAATTACGTGACTTGCATGTCGGACTACTTGATGCAAATTGTGATACACATCCACCATTTCTCTCTTTTTCTCATAGTTTTTCTTATTTATTAAAATAATATTAAAGTGAAAATTTATTAGTAAAATAAGTGGGAGTGAAAAAAACTGAGAGCAATGTGAGTAGCTATGAGTGTAACCAATGAACGCATTAACATCCATGCAAGAATGAGATCAAGAGATAACTTCACTCCACTTTAATTTCCATCGCATTTCATACATAAATACTTTGTATTAATTTATTATTGAATAGGTATATTTTTAGTAAAATTTAAAATTATATAAAATAGTTGTTCAAAAATATTTTTTATATTTTATTAAATAATAATCCTTGTTTTAATCATTAAAATTATGTTTCTATCCATTATCAATTTTAGATTATTTTGATCCATTAAATTAGACAAGAGTCCAAGAATTTGGGCCTAGTATTTGGGTCAAAATATAAAACATTGTTCAATCTTCCTCTTCTTCCCAGCCTGGAGGCCTTTTCCACTCTTCCCATTGTGTTTTAGACCCATAATCCGTGTCGTGCTCCAGACTCGGTGTCTCGTCGGCACCGGCACGCCGCCGTGAACAACGATTCCTTGTAAAAAAAAAAGGTCATAATAATGCGGTTTCGGGGTTTGTTTACTGTTTCCATAGGGAAGTTGAAGGGATTTTCCCTTTCTCAACCAATGAACTTAACACCAACTTTTTTCAGAGATGAAGGTATTCTTTTCTACAGCTTTGGGTTTGAACTTTCTTTAGTGTTTGATATCGCTACTGTAATTAGTTCTTGTCTAGCATTTGAGATTAAAGCTTCGTTTGTAGCTTTGAATTTCATTGAGTAATAGATAGGTCAAAAACCATTGATGGGATTTTATGGATTGTATGTTTTTCTTACTATAATCTTATACATGTTTCCTATGATGTAATAAATTGGTATATTCTTCTAAAAGGATGTTTGGGTTTTTTGTTTGTTTGGTTAAATTCTAATAGTTAAACATTTTAATAGGAAAACCAGTTGAAAAGCTTCAAGCTTTGATTTGTTATTCTAGTTTTTCAACCAATGGTGACTTAAAGAAAGGCTATGAGAAGATGATGTTGGCAAAGGACTTGGCATGTCTTGTTGAGGAATCATCTCAAAAAGATGAGAGGAAAGTTAAGAGCAGGATGGAGCTTAAGAGGTTGATTGAGCTTCGCGTAAAGAAGAGAGTAAAGGAGCAATTCATTGATGGGAAGTTTCGTAACTTAATGGTCAATGTGATTGCCATTCCAATTACGCTTCAAGATGCTTATAATTGTATTAAGCTCAACTCAAATGCCGACATATCGATGAAGGATGATTCTATATGTTTTAATTCCCTTGCAAAAGAGCTCGTTGATGGGAGTTTTGATGTTGGAGGAGATACCGTCTCGTTCTCGACAAGTGGTGTTGCCAAACAAGTCCTTGTCCTTCCAAATCTGAAGATGATAATTGTTCAAGAAGCTATCAGAATGGTTTTGGAAGTTGTTTACAGGCCCCATTTTTCTAAAATCTCACATGGTTGTCGAAGTGGGAGGGGTCACCCGACTGCATTGAGATACATCAAGAAAGAGGTTTCTATTCCAAGTTGGTGGTTTCCATTAATTTTAAACAAAAAGGTTGATGCTAATATCATCACTAAGCTCATTTCAAAATTGGAGGAGAAGATAGAAGACGATCAGTTATATGGTATTATCCGAAGCATGTTTGATGCACAAGTCCTCAATTTTGAGTTTGGTGGTTTTCCCAAAGGCCATGGCCTTCCACAGGAGGGAGTATTATCCCCGATATTAATGAACGTGTATCTTGACTTCTTTGATCAAGAATTTTATAGATTATCCATGAGATATGAGGCCCTTCATCAAGGAGATGATAAGGATGAAGATAAGTCACATTCCAAGCTACGGAACTGGTTTAGGAGACAGTTAAAGGAAAATGATCTTAAATGCATAACTAATGACAATTCTGGCCCAAGAGTTTATTGTTGTCGGTTTATGGATGAGATATTTTTTGTAGTTTCTGGTTCCAAAGATATTGCTCTTAGTTTCAAGTCTGAGATTGTAGATTTTTTAAAGAATTCTTTGCACCTGGATGTTGATGACAAGCAAACAGAAGTTCTACCTTGTGATGGGTCAAACGGTAGTCGCTTTTTAGGAGCTTTGGTTAAAAGACGTGTTCAAGAAGGTCCAGCTACAAGTGCTTTGCACAAGTTAAAGGAAAAAGTACGGCTATTTGCTTCTCAAAAACAAGATGCTTGGAATGTCGGGTGTGTTAGAATCGGGAAGAAATGGTTGGCTCATGGTTTAAAGAAGGTTAAGGAGTCGGAAATAAAGATTTTAGCGGATAGTGGCTCTACTTTGAGTAAGGTTTCTTGTTTCCGTAAAGCTGGTATGGAGACTGATCATTGGTACAAGGTCTTAATGAAAGTATGGATGCAAGACATTAAAGCCAAAGCAGCAGAGAACGAGGAATCTGTTTTGTCAAGGTATGTTGCTGAACCGGCCCTTCCTCATGAACTAAAGGAATCTTATTATGAATTTGTGAAGCGTGTGGATGAATATGTTTCTTCCGAAACAGCTGCTACACTTGCTCTTTTACCAAATTCAATCTCAAACACTGAATCTGTCACTGTCACTGAGATTCTTGCTCCAACTGATGCCATAAAGAAGCGTCTGTTCCGATATGGATTGACCACCTCTGAAGGATATCCTCGTGCAGCTTCATTGCTCGTTTTACAAGACAGCATCCAAATTATTGACTGGTTTTCAGGAATTGTCCGTCGATGGCTTCGGTGGTATCAAGATTGTGACAACTTCAATGAGGTCAAGCTTTTAATTTCTACTTTACTGCGGAAATCCTGTGTTCGTACTCTAGCAACAAAATATAGGATTCATGAAAGTGAAATAGAGAAACGATTTGATTTGGAACTATGCCGAATCCCCTCGATAGAAGAGGTGGAGCAAGAGCTGACATATGAAACATCATGTTCTCACCCATTTGATAATGACGAAGCATTGATGTATGGAATTTCATATAGTGGTTTGTGTCTGCTATCACTGGCAAGAGTGGTGAGCCAGTCAAGGCCTTGCAATTGTTTTGTTTTGGGTTGCTCAGTGGCAGCACCGAGTGTTTATACTCTCCATGTTATGGAGAGACAGAAATTTCCGGGTTGGAAGACAGGATTCACAAGTTGTATCCATCCAAGCTTGAATAAAAGGCGAATTGGATTGTGCAAGAAACATTTAAAGGACTTATATCTTGGTCATATATCACTTCAGTCTATTGATTTTGGTGCATGGAAGTGATGCTGTCAACAAAGTCAAAAACTATCATTTAAACAGAAGACTCTTGAGAAGAACGGAGAAACCAAACTAATTGCCGAATCGGTTTGTGTAGGTGGCTTGCTGCCTATATTCGGTATTAATAGTAAAACACCTCGCAAGGAAGAATGAGCTTGGGAAATGATGTACCAATCACCGTTTGCAAGTAAGCAACAATGGTATAGTGGGAAGAATATTACAGGTCATTTGAACTCATCTATGATGGGCTTTCTGCGGAATAAGTGTTGTTTTCCGTTACCTAAAGAAACTACTTGAGATCATATTATTGATGGGCACAGGACATAGCACATATGTAAAGTCTGATAATGTCGTTACTTAATGAAATAGCATGGAAGATGGCAGGTAGGAATCGGCGGTCTTCATCCGTCTCTGGACTGGAAAGCCTCAAAGGGGTCCTCATAGAGAACTGCAGTTGGTTATTACAGCTTCCTCATCGGACAGGGGATCTCTAGAGTCTTGAAAGTTGAGAAATCTTAAATGCTTGACAGTTTCATTCGCGGAAAAATGATACAACCATTGATTCTGGAAACTGCATTCAAAACAGAACAGAAGTCTTGAATCCCGAGGGGATTTTAGCAACCCCGGTCAATCCCGAGCCCCCTGCTAGCCTCCCCTAGATCTGTCCCGGCCAGCCCCTTCCAAGTCTCCCTTTTGTTCCGCCCCTGCTTATATACCATGACATGGTTGTATGATCTGGTTTCATTTGGAAGATGGGAGGGAGTGGAGTACTGCATTTTTATTTCTTTTTCTTGGTCAATTCAGAATATCCGTTGAAATTGCCATGAAAGTGAGCTGCAGGACAAAACCTCTGGATTTGACATTATACTAAAATTCATGAGACATACAATTCAATTTGATGCTATAAATTACATGGAAACATGTAAGATCATTTTATGAGAATTGAATATAATGTTTTTCAAGATATTTTAAAGCAACCGGAATTAACATTTCTCTCAGCTATGTTATTTTAATTTGAAGTTGAATGTGAAATATGGAGATGTTCATATTTTAAATTTTTTTATAAACTTAATTAATTATATAGTTAAAATATAAACAAGTGTAAAATATAAGTAAATATCCTTTTAATTAAAAAGGAGAGGATGCTTTGCTTATGTATTAAGAGTTCTTTTATACCTTAAACCAATGCCTTAATTTTTTTTAAAGGGATGAATTGCTAATTCTTTTAAGGTAAATTACAACCAAAGTCTTTAAACTCTGAATTTTAAAAAAAAAAATTATAAATTGGTTAATGAATTATTTGTAAGTTTTCATTTAAGATATTATACTTCTAAAGTTGTTGATATATAATTCTTTTTTTTACAGTTTATTTATTTTTTCATGAAATAATTTTGAACGTCACAAATTTGAAAATCAAAATTTAAGCAGTTTTTTTTCGATTTTTGACACTTGAAGCTTGCTAATCTAATTTTAAAAAAATTAATAACTTAATAACTTAAATAAATTTTTTTAAATATTTAAATAATTATTTTATAATTTTTTAAAATTAAAATCATCAAAATATAATATCACTAACAATTTAGTGAAAGTCTGAGTGTATCCCACCATATAAAAAAGTAAGAACTTTTCGAAAAAAGTGTATTTTTGTTTATAGAAAAAACAAAAATAGGAAAAATTGTAGGAAATAAAATGCGGTCGGAACCAGGCAGGCGCCAAGGATGAGTGGGTCCTTATCCTCGCTATCATTTGTTCTGGCTGGCACATTGACTTCTTTTAAAGCCCTTTTTTAAGTTAATGAGCTTGACACAACTGGTTGGTCTGGTCTGCCTCAGCTCAAGCTCTAGCTCAAGTCAGGTCAACTTCTAGGAAGACAGACACTAAATCTCAAACCCCAACCCAGTTTTCGGACAGAACACAAAACTGAAGTAAGCAAGATCAAGTGTTTGCAGGTATGCCCACTTTCTTCTCTCTCTTTTTTTCTTGTCTGAATATGAACTGTGTTGAGTTTGCTGCAAAATGAGCTGCAATGTCATATCTTGTCATCGGTTGGAACTAGTAGCTTGGATCTTCACAATTTTGACTTCAATTAAGTGTCTTCTTTCATGTTTATAGCTCTGGTGTTTCTTGGGACCCACGACTTTTTTGGGGTATTCTTTGAGTAAGACTTTGTTGAAAGTTGAGAAGTTCAAAAAAATAAATGGGAAAATTGCATGTAATTTGTTCATTTTTGGGAAGTTTTACAGATTTTTGTAAAGATTTTGTTACTTATAAGTTTCTGTTGAAAGTTGGATAAGGTTATCCATTTCAATTTGCTCTTGGTTATTGGATTGGATGGTAGGAAAGGTTGACTTTGGTAGGGTTGACTCAATTTTAGTTTTAACCAGAGTGGCCATAAATATATGCAAAATTTAGCTCTTGAAAGTAACAAAGAATAATGTACTAATTTATAAACCACCAGCATTGGAGCCTCAAAACTCGATGAGATGAAGTCTTTTATGTGCTAGATTTAATACCAATAAGATCCATCTGTGTGTTTTTGCGGTGATATGCAATCACAACTACCAATTTGTGTGGTCTTAACATGGTTTCAGTTATTCTGATTTACTTGCATTGGCAGCATGGAAGCTGTTGGTCCACTGGTTACACCAGCGGTTGAAGGTGGAAAGGGTATTTTCAACTGTTTGTGGCGCAAATATGCCTACGTGAAGAATATACGAGAGAATTATGAAGAGCTTGTGAAGGAGGAAAGATATTTGTCTGATGAGTATGAGGATGTTAAAACAGAGTTGGACAGTAACAAATCAACAAAAGAAAAGACAAAAAGATGTGAAACCTGGCAAAATGAGGTCGAAAATATTAGAAAGGAGATTGAAAAAATTAAGGTTGACTACAAAAACACCAGTCCGTATTTTTGCAGACTATGTCCATTTCCGAGTTTGCTAAAGCTTGGCAAGCATATTGTGAAGAAGAGAACAAAGGTAGTTGAGCTGAGGAGTCAATTAGGTCAAATAACTAAGATGCATGATAAGCCAGCGGCACCACCAGCACCACCGGTTCCTGTTATAGAGAGGCATGCTCGGAAAAAAGTGATGTGCCATCATTTGATTCGCATGTAAAAACACTGGAGGAGTGGCTAGAGGATGAGAACTTGAAAAGAATCTGCATATGGGGACCTCCAGGTGTAGGGAAGACCGAGATAATGGAAATGTTGCACGACAGGGTTGGTAAATCTGGTAAATTTAACGTAATCTTTTGGGTGAATGTAACAGCCAAAGGGAGAATAAGAGACATATAGGATGAAATATTGAAGCGTTTAGATATGAAAGTAGATGGCAACAATGGTGTTGATCAAAGAGCGAACATGATATTCGAAGTGCTAAAGGACAAGAGCTATGTGTTGTTTCTTGATTCGATGACATTGTCTCAGGGATTGATCTTAGAAATGTTGGAATTCATGATGAACACGAGCATGGAAAAGTGGTGTTTGCTTGCAGATACAAGAATAACAATATCTGCGGAGACACGGATGAAGAGATGAACGTGCAGAGATTATCGGACGAGGATGCTGAAAGCTTTTTTTGGAAAATAGTTGGTTCTGATCTTAAGAGTAATCGCGATATCAAGCCAGTTGCGAAACTGATCATCAAAGAATGTGGTGGCATGCCGCTCATGATCAAGTTAATTGGCAATAGATTGGCAAAAGTGGATGACCCTGCGATATGGCGAGCTTTGTTGTCCCAATTAAGGTCACCAACAATGGAACCGCAAGAACCACTGGAAGAAGTTTACAAGGCTTTTAAACTTGTCTATGAAAAACTATCAGAAGAGGTGAAGCCTTGTTTGCTGTATTGGGCAGTGTTTCCTGCAGGTTACGAAATTTTTCGAGACCATATAATTGATTGTTGGAGAGCCGAGCAGTTCTTTTCAAGCCAAGGAAGACTTCCTAGGACACATGACAGGGGGCATGCAATATTAGATGAATTTGTGAGGAAGTCTTTACTAGAAAAGGGAAGAAAATGGGGTCATTTCAAGATGTATGAGTATTTTCAACGGGTGGCATTAAGGATAGCAAATCTTGAAAAGAACTTCAATTTTTTCGTCACCAAGGATGAAAACATTATAGACGAAGAGTGGGAACGTGCAAGGAGAGTGTCACTTATTCAGGTTCGCCTATCTACTCTACCAAGGAGACCCCAATGTTGTGGGATCTTGACATTGTTACTGCAGGAGAGTAGCTTGGCCAAATTTCCAAGGGAATTCTTCGGCTATATGTGTGGCCTTCAAGTTCTGAACTTGCATGAAATACGAATCAGTTCACTTCCATCATCGATATGCAGCTTAACAAATCTGAAAGGGCTGTTTATAAACGACTGTAGTCAATTAGTACAGCTTCCTTCTCAGATCGGGGATCTCCAGCATCTCGAAATCCTTGATATACGTCAGACTGGTCTCTATAGTTTGCCTGTTGAGATCGGAGAATTGTTCAATCTAAAATGTTTGAGAGTTTCATTCACAGAAGATGTTGGCAACTACAACCATGTCGAAGAAGTGAAGCCGATGATTCCTTCTAACGTGATTGGAAGGCTTTCTAAGTTAGAAGAACTAAGCATTGATGTGAACCATAGTAGCAGCAGATATCAAAATGCAGCCGAAATTGTCCATGAAATTTCTGGGTTGGAAGAGTTAACCACACTTTGTTTCTTCTTCCCTGAGACGGAATCTTTTGAGTCTTTCATCCAGAATAGCAAATCGTGGAAAGGAAGCAATACACTTTCAGCAGGCAATAGCTTCAGATCATTCGACATCGTTGTTGGTTGCCAGAGAAACAACACTGCTTCTGAATTTAGAGTCTTTGAATGTTCAGCCGAGAAGCATCTGAGGTTTTATTCAGGAAACGAATTTCCGAATGCTATTTTAGAGGTACTAAAGCAAGCCAAAGCGCTTGAACTGATCGGCCACCAAACTGCTACCAGTTTATCAGGCTTCAGAGCTGATAACTTGCAAGGAGTAGAAGCATGTATTGTCAAGGAATGTAACCAGATGGAGAACATCATAGATAGAGACCAAACAAGTATTGCATTTCAAGACAATGACAGCATGGGTGTTGAATTCGAATGCTTGAAAAGCCTACACATTTGCAATCTCCCGAATCTAAAAGGTATCTGGCGAGGCTCGATTGAGTCTAATAGCCTTTGTAGCCTTACAACTCTCTCGTTAAAAGGATGCAACAGCATAGGAGTGCTTTTTTCGTGGGGAATGATCATACAACTCTCTCAGCTAGAAAAGCTGGAGGTGAAGGACTGCTCTGTCTTGAAGGCGATTATCGAAGATGGAAGTATAGTTGACTCCCTCTCCTTTCCCAAGTTGAAGTATTTGGAGCTCCATGACTTGCCGGAATTATGCTCCATTTCTCATATCTCCTTACAATGGCCTTCCTTGGAGACAGTATTGATCAAGTCGTGCATGAAGCTAAGAAATTTACCACATACAATTAAAAACGCATCAAAACTAAAAACGATTCACCGCACAGAAGATTGGTGGAATCAACAGGATTGGCCGAATGACACTAAAGATCATTTCAAAAGCTTTCTCAGTTTCATATGATGAGAGGAGCCTCAACTAGGGCCAAGACATCCCAAACAAAAGGCATTATTGAAGAGACGGTTGAAGATTTAGTGAGAATCAAGAGAGATATAAGCCCGGACCTGACCATATGCAGCTCTCAAGTACTCTTAGCTGAGTTAGTTGGCTCATGTGATAGCTGAGACCGAGTGGGAATTGATCATTGTTACACTTTTCATCCTTGAACTTCTTCTCCAAAGATTTTTCATATGTATGGAGATTCACCCGGCCTTCAACCAGTGAGGTAAACTCTCTCCTCATAATCATTGGTTTCTCGTTATTTTCCGTTTGGTACTATGTTGCGCTTTATCTAGTTGAAGAAACATTGTGTGCAGCCTGCCAGAGTGGCATTGTCTCCAACAGCAAGACATTGAATCCTTTTTAAGTTAAAAGTCCTATAACACGTAAGTAAATACGTGGTTAGCTAAGTTCATGTTGAATTTTCTCAATGATTGTTCTTTTGTTTTTGAGTGAATGCTAGCTTTTCTGTTAGTTCTTTGTAATCACTTCGTGTCATTAATGGCTCAAGCTGAATTTCAGAGTTCTTTGGTTTTAAATTTCTTGATTGATTCTTTGCATGTTTGGATATGGGTATGAAAATGTGATCGTCCAAAGACCCACCAAATACATGAAACCAGTTTGTTCAAGCTGGTTATGTTCCATCTCCAACAGCATGTAATCTCCATTGATGAAGAGCTTTTAGGTGGGATTCAAACATTCATCTCATCAGATGTTTCAACAACTACTACATCAAAGACGATTTTTCAAGACATTGCTTCCACTTTTTGTCGAACCAGTGACGGCAAAGTCCAACAACCCCAAATTTGAAACTTGGTATAATCTACTAAATCTAACATAATCTACTAAGATCAAACTTGAATTTTTGTATAATCCATTAAATCTAACATAATTTACTAAAATAAAATAATCTAACAACAACAAAATAACATTGAGATTATATCAAAGATCCGCTTCTCCTTTTTGGTATGTTATGGTCCATAAACAACGGGGGTCGTAAATTGCAGCAAAACAGTAATGAGAATTGCAATTTCTTTCACTTATTTGATTGGTTTTTTACTTTTTTTAGTTTGAATTGGGTAATTGAGTTGCCTCGTTTGGGTTTTGGATAATAAATTTTAATTATGCGTCTATATAATATATTAATTATTATAAAATTAATTTCGATTTTTAAAAAAAATTATATAATATTTTGTAATGTTTGTTTTTTAAAGAAAATGTTTATATAATATTTTGAAATAAATATAATTTATTTCATGTTTGCTTGATTAAAATAACTGTGAAAAAGTTACTTCAATAAAGTTTACCATTGTTTAAATATTAGAAAATATCAGTTTTTTTGAAAATTTATACATCTTCCTGAAATTATTTTCTGAAAATAATGCTCGCTAAACAACTTGAATCATGCGAGTGAATGCTAGTCTTGCGATTGCTTATAGCTTTATTGAGTTCATATCGTCCTCCCTCCCTCGCAATTTCATTATGTTGGGCATTGGCGACGGCTGTGCTGGCTTAAGGAACCTGCACACCGATCATCACCAATTAAGATGTGGCTTTTAATTTTCACACACCCCAAATCTGCGGAACCCAAACTGTCTGTCAAGCATTTTAACAAACAGATAATGAAAATTACTCTGTCAAGCCTTTTTAACATACAGATGATTCAAAATGGTTCAACAGACATAATTTCTAAGAAGTAGAAGTCGGGTTTAGTCCAGGGTAATGATGACCAGAACTTTTCAAACATTTTAATCCATAAACATGAAAAGTAGTGATACAATCATTTGAAGTGGTCAGACAAGCAAGATATAGGCGAGACACGACAAAGCTAAAACCATGGCTACAGAAGAATAAAGCGTGCAGAACCTTGATATCTTGGAGTTATCACCAATCATCAACGCTGAGAAAGAACCAGTGAATGTAAAGACCACTGAGACTACGCAGGCATAATAGGCGTATGGATGTCCTTTGAAATGTGTGTTTTCAGCGGGAAGAAAGCAAAGGATGATACCAGCAAGGGAGGAGAAATGAAAACTACATCTGACAATAGAGGAACTGACTGCGGGAGCGAGCCCTACTTCTATCTTCTCTCTGGTTCTCAGTGCCATCTCTCCTGCGACAGAACAAAAGATTTCCAGCGCTATTATTAATTGATCATAACTAAGAACACGAGATAAGAAAGGGGTTTCACTGTGTTGTATTCATCGACAACATTGTTACTATGTTTCTTATTTTATTCGAATAAAATATTAAGACATACCAGCTATTAACCATGCATTTTTTTGTTTTAACGTTTATTTGATTTCAACGTCTTGATCTGCACCGCTTAGCTGCTGCATTGCATTTCTCTCTTTCTTTCTTTTTCTTTTTTTATAATCATGGCCAGCAGCGTAAGAGATCAACCTTTTACTGCTGAGTTCCCTCCATTACCTGATGATCTTAACTCTGATCAACCTGATGATGTTGGATTCGATGCATTCTTTCGTAGTCTTCGTAGCCTCCTTGTTCCTCCACTCCCTTCACGTAAGCGTGATGAGTTTTGTCGGGAATTTAACTCATTATCCCCTCGGCATCATCATAGCTACGCCCTTCGTCACATTGGGGTAATGTTCCGTGAAGATATTGGATGTCTTGATGTTAGAGGCTTTTCTTATGATGGGCTATACTACTTGATTCTATCTCCTGAGTCGAAAGGAATATCTATATTAATTCGAGGAGGTACTCTATTCTTGTAATCTTTCAAAGCATTAGCAATAAATATGATATGTTGCTGTATTATCATGAATGAAAGCTTAACCTGATACTGAATTTGATCAGCTGTGTGATTTGGTTGTTCCAGATGCTATACGCTCTCTGTTTCAAGACGTCTTTCGTCTGACTTTATACTCTTTAGTACCATCTGAAGTCTGCTATTGGGGCACTACCCTGAGCCGAATTTTTCGGTCTTCCCTTCTGATCTGGCGTCCAACAGTTCATTATTCAGGCACTGGATTTTGTGTTCTTTTTAATCTTTCAAAGCATTACCTATAAATATGGCTATGTTTTACACATTTTGCAGTGGCTTGCATGCTGCATGCATATATTGTGCTTTAAAACGTAAATGCTATGCTATTATATAGGATCAAAGCTTTACATGTATTTATATTTTTTCAATTACGCTTGATTAAACGATAGTAAGGAAAAAGAAGCCCTTTATAACTGTTATAATTTCATGAAGACATAAGGAATATTACTAATATTTGAAGATCTGGGTTGAAATATAATTAAATTAGGTTCACACAGTAAAACGGATAGTACATATATGATTATTAAAAAATATAATTGACTCCCTAATGTTTGATCTGGCTCCTCTCTGCTGATAATGTTACTGTACAGGTAGGGAACGGATGAATAGGACTGATTCTATTTTCAAATTGAACTTATCCCGGATACCTTTTGATGGTGTTAGGCCTGTGGTTCAGCGAGTTGGGGAAGAAAGACATCGTAGAGCACACTTCTATGCTGCAGGTATTTCATTTGCCTTTGCTCTCGGTAAGTTGACCTTTTGCTGGTATTTTAGAAACTTCAAAATCAATGAGCTTGAGTGGTGATTCCAAAAGAAAACTTATGTGTTGATATATTTATTTATGCAGATATTATTTTAAAAAAAATTTATATATTTTGTAATTTTAGACCCAATTTGAGCCAAGCCCAGTTGCAAAAGTTAAACAATCTTGAGTTTTCCTGGTAAAGGAAAACAGATAGATTAAGGTTCGAACTCTTCCTGATTAAATTTGAAAAATTAATTCTCCTCGATTCAAAACAAACATTAAATTATGTAGGTATTTGATGTCAAGGGAACAGCAAACCATTCAATTAACTAAAATTTGATTATTAGATTATTGTTACAATCTTTTTATATTTAAGAAAAAAATGTGTATTCATATTGTATGCTTAAATTTACAAGATATTTGAATAATGATTCAATTTAGAAAAAGTTATACTTGTGAAAAAAAAAATTTGTGTGTTCAAGTATTATAAAATTATACAGAATTTACAAGTTAATAATTATCATGTATAGATTTTTTTTGGTGTATATTCGTGTTATATTTATATTACTACCGTGATATGTTAATATATTAATTATTTTATTATGTTGTATTTGTAACATGCCTTAATTTATTTATATATTTTATAAAATTTATGATATTAATTCGATTTAAACTCAAAATTTATTTAATTAAAATTTAAATCATTATATCTATCCACGTTCATATAATTAACATTAACATAAATAATATGTTGAAAATTTACTCTAATCTTCTGAATCATAGCTAGGGGTATATTCTAGTGTGAGTGTGTGTATATATATATTAAACTCCCTAATGTTTGATCTGGCTTCTTTCTGCTGATAATGTTACTGTACAGCTAGGAAACGGATGTTTATTAGGGCTGAATCTGCTAACAGCTTTGTCCAGCAGAGTAGGGAACGGATGTTTAGGACTGATTCTGCTAACAGCTTTGTCCAGCAGCATGATGCTGGCTTGTATATTGATGTTGATGGAATCGGTGATCCTCGGTTTCAGCTATCATGTGAAGAATTACTTCCTCGTAGTAGAGTAAGAGTAGTCTATCGCAATATCGGTGCTGATGGTCCCCTTGCCTCTGCTCCTAAGTCATTAAACATTAGGTGGAAAGAAATCCATGACTTCTTCAACTGCAACCCGGAGCTCGCAAGAGATGATCTAACATGGTTTAAGACTTTAATTGGAATCAATGGCGGTGTAATCACTGCCCTGATTTCCAAGTCCTCTGGCAAAACCCCAAATCACTTCCCTCTGAAATCATGGAATCATTTACTGCATGTTGTGCAGTTGTTGGATTCTCCTCTAGCTTTGCAGGCCTGTACCTAAACACCAATATGCCGAAGAGCTTGCCATTTGGCTGTGACCCTGAAGTTTCGACTCAAAAAATGGGAATTGTTGGAGGATTTGCCAGTGCCTTTGGGTTCATAGCGGGTGTTCTCTTGCTCTTACCAAACCACCTATTCCGATGGATCACAATGACCGTGGCCTTTGCTGCATTCATAGTCCCCATCTTCATCAAGTTGCATCCATTTTCGAGACCACATCCGGACGGTCTGCTTCCGGAAGCTGATACAAACGTTCCATTTTCTGAAGCAGATGCAGACTTGGCGGATTGGGTCTGAATGTTGAGAACTCCTGGGTTTTGATTTTTATTTGGGAAGGATCTGAATGTGCTATCTCCATTGGGTGTATATAGTTACTGTTTTTCGATGTTCATTAGTGACTCAATTTAAAATCAACACTAAATGATTGGACCAATTGTTTAGAAAATTACAAAAATGAAACAATAGGTTGATGCCTGTAGAGTTCTTTTAAGGTTATGTTTAAAAGATGTTCAGGGAAATTTCACAACTTTTTCAAGTAGAATTAGTTGGAAAAAAGAATCTTGAATGTTTGTGTGAGTCGGTCCCATAAGGAAACTAATTTCTCTATTTATATGATATGATTTTTAGATGTGACGTCTTAATTAAGTTTCATTGTCAACTTATACTCTATTTTAATATTACCACGTGTTCTCTAAATGTGGATTCGCTTGGATGATGATACGAACTCACCACGTGCGAATTCATTTAAGTAAATTATATAAGCGATCAATACTGAAGTAAAAAAGATCAGATCAATCCCATCGAATAAACGAGTAGAAGATTGATAATGATGAACATCATAATAAATTTATAGAAAAAAGGGGCTGTTTTTACTTTTTTTTATATGCTCGGTAAGAACATGTCTTCTTACAGAATAGTTTTTGATGAAATAGGGTAGTTTTTGATAAGTAATCAAATAAAACTTTTCTTTCTAACCAAACAAATAAAAATTATTTAACCAATCAATTTTTTAAATTTTAAAATATCAATTAAACATTCCAATTTCGGTTTTGTTGACTTAACACTTGATAATCAATTTCTACATACTTATTTGGTAAATAGATAATTGGTTTTAAATTTTTATTTTTTTTTGAATTATAAGAGGAGGTCAAATGCCTAACAATAATTCGATTAGTATGATTCTAACTTAAATCACATCTAAGATGATAAATACCTTAACCATCATACCAACATAAGGGGTTCACAATTTGTTTTAAATTAATTCCTTAATCCACAAATAACTTTATAACTCAAGATCCAATATTTAAATTATATTTTTATATGTCTTACCACGTTTATGATTTTTATATTTTTTATTTTTTAAATATTTTATATTATTTCTATTTTTTTATATTTTTATAAATTTAATTTTGATGGTCAAAAAGAAATATTTATATAATATTTTGTAACAAATATAATTTATGTTAAGTTTGCTTGGTTAAAAATAAAAAAATGTTTATATAGTATTTTATAATAAATATAATGTATTTTATGTTTGTTTGATTATAATAACTGTAAAAAAATTTATTTCAATAAAGTTTACCATTGTTTAAATATTAGAAAATATCAGTTTTTTAGAAAATTTATACATCTTACTGAAATTATTTTCTGGAAATAATGCTCGAAAAACAACTTGAATCATGCGCTTGAATGCTAGTCTTTATTGGGCTCATATCGTCGTCCCTCCCTCGTAATTTCATCATGTTGGGCATTGGCGACGGCTGTGCTGGCTTAAGGAACCTGCACACCGATCATCAGCAATTAAGATGTGGCTTTGTTGAGATGTTGAAATGCAGCTAAAATTTCCTAAATTCAATTGGATACTCTTGCAATCAATTCATGGAGTTGCCTGGAATCTGAATACAGCTGCCAGTTAAAGATTAGGGAACGGGTTTTCTTTTAATTTTCTCACACACCAAACTGTCTGTCAAGCCTTTTTAACATACAGATAATTCAAAATGGTTCAACAGACATAATTTCTAAGAAGTAGAAGTCGGGTTTAGTACAGGGTAATGACCAGAACTTTACAAACATTTTAATCCATAAACATGAAAAGTAGTGATACAATCATTTGAAGTAGTCAGACAAGCAAGATATAGGCGAGACACGACAAAGCTAAAACCATGGCTACAGAAGAATAAAGGGTGCAGAACCTTGATATCTTGGAGTTATCACCAATCATCAACGCTGAGAAAGAACCAGTGAATGTAAAGACCACTGAGACTACGCAGGCATAAAAGGCGTATGGATGTCCTTTGAAGAGTGTGTTTTCAGTGGGAAGAAAGCAAAGGATGATACCAGCAAGGGAGGAGAAATGAAAACTACATCTGACAATAGAGGAACTGAATGCGGGAGCGAGCCCTACTTCTATCTTCTCTCTGGTTCTCAGTGCCATCTCTCCTGCGACAGAACAAAAGATTTCCAGCGCTATTATTAATTGATCATACCTAAGAAGACCACGAGATATGAAAGGGGTTCACTGTGTTGTATTCATCGAAACATTGTTACTAATTACTATGTTTCTTATTTTACTCAAATAAAATATCAAGACATACCAGCAAGCAACCATGCATTTTTCTTTGTTTTTAACGTCTTGATCTGCACCGCTCGGTGCTGCATTTCTCTCTCTCTCTTGCTTTTTCTTTTTTCATAATCATGGCTACCAGCGTAAGAACTCAACCCTTTACTGCTGACCTCCCTCCGTTATTTGATGATCCTAACTATGATCAAACTTTTACTGCAGAAACTTTAGATTATTCATCAGGTGCTGAATTTTCTTTTCTTTTTAATCTTTCAAAGCATTACGACTTAATGTTGTACACATTTTGCATATATTGTGCGTAAAAGCGTAAATGCTATGATCAAAGCTTTACATGTATTTATATTTTTTCAATTACGCTTGATTGAACGATAATAAGGAAAAAGAAGCCCTTTATAACTGTTATAATTTCATGAAGATATAAGGATATATTTTTAATTAGTTTAATGTAGGAGGCATGAGATATATTAAATCAATAGGATAGGTTAGTTTAATTATTTTCATACAAATATAATTGCTTATTGTATAACATTACTATAAAATTATAATTTTAATTTAAAATATAAAAAAATTCAAATATTAATATTGATAGAAAATAAATGTAGAACCTATCTCTATTTTTCTTTTTTATATCTATCATACCTTAATATAAATAAGATGCTAAAAATTTACTCTAATTTTCTGAATCATATGTTCTAGTGTGTATATATATTTTGACTCCCTAAAGTTTGATCTGGCTTCCTTCTGCTGATAATGTTACTGTACAGCTAAGGAACTGATGTTTGGGACTGATTCTGCTTACGAATTGTACTTATCCCGGAAGGATTATTATGATGGTGTTTATCCTCTGGTTCAGCTACTTTCGGAAGATAGACTTCACAGAGAACGCTATGCTGCTGGTATTTCCTTTGCCTCTGCTCTTAAACATTTGGTTTTGGACTTTTTGCTGGTTTTGTTGAATGAAACAAATCTTCTATTCCACCCCCCAAAAATAAGCATTTTTGAGTTTAAGCTTGATAATCTGGGACCTCAGATTTATAAATTTTTAAGTGTGTATATATATTTGACTCCGTAATGTTTGATCTTGGATTCTTCCTGCTGATTACGTTATTATACAGGTAGGAGTTATTATACAGGAATCCTCGACTTCTTCAACAGCAAGGGGGAGCTCGCAAGAGATGATCGAACATGGTTTAAGACTTTAATTGGAATCAATTGCGGTGTAATCACTGCACTGATTTCCAAGTGCTCTGGCAACTACCCCAAATCACTTCCCACTGAAATCATGGAATCATTTACTGCATGTTGTGCAGTTATTGGCATCTTCGCTACCTTAGCAGGCCTGTACCTAACCACCAATATGCCGAAGAGCTTACCATTTGGCTGTGACCCTGAAGTTTCGACTCAAACAATGGGAATTGTGGGAGGCCTTGCTAGTGCCTGTGGGTTCACGGCGGGTGTGCTCTTGCTCTTGCCAAACAACCTATTCCGAGGGATCACAATGGGCGTGGCCTTTGCTGCATTCATGGTCCCCATCTTCATCAAGTTGCATCCATTTTCGAGACCACATCCGGACGGTCTGCTTCCGGAAGCTGATACAAACGTTCCATTTTCTGAAGCAGATGCAGACGTGGCGGATTCGGTCTGAATGTTGAGAACCGTTGGGTTTTGATTACTATTTGGGAAGGATTTGAATTTGCTATCTCTAACGGGTATATATAGTTAGCTATTTTATTCGGTTCTTCGATTAAAAAATTATCTGCAATTAGTCGGTTAAATTCTGTTGAAACCTATTTCGTCTGCGATTCATGCGATCCAAATTTTATTGTATCGAGATTGGAATATTAATATTAAGCATGTGCATCGAAAATATAAAAAGATGGCTCATTTCTTAATTAAGGCTGCAAAAAAATAATTATTAACTTTTATTCTTGATCCCAATCGCCTGATTTTACATTTTGCATGAACCTACGGACATATTTTTTCTTAAATTGATTACTATGAAATAGCTATACCTTCTAATAATAATTCCGTTGAAACCTGTGCAAATTTGTAAACTTCAATTAGTTGTGAAAACCTTATTACCGCCAACACATAAGCTATTTTATTACTCTTCCAATAAACATGAATAACTTCAACCTTCCAATTCAAGCTTAGTTTCTCGCTCTCAGACAGGTTACAAGAGAATTATCCATTTCTAAGATTACATTAGTTAATATCTACTCCAGATAAAGTTAATATCTAATAATCAAAGCAAGTGCAAGCAACTTTTTCAAGCTTAATCCCAGATTTATTTGGGATTTTTCATTAACTTGTTCCAAGTTCAATTCCTTGCCATGTTTATTTGGGATTTCTTTTCCTAATGAATGCTGTTTTAAGCCCTTTTTTATTTTTTTTAATTAATATTTTCATTAATAAATATGTCATTTTTAAGTTTTAAATTAATAAAAATGTTTTTTTAATTTTAATTTTATTTTATTTTATAATCTATCTATTTATATGGACAAAATAATAAGTATACAATTACTTAATAAAAATAATTTTTTTATATATATACCATTATGTTAAATATATATTTTCAAATACATCAACTAATTCTATTATATATTTTATTTCATATTTAACTTTTGTCAAATATTTATTTTTCCCCCTATAATGTCATTATGATAAATTCTGATATTTTAAATGTAATTATTTTATTTTCTAAATATTATTACTTTGGTATAAAACACTTTCCGAAAAACACTTTTTACAGTTTCTAACACTCAAGAACAACCTATTTCACTAAATAATGTAAAAAGCCTAAATCACTAATTTTTTTTTATTAAAAAAAAACAGCACTTTTCATTAATTTTGCCTGTTTTTAAATATAGGCATATTCGATAAAATTAATTTTACATTTTGGATTTTGGGCAAAAGTCAAAACCCATTATCACATACCGATTATAACATTGAATCTAGACAAATATGAACTTTATTGAAACCATACGTTGACCTGGCTTGACCACCTATGGAGGAAATAAAGGTAAAAGGTGAGCCAAGATGCAAAACAGATTTTAGCAAACAAGAATTTTACTATACCTATAATGATTTATTAAAAATGAAACAACTTCCTTCAAAAAACCAAACGTAACTTAAACTAAACTACTGCAACTAAATTTCAAGAAGACAATTGGTCCAAAACTGCCGCTCATGAGTTGAAAAGCAGAGGATAGAACTTACAGAAGAGCCAACAATATAAATTGTTGTAAACAAGTACCAGCCAGCAAGCATCCATCTGACAAATTCTTTAAACAGCTCCAAATATTATCAAATTTACACAGTGGATTGGGCTGCAAGCCTCTTCCGGGCTTCCTCAATGATCGACAACTTGATACCCTTGCCCTTAGGAAGCGAAACCCACGGCTTTGTCCCCTTACCAATTGTAAACACATTGCCAAGACGGGTTGCAAACTCATGGCCAGCAGCATCTTGAACATGGATTGTCTCGAAGCTACCCTTATGCTTCTCTCTGTTCTTAATCACTCCAACACGTCCCCTGTTCCTTCCTCCAGTGACCATGACAACATTCCCAACATCAAACTTGATGAAATCGACAATTTTGTTGCTCTCTAAGTCAAGCTTGATGGTATCATTAGCCTTGATCAACGGATCCGGGTAGCGGATTGTTCGGCCATCATAAGTATTGAGGTATGGAATACCCTTCTGGCCAAACTGGACAGACCGAACTTTGCAGAGCTTAAACTGCAGAATCGAAGATGAAAAGAACATGGCCAATCATTAGAATACCATCCACGGGATCAAAAATATGGAGAATAACTAATCAAATATTAGACAACAGTAACAAAAAATATAACAAATTGAGGTCACATCAATACATACTTTGGATTCATCACCAGTGATGGCATGAAGACGGAATCGACCTTTTGTATCATAAAGTAGACGAAAGTCCTCATTTGTCTTTGGAATTGACACAACATCTGGAAGTAGGAAACAAAGAATAACCACCAATACATGATTCAAAGTTATTGAAGCACACAGAAAAGGTACAAAAATAAGTCATCCTGAAGGGTGAACCATTAAAAAACTCTAGAAAACTAAATTATCTGCCAAAAAATATTGCCAATTGACCCTTTACCTAAAAACTAGAATGAAAGTAATGATATCAGGCCAATTTGCAACAAAATTATTTGAGTAGAAGACATGCAAGAATCAAAGAAATGAAGCTGTACTTCTTATAAGTTTATAATTTGAAAATACAAAAAACTTCTATGCATCCAGAAATCAAATTCTACATACCCATGAAACCAGCTGGATAAGTCTTATCAGTTCTAACCTTCCCATCTACCATAACATGCCTCTGCATAAGAATAGCAATCACTTCTCTATATGTCAGAGCATACTTTAATCTGTTTCGCAAAATGAGAACTAGTGGCAAGCATTCCCTGGATTTGTGAGGTCCAGATGATGGCTTTGGTGCCTACATGAACAAAGAAATTATAAGAACACAAAATAGATGCAATGAATTGAACCGGTAAGGATGTAAAAGGGGTTTTGAGATAATAACATACAAATGCACCGCCAAGTTTGTCGAGCATCCAATGCCTAGGAGCATTGAGCCTCTTCAAATGTTTCTTCAACCCTCTAGCCTGCAACAGACAAGGAAAATATGGCTTTAAATAAAACCACAATGCATAGACTTTGAAGCACAATAACTTTCACCAGGGAGAAAATAAGTCGACCCCGAGCCAAATCACAAAGTAGATTTCACACATTTAGAAAATAAATCATAGATAAACTTGTAACAAATCAGATAAAAAGGAACCTCTCATCATTTGAAAGCTAATATAAAACACAGTTAAAAGTAACCATATGATCTTAGCATTCACTTCAGCAACTACACTTCCTATTTCTCCATCATGTGGAACACAATGTAGATTCCACACATTCAAAAACTAAATCATTGTTAAACTTACGGTAAAGCAGATTTAAAAAGAACCTCTCATCGTTTCAAAACTACTATAAAAACACAATTAAAAGCAACCATTTGATCTTAACATTCACTTCATCTACTACACTTCCTATTTCTCCATCATGATAAACAATATTAAAAAAAATAAAGCTGTTGTTGCCATACAAAACCAGATATTAGCTAGACAAGAAAAAAACAATTTCATGAACAACCCAAGAATACCCACCATCAAAAATCAACAATACATTCATTTTTTTAACAGAGAAATGTTACAAAAAAAATGTCAAAAATAGGAAATCCGAGGATTGAAACGATAAGCAATGAATTAAAACAACAGCGAAGAGTAGAGTAAAGAACTGACCATTTTGGTGGAATGTAGCGGTTTCCGCTGAAAGCCTTCACTTTTCCAGGGAAGGTGCGAATAAGAGAGAGACGAAAAAACCCTAATCTATATACTGTGGTATTTTATGGTTTAAACTTAGCTAAATTGGGCGGGTCGGATGGAGGCCCAACTCTTCTTTTATCAATAACCTTTTTTTAATTAAATAATGGGGTAAATTACAAAAAAATAATAATCATTCTTGTTTGTCTCAAATTATATTTTCATTATTTATATTTGAAATATTACATTTTAGTTTATTTTGTTACGAACTGATCACTCTGCCGTTGAGCTCCATTACCCCTATAACAGTAATATTACGTGGCAATCCAAATAGATTTTAAGTGCTAACTTAGATGTCCAAATAAGATGAGAATATATTTTTAATGAATTAAATATTTTAAACCCTAAATCTTAAACTGAAAAAACATTCGTTTACTTTTTTTTAATTTTTTTTATTTGACTGAAAAATTTATTATCGTTTTTATTAAATCAAAACAATAGAAATCAAATTAAATATTTCATCAATCAATCCATTGATGGAAACTGCAAAGGATATAATGGAAACTAAAACTGTATTTAAAATGGCAACTTAGAATTTGCTAAAGCTGGTAGAATTAAATCATATACATATGTTACATTAAGTTCAATATTAAATGAAAAAATAAAAAAACAAATTCAACTTATAGAACTAAAATTAGAAAACTTGACGGAATTGACCCGTTCAATTTTGTTTCAACCTTGAATCAAATCATTCACGCAATACGTGTATTATGAAAATGAAACATAGTACACAACTTTTGGCTTGAAATGAAGAACGAATGTGCCATGAATTTGCAAAAATGCGGTTGAGAAAAAGAAAAGAAAAGCAAGTTGACCTATCGTTGACCCAATTTTTTAATTTGGACTCTGACCCCAACTTGAGATTTGGTTAAGAATTTATTGTCCCGACACAATATTTAGTTATTTACCAGGTCAAAATTTATCACATTTCAGGTCCGAATGTGAAATAGGGTATCTTTCATATATACTACTAACACTATGCTGTTATCTAATTCATTTATTGAGTTTGTTTTATGAGTAAATTGAGTATCAATTTAATTAGAAAAATTATAAAAATATTTATTCATAAATTTAAATTTTTATGTTATTTGAGAGTATTTTAATTTTTTTTTTATTTTGATAAACTAATAAAAATATGCATATAGAAACCCAACGATAAGCTCCAGTGGAAAAGAGAATGTTGTTCATCCTAGAAGATCCGGGTTCGAGCACTTGTGTGTGCATTGTCAATGGGTTAAGAAAGTATGGACAGATACTATCATATAATCACACTAGTATATTCAAAAGAAATACGCATATAATGAGATTTGGGCTCGCACAAATTGAATGGCAAAATCTTAAATTTATCACTCAACTAAAGCTTTATTTTGATATATTTTTATATTTTTTTTATTTTAATATGCACGATTTAATATTTTCGTCAGCTATACATATTAATAAAGTTGTTAATTGAGCTTGTATCATAAATAAACTCGATAATAACTTACAATTAATAACAACATGATGATAAACAATTGTAGTGAATTTAATATGATTAGTATGGTGTATTAATGTGTTTAATTTTTACTTACAATTTAATCTATTTTTTTATTTTAATATCATGTATATTTAATCTGTTATTATAATTAATTAATTTTAAACAATATGTTTCATAATTTATTTTATATTATTTTTAAATACATATTTATATTCTACATCTAAAATTTTCACGCACATACATGTGTAATAATATCATAATATAAATCATTTTTAATGCACCAAGATAAAAAAAAAAATTAGGAGCAATATTTTTAATTATAGTTAAAGAAATAGTCAAACATGTGGGTAAGATTTTAAGCTCCGATAGGAGAATTACTTTTTAGGCGCTCCCATAAATTAAAAGATTAAATTTAAGTCTTCTTATTCTTTCATTAGATGGAATATTTGCAAATCTTGAGAAAATTAATAATCTTTGTAAGCCCTAAAACGATAATTTAAAATAAGCACTCATGCTTCAAAAGAAAAGCTTAATTTGTTAGGCTCTCTTTGAAATGGACATCACTTGTATCGAATTAGGACCCTACAAAAGAAACACAAAATGATGGGATTTTTGAATGAAAACTTTGGGTGTCCTTCTAACTTAGATTCTTTTAATCGAGTTGGCCTAACCCCATCTGCCACGTGTATTTTTAAATTTCTATTATATTTTAAATTTTTAAATTTAAAAAAATAATTAAATATTTATGTGTCATTCACGTGTATGCCATGTCAGCAATGTTAAAAAATATTAATTTTTTATCCATGTTTAATTGATTTGACAAAAAATATATATATATAAAAGTTCAAAAGGAAAATATTTAAAATATATGATTATAAATAATTAAAATAAATTATGTATTAAAAACATTTATAATAACTATATTTAAAATATTTTATATATTCAGGAAAATTGTAATAATATATAATATATAAAAAGAAGATATTTGATGCATCCATAAATTTCAAATACTATCGGAGAATAATAACATGATACTTCATATTTAAATAAAAATAATAATAAAAGATTTATAAATTAATGTTAATAATTTTATTTAAACATAATTAAATTATAAATAAAAGTTAAAACCTTGAACTCAAGAGCTTAACCCTTTAAATCCAATATATAAATCCGAGATTTATTATGTTTACATAAAATTAATAATATTTATTTACAAATCTTTTATGTTTTTATTTAATTTAATAATTATCTGTTATTGTATTATTTATTAATGCTGCGTAAAAATTATATGCGTCAAATATATTTTTTTAATCGATAATGTTTTAATATTTGTCGTGTTTACACTGAAACCATGTCTAATATTGCATACAAACATTGTGAAGCATATTTTGACCGTTCCTTATTGGCCCACCTGTTTATTACGTGTGAAACGGTAGGCGTGTGACCAACTTTGAAAATGTGTTCTTACAATATATATCATTTTGAAATTGAAAATTATACTTTTATTATTTTTGTCTTGGAGTTTTTTAGGTTTGCGAATAAGGCTAGTTTCAATTTAATTTATCTTTTAATATTATTTAAAAATACTTGACAATATTTTTACCTCTCTTTGTAGAATTTTTAACTTGTGAACTAAATAATTTTCCTTGAATTTATTAGTTTTTTAATATAATTGATTTTCTATGAAAAAACTATTTGGAAAGTTGGATTTTTTTTATATCAAATAATTACAGATTCAAAATTAGAATTAAAATTATTTTTTAATTTCTATTATTTATAAAATTATTAATTGAATTAGTGTCATAAGTTAAATGATTATAAACTAAATTGAAAAATTTTAAAAATTTATTTGAAAGGTACTTAGGTTATTCAATGGCTACATATTATATTAAACAGTTTAAATTACAAATTTAAAAGAATTTTCAAAATAGATTAAGTTGAAATTTTTAAAATGTTTTGGGTGTGGGTTCTACATTGATGTTAATTTTAAATATTTTTATATAATTCTTTTTTACCTCTGAGAGTTACATAAACTATCATTAAATAATATTTATGCCATTCCCTTTATATTATTATTTGTATAAAAACAAAATATATTAAATTATTTAGATTCAGTTCCTAAATTTAAAACCAACTAAAGCGTTCTAAAAAAACTCTTTTTGTATTAAAAATGAATTAAGAGTTCTGTTATAAATTATTGCGTTAATTAATAATACAAAGTTCTTAAAAAATAATTTTTTTAATGTTAGTCAAAATGAATTTGGGTTAAATTTATTATATCAAAGATTAAAGGTGGTAGCATGGTTTTGACTTTCATAAGACATGTGTCATGTGGTTACATTAAACTCTTTTTTTATTTATCTAAATAATGTAAATGGACCGTCATCTAAATCAATGATCACATCAAAACATATTCAATGCTGCAAATTTATCAATTTCCATGTAAAGTTGCTGGAATGTCATGCGTCATTGAAAATATTAGTGAATGAAATGGACTGTTTTTTTATCTAATAAATAAAAATGGATATTTATCTAAAGGTTAATATATGTTGTTAGTTTCTATATTTTGATCAATTTTAAGGTTTACTCATTGTATTTTTATTTTCAGGAGTTTAGTCTCTTTATTTTTCATATTTCAAAATTCAAACCTAATTATTAATATTGTTTATTTTTTTATTAATTTTGTTGGTACGATATTTTGAAATAAAAATATTAAATTATTAGTTATGTAATTAAAAAATAATGTTGCAATTAACTTGAGTTTAACAAAAAATTCAACAGTGTTAACAGTTAGATTTAAATTTTAAAATTTAAAAAATAAATAGACTAAATTTTTGAGAATAAAAATATAGAGATTAAATTTTAAATTTTATCAAAGTACATGAACTAATAAATTTTAACCAAAGATCACGTCAGTCCATTTAATAAAACAAAGTTATTAAATTCAATTTGAATATCAAAAACACATTTTTTTTGTCATTTTCTTAATTTTAGTGTAGTGTAGCTTTCGAAAGAAAAAGTTATAGTGCGGTGTTATTCTATCAAAATAAAGTTGTAGTGTTAAAAGTTTTCATCTCATTTAATAAATAAAATAAGTTTTCCACCTATATTCGTATATTTATATATAAAATTAAAGTTCTCCATCAACACAATATAGAATTAAAATTTTTTATTATTATAATTTAAATTTTAATTTAATTGATATCGATATTATTATTAGTAGAAAAAGATATATATTCGAGTGCTCAAATTTTTTTCTTTATTATCCTTTATTTTCATTAATAAATAATATTTTATAATTTTTAATAACATATATTACTATGTATAAATGGAATGCCTTACATGACACATGTTCATTCATTGTTTTTTTATATGAAAATATAATGATTAAATTTTAGTTCTAATTTTTTTATTGAGATTATATAAGAATGATTAAATTTTAGTTATCCTTATGTTTTATTCAAATTTGAGATTTAATTTATATACTTTAATTTTTACGTAATTTGGTACTTAACTTTTATACCATATACTTTAATTTGATTAAAATCTTGATGTGAACTGTTAAAATCTTGATTATATATATATATGAACAATTTAGCAAAATATATTTGAATTAAACTAGATAAAATATAAATATAAGATTTAAAATTAAGAAATCCATATTCATTCTCCATAATATATATAAATCTTACTAAATTTACATTTTATTAGTAAATTGATCCTAAACTATACCTCAATTTTAAAAAGTTTTTTTTTTTTAGAAATGATACAAAGCTATCAAAATTATTTTATTTTATCAGAAATATTTAGGACGTCAAATAAAAACGTATCGTGTCATGTTTTTAATTTAGTACTATTATTTTTGATGAATTAAAATAATTGAAATATATGATGAATAAAACAACTTTAATAACTAATATGAAAATTGGGATATAGATTATGGGAACCTTAACGATAAATTTTTAATTTTTTTTTATGAATCACAAAAAGAAAACAAAATTTTAACAGTAACGTAAGTAACATAATTTAAATTCAAATAACACTTAAAATAATAAATATTTTAATCATTAAACCAATATACAAGGTTCAAAAAAGTTTTTATTATATAAACTTCAAACAATATATATATATATATATATATATATATATATCATATAATTATATTATAGAAAAATCATGGAATCCAAATAGTCACCCCATACAAGTAAAGGGAGTTGAAGTTGGGGGCACATTGAGTGAGAAAGTGGCCAACCCATCTCTATTTCTTATTAATTCTGATATTCTTAATCATCACCATGATTAGCTTGATGAATTTTTTTATTTAATAAAAAACATTACCAATTCTAAATTCAACAAAAGGTGAAAGATGGCAAAAGAAAAAAGAAAAGTAGTACAATTTCATAGCACCCAAAGCTACAAAAAGCAAAGAACCTTATTAAAGTTCTAGAGATATAAATTAGAAAGAGAAACAGATATACCCAAGACAATACAAATAGTTGGAAAAAATAAATAAAGTAGACTATAAAACCCCCCATGTAATGAAAAAGCAGGGAATGATAATTAAAATAGAAAAAAAAAAAAAAGAGGCTAAAAAGAAAATAAGAGGGTCTTCTATGGCTGGCTGCTACTACCTTTCTTTTCTCTAGCTTCTTATAACTCAGCTTTTTGAAGGGTTTGTTTGCAGAAATTGGGATTTTAGAAGCTCTCCATTTAAGGTACTTACATGATATATGTACGATCTCTTTCAAAAAATTTTTTTTTTTGGGGGGGGGGGGGGAGGTTAGTATATTTGTTTGGGTTTTTGTGAATTATGTTGTTCATGATGAAGGTAATCTTTCTTTTTTTCTGGATGTGTGTTAATTATGTTCTTGGGGAAGGGGTCAGGGAAGGGTAGATAACTATAATTCTCAAAAAGTGAGCTTTTTTTTTAAAATTTTTTTTACAAGGTTGTTTCTTTATAAGTATTAACCTGTCTTTGGATCTCTTTTCTCTATGTGTCAGATATTTTCCTGGAAAATTGTTTTCTTTTAACCTTTAAACTGGTGTTTGTTTTATGCCCTCAAAACCATGGATTTTAGAAAAAATGGAAAATTCTATACTATTTTGTTGTTGGTTTTTTTTTCTTTGTTCTGCTGGGAGAAGTTTTTTCTGGAAAAGTCCTTTAAGGAAGTTTATGCTAATTGTCAAGGATTCATATATTTATCTTTTTTATTATATAAAAAAATGACAAATATATCTTTTATGATGTTTAACAAAACAATTTTTTTGGACTTTTCTGCCTGTATTTATTTTCTGCAATTTGGACTGATATATTAGTTTCCATCATAGCTTGGAACCTTTATTTAATGGTGTTAAGTGAGAAACTAGAGGCTGTGTTTTTTTTGGTTTAACTAACATCGAAGCCGGTTGGGTTATGAAGATTCCCCTGTTTCTTCTATATACCCTTTGTTCGATTTTGTATTTGTTTGATTCATTGCTGGTAGTGGATATAACCTTAAATAGAGCTTCTGGCCTGTTAATGGCATGTAACTATGAATTTTGTTTTCCTGGGATTTTCTTGTTGACCTTTTTCTTCTCTATAATCAAGCTAATTTCTAGTTATCATGTTACATGTCTTGATTCTAGGCAGTTTCATCTGATTTCATGGTTGGGAACTTGCGTTCTCAAATCTGTTATTTATGCATACTTTTATGTCTGCAGATAGAAGGATAGACATTTTGATAATACACGGTTTGGGGCTGCTGATATTTCGTTATTCTATATCATCCCATGCTTAGGCTGACACGGTAATGCTGGCAGCATGGGAAAGAAGGGAAGTTGGTTTTCTGCAATTAAAAAAATTTTCTTTCCACACTCCAAGGAAAAGCTAAATAATGTAAGTTGTTATTCTAACAGTGATGCATACGAACTTCACCACTTTGTTCGTGATTTTGTTTCATCTCTACGAATTTATACAATCGTAGATGATATATGGTTGCTTAATTTCGTTCTTTCTCTTGTGTATGAGTTTTAAACATGCCTGTAGGTTGTGCTGGCATGAAAAATAGTTTTATGTTTTCAAACCAGTTTGTGATTACTGAATAGAAGAGCATAAGAACCCAGAATTTGGAAAATGGGTCAAAAAGAAGAGTGGATATAATTAGTTGCCTTTTGATGAACTAAGATGCATCTAATTGGAGTGTGAAATTTCTGATTGAAGTCGGTTTTGTTCTATGTTCAGCTATTAGCTCTATGTATTTGTTTCCGACCTTGTAGCATTAGCAAGCTCTACTGCATATTTTGTGCATACAAAGCAGCATAGTAAATTAGTCTTTTTCCCTCCCAAATACATGGTTTGGCATTTTTGGCTTGTAAAGCATGAATTTTCTCTACCTAAATGTTACTGAAAGGATAGCTTATGTTTACCATGGTTAAATCTTTTTCAGGAATCGGATAAAAGAAGTGATAAAGAAAAGAAGAAAGGCCTAGGAAAATTAAGGCATGGAGAAACCAATTCCTTCCTTCCCCTCTTTAGAAAGCCCAGCAGTATCGAGAAAATTCTGGGGGAGGCTGAACGAGAGCATAATCTAACATTCAGGCCTCCCACACCTCCGGAGCAGCCTAGAACACCACCTTTTGTGCCTCATAGACCTGCATCTCCACGGGGTCCATCTCCGAGGGTTGCCTCTCCTAGGGTTGCTTCTCCAAGGGCTGCTTCCCCTCCACGAGCTGCATCCCCTAGAGCTGCTTCTCCACCTCCACCTCCACCCCCTCCCCCTCGAGCTGCTTCTCCAAGAGTTGCTTCTCCAAGAGGTGCTTCTCCAAAACCTGCTCCTTCTAGGAATGTTCGTCCTCGACCAGAACCAACTCTAAAGAACCAGCATGCTTCAGCGACCCAAATTCAAGCAGCCTATAGAGGTTATAAGGTAAGTCCTTTATTATTCTAACTAGCAGAATATTTCAAGTGCAATTTGGGGGCAACCGGTTTGAAAAGGCACACAATGAGAAATATTTGGTGGTTGAACTCGATAGAAGTATAGGATAATTAATCTGTTCATTACTTCACTGGCAAATACCGGTATGGGAAGTTATCGCTTGCACAAGTGTGGTCTATACCTGGTCACTTTCCCCTCCACTTTTTGACCTGCTGATAGTTTTACTAAAAAACCTTTCAATATTAGTGGCTATTACGTAGGCTTAAGTAATAACCGAATTTTGCTTGTGCAAAAAGTTAATTACTATGCTACAGGTTGTATGCTGGACTGTGCTATCATGTTGTGTGATGCACAGTAGATACCTTTAGATTGACATGTTTTGCATCGATATTTGATTCCCTACTTGATTATCATGAAACGTGGAATACAGGCAAGGAGAAGTTTTAGAGCTTTGAAAGGCCTTGTGAGGCTTCAAGGGGTTGTGAGAGGTCAGCATGTGAAACGCCAAACTACTAATGCCATGAAGCATATGCAGCTTTTGGTGCGAGTTCAGTCTCAGATTCAGTTACGCAGGATCCAGAAGCTAGAAAACCAAGCACGACAACAGGCTCAGTCTAAGGAAGCAGAGAGTACCTTAGGCAAATGGATCAGCCAGGTAGTAAGTCGTCATTTGGTCATTGAATCTTAGCAGTTTTTTTTAAGGAGCTACAGCATATCAAATCTTGAGATGCCCCCCTAAATCCAATCATTTGAATCATTGAAATTTTTTATGCCAGCGTTCATTTGAACTGTAAAAGCAAAAAATTGCCTGATTTTTCCCCCCATTTTCCCTTGTACTTTCGAAGTAGCATTGATATATTTCCATTAAGACTGTCAGATAAAGTATTAAATTAACACAATTCTTCCACCTTTAACCTCGATGAATTCTTCGGGTTCACAAGACACTTAGCGAACTTGAAGATAATGTATTCATGTTTACGTGTTTACTCTCTTCATAGCTGTTAAAATGTGTAACTTTGTTGAATGTTGGATCAGTCCGAGGCAGGCAACGAAAACTGGGATGATAGTGTGCTAACAAAAGAGGAAAGAGAAGCAAGAATGCACAGAAAAGTGGAGGCAGTCATCAAGAGAGAAAGAGCCATGGCCTATGCATATTCCAACCAGGTACACTTTTTAAGTTTTACCAGCCGACTCCGGTTTCACTTGTACCATAGTGTTGGATTGTCTATGACTATATTACTTTTGAGTCTTCGTTTTTCTTGTATCCCTATCTATTGCATATCTGGACAATGGTACAAGTATATGGTCATCCAATAACCCTCTAAATCCATGGAAAAGTTAGGGGAATATTGAATATGTATTAGACACATACCCATAAAAATTGACATAAAAAAGTTAGTTTTAAGTAGGTTTCTGCTAATAAACTGTAGCTTCTGAGGTGATGGAGAAAACAGTCCAGATGGGATTGAGCGTCAAATTGTAGGAAACTCGACTACATATTATCAAAGATTTTCTTTATTTACTTTCTTTATGATTTAAAACCTTTCTTCGTACAGCTATGGAAATCTACTCCGGGATCCGGCATTCGCTCTGGTGGATTTCCATGGTGGTGGAACTGGCTAGATCATCCACTACCGCCCATCAATGCTCCTGGAAACCAAGGCACAAAGAGTTTCCAACTTACACCACCAAGGCCAAATTCCCAACTGAAGCCTAGTTCAAGGCCGCAGTCAAGCAGCAGCAGGCAAAGGCAATTCACCTATGACAATATCATGGAAACTCCTACACCAAAATCCACAAGGTCCACCATTCTCCATGCCACAAGACGGATGCAAACACCGCCTTCAAGTTCAAGACCAAGGGCTAGAGGAGCTGCTTCACCATTCGACTTGCACATAAAGGACGATGATAGCCTTATGAGTTGCCCACCATTTTCTGTTCCAAACTACATGAATCCAACAGTTTCAACCAAAGCCAAAGCCAGAGCTAGCAGTAATCCAAAGGAGAGGCATGTCTGTACTCCCCAAAGCGAGTCAAATCGTAGGCTTTCATATCCATTGACACAAGGAATTGGTTCATTCAGGTCGAACAAAGGGTCTGTAGGCAATATGAGTGTTGATTCAACACCATCTACGCCTGCTACTATCACTGGTGGAAGAAAGCCATTTAACAGATTTGTGTGATTTATTTATTTCTTTTTCTCTGATTTTTAACACTTGATTACTTATTTATTATGGGTGTGTTTTTCTTGATTGGGCGTATGTGCATGGTTACATATGCTGTGAGTTAAAATTTTACTGATGTAAACTACGATATTAGGAAATTGTGGTTTGAATATAACATGATTTTAGGGTTTGGTGAGATATGTTCTTTCTTTTTCTTTTTTGTTCATTATTAATGCAAATATTTTAGAAATCTAAACCCTTTGCCAGTCATGTTTTTCAAAATAAAGACGACCTAATCCGTCAAGGAAACTTCTAAAACCCATTGAAATCGGATGGTAATATTCTCGGTTTTCCCTTTGGCAGCCATGGAAACAACGAAGAATTCAATCTGCTAAAAAATCGACATTTTTGCACGAAATCAAGGACGGCACAAAATAAAAAATCTGATTCATTTTCGTTATCAGACTGAAAAACTTCGAATCTTGATTTGAAATAGCAGATTAAAATTAAAGTGAAGGGTATAAAAAATGTAGCGACTTGTTCGAGGCCACGATCAAAACGAAAAATTGAAATTTGATGGGCACGGAGAATCGCTTAATGATATCGCCAACCTTCAATGCAAATCACGCCATTTTTTTAACTCGACGCCTTTGCTCTGCAAATTGGCTATCCTTTAATTGAAACGAAAAATAAAAGCAAAACTGACCAACAAAAAAGGAAAATTAATATTAAAAAATAAAAACCTTCGAAAGAAAACGGAGAAGATGAAGAACCTAAAGAGATTGCAGAGATAGGTTGAGATAAAGGGGCGTTTATATAGGGGGTATGGGAAGTGAGCAGCCAAAACCCTAACCCTAATAATCGGAGAGATTCATTGACTTGGTTATGCATGAAATGGCTAAACTGCCCTTATATAGTTTTCTTTTTTGAACTTACGGCTCTGGTAAAGCTTTTGGGCTTTTGTTAGACTTGTCTGGTTTATATGTGTATATATATTTGTATTCTCTATGTTCATTTAATGATCCATGTTCGAGGTTTGTAACTATTTTTTAATGTTTTTAACTTTAAAGTTTGAATCATGTCCGTTATTTGTGATTGTCTCTTTCAACTAACAATAGATCTCCAAGGTTTGAATTTGTATTCTTTTTTTGAGAGTGTAATATACTTTATCACTATACTTAATACTTATAGGCAAGGACGAAGTTATGAAAAAATTTTAGGAGGTCAAAATCAAATTGTCTATATGTTTATAATTTTTAAAAGGTTAAATTAAATTTTTATCATTTTTAAAAGATTAAAATATAATTTTATCTTTATTAATTTAAAATTTTTAAAAATTTAAAAAGCCAAAATAACAAAATTTCTATTGCTTCCCCTAAATTCGCCTCTGCTTATGGTTATGGGTGACTAATTTACAAACTTTGTTTGGAATTCAAAACTACCCCTCTTAACAATGTATTTCTAAAGGCTGGTTTATACTTTATAGGGTGTAACTGTCCTATGTCTTTTTTAATTTATTTTATAATTATATTTTATAATATTTGATACTTTAATAATATGTCATATAAAATTTAAAATATGTATTTATTCATATTGTATCATATTATTTTTAATTTTTTATGTCATGTTTTCCAATCTTCTTAGTGGTGGAGTTTAGTAGAGACTCGAGGGCATGATCTCTATAAAATTATAAAATTTTAATTTAATTTTTTTATAATTTATAAAAGTTTAAAATAATAATAATAAAATTACCTTTTATCCTTTCTAAATGATAAAAATTTGATTTCACCCTTTAAAAATTAAAAAAATTGCTGTCAATAGCTTAGATACTCAAAAACTCCTGAGCCTTCAACTTGTTCTGGTCCCTTCTGAAATCAGCAATCAAGGGCCTTCTTTACTTTGAGCATCTGCCAATGATAACTTGAGGCAAGATAAAAAGGGATAAGACAATATTTAGTCTCTGAAATTGGCAACTTTTTTCCAATTTGGTCCCTGAATTTTTTTGTCCATATTAGTCCCTGAACTAGGCATCTTTTCCCAACTTTGGTTCATGTGATGATGTGACACTCTAAGATTTTGCCACTAAAAAAATTTATATGGACCAAAACTGTAAGAGTTACCAAGTTCAAAGACTAATGTGGACAAAAAAAAAAAACCAAATTCAAGGACTAAATGTTGCTTTATCCCACATAAAAATGCAGAATGACAAAACAGAATTAGCATATGGGAGAAATTTTCATTTAGCAATTTCCAATACAAGGTACATGCTATGTCTGGCTGCAAGAGAAACACTTCTGAGAATGTTTTGAACACGAACAGCAACATAAAGCCAAACAAATTTGTCAACAGCCATAGTTTCTAAAGGAATCTTCGTATTGATCAAACAAATTCCTACATCGATGACTGTATATGTAAAGATTGCAATTTCAATTCACATAAAAAATGCACATCCAACGATTAATTTCTTATGCAAACAGGTTACCAGCAAATCAATATATGTGAAGTAGTTAATGAGGCAACAGCTTTCAGTAGCTTAGATACTACTAAGCTTTCACTTCGACTTGTTTTGGCCCGTGCTCTGGTATTAACAATCCGAGTCCTTCTTTAGTTTGAGCATATTGATTCTTGTTCTGATACATTGGATTTGAAGTCAACACCCTTAACCCTGAGTTCCTATCAATCTCCAAAACTTCAGGCAATCCATTGATGCAACCTTTCGACATTCCTACATCGATCCTTATTGCCTTATTATCACAAGCACCATTAATGCCGATCTCTTGAATCGTATGACCCATTATCATCCTTTTCGCACCAGGAATCGTAGCAAGAACATGTTCTAGAAGCGAACAATCACAGTTCTTGGCAAACTCATCCGAAAACTTCCTCAACCAAACAACAGCATTCCTCCCTCGACAATACTCCGGTGCTCGCTGCCCCATCGATCCATTAATCCAATCCCTCACCTCATCATTGATCCTTTGCAAACCATAGTCTACATGTTTCTCTAAAAGACCACCGTGCACGAAAACTGAGTCTCCAACAACTAAAACAGTCAAATTATTAGCTAAGAACCTACGGGAGATTGGACCATCAGGTCTCAATGCAGCAATTCTGGCTCTAATACTATGAGAGAACTTTTCAGGGACTCTATGAAAAGATGAAGGAATCCCATGAAAAGGGTTCTTAGGGATTTCCAAACCATGACATAAGCTCTTCATTTTGTTCCCTATATCGTACCAATAAGCCCAAACATCAAATTCATCTAAAGCCTTTTTAGTTACATATCTGAAATCACCTTCAATGTTCATTATCTCATGATTGCCATTCAAAGTTATCAACTGCCCACCACTTTTAACAGCTTCACGCTTCAACTTTTCCAAGAAATAAAGGATCTTGAGCTCTTCCCCACCACGGTCAAGCACGTCACCAATCTGAACAACAGTGGTAGACCCACCGCACCAACGATCAGACCCATCAATGAGGCCGGCGAGACGGAAAGCTTGCTTGGATTTCTCGAGATCTCCATGGAGATCCCCGATGGCAACGAGACGGTTTGGGGAAGGGTAATGAGTTTTAAGAGGTTGTTGAGGAATCTGTTGCTGTTGGGGCAAGAAAAGGCCACTGACTGAAAAGTCTACGAAGGTGTCGACGAATGAAGAAAGGACTGAAGGAAGGTTTTCGCATGTTAGAGATGATGATTGGTTTTGTCGTTCCATTTGTTGATGATTTGTGCTTCTTTGATGCGTTCGACAATGGGGCATATGTAAGTTCATTGACTAAAAATGGTGAAAGTCTTGCGAGAACTGTAAATAGGCTCACAGTGAGCCCAATGGGTATTGAATTGAATGGTCGGCCTTGAATTTGGACCCAATTACTCTTCATGAGAAAAAAAGGGGGCTTTGAGCTACGCCTGCATGAACCGAAGGCTTAAAATAAAACCTTTTAAACAGCAACCAGAAACCCTATAAACCCTAACATCTACTTCTCTCTGTGACTCTGTCCTTTTCTTAAATCAAATTGACCGAAAAAGAAAAAGAAATGGATCACATAGCAGCGGTAGAACAGCAATTAGTTTCAGAAAGAATGAGGAGGAAACTTAATGAAGTAAATATGGCAGCTCAAGCTCAACTTGCTCCGGTCCAAGACCACATCAATTTCACTCTTCAGGTTTCCCTCTTTTTTACCCAAACTCAGAATTTTACTCATTTTCTTGGGCATGTTTTCTTTTTTGCCAATTTTCCCATTGATAAAATCACCATCACTTCATGTTTTCCATAAAAATATGATTTCTTTGGGCTATTTGATTGCATCTGGTAAATGAGTTATGTTTAGTTCTTGCTTCTGAAATGTTAGAATTAAGTTGAGATTTAGAGGCTAAAGCTTTGAACCTGCTAGTTTTCTTAGATGTTAAAAGTTTTTATATTTTCTTGGGCATATTATTACATACCAAGTTTGTTTATTTTTCTGACTAGTTAAGATAATGACTTAAGCTTGTTGGTTGTGTTGATTTTTATTTATTTTGTTTAAATTTGTTGTGATGATTGGTTGCAGCAAGCGTATTTCAAATGTGCATATGAATGCTTTGATAGAACAAGGAAACAAGAGGAGATAAGCAATTGTGTGGAACATTGCAGTGTTCCCGTTGTTAATGCTCAACAGCATTTTGAGAACGAAATGGCCAAGTTTCAAGTAAGTTTCATATGTTCTCTAATTTTTATTTCAAGCAAACTACTAGGGCTGCAGTATTCTCTTCAGTGAAAAGCTTTAAATTTTCTTCAATTTTTACTTCACTTTCTTGCTTCCACTCTGCTTTTTTTCATGTCCTTAAAGTTTAGGGACCTTGCACTGTTCCTTTCCTTGTGCTTTTTATGCTTATTCTGGAGCTTTATTTAGAGGGGTCTTCTAAAGTTAGCAAATTGAATGCATTGCCTCTCGAATTTCTTCTTTCACTTGTAGGCATATTCAGAAAATCTAAGTAGTTGAACAGAGAGAATTTATCGATTGTATGTGATGGAATGGCAATACTATCCCTTTCTTTGTTGTATCTAGCAAACTGCCCATGGTTCTGGTTAATGTTTGAGAAGTATTCACATTATAAGTGGTGAGGCTGTGATTCTGTGAAGCATCATTGGACTGTTAACCCTCCCTTCTGTTGAATTAATATAGAAATCTACTATAAGCTACTGCCATTGGGCTTCTTTCCTCCTTTTTTTTCTTTTCACTTACAGGAAACCATAGTAAATTTGAACTAGTTTCTGGAAAAGTAATTAGCTAGTTTTTACCTTAAATAAAGAGTATTTACTAGAAAATGCTCAAATGCAGCATATGACATCTTTGAGGTTAGTATGTAAGTGCAGAAGAATATGCAAATGGAAAATAGTTGAGTGGAATGCAATTCGTAGTTTAGATGTGCTGGAACTTAATATCTACCTTAGCATCATCGATTTGTAGGTTGAAATGGGAAACTTGATGATATGATAAAAGGCCAGGAGAATGGGAATATGCAGCAAAGAAGAGGAAACTGAGTTATTTTGAAAAATATTTTATTTCATCACTATTTCCCTGTTGGTATGATGGTACCTTAGAATAATCAATTGGATTCTTCATGTTTATATTCTGCTGTTCTTTTGACCTTTCATCCAGATATTACACCATAATAATTTATTGATGGATAGTTGCTCTAATGAATGTAGGAAAGGTTAAATAGATCCTTGATGGTCTGCCAAGACAAGTTTGAATCAGCTAAACTTCAACAAAATAAAACCGATGCAATCAATGAGTTGGAGTCATGCGTCAACCAGTCGATCGAGGATAACATGAAGACATTGCCACACCTTGTTGGGAGAATGAAGGCTTCTTTCAACATTGGTCATTGAGCCCAGATGAGTATTAGAATATTGGTTGTAACCCATTTCTGTTTACTTATAGATTCTTAACTCAAAGCTTAAGTTTTTATGGGAGGTGTCTACCCAGCAATGCCCCTAAATTTATGGCAATCTGTGATAAGGCTTCACATTTTTTTACAGTTGAACAAGGTTTCCTCTTAGCAGTTGATTTTGGTTTAAAGTAATACTTGAGAAACTTCCTCCTGATTGTTTGTTTCATGCGTTAATTAATAAACCTTGCTCTTTCAGATAATATTCGGATGACTGGAATAGTTAATTTACCATTGCAGTAAAATGATAAGTAATTCTATTTTTCCTCTCAGCCCCCTTAGGTTGCAGTCTCGTCTATACAAGAAAAAAGTATTCGTGTGGTAGGATGTGTAATAAATACATACGTACATATATAAAAATTCAAGCTTGGGTGCGAATTATATAAGTTTGTGTCTAACATGATTACCTTTAATCTTTTTGAAGTTATTTCATGTATATGGTGTTCTTGTCTGAATGCCAAACATGGGTAGATTTTTGACATAATTATATTCAATTTCTTTCGAGAGTTTCATGTATTTGTAAAGTCTTTGAAAGATGATAGGCAATGTACAGGATCTTTGAGAAATTGGGTTGGAACAAATCGCTGAAAACAGTAAAATGAACAATCGAAATGAAGAGTTGGAGCAACATAATTACCAAGTTCGGCAAAATGAATAGTCAAAACACCCAGTAACAATTAAAAGGGCAGCAGAATTCCAGTCAAGAATTTTATTGTTTCTCATAACTCATAGTTGAAGATTTTCAAGCAATAGATTGGAAAACTGTTTTTATTCATCAAAAAATACAGGGGGCTTCATGGCTCAGGCTGCATTTTCTCGCATTCATCTCGAATAGATTGGAAAAGTACTGAGGAGAGGTATCGCTCGCCAAAGCTTGGAAAGACAACCTGAAAGTATTCAAATACTTAACCAGTCATGCATATTACATGTTTGAAAATAGTACTATTGCTACCAAAAGAAGGAAGAAAAAGCGAACAATAGTTGATCAAAAGCAAGAGAATGTGTTCTAAGAATGGGAACTATGCTTTTAGAAATGCTGAGAAGTAAAAGAAAGCGTAAAGAGTGGGAATTATACTTTTAGAGCATCAAAGTGAACAATAAAAGAAGAGGAAAGGGTTAAGGTCTGGAATAAAACACCTAATTAGGCAAGTTCGTTGACATAACATTATAACATTTAAGAATTGGCTTCAGGCTGTTCGTATTCAGATGAGATTTCTTAAAGGAAAGACCAAGTGCTGGCTAATTGCTAGCAGACCACCAGCCAACTTCACATGTCACCTTCAATCCAAAGTACACTATTCGATGTTTGGAAGCTTCTATTCACTTCCAACCCCTTAATTTTAGTATTTGCAAATCTTAATTCATGTCATTCTTTAATTACCACTCGATCATTAACAGTAACAATTGTTTAATATGTGATAAGACTACGACACCTCTATAACTTGCTTTTTCCCACCAGGTGAACACCCCCCCCCCTTGCCCTACTTCTCCAGAAACCGAAACCCACACATGCGATACATAAGTTCAACCTTTATTTAACTTCTTCACAAGAATAAAGCTATATTTCATATTTGTTAATATAATGTGTGCCACCTAGCTTCCTAGTTATATTTGATGTTTATAAGTATTCTTATTTGAAAACTGTAGGTCATGTTCTTAATATATGCAAAAAATACTTACTGCAATCAGCTTCCCAGCATTCTCCGGTCTTTTCCCCACCTTCATTGCAGCAGCAGCTGCTGCTCCAGAAGATATCCCAACCTGATATTACATAGTATAATGAATCAAATTAGCAATCAACGAATATTACAGCACATGCACAACATGATATACAAACAGATTTCAATCATCTCTTTTTTTCCCCCCTAGGGTTTTGAAAGTCTTAAACTCAGACCAGATGGCTTATTCCCTGAATGAACCAAGTCCAAGCAACCTTCCAATTGTTTAAGATTAGGTCAAGATTTTGTGTTACTAAGGTCATATGTAGAAAGAGAAATGACCTTCCCATTTGTATTTATTTCCTATTGCTTCTGTCTGAAAAAAAACTTCCTATTGCTTGGACCAACAGTTGGTAAAGGACCATTCATTTTTGCTTTCAGTCCAAACTTCGAAGTCACTTCAAAGTTGAAGAAAAATAACTTACCAACAAGCCTTCCTGAAGGGCTAATTGCTTTGCAGTTTCAACAGCTTCATCACTGGATATCTGTCAATTCAAATCTATCAGAAGGTAAAGGACCATATATAAACTTCAAGAACTGAAGCCATTAGAGAAACTTAATACAAAGAAAACCTCAACTACCACTTAGTTGATACCAAGGCCACATAAAAGTTGACTTACAGAAATCACAAAAATTTAGCCAGGAAGAAGGAAAACAAAACTCAGACCTCTATAACTTCATCAACCACATCTTGGTCCAAATTCCCAGGTATAAAACCAGCTCCAATCCCTTGAATCTTGTGAGGACCTGTATTTTTTTATAAGGGAGAGGTGGGGTGTCAATATAAGATGCACATTCCTAAAAATTGACGCATGAAAATAACCTGTATTTTTTTTATTAAGGGAGAGGTGGGCTGTCAATATAAGAAGTATTTTCTCTCACCAGGCTTTCCACCGGAAAGTATGTTGCTCTCTGTAGGTTCCACACCAATAACCTGATACATCCAAAGTCGATACAATCAGTCAACCATTCAGTTGCAAAAGAGGCAAGGCCCGGTTGAAAAAGAATTTCCTTCAAGAAAATCAATAGTAGGAGATACTAAAAACTCACTTTTCTTTTGCCAAAAAATTTATAAAAACTTCTCCAAAATTCAATGTGATAATGTTCAGAAGGGCATGTGAGATAAATGCTATTCAGGGCCTGTTAAAAGCGGAATAATCACCTTAATATTGGGATTCTTTTCTTTAAGGAATCGACCAACTCCAGATATGGTTCCACCAGTTCCAATCCCTCCAACAAAAATGTCCACTTTGCCTCGGGTGTCTTCCCAGATCTCTGGACCAGTTGTCTCATAGTGTATCTACAAAAGGAAACATGAATATCAGCCTATGGCCACAAAAGTCAGCAATGTATAATAAGGAGTGGTCAATACAAACTTTAGGATTTGCTGGATTGTCAAATTGTTGAAGCATGTAGGCGTTGGGTGTGCTTTTCACAATCTCTTCAGCTTTCTGAACAGCCCCCTTCATGCCTTTGGCTGAATCAGTTAAAACAAGCTCAGCTCCAAATGCTTTTAATAGAACTCTTCTCTCCAAACTCATTGATGCTGGCATTGTCAAGATAAGTCGATATCCTTTTGAGGCAGCTATGAAGGCAAGGCCAATGCCTGTGTTTCCACTTGTAGGTTCCACAAGAATACTCTGAAATATTTAAGAAGAAATAGTCAACATCATGCCATAAGTATCAAATTTAGTTGTTGTACATATACCATAGATACACAGAAGTCCCATCTACGACCCATTACCTTTCCAGGTGTTATAAGTCCTCTTTGCTCAGCATCAGCAATCATACTGTACCCTATCCTGAAACCAATTAAAAAAAGGATATTAATCTCCTGGCCTTCCTTATGATTAAAATTTTAATGACAAAACCTCATCAAAGAGATTCTGGAAGTTCAATTAGGATATATGAATAAATTTTGCTTGAGAACAACTTAATTATCCATGTACACGTGAAATTCTTTAGAACAAAAAATGCCAGATTGAACACACCTTGAAAGATGCCCTTTTACCACCATCCAAAACTATGCAATAATTATGAAGACATCAGCATAGGGTTTGACATAAATAAAAGCCATTTTATCCTAGATCTCATGGTAATGTTTTTTATATTAGCAAACAATGAGCTTGCTAACTAATGCATGCAAGCTACAAGATGCTTATGAAAAGTTCAGCTACCTGTCCTTCACACTGCAACATGGTTCCATGATCTCAAGCTTGGCTGCAATATTTGCAACAGAGCCTTTCACAATATTGTTCAAGTACACCATTGGTGTTTTCCCAATAAGCTGTGTTACAAAACAACCAATATAGCTAAATAAATAACGGAACAAAACGCAACAAGAAATAAAAAGGTGTATTGATTAATAGAAATTCAGTTCTTTCTCCATTGAGATAGCTCGTCTACAAGCAAATAGTAATGTGTTTCACATAGAAAAACCAGACTTGGGCAATGTATTTTTATAAATAGAAGCAGTCAGTCAGTCACTATGCATCAGGTACAGGACAACAGAAGACTAAATATCGAGAAAGTGAAAAGAGGAAAATTAGCAGACAAAAGAAGCTTGGAAATCTTCAGACAACCGAATGAAACTACCACAAAAAATCTAGCATATCTCATATGGTATAAAAAAACACCTTTTCTCCTTCCGTAGCTGGTAATAATATAAAATTATGAATGCACAATTAAGTTTATGTTAGCCACACGATCAAGAACATATTGCAATTATAATCCTATGCCTCATCTCTTTATTACCTAATAAATGGTGACAGAAGAAAAGTGATCAAGGAAAACAAATTCCGTCATATAACACAATAGACCAGCAAAAAAGATTATAGAGTTCTCAATGTGTTTTGATGATATGAATCATTTCTAAACATAAACTGAAGAAATAATCTTTCTGGGTGCTGAACAAATAGTCCTAACTGACTTAGATATATGACATCCTGATGAAAGGAACAAAGAACTTCAATTGAGCTAATCCTAATACTAATCTAAAACTATTACAGACAGGAAAGCACAAAAGCCTATGACTTTTTCGGTTTTTATCTTCATTAATTTACACAGTATTCACAAAATTGGAATTGTAGAACAATTGAAATTGAGAAATTCATAAAAAAACGTGTTAGTTGGTGCCAGTTAAAAACACTTCTTTACCAAAAAGTTTCCTCTACATGTAAAGACTAATTCTACAAATCCCACAATTCCACCATGGAGAACAAGCTTCACTCCTACGCAACAGTACACTAAGATTCGAAAAAGTAAAAACCATACCATCCTCCGTAGAAATTACACCCAAATTCTCAAAATTTAATTCAGAAAATATAACAAAAAAGAAAACATATAGTAGCACTAGTATTAAAAACCCAGAAAGCAGAACTTCAAAATTTACAACCACCCATATCAGAAATCCATGCAAAGAACACATTGAAGGTCAATTTTCTGAGAATAAAAGCAACCCATTTCCCAGTCTAAATCAAACTCAAGGAACAAATATCAAATAAAGCATAAGAATGAGACCTGAGTAACATCATCAGCAATGTTAAGCCCTTCGATCTCGGTGTCAGGCTTAACGGAGACAGCTTTACACACAACAGAAAAACCAGAAGAGTATCCTTTCCCATAATTAAGCTTCTTGAATCTCAGAGATGCAGCGGCAGTGTTAGTGGTGGGTCCAAAAAGACCCAGTTTGAGAGTGGAGGCAGAAAGGTCAGAGGAAGGCTTCTTCTTGGAGTTGCAGAGCTGAGAAGTCAGCGGATTGAAGAAGATAGTGGAAGAAGAAGCGGCAGCCATGTTTTTCTTTCTAATTTTTGGTGTGTTTCTAAAAGTCACATATATTTGTGCTTTGATTCGTTGCGTCCTCTGGCTTTTATATACGGATATACCTCACAATTACGCAAAATATTGAGCAGTATATATAGTATATAGAATCAACCAGATATTTTGTACCAACCATTCGAGGCTGTTTTTAGGCGATATTTAAAATTAACTTTTCTCATGCTAATCGAAATTATTTTAATTTTTTTTAAAACTGTAAGATTAATGCCACTCCACAATGCGAGTAAGAAATGTTTAGTTTTATTTTATAAAGAAAATTAAAAACGATAATTTTGAACCTTTTAAATTTTAATTTCTTAAGTTCAGGTATAACCATTTAAATTATTAAAAAATGGTAATTTCGAATTTGATATTATTTTCTTAAATTGAAATTTTAAAAATAAAATACAATTAAATTTAAGGATGAATATTTAATATATAATGTGCTCTTTTTTATTCTAATAGTAACTTTAAAAAATTCGCATCTGTTTTTTTAAAATATTTATTTTTTAAGAAAATTATGTAATATATTACCGGTAAAAAAATTTAAACTCCACAAATATATTAAGGGTTTGACAATTATATTATATGATGTAATAAATAAATAAATAATTATTTACGTGACACTTAACACATCTTTTTTTTAATATATTGGTGTGATTACATAGTAGTATATATTCATATTTTTTTAATCTTTTGACAACGTACACATAAGTACTCGACACTTAACACATCTTTAACTCACTTGTGGAGTCTAAGAAAACTCTACCAAAAGTATATCAAATAATTATTTTTTTAATATTTTACTGTAACATTTGTCAATCTCTAATCAAAAGTCTTAAAATTTCGCTGATGATATATAAATATTTTCTCAAATTTAAACCAAACCATTATGATTAATTATTAGAAAATATTGTTTTTTATTTGAGAACCATATCTTTAATTTTTCTTAGACATGTTAAATATTTAAAAGAAAAGGAAAAGTTAATATTAAAATTATATTCATAAAAAAATTATTCAATAACTCAATCAAAAATAGAGTGGTAAATAATCATGAAAATATATATTTAGGCTCAATTTTTTTTTTAGGGAATGCTCAATTGCTCAAATTCAAATTTTAGATACTTAAGTTGTTTTATTTAAGTATTTTATATAAAAATAATAAAAAATAAAAACACCATTATATTAACAATCCAAGTTTTATATAATTTTTTATGGAATTATTGTAACACCAATTCAATTTGACATATTATATAGATTATATGAGTATAGATATAATATGTTGGAAATATTTAAGAAAATAATGTCTACATTCAATGAATGTAGAGTCAGTAGCCTTTCAAGGACCTCAAAAGTCAATTTGTTTCGCGACAAGGCCATGGGAAAAATTCCTAATGATGGAAAAAAATATAAAAGGAAATCATATACCATTTTTTTTAAGAAAAAATCATTAATCATTCAATAAATAAGATCATATAGTTTGAAGGAAAAAAATAACAAACACTCGTTATTGTACGTGTTAAAGAACAAACTCTATCAACACAACAAAAACTTCAACTTCAGTATCAACAGAACATTATAGCACGTTGACAATCGACTCTGTCACAACTCAAGCACAACATATCAAGAGTAATTGTAAGCACTTAGTACAATAAGAAAACCAACCCTAGATGACCCAAATCGACAGGCATAAATTGGCAAAAGAACCGAACATCCACTAAACTAAAGGGGATGACGACAAAATCAACCCTAAAATTATTTGCAAAAACAGGACTACATGCATAAGCAAAACTAAAAAGTGTACTACAAGAGTAGATAAAAACTTTTAAAAGTGAAGACTTATTAAACAATAGAAAACAAACAAAAACCATATAAAACTTAAAATAACATGAGTTCAAACCGACTCATGAAATCATTTATTATCCCGAAAATCTCAAAATAGAAACAGATTAAAAAATCAACGAAGAGCTACCCATTTTCTAGAAGAAACTGCCAGTGATCGGTGGTGTTTCAACGCTGATAGATACCGTCATCTATCTATTACAACTTGTAAAGACAACAAAGATACTCACGAAATAAATCTGTAAACTGAAAAGAGAAAAAAACACATGGAGTAAATGAAAAGAAAAAAATAAAAAGAGGATTGATGGATAGAAAAAAAAGATGAGCAATAGTTAAGTCAGAGACTAACACCATCGCTAGACAAAAACAAAAAGAAACAAACAATTTAGAAAAAAATTTACACAAATTTATTTTTTATCCTATAAAATTGGTTAATTTCATTTCTCAAACCAAATTATAAAATTACTTCATGTATAAATTTTTTTATTCCATACTTAAATTATTTGTATAATTTTCAACTTTTAAATAGAATAAAATAATATATTTTTGCATATTTTAGTTTATAGTCTCAATATTGTTACAATAATAACTTCATTTTTTTCAATTTCATGGATGGTTTTTATACATTTGTTATGTAGCTTATTATTTTTAAATTAGAATAAAACCAAATATATTTCATTATAAAATTAGTATTTGTACTTTTCTCGCTTCCGAAAAGGAGAAGGGCATATATGTTAGATATTATTGGTAATATTAGAATTTGTAATTTAATTCCATAATTCAAAATACCAACGATATACTCGAAAAGAGAAAAAAAATTAAATAAAAATATAGACTCGAAAAATGAGTATGAATAAAAAAATAAGGCTCGTTTTTAAACGGATCGAGCCTCGGTTAAGCTTTTTATTCGGGCTCGACTCGGATCGAAATTGCAAAAATAAAATTTATTGCTATTTTTTTTACTGTTTTGTCATTTTTTTTATTGTTTTACTATCATTTCGTTATTATAATGCTAGTTTTTATTTTTATTGTTTGGATATTGTATAACTCTTGTTTTATTATTAATTTTGCTACTATTTTAACGATATTTGATTGTTAAGTTGCACTTATCTTAGTGTTATTTAAATATATATTTTTTAAAATTTATTATCCATTTGTTGAGAAACATTCATTTTAATGTATTTGATGCATTATATTTTTTAAATTTTATTTTTATATAAAAAATAATATAAAAAATGCAATACGAGTACGTCGGGTTAGATTTGAGTTTTAATATTTTTATTCGGATCAGATTTGGGTAAAAATTTCAAATCCAATTTTTCAGGTTGGGCTAAGCCTGATCTAATTTTTTTTACTTGGCCCGAATTGAACCCGGCCCTGGTTCATGGATAACTTAAAAAAACGAGATTGCAGTTAAATAATAAATCTAATGGTGGTGGGTCTCAAAATTGCATGCGTACACAATGAGATTTATATGGAAGATGTTTTATATGTGGAACATTACGTGCTTAAATAGTTATTTTTATTTTTGTTAATTTATTGAATATAAATAATTTAAACAATCGATTTTTCAGTTGATGATTTAAAAATAAAGTTTAAATAGTATTATTTAATTGGTTTTTTTTTTTTTTTTTGTCTTTCTAAATTTATTTATTAGAGTCAGTAATTAATTTTTTCAATTTTTTTTAATAGGGATCCAGTGAGAAGCAAAAGCTATAAAGAAATCAACAATTTATTGAACTCTAATAAAATGAATAAGTAACCAATCTGATTACACACAGAGTAGAGATAGACAAGCAATACAGTACAATAATAAGAAACATAGTGGGATTTACCAAACAAAAATGAAGTATAAAATAACAGATTAATTGCTATCCTTAAACTTGGAAAGGCCAAGGCCAGTTCTTCAAATCCTCATCTGCAACTTTCCCATTCCCCTGTTTCAATGAGCCGCCATTACCCACCCCGTGGCCTTCCACCAAAACATAGTACCTCAACACAAACGCCAAGCCCAAAACCACCCACTGCAAGAAGAAAACAGCCACGCATAACCCGCCAGCCAGTTTCAATATCAAAACCCCATCATCTTCCCTCACGTAAGACCTCAAGTACCCCAAGAAATCCGACGTTCGGGTCATGATAAGCACCGAAACAGAGCCTTCAAATATTGATGTCAGCACCATCGACACCATGTAAGCCAAGTAGCGTTTGTTGGAACCAGAAATTGCGACAGAGCAACCCAAGACGGCGGCGGCGATGGTGATGACGTGGAGGAGGATAAGGAAGAACCCGCACAGGGAAGGGAATAAGCGGAGGGAAAGGGTGAGGAAGATGCAACTGGAGGCGGCTCCCAATAGAAGGTAATTGCTGATTAAGAAGATCTTGTGGGTTCGTGTGTGGGATTGTGTTACGGAATTTTCGACTGAGAGACCCATTGATGAGAACTTGAGATTTGAATTTTATGAGAGATTGAAAAGGACAAGTGTTTGAATCAAAATTTCAAGCTTGAAATTTTGTTTTCCTGGAAAAGATTGAAGTTTTTTTGATGAATGAAAGTAGGGAGAACTAGCAGAGTATATAAAGGGGTTTGATTAACGTTCGAATTTATGTACCAAAAAATGTTAACGTTCGAATTTTTTAAATGGATAAAACTGGAAATGTGAACGTTGAGAAAGAAATTCACAAGCTTTGTAACGGCTAGTTTTAGCTATTTTTATTCTTTTATTTACAAAGTACTTCAACAAAATAAAACAAATATACAACCTGTCTTTTATCTTTTTATTATATCATTTTGGCTTTGAAAATGGTGGCCCGAAATTACATAATTTTTTAAGGTAAATATATATTTTGGTACTTAGATTTGGTTTCAATGTTCATTGGTACTTAAGGGTTTTTTTTTTGTCTACTTAGAAACTTGAACTTGGTTGTTTAGTTCAAATTAATATCTGAATTTAGTTTCATAGTTCAAATTGATTTAAATAATTCATTTACTGTATGTTCAGGTGTCAATTTGAACTAAGATGACAAGTTCATGCATCTAATTGGATAAAAAAAATTTAAGTACCAAATTTAATCTTAAAGTCAAATTTAGGTACCAAAATGTACAATATTACCTTTTTGTAAATAATAGCATATGTTTAAATTTCATTTTATGTTTGCTTTCAAAATGAATGAATTAAATTAAATTTTAGATATTATCAAAAAAATTAAAATTAAATTTATTTGCTAAAAACAAAGTTTGAATCTTCTGTACGGTTTTATTCAAATAAAAGAAATTAATTTTTTTTAAATTGAATATATAAAATAACTAATTTACATATTCGTACATGTATTAATTAAAATACACTTAATTATTTTTATGAATTTATTTAATATTTTATAATGTTTCATCAACAATTTAATTATGAAATTAAACCATGCTGATGTATCAGCATGTAATAGGTGAAAAATGTTTTAAAATTAATTTAAAAATAATAATTATTTGAAATTTTATTTTATAATATATATATATCTATATGTATGTATGTATATATTCAGGGGCGAAGTCAAAAAAATATTTTAGTGGGGATCGAAGTTAAATTATAATTTTTACAATAGTAAAAGTGTAATTTTTAAAGGATTAAATTTACCTTTACTAATTTAAAATTTTAAAAAATTTTAAAAATCTAAATAAAAAAAATCATTTTAAGGAGACCAGGATCCTTACGAGCCCTTGGTTTCGTCCCTGTATGTATTATATATATGATATGATATTTGTATGCATGTATGCTATTATATATGTATATAATAAACAGAAAAATAATATAAAATTACTTCTTTTTCTTTTATTTATTACTCATGAATTCGATAAAAATAAATACTATATATATTTATTCATAAATCAAAATAAATTATTGTATGATATGATTAACATTGAGAGATATAAAATGATAATTAAATTAAATCAATTATTATATAATATGATTGAATTAAAATGTTGTATAATGTAACTAAATTAAGTTAATAATGGATCCCAAACTATCTCATAACTCAATGTTTCTATATATGCCTTCATACATTCTTTTATATGATATATGTTATCATATATATGGTTGTTGCATGCAATTATATTATTTTGTGATTTGTCTTAAGATTTAAATTTTAATTATAATTTAATGAATGGTGTATAAAATGGTTTATTATTTAGAAATGATTTATTATTAATGATAAAGAACTATATTTAAAACTTAATTAAAAACATGAACTAACTTTAAATAAAATTAAAAAATATTTTAAAACTAAAAAAACTATCATAAAACTGGAAGTTTTATATATACTCTCATACTTTCTTTGACTTGTATTTCTTCCGGTTTCATTTCAAATGTATTAAAATTTTATACGAATTAATGAAAACAGTTTAAAAAATCATTAAAATTTAGTTTGGAAGCAAATGACAAATGCTATTAATATGTAGTCGGTAGTATTTCGATATCAGTTATTTCGATTAATTTGTACATTTTGTATTTTGAATAAGTATTAAATAGTTTTTCGTTTCAACTAAAATGTTAATGTGTTTTGATCGTTTTAGTGTGTTTTAGTTCATTTCTATTGACACTAGCTATTATGTATATGCATCAATTCATAAATATATTTTAAAGTTTTAAATATTAAAATATTTTAAAAATAAGTCATGTCATAAATTTTTAAAGTGATAAAAATATAAATATATATACGTTGGTAGTCAACCTCTTCCTTAATTGAATTTATTTTAATTAAAATATTTAAAAAACTAAATTTTATTCTTTTGCATTATTATTAAAAAATATAATCATTCGTCTTTTTTGTTGACGTACTTCGACTCTGCTGAGCGGTTGACGAATATAGGTGGAGAGGTAAATCACCCGACTGGTAGATCACACAAATGGCAACCTTAGATAGCACAGTTCAGATCAGCTTATCGCTACCACACAGACCAATGATGGGTTCATTTGGGACGGAAGATGGATTCATTGATATATCCCGTGTGACCGGGAAGCTTATACGAGATCCATCGAGAAGTTGTATTTTAAGTTCTTTTCGAGATTGTATTGGTGCCCTTCTGAAATCATTACGCACCACCGCTTCTTTATACAGTTCATGCTATTGATGAGAAGGTACGAACCGTCGGGATTCAAAATTCAAACTCATATTTGTTATCATTCGAGGATATTTATATGAGAGAAAGAATCAAGCTGGGCATTTTTAATTCATTTTTGGGCTTTGTTTATCAGAAGATCTTCTTGGAAACAACAATGGATTTTAGCTTTTCGAAAGCCCAAATTCTGCAACCACCTGGAACTTTCTTTTTCTTTCCATCCAAACAGCGACAAAATGTATCATATCAGACCCAACGTTTTTAGAGCATTCTGGAATCTGTCCACGTGTCACCACCCAACCCCGAAGCTTGCACCACTCACTGTCACACTTCGCTCTCGTTTCTTCTAATAACACTCCTTATATTTTCTCTAGCTCAGCGTAAAGCCTTCGATTTTGCCTTCTTCACAAAGAATTTTGGGCCTTTTTCTTTGTTTCTCAGCTTCCCAATCTAAAAAACTCTTCTTTATCCACTTCCAATTATAATTGTTGATATCTTTTATTACGTACGCTTGCAAAAATGGCGTCTTCGACTGCCCAAATCCATGTCCTTGGAGGTATGGGTTTCGCTTCTTCGAGAAAACCCAACCAACATTCATCCAGAGCGGTTTTCTTCGGGCAGAGACTGGGGAAAACGTCCCCGTTAAACGCCACCTTCTTACGACTCGCTAAAACCAAAAACAGCAATGGTAAACGGTACAATGTTGGGCCGGTGAGAGTTGTAAGCGAGAAAGTGGTAGGAATCGATCTCGGGACAACTAACTCCGCCGTGGCGGCCATGGAAGGGGGGAAACCCACCATAGTTACGAATGCGGAAGGGCAAAGAACGACGCCGTCGGTGGTGGCATATACAAAGAGTGGAGATAGGTTGGTTGGGCAGATAGCGAAACGACAAGCCGTGGTGAACCCTGAGAATACGTTTTTCTCAGTGAAGAGGTTTATTGGAAGGAAGATGTCGGAAGTAGACGAAGAAGCCAAACAAGTTTCTTACAAGGTTATCAGAGATGAAAATGGAAATGTTAAGCTTGAGTGTCCTGCCATTGGTAAACAATTCGCTGCCGAGGAAATTTCAGCTCAGGTATATTATATTGCTTGCTTCTTACTTGAGTTGACTTAGTTATTCAGTTATTTAATTTGGCGCTTGTAATTGTAATTGCTGATATAGATAGTTGTAACTAAAAAGGAAATGAAACTTGAGTTGGAGTTTGATTCAACAATAATTGAGTCGAATTCGAGATCTTTATCTGAACTGGAATAGCTATGAACATAAGTGTCTTGTATAGTCTCTGTCTTAGTTTTGTGTTAGAAATTTAAAATCTTTCTATGTTAAAGGATTGTTTTTACTTTTGGATGTAGGTATTGAGAAAGCTTGTTGATGATGCCTCGAAGTTTTTGAGCGATAGTGTGACCAAAGCTGTTGTTACTGTCCCTGCTTACTTCAATGATTCCCAAAGGACAGCAACAAAGGATGCAGGCCGAATTGCTGGGTTAGAAGTGCTCCGGATTATCAATGAACCTACTGCTGCCTCTTTGGCATATGGGTTTGAGAAGAAGAACAATGAAACCATCCTTGTTTTTGATCTTGGAGGTGGTACTTTTGATGTTTCAGGTACGTTCGCCGCTTGAGAAACTCTTTATCTGCATGCATCATTAAAATCTATGTTACAATGAGTGACTTAGTATTTCTTCTTTTATTGGTAAAAACCTGAAGATTTAACACCATCAAATGCTTTGTTGTGTATTTGTTAATATGTTACAGTGCTTGAGGTTGGTGATGGAGTGTTTGAGGTGCTCTCTACATCTGGAGACACACATTTGGGTGGTGATGACTTTGATAAGGTAGGTATATGGATGAACGGACATTCTCCGTTCTGTTTTGTATTGTTCTAGTGCTGAAGCATGTCATTGTAACTTGTTTCACTTGCAGAGAATTGTTGATTGGCTTGCTCAAAACTTTAAGAGAGATGAAGGGATAGATCTTTTGAAAGACAAACAAGCTCTTCAGCGGTTAACTGAAGCAGCTGAGAAAGCTAAAATGGAGTTATCAACTTTGACTCAGACAAATATAAGGCATCACTCTCCCCCTATTTTTTTTATGTCTTTCATTTGTGAAGAATTCTTTGTGGTGCTTATTAACGGAGCTTTTTTCTTTTTCTGTTCCAGCTTGCCTTTCATTACTGCTACTGCTGATGGGCCTAAACACATCGAGACCACTCTTACCAGGGTTAAGTTTGAGGAATTGTGCTCAGACTTACTTGACAGGTAGGTTTTACTACTTTGATCTGTTTATTTAAAGAAAAAAGGTGAGGCAAAATCATATTGTTCCTAAATATTGGGCCTAATCTCTCGAGATTTTAAGTTTCTCGTCTATTTATTATATTTGTAGGCTCAAGAAACCAGTAGAGAACGCCCTGGGGGACGCAAAACTTTCCTTTAAAGACATAGATGAGGTGATTCTTGTTGGTGGTTCAACACGAATCCCAGCTGTTCAGGAACTTGTAAGGAAGATGACTGGCAAGGAACCTAATGTGACAGTCAATCCAGATGAAGTTGTCGCCTTGGGGGCTGCAGTTCAGGTGGATTTTTAAAGTTACATTGATAGTTCTAAATTACTGTCTTCCTTTTGCAGTTGAATGTGTTAGGGTGGGTTATAGATTTTGCTATGACTTGTCTTATTATTGTTTGAAGTTCTATTTTTAACATTATTCCTTCTTTCTCCTAATTGTTGTAGGCTGGTGTTTTAGCTGGTGATGTCGGTGATATTGTGCTTTTGGATGTGACACCATTGTCACTTGGTCTAGAAACTCTTGGTGGTGTAATGACCAAAATTATTCCAAGAAACACTACACTGCCAACCTCCAAATCAGAAGTGTTTTCAACCGCTGCTGATGGCCAGACAAGTGTCGAGATTAATGTACTTCAAGGTGAAAGAGAGTTTGTTAGGGATAACAAATCTCTGGGCAGCTTCCGACTTGATGGGATCCCACCAGCACCACGTGGAGTTCCGCAGATTGAAGTCAAATTCGACATTGATGCCAATGGTATCCTTTCTGTCACTGCTGTTGATAAGGGAACTGGGAAGAAGCAGGACATCACTATTACTGGTGCCAGTACCTTGCCCGGTGATGAGGTATGCATATCTGATATTTCTGTCGTGGCTCAGATGAACTGCTCTTAAATCTTGAGCTGTTCCGCAAATTATATTGGAGATGCCTTTGTTTGATAAACCATTTCCGAATTCTGTCATAATATGCAGGTTGATAGAATGGTAAAGGAAGCTGAGAGGTTTGCACAGGAGGATAAGGAGAAAAGAGATGCTATAGACACGAAGAACCAGGCAGATTCTGTTGTATACCAGACAGAGAAGCAGCTGAAAGAACTTGGAGACAAGGTACCTGGTGCAGTGAAAGAGAAAGTAGAGGCAAAACTGCAAGAGCTCAAGGATGCCATTTCTGGGGGCTCGACACAAGGTATGAAGGATGCCATGGCTGCCCTCAACCAAGAAGTAATGCAGCTTGGCCAGTCACTCTACAACCAACCCGGCGCTGGCGCTGGACCTTCAGATTCATCAAACAAGGGGTCAGATGAGGATGTAATTGATGCAGATTTCACTAACAGCACGTGAAAACGGGTTTCAACCATGAATGAGGACTGGTTTTGAGTTCCAATATGGAGGTTGGGGATTGAATTTTGTGTCAGTTTTGTTCGATGCTAGTGAAAGAAAAGTAGAAACTCAATTTTAGGATTGTAGAGGATGAAATACTATATAGAATGCCCGAATAGTAAATTTGTCTGAGTGATAAGCCTGTGATATATCATTAAGTTGTTCAGTAAGATGGAAATCTTGAATTCACACATGTATATAACAAATGAACGTTAATGGATCTTGTATCGAGCATTGCCTTCTCTGTATATGTAACATCATCGTAATTTGCTTTTCTCAAACCTGAATGGAATCATTATCACCTTACAAGATGATTGATGTATGTTCCCTTGAGAATTTTGGGTTAGAATTGGCTGAAATCCTAAATGATACCGTAAAATTCAAAGCCATATGATTACATGTGTCACGAGTGCTGAAAAATATGCATCAATATTCAAGGTCCATCCATTGTTGACAGACGAAACTTGCTTACTGTTATCAATGGCTGTTGATAATACTGCCCATGCATCGAGGTTCAAGGGCTCGTTTGCAAACACATACATCACAGAGTAGCACCATAGCCAGAGTAAATAACACCATCTCCCTTTAACACAATTATGGAGACAAAAGGCTTCTGAGAAAAGGAAAATAAGTCTTTTAGCTTTGAAGAGTTAAAAAGTCTCCACTATCCGTGTATCTGGTTAACTATCATAAAGTTGATGGCCATTTATTTTCAAGGATTAAGGTGGTGCTTGCATCAAGCTAATAGCCAATAGAGCTGGCAGAGGACTTGAATTCCATATCCAACAGAAAGCAGAGCTTCAAGCAATATCAACCCTTTGTCCATTTCTATGCCACGTGCCCACGGGGTAAGCAAAATAGGTCAATTATACGAAAGCATCACAAGATTGGACCGAAAAATGTCGAACACTTCAGCAGATAAACAGAATGCTTCAATCTCCTATGCATAAAGACTGCATACCGTAATATTCCAGTTTCACGGGAAAACGATAAATAACCACATAGTAATAGCATGTTATTCATTGATAGTTAACAATGTCAAAGATAATCCATAACAAAAGTATGACATATGACTGCACCTATTTCTAACCAAAACCAACTTGGAAGTCTGGAAATAATTACCGAACCTCTTTATTGGTTGTGGTTGATATGATTTGTTTGATGATTATTATAGAACTCCATTGATCTAACTTAATGTAGAGGACTTGTTTTTAGGGTTTAGACAGGTCAGTCTTTATGTAAACTCTTTGTTTACTATATCTGAGTGAGCCAGGTCAACTTGCATTCACCAATCTGACGATCAATTGAGATATTTTATTGCAAGGAAAATGTACTACACCTATGCTTCCGAGAGATCGACTTTCTCATTCCTTGGAGTCATTGCATCAGCAGATGGATCTTCTGAATCGGATGGTTTAGATTCATGCTTCGCAGCAGCCTGCAACACTCGGCTCTGAACATCTGACGATGAGGGTGAGGTTGGAAGTCCAATGCCATTGGTTTCTAACTTCCCAGAAACCCATGAAAATGCCTGAACTCCAAATGTGACAGGAGCTAGCAACAACCTTCAAGAAGCATTTTAGTAGTTAGACGAACAAACTGCTGTCAAGGTTTCAGTATGAAATCCGAATGAACAGTAGGAATGATGAAGATTCTTGATCCTCTATCCATGAGTAAGATAATAACTATGCAAAATTACACATGAATACCTAATAACTTAATGAGCAGCTAACTCATAGATGACCCAAACAGGAAGGCCAAGAACAAACAATTCTACTTAATGTGAATAACCAACAGTCAAAAAGACATTTTTAAGTCTCAAGTTCATAAGTTCTCTTTAGTTCTCATCATTCTGCAGACAAAGAACATGCCACCCTCGAAAATAATGCATCAGCAACAGTTACCACAACCATTTTTTGACAATGGTATCATATAAGCTATACCGTTATTGTCCATATAGTTTGGACATGGGTATCAGACACGGGTGTTCAAGAAAAATCATGTATCTGAGCAATGTAGTTAAAAACAGTTTTTAATATCACAAATATCAGCATTGCAAGTGTTTTGAAGAGGGGTGTACCTTATGTCTTTTGTCAGATCCTCAGAGCTCTCATATGAAGAGACCCGCCCATAAATGGTCTGGTCAAAACACAAGCAACAATAAAGAAGTTTTAGAATCACCAATATCAATAGGCTAAATTTATATGAACTACTAAAGTATCATCTTCAAAGTAAAATATAGGAGAAACTAAACGAAGGATGTTCGGCATTAAAGCCTCAATTTACAACAATATTTCAAAGCAACAGCAGTTTTTTTTTTTTCCTTTTTTCCCAAAAAGATTCAAAACATCAAAAGTTTGTTTTAATTTTGACAAACAAGGAAATTGATACCAAATACCAAGAACTTGACAAGAACATGTTAAACCAAGAGGTTTGCATACCAGGACTAGGCCAAGAACGCCAATAAGCTGTAATGATTTCTCCCACTCTGAAGAAAGAAATGGAACATCAGTAAACATAAAAACGAAATAAAGTAAATAGTTATGAAGTGCAAATTCATAGCAAAATACCTTGAAAATGATATTAGAGAGAAGACATATTAAATAACAATCTCTCTTACTCTCTTTACCCATAATTTACAAATAGAAATTTACCACAAATATGCATTACAGAAATTCTAAGAAGTATAAAATGCATATTGGTAGAATACTTTGGGATAAGTCATAATCAACATTGCTTCCAGGTTTCAATTTAACAAAAAAAGAAGAAATTGATATTTCAAGGAAGGACAAGATACACACCTAGCAGCGCGTAAATTGCTGCTACTAAACCCTGCCACAAAGATATACATTAGCATTTGATGGTTTTAAGTTTTAACTGATATGATTCACATGTTTCATGTAAGGACAATGATGACATTGGACCACCTTACTAGATACCAGCATATACTTTGAATACTACTTGAGCTAGAGTAATAATAAGAATACCCTTCTTTAGATACTACATAAAGTAAACTACAAAAACTATATATCACAAAAGGAACCTGAGACTTACCACACCATACCCAAGAACTTGCATCAGAGAAGGACTAATTTCTTCTAATATTGCCTCAGCTTCCTGTGGTGAACACAAGTCAAAATTCATTACATAAATTAAAAAGAAAATAAAAAACAGTTGAAAACTTTTTATTCAAATTATTCAAGGATGGCAATTTGGAATTCCTAGATCAGTAATAATTTGGTTTGGAAGTGTCTTATATTAAGGTAGGATATTCTAGCACTAGGCAATCAGATTTTAAGAATGGATGCTTAACAGAATATGGATATCTTAGCTGTTTGTTCCCCTATTTCTTCTTCAATGCACCATTACGTAGTCAGCAAGATAGACCTTAATAGATACATGCGTCTATATGCAAATGGGAGTGTTAAGTGGTAGTATTTCCATGCTCACTAACATTTGAGGTAGAAGTGGTTCTGACCTCATGTTAGCCTCTTCATCTATGATTACCTTCCTTTAGGTTGGATGCCAAAACAAAGTAGAATGTGGTTCATCCATTCTTTTGTTCAACCTTAACCTAGGTTTTGTACGCTTAATTTAGTGGTTGGAACATGTATAACCACTAAACAGATGGCATAAAATTTCAATTATATCCTTGGATAACCTTTTGAATTGGTAAAGCTTCCCCAACTGTTTAAAAAGGAATAAATACTCTTCATTCAAACATATCATCCATGCTGGGGACGTGTAAGTTGTAACTTTTCAATACAGATCTTTGAACATCAGCTATAAAATAGCTATTGTACTTGGTAGCAGTAACCTTAATATTGCAGATGAAATGAGACTAAATTACCTAAATCAATTAGATTAATGTAAGAGGAATCGATTATTTTCCGCACTGACCAAGTATATTCTAATAAAATATGTTACTTTTCACCGTCCTTTATTCTTGGTCCGATATTTTATGGATAAACTTCAAGCAGTTCTGTCTATAACATACAAATTCAGAGATAGTTGAGGCCTTCTGATTGAAAGAGAAAAAAAATACAATCAATTAAATCATAATTTTATGAATCAACCTTGGGCATTTTCTATATAAAGACTTCCATAAATACCTCATTGAGTATAGTAAGCGCTGTCTCTGGTTTGAGTTCCTTAATTCGCAGACCCTGATTGACCCAAGACTGGAAGCCACCCTGGACCAGATATGGTTTCTGTGATTTAAAACCCAAATTAAAAATTAGTTTATGAATCAGTTTCACAATACCAAAATACCTACATAAGTCACTAAATGCTTTCAGTAAGTCCTTAAGAGGTTAGAAGATAGGATATCTAGGGAAAAAAAAGGAGTTAGATTAGACTGAGAGAGCAGGCAACAATGCAATATTCAGATTCTGAAAAATATCTAGGATTTAGGGATTTAACCATTTGGGGCCTGCATATTTCAGTTTGGTTTTGATCATAAGTCTTAAAAAACTATATCAGACCAAATTAATTGAAAATTTCAACTTTAACTAGATTTCATCCATGCTAGTTTTTCAATTTGAACTGAATACATTCATGCCTTAGATCACAGACTCTCAAATATCTAACTATAATATTTCAGAGAAGGTACTGTAGTATCTGTTACATTCTAGTTGCCAGACACACAACGCTAAGACATGTATGTTAATTCATGAAAAGAAATAAATACACCATCTGAGTTCCAGGTATCATAACTCTCTTCTTTTCCCCTAGTTTTGGGTATTTCAAAGCTATTTTCTTAAAGGAGAACTTTGAAAATTCAGAACTGCTTACCTTAACCCCAAGTTTTCTCAATGATCTTGCAACTCCTTTGGAACGACTACCATCAGCATCCATAATTATGACCTTCGACCTGTCCTACAAGTGGTAGAAAAAGAAAATATATATTATGATATTCTATTCAAAGGCCAATAACAATAGCCATACCCAGTAGTTAACTTTAGCTAGATACAATAAGAAGATACTGGATGCGAATGATCAACCTTTGGACAAATGGAAATAGCTTTAGCATAAGTTTATAGAAATGAGCTCAAGGTCTTCTTTCACTCTTTCTGCAAAGCTCTAGCTTAAAAAATGAACTAAAACCAGTGAAGAGGTAAACAATGAAAAACAAGAAGATACAAACCTCAACAATTTTCAAGTTTCGAATAACAGTGGCAATCAAGGCGTCATCAAGGTCCCTTCTGCTTTTCAATAGTTTCTGTATTGAGCCATTAACCTGAATGAAAATGAAGAACACAAATGATAAACCTTCAGGGAAAGCTAATAAAAGTAAATACGAATATGCATTGTTTATTTTGCAAAAGCAATATTTGGTACTGAGCAACACAGAAAATGTATTGAAAATTTGAATTCAAGTAAGATACTGATGTTCAAACAGACCTCAGGTAAAGATACACTAGCGTAACGAGACCGAGCTGCTCGCCGAAGATCAGGAATGCCGTCTCTCTCCCTTAAGACCTTGACAAAGTTAATGCCCAAAAATAAGCCACTTCAAATTCAATAGAATGATAAAAACAACTTTTAACCTCACAGAAAATAATAGATTATTAACCATCTACAAGGCAAATAACACCCAAGGAAGAGGGCATGAGAGCACTACGAGAACTAAGTTGATTAAGTCTCTTTGAATACGATCTCAGAATACATAACATAATTCATGCTAGAAAATAGGAAGCCCAAAACCCACTTGAGCTTTGCTCGGATGGGGGGTGAGTAGGCTTAATACAGAGATCCTAAGTTTGAGCTTTAGTGCTTTATTGTCATACCCAGGAAAAAAAAGGCAAAGAAAGTTTATGGTATCTTGCCTCAGGCCTGACATCAATAAGTAAAGCATTCTCCTTTCCAGACAAGAGCTCCAAAGTTAGTTGAGGAGATAAATCCCCAGAGTAACCACCGTATGCCCATACCCGGTAAAACACCCTGCACAAATCTGATACAAAATATAAACTCCCCTTGCAAAAATGAAAATATTCTCTAAAACTTATAATGAAAGTGAGCACATAAGAACATTCATACCATAAAGTGGCTGAGGTGCCAATGAGAAGGAAAAACGGGACAACGGGATCATTTGGGTCAAAGCCTAGACTCCTTTCCAGCCCCTCCATACCAATGTAAACCTGCTTACAGCAAACAGAAATTAAAAAAAAAGAAGAAGAAGAAGCTTACAACGGAATAAATAATGAATTTGATGAAAAAAGATCTATCCTTGAACTAGAAAATAGAATCCTAAGGGATTTTATAAGCTTGGACTCATTGTTCTATCTTTAGTAAAATAAATTCCTATCAATCCCAACTACTCACTGACAAGCAGAAGTCTGTTAGTGGATCTTCTAAAAACTTTAAAACCAGGAGTATATGAAAGCCAAAGGATACCTGTTGCAGGGCATCCCCAATAGGCTTTAAGACTTTTCCTGTTCTCTCTTCATACAAAGTCAGTGTGTCTTTGATCTCTGGTGGAAGACGTTCCTTGGAAGAAGCATAATAATATACGAAAGAGGAAGCCCCGTTTGATAAAGAATCCTCCACTACAACAATTGTACGCCTCAACAAGTCAACAGCAAATATGTTAGCTTTACTTGATGCTTCCTTCAAGTCATTTGACAAGTTAGAAAGCTTATTGTTAGCTAAAACTTGGGCATTATCTACAGCTTCAGAAGTACTCGTCTTAACAGAAGTTATAGAAGAAGTAATTTTTTCCAATAAGTTTTTCACAGCATTCTCTCCCTTGTCTAGCGAAGAGTTGACAGACTTGTTAACCCCAGCCAGAAAATCATCAAGATCAGTTTTAACACTGGATAGTGAATCATTATCAAAGTTCACGAAGCTAGATGCTGCAGTTGGAGTTTCGGGTATTGTGTCAATAGTTGATATGGTTTCAGGTCCCTCCATCCCTGTGTAATTATTTACATTTTCAACTGACTGGTTTGACAAATTCACAAGTTTCTCTTCTGCAGAAGATATGCTAGAATTTTCAACATATTTCAGTTCTACATCTGTGGGTGACATTATTGCTTCAACCGAAGAACTCCATGCATTAGAAATTTTGCCTTTAACATCAACCAACTCATCTGGGCAAGAATAACTGTTAATCAAGTCTGCGGATACTCGTTCAGTGCTTTCAACAAAATCGGAGAAGAAAGATTTTGTTGCTTGTGGTTTAAAATACATTCTATGGAGATGATTTCCATTTGACATGCCCAAAGCAGATTTGTCTTGAGAATTACATCTGAACTGAAAGTCCTTCTCATATGGAGTGAAAGGCCGGAAACCTCCATGGAAAGAAATCTGCTAGTGGCACCATTTCAGATAAAGAAGGAACAACTTCTTAGAGGACAATTAAACGATAGCATTTTAAAGATATGTCACGATTCGGTGAATACATTTGTTACACAAGAAAATTCATACCTTGGCAAATGAAGCAAGATAAAACAAACGACATGAAAACTATAACATTAAAAACTTCAAACAGGAGAAGGTATAAGTAATCCTTGCTGACACACGACACTCCTTTGATGCAGCTCTATAGCTAACCAACTAGTACAAACTCGTCATATACATGAATGAACTACTTCGTGAAAAACAATAAAGCAAAATGATTTTAAAAGTATGTCAGGATTTGGGAGAAAATGGGTACACAAGAAAAGGCATACCTTGAAAACGGAGGCAAAATAAACAAGCAACATATGATCTTCTACTAATATCCTATAAACATAAATTCTAGAAATGAATAGGACATATTAAAGGCTTCAAACAGAATAAGATATGGTCTTTACTAAGATAAAGCATTCCCCTCAATGCAGCTTTATCCTTACTAACCAACTAGTATAAACTCCTCGGCATTGAAATTGATCGAGTGTTCCATAAGCAGTTAAATTTCATAACTTGAAAGTTGAAACATTCAAGAATTCAAAAATGATTTAAACCCATTAACTAAAAATGCAATACAAGCGAGTCAGATAGTGTATAGAAGAGGAAAATTCATGGTTCAAGAAAGTGAGAACTCCACCTGAGAATGTGAAGAACAACCAGCAGCGGCTGAGCAAACAGGCAACATTGATCAAATGTTTCCCAATAGCAAACAAAACTTGGTAAAATTCAACGAACTTTGGTATCTGCTAAAATTCCAAAAAAAAAAAAAACCCACATCAATCTCCAATATGTAGACACCGGATTAATGAAAAACACCAAGATCAAAAGATGAAATCTGGGTTAAGAACAAAAAGGACAATTTTTTTAGGAAAGTTCAGTCAAATGAATCAAAAGTATCAATCTTCGAGTATTTTTTATATTTTCTTTACACTGATTCCTTTATTAGGTTTCTTCAAGTTCAACCTCTAGACCATATTGCATTAAACAACACCCAAATTGCAGAAAAAAAATAATAACACCATAAAAAACAAAAGGGTTCTTCAACATGGGATTCCCGAGAACTATACAAAGATCTAAAGATAAGATCAAATATTGAAATGGTACCAAGTAACTCACTCTCTAATGCAAGTTTATAACAAAAATTGACGGCAGCTGAAACTATAAACAAGTTGAGAAATGACTGAGTTGAAAATGAACTGTTTAATGTATAGATGTGAGAAGGAAGGAGACTGGAGAGAAATGGGTGACGATGGAAAATCGTGTGGCTCGTTGAAGCTATTAGCTTCTTCTTCATCTTTTTAATGGCTGACTTGGCGCCACTCTTCGCCACTTGTTTTGTGAGGGACAAATTTTCATATTCGAGTTTCACCGTCGATTTTCTCTAGGGACGATAAAACAACATTAAAATTATCTAAAACCGATTTATTAAATGCGTTATTAGCGAAAGTTCCACAATACCCTACCCGAAATTTTACCACATCCCATCAACTCTAACTTAGAATGATTTAATTCAATTAATTGATAATTTAAATTTGTTAATCTCAAATTCGAATTCATCAAAATTTAAAATTATTCAATCTAAAATTAATTTAAACTCAATGAAATAATTTAATTAAATAAATCGAAATTACTTGGCCCATAATCTAACTCTAATTCAAATCATAACATACCATACCATTTGATTTTTATTTTGTTTTTAAATTAATAAATTAAAATTTATAAACTTTAATAGTAAAACATAAAACATAAGTTTGAACTTCAATCTAAAATCTTGTATTAAATTAAATTTGAATAATTAATTATACAACATGGGAAAATTAAGGAGGTCAACTGTTGTCAAATATATAACACAAATTCTACAATGCAATGTAGTTGACTTTCATGCGAATCCAAATAAATAATCTTTTTCAATGAGATAAATCCTTAACAGCTAAGCAATGAAATAGCAAGTTTCAAATTCTGTTTTGATAAGACATCGTGAGGTTATCATTATCCTATTTGTAACAACGAATCTTATTATTATGAAAAGAAATAACTAAAATGAAAAAAATGCAAAGAGTAAATTGCACCATTAGTCACTACACTATAGGTAATTTTTCGTTTTGTCACTTAATTAAAAAAAATTATAAATTAATCACTAAAGGTTTTGAACTTGTTTTTGGTCATTAAATGCACCTTTTAGTTGGTATAATTGTATTTTAGTCCTCATTTTTATACTTTTTAATAATTTGACCCTCATTATATATAATGATAAAAAATAAAATATGTTTTTAATTTAGAAAACTCTAAATAAAAAATAAGAATAAAAGTAGATAACATCTTCAAAAATAGATATAGCGAGAGAAAATTGTTTTTAAACTCTCCCAATTTTCTTTCTACATTATATCTATAGAAATATCCAATGCCTAATCTTTAATAAAAAAAGAAAAGAATAACAACACCAAGCAAAATTATTGTTTATCTATTTTTTACCTCTTTTGTTTCTTGACATAGGAAAAAAAATGATAATATACTTAATTTTTACAATTTGGGTTTCGAAAAATAATTTAAATGGATTGAAGTTTTGAATTGAGTTTGATATATTTTGTATTTATTTGGTTAGTAAAATGGAATCAAAATCAATTTTACAAGCATGTGTAATGATTTAATTTTGTTTTATTTTTTAATATGTTATTGAATTATATTAAACGATCAATTTTTTATTTATCATACATATTAGTTCTTTAGCGATAATATTTTTGAGAATTCATTTTTATATAAAATTTTTAAATTTTTAAAATAAATTTAATTTTTTTATAATTTTTATATAAAATCAGGGTCAAATTAAAAAACTATATTGAAGAAGAGAGCTAAATTTGTTGTTACACGAGTTAAGAAAGTGTTTGTGAAAAAATAATTTCAAAAACTTTTGTGATTAAATTGTAATTTTTTTAGTTAAGAGACCAAAACAAAAATTTACCAATAGTTTAGTGATTAATGTTGTAGTTTAACCAAATGTAAAAAATAATAAAAAGAAAAAAAACTCTAACAAAACACGTCTTTAATACACTTACGTGGCCGTAGGTAATTGGATAGCAGTTTCTGCACGCAACCGCAGACGATCTATTCTTTTTCCTTGGTCTTTTAAACCTTTTTATTCCCTTCGTGCCTGCTTTGTCCTTCCGATGTTCCCAATTTACGGTCAGTTCATTTACTTTTCAAAGTTTCTTTTTTTTTTTCAATTTCAGATAATAAAACATATTTATTTTCGTTTCTTTCATTTCCCAAAATTTCTCTTAATATTCAGTCATTTCATTTTATAGTTCTTTTTGTCAGAGTCAATTAGTACTAAATTAGGTGAAATTGTGATTCTTTTTTGTTCAATGATTAATTCGATTTGAGATCGTATTGAAAGAACGAGAAATCAAGTGGTCTTCTTAATCTTAGCTTAACTATTTATTTTTCTATTTTAATTCATTTTTTTAGTTTATTATTGCATGTTTTAGATCTCAGGAACAAGGAAAGCTGAATTTTGTGATCTAGATTTAGGGTATTCATTTATATTTATATCGCATCGTTTTTCTGATTCAATGCGTTTGGCTTTTCATTCATAGGGAGTTTATTTCTCTTCAGGTTTGAATGTATCTCTTGGTCATTTCCTCAATTTCTTCACGTAAATAAGATATTTTTTTATTTAATTTTGTTTTAGCAGGTTATTGAGTTTTCCCATCAAGTATAGTGAAAATTGTGGATTTTCAGGAACTTTTAAGTTGTTAGTTCCATTTCGAGCGCATGGAATCACCAGGTGATCAGATTTTGTATTTATTTCTTTGGGTTAATCGTGGTTTTAGTGGCTTGTTAAATCTAGTTTACTGCTTTAGCTGATTATATCTGGTTATACTTGTAGTTGGTGGTTCAAGAAGCACATCTGTCGTTGTGGTTACATTGGATACAGGTGAAGTTTATATTATTGTTACCTTGTCTACTAGGAGTGACACGCAGGTTATTTATGTCGATCCAACAACTGGGGTGCTTCGCTATCATGGGAAGTTTGGTCTTGATGTCTTTAGGTCCGAGAATGAAGCATTGGATAATATTACCAATGGATCTCCTTGGCAGTGTAGGAGTAAAATTCATGCAAGAGCAATATTGGGTTATGCCGCCTTGGGAAGCTATGGGTTACTTCTTGTTGCTACAAAGTTAATTGCTAGCATTCCCTATTTGCCTGGTGGGGGATGCGTGTTTACTGTTGCTGAGAGTCAATGGATCAAAATACCACTTCATAATCCTCAACCTCAGGATAAAGGAGAAATAAAGAATGTACAAGAATTAACAGAACTTGACATTGATGGGAAACACTACTTCTGTGAGACAAGAGATATATCTCGACCTTTTCCAAGTCGCATGTCCCTGCTCAATCCTGATGATGAATTTGTTTGGAATGGATGGCTTTCAATGCCTTTTAAAAACATTGGGTTGACACAACATTGTGTTATTCTTGTGCAGGTTTTGCTTCATACTCGGTATCTTCAATTTAATGCTCATCTGAATTTTTATGCAATTTCTTTCTAGATAGAATATTTGCTGGTTTACTATCCATGTGGTAGTAAAATGTTCTATTTGTGCAAGGCATGCCCTTGATTGTTTTGTTGTTACATTCTCCTCATGTATATGCTTGTTTCTGTATGCATGTAGAATGAGAATCATTGCATGGAATCGATAATTGATGCCAAATTGTTTAGTGGAGGAATGGATAAGTTATAGGAATTGTCTTTTTATGTTCCAAGTTTTGTGACTCTATGGAGGTGTTTCTAGATGCTGATTTTGGTGATGTAATTGCTTTACAAGATATACTTTCCTCAGAGTATATTTTCCAAACATGCATCTTTCGTAGTTGGTTTTTATCAATTTATAAACTGGATTAATTGATGATAGAGCATGAAATACATGACTTAAAACATGAATCAGAGCTTCAGATCAAATCTCTCAGAAATTCCGCCTAATTAACTTTAGAATTAAATAAATTAATGCAATTAAAACTTGCTATTTCCTGAAGCAGTAACACATTGAATGACTGGAATTTCTTATTGTCTTGTCATCTTTGAATATTGTTCACTTTTTCTTCTCTTATTGCTATTTACTTGTTCATTTTGAAATAAATTTTGCACGTAAAATTCACTATCAGAAAAATGTTCTGGGTAGTGTTTTTTTTTTTTTTTGGGCTGGGGTTGGGAACTTGGGGTGTGCCTTTCATATATGCACGTGTTTTCTCCTAGGTTCTAGCTTTGTTTCTGGTTTAATTGTGTCCGAGCATCTAAAATAGCATGATTAATCTATTTTGTCTTCCCATCTTTATCTCCTAAAAGTAAGCCTACAACTATATCATAATATCTTGTAATCCTGTTAAAGCAATTTTCTATGTCTAACTTACTTTAATAATATTGGTAACAACATGATAATATAATGTCTTAGATTTGGTTAATAGTTTAATACTTCTTTCTTACTTGATATTATTGTATAGGGGTTTGCAGAAAGTCGAAGTTTTGGAAGTTCAGGTCAGGTAGAAGGGATTGTTGCTCTCAAAGCTCGTCGAAGTAGGCTACATCCTGGTACTCGATATTTGGCTAGGGGCATAAATTCCTGTTTTAGCACAGGTAAGATGAAGTTACTATTTTTATCCCACGCCTATGTAGACGTGGTTGCTAATTCCTTCTCTTATCATAGCTGCTCTTTTCTTTTTCTTTTCTTTTTTTTTTATAAAAAGAACTTTTTTGTTTTACAATTTAATGCTTTATGTTGAACTGACTTATATTTCTGCTGGGAGGTGATTGACAATAGCTTAAAGTGCGTGGTTATACTGTTTCTTTGAGGTACAATGATGTGTAGTTTTGCACTAAAGTAACATGCTTGTTATGTGACCATGGCAGATGTTGTTAGTCTTGCTATGAGTTTGATGAAGCATAAATGCATAATTGGTTTGAGAATCTCTTGATGACACTTCACTTGATCTATACTAAAGTATTTTGAGCAATCAGAATGAGAACAGTGAAAATTTATTCAAGATGTGTATAAACTTGCAACAGTAAATTGGTTTAGATTCAAATAAATAATGAAACCTTCTTTTCTGTGTATTTCATGTTATGCAGATGCAAGTTTCTTTATTCTCATTTAAATTAATTTTTTATTTCATTTTGAATCAATTCATTTTGCCTTGGCTTTCATCCCACTTTGTTTGTTATTACATGCATTTTCTTGTGACTTAAAAGAACATTTATATTCATAGGGAATGAAGTAGAGTGTGAACAGCTTGTATGGGTGCCTAAAAGGGCAGGTCAAAGTGTACCTTTTAACACATACATTTGGCGACGGGGCACAATACCAATCTGGTGGGGCGCTGAATTAAAGATGACCGCTGCTGAAGCAGAAATTTATGTTTCTGATCGGGAACCTTATAGAGGAAGTTCACAATACTATCAAAGATTAAGCAAACGATATGATTCTCGTAACTTAGATGTTGGTGTTGGCCAAAATCAGAAGCCAAAGGCTTTTGTTCCAATTGTTTGTGTCAACTTGCTTAGAAATGGAGAAGGAAAGTCTGAGTGCATTTTAGTTCACCATTTTGAGGAATCGCTAAACCATATTAAATCCACTGGAAAACTTCCTTATACTCGAATTCATTTAATAAATTATGACTGGCATGCCAGAATAAAGTTACAAGGTGAACAACAAACAATTGAGGAGTTGTGGAAACTTCTAAAAGCACCCACTCTAGATATAGGCATTTCCGAAGGTGATTATTTGCCTTCGCGACAGCGACTTAAGGATTGCAGAGGTGAAATCATCTACAGTGATGGCTTTGAAGGGGCCTTCTGCTTAAGAACCCATCAAAATGGTGTGTTGCGTTTCAATTGTGCAGATTCTTTGGACAGAACCAATGCTGCTAGTTTCTTTGGTGCACTGCAAGTATTTGTTGAGCAGTGTAGGCGGCTTGGGATATCTCTTGATAGTGATTCAACATATGGTTACCATCCAGTCAATAACTTTGGTGGGTATACTGCTCCCCTCCCACCTGGTTGGGAGAAACGAACTGATGAAGTAACAGGGAAAACTTATTATATTGATCACAATACAAGAACCACAACATGGAATCATCCATGCCCAGATAAGCCATGGAAGAGATTTGACATGACATTTGATGAGTTTAAGAGATCAACAATTTTATCCCCTGTATCTCAGCTGGCAGATGTTTTCCTTCTTGCTGGTGATATCCATGCAACACTGTATACAGGTTCCAAAGCCATGCATAGCCAAATTCTAAGCATATTTAATGAAGAAGCCGGAAAGTTCAAGCAGTTTTCTGCAGCGCAGAATCTGAAAATCACTCTTGAAAGGAGATATAAAAATGCTATTGTGGATAGTTCTCGTCAAAAGCAGTTGGAGATGTTCCTTGGATTAAGGCTTTTTAAGCATCTTCCATCTGTTCCTGTTCAACCTCTACACGTACGTAATTCTAGTGTCTCTAGATTTCAGGTTTACCATTACAATTTGACACTGGTGGTAGTGCTGTACCCGCCCTGTCTTGCTAGTAAATGTTCAATAGACCATCAATCTTTTCTTTTACTTCAAATGATTTTGTTTTTTGTACAATTTAGCATTCGACTTTATATGGGTATAAGAAACTCTCTGAAATGACCTTTGATAGTAAACTATGTTGCTCAAACCAAACACATGCATTCTTGTGGCTACTTCCTGCGATAATTGATTATAAGATGACAATTAACCAATAATTTAGTAACTGATTCGGTATTTTGATTTGTAACATATGCTATTGAAAACACTGAGTTTGTTATTTGGATTACCATGCCACATTCCTTGGATTATAAGTATTTTTTAAACTTGTTTATTAGAGTTTTTTTTTGTTTCAAGTAAACACTCAATTTCCACTTAAGGATTTATATTTTCTTGTCTAAAAACAATATTTAATTTGAATGAGTTCTAGATGATTTTTCTGTATGTATCAGCCTACATTCACCATCTTACTGTTCGTCACAGGTACTTTCTCGACCATCTGGCTTCCTTCTTAAACCAGTTGGCAGTATGTTCCCAACCTCCAATAGTGGAGCTAGTCTACTGAGTTTCAAGAAAAAGGATCTAATCTGGGTACTTATAGTATTTCTTTTCATCATCTTGGAAAACTATTTTGTAACTTAGTAATTCTACTTTGCCCTTCTCTATATTGTTGTTATTGGGTTTTCTTTTTAATTATTTGTTGGAATGCATGCATCTACTTGTTTCTTGCAGGTTTGTCCCCGAGCTGCAGATGTTGTTGAACTTTTTATCTATCTTGGTGAACCCTGCCATGTCTGTCAGCTGCTACTCACAGTTTCCCATGGTGCAGATGATTCAACTTATCCTTTAACTGTTGATGTAAGGACAGGACGTAACTTAGATGGGCTTAAGCTGGTTGTTGAGGTTCGTTTACTTGCATCATCTTTCACCAATTCTCCTTAGGTTGTGAGGTGTATATTTGCCAGTTTGCCTTGTATGATTGTAGTTTAATGCTTCTACCTTGAACTTTTATGAAATTATTTTATGTCTTGCTGGGTAGAGTGGAAAGTAAATTGAGAAGATGGAAAAATGGGAGGAGGAGAAAAGTGAAAAGATAGAAAACATGTCTTTTATTTCCATTGGCGTGCTTGGTAGGAAATATGGAAACGCGGAAATAATTAGTAACTTCCTTTGTTGCTCGATAGAAAACATATCTTTTATTGCTCGATAGAGTTGAAAAATAAGATGAAAGAAAATGAAAATTATATTATTTTACCATTATATCCTTTGTAAATTAAGATAAAAAGATAAAAATTTAAAATGGATTATCTCTTAAATATGCTTTATTAACTCACTTCTCTCTCATCCTTCTAATTTGAAATGATTTGTTTTTATGCATTAGGGTGAAAAATAGTCATCTTTCCTACTTTCTTGACTCTCAATTTTCTTTCCTACCAAACACACACAAAATGTACGTTCTTTTCATTTTTTCACCCTTGTTTTTCCATCCTTCCACTTTTCCACTCTGCCAAGCACATGCATAAATTCCTTTCTCTAAAGTTGCCCTTAACATAGAATGGTTTTTCCATTCACGCTGATTTCTTTTAGTAGTCTTCTAATCATGTTTTGGATTGTATTGACAGGGAGCTTCCATACCCCGGTGCGGAAATGGGACAAATCTTCTGATTCCCTTATCAGGTGCAATTAGTGCTGAGGATATGGCTGTCACAGGAGCTGGTGCACGCCTTCATGATCAAGTTACATCGTCTTTATCATTATTGTATGATTTTGAAGAATTAGAGGGAGAATTGGACTTTCTCACTCGTGTAGTAGCACTTACTTTTTATCCTGCTGAATCTGGAAGTCCTATGACTCTTGGTGAGGTAAAGGCAGTTCTCGTGTGTTGCCTGATGTTCTGTATGTCTTATCTAAATATTCCTCTTTATTGCGTAATTACTGTGTCTGCTGGAATGGGTGTCGTATGCATGTATTGAGTGTTCGAGTAGAGGTTTAGCTAGATGAATAAAGTAATATGGAGCCATCAGAAAGAGATTGCATGGTGTTAATGTGCAGTATAAAGAGGCAAGAAGGGGGTTGGAGAGAAATTAGAGCTGTAAATGTGAGGTATAAGCAGGTCTCACTTTTCAGAAATGTTTTGCTTGATCTAGTGTATTTCTTTTATTCTAAATTTGCCTCTTTGTTGTACAATTAACGTGTTTCATGGACTAGGTGTCATGGGCATGTAATGGGTATTTGAAAGTAGAGGTTTAGTGATAGATGAATAAAAGTTATAGGAAACCACAAGAAAGAGATTGCATCTGATTATTTTTGCTCGGCATTATTAATTTTTTATGTAAGAGCTCAAGTAGGTTGTAGGGAAATTAGAGCTGTTAATGGAGTAAGATCTTTCAAGCAAAGAAACTGTGTTATTGTGATTATGGGTAGCTTTATAATTTTCATAAACATTGGGGGGGGGGGGAATTGCAGTTAAATGTACTGTGCCATATTCTTCTCTTAGATACAATGTTTCTCTCCATTCTTCTGCAATTGCATTGACAATTTTGAATATTAATTCTTACTTTCTTTGCTACCTGCTTTTTTAATATGTTTCAGTCCTCATTTTATTTTGATTTAGGCAGTTGGCTTGCTAATGCTTGCTAATTATTCTGTGAGTATTGAAATTATTTATAGGTAGAAATCCTTGGAGTTTCTCTCCCCTGGAATGGTGTACTTGCTAATGAAGGGACTGGTGCCAGACTAACTGAGCTTGCAAAGAAATCTCAAAAGGACAGCAATTCTTTTTTGTCCAGTTCAGACACAAACCCATTTTCTGGCAGTTCTCTATCCAGTCAATCTGTGTCAATATCGGCAAAACAGGGTTCTGCAAATGATTTGGTTGACCTATTAACTGGAGGTGACATGCTTTCTGAACCTGTTTTTCAGCCAGTTACAGAAAATGTTACTTACGGAGGCGGTGACTTGCTTGATTTTCTGGACCAGTCTTTTGTGGACTATCATGGTCCTGAAACTGATCATAAACCCTCTACATCACAGGATGGAAAGCCTCAAGATAGTGCTACACAGAAGTACATAAACTGTGTAAAATTCTTTGCAGGGCAACGTATGGTATGTTATTACTTGCGACTTGTCTGTTTCTTTGACCTCATATGTTTGGGGAAAACTAATGAAATCCTAAATATTCTCTCCATTGAAAGCTCTGGTCCCCATGAGTCAATTGGACTGAATGCTACTTATGATTCCTTGTTGTCTTCATTTATTTATTTATTTATTAACTTTTGTCATTTACGTTTATTGATCAGGTGATTGCTTTTTTGTATTATCATGAGTTTATGGATGCTTCTTTGTTTTTTCTCCATCATATGTATCAAATAGAAGATAGATAGGAATTTCTCGTAGAAAGAGCATCCAGGGATGATATTCTCATTGGTATCTAATCTGTTATGTACATGTCCGATTTCATATTTGATCAATGGTTTGTTAGTTCAAGCTATGTATGTATGCTCATGAGGGAGTGAGAATTTATAGTTCAGTATTTTTGTTTTCTGGATCCTTTTGCATCTTTTACAGGTAATGATCTCTAAAGCCTCCTTTATTCAATGGGAATTTACTATTTTTGCCCATCTTCCTCTGGCCCCATCCCCAACAGTCATTTGCAAGAGAACTTTTTATTGTTACAATTAATTTGAACTTTTCTTTCAGTGATTAACTAAAAGCTCCAAACTTGTCCAAAGTATAACCCATCTATACCAAAAATGAGGATTAATTCCTGGGAACATTATAATGAGGCAAAAGGTGATATATCTATGGGCCTCAGTTCCCTGTTTATCTGAATTGCTGCATCTCATCTTGATTGAGAAAGGTTACGGATATCCTCGTATTCCTCTTCTTTTTTGCACTGGAAAATACTCACAATGTTGACTTTTGATTGTTTTTTCTTTGTGGGTGTAGCATGATCTGAATGCATGTATAGACTATAGAGAATGTATATTCTACTTGTTACATGAAGTTCCAATAGATAAATATACAAGTTTTTAGGTAATTATATTTATAACTTGATAGATTATTAACTTGCCCATTCAATTTTTCCAATTTTGCAGGAAAGAAAGCTAAACTTCCTTGAAGCCATGAAGCTAGAAATTGAACGCCTCCATCTGAATATTTCTGCAGCTGAAAGAGATAGAGCTTTATTGTGTATTGGAATTGATCCAGCAACTGTAAATCCAAATTTTTTGCTCGATGAATCATACATAGGAAGACTATGCAGGGTTGCAAGCACCCTTGCTTTGCTTGGGCAAGCTGCTCTGGAGGATAAGATTAATGGTGCTATTGGTCTTGGGAAAATTGAGGATAATGTTATTAATTACTGGAACATCAGTAGAATTGGGGACTACTGTGCTGGTGGCAAGTGTGAAGTGCGTGCTGAGACTAAGGCAACTCAATCTGATTTCTCTGTGTTGCCATCTACAGAAGGATCGAAATCTATCTTCTTGTGTTCTCAATGCCGGAGCAAGGCTTGTCGAGTTTGTTCTGCAGGGAGAGGAGCCCTTCTTCTGCCAAATTATTCAAGGGACACGATGAATTACAATGGCTTGTCTAACCAAGTTGGTCTCACTACAAATCGTTCAGAGGCACTGGACAGTGTCATTTGCAGGAAGTGCTGTCATGAAATAATTCTTGATGCATTGGTCTTGGACTATGTTAGGGTCTTGATTAGCTCACGAAGAAAAGCCCGTGCTGATAGTGCAGCATATAAAGCTCTGGATGAGGTTACAGGATCATCCTTCCTGGGTAGCCTTTCTGAAAGGAGTCAGTCCTCTGGTAATCAGAGAGCTGCTAAAGTTTTGAAACAATTACTTAATAGGGAAGAATCACTCGCAGAGTTTCCATTTGCCAGCTTTCTACATCCGGTATAATCTTGGCTTCTATTTTGATATGCTGATCACACTGTTCTTTTATTGATGCAATGTCTGTATTAGTTGAATGGTTCTCTTGAAATAACCTGGTTTACTATGTACTGGCATGATAAGAGTCTGCTACTAATTATCCTTTTAGGTTCAGCCTAAATTTAGAAGGATATGGAAGATTCTATCTTCTCCTGCTTTATGCTTCTTGTCTACCATCATCATTCCAAGCTATGAAATGCATTGCATATTTTGTCTTATGCCAATGACCTGTTGCCTCATTAAAAACAGGAACCTATTTGTATTTCATTATGAGGTTAATGGCAGATTTGATAATTGAACTATAGTCAAATTGTTCGATTTGATACCTTAAGTTCAAAATGAACAATTAGGTACTTGAGCTTAAATGAAGCATATTTCATATTCATAAAGTGATGCTTTTCCAATGGCCAATAAAAACCTGAAGCTGGTACATTTTGGTAAGCTGTTGGAGATATGTTGGGTTCCCTTCTAACATAGTTAGAGAAATTTGCAACGTTTTCTCAAGTAGAAGCAAAGTTCATATACCCTAATTGCGCATTTTTTAAACTTTAGGTGCCAAAAATCAAATATCTGACTATAGTTGGGTTATCAAATGCGTTAACGTATTTTTATAAGCGCCTGGTTTGTTCTTGGCAGTTGAATCAATTAGGAAAGCTATTCTTTTTGCTAGAAAGACTAGGTTTGCATATTAAGTGCATTGCCCCAATTTCCTATCATTATTTGAGTTTTGAGGCAGAAACTTTTAAAATAAGTTTGTAATATTATTACTAAATTCAGTATGTGGAAAATTAAAAAAAATGATAAAATGGAACTTTTATCCTTTTTACCAATCCCAGACTTATCTAGCATTTCTAATACTAGACATGTCTAGAAAGTCAGGATGGAGGAAATTTAATGTTTTGTCTGTAGAGGATGATTAAGGAATATGCGTGTTCTGGTACTATGTAATCTTCATGCTACAAGTTTTATGCTTCATATTTTTTTGTAGAGAAAAAAACATTTGAGATGCTTTGATTTAGTCTTTCAGCACCTAACCCACATACAATGAAACTGTAGGTTGAGACAGCTACAGATTCAGCACCACTCCTGTCGTTACTCACTCCACTCTATTCTGGATCACATTCATATTGGAAGGCTCCCCCTAGTACTACTTCTGTCGAATTTGTTACTGTTCTTGGCACCCTTTCAGACGTCAGTGGAGTTGTATTGCTTGTTAGTCCATGTGGCTATTCTGAAGCTGATGCTCCCTTGGTACGTATACACATCTTCCTGCTGTGTGTTATCTTGTTGAAGTAAATTGATAAGGTCTACCGGTGTGCGTGCATCATTCTTAGAAGCAACTTCAAGTTAATATATTCTAAATTATGCATCACTCCCATATAGCAAATGTTGAACAACTGTTATAGTTTTAGATCAGTGTCTATTCTCAGTTATGTTTTACTCCAGAAAATGTTGTGCTTTAGTTACACAAAGACTCCTTTTGACATGCTTCTAAAGCATAACATGTTTCTAATGTCATTGCAGTATAAAAAATACATTAGAATGCTTCCAAGATGAAACTATAACAAGCTTCAGCATTGAATATTTAAACAATAAAGAAAATGTTATTATTATTATTTTGGACAAACCAATTATTTTATTCATCAAAACAAATATGCAAACCTACCATGAAATAACGGACCGCTTAAGCATTAAATGATTAGGAAATAACAAGAGTTATTGAAATCCAAATTAACGCTTAGATCAGTAATTTTTACCTCCAAGTCTCAGGGTTGCACTATCATCCTGTTGATTCTCTTCCATCTATCTCCTGAAATTTCTCAAGAATACTGCAAACAACATCTTATAGCAGTGAGAATTGCATCAGTGGAACTTGCCTTTATTCATCAGTCTTGCTAGCCAGTTAAGTACACTAGGCTAGCCTTGTAACAACTGTAATTAGTGCTTTCCCATAACACCAACCACCTAGCTGCCTGTGTAGGCTATACTGTAGTATATGCTGCTGAATATGCTTTGAAAAGGTACAAACTGAAAATAAATGAGCTCCAGTCTCAGCACTAAAAAATTAAACAATTAACATTAATAAGAGATAGAATGCATCAATTAATCTCCCCATTCTGATGCTTGATGAAAAAAGCAGTGGTCCTCAACTTAAGTAGTTTCCTCCAACCCCAGCTGTGATATTGATAAGGTGGAATCTGCCACAAGTATTTGCTTTTAGAAATTTGTGTATTCATTATGCTGTCTTGTGCTTGTGCTATCAGCCCAGCGTGATATGGATGTATTTTGTACTCGGCCACATATTCTTTCTTTGTATTTCAGCCAATTAAACTTCTTAGGCAGTACTTTAGAGTGTCTCCAAACTACTAATTAAGTGTACTAGTTTTTCTTTTAGGAAATGTACCAGTATTGGTTGCAACTATTCGCTTGTCATGCATAACATAATTATGCATATTGTTAGCATATGTCTGAATATGTGAGCTGCATTTGTTATGCACCTCTTTTTTCTGCCTCTAATACTATATTCTTTGATATTGTATAGCTACAAAACTTATTGTTTTTATTTTTGTCATGCCCTGGTATTTGTGTTTTGTTGTATCAACCTGTCTGTATCATATTGTTTCATTGCTCCATTTGACATAGGCCTTTAGTTTCTTTTACTCAGTCTAGCAATTTTGTTTCAAGTTTCATTTCTGCAATAAAAAGGTAGTCTTTTTAAGTTCTGGCAAGGTTATGGATTCTTCTGAATAGCTTCTCCTGTTATTACACAGGTCCAAATCTGGGCAAGCAATAAAATAGACAGGGAAGAAAGGTCCTGTGTTGGAAAATGGGATGTCCAGTCCCTGATATCCTCGTCAACAGAATTTTATGGACCTGAAAAGTCAACCAGAGAAGATAAGTTGCCCCGTCATATAAAATTTACTTTCAAGAATCCTATTAGATGCCGCATTGTTTGGATTACACTGCGCCTTCAGCGGCCTGGTTCAAGGTCTGTAAATTTTGGGAACGACTTCAGTTTATTATCTCTGGATGAAAATCCCTTTGCACAAGAAACTCGACGTGCCTCTTTTGGAGGAGCAACTGAAAGTAGTCCATGCCTTCATGCCAAACAAATTGTGATAGCTGGAATCCCTGTGAAAAAAGAGATGGAGCTTACATCAGAAAGCTCTGACCAGAGAAACTGGCTGGACAGAGCACCACCGTTAAATAGATTCAAGGTAATATTTATGCTTCAATCCACTGTTTATGCATTGTTCCAGTGTTTTGCTCTATGTTCATGCTGTGTGTGCATCGCCTCTGTTAATCCTTCTTCGCTTTCAGGTTCCAATTGAGGCGGAGAGGCTAATGGACTATGATCTGGTCTTAGAGCAGTATCTACCTCCATCTTCACCATTGCTTGCTGGATTCCGACTGGATGCTTTTAATGCAATAAAACCTCGAATTACCCATTCACCTTCTTCAGATACAGATATCTGGGATATGTCAGAAACTTTTTTAGAAGATAGACATATCTCTCCAGCTGTTCTATATATTCAAGTATCTGCACTCCAGGTATCTGTTAGACCTGTCTTTATGGTACTGCTTTTTAATTTTAACCTGGATAATTATGGTGGGGCAAATACAATATGCTGGCAACATAATTAAATCAGTACTGAACCCTATTTTTAGATTTTGAAGAGTTCAGTACTGAAATTAGCCTCCCTTCATCTGATTTCTGTTTCATACTATTTAACAGTTTTGGCTATTTTTTACAAAAGTTACAATTATATTTTAGAAAAAAAACTTTTGTCTGCTATTCAGGTTAGGTTTTATCTTTACTTTGACATTTATCTGGGGAACTTATTAGAACAATATTACAGGAAGGAATAGGATCCAACATGGTGACTATTGCAGAATACAGATTGCCGGAGGCCAAACCAGGAACAGTAATGTACTTTGATTTCCCTAGACAATTACAAACACAAAGAATTTCTTTCAAACTTCTGGGAGATGTTGCAGCATTTACGGACAAGCCGGCGGAGCTGGATGATTCTAGTTTTAGAGCTCCTCCTGTTGCTGCAGGCTTGTCTCTGTCAAATAGAATCAAGTTGTATTACCGTGCTGATCCTTATGATCTTGGCAAGTGGGCTAGCCTTTCCGCAGTTTGACATTACTTTAACCCAGGTAGAAAAAATGGGTTTAAAGATTGGTTTTGGGTTTCTTTGTTTTCATATTCACATATATATGTTGTATATTAGCATAGAAATTAACAATTTAATATCTATTGGTGTGATGAATGATATCAGCCCTTGAGAATTTTAAGTGATGTATCTTCCTTCCTGGATGAATTTGTTGAGAAAATTGGCCTTAGCCTATTCTTAATGTGTATAAAATCGAGGCCTTGTTACAAGAAAATCCATGCTGCTATAAGTGCTGACCCAGCTGCCAACAACTCTGAAATGGAGCCTCCTAACCAGCACAAGAGGTTGGTTTTTTATGTGCTACGACCTATGTTACTCGGAACTCTTCAATTCGTTTAAAAAAATACCCGTGTTTGATATCTATGTTCAAAACATGTTTTAATACGAGACATATTCTTGAAATACATAAACAAATTTTAGATATTAAATATATACATTCATCATTGAATAATCGGTAACATAACAGAACTTGTATTTGTTTTTAAGTTTTTATGTATATATATTTTTACCGTGTTCATGTTTATTATTGCAGATTCAACTTGAAGAAGCTGACAAATGAATAAAGGAAAGCTAAGCTGATTGAAGGATTAAACATTCATAATGCTGCAGCTGGTGCTGATTACGAGGAAGATGATTGAATGTTGAATGCTGAATGCTGATTTCAAAGGCTCTAAAATAATCAAAAGTACCTTTTTCAAGTTTTAATTTTGTTTAGATTGAACATGATTTCATTTCAATTCAATGATTTTTTTTCTGTACCTGTGCAAGTTTTCAGTTTTAATTCAATAGAGATTTCAATTTCATAGCTTTGGGATTGCATTGATGTGGCAGATTATTTTTTATGTATAAATATATTGACAATCTTTCACTTGAAAAGTTTCCAAATGTGAACCCTTTAGCTATTGATCTTGTTGAAAAGATGCTGACATTCGATCCCAGGCAAAGGATTTCTGGTGAGTTTTCTGAAAAAGAACATAAAGGTCTCTCATGGATTTGCCTGTGGCCAATGCATGCTAAATGGTGACATTTATGTTGGTCGTCACTTGTCATCGTCCATCTCTTGCTGACCCCCTTTTTTGCTAACTATGTTACTTGAACATCGATATAAGTGTCGGATATTTGTATTGTATGCTCAATTTATTTTCTAAATTTTCAATATGCCTGGAAAGACATCTTCGTACTCATATTCAGATATGTAATTTCTTCGACTCATGTAAAGTAATACTACTGATTTGGTGCAGCTGAGGATGCACTTATTCGTCCCTACTTAACATCACTGCACGATGTAAGTGATGAGCCGGTGTGCATGACGCCCTTCGACTTCGAGCAGTATGCATTAACTGCGGATACTTTAAAGAATTCAAATACACATATCTTCTTATTTCACTTAGATATTTCAAGTCAATCAAGTTGATGAGTATTATTTTGTTATTTTCTTATAATTTTCAATATATTTTTATAATTTCTTATATAATTCATAATAATTATCTAAAAAAATTATAATATTATAATCTTAATGATTTTTTAATAATTTTGTATAATTTTTTATATTTATCTAAGATCATGTTAGATGTGATATTTTAAATAATTATTAAACTTTTTATTTGTCTTTATAGGATTTTGTTTTTAATTTTTTAAACTATTTAATAACTTGACAAAAATGTTACATTAGCATAAGCATGAGAATAAAACACGTTTGAATGTACTTTTACTCACATCCAATCATCCAAAGGTGTTTATGGATTGGGTTTAGACTCGAATCCAAAATATTTTTCAAATCCAGGTCCATTTTTGGGCCGGATAACTCGCCCGAAAGACTCATTTTACTATTAGAAAATTAATAAACTATTAAAAATATATATTAGTTGTTATTTTATATTTTTATAATTAAATTATAATTTAATTTTTTTTATTATTTAAATCAAATTCGAACCAAATCGAATAGTACAAAAATTTTTGTTCAATCCCGACTCTAATCAGGTCCAACGAACTACCCAACCTAGACTAGAAATAATGTCAATCCTAACTAAACGAACAATTAATCAGATTCTTTTATAATGTTTTGGGCTAAAATATGCCACGAAAATAATATTTAGAGGCTAAAGGGTCCATTTGAAAATGGGGATATTCTTACGTGCTATCTTACTAATAAGGAATTTTCTTTGTGATTTGTCGTCAAATTGATCAAGAAACTCAAGGAGGAGGTAAGGTAAGCTCTGTTTGCTATAAATTCTTCTCGTATTTAAGATTTTGACTAGCACTTTGTTGTAGGGGGTTTTCTTGCTTAAATTTGACTGAGATGGCTGGGTCAGTCTCATATGGTCTTTTTCAGCTTTTGTTTAGGTTTTAGCGTTTTCAACTATTAACATCTTTGGAACGTGATTTATCTTGAAACCTAACCTGTGTCTTTCGTCAATTTTTTTTGAATTTTTATGATGATGACCTGGACATTAATGGGTATTCTTTTTAATAGAAAGCATAGGTTTTTGGGGTTGATATTTAGCTTTTTTTTTCTGTACCTTTTGACTGCATCTGGTTGAAAGGTGGTAGGTGTTTGCAGTTTCATAGCTAAATACCATATTATTTTTCCTTTTGTTGATCTAGAAAAATATTTACCCATTAAGTTTTTGGTGGAAAGTATTAGCTTTTGTTTAGGAAATAAGGTGAGGAATTTCGAGTTCTATGTTGCAGTATCAGGAATTTCGAGAATTATAAGGGATTAGGGCATTTTTAATCTAAGTTGTGAAATAACTACTTGTCTACAATTTATTGATACTTTCTTTTTAATAATAGAAAATTATTGTTACTTCTAGGTTGGGAGAAAGCAGAGCTTAAAGGGTCTTTCAGTTTTTGTTTTTCTGGTTTTTGTTTGCCGATCCAGTAGCTAGGTACGGACTACGGAATACCTTACCTTTTCATGTTTGTGTAGATTTCACAATAAATGTGTCATTAGTTATTACATATGAAGATGGCTTGCTGGGTTGAACTGTTGAAGTTACACTTACTATATTGTTACTGATCATGGCAAAAGAGAAAGCCTGTTAATAAGAATTTGGTTTGAGGAAGAAGCTCTAGCTGATTCATTATGTTCGTTACCCCAGATTCATAAGCATGCTTGGTTTATATACATATTTAGGTTAAAAATCTTGGCCGCTTTTGTGTGCTTTGTGGTTCATAGTTTCTTATTTACCATCACAGGATTATTAACTTCAAATATATTGGTGGCAAATTGATCGTTCTCAAAGTTTTGAACTCTCTTATATTTTTGCAGGGGTGTATTTCACTAAAAGTTTTGGTCTTGGAATTACGATAAGGAAGATGAGTGGAGCTGGAGAAAAAGGGTCAACAACTACAAAAACACCTGCTGATTTCCTCAAATCAATCCGTGGGCGACCCGTTGTCGTCAAGCTGAATTCTGGTGTTGATTATAGAGGTTGGTCTCTTTGCATTTGTACTTTTGCTCTATTATCATTTCCTCTATGTATGGTTCTGTTCCATTTTGCTTTCCGAACTATTTACTTTTTGTATTTTTAGGATTGATTGTTATTTATTAACTTGCTAAATTAAGCGAATAATAGAGCACCTTCTTATTGTCTGGCATTAACAGCTAGTTTTAGTGGTTTTTGTCTGGTTTAATTTGTATAGTCTCTTTATTTTCATGCACGTTTAGAATTTAGCACAAGCTCTCCGGAAAGAGAAAACGTAATTGTATTTTCTATGGTGATTGAAGTCTGTTTGTTAAGCAGCTTGTGAGGAGATTACTCACCTTTTGCATAATGTTCAATGAACATATTGGAAGCTATTCAAAACTTATTGTGTTAACATGTTGTACTGTTATCGGATGTGATCAGTCATTCAGGATGTGGTGTCACCTTGTTATTGTATTCTTATTTCCAGTTAAGAGCTACAGAGAGTAATACTCAGAATGAATATAACAGGGAGACATTTATGTGTCATTATTATTATCATTATCATTTTCTCCAAGATATTTGAGATACCTGTACAGCATTACAGTGATTGCCTGCATAATTTATGTTATGAAATTGCTTTCTTGCACATATAAACGGGTAGTAGTGGGATTTAGAAGCTATGGGTCTATTCAGTGTTTTAGAAAACAGGGAAAGCCGAGTTTTATGTCCTTAATGTTCCTCACTTTTTGCAGGTATTCTAGCTTGCCTAGATGGATATATGAACATAGCTATGGAACAAACAGAAGAATATGTCAATGGACAGTTAAAAAATAAATATGGTGACGCTTTTATTCGTGGAAATAACGGTACTTGTTATTCAATGAACTTATCTACTTCTTTTATTTATATGCTTATGCTGTCAATGATGGTGAATTTCATTTCATTTCATTTATGCAGTACTTTATATAAGCACATCAAAGAGGACATTGGCAGATGGGGCTTAAGTTGTGTTGACAACTGCAACAAAGAATCCTTCTTATGATAAAATTGTTTGTAGAATCTTAAGGATTTTAGATATTATAACTGAGAGTATTTTAGATCATCTGGAATCAAACTCATTGAAACTTCTGTTTGTTTGAAGCTTTGGAAGTAACAGATGCTTTCATTCTAAGCTACGAGTATATACGTCCAACATGAGTATGTTTAATCTTTTTAAGGTTTTTTTTAAGTATTTGGATGGTCTTTTAAAGTAAATATCTAAATACTGAAATTTTCAGACACAGTACTTGAGCAAGCTAGACTTTATTTTAAATTACATCTTCATCATTATTATGAATCATTTATTTTCGATGCAATGCCAGGAATACATTTGAACGATCAAAACCGAAGTTTTTTAGAAAATTGGTGTCCGGGTCAATTTAGGTTAGGTCTATAGGTGTGCATGGGTTGGGTTGGATTTGGATCAGGTTTAAACATAATAATAAATATTTTATGCTTGTCTAAATTTGGTTTGGTTCAAAATTTGGATTTAAAATTTTGATCAAATTCATCCATATTTGTAAAAAATTTAACTCAAAAATTTACATTAAAATAATATTATATATTTAGTATAAGTTTATTTTTTAATATATTTTAAATTACATAATTTATAAAAATAACATAATATTAAGTATTATAAACTTAAAACAGGTTAAGTTCAAATTTGAGTTTAATTCACATTTTAAATGGTTCTAACTATTTTGCCTAAATATATTTTTTAGGCTTAATATTTTTGCTCAAATTTTCTTAAATTTCAAGCAACTTTCGAGCCAAGACAAGTAACTTAACCTATGAATAGATCTAATTAGGTCAGTCATTGTGTTAAAAAAATTATTGGTCTTGAAAAATAAATCATTCAAATTTATGTGATTTGAATTATCCCAATCGAAATATTAAGAAAATTTAGATTGTATACTTCAAAATTATTTAAAATTATCCAATAAAATCTTGATCGTGTTGATAAATTTTGAGGTTTTGAGCCATTAAAATCGAGTTTCAAATATGCAAAATGTGAATTCTCATTATATCATCATGAGAATCTCACCATTTTATATTGAGTTATTTAGGTTTATGTCTAAAAATATTTTGATTTTTAATTTAATTTTTCTTGTATTAAATTGATTATAGTTCTTGATAATTATACATTATTTGTGATTTATATTATATGTATGATTGTATCGATAATTATACTGGTAAACTCCTTATCTATACTATAGTAAAATATAATTAAAGTGGTATCATGGTGTTAACCAGACAGTAATTGAGTCAAGAAATGACTTAAAAAACGGAGGTAGAATCACAATGATGACTGCAGAACATAACATAACATAACATAACAATTCAATCAAAGAAATGACTTAAAAAGCTGAATTAAAATCACAATGATAACTGCAAAACATATTTACAGGAATAATAATTTTAATGAAATTAGAGTTGGATAAAAGGCAAGAGGAAAGGGATTACAAACTTTTACATCCTCCCTCCCTGTCGTCGTCTACCAGACTGCCCAATTTGACAATGTCTTCCACCAAAACTTTGCCATCTATCATGCCATTTCAACAAAAAATAATCAAGTGGATAAAAATCAAGGACAAGAATTCAAAATTGAATACATCTATGTGAGTCCCATACCGATATCTAATATATAGGAGCAACATTGATATATGTCTTTATTTTTATATGGACAAACAAATGTTTTCAGCTGACCTTTATCTTTGGAAATGTTGGTGATGAGTTCTTGGACACCCTCCTTGCCCAGTGTATCCTTTAAGTATATAGCAGCCGCTGCCACCTCCTCAGCTGTGACTTTCCCATCGTGATCTCTGCAAAATCACATATGCCTAAACATTGATGATGATGATAATCAAATTGTAAAGGACAATTAAACTGAAAGAATATCCCATTGATTATAATTTATGATTATTTCTAAAACAAAAATTACTTTCACCCTCGAGTTCTGAAGATCATGAAATAACACCAAGCTTTTTAGGTTATCTATGGGCCTTGTCATAGAGAAAACATCAACCTGCCACTATTTCATGTTGAATAGGAGACCCTTATCACTCCATATAGCCTAATTACCCAAAAGTTTTCAACTTTAGATACTTTATTTCAAGGTAACCTAGCCCTTCGGACTATTAACATGCAGGTAACAGTGTCAATGTGCCAATTGATATGAACACCAGTTAAACCATCAAACTCCATTAATACTTCTCAAAAACGAAACATAATATCGTGATAACAGAACATGATTTTGGACCTGTCAAGTAATCGCAAATTATCACCAATTTTTGCGTCTACATCATCAATTTCCTTGTCAAGACTTTGGAGCATTGCATCAACCTAGTGAGCGACAAAAATGGTAAGTACTTTGTGTTATATCATATGGCAAGGACAAGGGTAACTACAACAGAATTAAAGGTCCAATAAGTCTTACTTTTTCAATAAGCACTGAAGAAACTGCGTCACTTTCAGACACTTCACTGGAATGATCAATTCCCTCACGTGCAGCTCTATATGCCTTAATGACATCCTTTTCACCATCTGAGCGCTTTTTCTCTACCATGCTATTGTAAAATTCTATCTGCCAACATTGGCAAAATCCAACATCAGCAGGAACTAATATGGGACTGAAACAGAATTAGAAGATTTATCTATTTTAGTTATTTTCCAAGTCAAAAGCCGTGCAAGTAGAGACCAAATAATGTTTATGATAACCTGGTAATTTACAATTGAAAAGTTTGTACTTGTAAACATTTGAGTTTATAACATACCTCCTTATTGACAAGACCTAGGAACTCTTCACGCTCGCGGCTCACAGACTGCGTATTAGGAACAAAATGAAGTCAAATCTACATTCAAAGTGGCAATGCAAGGAAGAAGACAACAGAAGAAAATCAACAGAATGACAGGAACCGAAGAAAATTTGAAAATCAAGTCCTTACAGATGCTGAAGCTAAAACAGCCAATGCACGACTGATTTCACAAAGATGCTCTCGTTTTTCCAATGATATTTCTCTAGCCTGTTCTTTAGCTTCCCTAGCTTTAGATTCCTTCATCCTTTCCAGCTCTTCTTTTTCTTTCTCTTCCTCCTCCTAAAAAAGGTCTCAACTTAGAACCACCAAGGAATTCAAAGAACTGCTCAAGTCTTGGAAAGCTGCTTTTGTGCTCGTTAGTGAAGACTAAGTTCAAAACCTCAAGACTAGAAGCCTCTACTTACAGGCATTAAGATTATGTCCAACTATTTCACAAAAAACAGGATAAACTGAGCCCCAAAGCAGGCCTCAATAGTAGACAACCTACACTAGACTGAGACTATTCAAATGATAATAATATAAACAAGGCATCTTCCTTTTTCAACCTTGATCAATTCTTCCTGCTTCTTAAGGTACTCCAGCTTCCTTCTCCTTTCTGAAACAGGATCTTCAGATGGTAAAGCTGTTACAACAATGGTATCCACAACTTCATCCGGTAAAGAAGAAAGGGTCGCACGAACAGCATCTTCAGGCTTCAGCTTTCCTGATACAATAAAGGCCCTGCAGAGTATCAAATCAAAACAATAGAAATTCAGATCTGATGAAAAAGAAAGGTAGACATGTGCATCGAGTGATGAACTTCACAGAAGATCAGGGGGGAAAAGGAAACATAAAACAGAACTTCAGATAACCTAGAAAGGATCAAAAGGGAAGATGGGACTCTGTGATTGAGAGACAGATCTATCCAATCTTGAAGCTGCACAAAGACGTTAACCATGTTAAAGAGTCACGTTAAAATCTACTTGATATTACAATTAATTACATGACCAATAATAGGAAAAGAAAAACTAACAATTAACAACTCCCTCTATGAGAATTTCAAAAGTAATTACAAACAATTCTTTAAAAAATAATTCCTTCCATAAAAATCCAAGCCTATCCAATATAAGAGGAACTTGAAAAGGAATCAAGGAATTGTGCATCCAAGCACAGTAAATTAAGTGGAAAAAGAATTATTGTCCCAGTAGAATTAAATCAATAAAACATAATGATTACAAAGATATAAAGCTACAAGATATAATGTTTACCATACAGTATAAAACAAGATACAATTGTCTTAGCTTGGTTGAACATTCTTCATAACAGAAACATATGGCATAAAAGATATGACGGTCTTACCTAAAGTAAACAAATGAAAATCCAAAATCACTTTATGAGACCGTAACATGTCCCGTGAGCAACTTATCATTGCAAATAAGGTGAAGGTAAAGATTGTAGAGTCTCAAGAACTAAATTGGCAAAAGAAGAAGCAAATAAACACATTGAAAAACCTGTTGACGCATTTCTTCTACTGAGAGCACTCCAAGCATGCCTCGCTCCCTACACCCTTGACGAAGTTCAGCTTCTGATAGGGACTCCACACCTTCTCCTTGAATCAGCTTGTCATCTTTCTTAATCCTTAAACATAAAGAATAGTTATAAGAAAATAATAATAATAACAACATTCACAGTGCCTTCGAAAATAATGAGAAGAGGAGAGAGATACACAGAGAAAGGATATAAAAAAGAGCTTAGTAGGATCCCAAATGTACAAAGTGAAGGAAAAGCTACATCAGAAAGAAAACCATATTTCAAGAATACCATACAAATTGCAGATTCTTCTATGTGAATAATCAACTAAAATCCCCTTGAATCATGGATCAATCTTTAAACAATTTTATATTGGGAATCATAATTTTCTTCTTCCAACCTAAGATGCCACCACTAAATGAGGAAAGTAGACCATAAAAGAGTTTTATCATCTAGAAAAATAAAAGAGTCAAAACCATGCATATTTTTATTATCTGCTCTGTACAGAGCTTAGAGTGTGCAGCCTACTCCATAAAAGTCAACAAAATATATGGCAATATAAGTAACAAAGTTTCTTTGATCAAGCAGATTCAGGACAGAACAACTGATTTAAGCACCATCACAGTATACAAATGTACCAGCTCAATTCTCCATATATGCTAAAGACTTTGCAGCACAATCCATGTGGCAGAACAACTGTTCTAAGTGCCATCATGGAATACACAAATTTACTGGCTCAATTCTCCATACATGCTAAAAACTTTGCAGCACAATCCATGTGTCAATAATGGCATCGTATAAGCTGGAAGGTTATAGTACAATTGCTCTCAGGCACCAAAAGCTTTCAAGTAGGGATGCCTATGGATTGAAAGTTAAATTTTAACATTATGTATTTCAAATCAGTATGACTAAGTTCTGAACATGAAGACTCCCTCAATCAAAAAGCCTAAAGAAGTAGAGGAGAACTCATGCTGTATCAAGTCAAAAAAGCTCAGGCAAAATTAACCCGCTCAAGAAACTACAACCAAATACAAGTTCAATGGAGAAGATCTTGGAAGAGTCCATTTACTCCTCTTAGATGCATCCAACTCATTGACATTTTCTGCCAAAAAAAGGTAGATTATTAATTTCAGATTGGACAAACAAGTTTTACCACTGGAGTCTCTTTCGAAGCATATAGCACAAATATGCATCTGTTCCATAAGGGCTGATTCCCATATATTTGCACATATTTACCAATCGAGGCCTAGCAGAAGAAAATGGAAGAGCAAACATGAAACAGAATCACACCATCTTGCTTAATTTAATAATTCAATTTAAATTAATAGTCATTCAAATACAAAAACAACTAAAATGGAGACTAACCTGCTGATATTATCCAGAGTGAGATCATCATTAAACAGCTTGGCAAAGCCAATTATCTCCTCATTAGGTGCACCAGAACCCTTTCTGACCTGAAAAATACAAAGATATCAATTTTCAAAGTTAAGTAATGGAAATAACAGAAAATGGATACAAAAAATCGTGAGATAGGATCTTACTCTATTCAAAAATTCAACAAGATCTTCTGCAGTCCTCTTAGTTTCTCCACTCCTTGAATTTTGAACCTCCTTTGCCATTTCTTTAACTGTATCTTGAAGGAACTTGGCATATTCAATTCTTGCATGGAGCTTCCTTTTCAATGCTTCCTAATGTTCAGCAAGTGAGAAGAAATGCATTGAAGGAAAAAGGAGGGAAGGGGAGCAGGGGCATGCCACAGTGATACGCACTGTTTCTGCAGTAAACACAACAAAACTGTCCTCTACAAACAGACATAAATATGAGGAAGTATAACCCAAACAAGCGCACATCCCAACAGCAGGCAAATGATGCTACCCAGCAACACAAGTAAACATGACTACGTCCTTGCATCAGGGAAATCATGTGTATCCTATAAATTTAACTAAATATTTTTATAAACAAGGAAGAAAGATTCAATCTGTTTGTACCAAAGGAAACCAGTGAATATAGAGAAAAATAGCTGTTATTATCCAACAAGAAAAGGAAACAAAATGGAATTGACAATAAACCAGGACACTTAAACTAAAACTGAGATGCCTAGAGCACTCATTCAATAACACTGTTCCAAAATAAAAACCGTGCCTAATTTAGAACATAACAGAAATAGATAATGCCCTTAAATTATAATGTTCTTTCCAAAAATATATATTTTGTAGATTACTTTGTAATAAAATGCAAAAATTAAACAATAAAAGGCTACTTTAAAACATTCCTGATTCAGGTAGCAGGATCTATGCCCTCCAATGTATAACTCTCTGCTTCATGTTATCAATAATATCCCGATAAATATTATCACTTAATCCTTAATATTATAATCTCATCATATTTTATGTTATTGATTATTTTCCCCTCTTTCTTTTTTTTTCCTCCTTTACTTCCTCGTAAGCAAGGTACTGAAGCATCCTCTGTAAAAACTAAATTCTAATTCATGCAAGAAGCTTAAATCAATGTGAACACTTGTTCCCATTTTTTATTTCAATCAAGTAGATTTCCACCAGCAGTTCTTTATACTAAAAAGAAAATAGAAAATTGAATACATAATTTATTCACACAAATAATTGTAATAAATTAAGGTGGATGAAAACCTTTGTTGTTTGGAACAAACTAACAACTAAAAGAGATACCAGTGTAAATGTGACAAAAAAAAAATGTTGAATCATTCCCCAAATCAATACTTCATGCAAGTATAAAGAGCAAACCTAACTAAAATGTTTCCTGCCTTTGCTAAGAGATTAGTCTGAAAGAATGCCACTATACCTTCTCTTTCATCTTGTCTTTAAATGTTGATGGCAACATGTTAGGGAAAAGTTTCAGGAAAAAAGGCAGAAGAAATTCCATGAATGGTACTATGATAAAAACCGCAAACGGAACCAGCCTAAAGATATCAGCACTAGTTCGAGTCAGCTGTTGCCTCTCCATTCTAGATAAACTTCTACCACCAGCCAGCTTCAGCAGCAATTTTGAGCTGATCCTCATATCAGCCCAAAGTAGCTTAAAACCCAACCAATAATGTTGAAAAGTTGACCTAATTTCATGTTTCCAGTGAGCAATCTTCTTAGCCCAATCCTCCCTGTGAAAAGCAATAAAATATCAAACACCTAGCACATCATAAAGCAAGTCGAATCATGTTAACTGGTTCACTTAAAACCTTGCGAAACTATTAAAGAATAAAATCTGACCTGCTCATAGAAGCTACAGTTCTTAAAGCAGGACCAATCCCAAGAATTGTGGCCCATACTCTTTGCAAAACGGATTTGGCACCCTTCTTAGGGTCTTGTAACCGTTTAGCTTTCGCTTTGGCTTTAGCAGTGCTCAAACCTTCAACAGCTCGATGACATTCTTCTGCAGATGCTTCATTTCTCTTTTTGGTAGACAATTCTCCATTTCTCTCATCATTAATACCCGGTTCCGATTGTTTAACAGTAGCCGTTGATGCAAGACGAAAAGAATACGACATCAATGTGACACTCAACGGGGTATTCAATTCGAATCTTGCATTTCTAGGACCAAAAACTGAGATTCCTTGAGCTCCATAACTAAAGTATCCTAATCCTGAAAATTCCAGCTTTGCACCTAAATTTACATCCAGTTTCTTCGCATCAAAACATTCGGATTGATGGAACATATTGAATCTATAATTACGTGATTCCAAATTATCAGTAAGATAGAACGTTCGGACATTCAAGTAGTCAAAAACAAATTTTCTCCTCCTTAAAATCGCTCTAGAAGCCATTATCAAGCGTTTTTCTAGTCAAGAATACGAAGCATTCACAGTTCTAGAACAACCATTCAATTAACCGGGTCGAGATTAACAACATTTCAAATAAATGAAAATTCAGCAAAAATTCTTAGAAGCCAAACAATAAACCAGAAAAGTGGGGAAAAAAAAAAGAAAACAAATATGTATAAAGAGAAATAACACAAAATACAAAAATAACCAATAAATAAATTGCCGGATATAAAAAAGAAAATGTTGATTACAGTTTATATGTCTAAGAAATATAGAATATTTTCCATCGATCAAAAAATAAAAAAAGTTGAAGTTAAAAGAAGATTTTAAAAATGAGCAAATAAAAGGCTGAGAATATAAAAGGTCGTTGTAGGCGCGAGAGACATGGGAGGGTTTAAGCGGGGTTTGGGGAAACTTTCTCTAAACGCGGGTGTACTATTTGATAACCTTTTAACCGTTAACATATTTGATCTTTTCTTGGTTGTTCTAACACGTGGCTGTTCGAACAGGTGGCAGTCTTTGATTGTGGTGCTAAGGGACTCTGGTTCGTACTTGATTCTGTACCATACAATTTTCTTTTGTATTAATTTAATTTGCCGCGGTCGAATTTAAGGTGGCTATCTGATTTCAGCCTAACACCTAATTCAGGTTTTTACAAATATAACAAAAAAAATTTATTAATTACCAAAATAATATCTCATCTCATTAATTATCAAAATAGTATGTTTAGTTAGAGAGAGAAATATGAAATAGTGGCATTTCAAGATTTTTCTGACAAGAATTTTTTTAGTTTTTATTATATTTATATATTTAAAAATAAAAAAATAATATTTTATTGGTGGAAGGTTTTAGAGTGATAGTACTTAAGGAAAAAATTGTACACGAGAAAAATATAAAAAAAATACTTGACACCCAATAGAGAAACATGAAGTGGTGACACCCATTGAAGAACATTAAGTGGTGGCACTTAGGAATAGTTTATCACTTGGCATTACCCCTTGGTGTCATGTGTGTGTGTAGGGAAATTAGGTTGCAAAAATAAATTTGGGTGGTTGGGGGATAATGTTGGATTTATATTATTTTGTTACAAAATGGGAATGAGGGGACCAAACGAGGAGAAGAAAAGAGAAAGAACGAAGAAAGAAGGAGAGGAAAGAAAGAAAGAGAATGAGAGAAAAGTAGTGTGTTTATTTTTAAATTTATTTTTAAAATTTTTTAATTTGTTAGTTAGTTGTTGTAATTTTAATTTTATTGTTTAATGTGACTGATTTGTTATTATAAATTTATTTGTTTAATAAGTTGATTGATTAAAAGAGTAAAAGATTAAAAGAAAAGTAAATGTAAATATTTTATTGGTAATTTAAAGTTATATTTTGTTTAGTATTTATTATTTTAAGTTATTTGTTTTGTTTAATTTAATTTTTAATTGATTTGTTATTTAATGTTTTTATTTAGTTGAGTAAATTAAGAGGAGATGAAGTAAGGTAAGTTTGGTTATTTTTAATTTACTTTAATTTAAATTTGTTAGTAAGTAATTTTTATTTGTTAGTAGTAGTAAGTAAGTAATATAAATTAATTTAAAAATTAAATATTAAAATAGATTATTTATCAAAATGGTACAAAATAAATATTTATATATTAAATTTGTATATACACCACATTTTCGTAATTAATGGTGTGTAGATATACTATTTTTGTATATAAATATTTATTTTGTACCATTTTAATAAATAACTCATTTTGATATTTAATTATTATTTTTGTATTATATTGATAAAAAATAATAAAAATTGTAAACTTATGTAAAGCTCAGTTGTTTTTGGAATTTATGTATGTTCTGTCCTCAAAGTATTTCTTTCTAATAATAAAATATTTTAAATATCTACCTTGTGACTTGTGGGGATGATAAATTTTAATATATAAAATTAAAATTAATTTTTATTATATATAAATAAAGAAATTATTAATTAAAAATAAATTTAAAATTCTAAAAATATTATATTTATTAATTAAAAAGTTAGAAAAAAAGTTAAAATATCATGCAATAAAAAATAAAATGTGAGTAAAAATTAAAATAAATTCGAGACTCAATATCAAAACTATTAAAATTTAATTATTTAAACAAAAAATTGATATATCAAAAGAATACGTTTGTATAAAACGTTTTTTAACATGTTAATTGAAAACGTTTTCTAAAAAAAACATTTTCTATTATTTGTTTACAAAAATAATTTAGGTGTTATGTCATTTTTAAATTTTTTTATATAATATACATTATTGAATTAATTGATAATTTTTTTTCAAGTTGCATAATAGATTCATTAATTAACAACCAACATCCTCATATAGCAAAGTCGGTGAATGAGGAAACGCACCGAGCCAATATAAATATAATAAAATTATTATTCGTTTCTTATGTCATTTACGAAATTATTATTTGTTTACAAAAATAATTTTGGTTATACTAACTATTTCTGTAAATTAACAGGAAGAGTCGAGTACCGTTCATTAAGGGGTTGTGCGCATGGCCTAAAATATCCCCCTCATGAACGTTTGTTTCCATACTTGCGAGAAGTCGGATTTGGATCAGCAGCATTGATCCAAAAGTTTGAGTTACGATATGATTTAATGAGTGCATTGGTGGAGCGTTGGCATCCGGAGCCCTACACATTTCATTTCCAGTGTGGGGAGTGCACTGTGACGTTGGAGGATGTTGCGCTGCAACTCGGGCTCTCAATCAATGGTCTACCGGTCACCGACGTTAGTTCGTTTCAACAACCGTCAACGATGTGCATCCAATTACTAGGTCGCTCACCTAGTAATAACAACAATTTTACGTCGTTGAACTATACATGGTTGAAGACTAATTTTGAGCACTTGCCTGAACATGCAACTGAAATGGAGGTGTCTTGGGCCGTTCGAGCCTATATTATGCAAATCATTGGGGGCGTACTCATGCCGGACACGAACAACAATAAGGTCCACTTGATGTACTTGCTCCTACTGACTGATTTGCAAAAAATTCATTCATATAATTGGGGATCTGCGGTGCTTGCGATGCTGTATCGAGAACTTTGTCGTACCACAAACCTTTCTTCCCGAGATATAAGTGGTTGCCTAATGCTATTGCAATCTTGGGCACTTTATCGGATGTCATTCTTGGCATCCGTTAAGTACCAAACATATGTTTTCCCACTCATTGTGATTATCATATACCAAAAATTTCAATTATTTGACATAGTTTTTTAATTATATTATTCTAACAAGTTGTTTTTTGTTTTTTGTTTTCTTAGATGAAAAACAAAACCGGAGATCAAGAGGCAGCTCACAGTTTTCTTATATCGTATGATGCTCGAACAATATGCCGGGGAAGGAGTGTGTTATTCATTAACATATTATTAATTGTGCAGTTACTAAATTCTCTCCACGTCTTCATTGTCTACAAGTTCCATCTCGGTGAATTTGATGGGATCTGTCGAAATTGGAAACTTGTAGAAAAGTTTCGAGATCTTTCTCCCACAACGTCTAAATTTTTTTGCACTAATCCTTGCTTTTATATCATCAACCAAGACATTTCAATGAAATCTCATTCCTATTTGTTGCCGGCAATCAAATATACATCCAACCGATATTCTCAAAATTACTCTATCAAAATAAATGCATACAAAAAATTGATTACCTATCTTCAATAAATCTGTTAAAAAATAAATAAAATTTCAATAAGTAAAATACAAATTTAAAAATATATCATACTAAAATAAATTTATAACAAATTAATATCAAACTTAATATTAATCACCTAAACTATGTATAAAAATAACAAAATAATTACTTTTTTAATTCCCCTCTTCTACTCCTTTTCTCCTTTGTTCTTCTTCTTGTTTCTCTTTGTTTTTTTTCACAAACTTAAACAAAATTTAAACATCCAAAAATCCTAAACACTCTTTTATAGGCATTTGGTGTCGCCACTTAAATTGACACAACTATTATTATTATTATTATTATTTTAATTTTTTAATAATATTTAAATGAAATAAAAAATTATAAAAAAATTCGAAAACCCCCTGGTGCCGTCATCCTAAAATCCTCTTTCGGTATCCTATTCTCATATTTAATTTTATGATATGTATTTCATTTTATTTTTATTAAATTAACAATTTTTTAATATTACTTTAGTCAAATAAAATAAATAAATTTTGTATATTATTTTAGTAAATAAATATTTTTTTATATTTTATTTTCGTAAAAAACCAAAACCCTAACAAAAAAATTCAAATCCTATAACGGCACAAAGGGATAATGCCAAGTGGCAAATTACCCCTAAGTGCCGCCACTTAATGTTCCTCAATGGGTGCCGCCACTTTATGTTCCTCCATTGGGTGTCAGGTTTTTTTTCGGATTTTTCTCGTGTACAATTTTTCCTTAAGTGCAGCCACTTTAAAATCTTCCACCAATAAAATATTTTTTTTATTTTTAAATTTATAAATATAATAAAAAAATTAAAAAAATCGTGTCAGAAAAACCCTGGAGTGCTCCTATTTCATGTTCCTCCACCTAACTAAACATACCATTTTAGTAATTAATGGGATGGAGATATTATTTTGGTAATTAATAATTTTTTTATATTATATTTGTAAAAAACCCCTAATTCAACATATTTCTTCAAAAAAAAAAAAATCAACATATAAGAATAGGTTTAATTCTTATCTCAATCCTTGTACCTTTTGAATTTTTGAAAATCTTTCACATGATTTCAATCCGATTCGAATTTTAAAATTCAATTGATAACACTATTTGTAAACTCCAATTAAATTTGAATATATGACATCTTAATTTTTAAATGTTTTATTTAAAAATTAAAATCAATTTGATTTTAATTTTAAAGAGATAAATCTCAAATTTACACATCAACTTTGGTCTAATATGTAATCTTATACATAAATTTTGATTTTGTATAATTTTATAAATGAAATTTTGATTTGATTCAATTTTCATAAATTATTAACACAATTATCGATATATCACCATTTATTTGATAGACATGTTGTAATTGGGCTTTATTTTATTCGGTCTTAATAAAAAAATTAAGCATTCTTTAAAAAAGGTTTACATATTAGATACATAAATAATTATATTTATCAAATATAAAATAAATTTATGCATTTATCTCTTTAAATATATATAGTTGAATTAAAATTAAAATTTCATATATACATTTGAATTATAACAAAAAATTCATGCATATAATTATACCAAATCAAAATTCATATACTAAATTGCACATCAAATTAAAATTCATAAGTAGTTTAAGATCTATTTTTTAGTTAAATCCAGAAACATAATAAATTTTAGAAGTTTAAAAAGTAAGAATACTAGGAGCATGGTTATACCATAAAAATATTATCTAAATTTGCTCAAATTTATCCCGCACCATGATTTTTAAACATTCAAAATTATCATTTTAAACAAAATTTTATTTAATTTTTAAATAGAAATTTAATAAATATATTTTATGACATAATTTAGTTTCTATTAAAAATTTAAAACTTTCCAATTTAGATGAGTAACTCAATATTTATCAAAATCTATTTATAAATAAAATTTGTTTTATAGTAAATATAATACTAAAATTGCCCCGTAAATTAAATTTCACCTTATTATTTTCATAATATGATGATGTACAATAATACAAGAATAATGATTATCCACAAATCGGTAATTGTGAAAAAAAAACAAACAAAGGAGTAGATTGAAATGATTAAAACTACCAAAATGTAACAGATTTTACCATACAAAAAGAAAATAAATAGGAAGTTAATAAAATTAGTAATGGGGCTCTCGTCATTCAATTTAATTCACTACTAAACATGGATCAAAATGCAATAAGAAAAGTAGATTAATAATGCTGATTAGTAAATTTTCCATTAGCGTCCATAATGTAAGCTTCTTTCACACATTATATATAGTAAGGAACTTTTCCAGCTCCTTGAGAGAAGGGAAGAACAGTTAACATAACATACAATCTTTAAGACGAAGCTTCAAAAAAGATCGGAACCTCTTTCGTAATTTTCCATTTTTCTCTGCTTCGAAGGAACCGAGCTTTACCCTATTTCCTGCAATGGTTATGCATTATATTATGAAGCAAATTAATATTTGTCTTTTGGAATAACAAGAGTTGATAGAACCAAAGGCCAACAAAGTTATCTTCATTCACCCCATGCTTGCTAAATAGGGGTGTGTGTAGAGGTGTTCATGGGCCGAGCTAGGTCAGGTCTAAGCATGATATTAATATATTTTATATTTATCCTAGTTCGGCACGACTCGAAATCTGGATTTAAAATTTTATTTAAATCAGCTCATATTTGCAAAATACTAACTTGAACCCATTTTAAATCCGCCTATATTATTTTTATTTTTTAAAATATTTATATTATATTATTTTAATAATTAATAAATTTATACATTTTTTATTTATTGAAAATTTTTATATAGTCATGTTAATATTTTAATATTTACATTAGAATAGTATTATATATTTAATATTGATTTATTTTTTTATGTGTTTTAAATTATATAATACATAAAAATAACATAATATAAAGTATTATATATTTAAAATGGGTCAGGTCGAGCCTGGATCAAGCTTGAACATTCAAGCCCAAGCTCGATCCATATTTTAAACAAGTCTATTTTTTTTTTGTGTAAACCCATTTTAGAGCCTAATATTTTTATCCAAACCCTCTCAAATTTCGGATGAACTTTCGGGTTTGGACGAGTAGCCCGACCCATAAACAGGTCTAGGTGTGTGTATGCAAAGTTGTACTTCTCATATATGATATATGTCTCTGTGTGTTTGCATGTGTGAGTGCTCATGTCTATCCTAAGTTCAATTTCTCAAGTAGAAGACACTAAACAGATGTTTACATCATTTTGACTCCAACATAGCGAAGCTAGTCCTAAAAGTTCGATATACGATACAGTATTTTCGAACAATCCCCTCTAACTTTGCTTGTACCAGTAAATAATCCATTCCATTGTACTAAGAATGAATGGATGGTTTAAAATTGGTAGTCATATTGCCAAGTCCTTCTGGAAAACCAGAAGGCATCTTAATCAGAAATTCAGAGTACAATAGCCTTGAGCATTTCAAGGGGCAAAAGAAACAATCTCAACCCTTAGCAAAAAACTTTGGATATGTTCATTATACGTCAAGGAACTAAGTTAAAGAAGGTGGTAGAAGCATACCAAGGAAGCTTGAAGGTATCTTTCCACCTCACATGTTTTGAGCAGTTAGCAACTACTTTGTCTAATCGTACAATGATCTCCGAAAAAATTGGTCTGACAACAGGATTTGGATGCCAGCATTCTTCAATCAGCCTGTTCATATATTACAATGATAGTAAAGCTTAGAATATTTGCTTATGTATAGTTAGAACAAAGATAAACCTTAGGAGGCACTGCAATTTTTTTCTCTTTATAGGAAAAGAGCAAACTTAAGTTTTTCTATTCAATTAAACTTATAAGGAACGAAAACAACAAACAGACGCATACAAAACACTCTGTCGTTAATTCAATGAACTTAAAGCTAGAAATCAAGCAAAAGAAACTCTTCATATCTAATCCAAAACTTACTCTCTTAAGTCCGGAGGGTAACTTTTTGACTTGGTCTTGAATTGTGGTCTTTTTCCTTCTAAACACATCAATTTCACAGCCTCTTCAGCGGGCATGTGATGAAAAGGTGTTACTCCTTCAATCATCTGAACTCGAACAAGAATAAAACAGAAAAAAGGGGTTATTTCCTAGTTTTAACTAAAATGCAGCTTTGAATGGCCTGAATAATTACTTCCCTCAACCCCCTCTTGAAAGATCCTCACGTTGACTTCTGATTCTCAGTCACTCGCTCTCTCTCTCTCTCTCTCGCACACAGAGGTGATCACAGAGGAAATGGTCACCACGAAGGAAAGAATTGAGCATGTGTTTTCTTAAAAATACAAAAAATTCACTATCTGAAAGATGTCACCAAGAAAAAACAAGGAATTGGAACTATTAAAGACATCTAAACTCCCTTCAGCCAGAATGTAATGTTTGTGTTAGTTGTTAACAAACTTTCAATAGAAAATGTACCTCATATAGCATGACACCAAAAGAATAAGAATCAACACTTCGATCAACTATCAAGTTTTTATAAACCTCAGGTGCCATATATATATCTACAATAAGAAAATGAAAACAAATCAGCGGCCACAGTTTTACCATTAGCAGAAAGAACAGATCCATCGTACTTATATCAAACGCCCAGACCAAAGTCTTTTTATCAAAAACTCACTTGATGGATCAACTTGAGCATCTGGGTTTGCTAATTTTGCTTTGTCATATGATATGTTTGACAATCTTAACAAGCCAAATCCAGATACCTTCAACTGACCTCCACTATCCATCAAAACATTTCTGGCACCTTACCAAAATTTCAAATATTAAAGAACAGTACATCACATGAGTACATTGAAAAGTTCAACTTGCAATTTCTGCAAGCATTATGTGAGCTTCTACAGTGTTCTTACTTTGGCTTTAAGTCGCCGTGAATTATTGGATTTGATTTATATTCATGGAGGTAATTCATTCCCCTGTAATCAAGAAAAAGTAGTTATAAAGAAGAATCAGAATAAATAAATTACTATATCATACATGTTTAAATAAAGGATAATGTAGAACAGAACAGGAGGGAACATATTCAACGTATTATTGTTTGAGTTTTGCATGGGTGACAAAAGTGATCGTACAGACAAATACTCTCGAAGTAAAAAAGAAATGGTACATGCCTCGCAATGTCAAGAGCAAAGTTTAAAGCTTTATGTGGTGATAAACGCCCTTTCTTGTGAAGGTAGCATCCCAAGTCACCCTGAAATACAGATCATCACCATAGTACTATTAAAGAGGTGAGCAAAATACCAAATACTTCTCTAGACAAAGAAAATTTGCTGCCAGAACATTCCTTGAGGTATAACAGATTTCAATAACCAAACTCAAGAATCACACTGGAAAAACTAAAAGGACATACAATCTCTGGAATACGTTCAACGAAACTGAATTAAAACTATGTGCAATAAATTTGAAACATCTGAAGTTCTAATATAGAAATGGAGAAAGAAAACAAAGTTGAATCCATAAATGACTGAAGATGGTTGTGAGGTTAAGTCTGGTAATTAAGAAACTACTCCAGGCAATATATGTGTCTGTTCTGAATTCCTTGTTTCTCCACCAATCACTGCATAGTGACCTTGGTTGCAAAATAGACATCCATCCTAATTCTTTCCCCAGATCTAGTATTAATAACTCTGCTTGCATTTTATATCTTGAAACCATCTAAACTATAAGGGATGAAACTTTCAAGCCTGCAAAGAAATCTCCATCATCAAGTAATCACACGTCTCTACCAACTGGACAAGCAGAGTGTTTATCTTCTATCATAACTGGAAATAGAAGCATGATATGTACAGATAAAATAGACAAATCGACAGAACACAAACACAGAAAAGATAGTCAAGGAGCATGCACGGGCAGAAGGGGAGACAAGCTTACGTTAGAATGATACTCGGAAACAATCATCATGGGAAGATTTTGTGTAACAGCTCCAACAAATTGAACCACATTAGGATGTCGTACTTTCTCTAATATAGTTAGCTCATGCTTGAAAGCAGCTCTGTTAAGGGAAGAGATTCGAATGGAGTTTTGTGTTAGGCTCTACAACAAAAGTCAGGGTAAACAAAAAGAAATCCCATTATCCCTTTAACAAGAATAGGAAAAATCACACAGCTATTAGGAAACAAGCAATATACAGTAGCCAAATAAGTTAAGTGCCAAACTCCATAAACATTGAGACAACAAACTCATCTACTTAGCCATGTAACCTCAAAATCTGAACCACAACTTTTGGTGCCATTATGCCAAATGAGAAATTATTAAAGAAATCAGAGGCATATCCCTAATCAAACTACAGATATAAATGAAGAAGTGCATACATCATACTGGTAAAACTAAACCAATATTTTACAAATAAATAACTACAGTGTCCAGCCCAATATAAGGCTCCTTAGAAAGTTGTTTTTATACCAGCTTTGTGCAGCAATAATTATTAAGACTAGAGTTATGTTTTGGTCATTATTATTCCAAGAAATAACCCTTAGTTTCTTCTTGTTCGGAATTTAGACTGCAACCATATTCATTTCTTTCCCTTTCCTCGAGGAATGGTGAAAATGTGTACTGGAAAACATCAATTCTCAAGTTAAATGCAGTCACAAGGCATTTAGACTATGTCAGAACCAGAATATTAGAAAAGAAGAAGAGGGTCAACAATTATCATTTATATTTTATACACAGTTATTTTCATGGTCCACAAACGTGCATAAAAGTGGGGAAAAAAATTATATCAGTACGTTTAGACACCAAAATGATAAGAAATAAACAAATTGTATTGCTATATGGACATCTAGATAAGAATCAGCATGTGGCATGAGGGAAACTTTCCAAGAAAGGCTAAGGAGCCAAGGAATGTATAAAGTTATATCATAAGAGTGAATGACCGATGTCAAAAAGGAAACTGACATATGTTTACCTTCATAAGAGTCAAACACATATCTAAAAGAAAACAAGATAAGTGCGTACATGGTCTCAGGGTCTGAATAGCTGTCCTTATCTAATATCTTTACAGAGACCTTCGTGCCATTCCATTTTGCCACTTGATATGATCCCTGGAAAGTGATTTATCAGATGTTAACAATCAATCTATAAAAAGCACAAAATAAAAATGAAAAAAAAGGAGCAATGTAGCTTTTCGACTCTTCCAAAGTGGGAACATAAATATAAATTCATCAAGATGCAGATCTGTAACATAAATCCCAGAGGCAAACTCTTACTTCCTAAAGTAAGGTCAAAGATATACCAAAAGTTTGCTTAAAGGAGCTACAGTATATTATTGGTCTAAAATTTAAGGAGACTATACAAAGTTAGGCATATTCTTCTGGGAAAAAATGAGGAAGTTTAGTCCTTTTGTAATATGATTGACAAATTCTAAGTTGTATAATATAAGTATAGAAAACCTTTAATCTTAAAAGGCTATAAAGAAAACATGTCCATCTCAGCAATCTAAAATGTGTTGCCGTCAAGAATATAATACAACTGGTTGTTTTAACAAATTACTAACAATGCAGATGCCAAAACAAAAATGCTGGGTGCATCTGACATCCAAACTAATCCCTCAACAATTTAGTTCTTGTATAACAATCATAAACGCGAGTAATCTTTCATCAATTCTAACAATTGCCCTCAAGAAGCATCAAGCCTCTTGAAAGTGGAACAGGGCTGCGAAAGGAGCCAGTAATCATGTCAAAGCTAAGTGAATGAAATGCAGAATACTATCTGCAAATTTAAGCAATCACCATTCCCATTGGACAATCAAATAAAAGGAAGCAAAGAGAACCCTACCTTTGTTATACCGTCGGACCTCCGAATTTGAAGCTCGGCTGAATTAAGCTCATACTCTGGAACTTCTTGAGGGTCAGAAACTGTCATTGGCGTCCTCCTGGTTTTCTAATTTTATGTTATACATGTAAGTATCAATCTTCATATAGGAACAAATTGTTAATCACAAACGACAATGTACGGATAGAAAAAGAAAAGTTAATGACGTACAGGAATATTCGCTCCATGGGCCTTCAAAATATTGTACACGTTTAGATTTCCATAGTATTTGGCGTCGGCAGCTGCCTGCCAACGGTGATTTTATTAACATTACATCACATGAATAAGTAATTAGCCATATGCAGCATTATCAAAGCAAATGAAAACGAAAATTCAGGGCCATTAGCCCTCTGTGCACATTTATCTAACTCATTTCTCTCCATAACTTCTCATCCTAATTTGCCAAAGCCAAGCACCAGATGATTTGCTAATCTCAACGAGATTCGAATTCCTAATATTTAATCGCATAAATCATTCAAAGCTAAACAGCTTAAATATCTAAACAAAATTTAATTCCAAATTTTAAATCTCCTTTGGAAAAAAAATCAAAACAATAGTTAGATTATCCAATTTCAACAAAACCAATCAACAAATATCATTGATCACAATCATAACAATAAATTGAAATGAAACCTGCAAACAAGTCCCAAATTTCCCCACAATTCAAAGAACTATGGGCCTTAAAAAAAAAAGGAAAAAGAATGTACCGTGCTACCCCAACGATCACGGGCATCAATATTAGCATTCCTACTAAGAAGCAACTTAACAACCTCAGCATGACCTTCACAAGCAGCGACATGCAAAGCAGTACGGCCATCCAAATCAATACCATTAACATCCATGCCTTCATTTAATAGATCCTCCACTCCTTTGGTATCCCCTCTACAGGCCATGAACAGCAGCTGCATGGTGGAGTCCAAATTCTCCGGCACCGTCTGCTCTTCCTGGACGGAACTCTTCTGAACGGGGTCCACGGACGACTGACGGCCGAAGTTGAACCATTGGTTGTTTTTCCGTGGGTCCATAGACGACTGCCGCGAGAATTGGCGGCTGAAACCCCGTTTTAACGCCCTATTTGAGAGCTGGCGGGAAACTTCCCTTTTTGTTAAGTTCTCCATGGTCGGTTTCTTGTGGTAGAACAAAAAAAAAAGGGTAATCCCGAAATCAGGTAATGAAATTAAGAACAATGAAATACAAGGCTTCGAAAGATCGAGAGCCGAGACGGAAAAAAGAACATGGGAATAAAGCTCAAGGCTCTCAATATCGAGTCAAGAGGAGAATGATCACCATGAAGAAGCTAAGAAGGAGATGGTAGAGAGGGGATTTGAGATCTTTGCTAATAATATAGACAATTTTCAACTGAAAACCAGCGAAAATGGCGTTCATGATAATATATGCTACAATGCAATTTGACGTTAAAACAAAGCGCTAAAAGCCTACTAATTTAAGCAATTTCCTTTATATGGTGGATCTTATCCAGTACGGCTTGGAATGCCCCCACTAACTGAAAGAAACTCCATTGGCGGGAACCGGAACACCCGAACCCGATGATCAGATGACCCGATTCGAATACCGAAACCGCCATTTGCTGCCTCTGCCTAAAATATTGCTCATCTATTAACGGTCGGTCTTATTTAGCATTTTCTTCTTCCTTTTCTTTTCATCATCTCTTTTCTTTCTCTGTTTCTTTCATGGCAGCTCTTTGGGTTCCTCGCTTCCCAATCCAAGCCTGACTCAGACTATGCTCGTAACTCCATTTGTTTCCCACTAAAGATAGGAAGAAGACCCAGCAGCCATTTCCTCAAGAAACTAATGCTCTCTTCGAGGAGTGTCGATGAAAAGATCTCCAACAACAGTTGCTCTGCCAACTCCCCTGTTCCTTCCACTGCCACTTGATTAAAGCACGTTATTCAATTCACTCTTTTCCGTATTGGTTTTTTATTTCCTTTTAATGCGTATTTTGGTTTCCTTAAAACTTTGTTTATGTAGGCTAACTTGTGTCTTCCTTCTTATTGCCTTCTATGATTGAATCAAAAGGGTGAAAAGACACACGATTTCTGTGTTTGTAGGAGATGAAAGTGGAATGATTAATAGGATTGCTGGAGTTTTTGCAAGGAGAGGATGCAACATCGAGTGCCTTGCAGTTGGTTTAAACAAGGATAAGGCACTTTTTACCATTGTTGTCTCTGGTACTGAAACGGTGCTCCAACAAGTTATAGAGCAATTACTAAAGCTTGATGAATGTTTGGAAGGTACAATGTTACCTCAAACTCTTCATTTCTATGCTTGTCTTTGGCTTTGTAAGCATGATATTATGAATGATTATCTTCCCCTGAGGGATGTGATTTGTTTCACTTTGAACATTTTATTCAATAATTTTCACTCCTTTTCTGGTATGTATGTCCTGAAGCTGTTATCAATGGAGTTTTAAGTATCTCGATATTGTCCATTAGACTCATCATTTGCCATTCGTTCTTGGATGAGTATGAATGAAGATTAACGGATTATTTGCGTTGCTTTTCTAAAAAAATGATAGTGATTCATGTTGATTGCTCAAACTAGTTCTTTTAATCTGATGGATAGGTTGAAGATATCTCAAATGAACCCCAGGTTGAACCTGAGCTAATGCTTGTAAAAGTGAATGTGGATCCTAAGTTCAGAGCTGAGGTCAATCCTGCTATGAGCCTATGACGTTTTAGAATGTTAATAATATTCCTTTTAAATTCTATTCTTGTAATATTTTCCCCTTTGATTGCCTGGCTAACCTTGTCTTCTTTATCAGATCATGTGGTTTGTGGACATCTTCAGGGCAAAGATTGTGGATATCTCAGAACAATTACTGACTATTGAGGTAATGAATAGTAGAAATACATGTATATACAAATAGTCAGGTCTAGCATAATGTTAGCATAAGTTAAACGTAAGAAGTGTTCTTTTTTTTTTTTTTTTCTTATGGTGTCTGGGAGAAATTATATGATTTTAAATGTGAATAGATTATCTTGTTCGTGCTTTACAATTTTGGGTGCTTGCCAATATACAGGTTTCTGTGGTAGTGAATGTTGACTGAGAATATAGAACTTTTAGGACGTGTGACCGACTAATTAAAGTACATAGGAACCAGTAAAAGAGGCCTCCCCTTCCAGTTTCTGTTTTGGAGTGATAACTTACCTTTTAGGAAACTTGGAAACATTCTTTAATTAGCAAATGATTGTTTCTATAGAGAGAGTCTTTTTCCTGAAGTTGGTCTAAGTTTATCCATTATGTTTGTGCAGATGCTTATGTTTAGAACCTTTTAAGCAATAATCCATACGGGAAAGCAAGTTGAACACTTGAGATATCTCATAAGTTGGAGGGACTCGGTTGCATTCTTGAAATGTTAAATGATAAGCTACTTATTAATGTGGTGAACTCAGGTAACAGGAGATCCTGGGAAGATGGTAGCTGTGCAAAGAAATTTAAGCAAGTTTGGGATCAAAGAAATTGCTAGAACTGGAAAGGTAACGAGCTTTTCTTTGCATTTGGAAGATGTTGTGTCAATGATTAGCCTAATGGAGACTATCCATCCATCATGCTTTTGTGACTGTAACTTCTAAACATGGTTATGAATTCAAACTAGGGCTTGTAGATTGCACCCTATAGGGTTGTTACAGAAAGATGTCTCTTTATTTCTGGTTAGTAAAAGTAGTGAGATGGTTATGTACATTATGAAAGCCTTTTGTTTTTCATTCATGATCCCATGGATTGAAATAATTAATGATTGATGTCATTGTTCTGTATGATAAGTCTTAAAACTAGACCATAGTTCTATAGTATATGTGTTTTGTTGGTTATGTACACACACAAAAAAAAAGCTATAGTTTAGGTGTTTTCATCAGCTTATGCAGGGAGATGTTTATCCAGTGGAGTCGTCTGATGGTTTTGCAGTCAATCAAGTTCTTGATGCTCATTGGGGCATTCTCATTGGAGACAATATAAGAATGCTTAGTTCTGGTTGAGTGTCTCCCCTTTCTCTCTATAACACACGCACGCTCATGCTTCTTAAGTTCTGTTTGTTGTTAAGTATACATGAGCAAGCACCTAGCTTCAAATGCACATCTACATGTGCCTCAATACCTAAGTAGAACAAAGCTTTGATGCGGTGCCAGAAGCCCATTTTTGTTTAGGATGTACCCCAAAAATATCAAAGTTCATGCTCTCAATTACTCCTCTCTATACAACATTTTAGAGTCCATTTCAACTATGATTGTACCACAAGTGTTGAATCTATTTGAACTTTCTTTGCAATTCCATCCACTAGATTAGATGAGTCATTCCTCATTATGACACCTACACTAGCAGAATTTCCTTCTTCATAGGCGCCATCATAGTTAATCTTATACCATCCCTCATTAGTTTAGTTCATCAATGTTCCTCCACCTTAGTTCTACTCAATTCACCATCCTTGCTTTCCACAATTTCAAACACCATATTCCTAATTCTGGCCACACAATATCTAAATTTTCATATCATCCAGCATGTAACTGCCATATAAATCCCAACCATGTCCATCTTCATTTTATTGCCCTTACACCCATCAAGGATCATCACTATCCATTCATTCAATGTGATAACAACATTTCATCAATCTTGGTGTCCAAGTTTCCGCCAAACCATAAGCATCTAGCCCACTCACGCATCGGAAGTAAATGCATTCAACTGTTTTATTTTAGGTGGGACATAATGCATCCCTATTTATATTGGTGGAGCTCGAATGTTAATCTTGACAGGGTCAAATTAAAATTAGACGTACTATGCAAATTTTTTTTTAATGCATGTTATGTATGTTAATTATATTACAAAACATTAGATAAAAATTTTGTTCACATTATATTTCCAAAGTATATAATCTCCACAACTTGCAATTGGGGATGACTATACGGAGAAGAGATGAGAAAAGTAATGTGAATGTCAAGAGTGGGGATGGCTCTATTTGACTTCTTCAAAAAAAAAATTTCCTTTATTTTTATCAAGAATAATTTTTTTAATATTATAAGAATATTGGAGGGGTTACTTTTATATTTGATTGATGGATAACATAAACCCAATCAAACTCTTAATATATAGTATATAAATAATATAAATGAGTTTTGACAATTAATAATCAACATAATATAAAATTTAAGATATATAAGGAATAGTATTTTGTACACTAATAGTGTATTTTTTTATTTCACAATATATATATTTTTAAATATTTTACTATAATCTTATACGATAGTATACTAAATATTTTTTCTTTATATATTTGTATAATATTTTAAAAAATTATTTAATACACTACTTATAAAATTTTTTAGACTCTAAGTGAAGTTTTGATAAATATATTATAAGATATAGTATATAAATAAAAAATTAATTATCTACATAAATGTGACGATTATCTCACTCTTAATTTACATATAAAATTTAAAAATTTTATTCAGTGATGATGTATTAAATAATTACTTTAATATAATTTTTTTTGAATAAACCCTAATATAATTTTTATATTTTCGTGTCATATTATATTTTGATGTTAGTTGATATAATATATCATATTTTATTTTGGTTGAAAAAGGGAAATGCATTTAAAATTACTCTTGGATCGAACTCTCGAAAGAGTGTCGACATTTTTCGAACAAAATCCATTTAACTTGACGTACGGACGGTTTAAATTTCGCCGCCACATCTACAAATGAACCCATGATGTCCTCATATACTTTTAGGCACCCGCCTTTCTTACATCCCATCTCGAATTACTTTTCTACCCCCATCCCATTTTCCCCTCACCAAAATTTAAATTCCCTCCCTCAATAAACGTTACATTTTAACTGGGCTGATTTATTATTTTGATCTATATGATGTCATAATTTTCTTTTATAAAATTTAATATAAAAATTGTATTCGAAATTGATATAATATAAAATTTCAACATTTTACTTGGGATTTAACATTTCAAGTGTAATAGAAGAGAGTTAATTTTCAAATTTTTAAATTTTTTATACAATATTAAAAATTATTCATAATTCTACACTTGAATTCATGTTTTTCTTCACTGATAATAATATCAATATCAATCGAATTAATTCAGTCGATAAAATTTTAAACTTAAAAAGTAAAAAATTTACGGTGGATGATGAATATTAAACAATGAAAATATCATTGCTTAAACAATAATATTATTAAGCAAAAACAATAAAACTAAAGCAAGATGGGGATAATCTAGTAATTGCAATAGAAACCATGTTTTGTTAAGAAATAATAAAATTAGACTATTATATTTATTTTTTAATTTATTTTTTGTGTGGAAGAAACTATTATCTGTATTCACACACACATACATAAGAATGTAATTTTCCTCATCCCAAGATCCAACAAAAGCCTAGATTTGAGCACACAATTTCTATAGTGATGGGTTTTATGCTAAGAAAGAGCTTGAGCTGCTTGCAGGAGCTTTCATGTTTGCTCATGGATTTAGCTTCAATTCTAATGTCAGCCTTTAGATTCTCAACCTTGCAGCTGTCTCGCCATCGTCAACCTTCTGCAAATCATCACTACAGGAGATACCATCATCCCATGTCTCCAATGGCTGTTCCAACATGAAATTATTATTTATTAATTGCCTTTCTTTTTTGTTTTTTGTTTGGCTGCATTTGAAGTTCATCATCCATGGTTTTTTTCCTCTCTCTGGTTAGTATTATTTATCACCTTTTTTTTCAATAATATTATTCTCAGTTTGTATTTTTTTTAATTGTGATCTTTATAGAGATTGGAATTTAGATGAGTTATATGCATGATTCTTTATACTTATAGTTTTTCCTTTTTTCCCTCCTAATTTTATCTGATTAACTATCTATTATTTTAGATTATTTAATTCGTATAATTCCAGGTAATAATTATTTACTTTACATTTTCTCAAATATATGGCTTAAAATGGAGCTTCTACAATTTATTGAAATGGTATATACTAATATAAACAACTTAATTATTAATAATCAGTTTTTAAATTTAAAATCGAAATTTTTCTAAAATAAAAATATATTAAAATTTTAAAGCAAGTGTATTTAATTTAAATCTTTTTAAGAAAAATAAACTGATTAACAAGAATTTCAATCATTAAAGGTATCAGAGTTTTTATTTTGAAATGCTTTTTAATGTTTAAGTTAATAAAGAGAAAATTATGATCCGTTCAACGTTTTATTGTTGTATTTTGAATCGATTCAAGTTTTTTTTTCACTTTCAAATTTTATTGTTTTAAAGTAATATGTTGAAATGGATTTATATTATACACAAATAAAGGATACAAACAATTAAAATGTAGTTGATCTTGCAATATGTTTGGACTTACAATTGAATGTTTTACACAGTGCTTCACCTTCAACCAGTTAGTGTTGCATTTTTAACTTCCAAAACTCCATTTGATTTTTTCTCACAAGCTGACATTATTCATGTTTAAGTTTTCTTTGACAACTCAACATTTTTATATGCACTAAAGATGAGTATATATATATTTATTTGCTAAAGGAATATAGAATTTTATTTTTTTTAATTTTGAGTTTATCAAAGTTGAACCTACACCGCAAGATGAATGCAAGAGGAGAACTTAGGAATATCTTTTTTGAGAAATTACGATTTTTGTTTTAAACAATCTCAATATAGTATTTGATCATATCCATTCATTATAGGGATATTTCTTAATCTTAATATTATATTTAAATAAAGAGAATAATTTCATATTATAAAAAGAAGAAGAAGTAATTTCATAATTATCCTAAATCAAAATGGGATGTATTTAGAGTAAACCCAATTCTGAGTTAATCAATTTTTAAAATTAATCCGCTTGGAATTCGATATAAACAGAGGTTCCAGTAGAAAAGAGAATGTTATTCATCTTAGGAGTCTTAGGTTTAACATCCGTATGTGCAAGGTGTGTGTTGTCAAAAAATTAAGAAAATATAAATAGATACTACTATGTAATCACACCAATCTATTAAAAAATTCATATTATAAAAAAATAATTTCATAATTATCCTAAATTAAAATGGAACGAATTTAAAGTAAACTCAATTCCGAATTAATCAATTTTTAAAATTAATCCGCTTCAAATTTGATATAAAAGAATTAACCCTGTAAAGTTAATTTACGTTGAAATAAGTAAATTTCAAATTTTATTTATATTCTTTTATAATTTTATATATAATTAATGAACCAGATAATAACACACCATTAAAAATACATTAAATGAAGTTGATTTAAAAGTTTATGATGGTGTATCATCTTCTAATGTAGGTATAAAGTAAGTTGGACTTTCAATTCTTTACGCAATCAGTCGTTTGCCAAGATGAATGTCATGTTTCCATTCAATGCACCAAATAGTAGATTCATTATGAACAAAATAATTTGACAAAATGAAAAGGGATTTTTTTCCACGAATAAATTCTGATATTAAAATCAATATTATTGTAAAAGTTTTATCTAAATATAATCTCAATTTATATTCAACCGTAAAACGAACAAATAAAAAATAGTAGTAATTCTTCTCGTTCCTCGCAGTAGGCACGGTACAGTATAAAATCGCTAAGACCTCCTTTTAACCATTATATATATAAATGGACCCATCAAGAATCTCCCTCCGTCAATTCCATCTACCCGACGTCGACGACTTCCTAAAATGGGCAAGCGACGACAAAGTGACTCGTTATCTCAGATGGAACACCATCACTTCCAGGGAAGAGGCCTAGTCGTATCTCCAGAACGTTGCTATACCCCAAACTTATCGTCGCTCCATTTGTTTAGACGATTGTTGCATCGGATACGTTTCGATCAAGCCAGGATACGGCGATGATAAAAGCAGAGCTCGCCTTGGTTATGCAGTGAGTGCAGAGTACTGGGGACAAGGGATTGCTACAGCTGCGTTGAAGATGGCGGTTGCTAATGCCTTCACAGAGTTTGAAGGCCTAGTAAGGGTTGAGGCTTTGGTAGAGGTAGAAAATGTAGGGTCTCAAAGGGTGTTGGAGAAGGTTGGGTTCTTGAAAGAAGGCCTGCTGAGGAAATATGGGCTTTGTAAAGGTGAAATCAGAGACATGATTGTCTACAGCTTCTTATCCACAGATATGATCAAGTGATGTTTATAGGCTTTCATAATTTTTTTTGTGTTTTTTTTTTATGTTATCATATTTTGTATCATGTTTTATTTAATTTTTGAGTTTGGCGGGCTCAAGTTTCGCTTGTTTTTAACAGTGTGTCATCATTTGATTTATTATACACGATAAATGCATCAAATGTTAATTTAATAAGTTCTTTTCACCGAAATAAGCATTAAAAAATAGAAGGGTATCCAAACAGCAAAGTCTATTAAACTTATATGTGCATTAATTGATCATTTTCTTCTAAAGAAAGGATGTTATGATACAGCACTAATTAGATCAACTTGTGATATACTCACAACTACATAACATATCTTTATCTACATTTAAGACTTGAGGGAAGCTTTACTTACATCTTGCCCATGGTGTAATCCATTGCATCTACAAGGAAATCTGCAACAGAAATTATGAATGAACAGATAAATGAATCTTATCACTAGCTATGACAAAAGAAAACATTCAAGTTAAGATCAACTGACCTGCATCTTCTTTAGTAAAGCAGAGCGGAGGGGTAATTCTGAACACATTTCCATAAAATCCACCTTTTCCGACCAATACTCCGATTTCTATGATACGAAAATAGGGTTCATTAGTGACATATGAAGTGAGTATATTCCATGCCTCGATAAATGTGGGGATTGGAAGTAGCCTAACCTTTCAGCTGTTCCATTATATGAAGAGTTTCAAGCTTTGCAGGAGTTTTGAGCTTGTGATCAGTGACAAGTTCAACTCCAAGCATCAATCCTCTTCCTCTAACATCCCCAATAACTGCAAACATCCATACATAGCACAATCAGCAATGCAAGTTATGAGAGGATGTCAAATGTACAATAAACAGGAGGAAGGACCGATAAAGTGTGCTTACGATCATATTTATCTTTTAATGCATTTAGCCTCTCCTTCAAATGAGATCCCACAACATGTGCATTCTCCTGAAGCTTTTCTTTTTTGATCACTTTCAGGACAGCTAACCCTGCAGCAGTACATACAGGATTCCCACCAAAGGTATTGAAGTAACTTCTGCGGGTCAAGACCTCTGCAATTTCAGGGGTGGTTACCACGGCACCGAGAGGGATGCCGTTTCCAATGCCCTGTCCATGTAATTAAAGAAACATGTCAACACACAAAAGCTAACTGCAACTGAATGAATAAGCTGTGTGTAGATCAGATTCTTAAGACAAGGCTAACCTGTAGTGTATGATGCTAATTACCCACTGTTTAACTCTTGAAGTGAAAATAGGTGATGGTGAGGGTTTGAATTTTTATCTCAATCATCATTCAATATGTTATACTAAAATGTTAGCAACAGCAACGCATGTGATTTTATATCTATTATACCATGTACTCCTTGAGCAATCAAATTGAGCAAATGCTACCATCAGAGTAAGAAAATTAACCTTTGCCATTGTTACTATATCGGGAACAACTCCATGGTTCTCAAATCCCCAGAAATGGCTCCCTGTGCGAGCAAACCCAGCCTGAACCTCATCAGCTATGCAAAGACCTCCAGCTTTCTTTATGGTGCTATAAACAGCAGGCATGTAACCTGGGGCCAATTCTATAATTCCACCAACACCCTGTCAATGAAAATATAAAAGGAATGTTTAGGTGATGCTGTCTTCACTATGACGTCATGAGAAGTTGATAAAATGGAAATGAAAGATTAAGGAGAAAATGAATATTGGTGATTACCTGTATGGCTTCAGAAATGAAACCAGCGATGTTTCCAGAAGTTCCAAACTGAATAAGATCTTGGACATCTTTTGCATATTTCTCCCCTTCAGAACCAAATACGCCTCGGTATGGATCTGGGTTTATGGCATGATGAACTCCACTCTAATGAAGATGCTCATGAGTTAGGCATAATTATGCTTAATCATGCGATGCAATGGTAATATTTTTTACACGCACAACTTTGGGTAAATCCATTTACAACAAGTTCGCTGAAAAGTTTAAACAGAGAGTAGATTGTTTCCACGCAGTTGAGATATCCTCTTCACTGAATTTGTTTTCTCCACTATCCTTTATTAATAGATTGAAATTAATTTAAACCAAAATGAAAAAGAAGCATGCCTTTTATCTCTTTGTATTCTATCCAAAAGATTAATAGTTATATTGTTTTAACATTTCAGGCGCTCAGTAAATGCTCCCCTCAAAACATGATAACAATAATGGACAAGTTAAGTTTCTTCAGTAACTAATGCAACATTGGATGCAATTTGATTTACAATGTTCACGCCATAGCAAAATAATGTTGGGTCACAAACCAATAATAAGTAAGATCCACGTAACGTCAGAAGGTCATAATCATCACCTATGTACCTTGTCGTTTCATGTTCAACTATTCAATACTTAAATGATGTACAAGACACGAATATGGCAGCATGAAAGTTTCAAGAATATACAATTAGAAATACCTGGATAACATTGAACTTCCAGTTACTTTGGGCAGTGGCTCCCATAGTTCCTGCTGCATTCCCATGATACGCGTTCCTCAATGATATTATGTCATGGCATCCAGTATATAATCTGGCTATCATCATTGCTAACTCGTTTGCTTCTGTCCCAGAATTTGTAAAGAATACAACCTGCACAGCCACGTAAAACAGAAACACAAATTAATATGCAAAAAGAAGATAGAGAGATCAATTTAAATTCAAAATGTAAATCACAATTATTATAATAAAAGGCAAAGAAAAATGAAACATCCCCAATAGCATGTAAAATACCCGAACTTATAGAAAATTAATCATCTTCAGAGAGAACTGTTTGAACCATATGGCCAGAGATCGGATAGATAGAGAGAGTAATGAATGACCTTGAGATTGCCGGGCAACTTATTGGCAAGGGCCTCAGCAAAATCAGCGATGGCATTGTTGAGGTAAAGGATAGTGGAGTGTTGTAAGCGCTTGGTTTGCTTGACGATTGCGTCGACCACATCAGGATGACAGTGACCGCAACTCACCGTAGCAATCCCTCCAAATGCGTCTAGGTACCTTCGTCCGTTCTCATCGAACAAATACTGCATCCTCCCATCAACTACGTTCAACTGCACCAAAAAAAAAATTAAATAAATGAAAAACAATCAGCCAGATTTACTTCACAAACTCCAATGAATCTATGAAGCAGCCAAAACAGATCAGTGAATAATTTTTAGTAATTTCTTATTCGTCTTTGTTGCCTTGTTATTTCTTTAATTAATAAAAGTTTTACATTAAAATAAATGAAAAATGTGATTTGAAAAGGATAAACACGTCACTATCGATTCGAAAGAGCAGTTCAATTCTACTCCAAAAAAAAAAGAGAGGAGAGTTCAATGATTTACGCTATACTTAAATAGTATTAGTATATCCAATGTCAAGATTTATTGTTTCTGATTTTTTTTTTTTAAAAAAGAATGAATTGAGTTTCTTTTGAATCTGAAATTAAACTCGATGGATGGCGTGTTAAAATAAAACTCACGGGTTTCTGGTAAAAGTAAAACATGGAAGGGCTGAGATACTCCTTGCGTTTGGAAAGGATGTCAACGGCGGAAGGACCGGTGTAAGGAGGCGGAGAGTAATCAAATGGAGGCAATTTAGGAACAGAGTCGACATTGTTTTTATCAAGCTCAGCTTTATGAGCCACCAGAGAGAAGCAGTGTCGTCGACCTAATTGCCCCCGTCGCAGAGAATATTTAGTTTCCGATAACACCCTCCTCCATGAACTAATAAAACCGTGCACCATTATTTTTTGCCTTCTTTTGGATCTCTTTCTGGTTTTTTTTTTTTTTGGAAAGAGAAGAGAAGTTCCTAAAATGTAGGATTGTGTTTGGTGGCGGTAAGCAACGTTGAAGGAGAGAAATGAGGAAGATGGAGTTTTTCTGGAAGGAAAGAATTGAGAGGGAAAACAGTTTAATAGGAAAGGGCGAGTCTCTGCTGACGTGTACCTATTGTTCTGTTAGTTTGTCAAATCAAAATGCCCCTTCCTTTACCCTGAAATTACATTTCTTTCCTTGGCTTAATATTAGCCGTCCGCTTAAATAATGCCACGCATTTGGGGGACATAAATGATCCTTCATGTCTCTCATAAACCATTTCAGGATGGTACAGATGGCTGAGTTTATATCGAGTCAATTAAAATTTTAAAAAATAAAAAATTCTGTTTAATGGTTGGTTGATATTAATTTTTGATCTAATCAGTTTAATCTAATTTTTTAAATTAATATTTTAATCCGCATCTAGTTAAAATTTAATAATTAATCATTTTAAAATTTATGATTATTATTTTTAATAATATTTTTCTTTACTATTAGAAATTAATAATTTAATTCAAATATTAGATAAAAAGAAGTAACATAGTGTCATTGGTCAAATTATATTTTTTATCTTTATATTATATTTAATCATTATACTTTAATTTAATATAATCTATTCTTCCTCCTATTATTTTATTATTATTATTATTATTATTATTATTATTATTATTCAAAATCAGTACATCTTTAAAAATTTTCTTAATCATCCAATGTGCATAGAATTCCAAAATTTCCTCTACCATTTAAAGTGTAAAATTATGATTATTAGAATAATTATTTTTCATTAATTTATCGTTTAATAAGAATCCAATTCAATCTCAATCTTTGGATTTTTTTTAAAATCACTCTAATTGGCTAAAAAAATTTAATGGTGTTAGTGATTTGAGCTAAGGCATAATATTGAGGGAAAATATTTAGCACATTGTCAATTGTGGTTTTAGACTTTATAAGTAAAGTTAGGCAGTTAAACAAATGTTATATAAGAATATAGTAAAATATTAAAAATTAATATATATATTTTTAAAAAAATCCATGAAAATTTTTTAAAATTAAGTGAAATAATAAAAATATTCCACCCGTGTAACAAATACTAACCCTAATATTAATATTATTAAATAGTTAAATTATATCAAATTAAAGTATGTAGACTAAATCCTCAATATAGAAATAAAAACAAAAATTAAAATTAATTTTGTTTGGGTTGATTCACTTTAGATACATAAAAAAAATCTAAATTCAAAAATTACGATTATTGCAATGCAATCAAATTAATATTAAGGTAATATTTGGAAAGTCACCTATTAATTAAATTTAGATGTAATTGTTTATTAATTACAAAAAGTGACATTTTGAGTAACCATTTTAATTAATTAGTAGGTCACATCAATTTAAGTGTAATTGAAGCACCCCAATTACACTTTCCAATTCTTAGACGGAGAGTGAGAATGTGAGCAATTACAAAGTAATTACATCCAAATTCAATTTAAACAAATTATTTTTATAAAAATTATATTATAAACATGAATATGTATGAGTGTTTGGGATAGTTATAGAAAAAATTATTATATTATAAATTCTAAAAAAATATATTATAAAAATAATTTTTGTATTTTATAAAAGTATAACAAAAAATTATATTATTTAAATCTTAAAAATTTTAAAATTATGATTAAAAATTTTATTATAAAAATAATTCACATGTTTTAAAAATTTTATAATATATTTATTTATAAAAAATTATGACCAAGTATGGATTTAACTTATTTATGTGCATGCTATATATTATAAAAAAATATTTATTCATAAAAAATGTTATAGTTTTTTTATCATAATTTATTCATAAAAAATAATTTTCTAAAGTTGTGGAAAAAATATATTATGAGGAATTAGGACGATCCATACTTCGGAGAGTACATGAAAGAAGGAGATTTTGATAATTTTAATGATGCGGATTCAAATTCAGATGATGAACTTAGTCAATGACCAACATATGATGATAAAGAGCATATGTTAAATATTAAAAAGTGAATAACCCAATAAATATGCACGAAAATAACTAGATAAAGTTGCATATGATATTTATTTTTCTTGCTATTTTAATTAGTAATTATATTATCAACTACTTTTTTAAATTAACATAATATATACGATGATTTGATTTTAATATTTGTTACTTGTTTAAACATTATTTCTATCATACTAATAGTTTTTTTTATAGTAATTAATATTTTTAAAAATATAAAATACATGCAACTGTGTACTTACAATTTGTACCACCAAACATGAATAAGGAATTATAATGTGATTACACTAAGTCAGCTAAATACATCTAAAGAAATAGAATTTTTTGTAATTATTATCCTATTAATTACATTTTCATTTAATTATTCTGTGTTATCCAAATAAACTGAAAAAGATATTTAGGTGGAAGAGTAACTTAATGCTAATATTATACAAATTCAAGTTTTGGGGGTTATTCCTTTTACCACATAAAGTAATCTAAATTCATGAATGAAATTCTAGCTTTTACATCTCCTTTAAACTACAAACAAATTGGTTTCCAAAAGTTTTAGAATCATAATTCAGAAACATGCTTTTTTTAAAATATAAATATTGTTGGATTCAACTTAATTTAGGGTTTAGTATACGTATCTACTTAAAAATAGTATTAATTTCAAAGTTATATTTAATATACTAGAAATATATTTTTTAATTTCACAAATAAATTTAAAAAATTATCACGTGTCTCATTTTATATATATTTGTAATATTTTATTATACATTATAAGATATCTATCATCATCCTATCTATGTTATTGAAGTCTAAAAACTTTATTTCTCTTAGTCAGTAATTATTTTCAAGTTTTGCCGATTGAATCTTAACTCGATTGGTATAGACATTGTTGTCAATGCAAGAGGACATGAGTTCGAGTGTGTTAAAATACATTATCTTTTTATTTTTGAGTTGAGAGAGACTATGAATATTTTTATAATCATCAGATTATTCACAAATTAGGCCATGATGATGGCAACGATTGTGTGTGTGATTTCACACGTTAAAGCTCGGACAAAATAGGGTTTCAACATCAAAAGTATATATCAGAGGACACCTTGTTTTAGTGCTTTGCATTGTAAGATTTCCGTGTTTCTTTCTCCTCCCTACAGCTTATTTGTTGGGTATGAAATTAAGCTTTTCTTTTCCTGTGGGCAAAGGTACGAAATTAAATTTAGGCTTACCTATAATTTGGTTTACTTTAGTTAATCTTCCATCACGCTGTTGGTCGATGAGAATATAAATTTGGATTTTATTAAATGAGTTCTGTAGGAAGAAAAGTTAGCTAAAAGGAGATATGGCGTTGCTCGCTTTTCAAAATTTTATAATTTTATTTCTTAATTTCGCCCCTACATTAAACAGTCTGAGTCGGATAAAAAATACTCAGAAATCTAAAATATGATGCAATCTACATGACTATTAATGTAGAATGCGTGGGCATGGGAGGTTTGGATTGGCATCTTTTGTAGAGAGTAAAAGCAAACAAGCTTTCCAATATATGCATGTGGACGACGCTTCACAATTACTAAGAAAAGCAAAACATCCAAAGGAAGTGATGGGCGAGGACAGTGATTGATTTTAAATCTATAATCATTATTTCAACCATTAACAAGATGAGTTAGTGTTAATGTCTTATAACCTAACTTTTCTCTTCTTCTTTTTTTCTTTTTTCAATTCATGTCAAGTAGTATAATTTGAGTTAGGATTAAATCTATAACTTATTCATAGTACAATGATTAATAGTAAAAACTCTTAGACTGTGAGAAAATGTTTGATATATTGATAGTGAAATTTTTAGATACATCACAACTGTTCTATAAAGATATAGTAAAATATTGAAAGAAAAATATATGATAATTTCTCGAATTATTTATGGAATAAAAAGATACACTATCAATATATCAAATACTAATTTTTAACTATATATGGCAAATGTTGGGATATGAAGCAAAAACAAGGCTTCTATATGCAAAGGAGCAAAGAATTAGAGAAGTAAACAACTGAAAATTTGGATACCACAAACTTTTCTAATAACATTGCTTAAGTATCTTACAATTTCTAACCAAATGAAGCTTCAAAATAATATTTTATCTTTTTTATAAGAGTTATAGCAATGCAAATACTGGCTATAATTATACTCCTAAACTCTTTTAAAAATAGATTTTAATATACTACTCATTAAAGTTAAATGTGAAACTAATCAATTTTAAACATTTGGACGATGAACACATTGATTATCAATTTATCATATAAAATTCTTAATCTGTTTAACTTTAATGAATTTATGTTATTATTTTTATATAAAAAATTCCACAAAATCTGTAATTTAATTTTCTAGTAAGATTCTTGTCTTCCAAGTGGAGGAGCAGGTTTCTATAGAAAAAAAAAATACTGACTGTAGTTGATAGATGGATTGGCCAAAATTTGCTGGTTGGCACCTGAAATGCTTTAATTACATTAACTTTTCAGATAATAAAATACATTCAATTGCTTCACATGGCACAGCCTGTGCACAACCTCTGTTGCTTTACTTTTTTTTGTGCTACTTTAATTAATTAGCCCCCAAAAAACCAAAGAAAATAAAAAACTGGGTAATTAACAATCCTTCTACCATCACAAAATAAACAGTGCCCCTCAGGAAATGAAAGCTTTGGCCCTTTTTGAAGGTGGGGTGGAACCTGCAAAAGTTCTTAGTATCATTACTCTCACTCCCATGCGCCCATTATCAACTTTTTCTTTTTCTTTTCCTTTCATTGCTTCAGGAGAAAAAAGGGATTTTTATAGCATTCTGAGATACAGAAAATGAAAAACATCAAAGTCCCAGAATTTAGTTTCTATTTTTGTAGTGTTTTGTTGATTTTGTTGGTGAATGATGGATTTTGTGATTGGGGCTCCTCCATTCATGTTGGTCACGAGATAAGCCTTGCGGTGCCATTGGAATATAGTGATGGGTTCATTGGGAGAGCTTTCTTGATAGATGATGGTAATAGTCAGGTGGAATCAAATTTTAGAGTTGCATTGACTGCTGAAGCTAACAAAGGGGGATATTCATGCTCCTTGGAAGATTTTTTAGGGGGTGTCAAAGTATGGAATTCTGGACATCACTCCCAGTTTTACACGATGGATACATGCGTGCTTGAGCTTACTGAAGATGGGGATTTACTGTTGAAGGGTGCCGATGATCGAGTAGGATGGCAGACCGGCACTTCTGGACAAGGTGTGGAGGTAAAGCTTAAAATCATGAGCTTTTTTTTAAGAATTCGTATTTGATGAATATTCGAATTTGGATAGGAGTATATGAGTTTTAAGGAAGAACTGAATATACCCGTATTGGAATAATGGTCATATACATTCTCACCAATGGCAAATTTAGGATTACTAATTGACTTTCCTATTTGAAAGGTTTTATGTTCATTGATAGAATAGTGAATATTGAAACATAATTTCTTGTGAAACAAGAAACAAAACCCTAGAGATGTGGATGATAAAAAAGGAAAATTCTTTAGTATGACAGGCATGAGCCTTGACCCATTGATTGCTTCGAACACTCTAAATCTCAATCGAATTTAAGTAACATGGTCTAGAACTTTTAAAATGAACTTGGGTAGTAGAACGTAAGTGATTAATGTTTTTGTATTTCTGCTGCTGGTGCAGAGATTAAGAATCCTGAAGACAGGTAATCTTGTACTTGTGGATGTCTTCGACCAAATAAAATGGCAGAGTTTCAATTTCCCAACTGATGTAATGCTTTGGGGACAAAGACTAGACGTAGCCACTCGGTTAACTTCATATCCAAGAAACTCAACTTCATTCTACACATTTGAAATCCAACACAACAAGCTTGCTCTTCACCTCAATTCTGGTAAGTTGAAGTACTCTTACTGGGAATTTAAGCCTCCCAACAACACAAATATCTCATTCCTTGAATTGGGTTCTAAAGGGTTAGTGTTATTCAATGATGAACATAGAATAATGGCGCAGATTCCGTCGTCGTGGAGATCGGTTCAGCCCCCGAGCCTGAGGTTTTTAGCACTGGGAAATGAGACAGGGAATTTAGGACTATACTCTTACTCACCTAAAAAACATAAACCTTATGGGATATGTACATTCTCCAATGCTTGCTCTTGCATTCGGCTTGCAACTAAGGAAAAACACATGGTTTCTAATTGCAGCAAGGGAACACCAAGTTCAGCACAGTTTTGCAATGGAACTCAAGTCGAGATGCTTGAACTAAATGGTGTCAATACTGTACTAAGAGATGCTTCCACAAGAGTTATTTTTAGCAAGACAGCATGTGCAAATTTGTGCTTAGATGACTGTAAATGTGTTGCCGCATTATATTCCTCTGGAAACGGGGTTAACTTATTTCGAGAATGCTCGATTTTCAGGCTGGTTGCAGGCATTAAACAGGTTGAAACGGGACCGGAACGAGTTATATGGTTAAGGTTCCGAAACGAACACGATACGATCACAAGAATGTCAAGGAAGCTAGTGTGGAAAAATGTGTGCTGATTGTGGTGGGAGTTGTCGATAGTTTAGTGATCTTGCTGGTTGTGGGAGGGCTTGCTTACCATTTGATTCAAAAAAGAAGAAACATCTTATAATACGAATTTCCCAATGATAATTCCAATTCTACGGTGTAATTCTTTCGTGTTAACAAATACAAGAAAATACAAATTTGTATTTTATTTGCAGAGTTTTATATAGAAGTTTTCATCAAATAAATTCAAGGTTCAAAATCTCTTTTCTCTTATCTTAAACCTAGTCCTCGACGTCGCCTGTCTGAATGGCCAACTCCTTGAAGCTGGTAAACAAAAGCTAGCTATTATAAGGACCAGTTCAATTATGGCAGAACTTCAAATCTAACAACAAACCCATGCAATTCAAAGCTCACCAGCTATAAATATCAACACCCACCACCCCCAATAGTCGCAACAGAAACCTTAAAGCTATCCAAATCAATCAAATCTAAAAGCCTACTTACGTACTTTTCATGGCTTGCCGCTTTAACTTGCTTCTTCACGCATTTCATTGGTTGGCTCTTGCAACCACTGTTTTTTCCTTATCTCCCAAATTTTAAAGTTTGTCCCCAAGCTTTGCCTGCCATCAAGAAAGTAGTTGAGGCTGCTGTCCACCGGGAACAGCGGATGGGAGCTTCTTTACTTCGTCTGCATTTCCATGACTGCTTCGTCAATGTAAGCTGCTTCATTTCATGCACTTTATATTAATTTCAATTTTTTTTAATTTCCATGCATTATAATGATCTTGAACTCTTCCTGTATTATAGGGTTGTGATGGCTCACTTCTTTTAGATTCTACGTCTGATTTCGAAAGCGAGAAAAATGCTTGTGGTAATCTGAATTCCGTAAGAGGGTTTGAAGTTGTAGATCAAATTAAGGCTGAAGTGGATAGAATTTGTGGTCGCCCTGTGGTATCTTGTGCTGATATCTTAGCAGTAGCTGCGGGAGACTCAGTGATTGCGGTAAAATTTAATACTTTGATTTTCATTTTAGAAATAATTATGGGTTGGATTATATAAAATAAAATCATTTCTAAATGAAAACTATCATGGTTGTAGCTTGGAGGCCCAACATGGAATGTTCGTTTGGGTAGGAGAGCTTCCACCATAGCTAGTAGGGCTTTAGCAAACAATGTCCTCCCATCAGCATCAATGGATCTTCCTGCATTAATCAACAATTTTAAAAATTAGGGTTTGAATTTGTAGCTCTCTCTAGTGGTCATACCATTGGATTGTCACAATGTGTTATCTTTAGGAATAAAATTTACAATGCAGCCAATATTGATCCCACCTTTTCCAAAGAGCGTCGAGTAACTTGCCCACTAATCGAAGGAAATGCTAACCTCACTTCTTTTGATCCAACCCCTGCTCGCTTTGACACCGGATACTTCAAGAACTTAGTGAAGCAAAGGGGATTGCTCACCTCTGATCAAGCACTTTGCAATGGTGGGTCAACTAATAAACTTGTAAAGACTTATAGCTTGAATCCTAAAGCTTTTTGGAATGATTTTGCAAAGTCTATGATTAAGATAGGAAACATTAAGCCTTTGACAGAAAAGGAAGGATAAATTCGTGTCAACGGTAGAAAAGTGAATTAATGAATATGTTATTAATTAATTGATTGTCATCATTTGTTGTTAATCATTATATTAAATCCATTGATTAAAAAGTCTTGATTATTAAAAGTTCTTCTAAGGCACATAGAACAAATGTCAAATTATGTGTCTCATATTATTTGATTCATTTTATTGTAATGTTAAGAAAATAAGTAATAACTCTTTGAATTTTATTTATTTCTCTTTCATTTCTTTTCAACCAAAAGGGTTTTTCGAATTTTAGCTCTCATCAATTTAATATTTTATTGTGTGTATATTCCATTGTAAACACAAATTTATTTGTCTCTCTATATTTTTTTCATTTCTCAACTAATCCCACATATTTCATATTTTAGTATATATAATATTTGAATTAAAAACATAATATATAGATATATAATTTTATAACTATTAAAATAATAATATTAAATGTTGTAGTGAGTAGAACAAAGTAAGTGTTTACACCAACTATCTTGTTCACCACACACATCCTTGTTTAAATAAAAAAATTTCTTTTCATTCCAAGTGGATCGATGCAAAATCATTGAAGTGACTAATTTTATTATTTGTAATTTAGTTTTATTATACCATCCTATAAACAGGTCAATGATCCAATTGATTATTAGTATAATAATGTGAGAAAAAAAAACTTATATAATATATCTGTGTTAAAATAAATAATAATCCGTACAAGTTTAAACTTGAAGTTAGAAAGATTGATAAAATTTTTGTAAAAAAAAAGTCTCTTCAAAATAAACAAAAAAAATTCATTCTCTTTACGAAAAGCAAATCATGTGAATAGCTAAAAATTATAAATTACAATTAATTTATAACTAATTCATGACTAAATAATGTAAAAAATAATAATACTCCTATCAAACATTTAAAAAAACTACTTCACGTAATTAACTTCCGACAAACCAATTCATATAATTATTCATAGGTAAAATTTTCTAAAAAATAATTTAATGCTTTTTAACTTATACTACTAAATTATAAAAAAAATATAAAGATAAATAAATACATATTTTAATTTTTGGTGTAAAATTAAGATACGAATACATATAAACATAAACATAAGTGCTCAAGGTATTTTCAAAATTGAGCCCGTAATAATATAGGGTGAAGAGATGAGTATTGAAATTTCTTAGAAGAAATCATTGAATGAACAAAGCTGAAGCCTCCAAGTACTTAGTTTAATCAGCAGCTCTCGCTGTTGATAACGAGGAACAGCGTAGAAAAAGACGCAAGTAGGAAGTAGTTGATTAAAAAATATAATGTTTTAGAGGAGAATGGAGATGGAGTAGCAGCCTCGTGTGTTTAAAAAAGAGGTGGGTCAATATTTGTACTGGCATGCTTCAACAGCCAGCAAACCCCTATGAGGCAGTAAACAAAAGCTCCTTTTAAGAAAGAAGGAAACAGTCTAATCATTGATTTGCACAAGTCCAAAACTAAAAACTCCATTCATGCATGCACTTCTTCCATGTAATTCCGCCCTCCTCCGTACGTTTCTTATCTATAAATTACCAAGCACGCCCATCACCCAGACTCACAATACCAACCTCAGCAAGTTTAAGCCATGATTTCCCCCACCAATTTCCTTCTTCACGCCTTCCTTTGGTTGGCTCTTGCAGCCACCGCTTTTTCCTTATCTCCCAACTTTTATGACAAAGTTTGTCCCCAAGCTTTGCCTGCCATCAAGAGACTAGTGGAGGCCGCTGTCCACAAGGAGCGCCGCATGGGTGCTTCTTTACTTCGTCTTCACTTCCATGATTGCTTCGTTAATGTATGTTCATTCATTTCAGAAACTGTGATCTTATATTATATTATACTAGTAATGTCTAAGTTCCATGCATGTATACTGATCCAGAACTAATCTTAATTCTATTGCAGGGTTGTGACGGTTCACTTCTTTTGGATTCGACACCTTCTTTCAAAACTTAGAAAAATGCTCGTGGAAATTTGAATTCTGTTAGAGGGTTTGAAGTTGTTGACCAAATTAAGGCGGAAGTGGATAGAGTTTGCGAACGCACTGTAGTCTTTTGTGCGGATATCTTAGCTGTGGATGCTCGAGACTCGGTAGTTGCGTTAATATTCAAAACTTTGATTTTTTTTTTATTGTCTAAGATACTTATCTGTTCATACACCTAGAAAGTCATTTCTAAATGAAAACTAAATTGTTGTAGCTTGGAGGTCCAACATGGAAGGTTCGTTTGGGTAGGAGAGACTCGACCACAACTAACAGGGCATTGGCAGACAGCGTGCTCCCATCAGCATCAATGGATCTTCCTGCGTTGATCAACAACTTCAAGAACCAAGGTTTGAACAAGAGAGACCTTGTAGCTCTCTCCTGTGGCCACACCATCGGATTGTCACAATGCGTTATCTTTAGGAACAGGATTTACAATGCTACCAATATTGATCCTGCTTTTGCCAAAGAGCTTAGAGCAACTTGTCCACACATCGGAGGCAACACTAACCTCGATCCTTTTGACCCAACCCCTGCACGCTTTGACACCGCATACTTCAAGAACCTGGTGAAGGAAAGGGGACTACTCACGTCTGATCAAGCACTTTTCAGTGGTGGATCAACTGATAAACTTGAACAAACTTACAGCAAGAATCCCGATGCTTTCCGGATTGATTTTGGCAAGTCTATGATTAGGATGGGTAACATCAAGCCTTTGACTAAAAAGCGAGGACAAATTCGTGTCAACTGCAGGAAGGTGAATTAATGAATCTACCGTGCTATTTATAGATTGTCCAACTAATCAATTTTCATTGTTTTGTTATTAATTATTGTATTAATTATTACAGAAATTAAAGCAATAAAAGAAATGTCAATTTATGTGCTTCTTTTGATTTATTTCATTGTACTCATTCAAAAATATAAAAATAAAAATAAAAATCTTTAGAATATTTATTCTCTATTTTCAACTAATTGAAGCACTTGTTAAAATATGAAGATGAATACAATGTATCCTCTCATTTCAAGGAAAGAATTTGTCACTTAAAATTTAATTGATACAAAATCAGTGAACTGACTCGAGATTTTGGCTTTGTAATCGAACATTGATATACCAATCTATAAGCTAGACCATAATCTAATATTAATTAATAGGTTGAGACCCAAAGAAAGTTTAAACCCATGTCATGCCATAAGCATCCAACTTGTTTAGTTGCTAGCCAACGAACCAAGCCACCTTACTCAAGACTCAACTACCTTGATTGGATGGTACTAAGCAACTTAGGTTGCAAGAATAATAACCCAACCATTAAGAAAATTATGGAGGCCATCGCGGTAGTATGGTCAAACAAACAATCAACGACCATTCATTGAGCAATTTTTTAGACAGCCTATGCGCTAAATATAATTACTTAGGTACAACTCTTATTCTGAACATTTAAACTTTCAATCTCTTATTATCTTAAGTTGCATTGTTTTTGTTCCTAACTTGCCCTTTGTGGACTTGAGCATTGAACTGTGTATTTCAAAACACGAGCTTCCATACCCTCAAACTTTGCATTTTATCTTGCGAAAAACCTAAACTCTAATCTTAATTTACTATTCTCAACCAGCTATCTCCAGGCCAAGTTTGCAACCATAAACCAATAACAAGCCTAATCCAAAAACCAGGATTAGGTGTGAAGCTAGGAGATAAACAGGACTTTTGGAATTCTTTGATATTTCAATATTACTATTCCACATAATCTAACATTTCTTTAAATTCTTTTATTTTTATATTTTTCAATGATTACAATGAAATGAATCAAAGGCACATAATCTTACATTTCTTTTATGTGCTTTAATTTACGCAATAATTAATACAATAATTAACAACAAAATGATGAAATTTGATTAGTTGGACAGTCGATAAATAGCACGGCAGATTCATTAATTCACCTTCCTGCAGTTGACACGAATTTGCCCTTGCTTTCCGGTCAAAGGCTTGATGTTACCCATCCTAATCATAGACTTACCAAAATCAACCCAGAAAGCATCGGGATTCTTGCCGTAAGTCTCTACAAGTTTATCAGTCGACCCACCACTGAAAAGGGCTTGATCAGAGGGGAGTAGTCCCCTTTCCTTCACCAGGTTCTTGAAGTATGCGGTGTCAAAGCGTGCAGGGGTTGGGTCAAAAGGAGCGAGATTAGTGTTCCCTCCAGTGCGTGGACAAGTTGCTCTACGCTCTTTGGCAAAAGCAGGATCAATATTGGTAGCATTGTAAATCCTGTTCCTAAAAATAACGCATTGTGACAATCCGATGGTGTGACCACCGGAGAGAGCTACAAGATCTCTGGTGTTCAAGCCCTGGTTCTTGAAGTTGCTGATCAACGCGGGGAGATCCATTGATGCTGATGGGAGCACACTGTCCGCTAATGCCCTGCTAGCTGTGGTCGAGTCTCTCCTACCCAAACGAACATTCCATGTTGGACCTCCAAGCTACAACAATTTAGTTTTCATTTAGAAATGACTTTCTAAGCGTATGAACGGATAAGTATCTTAGACAATAAAAAAATCAAAGTATTGAATATTACCGCAATCACTGAGTCTCGAGCAGCCACAGCTAAGATATCAGCACAAGAGACTACAGGGCGTCCGCAAACTCTATCCACTTCCGCCTTAATTTGGTCAACAACTTCAAACCCTCTAACAGAATTCAAATTTCCACGAGCATTTTTCTCGGTTTCGAAAGAAGATGTAGAATCCAAAAGAAGTGAACCGTCACAACCCTACAATAGAATGAAGATTAGTTCTGGATCAGTATACATGCATAGAACTCAGACATTACTAGTATAATATAATATAAGATCACAGATTCAGAAATGAATGAACATACATTAACGAAGCAATCATGGAAGTGAAGACGAAGTAAAGAAGCACCCATGCGGCGCTCCTTGTGGACAGCGGCCTCCACTAGTCTCTTGATGGCAGGCAAAGCTTGGGGACAAACTTTGTCATAAAAGTTGGGAGATAAGGAAAAAGCGGAGGCTGCAAGAGCCAACCAAAGGAAGGCGTGAAGAAGGAAATTGGTGGGGGAAACCATGGCTTAAACTTGATGAGGTTGGTATTGTGAGTCTGGGTGATGGGCGTGCTTGGTAATTTATAGATAAGAAACGTACGTAGGAGGGTGGAATTAACTGGAAGAAGTGCATGCATGAATGAAGTTGTTAGTTTTGGACTTGTGCAAATCAATGATTAGACTGTTTCCTACTTTCTTAAAATTATGAGCTTTTGTTTACTACCTCATAGGGGTTTGCTGGCAGTTTAAGCAAGGCGGTACAAATATTGACCCACCTCTTTTTTAAACACACGAGGCTGCTACTCCATCTCCATTCTCCTCTAAAATCTTATATTTTTTAATCACGTCTTTTTCTACGCTGTTCGAGCTGCTGATTAAACTAAGTACTTGGAGGCTTCAGAGCCTTCAGTCTTCAGCTTTGGCTGCTGCCTGACAGCTTCCATTTTGTTCGTTCAATGATTTCTTCTAAGAAGAAATTTCAATATTCTTCTCTTCACCCTGTATTAATTTTGAAAACACCTTTAATTATAAAATAATTAAGAAATCAATTATACCTTTAATTAACAACTGCAATCAATTAAGTCTTTATTGGATAGTTAGCCCAATTGGAAACTGGGGGCAATATTACCTAAATACAGCCCATATACCAGTAACTTCTATTTTTTCAAAGTCTAGCCCAATTGGAAGTTGTGACCTAACATCACCTCAATACAACTCCAACATCGTATCAAATCTTTTCTTTAAAACATTTACAATTTTGCTCTTAATCTTTTTACTTATATAAATTTTAAGGTTTAGTATTCTCTTACTTTTTCAATTTAAAAATCACAATTCAATCATTATCTTTAAAAATATTAATTCAATCATTATCTTCAAGTTGACAAATTTAATAAAAAAACTTATGATTTTAAATACTAGACTGATATCTTCAAATAAAAATAACTATTTTGATAACTTACCAAAAAAAATTAAATACCGAGTAAACTTTTGCAATGAGTGAGAGAGAGAGAGAGAATGTGGGTTTTGATAAAGACCTTCACTTACCTATCAATTATCAATACATTTACAAATGTTATTTGAATTAATTATTGATAATGACCTCATTAAAAAAATGAGTATCTTTAAAGCTTTTTAATCTCAATTATTGCCAAATGACGTTTTTGTCACTAATTAAGTATTCATTTAATTATAGTTATAGATGTTTGCATGTGTCCTGCCCACCTCATGTTTAAACTCAAACCTACTTATTTGCTAATTAACATTATACATTATACGTGTTGATGCTACCAAAACAATATAAATATGAAATTTGTCGATTGAGTTTTGGTATCGGTATCATTATCAGTGCAAGAGGACGTGAGTTTGAGTGTGTTGAAGCATATTATCTCCTGTTTAAAGGTTGGGAAGAAGTTATAAATAGTTCTAGGCATTATATTAAAAAAGAACAGATATGATAAGAACCTAATATGTTCTAATTATAATTAATCCAATTATGTTTTAGTAGTGCTAGATTCCGTTTATAACTTTTTTTTAAAACATATATATTATAACATATGATTTATATGTCTTATTTGATTGAATAGATTGAATTTAATACTTTTGAATTTAATAGATAAAATTATACATATATATCTCTCTTTTTTTGTAAATTGATTAAATAAATTATTTTTTTAATATTTAAAAAATAAATCAATTTTAAAGAGAGTGTATATGAAAGCGCCTGAAACTGAATCTACTTCGAAACTTTTATATATTAGCAAACAAATAGTTAAATGTATCATTTGAAAAGACCTCACAACTTTTTCTTTTAATCAATTTTAGACCATCAAGTTAAACATGCGTGTCGGCTCCCTTTAACTTCAAATAAAATCAATAAATTTATATATTTATGTTACATTTATCTTATTTTATATTGTTTATAATCATATCCAAAATATTATTTATTCCAAATTTTAAATTGCAGCTTATTCATCGAGTATTCATTTTTAAGGTAATTCGAATTTGAATCATAATGATATGAAAGAATTATATAGATGTATATAATTTTTAATATATAAATTTCAATTTTTTACATTTTTCTCATATTTATATTTCATAAAATAAAACAAAATAATAAAAATAGAGAAATAACCAATCGAGCTTTATGTCTCTGTCTCAAAATTTGGTGTGAGAAATTCTCTTACAGATAATCACAATTTTTAATGATTAAAGTGAATGGATGGAGATTTTCAAATAAAATAAAAAATAAATGTCCAAAAAACCCAACAATTTAATTATGACCACACCCTTCTGTTCCTTGTGGGCACCTTTCTTTCCTCCTCTCATTAAATGTCATTTTTTACAAAAAAAAAAAAAAAGCATTTTATTAGTTAAACTTTGCTATTAAATTTTATATTTTGTATAAATTATGGATTCAATATATATAATTTAATTAGATTATTTTTAATTCTATATATTTAGAATTTAAAAATTTTAATTTTAATCAAATAATAATTATAATTTAATTAGTGAACTAGGCTAAATCTATAACTTTAAATATAATACAAGATTAATGACATAATTTAACCAAATAGACTTAACTGTTACCATTAAATTAAGATTAAAATTTTAAAATTCAAAAAATATAAAAATTAAAATTAATTAAACTAAAATATAAATACAAATATATGAGTGCAAAATTTATAACTTTAGGCATAATAATCTCTTCTTCCTTCAATTATTGGGAATAACCCCATGTTTGATTAATCAAAATTTAGATAAACTTTTATTCAAAAAAATAAAAATTAGAAAAACTTTTAAAACTAATTTGTGTAAGCGAGAAAATCATGAGTACGAATTCAAATATAATTATAAATAATATATTTTAAAAATTTAAGTTAAAATAAAATTTAAAAAATTGCATTATTAAAAAATGTTAGAAAACATTTACGTTTATATTTGAGAGAATTTGATAAAATGATTCACCTCAAAAAAAAAAAAACATGCAATAAGACAAAAACCATTATTTAAATATATATTACAGCCACCGAGATCAATCTTTTCCGACCGGCGGTTCTCGGATTTGAACTAAAGTTATTCTGAAACATGCACCGCTTCCGTTTCGTATATGATATCGGAAAGTCTCGGCCTTAACTTATGTTTCCAAACATCACTGCTAGGCTCAACGTTAATCTCCCGCCACCGTATTTCCGCCACCACCAAATTTTCCGTCAACTGATGAATATCTACGGTGAGAATCAAATTACTATCCTGCCCTTCCAAATAGATCCCTCTCTCTTTCCTTTTCTTTGTCTTCACGTTCTCGATTTTCCGGAACTCTTCTTCGATTCTCAGTATTATCCTTTCCGGTTTCTCCCCCGATACGAACTGTTCTCTCCGGGCCGAAAAGTCGGCGTCGTTGAATAAACCGGAGAGGTCGAAACCGGTCGAAAATGAGATTATATGGAAGGCGTTTAAGCACTTGGTGCTCTGGATATCCCCTTTCAATTCAAAATCCTCAGCGTTGAATTTGGTTTCTTTGTAACCTTTCTTGAACCAGGGATCGTTGATGATTTCATCGACAGTGATTCTTGTTTCAGGATTAGTGTCCAGAAGCCGGCTTAAAAATCGCCGGAGATCTGCAGACGTCCATTTCGGGAATCGGAATTCGCCTTTATAAATACGACGGTACATCACCATCAGATTGGGGTCGTTGAACGGTAGGTATCCAGCGTGGAGAACATACAAAACAATACCGCATGACCAGACGTCGACTTTGGCGCCGTCGTATCCTTTCTTCGCCAGAATCTCCGGCGCCACATACGCTGGGGTACCGCATAAAGTATGGAGGAGGCCGTCGGGTCGGATCTGATCCGTAACCGCACTAAGTCCGAAATCCGTTATTTTCAAGTTCCAGTTCTCGTCGAGAAGGAGATTCTCCGGCTTCAAATCGCGGTGAAACACGCCCCTCGAATGACAAAACCGGACGGCGGAGATCAACTGCTGGAAATACCGACGGCTGAGATCTTCACTGAAACGACCCCTGGAAATCCTCGTGAACAATTCCCCGCCTTTGGCGAATTCCATGACGAAATAAACCTTAGTCTTGGTAGCCAAAACCTCGATAAGCTTGACGATGTTAGGGTGGCGCAACCGGTGCATGATAGCGATCTCCCTCTTAACATGCGCCATGAACCCGCCTTTTAAAACCTTCTTCTTGCTGACGGCCTTGATGGCCACGCTCTGCCCGGAGTCGACGTCGCGCGCGTGGTAAACCTTTGCGAAAGCCCCACATCCTAGCAACTTCCCAAGCTCGTATTTCCCGAACAAGGTTGCTTCCGATGAGAGTTCAGGCAACTCACCAGCTCTACTGGAGCTGGCAGTGTCTCCGGTGTCTGCCATTGTCTTTTTTCTTTTTCTTTTTTTACATTCAATGATTCGAGGACCGAAAATTAAAACGTAGTTGAGCTTAATAATTGAGATTGAAAAGAGGATAAGAAGAAAGTGGAAGAGAGAAGTTTGAACTGAAAAAATGATTGGGGGACAATTGGATAATGGGTAAGACTGAGTTTGCTTTAATGGCAATGCATTTTGAAGCTATTTATCTATGGCGGATGCCGTATTCTTTTGTCTTTATGGTGAAGTAGACATGGTTTTTTTTGAATATTCTTCACGACTAAAATAATAAAAAGAATAATTATTAAATTGTTTTAATAAATCAATATCATATTTTAAATAATAAATTATTATTCATAAAAAATAATAATAATAAATTATGTTATATAAATAAAAAAAATAAGGGTAAAACGTCCTAATTGGTCATCAAATTTTGAAAATTTTCAAATTTATCACTAAACTATTGGAATTTGGTTTTTTGTCCATATGTCGTTAAGTTTGAAACAGCTAGAAGACATGTTCATTATAAACTACATGAATGATCGTTCAACTATGCAGTGTTTTTGTTTTGATCACCAACCATAAATTATTTTTATTTAGTCGTTGAAGTTTTTAAAATTAGATTTTTTAGTCGTTACGATGTTAAGTAGATAACGGAAGTTTAATGTGATCTCTTTTGTTGGTATAATAATAAATTTAATCATTTAATATTTATATTTTTTTATTAATTTAATCCTGATTCTAAAAATAATAATAGATTTATCCCTCAATATTTACAAAATTTATCAATTCAATCCTCAAATTCAACTTTTTTTTCTCTTTGTCTATTCTTTTATGCTCCTAACAGGTGTTATTTAGCACAAAAAAACTCAAACATTTACAGTTTCCTATGCCAAAAAGATCATTAATTGTTGGTAAAGTTTTCTTGACACTTTAGATTAATTTCTGGTACTTCAACACTAAAAAGATTTTTAGTTTTCGGTGCCCAAAAGATCATAGGCAGAGGCTTATAGGGAGGCTGGCAGGGGCCGACCTCTTAAAATGGTTATTTTCCTATTTTGATACTTCAATTTTTTAAAAATTTTAAATTAGTAAAAAGAAAAATTACATTTTGATCTTTTTAAAAATGATAAAAATTTGATTTAATCTTTTAAAAATTATAAAGATGTAGATAATTTAATTTCGCCCCCTAAATTCTTTTCCTAGCTTCGTCCCTGATCTTAGGTTATCTAGAAGTTTTTTTAATATATTTTTACGCACGATGCCAAAAAAACTCAAATCTCACTAATGTCAAGTAAAAAAATTATAGAAAGCATTCTACCACTAAATATTAGTAAGAATGTTTAGGGTTAAAATTATTGATTTTTTAGAATTATGATTAAATTGATACAACATATAAATATTAAATGGTAAATTTTTTATTAGGCTAATAAAAAGGCCACATCAAACTTTTGTAATCAACTTAACAATATGGTGATTAAAAATTTTAATTTAAAAAATTTTAGTGACTAAATCAAAAATTTTTATAGTTGGGTCACCAAAACAAAAACACTCATAGTTAAGTGACTATTCATATAGTTTATAACTGCCACATTATCCAACCGTTTCAAACTTAATAACATAGTGACTAGAAAAACGAATCCGGATAGTTCAATGATCAATTTGAAAATTTTCACAATTCAGTAACCAAAATAGAAACACACGAAAAGTTCAATGACTAATGAGGTAGTTTACCCAAAATTGTAAAAGAAAAAAAAACCTTATTTACATATTATTATATAGTAAAATACTGTTGAAGCTTACTCTCCTTTTTTAATGACTGTAGAAGCTTACTTAAAAGAAATGAAATAGCTGTTTATACGGTATGGAATTATAATATATATATTCAAAGGGTTTTTAGTGAAAAAACCTTATTTTACCTAAATATTATTAAAAAAATTACTTAGTTAAATAATATGATTTAAAATTATTTACCAAACTAATATAAAATGGACTATTTTAATGAATTTAACATCAAATCACCACCATTTATAACGATTTGAGATCTTAAAGTGACAGATCAAACATCTATCTAACAAGATAAAAAATCTCTATAAGCTCGAGATATCAAATAATATTTTGATAAATAATTTGAAACATATTATTTTGACAAATATAAGTTATTTTCATAATGTTTCAATTAAAAAAACAGAAGAATTCATAATTTAATTTTGAAAATCATTTAAAAATTAAATGATAATTATGTGGAACTTCCAAAAAGTTCTAAAAAATCATAAAAATCTAAAACTTAAAAAAATCTAAAACACAAAAAGTCCAAAATCTATTTTCGAAAATTATAAAAGATACTTTTAAAATTATAATTATGAGGAAGTTCAAAAGCTGCCAAATTAAAAAAAAAACTAAAATTACAAAAAAAAGTATTTTTTAATTATTGGAAAACATATAAAATTATTGAAAAAAAATACTAAAATGAAAACTAAAACGATGAGTACCTTTCAAATATGTTGTTGATAATAGATGTAATATACAAACCTAAAACTCAACAAAATCAAAGAAGAAAAAAGAAATTATATAAATCGGATTTCGTTTATATTTACTCAATAAATAAATAAACTTTAGACAAAAAAAATTATCTCATGCATCATAAGTGAAATATTTTAAATTTCATAAGCGAATTTAGGGATAACAAATGTCTTATAATAAAAAAAATTAAATATATAAATAAATGTGACATTTGGATGATTAAAATAATAGTTTATAATTAGCAAAAGCTTAAAACTTATTAGTATTTCACTTGCATTTTAATGACCCCAACTAAAACATAGATACATATTCACTCTGTTGTTTTTTTATACAATATTTATTTTATTTATAATTTCAAATTAAAAAAATTATATTTAATGGTGCTCGAATTTATGTACTCAACATCAATGTGAAGGTGACTAGGCATTTTGATTCCCTTGTCATACCAAAGTACACCATGCATTTATTTTATATTTTAGTGATTTGCGATGGAAATTAGTCCTCAAAAGCTTGCAAAATCGTCTCGCCCTTTGAATCTGTAAGCTTTGCAGAGAGGAGAATGTAGCGTTTGATGTTTGGTACTTGTCTTCTCGGCGCATCATCGGCATCGGAACGCCTCTTCTCACTAGGCTGGTCGATAACTTTTCCCTGACACTACTTCCACAAAATCGGTCACGGTGAACTTGCATGTTCAAATCATTTTTAGCCTTTTTTTCAATAATTTTATACTTCTTCTATAATTCCAATAAATACAAATTTTTAAATAAATTTTTTAATTTTCAATTTTAAGTTTTAAGTATTCTTTCGTAATTTTAGGTTTTCTGAAGTTTCACATCATTATCATTTTCTAAATTTCTTTTATAATTTTTCTGTTTTTTAGTAATTTTCAAAACTGAATTATGATTTTTTTTTTGTTTTTATAGAATCTTCCAAGTTTTTAGAATTTTTATATATTTTTTCAAAATTATTTTTTTGGAATCTTTTAAATGAATTTAGCTTTTTTACACGTGGTAGCCTGTGAGTGGCTAAGGGGATTTTTTTTTAAACGAAAAATGTATATGGAGTAACGTGATACACAAAAAAGGAAGTATAGAAGCGAAAATGACCAAAAAAATTCTCAAAGTACGAAACTAAGAATTTGCTTATGGTACAAGGGCCAATATAGATATTAAACCAAACAAATTTAAATATCAAAAAATAAACATTTGATAGTATTTGACTTAGTTTAGTAATAAAAAAATTAATTAATAATAACATATGAAATATGTACGATATTATTAATATGTGAGTAAAATAAAATCTAAACACGTAAATATATCAAGTTAAGAATACTAAAAGAATACATTTGTTTATCACAATGTCGAGTTAACTTGTGGCACCAACTCGATCAATAATATTATTAATATGTACATCTGATGGAGTTAATAAAGTGTGCATAATAAAATTGAAATATATAAAAAAATATTAAAAAGAGCTTTAGTTGAATGGTAAATTAGATGTTTTACTAATGTGATTGGTGTAGGTTCACATAGGTAAAAAGACCTCTTTGATCCCTCGCAATTTTAATTTTGAGTAAATTGGACTTTCTAAAAAAAGGAGCAATTTAATTCCTTTCAATTTCAAATATGAGGGATTAAGAAGTAAGGACAATTAATAATCACGTTATTGTTTTCCATCCATTTACATAATATTGATTGGTATAATAATAATTTTGGTCCTCAATGTTTACATATTTTATTAATTTAATCTCGATTCTAACAAATTAAATTAACTTAATCATCAATATTTACACATTTTGTTGAATTCATCCTGATTTTGAGCTGGGAAGTTGCTTATTGATGAACTTAATTTCTTGACTTCTTTTTTCTTGTAGAAAAATCAATGGTTGTTCATGAGTTTATGGAACGCAGGAGCTATGGTGCAAATCCTCCGACGCACGATGAAGATCGAAGCTTTCAAGATCCAAAGCTCTAGTTCAGTTTCATGGTATTTGTAGAGAAGAAGGATGAAGGGAAAAGAGGATTCCACCGGTGGTGTTGGTTGCTGGCCAAGACGTCGGACCGTGACAATAGGCTCTTCTTTAAGCTTAACAGTTAATTTAGACCTTATATATTAATTTTGATCTAATGTGGAGCATATTTAAAATGCATTATTCAAATTATAAACAAACGTATTTATCATATAAACAGATTGAATCTAATATGTTAAAAAATAATATTTATACAATTCAATTTAAGATATTTATAAAATAGATATTCTTAAAGTTCTAATTTAATTCACATATTTTTTATACAATCTTTATTTTATTTATAACCCAAACTCTTAAATTAAAAATTAATATATTAATTAAAAAGAAAATAGTAGGGTAGATGAAAAGAAAGAAATGAAATAATACAAATTTGAGTAATATTTAATTTTATGGTATTTTTCTTGGCTTAAAGATTTTGTGTTGGCAAAGAGAGTAGGGTGTGACGTGAAGATAAATTGTAGCCACCTACATTTCATGGTTCCTTTTCGCCGGAATTTCTACACGATTCGTCGCTAAATGATTCGTGTTAAATCAATCAAACAACATTCCTTTTTCTTCTCTTTAAGAACAAACCATGCGTTTAGCTTTAATTCCTTATTATTCTTTATAAAAATCATGACATTTTTTTTTCTTTTTCAAACCTTCCATCATCTATCCACCTTTAAAGGAATATTTACATTTTCTTTTGCTTTAAAGGAATATTTACATTTTCTTTTGCTTTATATATAAGTGAAAATTTAAGAGGGATTGAAATTAAATTATATATTTTTATAATAGTAAAATTTTTATTATTTTTAAAAGAATCAAAGTGTAAATTTATCATTATAAATTTAAAATTTCTTTTTCATTTTAAAAAAGACCTGATAGCCCTTAAATTCGCCACTACATATAAATTAGTTGGCTGTATCTTAAAGGAACCTTCACAATATTCTAATTATTTATATGTTAAGTATTTGGGTGAATTTTATTATCAAAAAATAAAATAATCATTTGAAAAAAGATGCAAAAAATGAAGAGGTGAATAGTAAATGGATGGCAGTGAGGGTTTTTTTTCCAATGATAAGGCTTAAAGTAATCAAAACATCAAGTGTTGGATAATAATAATAATTACACAAAATTCAAATATTAATATAAGGATAGAAGGGGGTACACATCAGCATTTAATTTATTCTTGATTTGTAATTTAAATTTGAATAGGTATTTTTTTGATGGGGGAGGATTGAAATCGTTCCACTAGTGGGCAGTAGATAAGTGTGAGTTCATGCCCTTGTAGTATTTGATAGGTGTCATAATCCTTTCACGTGTATCCGTATTTATAATGATTAGGTTGTAAATTTTATTTTTTGTTGTTGGAATTTTATCGGAAACGAGAAGATTTAATCACATGGGATGTCACATTTATTACGATTTCAGTTGCACAATATTTATGTAAAGGACGATTTGGTTTTTCTCTGCTAATTAACTCTCAAATTTAGCCTTGTAAATTTGAAAATCGTTAAATAAATTAGTCCTTTTCATTGATTCCTGACTAACTCCGTTAACTATTTTTGCCGCCCTACAAAAATGCTCCATCTATCTTACAATTTTATAACCTATTTGTATTTCATTTATTTTTTAAAAAAGAGAAAATTACATTGCAAAAACAAAAGGTAACTGAGGTATTATTTGATAAACTGTTAAATAATCCGATCGAACTCGTTTTGTTCTCCCTTTACCAAATCCATCCTTAGTTTTCCCTAAGCTATATTGCTAACCCCAAAAGATCATCATCATCTTCGTACTCGACAATCATCAAGCCTAGTCACCACCAACCTTTCATTATCCCAAACCCTAAGCCAATGCTCACTCCCCCATGCTTCCATCACTGTAACCCAACAACCCCGACGACTCGGTTCCCTGAAATCAACCTACGCTCTCAAGGTAGTGAGTAGAAAGTTAGTATGTTGAGTATATTACTAGTGCATGATATTACTTCACTCAAGATTATATTTTATTTCTTGCAATTTAATTCATTCCTGAACACCTCCAACAACTTGGCTAGTAACACGAAAAACCTCATCAGCCCAAACATGTAATGATTGATTTGGTGTTCATTTGGGAATATGCCTTGGTATCAGCAAATCATACCTTTTGGGATTCCCAGTATCTCATTCAGTCTCCTTCTTGGTAGTCTCCTTCTGCAATGACAGACAAGGCATGGCGGGCCACCACCAAACTCATTAACTCTTTTTTCTGCCCATCTTGATTTCATATTATTTTGAGTAACTCACACTCATATTTCCGATGCCACACCGCCACACACTAACCACAGGATATTTCTTTTCTTTTTTTTGCGTGTGTGGTGAATTTTCATTTCAATATTTATACATAGGTCTCTCTTTTTCATTTCCTTTTTCTTTTATATATCAACATTCTTTTTAAGATTTTCGGGGTTCACGTGTAGTTATGGGCGTGGGGCATCTGCATTATGACTTTGTCATTGCTTTTATATCGGTTTGGGAATTGCAGAGAGATATAAATAATATCTACTAATGGATCAGATTTTTAATATGATGAAATCTTTGTAATTTGGTCTAGGTTCATTGGTTGCGTGGGTAGAAAATTAATATAAATTTTATCTAATTAATATTGTTTTTAATTAATAATTATCTATAAATAATTAAATGTAGGATACTGATGGATGGATGGATGCATGGATGAGATAAAATCAACCAATTCGAATAGTAAAGTTATTATTTCAGAATTTTAAAATTTTGAAGATTTTTAAAATATTAACATTTTAGAATTCATCAATTTTAAATACTAGCAATTATAATTGTTTTGTTTGGAATTTGGATAAATAATTGTTTTAAGAAAAATGGGTCGCTGAAATTTTACAAATTATAAAATAAAAATAATGGTACTAAAAATAAATAATACAAAAATATTCGATAATGATGCCATTAGATTTGTAAAGTTTTATAAATGTTTTTAATTAAACAAAATATTAAAACATATATTAGAAAAAATAATAAAATTCATTTTTAAAGTTATTAATTTTTTATATTATAGTGGGACCATGTGTATAAATGAAACAAAATTACGAGGAACTTTGAAAAACCACCTATTTAGGTGGAATTTGAAAAAAGAAATTGATATATTCAAATACACTCTTAAAATTCCTCACAGATTTTGAAGGGAAAAGTCTCAAAATTATACATGAACGTTAGTTTAATGTACAATTTTATACATGCAATTTTGATTTGATTTAATTATCACAAATTATTAACACCATTATTGATATATCATCGTTTTATGTTTATATGACATGCAAAAATAATTATATTTATCAAACATAAAATTTATATATATGAAATACAACACATTTATTTTTAAATATATTGTCCCATTTAATGTTAAATCGCAGAAGTCTCTCTTACAACCTTTTCATTTGGTTGATTGTCTCTTGTCAATTCCACTGTCTTTTAAGAAAATGAAGCATGTGAAGGAGTACGTCTACATGCCCTTAAATATGTATATATATTTCAACATCGGAAAATAGAGGTAAAGTTAGGAAATTTGTATAATGCTTGAAATAAAATTACAAAATTTTGGGACTAAAACTAAAAAAGAAAATCGTGTTCAGAATGTTCAAATGGAATTATTTTTTAGAAGGGTTAAAAACGAAAAAGTTTAATTTATTTAAAGACCAAAAATGCTTGAATTTTTAGAGGGTCTAAAAAGGTAATTCTATCATTTAGCAAGGGGACCAAGAAAAAAAAAGAGACAAATGATATATACTAAATACTCCCATCGCCATCACCATCGCAAACAAGTTAAAAATGAAGCAGGCGATGGACATTATTTTTGCAGTTCATAACTCGATATCAACCACAATAAAAGGGGGAAATATAATAAATTATTTAAAAATAATTATAATGAAATCACTATCTGTGATTTCAAATAATAGATTTAGATATTTAAATCCATTATGTAATGAAATGAAGTTGATTGTAGATTTCAATAAACTTCCTCTACGTACGTAGGCAAGAAGCTTCTTCCTCTATGTGGCCTTCGTAGGCGGGATTTTACGGTGGTTAGACCAATTCTATTTTTGGTAGTTTTAGGCAGTGCCTCTCACCATCGGTGTAGTGTTTCCTTTTTCTTTTTGATTTTTATCACTTGTGAAATTCCCCTCAACGAGCAAGAGGGCTCTCACGTATCCGTGCTGTGATCAAGTAACCAAGATACAAGTGAGAGTCTCTTCTAGCACTCATGGGTAGCAATAATGATCTAATTCATCCTGTATAATATTATGTGCAATAATTGGAGATGTGTGTTTCTTTTTTTGTGGTTTCTATGTGTGAAGCAAGAGTTGAGAGGTTGCTGGAGTAGTCGCATTACTGTAGGGAGGTGGCTCTAAGGGAACGTGGATGGCTCATGCATCCCAATTGAATTGGATTTTTGAGGGGAAATGCAACTCATCTTATCCTCATTTTCATAATTAAATCTGATTATGACATTTCCTATACTACACTCATTTTGCACTTATATCGTATTTTTTGGGTCTTAATTGTGCAAGATAATTATTTATTTGTTTGACTTGTAAACCGGGTGTATATATATTCAAACTTAGGTTATGATTGTTGGATAGATTGCCCCAAAATCCAAAAACTGTAGAATCTATATGGGCGAAATCTAGAATTTTATCTAAAGGTTGAGATAAAATCATAAAATTTTGGAGGATTAAACTTAAAAATTTGTGCTAAAAAAAAAACTTAAATTGAGTTATTAATTTTTTTAGTATAATTTTCCTACTTCATTTTTTTTTTCAAATTTTTTCTATTTTGTAAGAGATTGAAAAAGGTTTTTGAAATAGGCTTAAAAGAAAATTTCGACTTTTTAACGTCAATAATTCTAAAAAATATATCAAAATGGGTCATCCTACAAATTAATTATCGATATGGGTTGTTACAATATTTTTGAGTGTCGCCTGACTGGTTAGCGACACCACATGAGTTTTTAAAATATAATTAGTGATTATATTTGTTATGTTATAGTGTTTTTTTGTTTAATTATGTGAAAATTGGAATATCCCACAAACAACATTTTATTTTTTTTCCTCAAAAAGTTAAGTTTATTTTTGACAAAATAACACTATTGGAGGAAATCAAACTCACGATCATGTGGTTAAAAATTAGGCACCTTAACAGTTAACCTAAAACAATTATTTTATAATATAATAAATATAATAACTAATTATATTGCAGTTCGGTATCACTAATGTGTCAGGCAGCACAAATAAAAAAATATTATAGCAAACGATTATTAAATTATTTGTTGATTTGGTTTTCCATATCCATACAATTAGAAAAGAGAATTAAGATGAACTCAACAAGTGGTTCTAGTAGAAAAGAAGATGTTGTTCATCCTAAGAGTCCTGAGTTCGAGTACTTGTGTATGCAATGTGTGTGTGCATTGTCAAAGCATTAAGAAAATATAAACAAATACTGTGATGTAATCACACCAGTATATTAAAAAAAAAGAATTAAGATGTTGTTAATTATAAAAAGGTTATCATGTCAATATTATTAAAGTTTTAACAGTCTAGTCAATTTATTCACCTAATAAAAAGCAATTTAATTATATTTTGAAAGTTTGACATTATAATGGTAAAAATAATTATGATCAAAGTGGTAAAAGAGGTAAACATTAGAGATTATATATAATTATGTCCAAATGGGTGCGCTTTTCTTAACATGTTAGTAGAAAGTTTGTCCAACTAGACGCGCTTTCATACTCTTTTTTCAAAATCAACGTATTTTTTTAAATCTTGAAAAAAAAAACAATCTATTAAATCAATTAAAAAAATCGACATATTTAACCAAGATATCTATCCTCAAAAATTACTACTTGGAAAGTGTCACTGATGAAAGCATGAAATCATGGAGGTAAGCGGCAATGTTGTAAGGAAGACCCCTAGCAATTTGTTCACATTTTTAGCAAATACAAAAGCTAAATTCTTAATTGGGAAGGGGCCTGCCAATTTATTTTCGTAAGCTAAAGTCAAATTAAATGAATAGAGCAGAAGAGAGTAGAAGGGTCAACAATCGTACCCCATCTTCTGCATGTTTATTTTGCCTATTCTATTATTATATTTATGGTTGTGGAGAAAATACATAGTTTTTAAGACCCTAATAATGGAAGAAATATAAAACCAGAGTCAACTACGTCCTCAACATTTTCTGATAATAAGTTATTTACTAATGCCTGGAGGCTAAAGTGTTAGGATGGAGAATGCTGTAAAATAAAGAGTTAAACAGAAGAGACTGTATCAATGTCTAGATGTTGTTTCTTGTAATTGGATACTACAAAATGTTCACTTTACACCTTCAACTTAAAGACGTTATGCGATATGAGCGTGAGAGTTGAGCTTCCCATTGCATGTGGTTAGCTTAGCCCGTTGCATGAGGGTAGACTTGCCCATGACCCACCCCAAAGCCTGCCCCAAAAGTGAAAAGATTTAGATAAAAATATAAGTTCGAAAAATAAAATTCGCTTAGGTCTTAGGTAAGTTTTTTTTTGACCCGGATTCGGGGGGTGTTTGGTATATAATATTACTATTTATTTTTTTTTTGAATATACTGGTGTGATGGGTATGTCTTCATACTTTCTTAACCCTTTGACAAGGCACACACACAGGCACTCGAACCCGGGACCCCTAAGATGAACAACATTCTCTTTTCCACTAGAACCACTTGTTGGGTTGATATTACTATTTGTTGAATAGAAGCAATCTATATGGTTGCAACTACAGCTTTAAGTTATTACATTGTTAAATGTTACAGGAAGACATGGATGTTGAATTGGGAAGAAAAGTGACAGTCAAAATGAACCAATCACAAAATGTCCAGCAAATTTGGAAACACAAAAATGATGTGAAATGTTAATATGAATGGGTTGGTTTATGGAATTTCCGAGGATCAAGATTTAAATGTCAGTATTTGTAGCTCTTAGTATAAGCCAGAAAGGGAAAAAATATGCAAAATTAACTTAGTTACTTGAAGATGTAGAGTTGAATAAGGGGTGATGTTACAAAGCACCGACAAGAAAACGTGTTAGATCTTCAACTTTGACAATTCATTTCATGGAAAGAGAATTTAACAATGTCGATTTCATGAAATAAATTAGTCAATACCCTCTTTGCATTCCAGCTTAGTAACACGCAATGTCTGCACCCAAGAAGCTTCAACTTCCCTTTTTATACAGCTCTTCCCAGCTTCCATAACTCACTCTCCCTCTTCCCAGCTTCCATAACTCACTCTCCCACTCTTGCTCTTTGCCTTCTAAATAGCCTGTTTTTACAGTTTCATCCAAAGCAAATAGCCTGTTTTCCACAATCCAACAATGGGGTTCAATAACAATAAATTTGGGTGCTTCATCACGGTCATGATATTAATGTACGCCATGCTCATACCCCAAGCCTTCAGCGCCAGGGTCCGACTCATGGACACGGAAGGTTTTCCCAAGGTTCCCGTTTCAGATAATGTTGTTGTTAGTCACCAAAATGTCCCTGTTTCGGCGTTAACAGGTGGTTACCAGTCCCCGGATTCTGACAAGAATGCCCGCAAAACACACTTGCGGCTACCGGGAAAACAGGGTCCCGAATATCGACCCTTGGTGCTAAATCTTCTACCCAAAGGCACTTTGCCACCGTCTAGCCCTAGCAAAAGGAAAAACAGCTTTAGCTAATTGATTTTTCACATGTTTATACACTAAATTCATTGTATCCATTCTTTTGTTCTTTTAATTACATCAAGGTATTCCAACAGGAAATAATGTAGCAAATTTGTGCAATACTTTCTTTTAGTTAATAAGATTACCTTCAAAATTTGATCCACTAGAATCCATTTTTTTGGTTGAAGAGTATCATTGAGTGTGATCAAGTCTAGCCGAATCCAAATACAGAGAAGCTCAACTTGAAATTTGAAACTCGATAACTAATTTGAGCTCGACTAGAGACACAACCAAGCTACCCAAGCTCATTTATCACTTTTCATACTAAGCTCGATTAAGTTTGAGCTTGAGTTCAAACTCATCCCAGTAATTACCGAATCGAATTCGAGTTTTTTTTATTGAACTTGAATAGTTTGCGAGCACCAATGTCTCATTTACAGTCTTAAGGATGACTAAATAAAAGGCCTTTTTGACTTTTCGTTTTTGGGCTGTAATCATAATTGGCAGGTCCATTCATGTCCCAAGTTCTTTTTATTTGGGCCATATTGTCTAAAAGTCTATGGGTTGCTTACCTATTTAACTCAACAAAGAACTGTTTGGGTCATTAAACCTCCTCCGAATACTTGTTTCATCAAAGCCCAAATACATGTGAAAACACCCTAACACATCGAAGTATGAAGAACATTATGGGTTTATTACATGAAAAGAGTAGCCCTCCCTGAATCTATTCTTTGTCCTTCATCAAATATTAAACAACGTGACATTAACTACAAAATATATGAAGCAGGACAAACAATGAGCAGGTCCCCACCCCAATTGATTAGAGAGGGTTTGGACACATTTACTCTACCCCTAGACCATTGGTTATGTTTCACTAGCAACATATGCCCAGAGACCCGGCCACCAGGGGACCAGACCAGTTGACCAACCCTAAAACCTTGGGAACCGAGCTCCCTCTATCCTACACTACATACACAGACATGACCCCTTGTTTTAGCCTTAACAGTCCTGTTGGTTGAACAGTACATTAGTGTGACTGAGCTAACACCATGAAACATGTAATAATAAATAAATGAATAAAGTGATAGCCATGGAAGAAGACAGGCGAATATTTGTCATCATAATGTGGGTATATATAAATACGTACCCACCGAGAAATTTCTCACGATATGTGTTAAGACACAACGACATATCAGTAAAAGGAAGGTCATATTGCAGTTCTTTCATTTAGCCACTTTAAGGATGAACCAGAAGTGGGACAACGATAGGATAACTTTCTACCCACCACACAGTCGATAATATTTAACATAAAACCCAAGCCAACACCATAGGTTCTGCACTTTGATCCAATCCTTTGTTGTGACTCATGATTTTGTCCTAAACCAAAACCTAATAATGCTATACAAAGTTTTCAACCAGTACATTGATTTTATGCAAAAAAATTCAGCATAACCAAAAGCTCCTTTATGAATTATCAGTGGTTTTGTTGTTTTCATTTTGCCATTTCCGATTCTCTTTTTGCAAAGAAAACAAAAGGGTTCATAAAATTTAGACCCTATGGCTGGGTATCTATAAGTGTTTGGATTACAAACAGAAAGCAAATGGGTAGAGCAGATAAAAGCTGAATATGGAGCTGCCCTACCCTTGTTTTTCATATAGCCCTTTTTACTAGTTTACGTGTAAAAGAAAAACAAAATGATGTTTTGTGGGGTCGATCTAATGGCCGGCATGTGAGCCACGTGGATACAAGCATTAGGTGAAAAATCATATCAACCCAACTGAGTTTTTAATCTCTGGTACGAAAGGCATAGATGCTGGGGCCTGGGGGGGGGGGGGACTGTTCCCTATCCAAAAATTAAAAACCTCTTAGTTGGGTACATCTTTCAATCATATCCATTCACAAGTTTACATTATACAATGATGATTAATGTGTTTATTTGATTTAAATTTAAGTCATATTAATTATATTATTATCAAGATATTAAAAATATTTTAATTGTTAATAAACATATGAACTTCAACTATAGATTTTTATTTAATTTTATAGCATATAATTTGTTGAGCTATTAACTTTTGCTAATATCTCGAATATATTATCGGATTGTTAATTTTGAAGTTAATGATTTAATAGTAAGGTCTAATAATGTTAGACCAATTGAATTAATTTTTCTATTTTTATGAAATAAGAGATTAAATTTTAATAAATTAAAATAGAGAAATACATCACATTAATTTCTATTTTTAACTTGAAAAATTCAGCTAATTGAAAATTTCACATTAATTGACTGGCGTATTTGTAACTTGATTAATGATTTTAATAAAATACATCACAAATTAAAGTATAGGATTGAATATTTTATAAGGTAAGTGTTGTTGGATTCCATCAGATTTTTTGAATTAATAATTTAGTTCGGATTTTATATTATTATATTTTTTTATAAAATATTAGTTTTTAAATCATTAAAAACTAAAATTGGAAAAACAACCATTATTTTTACTTACTTATATTCTCTAAAATGTTGAAAACCCTACCCTACCCTGAATTGGAATAAGATTTTGGTTGTTCAAGGTTTGGTGTTTGGCAGCAAAAAAAGGCAGTGACCAACCTGGAACCATTTTGTTATTTTGTATATGCCATTTCCAACTTCATTTTTCTCCCTTTCTTAGACCCCACCCCTCTCTCCATTTTTTTTTTTCACTCTTCCCATACATCTTCTTCCCTTCGCTCATCATTCCCCATATATCTCTAAATCCATTTTTAGAGATTTTTCTCTTTTTTTTCTCTGAATACCATTAACTTTTTGACACGAAGAGAGCAAACTCTTTCATGGGAAATTACAAGTTTCGGTTATCAGACATGATACCCAATGTCTGGTTTTACAAGCTGAAAGACATGGCCAACAGCAACAGAACCAGAAACCATAGCAGCAACAGCAGGAAAAAACAAAACCCTGTATCACCCTCTTCGAAAACAAAGCAACCACACCATTTTTATCCAAGAAAATCGTATTATTTCACAAGAGAACTTATCCCGGCTGATAATAGATTCTATGCTTCTCCTACAAAAACCAAATCCATTGATCCCCGTATTTTCTCGGACCCACCTAGAAAATCTTCCAAACAACAACGATCTAAGCAACTAAACACCAAGCTTGTTGTTGCTTCATCTCTTTCACCTTCTTCTGACGATAGCTCTTTGAAACAAGAATTCAGAGCTGATTGTATTCTCACAACTGAATCATTCGATAACATGGTTTCATGGTCCCATAATAAACTCCCTCCGATCATAACCAAGGTGGCTAAAGAACCAACCAAGTATCGGACAAGTTCACTCTCCGTCAAGGTCGTCAAACAAGACAAGAAGAACACTAGAGTCATGAACTCTCCTGGTGTAAGGCTTAGAGTGAATTCTCCAAGAATCGTAAGCAGAAGGATTCAAGCAGCTCACGGCCGGAAAAGTGTGTCGTCGAGTTCAAGCTCGAGCCTTTCCGGTAGCTGTGCAGTGGTGAAGTCATCGTGTGATCCACAAAGAGACTTCAGGGAATCAATGGTGGAAATGATTATGGAGAACAACATAAGGGCATCAAAGGACTTAGAAGATTTACTTGCTTGTTACCTTTCACTCAATTCTGATGAATACCATGATGTTATCATCGAGGTTTTTAAGCAAATCTGGTTTGATTTAAGTAATGTAAGGATGAAATAATTATACTTATGATAAAGATATAGAGTTTTTTTTTTTTTATGGGTTCTTTTTTTCTAACTTTCTTGTCATTTACTCTTTGTTTTTTCAAGTAAATACTGCTAGTTCTTAATGTGCAGCTGGTAACAAAACAGAATCCATTGATGGCAAAGCTTTGTTTATTTTAGTGCTTGCATGATGTAGCTTTTTCTAATTTGTCCTGTAATCCATATGTTTTGCAGCAAATCTTGGCAAAGCTTTTTCTTTGTTTTCAAAAATGGGGAAAAATCCATTAAATATAGGTTGAGAGCTCATTAATGTGCTACCCCCTGCACTTCATGCACAGGCTGAAGGTCTCTTATGACCAATTCCAACAATGACTATATTTATGTCCAAAATTTTCACTCTTTTTAAAAAATAAAAGCTTTAAATAAAACAAAACGTTTTAAGAAAAAAAAAAACTAAAATCCTAATTTAAGAGCCAAACCAAAGGCTTTTCTAACATGTGTAACTGAGATAATAATAAAAAAAATGCTCCAAAAGGGCTCTACATAAAGTTTAAAGTTTAAAATTTTGTGAAGGCAAATTTTTACTTTTTATCCCTTTAAAAAATTTGAAAGCAGAATTAATGTAATGACAATATTACATGATGACCCTCCAAGTTGATAAAGTTTTAATTAAACTCCCTTTAACAATTTTAAAATAATAAGTTAATATAATGATACTTTAATTATTTAAAAAGATATTTATTTTTTTACCCCTATCAAACTCCTTGCCACTAGATTTTCGAGGCATTGGTATGATAATATATTAATTGAAGTTTAGTTGATAAAAAATATGTTTCCCCCAATGTTTCAATAACTTGATTAATGGTCAAGCTAATAAAACCAATGATTATTGATTTAATCAATTCGATTATTGACTCAATAATTAATTAAGTAACAAATTTATAAAAAGATTCAATCATCAATTTTTTATCCCAATTTTTTATTTTTTTTTTATACATTTTAAACGATTCACTCAAAAATCGATTCAATCCTTTTAATTTAACAAATTAGACCAACTAATCGAATATGATCGGAATAAAATTGATTTCCCCTCACTCAAGTCAAGTAATGTATTTGTGATTTTTGCATAATTCCTGAAGAGACCAAAAAGACAGAGATGTCAGTTGAATGAGTAAATCAAGTACCAAACCAATTCGGGAATGATACGCAAAAAAGACATATCTTATATCTCTATTTGAATAATTACATGTACAAGTAACAATGTCGGGAGAAAAAAAAATCTAACTCCAAATATTATTATTCAAAAATAAAAATAAAAAATGATCTCTGTCTTAATTATTGTATTAAATATTTGATTATATGGCACGTTTTTTGAAATAATAATAATAACTAAATTTAAATAATGATTTGATGATGTTATCGATGGTTGTGAAAATGGGTGACTAAATCGTACGATTCCTGACAATTTCTTCCTTCAACTTCATAATTTGTAAAGCTACAAATATATAAAATCTCCTTCTCCAGGCAAAATCACCAGCTTTCTCATATCCAGAGACATAGTACATTATTAATATAATATAAATGAGGTGTGAAAATTCAAATCTTAACTTCAATAGCCTGCAAATTCAACCAAAGCTCAAAAGCTTTCGTTGTTGTAGGACGACATTTAGCTTTTCCTGAAGGGGTTTTCTTTTTTTTTTTTTCTTTTAATCTCTAATATTTAAAACATATAAAAAATAAAGTTACTTCGATAATTACAAAAGCCAAAAAATGTACAATATTCTCACACGTAAAAAGGTAACATTGACAGACATGATTTGGAAGTATGATTAAAATCCATGATCAAAGGTTCAAATTCGCTTAACCAATTAAATTGTGTTTATTGTCTAATTATTATTTTTATTATAAATTTAAGAAACAAGTTTGTTGTGTGTGTTTTTAGTGGAGGGAATCATATATTTATAAAACATGATTACTGTTCATCGAAGTGATGTTTTAAATAGTTCCATGCAATCCATTTGTTTTAAATTTAATACTGTGTACACCAATTTACTTGTTTGATTTCGTAATTTCCACTCACGAATATCTAAAAACATTCAAACTAAGCTTACGAGCCCTTAATTTACGAACTTAATAGGACACAGATACGAGTCATAGCTTGACAATCCGGATTATATTTGAATTTCAAGTTGATAATAAAAAATACCATAAAACCCTAAACTTAATATTTTCAAAGTAACAGTCTTTTACCGTTGTTTTCTTTTCGGTTCTTTTTTTTTTTATTCTCTTTTTAGTTATTGTTTTTTAATCTTATGAAAAGAAAGGTGGGATTTGAGATGTTGTTTCTTTGTGGGACAAAGGGATTGAAACTTGGTTTTACTTTTACCTACCCTATCGATCGATTACCAATGGGAAAAACAACACTTTGTTTTATACCATATTTTCCAATCATTTCATTAAATTTTTATTATTAATCAAACTAAAATTCTCTTAGAACTATTATTTTTATCTCAAAACCACCGAAATCCCTTATGCTTTGTTTTTTGTTAAAGAAATTGGGTGAAATTAAATGAATGGGCATCAACACACAAATTCCATGATCAAGACCCTAAAAATAATGGGCATGAATGTGTCAGGGAGCCGCCAGGAGAGACTCAGTCAAAGGAAATTTTGAATTGTAGATTTAGAGTTGATATTCATGAATTGTCCAGTATTCTTATTAAATACAATTTAAATATATTTATATGTTTAAAGAAATATTAATATTATTATGAGAGATATCTGCATGAAATGAGGAAACGGATAAACGAGCAGAGGGGACGAGTCGACCAACACTAGTCCGTAGATTCTGGTTGATGCATCCCAGCAAGATTCTTTCTTCTTCTTTTTTCATATTATATTCACTTTATTTCTACATAAATTAAAAGGTCGAAGGGTACCCTACAAAGTTTGAAGGTTAGGGTAAGGTCGAAGGGTTCCCAATTAATTAATATAATTATATTCCTTAAATAATGGCCCAACCAACCCCTCTCTATCACTCTCTTATCTTACATAATCATCAGCTTTTCTCTCTTTTCTATTAGAGTTTAGATAATTTGAGGGTTTTTTTTTTTAAATTAAGTTTTGTAATAATTACTTCTGTTTTATTTTTATTTTTACTTGCTTGCTTTTCTCATGGTAAGGGATTAAAGAAGAAGAAGAACTTTTTGAGGTCAGAATATAACTTTACAACCATATTAATTTATGATTTGACAAAATTTAAAGGGCCTTTGTAACAGATTTACCCTTGTTGGAAAGGCTAAGGCCACTGCTTGCCTCTGTCTTCGACTCTAATTGATTCTACTTACATTTTCTAATACAAATTAAATTGAACTTAATCAACATAAATAATTGCTTATTTGGTTTTAAATTCAAATCTTAAAATTATTATTATTGACCATACTTTATTTGAATATCACGCTCGATTTAAATTGAACGATAAAATCAATGAGAACACATATAATTATACTAAGGAAAAATTAAAAGATTTTATTATTTTTGTTGAATATATATGCATGTGGGCAGGGGCAAAACCAGAAATTTTTTTTAAGGGGCGGAGTAAAATTATAATTTTTACGATAGTAAAAGTATAAATTTTAAAGGATTAAATTAAAATTTTATCATTTTTAAGGGATCAAAGTAGATTTTTATCTTTATTAATTTAAATTTTTAAAAAAAATTAAGTGCCTAAATGAAAAATTTTCCAATTTAGAGGAGGCCAGCCCTGGTATCCCTTGATTTCCCCCCTGCATGTGGGTGAGGTAAGATTAGAGTAGACAGTTGAGAGTATGTCCAAAAACCATTTGTTTTACTTGTTGTTTTTTGTGTAATTCCCAAAGATGAAGCCATTAGACCCACATCTCCTTTCTATTGGACTTTGTATGTATCCCGTCTTGGGAGTTTGCTTTCTTTACTCACCATTTGGACCCATTCCTATCTTTACATTTTTGGATGTAAAAAAAGACTTATCTCAGATGGCCTACGATCTATCTTGATAAAGTCTTTTGGAAACTATTTCTAATAGATTTGATGATATTTTTATAGTGATAAATGCCGCATATATGCTAAAGCGTGATTAAAAAATACAAATAAAATCACATCTACTTTCAAAGAAAACAAAATGGACAAAAAAAAAACCACAAAAAATGTAGATAAAATAAAACTATGAAATTGTAGACAAAACCACAAGTGGACTGAAATTAAAAACAAAACAAAAGTACGAAAAATAATATTGAAGAAGCCATGACCAACAACCAACCCAAAGGTTGGCGTCGACGCTGACAAAGTAAAGATTTAATTTGAAAAAATGAAATGATTAAGATTTTTCTATGAAAAGAAGAGAGAAAGTTTTTGGAGACCCTTTTAAAAAGATTGAATAAGGACACTTGATAATTATTTAATAATGTTTACAAAAATTTTAATTTCATATCTATACTATTATTTAAGCTCTTAATTAAGTTGGTGAGATGAATCAATCGGTACTAATTTGGTTAATAAAATTACAAAAAAGAAATGTCATTTATATTTAAAATAAGTTATATTCTTTGAGGGTGTTTTAGTATTTTTATTAAAAAATAAAAAAAATATATACATACAAAGAAATTTGAATCCCACACTAATTGCATTGATAAAACATTAAATTTACCACTCAATTAAAACTTTATTTTAATAAATTTACATTTTAATTATAATATGCACGCTTTATTAATTTCATAAATTGTATATATGTTTTTACAATTTAATAGCTATATTATTATCAATTAATTTCAAACTTTACTTTTAATTTTTATTACATGTTATATTTAAAAACATGATTTCTACATGTCCTGAAGATTGTTAAGATTGGGTAAAAGATTTGACATTGAGAAACGTATTTAAACAAATTATAAAGGGAAAAATCTTAAAATTATACATGAATTTTGATTTAATGTGTAATTGTATGCATGAATTTTAATTTGATGCAATCATACATGTGAAACTCTAATTGTGGTTCAATGTATACTTGAAACTTTAATTTTGATTTAATCATGCACATTTAAAGAAATAAATACATCGATTTATTTTTATAATAGATAAATATAATTATTTATGTATGTAATATATAAACATAAAATAATATTATATCAATAGTTGTGTTAGTAAGAATTGGAGCAAATCAAAATTTCATGTATAAAATTATACAAAATCAAAATTTATGTATACAATTGCATATTAAATCATAGTTGATGTATAATTTTGATAATTATCTTTTTTTTTTCTTTTTAAAGAAAACATTTAATATGGGTAAAGATTAAAAAGAGATTACATTATTATGAGAAATGGATTTATATAATTAAGTGCACGAGTGGGGGGACAGAAATACCATGCATGCGGGAATCTGAGATCATATAATAATATGATACTATTGGTACAGTAACAGCGCACGAGTGAGAGTTGGTATTTGCTGACTCTCTTCTCATATCATCATCATGTACCCCTCCCTCTCTCTGACATTTTAATGGAGAAAAATAAATAAATTTATCGAGTTTAGATAAATATATATATGATAAGGGGTTGGTTTATGTTTATTTTACGGTTAATGGGTTTTTTTTTTAACAATATTAACTTTAAAATTTAAACATCATAAGACAAATTCATGTATATATATATTATTAACTCATTAATGTATTTAATATTTAATTTAACGTTATCAGCTAATCCAAACGTTGAGATACATCCAAACTCATAACCTTTTTCCACTCTGGAAATAAATATGAAAAAGAAAATCTATTACGAATTTGAATCAAAATTGTAGATTGAATTGTGGCCCACTTGCACTCAATTTATGAGACTTGGAGCTTTGATACTTTTCTCATGGGGCTGGCTGGACCCAAAAGATAAGGGGGCCCAATTGACCCCCAGCCCGTAGTGGCATTGGTCCCCTTTTTCAGATTTTCCCACCACCACCACCACCACCACCACCTTGATTGAATATCTGCGGTACACATTATATATGATTCACCTAATCGTGGATGAAGTAAACCCAAGGCAGAGGAAAAGGCAGTCATGCATGCAAAACCCAAAAAATTGAATAACAACGGCCCTGCCCCAATTGCTTGGACTTCCTTCTCTGCAGCTGTGGTCGTTGTCTTCTCTTTCGCGGACACAGCATAACATATACCATTCATTGACCACTGCAAGCTATCAAATCAATATCTAATCGATCTGAATAAATCATCTCTAATCAATGTATTATTTCGATTTTAAGCGACTCATGAGCGGTGGTGCACCATTAAATATTACAATGCAAGTTGGTGGTGCCATCTCAGGCAAGTATCCAATCCAAATTTGAACATCAACATCAATAATCATTTTCATATCTCCATACTAAAAGGGTTTTATGGGTCTGGCCTGCCATTTAATAATTTATTATTCTACCTCCTTTCACCATTAAAAAAATCCCGTACGGCATAGGTCTACATTTTCTATAAATAAATAAGATGGGCATGTACGTAGGTTATATGAATTTAAACACAAAGAAGAAAGTAGAGTGGGGGGATGATCATGTGAACACCATTTATCCTAACATATAATCACCCTGTTTTAATTTAAATAATTAGACCTTTTGAAGTCATTGGTTTTTATTATCTTCAAATCGCGTGATCGAAAGCAAATTCCATTCTCCAAATTAAACTTAATGTGTTAACCTCGTAAGTGTCACAAGATCTAATCATGTCGCCTAAAAAAGTCTATTATTTTCTCATTTACATACATAATAAGATTAGATAAATTAAATTAAAAATAATTCAAGTTCAAGAATCAGGCAATGAGGGCAGCATTGCCCTAGTTTCGTAAGACAAGGGAGACAAACAATAAAGAAATCGCAGCGATGGAGGAACAGCATTGTTATTGAGTTATTAGCCTGAGAGCATATGCTTAAAAACTAGTTGGTCCGATATGGAATCTTTCGTACAACATGAGGGACGCCTCTAAGCTTTGGACTGAAATCATGGGGACGAGGGGGGACTTTTGCAGGGTTTTTTGAAAATGGCACGCCTGTTTGCCTAAAGTTAGGCCATCTTCCATTCCTTTTTCTTTTTCTTTCTTTCTTTTTTAAATAAATCAAATCAGCCCCCATCGTCTATGTACTTGATAGGGAGAAACAAATATACAAAAATAATGGGTTAATTGCACTACTAGTCATCATTGAGCTATAGTTCAAAATTTCATTCCACTCCAATCCTCAAAAACTTGGCATCCTTATGTTAGTCTAGCTGTTATCTTAGGCAATGCTAGCTCAGATTTAACGTGGACCATATTAAACATTAAATACATATACCTACCTATTGCTTAAGTAACTTGGATCTAATTTCGACGTGTAACAAATAAGCATTGATGTGCAAGGGCAAATGCCAACGTAGATTTGATATTTTTATCTCCTTCTTTATCACATCTAAGTTATCCGTGTATGTAAGAGGTACAAATGAGTGTAAATTTCGGTTCATATGTTTTAAATATGCTCTTTGTCAAATTTATGTTGACATTTAACCCTAAGCTCACAGGTAACTTTGTAGAAAGATTTGGCTGATACAATAATCATACCGTAAGGTTTCCTTTACATTCGTTGTATGATCTATAAAAATTAATCTCTTCAAGATTCATGACTATCCCTTTTAATAATATGATATCCAAATACGAGGCAATGCATTTGTTAATTTAAACTACTGAAACTAAAAAAAGTAAGATGTGAACACAAATTGGTTGTTAAAAAGCTCTCCAGCTGTGATAAAATATTTAGACTCCGCTATCAAAATGAAATAAAATAGGGGGAAAGGTTGACGAATGATTATCATTTTCTCAAGTTCATTGGAATATGCGAAGGTTGATGCCGAAAGGTGCCAAGATTTTTATTGGACGGGGAAATGAGAAACAGTAAGGTGGGTTGGGGGGTATGGGCAATGGAAATGGCTTTGTTTTATTATGTTTGCATCATAAAATTATAACCAGCCATTAGCTTTCGTTGTGGTTTTCATCACTTCTTATTGGCCAATTTGTGAAAGCAATCAACATATATATATATATAATAAACCCTAAAGTCGTCTCTTTCAAGTTTGAAGACCATCCAACAATGTTTTATGTTTTTCTGATTTAAGTTTTGGAAGTTAGGAGAGAGTGTAGGGGAAAGGGGAACATCGCCATTATCACCCATCATTCTCTTTCTTAAATCCACAAATAATTGAAGCTTGGAAACACCAATCAAATCACAATACATATCACATTAACACTTTTTCTAATACAACTTATTTTTTAGTAAATGCACTCTTGATAAAGTTGAAATTTTAATAATTTAAAGATTTTAAATTAGAGTTAGCATTTTATATAAACTATATGTGAATTGATTTGAATTCTAATTGTCTATGTTAAATTGGGATTAAGTAATACTCCTTATAAATATAAGTAGTGTTCAACTTTTACAATTAAAAAGTTATGAAGAAATGTGATCCTCAGGAGTATGTGAGAATGGTTTGTAGTTTTATCTGTGCAACAGTAACGTGTTGTTGTAAGTATGGTTTGTAGTTTATTATTCATGCAAAAATTACAAGTTTAGTGAAATATTTTATTGTTTTAGGATCATGGACGTAGGCAAGAGGGGTCGAAGCAAGCTTAAAGTTATTTTTTTTATTAGTATGGTTAAAATTTATCTCATATTATTTATGTTTCTACCCACAAATTTTTTATAATTAGTATCAGAGCTTTTGATTTAGGAGAAAGTTGATATCAAGAAGAATCGATGAGTGAATATATTAAAGTTATCACATTATGTACTGTACAAAATTTTTTGTGGAACAAAGACTTGGTGTTGCTTTGGATGAAATAAAGCCTAATAGGATTAAAGAAAGTGAGTAACAAACTATGAAAAGGAAAAATGCAAGCACAATTAGATCATTGGTGAGATTGTTGTTGATTAACAAAATATCATTAAGCCAAATTATGTAACTATTGTTCTACGAAATTATCAGATAACACATATGAATCATGCTAATAAAAATGAACATCGCACTAGCTACGAAAGGATAAAAAAAAAAAGAACACTTCCCATGGTAAAAGTGGATAACGAGAAAGGTTTTGAGGGAAAGAATGCAATTTGGGACTCATCACGATGTGATCACGAGTCAATGTTTGGTCTCTAGGGGATTTATTATGCAGGAGATGATATGTTTCAAGGCAATGTCAATTGCAAGTAGAGAATTTCAATTTTGATATTCGATTCACAGAAATTTTGATATAGAAGAAAAGTGTTGTTCATGATGCGAACTACATGTGGATATCTCAATCGATCTAATGGTGTTGCAATGAATTTCTTAGATCTAGGTGGGTATTGATGATTAAAGGCCAATATTAGGATGAAATTTGGGCCAAAGTGGGATTGTTAGATATTGATCAAAATGCTAGTTGTCAAATATTAAATTAAGATTTTAGTGTAATTCTATTTATCGGAGATTACTTGATTGTTAAGATTACTTAAAGAAGTAGATATTCTTAATGGGTAGCAAATCTAGTAGAATAAGATTTCTTAATGAATAAGATTTATTGGTGATCAAAGTAATAGGACTTATAAATTGAAAGCAAGATTTAGCAAGTTAAGAAGAGATGTATCTATAGGGTATTTTTTTTTATGTAAAGATGGTTTGTACCTTACACGTCATTGTGAGGATAGTAGGCCAAATCAAATCACAATGCTACAGGTTTTTCAATTGTCTCGGAAGAAACTGTCATGTACCTTACCATATCTCAGCTCATCAAAAGCAAGAATAAGCATGGAGGAAGAAGAAGAGCTCACTTGCTGAAAATGCTGAAAAGTTAGTTTGTCATTATTGCGGTAAGATTCGCCATATTAGACCTCACTATTATAAGTTCCTTAATGATTTGAGGAGAGAGAAAAATACAAATATTTCATACTCTTTTCCCACAAGAAAGAGTGGGTGAGAAGAGTTCAATTTCAAGTTAGTTATAAAGATTAATAAAGAATTGATTCTCAAGTTAAACATGAAGCAAGGCTTGTAGATTATATTGAAGATATATGGATTGTTATATGTACTTTGCCAAAGCCTTGTAAGAATAAGTAAGTGCACAGATTTGTGAAGACCATAAAGGTGGAAAAGTTTGTACTTGATTCACTAGTTATAATGCTTGTTGATATTTGACTTAATTGATTTCATATTCAATCCTTGATATGATATTGTTTAGGAACTTGCTGCCCAATTTTCTTTACATGCTGCACCCATTGGTTTTGGTGTGATGAAATGGAAGACTTCTTTTCACCATTTCTTGTTCTAATTCCTCTACTCTTGATTTCGAACTTACAACGAAAATGAAGGTTTGCGAACCCGATGTGATGGCTTGATGGTCAATGATGTTTATCGCTCCAGGTGTGATCTGGCTTCGAGTCGCGTTTGTTGTTCGAACATTATCCTGCTATTGTAATTCACCAAAAAAAAAAGGATTGCAAATAAGTTGAAAGTAACAGCAAAAAAAACCTGAATAAGAATACAATATCACTAACCCTAAGAAATTTAATTAAAGCTAAAATTTATTCTTAAAACCATATGAAGAGGCATATAATGTTTATATAAAAGACTATGGGACGTGGTCCTGGATGTTAAAGCTAGCCAGCTAGCATCCTATGTGGAAAGAAGTCAAGTATTAAAGAAAGTGATTGCCAAATTACTTAATATTTAATTGTTGGATGGATTTAAAATATTATTAATTTCAACATTAATCTCAACTTTTCTTTTCTTCTTCAACCTCTATTCTCAAATCCAATTATGCATGATTTGACAGCTGATATGTAACATGTTTCTATGTTCTTAGTATACTTTAGAATATTTCTTGTGCATATTAATTATTAAGCTATTGATGATGAATAATTTCCCCATAGAATGTTATTATTTTCCTTATTAACATCAATAATAACAAAGCTTATTCCCTTCTTTCCCATATAGGAAAATTTGTACTTGTGTGTGATCAACATAACATGCATCAAATCAGCACATAATTGACTTCCCCACTTGACCAACTTTATGCTTTGATTTTTAGGTATTTTTTGAGATTATAGTTGATTTTATTCTAATTTTTCATCTAATTATAATAAAATAATTAATTTTTTGAGCAAAGTGAGGAGAATATCAAAACAAGTCCTACATATATTTTTCCAACTTATCATTACTTTGTTGATAAAAAAAAAACTTATCATTACTTTAATTAGTAATCCTATTTCATTATAAGGAGGTTGAGCTAATAAAATTTTATTAGTGTTGGAAGAAGGGTTCGAGTTCGAATCTTATTAAACATAAATATTATATGGGTCGTATTTAAATTTATTCTAAACATTTATGTTTTGTATTGAGTTGATTCTAGTTCTAATTAATCAAACATGTATTAATCGTTCTGTACTCATTTCAAATATATATATGTAAAATATATATAAGTGAAGTACTTAAAGGTGAAGAAGAGATTAATTAGTATTAATGTTTTTTTTTTTTTTTTGCAGTACATATCAACAGCACATCGATATATATTCATCTATAATGTGGCCATTACCATTAACCAAGGAACAAACCCCAACAACAGTCAAAAAGGCAGTGGACGGCGTTCAACCTCACAAGAAATCAAGGTTACTGTCTTTCTTATTATTGCTATCATATACATATATAATATTGCAAAACTGAATGATTGTTTTCAGTTTTTCGGTGTTGTTGTGGTAGTGATAAAACCATGTGCCCTGAAAGTGATGATATTGAATCTCGTGCAAGTAGTAGTTGTAGTAGTGAAAATGGTGACCACCAGCACCAGCAACAGCATTTGAGGAATATATACAACCAGGAAAACGATGGGGACGAATTCATTCATCGCTTTATACGAAAGATTCAAGTCACTCACCTTCTCAGATGGCTCCCATTGAACCAAAGAGAGCCCTTAAGCCAGGCAAGCCTTTCTTTTCCTTTGTATAAACACTGCTATACTCTCACAAACAAACCCATTTCTCTGTTGCTGCATATTTCTCTTAAGAGTAAAGATTCAGATTTTGGGTTGCTTCCATTTTTTTGGTATCTGGATGTTCTTCTTTCTTTTCCTTTGGGGGATTGCTGCTTATGAAAGAGATCCTTAGCCTGTTTATACAGACATCATTGAACAATGCAACATAAAACAGCATTTTAAGGTTGTTCTGGAAGTGACAACACCGGCCACCCTCTTTGCAAATATCACTTGCTTGTTTTTTTCTCTGTAGAATGTCAAAACTATGACATGGGGAAGGATTCAAAGTCAAACCCTAAAAGGGTTTTTTAATCCTTTTTATCTCCTGTATACAGAAGTCTCGAAAACCCCATTAAAATTCAATGGCGAGTCAAGTTGAATGTGGTTCTAAGAGGCATGTGTTCTCAATGGCGATTTACAGAACTTTTCCAAGAAACCCTAAATCATTAACAATCACTAAACTTAATTTTACATTCCTTCTTCTTTAAATATGTTATTTTATTCAATTAAAAACTTGTGTGTATTTTGTTTCAAAATTTATTAATTGCAACTAAGTTGTTTTTTAATTAATAATAAAATATTTCTAACTTTTTGGCTCTGAATATTTGTGGACTTGTGGGTGTAACACTTAAATTTGACAAATTTGATTGTTTTTTTTGGGAGAAAGGTGGCCTATGACTCATTTTTTATGGAATCAATGTGGTTTAATTTTGTAGCATATTAAATTTTAAGGATAAACAGCATTATGCAGCTTTTTAATTGTACGGCTAATGTTGCAGTTAAAAAATATAGGTATAGTGGAACCCATTAATGGCACGTCCAATGTCTTAGGGAATTTCTCTTTTTCTCAATAACACCACGTTATGCACTGAAGACCATAATAAACTTCATCTTCGACCCACCTTTTAGCAACTTGCACTTTAACAACAAAGGCAAAAGGTGTCTTTTCATGTTCTTTAAAATTCTTCATGTGAATCTTTTTCTAAAAAATATACTGATTTATGTTTTGTAAAAATTAATCCTTTTTTAAATTCATGCAGGTGGGAGAGGAAGTGGTTTCATTAGGAAAGATTGCAGGCCCAATAGTAATAACAACACTGCTTCTCCACTCAAGATCAGTAATCTCCATGCTTTTCCTCAGTCATCTAGGCAAAGAAGAGCTCGCCGGCGGGTCACTCGCCATGGGGTTCGGAAACATTACTGGTCTCTCCGTCATCAAAGGTCTTTCAATGGGGATGGATCCCATTTGTGGTCAAGCCTTTGGAGCCAAAAGATATTCAATCCTTAGCCAAACCTTCCACAGAACATTATGTCTTCTTCTACTTATCTCCATCCCTATTTTAATCCTTTGGCTGAACGTGGAACCCGTTTTCCTACGCTTAGGTCAAGATCCAGAAGCTACCAGAATCGCCAAAGTTTACATGGCTGCCTTCATCCCTGAACTCATAGCTCAGTCTCTCCTCCATCCCATGAGGACTTTCCTTAGAGCTCAAGGCATTACCACTCCTCTCACCATTGCAGCCATTGTTGCTGTCCTCCTCCACCCGTTGGTCAACTACATTTTCACAATATATTTCCAGTTAGGGGTTAAAGGCATTGCATTAGCACTTTCTTGTAACACGTTCAATATAAACCTGGGGTTAGTAATTTACATGGTCATCTCAGAAAATCCTTTGAAACCATGGCATGGGGTCACAATTATCTCAATCTTTCAAGGCTGGCGTCCACTGCTAGCACTAGCACTGCCTAGCCTCCTTTCAGTGTGCTTAGAATGGTGGTGGTATGAAATAATGCTGTTCCTTTGTGGCTTACTCGACAACCCCAAAGCCAGCGTTGCAGCCATGGGAATCCTCATACAAACAACCGGCATGTTATATAATTTCCCGTTCTCAATGAGCGCCAGCATTTCAACAAGAGTCAGTCAAGCATTAGGAGCCGGCCAATCATCGAGTGCTCACCGGACCACGGTGATCGGCCTCCTCATGGCCTTCGCTTTCGGACTAGCGGCCTTCGTTTTCATGACAGCACTGAGATCATGGTGGGGGAAGTTGTTTACCGATGAACCACAAATCCTCCATCTCATCTCAACCGTGCTTCCGATACTGGGGCTTTGCGAAGTGGGGAATTCACCACAAACGGCTGCTTGCGGCGTCTTGACGGGGACTGCACGTCCTAAAGACGGTGTGTACATAAACTTATGCTCGTTTTACCTGATAGGATTGCCGGTGGCAATAGTGACAACGTTCCAACTGGAAATGGGGTTCGTTGGACTATGGGTTGGGCTGCTAGCAGCTCAAATGTCATGTGTGTGCATGATGGTGTATACAGTGATTCGAACCGATTGGAAGCACCAGGTGAAGCGAGCTGATGAACTCACCCTTGCGGCAGGAGGCAACGACGATTTAGAAACCAGCCTACTAACTGACACAGATAATTGACTTTTCCATTACAAAACTAATTGGTTGATACTGATAGACGTCGGCTAATTTTCATTTTTAACAGAAATTCATTTTTGGGTACACAACATTATTATAGATATATAAAAATCAGTCGAAGATGTCCCTTTTTTCTCTATCCAGAATTAAATTGCTCTTTTATTGCATGATTTTGACTTTTTTTAATAATAATACCCAACTGAATTTATTGAGGGCACAAAACAAATTTAACAAACAGAACCTTGAAAGAGAAAAGTAAAATATATAGCATTCAAGAACAAAGAAAAATTGTAGAGAAATGAATCGACCATAGCCTCTCTTGAGCGAAACTTGAGCTCAATCGACACTTGCACCATCGCTAACGCCTCCGCCGCATAAGTGGAACAAATGCAATAGTTGTTTCTCCAGCAAGAGCCTAAAATTTGGCCCTCGTTATCTCACATAATCACTCCTAAGCATGAATATTTGTTTGCATTGCAGGGGCAAAGTTTGCATGTACGTTAACTTGATCCCATTAAAATTCTGTGGGTTTAATGATTAAACCCTATAAATAAATTCTAATAAATTAAAATAGACCGAAATTGATAAAAAAAAAGTCTGATTTTTTTTTGTTAATTTCAATTTCTTTAAAAGAAAATGACTTTTATATTTTTGTTTATTTTCCTTTTTTTAAATATAACTTTTACTAAAAAAAAATTTGAATGCACTTTTACTAAATTTTTAATAGTTATAGGTTTGTTTACTAATTTCCCTTCAATATTATTAATAAATATATATTTTTTAAATTTTGAAGATTACTAAATTGTTTAGCTGAATTGAGAATTGAATATCCAAATTCTAGATTGTTTAGCATTGATGACTTAAAACTAATGCTAACTCTTATATAGATGAATAATTATTTATTTAGCTCTTCAAATTTATAAAAAAAAATAATTTTAGCTTTTATTTATTTTTTTCATTTTTTTTGCTTTTGAACTTATATTATTTATCGAAACACCTAAAATGAGTAGGAAAATTACTGGTTGTTAATTAAAAGAGGCGAAATTTAAAATATAAGGTTAAAATGATTTTTTTTAAGTTTTAGGGCCAATTGAGTCATTATGCATATATAGATTGTCAAATTGTTTATTGATAATTTGGTAGGTATTGTGTTGTTGGTTTAGTTGTTATATGAGTTGTAACTAAAGAAACACATGAAATATAGACAAATAACACAATCAATTTGGTTACGTAATATGGATTTAATCTTACATTTGTAAGACTTTGTTTAAAGAGTAATTTAATATAAATTAATAAAATAAAATATAATTTAAATTCAATTCATTCATCATTTTACAATACTTCTCGTATATACATTCACTAGTTTTACTTTCTCGCTTTAAAAGCTTAGTCACAAATTCAACAAAATTGATTTTTATATTATAATAAATCAATGATGAAGTTATTTTGAATTAATTATTATTATCAAATCATTGTGAGTCAATAGCCATTAATCATATATGATTGTTGGGACATTATGATATAAGTTGTTGGGGGATACTATCGAAGCCCGACATCTTTCGTACACTATTTTTTTTAGTTCTATTCTTTTTTTTTTTTTGGTCTTATAGAGTAATTTAAAAAAAATGGAGCGAAATGTTAATTTCTCTTAAAAATTTAAAAATAAAAGAGAAATATTATATATAAAAAAGAAAGAGTTTCAAGGGGAAAGGAACAATGATTTTTGGGACCCACAAAACAAGGGCAGGCAGGCAGAATTACAAGTACCATATGTACAACATTTTTTACGTGATGTGGGTTTGACTGAGTTACGCCTTGATATTTTATGGTCAATAATCAATTGGTTGTTGCCGACATGTCGTTCACCACGGCCCACCGGCACCGCAACCTGCCTCCCACCTTTTTCTTGTTTTCAACTCCCCGACTTTCAAACCCATCCTTTGTCACCTTACAACCGAATCAGAAATTAAGTTTATGCTAATTAAAATTTTTATAGTGGATACAAGAATAAAATGATAAGTGTATATAATGGAGTAGATCGAAGTGGGGTAAGTAATTATGATAATTGTTTCATATTAAACTTGTTAATGGGTTAATTTATTCACCAAACTCGAAAATTCATTTTAAAAGTTGAAGTGTTTAAATAAAAATATCAAATTTAAAAAATGAAATTGAGTAAAATTTAAAATTAACTTTTTTTTATATGAATTAAATATTGTGTTAAATTTTTAACCTTCAAGCTCGACCCGAATATATGAATCGAACTTAAATTTAAAAATTTAATCTAAATACATTATATGAGCTCAACTGACCCGACCTGATCTACTATAAAAAAATCCATCTCTTTCCGTCCCACAACCAGTTTTCAAACAGGCTTAATGGTCATCTATATAGTCTCAACACGTGTTGAGACCCTATAGGAGAAAAATATTTTCTCCCTTGATTTTGGGAGCCCTTTTTTATGTCTTTTTCTTCTTTTCTCCTATTAAGGGACCCATATAGTCAACCCCTCATGAATAAGATTTTCGATTTAAGTTTTGATAAAATATTTTTATTATTTTATATTTCGAATTTTATTTTGAATCTTTTTTCACGACATTGCTAATAAGTAATATCCATACAAAGACATTTTTAATTTTAATAATAATTATTATTATATTATTTTAATCCATTTTTAAATATAATTTTTATAAAAAAATATCATGATTTAGTTGCTGCCGTAAATTAGTTGGACATTAATTTCACAAATAAAAAATTTGGAATTATTTTAAAAAGTGATAAATTATAATGGTATTATGTATTTTTAGCTTTTATATGTAAAATTTTTAAATAAAACCATTAAATGAAATTTTATAAAAAAATTATTAAGTATATTCATTTAATGAATAATTTTCTTTTGTAAATATATTTTTATATAAATATTTTATATCACTTACATATAAAATATATAAGATTAATACTAACAATTAAATCCATACCTAAAAGAAATATATGTCTCAAATAAGATATAATGATTTATTTAAATCTCTAATTTTATAAAAAATATTTTAACTTTTTATTTTTTTTAATTTTAAACTTACATTTTTATCAATTCATAGATTATCATGTGAATCATACGTTAATATTTAATTAATTCTTTTAAAATTTAAAAAAACTCAAAAAATCATTAAAATTATAAAAAAATATATTTTTTAATTTTTTAAAAGTTAAATAAACGTTACGGTATGATTCACATGAAAATTCATGTTTATTTTATGTCAAAAAATTTAAAAAATTTATTTATTTTAAAATAATTTAACATAAACATGGAAATTGAGAAAACAATAGAGCCGGTTGAGGAAGCCGAGCCAAGAACAAGAATGGCACGGTTACCGAGGTGATAACCATTAACACTCCACTCAAAACCTTTATCCTTATTTCTTTCATTAAATTTCATAGGTCAGAAGTCAGAACCATCCCCTCTAACTTTCAAATTTCAAAGCTCAACAAAGTGCCAAATAACAACGTCTGAATTGTCAACCCACCCTCTTATTTTTCCTACAAATTTGTTTTTTAAACTGTATTTCCATATTTATGAGTGTCGTATAATTTTTTGTTATTGAATTGTTTTGAAAGAGAATTTTGACTGGAAAATCTCACTTTGATATTTTACAGTTTTTGGGTATCAGAGTTCAACATTATCTAAACCGGACTCCAATGTTATTGGTGTTGAGTTTAATAATGGTGATGAAAAAATTAAATATTATAATAATAAATAAAAAGTAAATTAAATGTATTATACTATCCATTTAAACACACTAATCTGCAACCGGGACAACTCAGGTATAGGAAAGAAAATCAAAGCAGGAGCAAAGGTAAATGATGTCCTAGCTTTCAAAAAAGATAAAAAAGAGTTCAAATGGGACTTCCTTTTCATAATTCATAACAGAATATGTTTTTTTGGGGGGGACATTTTGTTCCTCTCTCTCTCTCTCAAGAAACACGTTTTCTCGTATACCCATTTGTCTTACGCTGTATATATTCACAGCTAATGACTATTCCAAGGGGAAGAAAGAGTACATGACAGCCACTAAAATTCATATAGTGCACTATATATTTTGGGTTGAATTTTTAATCGGGTAAGCTAGAAATTTAAGTTTTGGTTTTTAACTTTAAAAACATTATTGAATTATTTAAAAAATTTTATTCAAGTTATTAGATTTGTAAAATCGTTATCATTTGTTATTTTTTATTCGCATCGACAGATCCAATCAAAAGCTTTTATTCTTCTTTTTTTTTACAGTTCAAATTTTTTAATAAAATCTTGAACGTCACGAATCTGTAAATCAAAATACAAATAATTTTTTTTCGATCTCCGAAACTGATCGTCAGATCGATTTAGATTTAAGTTATATTCTTTTACTTGTCAATAGGTGTTTATTCACCAAATTATTCATTAAATTGTCACTTAAAATTCATTAACCAGATTTTTAAAAGAATTTAAGAATCAAATCTAATTAAAAACAATCAAGTTAATAAAGTATATAGACATTAAAAATTAAATTAATCACTTTTTTTTTCACTACCGTACAGAATAATAATTTAAAGAAGAAGAATGTTAATGTGAATATAGAATTATAATGGGGAATTTTGGTTGGAGTCGGATTGCACCATTTCCAAGCTTGATAGATGTTAGGTTAAATGATCGTATCAAGATTTAATACTTTCATTCAATGTTTATTTTATGCAAATCATGGTGTTCATCAAACAAAGATGGTGACATATTAATAATAATTTTAATATCAAGTTGTGAATTATTAATTGGATTTTACTTTTCATAAAATAATAATAATTTCTGGACTCAATTTCTTTTCTTTTTATTAATTAATAGTAAGTAATATGGGTGGTATAGTGACATAAGAATTTTTTGCTTATAAAAATAAGATTTTGTTTTACTTAATACAACAAAAACAATTCGCTAAAATATGAATTTTATGAACTATGAACATGGCTAATAAATTTTCATCTCTGCAAATGGGATAAATAATTATTAATTATAGTATCTAAAATGACAAAATTTGATATTCATCTTATGTATTGACTAACTTTAAAATTTATAATTAACATTTAATCACATTATTAGATCTACAAAGCGTGAAAATTTAATCGTCGAACTATATACATTACGGAACAGAAAGATGTAAAAAATTTACTTTTTACATCCAAAATAATAATTTATCAAAATTGGGTGACTGTATAGAATTATATTTTATTTTAAATATTGGCACGTGTTAAACAACTTAAAAAAAAAAGGTGGAGCCCGGTGTGTGACATGGAAGCAAGTGGTTCACACGAATGAAATAGAGATGAGTGTGTCAGAGCCATCAGATCAAAAGCCAATAGGGACCCACTCCTTTCGCTATCTAATCTGATGGCGGATTGCTGCTGCTGATTGAGATTTGTGGGTCTACCTTTCCCACTCTTTTTGATGGAGCCAGATGCCAGACCCACGTCGCCTCACTTCACCCTTCACGTGTTCTTATTTTTTCATTTTCCTTTTATATTTATTCTTTTTTTTTCTGTTTACAAAATATTATTTCATCTCATAATGAAAAGTTATGAGTAAACCGGAGTAAAATTACCATACGGACGAAAGGCAACAGCCACAGACTTACATTAAAAAGCATAAACATAACAATGGTTTTCAAAATTGGGTATATTGTCGAATCCATCATGTCATTGATTTGTTAATTTAATTAATACAATTAATTCATTTGATTTTATTAAATAAATTATTATAATTTTTAATTTAATTATTTTTCTCATTTCAACCAATTCATATTAATACTTTAATTGATTCAATCTGATTTAAACATAATTAATTATAATTAAATCAAATGTTGAAATGTAATAATTTTTATTATAATTATTGCTCAAGAAATGAACGAGAAAATTAATTTTATATTAAAGATACATTTATAAAATGATTTATTTAATAATCAAATCATAATAATTTAATCTTAATTTTTTACATCATTATTGTTACAATATTTTGAAGCATATGGGTTCGAATTCAATTAAATACATACTATTCTCCATTTTATGAATTAATATGTTAAGTGAAGTGGTAAACAGTAAACTATTTTTTTTATGTAATTTTTATAATAAAATAATATTAAATTGACTCGTGGCATAGGGTTTTTAAATTTTCTCTTTGCACCGTTCTATATTTTTCTTTTGTTTTTGATTAGTCGACAGAAACGTCAATTGTAATGCTGGTCATCAACCGTCGGTATTCTTTTTTTTATATATTTAGTTCTTTTTTTTTTTAGTTTTTATCTGCTTTTGTGGTACGCTTTTCCTCTACCTTATGACATACTTCTGCTTTATGACACGTTTTCATCTACCTTCATGATAGATCTGCGTTCGTGGATAGTTTTCTCACAACGTTTAACTCTGATTTGCGGTTATCGGTGGTCTTTCAGTGGTTTGATCATTTTTTGTGGTTCGTTTGCCTATATAATCAGATCTGTTTTGCGAAGCAGCCTGCAAGATTGTTGATTTCGCTCATCACTCCTACTTCGATACTTAAGCGTGTAGGTGGATAGAGACTTGTTTCCTGCTTCTTTTCTCCTGTGATTCATCTCATCACTGTCATTGCAGCTCACTGGACGTGTTTTGCTGGTCTGTTGTTTCGTTATTTTTCTCTTTATTTTGTTATTTTTCTACTGCATTTTAATTTCGTTTGGAATATTTCTCGATTTTAATTTCTAATAAATTTAGCCGACATACTATTCAAAAAAAATTGACTCTTGATACTAAATTTAATAAATAACTTATATTATTGTATAACTTATTATTTGTACTAATATTATCTTTATTACTATTTTTACATTAACTATAATTAAATACACCGTTTATCAAAAAAACATTTAATTATTTGAAATAAATATATATTATTTCCAACTCATGAGAATAGGATAATATTATTTTTATTAATTAATGGTTAATTAATATTTTACTGGGTGTGTGGCTGGTGGGAATAGGGTTAATATTTTCAAAAGGGAAAATTACTTGGGTTATTTATTTTAAAGCGCGAGAGAAAACGACAAAAAGGAGACTAATAAGCCGAAATGAGCTGTGCCGAGCCGAGCGGCGTGGAGATAGGACATTTGTCTCCGTATGAGAGCTCCACCAGAGGGCCTCCATCCACGTCCAAATCTCTGATGCTATGAAAATGAACCTCTTAATGAAAAAAGCTTCTCCTATCCACGCGTCCTTACTTAATTGGTTCTTCACTTTCCTGCAACACCATTACTACTTCCCGCTTTCCCTTTTCCCATTTCTTTTACTACTATTTTATTACCATATTTTCAATTTTTCTCTTTACTAACAATTTTGAAAAAACAAAAACAAAAATTTAAAAACCCTCGTCGTCGGAAACGAAAAGGAAAATTCTCAGAATATTTATCTTCATCGGAAAAAAAAACCTTCTTAAAAACAACCTCAAAGTTTCTCTCTTCTTTCAATTTATAAATCGATTATTCTTCGAAGATTCCCTGTTTTAAGTGAAAAGCTTGAGTCTCTCCGTCTAAGCCTTTTCTTTTTTTCCCCCTATTTTTGCTTGGACTGTAAGTTGCTTTTGTTTCATCTTGTTTTTCCTTTTCTTCCTAGGGTTTCATTTCCATTATCTTCAAAAAAAGAAACTTGGCGATCAACCGAAATTCCAGAAAAAAAGAGAAGATTATTATAAAAATTGTTATTCTGAGTTTAAAGGGAGCTGAATTGGATGGTTTGAAGGTGATGTAGAAATCGAAAGAAAAAGTCTTTGGATTTTAAGTTAATTTTGCAAAAGGAAAAAAATTGATTGAAATGAGAAAATCTGGAATAATTTAGAAACAAAAAAGAAAAAAAAATTAAAGGAAAAAGTTGCAACTATGAGTTACAGCGAAGGAGAAACGAGAAACGTCATCGTTTCAAATGGCTCCATAACGGCTGCTGAAGAGTTGACCATCGATCACAATTTGCTCATTGACCCGAAATTGTTATTTATCGGCTCCAAAATCGGAGAAGGAGCTCATGGAAAAGTTTACGAAGGAAGGTCAGTCTCAAAACACCTCTGCCAAAAACAATATTCCTAATAATACAATCTTTTTATTTTCTCTTACTCCATTTATATATAAAAAAAAAGCTTTAGTTCATGGTAGTTTAAATTGTAGAGTTCTTTTTTCCCCTTGTGTTGTAATCCGAACTCCTGGTGTTAATTATCTCAAATTAACAAAGTTAAATTGTTTGAGATCAAGGAAAATTTTTGTTTCATGCTTGTGTGGATGTAACAGGAGAAGTGAATATATGAAGAACATTTGCTATCCCTTTTAAATTTTTTAGTGTTTTCTGTACGAATTTTTGTAGAAATCATGATTTGTTTATGATGGGGTGCTGTATCCTAATTTGTCAAGTTTTTTGAAGTGAATCGTTGTGAAGGGAGTAGAATGTAAAATTTTAGATTGTGTACCGAGGTTACTAGTTACATAGGGGTGAGTCCAATATTTTTCCAGGTATGGTGATCGGATTGTTGCCATTAAAGTTCTTCACCGTGGGAGTACTGTGGAGGAAAGAGCTGCACTCGAGAGTCGTTTTGCTCGCGAGGTCAACATGATGTCTCGAGTTAAACACGAGAACCTTGTCAAGGTAAACTGCTTTAAGCTTGAAATGCAAATATGAATTTTATTATTGATGGAATCTATCGGTTATCTGTTTCTCACCCGCAATGGGAAATTTGTTGCCTTGGCAGTTCTTTGGTGCTTGTAAGGACCCGTTGCTGGCAATAGTAACTGAGCTATTACCGGGAATGTCCCTTCGGAAGTATTTAGTTAGCATCCGTCCGAAAGTTTTAGACCTTCATGTGGCTTTGAATTTTGCACTAGACATTGCTCGAGCCATGGATTGTCTGCACGCCAATGGGATTATACATAGGGATCTAAAGCCAGGTACTTCTTGAGCATACTTTTTCTTTACAGATATTTATTAGTGACTAGAAAGGCCTGCTTGTGTCACTTCAGATTAGGAGTTGGATTGAATCTGTGCTATTGAAAGCAGAATGTGGATTGTAAATTCCTCTTCGATGTAATACGTTTGTTCATAGTTCAGTACTGTATCTAAGTCCTTTGACTAATTCCTAATATACTGGGAAATTTGGTAATGCAGACAACTTGCTGCTTACAGCAAACCAGAGATCTGTTAAACTTGCAGATTTTGGTCTTGCGAGGGAAGAATCTGTGACAGAGATGATGACTGCAGAGACTGGGACTTATCGCTGGATGGCCCCTGAGGTCAGTGCCCCTACTGCATTACCAAAATGGACAAAGAAACTTTTTTACAATGAAGATTGAAGCTTTTTTTTGTTGTTGATTTCATTGTGATAGTTTCAGTATTTAAGTTCCTTTCTGCAATTTCTTGTGAACTTTTGATATCATCACCACCCTGTATGTCATGGTATGTTCTTTAGAGGCCTTCTGTCTTTTGTATTTGACACAACTGTATATTGAGCTTTGGACAACAACTGATAATAATGTAGGGCACCTTTTTGTCATCGCTTTCTCATGGACATGGACATGGACATGGTTATGGTTTGTTTAACAAAGTAATCTCTGTCGAGTAGACTAACTTTTGTATACAATATCTTTGACTTGGTTATCATTCTTTACTTCAACCTGTGTCATTGTAGTTGTATAGCACGGTGACATTACGTCAGGGAGAGAAAAAACATTACAACAACAAGGTTGATGTCTACAGCTTTGGAATTGTCTTATGGGAATTATTGACCAACCGTATGCCGTTTGAGGGCATGTCCAATTTGCAGGCAGCTTATGCTGCTGCTTTTAAGGTGCAAGTCTTTAATGCACATTTTGTTATCCATGATAAAAATTTTAAACTAACGGATAAATGACTAGTTTGATGCCATACGAGCATGCAGCAAGAGCGACCTAGCCTTCCAGAGGATATATCACCAGATCTGGCATTTATCATTCAATCTTGTTGGGTTGAAGACCCTAACATGAGGCCGAGCTTCAGCCAGATAATGCGTATGCTGAATGCATTTCTCTTCACACTCACGCCTCCTTCACCATCCATACCCGAATCTGACACCAGTGAGACTGCAGAAACTAGTAATGGAACCATGACTGAGTTATCTGTTCGAACGAAGGGGAAGTTTGGTTTCATTCGCCAACTGTTCACTTCCAAGAAGACAAGGAACTCTCAGTGAGGTTAAAGTTTTTGAAAAAGCTTTCTTTCGCGAAAGTTGGCATGGGATAAATTATATATATGTTTTAACTGAACCTCTTAGTTACCATCGAATGAAGGAAATGTAGGAAGGATGTTGGTGGGGGCAACTTTAATGGCAAAATAAAAAGAAATAATAGAACATCTTTTACACTGTCTAGATGACTTTTTGGTAAAGAAGATAGAGGGCTTTCACATTGTTCTGTTCATATCAAATGTTACATTCATCAGAAAAAAGAAAAAGGAAGAGGGAAATTAGGGCGCAACTTAACTATTTGGTTAAGTAATTGCCCATTCTCTTAATTAGAAACCAGTAACCACTTGCTCTTTCGTCCGTGAGGGGAAAAGATATATGAACTGGTGGGCTATAAACTTAAATTGCTCGACTCATTTTAAATTTTAAATAGGTTTAATTTTTTTGTCTAAATTTATTTTTAGAATTTAATATTTTTACCTAAATTTCCTCAAATCTTTGGTAGGTTTTCGAGTTTGGGCTAATAATCCGACCATGCACAAGTTATTGATAATCATAATATAATGGTTTTTATTATATAAAAGGCTTCATAATTTTATTTATTTAAGTCAAGTTTAAACATGATATTAATATATTTTTTGCATGTTTAAGCTCAACTCGATTTAAAATATGGGTTTAAAATTTTATCAAGCTTATTCATGTTTTTAAATGACCAAGTTTTTTTTAAGCTCGTTTATATTATTTTTAAAAAAAAATTGTATTGTTTATTGATTTGATATTTAATAGTTTTATATATTTTTTCATTTATTAAAATTTTATATATAGACATCTTGATATTTTTAAATATTTTTAAATATTATATATCACTATAGATTTAATTTGTGTTATAAATGACATAATATATAAAAATAACATGATATAATATATTAAAAATTAGAAAAAGTATCAAATTTAACTCATATTTTAAATGAGTCTAATTTTTTGTTCAAACTCATTTTTCATGCTAAATATTTTTGTTCAATTCTTTCCAAATTTCTAACATGCAGTTGAACTTAAATAAATAACCGAATTCATGAACAAGTTTACATGGAAAGCATAACATAAAACGGAAATTGTGTGCATATTTATATCTCAATATCCATTATAAATTTCACAACTATTCTATCACCATTTTATTCATAAAAGGTATTTTATAGATTAAATAAAGTGTGATATCTCAAAATTAATTTTAAAACATAGCTTATTGAAATTCATAATTCTTTTCTAAGACCTTAAGATTTTTTGTGGTTCTAATACAACTTTCATTATGATCTCTGAAACATCATTTATAATTTTACAGCTTTTTTTTTTCATTTCTCAAAGTATTTATTAGCGTAAATTTAATAATTGATTCTTCACATTTTGTAAATCCATTAAAGGGTAAATGTTGACCACGAGTGTTAAAACTGTTTCATACTCAAATAGAAAATCGAACTCTTGACCATCGATTAAGATAAAAAAGATCTTTACTGTTTCACCTAACTCTCGTGATTATTTTAGAATAAATTTTTATATCAAATGTAACAATCCATAGATTGGATCTTTCAATTTTGTCGCAAAATTGAAAATAGCATAACATTCAGGGCTATTTCTAGAATTATGAATGGATGGCGAGCATCAAAGAAATTTCCATGTTGCATCCTATGTAACAACCTTGGAAGCAAGTGAGAATAAATAAATTAAATTTCACTGAAAGTTATAAATGTTTACGTTTGCTTATCTCTTACTACTTCCTCTGTCGTAATCTGAAAGCTGTTGAAGTAAGTTAAGATTCCTCTGCCACTCCATTTTCTTCTTTTTCTTTTTAATTATAGAAAAGAAAAAAAAAATCACTGAGAGTGAGACCGGGTCTCTTAGAAATGAACGGTTAAGATCTCATGCAAAAAAAAAAATATGTTCACGATTTCTACCTGCCAAAAAGAAGACCTTTTTAGAGGAAAAAGAGTCAATGGGGGTTTTGATTTTCAGTATCAATTATTCATATAGAACTCCAAAAATGGTAGAAAATCTACAGTGGGATATGATGTGAATATCAAGTTTTTCTTCTTCTTTTTTTTCTTTCCTTTTAAATAAACAAAGTTTACCTTTTTAAATTTTAAACCAAATTTCAAGAATAAAAGGGAAAATCATTAGATTGGGTTTCGATCTTTCAGCACAAAGTAAAATCCTTGATTCTCTCATCGCCGTATCTCAAACGAACCTTTTCTCCCGAGTTAGTCTCTCAGTCAAAACTTTACATTTCAACGCTTGTGGTTTTGAGTTTTTTACCCATCTCCCACTTTTCATTTTCAAGTTCCAAAAACATCTCTTACAATTCCTTTCGATTTCTCTGGAATTCAACACAACAGGGAATTCCTCTTTTCACCTGAGCTTGTTTCGCGATCTGGGTATGTTTCTGATCAAGCAAAAAGTTGGAATTTGAAGAAGAATTATATTCAGGTGATGAAAAATGGGGGAAACTGAAAATGGATATTCTCCCGCCACCCACACTGCAATGAACGCAGTGCAAGCCATAGGGAAAGGATTCGATGTTAACTTCGACACTAGGTTGTTGTATTGTAAAGGTTTAACAGGTTCTAAGATAGTTGAAATCGATGAGGAAAATGGTAGAGATATTTACTTATATGATCAAACTGTTCTCCCCAATGTTTCTAGAGATATCAAGAACTCTCAAGAGCCTATTGGCCGTCTCAGTTCTGGGGTTTTCAATTTTAATGAGGTAATGTTGTTTTTATTTTTTAAAATTTTCTGTTTGTTTCCCATTTTGTGTTTATTTCATGAAATTTTGGGTCTTTGCTATAATTCACAATTATGTTCTTTGTGTTTATCGTGTGGCTTGGTTAGATAGATATGCATTGTAAGAAGTTGACTTTAGGGTCATAGGTTTGCAGTTAGGAGTTTTTATTATTTAGGTGATAAACAGAAGTGACAGTTGGACTGAGAAACAAAGGAGAAAAAGATCAATTAAATTGATATTTGAGATTAAGAAAGAATGTATATACACATATATGTATATGTGTGTAAGAAACTCCAACCGTTTGAGATAAGTCCATTGATGTTAATTGCTAGCCTAAAAACCTCTGGTGATTGATTCTGCTTGGAGTTGTGTATTATCTCCCACCAAAGTATGCTAAGATCATGTTTGATTCTCAGTGTTTGATTCTGAATTATGTTTTAACCGTTTGAAATTTGGTTCAAGGGATTAACCTCTAAATTGTGTATCGATGGTGATTGTTAAGACAATGCATAAAGTCATCTATTTGATTATGATGATCTTAACGATCTTTAGGAGAAAAGAGAATACTAATTGAATTGCTTAAGAGCATTATTTAAACTACTTCCACTGATTTGTTTTGCTTCGATTTGTTCCAGACACGATTATTATTGCTTTTAACATTTTTCTCTGATTTGCTTTTCTTAACTACCAACTGCAGATGGTGGAATATTTTAATAAAAACGCTAATGTGTCTGGTAGTTTTCCCCTTGGTAGCTTCAATTCTGCTTTTAGCTTTACTGGTTCAACAAATATTAATGTTGCAACCACAAAGACACTCTCTATGGATGGATTTTACATCCCACTTGCCAAGTTTCACCTAACAAAGTCCCCATTGGTATTGCAAGAAAATGTTAAACGGGCTGTCCCGACTTCTTGGGACCCGTCATCCTTGTCAAGGTAAGGACCATTTGCTGTTAACTGTAAAATGCTTATAATATAGGTTCAATTCCTAATATTGCTTTCTTTATTACAGTTTCATTGAAAATTTTGGGACACATGTCATCACTTCTGTAACTATCGGTGGTAAAGATGAGATATACGTCAAACAGCATCACTCGTCACCTTTGTCTACCATGGAGATTAAAACCTATGTGCAGGATATCGGAAATCATAGATTTTCAGACAAAGACAGCCTTTCAAATTCGGGTCAAATAAAGTTAAAGGACAAGGCTAGTTCCACTGTTTCTTTCATATATTTTTCATCCTTTATATGTCTTTCTTTCTTGATTACTGTAGAGTTAATACAAGTTTTTCGCTTTACAGGGTCTCGATACTGGCATTTTCATCAGTCAAGGGATATACCCTCAACCTACCAGTGTGCCATCTCTTAATGGGAAAGAGGTATTTAGATGTCTCGATAGTTTATTAGTGGTAATCAATTTGCACGTAAAAGTTCAATCTGTTGTCATGCTTCAAAATTAGTGAAACGAACTGATTTCCAGTAGAAAGTTATTTATAGTGAGATCCACTACTGAAACTACTATGCTGTTGTCATGGTCGGTTGCTTTTGGTAATGATTTGCGAAATGTGATAGCTTCATTTATTTTTTTTATGTTTTTCTCATTGTTGAATCGGGTCCATGTAGCTAATGCCATGTGGTCTGGGAAATCATTTCCTTTTGGCGTTAATTCTTTATTTACCATTTACTTTTTAGTCCATAAGTGTGACTTGCTACAACTTGTTTCACTTGTTCTCGATGAAGTCTTGTCATTTTCCAGAATTCTCATTGTTGCAGGATGTTACAGTCATTTTTCGGAGGAGGGGAGGAGATGATCTGGAGCAAAACCACACCCAGTGGGCAAAAACTGTCCAATCCTCTCCTGATGTCATTGAAATGACTTTCTATCCTATTACTGCTCTGCTTGATGGGGTAGCTGGAAAGGAGCATTTGATTCGTGCCATTAGTCTTTATCTTGAATGTAAATATGCTTCTTTGTGATTGATCGGATGCTGTCTTTTCTTCCCCATTGTTATTGCTAATGATAAACTATTTGCTGTAACTCAAATCCTTAGTCTGATTGTCCGCAGACAAACCTCCAATCGAAGAACTAAGATATTTTCTAGAGTTCCAAACTCCTAGGATATGGGCTCCTATACAGGGTTCGATTCCTGGCCACCAAAGGAAGGAACCTATTTGCCCGTCTTTGCGATTCAGCATGATGGGGCCAAAACTTTATGTCAGCCAAGAACAGGTATAAGTTCACGTCACAACTTTTCTCATCTTAAAACGTCATGCTCTTCCACTTGTGCCTAAGAACATTGTGATCACTGCATTTTTAACCCCGATGAAAGCTATTAAGGAGTGGTAACCAGTACCATTATAACACGATTTTGCATCTAATCTGGGCTAAGTGTAAATGCAGATTTCAGTTGGACGAAAGCCGGTAACGGGCTTGCGGTTATACCTTGAAGGAATTAAGCAGAACCGTCTAAGCATTCATCTTCAATACTTAGTATCTCTTCCGAAGATCCTACTTCCACACTGGGACACGCATGTGGCGATTGGTGCTCCCAAGTGGCTAGGACCCGAGGAGCAAGATAGTAGATGGTTTGTGCCAGTGAAATGGAAGAGCTTTTCTCATGTTAGTACTGCACCAATCGAAAGCCCTGAATCCTCTATAGGTGATCTCTCTGGTGTCTACATTGTCACTGGAGCACAACTCGGAGTGTGGGATTTTGGGTCAAGAAATGTCTTATTCATGAAGCTCTTGTATTCTAGGATTCCAGGCTGCACGGTACGAAGATCTTTTTGGGATCACACTCCAGATGACAAGCCAAAGAAAGTTGTCGCTACTGTGGGTAGTTCCGGCTCGGAAGGAAACATTGTAAACAAGTTGGCAAAATTTGTTGACATGTCTGAGATGAGCAAAGGACCGCAAGATCCTCCGGGTCATTGGTTGGTCACTGGTGGAAAGCTTGGTGTTGAGAAAGGCAAAATAGTTTTGAGAGTGAAGTACTCCTTGCTGAATTATTGAATCTCTTAAGTCTCTTTTCTTTTTGCATGTCCATTTGTGTTCATTATACTTGCAAAGAATTGCGTAGGTTCCAGTTTTGGTTTAGCAACTTGTAGTAAAACTTCTTAAGATGTCTAATCTAGAAAGCCATGGTTGAAAAAAGAAATTGAATCGGAGCTTGAATCGGTTTTTGATTTTTCGGTTCAATTGGTTTAATCGAATGATTCAAAAAGGTATTTTTTTTTAACAAGTAGAGAAATGAATTAACACAAAACAAACATACACAATTAAGTCTCAACAGCCAAAGCCAAAGCCATATAGCCAATACCAAACCATCTAGAAAGATAAAAGATAGTTAATAATAAACAAGAAAAAATCATAAAATGATATGATTGAGAAAGAAAATGTATATTTATTAAAATATATAAAAAACTTAAATTTTTTTGTGGTAAGAGGGATTAAAAAAACTAAAAACCCGCAAACTATTTTTTTAAATTTATGTAATGAGTTAGAATTTTAATACTATTGAACACATTTTTATTTAAATATGATATCAAAATATGAAAAGATAAAAATGTTATCAAAATAATATTAATTATAATTTAAAATAATAAATATTTTTATAATTTTATAATTAAGTTGATAACTCGATTAAAGGTGACAAGTGCATAATATATAATTAAAATAAATTGTAGGATATAAGATATGTACGTAGATTGAAATTAATTAATGATAGGGTGTCCCGCGTAGCGTCGGTGTCGGTGCACAGCTTGCCTGCCTACCTATCCTCTACGACATGGAATTCCTTCACTCATGTTACTCCAATGGGTCCATCACTTGCCGGAGCTGCAAAGGCAGTGCATTACTTTAATTGACTTTTGTACTATTTGCAGTGGAGGAGAATGGAATACTAGCTATAACCTCACAACCATCTCATTTTCAAGTCTGTGGTCTTTTTAATATATATATATATAATTTTTATAAATTTTTATTTACTTTATTAAAATCAAATTGATTGAGAACAGATGGCTTAGCTGATTCGATTTAAAAAATATTACATTTAATTACAATTTTAAATATATATATATACTAATTAGTGATAAATGTATTGGTAATGCACATTGAATTTTTAAGAGTGAACACAAATTAAATTTTAGAGATGTAATTATTGAAAGGAATAGTTGTAAATCTGAAAAATAGATCCTAAAATTTAGGACATAGAGATGAAGTTTATGAGACGTAAAATACCTAATTTCTTTCAATACATAGGCTACTAGCATCTAGCGAGAGGTTGAAGATTAATCAAAAGCTAAATATGTAGAGAAGAATTTTGTTGATACCAAGTATAAGAAGGGAGGAAGATAAGGTGGAGCGAGAAGGAAATCGAAGTGATGTAGCGGAGGCCGATTCATTTATAAAGGTCAAGTCAGATCAAGAACAATATGATGGGTTGATTGAAAAGATAAATATTCAGGGTAAATCTAAGGTATAAAAGGGTTGATCTCTTGCCGTAATTTTTCAAAGTATATATCGAAAAAAAAAACTATTGTCAATTGATATAATATTGACTTGATTCCATTTGAAGTGGGTCGAATAATTATTCTTAAAATGTTAATGCAAAGTCAGCGATATCTTCTAGGCTTAACAGACATATGTATTTGTGGAAGAACAAATTTCAAATTCAATTAAAGCATCCTATTAACAATCAAACCAGCTAAGCCCCATTCCAATTAAATTCCCTCCTCCAAGTTGCGAACATTTCGTCTATTATAAAACCCCCATGCCTCTGCATGCCCTATTATTCAACTCACTCACCTTTCAAGCATACCTTAAACATTTTCATTTTCAAACCCCCTCCCCCATGGCTGGTCTCAAGCTTATTTGTGGCCTAGTAGTGTTGTGCATGTTGGTGGTGGAACCCATGGCCACAACTGCTCTCACATGTGGACAAGTGGCAAGCCGAACGGCTGGTTGTATAAGGTATTTGCAGCGTGGAGGGAACCCTCCAGCTGCTTGCTGCAATGGAGTTAGGAACCTAAACAGGCAAGCTAGAACCACCCGTGACCGTCAAACTGCATGCAGGTGCTTGCAAACTGCCGCTAGGACCATCTCCGGTATCAATGCTAAATTGGCTGCCGGCCTTCCGGCCAAATGCGGTGTCAAAATCCCTTACAAGATCAGTCCCTCCACTAACTGCAATAGGTATATACTCTTTTTTCACATTAATCCATTTACCTCTCTTTTCTTAGCTAAAATTTGAAGCAAATCCAAGTATTAATTACTCTTTTGTTTTGGAACTTGTTGCAGAGTGAGATGATCATGGATGAAGTAAGCAGCTTGCAGGAAATATTATATACATAAGCGTGAAATAAAGATTTTGGGAGGGATGCTTATTCCAAAACCCAAATTAGTGTCTTGATTAATTATTTGTTTATCTTTGAGATGTTGGCTCTAATTATGTTGTCTATGTATCGAATGTTGAGTGTTTTATGAGTTAAAACGTCTATGTTTTATTATATTACACCATATCTTATTGCTTTCTTTGCTGCTTGTCTCAATCCATAATCCCGTACTTGAGTTTATATATATCATTATATGTATTAGGTATCTCGTAATCATATCGGATTCTAATTTAAGTTAAGTCAAATTCTTAAACGAAGATAAAGTTCACCCATCATTATTTTTTTAATCCACGAGACATGAATTTAAGATGTTGCTTAAGAAGCGTCTAACTTCTTATTATACGATACTTATTGGTTAAATATATATATATATATATATACACATTAGTATGATTCTCTGTCTATGCTTTGCATTAGGTTAATTATTTGTTTACATTGAATTATGAAGTAAAATTTTGAAAGATAAAATATTCTCCAATTTCCTATCTACATTGTACATTTGAAATTTAGTTCTCTATTTTTATTTTTCACAAATTTAATCTCTCTATTTTTTTATTTAAAAATTCAAGCTTAATTTTTTTTATTAAATTCACTTGTGTGATATTTTGAAATTAAAAAAAAAATTGAAAATGCTTATGCGAATTTTTTTCTTAAAAATATTCAATTGAACTCATCATGATAAAATTATTTTTTGGTTGGAATATTTCTTAAGGAAATTTTACGTTGGTATTTTAATTGAAATAATTAACAATATTACCTATTTAAATTGACTAACAATATAAAATTTAGAGAGACCAAATTATGTTAAAAGTTAAAATATATAGATCAATATCAAATTTTAACATAGTATAAAGGTCAAAATTAAAATTTAACCACCGTCTAAAAAAGCAAGGGGAACACACAAAAAAAAATAAAAAATTATGTATCAGTATCTAAAGATCATAAGAGCATTCAAATATATTTATAAAAACACTAATAAACAAGTAAAGTTTTGATTGAAATGATAAAATTAAGCTATTGCAGACGATGATACCTTAGTTTAAATCTCATCATGTGCATTTTTCTAAATTTTACATACAATATAATGTGACAAAAAATTCCCTTATAATGTTTGTTATTTTATAAAAGGAATAAGTTTTCGTTCATTTTTCATGAATTGAAACCCAATGAAACCAACTAAATCGACCCTTCAAATAATAGTATAGATAATAGAAGAGAGATCTATTTCCCTGCCCATCCCCCTTAAAATAATTTTTTTTATTTAGGCCTTTTATAATTCATAAAATTTTAAATTAGTAATGGTAAAATTACACCTTAACCCTTAAAAATGATAAAACTTTGATTCAATTCTCTAAAAATTATAAAAATACAGGCTATTAAAATAACGAAATTACATTTTTACTATCATAAAAATATATAATTTAATTCCGTCCCAACAGTAAAAAAAGTTTGACTTCGCCCTTGCCCTTCTAAGTCATATTTCTAGATCCGTCACTACTTACATTGGTAGTTTTACACACTTTCATAACTTTTTATTATTATTGATACTTTAACAATCCAACAGATATATTTTATATTCCATTCATGTCAATAATGCAAGTTAAGTTTGAAGTAATTTTTTAACTATTTATTTTATATAAAAAATTTCAACTAATATAAATAGTATTTTAAACCAATATATTAAAGATATTTACACACACATTTATATTAATAAATTCAAAGATTTAATTATTCATATATCAATTATAAAAAAATATATAAAACAACATTAATTAATTTTAGACAAGTGTGTAGGTTCATCCCTCCTAAAAAATATATCATATTCCATCTCTTGTATTTATTTCAAAATGGTACGAATAGAGGTGCCTTTTGATTTCACTGATGCTTTATTTCCAATCCCCACCACGCATGCATTCCTGTTGGACACGAAAACTCGAATGAACCCATACCCATGCTTTCCCTTTTTCACTCTCTTAACTCTTACTTTAACTTATCGCTAAATTAAGTAATTTTTTAAACCGTAGTGGGCTAGTTGCGTTGTGAGAGAAAAGGTGTCCACCCTTAAGGCCATGAAAAAAAGTAATTAAAAGACAGGTTTAGATCTTACCCATTTTAGCCAATCAGTGATAATCAAATTAAATTGACCTGCTAAACCGAAAATTGATTGGGTTGATGTAACCCAGGTATATACATTTTTTTTTTGTCTTTTATGCTTAGGTTTTATGCATTTGAATTTAGATTTTAAGATTTATATCGAATTTAGGGTTTAAATTTATGATTTAAGGTTTCGGGTTGGAATCGTTTTGGATTTATGTTGTATAAATATATTTTTAGATAGATGAATTTTATGCAAGGTAAGCCCTAATCTAATTTGCATTATATACGTACGTAATAATGATGTCTCTGATATTTTCACTCCAATGTTTCCTTTCCCTATAGGAAGGTGCTGGCCTGACTGTAGCCATGTGGTTTAACTATGGCTAATAAAAGCTAAAAAAAAAGTGGTTATATTATAACATATAGGTTTTAAGTTCTAATAACTAATATTAAAATATAGAGTTGAGTAATAAAAAGATTAATATTTTTAAAAAAATTAATATTAAAAAAAACTTTTTCCGATCTAAATTTTATTTTCAAAATTCAATGAAATTATAGAATATCAAAATTTTGTAAAAAGAAATAAAATAATGAGGGGATCTAGTCTTGGAAAATTTAGCTAACCGTTGGATCTTCTTTTTCCTTTATCCGGCACTGCAATACGTACTGACATGGTGGCCGTAAGAGGGAGTAGTTGGATTTGAAATCTTAATTGCTTCTCACACCACCATCTCCCATTTTTTGTGACATCCATTTAATTTCTCAACCGTATCCATCAACGCAATAAATTATAAGCCAACCACCAAATTATATTTGCCGTTCAAGCCACAGATGTATATGCTATATAAAGCACCCCCTTCACTCAATACAACTTAAACTCAAAGCACTAGAAGATTTAGTTTTACAAACCGAGTTTAACATGGCTAGTTCCGGTGTCCTTAAGTTGGTTTCCATGATTCTCATCGTGTGCATGGCGGTGATGGGTGCACCCAAGTCTGCCAAAGCCACCATCAACTGCAGCGACGTGATCAACCACTTGGTCCCGTGCGTTTCCTACGTACAAAACGGCGGTACACCCCCTGCCGCATGCTGCAATGGGGTAAAAACACTCTACGGCCAGGCTCAGACCTCGGCGGACCGCCAAATCGTGTGCAGGTGCATCGAATCGGCGGTGAACGGAATGCCGTACACCAACTATAACCTCAATCTGGCAGCAAGCCTACCTGCTAAATGTGGTCTCAATCTTCCTTACAACATCAGCCCCAACACGGACTGCAGCAAGTAATAAACATAACCATTTTTACATTCTAAAAAAAAGGGTATTGTAAGCAGTTCAGATTTATGTTATTTTAACTTGTTGAATGTGTTCCACAGGGTGCAGTGAGGTTGATGATGATGATGATATGGATGAAGGAGTGGGAAGAAGGTTTCAGCTCAGCTGTATAAAGTAGCTAGCTAAGGTTAAATAAGCTGTGTTGGTGTGTTGTTTTTCAGCAAATTCCATATATAATAGGGGAAAGAAAAAGAAATAGAAAATGTACTTGGTGACTGTATTTCATGTGCGATAATGTATCGTAAGCTTTATTTATTAGTGATGCTACTACGAGTCTGTAATGACAATAGCTTTCCCTTTTCCATATATATATTGGAAGGCTCATTTGGAAATGTTATTTGATTTAGATCCTTATTTACCATAACCATAATAAAAACCCTAATTATGAGCAACTAATTAATGCACAAAGAAACATTACTTTTCATATCAAATATTTATATAGCTAGGGTCCACGATTGGTACGTTCTTCCCTCAATCCCACCCCATGCTCATCTAGATACACCCATTTTCATGCCATTTAACTTTCGAAAATTTAATTTCAATCACCACTTGGTTTTGAAAATTAAGCTATAGGTTTTAGTATTGGAATTTGAATTTTAGTATATGTAATTGTGATGTGTGAGTCTCTACTATTATTATGTGCATATCTTATATATATATATATATGATTTTTATTTGAATCTGTAATTGATTTTTTTTAATTTCTTCTGTGTTTAATCCATTTTGCTTTATATTAGTTGATTCTAAACTCTATGCTGTAGTTGTATTTGTGTATGCATTTTATTTATAATAAATCTTTCAAAAATAAAATGAATTTACAAATTTCAATGGCTACAAATCTTTGATTATAAAATGGAAATAACTTATATTAAAATAATTGTACAAATTAAAATTTAAGAGTATTACATCATCAATTTTTAAATATAAAGTATTATTATTATATTTTTAACTTTAATTAAATTATTTAAAAATAATTAAAAATTTTAAAAAATAAACAAAAACATGTTTTCTTCGTTACAATTTTTAATCATTTTCAGTTTTTTTTTCAAAATTCAAAATTTGTTTTTTTGCAACCATATTTTAATTTTTAAATATTTTATTCACAGAAAAAAAAAACTTCAAAATGAATTTAGAATGATGTCAAATGTTTTTTTTAATAATTTTATACACCCTAAAACAAGCGATATCATCTTAAACTCGCTTGCGATAAGATTATGATCTTATCTCTTTTAAAAGTCTAAATATCTTTTTAATAGAAAATGAAGTTAATTCAAAAAATTAACTTGCTATTACGAAGAAGGAATAATATTTAATACATCATCAACGAATATTTTAAACTCTATAAGTGTCCTATAAAAATATTATAAAATATTATAAAAAAAAAACATGATAATTTTTTAAACTAATATCCCCACAGGCTCCTCTACACTCATAGTCGACATATGATTAGCAGCCATGTAAATATTTCTTTATATTTGGAGCATATATGCTAAATGTATATTAAAAGTTTAAGTTATATATATTATTATTTTTGAATAAATATGTTATATATATTATTTATATTATACACATGCTTACAGAAAAATATATATGTTATACCCATATTAAAGAATAACATAATCGAAAATAAATTTATGAATAAATTATAAATATTAAATTAAAAGAATTCGTAAAAGAAGTGAAGTGGACGGTGAGAAGCAATGAATAAATATTATAAATAACCTACATTCATAAATACAAATATTTCAACATCTTACACCAAAAAAAAAAAAAATTAACATCCATTCAAAGATAGATAAAACAATCCCGACTCCTTTTCACTTTCTTCATTGGTCATTCATTTATATAAAAATTAAATTACTAAATTAATTCACTTTGAACCCTAAGCAAAATATTCAAAGTTTGTTCATAAGCAACTAACCATATCGGCTGTGAATGTCATAATTAAGTCAGTTTGTGGGTAAAAGTAACTTCTGCCACTCTTATGGCAGCTAGCCTAGCAAGCCCCACAAAACCCATCCATGAATGAATGCACATTTTATGATAATAGGTAAGTTTCAACAACCCAAACCTCTAATATAACATAGATGCAACATTTCACCATTCTCTCTCTCTCTCTCTCTCTCTCTCTATATATATATATATATATATATATATATATTATGCTCTTTAATATTTCATTATATCTAGGACGGCCAACACTAACCTTTGTTCCTTTGTCCAGTGTGACATTGACAATGACCCTGTCCATAAACAAAAAGGTGGTACTTTAAACTAAGCTCAAGGTTTAGTGAAGTTTGGTGGTTTGATGATGCCATGTTTGAAGACTAAGCTAAAACTTATTGGTGGATACTTCCAACAGCCAAATGCCAACAACCTTTACCTTCTTTTCTTATTTTAACTGCTTAAACATTGTAGAAAAAAAAAAAAAAGGGTAGCAAAGTGTGTTCCAAAGAACTGGTAATTGGGATGGTGAATATGTGGTCGTCAGTTGGTTGTTTGAAAGCCAGTGGGAGCTCTCGTGGTCGTAGGTTCCACTTGTGTTGGTGACAGTGAAGCTCGTATAATTGAATGGATACTCAAATGAACCAAGTGGTAGTGAGGTCAGTCAAAACAGATATATATATATAAGACCACAAGGCTTCGTTTTCCAATTACATTGGCATTTGGCAGCTCAACTTTGGAAATTCGATACAATCCACAGTCATATCTTGCGGTAAAATTCAAATACGAAATCTTAAAATTCTCAAAATCTTCAACTTTATTATCGAGTCAAATATTTTACTGACAAAAACTTACGATTTTATAGATAAATTAGTATTTAATAATATGGTAAGAAAGCATCCACTATTTCTAATACAAAATTAGTTTTAAATTTCAAAACATTAAAATTATTAGTATACTTATCGTATTAATTATTTTTTTGGTAATTAATCCGTTAATTGAGCATTAAATATTAATTCAAATTAAATATAGAGCTTACTTAAAAAAGAATAATTCTTACACATTAGAACAAACCCAAAAGAGGTAGGGGACTTGGCTCATCCTTAGTTAAATAGGAAATTTTCAATTTTAATCCCTCCTTAATAAGTTATTTTTTGAATAATCGAAAATTTTATGTTTTTGTCAATTCTAAAAATTAATATTTAATTTAAATTCTTTTAAAATAATTTTTTTAAATTTAGTTCATTAAAGATTTTATTTAGTCCATATATATTTTTAAATATACTCCGCATCATATTTAATATATTATTTAAAGTGAAAATTTAATTGCTACGAAACTAATAACTTATAAATTTAATTAAAATATTTTTATTATATAAATAAAAGAATTCTAAATATTTCACAGTTAGATATATACTAAATCTATGTAACAAAAAAAACATATACTAAATCCATATATTCTCAATCTAGCTGTTTTCAAGTACACTAATTAATCATTTCAATTCAACTTTGATTTCGTCTTCTTATTATATTATTAAATTATTATAATTATTATTTTAGTAGTATAAAATTAAGCCCAATCTAACATCAGTGATGAAGTATAAACAGTGAAAAGTAAGCCCAAGAGGGTCCACGTGGAGCCCACCACTTTTTTATTTTTAATTATTTTTCCCTTTCTTCCTCATTACGGGAAAATCGCCCCACAAGCAAAGGACAAATTTGTTGTTTGTTGATGGATCCATAGGTCCCACCAAAAGCTTTTATCATTAAAACAATAGATCAAAACCGTCCATATTTCAACCCCTTATATGATCGGACGCTCACCATCCACACTCAGATCCCTTTCTTGATAGCTCACTTTGTTTGACCACACCCAAAAAAAAAACATGCTTTTTTTTTTATTAAAAAAGAACTAAATTTCCAAGCTTTGACTGCCCTGCTGTCACTTCAATCGAGGCGCTCTTCGTTGAAAATCGACATTCCCTCCTAATTTCCCCTTTTCCTAACCAATAAATAAATAAATTCACTTAAATTAATTTGATCTAAAATAAAAAAAATTATTTGATATCTTATTATTCAAAGTTAAATTGTGGTCTTATTTATTGTATTATACTCAAATTGAGATTTTAATTTGAAATATTTTGTTTTTCAATGTTATTTAAAAAGTAAAATTATGATTATAAAAATAGTAATTTTCATTTATTTTTAAAATTTCACGTCGTCTTATTAATTTTTAATAGACTTTAACTAATAATAAGAAAAATAATCAAATCATATTAAAATATAGAAATTAAATCTTTAATATTATTCAACTACTCATAAATAATGTAAGTACATTTTTGGTACGAAATTAAATATTCATAATCAAACAGTCAAATTATAAAGAAAGAAAATAATTTTTTTGAAAATGTTATAAGCTTTTTTTTAATTTTAGTTTTAAATTTTTTGAGAATATTTTTTAATTTTATTTTATAATGAACTAAGAAACATAATAGTATATAAAAGTGGAGGAAAGTGTAAAAAAAAGAAATGAGAAAAACATTTCTGTTGCAAAGAGATTTAATAATAATCCTTGGGATATTTACTTATTAAAATACATTTGAAGTCTTCCTATTTAAAAATTTAATTATTAATATTATTAAAATTTTCTATTAATTTTTTATATAACATTTTAAAATTAAAAAAAATACTTACTTAGTAATCATATAATAAAAAAATGATATTACAATAGATTTGAATTTAATAAATAATTTTATTATATTCAAAAAATAAATAATTTTATTAATAACTCTTAAAAATTATATCAATATTTTAATCAAAATAAAATTTTTGAATTAATTAATTAACATTATAACAAATTGAGATACCAAATTATGTCAAATAGTTGAAGTATAAAGACAGAATCTTAAATTTGAATGTAATGAGGATATGACCATTATTATATAATTTAAAGTTTAAGTGTAGTATAAGGACTAAATTTTTATTTCACCGTTTTCCTAATGCAAAAAAGGAAAGTTAGAAGCTATTCCACATGTCAGCATGAGGAAGGTTCTTCGCAACTTCCTTTTATATACACATATATAAATGTGCATTTGTTTATAGGTTCAAATAATGATATTAGTGAACTTACGTTGACATGATGGTCAAAATTATTTATTATTTTATGTGTGGTTTAAATTTGAATCGTGTTTGTCACGTTGTTATTAGAGTTTTACTTTCTTATTATAATTCATCAAAAAAATGATATTAATCCCTAAATTTTTTTAAAATTTAAGATTTAATATCTATATTCTCTTTAAAGTTAAAAATTCAATCATTTTTTTAAATTTGAAATTTATATTTCAATCATTATTGTTGCTCAAAATTTCATAAAAAAATTCAACAGATTTATTTTTTATCAATCATATGCAACGTCATATAAAAATAATCTATTAATCAACATGTTAAGTTGATAAATTTTGATAAAAAATACTTAAGATGTTAATGATAAAATTAATATATTTAAATAAAAAATAAAATAATTAATTTTTTAATTTTTTAAATACAAAAATTAAATTTTAAATCTTATCAAAGTACACGAACTAACAACATATTTGAACACTGTTAATAATAAAAGAAGATAAGTTTAATTGTTAACTAAAATGGAAGGTTTGGCTGGTTTAAGACTTTGACCAGTACACATATGGCTTCATTTTTCTTTTTCTTTTTTTTTTTTTAAATAATAATAATAATAACAGTAAATATAAATAATATTGTTCTCATCTTCCGCCTACTTTTTTCTCTTTCCCTCAAAAATCTGTCACACTCTTTAAACGGCTTTTCCCATTAGCTTTCTTTGACTTGCAAAGGTGTTTTTTTTTTCTCTTCTTCAATCAATCAACCAAACACCCAAACAGTATTTCTGGGTTTCAGCTTTCACCGTTTTTGCGCCTTCTCGATTTCTCTCTCAAAAGTTTTGCTTGTATGACCTGCTTTCATAAGGTTTGATTCTTTTCTTCTTATGTTGTTATTACTGCTGAATATTCATTAATGATTTCAGATTGGATTTTGCTTCAAAATTGTGTTTTTTATGCTTGATTTGTTTCTTTTATTATTGATTAAATGTGTGTGCTCTTAGCTCTGCTTTATGTTAAATCATGCATATCTGATTAGATATCGATAGATGCGATTTTTTTTTTTTTCTCACGATTGGATTTTATTTTGGATCTGGGTTGAGTTTTTTTTTTTAACCAGATGCTGGTTGAGGCATTTACAATTTTTTTGTTACAAAAATATATGTCGGTTTGTGGAACTTTGGATATATCCTGGTAGATTAAGAAAGAGAATTTTCCCTGCAATTCTATGTACAATTAAATTGGGTTGTTTTCTTCTATATGATTGATGTTTGTTTTGTACTTGTGCAGCCATGTCAAAGGTTTAGTGATAAACATGCATTGGAAAGTTATAAATTAGTTTGTCAGCTTATGCACTGAATTGTTTTAGTATTTTAAGGAGTTTTCTGCCTTGATAAATTAGAGGGGTAATGTATCACATTTAGTTAATGTAGTTGCCTTCAAACTAGTTGGAATCGATGCCGCAGTCGAAGATGCACATACTGTGTTGAAGGTATGGGGTTTAGATATCATTTCGATCGATAACCGCTTCATGTAAAATCGTTTGGTAAATGAAGATTTAAATTGTGTCATAAATGTTCCATGGTTCAAAATTTGTAGTCTAGGCACAGGTAATTTTGGATTCTGTTAATTTCGTTGGTGGATTTGAGTTGTTTGTCTGATATGGTAAGACAATGAATTACTCGAATCCGTTTTTCGTTCTACAATTACCCTGTTTGCAATAGGTATCTTATGCCTATTTATTAGAATGATTTCTGTTCTCACTAACTTGAAACTTTTACTGATTTGTGTGCTTTCTTATTTTCTTTTTCTTCTGGCAGAAACATACAAGATTTAGATATAGTTTCTGGAATTTGTATATAGGATGGGTTGTTTTACTGTTTTGAAAGGTAAGAAGAAAAAGCCCGAGCAGTCAGTTTTTGTGAAACCTATTGCTCGCAAGGAGCAGATGCCCACCACACTGCCTGAGCCCCAAGTTCAGACCCGATCACTGCAATCTGCACCCCCGAGTTTTAAAACCAGAGTAAAACCTATTCAACCTAATAACAAGGCAACCAGCAATAGGACGCGTACATTATCTGCTCCATCAAGTCTTGACACCGCCGAGCAAGATGCGCTTGTGTCAGTTGAATTTGAAGAACAGGAAGAGTTAAAGAGTTACGTTGGAGTAGCAAAGGAACAGCGATCGTCAAGTCCGCAACCGCTGCCGCTTCCATCCCCACGCAGTTCTGCGCTGAAGACAATGGGTAGCTTTAAAGCGGGGAATGTTACTGGCCCTCTTTTTGCCTCTGGACCACTGCCCCTGCCTCCCTGTGGAACTCTACGAAACTTCTCTTACGAAGAAATTGCAGCTGCTTGCCATCATTTCTCTTCTGATCGATGCACATCCGAGGGTCTTTCTTCTGTTATGTATAAGGCTTCTTTTGGAGATGATTCATCAAGTTCAAAAAAGTTTGAAGCCACTGTTACTCGCCTTCATCCATCCACTCAGGTACAAGAAAATTTCTACTTATTCAAGTTTATGGCAGACCGTGCATATTGATTTGTGGTCTCCAATTTAAAGGAAGAAGGAAGTTGGTAATTTAGATTGGTTTACTTAATTTTCGTGATCCTTCAATGCTGCTATATTAAATGAGAAACATTGTGTTATTGCCGGTCCTTTATGTTTTATTTTTCTATACATTCAATTTTAATGATTTGCTAATGGAATCTGGTTAACACACCTGCCTCTCATATGTCTGCCAATAGCTGAAATTGAAACTATTGCTATCTGAACTGCGATGCAAAATGGATTTTAACAAGTATGAATAGTGTGCTCGTTATGCTGCAAAAATAAATGGCTGCTTTTTAATCCCAGTCTAACTTTTTTTTTTCCTGTTTTCTTATAGGGTTTAAGGGATTTCATAAATGAAGTAAATACTCTTGCATCATTGCAGCATCCAAACCTCTGTAAGTTGCTTGGATTTCATGCGCGTGATAGTTCAGAACAAAGAATGTTGGTCTATGAGAGACTGTTTCATGGAAGCTTAGATAGGCTTCTGTATGGGAGATCAGATGGACCACCACTCGATTGGAATACCCGAATGAAAATTGCTTTATGTTCTGCACAGGGTCTTACTTTCTTGCATGAGGAAGGACCCTTTCAGGTAGTTCAAAATATCTATGTGCTTCTACATATCGAGATAATAAAACTGAATGATATCTTGTAATGTGCCCCTATGCTTGAACCTTGATCATGCGTAAATGGAGATGGCAGTTCTCATAGAAATAAGTTCTGGCTAGCTTGACGTGGTCCTTTTGGGAATCTGCTTTTGTTTTCCCGATTACTGTTCTGGTTTTATGCATGCGTAATAATGGAACTTGTTCTATCATATGCAGGCAATGTACAATGAATTTTCAACTGCCAACATACAGATTGACAAAGATTTTAGTGCAAAGCTTTCAGGATATGGGTGTGTTGGTCATATCTTAGAGACGGAAGAGATTGCTGCTAATTCATTTGTAAGTCATCCTACTTCATAAACACCATGGAAGTAACTTGTTTGAGTTATTTGTTGTTGATTATATCTTCATTGGTGCAGGCTGTGGCGAATCTCTCGGTAGAGACCCTGGAGAGAGGATGGCTAACTCCAAAGAGCAATGTTTGGACCTTTGGAATTGTTCTACTTGAATTACTTACCGGCCGGAAGAACCTTGACACCCGTCATCCCAGGGAAGAGCGGAACCTAGTCAAGTGGAGTCGACCATTCCTAGCTGACGATTGTAGATTATCACTCATAATGGATCCTCAACTCAAAGGTCGTTTTCCTATGAAAGCTGCACGCACAGTAGCCGGCATCGCACAAAGATGTCTCCAAAAGGACCCATCAGAGAGGCCTACCATGAGAACCATAGTTGAGAATCTCAGAATCATCCAAGACATGAAATATTCCTGTCGGTTTCCTCTCCAAGAGCCTGCTGCAATTGCTGGAAAACACATGTCAAGGTCGCCTAGTCTTAATGGGATTATCACCCCTGCTACTGCACCCAAGTTCGGTTTCTCACCGTCACCGCCATCAGGAATCCGGCTGTCTATTTCTCCTGCAAGTGCAGCTGCTTTGCCATTGATGCTTCCACCGCGAGCTTGTTCCTCTACCCTCTCACTCGAGGAACTCGAAAGGCAAGAAAGTAGGAGATCATCATCATCAACAACCTTTAGAAGGGCTAGTGTGGAAGGATTTTGATTGTTTATAGCATGGATATTTTTTTTCAATTATTTTTCTCTTAAATTCAACACCAACGTATAGAAGATAAAAGATGTGGTTCATCCACTCATCCCTCTATATTTAGATAATGAAATAGAGAGGATGCTGCTTTTTGTAGATAAGAGTGCATAGCTTGATGTGAAAATGAGCCCATTATTTTCCTCAAATCCAGAATGCAATCATATATTTATATAAATATATAAACAGTATATTATATGTTCATTTCTATTTGTGTCTAGACAGAATTAGCATCTTTCATGATTGTCCACTTTCTTTTTTCGCTTTTGAAAATTATTTATTTTATAATTATAATTTTATTATTATAACATTTTATATTATTTTTGGATAATTGTAGATAAAAATTAAATAAAATAATTTGAATATTTTATTTTTATTTATAGAAATAATTTATTACAAATATAATTTTTTTAAATTAACATTTTTAGCACAATTAGCTATTTATTTAGCTATCTTATTCAACTTTTTTTTTCTGAAAATTTTATATTAATAAATATTAAATATGCTTATTAAACATAGTTTAAAATAAATATTGATTTTTTTTTTCCAAAATAAAAATTCGAACACTTTTACGAATTATAACTTGAGAGGCCAATAACTAAAGCCCAAATTATATACCTATCTATATAATATAATTTTTTTTTCATTTCACTGTTGCTCTGATCTACACGTTCATTTCTAGTAAGTACGCTCTGAATATGGTCTAAATTTTCCATTTGCTATCTTTCCAGCATGAAACTGCTTGCTATAAATTTGATTATTTCTTGTTCATTCATTTTTCTTCTATAATCTTTAACAATCCAGTCTTCTTTCACGTGTTCCCCATTTTCTTCTTGTTACGTCAACATCTTCTTGATGATCTTTTATTGTCCTCTACGTTTGGCCAACTTCCAAGTCAAGAAAATCAGATGAGTAAGATCAACCCATATTTTCTTGTGCAAAATTCTTTGTTCTTTCTCTATCCATGCATAGTTTTCTTGACCACCAATCAACTAGTTTCACCATTTTATATCATCTTTACATTAGTTAAACAAAATCTTGAATATGCTTATCGCCTTTGCCATATGAATGCTATATATATTGGTTGGTCTTGTCTTGCAGATTGTTGTAGCACATAGCAGATGGTGATGGCTACTAGGAGGAAGAAATACAGTAAGCGCAATACGTACTACTTCAGATGTCGCCGACGTCTAATTTTGGAAATGTATAGGAAAAACAGCCAACGCTATAAATACTATTTACGTTACCAATTAAGGAAAACACTAAATCTTGGAACTGGAAACAACTTCATCAGTTTCCATATTCCCTCCCATGGATGTTTCCCTAGTCTGGAAGTCCTAGACCTCAAGCTCCATCTTACACTACCCAATGGCGTGTTTTTGGATAGGTTATTTCATAGCTGTCCATCGCTTGAAGAGTTGTATATGGAAATTATTTGTGTAGATAATTTTGACCAAACTTTCAGCTTTTGTTTACCAACTCTGATGCATTTTCAGTTGAAATTGAATGTTGATGAGTTTGACAGCTGCAGGCATCAAGAGTTCATCATCAACACCCCAAAACTTGAATCCCTTTCCATTACAGATCCCTCCTTATCTTGTTTTAGGATTCATGAAATACCTTCCGCCCTAGTTCAAGCCGACTTGTCCTTTGGGAAGTCTAGTTACGTCCATGATTTTCAAGTTTCCAAGGACGAAGCTAGACGAGTGATGGAAGCTCTCAAAGGAGTTAGAAATGCTATAAATTTAACTCTTTCGTTTGGTACTACTTCTGTATGTACTTCTTCTTAATTTGCCTTACATGCGAATTCAACTAAACCCAAAACTTTAAACCTTTAAAACTATTTTGTTGTTGTTGTTGGTTGAAGGCTCTCAGCTATTGTTTTGATGATGGTGATGATTTCCCAACATTCCCATATTTGCTGGACCTTCAGTTGGGTATCGATTATTACTTTGGATGGAAATTGTTACCCCACTTCTTGGAAAACTCACCTTTTTTGCGGTGCATTTCGTTGTATAGGGTAAGTACTTTTTTATATATGTGTGTGTGTTTCAAGGTAAATGGGTATGGTTACATATATAATTTGTGGTATAGGAAAGTGAGTCGAAGTATACTACAGCTATGGCTGAGGGGAAACATAAGGAAGCTGATGATACATATGGTTGGAAACCACCAAAGCAAGTACCAAAGTGTTTAATGCACAAGCTTCAGGAAATCGAGGTGACGGATCTATGGAGGAGAAAAGCAGAAGGCGAAGTGATGAAGTATTTGCTGGAAAATGGGAAAGCATTGACGAAGGTGATGATCAGCTTTGAAGAGGATGGTATTGGTGAGGAGATAGATGAAGATACAATTCAAGACTTTCCAAGGGCTTCTGAAAGTATGATATTGAAGACTTTCGATAAATAAAACTTTTTACTTTTGGCTGAGAAAAAAATAATTCTGGGAGCATATACTGTAAAAGTGAAAAGTGAAGGATATATACATTTTTCTGCTTTTGTTTTGTTAATAATTTCCCATTGTTACATTTGTGATTTCGAAGGCTTTGAACCTCGTCTCGTGACATATGAATGTATATAGTATTAGCTTCTCCATATCTTCGACTTCGGCTTCTAGTTGACAGATTCCTGCACTAATAAACTGTTAAGTTCCGACCTCAAATCAAGCAACAGTTGGTCAGAAGACTGCTGCCGCCCAACAGTATCCATGCGCTTCTTCAAATCAAGCAACGCAGTACCACAAGCCGTAATCTTATCACGCACGCTCGGCATTGAGCAGTTAGCCCAAGTTCGGGTAATCACATCATCAAATACCGTCTCCGGAAGCCATGTATTCTCAAAGCGGAAGCGTTGAACACGACAAACGGGGGCGACACAAGATTAAGCAACTTCCTGTAAGGGAAAAGGTGGAACCAGCTGGGGCTTGCAAACGCCCTATCAAACCTCTCTAAAACTAAACAATCCGAGCCCCGAACTCTTTCACACGTATAACCAAAACCCGTAAGCGGAATTTCAACCAAATCACAGTTAGTAGTACATTCTGGGAATCCCTTGTACCACCTTGGCGGATACTCAGCACCACCCCCACTTATCTGTAATCGAAAGTAAATTATTATAGTCACAAATGCAAACCCAGGGTAGATTTGTTGGAAGAAAAATAGACTTTATAGAAACTTTGAGACATATTCTTAATGGTAAAGTTGAAGATTTGAAACATAAAATTATAGCTTTATATTCTATTTTATTATACCTTTACAACGGTATATTATATGCTCAAAATGATTGAATAATAATAAAAAATTGATATTCAAAATAAGTCATCTGTGAATAATGTTGAGAAAATAAAAAACTTAAATCTAATTAAATATAAATGTGAGATATGTTTATATATGCGAATAACTTGATAATTATTCTCTCTCACGCGTAAAAAAATCTCCTTAAAATTACTTGGACCTACTAATAATTTATATTAAAATTATTTCACTAAAATATTTTGTCCAACAAGATTATTCAATTGTACCAAAGAACGTAACAAATCCCAACTAGCACGCTTCCTAAATGCCTTAAGAAAACCATAAAACCCTGTAACCTGACACTTAGCAACGTTCAGGCCATCAACAAGCAAATCTATATTATTATTTGAGTAACCTATAACGGTGACCTTATCACTGGAGTTCCAGAAAACCAATTCTGTCAGCATAAAAACAACCATCATACTTCAACCTGTACAAGTGTTTCATTAAGAAAAACAAAATTAGGGTTATTCGTCCAAACCATCTCCCTAAGAGATAACACTGCTCGAGGGCTGCCCAAGCTCCGATAATTCCAAGATAGGCAATTCATGATTTTCGACGGAGACCATCCAATCAAAAAGACCCTTAACAAGTAATTTTTCATTTCACCTTGCTCTGGTCTACAGCTTCGATAGTCTGGAAACGTTAATTTCTTGTAAGTATGCTCTGAATATAGTCTATATTTTCCTTTTGTTATTTTTCTAACATGAAACTGCTTGCTATAAATTTTTTTATTTCTTGTTCATTCGTTTTTCTTCTATAATCTTTAAGAATCCAGTCTTCTTTCACGTGTTCCCCATTTTCTTGTTATTGTCTTCTACGTTTGGCCAACTTCCAAACCAAGAAAAAAAATGGGGGGGGGGGGGGATCAGATCAGTAAGATAAACCCATATTTTCTTGTGCAAAATTCTTTGTTCTTCCTCTATCCATGCATAGTTTTCTTGACCTCCAATCAACTAGTTTCACCATTTTATATCATCTTCACATTAGTTAAACAAAATCTTGAATATGGTTATCGCCTTTGCCATATGAATGCTATATATTTGTTGGTCTTGTCTTGCAGATTGTTGTAGCACATAGCAAACAGAGCAAGTCGAAATGGCTAGGAGGACGAAACACAGTAACTACCTCACAAACCGCCGACGTCTAATTTTGGAAATGTATAGGAACTACAAGCATCGTTATAAAGTCTATTTTCGTTACAAATCAAAGAAAATCCTATTTCTTGAAAACGACTTCAGTTTCCATATTCCTTTCGACGGATGTTTCCCTAACCTCAAAGTCCTCATCATCAACGTCCATCTTACATTACTCAATGGTGTCTTTCTGAATAAGTTATTTCAAAGCTGTCCATTGCTTGAAAACTTGTCTATGATTGCAACTTGTGTAGATAATTTTGACCAACCTTTAAGATGTTGTATACCAACTCTGAAACATTTGAATTTTTACTTGAATGCTGATGAGTTTAAGAGCTGCGGGCATAACGAGTTCATCATCAACACCCCAAACCTTAAATACCTTGCCATTAATGTTCCCTCCTTATCTTGTTTTAGGATTCATGAAATACCCACCCTAAGTTCAGCCAACTTGCATATTGGGAAATCTAATTACGTCCATGATTTTCAAGTGTCCAAGGACGAAACTAGCCGAGTAATGGAAGCTCTCAAAGGAGTTAGAAATGCTACAACTTTATTTCTTACGTCTGGTACCACTTCTGTAAGTACTTAAATTCGTCCTTCACGTGAATTCAACTAAACCCGACACCTTAAACCCTGAAAATTATTTTTGTTGTTGTTGTTGGTTGAAGGTTCTCAGCTATTGTTTTGATGATGGTGATGGTTTCCCAACATTCCCAAATTTGATGCACCTTGAGTTGAGTATTGATTATTACTTTGGATGGAAATTGTTACCCCATTTCTTGGAAAACTCACCTCTTTTGGAATGCATTGAGTTGGATAAGGTGAGTACATTTTTTATGTGTGTGTGTGTTGTACGTTTAAGGCGGTAAATGGCAATGGTTACATATATAATTTGTGCCATATATAGGAAAGTGAGAACCATGAGGAAGGTGATGTGGAGGACGATTCATATGGTTGGAAACCACTAAAGCAAGTGCCAGAGTGTTTACTGCACAAGCTTCAGGAAATCAATGTGAGGAATCTATGGAGAAGAAAAGCAGATGGGGAGGTGGTGAAGTATTTGCTTGAAAATGGGAAAGCCTTGAAGAAGATGAATATCAAATTTGATGAGGATAGTCTAGGTGAAGAGATAGATGAAGAAACAATTCAAAATTTTCCAATGGGTTCTAAAAAGTGCATATTGAAGGTTTGAGGTTTAAATTTCTGGGACTATATACAGTGAAGTTGAAGGATACTTTTGTTTGTAAAAAATTTTCCATGGTTACATTTGTGATTGCATAACACAAAATATATAAATGATAATAGTGAATCATTGATAGAAGAATCCTTTATTAATTAACCCATAAATATTATATTATTAAATTGTATGTTTTTAAGATTTTAAATTTTTTTGTAATAAAATTATTAGGATAAGGACTAAATCTTAAATTTTATCAAAGTACAGGGACTAAAGAATTTTTAACCCTTTTTTAATTAAGAAGCCCAAAACATATGTTTGGGCAGCAAGAAAGAACAGGTTTTGCTTTTTAGCCCAGACAAATGTCAAATAAAGAAAAGCAAAAAGCCCAATCCTTCCCTTTCCCTTATGCCTTATCTAAACAAAGAAACACTTCAATTTTCAGAGACATTTCCTCTTTTGTCACGCTTTTTCCCAAACAGCCATGTCTATGGCGATGGCGGGAACTGCAACCTTCAGTATCTCATCAGCTACTTCAATCTTCCGGACTTCATCTTCACTTAAATTCTCTTCAAAACCAATGCTTCTTCCAATGCGATTTTCTCCAAAGACCCAATCTCCTCCCAGAACTCTTAGTACATTTTCCACTTCCCCACCCCCCGTCATTTCCTATGCATTTCTGAAACACCCTTTTTTTTAATAACGTGTTTTAATTTGCTTTCAGGGATTTACGCTTTGACTAGTAACGATATCAAAGTGGGTACTAACCTTGAAGTTGACGGTGCTCCTTGGCGAATTTTGGGTACTAATTTTTTTATGTTTTTCTATTTGTTTATACAAATTATTAGTTCCAATTCTGTTTATATGCTTTGCTATTGATTACTGAGTAATGGGTGTTTTAATTTCTATGAAATGTGGTGGATTATAGTTTTTTTCTGATATGAAATTCTGGTTCTTTGTAGAGTTTCTTCATGTGAAACCTGGAAAAGGGGCTGCATTTGTGAGGACCAAAATGCGCAATTATATCACTGGAAACACTGTGGAGAAGACGTTTCGAGCTGGGAGTACGGTAATATTCAATCTCTAATTCTAAATTAATGTATCGCTTAGCTGTCAGCCCTTATACATTGCTATTTCAGCTTACACTTTAGTAGCATTTAGAGGATAAAAACTATGTTACTCAGACTCGGGTCTGAATGTATGATACAGGTATATATCCGATACGGGTATGGTTAGATTTTTCTAAGCTTTTCAATGTATTTGGAGCATCCTTGTAGATTATATCCCCTTATTCATGTGTCGGTTATGGACGCTTAAAAGAAAAATGAAGAGTTCGAGCACCGTAGAATGAAAATAGGTCATGGAGTTTCTCATAGAGCTAGTTATGTCATTTTAAAAATATTGGACTTGGAAGGATCCTTGTGTTTTCCAGCATCTTATATACTGCTGCCATTTCTCCTTTGTTTTGATTTGAATAGTTTTTCTTTTCTTTTCATGCCTATGCGCTTGTTTTTACAGATTGAGGAGGCAAACGTTTTCAAGGAATCGAAGCAGTTCACATACAAAGATGGTTCCCAGTTTGTCTTCATGGACCTGGTAATTTCCACTATAATCATATGCCTGTTAGATAGATAATATAAATTAAATTCCAGAGCTATGCCTTTTTTATCCATTAAATGAAAATTTGAAGCAATGCCATATAGTTCATGCCGTAACTTGTAATCTTCTGCAAAATAAGTCTTATAATGATGTTTGATTTCTTACAGAGCACATTTGAAGAATCCCGTCTAAATGAGGCAGATGTAGGTGACAAGACGAAGTGGTTGAAAGAGGGAATGGACTGCAATTTGCTCTTCTGGAATGGAAAGGTTTACATATATATATACACACACATATAGTTCCTCTGTCACATAGTAGACATCTGCGTTGTATGTATACTTAACAACGACTTATCAGTATCGTATGCCTGTATCTGTGCATATTGTTGTGTCTGGTAATTAGCAGCAAAGATTAGCATAACATATTACTGTAAATGATGCTAATCTGTCTACTATCTACACTTTGTTGTAGATTATTGATTTTGAGCTCCCCATCACGGTTCAGCTTACTGTGGTCGACGTTGATCCAGGTCTCAAAGGTGACACTGCTTCAGGTAATGTAATATGCTTCCTTTAAGGTCTCAACTCTTACCCCATTATGTTATTGGTCTAATATGTTCATGGTCCTTAACATTACTCGAACTTTTCATTTTTCTTGAAGTATTCATGTCTGGCAATTTTGTCTGGCACATAGATGACTTCAGGTTTTGTTTGACATGATCTAACAATCTCGAGACAGGTGGATCGAAGCCGGCAACTGTTGATACAGGCGCAGTGGTTAATGTTCCGCTATTTGTAAACATTGGTGATGAAATATTGGTGGATACAAGAACTGGGCAATATATGAGCCGTGCATAAGTTTTTGGCTTCGAGAATTCCTATAATTGACTCTTTTTTTTGCTTTAGTGTATTTCATGTAAATTAAGATTAAACAATGCCAGATTGTTGTACCCTAAAAATTTTATTTGAGGAATTTGCACCAAGCCCTACCCAAGTGGATTGGTGAGAGGTTGCGGCCATTTCAAATATTATATGGTTTTATATTCTTTGTGCATCATTTTGATTTTTTTTTTTTTTTTTTGATTTTTAGTTGTTAACTGAGTGTGGTTTGACAGAGTGAAAATTTTATTACACAATTTTTATACGCACTGAATTTATATTACAAATTGTTTTGGTTATAATTAAAGGTGATCATGGTTAGATTCGGGTAAGGTTTTAATAGAATTTTAGGTTTTTTTTTTTTAAGTTTGAGTTTAGCTCGGCTTGAAAAATTAGTTTAAAATTTTATCCAAGCTCAGCTCAGATAAAAATGTTAAAATTCAAATTTGGTTTGGTTCAATTTGCTCGTATTAATATTTTTTATATAACTATTTTTATATAAAAGCAAATTTAAAAAATATAATATATTAAGTACATTAAAAACATTAAAATAAATGCTTCCCAGTAAATTGAAAATAAATTTAAAAAATTATTTATATTTAAATAACATTGAGATAGGTGCAACTTAACAAGCAAATGCTTCTAAAATAGTAGTAAAATTAACAATAAAATAATAGTTATACAATATTCAAACAATAATAACAAAATAGTAGTAATATAATAGCAAAGCAATACCAAAATAATGACAAATAGTAGCAAAAAGTAGCAGGGTTTTTTTCCAATTTAGGCCGAACCGGGCTCGGACAAAAAAAATTTTACTTGAGGCTCGGTCCGTTTAGAAAATAGACCTTGTTTTTTGTACAAGTCAATTTTTTGGACCTATATTTTTGTTCAAACCTTTCCACTTTTCGAGTAAATCTTCAGACGGACTAGATGACCCGACCATCATCAGATCTAGCTATAAGTAGAATTAAGTATTAGAATAAAATTATTTTGCTTCATATTAGTAAATTTTGGTTTCTGAATAGTTATTTAATAGTTTTACTTGTATTAACATGATAAAAATGAAATATAATAATTTAAATATTTATTTTCTTTTTTTATATAATAATAGATCAGGTGGGGGAATGAGTATCATACGATATGCCTCGTGTTAAATACAAAGCTTTAACCATTTCTTTATATACGTATGCCAACCGACTGAAATTATTATTATTACACATAAACTTGCTAACTTAATGGTCATTGCTAAACCTTGTTATGCTTTGTTATTCAGTGTCGAGTATTCTGCAAATCTTGCAATCCATGTGTTCTGCATCAGCAAATGAAAATCACCTCCCATTCTAAAACCTTTAATCTATGGGGAAATGAATACCGAAGCAGCGATCTTACCAGGATTTTGTACTTGTAATATGCATATCCAGCAGCTCCAGCAACACCTAGTCCGAGAATTATTGCCCAAACGACCATCTCACCAGGATTTTGTAAGCTAAGTTTCTTCCTCACCAAGGAAATATATTTGCTTTCACAATGCGTACAACCACTGTCTCTAGTTTGTAAAGTAGGTTTCTTTCTCGCCAAGGAATCATGTTTACTTTCGCAATGCGTATAACCGTCTCCGTAATACTTCACGCCATTAACAATGGGACACTCGCATACTCTTCCACGGATGGTGTCCTATAAGCAAATAGGTTAAATTGAACATATAGTCGATGTAACAAGAAGTTGCCTACAAGGAACATACTCTGCATGCAGTAATGTTAGCAATGTTGTTCACCCAGCACCCACCGTTGTTTTCCGAGCACCGATTAGTTTCTATATCCGATAAGACTATTCATTTACAATACAAGTACAGATTCATCATTGTCTGATATAAGTGACCAAAAGTAGAAAATGCTAGTAAATCCAGTGCAATAGATGATAACCTTCACTTAAACAAATTGCTTGCTCTGTGGCATCTTGAAAACCTGCACAAATTGCCTTGAGAACAGCTCCTTTCTCCAACCTCCCTACATCCATCAGAAAAAGGCACCGGTTACGCAAGGTGATTCATGCAATCATTTTGCCGACAACGATGAAAGTAAATTTGTATTCGAACCTCGATACTGCCTGTTATTTATCAGAAGAGTTGGCAACATAGTAACTTCATCACGGTTGATTCCTCCAAACTGAAACCGAAATAACAGCCTAAGTCAGACTCTCAATGCCAAGGTATAAACAAAGATGGTATAAAATTTAGAAAATAACATTACTTGTGCTCCTTGTTCAGCTTCAAGAATCGGATTCTTTGCATCAGCCTCGATGTCTCCAATACAGTCGTAGATTTTAGTAACATCAATACCTACAAATTAAGAAGAAAAAGCAATTGAAGTGTACAGGTACAGCTAGTACATTTTTACAGTTCATTATGCATAAAGATGTAACCTACCGAGAGATCGGATAACTTTATCTGCACACTCTTTAGTGTACTTGTCTATCCACTTGCAGTGGATCGCAAAGTCTGTAACGTAATCCCACCAAAGCCATGGCTTCCCACCTTCATTTGCAACTTTGAAAAGGCAAGTTTGTCGAAGATTTTGAATGATGATATCTTTACCGTCATATCCTCCGTTAGGAAAATGCTCGAGATCCGGAGCACAGTACCTCCCATGATTGATACATTGCGATTTGCACTGTTTGCTCAAAAGAAAAGCTTCAGGACAATACCAAGTCATATAATGTGGGGTGAAACGAGTGTACCCTTTCTGCTCAAGTATTTGAGCAGCTCCCTTGAAGTTGTTGATGAATTCGAGCTGGCTGTCGCATGTTGGCCCGCACTCAAAGTCGCTGTTGGTCCAAAACTCGTACTCGACCAGCTTGTCAGGACGTAGAAGAGGCTCCCTCCATTGAAGGTTTATATCAACATGGTCCCAATTACTAAGGGCCTCCTTGATGCTGTCACCTAGTGATTTAGTAATGAGAGCTGATGGAATGGAGATGTCCTGCACGTATTTGGCAGAAGCAGGCGTTTCTTCAGGGGCAACCACAGTTATCAAGGGCTCATCAAGGTCATCGGCGATGAGAATGGCAACAGCTCCGGCTTGCTGAGCACGCCATGCCTTCAAGGCGAAGAAGCAATCTGCCATAACAGCAACATTATGATATTAAGCATACGCAGCTAAAGCAAGTTGGGAAAAGCAAAGACCTAATACTAGTTTAAATCCACACAGAAGGCAATGACAATGCTAAATTTAACAAATGCCAACTCCCAACAAAGCATACTTAAGTATCTTTGGAGACCATATTACTAAAAATAATAATCACAAACTCTGAATATAAATCATAAAATGAACTTAGAATATATTAAAAAATTTGAGTGGGGAGAATTAATTTTGAATTAAGTTAATGTGGATTTGAAAAATTTTAGATATTTTGGAATAGGATTGTTTTGAAGTTTGGACCATTCAACTACAAATCATTTGAGTTTGTAATAGAGTTATCCGATCATTTTGGATTGTGTCATTTAAGTCATTTTTAAGTTAAAGTTAGAGGCGTTTGAGTTGTTAACTTTTGTGATTAAATTAAAATTAGAGTTAACTGAGTTGAGTTTTCAAATTTAGATCAAATTTGATTGGTCTAAAAATTTATATTTAATTCAAGATCAACTTATATATTACGAAGTGAAATTTTTATTTTCAACGAATATAAATTCCAACTACTAATGACTATTAGCTTGAATTGTAAGGATTTCAATGTTTCTTAAGTAAAGTATCGAATTCAAGTCTTATGGATATGAAAAACAAAGCTATATTTAGAGTTTTGATTCGGCTTGACTTCGTATTTAGTTAGATCTAATGTAATTGCAGTACTTAAATATTAGAATGATACATTCACGATATGAGTAAAATTATATTTATAAAAATAAATGATTCGATAAATTTGAAGAGTTAAAAACCATTATTTCTAAAGTTTAAATTCACTTGGTATGGATTCATTTTTAGATTTATATAATGATTTTTAATTATTTTTCAATTAAGACATTCAATTAAGTAGTGTTGAGGGCGAGTATTTATTTTGGAGTGTCTCACTCCTTCAACAATGAAGGTATTGTTTTCGAGAGGTTTATGTTCGATTTTTGTTTCTCTACTATAAAAGAGTTCAAAGGGATTCGAAAAGTTTCAACGAGAAGCATTTACATCTACCAAAAAAAACATTTTATCATCTTAACTTTGATGAGGTTGGAATTCATGTCCGGATTTATATAACATAGACAAACAGAAAGTAAAAAGAAGTGAATATAATTGAAATGTTTTTTCTTCCAAAATTGGATAATCGAAGACAGAATTAAAAGAAACAGACCTCCACGATCGAGAAGGAGAACAATGGGGAGTGCACCAAGCCTTGATCTGAAGGACAAACCAAATTGATCAAAGTTGATGCATCCACGTTTGTTTGCTTCAGGATAAACAACCGTACCCACCAAGGTTCCACCGTGCTTAGGAACCCCAAAACTCCCAATCGCACTGTCATAAACTCCTACGATTGACGCCGGCGATGTCACTTTCAAACTGCTCTCCACCACAAAACTGCCCAAACAATTCCCCCATAACGACATGCATACCCAAATGAATACCCCAAGCTTCTCTCTCATCTTTCCTTCAAAAACAAAATTTGCTCAAATCTTACAATCAATAACTTAGCATAAAAGTACTGATCAACTCTTTTAAGATATAAATAAAGACCCAGAGGAGACAAAAATGGAGTCAGAAGAGGGTTCCAAGGTATCTTGTTTTTTTTATTTGATAAACCCAATGCTTGAGCTTTGGCATATAGTGTTATCGATTTATCATACATGACGGGAACAACAAAGTCTTCTTCAGTAATTAATTAGCGACGGCGAGTCTTGTGCCGTTTAAGGAATCACTCAACATGCATGCATTTTTTTTTCTTCTTTTTCATTGCTCCGTATTAGAGCAGGTGTCCCTCAAATTAGTGGTGAGCAAATCTATTCGAAAATTTTAATAAAAATTTTAAATTATGAATTGAATAATTGAGTTATTTGAATTATTCAACTCGAATAAAATTAAGCTTTTAAACAAAAATTAAATAAAGATTATCTTCTAATACTAAAGCTTTTTTAATAAATAAATAAATTAAATAAAGCATACTAATGTTTTTGTAACCGAACTTATTAGGTCATTGGTTTTCAATCTGATTAGTTGATCCAATTTGATCAAATAAATTTTTAAAAATCATAAAAATTATAATAAAAATAGAAAAACTCGATTCAACCAATCTATATCAATCCAACCTCTTTCATCAAACCAATGTATCGATCGGTTCTCTGTTCGATCAATCTAACCAACCTGGTTCAATTTCAATAACATTGGAGCACACATAAGTATTTTTTTTTTCAAATCTATACTCTATTTGAATTTAGAGTTCTATAATTTTTTTATATCATTGTTTAAATAATTAATAAAAAGAAAAAGAAAAAAAATTAGTTTTAAGTACTTTACTTTAAAAAGACATGACAAATGATAAATCCATTGTTTAAAAGCCTTCATTTTGATTTAAAGGTTAATAATATTTTGGTTGTCCTAATTCTCATTATAAATGTTCATACTTTATATTATAGTTGTCATTTTTTTCCGTGATAAGTTACAGTCCACTTAAAGAACTTAGGGTTCAAATCCTAAAAACAATATTTAAATGAATTGATAGGTTATATTGCACTTTCAGAAAAAAATATTTGAACTCGAATCCTAAAATAACATTATTAGGATGAACAAAATTAACCTCATGAACCATATAAAGTTACGGGGCAATTCAAAAGAAAAGAATATTGATGCTTAAATTTGAAAATCACAACGATTATATTTTTTTTATTCATATAATATAAAATATATTTATATTTATATACTTTTACAGTTAAATTTAAATCATTTTCATTATTTCATTTGAATTTTATTTGAGTCCAGCAAATTTGAAGTAAAAATCATCTAAAATCGATCAAACTAAATTAAGTAGACTGCTTGACTCGTGAATAAATATGTAAGTATATATCTTTACATAAAATTGTAAATAATAAAAATATATAATTTAAATATATCTATATCTATACATAAGGTTAGGGATGTCAATTGGGCGTAGCGGATGTGGGGGTGCTCTCTTCACATCCATCCCCGTAGAAATTGTTCATTCCCATCCCCGCCCTGCAATCCGTTGTAGGTACAAAATCCAAAACCATCCCCGCCCCACAATTCGCAAGACTAAAACCATCACCGCCCCACTACCCACGTGAGTCCCCAAACCCACCTAATCCCCCCACTATGTCCATCTCCCGACCCACTTCATATAATATATTTATAAGTATCAATTAAATAAATGTAAACCAATTTTTTTATAAAAATAAATATGAAATACATGTCCTCTAGACTCCCACCAAATATGTGACATTATTCCAACTATCTCCATTTAAAAAAAATCGCGATCATTTAATTGATAAATAAAATATAATTTTAACACGAGTTTAAAAAATTCAAAAAATAAAGTTCTTACATAATATTCAAATACAAACAATGTCTCAAATACATCATAAATGTCTTCAAATGCAACACAAGTGCAAAAATTTCAAATATCAATCAATATATGTCAATCCTATATTAGATTAAACTATCCAATACTCTCTTTGGGAAAGTATAGAAAATTTAACTATAACTAAACTTAATCACTTTAATATTAAATTAATATAATACTTATCAAGATAAATAATAGATTAAAATTAATATTAAATCTTATTAAATTAATAGAATATTAATCTACAAAATAAACATTAAATTTAATTTAATATTAAGATAATCATAATTAATATTAAATTAATAAATTATTATTAAGATAATTATTAAATTAAATTTTTATAAATACTTATTTTTTAAATATGCTTATTATATTATGCGGGGCGGGTGAGCATGAGGCGGGTACAAGGTCATACCCACACCTGCCCCACCACCCGTGGAACCTGCACCCATCCCCGCTCAATTGGGTGCGAAGTGAGGCAAGGTCTCGCGAAACCCGCCCTACTGACATCCCTACTCTGTTCATATAGGGAAAGTTTAACTATAATTAAACTTAATCACTTTAATATTAAATTAATATAATACTTACTCAAATAAATATTAGTTTAAAATTAATATTAAATCTTATTAAATTAATAAAATATTTATTTACAAAATAAACATTAAATTTAATTTAATATTAAGATAATCATATTAATATTAAATTAATAAAATATTACTAAGATAATTATTAAATTAAAATTTTATAAATGTTTATTTTTTAAAATATGCTTATTATATTATACGGGACGAGTGGAGATGGGAAGAGATTGGTGAGGATGAGACGGGTACAAAGTCATATCCATTTCTATCTCATCACCCACGACAGATCTAATTTTTATCTCCATTTTTATTCCATCACCCGTAAAATCTACACTTATCTCCGCCCAATTGGGTGCCTCACTGCCATCTCCACGTAAGGCTGTAAATTTATATGAAATTGTATATGTATGTATGAAATATTTATTATAAAATATAGAGACATAGAGAGGCTAACAAAGGAGGTCCAGAAAAAAGCCCAAGTGAAGGAAACGAAACGAGCTTGACATGACTTATGAACGAGTACGATCAGTAATCACACATCACATGCCGTCTATTCTATTGTGATCATTGATCATTTCTTTTGATTAAATTCTGATCGTTGATCATCTATGAATAATAACAATAACCGTTTCAGCCGTATGTGGTACTATTACCAAAGCCCCCCTTCCTTATCCATATATTTACTATTCGATCCAAAATAAAGCCTCTCTTTTCGTTTTTTTTTCTTCCTTCTCTCGCTCTCTCGTCAAAAAAACATCCCTTATAAAATCCTCTAGATCTCTTTTTACCTTTGATTAACTCTAGGTTATTCCGCTTTGCCCTAAATGGAGAGGGAGCTGCTACATTTGTTCGACGCCGCCAAAAAAGCCGCCGATTTGGCCGCCTCCGACGCCGTTTCCTCCAACGCCCCCGAAGTTTCCAGATGCGTTGACGCCTTGAATCAGCTTAAGGATTTCCCCGTCACTTATGATACTCTTGTTTCTACACAGGTTTCTCACTTTCATCCCCCTATTAATATACATCTTTTAATTCCGATGGATTAGTAATCTCATATATATATATATATATATATTTAGATAGATAGGTAGATAGATTTTAATTTGTCTCTAGGTTAAATTTCTTGAGTGAAGATTAGGAGGAAAAATATATTCCTTTTTATGAAATATTTTTTATCCGGTTGGTTGAGAAATGAACCTTTATATTTTCTTTAGACGGAAGCAAAGAATACACACACACACACATAATAGATAAATGGATAAATTTAGTGACTAATAATTCTAAATAGTAGCAGTGGAGATTACAAACTTCAGAGGAATTTATTTTGATTCGCATATGTTGAGGTTTAAATAATCTGAAGTCAGGCAATGCTGCCTTTTAGGTTTTTTGGACAGTTCAATTGCACTGCATCTGGTGCTAAATATAGGAAAACCTATATGTATATGTTTTTGCCAAAGGCTCCCCTGTTATAGTATGAACTTTGACTGCTAAGTGGAATGGATGGAGAGCTGGATATATGGAAAGTTAGGAGAAACAGAGTGTAGGAAACATATACATACAGATAGATATATCTTATACCTTCCTCATTTACCCTACCCTTAATTTGTTTGGTTGGTTGGTGGGTAATATTCAACCATCCATCCACTTATCACATTTTGTTTTTTATCACTTTTCTTTCTTACAAAGCAAGTTAAAAGTGTTTCTCTCCTTCATTTCCCATCCACATATTTAGCATCTCATTTTCTTCCCAATCAAGCATGTTAAAAGCTTTTTGTATTTTGAAATTTTTTAAATTATTCATGAATTAGAGCAGCCATGTTATTTAATTTATTTTGTATATGTAGAGTTATCATGAAAAAGAATGTATTATGTCTCACGCTAACATGAAAAAGGCAATTTTGGTACATGAACAAGCCATGAGATTCCCAACTATTACAACCATTATTGCAGGTAATTGTAGTTTAGTTATAACTTCTTGAAGATGTTGGTCAATGGCACTGAAGATTATCATTGTATTTATAGTAAAAACTGGTGACAGCTTTAGAATAACGGTGGCATATTTTAAACCTGGTAGTAGGTCTTACCCAAGTCATTACCATCTGCTGCTGCTCATGTTGTTGCGTCTCTAGTTTTATTTATGTTGATGAATGTACACATTTAAAAAAACAACTGAATTCCCTTGCATATTACAGGTTGGAAAAAAGCTGCGACCTCTCACAAAGCATCCTAGAGAGAAAATCAAGACTGTGGCTTTTGACTTGCTTGAGTTGTGGAAGAAAATTGTTATTGAGGAGACTACCAAGAGTAAGAAAAATGGCACCACTAGTGCTGTCAAGGTTGAGAAACTTCCTAAGCCAAGTGCTGTGAAGTCTGAAAAACTCTCCAATACAGAATCCGTGAAGGTTGAGAGATCTAAAGGTGATTCGGTAAAACCCATCAAAGTTGAAAAAAAGGAATCGAATGGAGATACTGTAATGGTTGAAAAGAGAGACGAAGGAGATACTGGGAAGATTGAAACAATTTATAAGGATGAGAGACAAGCACCAAATGTCAAGAAACAATATCAGCCCCCCGCTGGTCCTCCGAAGTTGACATCATTGGTCAAATGTAATGATCCTTTGCGTGACAAATTCCGTGAGATTCTTGTAGAGGCCTTGTCTAAAGTTCCAGCGAGGCTGATGAAGACATGCTGGATCAAGTGAATGCTTGTGACCCTATCCGGGTTGCTGTATCTGTTGAATCTGTGATGTTTGAGAAGATGGGTAAATCAAATGGGGCCCAGAAATTTAAGTACAGATCTATAATGTTCAACATCAAGGATCCAAAGAATCCAGATTTAAGGAGGAAGGTTCTTCTGGGCGAAGTGAAACCTGAAAGGCTCATAACTATGACCCCAGAGGAAATGGCCAGTGATGAGAGGCAACGTGAAAATAAAGAAATTAAAGACAAGGCTCTTTTTGATTGTGAACGTGGTGGAGCACCAAAGGCCACGACAGATCAATTTAAGTGTGGGCGTTGTGGTCAACGCAAGACCACTTACCATCAAATGCAAACAAGGAGTGCAGATGAACCTATGACAACCTATGTAACATGCGTAAACTGCAACAACCATTGGAAATTCTGTTAGTTGGATCTGGAGATCTGTCAGTCAATGCGGTGAAGGCGCAAGGTTGATCATCTTGGAAGCTTCATTCCGTTCATCTTTGTTTGTGGATTGAATTTTAAATAATAGTGTCATGTCATATTTATATGCTATGTAGGGACTTCCTAGGGATAACTAGGTGTTTGGGGGATTATTGTGCCAAAATCATAACTAAACTCAGCTGTTTCACATCTTAGGTGATTGCCATAACCTCCCATTGTTCCGGAAAACAGGAGATTTGTCTTCCCTCTGTTTCTGGTTGTAGAAGGCATTTCCTGTGAAATGCGTAATGCTTGTCTTTTTCTTCATGACCCTTTTTGATGCATTCATGGTCATTCTGAAGGGTAAGGAGGATGCTAGCGGTAGAATTAGGCCGTCTTAATTTCTTAATGTACCAACGAACACTGTTATAAAGGCATGCTTTGATTTTTCCAGTTGCTGTTAGTTTTGTTTCATTCCCATTGTTTCTCCTCTACCATCATGTGATGGGATCTTCTTGATTACTTGTTACGATATGCCATTGTTTTGGAGGAAGAAGAAAATATCTCTGCTCTGATCCGAGTGATCTATGTTCAAAATTTGCATAAAATATGAGCACTGCTGTTAAATTTGAGCAATATTTACAAACGCTTGCATTCTTTTAAATTTTTAACAAAACTGTAACAACTGGCCTATTAGCTCAGTCGGTTAGAGCGTCGTGCTAATAACGCGAAGGTCGCAGGTTCGAGACCTGCATGGGCCACTTGCGTTTTGATTTTTCAATGCAAATAAACTTAGTGTTTATTATACTATCAATAAGTAATATGATTTACTTTTGTTAAATGAATTTATATAATAATAAATAATTTTTAAATTCTTCAGTTTCACAAACCGAAAAATAAAAATAAAACTATTTTACTTTTAAATGGTATATTTTAATTATTTATAAAATAATTTTTTGATCGAAATTATTTATATAATAGGTAAATTAATATTTTATGTATAAAAATATATATACAATTGTACATTCAACCATAATTCATATATAATTTTGATATTTATTTAATTTTGAAACAATTCAATATCATATATGCACTTTTATTTTGTATTTTGTATTATCAAATCCTACAAACAATATAAATATTAGAGGTGTATTTTGTATGACATCATATATATACTTTGAACGATGTATATACTAATATTTTGTATTTTATAGTATTAAATATTATTAATAAATAAAAAATTATACCTACTTATATTCTTTTGAGTTTAACATATATGTATGTTAAAAAACTTAATATACATTTAATTTGTTAAATTAAAATTTTTTTTCATTCCTTTAAAAATCTACATTTATAAAATAAACTCATGCGTAAATAAAATTAATTTAATCTATAGGGTTGTTTGAAATAAATGAAAGTATGAGCAAAAGTATATGACCTAAAAAAAAAGGGGCTTGAATGATAAATTTAGACCCATTTAAATATTAGGTCAAACTTGAGTTTCAACACTCAAAGTTTGAGCCACACCGATATTGATTCATTATGTATTTTTATAATATATTGTATTATTTTATTTATTATATAATTTATATCGCACAAAATTAAATATATATTACTATAATTTAAGCGTTAAGAATAATATTAAGTTGTCTATGTTTATATTTTAAAAAATAATATGGACAAACTTAAATAATTTTGACTAGTCATGTTTAGATATAAGTGGATTTGGACAAAATTATAAACTTGTATTTCAGGTCGGGTTAAACTTGGATAAATCTAAAAATATATTAATAAATTCAATTCAAACTCAATCCAACCTAGCCATGAACACCTCTAGTGTAAATGCAATGATATGAAGGGTGTGCATAGTTCGATTAAAATCTAATTAACTGATCAAATTGAATTAGAGATGTTCATGGGTTAGGTTGGGCTGAGCCTAAATATGATATTAATATATTTTATGCTTGCCCAACCTGGTCTGAAATATAGGCTTAAAATTTTGTCCAAATCCATCTATATTTGTAAAAGACTAACACAAGACCATTTTAGGCCTATCATATTATTTTGTAAAAAAATTATTTATATTATATTATTTTAATATTTAATAATTTTATACATTTTTTATTTATTGAATATTTTTATATAGTCATCTTAACATTATTTTAATGTTTATATTAGAGTAATATTATATATTTAGTTTATGTTTATTTTTTTAATGTGTTTTAAATTACATAATATAAACTGTTATAAATTTAAAAACGAGTTGGAATTGATTTTGAATATTCAAGTTCGAGTCCAATCCATATTTTAAGCAAATTTAATTTTTTGCCTAAATCTATTTTTTAAACTTAATATTTTTATCCAAAGACAATACTTCGAACTAGACGGTAACCCACCCATGAACAAATATAAATTGAATTAACTGAAATTAATAATATAAATATTATATATAAGTCCAATATATATTAACCGAATGGATCCAATAAAATGCGAGAGAATGGCCGAAGCAATTTTTTTTTATAAATTTAATTAAAATATAACAATAATTTAACATTGTCATTGAATTATTTATTACTTTGTCATGTTTTAAATTTATTTAAACTAAAAAAAAGAAGACTAAAACTTTAATATTGTCAAGTTTTAAAATTGCTTGAAAATTTTTAATTGGTTAAAAATATTAATTAAATTCAATTAGTGATAAATGAAATTAATTATTGACCGAATGACGGTTTCAACCCCCATGGTGATATGAAAAATTCCAGGGTGCAAGTAGGGCTTTTCACCTGGAAGTGGACCACCCTTCCCATATGCAATATTCGAATAAAAAGTCCAGCCAAGCTCATGCAATCCACTACTTTTTTTGTATTTTAGTGAGGAAAAAAAGAAACGCGTTAACCAACGCAACGCGTCAATCTCGTCTATCTGTCATCTGATCATCAAATTATTCTAATCTCTAAAGTCAAATCGATTGGTAGTGATGGTTTTCTTAGGGCTTTTTTTGTCCTTTCCACATATTTCTCTGTCTTCGCTTCTTCTTTAACCACGATGGTGATTTTTTTACATTCAAATTTATATTTATTTGATTAAAATAGTACAAATTAAAATACTTAAAAAATTCAAAAATAATTTAATTTATTTAAATATATTCCATCTTTATTTACTCTTTCAGACCTACTTACTGCTGACAGCTACTACTTTTTGAATTTCAAAGCTTACAGACAGCTACTAATTGAAGGTTGAAGAATGCAACTAACAAACATAAATAATAATTAAATCGATTAATCAAATTCAGACAAAATATTAAACTAAAACCAGAAACTAGAAAGGGCAGTTCACCTTCTTCTTCTTCTTCAACCTAAAACCTACTTTCTTTCCTCATCTCTCTAGCCATAGTCTCCATTTTCCTCTTCTTTTATCTTGTTGTAGGCTTCCATAAAAAGGTAAAATTTATTTCAAAGCCCCTCTCTTTTGTTTTTCTCTTTATTGTTCTTCTGCTAGCTTTGAATCTCCTAAATCTTTGGTCTTTTCTAGCTAAGAAATTCTGGGTTTCCTTTGGTTTTTTTCCATTTGTTCTTAAAGATTGAATCTTTTTTTCTTTCCCTGGATCTCATACTGAGTCCATGAAGAACTCAGTTGCTACACAATCCTTTCCCAAGCTTGTTTCTGTTTTCGCTTCCTTGTTGCTTTTCTTTAACCTTGTTTTAGCTGCTGACTATGTCCCAACCGAAAAAATTCTCTTAAATTGCGGTGAAAAATCCGACCTATCCGATAACGATAATCGGAAATGGACACCGGATGTCGGGTCCAAGTTCCTCACCGGAACTGAAAAATCCGTCACCTCCCCAGCCGCCTCGCAAGATCCGGCAGTACCCGAAGTTCCATACATGACGGCCCGTGTTTTTCACTCCAACTTCACCTACAGTTTCCCGGTTGTATCCGGCCGGAAGTTTGTCCGGTTGTATTTCTACGCTAATTCCTACGACGGTCAAAACGCAACCAACGCTTTGTTCTCGGTCACTTCCGGTTCCTACACTCTCCTCAAGAATTTCAGTGCTGCTCAAACGAGTGAAGCTTTGAACTATGCCTTCATTATCAAGGAATACTCCATTAATGTCGACGGCGACCATTTGAACTTAACGTTTAGTCCCTCTTCCACCCCATCAAACGCCTACGCCTTTGTGAATGGGATTGAAGTACTGTCGATGCCTGATCTAAACAGTAACTCCGATGGGGTACCAATTGTGGGTCAACAAGCTCCGTTCACCATTGATAACACCACAGCCCTCGAGAATGTTTATAGGCTAAACGTCGGTGGAAGCGATATCTCCCCTTCAGGTGATACGGGTCTTTTCAGGTCTTGGTACGATGATCAGCCATACCTTTTTGGGGCAGCCTTTGGTGTTTCAGCATCTGCTGATCGAAATGTCACCATTGATTATGGGACCATGGCTACATTTACTGCTCCTGTAAGTGTTTACACCACGGCTAGATCGATGGGACCGAATGCTCGAATAAACGATAACTATAATTTAACCTGGTTATTCAGTATTGATTCTGGGTTTTCTTACTTGGTGAGGTTACATTTTTGTGAGTTTACTGATAATATCACTAAGATTAATCAGAGAGTGTTTAATATTTTCATCAACAATCAAACTGCTGAGTTAGGGTTTGATGTGATTGCCACGGCGGAACAAGTTGATGTTCCTGTGTACAGAGATTACGTTGTGGTGGTTCCAGGAAGCAATTCTCAGCAGGATCTTTGGCTTGCATTGCATCCAAACGAGACTGATAAGCCTCAATATTATGATGCAATCTTGAATGGTGTGGAGATATTCAAGATCAATGATTTGAACAACAACCTTGCAGGGACTAATCCAATCCCTGGTCCGACACAGGATTTAGTGGACCCGTCATTGGCTTTGCCGTCACATTCAGGTCGTAAGAAGAACCAGACAGCTATCATCATCGGGGGAGTCTGTGGCGGGGTCATCCTATTGCTTGTAATCGGTTTCTGCATTGTTGGTGCTGCACGTCGTCGAAGACAGGGGAAGGATTCAAGCACAAGTGATGGCCCTTCGGGGTGGCTTCCGCTTTCATTGTATGGAAATTCACACTCTGCAGGTTCAGCAAAGACGAATACCACGGGGAGCTATGCTTCTTCTTTGCCTTCGAACCTTTGTCGCCACTTCTCGTTTGCTGAGATCAAGGCTGCCACGAAGAACTTTGATGAGGCTTTAGTCCTTGGGGTGGGAGGTTTTGGTAAAGTTTACAAAGGTGAAATCGATGGTGGGACTACTAAAGTTGCGATCAAGCGGGGCAACCCGTTATCTGAGCAAGGTGTGCATGAGTTCCAGACTGAAATTGAAATGCTTTCCAAGCTCCGCCACCGCCACCTTGTTTCGTTGATTGGTTACTGTGAAGAGAACTGTGAAATGATCCTAGTTTACGACTATATGGCTTACGGAACTCTGCGTGAACATCTATACAAAACACAAAAGCCTCCTCTTCCATGGAAGCAAAGGCTTGAAATATGCATTGGGGCGGCTCGTGGTTTGCACTATCTCCACACTGGTGCCAAACACACTATTATTCACCGAGATGTGAAGACAACGAACATTCTGTTAGATGAGAAGTGGGTAGCAAAAGTTTCTGATTTTGGGTTATCGAAAACTGGCCCTACATTGGATCATACTCATGTGAGCACCGTTGTGAAGGGTAGCTTTGGTTATTTGGATCCCGAGTATTTCAGGCGGCAACAGCTAACCGATAAGTCCGATGTTTACTCATTCGGTGTCGTCTTGTTCGAGATCCTTTGTGCTCGTCCAGCATTGAATCCTACATTGCCAAAGGAGCAAGTGAGCCTTGCAGAGTGGGCTGCACATTGTCACAAGAAAGGCATCCTTGATCAGATCATGGATCCTTATCTCAAAGGAAAGATAGCACCAGAATGCTTCAAAAAGTTTGCCGAGACCGCAATGAAGTGTGTGGCTGACCAGGGTATCGACAGGCCATCGATGGGCGATGTGCTGTGGAACTTGGAATTCGCTTTACAGCTACAAGAGAGTGCAGAAGAGAGTGGCAAGGGAATCGATGCAATAGATATCGAGGAAGGAACCTACGACGTAACCTGTAAAGGCAAGAAAGATGTATCCCCTGGTTTTGACGGTACCGTAACAGACTCAAGGAGTAGCGGGATGAGTAGTATGAGCATGAGCATCGGTGGTCGCAGCCTCGCTAGTGAAGACTCCGACGGGTTAACACCCAGTGCTGTTTTCTCACAGATAATGAACCCTAAAGGGCGTTAAAGCGACGGCAAACGGCCAGAAATGTGTAGCCAACAGATCAAAACCAGTAAGCCAACAACGCTTGCTGTTATTATTTTGTGACTTCATTGGAATCAAAATTCGTTTCACTTTGTTTGTATTCATTTTTTTTTTTATCTAATATAGCCTACATTTATTACCCCTTTTCACTGGATATGTTCTGTAATATGTGATTGTGTATCAATGTCTTCATCAAACATATACATAAAACAAAGTTTCCCTTAAAACTCCATTGCACCCCTGTTTGATTGATTGTTGAAAGAGATAGATAGCCTAAAGGGTAAGCCAAGATTATATGACCCCATGTGAGTAGGGCATAATCCATGACAATGACAAAATTGATTTATTAGTTGAAATGTTTTTAATGGGAAAGAATATTAGGATATGTATCAGCTAGCTAGCTGGCAGAACGTGGGATGTTGATAGAAAGACAGTGGTAGTGCTGTATGTGTGTTGTATATTTATGACTTTTGTTCTGTATAATCAACCAGTTCTAACTTAAATGATTTTATATATGAGCGCAGAGATTAAGGTTGAAAGTGATATTTCCTTCAAATAAAATAAATAGGGTTTGGAATTTTATGACGTTTTAGTTAGGGTCCACACGGATACGGTGAAGGCGGGGTCAGGGTGGTGGGTGCGTTCCCTAATTGCTGCACCCGCACTGAATGCGCCAAAAAGCTATGGGAAAAGGGAAACGGTGACAGCTTAACCAAATAAATGGCCTCTGTTATATTGCACCGAATCTTCTTTATTATTTTATTTTAATATAATATAATCTTCTTTTACAAGTAACAATTTTAAATTTAACTTGGGATTTCAATTACGATTATTATTATTATTTTAGCAGAACCTTATCCAACCATCTTATTACAGCGGTTTATGAGAGTCGGTCCGAAATTTAGAATGATTTAGAGTTGAAAATTAAAATTAGATAAAAGTTACACTCATTTAAAATAAGAGTTTGTTGAGTGTTTTTCTTTGGCTCCTTCTAATGGTGATTCTAATGGTGATTTTTGTCTGTATATATGATATGAGTGTTGTTCATTTGTATGATATACTAAGTAAATTTCATGCATGTCAACTCGTATCTTACTCTAGATTTAATGTGTGTTTATGCGGTATTTTTATATATTATGTAATTTTGTAACATATAAAAAGTAAATTTATGGTTATATTATATACTATTATAATGTGAATATTAAAAAAATGTTAATATGGATATATATAAAATTTTAATAAATAAAAATATTTTTTTAATTATTAAATATTAAATTAAAAATAATATAAATGTTTTTTTAAAAATAACGTAGATGGGTTAAATGGGTTTAACTAAACCATTTATAAATATAAACGAACCTAGATAAAATTTTAGATCCATATTTTGAGTTAAGTTAAGCGAATATCATGCCTAAATCCAATCCAACTCCACATTTCTATTATTTAGTGGTCTTAATAAGTGATCACATCTGCGTCTTGAATCAAAATTTATTTGTAATTTGGTGATTTATTAAAAAAAAAAAAAAGCATGAAAACAACTTTTGGATTTTGGATGAATGTCATGCAACCATAAGCAGAGTTACATCGATCATTAATTCATTCTTACAAGGACAAGAAAAGGCATTGCCAAAAGAAAGGGAGAAAAAAGAACTCTTTATACGTATACAAATATCAGATATATCATATATGCATGTATACATAAACAAGCAGCTTAAGCTCAGAACATCAAAAATTTAAAGAAGAAAATGTTCACTGATTACATTATGAAACAGCACCCATCACAGTTTCACTTCAAGAATCTAAAACGGCAGTAATCTTCTTCTGCAACTCCGGCTTGTTTGCTCCAACAAGCTTGTCGATTTGCTGCCCGTCTTTAAGAAAGAAGAACGTTGGGGTTGCTTGTATATCCCACGAGCTGCTGAATTCCTGCATCACACATCCATTTCTATTTTCATTACACCGCTCTATTTATAGGGAGACCCATCGATTTGATGTTCTCCGTCATATAAACCTTAATTCACTTTTGAGTGTATGACCACCATTCATATATGCCTAGATTCTTTTTTTACATGTTCACTTGTTGCAAGAAATAAATAAAACAATAATACACAAACGTATATACACGTTATAATTTACTTATCTGTACTTACAGTTAGTTCATCGACATCTACCAACAAGAACATCAGAGAAGGATGCTTCTCTGAGAGCGCGCAATAAAATGGTGCGAGCATTCTACAAGGTCCACACCATGCTGCACTGAAGTTTGCAATTACCTAATAAATCATGGGATTCAGATGTAAGATAAATCAAAGGCATTAGTAAAGACGTGACAGATTTTCGAGTAAACACATATTGCATATTACAAGGATGAATGAACCATCCATAAAGATTAAATTATTGTTGATAAGTTCTCTAGGGGAGACTTTCATGGCCGCACAACCATAGATGCAGATACTCACATATAGTAAGAGCACAATAGAAAGTGAAAAGAAACTTACAATCTTGCCATCTCTCTTTGCTTCAGACAACTTTTGATCCCAATCCTCTTTGGAAGTAACAGGTTGCACGTTTCCACCAACAAACTCAACATGCTGGTCGGAATCAGCTCGACTACCCTACAAGTATCACAGGCATCATAAATTCTACTCCTACAACTTTAACAAGGCAGAAATGAAAAAACCCATGAGAGATTGTGCAATAAATGTCGAAACAAAAAAGGTAAGTAGAGACTAAACCATGATCTTTGTTATTTAAGATATCATGTCGGTAACAAAACTGCTACCATTTGACTCATCATACCATATTCCCCATGGCAAGACAGTAGCATTTAGAAAGTACAAGATATATAGTGCACCAAGAACGAAGTTAGAAAGCCGGTTCCTTAAAAAGTACAAGATATATTCATATATTAAACAACTGAAAAAAATCAATTTATGGTCCATTATTATCATGGAGAGGTTGCAACAAACACCATAACATAAGAAGGAACAAAATCCCCTTGCTACATGAAAACGTGTACTCTTCACTGAGCCTTTACCTCGGAACCAACTCACACATCCAATAATGGAAGTAAAATATCAGCAAACTTTAATCAAAGATCCATTAGCTTATGGCCAGCAAAATTATCTGATTAGATATGTTACAACATTCATAACTCAAATGATTAAAGAATATATACCCTGTTCTTGAGGTAGTTCAAGTACTAAAGAGAAAAGAAAATATTAAAAACAATAAAGCCAAGAAATGGAACAACCCTTCAAAGCAAAGGGCAGAAAGAGATTGCACCCTTAGAGGTCATTCTTTAATCAAAATTATCCATACAAAGCCACTAACCAATACAAGTAGGAGGCTTAAATGCTTACCGTAGAAATCTTAGCAAACTTAATACTACATCCTAATATAGCAAACTTAGCAAGGTGGTGAGCCGGTTGATTACCGACCCTATGAACATTTTTAAAATTAACCACCTAAAAGCTAGCACATGGGGACTTAAATGCTTACCTTACAAAAGCATAGTCCCATATCTTCTACACTGCCAAAAATGCCTGTTGCAGCAATGAACCAGCACCCTGAAAATGGGAAAATATCAACTTAACTATCAATTCATTTACAACAACCAGTCGTTAAGCTGATTGATTGTATGCTCAGAATGAACTTCAAAAGGCATAATAGCTCTAATCCTATCAATTCATTTACAGTAACCCTCATAACAAGAAACAACTTAAAGTTCAGCTCTAGATTTAGAAAGTTAATAATAGTTTCCAAGCTCAGAAATTGATGAATACCCAAAAATCAACGCATGCTACTTTTTTCTTTATGAAATCATTGTCGTAAAGCAAAAACAAAATCTGCATAAATGAAATTCCAATTCAGTTGAGCAAAGAGTCAACGATTCCAATATAGCTCTGACATGAAACAGATATTTTTGGTACATAACTCCTCAAAATCCTTAATCTTTAATTCTTTAAACCAAAAACCAATTCTTTTTTTCATTTCAATCGTAAAGTCAATGAAAACAAATTGGGAGAAAAAGCATATTAAGGGAAGAACAAAAAAAATAAGCAGTTAATTTGACTTACGATAAAAAATAAAAAAACTGAAGCGCTTGATCCTAATTGCAAGCAGAAAGATCAAAGATTTAGGTTACAATTGTTTTTTCAACAATTTTCTAAAATTTTGTGAAATAAGATAACAATATAAGCAAAATTTAAACCCTAAACTATCAAAAAGGGAAGGTTGGACTGGGAGGTGGGAACACAGACAGGCTCGTGTCCAAATTACTGATATGCCCCCACCAAACTTTATTTATTTATTTATACATGTCCTGCTTTGTAGGGTAAAAATACCATAATAGTCCGTGTACAATAACCGATTTGCATTTTAGCCATTTTACTTTAAAAATCAGCAAAACAACCTTTTAGTTATGGAAATTGGGGGGGTAATTTGGTTAGTGTTTTGAAGGAAATTTTTTTATATAAAGATTTATTTTTCTGTTAATTAACAATAATCATAAGTAATTAAAAATTCATCTCATCTTTAATTTTTCATTTCGTTTAATCTACATCAGTATTTAAAATGTTAAATCACCAACTTATCAGCAATAACTAACGGGAGGAAATATCTTGCTTAGTTTTCAATTAGAGGGACTGAAATACAATCTGAGATACAGCATGGGGACTGCTATAGTATTCTTACCTGTAGTTGATTCTTTTTGTATGGTTATTATAATCCTTCTCATGTCTCGTTTTTCATGTACAGTGACACCTTTTTTTCTCTATTAGCAGTCAAAAAGGATGTCCAAGAGACCAGTAGAGAGGTCAAAGGTTGCCTAAATCCAAAATCTGATTAATTTGATGGTTGAATTAGATCGAAAAATTAAAAAGAAATTATCAATCAAAAACCTTAAAGGAAACCCAATAGAAACAGATTCTTTGTTTTAATTAATTTTAAATTTTGTATTGAAACATTTTCATTTCATTTTCATTCTTTATTTTTTCATAACATGATTTTTTTAATTTATGATTTTGTTCTTAACCATCCTTAAAAATTGTTAGCTGAATATGCAGTAACTATTGTAATGAAAGTGATTCTGCTGGAGGTGTACTGTGTGACTAGCATGAAAATTGGATTTTGAGATCCAATCGTTATTTGAGGCTATGTTCAATTTTCAAGATTGAGTTATAGAGAATTTTAAATGATTTACTCGTGCTGCTCAGCAAAAAGTTCAAAAAAATCACGATTCAAATTGATAATATGGAGGTTATTAGAATTTTACAATAAAATTTGTTGATAGACCTTAGCATTACAGTACGTAAGAGAATTCAAAGAATTATTAGTGAAGGACAATGATGCATTAGGCATGTCCCTAAAAAATTTAACCATGCTACTAATTGTTTGGTTAAGATGAGCTTGATAAGAAAGACAAGTCTTCAGATCTTTTACAGCGCCCCGAATGAAATTTTGAATTTTATTCAACAAGATAAAGGCTACTGATGATGCTTTTGTCTAATTTATTTTGATGTAATTCTGTTTTCTTGTTTATCACCAAAAAATAAAATTGTTTTCAAATATTTAAAATAATTGAACCGCTTAATTCAACGGTTGACTCAAAATCCACCGGTTCGGTTTTTCAAGCTTGCCGTTGTCCCTTCTTGCATATTTATCCATTTTCTTTTTCTTATCAAGTCTTATTTTACGTACTCCAAGTTTTAAAATCAATTCGAGACAAAATGCTTTTATAAAAGAAGCAAAGGCACGGTGGCATATATCTCTTGTAACAATAGTCAGACCATTCAGTACGCACTTTAGGAGTAGAGTGGACCGAAGACAATATTTCAACACTGATCCAAAGTACAAAAACACAATGACAAGTTCCCTTTAAGAAAACATGCCTGCTAAAGGTAAAACATAGGTATATTACACACTAACCACCACCACCATCATCATCATCATCATCAACCCATTGCATACTTCTGGGTCCAGCTGCGTGCAGTAGCTTCGTACTTGGCCCGATCAGTCTTGTACATGTGAGCAATCTCTGGAACAAGTGGGTCATCAGGGTTCGGATCCGTCAACAACGAGCAGATAGAAAGCAGAACCTGATCACCACTCAAGTTAGTTTTTCTACAATGCGTACCTATTTTGAGTCGAAATCTATTGATTTTTGTTTAAATTGACTTAAAATTCCAATAAGCAGCACCAGCAGCAACAGAAATGAATAGTACTAACAGAATTGTTTGTCATTGAAAGTGGTATAAGCCTCATTTTACGCATTGAAGAACAAAATTATTTAACAGTGCCATTTAAGAAAATGCTGTGTGGCCATGCATGGAAGAAAAGCAAGCCCTAGCCAGCCAAAACAGAGATTTCGGACATTATAATGTAATAGAATCACCATAATATTAACTGGGTTATGGTCAAACCTTGGAAATGGTCAGTGCAGGGCTCCACTGTTCTTTTAGGATATCAAGACAAATGCTCCCATTGCTGTTGATGTTTGGATGGAATACCTTGGTCCTAAATGCAACCTAAACAACAAAATCAGCATTATCCATTAAAAGAGTATATCATAACTAAAAACAGCCTTTTTCACACATATCACAAAGGGGTGCAATATATTACCTTAGGAGGCTTGAATGGATAATCCGGAGGAAAATGAATATTAACCAAAAATACACCTCCTGCAAAAGGGCTATCGGAGGGGCCCATAATTGTTGCTTGCCAATGAAACATGTCTTCTGCTACAGGACCTATTACAAAACAATGCAAAGCACTAAAAGGTTACAACTAAATGACATTCACTGATGCACATGACCATTAACATTTATCCTTCCGTTAATTAAAGGAAAAGGAAGAATGCATTCTCACAAACTTATACGGGTAAGATTCACAAGTCTATGCACAGACAATAATTAGCGAAAATGGCAATGAATCATAATCCTCCAACTCCCCAAGCATGTCCAACCTTAGAGAGGTTTAGGGCTTAAATACGACTTAACTATACCCAAGAATCAACAGTCAAATTTATGGTTTTCATCCTTATACTATACTGAATTTAGAAATTTAGTCCCTGTAATAGGGCATAATTTGGTCCTCCTACTGTTATTAATGTTATTCCTTAGTTCAAATCACTAACACCTTCAAAAAGTTTGCCATTTAAAAAAATACAGCTCAACCTAATGATTTGGACTTCTTTTTAAAATTTTCACCTAGTTGTTAGATGGAATTTTTTAACAGCATTAGTGATTTGGACTAAGACATAACATTAATAATAGTAAAAAGGCAAAAATTAAACTACAAGAATTATATGCTCAAACCAAGTGTAGGACTAAGTATGGTAACCATAATTTGACCAACAATCAATACAAGCTCTATTTTCTAACCAGATTAAAAGAAACTCATCATGATCTGATCTTGATCAAGTAATTCTAATATGAGAACAGCACAAAAGCTTCCCAATTGCATTACAATTGTGCCGGTGAAGAAGTGAATAGAGACAGACATCCCATGCATTCATTAAAAAAATGCTTCGGAGATAAGCAGACAGAACAGATGAAAGGAAACTTGTGTATGCAAATACGTAAATATAAAAGCAAAATACATTTTGAACGAGGTTCTTTTGGTAAGGTAAGGAGACCTTATAATCTAGCAAAAACGAGATGTTGTGGAGAGATGGCGGAGAGGAAGATCGGAACAGACTCAAGAAAATAAGTGCGGTGGTGATGGATCTGAACCACCTAATTATCATCATTGCATCCATCACCACCGCACTTAGTCTGCTCCGATCTTCCTCTCTAACATCTCTCTACGGTTTTGCTAGTATGTTGTAAACTCACCTCACCTTACCAACAAAAGGCAAAAACTTATTTGGAATTTAATCAATTCATTCATACGCTAAAACTAACGAGGCAATTGTGGGGGGGGGGGGGGGGGGCGATTGTAAATGAAGTCTGATATCGCATAACACAGCACATAAATCTGAGCATTGCAATATACCCAAAAAAGAGAAAAATAAGGGATCGATGAAATTACTACTAAAGGGCGTAAAATTAAGAATTAAATATAAAAATTGAGAATGGGTACCTGCACTACAAGAAGTTGGTGGATCCTTCTGCAAATCCTTAAGTTCTTTCAAAATCCGCTTTGAAGCCATGACGACGCTTGAACACAAGGAATATCTACCTGGACCGTAAATGAAAATATATGGAATTGAGAGCGAAGAAAAAGCTCAAAGATAGGGAAGGAGATGTAATTAAAATACAAATACCTGAGAAAATTTGAGGGGGTTAGAGATGAGTCAGGAATAGCGGTAAGAAGAGAAAAGGGAGTTTCAAGTTAGATCCGACACCACTTCTTCTCCACCCACAATCCCTTGATTCTGCACTTCAAAGCTCGAAATTGGAAGTAACGCTTCAAAGTCTGTACTTAACCCTTTTGTTTGGACAAGGAGTAATTTTTATAAAATAAATAAATAAAAATAAAGGTTTTTTTTTTTGCCAAAAAAAAAGGCTAAAGGTTAAAAAATCGGGTTTTTAATGAAATTTTTATTATTTCTCTGACTAAATATTTTCAAAAATTATTTTTTTATGGGAGTATCTTGACTTTTATAGGTCTCCAGTTTCCTTGGTATTTCGTTTAGTTGGCTTTTCTCGGTTAAAGTACTTAAGAAGTCCTTGTATTATATGTACTATATCAAATTAATCTCTCTATTATTAAATAAATCAATTTAGTCTTTATACTATTAAAAAAAATCAAATAAGTTCAATTTGTAACAAAGTTAACATTAAATGTATAACAATATCTTGAAATTTTTTTTAATTACAGTTCAATTCCAAAAAAAAAACTTCATTTACATAACCATAAAAACTTTAAAAATATTAACTCTGTGAAATAGTAAATGATATTTTTATACAATAAATGTTAATTATATTCCAATTTGGTCTTTTTTTTTGTAATCAATTTGGTCTTATTTGATTCTTTGTAATAATATAATGACTAAATTGATCCATTTAATAGTAGCGGGTTAATTTGATCAAGTCGCTATAATAGAGAGATATCTCAAGTATATTCACCCTTTTTCATATATATTAATTTAAAAAAGAGATAACTATCGAAATTGTTCATGAACTTTAGTCCAATGTACAAATTGATGTATGTATTATATCAACGCAAAATGATGCTAATTCAATAAATGTTATTAATGATTTATGAAATTTTAATCAAATCAAAATTTCATATATAAAGTTACACATAATCAAATTTTAAGTATAACAATGCATTGGAGGAGTGATACGAGACCACAATGACAATTGGATTTTAGGTTTCAATCACTTATTGGGCATGAGCACCCTTTTTGACGCAAAACTCTGGGGCATTTTTTATGGTGTCATGCTTTTGCTTGAACGAGAACACAGGAAGGGCATAATTCATACAGACAATTTAGAAGTTGTTAAAACTTTAAACGATCCCAAAATGGATGATTTGGGGATTACGATTCTCAAGAGAGTGCAAAGACTCATCAAATCAGAAAGTGTCTGGCAAATTTGCTATGTTGCCAAAGAGGAAAACTTGGATGCGGATCTTTTGGCAAAGTTTGGTTTATCTCGGATTTCAAGCCTTTAAACTTTTGATACACCTCCTACGGAAGGGTTGCAAACTCGTCAATGGATTTTAGATCATGATTGTACTCCTTTGAGTTGATGTAATTGCCAGCTATTTTTTATTCGCAAAAAAAGTATAACAATGCTCATCAAATTAATTAAATCAAAGTTAATATATAATTTTAATATTTATTCATTTTGAAAAAATATTTAGTAAATAGAGGAGTTATTCACTGGACTTTAAAGTCGCATCCAGGACTTCAATGGTGGGCGATAGTGAAGTGGAAATTAGAGGTGTTCATGGGGCGGGTCGGGTCGAGTTCGAATCGGGTTCAACAAAAAATTTAGATCCATTTGTTAGGCTCGAGTCCGGCCCGACCTGAAAAATGGGCCTAAAATTTTACCCAAGCTCGGTCCGTATAAAAATGCTAAAACCTGAGCCCGATCTAGCCCGCCCATATTAAAATTTTTATATAATTTTTAAATATATATAATGCATTAAAAATACTAAAAACATTAAAATAAATATTTCCTAACAAATCGAAAATAAATTTTAAAAAATATATACTTAAATAACACTAAGATAGATACAACTTAACAAGTAAATATCTCTAAAATAATAATAAAATTAACAAATGCCTCTAAAATAATAACAAAGTTAATAATAAAATAAATTTTATACAATATCCAAATAACAAAAACAAAATAGTAGCATCATAATAATGAAATTGTAGCAAAATAGGAAGAAAACAACAAGAAAATAGCATTAAAAAATAGTATATATTTTTTTGTCTTTTTGTGAATTCAGGTCGGGCCGGGCCGAGCTCTGACAAAAAATGCCTTACCCTAAAGTCGACCCATTTTTTAAACGGACCTTTTTTTTTTGCTCAAATTCATTTTTCGAGCTTATATTTTTATCCAAATCCTCTTATTTTTCGAACGGGTTATCGCGCCGGGCCCATTAACAGGTGTAGTGGAAACCACCACATTCCAATTCCCATTCTTATAATTTTTATCCTTTCGGTTTAAAAATGATATAATATCATAAATAATCCTTGCAAGCTTATTAAAATTTCAATATAATCCATCCATTTTGTAGGTTTAAAAGTAAATTATAACATCTTAAAATTGTACTTATTTAATAAGTAAATCTTAAATTTCATATTTTATAAATAAATTTATTTCAATACTTTAAATTTTTAAATATTATATTAATTTTTAATTTAAATAATAAATATGGTTTAATATTTTTAATTCAAAAATAACAGTTTTGAAATATAATTCTAATTTGAAGGAAAATTTTAAGATGAAACTAATAAAATTTTAAATATAAATTCCAGAAAAACTGACTATTTTCAAGTAAAAAGCGAAAAAAATCTCTAATAAAAAATTTAAAAATAAATTAAAGTTAGTATGTGACAAATAATATAACGTGAGGCACGCCACCTAAAATTGATAATGATTCTACCCAAAAAAATTGATCATGATGTGAATAATATGTAATGTCAATAAACATTTGAAAATTTTAAAATATATAAAAAATTGTAAAAATTATAAAACAAAATAATAAAAATATAACAAAAAGATATTTATAATATTTTATATTTTTTAAATATTGGCACACTATTTTTTTTTGTCAATATTAATTTCACACATCTCATGTACCATTGTTTGTCATCTTAACAAAATTTAACAATTAAATTGCTACATTATGATTTTCGTTGATAAATAAGTTTATAAGGGCTCACAATGGGTGCAAATTAGTGACGGGAACTTAATTGAATTTTTCAATGAGAGCTTTTTTATCCTTTAGTCATAAATAATTAACTAAATAAAAATTATTAATTTTAGGGTTGATCATACAAGAGGTCCTCCTTTCTCCAACTTTCACTATAAACTCTCATTCGGTATTCATTCAAATGAAGAAACATCCATAAGTCAGAAAAATTTCTTAAGTTTTTTTTTTACTCCATTTATAGATGAAAGTATGTTTTTTTAAATTTGATTTTATCAGCTAATTCAATCAAAAATTGATTGAAATATCTGTCCCAAATAAAGTATTAGATTGATTGACTCAATAATCGATATGAACAGACTGAAACGAATTTAAAATTTATAGAACCAAATCCCAAAAGAATTAGTAGAATTAATTTTTTTATTTTTATGAATTTTAAAATAATTTCTTTAATTAATTGAGACGAATAAGTTAGATCGACCAACCACAAGATTTTTCGACTTGTCATTGTTGCTGGGTTTCTTAATTACTTTGATTGAGTTTAGGGAAAGGGGAGAGCGGGGGTGGGAGGGAGCCGAGAGGAGACGGTGGGGGAGGGGGAGAGGGAGAGGGAGAGGGAGGGGAGAGCGGTGGTGGGGTAAGAAAAAATATATATATATAATAATAATATGAACATTAATATAATATTTTTTAATCATATATTGATTATTTATTTATAAAATGTTTATAATTTAAAATTTTATTTTAATTTTTCTAACTTTTTTTATTTTTTGGAATTATTTGACCTAAATAATGATGCAGTATTTATATGGTATTATTTGTCACGTGTTGCTTGGTGTTTAGGTCACATCAACATTGACCGTAGTTGATTAATGGTTGATAGATGAGTACCAACACGAGAAAAAAACTTAATTTAGGTATGAATTTTGACAAAACAAAATTTTAAATACCAAAATGGGAAAAGAAGTATAATTTAGGGACTAATTTTTATATTAAGTCTTTATATAATGACCAATTTTGACTGATTAACGGGGAAAAAAATTTAGATGGTGTCTGTTATCCGCTGAAATAAGGTTATTTAATAAATATTTAAAAATAAAATATAAGAATTAGATTTTAGATTTTAGACAAATTTAAACCAAAATATAAATATAATATTATTTTTTGTATTCCTAATTAAAAGAGGGGAAGCGCGATTGAAATCCCTAAACGAGTGAAGACAAAAAAGAAATACCCCAGTCGAATTCATCATTCTCGGTAATAATTTTTGTTTTCCCTCAAAAAAGTTAAAAACTTTTCTTCATTGGATCGAGTCTAAAAGGGAGAAATGGAGGAGGATAAGAAGAAGAAGAGAAACAAGAAGAAGAAAAACAAGCAGGGCAAAGCCACCGAAGAAGACGTATATCAGATTCAGAATAATAACGTTACCAATGGCCAAAACAGCGGAAATGCTCTGGATCTGGATACTCATCAACCTAATGGCGCTCTTCCCGTTAGTGAATCCTATTCTTAGTTAATGCTTTGCCTTTGATTATTATCTGCAATTCATTTTTCCTTTTGTTTTTTTAAATTACGGAACGAAAAATGATAATCCAAATTTCATTTGTATTGCAATCGGTTCATATTCAAATTTGAGATTGCTAATTTGCTATGCATCTCAATCTCGTTTGAAATTTGCTAGGAATAACGATTTCCGTAACATAAGCTTCATCTTCAGGAGTTGTAATGTTGTGATTTTTTTACCATGTATTGTTGTTGAGTCAGTAGTATGTTGTTTTCTTCTTACAGAGCTCTGCGGAAGAGATGATTAAAGAACTACAAAAGGAGAATGAATTACATGTACAGAAAGAGGTAACATTGAGTCATGTATTTCTGGTAACAGACAACCACCTATTCTTGTTATCCCCATGTTTTGATTTGTTTCTTTGCCTTCATTTTGTTTGTTATCAATAACTCAGCCTAACTTGTCACATTTGTACAGGCTACTTTGCAAGAGAGAATTCAACACTTACAACATGAAAATGAATCACACCTACGGAAAAAGGTTAATTTTATTACGGATGAAATAAGCAATCTATCTTGTTATTTGTTTAAACAAGAAAATGTGGCTCTTTTTTCTTCTATATTTTATTTCTGTTATGAAGTCCTTCTCTTTTTTTTTTTTTTGTACTTATTTTCTTGCTTAAACATTTGCGTTATACAGGCTTTGTTAGAAGAGACGATCAAACAGTTAAGAAATGAGTTTGATTCCCACCTAAAGAAAGAGGTAACTTGATACGAATCTAATCGTGAGTATCAAGTGAAACCTGTTCCCTGAAATTGCACTCGTATATATAATACGTGGGTGTATATGCGTGTAACTATGTGTAAAAGATTGTCTAGTTTGGTCATGTTATGACATTTGTTGTGAAATTTTTTCCCGTGAAGCATGAGCGACTCTCTTTGTTGTGAATGTATGCAGGCTTTAGCTGTTAAAATTATGTGAACTTTTCATACATTTAGGATGGCTTTACCTTTTTCTAACTGCTAGTCTTCATACAAAAAAAGAAAAAAAAAAACACTGCTGTAGTTTAAACTTTTCTTTGTTGAAGCACAAAGTAACCCTCTATCTTCTTGCAGGCTTCTTTAGAGGCGGCAATCCAACAATTGCAATATGAAAGAGAATTACATGTGCAGAAAGTGGTAACATACTGAAATTTTCTCCCTTTTCTTACTTGGTAATATATAGAACATTCTGAAGTTAATATGTATTCTCATACACATGGTTTCGGGTAGAAGGCAGGACTAACAATTTCTTGATTTTTCTGTAAATGTTCTTATTTCCATTGCTCTTGTTTCCCTTCTCTCTTTGTAACTGCTATACTTAAGATGATTTACAGGCTGGTTTAGGGATCAATATTGTAGGATTTCAGAACGAAAAAGAATTCTGGTATCAAGAAAAGGTAATTTAGGTTCATAGATCATTGCATAAGGACGTCAGCTATTCTTGTATTTGTATCTTTAGCATTGTTGTTTGAAGGATTTTTGGATATTTTGTGATGTCATGCAATCTGCAGGCCAGCTTGGAAGAGAAAATCAGTCAGTTGCGGGACGAAAAAGCTGGTCTGCATCTGAAAGGGGTAAATTTTCTCATATTAGTTTTTTGGCTGTCAAGATTAGTTGTTTTATGCCTGTGTCTTTTAGTTTTGCATCCTTTATGGGTATATATGCCTTTCTGTTGCTGATAGACGTTCGATTAAGAATCCAGAAATTTGGAGAAGAGAGATTGAGAGAAGAGGGAGAACGAGAGAGAGAGGGGAGAGAAAATATTTCTTTAATTTGTCAAAACCTGATTATTGTGTACACCTCTGGTACAATTTAAAGGACACTAATGAAAAGGACAAATTAACGGCTTCTGAGGTAGTTATCCCCACGCCACTGACTCAGCACTAAACACAATGTTTCGTTAATAACCTAACTAAACAATACGCTCTGTTTCACTTAATTACAATACGCATCGTTTTTGACTGACTTAGACTCTGACTCATTACAGTTGCTTGCCTAACCATGTAGTTATTCCTACAACTTTGTGAATTGGAATCTTAATTAACAAAAGCTGGATAATATGTGCAGGCAACCTTGGAAGAAAATGTTAGACAGCTAGAGAAAGAGAAAGAGTCTTGGATTGTGACACAGGTAGTCAATTTTGCTCTTGTTATATTTGTCAATAATGCTTTTTACTGGAAGATGATGATCTGTTGGAAGTAAGAGCCTGGGATCTTGCCTTTGTGTGATCTGCATTAATGGTTTTTCTTGGGGAATGGTGAATTTTCAGGAGTAAGAATGTGAGATTGAAATGAATTATGGACCGTGTATAACATAATTTCCTTTTTTAATCTTTCTCTAGGTTCTTCTATTTACAACAAAAGTCCATTCATTTTCATCTTCTGTATATATATCTGAAGCATTAAAACATAGTAGCATCAGTTTTTGTTCTTCTAATTTAAATGTTCACTGCTTATAGAGTTCCACGAAAGAAGCAATTTCTAGCCTTAATCGTGATATTACAAGACTAAAAATGCAGGTACAGTATCTTCACACTTGTACTTTAGTTGCTTCTGTTTTTTTCTTTTTAGCTGGTTATTAGACTCTGTGGTGTGATCAATCTCAATCCCATATTTGCTTGACAATAAGTTTATTCTCAATTGTTAGTATCAACAACTATGGGCTGCAGAAAAGTCAAATCCATTTTTCAGTGCAACTCTTTTTTTCTGATGTGGAAAATTAAAACAAAGCTTGGCAGGTGGTTGAGTTGGAGGAATCCAGGAACAAGCTTTCGCAAGAAAATCAGCAGCTCACAGAAAATATATCTAGCATGCAGTTACATATTCAAAACCTTGAGAGGAACAGTACCTCCAATTCCCAATCAGAAGTCGTCGAAAAGGTTCGCTCCCTTTAACTTCATTTTGCTCCCCTTTTCTCTAGTGTCTTGGCTATTCTGTTTCTAGTTGAATGAAATTTTGCTAGGTTCGCCATAAATGAGAATTCACAAGATATATTTGGATTTGGCTCGATTTTGTTTGCTATTTTGGTTTTAATTTTCACATATTGAAGTTATTCAGAAATATGCAAATCCTTAAGCAGTTAATTACTTGTGATCTACTGAGCAATTACAGGTTATAATGTACACTGTTTATGTCTCTGAAGAAATTTAGGAAGAGATAACAATGTATCTGACTAGTTTTCTCTAATGTAGCAAGCTTCTGGCAATGAGGACCTGAAATCTCAGATTGAAGCAGCAAATGTGTTTGGTGACAAACTGATGATGGAGAACGCTGAGCTTGTTGAGAAGGTGCCTTTTAGCCTGCAACACTAATATAATTTAATTTTTGCTACTAGTTTTCCTTTTAGGGCCAATATATTATACATGTGAATTTGCCAACCCTGTGGCAGGTGAATGGGTTGTATGCTATGCTTGAGCAACAAAGTAAGCCAGCAGAACATTCCAAGGTCATTGAAACGACTAATTCTGTGCCTCAATCCCTTGAGAATGGCTCTATACCAGTTCCGAAGTTGGATTCTCTCGAGGCTTTTCCAATTACGAATGTCAAAATAGAAGGTGAGAATGTGGATGGGCAACCTGCTGCCCCTCTTCCACACAATGTAGAATCTGAGGACTCGGGGGAAATTGTACAAATCCCTCTGGATGATACTGATGTAAGGGATATGGAGTCCCAGGCCACTGGAACTGAAGAAAATGAGGTGCCCCTCACCGATGCTCCCCTTATCGGTGCTCCATTCCGGTTAATATCATTTGTTGCTAGATATGTTAGTGGTGCTGACCTAGTTAACAACACTTGAAGTTCCGATTCATAGCTTAGATGCATTTTTTTTTTCATTCACTATGGATGATCAATATGATTTGGAATTATACATGGTATACACTTTTGAACTAGAGGTTCAAAATGGTCAAATTGACCGTCATCATTGTTTACTGATAAGTGATGAATGTTATCTGCCGAGAGGGAAAAAAAAAATACCGTTTTTCGTTTATGTTTCGGATATGTTATGGGGAAAGCTATCGTGCTATCCCTCTCTTAATTTTTCATGTATACAAGTACATTAAATTGAAGTTTTTGTATTAGATTACACATTTAATCAAATTTTTAATGTGTGATTTTAGAGTTTATCTTTTTTAGTTATAATGATTCATGTTTGGATCTCTGCAAAATTCAGTATTTTGAACAATATTAGTTTAGTGACAATTTTTATGTGTTTTAAGTATATTAATATTTGAATTTCTAAAGCATGCTTCCAAACTTAAGTAATGGTTCAAGAGATAAGAGAGTTGAGAATGTAGGAGTCTATTCCTTAGGATAAGGAATTGCCTGACTGTGCAAATGAGTTGCTTGATTGGTAAAGCTAAAGTAAACAACTTTTCCTTTTCCTTAATTAGTGGAGTAGGTAGGTATTGGCAAATCTTCTTGTTAAGTTAGATATCATTATTGACAATCCACTTTTAAATATTCAACAATTTTTTTCTTATAATTGCTGGAAAGATAATGGGGTTGTTAGCGGTCGAACTCAAATTTTCATGCTTACAATATAATGTTTTTTATATTGGGTCAAAAGACTGTTGATTTCATATTCAACACTAATAGGAGGAGTTTGATTCGTCAAATCTTAAATTATTATGGGTAGAATGTGAAATATAAGATTCATGTTTTAGTTGACGGAATATAAAATTACCTAAAAACACATTTTACTCAATTGTCTTTGTTATGAAATTTTTTTAACAAGATTAGTTCTTTAAATATGTTTTAGTTTCCATAAAATTATAATAAACTATTACAACTCTTACTTTTTATCACAATTTTTATATTAATAAATAAATATATTATGTTGAAATAAATTTATAAATCATAATTATAATAATTTATAAAAAAAATTTGATTGCAACACCAACTATAATTAATATATTAATAAAAAATTATTAAATAAAATATAATGATTATAATTGTGATGGTTCACTACTAAGAAAAAAAACCATTTTTTGTTTTTATAATTAGTCCTAAACTTCATTTAAGGAAAAAGTTTAAATTGATTAGAATAATAAAAACATAGGATAACTTAGTCTAAAATTTAATATTACGTCCGTAATCTAATATTACCTAAAGAATGGGCTATAATGAGATTATATTCTATATTACAGGATGATTGTAATGTAAGATTATGAGACGATCGAAATGTTGAAATCCAAACAACGTAATCTTTACCATTACGATAACAATATAACATTATGATTGATTATTGAAGCTGAACTACACAATTATATATATATATATATATATAGAATTAAATTATGATTTAACTTTTGAATTATATTTTTCTTTTATTTTGGTACTTAAAATATTTATGTCTTATTTTAGTATTTAAACTTTGTTTCATTTTATTTCAAAAATTACTATCATTCAATGAAAATGTTTCATGTCTTATGTCCTTATTGTCATTTTCTTCTATATAAGGTTTAATATAATATTTGGTACTTAAACTTGACATTTATTTTTAATCTCGTACTTAAACTTTTTTGGATCCAATTTGGTACTTGGACTTGTCATTTTTTCCTAATTTGGTACCTAAGCTTTTTTTTAGATTCAGTTTGGTACCTAAATTTATTAAATATTATAAAAAATACGCAAAACAATAACATTGTTGAATTTTTTTTTGTTATGTTACAAAAATATTGTTAGTTTAAGAGAAAATTCATATTAAAAATAGGTATTGAGCTATGTTTAGCAAATTAATATAAAAAAATTAGGTACCAAATTAGGAAAAAGAGTCAAGAAAATATCTCAAATTGGACCCAAAAAAATTTAAATGCCAACTTTAAAAAAATGTCAAGCTTAAGTATCAAATTAAAAAAAATTGTCAAATTCAGATATCAAATATTATATTAAACCTTTATACAATATCTATCTCTACAGTTCTATTCCTAATTTCTCTCTATCCTTAAATTAAGATATATATATATTTAAATCTACGATCTCTTAATTATTATAATATTAATGATGTTTAAGCTCAATATACTCTTATTAAACTTTTTGAAGAAATTTGACAGAAAAATTATAATCCAAGTAATAAAATAGAAAAAAAGAAACGGATCTAAATCTAAATCTAAATAAAGGTTAAATAATTGGTTAAGCCATTATTTTATACCAAGCATACCAATTTCAAATAAATTGGGAAGATGGAACATGGTACCATCAATATTAAAACCAATATTGTGGTAATGTAGAGATCTCCCACGTGCAATCAGTTTCGTTGCCATTTGGCATTGGCCTCTCTTTCCTTCTCTCTTGCTGCTGTGAGTATCTGTTTTTTAACTCGAGCCTGTTTGGGCTTATCATTACTTAGTACTAGTACCGTAATACGATGCGTACACGAGACTGAGCCGACGACGAGGTGAATTCAGCAACCGCACCACCAGCGGCTTATTCTGAAATCAGAGATCACACACAAAAAAGAAACCGCCGCCCACAGATACCGGAAAAAACCACAACATTTAGCGGTTTCTGTTACTCGTTTCGAGAGAGGAGGCAACACGAAATTGACGAAACAAACCAAATAGCTGGCACGCCACGCCATCTCTCAGCATTTTTCCACTCGAATTGCGGTTTTAATTTCCACATTACAATTATAATCACCGTACTGAAGGAAGGATATGAAAGGTGGCGGTGGCGGTGGAGTTGGTCCGGCGAAGCGGCGATGGAGATTTCTGGCTGTTGGCGTTCTTTTCCTTGTGGTCCTCTCAATGCTGGTTCCCCTTGGATTCTTGCTTGGCTTACACAATGGATTTCACTCTGCTGGTGCCTTTTTTTCTCTTTGTTCTTTTAGATCTGTTTTTTATTAGGTTATTGTTATGCGATCGGAGTCGGATTTGTAGATCTAAATTTTTATTTGCCTTTCTTATTAGCAATATGAACCAGATCTCTGATTGTACTTAGTCATTTATGCGTTATTCGTTTTTCATTTGCTCTTTTACCTGTGCCTGCAGGATTTGTGCCTCGTCCACATACAACTTCTGTAAGTCGTTTACATTACTTGTACTTTCTATTTTACTGGCTTTCACTCCGTTTATCTTCATTCAATTTCCTTTTCTTTATCACTTTTCGCTGCTTAAATCAGTTTATTTCTTGATTCTCTAATGCCAATGTATTTTTGTATTCAAATGAGAAAGAAACATCAAGTTAAACTAGAAAAATGATCTAATCAATTTTCATAATGATTTCGTGCTTTTTTCTGCTAGGGGGATCGTTCAAACCATGTAGATAACCTTGTGAGAAAATTAGGGCCTACTCTACCAAAGGTTGGTTTTTTCATGATGCTCCTTTACGTGTGTTCTGTTTCTGATGAAATATGATGTGTCTTTCCATTTCTTTCCTCACCTGCACTTGCCCAATGACGTATATGATTGATGTTGGTGATGCTTGAGTTGTTGTAACAAAATTATACAATGATGGTCAAGTAGCTATTTCGTTTCTTTTGACTGAGTCTCTTACCAACTACTGAGATGTAAGACAAGAAATGCATGCGGGCATCTAAACTTCTACTGGTTTCAAATTTTATCTATGTCCAGTCCCCACACAATTTCTTTTTTCATCAAGGCTGTTGATGATATGGTCAAGGAATTGACATAAGATTGGTATTATTACATTGTGTTGTGCAATCCATGAACTATGCTAAAAGAAGTGAGTATGGAAAATGAAGTTAAATCCTTGTTTAGTTAATTGGAGACACATGAGACTAGGTAGAATAGAACTTGCTTTTCACCACTTGATTGGTATTTTTATAGTGTGTTAAAAAATTGAAATGATCAAGCTTTTGAACTGTGTGAGCAAGATTGTAATTATTCAGTCATTTTTCAAATAGAATAAAATTTTATTTTGTTCTCTATTTGAAAAGAAAATAAGATTCTAAGAATGTTAGGGAGTTAAATAAAGGTGAAAGACGATGATGTCATTAACTGCACGGAGAAATTACTTTCTAATTTTGGTGAGAACTTTGTATCTTCTATTGTGATGATGCAACTGTTGGGTGTGAAAGAAAAAATATATGGCCTAAGGGTACCATCTAGCTTTGCTAGTATATTCTCTTGGTTTTGTACTAAATATCTTGTGGTTTAGATCATCATATGTTCAGTACTTATCAGGGATTAAGAGATTGGAAAAAAAAATTTGGCCAGAAATTAAGAGATTGGATTGATCACTCTCTTTTTGTAGTTTATATCATTTTAAAAGTTGATCCCTTAATTTGAGTTTGAGTCTCGTTGTATATGAAGACATGTTTGCAGTATCATGTCCTCCATTTATCTATTAACTTGTAATCTAATGTGAATACCTTAACCTATTTTACAGATATCAATTAAGCACCTTAATAATTAGTACTGAACTTTTATGTTCTATGTTATTGAGTTACATGTATTCTAACTGCTCAGTGGCTCCTGTCTAGGCTTATAAAAATACCTCTTATGCATGTAGTTTGCTTATACTGCAGTAGCCTATGACTATATACATATTTGCATTTGACTCTTCCTTTTCACTTCAGGATATTCTTAAACACTATGTAAATGAAGCAAAAAATGAAACCAGCAGTGCAAATGCCACACGTAAAAGTCAGAAGAAAAAAGGTCTGGTTGAACTTGTTTTTCTTAACTGTGCCTCGGGTAATTAACCATTCCCTTTTATGAGATTTCAGTTTGACTAAAAAAAACTCAACAGGTACTCCAGTTCCACCTCAAGTCGTGCTGCAACCACTCGGCAAAAGAAATGTATGCATATTGCTAAAAGTTTGTTACATGCTATAAGTCCTTTTAGTGGCATATATTACATCTCAAAATTTCGATTTTCTCACACAGATTAGTGGAGATGGTGGTAAAGCAGGGATGAAAGGTGGTATTGATGAAGGTTTGAGATTATGTGAGTTGCAATATGGGAGCTACTGCATTTGGCATGAAGAAAATAAGGAAGACATGAAAGATTCCATGGTGAAGAAATTGAAAGACCAGCTTTTCGTAGCCAGGGCATATTATCCTAGTGTTGCAAAAATCCCAGCCCAGAACACGTTGACTCGTGATCTGAGACAAAATATTCAAGAACTAGAGCGTGTCCTTAGTGAAAGTACAACAGATGCTGATCTTCCACCAGAGTAAGTTATTGCACATTCTTCATGACTTCATGACTTCATATAATTCCATGAATAGGGCTAACTACTCCAGGTTTGTTACCATGAGGAATTTGATCCATTTACTGACTAGAAATGTTAGTTTACAATAAAATGTTGTACTTCACTTCAAATTGAACCTCCACTATAGCATAAAACTCTTGGAATGGTGTATTTTGTCCTTTACAAGTATTACCATTAAAGTTTCATAAAAACTAGAGTGGCCACTTTAAGTTAGTATCTCACCAAAGGGAAACATTGGAAAATTTTATTCCATCTAAGGAAACTAGACATTTTATTGAATCCGGAAATAGTAAAAATGGTATTCAGTTTTAACAGAGGTGATATGTGGACAATTTGTCCGTTTGCATTCAGATCTGTTTGTTCCATTTCTCTCCTTTATGCTACGTTTGTCCTAATCCTGGAGTAGGGTTTGTAGCTTACTTAGATCATGCTTTTAGTAATTGGGTGCTATATCTTTGTTCACCTGATATTTTATTATGTTGCATCTGATAGATCTGTATCATATTTCTGTAACTCCTTTCATGGTTCCTTGTGACTTGATATGACCTCAGCACACTGGAGCTAGCTTCTTAGATGTTACTTCAACTCTTCATTTTTCTTGGAAAAGATGTGTCCAACTCCTGTATCTGACATATCTGGACATGGGGATGGAGATATTACCCTTCAAGGAGCCTTCAACATTCCTACTTGAGTCTGAGTAACATAGTTTAGTATTGATTTATTTAGTTCTTTGTTATGATAGGCAGTTTAACTGAAATTGTCATTATGAATTCTCGATCTTAAAGACATCACAAAGTGGCCTCAATATCGTTGTGAGTAATATTGTGTGCTTTAAGTCCTACAATTTTATTGTCTCCCCTCCCCTCCCTCCCCTCTCTCTCTCTAATTCTGTCCTTTTGGCAGATTGATCGGATAAATAGGGGTCAACGTAATCTTTTGTTGTTTTGAATGGCTAGAATGTTCATATTTCTTGCTTAACCAAATCTTTTTACTGGTTTGTATCAGGATTCAAAAGAAGTCAGAAAGGATGGAAGCTTCAATAGCCAAATCCAAATCAGTCACTACAGATTGTCATAATGTTGACAAGAAATTGAGACAAATATTTGACCTAACTGAGGATGAAGCTAATTTTCACATGAAGCAGAGTGCCTTTCTTTACCAACTTGCAGTCCAGACAATGCCCAAGAGCCAGCACTGCCTGTCTATGAGACTAACTGTCGAATATTTCAGAGATGATTCATTTGATCAAGAGCTGCCTGTGAAATACTCTGATCCCACATTGCAACACTATGTTATATTCTCCACTAATGTCATTGCATCAACAGTTGTAATAAACTCAACTGTTATGCATGCAAGAGTATGTCTTAGTTATTCTTGAAATATCATTTCATGGTTCTGCTATGCCTAAATTCTAGTGGTGAGACTGACTTGTTACCTTGCAATATTTCAGGACAGTATGAACCAGGTTTTTCATGTGCTGACCAATGGACAGAATTACTATGCAATGAAACATTGGTTCCTCAGGAACACATTTAAGGATGCTGTAGTTGAGGTGTTGAATATTGATCCTTTCATTCCAGATTACCACGATAAAACCACTCCATCTCACCTAAACTTACCTACAGAATTTCGAGTTTCCTTTCATGGCATCAATAACACATCAGCAATGCATGGCAGAACACAATATATATCAATTTTTTCTCATTCCCATTATCTTCTTCCTGAGATATTCAAAAACTTGGCCAGAGTTGTGGTTCTGGATGATGATGTTGTTGTCCAGCAAGACTTGTCAACACTCTGGAGCCTTAACATGGGACAGAAAGTGATGGGTGCCGTCCAAATTTGCTCTGTCAGATTGGGTCAGGTGAAGAGTTATTTGGGTGAAAGCAGCTTCAACAAAAACTCATGCTCTTGGATGTCCGGATTGAATGTAATTGATCTGGCCAGGTGGAGAAAGCTTGGCATTTCTGAAACTTACTGGAAGTTGGTGAAAGAGGTAAGAAATCTTATATTGATAATATCTCTTCTCATCTCATTCAATTACTTGTGCAGAACACTGTTTAAATTTGACATTGATATTGCATTGATTCTATGAAATTAACCTCTATCCTAAATCCATTTTAAGTATAATTTTGGTACGGTGCCTTTGACATAGAATGTAGACCAATGCAGAGCTGCAACTGTTAAACTATGAAAAATCGCTGTGTTGACTTTCTTTTGTTATGATGACAGCAGGTCAGCAAGAAGGAGGGATCAGCTGCGCTTGCAAGCTTGCTTACTTTTCAGGACCTAATCTATGCGCTTGACAATGATTGGGTTTTATCAGGGCTTGGTCATGACTATGGGCTTAGCACTCAAGGCATCAAGAAGGCTGCAGTATTACACTATAATGGAAATATGAAACCTTGGCTTGAGCTGGGAATTCCCAAATATAAGGTATACTGGAGAAAGTTTCTAAACCCTGAAAATCAATTTCTAAATGAGTGCAATGTAAATCCATAAATGGGGGCCGGTGGTGGGGTTGACACTTTGAATCCTTAGAAAATTGAGGGCTCAAGGGGAACTAAAGTGCTGAGAATTTTGACACTGAGCTAGAGAATTTTGAAGGGGGTGTTAGATGGCAACAACAAAAGTATAGCTGTGATGACCTGGATGGGCGCATATATATGTATGTATTCTGAAACTTTTCAGTAAAAATAAAAGAAATGACTCCCTGGAGGTGGCTACAGATGGATTTGGGGGAGCTATTGAAGTGGTTGCTGGAGAATGGAGGGGTAGCTTCTTTCATTGTCTGCTTCCTTCTAGCTTTGTGTGGTACAGTGAATTAATGTGAGAAACCTTGACAAAATAATCATACACAGAGAAGGGCGTGATTTGCATTGAAATTCAATGGCGCCATTCTCAATCAAAGAAAATGCATTCATCCATGGAGTGTGGTATTATGCTCCTTCAAATTTTTTGGATTTTCTATTTCATTAATTTTTTTTTTGTCTTGTTTTGTTTTAGGTCGTAAGGAAAACGGTCCAACTAACTAAGCCTCCAGTTAAATTTTTTTTTCTTTGTATTATTTGATTTTGGATTTTTTTTAATGCACAGGTAATTGTCGTAATTCAAGCTGATTTCACAGATATGCATTACTCACATTCCTTTCCTTATTTATATGTTATTGCAATTTATTCCGAACATGTAACATTATCACATAGAATCATAGTGTAAACAAGATAAGAGGGTATCATGAGTCGTACGACTATCTCCAAGATTGGCACAGGAGAACGTGTCAATAAATTACTAATTATGCCAAAGGTGGTTCATTGAGTGAGGCAGCAAGGATCATTGAACTGAAGAGTGTTATTATGGTTGTCTTTTTGAGAAAAAAAAAATATTTTTTATAAGAGGAAGTATATGTTTCGTAAGTGAAGATTGTTCTTATGGTTTTTATCCTTTTAAAAATAAATATACATATTTTATAAGCGACCTTCCCATCTATAGCCCACTCTCCGGCTAGTTAATGTGAGAGTGTATAATGTATTGAGAGGGGTTTTTAAAGTGTGTCTGTTTGAAGCTGACGGATTCTTCAATGGTGGAAGCATTGTGCTTGGGTATTTATGTTTGATTTTATTTTCAAGTTCTGTCTTTCGATTTCACAGAGAGTCTTCAACGGTTCACCAAGAAAAGGTTCAGAAGGTGAGAGTGTTTCATCTACTAAATGCCAACAATTTGATTTTAATGGGGTTTGAGTTCATATTCATCTTAAGTATTATACCTCTAATGTTGAAGGGTCTGTCGACTCTTGACGAATGACACCCTCAACGGAATGAAATCATTTTTCCTTTGATAGTTTGTATTATAAGAATTAAGAGATAATTCGATTTGTTATAGGATATATTTCCTAACATATGGTTCCTTGCTTGTGCATCCAATAACTGGATTTGGACAAGTAAATAATTATATTAATCAATTGGTACTGTTAAAAATACATGTAACAAGTGAAGTTCGGTGATCATTTTACAGACCAAGTCATATAGGACGATAAAAACAGGTGAATCTTTTAACTTACATCAGCGGTGGGTTATGATGCATGGATAATGGACATAATCAACAGGACTAACTAGGAAGCAGCCACACCTGTTGCAATTGTTGGGTTATCTTGTATTCAATGATATTGGTATATGAATCCATATATTCGTACATACCCAGGAGAAAACAAAATGATATTTTGAGATGTGGACCAAAAAACATGGGTGTCGTTGTCACAAATAGCATCATATTATAAATGTGGTTTTGTTTTAGGGTTGTAAATGGAAAGCTTGAAAGAGCAACAAGGGGCCATTAAAGATATGTCAAGCGATTATAGTAAAAAAGGTGCCATAATTGGGAGAATATGTGTCGTAGAAAGCTAGAGAATGTAGCACATGTTTGGTGCCCTAGTGACTTCTACACCTACTCATATAATTAAAAATTTCTTCTCCTTGACCTATATCTCAAAACTTATTTCATCATCACAATTTATATTACCGTGTTTCAAACTTGCATAAGTTCTCTAATATTTGATAGTCACATTAAATCTCAATCAAATTTAAAATTAAACTAGAACAAAACCCTAAACATAAAATAATATTATTCTAACATTGTTTTCTCGGTTCACAAAACTCAACTTGAAACTAAATTTGAAACTTTGCTTGGCTGGATTACCATTTTTTTTAACAATTCAACCTATTTTTAGGCCTAGTGAGTAGGACATAACATTGATAAAATTTAAATTTTCTCTTCTTTTCCTTTTCCATATAACAAAACAAGGTGAACACCTATCTTCATTTATTTAGTAGTTGTCATGTGGATTCCATTTTTATATTACCAAATGAAAAGCATAGAGCTTCCAAAACATTGCCATTATGATGAAATAGAAATTTTAACTTAAGCTTATGCTAGTATGGTGTAAGGGATACTTCATTTGTTTCCCTAAACCAAAAACCCTGAAAGCAACAATAAATACCACTAAACTAAACAACGACGACCTCAAATTCTTTCTTTTTAAAGGAAAAAAAAACCCTATGATAACCTCATAATAATAATAATAATAATACAGTGGGATCCCTTGAGGCATTAAGTAACGTTCCTCAAATAAGTCAAAAGACATACAAATATATATAGCTTAGCTGCATTGCAAATTAAAATGGAAAATAAATAAGCTAACGGTGTAGAGTTGTGGTAGTGGTAGCATGGAAGGGTCTCCAAGCAGAAGCAGTAAGCAAGCAAAGGTCTTTCCAACCAAGCTTGAGCGCGCCATTGTCTTCGACTAAGGTGTAACCGTCAGAAGGGAACATTCCCAATAGCAAGGTGGCCTGCGTGGCGGCGTTACCGGCTAGAGAAATGGGCTTGAACCCAGACTGCTGCAGCTTTTCCCTCCAGTTATGGAACTTGACCTCCTCGCTGCTTCGGGAAGGACCGCCTAGTGCCAGCACATTCCGTATCTCCTTGGAAAGTAGCTGTTGCTCGACCACGTGCCGTTCCTCGCTCTCCTCACCGTAGCTTGCTCCAAGGGAATCGAACAAGGCGGAATAGTAGTGTATGGCTTCCACAAACCTTCCCAAGAATGACCCACCGTGGCTCAAGTCTTGTTCTACTACTGTCACTACTTTGGGTGCCAATCTGATCAAACACAACCGCATGTGTTAGTGCATATAGGATTTGTATATGATGCATATAAAATTCTATAACATGTCATACTTTCATTTTTTTATGGCATGTCATCATCAAGTATGTATATCGAACATAAATCTTTCAATTAGTACACGTTTTAAACACAAACTTTGGGATATCATGTTAGGTCACGAATGCATGTTGGGTCAATTTTTCCATTAAAATTACTTAAATGAAATTAGCATAAGTGATCTAATTCATTGATAATAAAAGTTCGCTAATGTATTTCCATGAAACTAAAAAGTTGCAACTTTTCGTACAAAATAGTAAGAAAGATACAAAACTCATGAAAACAATCATAGAAAACCCTCAATTACTACATTATATATATTATTTCATCAAAATTAATTACTGTGATATTGTTCATATTCATTACAGGAGTAAAACAAGAGAATTGTAATGAAGAGGACAACAAAGACTGACAGACAGAGTGTGCTTTGGTTTTATTAAAACGAGTAAAACAACAAAAACATGCTTTTTTTTAATAAAAAAAATAATTTATATTTGATGCAACAAAAACATTTATATTTTATTTTAAAAACTATTGAATGTAAAGCATTATTAACCCATTATGTATATATATTTCATATTTGAAGATGCAGTCTCATGGCCAGGCCAGTGATGTTTCAGACATTGAATACATGCAAACAAAATAGCTTCTATTTATATGTAAAAAGTGATCCAAGACCTGAAAACTAAAAGGGACACATGAGTCTATTTGAGATCCTGGCCTAATGCATGTGTATCTTAATGATCAATATCCATAATGGATGCTCATTTGATGCACTAACAATAAACTTGTGTATAGGATGATAATCTATCAATAATTATGTGTTAATTAGTAATAATATAGTAAATAATGGAGAAACAAAGATGGAAAATTTATGCAAGTAATTAAGGATGTAGTTAGTCACCTTTGCAACAGCCACAGTGTATTGGTATCGGAGCCGGTTACGTCATAAAGAGAATGCTGCAACCAGTGAACCGCCACGGCTTCCGTCTTGCTGACGTTGAGTCTCTCGGGTTCCAAGTTGCCCACTTTATCTGCAACGGGGCAAAACTCGAATGGAATTCCCAGTTTGTCTGCAAAATCAGATAAACGTTTACCGGTGGCTTCCAGGGCCTCTAAGGAGGTTCCAAGTCCGGTGAGGCGAACGTGCGGTGGGCCACCGGGTCTGGAGGCGAGAATGTGGAACAGTCCAGGCCATTGTAGGCCTTGCATTATGTCAAGATCTATAATGTGCACTCTCTCCTCCCTTTCGAACGCTTCTTGTATGGCTTGATTGGCTGTAAAATGCGAGAACTTAACGAATGGGCTTATCCCATTGAAAACCTGGAAAGCCGACACCATTTTTTGGGTATGGCTCGGCGGGATTGATGGTAGCCCGCCGCATATTCCCAGGCAAGAACTGACCAACCTAGCCGAGATAGCTTCCGAGAAATATGCTGCCACGCGCTGAGCCGAAGTTCCGAACGGCGTCGACAGTTGGGACAACTCTAACAGCATCCTATTTGCATCCTCGAAGTTATTAGCTGAAACCGCCTCGGCGCACTGCAGGAGTAAAGTCAAGAGGTGCAACCCTTCTTCGTCTCTCTTCTGTTGCCGTAGCTCCTCTTTCCTGTCTCTACCGTTGCATGCTTGGACTGTTTCAACGGTGGATGTCGGTGCCGTTGTGGTAGTCCCTACCGTCGCCGTCGAAGCCGTTGTCTTCTCCACCGGGGAGGTGTTTTCTTGTACCAATGGTTGCTCTTGAGCTCGGTGGTGCTGATTTATTGACGGAACCGGCGGTGTATTCGCCGAAGGACTACTGCTAACCTGATTGTTAGAAGAGATGGGAAGTGGGGTTATTCCCCAGCTTAAGTACTGATTCATGGCGCAGGGTTCGGTCAAGGAGTAATTAGGAAGGCTATCTATGGCGGAGTCCAAGTTAAGAGTGAGCCCGGAGGAGCCTTGTTGTTGTTGTTGCTGACTATGGTGTCTGGCCAACGATACCTCCGGCAGATGCAATGGCGGCGGCGCCGCCTCCTTCCTTCTCCGTTCAAGCGGATCCATTAAGGAGCGAAGCCTGTACTCGAGAAGGGCAGCAAGGTTCGGGTTGCAAGGGTAAATGATCTCCCTCACGTTGTGGATGAGTTGAGGAATGGAAACGTTAGAGGAAGTGTGGATAAGGTCCCTTATGACACCGTCAATCCACGCCGTCGCCGAACTATCATCCATAGAATTCGAGATCGGAGTTAAAGAGACAGGGACCGTAGTATTCACGGACGTGGCAGTAACGGCGGCGGAAGCGACGGCGGTATTCCGATTCCTCTCCGTTGGTGGAAACAAAGGCAAACCCGAAAACCCACACACGGCAGGCGGCTGGGGACTATTCGTACCCACGGCGTCGACGCAAGAAAAGTTAGAAGCAGTCGTAGATAAAAAAGCAGGCCCGGCTGACGTCAAGGCGGCGAAATTCGCAGAAGGGACAATGGTGTTAACATTATCCATATTCATAGTGGAGTAGTTGAATAGCGGATTAGGGTTATTACTAGCCCCGGTGGCCGCCATGAAAGAACAAGCCATGTTGTTATCAGAAACAAACGGAGTCCGACGAGGAAACCTGTGGTAATCAGCCACCTCGGAAGCCATCCTCTTCCTCATCGTGCTCCTCATTTGGCTTTCATCGTTGCTGTTTCTACCATTAATACGACCATTTTCACCTACCAAATCACAAGCGGCCATTAACAAGAATGAATTTCACTCTTCTTCATACAGGTAACAAAAGCAAGCAGTAATAATACACCGTTCTGCAACAAGTACACTATATTTATGACAAAATGGGGCTGTGGAGGAGAAAGGCCGTCCAAGAAGAAAACAGTAGGAGAATTGGGACAACAACGGCTTTGGGATTCCACTCACTTCACTCACTGATATAGCTAGGCTAGCACCACATTTTATGCTAAACCCAGAAAAGATAAAGGCAGGCAAAAATATATATATATATATATATATTAAATGCATGAAACGCCGTTGGATTTGGATGTTTGTAAGTTTTTTGATATTTGAACAGAAAAAGAAATGAAGGAATTAATGATGGATTTTAAAAAGAAAGTATCCATGAAGAAGAGGGAGAATGGTTGCTGGGGGTGGGTACATGAATTTATTGCCTCTCCCAATTATTATTATCAACCATTCCTTTTTTTCTTCCACGATTCAATTCTAACTTGCATCTTTTTGGGCTATCATTATATTTATATTAACAATTTTACATTTTTTTTTACTTTATCAACAATTTCAAAGTCAATGTTCTTTTATGAAAATTGAAAAATCCAATTTTTATTTTAAAAAATAAAGTGAAATAATATCTCTAATCTAATTTCATGTAGTTTGTACATTTTTTTTTTTAGGTTTTTATCCACCAAAGGTGAAATAATTAGTTTATAGCATATTTTAAAAGCAATTCATTTCAATGAAACTAAAAATGATTTTTAACAAACAAATTAATTAAACTGCTTTTCAAATTGAAATAAGAATTCTCTCCCAATTTATTTTAATTAATGTTTCATTATATTAATTAATAAAAAAAGCCCCATTACAAGTAATCACATTTTGATTCATTCTAGTAAAGGATCAATCCATATATGTATTATAATGTTTTTATTTTATTTTTTGGATACAATTGTAATGTTTTTATTTTCATTGTGATTATTTTTTTTATATATGTTTTCGACTTCTTTTTTTTCCTTTTCCTTAACCAGTAATTATGGAATTCCAAGTAGATAACCAATTTGGTTGATTCAAACCAGTTGAATTCGATCAAATCGGTCCAATTATATTAGGTTCAGTGACGAATTGAGTAGTCTATCAGTCAATAGAGTTAATTAAATCAATGGATTTAATTTTTAATATCCAACCAATCAGCTTAATTTACATAGTGTGTTTTCCTATGAGCCAATTTTTTCCCACAAATTAGGGTATGCAGAGGGGTTGAGTGAATAGTCTTGGAATACAATGACAACCTTATTTGAACAGTTCGCAATGGAAAATTTGTAGTTGTAACCCCCCACCTTTTTGTTTATACGATAGCTTGGTCCTCTTTTTTATTCTCACCACAACTTAAATATTTTTTTTTAGGTATTTGTTTTGAAACCACCTTTGCACTTGGCGTACAGAATCCACACATAAAACAACAAAAGTAAAATTAAAAGAAAAGAAAAAGCAGCTTCCAATAAAATAAACAATCAAAACCATTATTATTTTTAAACTTGAAAGCTTCTGCAATTTGAAGTTCTTAATTTTTACGAGGCTATATTGATTCAATTTTTTTTTAAATAATTTACATGCATTTATTTTATTTTTGAAAAAATTTACAGGCATTTATTGAGCTTGATAATTTATTAAAAATCAAACCCATTTTTAGAATAATATAAAAAAGGGATAAATCTCAAAATTATACATGAACTTTGATTTAATGTGTAATTGTATACATGAACTTTAATTTGGTGCAATTATGCACGTGAAACTTTAATTGTGGTTCAAATGTATACTTGAAACTTTAATTTTGATTTAATCATATACATTTAAAGAAATAAATACATTGATTTATTTTTATATTGAATAAATATAATTATTTATGTATGCAATATATAAACATAAAATGATGTTATATCAATAATTTTGTTAATAATTTACAAGAATTGGATTAAATCAAAATTTCATGTATAAAATTACACAAAATCAAAGTTCATGTATATAATTGCACATTAAACTATAGTTGATGTATAGTTTTGATATTTATCCCTATAAAAAAACATAATTATTTCATATTTTAAACAATTTATAAAATTATTTATATTAATTTAGGAAAACTCAGACGGATATACACTGTGCATGTGCGTTCCAAATTCTTCGTATCTAGCCAATGAAGCTTTGATTTTGATAGATATGGATGAAGTTTTATATTTTTGTGTAATTAAAATTGAATTTTATTATACGTAATTTTTTTTTGAAGAATTTATTATACGTAATTTTGATGTATAGATATTTAGTTATAATATACACTTATTTTATGAATGGATTTTGTTAAATTTTATTTTTGTAGTACCTCGGATTTATATTTGTATTTGTAATGTAATTGTATTTGTACTAAATTCTTAATAGCAATTAAAATATTGTATCACACTTGTTTAAAAATAATATATAATAAATAATATAATATACGGTTTAAAATTAATAAATAATAACACATTAAATATAAATCATATCAAAATAAAAAAATATATCATATTAATAGTGCTAATTCCATAATAAAATTAAAGTGTAAATATTATATTAAAATAATAATAATAAAATTAATATTTTATTAATGTAATTTTTTTAACATTTTTTCTTTTACATTGTATGTACAGCTTTATTTAGTCAACTCCCATTTAAGAGAATTACTTGTATTATTGTGAATGTCAATAAATTTTGCCCAAAATAGACACCAATTTATGCACCCACTATATGATATATAAGTCTTTATTAACACAAAGAGAACACTAATTAAATTGAACGGTCCTTTCGCTTTCTCTCTTTTTCTCTTTGCATTATAGAATATCATAGAAATGTAATTTCCGGAACTTTGTTATTTATTAATTAAATAATAAAATGTATATTATAAACATAGTAGTTATAATTTAATATTATATATTTAAATAATAATTCATATTTGATGTACTAATTGTATATAATTTATACATAAAATTTTGATTTAATTTTCATAAATAATGACATCGTTAAACGTACTATTATTGGACATTTATATATTGCATATACAAATATTTATCTAATATAAAAAATTAATATATTTAATTAAATAAAATCAAATTTTCATATATTCATTTGAATCACAAACAAAATTTTACGTGTATAATTACACAAAATCGACATTAATTATTAATTTAGACATTAAATTAAAATTCATTTATAAATTTTAAAAAATTAAAAACTCGATCAAATAATTATCCATCCCTAGCAAATGACTACTATCGTTATCATACATGACAATGATATAGTTTATGATATGATTTGGGTAGCAGGAAAACTCTGTTGGTTGATTTGCAAATGTATACAATGTGTTAGACAACTTTTATTTTTCCTCTTATTATTTACTATTTAATTTAATAATTTCAGAATCAGCGTCTTTTGAGTATTCAGTTATATATTTTTTTGAGTTTAATTTAAAAAGAGAGAGAGAGAGAGAGATTAGACTACCATCATTATCATACATGAAAATGAAACATCTACAATTTGTTGTTCGTTTACTTTATGGTCTAATTAGTTTATAGATTTGATGGTAAGAGAGAAAAGTTATGAACTGAAATAAAATAAAACAAGTTTTCATTATTTGAAAGATTAATTAAATAATTCGATTTAATCTCATTTTGATTAGTATGTGTGTTGTGTTGTTAATGTAGAAGTATGTAGGTTTGAGTATGCTGAAACTAAAGTCTATTTTTCTCTCATTTATAAGTTGAAAAAAGACTATGACTAATTTAAAAAATATGTCCAAAAAAACAAATATAATCCTACAATAAAATTTTTAAAAAAATTAATCAAATAATGATTAAAAAATATTAAAAAATATTTGACCCCATATATCTAAATTTATTCGGTCTCAAATTTTATTTATATATCAAAATCTGTTCGGTATCGAATTTTATTTATATATTAATCTTAATTTTTATTACATTCATGAAATTGATTTCGTTTTAATCATTTCTAATTTTAAACAATATTTTTATTATATTAATTTTACAGAACTAAAAGAAACATATATGATGAATTATTTTAAAATTAAAATACCATAATTACAAATATAAAGAAATTATTATAAAACTCAAAGAGAAACATTTTGGTAAAGAGAAAGGATGGTATAGAATAGGAGGATTATTTTGTATCTCTTTATAATTATTTAATAACATTTTAATAAATTTTTAATGTAATTGATAAATAATCTTAGTAAATTTTTAACTCGAATCTTGAATAAAAAGACCAAATTTAAATTTTAAGGTTTAGGGTTCGAAATTTAAAGTTGGATTCAGAATTTTAAATTTTATGTTTCAAATTCATGATTTAGAGTTCAAATTAAAAAAATTTATTATGTATCAATAATAACATGAAACTCTTATTTCATATAATCTTTTTTCTTTAATAAATAATTAAAATGAACAGTACATATTTTACTTAAACTGATCCGACTTGATTTTATTTTTTTCTTAATGAAAATATACTTACACTACCTCGTTTTTTAAAAAAATAATAGCCCCTATAAAATCCGAAGGATCAATGTTTTTTTTCAAAATCAAATAATAATGTTTTATTTTTCAGAAGATAAATGCGGGTAAGATTTAGAAATAAATGAAATCTACGCATTCTAGTGTATTACAGAAAACATTAGGTAGTATAATAAAAATAGTAACATCACTACACATTGTCTTATTTATTTAATAAATAAATAGTGGGTTTTATTTTATTTGGTTTTTTTTCTCTTTTTTATATAAAATCCATTTCCCAGGTTCAGTATTTTGGGGGGGTTAACCCTGTCTAATCCATTAATATTTACAAATAGTCAACGAAACTTTACACAGTTGTCCATGTTATTGGAAAATGGCAAATATTACCACAGCCTACACCGCTGTTTTTTATTTATTTTAATCATCCCCTTTACATTTATAGAGAAAGAGCACAGAAACGAAAATTACATTTTTAGAATTCATTCCAACGGTAATCAGGTTAATGTTAGTTTAAATAAAAATTTTAATATATAATTTGGTATCTAAGTTTAATATATATTTGATAAATATGAATATTAGCTTAGACTAAAATATAACATATATATCACCATAACAAATAATATCAAACTCGAATATTAGATAACATATCAAATTTTGATAAAATTTTAAATTTAAATATTAAAATAATTTATATTAGAATTATCCTAAAAAGTATAATTTTTAGGCACCAATAAAATAGTATCACGTCAATCAAATTTAAAGATAACAAAATATTATTATACATTTATTTATATCTACTATATTCTCCAACTTAATTTAATTTTAATTAAATTACTTTAAATAATTAATTTTAATTTATAAACAAATATTTTTTCTTCTTTGACAAACATTAATCATTTTGTTTTTTTTTTAAGTTAATATTTTTTATTTTTGTGCAATTTTTTTATGTCATTGACATATAATTTTGATAATTTTTTATCTTGAATCCGAACCTGAATCTCGAATTTGAGGTTATGAGTTTAGGGTTTAAAGTTTTAAGTTCGAAATTTTAGATTCAAAGTTTATGATTAAAAGATTCGGCATTCAAGATAAAAAAATTATCGAAATTATGTGTCAAAATTTAATTGATGCCATCATTCTAATGTAAGTTATTCGCTATAAATATTATAAACGAGTTTGGCTTTTTTAGAATCCGACCCGAGTGGATATCCTTAATAACAAAGGTAATGGGTGGGGAATGGGGGGATGAAAAAGAATCTAAAAACCAGAGAATAGGAAGGGATAGAAACACACGTTGCATTAGGCAACAAAGATACAAAATCAAAGTAATAGAAATAAGAGAAGTAATAATAAAAAAGGTAAAGTTAAGAACATTGAGGTTAGGAAGTAAAGGACAGAGAGAGAGAGAGGGAGAGAGGGAGAGAGGAAGAGGACGAGCAAAGCAAAGAGCACTGGGGTCGAGGACCAACTTTCAAACCCCAGTTCCCAAAACTGCATCCCTAGTGTTTGACATTTTGCATTCAACTTAGCTTTTTTACATTATATATTGAAGATGCATGGCATCATCAAAATCAATATTTTTTCACTCACCCACCTACTCTCTGCCATGTCCCCCCCCCCTTCTTTTTTCTTTTAAAATCACAAACCCAATGAATATTATTACCTAATAATACCATGTAACTCTCTGCCAATACAAATCACTCATCCCTATATACATCTACCTACGTTTACCCCACTCATCATTTTAGCTTTAGGTTCTTTTTTCTTTTATTTTATCTTAATTGGTTAAATTCCTGGCAATCCCCTTGTATAGTAAAAGTGTTCATGGATCAAGGAACCTATTACAAATCTGAGCTTGAGGTCAGTTTGTTCAAGCATAATTTAAAATTAATTTAAGTATAAAATATATATATATTGATATAAAATTATTTAAAAAAATAAAATAAATCAAATCGAACTGACTTAAAATTAAAAAAAATTAAACATAAACTCGACTCATAAATATTTTTATTATCCAGAGACTAACGAATAATTTAAAGATAAAAATCATTTTAGTATTTGGATTATGTCATGATCAAATTATTTGAGATTATTTTGATTTGACATTTAAATTATTCAAATAGGAGAGATTTTTAGTTTTGATTATCCACTTTTGTTACTTGATTTTTTTAGAATTGTTAAATTTAAAATAAAATATGAAAAATGTAAAGAAATTATTTGATTGAGCTAGATTTTTTTATAATTTTAAAAAAAAGTTGCTGGCAAGAAAGACTTAAAAATATTTATAGAAAAACATATTAAGTGGTTAATAATTATATTTTGGTATATAATAAGTTAATAATAGTAATAATTGTATCCAATAAAAAAATTGTAACAATGGTAAAAGTAACTATCAAGTCCTTTTACCTTAGAAACCGGTTTAAATTCTATTATTAAATAAGATTAAATGGTAATAAAATTTGAATTTGATCTTATTTCATTTTTTATTAATATAGAAATTAAATTTATCTATTTAATAGTATAAAAATTAATTTAAACCAATTTCTATAATAAATACTCATCCTATATTAAGCTTTAAATGACCTATAAGCTATACTTATTTTTCAAACTAATTTTTAAAGTTTTTCGCTCAAAAATGATATTTAAAGTATGAATTTTGTATTAGTTTACTTTTAAAATAACATCTGTTCATATAATAGTGACACATGACACTTTTTGATTCGATGTCATATATATTTTTTGAGTAAAATAAGTTAAATTTGATAGTTTAGATAGATTTTAAAAAAGAAAAAAGAAAAAAATTTAAAAACCAATATGAAACTAAAGTATAATTTAAGGGTTAATTTAATAAATTAAGCCTTGAAATTTTTTAAATAAAGCGGTGATTAGTTCACATTCCTTGGTGGAGTGAAGCGGCCCTGTTTGAGTGAATCCCCAGAAGCAAGGGCAAGGGCAAGGGCAAGGGCAAGGGCAAGGTAGGCATTAGATGGTAGGTTAGACTTTTTTTGGGGTTGGGAGAGAAAAATCTTGCATAATATTGGAAGGGTGAAGTGGGGAGGAGGAAGGATCCAAATCCTTGAAAAGTAGACTGCACACTGCAAACGAACCCAAAAAGCAAAGAAACAGGGCAGTGCTTCCCATTTTACGAGGACCGAATATTGATTACATAAAACAAACAAAACCATCATTAAAATTATATATAAATCTAACATGGTGGTGGTGGTGGATTTGGGAGGGGAAAGAAAAAAGGGTGAAAGGCAGAGGGGCATTAGGCGCAAAGGCCACAGTAGCAGCAGTTAGTTTGGCGTGAAAAAGTTGGTCGTCTTTTAGGGGCAAACGATTAGCCTTGTCCTTTTGTCAAACCCCACTACTGTTACTACAACTTCAACACGTGAGAGGCACATTCCCCCACACACCCTCTGATTGCGATGAAAGATCTCAGCCGCATCAGTCTCTTTCTATCTCAAACCCTGCTTCCTCTGCAGCACTCCTCTTTGCACTTCAATCTTATTTTATTTCCGGGATTATCTAATTTTTGATCCCTCAACTTGACAAATATGTTTATATTAGTCTCTGAAGTTTTTTTATTCACTTTAACTCCTAAACTTGAAAATCGTTATTTATGTAAGTCCATTCTGTGAATAACTTTGAAAAAGAAAGAGGATAATGTAACTTTTGATCTCTTAACTTAACAACTAGATTCACTTTGATACTTATACTTTTTTTTATCCATTTTGAACTTAACAATTAGGTCCATTTTGATATTTGAACTTAAAAAATCTAAAAATTTAATGATGTGACAATTTGAGATTGTACCACATCATCACTTGAAAAATAAAAAAAATAAATGATGATGTGGTATGATCTCAGAATGTCACATTCATTATTTTAATAATCGAATCCATGGTTGAACAAGTTAGACTACCAGTTCGATCAATTCGACCGTTGAATCAACAATAATTAATTAATTAATTAATTAAAAATTCATAAAAATATAAAAATCCAAGTAAAATCGATTTTGTATTTAATTTTTAATTATTGTTCGGTTCAATAGGAGCCAATGTGAACCTAATTGTTAAATTCATGCGCCAATATGGACCTACTTACCAAGTTCAGGGACCAAAACTTACATTATCCTTATTTTTTTATTTCCCATTTTACATCCTTCGGTTTTACAAGTTTTTTTCTTCTTCTCTTAAACGTTGATTGGATTTTAAATATCATTCCAAACATTAAATATGTTGGTATAATAGATACATACGTATTTTAAAAATATCTTATGCCAGATTTGAATAGGAATTTAATGCTTAAACCGAAAGCTAAAACAATGGAATAAGCTAATTATACAACATAGATACCTTAAAATTTTAATTAGATCTTTTTTGAATTTAGGTACCGATTAAAAATTGAACAATAGTTCAAGGGAGTTAAGTGAAATTAACTCTTTTATGTTTACACTGTGACCTAAGGGATAATTCCCTTCCTTTAATTGACGCATGCCACAGCAAAAAGAACAAGCAGAAGCAAAAGATGGGTATCCAATTTGTACTTAATTCACAACATAAACAACATCAAAATAAGCCATCCTTTTGATAGTCTGATTGACAAGTTCAAAATATTATTTTTTAAAATACATGAAGCCATAAAAGCTAAACCAATACAAATCGATACACCCAAAACAATACATTTCAAAGAAGATGATATGCCAAATCGATAAAAAAAAAAAAAACCCTCGTTCGAACATCAGGAATACAAGTCATTTCATCAACAACAAGATGAACAAAGGATGGATCTGGTTCCATTTGAAAATAGCCCAACTGGTAATGAGTATCCAATGATGGAAGTGCATTATTATTATATTATTAGGGTGCTAAGATCTGAGGAGGAACAAGAAGAGGAAGGCATGGGGGAGGGGGAATTATTGATGATGTTTTTTGATATTTACATCCTTGTTTTGAGGTGTGGGAGAATTATGCGTGTGTCTTATTGTGTCAAAACAGGACATTGGATTGGGATTTGGATATGAAGGGAGGGTGTGGGCGGAGTGGACTACGTATCTTTGGCATAGAGGAGAGGGAGGGGTCAAGTGCAGCGACACAGGTGAGACAGGCATGGTCATGTCAAGCCACCTAAAGTAGGGGTCAACCTCACATGACACTGGGTAGTAGACACTATTGAGTGGAATTTCGCGTTACGTTAAAATATATAAATACACCATCCAAATATATTCATGCAGAAACCGATAGTTTGTATTGATAGCTAAAAGACGACTTAACATTCCAGGCTTTGCAACACAACAACGGCTTCCATATAAAATTTCACACGCAATAAAGTTGAATCCGGCTCAATACATAGGCCAAAATAAACTAAGTACTCGATACTATTAAGCGTTACGTGCAGTGATAATACACAAAAATACAACTCAGATTAACTCAGAAAATTAACCTTATAAAAAAAAAATAACATCTACCAATTTCCAAAAAAAATTAATATTTACGGATCATAAAACAAACATGAAAAACGAGCTCCATGCATCTAATTAAATTAATCCCACATCAATATTGTTTCATAATTCCGGTAGGCTGTCAAATGGCGATCCATTTGGGGGCCTACACCTCTCTTTTCATTTAGATTTGTCAAGAAAACAATTAATTCGTTACTATGCCTTATATGGTCTCTCCCTTTTAATTTGTTTCTATTTTTTCATCGTTTATTTATCAATGCCTCCTCCTTTACTATTCATTGCTTAGATTGATACGTGATCATAGTTTCTAAGTAGTCCATCGTTGTCATTCTTATCGCTTTGTATTTGTTTTTGTTTTTTCCTGATAATTGGTGGAATAGGGAGGATAGAGATATAACCCACCCTGTTATGTCTGTATATGCCTAAAGGTAGGATTATTGGTTCCAGAACCTATTTAAATTTTAAAAGGGTTTGGATAAACATGTTAGGTCAGAAAATTGAATTCGATCAAAAAAAATCATTTAAAATATGTGTTGGACTCAAACTCCAATACTTAAAGCTTGAGCTCTATCCGTATCTATTTGTTTTTAAGTACAACATGATATACTATGCTAATAATGTAAATATTAAAGATGTTAATTTTTTTTGAATTGCATAAAAGGAAAAAATAATGAAGTAAAAAATATATAATTACTAAGGATAATTATTTGGTATAGTGATCGTGTAAATTTTTAATTTCACAAGTGTGGTTAAGATTTTACCGCATGTTTTTAAATTGAATTTAAAAATTTAAAAATAAACAAATAGAAATATGTGGTAAAATCTCAATCCAGCTCGTGTAATTATAATTTTTCATAGCTTGTGTATCAAATAATTACTAAATATTAATTAAAAATTTATATTTAAAAGATAAAAAGTTAATATAGATGGAATTTAAATAGGCTTAGGCTCACTTTTTACTAACATGGATGAATTTAAACAAAACTTGAGATTTATATTTTAAGTTGAACCGAATTTCAACAATTATGTATAATATTAATACGATGAATGAATCTAACTCGAACTTAATTAAGCTCGACTTATTAACATGTTTACACTACCATTATATCAAGAGGTTATTCACCACTTTTATTTTATTTTCATGTAGCCTAACATCAAAATTATAGCTTTGTTTCTCAAAATATATGTATATATCTTTTGTAAAAGAAAACAACACAAAAATGAAAATATTTAATTGTTTACCATGAGAAGTTGAATGAAAGGTTTACGAACGCATATATAGATTAATATATATAAAATCACTTCTCTCTAATTGAATGTCCATATTTGATTTATCTTGAGATTAAATAAAATCACTTTGGTTTTAATTTTGGAAAATTATTTGGTGTATTATTGTTGGTGGAGTTAAGAAAACTCTAAATATTTTCAAAAAATAGTTTAAAAAAATAATATTTAGTATATTATTAGTGGAGCTTTTAGACTCCTCTAAAAGAATTAGGGTTTGACAAGTATATAAAATATTTGAAAAAAGAGACACGTCAATTTTTTTTAAGGTTACTTGTAAAAAAAAGTATACTAGATACTAACGGTAATTATCCTATACACAAATAATGGAGTAAAAAAACTCCACAAATAGGTGGTTGACATCATTTGTTTTTAGGGTATACTAAAGGGTTAATATTTGATACAGTGGTAATTATTTATTTATTTATTCCACAAGCAAACTTAAAAAATTTGACATGTGTCTATTTTTAAAATATTTTACTGTACTCCTATAAAATACTTGTCAACTCTTAACCCTACTTGTGAAGTCTATAAAAATTCTAGTGACAATGTAACAACTATTTTCCCTTAAAAAGAAATTCACCTCGAGTTAGTTGAAATCTATGCGTTTCAATTTTTTTAGCCTTAACAAACTAAAATATACGTACTATCTAATAAAGATAATTTTTTTATACAATATTTGAGATAGGGGGTGAGTTAAGACGGTTTAAATTTTTGTCAAAAGAGTGTTTGATAAAAACTTTAACTACCATTTTATTCAGGTCAAGACCAAGAAAAATGATTTAAACTTTCGAATTATATATTTTTTTAAGAAATTGAGATAATTTTTTAAGAAAGTATAAGAGTTGTTCACAAGTAAAATTTCAAAATTAATTTCAAGAGAAGATCTAAACTTATGCTTTTTAACATTTCACTATCAATTCAGTCACATTTGTTTTATATTTAAAGTATATTTAAATTTAACCACGAGAGTGAGGTGAGATGACAAAGGCCTTTCCTATCTTAATCAGTGCTTGAGTGTTTGATCTTCATCTTGAGTATGGTGTAGCTTTAAAACTTGTGACCAGCATCTACCCTTAATGGACTTACAAAATGCGAATGATTAATTACTAGGCTCACTACGATATATAGTTTGAGAAAAAAAAATACTTTCAACAGTTAAATAATTCACTTAAAAACCTATTTTAAAATTTAAAAGTCTGAATTCATCGTAGCAATAATATGTCTCTCACGAAACAAAAGAACCCATTATTCTTTCCTTATACTAGGGATCCATTAGGGCATCCCATTTTATTCCAATTTGGGTTCAAGATTTCAAGTTACGATCCATTATACTTTATTTTGAATTTGGGCTTAACTAGTGATTACGGCGAGGCTAAAAAAACTCAAAGGAAGGATCCTATCCTGGGCTTGCTTTATATATTTGGGCCCTTAGCTACATTTAGTCTCATATAAATTGGTGGGTGGGATTTGAGGTTACTCAATTAAGACATTAATAATAATTATTATTTTACTATCACGATGTCATGTGTTTTTATAATTATTTTATTAGGATTATTATTTAATACATTATCCGAGGAATTTTTAATTTTACAAGTGAGATTAAAAAGTCATAATGTATCTCATTTATTTATTATTGAATATCAATTAAAGATTCCATAAAAAAAATATCAATTAAAGAAATATGTTGACTTCTTAATTTTGCTTGTGAAGCTAAAATTTTTTATCACCAGTGTATCAGATAAGTATCTATTTTAATTATTTTGTTACATCTTAAAAACAAAAGGATAAATTTCAAAACTACACATGAGCTTTGGTTTAATGTGGGTCGGGTTGGGCTTAGGCTTGAACATTTACGGCTGAAGCTCGGCTCGACCTGATTGGTTTTAAGTTTATAATACTTTATGTTATGTTATTTTTATAGATTATGTAATTTTAGAACACATTAAACAAATAATCTTACACTAAATATATAATACTACTCTAATGTAAACATTAAAATAATGTTAAGATGACTATTAAAAAAATTTCAATAAATAAAAAATGTATAAAGTTATTAAATATTAAAATAAAATAAAATAAATATTTAAAAAAATTAAAAATAATATGGTCGAACCTAAAAATGAGTTTGAGTTAGTCTTTTGCAAATATAAGTGAATTTGGATAAAATTTTAGGCTCAGATTTCAAGACGTGCTGGGCTTGAATAAGTATAAAGTATGTTAATATCATGCTTGGGTCCGTCCCATGAGCACCTCTAATTTAAAAAAAAATTAATGCAATAAGAAAACATACAATTGTGCTATATCAGTAACTGTTTTAGTAACTTGTGAAGTTTGAATTATATCACCATTTTATGTATAAAATTATACAAAATCGTAGTTCATGTATATCATTGTACATCTGACTAAAGATCATGTATAGTTTTGAGATTTATTCCTATTGCTTACTGCAAATCATGCTTACCGAGTTTATAATAATTTGGTTTCAAAATCGGTAGGATTGTACGAGCATATCGATGCGATGATAAATTTTTTGACATAAAATACTAATAAACAAGACTAAAATTTTTAAGTTGAAAAAAAAAAGAATTATAATATTATGTTAAGGCTTGGTTAACATAAAATGAAGTGAAAACAGTTAAGAAGTACAAACAAATTGGTCTCCTCCAATCAGCCATTAATAAGTAGCACAAGAAATGTGTTGGGAACTTCACAATTGCCATAATCCCTTCTCAAACTTTCACCATCCCACTTTAGCAGCTGAAACTGCGTGAACAACAAACAACTCAACCATATTAAAAACTCCACCTTGCTATATCAATGACCCTCTACTTATTGTCAAGAATGATTTCTTAATTCACCTTTTTCTACTATACATGTTCTTTACACCTTGGGTTTAGGCTTTTATATAGTATATAGTTTATATATATAAGACAACAATATGACACTGATTTGTCTTTCAGATCAACTCTTCTGTCATGAAACCTTGGGTCTTGAAAATGAAACATTTTTTCAAAGACAACCATTTGCCTAATGTTTCCAACAACAATGAATCTAGGGATGATCACGAGATGGGTTCTAGTTCTATGTCAGCAAATGGTGATGTTTTAATCCAAAACCCTTCTTTTCATTGCTTCTTACAAGGCAAAGATCTCAACCCTGCTCGCGCGGTAAGAACCGGTTTTGCTTCAGCTCTTCTTTTCTTTTCGTATTCCCAGGGTTATTTACACAATGGTTGGAACATATGTTATTGCAGATCATAGCTGAGATGTTGGGGACATTTATTTTGATGTTTTGCATAAGTGGGATCATAGCAAGCACTAAGCTAACAGGTGGAGATGCATTGTTGGAGTATGCACTTACGGCAGGGTTAACAATTGTGGTACTTATTTTCTCTATAGGATCCATATCTGGTGCACATGTTAACCCTGCAGTCACTATAGCCATTGCAGCTTTTGGTTATTTTCCTTGGTCCAGGGTGATTTAACAATCCCTTTTGTTCTCTTCATTAATATTTCATTGATTTAGGTGCTAAACATGAAATTTCTTCTTCTTGTGTGTGTCAATAGGTACCACTTTACATATTGGCTCAAATTCTGGGTTCTGTATTGGCAACATTAATGGGAGAGTTCGTTTATGGCATAAATTCAGATGTTATGGAAACACAGCCAAGCCAAGGCTCTCAGTCAGCCTTCATGGTGGAGCTCCTTGCCACTTTCATCGTCGTATTTGTTGTTGCAGCAGTGACTCAACAATCACAAACTGTAGGTGAACCTCCATATCAGCTAATTATCTCATTCTTGGGGTTTATACCATCATAGCCCAACATTTATCAGAAAAAGAAAATGTTACTCATAGTATGTGAAATGAAAGGAAAAAAAAATCAAAATATGCTTATAAAATTTGAGATTTAGTTCATCCAAATGTTGATATTATTAGTATTTTTCGTTAAAATTTATCCATTATCAAGTACTGAGTGAAAATATTAACAATGTCAATGATAAGTAGCATTTTAAGTACAGAATGTGATAAGTAGCATATTTTGAGCAAAAAGATAAATACAAAATGGGATCCATGACCCTGGATTTTTGCAGGTTGGTCAACTGTCCGGGTTGGTCATTGGAATGGCAATTCGGCTTGCGGTCCTGATTTCAGGGTACGTATTCATTAATCATTTTTCTACATTGGGTCTTAAATAAATTAAGAGTCGAATCAGGTTGAATCTTTAAATGAAAACAGATTCTCTCAATCTTACTTTTCCATTAAAAGAACTTGAACTCGAAACCTTCAACATTTATATAATGGATCTTCCTCTTGTTTTTGTTTTTTGTTTCTAACGCAGGCCTGTTTCAGGAGGATCACTGAATCCAGCAAGGTCCTTAGGACCAGCAATTGTGTCTAGAAATTTCGACAACATATGGTTGTATCTAACAGCCCCAGTATTAGGAGCAGTATTAGGAGCCCTGATGTATAAATTCCTGCGTCTCCAAGGCCAACCATGTCTTGCCACCTCCTCTCCCGACAGTGATATGCTCAGCCATTCCTTGGCATTTGGGAGGAGCTAAGTGATGAAAGGCTGTTGAGTTATAAGCAATACAAATCTCATGGGTTTTGTTTGGTGGATGAAAAGGAGGGCCATATGGAGCAGGATTGAACCATGGCACCTATGAGAATGATTGAGCTTCTCAATAGTTTTTTTTTTTTTACAGACGTACATGTTATTATATTTGCATTGTTATCATTTATTTATTACTTTAATATATAATGCTAGTTATAGAAATTCGGTTTTAAATTCTTTCCAATTACAACTATTAATTATAAGCTGACAATTGAATTAATACTCAAATTAATATTTTATCCCATAAACGAATTGATTGTAGATATTAATTATTATGTATTAAATTTATTTTTTAAAAGTTATACTATTTCGCAAATAATAAGAAATAATGTTTTCTAAATATTATATAATATATACTATTTAAATACTACATTTTAATATCGTAAATTTTTTATATAATTGAATACATTATAAATTTTTTAATGATGTTAGTGTGACAATTTGCATGGCAGTCTAAATGTATTTTATATTGTCATGATATTGTCTTATATGTAACTTCAAAAAAATAATTTTAAAAAATTAGCACGAAATACATATAAATTGTCATGCGGGATTTAATGTTTAATAATTTAATATTTTAGTTAGTAATTCAATAAAAAAGCAATAATTTAATTATTTTTGAAAAGATTGATGGTCAAATTCAACTTTTTTTTCTTTTAAGTTGAAGACCAAATTTAACTCACATAAAGAATAAGAGTCAAATTGGCAAAAGATGTAAATGTAAGGACTTAATTTCTCATTGTGCCTTGTTTTAATCAAAACTTCAACGGCGTCGTTTTGCGTATCCGTAAATTAAGAGAATTTTAACGGATTTAGCAAACGAAGAGAGGGAAAAGGGAAACTGGAAAAAGGAGGAGCCAACTCTAACGCTGTTGTATCAATTAAAGACTTTACAAGTAACCCCAACTCAGTACTCATAAAACCCAGGTACTTTTTTAAACTTAATCTTCGAGACATTGGTGAAATTGGTCAATGCTTTTCTTTATTGTTTTGGGTAAATAACTGGGTTTGGTTTGATTTGTTTTTTTTCTAAAGAAAATTTTGATTTTGAGCTTTGATCAAGTTTTTATGTGCTATATATGAATCTGGGTCTGGCAGGTGATTGTTTTACATTTTCATTTTTAAAGTTAGTTGCTTTGATAGATGAATAAAAGAGAAACAAATTGTGAAGAGAATGATGAAGAACAATGGATGGAGAATTGGGATAGGAGAATTGTTATGTACTGTATTCTGTCTTTGTCTACCATGTGTATTGCACTAAACGACATATTGATGATGTGCCTGGGAAGTTTCCCACAGGCAAGAAGAGAAATGCTAATTATATGTGGGGGAGACAGCTTAAGAATATGAGGGATGCAATTAGAGATGTTGCCGGGTCGATCCGCTAGGGAAATGCTGTTATGGAGAGAGTGCAGGCACATGTTTATTCGGAAAGGGAAGTTTTCGATGAATTGGTGAACTTAGGAGTTGAATAACACTTACTCTATAGTGCTTATAGCTTCCTTGTTGAAGATCCTTTGAGGGTAAGAGCGTTCTTAGGTTTCCGGTCGAGGAACATAAGGATTTTCTAACACAGATGATGTATGGTCCTGAGGATTTTTGAAGGGTTTTCTTTCGTTACTGATTTGAGATATTGATCAAAGGACTTTCGACGTCTCTCCTCCCGTGCTTGTACAGTATTTAGATGAATAAACATCCTTTCTTCCATTGGATTCTTTCAAATGATTTCATGTTTAATTAAGATTCTGTAAGTTACCATTTATGTTGTGCTTTGCGTAGATAATGCTGCTCATGTTTAAGACTTATGCTCTTTGTTGAAATTGGAACTTAACTTCTGATGTGCCTTGAAAGTGAAAAAGTGACATTTTTTTGTATATGCAAATGATGTTCCTCGTAAGTAAAAGTCGGTCCGGTCCGGTTTTTAAATCATTTCAAACCAAGGAGGAAAGACTTGTGATGGTGAGACCCCATTCCACACATGAACCTTATGGTTACTCATTTTCATCAATTTGTCAATCACAGCATAAATTTTGGAGCCAGGTGATGCTTGGGTAAACAAGTAACAACAGATACATTGCTAATACTGTTACTATTTGTTGAAGGTTCAAGGGTCATTTTTAATCAGAACTTAGAATATATCTAAAGTTGTATTAATGGTGAACTACAGTGGAAAGAGGATGACAACTTACAAGGCTCCAAATGTAACTTACAGTTCTATGTGGGCTGTGAATTAATGTGAAAAAGGGTTACAAAACTCTAAACTTGCATAATATAATTATATTTAATTTTAGATTTGACCTTGTTTTACAAGTAAGTACTTACAATTTTTTTATTAGAGCGTATGTATCAAATATTCATTGCGAAAATGTTGCCTTTTTCGTATGGTACTAAATTAAACATTGAATCCAAACTCATGTACCATATTGAGACAAAAAAAAAAAACTTAGGTACCAAATAAGCATTGAAGACAAAAGCAGGTACCAAATGTTATATTAACCCAAAAGAAAAACAACTTACAGAAACAAAAAAGGGGAAAAAAGGTTTTGTAGGGGTGACAGAAGAGTGAAGACGCGTTAGAGCCAAACGCCATCTGATGATCAGAGTCGAGTAGAAACCAAGCTAACATAACAAAAAGGCCATCTTTTTTCATTTCATTTCTTTTCCCTCTTCCCTATTTGTCACAAAACAGATACCGTCGCTTCCCGAAGAACCTAAACTATGGCGGATGCAGCTCCACCCAGTAAATCAAGAGACCTCGATAAGCTGCTTCTCCGACCAGGAAACCTCGTTGGCCCAACCTTCGACCCTGGCGTTCAAGTATTTTTCTTTATATCTCTTTTTTTTTTCTCTCTGTACCATTTTTACGAACAGTTTATTTGCAATCTTTCAATTTTGGGTGTTTTTCTTTTGAGTTTTCATTTTCGGGCGTTTTGGGGTTTTGCAGTTACGGGATGATTTACAAGAATTTGCGAGAGTTTTGGTGGTGGGAGCTGGAGGATTGGGATGTGAGCTGCTTAAGGATTTGGCTCTCTCGGGTTTTAAAAATCTTGAGGTCATCGACATGGATCGGATTGAAGTCACCAATCTCAACCGTCAATTCCTCTTCAGGTTTTTTGTTTTGGTGTTTAATTGTTGATTGAATTTACTGCCATGGTGAATTCTTTTGTTGTTATTCAATTAATTGTCCAACTACAACCGGAGAATAACAAGTTCTTAGCGTTATAATTTTGGTTTTTCTAAATATATTTAAGCTCGGAAGTCTTTGGTTTAATCTTAGGGTGGGAGAGGATTTTTTATTATCTCATAGCAGCTAATTTTTGCCATCTTTATATTTGCTTTACGACCTCTGTCATTTGTTTGTTGGCTCTGCAGTTTGGGTGTCTACTTTGTGTCTGCTATTTAATCTGTATTTGGAACTGCAAAACTTGAAGTTTGTGTAATTTCGGGTGTTAATACTTGTAGGCTGGAAGATGTTGGTAAGCCGAAGGCTGAGGTTGCAGCAAAGCGCGTTATGGAAAGAGTTAGTGGTGTGAACATTGTGCCCCATTTTTGCCGAATTGAGGATAAAGACATTGAATTTTATAACGACTTCAATATCATTGCCCTCGGTCTTGATTCCATTGAGGCTCGGAGCTATATTAATGCTGTGGCTTGTAGTTTCCTTGGTGTGTGCTTTTAACTTATTACAAGCTGACTCTATCCACTTGAAATTTGCTTTTTATAGCTACTATATTTGGCCTACGGCATTTTAAAATCCTAATTTCTGCATTGTAGAATTCTTGGAATATATCTTAAATTTAGGGATTGCAAATAAGTTTATCATCATGGTGCAATGATAGCATGACAGGGTAACAGCTTATACATAACCTTATGGCGTATGCCCATATGCTTGTATGATAAGATGTGAAAAGCATGAGAGCTAAGTACTGCAGCATGTTTCTCAACATGTTTGAGTTATTTGAGATATTTTTAATCACTTAATACTGGGTGTTATGAGTGAATTTGATAATCTGTTGTAAAAAGATGACAAGAAGCTGTTGTCTGGTAATCAGAACATTTCTCTAATGCTCTATAGCCTCTAGGTTCTTCATCATGTAATAATGATAGTACATAAGGGTGATATATCATACTTAGCCATAAGGCATATGCGCTCTATGCTTACATGATGAGATGTGAGAAGCATGAGGCCACAGAACTATGGCGTGTCTCAACATGTTTGAGTCTCTTGATACATTTTTAATCCCTTAATACCTGTTGTCGAAGGAGGAGTGAGTTTGATAATTTGAAGTTCTAAGATGATTAGAAGCAGGTGTCTGGTATGACTTATTTTCCTTTTTTTGTATCATGAATGCTAAATAGATATCTTTTTTATCATCTACATCTCTTTCCTTTAATGTACTGGACATTTATTTGTCATAATTACTTCCTCTGTTGAACTCGGCTAATCCTTTAATGTGCCAATTTGTTTTTCTGTTATTTAAGAGTATGATTCTGATGACAATCCACGTGAAGAAACAATGAAGCCTATGGTAGATGGTGGGACTGAAGGTTTCAAGGGTCATGCTAGGGTGATTGTGCCAGGGGTTACGCCATGCTTTGAGTGTACAATCTGGCTATTTCCGCCTCAAGTGAAGTTTCCTCTATGTACCTTAGCAGAAACCCCTAGAAATGCAGCTCATTGTATTGAATATGCACACTTAATTAAATGGGATGAGGTAATAATTCATCTTGTTTCTGCTTTCTTAAATAGATGACATATCAGTTGAATCTGATTTTCCATGACAGTTCTGTTCTCCCAACCTTACAGGTTCACAGTGGACAGGCTTTTGATCCAGATAATCCAGATCATATGAAGTGGGTCTATGATGAGGTTGATTATATGAATCTTTTTAACATAGTTTCCCTTCAAATTGATTTTACTTTTTTGATTCATTCACTAAATACATCTATTTAACTCAGGCTGTCAAGAGAGCTGAGCTTTTCGGCATTCCAGGAGTTACTTATTCTCTTACTCAGGTATTTTGGGATTTGTGATTTACATATTCTTGATCGCTGTACTGCTACTTCTGGTGTTCTTAACTATTCCTGAAGAAAATTGCTTATATTTTAAGTTGTCCAATGTATCAATTTGGTTTCTTACGTTTTCTTCTTTGCTACTTTTCGAGATCTCATACTCCTCAACCATATATAAAGCAAATGGCATTCTCATGCCAGATTTAAAGTATAAATCATTACAAATTTGAGTGCCTTCTCTTTATTACTCACAGGGTGTTGTAAAAAACATCATACCAGCCATTGCTTCCACCAATGCAATTATATCTGCTGCATGTACTTTGGAAACCTTGAAGATTGCATCAGGATGCAGTAAAACTCTATCAAACTATCTTACGTACGTATAATTCTCTCACACTTTGGTGATTCTATTATTGCAACTTGTATTTGCTGGCAACATTTGAATGACTTTGACATGTATTCCCATTCAGAAGTTTTTATTTCATTAGTTATTTTCCATCTATTGCACAGTCTTGGCTACTTTAGGGAGGGAGGATAGTCTCCCTGACACCATGCAAAAAAAAAAAAAAAAAGCTGATTTTTCTATTGTGATAAATTAATCGTCACCTCACATTATACAAATGAAATTCATAAGCAAGCTCAATACTTGCAGTTGGATGAAAAATTATGTTTTAATATCTTGTCTGGAATTTAGTTCAATGATATCCACTGTCAAAACTGCTTTGTGTAGGTATAATGGTGCTGAAGGTCTTCATACAAAAGTGACTGAATTTGTGAAGGACAAGGATTGTCTCGTCTGCGGTCCGGGTGTCCTCATCGAGCTGGATACTACAGTTACCCTAAAAAAGGTTCTTAGCCTTTCGAAATTAATGAAGCTGATTTCTTTGGTAAATATTTTAGTATGTGATTTTCATTCATGTTCCCCCCCCCCCCCTTTGTATGGAAGCAGTTCATTGATATGCTAGAGGAGGATCCTAAGGTGCTGATGACAAAGGCCTCGATCACATATCACGGGAAGAATCTATACATGCAGGCTCCTCCTGTTTTGGAAGAGATGACCCGATCGAATCTAGAGTTACCCCTATATGATCTCATGGATAAAATCCCCAAAGACGTCCTCCATGCAACTGGTACGATCAACAAGGATGACAAGAAGTCGTCGGGTTTAAGAAAATTACGAGTTGTTTTCAAGGGAATAGATGGGGTTACAGATATGGATATGGCTGGTGGTGCATGATCCTCGCAATATAAAATCATACTGATATTGTTAGACAAAATTTTCAATCATCTCTGCAGTATTTATAGAAGAATATATGTTGAGATCTAGTTACTGATACATTTTGAACTTTAAGATACCAATTGCTTCCAATGGTATAACTTGAAGGTTCAAGTTTTCATCTAATTTCAATTTGCTTCCCTCTTCTCTGATGATGATGATTACTACTACTATTATAATTTTTTTTGGTAAATTACAAAGGGAAGGAAAAGTCTTTACAACAACGTGACTGACGTGATTCGAATCTAAATTACACTTGAAGTAATGAATATTTTTTATCATCAGGTTAACACACGGGATTTTACTATTATTATAAAGTAGGAATGCACGTACATAATTTTGAAATGAATAATTTAATTAGTGGACTGTAAGAGGAGATTTAATTAGTGGACTGTAAGAGGAGCTAAATTGGTGGGTCATGAGAAATAACATAAATTGGGTAGAAGTATCATATTGTATTTTATTTTCTTTACTTAAAAATTGAGCGAGTCAATCTCTCAGGGTAAGTTGGTTTTTTTTATTTAGATATTTCATTTATATTGTTAAAAACTAACATAATTAACAAAATAATTAGAGCTTGTGTATCTCATATTAAGATATAAAAACTAATTTTTAACAATAAAAATAAATAAAATTTTTAACAAAATGAGTAATTTACTATTTGATGTAATATATAATGATTAATTTATTCAATTTTACAAAATACTTTGATACAAAATAGTCTGTAATCTCTACTTCCTATCTCACAATAAAGATTCTTTCATGTTCATTTTCTTTGCTCTTGGTGCATGCCTTTTCGAGTAGTTTTTTAATTTTATTTTAGTTGAAATAAATTTTTTTCTCATCCACGGGATAATTCAACTTAACTTTTTTACGTATATAAAAAATAATGACAAAAAAATTGTTTGCATGATAGTTCAACTTTAATGGATAATGGCTCCCCAATTATTCTTTTAGGGACAGGCTGCCTGGAAATGATTCCTTCTTCAAAAGAAAAGAAGAAAGATAGGAATGCAATATAATACCATATTCTTTATCCCCAAGATAAGAGACAGAAAAGTAACAACAATTTTCCGATTCAAATAAAAAAGTTGAAATGATTAGAAAAGAGAAGAAAGCTGAATGTCAAGCCTGTGTTGTGTGTAAAATAAGTCAAAAATGCAAACGGCACAAAATAAAACGCTTTTCCTAAAGAGTTGTTTATGACAAGAAGAAATATTGTGAGGAAAGAAAGGGAGGGTTATATTTATATGCCATGCCATCCAAATTGCAACTTCTTTGGCACAAATAAAGAAATAAGCAATGCAGGACGCAGAGACAACACGCAACCGAACGTCACTTGCATTGAACCCTTCCTGTTGTGAAAATGTTAAACTGTCACCACCAATCGGCTGATGATTATGCTGTATGCATCAGTGATCCCTCTGAAAACACAACAATATCATGATCATAAGTACTTCACATAATCTCAAAACCATTTCCATGATTCAACTTGCATATATATATATCATCAATTCATACAGTCCCATCAACCCTAGACCTATACAAGGACCAGACTATCTGTCCATGGCATTCCATTTTTAAAAAGGTGTGACAAGCTCAGATTTGTAGAGAAATTTAGTAGAGAAGAAGAAGAGAACTCAGTAAGATGAGAGAAAAGAAAGAGAACAGAGAGGGAAGAACAATTCAAATCTTTTTCATAAACGTATTCTGTTGTCCCCTTTTGCATTATAAGGAGGAACAACAACCCATTACAGCTGGAAAACGGTTACTCCCTATACACCCAAAATGGTCTGTTTAATACTAAAAACATTAAACCAAAACGCAGCATTTGCATTAACAGGATTACGTAACTAACATAACTACTATTTAAAAGGTGATTAACAGTAATAATATTGACCCATAACAAAAGGTTTGGACAAAAATATCGAGTTCAAGAAAGGATTAGAACAATAAATAACACCCATTTACAAAATAAGCTAGGCATTGGGCATAGCATACTATTATAAATTTTCAAGAGTTTTTTTTATAGGTTTAAGAACAAATTATACTATTTAAAAGGGATCAGTTTAGGCAAAACAATTTGCCCTAATCTATTGATGGGTCTAATCCCCCTCCTTTTTATTTTATTTTAAATATGGGCATATTCAATACATATAACAGCTTCCAATGTTTCTAGAGGAATATCGGAAGGTTATGTTTATGGATGCTAGATCAGATTATTAACTATTAGAAGCAATGAGTTAATATAATTTACATTCAGAGAAAAGTTCAAGATACCTGCAGGTGAGAAGCTTCTAGTTTGTCAGGCATGATACGAGAAGGATAAGATGGGGCCTCTGAATTTAAACCACGTACAAATTCTACTTTGTTGTTGGTAAGATTCTGAGCAATAACATTATCTTGCACACCCTTTCCCTTAAACAAAATATTTGAGGTGCTGCCTGTGCCACCAGAAGCAGGTACACAGGCTCCAGGTCTTTTTGATGAAATATCTAGGCGCTCAATCATTTTTGCAACCCCAGCAGTCATCTCACGCTGCACTCCCTTGCTGAGCTCCTTAACAGAGTTATTACGAGCAAGAAGCTTCTCCTTGAGACCTTTGGTACCTTTAGAAATTGTTTCCTTGTATCTGTTGCAATACATCCACGCCTTTAGCAAGAAGTAGATCAGTCTAAAAATCCTGAACGGAAACATAAATACCTGGCTGAAGCAGTGGACCATTTAGATTTTATAGACTCTGAGAAAGAGACTGTTTCAGATGAGCTTGTTCGATGTGGAGTACCCATTTGTGTCTGACTGAAGAAAATCAGAATAATTCAAGATGTCAACCATTATATAAAAAGTACAACAATAATAAGAATTACCAATAAAAACAGAAAACTTCAGAGAAATACAATTTATAGGTGTAATAAAAAGGATACCATACGAGCACTATTATAGTTGTAATAAAATTTTGATACGCAACAACTAAAGCCATGTCAGAAGATCTCTAGTGAATGCATAATATACACTTGACACATTCTTTGATGGAAGCAAATTTTAAGGATGATTTTCCAATAGAAGATGTTACAAAAAGCAAATTTCTAAAAAGTTTGGGCAGTTATGTAAATAAGAACCTTGGTTTAACAGCTTTATCTCCACTTGCAGTAGAACTAGAGACCATATTAACATATGGGGTAACAGGTGATGGTGGGCTAATATTAACTGATGGTATGCCTGAAGCCAGTGAATCACACTGGGGTAACCCATGACTCAAGTTTTGGCATTCATCTGGTAAATTTGGATACATGTGCAGTGTGCCTGGCATGTTTTCAGGAGAGGTAGAAAAAAGAACTCGAGAAGGGCCAAGTCCAGAAGATCTTTGTCTTTCCCTTCTGCGAATATAACGAGTTCTGCTCGCAGCAAGTGCTAGATGCTGCAAAATGCGTGCATCAAAGTCTGAATCATCTGAATGAAATGTATCCTGAGACCACCAGCACATTTCCTCAATAAAAAAAATCCGGATTGAGCAGAACGCTAAGCGAAAATACAGACAAGAAACTTCAAAAGAACCAAATAAATCACCTCCTCAACACCAAAACTGTCATGGAAATGATGCAAATCTGTGGGCACAGCAGATGTGTTCCTTGACCTGCAGTGCCTTTCCATTCTGACAGCATCTAGAAGCTCTTGGCTGCAAAGATGAATGATATATAACCAAACTCACTGATTAGCTGGACGGTTTCGGCTTATCAGCACCAGACTAAAAAGAATGCATGTATGAACAGAATCAGAGAAGAGGGAGGGAAATAAACATGTTATACACCTGGCAGGGTCTTTCAGGACAAATGACTGCCAACATATTGGACACTCTTTACTTCTTTGTGACCTAGTGGAAAAACAAGTTCAATTAAGACTGATATCATTAAAGAATTTATAACTATAACCTCATTGCATCCCAAAGAAAAACTATGTAAGATACTCTGTTCCCTAGGAACAAGTATAAGGGAAAAGTTAGAAAGATGCCCACCATTCAAGAATGCACTGAAGGTGATATTCGTGTCTGCAACTAGTAACCTAAAACAAGAAAAAAAGTTCAGAAGCTTGACCCTTCAAACAACCAACTAGAGGCTGCGAAAGAACAAGATAGAAGGCATATAATATAGGTCTGTAACAAGAAATGAGTAAAACTCAACATAATGCAACAGCAGGGAATACATTATGAAAGCAAGTAGCAATACTAGTACCTTGTTGGCATTTATATTTACAATAGTAGAATTAATAGAAAAGCATTCCTCCTTAAAAATAGCAATGATTAAACAATGTTATAAAAAAATTACTGAAATCCAGTCAATCAGAACTGAATCAGTTAAATTCATCTATATTCTATGTTGTTTTCATGCAAATTATCTACGAAAGTGAGAAAACACATAAAGAATCCATGCATCAAGCCATCAAAATATCATATTCATACGACGAATGTCCTTCAACAGCAGTAAACAGATTGCTAAAATCATATACAAAGCCTCGGGACTAGCGCAAAATTAAGATTAGACTTCAAAGCTCATTGAGCTAATAATAAATTGAATCAAACAGTAAAGAAGTAAGCGATCAGCCATCACTATTTATCTTAAAACTTAGAGAGTAATAAACTGATCACAAAAATCATACAGTAAAATAATCAATTAACAATCGCAATGTTAAACGCACGCCACAAATCATAACGTTTCACAAAATTCTCTACTTATCTGGTCAATTTATGTTGATCATTCTGTTTTTCAACCAGATAATGTTTTAAGTAAAAGAAAAGAATTTATCACTATGCACTAATTCCAATGCTAAGTAAACAATGACACGAAATCTCAAAGAACTAAAGTCAACCTAAACTGTGATCTACCTACTCGATCATCACTAAAAATAAAAAACAGAGTTCAAGGAACAGCTGAATCAATTTTTTTTCAAAGGCATTAAAAGAGGAGAGAAGAATAATGATTCATACAGTGGTAGGGTCTTGTACAGTGAAAGGCTCGAGACATATACAGCAGCCGTCTTCGACACCGTCGTCAAGTACTCCTCCGATAGAAGACGCCGGCGACGAACATGAAGCTGCCGTTAACGCAATCGGCTTCTCGAACAAAGAACAAGCAGCAGCAGCAGCAGCAGCAGCAGAAGGTGAAGGTGAAGGAGAGGAATTGAAATCAGCCATTGAAAGCAAACGTGTTTCGCAGAACAAACAAGAGAAAAGGAGTTGTGAAGAAGAAAGCAACCCTAAAAGAAAAGCAGTGTTTGGGTTTGAAAAGAAAGTAAAAAAATACGGAAAGAATATTTAACAAAAATAATTATGAGAATAAAAAAAATAAAAGAACTGAAAAAGAGGCAAAAGGCAGAAAACCCAGGCGAGGGAAAAAGATAATCCGATTCAGACGGTTTGCTTTTGATGGAATCAATAAAAATTTTATTCTCTCAAAAAAAGAAGAAGAATCAAATCAATAATTTAATTGTGATTTGTTATAAATTTATAAAAAGCAATAATGGAGTAAAAGTAGAGAGAAAACAAGTATATATATATATATATTATCTAAAATAAGTATTTTTACTTATAGGAATTCTAAATAATATAGAATTTTAATTTTAATTTTAATTAGCATTAGAATTCTTCCCTTAAAATAATTCTTATTCTAATAGAAGTTTTATCCTAATTACTATTTGAAATTTTTTAGATTTAAAGTTAAAATTTAATTGAAATTCTTAGAAGGAAAATAGAGTAAATACGGTTTGGTTATTAAGATTTGTAAATGTAAATAGTAATTTTTTTCATTAAATGATATATTGGTTAAAATAATCAAATATGAAATATATACATACATACATATATATATATATATGGAAGAGTTGGTGAGTTTGAATAGAGCAATACATGTAAAAGAATAATAGATGCTATGATAGTGTATCAAGCAGGCTTATAAACTACAAAGGAGGGAACAATCCTAAGTTCTGTTGTATCAGCCAACTGCACATTATCCTTGGCGGTGTCATGAGGAGCAAAGCTTCTGGTCTCCATATTATATACACCCACATCTTTAGTATTCTTTAACGCATATGAATTCATTGGAGTCATTGATGCATATGAAAAGCTCTGGTAGTCATCTATGAAGTATCTGCAATTTGGTTGACATCCACAATAACCGGATGCCACCACAGATAAAGACTTGTTATCACCCACGAGCAAAGCACAATGTCCTCTGCTTTTCATCTCCCTCCATTCCCATCCCTCCGAATCTAACTTCAGATTCCAAACTCTGGCTCCTATTGTATAATCATAGCCCACCTTCCGGGTTTTTTACCCAAATATTCTAAACATAATAAATAATAATCAAAATGGTACCCCTAATTTATTATTTATCAAAATTATATGTTTAGTTAAGTGGAAGGGTTCTAAGTGGCGGCACAATGAGGTTTTTTTGACATGTATTTTTATTATTATTTTATTATTTTTATATATTAAAAAATTAAAAAAATATTATTTTATTGGTGGAGGAATTTAAAGTGGCGACACTCATGAGTTTTTTTTTACATGAGAAAAATACGAGAAAAAAATACTTGACACCCAATGGAGGAACACAAAGTGACGGCACTCATAGAGGATTTTTAAGTGGCAGCACTAAGGGGTGTTTTGTCACTTGGTAGCATCCCATTGTGCCGTGTGTGTGTTTGTGTAGAATATTTAAGAGGTGAAAATTAATTTTAGTGGTTAGAGATTTTTGGTAAGTGATAAAAATTAAATAAAATAAATTTTTTTGTTATAAAAATTAAATAAAATTTTTGTGATAAAAAATTAATATAAAATTTTAAATATTTTTTATTTAAATGATAAAATTAATAATTTTAATTTGGATCTTATGTGAATATATATATGTTTTAAATTTAATTTATATAAAATATAAAAAAATAAAAATACTTTAAAATAAATTTATTATTTTATAAAAATAAGAACTTTTTAATAATTCACAAAAAGTTAAACCAAGCTAATTAATTATCAAAATATAATATAAAAAATAATTAATTATCAAAATAATATCCCTATCATATTATTTATTAAAATGGTACAAAATAAATATATTTTGTACCATTTTAATAAATAATGCTGTGTGGATACTATTTTGATATATAAATATATATTTTGTACCATTTTAGTAAATGGTCCCCCCTCTCCATCTATTTTATAACAAAAATTTTATTTTATTTAATTTTTATCACCTACCAAAAATCCCCATTCACTAAAATTAATTTCCACCTCTTAAATATTCTACACACACACCACAATGGGGTGTTGCCAAGTGGCAAAACACCCTTAGTGCCGCCACTTAAAAATCTTTCATGTGTGCCGCCACTTTGTGTTCCTCCATTGGGTGTCAGGTATTTTTTTTCGTATTTTTTTCGTGTAGAAAAAAACCCCTGAATGCCGTCACTTTAAATCCTTCCATCAATAAAATAATATTTTTTTATTTTTTAATATATATATAAAAAATAATACGTGTCAGAAAAACTCCTAGTACCGTCACTTAGAATCCCTCCACTTAACTAAATATACCATTTTGGTAAATAATAAACTAGGGGTACCATTTTGATTATTATTTATTTATTTTAGAATATTTGGGTAAAAAACCCTCACATTCCCAAGCCAATTCCACCTCTTTATTCTTTCAATCAGCAATACTTCCCCTATTGGTAACTCCACTACGAAATTTTCTAACTCTGCATCATGATTTATAGGCAAATATTTGAAAAATGATTCATCAACCACGTTAAAATAAATAACTTCACATTTGTAATTAAGTGCACAAAAGTGATCTCGGTAATATATAAGATCATGAAATCCGTCCCAATTATGGTGAATGCAAGTCCATTCTTTGTCTCTACTTGGTCTAATATACGCTGTGCGATGATCGGCATTGAATATTGCCATGCCCATGTAATCGTCAGGGCTTGATGTCGGATTAGCAGAAAGTATAACCTTGCGAACGTGATTAAAAATACTACTTGAAGGGTCCAACGGAAGACGAGTAATGTCATTATTCGGATCGCAACTGATTTGTTTCTTGGGGACCAAACACAATGGGTTGAGTAAACGAACAACTAAATCGTCGTCCATAGTGACCAACCATCCGTTGGAAGAGCCGACAAATCGGTCCACGTATGGTACTTGGAATGGCAAGGGAAGAAGCTTGTTGTCTTTGATGCTATATAGGTTCCAAACGTCTTGGGCATTGAGAGGGACAATGAACATGGGGTGCTTTTGGGACAACAAGTAGTTGATGTTCTCCATGCTATAAACTTCTTGTCTTACTTACATGTAACCTGTAAATTACCACAATAGCACAATTTACACTTTTAACCACTTTCTGTAGCTTAGCCCATAGTAGACTATCATAGAACCGTTAAGATATACAGAACAAGCAGAGAGTACCAAAGTACTAACAGAGAGCACACACAGTGCTAAACAGAGAGTACACAAAGTACTAATCGGAGAGCACACAAAGTGCTAATCAGAGAGCACACATAGTGCTAATCAGAGAGCACGAGACGTGCTAAACAGAGAGCGCGCTAGTGTTCCTTAATGGCATGCCACTAATATCACAATGGTTCTAACTTGTCTACATGGGCATAATATCTTATATAACATCATTTCTCATAATTTCATATATCACATTTACATTTCTCTTCACATATACATAATCATGTATTTCTCACCTTTACTTTCTCAAATAAATCCACAATTTCACCAATTAGTCATATAATCAATAATTATAATTAAACACATAATATTTCATACAATATTTTTCTCACATATTCATCATTATATACCTCTTAACTTTATTTTCACATTAACTTTTCAAAGCTGTCCACTTGCGTTACAGTCACTAAATTATTTATACCTCGAGCTACAGAATTCGAAATTATAATCCGTTTGATGTTTCTGAAACTAGACTCAATCATATTTTTACCATAAAATTTCCAGAATTTTTACTTTAGCCAATTTGTACAGTAAATTCTTTCAAGTTACCCCTTCTCTGCTGTCTGACAGTTTCGACCTTTCTTCACTAAAAATTATATATCTTTTATTACAGAGATCAAATAATGTTCCGGTCTGTTTCTTTTGAAAATAGGCTCATCAAGGATTTATACATATAAATTTCAGACTCTAATGATTTTTATACATTTTTATATGATTTTTCAAAATCAGAACAGGGGAACTCGTATCTGTTCTGACCTTGTTACACAAAATCAGTTATAACTCAGAATATACATATCCATTTAATTCACTGTTTCTTCCATCTGAAACTACACTCAATAAGATTTAATTACATATATAATTCAACCCTTAAATCATTATATACCATTTTTGGTGAATTTTCGAAGTTAATCCTCTGTTCTGTCCAACACTGTTTTACTAAATCACACTTTAATCCTTTCATTTTATCATTGTAAACATTCCAATTAAGTACCTAATCACAATTTTTATGCTAATAATTCACATACCATTAGAGAAATTAAACTATAATTCAAAACTCTTGTAGTACTTACAACAAAAAGGTTGATATTCTTCTCTTCTTACTCCTTTCTCTTCTCTTTGCCCTTTTCTTCAATTTGGTCCCTCTCCTTCTTTCCTTTCTCTTCAATTTCATACAAACACATATAAGCTAAAGGCTAAAATTCAATGATTTTCATGCTAAATAACACTAAAATACATGTATGTCATGAGAATTTAACCACTTCTTACCTTAACCCTTGAATTCAAAAGTTCTCAATTTAGTCCCTATGCTTTCTAACACCTCAAAATGAATTCTTTAAGAATTTTGAGGTGTCTACTAACCCCTTCCTATACTTTTCTTTCAGAAATTTCAAAGAAAATAGGAGATTTTGGAGCTTGGAGGGCTTAAAAATGATGGAAGGACTTATTTGGAATAAATCAAAAGTTGGATGGAAGAGAGAATGGTATGAACGGTTGAACATGAAAAGAGCTGATATTTTTTACCTTTAATTGATTTTTAACCTTTCTCAAATTCTCTAGAAATCTCACTTAAAATATCTACCTTAATAAAAATGGTAAAATTGCACTTTTAGTCTCTAAACCTTCCAACTTTACACTTTGGCCCAAAACTTTGCCTCCAAAAATATCTTCCACCACATTACTCTTTTGCCCCTCCTCAATCAATCTAATTCCCATGATGACTCAAAATTCAATTTGGATAATTCGCTATTTAGTCCTTCATATTTTCTCCCCTTTACTATTTAATCCTTAAAATTTTCTAACATTTCTTACTTCAACTAAACATTTCTAATTCTCAATTCTATTTTATCACTCAAATCTGATTTAAGAACGCGGATGTTACACAAATACATATAAATAGATAGAATATGTAAACTTTGTGAGTTAAATTTAGGGATAAATAGAACCTAACGAGTGGTTCCAGCGAAAATAAGGATGATGTTCATCTTAAGAGATCTGGATTCGAGCATCTGTATTTGCAAGGTGTGTGTGCGTTGTTAGAAGTTTCTTAAGAAAGTATGAACAGATACTACCATGTAATCACACCAGTATATTAAAAAAAAATTTAGGGATAAATATAAAAAATATATATGAACTTTGATTTGATATGCAATTGTATACATGAACTTTATTTTAGTGCAATTATACATGTGAAACTCTAATTGTTGTTCAAATGTATACTTGAAACTTTAATTTTGATTTAATCATACACATTTAAATAAATAAATATATCAATTTATTTTTATATTAAATAAATATAATTATTTATGTATACAATATATAAATATAAAATAATGTTATATCAATAACTGTGTTAATAGTTTATAAGAATTGAGTCAAATCAAAATTTCTTGTGTAAAATTACACAAAATCAAAGTGAGTATTAAATTGCATATTACAGTATAGTTCATGTATAATTTTAAGATTTATCTCTTAAATTTATTATTATACCAATTTAAATAATGTGAAATTGACGAAAACTGTTAATGTTATGATTATTATCCTCACATGCTCATTTTCTGAATTACCGATGATTAAATTATTTTAATTTTTTTTAGAAGGATAATTTACTTATTTTACTTAATATTAAAATTGAAATGGAGAGAAGAGATCCTTTTAACTATATAATTAGTCATATTTTGATATATTTTTATTTTATTTCATAAATTAATGCTAATATTTAAATATTTTTATTTGCTACCAATTTTACTTGTATGCCCCACCTGAAGGGCCTATAAGGGCATCATTATTGCTGGCATTCAAAGAACTAGGATTAAATTGAAAATTGACAGAATAGATTTTTTGAACTAAATGAGATGAGGCCTTGTATTAGAGGCCCAATGAGTAATATGACCAATTAAACTCTCTTAAAAGCAATTTTTGAAATTGAAAATCTCTTCTCACTTGAGTGAGGAAGGATGGGCTGCATTTACACTAAAACTTTTCAACCAACATACATACATTTAATTTATTTATAGACTGATCCAATTCTATTCAACAAAAATGGATGATGAGTCGTTTCATTTATATAACAAAACCATCTTTAATTATCGAGTTTTTCAATATCACGATGATCCCTGACCGTATATAGAACCCTTCTGACGATCTTTCAGCCTCTTGTACACCCTGTCGGTATTATTTGAGTGGATTAAACAAAAAGCAAAACCAATTAAATAGTTATGTTGAGTGTTTTTGTTTCTTTTGTCTCTCAAGGAGGCTAATTTCCCTATTTATATTACGGTTTCTAAATGTGATGTTCTAGGTAGGCCCCTATACATGCCAACATATACCATTTTCTAATATTAACATGTGTTGTCTAAGTGTGGGTTCGCTTGCATGATGATGTGAACCCTCCATGTGCGAACTCATGTAAGCGAACTATGCAAGCTATCATTATTGGAGTAAAGGGGATCATGTAACCGAGTAGCGGGTCGATAATAGCAAACACCATAACAAATTATATATGGATTAATTAAACCCTACTTCTCTAGACTATGTTATATATGGATTAATTAAACCCTACTTCTCTAGACTATGGACCAAACTTTAAATTCTATCCTTGAACTCAAAACATTCCAATTGAACTCCTAAACTAAAGCATGATAGGAATGATAGTGTAGTTTAAGGATTCAATTGAAATGTTTTCTAAGTTTAGGGATCAATTTAAAACTTGACACATAATTTGAGGACATATGATGAAATTAACCCGTGTGTGTGGCTGAAGAATCAAACCTCGGAGTTGGCAATGACTACATTCTTCCCTATTCTGGCATTTTTATCAATGATACATTCCCTGTATGAAACGTAGATGAAGATGATATTAGTATTATGACAGGCTACAATGGAAGACGTATAAGGTTTTTTAATTTCAAATTTACTTGATCTTAGTGTTTTCTCCTATTCCAATGGGAACCCCTTCCTCGGATAAAAGCCCTGCTCTCTCTGCATCGGTTTCATAAAAATCTGCCCCAAGCATCACTGTATCCTGCATTTATATAACACCATTAGGAGACCGCAATATGCTCTCAGAAGATTATGTGATGGAAGAACCAACCTTCAGGTGAACGCCGGCGTTGATTCGGGATCTAATACCAACAACGCTGTGTTCTATAAAGCAATTATTTAAGAAACTCCCATGGGATATGATCGAATCAACAACTTTGCAGTTGTCGATTTTTGATGGGGGTAGGTTTCTCCTTGATGTAAATATTGGCTTTGCTGCATCATAGAAACTAAACCTTGGTGGCTACAAAGGTGAAAAACATGTTAAAGACGGAACAAAATGTTTTTTTTTCTCACAACCAAGAACCAAGTTTTGTGTGGCACATACATGCTCAGTGAGGGCAAGGTTTGCTTCAAAGAAAGACCTGATAGTTCCTATATCCTCCCAATAATCATTGAAGAGATAAGCCTGTTCAAAAATTTCAATTTTAGACACTGTGAATATGTTAAACTAAAAACGTTGGTGATCTTTAAGTACCTTTATGAAGAACTCTTTAGCTGAGGCAGGGATTATTTCTGACCCAAAGTCATTTGCAGTTGGAAAACGCCATCTGAATTAGAACAAACCATTCAACACAGAAAAGTAGTGTGCCTAATCGATAACTTGGAGAGCTCTGTCGTACCTCAAAAGGTTTAAGAGTATCTCCTTCTTGAAAACATATACCCCCATGGAGGCAATATATGGTTTCTTTTCAGCCTCTTCTTTTGAAAGTCCTAGAACTGTGGTATCTACTGCCTAAAGTATATATACTGATATTAGCAAAGCTGATAGCCAATTGGAAGGCAAGGTGCATTAGAAGTTGACATAGGTAACTACCATTGCTTTCAGTTCTGCTCCCTTGGGCTTTTCGCTAAACGAAAGAATCCTTCCCTTATTGTCTATCTTCATTAGACCGAAATCCGAGGCACGCCTGTGATAAATCTAGTTATGAAATATCTGAAAGGTTACAACAACTCTGAGAAATTAAAATTTATGGTGTTACCTATCATCTATTGGAAGGCTAGAAATGGTAATGTCTGCACCGCTCTGCCTATGGTTCTGCAAACAACAAGGACGAATCTAAGCATCTCATCATATTCTGAAAATTGATGTCATCAATTTATATATATGAAGAGCAACCACATAGCTGAAGCTTCCAAGATTACATAACAATCCTCAAAAACAACGTTGTTAAAGCAGGTGATATTATTTAAGTATATAACACAGTTGCAGCGGTGTAGATATTATGGTGCGTTGTTACCTGTACAAAATCCATATAGTCCATTCGATATAAGTGGTCCCCCGATAAAATCAGCACGTCTTCGATCTCCTTACATCTTGCATCCTACAAGATAACAGAACAATGAAACTATCAAAGACTTGTGTTCTGTTTCGCACATTGAGCAAGATGACCACGAATGACTGTCTGTATCTCTGTCTGTCTACCTCGAACAGCCAGTGAAATTGTCGAACTGCGTCTGCAGTCCCTTGGAACCATCTTTTACCGGCCTCTCCTGGAGTTTGTGTGGCCGCCAATATCTACCATAACCCAACATAATCTTAAAATATCAGAACCAGTTGCCTGCAAAGCCAGAAATCAAAGTGAAACTAAAATGCTCTGACCTCAACGTATCCATCTCCGAAGTTAACCCCATTGCCGAAGTTGTAAGCACGGGAGATATGCCGGTTAAGCGAAGCCGAGTTGAACTGGGTGAGAATGTACACTTTGTTGATCCCACTGTTAATACAGTTGCTCATTGGCACATCAATCAACCTGTATGCACCTCCAATTGGAACCTACAAAAACAAATTTTGTATCACACACATATACACATATATGATTAGGAAGGTAATCAAAACGTACCGCCGGCTTTGCACGTCGCTTAGTGAGTGGGAAAAGGCGAGTACCGGCTCCTCCTCCTAGAATAATAGCCACCACTGTCCTTGGGTCCCTTTTCTCCATCTCTACATTCCTTAGCTGCATTATAACCCTCACTAAATAATGGTAGATTAAAATGAAAGCAAAGAAATTAATGTTAAATTCATCTTACCTTAAACTCCCCGGCTATATTACTAGTAAGTGACATGCAAATATTTGGCTTCACATTCTTATTACAAAGTCTTTGATATTTTGGGGTCATGCTAACCTTCTTCCCCATCAACTCTCCATTCGAAAACTTGGCAAGCCTGCTACATCTCCTCCTAGCCAATGCCAAGGTGGTACCTAGCTGGCCGGTGGCTGAGAGTGATAACCGGCCGTCGGCTGACACCGTCATTTTTATAATGGAAAAAGAAAATAAAGTAGAAAAATGGGAATGAAATTAGTTAAGAATATAATAGTGAAAGTATATGGTTAGGACTATGGAGGGGGTGGGGTGGGGAGGGAGAGGGAAGAGAGTTGCTTTCATGGAGTGCATAAAATTTGAAAGAATGGGCCACGTTATCTATAATGAATTGCATCCACCAATTTCTTATGTTTGTTTGTATGGATTGTAGCCCCTCTAGATTAGATATCTATTGACCAGAAAAGCCCCTCAAATTTTTTGTAGTTTTAAATTTTATTACTTTAGGTACGAATCAAAGAATATTCTACCATTGACTGCCTCATGATTTTTGTTTCCCTTTTCTCTCTTAATGGCCCAAATTGCAAGCTGGGTTTCAATTGAGAAAACCCAATGGATTATGTAGCTTAGTTTGGTTCTACAATTTTCAGATTTTGTGTTTACCCTGGCTTGCCATTTGGCTAAGTTTTTTTTTTTTTAAATGTGTTTATGCTATTTGGCATCATATTTGAATAGAAAGCATTATAAATTTACATATATAATAGTTCACATTTATAATATATTCTTTATGTAGAACTCAGGAGCAAACCTTGGTGGAGAACTCGGCCCAATTGTTGAAGTGTAACAAGCTGAGGTAAAAATATCATGACAGTCCCTCTACCAGAAGTCAAATTATATTTTGTCTTTTTTATTTTAAAAAAAAATATATTAGTCTATATATATTAGATTAAAAAATTAATTAAATATTTCTGTTAAAAATTTCATTCATTTTTACTGCTAAAAAATGACATGGCTAACAGAATTATCTGACAATTACACGTCGTATGCCTCATTTTGATGTACATGGACCAATTTTTAACAATAGAAATGGATGGAGTTTTTAATGGAAGGACCAATTTACTCTTTGATCTAATGTATAAGGACTAAATTGCTCATTTTTTGAGTAAAGAAAACAAAATGTAACCTAACTCTTAGTATAAGGACCTCCATAATACTTTTACCCAAGAAAAGATATATGCATATATTTCATATCAAGTTTTTCATTGCACAAACAAAATTATTTTATATATGAATTTTTAATTCTGTAGTTAAAAACTCTAATATCAATATGGAAAATAATTAAATATATCTCTACTTTACATCAACAGAGTCTTGTAACCATATATCCATATTCGTAACAAAAATAGATTAATCTTTTAGCTCTTGAAGATTTATAAAATTTTAAGAAAATAAATAATAAAAATATATTTTGACCCTTAAAAATATAATATTTTAATTTAATTTTTCTAAAAATTATAAAGATATATGTTAATACAATTGTGAAATTACATTTTAACTCTAATAAATATAATTCAATCTCGATCCACCAAAAAAAAATTTGATTTTACCCTTCCTTCCATCCCCTTAATCAATTGAATCGTAATTTTTTTACAAAATCATATATTAAATCTAACTCAAGTTAAAGTTGAATTTAGTAGAATCAACTTCTAAAGGACATATTATTGCAAAGATTGATGAACCAAAAGGTTCAAATGTTTAAACATGGTATTGATCCAAATAAATGTCAACTAATTATTTTGGCACCATAAAAATGATTTTCATGTCTAAAAGGTAAAGTGAGATTCGGTCAATTTTTAGCACGCACATGAATATTTGTGTACATACATACATGCATACACGCACACTTTCCCGACAAATTATTTGTTTATAATTAGGTGGGATTGTCACATCAATTATTCACAAATTAACTAAATATTATATTAATATATATTTTTTAATTAAGAGCTTTGAGATAATATTATTAAGAAGAGTATTTATAAATTTCAAATATAAATCATAAACGAACATTAAAAAATTTAAAAAATTCAACGAAGTATTTAAATTTTAGAAAGAAATTATTATATGAACCCTTCTTACTACCTCATATATGGTCTCACCCAATCATATTATGACACATGAATAATTTTTTTCAACTCAAATTAAAAAAAAATTTCACATCATATTTAATTTTCTTCTTTTTTTTTTTTTTCATCAAATGTGAGTTTTCCCTCCCTCCCACCATCTCTTCACTGTTAGAAGAAGAAAATTTAGGGTTTAGATAATTTTCTTGATTTTTCCCTTTCTTTCCCATCTCTACACTTTTAGAAAAAAGATTTAGGGTTTTGGACAATTAAAAATAAGTAATGGAAGGGTTACCGGCTGAGCAAAAAAATGGAGGGATTACAGAATCAAGTTCGTTCCTATTTTTAGGGATTAAAATCAAAGATCTTCTTTGATTTTTTTTTAACAGAAAAAATAGTTTGAACCCTTTCTATAATTTTTTTTTTGTTTTTGCCGATTTATTGAAGACAACCCCTATTTTTCTTTGTTTTCATTGATACTGCAAATATTGTCAAAACATGTTTATGAGAAAATAATGTGCAGAGCATAATGCTAATGCTGCTGCTGGAAGGACTTTAGGCGTTGATGCTATAGAACAAATAATCAACAGATGATTTGATAAAGCTGTTAGTAGCGACAAGATTGAAAAGCAAAAGTAGTGGGAAACATCCACCAATTTAACAAAGAGAAAGTGGAAAATCATTAATTTCAAACCCCTTCAATTTCCCCATAAAAGTCATTCCTTGAAGGAAGCAGAGGATTTGGAATTGTGAAGGTGATATCCCACAAGTCTAAACTTGACGAGCATTAACAATAGGATGCAGCTTGGCTTGCTAGTTTTAGATACCAAACTGCAGTTTGCAACCCCTATTTTCTTCTTAGATGCTTAGCCTGCACATTAGAATGTAAAGCTTCTCATTTCAACTAAATTTAGACAGCATTAAAGAAGAAGCAAATGACAATTTGAAGGGAAAATATTTATGTTCATATAAGTATTTATAATAAAGTTTTACCATTTTTTTCAAAGATAAACTTAACCATCTTTGCTACAGCTTCAGCTTGTCCTGTTGCTACTACCTTCTGCATTGCGAAATGGTAACATGGAATAAATAACATGCCCCAGAAAAATAATGTCAATTCTACATGAATAAATATGATATGATAGTGAACTTTGTCAAGAGATGCAAAAAATGAGGTTAAGACATTCGAAGAATATGTGTAATACCATAGTTTGCAAACTCTTTATGAGGTCAAGAGATGCTAAATCTTGTCTTTTATATATAAATTTACAATTTTTTTGGATAAATTTCTGTCATTATTAAAAGGCAAAATTTTCATAGTATTTTTTATTTTAGAATATATTGTGGTTTTATGTTTAATAATTTTTTATTTCTGTAATTAATCGTTATTGATTTGAGTAATTTAAATTTTTTTTTAGATTTTATAATTGTTCTGTATAATTATATGATTAATTTGATGTAGATATGTTTCATGACATGGATGAGAAAAATTCTCAAAGTTGTATTTATATAGAAAGGATAGAAATTGATAATGCTAATTTGAAGGGGCTTGTGGTGAATAGTGAAGATGAAGCTTATAATTTATATACGGATTATGGTCATTGCATTGGTTTCAGTGTTCGAAAAGGAAAAAATAGATATCTTTCTGGCACAAAGATTATTCGCATTAAAGACTTTTATTGTTCCAAGCAAGGTTTCAAAGAATTTGAAGATGTTGCGGATGCAAAAAAATATAACAAATTGGAAACAAGAACTGAATGTCCGACAATGATTCCTTTACAGTACAAGATGACCACTGGAAAGTCACTCGTTTTATTTCTGAGCATAATCATTAGTTAGCAACTCTTTCAAAAAGATATCTACTCAGGTCAGCTCGATCAGTTCCCAAAGCTAAAGCTAACGTCATTAATTCAATCGTTAGTGTTGGTATACATCCTACATATGTTTACTCCTACATGTCAAATGAAGTTGGTGGAACTAAAAATATTGAGTTTACAAAACGAGATTGTTATAATTACATTAACAAACAAAAGATGATGATGATTGAAGCCGAAGATGGTCAAAGTTTACTTAACCATTTCAAGGTTAAAGCAAGTGAAGATCCAATGTTTTTTTACATAGTTCAAGTGGATCAAGAAAATCGAATGACAATTTTTTTTTGGAGACATGGTAGATTAAGAATGATTATGATTGTTTCGGAGATGTTGTGGTTTTTTATACAACTTATCGTACAAATAGATATAATCTAATATGTGCTCCCTTTGTGTGTATTAATCATCATCGACAAACAATAATGTTTGGGTATGCATTTTTGTTAGATGAGACTATTGCTTCTTTTGCATGGTTGTTCAAGTCTTTCTTGCAATCAATGGGTAATCAATCACCAAAGACTATAATGACTGATGAGGATCATGCAATTTGTTAAGATCGAAATACACCAAGAGAGGGGTGAATTGGTGTTTTAAAAGTTTTGTGGTAAATTTGAGAAATGCAAGAGACTCAAGAATTTATAGTGGTTAGGCCTCAATTAAGGATTTCCCAAATCCACTAGATTTGAATCTTTAAGGGCAAAGTTTAACCTTACAAATCTCTATTTTTTCAAATGTAAGATAGAATCACTACCCCTTAAAGTTTTCTACCCAAAACCTTAAGTAACACTTCACAAAATAAGAGAAAATAAGAATGAATGATAATATACCTCCAAAAGGTAAATGATCAACAATTAAGCACTCTCACACAAAGTTACAACACTTGAAAAAATGATTGAAAACTTAACCTACAAGTGTGTACAAGAAAAGTTTGCTAGAAGATTGATGAAAGATTGGAAAATGAGTTCTTTAAAGTTAAACACTTGTTTCTTGTTTTTGTTGACTTCAATGGGGAGGCTTGACCTTGTATTTAAGTCCTCTAACAACCTTGTAGATGTTTGTAGCATTTAGAAATAAAATAGAGACGTTGCAGCCATTAAAACCAGCATTTAATGCATACAACAGCTTCGTTATTCTGGTAGAAGAAGACTTGTATCGGTAGAAACCTTTGCAGAATATAACCGTTGGAGTCGTTGTACCTGTAGATCCCATCTTGTATCGGTAAAACTCTGAGGGTTTCATTTGGTATCGGTAGAACCCATCAGAGTATCGGTAAAAGTGCAGGGGATGCTGAACTTTGGCTACTGACTTGACTTGTTTCGGTAGAAGCCTTCTAGATATCAGTAGAACAAGAGTTCTTTCAGTAATCTTGGCCAAGGTATCGGTAGAAATCTCAAGCCACAACTTCCTTGCTCTCTGGAGTTTTTTCTATCAATAGAAATCTTGGTTGTATCGATAGTCAATCCTGTTCTACCGGTAGAAGTCTGAAGCATTCCAAAGGTTTTTCTACCTTGTGTTCTACTGATACTTTTCCACTAAGTATCGGTAGAAGTCTTCCAGACTTCAAAAATTTGTCAAAAACTAAGTTATTTCAAGGCTTATTAAAAATTTATTTTGTCTAACACTTTGAAAATAATTTTAAAGACTTATAAACAATTTTTACAAATTTAAGTATGGGATTTTTAATGTACTTTTTGTTATATTAAAATATTTGAAAAACTAGGGCTAACACAATTAGCAAAGCAATAGGAGAAATTTTTCTTGATTCATGTCACAGACTATGTTTATGGCACATTTCTAGGAATGCCCTTTCACATCTTGGTAATCTCAATGGAAATGTTGATTTTCATGCTTTGTTTCGTAAGTGCATGCAAGGTTGTCAATCCGAAATAGAATTTGAGAGGATTTGGGAAAAATGATAAATGATCATAATCTTCAAGATCATTCATGGTTGAAAGGTTGTACAAATATCGTGAAAAATGGAGTATTGCTTTTAACATCGATATATTTTCTTCTCAAATTAAATCTTCTCAAAGGGTTGAGGTTACAAATAATATTTTGCATGGTATTTCTAAAGCCACTACTTCTCTTACCAAATTTCTTTTTGAATTCGAGAATTTAGTGGCAAGAGGGCATTCTTCCGAAGATAAGGATTTTCAGTGCAGAAATGGCTCAATCACGTGTACAATTAAAAATTGTGGTATTTTGTCTCATGCATCAAAAGTTTATACTCAGAAATGGCTCAAGAGTTTACTAAATTTCGATTAAGACCAAATTAATCGATCGAACTAATTTAATTCGGTTAATCGGTCGGAGGTCGGTTAATAATTTTTTTAGAAGTTCGGTTACCGGCTAATTTGGTTCGAAATCAAATAATTAACCAAATTAATCAAACTTAATTATGTAGTGTTTCAAGATTCAAAAATTTGATTAATTTTGTTAATCCAGTTAACTTTCAAGACAAATGAACATTATCAATGTGTATTTTTTATATGTTTTATACTTGTTTTAACAAAAAAAAAGCATATAAATTTTGGTACTGAAATATTTTGATTTGATTAACGGTTAAAAAATTATATAATAATACTAATTCGATTCGATTAATCGTTTGAACACTTTAATTTATTAACATATAATTTCGAGAAAATTCATGGGTTTATTCTTATTTACGAACTTCTGTCAAAAATCAAAATCATTATTTATCATTGTCTTATTGCCTCTCAGCACAAAATATTTGCACATAAATCACTATTTTTCTCTCGAAATTACAATAAGAGCTACATTTTTGTTTGAAGTTTTTAGAATAACAATGAACAAATATAAGTGTTATTTTTTTCTGTCAAAAGAAATATAAGTTAGAAAAAATAAATAAGAAAAAAAATTAGGCTTGAATCTAATTGAATGAAGTTTTTAGAATAAAAGTGGACAAATATAAATTTGTATTTTTCTAAAAAATATATAAGTTTGAAACAATAAAATAAATTTAATTAGGATAAGAAATAAAGTTGGACTTGGAATTTTTTTTGGCCAACAAAATTGGACTTGAATTTAATTGAACAACTAGGTTGGTTTATAGTCACTGTCTTTGATTAAAAAAAATTATACCATTAGTATTTTCTTACTAAAACTATACTAATAATAGTAAAATAGGTCAAGTATAAGCAAAAAAATGTTATAATAATTATTATAAATTTCTGAAAATCTTAAATTAAAGTAAAAATTAATTTAAATACTTCTGTACTTACATATTTTTTAATGCTATTATAATGATAATATCAATTAAAATAAAATTCAATCAACTTTAGATTTAATATTTTTTATTCAAATAGATGCATGATTTATTCATTAGTACGGCGGCTATGATATTATCCAAATATGTGTGAGGAAAGGAGTCAATTTTAATTATCACTTTGAGAGCAAGGCTTCATTTAATAATTAAATGGATGGATGTGATATATTTTAGTGGTGATGGCGTCTAGTGGAGTATGATGGGAGAGCTTTGCCCATCACCGTGGTGGATACTTTTGTTGGTGACGCCACAACCGTGTTGACCCACATCTTAACCTTTCTTTCTTCATCATTTGCGTTCTATTATGTATGGTAAAATTCTTCTGGAGGTCCTTGGATTAAGAGTAATATTGTATTTTATTTTTGTTATACAAAAAATAAGTAAATTTGACATTGTATATTATACCAAAAAATAAACTGATCCTTTTTTTTTGGGTTAAAAATTTCTTTCAATTTTACTGTTAAAAATCAATGTGATTAACAAAATAACTAGACAGTTACACGTGATCAGTGGTGGATCCAGAAATATGCCTTAAGAGGTAGGGGCGAAGTCAAAAAAAATTTTTAGGGAGAAGGGGGAAATTAATTTATATATTATTATGACAGTAAAAATACAATTTCTCTATTTTAATATCCTATATATTTATAATTTTTAGAGAATTGATTTTATCTTTTTTGGAGAGTTAAGTGCAATTTTACTATTACTAATTTAAAATCTTATAAATTATAGAACGCTTAAGTGAAAAAAATTTTATTTTAGGAGGGGTTGAGGCCTTGCCAACCCCCCTAGGTTCGCCCCTATACATAGTGTGTCACATGTACTTAATTTTAAAGTGTAAAGACCATTTTTAACAGTAGAAATTGATTAAATTAAAAAAATAAAAAAGAACCAGTTTGCTAGTTGATTTAACATGTAGAGATTAATTTATTCATTTTTTAATAAAAGGAACAAAATTCAATTCAACTCCTAGCTAACTAATACAAGGGTCTTTATGCTCTTTGGCCAAAAAGGGAAATTTTCTTTTAAGCCCTCCCAAAAATTAAAACAATCAGTTTAAGCTTTTTCTTTAGCTTTTGATCAAATGAAAATCTTACATTTTGAACCTCCAAAAAATAATAATTCAATTTAAACTTTTTAAACACGAAACTTTTAAGTATAACCCCAAAATATTATATTTTATCTCGATTGTCTCTAAATAAATCGAAAAGTACAAAATTTCAAAAATCAAATTAGTAAAATGAAAAAAAATGTACTTTGCTTGCCAATTACAATAACATTCACAAATCTACAAGAGAAATCAATTCCCATATAATAAATTACAAAATATACATCGATTGAATTGTCAATTTGCAGAAAGCACATGCATAAAAAGGAAATAAAAACACATTTATTGATAAAGGGGTGAGACAAACTCCCCCAACCCACATATTCTATTTTTTCCTTATATATATAAACCCTAAAGTGTTGAATGACAATTGAATTGGCTTTTCGATGTGGGAAAGATAGTGGCAACTTCCTTTTGTGTGTGGATATGCCCAAATGGAAGTGAACTCCTTAACAATTAAGATTGCTCAAATTATAAATGCAAAAAGAAATAATTCCAATTTTTATGTAATTATTCTATGATTGTTGAATTTACCTAATATTTGACAAGTGGCATGTCTTTATTGGTTAATGCTATTTGTTATGGATGAGATCAAGATTGATTTGTAGGATTGCATTGTGCAAAAAAAAAAAAAAATTCAATTACTTGGTGAAAAAGGAAATAAAAAAATTTCCCATTTTTAAAAAGAAAATCCGTTTGATGGAGTTGTTATGTCTTTTTATGGATCACTTTTCATCTTATAACAGCTATTTGGAGCTTAGCTTAGTGTCCCATATTGTAATATTGAAAAAGCAAAGGGGATATATGCAAATTTTCGGTTTTTTTTCCTTTTTCATAGATAAGAAATAACTTTAATCGATTTTAATCGATATATAAGAGATTTTAAGTTATATACTTATATAATATGTATAAGGCATAATGACATTTACAGCCCTCTAACTTTAAGGAAAAATTATTTTAGTCATGTATTTAATTTTTTTTGTTTATTTTAATTTTTAAATTTATATTTTTTTATCAAATCACTTTAAAATAGATAAAAAAATTAACGTTTTAAAAATTGATAATGTGAAATACACGTGAATTTAATTAATTTTAAAAATTTTAAAAATATTTTTTTATAATTTTCATTTTTTTATTATTTTAACGATTTTTAACTTTTTTTAAAATGATTTTTATAATTTTTAAAAATTAAAAAAAATTAAAAATTAACATATCATTTATGTGTATGTCATATCATTAATTTAAGATGATTTAATAAAAAAATTAAATATCGAAATAAAATAACTTTTACAGTAAAGTTTAACCTTTTTAGCTACGGATAGAAAGGACATCAATTTGATTTCACTTTTCGCTACTTTCAACTGCAAACTCTGCAATAAAATAAAAAGGCCCATCTCATTAGTAATTAGTTCAATTAATAAAAAATATTTTAATTATTTTTTATTTAAATTTAATTTTGGTAATTTAATTAATGGCCAAGGCGTCCCCAAGTTGAGGGAACTCTGACCACTTTCAAGTGAGGAGCTTTGAACTTGAGCGGTAGCCAGTAGGGATGGGTCTTTTTTGCTAGCTGTGGCCATATCTTTTAATTTTTTTAAAAATGAAAAATATTAACAATAAAAATAATATAAACTGATAAATAATAATTAAAAAAAACAAATATATGCTTACGTAGCTTTTGTCGGGGTACCGTACGGATGCGAATCTTCCTTGGAACAGTGTTTTTGTTCCTTTTGGTTTGTTTTTTGCCTTTTTTTTTTGTTAACTTTTTATTTTTTAAATATTTCCATAACTAGACCTGTACATGCTCACCCCGCCGGTAGGTTGAATCCAGATATAGATAATCGACTTTTTATGTTCACTAATTTGATTCAAATTCGATTTAAATATTTTATATTATTATAAAAATAATTATATTTTTATTCATATATAACTAGTGAAACCACTGGCCAATAATGAAATAACTGGTAAAATTTGGGCTACGCTTAACGGATTGTAATTCGGATTGGCTCAATGCAAAAATAAAACAATTTATAATATATGTTTTTTTTATCTTTAATATTAATTAAAATATAAAATAACTGTTACAACGAACTCTTAAAATTTTTTTAATTAGTGTTTTAATTTTTTTTAAATATATTGGTGTGATTACATGGTAGTATTTGTTCATACTTTCTTAACCATTTGACAACGCACACATACCTTGCACACATAGATTCTCGAATCCGAGATCCCTAAGATGAACAACATCCTCTCTTCTATTAGAACCACTTATTAAAAATGTTAAAACTTTTAAAAATAAAAATTTAAAGACAAGATATGCGTTTTCGACCTTTTTTAGTTGAGGGCAGTATGGACAGAATGCTGGAGCAAATCTTGCTTACAAAATCTCACTCATGTGGCAACTTTTTTCCCTTGTTTATTTAATACAAATTTAAGCTCTTAAACCGATATAAATATTCAAGTCCAAATAGAGGTTCAATTTAATTAATTTTAATTAAATTTGTTTAAATTATTTACGATTTTTCTTACGAAGTTGTTCAATTATCAGTGGAGATAATCTCACAATAATATTGCATCTCTAATAAAACTTTCTGGATTTTTAAAATAAATTAATGCGATAAAGCCAGATATTTATCCACAGATCACAAGTTATTTAGGCATGTGACAATTAACTTGGTCATTCTTTTGTGCAACTATGTTGGTAGAAAATTTGGGAGGCAATTTGATTGATTTTTTTTTTTTTTTTTGCATCTGGCATAACTGCTGTCAAGTCGTTCATTGATGGTCCATACCATTCCAATTCTTTTATTAAATAATCATATAAAATAAATATTAAATTAATGAGAAAAGACTTAGATAATTGCCAAGATTTAAAAGTGTGCAAAAAATTCACCTTTGTAAATCAATCTGCTTCAAAACAAGTCTCTTTGTATCTTTCCCTACTCTTTTTCTTTTCAAATTTGGTTTTGACAAAATAACATGACATGAATGTCAAGTGTCAATAATCCCATGAGTGTTTAAAATAAAATTGAAATTATGTGTTGGAAACTTTTTTTTTTAATTTTTTAAATTAGAATTCAAATTTCAATTGATTTTCTATCTTTATTATAAGTTTGTAATGTAATTTTATTATTATAATAATTGATTTTACAGTCAAGTTTTAATTTATCGAAATTAATTATCAAATTATGTTACATCCACGTGTGAATCTTTTTTATAAAATAATGTACTTGTTGAGTATTTTTATGTGCATTTTCTTGGTGGGGAAATCCGAGTATTTATAAGATATGATTACTGTTCATCGAAATGACGTCCTAAGTAGATTCCATGCATGCCAACATATATACTGTTCTAGACTTAACACGTGTTCGCCGATCCATTAGTTTGACTTCACAGTCTTAACCCGCGAACATCCGGGGACATACGAACTAGGCTTACGAGCCCTAAATGTACGAACTTGATAGGACTCAAGTTCGAGTCGCGGGTCGACAGTTTGGGTTATGCTCAAGTTTCGAGCTGGTAACCGAAAATACCATAACAATATTTATTTACTTTTTTACGATATGATGTTGATATTTACCTTGGAGTGGCAATATCTTTGTCTTTCTCCTTCTTATTTAAGTTAAAAGTTCATTTTGGTCCTTTAGATTTCATTTCCTTACCAGTTCCAAAAACCTTGTTGAAAGGTAAGTAACGAAGTACCTAACCGTTGAAGACAAGAGAAAAGGCAGTAATGAAAGTATTTTGTGTTTTTATATGCCACAGAGAGAGAGAGAGAAAGAGAAAGGACTCGAATAACGATAATAACTACCTACCTACCACAAAAACATTATTCCTTAAAAGATGAAACACAGGAATTCAATCAAAAAAAAAAAAAAACCACAAACAAAGACAAAGGCGAGGAATATTGATTATTATACAGGCAAATCCAGAATAAAAGTACGGATATTGTTGTAGCCACCCATTTTAAGGATCCTCTGTTTTTCATTTTCACCTTCTTTACAGTAGTACCTCCCTTTGCCCTCCCAGCTCCTTTGAAACGTCGTCGTTTCCCCATCTTCTTCTTTCTCTGGTTCCTCTTCTTCAGCTATGTAGTTGTCATCATTTTCATACTCTTCTTCGTCGTCGTTTTCGTTGTTGTTGTTGGTGTTATCATTTTCCATGTCGGCTGTTTCTTCTTCTTCATAGTCAATGCTGGAAGTGGAATATTTCAAAAGGTGAAGTCGAAGGCGGCCATTGCTTCGCTCAGCATGAAAGATAGGGTTGTTCGATGGGGCCTTGACAGCTTTAATCACCAACCTTCCGTTTTCACGGTGGGACCTAACATGAAGCGATTCCGATCCGCTTATCGTTGTCAGTGGTGGTGGGAAATCGCCAGCAATTGATTTCTTAGTTCCCCCCAATGATTGACCCGATTTCCCTGTCGGAGGATTCCCACCTTGGGAACTATGTGAAGACAATGCGAACACGTCGTCTTCCAACACATCGTCGCTCCCCGTTTCACTACCCAAATTCTCAGTACACAGTTCCAAGCTCTTCTCACTTAAACTAGACAAAGAACGTTTCACTAAAGGATGAACATAAGTGTTTTCATTCCCTTGTACCCCTTTTGAAGATTGAGGACTAAGGAACAGAGCCTGGAGTGAACTCCAACCGCCCCCTGGTTCAGGGTTAACGGAACATGACTTACTGATCAATTCGCGTGGTCTCGCCGAAGACAACGTCAGCCTCAATGCTCTGGGCTCAACCAACTGCGACTCGAGACATGACTGTAAACCTTGGTGGCAAACAATCGTCGCCATAACGATAGAGAATTTGGTATAACGTTGTACGGTTTAGAGAGTGTGTTTGTTTTTGGATGGAGAGATAAGCAAAAGGGGTGGGAATGGGATGTGAATTTGTAGTACTCCAAAAGTGCCAGCATATACAGAGAAGTGGGGAGGGGGACTGTTTTTAACACCACTTGAATTTTTCTACAATTTTTTAAATCTGCGACACACAGCAAAAGGAAACAAAGAAACGGGGTTTTTTTTTCCTTTAAAAATATGGCCTAAAAAGGAAGGATTTATATTTGTGTATTATTATTTTTTAAATGAGTGGGAATTTGAATGTCAGCAACGAATTTCTTCACAAAATCTAATGTGGGTAGAAATTTAAAGTATGGGTTCATTGCCCCAAAATTTACCACTTCTTTATTTTCCTTTTTCTTCTTCCCTTTCCAAAAAGAGCCTACAAAAAGGGGTACGTGAGGATTCACCAAAATATATGATTACTTTCTTGATTCGATTTATATTTATCAGACTAAAATCATAAAGATATTGAGAATAAATATTTATTTATAACCGTTACAATTAATATTTAAATAAAATTATTAACATTGATGATGATCCATTAAATTTATATACCGCATCAAATATTATTTAAATATTTATATTTGTTCCTAATAATTTATCCACCAATAATATATTAAATACAAATATTTATCGAAAACCGAAATCACGATGAATCCCACTATTTTTCATGTATGATTCATCTGTTCTCACGAGTCAAAAACTTTGTTGGACTGCATTCAAAAAGGGGAATGATAATATGTAGCATCAGCCCACAGCCTTTGAATTTTTTTTCCAGCTACTAAAGTTACCGAAATGGACATCGATTCTAGCCAGAATTTGACCAAAGCTGCTGAAATACGACCCCCAAGGAGACCTACAGAATGAAGGGCAAGTTTGTCAAACCATCGAAGTTTAGGGTTGGAGAAAAATAAGAAGAATAATGAATCCTTGAAAGGTGTTTGGACCGACAGCCTCCGACCCCACCATGAAATAAAAATGGCAAAATCATTGCGAGTCCCACAAGCCAAGTTATTCAAATATAGTCATGTTACTCCACATTGTTTCACAGTATAGTAACTTTTTAATGGAGAATAAGGTTTCAAAGCATATACAGTTGTTCTTCCATGGTGTAATTTGCGTTCTTAAATTGAAACTTCGATTGAGGTTGGTTTTGTTTGGTTTGGTTTTGGTTAACATCATTTCTTGTTCCCCGTCCGCTTGTGATTTTTAATTAATTCGAAAATTTTATCAGTTCAATTATATTATCCGTTTAAAATGAAAGTTGATTCTTTTTTCTTATGTTTACATGGTTTTCACACGATTTTAAATGCCACATAATCTAATTCAACAAAAATCATTTGTGGATGGTATCAATCAAACTTCAATTATTAAGTTAAAAGAGCATAAGGACAAAATGAGATACTAAATTTCAAACGTGCAAAAAAGTATAGGGGCTGAAAACAAAATTATACCAATCATGCTCGGCCATTTATGACATGATACTCCACTAACACACCCCTTTAGTTTTTGTCGGCTAGGCGCTTACCTACGACTGCTCTAAACATAGAATCCCTCGGGAAATTAATAATAAAAGGAATCATCCATCAAAAAACAGTGAAGAAGAAGAAGAGGCAAAGGCCACCATGTGGGTGGACAACAAATGACCTAACCTATAAATGTTTAAACAAATGGCAAAGGAGGTTGGTTCATGCTATTTGTGGGCTTTGCGGTCGTGGGTTTTCCTAGTATTGTAAAGCTGACTTGGTTCCTACCAATATATATATATATCACCACCATTTTTAGAGCAGAAAAGGTAACTAGCTGGCGCTGCGATCATGAACATCACACTATTGTACATCTCTACTGTGTATAATATAGTACCACTTTCACATGTTGCCTTTGTTGTGATTACACATGCATGAAGAATATCACTTATTTTGTACTAAATGGAAAAAGAATAGCAAACCCTTTGCTGGATTTTCAGGGAAAATAATGTCTACGTTTTAATCTCTCTCTCTCTCTCTTTTTAAAGTAAAATTTACCCCATTGTCAAGGACAAGAAATTCTGGCATACTTTGTGGTCAGATTGTTATTATGAAATAAAATATTTGTTTGAAAAAATAAAAGATTTGTTATGAAATCTCACATGTTTCTATTTTTTTTTTTTTTTTGCTATTTTCTTTATGAGTTTCAAACAAATATTATGGCGATTGTCAAGGAGGCAGTGTTGGTTCCATCATTTTCCATGTTTATGAAGGAAAGCAGATTATACCTATTTAAAGACTACATATATAGACTATGAAAGAAGTTTTTCCTATCAGATTTGACTTATATCACAATACATGATTTCTTTTTTACATTAAAGATATCTTATTATTTCATATTTTAATAATATATGTTTTAGTGATGGGTTTCATGATGGTTTATCATATGGGCACAGAGCTTGGAATGGGATCCCTCGAGAGGATAGGAGTTCGAGAGAAGAAAAATGACTAATAGAGAGATGTCTTGTTATAATGTACGTGGGTTTAACAGGGATGATTCCAGTTATTCTCGAGATTTTTCATGTCATTTCTGTATTATTTTATAGTCGTTAAAGCTCAATCGATTTATTGTTGTATTATCTTCATAGATATGAATTATCATGTCAGATCAACAGATATATGTGACTTATAATTGACAAGTGTTCTGTCCACGTCAAGGATATAGCCTCATGATGTGAGTTTGTGAGGTCTTGAGATTGTGGGATCTAAAGCTCGCAAGGTGATTCCAATTTACGATTTTGGTTAACAAAATAGATAAGATGTGAGGAGAGTTCGTTAGGTATAGATATACATTATTATAATTTTTGGACAAATTGTTAGGATAATTACCATCATCGGCTCAAAACCCAAATGGGTTTGGGCCGAATTCTAATAAGCTTGCAGGTTGAGAATGTAGATCAAGTTCGCAGATCGAGCTCGTCCTCCTGCGAAGTTATATGTGCATAGTACCCTATAAACACGTGTTAAGTCAAGTGTAGAATACGTGTCTATATGCATGAAACTTACTTAATATATCATATCATATAAATATACAAGAGAAGGACAAAGAAAAAAACACTCAATTTAAATTTGTTTTATGAAATACAATTTAATAATCAAAGCAAGAAGCCGATAGTGAGGTAACTATTACATTTTGAGTTTCTTTTAATTGTTTAATGCACAAAAAAGGGGTCTGAAACATATCCACTCAGCCGAGGATCCATTAATAATATTCAGAGAGAGAAATATTAAAGGACAATGGACATTTGATAATGGGATTATTCATCACCATATTTACTAGGTCAAAATTTTTAGAAAATTATGCACAGCTACTTTTGATTGATGATGAATATGGAATCCAATTCAAGGGCAAAAAGGAATTTATATGCATGTACCCATTTAAACAAAATTAATGCCGGTTGTGAGCATTTCGTCACATATATATATTATTGTTTCTTTATTAAGCAAAGAGTGGCAAAGATATTTACCCCATTTGGTCAAGTAGATCAGCATATTAATAGCCCCTATCTCTATAGACACTTGTAAAGCTTGTCCTCAAAAGATTAATTCCCAAGTAACCTAACGTATATCAGAACCAAAAATAAATAAAATAAATAAAGAAATTGGAAAGGTGATCAAAGGTAAACTTTCCCACAGTATTTATAATATAATTTATGTGGTCCTAACTCCCTAAAAGCAGCATTAAACTGAAGCAAAGAAGCCTTGTAACCTTTGGTAGCTCTAAATGAGCAGTCTTTTCAGCTCTCTCAATTCTCATAGTACAAATAAAGTTTATTTATTTATTATTATTGAGTTAAACAATAATTATGTGTGCCAACTAAAAGAAAAGAGCATAATATTTACTTCAGAATCTATCTGATTTCTCGCATTACTTAATTTTGTGTTCTCTATGACATATAGAGGGAATGAAATTTGCATCAGCACCCATATTTCATTTTGTACATTAAAATACTAAAAAGCCATTAAGCAACTAAACTTTTACTCTACTCTTTTTACATTTACATCGATTTAGATTGAAAGTTTATTTGAGATAAATTAATGATTCGAATTTATCTTGTTATGATTTATTAATCGTGCATGAAATTTTCATATCGAATATTGTTTTTTAAAATATAAAAATGTAAAAGGTGAGATTTTGTATTATTTTAATTATGTTTGTTTGATTTTATTTTAATTAAGTAATGTAGACCATTAAGCAAAGAGTACGTCATGTCCCCTTGGCATTAACTGGAGCCTAAATGCCATAACCTTAATATTATAATGGTGAAGACTTTCAATGAAAGACGAGAATCCAATTCACAGCTGAAGTAAGCACATACAAAGCACCTTCCTAACTTTTTGACAACCCTAGTGCCACCAATTGCTACCCATTTTTATATTATTATTATTATGATGATGATGTTTTGTTGATATACGGTATTAACAAAAACAAAGGAGGGAGAGGGTGAAGAAGTAGAGAGAAAGAGGATAAAAAAATAGGGTTTTTTCGTTTTCTCTTTAAAATGATATAAAAATTAATTTTCTTATTGAATTAAACTTCGGGTCAGATTTCAAACCAAGTTATAATATAATATATTTTGTTATAATGGTTTAACATGTTTATTTATTATAATAAAAGTAAAAGAAAAACATGAGAGGCAGAGACAACGTAATTAATCCATGCAAACATGTTATTAAACTAATGGTCAATTGATCACTAACTCTGCAAATAAATTAATGCATTGAGCCCGTTAAACAACTTTTCACAACTATGAACATAAACATCGCAATCCAAGGTTAGCTTTTCGGACAGTGACAAAAAACTTTAGCCTATATTAAACAAGGAATATATAATTGATGTAATTGATTAACTAGATTTTAGATGAATGGTAAAATATAAATGAAAATTATATATGTTTTGATTCAAATTATAATTATTATTTTTTTTTATATAAAAGACATGAAATGACAAAAATAGTTTTAAAATAAAATAATTTATTTTGTTATAAGGGTATTTTCATTATTATCAATTGAGTTGGTAGTTAATTGGCCCGTGGCACTAAACTTAATAAAAGATTTAATATTAGTAGAGAGATAATTCATTTTGTAAATTAAGGGTATATCTATCATAACCCAATTGAGTTGATATCCGATTGACTCGTGACACTAAACATAATAAAAAATTTAATGATATTAGTAGAGATTAATATGATTATTAATATTTTTTAAACGATACTCTCAACATTCGGTATTCACGTTAAATTTGTAATCGAGTTAAATTAGATCCCTAAATGAAATATTTTGATCATTCACCATATTTGAATTTGAAACTTTAAACCCTAAACTTACCTCGTTGATTATTAATATATTGTTTTATATTATTATTAAAGTAGATAATGTATCACCTTCAAGCTCCTGCCTTTTGGCCTGCAAGTAGGTTTCATATTATTCTTAACGGGTTACAGTAATAGCGAATGGAACAGAAGTAGCATGTGGTGATCGACAAAAGGAATAATTTTGTACACTCAAACTTAGAAAGCTTACGAATTTGTAAACAGCAGTAAACCTCTTTTCAACAAGACAGATTGGTTAAGTTCAAAGAACCCTAATCCAGGTTGGTTAAGTTCAAAGAACCCTAATCCAGTCCCTGCCACAGATTTCCTCCCAGCTTGGACCAATATTTCTCTCTTTTGTTTTCCTTCCTATTTAAAGAAGGAAAAGTCAGTTTGATCAATGCTGTAAATCAAAAAAGCTAATTCAGTTTGATCAATGTTGTAAATCAAAAAAGCTACTTTAGAATTAGCAGAGAGTTAAATATGCTTGACATGAATCAGATCATAAGCTGATTTCAAAAAAAAGTATTTTTAATAATTAAGTTTAAATTCTATCAATTTTTATCCTTCACATACTACTATTTATATGTTTTTATAGTTAAATTTAAATTCCAGTTTTATCAAATCAACCCCAAAAAACATAATATCCGAGACTAGCTCATATGGATCTAGCCTTTCAGCTTGGGTGAAATGTTGGCCCATAAACCTGTCTAGTGACAGGTTGATCCATGAAATTTAGGCTCTGTTTGTTTTCTTGTAAAATATTTTACGAAAAAGTTTTTCAGCATTTTCTCATATTTATTTGGCTGAAAATGATCACGGGAAAACAATGGCTTATTTCGGTAAGATATTTTCCGGAAAAAAAGCCTCTTCCCTTCCCCTTCCCCCATCATTGCCACCTTGATCTACTGCTTGCCGTCAGCCAGCAACGATTCTCAACACCAGTCGTCGGCGTTCATCTTTGATTTTCCCCTTCTTCGTCTAGTTATTTCATTTCAAATCTAATTCCAATAAAGCTCACATCAATGATCAACTCAAGAAATCTCTCCTTGAAAATCGACGGTCTCTTCCAAAATCTTGATCTATGATTATTTTGTGTTCTTTTTAACTTTATTTTTAATTTTTAATCCATTTTCTTATCTGGGTACTTTTTTTTTCTTACTTTGAATCTTTAGGAGATTGATTGAGGCAATAGATGAGTACCAAGGGGACGATCCTCTCCAGCCTTGGCTTGAGTAACTATTCTTCCCATTACATAACTTTTATTTGAATCTTGAAATGTTCTATTGGTTGGAAATGAATTTGGGTTTTGCATTTTGAATAATTGAAATTCGAAATTGGAGTAAAAATGGAAAGCGAGTAGTGTTGACTGTTGATTCAATTGTTTTAGTGTCATTGTTTCAAATTTTATATGGTTAAATTGTTTCAATGGCTTATTGTTTGTTTTGTACCTTTTTTGGGGCGTTAAGTTGCATTAAATGGGTTCAAGAGGCATCCCCACCAGGTGGAGACTTCTCAGTACTGGTATTGATCTATGAGCAATGCGTTCGTGCTTTCTGGCATTCGGATCATTGTAAAGACGATCTCCGCTACTTCAAAGTTTGGTTGGAATATGTGGGTACTTTTCACCTTCGTTCTTTTTAATCATCTTATATATGCTACTGAACATGTTAAGTGAACACATCGAAAGCATACCAATTGAAATGACAATGGTGTTTTCTCTGAGTTTAAAATGCTGAATCAGTGTTTGGGAAATGGTGTTTGCAGGCTGGGCATTGTAGTGATGCTGAGGTCATTTATAGTTTTCTTGATGCCAATGATATTGGGAAGACACATTCAGCTTACTAGCATATGCTTTGCACATGGAGTCCAAGTCTAAGATGAAAGCAGCAAAAGATATACTCAATCTTGGGATGTCCAGGTAAAAGCTGACTTCCATATTTAGTTTTGATGGAAGAGATGATTTTATTCAACTGAAACTGAAGTGCATTTCATATTATGTTAAAACATGTTTTTTTCCCTCAAGGCTTACTTGGTTTGCGTGTAGATTTTTTGATCCATTTATACTTGTGATTTTATATTGGTTGATCTAATTAAGCTTGCTGCAAATGTAGTAATGCTCAATCAATAGAGAAGTTGAGGGATGCATACAAGAAATTTCTTACTCGCTCAATGAGAAAACCTAATGCTACTGAGGTATAGACTATAGACTGATGTTTAATGTCTTCTCGACATTTGAATTGCTTCTATAAGGATTTTCTTGATTATGTTTTTCATTCTTTTACCAAACTACAGTAACAGTTGAAGCAATATAAGTGAGTTAAACGTTTTCCACATATAGAAAGAAAAATTAAGATCATAAAGAGCAGAACTTAAATATGATAAATCAGGTCCTTTCCTATTGACTTAAGCTTTTGGGATTGATCAGTAAACATGTATATCTTTATATGTATAAAGGAAAGAGCTTTTGGGATTGAATGCTCGCAAGGCAAGGTTGGTTAATTTTGTTTGGGATTTGGAAACAAAATCTTGGTGATAGGAGGAGAGATGCTTGGAATTTTGGAAAAAAGGGGGAGAGATGCAAATGCTTGATGCTTTGATGTTTGGTTGTTTATGCTTGTTGATGGTTGTTGCTATTGATTGTTGTTGGTTGGTTGCTTTTCTTAGTTTAGTTTTTTTTTCAACTCATTCTAGTTGTTCCTTTTTTTTTTTCAGTTCTTGTTTAGGACAATTCATTTTATTTCTTGAGTCATTGCTATTGTTATTGGATTAATAAATAAATTCCAATGTTATTTTGCAGGTATATCACAGATTATGTTAAAGGCCTAGAAATTTATAGGGTGGTTTACTGATGAATTCGATTCTAGAATCCATGAAAAACCCAATAAGTAGGCGGTTTCAAGGAGACTTTTTTTTAGGGTTTTATGATGGGAAAATCCCCCCTATTATTATCAACTTGTTGTGTTACTAGGAATATGTTACTCCATTGGTAATTAATAATTACTAGGATAAGATGTTTAAAAGAATGGTCTAAAAGTTGGATGTTTTAATTTGTAGAGTTTAGTTACTGCAAATATTACAAATATGATGCTCTGATTCTAAGATTTTGATTATTATCGTATGAAAAATGAAAATTATTTGTTTCTTTTGAAAAACTTCAATTGTATCTAAACTTATTTTTTTGCAATTCACTTTGTTTATTAATACTGATTTTGAAATTTTGATTCTATTACAATAATTAAATACTATTATATATTGAGTACTATTTTGAGATTTTGGTCATCTAATTTTAGCTTAATATTTGAGTACTATTATATACTTAATTTGATGTATTTATTTATAAATAAATCATTGTAATATATGTAAAAACAATGTAAAATCTAAATTTAATAAATATAAATTAAAAGTAATTAAACAATAAAAAATAATAAATTCTCGAATGTATGTTTGTTTCATTTAAAATAGTTTTTATGAACTATTTTCAGGAAATCTGTCAAACAACAGAAAATATTTTACACAGATTTATCCAAACACTAGAAAATATTAACTTTTCTAGAAAAGTAAATCATTTTCCAGAAATCATTTTCTAGAAACCATTTTCAGGCAAACAAATTGACCCTTAAAATAAATAATTGAGTAAAAGTAGACTTGCTCAAACGTAGAAGTGTTTTTGGGTCGGATCGGGTTTGGATCGGACTTAAATATGATAGTAACATACTTTATGTTTGTCCAAACCCGGTCTGACCCGAAATCTAAGTCTAAAATTTTACTCAAATTCATCCATATTTGTAAAAAACTAATCCAAACCCATTTTAGGTTGGCTCATATTTTTTAATTTTTTTAATATTTATATTATATTATTTTAGTATTTAATAATTTAATAATTTTTTATTTATTAAATTTTTTTATATATAGTTATCTTACTATTATTTTAATATTTATATTATAGTAGCATTATATATTTAGTATATAATTATTTTTTATTGTGTTCTAAATTACATAATATATAAAAAAAAACATAATATAAAATATTATAAACTTAAAAACAGACTATTCTTAAGCTCGACCCCGACCCATATTTTAAACAGACCTATTTTTTGTACAAGCTCATTTTTCGAGCCTAATATTTTTACTCAAACCCTCTCAAATTTCATGCGGGCCTTCGAACTTGAACGAATAACCCGACTCATGAACAAATCTAGTATACAATTATAGTTTCTCGATAGTAAAGATGACTCGCAACATGTAATGCCTTACATCTTCAGCGGTTTTAGGAGTTCATTCCTTGAGCAGGAAATAGTTGTACTAAATGAAATCCAATCCGTATAATTAGTTGAATGATTTTCGTATTAGATGGCTCAAAGGTCACTCTAAATTTATTTCTTAATTTAGTCGAAGACAATTATTCGAATTAATTATTATTTTTAAAAATTTGTTAATCCATTGATAAATTGCTAACATGAATTATGACACACTAATCAATTGAATGACTGACATGTGACATTTTTTTGTACTTTTGATTAATGCTTAGGGCCTTTATCTAATTAATCCAAAACATTTTTTTTCTTTCTCTTACTCTGCAACTACCGTTTAATTACGAATAAAGAAGAAGGAGAAGAAGCAGATAAAGAAACTTGCTAGCTAGAGCTTGTTACCAAATTGATTGATCGTTTCAATCAAGGATTTGCAATAAATTATTTCATCAATGAAAAACCATAATAATAATGTTAATAATCCAAAACTATATAACACTATCTATGTTTCTTTTCCCAGTACGAGCTAAATTCATGCAAAAAATGAATAGAGCATTTGAATATATATATATACTTGAGCCATAAACTATGGAAGGAAATTGATGAATCAGAAAAAACACAGTATTTGGAAGAATTCAGGAAACTCCAGCACAAGCTTAAGAGAAAAAAATTTAGAGTGATCAAAATAAGACAAATTCTATTTTAGAGTGACCTTGGGTGTAGTTTACCCTAATATTTAACCAATATAAATGTATATTCGAACTCAAGAAGATAAGGTGGAAGCATTGGCAAAACAGCCAAGAAAGCGCCATGGAAGGGAAGCTATCCTCCGTTGCAAAGAATTTTACTCCTTCTCCAATACAAGAGCTCTCACAGCTTGCTCAGAGATGCAACGCCATTAACCTTGCTGAGGGCTTCCCTGATTTCCCTGCTCCTCCTTGTATCAAAGAAGCTGCTGTTTCAGCCATTAATAACGATTTCAACCAGTACAGGTTTTAGTTTCTTCTTTTTCTTTTTTCATCCTCAGGTTTTCATTTTTCAAAAGAAAAAAAATCGGGTACTAACTTTTAACAACTTTTGGTAATTTGAAGGCATGTGCAAGGAATTTGTGATCAATTGGCTCTTAAAATGAAAAAAATGCATGGTTTAAACGTTAACCCTTTGACTGATATAGCTATTTGCTGTGGGCAATCTGAAGCATTTGCAGCCGCAATTTTCTCCAGTAGGTTTTCTTTGCAATTAATGATTTCTTTTCTTCTTCTTCTTTTTTATGTTCATTTTGTCTATAATTGTAAATTATGGGTTTATATGGATAGTTATAAACCAAGGAGATGAAGTGCTGTTGTTTGATCCTTGTTATGAAACTTATGAAGGATGTATAACCCTGGCTGGTGGAATTCCTGTAAGCATTTTATTTTCAATTAATGAGAGCTGAAATTTTAAGAACTTAGCTGTATATTATGTGTAAAAGCCATTTGCAGGTATATGTGGCGCTTGAACCGCCTCAATGGACCTTGGACCCTGAAAAATTGATGAGGTCTTTCACTAGTAGAACAAAGGCTATAGTATTAAACAGGTCAGGCTTTTAAAGACAAAATATGATACTATGAAGTTGTTGTCGGACTTGAATTTATGTTTTTATGCTGGTGATCTTAATCTTAGTGTTAATGTATGATCCTATAGATGTCCAAAATTGCTTTCTGCTGAGGTTTTTGTGGTTAGAATCCAGGTGAAGAAGTATTGAACATAAATGGCTGAAGTATGAGTAGGTTTTTAGGCTTAGTTGCATGACATGTATTCAAACTATGGGCCAAATTCTGAATTGATCATAAACTTCAAATGTTTCAAACACCAATTAAGTCCTTGCATCAATGTTCAAATTGTAAGTTTGGGGTTTTAATTGAAACGTTTTGAAGTTTAGAATTTTCCCCATAGTTTGGATTGTCTAGTGCAATTATCAGTTCTTATTGAATTTTATTTGTTGCCTTCTCTAAGAGGAAATGATCACATCAGAGGGTAGGCATGACTTGACTTGATTTGCATATGATTTGGAAATTTATTTACTAGTAACTTGAAACAAATGCTGCTTGATATGTTCTAAAAGGGTTCTGATATGAAGGGCACAGTCCACACAACCCAACGGGCAAAGTTTTCTCCAGAGACGAGCTTGAAATTATCGCCGAAGGTTGTCGCCGGTGGGATTGCGTGGCTATAACAGATGAAGTACGTATACACTTGTTTATACTTGTGAAGCATTAATGAAATCAATGGTAACGAGTTTATAGATACATTTTCGTCCTTGATTGTTTTTCTGCAGGTATATGAATACATAACATATGACAACCAAAAGCATGAAACCATTGCCAAACTACCAGGAATGCAGGGGCGGACAATTATAACATCATCCTTGTCTAAAACTTTTAGTGTTACAGGTCCAAACACAAAAGCTAGCCATAGTATTTAATTCAACTCTTAAAGTGCTAAGTGCATGTTTATATTGCCTACTATTTAGTTGTTATTTCGGATTTCGAGTTTTCACAGTTATGTTTATTCAGGATGGAGAATTGGATGGGCTATTGCTCCAGCTTCTGCTGCTTCTGCAATCCAAAACATTCATATCCGAATTACTGATTCAGCTCCAGCACCTTTCCAGGAAGCTGCCTTAACTGCTTTGAGAAGCCCCATTGAATACTTCGAAACGTTGAGAGGAGTAGGTTCAAGCAAAATGGTTTATTTTTCCAACAAAATTGTGGATTCCTTATTTGTTGAATGAAGTTTAAACGTTGTTTTGATTCATTGTTCGCTATGTTGATTAGCAGGAATACGAGTTAAAAAGAGATTTCTGTATGAAGTTGCTCGGTTCGGTCGGTTTTCGGATTCAGTTTAAGCCCCAAGGTTCCTTATTTCTGTTTGCAGAGCTTCCAAAGGATTGCTTGCTCTCTGATGTAAGTATATCTAAATGCATTAGCTTGGATTTTATATCTATTTTAAAACGTTCAAGTTGAGTAATTTAAGTATTAGTATCATATCAATCAAAGTTTTGGACTATTTGAAGTTCTTAATATAACATTTTACTTGAACTTGATTTTTTTTTCTTAATTTGATATTTAAGCTTTTTTATTCAATTTGATACATAAACTTGATACTTTCTTTTAATTTGGTACCTAAATTTTATTTTTTATCCAATTTGATACTTAAACTTGACAATTTTGTTTTTCTAATTTGATACCTAAGCTTTTTTTTCACCCATTTGATTCAGGTGCCAAATTATAAACACGTGTATCTATTAAATCCGATATCTTAAAAATAAAAAAGAAAGAAATAGTCCCTTAAATACTATAAACATTTAACGCCCAACTTAAAAACTAGGTTGACATACTTTGAATATTCCATTAGAATATTTTGAAGTTCGGGACCAATGAAATATTTATGCATAATTTGGAGATATTTGATGGAGTTAACCATTTAATTTTTTATATAATTCTTCAACTATTCATAACCCTAATCTCTAAAATGAAGGATATTACATGTATGCTAATCCACGTCTTCTAAAATGTTGCAATAGCAACAACACTTTATCTATAGAATTAACCATTTAACTTATATGGAGAAAACATGGTGCTTAATTCCATTATTTGCAGGTGGAATATGTGGAGGAATTGATAAAAGAAGCAGGCGTAGTGGTTGTGCCAGGACGTGGGTTTTTCCATGGAAATGAAAGCTGCAAATATCAAAAGAGATATATTAGGGTTGCATTCTGCAAAAGTGGAGCCACACTCAACGCTGCAGCACAGAAGTTTTGTGAGCTTATTAATGCTCAAGCTTTTCCCAACATACTCTACTAGAGAAAATGACGCTGATTTTTCACCTATCTTGGATTTAATAACAGTGGACCACTGCAAATACTGGCAAAATCAAATACATATGCATACATAAAACTAGAGGTGCTTATGGGCCAGAGTTTGGGTCGGGTTTAAGAAAAACACAGGCTTACATGCTCAATTGATTTTTGTCCCAACATTAGACAATGAAAGAAGCCAGTTTTTGAATCAGTTTCATAGCATTTTCAGACTCATGAGCCAAAATATGAAACGCATGATCTTCTCCTTCAACATCCACTAACTCCATTAGTTCACCTTTCCACCCACTTTTCTTCACTGCATGATAATATGAAACCATTCTGTCTCTCAATAAATCCTTTTCTGCAACACTAATAAGCAGCCTGGAACATCCTAGTCCAGCCAAGCTCGGACCCCCTTCAACCACTGGGTTAAACATTGGGTTATCAATGCCACCAGGTGCTTCAGGGTACACCAAGTGCCACATCGTGCATTGTGGTAGCTTCTCCCGTTCTTCAGTGTTCTTAATCTCCGACCCAATTGGCTTTGAACCCCAAAAATAAGGGTGTGTTAGGAAAGCTCCTTTGACTTTAACACCATTTAAACCCTCTGAACCAGCTCTCAATAGTATAGTGTGAGCAAGGTTGGCCCCTGCACTGTCACCACCGACATAAAGTCGATCGAAATCAACATAAGTTGATAACCAAGGTTCATCTTTTAAACCACCATCACTAGAATGAGAAGCGACCCATTGAAGGCCAGTCCAACAATCTTCGTAACCAATAGGAAGAAGGTGTTCAGGGGCTAGCCTATACTCGATCGAAATAACAACAGCGTTGGCTTGTTTAGCCAACCTGTTCATGTACTTGGTTTCAACAAAAGAGAAAGCTGACTCGAAGCAAAAGCCTCCGCCATGAAAATAGACTAACAGAGGAAGTTTGGGGGGTGGTTGGACGTGTTTAGGTAAGTAAATTCTAGCTGAAATCGGTGGGTTATCTGAAACAACGATGTCTTTAGATGAGACCCCAGTTTCAGGGTCTTCATTACAAGGTGGGACGATGGGTGAATCCACTAATCGGTCAACTGAGCCATCTTTGTAAACTCGGATATAAGGGAGAATCTCGGTGGCTAGTTCTTTGACATTGGAACCCATATTAAAACCGGTGAAAATTTGAAGTGTTTATGGGAAAGGAAGTAGTGAAATGAAAAGAGAAAACAAAAGAAAATGGCAAGTTTTTTTGCTGAAGATTTTGTTGGGTGGATTTGAGTATAAAAAACCCAACGACGTATGGTTCACGATTTATAAAGACAAGTGAAACAACAAAGACTTCAGCCAGAACCATACGCTTGCATGGTTTGACTAGGATCCTTATCTTCGTAACACCTCACTCTTCCCATTAAATCAATGCCTCGTTAATATGTTAATTTTTTTCATGTTTATGATTTTAATATATGATTATATCAGAAAATAAAATTTTAAAAAGAATAATTCCAACTGATTTAAATAATTTAAATTATCTATTTCCAAATATAAAGAAATCGAAATAAAATTTAAAATTATATTTCATATCAAACCAAACTTGGATATTTATAAAGAGAAATATTTAAATCCCGTAAATATGATAAAAAAATCCATTACTACTTATAATTTGTAAAATATCCACTAATTTTTAAAGTTTAATAAAAAATACATGAATTCTTAAAATTAATTTAATTTAAATATATAAACCCAATAAGTGACTCTAGTGGAAAAGAGGATGTTGTTTATCTTAGGAGTCTCGGGTTCGAACACCTGTGTGTGCAAAGTGTGTGTGCATTATCACACAATTAAAAAAGTATGAACAGATACTATCATGTAATAGTATATTAAAAAATTAATTTAAATATATGGAATCAATCTAAATTATTTAAAATCAAACCTAAACCTAACCCAACACCCCTTTTGTATTATCAAATAGTACGACAGACCAAACCACAATGGTATTAAAAATGAAAAAGAAAAAGTAGTGGTATTTAAAAATTAAATAAATAATTGGACCCAACTAAAATAAAATGAAATTAAATAAGTTGTGGCCAAAATTGTTTGAGACGTCGCTACATGCACTTAAAATGTTTAAATCACATTTAATACAGGACACGTTAAAAATATGATATAAGAAAACAAAAACTATTGAAACTTAATTAAATGTGATGTAAGGTGGGGTCGTTGGTTTCTTATGAATTATAAGCGAAAGAAAAAATTTTAATAATAATGTGATTAATATAATTTAAATTTAAATTATTTTAATAAATTTATGTTATTTATATATATATTTGATACAATCATTATAAAATATTTTTATTTCGTAAATCGAATTTAAATATTACTATCGGTTCAAGTTTTTAATTAGTTTTCTTAATTTAATATTATTACTCCCAAAGAATTAAGAAAAGTATATAAATTTCTATTTGAAATATATTAAATAATTAGTTATATAATATTATATAGCACGTTCACGATAGAGGTGAAATAAATTACGTAAAAGAATATATTGATTAAAAATTTACATAAAAAATAAATAAAGTTTTGGTTAAAATATTAAAATTGAATATCTAAAAGTATGACATCTTAGGTTCAAATTAATTTTATTAGTTTTATATAAAAACATCTTAAAGAGATAAAATAATTAAAAGTTGATATTTCATTATCTCATGATATTAATATAATTAAAAGTTTTTTAAAGTAAATACAATAGGTCCATTTGTACACACACCATTACTTAAATAGATAAAATAATTAAAATTATATTATAACAAATTTATCATACAAATAATAAAAATATCATTTAATATAAATTTCATTATGTGTTTCCTCTTTCAAATTTATTTTTGAATGTATGTTCTTTATGATTAAACATACGTGGTGAGCTTGGATTAATAAGCTTTTTTTTTTATTTATAAAATACAAGAACAGGATTAAGTTCGATACAAAAATACGATTAATGCAACTCAAATTCGGATGTAATTGTGAACACTCTAATTATTGGTCTGAGTTATAGCATAACTAAGCTTTGATATTATAAAAGAAAAAGAAAAAGAAATGATGCACTTTGGAATCTTTCTGTTAACGCAATCCTGCAATTCTGAGATAATGGAGATCAGATTCCCTTAAAATTACATTGAAATATATAACTCTGATTCCTTTTCCTGGAAAAATATCACCAAACACAGCAAAACAAGAAAAACACAGTACATGCTCAATTGATTTTTTCCCAACATTAGACAATGAAAGAAGCCAGTTTTTGAATCAGTTTCATAGCGTTTTCAGACTCATGAGCCAAAATATGAAACGCGTGATCTTCTCCTTCAACATCCACTAACTCCATTAATTCACCTTTCCACCCACTTTTCTTCACTGCACGATAGTATGAAACCCCTCTGTCTCTCAATAAATCCTTTTCTGCAACACTAATAAGCAGCCTGGAACATCCTAGTCCAGCCAAGCTCGGACCCCCTTCAACAACTGGGTTCAACATTGGGTTGTCAATGCCACCAGGTGCTTCAGGGTACACCAAGTGCCAAATCGTGCATGTTGCTAGCTTCTCCCGTTCTTCATTGTTCTTAATCTCCGACCCAATTGGCTTTGAACCCCAAAAATAAGGGTGTGTTAGAAAAGCTCCTTTGATTTTAACACCATTTAAACCCTCTGAACCAGCTCTCAACAGTATATTGTGAACAAGATTGGCCCCTGCACTGTCACCACCGACATAAAGTCCATCGAAATCAACATAAGTTGATAACCAAGGTTCATCTTTTAAACCACCATCACTAGAATGGGAAGCGACCCATTGAAGGCCAGTCCAACAATCTTCGTAACCAATAGGGAGAAGGTGTTCAGGGGCTAGCCTATACTCGATCGAAATAACAACAGCGTTGGCTTGTTTAGCCAACCTGTTCATGTACTTGGTTTCAACAAAAGAGAGAGCTGATTCGAAGCAAAAGCCTCCGCCATGAAAATAGACTAGAAGAGGTACTTTGGGGGGTTGTTGGACGTGTTTAGGTAAGTAAACTCTAGCTGAAATCGGTGGGTTTTCTGAAACAACGATGTGTTTAGATGAGACCCCAGTTTCAGGGTCTTCATTACAAGGTGGGACGATGGGTGAATCGACTAATCGGTCAATTGAGCCATCTTTGTAAACTCGGATATAAGGGAGAATCTCGGTGGCTAGTTCTTTGACATTGGAACCCATATTAAAACTGGTGAAAATTTAAGGTGTTTATATGTAAGGAGCTGAAATGAAAAGAGAAAACAAAAGAAAAATGGCAAAATTTTTTGCTAAAGATTTGGATCGATGGATTTGAGTGTAAAACCCCCACCGTATGGTTCACGATTTATAAAGACAAGTGAAACAACAAAGAGATAGCTCCCGAATTTGACTATTGCGTCAGGATGACTCCATTCTTGGAAATGACATTGCAATCCAATACCTCATTGTTGGTCAATTCTCTAATAAATCTAATTTTCATTTATAATTTTATAATTAACTATTAATATTAATTTAAAGCATTACATCAACATTCAACACTTAAAAGGGAAATATATAAATTCGAATTTTAAACGATATTATTCCAAATTAAATCAATTATAAATATAGAATATTTATTATAAAATATATTTGTACCTTAAACATTAAATTGTAGGATAAAATGTAGTTTTAGTCACTAAATAATGAGTAAATTTTAGAATAATGTGTTTGTTTGTACAATAAAAAAATCAACAAAAATTATTTTTACATATAAAAATTTTTCACTTAAAACGTTTTAAATTGACTTCAAATTATAGGCTAAATTTTAAATTAATATCTAAATTAAAAAATTAATTAATGCAAATATTATTTCAATTAAATCCTTTCACTAATCTAATTATGAAGGAATATGAAGGGGTAGGTCACCTTCAGAATAGTGTAAACTCAAATGCTGGTGTAATAATATTGATTGGAGGATGTAATGAATCGAATTCTTTTATTTGCTATCTCTTTAATAGAAATTAGTCCAATATCCTCATCAGCACACCGCAAGTAGTTATCAAGCCCGACTCTGAGGTCGTCTGGAGGTGCAATTGTCCATATCTAAAATGTTGTCTTTTTAATTTTTAAGGGGTAGTTTGGGAGTTGGTGATAAGGTGGAGTTCCTGGAAAATGATAAGGCTCCAATTTTAATGGGTGTGCAGGGGGAGTCGGATAAGGCTCTAATTTTAATAGGTGTGGGCTCTGATGGGTTGGGTCTTAATTTAATGGATCATGATGCTGGGGTTTTAACTAGTGGGCTTTCAAAGGAGCATGTGGACCAGTTTATGGAGCAGTCGGCAGCATGTTGTGGGTCAAAAAAAAAGAAGGGTAAATGGAAACGGGTTGTTAATGATTCAATTACATCATGTTTAGTTCGCTGTAATGCAATAAAGCTGTAATGTAATAGAGTTGTAATGGAATAGGGCTGTAACCAGTATTTTAGTTATTTGGTTGAATGAATGGAATAGAGCTGTAATAGTATTTTTATGTTTGGTTGAATGGAATGATGTTGTAATAGCATAAGAAAAAAAGCTTAAATGACTATTGTTTGAATGGAATGATGTTGAAATAGAGCAGAATTTTTTTTAGCTAGATGATTATTGTTATTGTTGTTAAATTTTAATAAGATTATTATTAAATATAATTTAATTAAAAACAAATATTTTAATCATATTTTAACTAGAGTATTATTAAATACAATTTAATAAAATAGTATATAATTTAATAACATTCTTAATATAATTATCATTAAAATATGAATTAATAAAAATAATAATATATAATATTAGAAAAATAATATATAACTTACTTTATTAATTTTAAACACAGTGTTAATGTGCATATTTAAAATATGAATTGTGATGTAATGGAATGACTATTACAACCAACCAAACACAGTGTTAATGTTACTGGAGGAGGCGATAGAATTTCAAGCAAAAGGAAAGGGTTGGGTTCGGAGAAGGAGAATGTGGTTTTTGATGTTAATATTGAGTTGCCTGGGAAACGATAGAAACTAATGGTTGAGGAAGGGAAGGTAAATGCTGTGTTGGGAGATGGAGTTGTTAAGTTGGATACATTTTTCAGATCGACGGCTGTCAAGGGGCAAGCCGACCAGATGCAATGAAAACATTAAGCTGGAATGTCCGTGGGTTGGGGAGTCTACGGGCAGTGCGTCAACTTCGGCGGGTGCTGAAGTTACATAAACCCGAATTGGTCTTCTTGATGGAGAAAAAAATAAATAAAATGAGAATGGAAACAATTCGGAGTCGTTGTGGTTACGTTAATGGTATTGATATTAGTGCTGATGGTAGTAAAGGTGGTCTGTGTCTTGCTTGGAAGTCTGACTGTTCAGTTACTTTGCTCCAGTTTTCATGTAATTTTGTTGATGTTATGATTGGTGATTCTGATAATGGGAATGTTTGGCGTTTTACTGGTTTTTATGAGTTTCCTTTTGTTCAGAATAAGACTGATTCGTGGGATGAGTTAAAATTGTTAAAGCAATCAGTTTGTCTTCCATGGTTGGTTTGCAGTGATTTTAATGAAATTTTATATAATTCTGAGAAAAAAAGGGGCCTACCAAGGGACGAAAAGTGGATGAAGGCGTTTCGGGCTACCCTTGCGTAGTGTGGTTTATTTGATATTGGTTTTTTTGGTCCGTGGTTCACATGGGAAAGAGGCAATATATCGGCAACTAATTATTCGGCAACGTCTTGACAGAGGCGTGGCGAATTCGAAGTGGATGGATTTGTTTTCTTCAGCCTCCTTGAGACATTTGCCTCACTCCTATTCAGATCATTACCCTCTTCTACTTCAGTTGAAATAGGAATTGGGTCGTAAAGTCAGGCATTTTCGTTTTGAGACATGGTGGACTTTGGAAGATTCCTTTGAAGCGGAAGTGCGACAGCTATGGGGTTCTAGTATTGGTCTTATTGGTTTTAAATTAAACGCTCTTCGGTTGGGACTTTGTTGTTGGGAGAGGCGTATTAAGCAGGCTAACAGGGGTATTAAGGAGATGTTAACAAAGAAACTGGAAGCTTTGATGGTAGCCGATCGGAACAAAGAAAATTTTAGTGACTTGATTGAAACTAAGCTTCATTTGAATATGGAAGTGGATAAAGATGAGTTATACTGGGAGCAAATGGCTAGAATAAATTGGCTTCGGAGTGGGAATAAAAACACGAGTTTTTTCCACAAGCAGGCTAGTCAACGAAGACGTGTCAACACTATGAATTTTTTGGAGTATGGTGATGGTAGATCTACCGGGGATATAGATGAGATGGTGGATATTGCAAAAGGTTTCTTCGAGGAATTGTTTACTTCAAAGCATGATAATAATGGTATGGCACATATCCTGTCTGGTGTTGATTGTTGTGTTTCAGAACCTTCTAATGTGGAATTGTGCAAACTGTTTACAGAAGATGAGGTTTTAGTGGTGATAAACGATATGGGGCCTACTAAAGCGCCAGGGTGGATGGGTTCCCGACATTATTTTTTCAAAAATATTGGCACATCGTCGGCAAGGAGGTTAGTAGGTTTTGCCTTGATGTTCTTAATCATGAGGCGAGTTTAGAATATATGAATTTTACAAATATAGTTCTTTTGCCGAATGTCCCTAATCCAAGTTCTATGATTAATTTTCGACCTATAAGTTTGTGCAGTGTCGTTTATAAAATTATTGCTAAAATGATGGTGATGAGATTCAAACTGGTTTTGGATGGTTGTATTGATTATTCGCAAAGTGCTTTTGTCTCGGGTCATTTGATTACTGATAATGTTTTTCTTTCTTATGAAATTCTTCATATGTTTGGAAGGAAAAGAGGTGGAAAAACAGGTTTGTTGGCTCTCAAAGTTGATATGAGTAAAGCTTATGATAGAGTAGAGTGGGTTTTCTTACGTACAATGATGTTGAAAATGGGTTTTGCAGAAGATTAGGTGAATATTGTAATGAGGTGCGTCACTTCTGCAACTTATTTGATGAGTCTGAATGGGCATATGAGTGAGTCGTTTCAGCCATTTAGAGGTTTAAGACAAGGTGATCCACTTAGTCTTTTTCTTTTCCTAATTTGTAGTGAAGGGTTGTCTTCCCTTATGCGTTTGGTAGTGGCGGATGGGCGTTTGAAAAGGGTAAAAGCAAGCTGGAGTGGTCCTAAAATATCTCATTTACTGTTTGTTGATGATTGCATTCTCTTTGGGGAGGCTACGTGTTATGGTGTTAAGGTTTTGAAGTCTATTTTGAAAGAATATGAAGTTTCTTCTGGGCAATTTGTGAACTATGATAAATCGACAGTATTTTTAGTGCGAATACAACTAAAAGAGTAAGGAATTTTGTGACTAGAGAGCTTGGTGTTTGTTATTCTAATAATTCAGAGAAGTATTTAAGGTTGCCTAATATGGTGGGTAAAGGGAAGAGAGCCTCATTCCTTGGTTTGAAAGATCGTATGAAGAAACGTTTTGATAGTTGGAGTACTAGATTTTTGTCATTAGGGGGTAAGGAGGTATTTATTAAAGCAATACTTCAAGCAATTCCGACCTATGCTATGTCATGTTTCTTGCTTCCAAAGGTTTTATGTGTGGAGATGGAAAGTATTATAGCTCGATTTTGGTGGCAAAAAAGTCATGGGAGACGTGGGATTCATTGGTGTGAATAGGCGAAGATGTGTGTGTCAAAGTCTAATGGTGGGATGGGTTTTAGAAGTTTTTGCCAGTTCAATATTGCTCTTTTAGCTAAATAAGGTTGGAGACTTGTGACTCAACCAAATTCGTTGCTTGCAAGGGTGTTTAAAGCCAAATATTTTCCTTCATCAGATTTTATGAGTTCCACTTTTAAAGTTGGGGCTTCGTATGCTTGGAGAAGTCTGTGGGCATCGAAGAAGGTTTTGCATGACGGGTTGGGATGGCGTGTTGGCACTGGAGAGCATATTCGTATTATGAGTGATAATTGGATTCTAGGCTCAAGTAATTATAAGCTTTTAAATCCGCATATTAATTGTGAGTTGGTGCATGTGGCAGATCTTATAGATAGTGAAAAACGAGAATGGAAGGCAGAGCTCATTACCAGTCAGATGCGGTCAGAATCCTCCGGGTCCCTCTGGCAAATTTCTCGCACGATGATGAAGTCATTTGGCGGTGTGAACCTTCAGGGTTGTTCTCCGTCAAGAGTGCGTATAGATTATTAGTACATTTTCCTCTATGACTCATTTTGGAAAAAAAAAAATTACAACCGACTCTGGCATCTAAATATACCATCTAAACACAAATTTACACTCTGGAGAATTTATAATGGTTTTGTCCCTACTATGGAGAATTTAAGACGACGTCGCCTTGTGTCCGATGCAATGTGTCCTCGCTGTGGGCAAGGAACAGAATCGCTGGTGCATGTTTTCTGTCAATGTTTTGTTGCTGTTGAGGTATAGCGTTTAGTAGGATTACATTGGATTTTGACATACAATATACATTCATGGCAAGACTGGATTACTGGGATTTTTCAAAACTGTTCATTAGAGCAGTGTCGGCTGGTGTGTTGCACGATGGGGTTCCTGTGGTACGAATGGAATAAAAAAGTGCATGAAAGGTTAGAAAGAAGCAGTGCAGAGATCTCAAAGAGCATTCTTTGTTATATTGCAGAGATTGATGGTACAGAGGCAGGGAAGAGCCAACTCTCTGTGAGCAAAGATCAGTGGGTACCTATTGTCGGTGAGGGGGTGAAAATCAATTTTGATGCTTCGTTTGATGTTCAGCAGTTTAGATCCGGGACTGGTATGGTGGCACGGGACTCAGGTGGTAGAGTGATTGCTTCGAAGGCTGTGCTCCATGAAAGGGTTTGTTCGTCATTCGCCGCTGCAGCTATTGCCTGCTTGGAAGCCATAAAATTGGGAAAGGACCTTGGTTTAGTTACTCCTATGCTGGAAGGAGGTTCTCTTACTGTTGTGAAGAAATGTCTTTCAGTCGAAAATGATAAGTCAGAGTTAGGTGCGTATGTGAAAAGCGTTAAACTTGCCTTGTATGGGATGTTTTCCTGGTCTTTGCAGCATGTTCGCCGGTCGGCAAGTGGTCTGGCAGATAGGATTGCTTCGGAATGTCTGAAGATGCAGTCTCAGTTTTTATTGGTAGTATCTGTCCCAAATTTTGCTCTCAAAGCACTGATGGATGATTCGATTCGTGAACCCGATTAGTAGAAGAGAAGATTTGAAGCGTATGGCATCTGGAGATCCGACTATGCTCAGTTCATCTGGGTAGAGGAAGAGTTATTGGAAATGAAAGTCTCTGGAGCGTTATTGTTTAATTCTGGGGAAATGTTGCATCTGTTTCTAATGCTGATTTGTTGAAGGCGATGTGGGTGTTTCCCGATGTTGTGGGCTCATTTATTCTGCTGTTTCTTTTGTTTTTACCCTGTTGGTCTATACGTTATTGGGTTTTGTCTCTTTGTCTAGGCCTATGGGTGGGTGGTTTGTTTAGTAGTTTGTAACTTTGACATTGATGTTTTTCTGTTTGATGGTACGAGTAAATTGACCCATTTTATTTTCAAAAAAAAATATTTAATTTTTAAAAAATTTTAAAACTTCATTTTATTGTTTTATTTAAGGTCTAAAAATGTCAAGAAAAGATCTAATAGTTACCAATGATTGAGGCCGATCGGGAGATAATTTTCAGTGAATGAAATAATTGGAATCTCGCCGTGCTTCTTTATACGTTTTTTTCTACGTTTTTTTCTATTTATGAAAATCTTTACTATGAAAAAACAATAATGATTTATTGCCAAGAATCATGGTACCAATAATTTAGCAGCCAAACTCAATTTTGGCTGTGAAAACGAGAACGCAGACCAACAAGATAGCTCGATTTTTTATTTTTATTTTATGAATTTGTATTAGTTATATATAATTTAAGTCTTTTTTATTTTCTTCATTTTTGAGATGTTAAAATTTAAATTGAATTATTAATATTGTTAAAATTTGTATATTGAATTTATTCATGTTACATTTTTAAATTTAAAATGTAAAGAATTCTCACAGTAAATAATAAAAATTCATAATTATTTTATCGATCTTGTTTTGAACATTTCAATTAAATAAATTAATTTTCTTATATTTTATTTAAACGACTAGTAAAGCCACCACAAATTTATAATTGACCTAATAATATAATCTCAAAATAAAATAAATATAAAAAGTGTCAATAAAGCCGTAACACGGTAAAAACAGAAGTCCTGGATTTTGAGGATCCAAATTTGAAACTCACCACACAATTAAAATGTAAGTTTCCGATTTCCGAATTCTACCAGGAACTGTTTGTCACGTATGAGTTTTAGTGTTCAATTAATTAGTTCGTAATCTAAGACAGTTTACATTGACATTGGACAAGCCTGGTAAGTCCCATTCAACGATCCTTGTTCAACCATTCTCAGATCTCAGCTTTTACACAGTAAAATCATGCATGCATTCAAATGGCATAAAAGGAAACGTGCAACTGCTCAAACCTAACAAAAGCATTTTCAAAACGTCTAAGAACAATGAATCAAAGAAGAAACTAATGCTTTTTGCTCTACATGCAAATGACTATGAACCACGCTACAAATAACCAATTAGAACCTTCATTCGGCTCCACAACATCGAAGAGATCAGATCTGACTAATTTCTGTGCAACAAACCTAGCGAGAGATCAGGAGTTAAAAAGACCCAGCCTTCTATAGCCGCAGTTTATGTGGGTTAGGTTTTGTAAGTGCTTTAGCAAAGTAATTGCGAATCTCGGGAACTATTCTCTGGATTAGATGCAAGTGCCTGCAATTATTCAGCACGGATTGAAACTCTCAGCAGTTGCAAAAGCTTTTACTCCTACAGCTAATATTCATGAAGCAAAAAAAAAAAAGAAGAATGCCACACAAACAAGGGCTTTCTGAAATTTGCATCAACTGACAAAATGAGTAGACAAAACAATAAAAATGCAATGCTCAATACCATATGATATTTGTCATACAATTCAATTACTAAAGAAAGGCAGGGACATGGCAAGTTGATTTAAGTACATACCCGGGTCTTGCACTCAATTTATCAAAATGCTCCAAGATAAATAAAATGCAAGTGTGCCTCAATGATATTGCATGAAAAGCTTCAGACAGCTCATACATGCTTGAAACATTTTCAAGCGATATATCCTTCAATGTAAACATAAATAATCAGATTCCAATTCACAATTTAAAGGCCAAAAAAGGATTTGAAATATCTAAACACAGCCTTTTCAGCTCACCTGTGCAATGGTATATTCACAAAGTCGCTTAAGTCCCTCCAAAAGATACTGATCAGCTGCTCTGAGAAGATCTTGTGCAATATCCAAAGTAACATCTACTGATCCAGTATATATAAATCTGTACAAAGAATAAAATCGATGTAAATCCAATGTATATACATCTGGACCAAAGAAAGAATTGTCCTACCTCATCATCAACTCAAAAACCTCCCATTTGATGTTTGGAATTTCAATATCCCTTGCATCTTTTTCCTGCAACACGAGGAATTTAAAAAAGAACATATGACAACATCATTTCTGTCCTGTATTAAGTGCTAAAAGTTTAAAGCTAAAGTGATAATAAGAGTGCAAGCAATCTCGTATTTTTTAAAAAAGAAAAATAGAAGGCCACCAATAACAAGTGAAAAAGCCCAAGTTCACAAAGATGATTTTGGAGGACACCCAGAATCATCTGAAATAAAGGACTGTATCTTATATCAGCTGCAAGATAAAGCAATACTACATGGACTCTCCTAGTTGTTAAAGGTACTAGAATAAAAGTTCACCCCAAAGCCACAGATGAAGGTAGCCTTCAACCCTCTTGAGAAGAGGAGAAACAAGCAACTTGAACATTAAAAGGATGCAAAAGGGAACTCACCCGATAACCACCATCAAACATAGCACGAAATGCATCTGAAGAAGCAAGCAGACAGATTCTGTGAGCATAGAACCGTCTACCTGCAAGATAAAATAAATTATTTTAGTTACAACAAAGGCCTTTTTTGACATGTCACTGATTATTTCCCCATAGCAAGCATCAGAACCATAGGTAAGCAGATCATATAACCTTCAACTAGGAAGGTAACATCCGACAATGTAGCGTTGTTCACATATTGCTCCCCCAAATAGACCTGCATGAAAATCGCATGTTATAACAGGAAATTGCATAGAACTTTCATAAGTAGGAAGTATTCTCCTCATAGACCAACTACAAGAATGTTGTTGATCTACCCTTACAATTTGAAACACTTATACAAAGGCACTAGGTAAAAGCAAGAATAAGAATTTCTATTGGTAAGCTCTTAAACTCCATGTTCTCCTAATTTCCAATTCAGTTCGTAACTCAAGGTCTTCAAATTAAACACATACTCCAATAAGATGCACCAGCAAAAAAAAACTTCATCATTGTCATTGTCAATATTTGGTAAGGATGCCACATCCACATAGAAAGTTCATAAGCTTAGTCCAATGCCACCCATGAACCTTCGGTCATGACATTAAATCCAATCCATCATAGATCTAGCCTCGCAATAATTATGGAACAGGATATGGCCATCCAAAACACCATTTTCTTCGAATGAAGTAAATTCGGGCAATGGAAATTCATGACATATAACTTTACAAACTAACCTGTGGTGTTGGAGAAGGGGGAGCTGCATCCATAGGAGAAAGCGTCATAGCTTTGTTGGACAACTTGTACAGAGCTACAGCACCATCAAATTGCTGCTTAGTGTTAGTTGAACCAAGAAGCCCAAGAAGCAGTTCAAGTCCTGCAAGAAAACACAGCACAATCAGCCTCTCAAAGCAACAAAACATTTGTGCTCCATTAATGGAGTATGCTACTTATAATTGCACATAATAAAGAATATAAGTAACTGAGGAAGGGGCAAAGAATATGACCATTATCATCAATGAATATGGTTCTCTGGTCATCAGGGGAACAAAGATGAGCTAGAGCCAAAGCCACTTGTCTTTGGACTGGCTTCTCTGCTACGCGCATCAGATACAGCAAATGGTTCAAAACCTACAAAAGATAAATCAAAATCTGAGTTTATAAACACAAATTTAACATGGCCTAAAACAGAAAGGGCGTTAAAAAGCAAGACATTTCTTTTGTCCAAATAAATAAAGGCAAAGGGTAGTTGAAGCAACAAAAACGCTTACTCGCCCATGAATCTTCTCTTCTAGTCTTTTCAATGTCTTGGCTACACAGTCTTTTGTTGCCTGAAGTACCATCAACAATAATATTAAATCGGTTAAGGAAAAATAAGACCACAGAAATGAGTTAGAGAAGCTTTGTTTTCTTATGGATATCATGCAGCAGCAACTAAGAAACTAATAGCATGGAACTAAGAGAGCAAAAGGTTACATCTAAAAGGATTGACATACTTGAACAATAAACTCTCCATCTTGCAGCCGTTGGACACCCCCCACCCTAATAAAATCGGATACATTATCCTATGGGAGAGAAGAATATTAATTAACAGAGTGTACCACAACCCCAAAAAATAAGTCCAAGCAATTCTTTAAGGTTGATAACTATCACACACAACCATACCTCGTTATCTGCAAGGCCATAAAGAGCAAATGCAGCATTGTGTTGCAAAGATCCGTTCTTCGAATCTAGAAGCTTCAACAAAGGGACCAAACCACCACTATGCGCAATACCAGCTTGATTGTGTGTATCCTGCAATCAAAACTACATTTTAGTGACATAGAGATATCTACTAGTTCCAGCTTATGAAGAAAGGAAATTTAGTAAAGTTTCTCAGAAGCAACAGTAAACAGAAACCTCACAAACAAGGAAAACTAAAGAGAAACACAAATAAAATGAGCCCTATATGTGCAATGCAGAGGAGCAAGGTTTTCTTAAGATATCATGCAGAAAAAATTTATATGCAAACATGCATGCTGAAACTTGTGAGAGGCAGGATACTTAAAAGAGTGGAAAACAAGGGATCCATATTGGCTACATTCCAACAAAGCCATGATAATTACACTGCATACAACAATTGCAAATCCAAGAGAACAAGCAGTTAAATTTACAGATTATGGAACAAATTGTGTCATAAACTAATTTTATTAAAATGCAAATATTGAGTAGAGATAAGAAATCATATTATTATCTCAGAAAGCATCAACAAGATTAGAAGACAAAAGCCATTAAGCATTTTTTACAGCACTAATAATAGCTTGAAATTGTACAGCAGAGAAAATAACAATAATAACCTGTGCCAACCTCCCAAAGCAAAGGTTGACATCTCTTTCAGCTGTACATCAGGAGAGTGAAGCATTTCAATCAAGGGTCGGACAGCACCCTTTGTACAATGTGAACCTGCAAAATCCAAAGCAACATAGGTCAAAAAAAGAAGCAACGATGAAAAATTAAGGTGAAGGGAATGAAATTATACATACAGCACAAAGACCAGTGCTTGTCCTGATCATCACAAGGACAGAGGCACTCACATATAAAGCGAAATTCATTCAAATATTAGGACAGTAAATCCAGAGCCAATAATCGTTTATTCATCATGTATCCCCTAATTGACAAATAGAGCCAGGAAGAGGCATCTTAACACTAGCTAATGAAGAGAAAGTACAGTCTTCACCTTGCAATCAGAATCTGTTGCAGCAAATTGTCCAAGCAATAAAGCTGCCTCCCTTTGGCTCTCCGAGCAGCAGGAGCTGTTTTCCAATAAAAGGACAATTAATAAAAATGAGAAACCAGGATAAACTGCAGATCAAGAGAACAGCCCCAAAGCATCAAATAACCAGGTTAAAAGTAAAACAAGTGAAAAAAAGAAGAAACCAAACTAAACATACTTAAGCAAACCAATGACAGGTTGCAGAGCCCCAGCAGCGAGAACTTCTTTTTTTGTTTGGTGATGAATGCACCAGATTGCCAATCACACCAACCTACAAGCCATTTGATAAACTTTTTGATGCAACAGCTGGTATAATGATGCCAAACCCAACAGAATATTCCTAAAAGTCATCTTATGCTAAAATATGTTGCTCCTACAATTTAATTTTCTTAAAGTACCCATGTTTGACACATATGCAGACGTGGGTGTAAGGATAAAATCCTTCAAGGAATCTCCAAATACATGGAAATATTGAAAAAAAATTAGCATACTAGTGACGGACATATACCCATGTCCACCACCTCTCTCCTTAGTCCAAGTAACATAAACAATAAGAATCCTACCGCTTCATAGTGTATAGCAGCATCCTCTGATTTTAGCATTAAGATGAGAGTAGGTAGAGCATTGCATTCAACAATCTGCAAAACCATAGTATTCACTCCATTAACCAGCACTGAAGACGATTTTATCCAATCCAACTGGCAGGTCTGTTACCTGATTCTTGTTTCATCATTTTTGAATGCTAGGGTTCGTAATGCGCCAGCAGCTGCTCTTTGCACCTTAGTATCAGTAAATTCAAGCAAGTCAACGAGAGGTGGAATCCCACCTTCCATTCTGTCAAACCAATCAAAGATAATTACTAGAACAAACAAGGAGCTACGAAAATTAACTTAGTTAAAACTGCACAATTTAGCAAACCTGACACGTGTTTTAATGCTGCTATTCTCATGAGCAAGGTTGGTGAGAGCATCAGCTGCTCTTCTAATGACACTGATCACAGCACGAGAAATAGAACTATCCTTGTGCCGCCGCAACAAATTCACAAGATGAGACAAGGCCCCAGAATCAACTATAAGTTGCTGATGTTCTGGCTGTTATCAACAAAGGCAATAAACAACTTAGCAGATTCATTGATCAAACAGAGTGAACATATTACCATTAATAGCAGGAACATAAATCATGCAAGCCAAGAAAATTACCAGACTATATATAGACAAGAATTAGTTGTTCAGCAATGAAACCAACAACCTAATTCTCTGTAGAATTTTCTTCTCAGTGATAATAGAAACCATTATATGGCAGATCATTCATTCCCCCCCCCCCCCCCCCTTTCCTATAACAGCCTATATATTAGCCCAACTCAAACTTTCTCAAAGTTTAACTTGTGCTATCATCTAACACACTTTCAATAGAAAAATAAATTTTATATAGAACCTCAGATATTTTCTAATGCTACTGAAAGGAAAATTAAAAATATCATCCATATCTCGAAAAAATTCCAATAAATAATTCAAAACATAAATTCCAGTAACTACTAAACAGAAGTATATAAAATAATAGTAACAAGTATTTTTTATATATAATAGAGAATTATTCAGTAAAATCACCTTTACGGCAAGCAGCCCCAATGCAAAAGCACTTCCTTTTTCAACCTCGTGCTCAAAAGGCTTCGGGCTTCGGTCGCCATCCTCGCATGGCGGCGCTTGCAGATGCTTCACTAGAGCCGGAACAGCACCACCTTCAACGATCACATTAACGACCTCCTCTGCCGACAAAAAAAAAGAAAACACAAAAAGAAGACCATTAGCATTAATCCTGAAATTCACAAAACAGTAAAAATCCAACACAAAGAAAAAGGCAAGAGATATAAAAAAAAAGAACTAGATCGGAATTCGGAATTCGGAATTCGGAATTCGGAACTTGAAGATTTTAAAAATTTACCGTTCTTGGCGAGCTCAGCGAGCACGTGAGTGGCACGCTTGGCAGCAGCGCGATCAGATTCGTGCCAAGTGAAGGCGGATTCGAGTACGGTAACCTGAGCAGTGACTTCGGCCAAGAGGGCACGGCGGGCGTCGCCGGTAGGGAGAGAGATTTCACGGTCCTCTTGAATTTCTTCCTCCAGTTTCCGTTTTTGCCCCTTCCGTTCAGGGAGGCCCTGGTCCTCCGAACGCTGAAGCTCCATCAATAAGGATTAAAGAAGGGACTTGCGAGAGAAAGAGAGAGAGAGAAAGAAGGTTTCATCGGAAATGAGAAGCGTGATTTGACACACACAGAGAGACTAGATCAGGGGTATTTTGGATATTTAGTAAAACAGGAAGCTTTTTCATTCCTTTTCTTCCCTTTTCTTTTCTTTTTCTTTTCCCTTTTTCTTTTTTCTCTAAAATGAAAATGAAAATTGGCCGATTTAAACCGGGCGGACCAGGACATGTTTATTTTCCTTTTATTTGACGATTAAAATTTAAATGTTTACTTAAGCCGCTGTTTTTCTGTTAAACTTCTATGGTATAATATCATGTTTAATCTTTAATGTGTATATTTTTTTCAATTTAGTTTTTTTATTTAAATTTCACCTCATTTTTTTAAAAAAGTCCCCATTAAACTACCAAACTTTTAAAATTAGATGAATTGTTTTTTTAATTGAAACATTAAATTTTTAAACATGATAGTTCCCATGATAATTTATATGTATTTTGTGTTATTAATTTTTTAAATTTTTATATTTTTAAATTTTATTTTATTTTAAATTTTTTTAAGTTTTTAAATATTTTATCATTTTTAAATTATTAGTTGACATATAGAACAAATAGTGTTATGTCAATAGTATGAAATATAATTGAACTACTATGTGAGTTGCCACGCCAACATCGTTAAAAAATTAATATTTACTCAGACATTTCATTAAAAAATGACTCTTTTTGAAATATTGATAGACAAATTTAGTTCAAAAATTATAATTAAATTAACAAAATATATAAATATTAAAGACTAAATCTGACATTATTTTATTTTCTGTGAAAACCCTTGATAAACTGTTATGTATTGACATGACAAGTGACATGAAGAGCTTAATTGAATTTTTTTAATTATTTTATGAAAGCTTAACATTAGCATTTTTCATGTCAGATACCATGTTAATCACCACATCATTAAGCCCAAAAAATCATTTAATTCCTCCACGTCAGTATTTTCTCCATGTCAACATTTTTTCATGTCAATTGTCAGCATTTTTCCATATCAGATCCCACGTCTTAAAAAATCATTTCAACAATCCCAAAATAATTAAAAATCAATTAAACCATTCACATCAGTATTTTTTCAAAACAATCGTTACATCATCAATATTTTCATGTCAGATGCCATATCAAACGAATAAAATCATTGAAAAATGTTTATTGTAATAGTAAGTCACACTTTATTTTCAAACGAATAAAATCATACTCGATTTATTATGTTTTCTTTTCAAATATCAAACTATTAAATAAATATTTTAAATAAAAAAAATCATTGAATACCATTTTAAATTTAGAAAAATGTTTGCATAAATCATTGAACAAATCTTTATTGTAATAGTAAGTTACACTTTATTTTCAAAAGAATAAAATCATACTTGATCTATTATGTTTTTTTTCAAATATCAAACTATTAAATAAAAAAATCATTGAATACCATTTTAAATTTAGAAAAATGTTTGCATAAATCGAATCATGCACGATCTATTATGTTATTTTTCCAATCGGACATGTTCCGTTTTAAAGCTATGAACCACAAAGTTGTCTGTTAAATTCATTAAGTTGTTTTTTTTTTAAAAAATTGATACAATAAGTATTTATCACATGTGTAATGTGTGTCAATTTGTTATTTTTACGTATTACTCACAAAAAAATCATTTAACTGATTTAACAATTATTGCTTGTGTCAAAATTGAAATTTTGAAATTTGAAAAGTAAAAGTACTTAGAATGATTAAATTAGAGAACATTTACTAAATTTACAACTTTATATATAGTACATACTAATAACAAAATTTAACAAAATAGACTTAACTGTTACTGTTTGAATTAGGACTGAAAAATTTCAAAAGCCAAAATATAAAGAGACTGAAATTGATCAATTTGAAACCTACATGATTAATATTGACCAATTTAAAGCATTACAGAGTGTAGGGACTAATAGCAAAAATTGACCATAATCTAAATCTAGTTTTAGGTTGTTACCCAGCCTGAGTGACGTCTAATAAAGTGCTGACTTAAATTGGGTGACGGTGAAGGCGCGAAAAAGAGAGAGGGTGAGAAACGGAGTGAAGATGTTTGGTCTGTAGGTGGGAACCGTGGGCTCCTCAACAATTTCGGGCTCCACTCCGCCGCATGTTAATTAATTGGTATTACTTCACTTTGGTATGACAATTTTTTTTTCCTTAGCCTGAATTTCCATCAACGGTAAAATGATACTGTCAAGACTGCAAAATCAACTCATTCCACAAAAGAGATTTTAGAATATAGGATAAATTTCATCTAATTGTGAATAAGTTATTGAATTATTTGAAAATTTTGTATTTAAGTAATTGAATTATTATTATTTTTAAAATATCCGATGAACGAGCTTTAAGCAATGATTCAACAATCAATATGGTGGATAAGTTCTCATCAACAAGTAGAGAAACATACTTTAAATCCAAGTCAATATAATGATTAATATTAGATATCGAAAATGGATGTTGTTGAGATTTTAAATTGTAAATTCGTGATGTTTAAAGTTATTTTATGAAAAATAAAACTAAATTGTAAACAAAAGAGGAAAAATGAGATTTTGATTGGTGCAGTGGTGCGAAAAAAGAAGGTTCTACAACAACGATTTTAACAATCCTATAGTTTAAATGAAAATTTTCAAATGATTCAATAATGATTTTATTACTTTTTGAATCTGAATAACTAAAAGGTAAATTTACTCATTTTTAAAGGAAAATAGTAAATTTACTAATAATTTAAGAGTTATTATTTGGTATACTGATAATATATATTTTTTATTTCACAAATACCTTTAAAAAATTGTCACGAGTCTCTTTTTTTTAAATATTTATTTTTTAATATTATACTATACCTTTATAGATCATTGTCAATCTCTAATTTTACTTGTAGGGTTTAAAAATTTCAGTAACAATGTATAAAATATTTTTCTATAATTTAAAAACAAATATTTTCTCTAAGGATATAATGTAATATCTAAAAAAAATATTTAAGAAAAACGTGGTAATTTTTTAAACTAACCTAGAATATAATCCAAGTTATAGTTGTAAGTTTTAACTGGCACGTAACCACCGGAAACTATGCAGCCAATCAAATGAAGAGCCGCGCATGACCAGGGTCAGTGTTTTTTTCCCGCGTTAAAAATGTTTTTTTAACCTTTAAATATTTTATAGTCATTGAATACAATCAAATACAAAATAAAACAGCGTCGAATCCATGAAACCCAAATGGAAGAGATCATTTATCTTACCATTCCACTGAATTTTGATTTCATCTTCTCTAACTCCAACTATGCCCTATTCCGTTTCTTGCACGACTCACCCTTGACCTGCACTTGACTCGTTCAACAGCCGGTCTGATTCTGTTTAAGACTTACTCTTCAGGCGGATTACCCATAACTAATCAAACCTTAACCATCGATTCCTTTAATTTTTCCCTCCCTCTTTTCATCTCCGCCATGTCTACTCCTTCCTTTCTACTCTCACTTTCCTTCCTTTTCCTTTCCTTTCTCTCCATTTCTCTCTCCCAACAACACCCCAAAGGTATTCATATCCTCTCCCCCTCCCTTTTCAATTATTTCCATTTCTAACGATTTTTTATTTGAATTGTGTTTGTAGGATATTTGATTGACTGTGGCGCCACTTCCAAAACCGTCATCGACGACCGAGAATGGCTTCCCGACGAGGATTTCATCTCCACCGGTTCATCAAAGAACCTAACGGTTCCCCGTCTCTTTACCACTTTCTCCACCGTCCGATCGTTTCCTCTTCAAAACAATCTTCGCCGTAAGTTCTGCTACACGGCGCGCGTTTACAAAGGTGCGAGATATCTAATCAGGACGACTTACTACTACGGGGGAGTCAACGGCATGAATTTTCCTTCGCCTCCCGTTTTCGATCAGATAGTGGACGGCACGTTTTGGAGAGTGGTGAACACGACGGAGGACTATCGGAAGGGCTCGACGTCGTTCTACGAAGCGGTATTTGAAGCTAAAGGGACTACCATGAGCGTTTGTATTGCTTCGAATACGTATACGGAGTCCGACCCGTTTATTTCAAGTTTGGAGATGCTTCTTTTGGGGGATTCGCTTTATAATACTACAAATTTTGATTCTTATGCTTTGAGTTTAGTTGCGAGGCACAGTTTCGGACATAATCGATCCATTATTAGGTAATTTCAAGTTTTTAGTTTCTTTGTTTTGCCATTTATTGGATATTTTTAAAAGAAAATGCTAATGAAGCAAAAAAAAAACTTGTTGCATGCCCCTTTTGTTCTTATGTTTTTTCGTCGTTTTTGCACACTATATAGCAAAAGGATATGCTAGGTGAAATTAAATAAATATCTGTCAATATAGTTGTCACTTTGAAAACTTGTTAAGTCTGAAGTTGGAGTTTCATTTTCTTAGTATGCTTTCTTTGATATTGCTGAATATAAATGTTTTGTGTTCTCACCAGTTACCCTGATGATCTCTTTGATCGATATTGGGAGCCATATGCGGAAAATGTTTCTGTTATAGCAAGCAATAACACTCCATCTGTTTCTGGGTTCTGGAATATACCCCCTTCAAAAATATTTGAAAGGGCACTTTCAACAGATCAGTTGGAACCCCTGGAGTTGAGATGGCCACCTTTGTCACTTCCGAACTCAACTTACTACATTGCTTTGTATTTTGCGGATAATCATGATTCAATACTTTCAAACTCACGAGTGCTTCACATACACATAAATGAAGTAAGGTATATTAGCAATTTGGAAGTGACTTCAGCAGGAGCTGCAGTCTTCGCAACCCGATGGCCACTTGAAGGTCCAACAAAGATTACTTTGAGTTCCACTGCCAATTCGAATGCTAGTCCTTTAATCAATGCCGGGGAGATTTTTGATATTCTTTGCCTAGGAGGAAGAACTCATACAAGGGATGGTATGGTTGCTAATGATTTCTACTTCTGTTGCGTGAAATCAAATTGAAAATTTTTTCCTTGGTAAATGCTCGAACTGATTTAGTGGTGATTGTCTGTTGCTGGTTATACTGCACCCTTTATGTCAAGAATGAACATTTGGGTTAACAAGTGGCTATTACTGTTTGGATTCTTCATTTCTCTTACTGTTTGTTTGAAAAGGATCCCAATTTCTTGTTACAGTTATAGCTTTAAAAGCAATGAAAAACAGTTTGCGGAACCCTCCACTTGATTGGAATGGTGATCCTTGCCTGCCCCTTAATTACACATGGACTGGAATAACATGTTCCGAGGGTGAACGAATTCGTGTGGTTACTTTGTGAGTAGTTAAGATGCTTTTTGTTTTTGTTGTCTATGCGTCATCTACTCTTGCTCAGACAACTTGCTTTTTGTTGTTTTCAGGAACTTGACTAGTATGGATCTTTCAGGATCATTGTCATCAAGCATTGCTAATTTAACTGCACTGACTGGCATGTATGGTATTAAAACTATATTTCAAGTGATGAAATTCAGAGATAATAACATTCTAACTGAATTTCCCTTTCCCTCAACAGTTGGCTCGGTAATAACAGTTTATCAGGAACAATACCTGATCTCAGTTCTTTAAGGCTACTAGAAGTGTTGTAAGTGTATTTTTCTCATGTTTTTTTCTCTTTGACTTAATTGGCTACCTAAGTATGGTACAAGGGTTCATTTAGAATTGTCTGATAGCTTTATATGAAAACTACATTTAATATGCTACCTTTTTTTGTTAAAGGCATTTGGAAGATAATCAGTTCAATGGAGATATTCCCTCATCACTTGGAGAAGTCAGAAGATTGCGTGAGCTGTAAATCATTCTTACACAATACAGTTTGTTTTAATGAATTTGTTTCTGATAAAATTTTAAACAATAAGATCCACTTTAGTGTGACGAATGCATTATTATCTTTAATCAGGTTAGATACTAAACTGATTCAACTCTATTTATATTTAGGATAAATCAGTATTAGAACAATTAAATTCCTCTTGAGGATATAGGCTAATTTGTTAGATTCAAGTTGCATGAGAAATTTGGATCAAAGAAATTTTGTTATTATATGTTTGACACTAGGTCTGTTAATCAGATTCGTACTATATTGCCCCAAGTAATTCTTTTAGATTGCATCATAAAATGGTGGGAGATGAATGTACTAGACTTGAAACGTTGTGTCTTATCGTCCTTTCTTGATTCTGACCCTTGAGCTTATTATTGTTGGACCCATGCACCTGGTCTATTGCACCATGGTTTCTTTCCTATATTAATGGAGAATGACATGACCTGAAAAATATCCTTGTTAATCGAGGCATAAATTGCATAATGTTATCCTTGAATTGACCCTTATTTTGAAATGACAAAACATTCAGCTAAATAGCTTGATTGGAGTATATTGAAAAGTTTACAAGTGTTATTTTAAGGTATATGATTTGTGCTATTTGCTTTGCAGAACACCTGAAAATATTTTAATATATTGGACTTGATTCATTTCTCAAAGAACTAATCTTTTTTCAAATGTTTTCTAAGTTAAAAGTCAATATTTTTCAAAGATAAAAATTGTTTAGAATTTTATATTTGAGGAAAAGGATTGAATCCGTGGTGAAAATGATACAGAAAGGTTCCTTTGGTTGTCAAGCCCAATGGAGATCGAATCGATGGATTCTCAGATATTTTGAATTTTAAAATTGGCTTGACAAGCGTAAGGGATCAATTGAACAGAATATTTCTTTTTGCTTGAGAAGCAAAAAGATTGATATTCTGTTAAGAAGGATCGATCTTTATTCAAATAGAATCTCCTTTTGGCTGGAAAGCAAAAAAACTTGATACCTTAAAGGAAGGTATTGTTCCTTCATCCCTTGACAGCAATCCAAGGGTTGAATTTGGAGCAAAACCAACAGTTGAGTCTTCACCATAAACAGGGCCTTCCCAACACTGTTTACTTGAAGAGATTTCAATTGCAGGAGTCATAGATTCAATCCTTCAACCAGTCTTAAAGCTTTAAATTCTTCATCTCTTTTACTTGACCGTTATTTATTATATTATCTCTTTGTACCAAAAATTTACAAAATCCAACCTCTGTGAGGTAAAAAATCTATGCATATCATCTTGAGTTTGTAAATATAAGGGGACTGAAACTCTGGAGTGCACTTTTAAGATTTGGATAAAGCCAAGTATTTGAGTTGAATTTCTGAAGGTTATATCTTAACTCGAAAAGGAAGTTGTAATATTGAAAAATTAGTGGACTGAACTTCTTGGTGACAAAGCCAAGGTGGAGATCATAGGTGTCTTTGGAAAAGGACTAAATGTTGGTAAATCTTGAGTTTGATCTTTCATTTCATTTACAATTGCCTATCCCTTTAGTTTTATGGAGAAACTCATTTGGTTTAAAATAGCTTAAAACTTCTAATTAACCAATTCACCCTTCTTAGTTTACCCAACTCCTTTTAGCTAAAACATGAGTTCTGTAGGACTGGCTATTGATGTGTCCTATATATTGGCAGGAAGAGCTGTTGTTTCATATAGTTTGTGGTCCTTCACTTCTTTGCTTATCATAGGTAGTTAAGGGTTTTGTTCTTAGTTGTGGTTCCAAATGTACACTCTTTTTTCTTTTTACCCTGAACTTGAGATTTTAAAACCATTTTCACAGAACTACGGCAAACCGTAAACTTATTTGATGTTTGCTAATTTGAGTTCAATTTGCAGCATAACCATGCAAAATAAAAAGCTGAACATGTCTCTGTTCTCTGGTAGCTTTCTAATTACATCTACCTACCATTGTAATAACATATTAAATCTTTACTATAGGTATACAACTTTGTAGATATCATGAAAAATGCCATCTATGTCAACACACACATATTGTTTCCTACAAGCTTTCCTTTCCATCTAGGTTGTTTTACTTTCTTCTTTTTCATTCTTTTTTGTCTTCTAGATTCTTACAAAACAACAATCTGACTGGGCGAATACCGGATAGTCTTGTTGGAAAACCAGGACTCGACTTGAGGTAAGTATTATAAACTTCAAGCTTTAACTCTTCTGAACTATAAAACTGCAAGATTGATCTACACTTTAATTTGTTTCAGGACTTCTGGAAATCAGTTTTTATCCCCATCACCTTCTTAAGTAGATTGTACATGCATTCAGAGGTAACATCACACGATTGCAATGATCAAAATATTCGATTTCACTGAATCCTGCATGTCTATCTATTCTGTATAAAAACGGTATCATCTTGGTCTGAAATTTTGGTGGAAGTTCCACCATTGTTGTCTGTTTGATTGCAAAGTTGTCTCATATTCTGCATGTTGGAGCATCCTCAGTTTTAATTATACTAGAAATAGTTGTCCATGTTCAGCTAGTCTGTTCTTTATTGACTCAAATACAAAATCATATCTGTAAATCATAGCCATATACTTCATTAACTCTTTATTCCATTATATTCTTTACCATGTATCTATTTGTTTACTTTCTTTTGTAGTATTATTTGAATCTAGAATATTACAAGGAAAAGAGCAAATTGAATATCTATCCGCTGTTATCTCTAAAAATTACTGCCTCGAAGTTCAACACCATTTACCGGTAAGAAGAGTACAGCTGCCTGCCTGTGTAGTTTTTCTAAAATGTTGGATGTTATTTACCTGTCAGAAGCATCGATAGCGAAGGTTCATTTGCTTTTATAATTTCGTACTTGTGAACCCCCATTGGAAACAGCATCACAACAAATTTAAATTGAAATTGTGAAAGGATTAATTTACATGGGTGCTATATGCCTCAGATCAGATACACTAAAATCCACCCATTTTTTAATTTCTATTGAAGAATCAGAACCATTTCACTTTCCCCACATCTTTCTTCTTTCCCAAAAAATAATTCATTGCTGTTAAAGACCGATTCACCAGCCTTTTATTTGGCTCATCTTACAGACTGGGTCCCTATAGATTCATATACCTCTGCATCTTTGCATGTGCATGTGCTTGGATTCTCTGCTCCATTCATAATAATACATTACACCATGATGAACTTGAATTGAAAAATAAAACAAAATTTAAAAAAGAGAGTAAATTAGAGAGTTATTTTTTTGTTGATAGTCAACATTTACATTGTAATACATCTGAATCTTCCATCCAACATATCCCAAGATTTAATCTAAAAAAACATAAATAAAAAAACAACAAAAATTTGAAAAATTAAAAACAAATGTAACATGTTGAAAGAACCTAAAAATTTCAGATACGACTTGATTCGATTCGACTATGCTTGTTTCCTTCACCTTTCTAATATTCTTCCTTTCTTGAGTGGAAACAGAGGAGGCAATGCACTGCTTTTGACTTGTGTGCAAATAGGCACATTAATCATTGGCCTGATCCTAATACTTGCTGATCTTGTTCTTTCCAACCCTTTCTTTATCCTCTTCACATGCTTATTATCTCTATTCCCTGACCCTTGTTGTTTCCCTTCTTCGGCTACATCGGCCAACGAGCTCGACGACGACGATGACGAAGACGACGACGGTGACAATGATGACGTCGCCCGTTGTTTCTTCAACCTCAGCAACTCTTTCCACAACACCGTACATTTCGGTGGTCTCGGTGACGGGTCATCATCAACAAACCAACTCACCCTACTACTCTCCTCCTTGTTTTCCACCACTTCACGCTCATCGTCATCATCATCGCCGTCGCCATCACCGCCGCTTTCTTTTCTTAGGCTGATTTGTTTGAGCTTCTCGGAATGATGCATTTGCCAAAAGGGGAGCAGTTTCCCTTCAAAGAAAAGCTCATCGGCTGTCAACATGGCATGGCTACTCACATTGCTTGAAAGGAACTCAAAATCTGCAACAGCAACCCTTGCTGCTGCCGTTTTGTCATTGTCCTTGTCTGCGTCTTTGGTTTGAGAATGTGGGTTGATGGATATGAAGTTGGTTTCATCAAGAAAATCAGCTGAGAATGAAATCCTGGGGCTTGAATTTGTCTCCATGCTATTTCTTGAGCTTGCTTGAACAGCTTCCAAGGCCATTCTTTAGGTTTCAGGGTCCAATAGGAGGAGAAAATGTATATATACAGTGCTTCTTTAAAAAAAAAAAAAGATTGGGCTATGTGTCTGAGTAGAGATGCATGGGATTTGTGATTTATAAAGGGAGAAGGGGAAGGGGATGGGGATGGTTTTTTAAGTGTTTCTTTGCTGTTAACTACTTATTAATTAATTACGGTTAATTGCAATACACATCCCCAAACTATATGCTAAATTTTAAGTTAGTCCCTAAACTGCAAAACTTTTCGGATATTTATAACTAGGGTGAATATACTCGGTAAGTTCTTCTACTACAGAGATCGGATTAAATTGGTCCCGTCATCATCAATCTATTCTTTGTATTAAAATCAAATAAGATCAATTTTCAACTGAATTAATATTTATTGTTTTAAAATATTATTTAATATTTAACAAAGTTATATTTTGAAAGCTTTTTATGATTATGTAGATCAAATATTTTATTTGGACTTGAATTGTAAATGAACAAAACTATTTTCATGTCAGTTTTTACGTAGTAAATGTTAACTTTGTTTCAATTTAGATTATTAAATTCTTTTTAATAGTATAAGATTAAATTAATTTATTTAATAATATAAAAACTATTTTGATCCAATCCCTATAATAAAAAGATTTCATTGGTATTTCCACTTTATAACTAGAGTTTCATTCTAATCAGATCCTTTTATCAATCTAATCATCAACTTTTGCATTAAAGTTAGCTTGGATATATCGTGGTTGCTTTTCTTAAATATGTTTTAATTAATCAATATTATTAATTATGTTAAATTTAAGCAAATATTTAATACCAAAACTAACAATAAAACGATATAATTGAAACAATACGATTGAATTGAAATGTTTTGAAATTAAAAGATTAAATTAAAATTTTGAAAAATTTTGGAGATATTTAAAAAAGAAAAAAAAAAGGTGTAGGGAGGTGGAAACAAGTGAGGTACTAATGTGGTGTTTAATTATATTGAAAACATCACATGGGACGGACACTTATATTTTAGTAAAGGACAAAAAGGTTTTTCCTTTTCAGTTTTGTTCATTTTGCATGCAATTCATAACCCATCATTATTTTTTTAATTTTTTTCTCATAACACCTCTTAAATGGAATTCTTTTATCTTTTAACGTTTTTTATAATTTATAAAATTTTAAATTAATAATAAAATTATATTTTGATTTTGGAATGATAAAAATTTAATTTATTTTTTAAAAATTATAAAAATATAAACTATTAAAATTATAAAATTATAACTAAAATTTTTTCTCATTTCACGATTATCTCAAAACAAAATATAATGAACCATTTGCTAACGTTAATAAAAAGAAATAGTAATTAAATTTGATTATGAAGTTTTCTCGCTTCTCGTGTAAACTCCGAAACAAGTGATGAATAAATAAAAAATCTGTTTTTATAAATATTTAAGTATCTGTTAAGTCAGATACAATTAAATTTTTTGCAGTTTTTTAAATAAGTAAAGGGTAAACTATAAAAATAATCATTTTTATTTATCTCAAGTTATATTTTAGTCACTTATGTTTGAAATGTTACGTTTTAGTCACTTATATTAGTATTTTGTTACAAAGTGATTACTGTGTCATTAAGTTCCGTTATCTCTCTAACGGTAATCCTACGTGGCAGTCCAACTAGATTTTAAGTGCTAACTTGGATTTCCAAATGGAATGAAAATAAATTTTTAATTAAATAAATTTAATTAATTAAAAATTTTAAACCCTAAACTCATTTCCACACACCTCTCTACTCTATCTTCATCTTCTTCCCTTTTGATTTCAATATCTTTAGCTACAAATCTGTCTCAAAGCTTGAATCTTTGAAACCCATTAACCCAAAAAAACTTAATGGGAAAAAGATATTGGAATCAAAGATATTGAATCTTTGGGTTAATGGGTTTTAAATATTCAAATTTTGAGAGAGATTTGTAACTAAAGATATTGGAATCAAAAGGGAAGAAGATGAAGATGAAGAAAAGAAGTGTGTGGAAATAAGTTTAGGGTTTTTTAGTTAAGGTTTAGGGTTTAAAAATTTTAATTAATTAAAAATTTATTCTCATTCCATTTGGAAATCCAAGTTGGCACTTAAAATCTAGTTGGACTGTCACGTAGAATTACCGTTAGGGAGATAATGGAACTTAACGGCACAGTGATCACTTTGTAACAAAATACTAACATAAGTGACTAAAATATAACATTTCAAACATAAGTGACTAAAATGTAACCTGAGATAAATAAAAGTGATTGTTTTTAAAATTTACTTATTAGTAAATTATTATGATAATACGGTTAAAATGTTGATTTCTATGTATTTGAAAAAAATTGGAATTTTATATTAATTAACATTCCCTTCTCTTTTTTTTGACGGTTTTGATAATGGAAATTTATAAAGTATTAATAGCATTGAAGTTGAGATTTATTGAAAACCCAAATTAATTAATGTATTGCTTGTTTTTAAAAAGTGTTAGATTTTATCTTTAAACACACTCAATATGATTTTCCTGGAAAGGATCTATAAGTAATATTTTGCGTTGAAATGATTATTTATTTGTGTGAAATTATAGAGGAAAATTTTAAAGGTTAAAATATGTGTGTATATTTTTAATTTATTTGTCTATTCTTATTTTTTAGAAATATAATTTTTTACATTTTAGATTTAAAAATTCAGATTCAGATTAAATTTTCTAGTGTGATATTTTGAAATTTTAAAAAACTTGATGTGATAATAAAGATAACATTGAAAATATTAATTAGAAAACTCCATGTGATGACATGATGATCAAGGGTGTTCATCACCCCAAGTGTGGCTTGGGTTCAAGTCGCGCTAGTCGCATTTGTTGTTCAAGCTTTACCCTATTATTATAATTCATAAAAAAAAACTAATTAGAATTGTTGGGTCACTAGACGTTAAATGATTAATGTGTGAGCATTGAGGATTAAATTTATTATTATGTCAATTTTAAAAGTTGTTATGTTATCTTTTTGTTAGCCTTTAAAAGCTAGTGGTAAAAAAAAAAAGTCAAATAGTTGGATAACTATTTAGTAACTTTTCATAGTTAAGTGACAAAAAAAAAACTTATTAATAGTGTTCTTAAGAAAAATTAACATTAACATTTTGATTGAAATAGTTAACTATATTAACTATTTAGACTAACTAATGATATTATCAAAGTAAAGAGACCAAATTATGTAAACAATTAAAGTGTATAGATTAAATATTAAGTTTTAACATAATTTAAGGGGCAAAATTGAAATTGAACCATTGTCTTATAATACCAAAAAAAGATATACAAACCTATAAGAAATGGGAAGCCACATATCACTCTCTAAGATATTTAGGTATTCAAATTAAATATAATCACATAATGTTTTAATCGAAAAAGTTAACTATATTAACTAGTGGCCAACAATCTCTTGACCGAGTAGTAAAACCATTTGTGTTGTGGTACGAGAGCTTGAGTTCAATTCCTAATAATCTCATCTCTATCTTCAGTTATAAAAAAAAATTAAAATATATTAAAAATTAAAGTATAGAGATATTTCAAATTTAAGTATATTAAAATTACCAAGATTAAAATTTAACCATATTTCTAAAATATTTAAAAAAGAAAAGAAAAATAGCATAATAGTGTAGCATATGTCAACAAAAGGAAGGTCATATTTCTAAAATATTAAAAAGAGAAGAAGAAAGAGGGCAAAATAGTGTGCCATGTGTCAACAGTTATGTGTAGGTATATAGATTAAAAAAAAACCCCTCATTATTTAGCTTCAATATTATCATATTAAATATGGCAAGAAAAAGGAATAAATAACTATTCACAATGGGTCAAAATCTATATAATGCTAAATATTAATAATTAAATTTTATATACATATAAAATATTTTAAATATGATTATGAATAAAAATATACAATTAGTTAGCTTTTTCTTTATAACTCGAGCAAAATAAATTATTATCATATACACACCAACTCAAAACTATGATGTGGGTTATAAAATCTATTGATGGAATTTGATTCAAATCGACTTTTTCACGATTTATCGAAGAATCTATCAATTTCAAATAAATAACATTTTAAAAAATTTATCTGAAAAGGGTTAACTCCGGTTCAACTCAGAACAATTTAATCATCAAACAAGTTTTTGATAAAAACTTTTTTACAATACTTTTTAGCTAGAAACATGAAAATTTTATATGCTTGTCTTTTAAGGATTAGTGAGAGTGAGAGTTTTGATTAATTTATTTGGATAAATGAAGGGGAATTTTAAAAGCTTAGTTTGCTTTGACTCACCTTAAGAGCTTTACATATTATAACAAGGAAAGTGAGGCTTAAGCATGTGATCACATGAAAGTAAATATTAGCCATGTGAAATCTGGATCATATCTCATTCACTGACCCAAATACCCCTTGAAACACCTTGGCTCATATGGGTATATGTAGTTAATTTCCCATCAATGAGAGGGTATTTTGGTCATTGAAATTGAATTAACCATTGGTATATATATGATCATGTCCAGCTGCTGGAAAAGCTTGTTCCAAGATTTGCACATCTCTTAATTAAATCCAGACAGCTAATAATGACCATCATAATGCTTAATCTTCTTTATTTATTTGATTATTAATCACATTCTTCTATGATAGAATGAGAGGGAGACAATCATGTTTAAAGCTTTACCACACCTTGAAACCAACAACCTCTGATTTACAATCTAACTTAAGATTTATTTATTTCTTCTTGCTCCTTCACCTTTACCGCTTAATTCAATTCAATCCCTTTTTTGTGTTTCCATTTTCTCCCTCCTCCAAACAATTTAACTCAATAAGAATATCACAACTTTATATAAATTTTGATATTTATCTATATTTATATTATATTTAAGTTTTTGTGTCTATTGATGACGCAAGTTTATCGGGTATCAATTTAGTTGAGAAATAATTAATATATCTTTCTACATACAAATAAGATATATTATTATGATAATAGTTTTTTTATATTTTTATATAAAATCAATAAAAAGACATACATAATGAGATTTAAAGATGAATAAAAAAAACTATAAATTTATAACTTTACTATTTTAACCGAAACTTCACCCTATTCTGATATGAACTTATTATATAAATTTTGATATGTCAATAACCCATATAAATTTTTTGATTAAAATCTTTGGTATCATATAAGAGCTAAACTGCATAAGACCCCTAAATAGAAAGCAGTTCTTTCAACACTGTTTTTTCCATCTAAATAATTCGAATTCGATACCTTACTTAATAAATTCCGGGATTGAATCTAAAAATTAATGTAAATTAAAGATGTGAACACAAGTTTGTTTTACTAATTCACCTGGATTAATTCATATAATATTAGAAGTGACTGGTGTTGATAAGTATGAGAGGTTAATAATTGGTGTTAGGGAGAAAGAGGAAAAGGTCAAAAGACAAGAATTTAGAAGCTATCTTCGAAGGCCCATTTGAGAAGAGAGTTAGGGTTAGGGTAGCTTATGGGTGATGATAGGGACCCCATCACAAAACTTTTTGTTTTTTTGGTGACTTCTTGGGGAAATTCAATTGATCCGGAATACAATCCAAGGCCTAAAGCATGAATGACAATGTGGCTCAAAAAAAAGAAATAACTCTGCAAAGAATGGGGGACCATTAATTATTGTAATTTTCTTTTATAAAATTTAATGATTAAACCATGGTAGCTCAGTTTCATTGCAAAGCTTAGCTGTTACAGTGTCAACATATGCCAAAACCAATGCCAATGCCATTATTAAATCATACAAGTCACAGTGTGTTGATTGATAGAGGCAGACAGAAAGCAAATTGGACCACCCCCCAACTCTCAGTTTTGACTCCAATCAACTAACTTTGACCCAATATCATCCATTTTACTTATTATTATGCTTATTAATGCAAAACCCTGTCTTCAAATTTGTTTTTGGGTAATATATGCTTTTAAAAAAGTAATTTTTTTTATAAAAAGTAAAAGTATAAACTTTTAACTTTCGCTCAAAAGTATTTTTTATTAAAAAAACACTTTTAAAAAGTATTGTTAAACTAATCCAATAATCTCAATGGACAAGAGAGCTTATAGGGATGGGTTTTTTATAGAGTCAGGTTACTTGCTGTTTCTTTATCTCGATGGGGATATTTACAGGGGGATAAGGGCTGGACATGAGTCCCAACCATCGAGTTGCTCTTCTCATTAGATGTAGTGGTAGGGCGGCATACGTCAAATTAGGGTACTATTGGAGTCAACTTGTTAGACCAAACAAAATGTCTACCATATATCTTTTACTGATTGTATGAGTTCCCTGGGAATGATGTCCTGGCAATGTTAAGATGTTGTGGCGAGGTTATCGTTACTAGGTTTTAGTGGTGGTCAACTGTTATATCAAGGGGACTTAAGGTATAGATGTAACAATTTATCCCCCTAAACGAAAGCTATATTAATCATCCACAAATTGATCATAAATTTTAAAATGTTCTTAAAGTCTTTTTAAAGTATTAATATTGTATCAATGAAGTCCTTTCGTTACTCTAATCTTTAACTTGGGCATTAAGTGATAATTTGAATATGAGGAGAAGTATATTTAAAGCATATAGATCAAATTTTGAACATATTTACGTGTATGAACAATATGAACAATTTCAATATGATGAATTAGACTACAAAGTGAAATTAAAATTCAGGAGGTTTAATTTTTTTTTTTTTTGTTAACACGATGAAATCCAAGTTTCCAACATAATAAATACACAATGTTTAAAATTATGGTCCCTCGAGCTAATAGCTAATAGTATAGGGGCTTTGGTGCAATTAACCTTATAAAAAAGAACAGGTGAGCAGAGGCAAAAAGGTTTTCCATCACCAGTTAAAATTGATGGTGTTGATGTGAATCATAACTTTGTGGGATTCGGTTGACAAGTTTGCAAGTGAAGCTAAAATTGCTGCTGTTGAGGAAATAGTATTTGACCCACTTCTGAAAAGGATAAGGGGAAAGCTAAGGGTATGGGGCACTACGCAAAGCAGGCCGATCAAGTGGCTGACTAGCTAAACCCAACTTCAACTGCTACACCCCAATTGCATCATTCCCTCTTCAATACTCAAACTATACTATACAATTATTACTTATGACTGTAAACAAGATATTGGTGTTTGCAAGTTGTTCGAGTTTGATTTGAAAAATATTCAAATTCGAATCGATAATTATCGAATTGAGTTCGAATTATTGATCGAGTTGAATTCGAGCTTAGCAATATTTGACTCGAATGGCTCACAAGCTTTATCGAGTTTTTCATATGTTTCTATTATTAAATTACATTATTTCCCTTAATATATATTATTTACTCTAAGCTTAACTAGTAAGCCAAGCTTAAGCTCGAATTCAAGCTTGAGTATAAAAATTTGTAAACGAACTTAATTATTAACCCCTAAGTTCTTGTATTAAAGGTTAGATTGCATTTTGCTCCTACTCAGAAAAGGGAAAATTAGTTCATATACATTAGATCAAATAGAAAATCGACCATTTCTATTAAGAATTTCATCCATTTCTACCCGTTAATAGTTGATCCTGATTTACTCTTCAAAAATAATCTTTTCAAGGTTCGTGATTATCTCATCCCAACAAATCATCTTCGGACTTTAAACCTGAATTCTTTCTTTGAAAGTATTATGAGCCTTACTATTACACCAAACACTTATCAATATACATGTTATTAGATTGTATTTAATAAATCAATAATTTGAGTAAAATGTAGAAATTTAGACTTGTGAAGGGAACCAGCTTTGAGTGAAGCTGCACTATAAATAATTACTGCAATAAAATATATTGTAGAGATGGCATCAGAAGGCTCAGACAAAATCATTCGCTTTCATACGAATCTAGTGCATGTCTTTACCTAATTTTGTCTCTCCCTTTTTAGAAAAGAAAAAATTTGGAAAGCTATAGCTACCTAAATTCTACGCATTTGAATTGTGGTAAGCTAGTTGCATTTTTTGTAGGCAATTTGATACAAATCATACACCCTTTTGCTGCTTCCATTTCCAACACTCATTTTATTTCATAGTGTTATCCAAAAATTTTAACACCCGTACAAATAATGAACACAAAAATGAAAAAATCGAAATAGAACATATAAATTTTACATGAAAATTTTTTCTGAAAATGATAAAATTACGGGCAAAAGATATTTCACTTAATGAAAAATAAATAAAAAGTATAATATGGAGAAAATAACTTAAATGAGTAAAATCCAAAACCTGAATATAAAGGTCTCTCAAAAACTCTCCCTAAAACTTTTCATTAAATCTCACACGAGAAATGTTCTGTCAACTTTCTAAACAGGGTAATATTAAAGTACTCATATTAATTGGAAACAGATAATAGAGTTTAGTTGGAAGAAAAAACGTTATTTATGGAATTTGTTGCGCATGGTTTTTTTTAATCCAAGTGTCAACTTAAGATTTGAAGACAATTTTTTAAATAAAATTGAGTTATCTGAAAGTAGGAAAAAAAGTGAAATGCATATGGGCTTGGTATTAAAACCTATTTAGTGGGCTTTTTTGGTCCATGTGATTTTTTATTAATGGGCCTTTTCTTGTTATTTAGTATTGTTATTATTTTTTGGTGTACTACAATTAAACAATAATACTTTAGACAAAAAGTCCTAGCTTGAGCCCAAGTGGGAGCTTGATTTAAATAAAATATACTTTAGACAATAGGTAGAATGTATCTATTTTAAATGAATAAAATTATTTACTTTCCAAAACCATTACATATTAGAATTAATATAATACAACAGTCTAAATCCGTAAATTAACCCAATATTTTACGGTTAGTCAAAGGGTTAAACCTTTTAAAAAATAATATAATTGCTTCAGCTTTATAAAAGTAATTAAATAAAGATAAAATCTTTCAAAATGATCAAATAAAAACGTTTCTCAAATTTCGTTATGTGATTCAATTGTTATATATTTATTTGCGGTTAAGTTTTACTACAAATTAGGTTGATGTGTACGAAAAGTCTTTATTTGAGCTTCTTCTTTTTTTAAAGATTAGACTCTTATATAGTGGCGGAGCCACTAATAGACCTATGCCCCTTAAAATGGTAAATTTTCAATTTAAGCCTTTTAATTATAAAACTTAAAATTTGTAATGGTAAAATTACATTTTACTCTCAAAATAATAAAAAATTGATTTAATTCTTTAAAAATTATAAAGATATAAACTATTAAAATGATGAAATTACACTTTTACTGTTGTAAAAATATACAATTTAATTCCATCTCCTAAAAAAATATTTTTAACTCCGTCACTGCTCTTATATGATCATTTTGAAATATTTAACTCTTACGTGAGCAAACTTTAAAAAATTTGATATTAATTTAAGCATTTACTCGAACAGAATATATCTACTTTATATTAATTTCAAGAACAAGAGCATTTTAATCTATAACATATATTTTCTAAATTTAAAAAATTTTAATTATATTACATTTTTTATATTCATTTTGTTAATGTTAAAATATGCTCATGGTTATTGTATTATTCGTACATTTAAAATTTAGTTCTTATTTTTATTTTAAATAATTTAGTTCAATTATTTTTTGAATTTAAAAATTTATGTTCAATTATTAACACAAAATTCTTCTGTTAAAGTTATTCGTTTGACATATTGAAATAAAAAATACTACCGTAACAAAAAAATGCTTTTATAATTTCAAAAAAATAGAAGTAAAGATTTAAATTCTAAATATATATTCAAAGAGTCCATAAACTTAGGTATATTTTAACTTTTTTTTTAATATTTATTTCCTCATGAAGACACTTAGGATGATAATTAATAAGTATGTAATTACAACTTGTAGAAGGGAAATTAAATAGTGTAATTAGAAAATTAAAGAAACTTAAAGAAATGCCATGTAGAATATTTTATGATTAATTTCTTTGTACGACCGTGCACTATAATTTTCTCCCAAAAGTATTGGTTCCTGCCATTTTCAAATATCATAAATTTCTTTTCACTAAATTGATAAAAAAAAACTATATAAAATGTAAAGCAAATATATATAAAAAATCTTAATTCGATTATATGAGTATTATTATCAATGTAAGAGGACGTGAGTTTGAGTACGCTAAAGTACATTATCCTCCTATTTATGAATTAGAAAGGGATTATAAATAATTTTAAACATTATATAAAAACAGATATGATCGGGACATATAATAAAATAGTTATATATAACATTTTCAATCATTATAATATATCCCAATTATTGAAAAAGGGCATTAAAAAAAAGATGATGGAGGTGAACCCGACGAGTGACTTCAGTGAAAAATAGGATGTTGTTTATCTTAGGAGATTCGAATTCGAGCACCTGTGTGTGCAAGATATGTGTGTTATCAAAAATTTAAGAAAATATGAACATATACTACCATACACCAATATATTAAAAAAAAAAAAAAGGAAAATGGTGGAGGTGAGTGATTGTGATTTTCTGAGTCAGATAAAATGAACAAAAACACGTTTCTTTATATTAAAGCTTTAATTTATCCAAATTTTTTTATTTTTTTAATGATATAGAAGATTCTCTACTTTTGCAAATGGGATTTGTGATTATCATGTAATCATCATATCCCCACAATTACCATAGCTTCGAAGCCTTCCAGAAAATTATTTATAAAAAGAAAAACAATTTTTTCATAGTTTTGCTTTTATTTTATTTTTGATTTATTTTTATGGTTCAACATGCATTGTAGGGAAAAAACATACATTGATAAGTGAAAGATGGGTCATTTAAGAAAATATTCAACAAAAAGGATTGATAACTAGTTCGATTAAAGAATTATTTTTTAAAAAATTTGATTTGATCAGTTCGTATTGATTTTCAATCTAATTAGTTCAAAATGATTTTTTAAATTGATCCTTCAATTAATTTCTAATTCAAATATTCAATCGATTAATCTAATTTGAATAAAATAAAAAAATTGATTAAAAGAGACATAAAACTCTAGAAAAAATAAAATTTGCAAAAGATAATTAAATTTACTCCAAGCTTTAAGCTTTAAATCTTTAAATAAAATTTGGAATTTGAACTCTAAACATGAATTTTGATGTTTAAGTCAATATTTTAACAAGGTGTTAATGACGTTAAAGATGATATTGGAGAAAATATGTATCATTTGAAATCTCATATATACCTAGAATGAGTAAAAAATTTTGGAGAAAAATCGAAATTAAGTTATAATCAATATTGGATATTTACAGTTGATTCTTGAGATATTCATTCGCTACTCAAATCTAGCAACTAATCAATGCTTTGTCGATGTGGCGTCTCTTATTTGTTAGAGACATTATTAGGGGCAAACCGTATTGGAGGCTAAGGGTTTGGAAAATTTTTATTTTTCCCTTGAAATTTGTTGAAACTTTTAATTTGACCTCCAAACATTTGAATTCTTTTTTAATAATTGAGGATGGGGAATTGGATTGCTTAGAATCGAATCCCAAACTCTCATGCCTATAACATAATGTTCTTTGCATTAGATCTCGAGATATTACGCTATATACTATTTTTTTAGCATTAATCTCATTATATGTTTTTATCATATCTATTTTTTTGATATAATGCATCGGACTACCCATACCTTATCTTCAACCCTTAAATAGTGAGATAATGCGTTTCAGTACACTCAAACTCACACTTTCTGCACTGACAATAATATCAATACTAATCAAGCTAAAATTGAATTGACGGCTATCTACCATCTTAAAACGTTGAATCTCTACAGTAATGCATTCATAATCTTAGATTATTATATGAGTGTAAACACGAATGAAACCAATGGCTGCTGTTGACGAAACAAAAAGGGGCCTTTTGATGATTAATTTTCAATAAAGGCCCTTGTGGTTTGGAGTAAGGAGTTGGTGTGGTACATATCCTTTAGAAAATGGGGGATTTTCCAATACCCACCAAATTAAGATTACTACATATTACCAACAATTTACGAGGCTAACCAAACACATACAAGTACAATTAATGCGTGCATGCTTGGGATTCACTTCCCCCAATCCCAATCCCAATCCAATATTCTAGCCTTTACTTTCTCGTGAATCACTTATCTTTTAGCATAAAAAGGATATTACCCTCCTTAATCCTTATCTTATCTCCAAAACAATAAATACAACTTTTGATAGCTTAATTGTGTCGTAACTCGATTGATATGAACATTATTGATAATGCAAGAGGATGTGGGTCTTAGCACACTAAAGTGTGTTATCCTCCTATTTATGAGTTGAGAGGGGCTATAGATAGTTCTAAGCATTGTGTCAAAAAGAGTATATATGATCAGAATTTATAATGAGATTGTTCAAAAAAATACACCTTTCTATAGAATTAATATTTTCCATTAATTGTACAAATTCTGATTGATATAATAACAAATTTAACCCTCTATGTTTATATGTTTCGTGTAATGTTGCAGGATAATATTGCTAAATCAAGGTCAAATTAACAGAATTTGTAAATATTACGGTCTAAATTTATTAAATCAATACCAAATTGATAAAATGCGTAAATTTTAAAGGCTAAATATATTATTATTATAATATGTATCCTTAATTATTTTTTCAGAAGCGAATTTACTAAATATTAAAATATTGAAATAAATTGGATTATGAACAGTTGTAGTAATTTGAGTTATGAACAGTTAGACAGTCAACATTATAACCAAGCAAAATTCCTTAAGACACAACTACCCTTGTTTTAGAAACAGCCCTTGAAAAAATATGGTCAAATTTGGTGCCTGGCCCTCTCTATCCCTTCTTTTCTAATATTATTTTTCAAATTAAATTTGAAGAAGCAATTTCTAGTCAACCCAAGGTGTTAAAAATGAAAATGACCACAAAAGATTCCTTTTTTAAAAAAATTATTTGTTTAAAATCAAACGTTTAATTAACCAAATATTACAATAATTTAATTTAACCCAAAAAGATTATCTACAAATTTCTGTCACTTTCGCATTTCCATCCATTCTAATTCACTTTTGTCAACAGATATTTGGGCTGATGGATCACATGTGGATTAAGAAATTAAGGACAAAAAATATTTCAAATAAATTCGTACCTAATTAATCTAGTTGCAACTTGCTATTCTTTTTACTGAAAATATAGTTTATAATTAATAAAAATATTTTTTTAAAGGATGGTAGAGTTATAATTAATGCTAAAAAAATTGTTTACTGTTTAATAATTAAAGCATCTCACGTGTTGCATGTTTACAAAAGCATTACAGGCTTTATAGACCATAGTTATGTTTAAAAGAGTTAGGAGAGTAGTACCACAATCTTTAGGACAATTAATTATTGTAAAGTATAGTCTAGTAAATTGGGGGATTTCTCCTGGTATATGATGAGTTAGAGGAAAAGAAAGGAATGGGTGGTTTGAGTCAGAGTTTATTTTGGTTGTTTCTTAATCAGCATTCAAATTCAAGGATGATGATCATATATAACACTGAAATTTTGGAGTGTAAGATCTGTTCCAACTTTTGTGGTTCATGCGAAACATATTCCTGGCTTGGCTGCACTTCAACCACATTTCAGGTTTCCTTCCTCAATTTTTGCTTCAATGATTGTGAAGTTGCACGATTTAAAAACTGTACCGATTTTATAAAATTTGATCCAATTTTCTTTTAATAATTTTTATTTGTTAGAGTTTGGTTATCATATTTTATGAATTTTCAAAAGTTATTTCAAATAGTTAAGATGAAAATTATCCCTTCAACAATTTATATACAATACATTAATAAAAAATATATGTTCAAAATTAAACTTAAAGAGTAACAATTTCTTAATTCTTTTTTCTTCTAAACATTTGTATAGATTTGAAAAATTAGGTAACTAACAGTACCTTCCACAAAAGATATGTGAATCTCTTTATCAATCCAATTAAAATTACGAGAAAATCGGAGATTGCAATCCAAAATTTTATTAGTAGATATGATATCAGCTACACCGCTATTCAACTTTCTGCAGCCTTGTTTTGATTTTCTTCTTTTTCTTGCGGCTTTAAAGATTCGAAACTTGAAGTCGAATCGAATTTTAAATTATTTTTTTCGTAAAATTTGAATTTAAAATTTTACTTAAACGGCATAAAAAAATATCAAATAAAATTTTCTCTATCAATAACACTCAAACATCAAATCTTATTTAGAGTATCAAAATTTATCCTTATCGCGATCTAGAAAACAACATAAGAATAAAATGTACTCTAATTACCTAGTTTGTTTCATTTGTCGAAATTCATGGCATTAAAATTTAACGTGTTAATATATTATTTGGTATCTGAATTTGATTTCCATATTTAATTTGACATTTGATTTTTTTTTAATTTTGTATTTTAATTATTTGTCCCAAATTGATACTTAAGTTTGGTTTTAATATACATTTTGGTAATGAGTTTTTTGAATTTGATACTTAAGTTTGACATCAATGTTCAATTTAATATCCTCATCTTTTTTTTTTACCAAGTTAAATAATTACGTATTTTTACTATTTCATACATGTCAAATATTCATTAGACTACATGATGTTGTTTGGTTTAAGTACTAAATTAAATATTGAAATCAAACTCAAATACCAAATAATATTTAAATCGAAATAAAAAAATCAAAAAAATTATCCTCCCACCACACAAAAAGATGGGAGTCCTAGTTTTCAAACCATATTGCCTGCTGGTAGTTTTTTTGCAAATTGCAACAAAGAGTGGTCCACCACATAGCAAGGCCTTTCTTCTTCATAAGCTGTTTTCCACTTTGAGTTTTCAGACTTTTCAGACAGGCCCTTGATTTTTTTGTTTTTGTGTTCCAATTTTCCACTCCGTTCACGGTCTACCAATTTTGATTTAAAAAAAAAAAAAAAATCAACGCTGATAGTGATCAGATGTTATTAACATATCAGTGGAATAATTGATTTTGTATTTTTCTTAAAATACAAAAAAAAAAACACCATAAAGTATGAAGTTGATATTTTGTTGATGCTATAGTCCTATTATTGTCAAATTACTTTTAAATGTAGAATTTTTTTTTTATAATTGACTATTTGGGGAGTTCTGAAAATTAATTTCTCCCTTAACTATAAAATTATATTTATTATTATTGTAATATTGGTATAGCTTTGTTCCTTGTGGTTGCAAAATTTGCAACTAATTGTACAGCTTGGACCAAATTGAAAAGTGATAGGTAAATGAAGAATAAGAAGAACCCTAAAGCATCCTTCTTCATCCCAACTTTTTGCATCTTTTCCATTCAAATACCCTTTTTCGGTAATTTTTTTCTTTTATGGAATTTGTAAGTAAAATTCCGGATTTAAGTTCAAATCATAAATAATATTACCTCTTATTAAATTATGGATAATTATTTGATATTTTCCCCACAATGTTATTTTATGAAATCATAAAAAAAATTGAATTATTAGGTTTTTTTTCTTTGATTAAAGTCAAAAGTGACATTTCACACAGTAATACCCTAGTTTTATTTATTTTTTGTCAACAAATTATAAACTATTTAAATGCTAATGTTGTTACAACTATTTTAATATTGATGTACCAAATAAGTTTGTGTTATATTTGTAAAGTCCCAGGATTTAATATAATTGTTTGGGATTATACATATAAAATTATAGATAATAATTTTAATTATTGAATTTTGGTACGATGAATGTATCATTCATGTTCATTTTATAATTTATGAAAAAAATATTATTTAGTATTTAAAGTTGAGATATTTTTTTAATGTGATATTTGTGTTATTTTTTGGTTCAATTTGGTATTTGAATTTGAAAAAAATTATGTATCTTGATACTCAAAGGTAATAGTGTTTAATTTGGATTTTAGGGTGAATTTGTTGAAAGTTAATTTCTAATATCATCATGATTTTATTAATAAAATAATTTAGAATTAATTGTAAATTTATTTAATTTTGTATTTAATTTATCAAATATAGTCTGATTCAGACATAGTTTAATTTGGATTTTAAGGTTGATTTGATAAAAATTAATTGTTGATATTATTAGTTAATTATGAATTCTTATTAAATAAACTGTAAAATCCAAATTAAACACTAAAAAATTAACATCTTTAAACAAAACACATGTATGACATTAGGGAAATAGTGTCAAAATTATGAATTAAACTTTCATGAAAACTAAATTTTTCGAAATTCATGACTGTCATTCCCAATAAAATTGTTTCTAAAATTCGAGCTCTTTCCTTTAATTAATGTTTTTTTTAACAATTTCGTTATAAGTTCTGCTTTTTTTGAGAAAATGATTAAAATTACTTATAATCTCTCTCCAACTCATAAACAAAAAAATAATGCGTCTTAACACACTCGAACCCATAATCATACGAATCGAGCTAAGATTCAATTAATTTTAGTTAAACTACATTATCCAATTTATATGTACTTTTAGTGTTTTATTGGATAAAACATTAATCCATTAATTAATGATAGTTTCCTTTGAAACTAAACACGGTAAGAATAACGTGGTCTTAATGGTGAAATGCGTTTTCCCAATGCAGTGGATAAAACGTAAACATGGGCCATTAAACTCCTTATTTTCCTCCACTTTCCTTTGTTTTTAACCCCTTAGCTGAGTCAACAGCTTTGTTCTTTATTTGATCTTATCATTTCCCTTTATTTTTTTTCTCTCCAATTTTCTCATGCCTGATTTAAACAAGTTGACCCAATACAGCAATTTCTTCTTCATTTTCACACTTAGAAAATCAAATTTATTAGTATTAATAAAAAACTCAATTTTGCTTTATAAATCCTTCAATCATCACTCTTTTTCAAAGTTCTACAATGTGATCGCAAATAAATTATGATTTTCCAGTCTAACTTTAATTGTCAAACTCTATAAAAGTTCCTATACTATGTGTTTTTGTTGAATTTAATCCCTCTATTATTATTTGGTTATAGAAATGTGCATTTTCAATCACGAGGCTAAATTTTCTCCATTAATTTTGGAAAATTGTACATAAAATTTGTCTAATTGTACAAAAAAAAAAATACCAAAATGGAAATAAAGATATACATATTTTGAAAAAAAGAGAGAAACTAGAAAGGATTAAATTCACCAAAAAAGCATAATATAGGGACCTTTTATAACACTGGACCAAATTAAAACCATTAACGTCAGCCAAAATGCCGTGGTTGACTAAGGAGCCGTCAAAAGAAAATTAAAAAACCAGCAAATAATTTGTTTAAAAAACATAGAAAAGTCCGTAGACACGTGGAAAGATTCTGATGGTGCTGACCCACCACGTCATCCAATTTTCAGGTGAGTCACTATTATTCTCTACTTCTATATAAACTCCCCCCCTTATCTTCTTCCTTTCATTGCATATTTTTCTCATTTAAAAAAAAAAAAAAAAGATCTCTCTTCTTCATTTTTAGGAAAAAAGAAGAGATATATAGCTTTGTGTTTTAGTTGATACTCAGATAGAAATCATGCCGGCGGGTGGATTCTCATCGGTTCCACCGGCGGGGGTGGAATTCGAAGCAAAGATCACTCCTATAGTCATCATTTCTTGTATAATGGCAGCCACCGGAGGCCTCATGTTCGGTTACGACGTCGGCGTTTCTGGTAATTCATTTTTTCGTGCTTGCATGGAAATTTACACGATTCATTTAGTAATAATAATGAATAGGGATTCCAAGTTTCAACCTCTTTCTTTTTGTAAATAAAATCTCTTTTTTTGGCTTATTTTAATGTTTCTCTTCGTTACTCTTTTTTTTAAATGGCTATACAATTCAACACGTTTAAATAAACAAATACTTTTTTTTGTGAGGGTTTTATTAAAATTAATTTTTTTTAAAATCCTGGAAAAGAAAATAGTTTTTTCTTCTCTCCCGCCAAACACCGACTCTGGATCAATTTTTCAACTGAAAAGGGCAGTTTGGGCATTTCATAATGTCTCTGCCATCATAATATCGTTGACGAAAGAGTCCGTTAACGGTTGTTAGTGGAGCCCGGTTGTTGTTCGTTCGGCTCCAATATCTTCATTTTTGATAAAATTACCTTTTTATCTATGTGTTTTCTTTTTCTGTATTTTTTTAGTTTTTAAGCTCTAAAAAGTAAAATAACTGATAGTTGCCTTAACACAAGGTTTTAAATATTTAAATCCTGATTATTAAAACAATCACTGCCTTAAAAAAATGAATTGATTAAATTTTTTTTTGTGTAGGTGGCGTTACGTCCATGCCGGACTTCTTGGAAAAATTCTTTCCTGTTGTTTACCGGAAAACCAGAAACCCTGGAATCGATGGAAACTACTGCAAATACGACAACCAAGGCCTTCAATTGTTCACTTCATCGCTTTATTTGGCTGGTTTAACTGCCACTTTCTTCGCATCCTACACCACTAGGAGGCTCGGTCGCCGCCTCACCATGTTGATCGCCGGTTTCTTTTTCATTGCCGGTGTTGTTCTTAACGCCGCTGCCCAAGACCTAGCCATGCTTATTATTGGCAGGATATTGCTCGGTTGTGGTGTCGGTTTTGCTAATCAGGTACTTTCAATAAGCATCACACAGATTTATATTTATTACAGTTTATTTATTAGCAGTGTGTATCATATAACACAACACAAGTTTTAATATTTTTTTTATAAAGTACTTAACGTTTTAATTCGTACTCTATGAGTCTCAAACTTTTAACTTATATTCAAATGAATCCCTGATATTTAACTTATACATAAATACACAGTTTAATTATGTCCCTAGTTCACATGCTTTTTAAACTTTTGAAATTTTAATTCTAGAAATTTAGTCCATCTACTACTCAATTAACAATGAAATTTAATTGTTTGAATTAAATAAGTAAGGGGACTAATAGTACAGGGACTCAAAACATAATTAAATCTAAATAATCCCTTAACACAATACTTTAAGTTCAAATGAAAGCATAATTTTGTGCATAATTTTGTAGCTTGGGGGTTGTCCCCAGCTGAGATAAGCCTTAAAAACATCATTAAATTACATTAATTTCCTTTTCAAAGCAGTTGTCATCAGTCGTGTAATTCCCTTTCTAAGCTACTATTTTTAGTTTATTTATCTGGTTTAATAGTCAAAATCCTTTACGTTTTCCAAGAATCCTTACATCCCCAGCAATCACTCTTCAACACCTGCCCACTCTAGTCAAGAATCGACCGTCATATGTCATCCAATATTGTTCCATAAAGTTTAGTGTTAAATTCCAACTTTTGTTTGATTGATGTAATTAATTTAACTAAGTAGGTTTGAAAAAAAAACATTATTTGTCACAATCCAAAGTGTTTTGTTTTCCTCTAACTTTTTAACTTTAAATATTAATTTATTCTGAGGTTTGAAAATAACACATGTGATTGTGAGTTGTGTGGACTCTTTTGCTCTCTATTGGTTTAATTTAAGAAAGCACCATATGAAAAAGATCTTTATCTTTGGATTTATCCATTAAAAAATAATAATTTTTATCCCTTTTTTTAAAAAAAATCCTTTTGAAAAGTCTTTTATGAATTACGTGATGCTTGTTTGAACTTTTTGGGTTTTTTCTAGTCATCGTCTTCACTTGTGTCATATGGTGTACAATTTTGATTTGTTTATTTTTTGTATTTATTTGGGACTTTAAAAATTCAACTAGAACAATCTTGTAGCTGATGGGAACAGTAGAGGTGCATAGGGTTCCAAGTGTATTCTTTTATTTATCTTTTAATTTCTGTCAAAATATGGAGTGTAAAATAAAAGTAACATTTTAATATTGATCATAGGTCTAGATTAGGTTATAATTTTTAAATCTACCTACCTATGATATTTAAATACATCTGTTCATAGATTAAATTTGAAAAAGATTTTTATAATCCGTGTTGATTACTCATAAATAAATACTTCCAACCTTCAAATAATTTTGTATTATGCCTCATATTTGATTTAATTAAATTACTTTTTTTTTATAAAATACAGGCTGTGCCACTGTTTCTCTCAGAGATAGCACCTACAAGAATACGTGGAGGGTTAAACATATTATTCCAACTTAATGTCACTATTGGAATTCTTTTTGCCAATCTTGTCAACTACGGGACTGCTAAGTAAGCCTCGTCTTTCTTCTCTTTTACTCTTTAATTTTATGTATTTAATGTTTCATCATTAGGGGAAAAAACATATTTTTTTGCCATTGGAGCAAAGATCTAGGATCAATTGCCTTGAAACTGTGATATATGAATGAAATAGTTGACATCCTTTTTGAAGGAGACCCCATTGCTCTTAATCATTAACCAATTCCCACGTTTTGGAAAATATTAATAATGATATTGTGTTCATTTTTTGCTTTTTCTGCTGATCACAATCATTCATTGCTTTGCTTTGGAACGACAGAATTACCGGGGGATGGGGTTGGAGACTATCATTAGGATTAGCCGGCATTCCAGCACTTCTCCTAACTGTGGGGGCCCTCTTGGTGGTCGATAGTCCTAACAGTCTCATCGAGCGTGGTCGCCTCGATGAAGGAAAGGCCGTGCTCCGAAAGATTCGGGGCACCGATAAGATTGAGCCTGAGTTCCTGGAGCTTGTTGAGGCGAGTCGTATAGCTAAAGAAGTGAAACATCCTTTCAGGAATCTCCTTAAACGTAGGAACCGACCCCAACTTGTCATCGCAGTTGCCTTGCAGGTCAGTGCTTAATTTTGGCTTCGTGTTGCTTATTTTTCTTGTCGGGTCGTAAAACTCTTACTGATATGTCTGTATTTTTTATGGTGCTGGTTACTTGGAAAAGATTTTCCAACAATGTACAGGTATCAATGCTATCATGTTTTATGCGCCGGTCTTGTTTGACACATTGGGATTTGGCAGTGATGCTGCACTTTACTCTGCTGTTATAACCGGCGCTGTCAATGTGCTATCTACCGTCGTATCCATTTACTCAGTCGACAAAGTAGGCCGTCGTGTGTTGTTACTCGAAGCTGGTGTCCAAATGTTTATTTCTCAAGTAATCATAGCAATTATACTAGCATTCAAGGTGAAAGATCACTCTGACGATCTCCACAAAGGTTTTGCAATCCTAGTAGTTGTTATGATATGCACTTTTGTGTCAGCCTTTGCATGGTCTTGGGGACCTCTTGGATGGCTCATCCCTAGTGAAACATTCCCCCTCGAGACCCGATCGGCCGGGCAGAGTGTAACCGTCTGTGTCAACCTGCTCTTCACCTTTGTCATAGCTCAGGCTTTCCTCTCAATGCTCTGTCATTTCAAGTACGGAATCTTCTTGTTCTTCTCCGGTTGGGTCCTGATTATGTCCATCTTTGCATTGTTCCTTATCCCGGAAACGAAAAACATCCCGATTGAAGAGATGACAGAGAGGGTGTGGAAGCAACACTGGTTTTGGAAGAGATTCATGGATGATGATGAGGTAGCATCTGTTACCTATGGTGACATTGCAAAGAAAAATGGGCATGCTAATGGTTTTGATCCAACTTCCCAGTTGTAAGCATCTCATTACTATAGAAAATAGATATATATGTACCATCGAAATGCTTGAGTAATTATTGTCATTTGGATCTTTGATGTATAATGGTTGCTATAAGGAAAAAAAAAATCCAACTTTTACGATTTCAATTCTTTCTGTGGTTGATATTCATCACAATTAAAAGATCTCCGATCATATATTTATTTAATTGAAGGTTGATTTTGAAGCGAAGGGAGAACATCTATAATGTCAAATTGTTAGAGGGTCTTTATACTTTCAGAGACCTAAAACATTCCCAATATATAAATCTACAGCATAAGAGAAAGTAGAATCCATTTCTTTCTTATGAAAAGGGACAAGACAGAAAGAGAAATGAAATTGTATACTTGAATTTGGGAACACTATGTTATCATAGCACCTACCACTAAAGGTTAGTGCCAATGAGAGACATCATTACAATCTAACACTCTTTGTCTGAATGTGAACAACATTGATTAATTTATTTACTTTAATTTTTGTATCTGCAAATATATATATACAACCCACCCAACAGCAATAGCAACAACAGCCTCTCCCAACATTCTTTCCTTTCAAGCGTTTCAAGCATTGTGTCCTCTAGAGGTTTAAACAATTGAGGGAGGAGGGGACATCAATGATGATATGCCAACAAAAGAAAGGGTCTAAATTTGGTTTTAATCCCTTTATATTTGATTTGACATAAATCCAACCTCTTTTTTCCTTTTCAATGTACAACAATATTTGATGTTGTCGTTAAAGTGATGATGTGAATTTTCATGAATCTGTTAACATTACTAATCTCTGAATCTCATAACAAAGATGAGATGATGAGCCTTGGCAATTTGGCATAGAAGGGGTGACTATTATGATAAATACCTGAAAGTCGGGACCTTTCTATATAAAAAAAACATAAAATTTAAGATGCCTGTACGACCAAACTTAAGTTGGTCCAATATATATATATATACACCATGAGAGAAAGCATCCATTCCCATCCTCACAAATCCAGCCAAAAACAAAACACTTATTAATCCCTCTTCCCCTTTCTCAGGGTTGAATTGCCAGTTTAACCATGGGTTTTTCAAAGAGAGCTGTGGCTGAGGTTGTTTTGGCGGTGATGGCTGTTGCTGCCTTGTTGCAGTTGTCCCATGCAGCTGTTTACAAGGTTGGGGACAGTGCTGGTTGGACCTCCATTGGCAACCTTGACTACAAGCAATGGTCTGCTACTAAAACCTTCCAAGTTGGTGACATTATTCGTAAGTTTCCCTTTTAAGTTCTTAGTCTCTGCTTGATATTATAGATGATCTTTCAAGATTTAGCTTATTTTTGCCCCCATTTTTCCTATTCGACTTATTCCAGTTACTGGGTTTATTACTTACAGTAGCTTTGTTCTTTTAAATCTGGTTGAAATGTTTGGTACGGTAAGCCATTGCACGTAAAACCATATCTTGCTTTGATTGCATTTTACTCTTTTACTTAAAAAAATTGGTAAAATAATTCATTTATGTTAGATCAAAGAGCAATCAAAGAGCAAACAGATCTTTCTATAAAAATTAAATTCATTTTTACTGTTAAAAATTAATCTCTATACATCATCATGATGTACACATGACACTTCATGTGTCACTTTCTGATTATTCCATCAACAATGGTAGCTTTTAACAGTACAAATGAATAAATTTTTACCAGAAAATATCAGTTTGCTCTTTGATTTAATGTACAATGATTAATTTTCTCATTTTTTAAGTATAAGAGACAAAATGTAATCTGACTCGTAGTATAAGAACCTCTACAGTATTTTTACCGGTATTGCACCGAAACAGAGAATTAGGTTCGAACCCGGAGATATATTGTTAGTAGGGTAGTCACGAATCTTGAGAGGGGCTTCATGAACGATTAAAACCGATATGTATATTTTAATTATATCATAAAAGGGTTAATATAAGTTTTAATCTTTGAACTTGATAATTAAGTCCATTTTGGTCCTTGAATTTAGATTCCATCAAAATTTAATTCTAAATTTGATGACGTAGCACAATATCATTGTGCTACATCATCAAACTTTTATTTTTACCAAATTTAAAGATCACATTGGACCTAATTGCCAAGTTCAAATATCAATGTGGAAAAAAAGTATAGGAACGAAAATGAAACTAATTGTCAAGTTAAAGTACTACAAGTTATATTATCCCATTTTAAAAATATACCCCTATTTAATTATTTTTATCTATAATTCTGGCGTAATTCAGTATAAAAGAATTTGGCAACAGTTTATCCATTTTTCAATCTGTTCTTGATATACATATATATTGATTGAATGAAATGGCAATATGTTAATGCGCATGCATATAGGTTTTGAGTACAATGCTCAGTTTCACAACGTGATGCGAGTAACCCATCCTATGTACAAAGCCTGCAATGCCTCAGCCCCTTTGGCTACCTACACTACTGGCAATGACACCATCAACATTACCACTAAAGGTCACCACTATTTCATCTGCGGTGCTCCTGGACATTGTCAAGCTGGTCAGAAAGTCGACATCAACGTACTTCGCACATCCGAAACAGCTCCGACTACGGCTCCCGAGGGTTCAACTGCCGCTTCAGTTCCATTTGCCGGTGGTCCTGCACCTTCGCCAAGCAGCAGTATCTCCTTGAGAGCTTCCAAGGGGAGTCTAATCACTAAGCTTTGTTTAGCAATGGCTGGTTTTGCAGTTTTTGCATCTGGTTTTTATTGAACAAAATTTTAGATTGATTTTTGCTATATGTGGAATGGTTGATATACTTACACTACAGAGAGAGAGAGAGAGACATGTACTTCTCATGGAATAATTTTTGTTTTTTTTGTTTTCTCAATGATTCCTATTATTCATGAATATGAATGATACATGAACAACAAAAGGTTGATAGTCAATATTGAAAAATTGGAGAAAAATATAATCTCTTTTTATTTTTATATTTTTATAAATTTTAAATTATTTATTAACATGACATAAAAAATAAAATCGTGCTACATTAGCAATAAAAGATTGATAACTAATTTGGTCCAAATAAATAATAGGGACCAAATTAAACAAAGGTATAAAAGTGAGTACAAAAATAAGGCATTAAATGATTTTTTTTAGTGAATTATAATAACAAGGTAAAGCTCGAACAACAAACATGATTAGTATGACTTGAACTCAAATCACACATGTCACATGAGACGATGAACACTCTGACCATCAAACCATCACATAAAATTCGATCATTTTACTCCTTTATCTGATGTACAAATAAAACATATGATACAAAAACTTTAATCACACTTTTACCTAAATCATAAACATACAAATGATTAGGATTGAAAAATAATGGAATCAAAAAAATAAATATTCTCTCTCAAGTTGAAACAGATCCCCATATTTCACGTCTAGGGCACGTGACACCTATCTGCTTACAATCGCACAAAGCATGACTGTTTCCCTCCCACACATTGCCAGACAAAAAGGAAATCAATGTTAATTAGTGTTTAACATCACTAATTTACTTTAATCTCAATCCAATTAATGCATTCAATTCAATAAGAAAACTTTGCTAAATTCATTTTTAAAAAACCAAAGAATTTTATGTGGGTTTTGGTTTATGAAAAATAACTTTTTTTAGGTTTGTGGTCATCATTTTTAATAAAATTGTTTTTAATATTTGAATTTTATTTTTTTATACCTCTAAATTTATAAAAATATTCATTTTAATCTTTCATTTAATTTTTCGTTTTTTTAATTTTTTAATTTATATTGTTTGTCAAATCAACTTAAAATAGATAGAAAATTTAATGTTTGTTAATTTTATTTATGTGACATCCACGTGTATGTCATGTTATCAATTAATTAATTGTTAAAATAATTTTTAATAATTTAATACCTTTTTTATATTTTTAAAAATTTTAAATGAATTTTTTTTATTTTTTTAATATTTTATATTTAAAATTTTAATGAATTGTTAACGTGACATCCACGTCCAACAAAATTTACAAATATTAACGTTTTCATATATTTTTGGGTGATTACATAAACATCGTAAATTTAAGAGTTAAAAAAATAAAAAATTAAATAAGTGTTAAAATAAATTTTTTATAAAGATAAAAAACCAAAAAAATTATTATATCCTTATTTTTTTTACAATACAAGATGCTTTCCCACTTCTTATAAAAGAACAAAATAAGTGAAGTTATAATATATAGTAATTAATGACAATAAATGTAATAAAAAAAACAAATGATATTTATGTAACACTAAAAAGAGTTTTTAATTGTCCTTGATACCTAAACCCTGAAATTATTGACATGGCCATGTGATCCTTGAATCAAAGATCCCATCACCCACCACTTCTACCCTAACCCAAACACCCCTTTTAATTTCTTTCCACCCCCCTCAAACATCTCACCCATCCTTATACTATTTACAAATTTGAAATTTAATCTTTCTATATTTATATTTAAGAATTTAACTTTTTCTTTTAATTTTAAAATTTAAGTCTAACAGTTATATGGCTACCAGTAATTTCTAAAATTTAATGTTTCAATCATTACTTCTATAAAAAAATCAATAATAATTCTATTTTTTACAAAAATTGAAAATTAAATTTAATTAAAAAATAAAAGCTAAATTGATAAAAAAAATATAAATATTAAGGAATAAATTTATTATTATATATTTTATCTACTAAAACAAGGCGCGTAAAAACTAATGTGGGAGGAAGTCGCGTGAAGTCAAACACAAAGCAAAGAAGGAAAATGATCCATCCCTTTCTTTTCCTTCTTCCAATCTCCTCAACTCATCATTCATAATATAAGTAAAACCCATCTCAGTTCTCATGATCTCTCTTTCATTTAGGCTATCCCTTGACCTTAACTCAATATTACTGATGATTGATTGATATATCTACATCTACACATACATATACATATATCTATATATATATATATATATATGTAGATAAGCCAGGCTGAGATAAGCTTCTGAAAGATCCTGGTTATGGGGAAGAAAAGAGAGAAAATAGGTGCAAGATCTCAAACACTACCCTCATCTCCTTCCCATTCTTTCTCTTCATCTTCCTCTTCCGACTTTGAGTTCACCATCTCCCTTTCCCCACGCGCCGCCACCTCTTCCTCCCTATGTCCAGCCGACGACCTCTTCTACAAAGGCCAGCTCTTACCTCTCCACCTTTCTCCTCGTCTCTCCATGGTCCGTACCCTCCTCTTAGCTTCCTCCAGCACTTCCTCCTCTTCCGCCGCCACTGCCTCTCGTGACTCCACCGCCAGCAGTTCCAATGACTCCCATTCTTCTTTCTCCAGTGACCTCGTTTTGCTCTCCGCCGATTGCGGTTCATCCAGGCCTAGCTCCGTCTCCGATGATGACGGTCTCAAAAGGGTACTTCACAATACAGGGAACCAGCAACAACAAATCAAGAAGAACAAGTATTTTTCCTTGTCTAGATTCTCTTCGGTGTTCAACAAGGAAAACAACAAGAAGCTTGACCAGGTAAACATGGCGGCAACTCCTTCGTCAGTTAAAAAAATAAGCAAGACGGCGAAACGAGTAATAAGCAAATATTTGAAGAAAGTGAAGCCATTATACGAGAAACTATCACATAAGCAAGATGAAAAACTGGGAGGAGTTGAATCGGTTTCGACTTTGTCAACAGCAACATCATTTCCAGCTTCGTTCTCGATCAAACCAGAGAGATCTGTCAAAGAAAACAACAATGGCGGCGGATTTTCTCACTCTTTCTCGGGAAACTTAAGGTACCCAAGAAGAAGAAGCTGCATTTCGAGCTGCCCCTCATCCATGAGGTCATCGCCGAGCCACTCTGGGGTGCTTTCTCGAAACGGGTTTCCAAGCATCAATACGGGTCGGGTCGGTGGCATTGGCGGCATGATGCACTACCCGGATCGGTCGTCAATGGAAGAACTGCAAAGTGCCATTCAAGGTGCCATTGCTCATTGCAAAAATTCATTGGTTCAAAACAAAACTACTGTAATAAGTAACGAAATTTAACTGAAAAAGGAATCTCTTTCCATAAACTTTCCCATATTTACTGAATCTCGTAAGGTAAAAATAAAGTGACATCAGTTCTTTTTTCATGATCTCCACCATCTAAAATAGTATAAATTAAGCGAATTATATCTTAGGTTTAGCTCAATAGTAAGGTTAAGTTGAAAAATTTTGATATTTTTAGATTTAATAAATTATGTGTCAATCAAGTTTTGGCATGAATTATAAAAGTTGAAGGTTTAAGATGTTGATGATCTAATTCGATTCTCGTCCTACATAAATATTGGGTTGTCTCAATATTTATTCTAGTTTATATTTCACCATGGGCCTTCTCTAGAGCTATTCTAGTTTGACTCTGATTTTTTTTGAATGTTAGTTCGATTGTGTTTTGTAATGCTTAATTCTAATTTGACAGTTATACTCCAGATATTAGTTTGATTCTCTTTGTAATGCTTGTTGACTATAATTGATTCGTATTACTTGTGCTTGTAAGCTTTTGAGTCTTTTTTTACTCCGAATACATTTCAAATATTAGTGTGATTCGTTTTGTAAATTGTAATACTTGATCTTGATTGTTATTAATTCAAATATGTATTACTTGTAATTCTATTTGTATTCACAAACTTTAAAAAGAAAATGTTTAATAAATTATATATAGACGGTCGAGTGTTTTGCGTGTTTGTCTATTAAAGGGGTTAATTTCTCTCTCTATATGATACAATTCATAGATGTGACGTTTTAAGTAAGTCTTTATGCATGTCAACACGTACCATATTATACAATTAAAACATGTTCACTAGACGTGGGTTCACTTGCATGGTAATGCGAATCCTCCATGTACGTACTCCTATGAGCGAACTATAAAGAAGGTCAGATTGATCTTAATTAAATAACGGACTAATAATGGCGAACACCATAACATAAACGAATTAATTGTAATTAAATTAATAATTTAATTCAATCCTCCTAAATTTTTAACTTAAAAAATAAGAAATTAATGTTGAGCAGTTTAGGGGCATGTGATAAGAAGAAGTTTAAGGCACACCCATATGAAATGGAGTGGCAATGAAGAATGTGAATTTTAAAAATTAAATAAGTCAAATTATTTATAAGTTGAAATGCTTGACTTCAACAGCTTGCTCCCCTAGTAAGTACCAACTACATATATCATTAATGAACCACATTTTGAGGCATTCCATGTTATGGGTTGTTTCATTTATTAATTTGGTCGGTGAAGAGTTTTTTTTTTCCCAATCTCTATTCCAATTATTAATTTTTAGATTTTTCCAATGAGTACTTTATTATTTTTTTAAAAAATTTACTTAATTACTGATACCAAGATATTAAGAAAATGCAATGTAATATTTTTACAAATTCAATAATTAATTATAGAAAAATCTAAGTAATAATTAAATAATTTTATAATTTGTATTTATAAACTTCAGTTAATTTTGTTGATTTAAAATTGATATTTGGAACGAAAATAAATGCTAACAAATTGATATCGAAAGTTTTTAAATGTTGATAAGTGATTAAAAATGTTTTTGGAAGTAAAACAAGTCAAGCGTGCTTTCTCTGTTTTCTTTGAAGAAGCGGTGGTTTCTGCGATAAGGTTAGGAGCAAAGTGGTGACTTTTTTTCTAAAAAAGATAGTGGATTTGATGCATCTCTTCTTGAAGAAGAGATGATACAGTTATCAGTCAAAAGCTCGAGGATTGTTCCACCAGAAAAGCCTTCCCTCTTGTGTTCTGTGTGGACTTTGAAAACATATAATCCTGACAGTTTTAGAGCGCAGATGAAGAGTATTTGAAAGATTAGGAAGAAGTTTGAGATCCAGTTAAAAGGTCAGAATTTGTTTTTAATTATTTTTTATGATGAGAATGATTTAGAATCGATACTAGATGGAGCTTTTTCGACGTAAGGTTGTGCTTCTTGATCGTATTGCAGAAGCAATAGAAAGAAAGAAAATTCGTTTGCTTATGTCCCCATATTGGATTTGATTAGGACCATACCTCTCTAAATGCGACCCAAAAGACCTGATGCATGCGATTGGGTCTACCTTCGGTGGTCTGTTGAGCTCGGAGGTAAAGAATGATTATTGTCAAATTCAAGTAATGCTTAATGTTAAAAAAGATTTACGTCGAGGCATATTTGTGGCTTCGGATGGGGGTGATAAAAATTGTGTTCTTTTTAAATATGAAAATTTACCAATATTTTGGTATTGGTGTGGTGTTATGGGTCATAATCTTCAAAAGTGTGTGACAGTTGCTTCATCTTTAAAAGAGTTATCGGAAGAAGCTTACCCTTTCTCTTTAGCTTTGAAAGCCGAATCCGGTATGGTTGGTAAGGAGAGTATTCGTCTTGGAACTTCAAATCGCAAACAGATGAAACAGTGTTCGTATAAGGGTGATGAGGTGGCAAAGGAGGACATAATGTTTGAGTCTAATTTGATCTCTACTCTATAGTTCCAGTCGAAGTAGATTTTCATAAATCAAGGTATGGGGCTCAAGTGGTTGAGTTCATTGAGGATTCTAATGAAATGATAAACAATGAAAATTTTGATGGTAGAATTATGTCCCCAAGTCTCTCTAAAATTACGCATTTGTGTAACGATAGAAATCTCCTTTGTGGGAGTGAGGGAGTGAGACTAAAAGAAGTTGCGGTAGTTAACCAAGTTAATAACGAGCCTCCAAAAGAAGCTAAAAGATGGCGACGTTTTGTTCAAATTGCGTTTGATGACTCATCTATGGTGCGATCTGATGGTGGTAAAAGGAAGAACTTTGATGTTGAAAATTACTTTGATATTATTGAGTGTAGAACAACTGGGAAAAAACTAAGATTTAACGATGATAGTGGGGCAAAAGGAAGAGTCCCAATGCTAACAAGAATAAACTTATTGGAATCAATTTCTCCAACAAAATCAAGATCGACAACTGACTGTAAGATTCCAGCTTTTTTTATATAGGACCTTTAAAAGCTCCAAGACGTTATGGTTTTTCGACTTTTTTCTTCCAAAAGTATTGGTACATTGTCGGTAAAGAGGTCTCTCAATTTTGCCTTGATTTTTTAAACAGCGAGAGAACTTTTAACAAACTGAACGAAACTAACATTGCTTTTATTCCTAAGATTCCGCATCTATTGAATATGAAAGACTTTAAACCAATTAATTTGTGTACTATTTTATACAACTAATAGCTAAAGTTATTGCTAATCGTTTTAGAAAGGTTCTTGATACTTGTATTGATCCAGTTCAGAGTGCATTTGTACTCGGGAGATCGATTTCAGATAATATTATTTTGGCATACGAGATGTTTCATACTTTTAGCAGGAAGCAAAAATGGATGAAAAAGGGTAACGACCTTGAAACTCTATATGAGTAAAGCGTATGACCGTGTTGAGTGGAATTTTATCCGTTCAGTAATGGGAAAGATGGGTTTTGATTCTAATTGGATTGATATGATCATACGATTTGTGTCCTCAGTTTCTTATTCTATGAGTGTCAATGGATCTCGTAGCTCTTTATTTAAGCCAAAACAAGGGTTAAGGTAAGGAGATCCCTTAAGTCCGTTCTTATTCTTGATTTGTAATGAGGGCCTTTCTTCTCTATTATGCCTTAATGTAAGGAACGAATTACTTAAATGAGTTAAAGCTAGTCGATATAGCCTACCTATCTCACATCTTTTATTTGCCGATGATAGTATTTTGTTTGGGGACGCATCCTTACAATGTGCCCGAATTTTGAAAGATTTGTTGAAAGAGTATGAATGGCTCTCCGGACAGTGTGTGAACTTTGAAAAATCGACAATCTTTTTAAGCAAAAATACTTGCGATTATGTTCAAAATCAAGTAATAGCTGAGCTCGGTGTACGTTATTCTAATAATCCTGAACGGTATTTAAGGTTGCCATATAAGATTGGAAGAAACAGGAAAGCTTCGTTTCAGAATCTTAAGGATAGAATGAAAAGTAGAGTCAATAGTTGGAGTATGAAGTGGTTATCACAAGGAGGCAAAAATGTTTTTATTAAATCGATCTTACAAGCCATTCCAATGCAATGGCTTGTTTCTTTCTTCCAAATTCTTTATGTAAAGATTTTGAACGAATTATAGCAAATTTCTGGTGGCAAAAAGGTAAAGGGCAAAAGGGAATACATTGGTGTGAGTGGGATAAAGTATGTGATTCAAAGGAAAACGATAGGCTTGGTTTTCATAATTTGGGTTTGTTTAATATTTCCCCTCGTAAAACAGGGATGACAATTACTACAGAATCTTAATTCGTCAGGTTCTTAAAGGTAAGTGTTATCACTCCTCAAATTTTTTAGAGTCTCCTCTGAAAAACGAGGCATCGTATGCGTGAAAGAGCATTTGGTCGGCCAAAAAAGTGTTAATTGATGGCCTTTGTTGGAGAGTTGGGTCGGGTAATCATATTTCTATTCTTAATGATGCTTGGATCCCGGGTTCATTAAATTATAGATTAATTATTCCGATTAGAAGAGGTGATCTACTATTAGTTGCAAAGTTAATAAATCCTATGACTAGAGCTTGGAGAGTAGAGTTAATTACCGAGCTTTTTGAGGAGGCTGATGCAGAGCGCATTATTCGAATCCCTTTGGCGACAGATCTAGGCGATGACGAATTGGTGTGGATGGGCGATCCTTCTAGGGAGTTCTCAGTCAAAAGTTCCTACAAACTATTACACAAAAGGTCCTACCCTCCTACCCCTAATTATTTACATTACAACTATGATAAATTCTACGAGAAGCTATGGTCCATAGGACTACCCTCAAAAATACAACTTACAGTCTGGAGAATGTCAAAAAACCACATTCCAACTTTGGCAAATCTTGCTAAACGGAGGCTATGTAATAATCCAATTTGTCCCAGTTGTCAAAGAGAAGCAGAAACGATAGAACATGTATTCTGGTTCTGTCCATCTGCAATAGAAGAATGGCAATTAATTAATATGCATTGGATTCTTAATTCTAGTATAAATAATTGGATGGATTGGCTTACATGGGTAGCTTTGAGCAGTAATGATTCCCAGTTTCGGAGTTTTTGTTGTGCACTATGGGTTTTGTGGTCATCACGGAACAAATGGGTACATTCAAGAATAGCACAGAACAGTTTTGAAATTGTCAAATTCGTTAGGAAATATTTACAAGAACTTGAAGATATAAAAGTAAAAAAGATTTCTAACCTGCCGAATAACCCTTCTTGGAAACCCCTTTGTTTCCTGCACATCAACTTTGACGCAGCTTTTCATAGTTCTAGTCATATGGCTGCAATTGGAGTGATTGGGAGGGATTATATGGGAAGAGTTTTGGTTTCAAAATCGAGAGTATTGGAAAACGTGGCCTCACCATTCACCGCAGAAGCATATGCATGTAAAGAAGCAGTATCGTTAGGGATTGATTTGGGCATCTTTAAGGTTATAGTCGAAGGCGATGCCTTGACTATCATCAAAAAATGTATCAATCCTTACCTAAATAGGTCAGAAATTGGGCCGATTTTACAAGATATTAGAAGGAAAAAATCAGAGTTCCAAGAAATCTCTTTTAAGCATATTTCTAGATCTGGAAATTACATCACTCATCTAATGGCATCTGAGTGTCTAAAGAAAAGGGAAGACGTGTACTTGTTAAATGCAGTTCCGGCCTTCGTTCAGACGACGGTGACCGATAAGTTTGTGCAAGAGCCATATTGACTCCTAGGTAGGTTATTTTCTCACCTTTTCTTCTTCTCTCAAACAATATAACAAAGAGAATAGATTTTCTCGGGAAGAAGTAAAAGGGATATCGTCTGCACCATAATGATACTTCCTTGAGAGACGAGTTTGGTATTTCCCGAGGGGGTGATTGAAGTTCATTTCAATTTCATTTGCTTTTCATTTCTTTAGGACATTTCATTTTGCCTGGAGGGGAATATGGTTTTGGGTCTTGTTTAGAACAGATTGGACTAAGCAGTTTTTCTGTTTTGTTTTTTGGACCCACTCCTTTTTAGGTTGTTATGTTTGTTTTTTCTTTAGTTTAATCAATAAAATCATCCCCATTTTAATTTTAAAAAAAAAATGTATTTGGAAGTAAGTAGCAGCGTAGCCAAGGAGCAAGGGTGGTGGCCTTGGCTCACCCAAAATGGTAAAATCGCCTTGTAATCTTTTCAGAATTTTTAAAATTACAATTTAACACAATGATAAATTTGTATTTTGACTCTTTAAAAATTTATGATTTATCTTTAATCTCTTAAAGCAATTTTTTAGCTTCATATCTGGAAGTAAGTTAGGTCGGGTCTTGAATTTGGATAATTTCTTTCAAGAAAGTGGTGAAGATACATTTTTTTGAATAATTTCATTATAGATTTTGATCATATTAGTTCTTTTTGACATAATGCTTAAAATAATACATAATCTCTCCCCAACTCATAAATAGGAGTATAATGCATTTCAGCGTACTCGAGCTTACATCCTCTTACGTTGACAATAATCTCCATACTAATCAAATTAAAACTCAATCGGCCATTATTTATATTTTTTTTATGAGACCTTCATTCACTATACAAGTGGCGTATGTAGGACCTTCAACACGTGGGATATGTGAAGTATGTTATTCAATTAAAAAAATCTCACATTGGGGTCAATGAAGGTCCAAATCCTTGCATGTAATACTTTGGTGTAAATATCTTCTTTTTTTTATATACTCGTCAGTCATCTCATTTTAGTTAGTCATGGTCTCGCTTGCCTCTTGCATGTCCATATCTTTTGAAGAGTATTTTAAGACACATGTAATCTTTAAGGGGAGTAATGTGTTCTCACGCATAAGATCTAATTACTCATAGCACGTCACATCAATAAACCGTGCCTTATATATATATATATATATATGAAAATGAACCTCCTAAAAAAGATAGAAAAACAAACATTCAACAATACTAACCCTAAAACAATATGCTATTTAAAAAATAATAATAAACAAAAAGAAAAGAAAAAACATGTAGTTTTTGGAGTGTAGTTGCATTGCTTCATGGATATTATGATTCCAAGTAATTGATGATATTTCATTTTCAAAGTAAGGCCATTAAACTACAAATTTCAAAGTAAATAAAATCCATATACATATACGAAACAAGGTAGAGTTGTTTTTTTGACGTTTAATGCATGGTTTGTTTCTATTGTCGTGTCCCAATAACTAGAACAAACAAAGTGCAAAGTACCAACTCATGACCCTCTGATCCACAGATCTTCCTTGATCATAAATAACCCTGTTTCCCAAAAAAAAAAAATTGGGGGGTCCATCAATGTTTTGAGTGGGACCAGTTATAGGGTATCTTTACCACCTGGTAGAGAAGGCGGCAATTAAGAACTTGTGGTCACAATTTGCAGTACACGTTTAGTACTCTTGGGTAGCAAAAATGGCCCAAAGGGTCCCATTTCCATTGTGGTATTGCTGGCCTGGGATTGGATTTGGATTAGTACGGCTTTGCTGTTTGGTCCCACAACATCTAACCATTTCTGATGTTGGATTTAGATTTGCCTTTATCATCTCTCGATGTTTTTTAATCTTTTGAGTGCTGCTTTTAGGTGAGTTTGCTTGGGAAAATTATACTACATTTTGATATGTTTCGAGACTTTGTTATTGCGACAACAATTTGTGTAGTGATTCTCCGAACCAGGGGTTTGTTTTTTGATGATTGAGAAACTGGGTTCGTGTGAAAGATCTGATTTATTGTGTCGAAATCACTCATAACACTTACAGATTGAAAGGCTTGATCTTATCTATCATAGACCGATAAAATTACTAGTTTTTTGAGGCTTTGTCTTGTATGAGATTGAAGTTGTCAACTGCTTTCCTCCATTTGTGTTGTTGTATGAATTCGTTGGCCTTTGTTTATATAGGATGCAAATCTCGTTTATTGTGATTTTTTTTTGAAATTGTTATAAAACCTATGAAAATATGCTTAAAACTCTAAAAAAATTGAAAATGTTATAATGGTGTTGTTAGTTCTTCAACTATAGTTTCATTAGCATATTGAATTGCGCCATTGCTTCCAATGGTTCTTTCTGTCTGCATGTTTATTTTGATGGGAAGAGATCTTATGATAAGATTGGAATTTATGTTGGAATTTTGTCACCCCCTTGAGTACTTATGTATAATTTAATCATTACAACATATATTTCGGATAAGTTAAAGGATGTGGCACGATGTTTGTCTTTGTTTATTTATGTTAATCTTTCAACTTCTTATATTAACTCGGATTAATTGTCTTGGCCAAGAATTTTATTTTCAATGCGAGTCAAAAGCAAGTATGGTATGTATCATCATATCACTTAGGGGATGATGGATTCTCTCTAAACAACTCCATCACCTTTGTATTGGTTATGTCATTCCCAAAACATCCTACTTCAAGTATCTATTGATGCATATCGGTTTTGTGATGAATCAAAGTATGGCATTTAACATACAAGGAGAGTTAGTGTCACGAGTCTAACGATCACTTACACTATTGATACATAAGAGTATTTCCATAGATACTACAATGAAGTACCAAATGGAACTCTTATAACAAACACCCACGTGTTATGCTCAATTATATATCCTACTTTATCTTGAGATCAGTTGCATGCATCTAATACATAGAAGCTTAATATGCACCGACCTTTGAGCATCACCAATGTTCATCCTTGACTATATGATGACCAAGAACAATTTAAGAACAAAAACTTTGATGCATATGATTTCAGAATTGTTACTCGTTGCAATTCTCTTGCAATGCCTTGTGTGTTACATGAATTTTATCTTTACACATGCTAAATGACATGTAGTTAACATTTCACTTGTGGATAAAAAATAATTCATTATTATTATAAAAAAAAATATGTACATCTAAATACAATTTAGTGTTTACAAGCAAATCTCAATTGACTTGTATGGTTTATACCAACAAAATTTTGTATGAAACTAATATGGATATGGACGTTTTGGTACATAACCAATATAAGTTGGTATAAATCGATTTAGACCAGAATAAAATCAAATTAATATGATGTTAACAAATTTTCAATTTTTTAAAGGTTTATAGGTACAAAAGGTGAATTTATAAATTAATAAAACATATTTAAAATTTTATAAAAAATCATAAAAAATTAAAAATATATATAAAAATTAAAAAAAAACATAATAAATTATATAAAAATAAAAATTAAAAAAAATAATTTAAACCTCTAAAATCATAATCAACACATAACTTCAGAGCAACTGTTGAATAATGGGAATAGCCGTTAAATTGTTAAGGTCATCATCATGTTAAACAAAATGTTCTCGATCTTTCACAAATAGAACAACAATTGTGGAATGCTCTCCTTTTTATTGATAAATTTTTATTTTTATTTTTAAATTTTTCATCTCCAGTTTTTTAAATACAATATAATAGTTTTTACCTTAAAAAGTTGAAAATTATTTGTTAAGTACCATATGATATAAAGTATTTTCGGTACAATTAAATTTAAATATGTATAAAAAAAATCATCTAAAATATTTAACATAAATTAAAATAATACATTTAAAAAAAACAAAATAAATGGGTCTAAAATTATTTTGGACTCAAACCAAATTTTTTGAAAATTTACACTAATAGTACAATCAAAGTACAAATAGATAAAGATTGATTCTGAACCATTAAAATCGAACTATTACAGCACAACCAAATAGACTCAAATTATTACAGCCCAAACAAATTAAAAATAAAAATAAAATCACACAAAATCATCTAATTCGAACTAAAACCTACACATAACATCATCACATAATAAAACTTGGGAACTAATACGTATAATTGTATATAATGAGTTTCTAACTTGAGTGCTCAATACTCAGAAAAATCTCTTCTCCTTTACCAAAAAACCAAAATCTCATTAACTTCATATTAATATATTAAAATCCTACCCTGAATCCGGCCCGGCCCAGTTTACACTATAGATATGTGGTCAAATTTTGAAGCAAGGGCGTGTCCAAAATACTTTTCTTGGTGAGGAAGGAGGGTTCATTGATTTGAGAATTTGTATTGAATTATTTGGTGCACTGTTTAATGGGTCCACCAAACTTCCTTTTTTAACTTAATTTCTTTTTCATAGATAGAGTAGAGATTTCCCCCTTCTCTCATTCAAGTCCTTGGTGTGTTTTAGTGGGGTCACAACTGTTTTTTATTTTATTTTTCTTTTAAATTCTTGCTGCTTCCTATGAATATAATAATTATTCTCAATACCCTTTACACCGAATCCTAATCCTAATCCTAATTTCAATTTTATTTTTAATTTTGTTTCATTGATTAATCAAATTTAATTAAGGTTATGGTTTTTTGTCAAAACGATAATTCTTTTTAGATGTTCAATTACCCACTGACTAAAAAAAAAATTTGATGTTAACGTTTTATAATTTTCAGTGGTTGAAATTTATTATTTATTATTATTATTATTATTTTGAGAATATTTAGGAAAATAAGAAAAATAAATAAACTAACAAAACGAAATGGATATATAGGTTTCTGCAAATTTTGGGTTCTGAGTCTCAATCCAAAATTTTATTAATTTGAAGCCCAAAACCAATAATGATGCAAACATCTAAATCAAAGCCCCAAAACAATTTCTTTTTTTAGAGAAATGAAAATTTTCCAATTTAAGAAATTGATTTTAGATTCTTAAATTTCTAGTTTTATTCAAATTAATTTAATAATACAAGTTTGAGGTGCACATATGAATTGCCATATTTATATACTTTTAGAAAATGATGTAATGAGACTTTGATAAATTATACATTTAAACTAAAAATAAGACATCATATAGTTATATAAATATAATATAAGATGGTTGCATTTTATGCTCACATGGAAATGTCTCTTACATAAATGTTGAGGTGGGCAGCTGTGGATGACACATAGGGAAAGTTTAAAATTTTATTTTATTTATTTTTAGGTACATTATTAAATTCCAATTTTTACAAATATAAATATAATATTGTCACATCTTTATTATTGTAGCCACTTTTTTCTTATTAGTAATTTCACAGCCTATCCTATAATTATAATATATATGGATGGAAATATTATCTGAATTTCTAAAATTTAATAATGTAAAAGAAAAAAATTTAAATGTTATGCATATATTTGAATCCATGTCAGCAATTGATATCCTTAGATGGATTAATCTTAATTAAAGATGGATCAATAGTTAAACAAACTTTTCATTTTCATAAAAATATAAGAATTAGATTAGTAATTAAATCCATCACATTCTCAATTTTCGATTTATTTAATTATTAAAAACAATAATTATAAAAAATATTTAAAATGTAAAAAAACTAATAAGCATAAATAAATAACAAGAGAAACATTATTCATTTTTTAAAGAGTTGATCGCATCATGCAACCCCAAACTGTAACTTTCAGTTTAAATTAGTTTCCGAACTTCAAAACATTCAATAAGATCGTCCCATTATTAAAATCATTCATTTGATTGCTTAAAGAAGTTTTCAAAACCTTGACAAAAATTTTATCCTTTAATCTCTATTTTTTTAATTCTTATTTTTAAAAGCTATATGGTAATGTTTTACTGTTGTTTAAAATTTTCATTTTAAATTATATCATATAAGATTTGACGTATCATTTAACGATTAAATTAACAGATTAATAATAGAATATCCTAATTGATACAATATTAATAGTTTGGGGTGTAATTAGAACATTTTCAAATTTGAGGATTGAATTACAATGAGTATCTTAGTTTGGTGATTTCCAATGAAATTAACTCCTTTATAAATTATAACACCAAAATCAAATATTTAAATCAAGTTTAAACAGATTTTATCCAATTTGATTTTGTTATTATTTATGATTAAAAATAAATAAAATAAACCACTGATTTTTTATCTAACCAATCAATTCAATCCACTTTTGATAACTATAATTATAATTGAGAACGATTACAAATTCATTACCAAAACTAATAATCGAATCATATCACATCTAAACCGAAATAAATCTAAATAAAACCAAACCATAATCTCAAATATCTTTATTCATTCTAAAATATACTCTTGTAGGCACTTTAGTTTAGTTGATGACTAGATTCATTACTCTCAAGATATCATTGCCATGCACTATGACCTAACATCACACGTGTGAATCCCATCCACGTGTCAAGTTCACACGTACGTGTTATTTATCAAACTAAAAAAAAAAACATAATTGAGTCACATAGCATAAGTCTGGATCTTATGTGAATTTAATTATGTTTGTATTATTTTAGTAAAGCCCTATTTTGGGTAACAAAAACATGAGCTACTTGTCGTGTGCAACCACTAGCACAAAATATTAATATTATTTAATTATTTTTTATTAAAAAATGATTTTTTCATTGTAAGGATTAGGTCAAACAATCCAAATTCCAATAAAGGAAATATATAAAAAATAATTCTAGGGAACTGCCTTAAAAAATGTTTTTTAAAATATTAATGATATTGATAAAAACATTAGAATAATGAATTAATAACGAGTATTTAGTTATACAAATTCTCCAAGTGAAAAAAAATATTATTATTATAAATAAAAATTAAAAAAATGTGTAAAAGTGACTGTATGATACTACGTGCTTTGTCCCACATTGTGGACTTTTCCTCATCATACAATTTTTAATTTCTTTTATTTTAAAGATTGTCACCGTCAAAATTTTCGAAATATTAAAAATAAATAATAATTTATTTAATTTAGCTTTTTTTTAAATTGATTTTTAATAGATAGTATAAAGATTTTATAATAAAGTTCATGATGACGTAGTATGATTTATTTTTAATATTATATTAAATATAAAAAATAAAATATTTATTCTTCAGTCCAATCATTAAAAAATTAGGGGGGGTTAAACAATGGATCGCATAAAAATAATAAAGAAATGGACCGCACATTACGAGATAATATTAAATAATATCCTACGTGGCATTTTAAAATGGCAATACAATCTAAATTAAGCAGTTTTTTGTCTTGTATTTAATTTTTTACCATTTTTAATTCTGTAATGATTCATAATTGTTTGGTGTTTGCAAATATTTATATTAAAAAATTAAAAAAATTAAACTTAGCTTTTGTTGTGATATCTTATTCATTAAATTAATGTATGATGATGAGTCCAGCAAGAAAACTGAAGATAGGCCACAACGTGGTCAGCCCTTTTACCCACTCATTTTTTATTTATTTTATAAAATTTTAGCTTTGATGGACTCTATATTTAAATAAAAAAAAACATTTTATAATACTGTGATTTGACTTAAAAAATAAGTATGATTTTTTTTGGAATTAAAAAATGTAATGTTAAAAAAATAACAAAAGATTAACATATTTAATTTAATTCTAATTTGATTTCTAAGTAAATGTTTTAAAACTGATTTGATATTAATCGCTCTTTATGTATGAAGTATAGATACGAATAAAACTGAATTGGTATTAATCAAACATTTTTAAAGATAATAGCGGTTTTCGGAGAGAAAATAGATATGGATAGTTTTATTTTAATAATTAAATTAGTGGGAAAAAAATTAATGATAATCATTTAAAGTATTATATAAAAAACGTTATAAATAATAGAAATTCTATTAGCACGTAAAAATCACGAATTTAGAAAATATTTGTATTTAAAATAATATACAATAAATAACAAAATATATTGTTTGAACTTTGAAACAAATTAATTATAATAACGCATGGAATAATTACGATATTAAACACCAACTCAAAAAGGAGTTTAAATAATAGTATAGATTCCTGTAATTTTTTAATTGAATTGGTGCTCGGTTGACTTGTGATACTAACTGTATCAGGAGTTTAAATACTAATAAGTATATATATACAACTAATGGATATAATAGAATGCACGTGATAAAATAAAAATATATAAAAAATTCAAAATAAAATTTTAGTTGAGTGGTAATTTAAAAGTTTTATTAATGCAATCGGTACAGATTCAAATCCCGTCATATGAATATTTTTATTGGTTTTGTAAAGTGAAGATACTAAGATGCCCTATAATAATGTTACTTATTTTTAATTACAGAAAGACATTCCTCGATTTTCTTAATCGAATTAGTCCTCAATTGACTCGTAACATCAATTTTTTCAGTTTAGTGTAATGTGCAATTTTATACATAAAATTTTGATTTTATCTAATTCTCACATATTATTAACATAATTATTATCACATAATCATTTTATGTTTATATTTTTATATACAAATAATTATATTTATCTAATATAAAAATAATATTATGTATTTATTTATTTAAAAATTATAATTTAATCAAATTAAAATTTATAAATAATTATATAATTATATCAAAATCAAAATTTATATATTAAATTACAAATTAAATTAAAATTTATAAATAATTTTGAAATTTATCCCAATATATTATGGACCGTATAAGAAAATAATGGTTAAGGGCAATGGTTACCGTTTCCATAATCAAAGTTCAAACACTACTGATTCAATTTTTCTGTCTCAAATACTAGAAAAAAAAACTATAAGTATATTAATTTATTTTTATGTATCTAGATCTCACCTCATAAATTTTGACACTTTCTCATATGTTTCGACACTTCCTTATTTTTTTTTACTTCCTCAAATTTTATGGTATTCTTTCATAATTTTTAGTATTTCCTCATGTTTTCTTATATTCCCTCATGATTTTATATACATATAAGTTTTGGTATTTCTTCATAATTTTTGCTACCTCATCGTACTTGTTGGTACATTATCATAATTCTCGGTGTTCTATCATAATATTTGGTATAGTTTCAAAAAGAATATTTTGTACGAGATATAATTTTGAAGTAAATAAAAAAATATTATTTTTAAACATTAAGAAATTTCAATAAAATTTTGTAACGGAAAAAATGTGTTTGTTGATCTATAAATTTTTAAAGCTAAAATTTGAAACTGAAAAAGTTATATTTCAAGATTAATTTAAAAGAATACGAAATTTTAAATAAATTGAAAAAAACAAGACAAGTTAAAAATTGACATCCCTCGTAATTTTTGATGTCCTCTCGTAATTTTTTGATACATTTTTACTGTCTGTTTGTAATTTTTACAACTTCCTTATATCTTTTGGTATTTCCATTTTTGGTTATTTCTCAAAAATTTTAAGGTATTTGCTTGTAATTATGAACGCATACTCAAAATTATGAGAGAATAAAAAAAATTGAAATAATTTATTTTTCAAAATTTTAGCTGTTTATCAGCTCACCCATTTACAAATTCAAGAGAGGCTGTGGCAAGCTGACTATAATGAGATTTCCGTAGAAATTGAGTAAAAATAAGGGTGACAAATTTCATAATAATTAATAATAACCATAAATAGAACTATATTTTCAATAAATTCATTTAAAAAACAAATTATATAATAAATGATGAGATAAGAAAGGTTTTGAGTGGTAAATTTTTTTCCAAAAACTCGTGATTCTTATTCAATAGTCCATGTTGGAAAAAGGGATTCAAGAGTCCGTATAATTTTAATACTAGTGTGATATTTTTTAAACGTGATGTTGGTCAAATATTCTAAAATCTCCCTGTACCATGAGTTTTTGATGAATTTAGCCATTATATCATATTTCAATCATTTTCTTAAAATATGGATTAGTAGTTTTAATATCAATTTTTTATTAATTTTTTTAAATAATTTGAGGTGATTTATTTTTTCAAAATAAAGTTAATTGGAGAACTTAAAACATGTATTTCGAAAACCAGAGATAAAAAAAATTATAATAGAGATGGTTAAATCCATAAAAAAAACTCATTGTTCAAGGACTTTGAATTGCATTTAACCTTTTTGTTATTTATCGTTACTAAATCGGTAGTGAGTGACAAGAAACTCGGGGAGCTCGAGAAAGGAAGAAAAACCGACACGTGGCAGTATAATGAGAGAAAAAGGTGACGACCGTGTAGTGACCGCTAATCCAACAGTCCAGATCTTGCCATCTCGGTTTAAGTCAGTAATAACCGTGGGATCGAGGGAGGATGAACAGTTAGGATTCGAGCATGATTGCAGTCAGGGATCGTGGCCGTCCATTAGGGTTAGTAGTGGGTTTCGTTGAGTAATAAAATATAGCGAAAAGATGATGATGAGATTAGAACATTAAAAAAAAAGTGGAAAGAGAGCGAGAGAGGGGAGAGAAATAAGAGAAAGCTAAGATCTTTGATAACTATAGTGAATAGGTTCTCACCGGAGATAGTCGCCGGAGCTTTTTTCCGGTGAATTATGGTATATTGTGCCGTCTGACTGACGAGTGTCATGCAATCAGTCTTGTTTCTTTAATAATTAGTGGTTTACTTAATTTATTATCAGCGAGACGTGTTAATTTTACAGAGATGGATAGAACCAGAGAAGCGAGGAGAGTCAGTATGGCGTCCGCCGCCGCGACCAATGGACTTTCACGGCGGCGTCATAGGACTAGCTCTCTCAGAGACTCTCCAGGTTATTTTGAAATCAGATCTGGCTTTTCATTTCATCTTCTTCTTCTATAACGATGTTGTTTTAGTGATTTCCTGATTTTGTTTTTTTGTTTTTGTTTGGATTGCAGAGGAAGACGGGCAGGTGGAGACGCATGAAACGGCGCGTTTAAGGGATCGAAAGAAGGACAGAGATAGGGAACGAGAAAGATACAGAGAAAGGGAAAGAGATCGGTTGAGTAGAACCAGTAAGAGAAGAAGAGGCGATAGATTGATGAGTAATAGAGGAGATGGAGGTGATGGTACTTCTGAAGAAAGCTTAAACGATGATGAAGATGATGACGACGAAGACAGCGGCGGAACCGGCGGTGTTGGTTCTGTTCGTACGGTTTCGCCGAACATCATCGCCGGGTCTTTGACGATGTCTAATCATCATCATCATCATAACAATCATCACCACCAGCTGCAGCAACATCAGCAGCATCAACATCGGAAGAGTTTTCCACCGCCGGTGAAAGTTATTAGAACAACACCTTCGGCGGGGATGACTACCAGTATGACCATGAGTACGTCTTCCACATGGAAACCCGCCGATGAGATGATTGGTGTATCGGTGCCTAGAAAAGCTCGGTCAGGTATAGTGGAAGAGATTAACGAAATTCTGTGTTTTTTTTTCTGTATTTTTCTTCTTTTAAATTACTGATTTCTTGTATTTTTCCCCTTTTTAATTTTCTCATTTGTAGCTACTAAAAGGTCTCATGAATGGGCATCAAGCGGCGGCGTTGGTGTTTTAGGCGGTGAACAAATTCACCATCAAGCTTCAACTTCGCCGGTAAGGACAGGTGTAACCGGGGCGTTGCCGTCACCATCTCCTGCTCCAGCCTCTCCATCTTCTTCCAGTGCTTCTATGAGGAAGAAGATGGTCAGTATTCTCATTAACATCTTCATCTTAATTCTTTTGTTTTCTGGGGTTTCGCTAATGTTCAATTCAGTGACAAAGGTTTGGTTTCTGATGTAGAAGCCTAATGCTAACGGAACAAAACAAAGGCCACCAAAGTCGTCGTCGAAATCTTCGTCTTCAGCTCAGGAGGAGATTGAGATCGAGATTGCAGAGGTTTTATATGGTATGATGAGACAGCCACAAGTCCCATCTAAGCAAGAAATAATTGGGAACGATTCGGCCAAATTTGATTCAAGAGAAGTTAATAAACCCAATAACGACTCTAAATCAGTCGTCTCTTCGCCGATCTCCAACTCCCCATCAACTCTTCCTCAACCATCCTCTATTTTGCCTTCAAATTCTAGCTCCTCTGCTACTCCTATGTCTGCAATTGGTTCGTAACCTTCAGCTTTAGAAGGAAACGCAAGCCTTTTTTGCCTTTTTGAGCAATTGACTAACTGATATTGGTTTGGCTGTATATTTATTTTGCAGCTCCAAAGAGGAAAAGACCAAGACCAGTGAAGTATGAGGATGAGAATACGACTACAACGACACCTCCACCTCCTTCTATTTTCCCTCCTAGACATAGTTCCATTTCATCTACTACAACTAAGGTTGAAATTGATCAAGCAGCTAAAGTTGAAGCAACTTCTCCCAATTTGGAGAAAAATTCAGGACGCGTGGCTGAAAATGATAATGGAGTTTGCGATTTGATGAGTTCTTCAAAAGCTGGACCAGTTTCATCAGAGTTGGTTCAAGCGGAACCAGTGAAAGAAGAGAAGAATAATTTGGCACTGGATTCTAAGCCTTCGACTGAAGAATCTGAGAGTAGAGATATCGGTATCGGTAATAAAGAAGAGTCTCAATCGCCAAAGAAGGAATCTTTATCATCTCCTGCTGATAATCCTTCTTCCGCTGGTCTGGCATTGGATGACGAGCGTGAGAAATCGACAGTGACAAAAGCGTGAGCATTATCTCCTTTTACCCATTTCTTCTTTTTTTCTTTTTGAAGGTTCGGAAATTTTCTTATTTGGAAATTTCGTGTTTCAGGAATTCAACAGTTTGTGAGAATGAGAGTCAGCGGGAAGAGAAGTTCCAGATAGATCTGATGGTGTGAATCCTGTTTTTATTAAAAGATCCAAGCTTTTTCTTCCCTTTCAATTATTGACTATGCATTTCTTTTTTGGTGTTTAGGCACCTCCTCCATCTAGATCATCTCCAGAAAGGGAAGGTGAGACTGATGTTGGGGCTTCAGATCCTAAACCAGTGGCCACAGATGTGGAATTGGTGAGTCACCTAGCTGTCACCTATCTTTTGGTATGGTGTTGCATAAAAAATTGATGGTTTTTCGCTTGTTTGCATGTGCAGGAGATGAAGTCTTTGGTGAATGAAGATGACAAAAGAATGAAAATTGGGAAGGAAGATGTGAATGTGGAAGTTGAGGATAACAATAAGAAGGCCCAACCTAGTGCTGAAGAAGCTGATTCACAGAAGCCTGTTGTAAATAAAGAAAGGAATCTTGATCTACAGCTTGATTTGGAGAAATCTGTCAGAGATAGTGGTTCACGTAGTGTTAGTGGGAACAAGCTCAACCACCATGTTCAAAAGCTACATCATCAACATCCTATTGTAGAGAAAACTGGTAAAATTGACTTTATTTTTTTAAGAAAAAAATTCCCCTGCTTTTTTCTCTCTGGGAAAATTTCCCTCTCCTCCTTTTGTTGCTGATCTAGAGGGTTTTTTTTTTTTTGCCTTTTCAGCACATTCTGGTTCTTTACCTCTGCCGATGTCAATTGCTAGCTGGCCTGGTGGACTTCCTCCAATGGGGTATAGCTGGGTTGATTTGATATTGGTTTTCTACTTTTCTGGCATTAATAGATCCAAATAAGTGGTAGATGTTATAATGGAGAGGATGGGGCATGAATTTTTTTTTCTTTTTTTTCCTTAGCAGATACATGGCTCCTCTACAAGGTGTTGTATCCATGGAGGGGAGCGCTGTGTCTTCAGCTGCTATCCAGGCATGTCGCTGGTTTTTTTTTTTTTATGCTCGTAGCTCTTGATTTCTTATTTTTATTTATTTTACTAATTTATCTTGAAATTTTGGACTTTTTCAGCCTCCACATTTGCTTTTTTCTCAACCGAGGCCAAAGAGATGTGCAACCCATTGCTACATTGCACGGAATATTCACAATCACCAGCAAATTGTGAAGATGAATGCTTTCTGGCCGGCAGCTCCTGGTTCAGCTTCACTCTATGGCCCAAAGGCTTGTAATCTAAATGTTGTTCCGCCTTCAGAATTGCATGGGAACATTCCTGGGCGAGGTGTGAATTCTGTACAAGAGAAGGGGCAGGGTCTTGCAATTTTTCCTGGTCATGTGTGCAAAGATAAAAGTTCTCAGGCTGCTACCAACATGGTGGATGCCGCACAGAGAAAGCAAATAATGCTCCAGCAAGCTCTACCCCCAGGAGCACCCAATAATATCATGGTATGCTTTTGGCCAGAAAAAAAAAGGCCTCTTTTTTCTTGTCTAATTTTTATGCAGTTTTGTAATAATTGCACAGTTACATCTCAACTGTCCTTTTTAAAATGTTCTTGTTGGTTATCCAATTTCAGCAAGGCCCTGCTTTTATTTTCCCATTGAGCCAGCAACAGGCTGCTGCTGCTGCTGCTGCATCTGTCCGACCTGGGTATGTGAAATCTCCTCCTGCTGCTTGTAGCACAGCTGCATCGAGTACATCTAACTCTTCCTTACTAAGTGCCACCCCAGCTGGTGCAACTGCAGCCCAGGCATTTAGCTTCAACTATCCAAATATTGCAGGAAATGAAACCCAATACTTGGCAATTCTGCAGAATAATGCCTATCCATTTCCAATTCCCGCACATGTTGGGGCGCCACCTGCTTATCGTGGGAATCATGCTCAACTTATGCCTTTTATTCATGGATCTTTCTATTCTTCCTCTCAAATGCTTCACCCTTCACAGCTTCAACAACAGCAGCAGCAACAGCCACCCACACCGTTACAACAAAGCCAACAAGGTCTTCAGAACACTAGCTTGTCCAGTGGTTCATCCTCCTCCCAGAAGAATTTGCAGAACCAGCAGCAGAGGTCACATGGAGGTGATGTGAATAGTGGCAGTGGAAACTCACAAGTGTTTCATGCCTCTAAAAAGGATTCACCTCATCCCTTACAACTACGGCAACAGCAGCAACAGCCGAGTCAGAATGATTCTCATCAAGCTAGGCAACTTGATGGTGAATCAGATGGCAAAGATGGCCCGTCAACTGCATCTGATAGCAGAGTATCTCGTTCAAATATGAATATCTATGGTCAGAATTTTGCTATGCCTGTACAGCCTTCAAATTTTGCTTTGATGACCGCTGCTTCAATGAATTCTGGTGGTAATTATGGGGAAAAGAAGCAACAGACACAGCAGCAGTCACAACAGCTAGGCTCAAATGCTGGAGTCGAGCCTCTTGCATCTCAAGCTTTTGCAATGTCATTTTCATCTGCTAATGGTACTACTGCTCCTGGCCTTGGTATTTCTTCCCTAGCACCGAATCATGCAATTCTTCAGAGCCTTCCAGGAAGTACAAGGCAAGGCTATCAGCATATTATGGCTGCTCAACAGAAGAAGGATAATTATCATGCTTATGAAGAAGGGAAGCGTGGAACTCATGATGCATCCAGTGTGCAAGAAGAAAAGAAGGCAGGAAAAAGTTCAGGCACTGCTGGGCAGTCCATTGCCTTCTCCAGGCCGGATATGCCTGATTCAAGTGATTCCACTCTTGCAGGCAAAAATGTCATCGATAGTTCTATCGGTACGCTTGGCGGTGCTCCTGCTCGAACTTCAGGGCATGTTATGCCAGCTTCAATCAGTAGCGTCAATGTTCCTAATGCTTCGCAGCAACTTCAGCGGAATCAACAGCAGCAGCTCCAATTCGGGACTGCTTCTGCTCCTCGAAGTAAGACACCGGCAACAAGTAATGGAAGTGCTTACCCTGATCACTTTCACTCTACATCTATAGCTGCCAAGTTTTCAAATGTGCTGTCTGCATTTCCTCCAAATCTAATACAAGGCAGCAGCAGTCCTTCTCAGTCTCCTCAATGGAAGAATTCTGTGAGGACAACTAGCTCTCAAGTTCCGTGTCAATCTCTACCATCAACTTCATCTCTCAAGAATATTTCCCAGCAACAAGGAAGGCCACAGCAAACCCCCACACAGATTTCTTTTGCAGCTAATCCTAAATCACCACAAGGTCAACAGCCTCTTAGTAGCACTCCATCCCCTTCTCCAATGATGGTCGGGTCTCCCACAACTTCACTCTCCAGGAGTGCTGGTGGTAGCCCAAGGACAGCAGGTTCCTCTTCCACCAGCAACAAAGGTGGCCAAGCATCTGGTTTATCATCCCAACAAGCTAAGAACTCACAGATTGTCCCTAGTCAGAAGTCATCTCCTGTTGGTGGGAGTAATGTGCCATCTGTCTTGGGAAACCCTCACATAAGTTCACCTTCAAATATGGGAGCCAAGCCCCAAGTGGCACTACAGCATCAGCAACATCAAAAGCATGCACTTCATCAAGGGCAGCTGTTCTTCCCAAATGCTTACTTGCAGGCTCAAACTCAACACTCACCAAGTTCAACAACACCTGCAGCAACAGCAAGTGCGTACTATGTCCAAAGACAACAGCAGACACTACCTCTGGGTTCATCAACAACTTCATCCGCTTCGATGTTATCGTTGTGTTCTCCGGTTACTCTTGCCAACTCCGGCACCACCGACCCTGCAAAAGCTGTAGCAGCTGCTGTGGCAAGCAACATGAAAGGTGGGTTAGCATCGCAGGGGCTTATCAATCCTGCACAATTTGCTACTCCACAATCCTCTGGAAAGTCACATCAGCTGGTACCAGGCTTTCCATGTCTTCATGCTGTCCCTTCTGCTGTTCAGGTAAAATCAGCAGAACAGAAACAACCTGCTGGTGAGTAAAATTCTCCCCTTTTTTGCTTCAACATTGCTTCCCCCGTATAGTGAACAAGAAGAAGATACGGAATGAAAACGGAATCAATTATATCGGGGACGGAATCATGAAAGATAAACTGGTTTCTTGCCCAGAAATGACAGCAGCAGCCAAAACAGAGGATATGATTGAAGCTATCTATATATAATGTGGCTTAGAACTCACTCAGCCCACAATTTTGCAAAGTGATGGGGGAAAGTTTTTCTTTGTGGAATGTGCTTTTCTCATGTGTATCCACCGAACATGTAGACTTTTGTTTATAATCTTTGACATGGTTGATCCCTGATATGCATTCTGTAATTAAATTTGATTGGTTTGATGGGGCAGATGATGAAGGATTAAGAAAAAAAAAAAAAGTTGCCAAAATATTTTGTAGGGCAAAGGAAAAAAAGATGGTAGGGGGGGATGAGGAAAAGCTGACAGCTTTTCCATCTTTTGGGGCTGTATTGTAGGGGTTCCTTTTTCTTTCTTTTATTATTTGAATTTTCCAGAAAAGAAATCAGTGAACAAATCTTTGGAACATAATTATGCAAAGTGAATGGTGTATATGCGTGACACATATTAAAGATCACTTAGTTTTGTTTTCTTTTTGATTATTATGTAAACATGCCTCTTAAGGCCTTAGCTTGGATTCAATTCCCTTTTACTCTCCTCTTAAATTGAATTATAAAAGCAAAGAGCGGAGATGATTCGGTGAAAAGGAGATATGGATAGGATGATGATATTTTGGGTGGAAGGATGAGGATGAGGTGGCTAAATTTAAGCCTGCCACTTACCACCCTCAAAAGCAAATCGACTTTGTATTATATTTAAAGCATTGCAACAACAGTAACAATATAAAAGAATATTGCCTCCAATGCCTCCCTTATCAAAGGCTTAATTTCAATACTAGCCAGAAATTATTATTTCTTTTGCATTTAAGTACTTGAATTTTTTATTAAAACTGGTACTTAAATTATTAATCTCATCTTACTTTTATTAAAAAGTGCATAACATCCATTAAAAACGCATCACATATCACATATTTTTTTTAAATGATGTTATGTTTCGATAAAATAAAATAAAAATTAATAATTTTAATCATTAAATATATGTTTATAATTAATGATTACACTCAAACAAAACATCTAAATTTCTAAAATATTATTTGATATATTTAAAATCAAGGTATTTGATGATGTGGGCATGGGGCCATTTCCCAAAAGAAAAAACAAATTCAAGTGGGGTCTTAATATAACATTAACCTAAGCCATCATTTCACTATATTTAGGTGGACAGTTGGAACTAGGTGAAAGTCTTGACAGGTCCCTTTATTATAGGGATTTTATTAAATTACTCCCTTTATTTTAAATATTTATATAATTATGTTAAAGTTTTACTTTATTTATTTTTTTAATTTAAATATAATACATGTAGTGAAAAAATTTAAATTATAATATGAAACATATTATGATTTAAAATATATAAATAACTGATATATTAAAAACAGTTAGTATTTGATACACTGATAATATACTAAATAATTTTCTATCTTAAAATTTTTGGGAATTGACATTTATTTCAAGAAATGGTTAGAGCTTCTATGAAACACTTAGATGATTGGATTCAAATAATGTATTGGATAAAACAAACCATATTAAAATGTTTAAAAAGCATCACACACACACATATATATATATATATCAAATTATAATTAAAATATTTTTAGGATAACCCATTTATTTGTCTTAACACCGTGAATGGATTTTTCTTAAATTTTCGTTGAAGTTTTGATTTAAAAATTAAAGTTTAATTGATAATAAATATTCAAATTTAACAGAAATTAATTATCAATGTTATTAGTTTAATTTTAATTTTTAAATCAAGCAAGTATAAGGGTTAAAATTTTAAAATTAAAAGTGGAGATATTAAATTTTAAAAAATGAAAAGTACAAACACCGGACACACAAATAAACCTATCAAAATTAAAATGAGTATTATTGATATACACGACGAACGCAAAACAAGAGGAGAAAATATTTGTTTTCTTTGTACTTTTTTTTAAGGGGTCCTACAAAAAGGGAACATTAAATGGAAAAGAGTGATTGGGGGAAAACAGAAAGAAGAAAAAGAGTGCCCCCCAAATTATTATTTTTAATTTTCTTTTTGGTAAAAATTATTTTTAATTTTTTAATCACTTTGACATTCAAGACACGTGTCTACTATAGATTAGCTAAAACATCCGGTTTTATTTTAATTTCTTTTTGGTCAATTATAAATCAGAATTTGAAATTAAAGTTGGTTTTTTTTACTAAAATATTATGAAAATAATAATTATTTACTAAAATAAGGGTAAATATTTGGTATACTGTCAGATAAATTTTTAGACTTTACAAATGAGATTAGGAGATTAACAAGTATTTTATAAGGATGTAATAAAATATTTAAAATAAAAAGACATATGACATTGTTAAGATTGCTTGTGAAATAAAAAAATACATTGTAAGTGAATCTAATACTAATCCATAACTTTAAAAAAATGACACATGTCTCTTTTTAAATATATAAATTAATAATTTATTATATTTTTACAGGACACTTGTCAACCCTTAATCTTGTGAAATTTTAAAACTCCACAGATAATGTAACAAATAATTTCTCTAAATAATATATTTTGACCGATACTTGAATTTTTATATCCAAATTGTTTATTATTGGTTGCGATATTAGATTCTGAGATGACAAAGATTCTCTATCTCATCAGATTGATGTCTAACTCATTAAGCTCAATATTCCCAAAACACCACCGATTGAGACAATTTAATGTTGAATTTACTAAAAACAAACTGTTCATTTCATATTATTTTGATAAATAATTACAATTTATTTTTTATTATGTTTAGGTAAAAAAATCTTCTATTGTCATTATATACTAGATAATATGTTTATTTAGGGGTGGCACAAATCTTCCTTTTTAGTGTTATATATATATATTTATGTATTTTTAATTTTGTAATGATTTATAAAATGTGTTTTAATTCTATGAATATTAATTTTATGTATTTTTTATATTTTTTTAACTTTATATAAAATTTTATAATATTTATTTGATTTAATTTAGTATAAAATAATATTCAAAATTTTGAGAGAAATGGGAAAAGTTATATCATAGTCAAAGGTCAAAAACAAAAGTTCTTAATAGAACTAAAATCAAGGTGGGATGTTTAAAAATTGGATAAGAGTTGGGATGAGAATATAAGGAAAATAATATAAATAATCATTTCATTATAAAGAATCTAACAAGTGGTTTCAATGGTTAATAGGATGTTATTCATTTTAGGAGATTTGGGTTTGAGTTATTGTGCATGCAAGGTGTGCATGTATTGTCAAAGGGTTAAAAAAGTATAAACAAATACTATCATGTAATCACACTAGTATTTTTTAAAAAAAATCATTCTATTATAAAAAAAATTATCATTTTAAACATTCAAAAATAAAAATTTTATTTTTAATACTTCCTTATATTTTTTTGGTATTTTTATTTTTGGTTATTTCTCAAAAATTTTAAGGTATTTGCTTGTAATTATGAAGGCACTCAAAATTGCGAGAGAATAAAAAAAATTGAAATAATTTATTTTTCAAAATTTTAGCTGTTTATCAGCTCACCCATTTACAAATTCAAGAGAGGCTGTGGCGAGCTGACTATAATGAGATTTCCGTAGAAATTGAGTAAAAATAAGGGTGACAAATTTCATAATAATTAATTATAACCATAAATAGAACTATATTTTCAATAAATTCATTTAAAAAACAAATTATATAATAAATGATGAGATAAGAAAAGTTTTGAGTGGTAAAATTTTTTCCAAAAACTCGTGATTCTTATTCAATAGTTAATGTTGGAAAAAGGGATTCAAGAGTCCGTATAATTTTAATACTAGTGTGATATTTTTTAAACGTGATGTTGGTCAAATATTCTAAAATCTCCCTGTACCATGAGTTTTTGATGAATTTAGCCATTATATCATATTTCAATCATTTTCTTAAAATATGGATTAGTAGTTTTAATATCAATTTTTTATTAATTTTTTAAATAATTTGAGGTGATTTATTTTTTCAAAATAAAGTTAATTGGAGAACTTAAAACATGTATTTCGAAAACCAGAGATAAAAAAAATTATAATAGAGATGGTTAAATCCATAAAAAAAACTCATTGTTCAAGGACTTTGAATTGCATTTAACCTTTTTGTTATTTATCGTTACTAAATCGGTAGTGAGTGACAAGAAACTCGGGGAGCTCGAGAAAGGAAGAGAAACCGACACGTGGCAGTATAATGAGAGAAAAAGGTGACGACCGTGTAGTGACCACTAATCCAACAGTCCAGATCTTGCCATCTCGGTTTAAGTCAGTAATAACCGTGGGATCGAGGGAGGATGAACAGTTAGGATTCGAGCATGATTGCAGTCAGGGATCGTGGCCGTCCATTAGGGTTAGTAGTGGGTTTCGTTGAGTAATAAAATATAGCGAAAAGATGATGATGAGATTAGAACATTAAAAAAAAAGTGGAAAGAGAGAGAGAGAGAGAGGGGAGAGAAATAAGAGAAAGCTAAGATCTTTGATAACTATAGTGAATCGGTTTTCTCACCGGAGATAGTCACCGGAGCTTTTTTCCGGTGAATTATGGTATATTGTGCCGTCTGACTGACGAGTGTCATGCAATCAGTCTTGTTTCTTTAATAATTAGTGGTTTATTTAATTTATTATCAGCAAGACGTGTTAATTTTACAGAGATGGATAGAACCAGAGAAGCGAGGAGAGTCAGCATGGCGTCCGCCGCCGCGACCAATGGCCTTTCACGGCGGCGTCATAGGACTAGCTCTCTCAGAGACTCTCCAGGTTATTTTGAAATCAGATCTGGCTTTTCATTTCATCTTCTTCTTCTATAACGATGTCGTTTTAGTGATTTCCTGATTTTGTTTTTTTTGTTTTTGTTTGGATTGCAGAGGAAGACGGGCAGGTGGAGACGCATGAAACGGCGCGTTTAAGGGATCGAAAGAAGGACAGAGATAGGGAACGAGAAAGATACAGAGAAAGGGAAAGAGATCGGTTGAGTAGAACCAGTAAGAGAAGAAGAGGCGATAGATTGATGAGTAATAGAGGAGATGGAGGTGATGGTACTTCTGAAGAAAGCGTAAACGATGATGAAGATGATGACGACGAAGACAGCGGCGGAACCGGCGGTGTTGGTTCTGTTCGTACGGTTTCGCCGAACATCATCTCCGGGTCTTTGTCGATGTCTAATCATCATCATCATAACAATCATCACCACCAGCTGCAGCAACATCAGCAGCATCAACATCGGAAGAGTTTTCCACCGCCGGTGAAAGTTATTAGAACAACACCATCGGCGGGGATGACTCCCAGTACGACCATGAGTACGTCGTCTACATGGAAACCCGCCGATGAGATGATTGGTGTATCGGTGCCTAGAAAAGCTCGGTCAGGTAGAGGTGGAAGAGATTAACGAACTTCTGTTTTTTTTTTTCTGTATTTTTCTTCTTTTAAATTACTGATTTCTTGTATTTTTTCCCTTTTTAATTTTCTCTTTTGTAGCTACTAAAAGGTCTCATGAATGGGCATCAAGCGGCGGCGGCGGTGGCGGCGTTGGTGTTATAGGCGGTGAACAAATTCACTGTCAAGCTTCAACTTCGCCGGTAAGGACAGGTGTAACCGGGGCGTTGACGTCACCGTCTCCTGCTCCAGCCTCTCCATCTTCTTCCAGTGCTTCTATGAGGAAGAAGATGGTCAGTTTTCTCATTAACATCTTCCTCTTAATTCTTTTGTTTTCTGGGGTTTCGCTTATGTTCAATTCAGTGACAAAGGTTTGGTTTCTGATGTAGAAGCCTAATGCTAACGGAACAAAACAAAGGCCACCAAAGTCGTCGTCGAAATCTTCGTCTTCAGCTCAGGAGGAGATTGAGATCGAGATTGCAGAGGTTTTATATGGTATGATGAGACAGCCACAAGTCCCATCTAAGCAAGAAATAATTGGGAACGATTCGGCCAAATTTGATTCAAGAGAAGTTAATAAACCCAATAACGACTCTAAATCAGTCGTCTCTTCGCCGATCTCCAACTCCCCATCAACTCTTCCTCAACCATCCTCTATTTTGCCTTCAAATTCTAGCTCCTCTGCTACTCCTATGTCTGCAATTGGTTCGTAACCTTCAGCTTTAGAAGGAAACGCAAGCCTTTTTTGCCTTTTTGAGCAATTGACTAACTGATATTGATTTGGCTGTATATCTATTTTGCAGCTCCAAAGAGGAAAAGACCAAGACCGGTGAAGTATGAGGATGAGAATACGACTACAACGACACCTCCACCTCCTTCTATTTTCCCTCCTAGACATAGTTCCATTTCATCTACTACAACTAAGGTTGAAATTGATCAAGCAGCTAAAGTTGAAGCAACTTCTCCCAATTTGGAGAAAAATTCAGGACGCGTGGCTGAAAATGATAATGGTGTTTGCGATTTGATGAGTTCTTCAAAAGCTGGACCAGTTTCATCAGAGTTGGTTCAAGCAGAACCCGTTAAAGAAGAGAAGAATAATTTGGCACTGGATTCTAAGCCTTCGACTGAAGAATCTGAGAGTAGAGATATCGGTATCGGTAATAAAGAAGACTCTAAATCGCCAAAGAAGGAATCTTTATCATCTCCTGCTGATAATCCTTCTTCCGCTGGTCTGGCATTGGATGGCGAGCGTGAGAAATCGACAGTGACAAAAGCGTGAGCATTATCTCCTTTTACCCATTTCTTCTTTTTTTCTTTTTGAAGGTTCGGAAATTTTCTTATTTGGAAATTTCGTGTTTCAGGAATTCAACAGTTTGTGAGAATGAGAGTCAGCGGGAAGAGAAGATCCAGATAGATCTGATGGTGTGGATCCTCTTTTTATTAAAAGATCCAAGCTTTTTCTTCCCTTTCAATTATTGACTATGGTTTTCTTTTGTTCTTTTCTTTTTTGGTGTTTAGGCACCTCCTCCATCTAGATCATCTCCAGAAAGGGAAGGTGAGACTGATGTTGGGGCTTCAGATCCTAAACCAGTGGCTACAGATGTGGAATTGGTTAGTCACCTAGCTGTCACCTATCTTTTAGTATGGTGTTGCTTAAAAAATTGATGGTTTTTCGCTTGTTTGCATGTGCAGGAGATGAAGTTTTTGGTGAATGAAGATGACAAAAGAATGAAAATTGGGAAGGAAGATGTGAATATGGAAGTTGAGGATAACAATAAGAAGGCCCAACCTAGTGCTGAAGAAGCTGATTCACAGAAGCCTGTTGTAAATAAAGAAAGGAATCTTGATCTACAGCTTGATTTGGAGAAATCTGTCAGAGATAGTGGTTCACGTAGTGTTAATGGGAGCAAGCTCAACCACCATGTTCAAAAGCTACATCATCAACATCCTATTGTAGAGAAAACTGGTAAAATTGACTTTATTTTTTTTTTAAGAAAAAAATTCCGCTGCTTTTTTCTCTCTGGGAAAATTTCCCTCCCCTCCTTTTGTTGCTGATCTAGAAGGGTTTTTTTTTTTTTTTTGCCTTTTCAGCACATTCTGGTTCTTTACCTCTGCCGATGTCAATTGCTAGCTGGCCTGGTGGACTTCCTCCAATGGGGTATAGCTGGGTTGATTTGATATTGGTTTTCTACTTTTCTGGCATTAATAGATCCAATTAAGTGGTTTAGATGTTATAATGGAGAGTAAGGGGCATGATTTTTTTTTTCTTTTTTTCCTTAGCAGATACATGGCTCCTCTACAAGGTGTTGTATCCATGGAGGGGAGCGCTGTGTCTTCAGCTGCTATCCAGGCATGTCGCTGATATTTTTTATGTTCGTAGCTCTTGATTTCTTATTTTTATTTATTTTACTAATTTATCTTGAAATTTTGAACTTTTTCAGCCTCCACATTTGCTTTTTTCTCAACCGAGGCCAAAGAGATGTGCAACCCATTGCTACATTGCACGGAATGTTCACAATCACCAGCAAATTATGAAGATGAATGCTTTCTGGCCGGCAGCACCTGGTTCAGCTTCACTCTATGGCCCAAAGGCATGTAATCTAAATGTTATTCCGCCTTCAGAATTGCATGGGAACATTCCTGGGCGAGGTGTGAATTCTGTACAAGAGAAGGGGCAGGGTCTTGCAATTTTTCCTGGTCATGTGTGCAAAGATAAAAGTTCTCAGGCTGCTACCAACATGGTGGATGCCGCACAGAGAAAGCAAATAATGCTCCAGCAAGCTCTACCCCCAGGAGCACCCAATAATATCATGGTATGCTTTTGGCCAGAAAAAAAAAAGGCCTCTTTTTTCTTGTCTAATTTTTATGCAGTTTTGTAATAATTGCACAATTATATCTCAACTGTCCTTTTGAAAATGTTCTTGTTGGTTATCCAATTTCAGCAAGGCCCTGCTTTTATTTTCCCATTGAGCCAGCAACAGGCTGCTGCTGCTGCTGCATCTGTCCGACCTGGGTATGTGAAATCTCCTCCTGCTGCTTGTAGCACAGCTGCATCGAGTACATCTAACTCTTCCTTACTAAGTGCCACCCCAGCTGGTGCAACTGCAGCCCAGGCATTTAGCTTCAACTACCCAAATATTGCAGGAAATGAAACCCAATACTTGGCAATTCTACAGAATAATGCCTATCCATTTCCAATTCCGGCACATGTTGGGGCGCCACCTGCTTATCGTGGGAATCATGCTCAACATATGCCTTTTATTCATGGATCTTTCTATTCTTCCTCTCAAATGCTTCACCCTTCACAGCTTCAACAACAGCAGCAGCAACAGCCACCAACACCGTTACAACAAAGCCAACAAGGTCATCAGAACACTAGCTTGTCCAGTGGTTCATCCTCCTCCCAGAAGAATTTGCAGAACCAGCAGCAGAGGTCACATGGAGGTGATGTGAGTAGTGGCAGTGGAAACTCACAAGTATTTCATGCCTCTAAAAAGGATTCACCTCATCCCTTACAACTACGGCAACAGCAGCAACAGTCGAGTCAGAATGATTCTCATCAAGCTAGGCAACTTGATGGTGAATCAGATGGCAAAGATGGCTCGTCAACTGCTACTGATAGCAGAGTATGTCGTTCAAATATGAATATCTATGGTCAGAATTTTGCTATGCCTGTACAGCCTTCAAACTTTGCTTTGATGACCGCTGCTTCAATGAATTCTGGTGGTAATTATGGGGAAAAGAAGCAACAGACACAGCAGCAGTCGCAACAGCTAGGCTCAAAGACTGGAGTTGAGCCTCTTGCATCTCAAGCTTTTGCAATGTCATTTTCATCTGCTAATGGTACTACTGCTCCTGGCCTTGGTATTTCTTCCCTAGCACCGAATCATGCAATTCTTCAGAGCCTTCCAGGAAGTACAAGGCAAGGCTATCAGCATATTATGGCTGCTCAACAGAAGAAGGATAATTATCATGCTTATGAAGAAGGGAAGCGTGGAACTCATGATGCATCCAGTGTGCAAGAAGAAAAGAAGGCAGGAAAAAGTTCAGGCACTGCTGGGCAGTCCATTGCATTCTCCAGGCCGGATATGCCTGATTCAAGTGATTCCACTCTTGCAGGCAAAAATGTCATCGATAGTTCTATCTGTACGCTTGGCTCTGCTCCTGCTCGAACTTCAGGGCCTGTTATGCCAGCTTCAATCAGTAGCGTCAATGTTCCTAATGCTTCGCAGCAACTTCAGCGGAATCAACAGCAGCAGCTCCAATTCGGGACTGCTTCTGCTCCTCGAAGTAAGACACCGGCAACAAGTAATGGAAGTGCTTACCCTGATCACTTTCACTCTACATCTATAGCTGCCAAGTTTTCAAATGTGCTGTCTGCATTTCCTCAAAATCTAATACAAGGCAGCAGCAGTCCTTCTCAGTCTCCTCAATGGAAGAATTCTGTGAGGACAACTAGCTCTCAAGTTCCGTGTCAATCTCTACCATCAACTTCATCTCTCAAGAATATTTCCCAGCAACAAGGTCGGCCACAGCAAACCCCCACACAGATTTCTTTTGCAGCTAATCCTAAATCACCACAAGGTCAACAGCCTCTTAGTAGCACTCCATCCCCTTCTCCAATGATGGTCGGGTCTCCCACAACTTCACTCTCCAGGAGTGCTGGTGGTAGCCCAAGGACAACAGGTTCCTCTTCCACCAGCAACAAAGGTGGCCAAGCATCTGGTTTATCATCCCAACAAGCTAAGAACTCACCGACTGTCCCTAGTCAGAAGTCATCTCCTGTTGGTGGGAGCAATGTGCCATCTGTCCTGGGAAACCCTCACATAAGTTCACCTTCAAATATGGGAGCCAAGCCCCAAGTGGCACTACAGCATCAGCAACATCAAAAGCATGCACTTCATCAAGGACAGCTGTTCTTCCCAAATGCTTACTTGCAGGCTCAAACTCAACACTCACCAAGTTCAACAACACTTGAAACAACAGCAAGTGCGTACTATGTCCAAAGACAACAGCAGACTCTACCTCTGGGTTCATCAACTTCATCCACTTCGATGTTATCGTTGTGTTCTCCGGTTACTCTTGCCAACCCCAGCACCACCGACCCTGCAAAAGCTGTAGCAGCTGCTGTGGCAAGCAACATGAAAGGTGGGTTAGTATCGCAGGGGCTTATCAATCCTGCACAATTTGCTACTCCACAATCCTCTGGAAAGTCACATCAGCTGGTACCAGGCTTTCCATGTCTTCATGCTGCCCCTTCTGCTGTTCAGGTAAAACCAGCAGAATAGGAACAACCTGCTGGTGAGTAAAATTCTCCCCTTTTTTGCTTCAACATTGCTTCCCCCCGTATAGTGAACAAGAAGTGCGGAATGAAAACGGAATCAATTATATCGGGGACGGAATCATGAAAGATAAACTGGTTTCTTGCCCAGAAATGACAGCAGCAGCAGCCAAAACAGAGGATATGATTGAAGCTATCTATATATAATGTGGCTTAGAGCTCACTCAACCCACAATTTTGCAAAGTGATGGGGGAAAGTTTTCTTTGTGGAATGTGCTTTCTCATGTGTATCCACCAAACATGTGGACTTTTTGTTTATAATCTTTGGAACATAATTATGCAAAGTGAATGGTGTATATGCGTGACACAGATTAAAGATCACTTAGTTTTGTCTTCTTTATGACTATCATGTAAACATGCCTCTTAGGCCTTAGCTTTGATTCAATCCCCTTTTGCTCTCCTCTTAAATTGAATTATAAAAGCAAAGAGTGGGGATGATTTGGTGAAAAGGAGATATGGATAGGAGGATGATGTTTTGGGTGGAAGGACGGGGATGAGGTGGCTAAATTTTAAGCCTGCCACTTGCCACCTCAAAAGCGAATCGACTTTGTATTATTTTTGAAGTATTACAACAAGAGTAATAAATATAAAAAATATATGGGGCACATTCCCATTTCTCTATTTCTTTGACAAACAAACAAGCAAACTATCCATCGTTTGAGTTTGCCCACCTCCCTCTCTATTATTTTATGTTTTCTTTAATGTCTTTATTACTTAATGGACATTACACATTTAAATACTAATCTTCAACATTCTGCCCACAACTCCCACGTCACCTTAATTAATGCACACTTAACTATAATCATTATTTAAGAATTCCAGGATTTAATTTAAATACAACTAAAGATTTTATCTCTTTAGTTTATGAAATTTATAGAAATTGAGAGGAAAATTATTAAGTTAATTCAATTCAATTTTATAAAACAGAATATGAATTGGTATCGGTTTTGCTGTTTCCAATATTGCCCTGCCCTGGGCCCTTGAAAGCAGAAGAAAAGTAGCTACTCAAAGTGTACCCTTACCAATACCTTACCTGTAAGGATGACTTTTCTTGATGCTCTTCTTCACACGTGTTCACATTCCTCTCCTTTTCCCCCTTTACTTGTCAACCCAATTTTAACCAAGTTATTAAATAAAATAATCATTTTATTTTTAAAAAAAATAATTTTCTTTATTAAATAAATCTAATTTTACCATTTCAACTGTTTTTAATTTACATATAATTTTTTAATAAATTTGTTAGTGTTCCATAATAATAATGTTTTTTTATGGGGTCTTGTTGTCTCCAATACCTGTGCTGCTGCCTCATCATCCCTCCCTTATCAAAGGCTTAATTTCAATACTAGCCAGAAATTGTTATTTTTTTTGCATTTAAGTACTTGAATTTTTTATTAAAACTGGTACTTAAATTATTAATTTCATCTCTTTTTTTTATTAAAAAGTGTATAACATCCATTAAGAACATATCACATATCACATCTTTTTTAAATGATGTTATGTTTTGATAAAATAAAATAAAAATTAATAATTTTAATCATTAAATATATGTTTACGACTCAAACATAACATCTAAATTTCTAAAATATTATTTGATACATATAAAATCAAGGTATTTGATGATGTCGTCATGGGGCCATTTCCCAAAAGAAAAAACAAATTCAAGTGGGGTCTTAGGTGGACAGTTGGAACTAGGTGAAAGTCTTGACAGGTCCCTTTATTATAGGGATTTTATTAAATTACTCCCTTTATTTTAAATATTTATATAATTATGTTCAAATTTTACTTTATTTATTTTTTTAATTTAAATATAATATTTACCCATATTTAGTGTTGTTTATGGACAGGCAACCTTATCGGACACGAAAGCCTGTTCGAAAACTGAGAGGATTTGAAAAAAAAAGACTCAAAATATGAGCTTTAACAAAAAATGAGATCCGTTTTCTAAACGGGATAGATATCCAGTAAGCATTTTTGGCTGATACTTGGATACATGTCTTTTTAAAATTTTTTGGGAAACATTTGTTTCAATATTTTTAATGTATTTTAAATTTATTGTAAGATATTTGTTTTAATGTTGTTAATGTTTTGATATATTATATTTTTTAATTTTATTTTGTATAATAATTTAAAAAAATTAATACGAACAGAATCCAAATTTAACATCTATAATCTAAGTTGGATTTAGGCAAAAATTTAAGCCTATATTTCGGACTAGGCTTGGGCCTACCAATACCGATTCATGGAAAACTCTACCCATATTAAGTAATTTAAAAACTTAATTATAAGTATAATTAATCTTAAGCTATATTAAGTAATTTTAAAATTCTCAATTAATATTGTACCAAAAAAGCAAGACAATAAATAAAAGTAACAGACAAGATAGGGTAAATTTTGATATTTAGTTATAAAATAAAATCTTGATATTTATTAATCAATAAATTTAGTATTTGTGAAAATCCTATATAAGCGTCAAAGAAGAAAGGGTTATTTGCACCCTTACAGAAATAAAAACCATAAAAATTGTTAAAGAATTGAGTGATAGGTTTTGGTTACCCATAATGTTTATGGCTGCATTAGGTTCACGTGATTTCGCCCATGCAACCTTTCGATTTGGGAGGCTGCTTGAAGGCTTTATTCCTCCATATGGATTTAGTACGCGTTTATCTCTTCCATCAATAATATCGACATCTTCATTTCTTTTGAAATTTTTACTTTTTATATTTTTTTTAAAATTTAAAATTCAGTCAAAAACAATATGAAGATGCCCAATTGGAGCTTGCTTCTGTTTAAGAAATGTAAAATATTTAAAAAAATTGAAAAAAAATATTATTATTAGTAGGAACCATGAACAAGAATACAAAAACACAAATGTTATATTTGCAAAGTAACTTCAAAAAAAGAAAAAAGAAAAAGATAAATTGATCTTAACTGCAACATTGAAATAATTTGAAATAAATCAGAGATATAGAAACTTGATCAAATTACTGAAATTTCTATCTTAATCTCACCATCATCAAATCAACTTGATGACGATGAACACCGAACAACCAAGAAAAAATTGTCAAAAGCCTCAAGAGACCCATCGCATGCATCAGTGATGCACAAAAAGTCAAGCCTCTAATCACATATCCTTCTCGTTATCATCACAAATATATCACAATCACTATAATTTATCAAAATAAAACTCTTCAAAAACGGTTTTTAATTTGATAATATTTTTATATTGACAAATCTCACATATATGTTAAACGTGACTAAACTTCAAATAAAAATAAATTCATATACGGTTTCTAATAAATTAAATATTTTATTATATTAATATTAAATAAAAATAATCATATCTTACTGTACTCCTCAACATCTAACAAAAGGAAATCGTCATATTCTGCTACTTCTCTTTTCAGCTCTGCCATATTTGATTTTTCATTTGTTCTACCAATTACAAACCTGAAAGGTAATCCACTTGCTTCTTCCAATCTGAAAATTAAAAAAAAAAAATCGTATTTAAAATGTAAAGTTAATTCAAACATTATTAATTGTTATATAAACAACCAAATTACAGGTAAACAAATAAACCGTTGAAGGTCTTGGAGATTAGAAGGCATCCACGTCTTTCTCAAACACCGTTTCCGACCAGTGGAGCCGAACCAGGTTTGGATGCCAACAAAGCCCATTATTTTATGCCTCTTAGTCCCATCATCATCACCGGCAGCGGAACGAGCGTTGTTGCCATTATCGGTTTTTGTCCCAAATGACACGGACGGATCTCGGGTCGGAGTTTCGGCAGCGTAACCGGATCCCCACCGGAGGAAAGTAAAGAAGATAGGGCGAAGATGAGTAAAGGAAAGGGACGATGGTTGGTGGGGGAGGGACGGGGCAGCGTTTTTATTTATTTTATTTAATATTAATATTAATATAAAATTTAAATTTATTATTATATTTTTAAAATATTTATATATATATATATATATATATTTAAATTTTTAGAATTAAGAACAAATTCAGAATATTTGTAAATTTTAAGGATTAATCTTTTAAAATTATAATTATATTGATATAATATGTAAAAATTGATTATTATATCGATTTTTAATTGTCACAACAACTTATTAATTGTTATTTTAATAAGAGTGATTAAAATTATCGAATTATGTAACATAAATGCTTAAATTATAAATTTTTTATTTTTGTATTTAAAATGAAAATTTTTAATAATTAAATAATTATCTATGTAGTAAATCCAAAAAATAATCTTTACTTATATTAAGTAAATTTAAAGCTTCCAATTAATATTGTACAAATAAAAAATAAAAAGAAGGCAAGATAGGGTAAATTTGGTCAAAAGTAGAAAGAAACAAGAAAAGGATGATTATTGAGAATTAATTACATGTAATTTAAGGAAATCAAACATTTAGTAAAGAAATATAAATATAAGATCAAGGTATTACATGATGTGGGAATGGGGCTATTTCCCAAAAGAAAAAAAATCAAGTGGGGTCTTAATATAACCTGAACTGAAGCCATCATTTTACTATATCTATGTAGACAGTTGCAGCTGGGTGAAAGTATTGACAGGTACCTTTTTTATAGGAATTTTATTAAATTATTCTCTTCATTTTAAAATATATAATTATTTATACATTAAAAAGTATGTTTTTATTTCACAAGTAATTTTTAAAAATTATCTTTTTTTTTTCGTTTAAAAATTTTACCTTATTGTATATGATACATGTCAACTCTTGATCTTATTTGTGGAGTCCAAAAACTCTATTAACAGTGTATCAAATATTTTTTCATATTAAAACAGTTGGCAATTAGCATTTATTTCAAGATGTGATTAGAGCTTTTATAAGACAATTAGATGATGGGATTCAAATAATGTAATTAATAAAACAAACCAATTATAATTAACACATTAAAATGGTTTAATCCCTCTATTTCTATACTCTTTATATTTTTAAAATTTAATTGATAACAAGTATTCGAATTTAATAAAAATTAATTATTAATATTACTAATTTGATTTTAAATTTTAAATCAAACAAGTATAAGGGTTAAATTTTTAAAATTAAAAGTAAGGATACAACTTAAGACGGTGTTGGGCTGATGATGATTGGGGTGGGTTCGAACTCAAACCCAAAAAATAATAAAATATTTTTTGTTTAATAATTAATATTGGTTCACATGTTCAAAAAATGTCATGTGAGATTTTCATTTGAGTTTTTAATTGGAGTGGTCAAAATAAATTATGTAACATGAGTGTTAAATTGCAAATTTTTTATTTTGAATGCTTAAAATGATAACTTTTAATAATTAAATGATTATTTGTGAAATTTAACCAGAAGAAAGTAAATAAATAATTTTTAATTTCATTTATTATATCAATCAATATAATTGGAGATGGGGATGGGTCTACATTTTGATTAGTTAAAATTGATATATGAATTTAAGTATGTTAGAGATCGACTTGATTAAGCAACGAACAAGTAAAAATAGTAAAAGAAATTGAGAAATTGAACACACAAATTTAACGTGAAAAAACCATCTCCGAAGAGGATAAAAAACCACGGGCAAAAATAACCTTATTATAACGACAAAAGAACGAGGAGTCCAAATGATGGAGATAAAAAACTAAACCCCTAAAATTCGAAAACAAAGAACCCTCAAAACGTAAACACTAAATTTTCCAAAAGTGTTATGAATTTTAATCTTAATGGTTGTCTTTAATTTAGAAATAAATAGATGTACAAGATTTACATGCAATACATTAGAGTAAGATTAGGGGTTGAGACGACAGATGAAAGCTAGCGTAGATTCCTAATGTTAATAAATAATAGGAGGTTGAGGGCAGGATTCCTCATCTGTTCATCTCGAGAGGTCTGGCTTCCTACCCTTAAGACATAAGTAATATGACAAGTGCTGATACTGCACTTTATAAATGCCCTCTCAACATTCCATATTCATTAGCCTCCTCTTCACCAAACCCTTCTTCTTCATCAACAACATTGTGGGGAAAATATCAAATAATTATCCATAATTTAATAAGAGGTAATATTATTTATGATTTGAACTTAAATCCGGAATTTTACTTACAATTTCCATAAAAGAAAAAAATTACCGAAAAAGGGTAGTTGAATGGAAAAGATGCAAAAAGTTGGGATGAAGAAGGATGCTTTAGGGTTCTTCTTATTCTTCATTTACCTATCACTTTTCAATTTGGTCCAAGCTGTACAATTAGTTGCAAACGTAATGTTGTTGTTGCATGGTTCTTAGTCATATTTGGAGAATATTTTGGGTTTTATGAGCACATGAAACATAGATATGGTTCTTAGTCAGCAATGACATGTAAAAATAATTTTACATGACGTTATATAATTGGATAGGACCATTTTCACCACATAAAATATATATTTGAATTTGTTATTATATCGTTTTTTTAATTACAACGACAGCTTGTTGTTTGTGATTTTAACAAGAGTGACCAAAATAATCGAATTATGTAACGTGGGTGCTTAAATTGAACAGTTTTGATTTTTGTGTGTGCCTAAAATGAATCATTTTAATAGTTGGATGACTATTTATGTTACCTATATTAAGTAATTTTGTCATAAGTAGAAAGAAACAAGATATGGATGATTTTTTGAGATTTAAGGAAATCAAACATTTGGTAATGAAAGAAAATATTGATATTTATTACTCAATAAACTCATTAATTGTAAAACTTCTATATAAACCTCAAGAAGAATGGGTTTTTTTTACCCTTCGAAAGAAAAATATAACCCTAAAAAATTGTTCAAGAATTGAGTGATGATGTTGATGGAGCATAGGTTTTGGTTATCCATAATTTTTATGGTTGCATTAGGTATAGGTCATTCCGCCGATGCAACCCTTCGATTCAGGATGCTGCCAAAAGGTGTCCCTATTTCTCCGTCGGGACCTAGTATGCGTACATCAAATCCGCCTCCATCCCCACCATCATTGACATCGACATCTTTGTCAATTTCAAAAAGTTTGAACTTCAGGATGCTACCTAAAAGTGTGCCTATTCCTCCGTCGGGACCTAGTACGCATACATCATATCCGCCTCCACCTCCATCATCATTGACACCGACATTTTTGTCAATTTCAAAAAGTTTGAACTTCGGGATGCTACCTAAAGGTGTGCCTATCCCTCCGTCAGGACCTAGTATGCGTACATCAGATCCGCCTCCACCTCCACCATCATTGATATCAACTTCTTTGTCAATTTTAAAGGTTTGAACTTCGGGATGCTACCTAAAGGTCCTCCATCGAAACTTAGTGGACGTACATCATATCCACCTCTTTCTCCGGCAAAAATGTAATGGACTTTAATCACACATTTAATTATTTAAGGTCGAATGTTTCTATTCGATGTAAAAGTTGTTTATGCAATAAAAGAGTAATGAAAATAAATTTTAAAATCTTTATTTTATATATTATGTATATATTATTTTGTTTATAATAATGGAGATGGAAAGTTCATGTAAAATTCGACATTTAAATAAACAGAACAAGTTAATAAAATTTTGAAATACATAATCAATCAAATCACAATTAAAGTAACAAATGATTTGTGCTTAAATTTTAATATAAATATCTAGTTTGATCCTTATACAATTTCTACTCAACCCAAAAGAAAAATAATGAAATACACACAAAAATAAATCATTTATGTGTTGATTCTGTTTAATCTTCCTTATTTTTTCCGTAAGGTAGAAAATTGGATGCTGATAAATGGCTTATTTATACATGTTTGTACATAGAAATTAATTTCTAACTCTATTCCGAAATCATTTTAATAACTAAAAGCAAAAAAAAATAGACATATATATTATTTGTACTCGATTGTAGAAGCATCTTGTTTACCAATAATATGTTTTAATTTGTTAGATTTTAATTTTATGTATTTTTGAATTGATTAATTTTAGTTTTTATAATTTTTTTGAATTTTAAAATTCAATTAAATTATGCTAGAGTAAATTATACCATTAGGAAATTATGAGTGAATTTTTGTTTTAGTTTCTTAATTACAAAAAGGTACAATTTGATTTCTAGGTTATTAAGTTATTTTCTTTTTCCAAGCAACAATTTGATAATCTATACAATAGATCAATATCCATCGACGAGTAGACATACCTTAAATCCAAGTTGACTTGGAGATCAGTGTAAGAGATTAAAGGAAAATTTGTTTAAATTTTAGTTTCGCAAATTATGATATCCAAAATTATTTCATGAAGAAAAAAACTGAATTGTAAATAAGAGGGGGAAAGAGAGCTTTCAATTGGTGCAGATAATATGAACAAAAAAAGTTATATAACATTGATTTTAACAACCCAATAATTTAAATAAAAATATTTAAATAATTAAATGACAAAATTGTAACTTTTTTAATTAAGTAACCAAAATAAAAACTTACCCATAATGACTAACGGTATAGTTTACCCATTATTCATTTAATCGTGTACTATGCGCAAAATTATAAAATTATAGATTCAATATATGTTATCGAATTAGATCATGCTTATGCCCCATACTTCTCGAATTTTGAAAATTCAATTTTAATACAAACAACAATCTATGGTAAAATATTTATTTGAATAATAATAAATTAGCTTTCAAACCATAATTAGTATTATGTAACATTAAATTAATAATATTATCCAAGTGCATAATGAGTAGTACATCACATGATGATTACAATATTTATTTGGATAATAATAAATTAACCTAAAAATAGTAGAATAAATATTAAATAAAAACTAATTTATTATTTATCAATTAGTAGAATAAACGGGCTTAGATCTATGGTAAAATCGTAAAATATGAAGACAATTAGGGAGACTCCATTCTTAGGGCTCCAATCTCTTAACTTCAAAATTCAAGTAAGTCCTTCGTTATTTTTTTTAATTATTATTGATTTGAAATAATGAGAGCTTGACTTAGCTAGTTCATGTACCAATTTATAAAATTGTTAAAGTTTTAGAAAGTTGTCATTGTTGATTTCTTGAAGTTTAGGTGTTAAATTGATAGATTTTAAGCTTAGATGTGATAAAAGATTAAATTGTAAAGCTTAAGTAATAGTTTCGTATATTAATGACTAAACTGAATAAAATATAAAATTGACTGTAAAAATAAAAAAATAAGAGTTCCTTAATATATAATAGTGAAATCGGAATTCAATTTGAAGTTTTAAATAAAAAATCATGTTAGTTCCAATTTAAGGAACTAAATTAAATAAATTATATAAATTGTATAAATTGATAATTGAATGTGAATTGGTTGATTATTGATAGTGCTATATATTTTATGTTAATCCGTAACTAACGTCAATAGGAAAATGTCCGAAGATATTTTGGTAAATAGAGTCTTATTAGTTTAGAAAATGCCTCACTGAAAAAAATTGGTAAAACATTTTACGGGAATAAGGAAATATTTTTACATTGATTGGAAAACTTTTTACGTTGACAATCCTATTTTACATAAAATAAATATGAAAAAAACCTAAAAATATTTTTCGTAAAAGATTTTACATAAAAATATTATTATTATTATTATTATTATTATTATTATTATTATTATTATTATTATTATTATTATTATATTCTGCCATTTTTTATTTATCATTTGTTCTACCAATTACAAACCTAAAACCTCATCCACTTGCTTCTTCCAATCCCAAAAAATTAAAATTAATTCAAACATTATTATTCGTTATATAAGAAAATAAATTTTATTATTATATTTTTAAAATATTTATTTTTTTTATATATTTCTTTGAATTTTTAAAATTAGGATCAAATAGAGAACATTTGTAAATTTTGAGGGTTAAATTTTTAAAATTATGACTACATCAATATAATATGTAAAATTTGATGGCTAAATTTGTTATAATATCGATTTTTTAATTGCCATGACAATTTGTTGTTTGTGATTTTAATGAGAGTGACCAAAATGATCGTACTATGTAACATGGGTGCTTAACTTGCAAACTTTTAATTTTTTATGCCAAAATGAAACATTTTGATAGTTGGATAACTATTTATGTAATTAATAAAAAAATAAAAAACTTTTACCTATATTAAGTAATTTGGTCATAAGTAGAAAACAAGATATGGATGATTTTTTCAGATTTAAGGAAATCAAACATTTGGTAATGAAACAAATTATTGATATTTATTACTCAATAAATTCATTAATTGTAAAACTCCTATATAAACCTCAAGAAGAATGGTTTTTTTTTGTACCCTTCGAAAGAAAAATAAAACCCTAAACAATTGTTCAAGAATTGAGTGATGATGTTGATGGAGCATAGGCTTTGGTTATCCATAATTTTTATGGTTGCATTAGGTTTAGGTCATTTCGCCGATGCAACCCTTCGATTCAAGATGTTGCCTAAAGGTGTTCCTATTCCTCCGTCGGTACCTAGTACGCGTACATCAGATCCACCTCCACCTCCTGTAACATCCGCGTGCTTGAATCGGATTTGGAACAGTGATAGAGTACAATTGAGAATTGGAATATATGGTTGAATTTAGAAAGGTTTGGAGAAATCAAAGATGTATTAGTAAAGGAGAGAAAATATGGAGGACTAAATAGCAAATTATTCAAATTGAATTTTGAGTCATCATGGGAATTAGATTGATTGAGGAAGGGCAAAAGAGTAATTTGGTGGAAGATATTTTTGGAGGCAAAGTTTTGGGCCAAAGTGTAAAGTTGGAAGGTCTAAGGACTAGAAGTACAATTTTACCATTTTTATTAAGTGAGATATTTTAAGTGAGATTTCTAGAGAATTTGAGAAAGGTTAAAAATCAATTATAAGTCAAAAATATCAGCTCTTTTCATGTTCAACCGTTCATGCCATTCTCTCTTCCATCCAACTTTTGATTTTATTCCAAATAGGTCCTTCCATCATTTTTAAGCCCTCCAAGCTCCAAAATCTCCTATTTTCTTTGAAATTTCTGAAAGAAAAGTATAGAAAGGGGTTAGTAGACACCTCAAACTCCTTATAGAATTTATTTGAGGTGTTAGAGAGCATAGGGACTAAATTGAGAAATTTTGAATTCAAGGGTTAAGGTAAGAAATGGTTAAATTCTCATGACATACATGTATTTTACTGTTATTTAGCATGAAAACTATTGAATTATAGCTTATAGCTTATATGTGTTTATGTGAAATTGAAGAGAAAGAGAGAGAGAGGCAAGGATCAAATTGAAGACAAAGGAAAAGAATAGAGCAAGGGGTAAAAGAGAAGAAATTCAGCCTTTTGTTGTAAGTACTACAAGAATTTTAGTTTATAGCCTATTCTTCATAATATATTTGAGTTTTTAGCATGGAAATTGTTGTTTAATTAGGTGTTATAAAGATGATTAAGTGAGATTAGTGTAATAAAACATGAGAAAGAAAATGTTTTCATTGAAACAGATTGGACAGAATCAGAGGGTTAACTTTGAAAATGCACTAAAAATTGTGTATATAAAGTTAAGGGTCGAATTATATATGTAATTAAAGCTTATTGAGTTTAGTTTCATATGGAAGAAACAGTGAATTAAATGGATCTGTATATTCTGAGTTATAACTGATTTTGTGTAACAAGGTCAGAGCAGATACGAGTTCCCCTGTTCTGACTTTGAAAAATTGTAGAAAAATGTAGAAAAATCATTAGAGTCTGAAATTTATATGGTTTAATCCTTAATGAATATATTTTCAAAAGAAACAGACGAGAACATTATTGGATCTCTGTACTAAAAGATAGATAATTTTTAGTGAAGAATGGTCGAAACTGTCAGGCAGCAAAGAAGGGGTAAATTGAAAGAATTTACTGTACAAATTGGCTAAAGTAAAAATTCTGGAAATTTTATGGTAAAAAGATGATTGAGTATAGTTTCAGAAACATCAAGCGGATATTAATTTCGAATTCTTTAGCTTGAGATATAAATAATTTAGTGACTGTGACGCAAGTGGACAGCTTTGAAAATTAATGTGAAAATAAAAGTAAGAGGTATATGATGATGAATATGTGAGAAAAATATATGTGTGAAATATTATGTGTTTAATTATAATTGTTGATTATATGACTAAATGGCGATGTTGTGGAAGCATTTTTAGAAAATAAATGTGAGAAATACATGATTATGTATATGTGAAGAGAAATGTAAATGTGATGTATAAGTTATGGATAATGATGTTAAATGAGATTATGCCCATGTAGACGAAGTAGAACCGTTGTGATATTAGTGGCATGCCATTAAGGAACACTAGCGCGCTCTCTGATTAGCACTGTGTGTGCTCTCTGTTATTAGCACTGTGTGTGCTCTCCGATTAGCACTTCGTGTGCTCTCTGATTAGCACTTTGTGTGCTCAGTACTTTGTGTACTCTCTGTTTAGCACTTTGTGTGCTCTCTGTTGCCCAGCACTTATGTGCTCTCTGTTCAGTACTTCGGTACTCTCTGTTATTAGCACTGTGTGTGCTCTCCGATTAGCACTTCGTGTGCTCTCTGATTAGCACTTTGTGTGCTCAGTACTTTGTGTACTCTCTGTTTAGCACTTTGTGTGCTCTCTGTTGCCCAGCACTTATGTGCTCTCTGTTCAGTACTTCGGTACTCTCTGTTTGTTCCGTTTATCCGATAGGTTCTATAAAAGTCTACTATGGGCCAAGTGGACAAATAAGATAAGTGAGCTATGGTTAAGAAAGCTATGATGGCTAGATTGTGAAAAGTGAAAGAATGTGCAAATTATGACATTGAGGTAAGTGAAATGATGAATACATGAAAGATAAGTACCATATGTGTATGTGTAATTAAATGCTGATAATTAAGGGAACTAATGTGGCTGAAAGGACTAAGTTGTGAAAAAGGGATGAAAATGTAATATCTACCATTGAGGTAAGTTGGTATATGAGAATGAATGTGTGTTATGGTGGCATTAAGGTAAGTTACATGTTATATGCAAGAAAGGTTAGAAATTTTATACGCATGAGTATTGAAATGTTTGATAAAATTAAGAAATAAATAAATAGTCATCTATTATTCTTGTAGTGCTTACTAAGCCTTCACCGGCTTAACGCGTTTATTTTAACGCGTAGGTACAAAGTAACAAGGAGTAAAGGTCGAGTTCAGGAACCTCTCATCACATCACATCATCCTTTGGTGGACTCCAAATATAGGTATTTTTTTAGGAAATGGCATGTACAATAGTATCTGTGTGAATCCCTAATGAGTTGGAAAAATATTATCTCGAATGTTATGAATTATAAAAATGAAATAATTAACATATGATATTTCGATTTGAATTGTCTTAAAAGACATCGGTTTTTTTTAAAGAAAATTTTCTGTTACTCGACTTTCTGTGCCGTAATGTAATGTAATGCTCCTATATTGGGTTTATACGTATAAATCGGGTATAGGGGTGTTACACCTCCACCATCATTGATATTGACATCTGTGTCAATTTCAAAAAGTTTGAACTTCGGGATGCTACCTAAAGGTGTGCCTATTCCTCCGTCGGGACCTAGTGCGCGTACATCAGATTCGCCTCCACCTCCACCATCATTGACATCAACATCTTTGTCAATTTCGAAAAGTTTGAACTTCGGGATGCTACCTAAAGGTATACCTATTCCTCCGTCAGGACCTAGTACGCGTACATCAGATCCGCCTCCACCTCCACCATCATTGACATCAACATCTTTGTTAATTTCAAAAAGCTTGAACTTCGGGATGCTACCTAAAGGTGTGCCTATCCCTCCGTCAGGACCTAGTACGCGTACATCAGATCCGCCTCCACCTCCACCATCATTGACATCAACATCTTTGTCAATTTCAAAGGTTTGAACTTCGGGATGCTACCTAAAGGTCCTCCATCGAAACTTAGTGGATGTACATCACATCCACCTCCTTCACCGGCAAAAATGTAATGGACTTTAATCACACATTTAACTATTAAAGGTCGAGTATTTCTATTCGATGTAAAAGTTGTTTATGCAATAAAAATATACTGAAAATAAATTTTAAAAATCTTTATTTTATATATTATGTATATGTTGTTTTCTTTATAATAATGGAGATGGAGAATTCATGTAAAATTCGACATTTAAACAAATAGAACAAATTAATAAAATCTTGAAATACATAGTCGATTGAATCACAATTAAAGTAACAAATTATTTGTGTTTAAATTTTCACTTAATATGAATCTCGAGTTTGATCTTTATACAATTTCTAGATATTGAAATACATACAAAAAGAAATCATTTATGTGTTTATTCTGTTTAATTTTCCTCATTTTTTTTCATAAGGTAGAAAATTGGATGCTGATAAATGGCTTATTTATACATGTTTGTACATAGAAATTAATTTCGAACTCTATTTCAAAATCATTTTAATAACTAAAAGCAAAAAATTATATATATATATATTATTTGTACTCGATTGTAGAAATATCTTGTTTATCAATAATATATTTTAATTTGTTCGATTTTAATTTTATGTATTTTTTGAATTGATTAATTTTAGTTTTTATACTTTTTCAAATTTTAAAATTCAAGTAAATCATTTTAGGGTAAATTATACCTTTAATCACGAAATTATGAGCAAATTTTTATACAGTTTAATCACTAGGTTAATAAGTTTTTTTTTCTTTTAGAAAAAAGGTCTGCCAAAGAACACCAAGGGACAATTTGACAATCAGTACTATGGATCAATATCCATTGACGAGTAAAACATACTTTAGATTCAAGTTGATTTGGTAGCTAGTATCGAAAATCAAAAAAAAATTGTTAGAATTTTAATTCGTAAATTGTGATATTCAAAATTGTTTCATGAAAAAAAAACTGAATTGTAAAAATGAAGGAAAAAAAGAATTTTCAATTGGTGGAGATAATGTGAACAAAGAAAGTAATATCACATTGATTTTAACAACCCGATGATTTAAATGAAAACATTTGAATAGTTAAATGACAGAATTGTAACATATTTTTAGTTAAGTAACTAAAATGAAAACATACCCATAATGCCCAATGGTGTATTTTACCCATTATTCTATTAATCTTGTACTACGCATAAATAAAATTATAAAGTTATAAATTCAATTTTAATACAAACAACAATCTAATAGGGTTTTTGTAACATATGAAAATAACAAAATGAAGATGCTCAATTGGAGCTAATCCTTCATTGTACGAAAGGTAATGATGAGCAAACTTAGAGGAACAGATAATTTTTCTTGCATTGCCAAACAATTACCAGATTCCAACTTTCCCAACATCAAATATCAATATCAAACAGTGCTTTAACAATGGGAAGGAAAAACAGTCCAAAAACAATGATTAAAACCCCAGGCCAGCATTACATAGGATATAATAAAATTAAACCTCTACTTTCTGTTGTCTGTGTTCCTAATTTTCGTTCTGTCTATACAATTTTCTAACAGGGGACTAGCTTAGTGCAGGGGTTTCTTTTGAAGTAGTTCCAATGGGTAATAATTTATGGAAAGACAGGTTACCTGGTAGTTCACTAATACAACTGTTTTATCGAGATAAATGCAGTCAGACTCTTCTTAATCGGAATGAATTGAAGCAGATACGTTACCGTCTACCTGCTCGTCCATCTGTTTTTTATAATATCTCTGAGCAGTTGCATTGACAATCTTGACAAAGAAGTTCATTAGCATAAGCCACACAACAGTGTTCCAGATCGAAGCAAATGATAAATCCCACTTCCCCTACAGCATCATTTTTGCGCAACGAATGTACAAAATTTGTTAGATTTGAGTTGTCGTAACTCAGGCTAAGATAGATTGATTGTTTAAGAGAGTGGAGTACTTTGATATTTGAAGGCAGCGGTTGTGAGGTGGACAAGTACTTGTCTTTGGCTGCATGAAGTTTTGCTGTAAGTGTGGGCAACAATGTATCGAATCCAGGTAAGAAGCCGAGCACCCAAATCAACTCATTCTCTATCCAATCAAGGAGTTGATTGTTACAGATAGAGATAATAAAAACCATCTGCAGACAAGGAATGAAATAGCTACTTATTAAGTACTTGGACAGATTGGGATCACGCTTTGTTAAGACAGTAGACAGAATTTTGTCTTCCTCGGATAGTGTGGTCAATTCAGACATTTTTGGCAAACGCCAGTACAAAGAACCAAAAACTGAGCATAATATGACCTTAAAATTCACGGACTTGAAAGAAATTGTTCAGTTAAAAGACGAAAAATACTGAAATCAACTAGGGCTCTGCTCGCATTAAAACACAGAGAAGACATCACAAACCTGTATGTAAGTTTTAATAAATGCCTTCCCGATCAATGTTGAGAGAAAGAACTCCCAGAATGGAATGCCAAATTGTCCACACATGATGCCAGCAAGGTCAAATAACGGATTGGGGACCTGAAACACGATTCAGTTTGTCAGCAGGTCTACGTACCAACATCAATCAACAGTGGAATAAACTTTTACTTTGGAATAAAAAACATTAAGATTTTCAGGCAAAGTGTGTCTTAGCCCTTAGGTGTCGTGCAGACAAAAGAACAGGGAAAACATAGTCATGGAGAAACAAAAGTGCACCAAAGAGAAAGGGGCTCACTGAGGCAAGAATTAAAACGGTAAAGAAGTTCAAGTGTTGGGAGTGGGACAACAGCCAGCGTTTGATCTTTTCCAGCTGAGCAGCTATGACTCCAGTACCCTCACTTGAGGAACCATCCAATTCTTCCATGGCATCAAATTCGCGGCCTGGCTCGCTAGCTGCAAAAAGCAAAAGATCAACGTAAGGTACATATTTCACAGCATATAACAATTTTCAGACACAGAACAGCCAACTAAACTGCAAACTCGAGCCAATTTGATCAAGAAACAACAGTACAACATTTTAAATTTCTACAGTTTTGAGGTTTAACAAATCCATAAGATTATGGAGATACAAAATGGTAGAAATCCTCTAAAGAAGTTAAATCCAACAGTTTTAATCCCCCCTTTTCCAGAGATCCGAAAGTAAAATACGAAATTAAAGCTTGAAAATTAGTAAAATTATGCAACCAATGGAAGACAATAAATATGCCTAAAGCATTATAGCAGGTACCAATGCCGATGCAAATCAGAGTGGGGCCTCGTGAAGAAATGCCCTCACCAATTCTTCTGGTAAATATTGTAATAAAAATATATCAAGTATAAAAGCTGGCGCACATACCAGCCCTTGAGATAAAGTAAGGAGGAAGCTCTCCTAGCGCAGTCCCGATACCCCATAAGATAGCCTCCAGCTGCACCTGCTGCAGTATGCTGCTAAGAGGAACCCTTGAACCATGCGTTGATGAAAACAATGGGGGCCCAAACTCTTCACAGGATTTATCCAGCCATGAAGGGCCTCTCTTCAACTGTATTGTATCATATGGAGCACTCTTCAGGTCTACTCGTCCACATTGCATTGCTTTTATGGTAAACAAGGCAATATGCGGACCCAAATAAAGGAAAAAAGTATGCAGACCAGATCCTGGAATAAGAAATTGGAAGTAGACAAGTGACAAGTCATATCAAGGCAAGTTGCTTCAGGTATCCCAACAAACAGCAAAACAACAACAGAATATAAATGCACATATGATTCGGTCAGATTCCAGAAATTTTCAGTCCCATGAAAGTCTGCATAGCAGAACCTGGAAAACTGATTTCCAACCTTTCATACCGGTAAAACATTTCAAACACATAGGTACACCATACCCAACAACCTTGAGAACAATCATTAAAGTGCTACTGCTAATTTTGGTCTGCTAGCTTTGGACTACATTTGATGAAACAAGATCAAGATTACCTAAGCCACTTTAGAATCTAAAAAGAAGCAATTATTACATAGACATCCTTTTACAAGGTTATACCCATGTTTCGGTTGCACAAATACTATTTGACATCTGCTTGGTCAGCCAGTTTTTAGCCTATAAATCATACACTGGTATAATGGCATAAGAAAATTGCAAATTAATTCTACACAGGCAATATTGATCAAGCATACTCCTCCAGACTATCATAAAAGATCAGGAAATATGTGTTCTTACCAAGCCCAATTGAAGATGCAACACCAAGTGCGATCCACCATAGTCCAAACCGAACATACTGAGAAAGTTCGTCAAGATGCTGATGAAAAATGTAATGAGGAAATCAACAGTTAATTATTATTTCCACTGATCGGGTCACAATCTAGAGCAGATAGTATGCAACATTTACTAATTCTAGAAAAGTAAGACCCTTCTGAACTACACGCAAAATTGCAGATGTATTCTTTGCTTCAACAGAGAAATAAGATATAGACAAATGAAATATTACCTTTTCATGAGGACCCTCGATGGTTACAAGCAAAATTCCAAGAGCTGCTATTAGAGTGCTAAAAAGCGCAAGCCAACCACCCTTTGCCAAAAGATACAATGCTAATCGCTTATAATATTGAAAGATAGCAAGAAGAAAGAGCCTTAATGTTTTGAAGGGCTGTGTTGTTAATGTCAAGTTTTCTAATTCTTGTTGATGTCTCTCACGAAGATCTGCAACATAAGCCTATCAGTTATGAGTTACCATAAATCCTCAACTCAGTTTTTTTCTATTTAAATGAACAATAAATAAAGCTAATATTATTCATCATGATTACATAAAGAAGCTTCAATATTCACCTATAATTCATGTATAGAGATAAAATGGTATTTATATGACAAAAGCAGCAAACATTCTAGCACTAGCCACTAGGTATAGAAGTTCTTAAGCACTCTGAGAAAAGAAGCTCATATAATCAACTAAGCCAATTAAAAGACACACCATTCCATTTGCCAATGTTATGAAATAAGCTATTCATCTCTATACAACATTGACAACATGGTCTGTACATAACTCTATGCTGACTTGATTAATAAAGCCATTCCCCCTTTTTTCTCTGTAAAATCTAAATTTTCAACAATAATAACCAACCAATTGATACGTATTCACTCTCACATACTAAATATTGACAGTGTGCCAGCCGAACTAGAAAAAGAAGAGAGGATTGAGCTATGACTGCTTTCAGCAAGAGGGAATGACAATTTTGAACCAGTCTTAAAGTGGGAGGAGGTCAAGATATCTCGAAAAAAAGCTGGAAAGGGTAAGATTTAGCATAAATAAGACAAGACTATTTCTCTTAAGTCTCAACCTTGATTACGACACATTGATAGAGAATCAACTTTAAAAGAAAGTGCATACAACTCTACACTTATTTCCATCGTATTTTGGACACAGCGGAACTAACGCTAGGCACCACAATCGCCAAGCAATATATCATCAATCCACAATCTTCTTCTATTTTCATTTTCCCCTACTTCTTTTTCTGGAAAAACCAAGTCCATATAAAGTAAAAACTCCCAAAAAGCACACAATTTGCACCACCAGAACCAATATACACTTCACCAACAGCTGCTATAAGATAAACCAATACTTCCACACTAAACATAGTTTGAAGAAAGAGTGAATCTACCACTGATTGACATACTTTAATAATAACAATAAAACCAAGTAAACAAGCTGCGAAGTTTTATTTTTCTATAAATTTAAGCAACCTTACCAGAATGTAGAAAAGCACCTTTGTATAACTTTCACATCCCATTTTTATTTTTAAACCTTTTTCTACATTCAGCTAAGTTTAATAAATAAGCAACCTACTTTCGGAGGAGCTCGGTTAACTTAACTATTGATTTTAAAACTAAATCATAATTAGCCTAATTAAACAAAACTTGAAAAAAAAAATCATAAACGATAAGATATCTAGAAAGAACGCAACTTGAATCAAGTTCCTAAAATGAGGGGAAAACCCCCAATGACAATAAAGGAAAATTAAAGAGCAGCAAAATACTAAACTTTCAATAGGGAAACAATTACAAAAAAAAAAAAAAAAAACTAGCCTTCGGTCGACGATCCCATTTGTTGAGAAGTAGTTGCTCCTTTGCCTGAATCCATCACCAAACTCGCATTCTACAATGAATTTTCCCCTTTTTTCTTCAATTTCTTCAAATAAATACGGAATTTTCGTCCTTTTTTTCTCAGATAAATGGCTTCTGATCCCGGGGAAGAAGAATCAGACGGCTATAATCGAATTACTTGTAAAGGAATCAAGCGTTTTTTTACTTCTCAATCATGAATAAATAATAGTAATGATAATAACAAGAAAAATTAAGTTTTTAGAAACAAAACAGTAGATCTAGAGAAGAAGAACAAGAAGAAATTAAAAGTAATTCTTTTGCGTCAAGATCTCTTCTCGCTTTCTCTCTCTCTTCCCTACGCTCAGATTTTCTTATAAGTTAACTTCACCGTAATTATTAAGTTTTAAATTAATTTCTAAATTTTAAAACATTTCAATTTAGTCCTCAATGTATAATATTATATTAATCAAAATTCTTTGTTTTTTTAAACATTAATCAAACTTTTCTTTTGGATTAACTTCAACGTTAAATATTCGCTTAAATCTGGTATAAAATATATTTAAATAATTTATTTATTTTTTAACATGATTATTTACATAATAGTATACACTTGACGATTAAATTGACAAAAATATAAATATAATATTAATATTATATCAAAAGTCTATGGAAATACTTATTAGATAATATTTTATTTTTTTTACTTTGTATTATCTTTTCATTATTTTTTTAGGTACAATGTTCAACTCTTTTAACACCGTTCGATGAAAATTTGATCTAAAATAATGAAAAAAAAAAGGATAATTAAAATATTACAAATTAAGAGACACAATGTGATTTCCTTAAAAAAACAAATTTAAAGAAGAGAAAAAGACAATGTGGTTGTCAGCATGAAATCTGTGCCTTTTGATCCAAATACCTAAAAGATTTAATAATTTATTGTTTTTTTATAGAATAATAAATTATTGTTTTGGAATTTAAAACAATGTAGCAGTCAGCACGAGTTACGTGTTTTTTTTATTATCCAAAACCAGCATGTACGCAAAAAAGAAAAATGAATTAATAATAAAAAGTGAAATAAATGTTTTCTTTTTTTTATTGAATTAAAAACTGATAGTAAAATATAATTGAGAGAAAATTTGTTTAATATCTTTCAAATTTGAATTTTGTGGAGAGAGAAAAATAATGTTTGGAAAATTTTATTTTTCGTTTAGAGATTTAATTTAAGTTGAATGTAAATTTAATAAAAATTTAATATGATTAATGAAATAAAATGTTTTGAAAAAATCAAACTGCCCCATGTTTTGGGGCAAAGCCAACTTGGAATAATGTGTTCTGGTTGGCATTTCTAAGGTAACAATTAATGGTAGTTAGTGTCCTCATCTCTAGATATAATGACATGCTATTAATATTCAATAATTTATTGTTATTTTTTGTATAAAATGAGAAGGTTTTTGGTTTATTTTGGTACCCAGCATGTTTATATTTGAAAATTATTGTTTGTGATTATTTATTTTAATAATATTATTTTTAAAATTTAATATGTATTTTAATAATATAATGTGTTTTACTATTGCAATAAATACTTGTTAATTTTAAGTATCATACTTGAATCTTACCATTTGAAAGTGAGATTTTTGGATTTTTAGTCACATAACATGCCTATGTCATTGATAAGTTTTGTTTGTTTTCATTGTTTTCGTTCGATTTTTCATACATTGTGTTTTGTCAAATTGATTTTACATTATAATTGATGGACGTATATTTCTATTTGTATTATATTTTTTAGTATATTATATTTAGGCATAATGATTTATTTGGCTCTTTAATTTTATAAAAAAAATCTTTTTATCTTTCCATTTATTTTTTTTGTCTTTTTTAACACTTAAATTTGTGTTGTTCATCAAATCACTCAAAATGGATGAAAAAAACTAATGTTTGTTAATTTTACTAACATGACATATACGTGAATACCATAATAACAATTAATTAATTTTTTAAAAACTTTAAAAATTAAAAATATTTAAAAAGTATAAAAATATTTTCTAAAAAATTAATTATTTGCTAACGTGGCATACATGTGGCAATCCATGTATTAGTCCCGTTAGTAAAATTAACACGTTAACTTTTCCATCTATTTTGGAGTCGTTTGATCAATGATGCAAGTTCAAATATTAAAAGAGACAAAACAAAAATAAACGAACTAATAAAATTATTTTTTTTATATAAAATTGGAGGACTAAAAACTTTTTTATGCTCTATATTTATAATAAAAAGATTTTAAAATCAAATTATTAAAACATTTAAAGACAAATTAATATTTAATTCTTGTGGTCTATTTTTAAAATAATTTATAACTGAAAACATATAGTTTAAATAAATAAAATCAGGATCTAAATTTTTATTAAAGGAAAAGTCAAAAGTTGATATTTTAATTTGAATAGAAAGAATAATATTAATATTTTGTATTAAACAAAACAACCAAATCCAAATTAGGCAAATGCTTTAATTGTTGATTTTTAATGGTTCCCTTCCCTTGAATGATAATCAAACCCAATTCCCCCCACCAAGCCAATCAAATGTGACACTTGCTCATTATTGTTTTTCTTTTAATTTAATAATTCAATTATAAGTAATAATTATATAAACCAATTATTTAAACCAGAATTGGGTGTACGTCACATGTGCAGCCCATGTTATAAAGGTAAAATAGATAAGGCATCCGCACCTTGTTGCTTTGCTTAGTTTTTCAATTATTTAGAAAGTGATGTTTGATTGACAGTGAGACAATATAATATAAATATTATATGAATTCTTAATATGACCAATGGAATGTGGGGTTGAGAAGGTGGCCATGCCCCATGATGAAAGCCAACAAAACCACTTCTTTCTGATTTTTTTTTAATTTTTATATATAAATATTTATGAACAATTTATTAAGCAAGGAATAATAAAGAATGTTTCTTTTTTGCCTTTTTGTTTTACATTTTTTAATGTTTAGATTTGAGTATTATCGTATTAATTATATATTTTTTTTAGATTTTATTTTAGTTTAATTTTTACACAGTTGAACTATTTTTAATTTAATTTATGTATTATAATGATTTGATTTTGATTATAATATTAGAATATATATATTATTCGTGATTATATAATTATACTTGCAACCTAAAAAGTTATTGTCGACTGAGTTTTAGTTTGATTAGTATTACCATTGTTATCAGTGAGGAAGATGTGAATTCAAATACACTAAAAATAACAACTTAAAAAGTCATTTCCTTTTGAGGGAGAAATTTTTAAGCGTATTTCTTTTTTTAGGTCACAAAATCCCCTTTTATGTACAAAGCCTACAAGTTTGTGTCATTGTATTAATGTATAAATTTTACCAAATCTTTTATATAATAATATATTATTGAGTATACGAGTTTGACAATTTTTTTAATACGGTACTTTTGTTTTTGTATTTAATTTAATACTTGTATTTGATAAAAAAAAATTTTTTTTTTGGTACACAAATGTAATGATAGTAGCTTTTTATTGTTTAATTTAGATTTTAATGTTAATTTGATCAAAGTTAATTGTTAATATTATTAAGTTTAATTTTTTATGATTTTTGTTAATAGAATAAATTTAATGTTAATTGTCAATTTGTGTAATTTTACGTTTACTTTGTTAAATATAGTCCAATGAATGTGATTTAATTTGAGTTTTAATGTTAATTTAATGAAAGTTAATTGCTAATATTCTTAGGTAATTATGAATTTTCATTAAATCAATTCTAAAACTCGAATTAAATACTAAAAAATTAATATTGTTATCTTTAAGTACAAAAATGTATAACTTTTTGTCAAATGCAAGTATCTCATCGGACCAAAAAATAACACAAGTATCACATTAAAAAAATGTCAAACTCAGGTAATAAATTATATATTAAGCTTATTTTTATATTCATTTTACGGTTTATAAGTATCCTTTTAGGATTTGTGATTATTTCTCTTAATAATATTATCTTTAAATTTTAAATTTGAATAATTTCTTTAGAAATATGATGTATATTACCATCATACTCAGTACGTATCGGTGAAATCTACTCGTTTGATGGTACGCAAGGAAAATATCCAAGTTTATGTGTAAAAAAGAGGAAATATCTAAGTTTGGGTGTAAAATTGAAGTGATTTTGGTGATATGAGTGGATGAAGCATTTTGACAAACAGGTGGTGGGGAGTGATGAACTTTCCAAGAAAGCAGTAAATGTGGTGAATGGGGGACCAAATGGGCAAGTAGTATTTTGGTGCTATCCAACTTTTGTCCCATAGCAATGATGGTTTTTTTGGGGGCAGAAAGAGAAAAGTCATTGGTTTCTCCTTTCTGATTCTTTTTTGTGGTTACAAATAGCTTGTTGATTTTTGGTTGGTTTGAAAAATGGGGGACCCAAATCATTAGAAAAGTGCATTGAGATTAGGCTTAGATTTGGTTATTCCTGCATTTATAGGATGATGATTGAATAATTAATTCATTTTAAATTATTTCTTATTACTCAATTAAGCTCAAGACATTAAAAATTTATTAATTAAACTCTTTGACCTACAATTTTTATCGTTATTATTCAGTTGACGCGATCGTTAATAATAATTGAATTTATCGTTACAATATTAAGATGACAATCCACGTCCACAACAATTATTGATATAATTTTTTAAAATATTTCAAGTCCACATCATATCAGTAACCATTGTTGACATGGATTGTCATATAAACACATCATTTATATGATTAAGTTTATGTGCAATAGATCCTTGCTTGCTTGTTGACAAATTATGATGATGTAATGCTAAGGCTGAGCCTCCACTGAATTAGTGCCTGTCGATTCGGTGCTTCCTTTAGATGGCACGCAAGGTTTGTTATTGTCTCATGCCCACGCATGGGGGCATGTCAGTTTCACTTTCATCTATAACATCGCCTTCTTTATTTTACATAGGACATCTCATTAAAAAACACATTCAAAGGTTCCAAACTCAGATCACAATTACATCACATGGGACATGTCAGTTTCACAATTCCATTTCATGTTATAGATTGAATGTTATCACCTATGTTTTTAAGGTTACCCCCAGTTATTCTCCCGCACTATTGTTTTCCGGTATATTTGAGTGGACGGAAAGATTAGTTATGATAGTAATGAGATTAAAATCACATATTGAATATTAGTTTCGATTTAACTATCCTTTTCTTTCTTCCACCAGTTCTTGCTTTCTTTTTTCTCTTCATTAATTTTATGTATTTTTTTTTCCAATTTGCAGATCTATTTTGTGGGTATATATATTATCTTTATAAAGTTGTAATTGACAAATGGCGGTGTTTGTCGTTACTGAAATTCTACCAACCACCAGTTGTTTCTCTTGAAAAATGGATGGCTCTTCGCTGGCTACTTAATTTGTTTATGTTTTGAGAGTATTTTGGAATAATAAATGGTTTCACAAGTCGATTTGGACTCGTGTTGTCTTAAGTTTTATATGTTTTGTCTGCTCTTGTAATATGTTTTTAGTATTGTTTTTGCAAGTGATTTTAGAGATGGTTTTCTTATTATCCTTTTAGTTTGGTGGATGCTTAGCTCTCTTACCAATTTTTACCATTTATGATTTATTTTCTTATCATATTAAGTGTTTACAATCAATTCAGATATGTCGTGCTTAAATTGTGACAGGATTAATTGTCAACGTGTCATAACATTCTATTAATATTGAGATTAAAACTTTTGTTGTATTAATAAAGTTTATCTTTCACCACGTACTACGTTTGTTTAATATTAAATAACAATATAGTAAAAATAATATTATTATTTGAAAACAATGACAGGGAAAAAAATTGGCCTTTCTTTTGGAGGTCCAGTCTGCTCATTGGATCTCCTTGGCTCCTTCCCACCAGTGGAAAAGCTTTGTCCGGTGGAAGAAAATAACCATTTATGTATTCCTTGTGTCTTGGGGACTTTTGTTTTTTTAACAAAATAGTAAATTGATATTCGAGCTTACAAATAAAGAAAATCAATTATAATTAATAAATATTAAGGTATATTACACTCCTCGTTTTTCATATTTTATTTCATTTGCCCTACATAATTCTATTATAAAATAAAAAAGTTTAATGATAAATTTGGTAACGTTTGTATGTTTTGTCAAAATAACTCTAATTATATTTTTGAGTCTTTTTTTGTCATCAATTTTTGTTCTTTTTTCAATATGTTTTTTTAACAGATTTAATGAATAAATTCAAGGTTGCAATCTTTCATATGTTTGTTTACTGAGAAGTTTTTCTACCGAGTTAATTTTTTTTATACTTACATTTATTTTTTTAAATTAAGAGTTATTTCTTCAATTTAATGTATTATTTATTTATTTTTATTATTTTTTATATGTAATTATCTTATTGGGTAATCTAAGTAATAAATTACATCTCATTAAAAATATTTCATATATGAAATTCCATATCATCCCCGTTAACGTTTTTAACGGTACTCTCATTAAATCTGTTAGAAAAAATAAATTGAAAAAAAGAACAAAGGTGATGGTAAAAAAATGTTCAAAAATATAATTAAGACCATTTTGACAAAACATATAAACGTTAATGACCAAATTTATAATTAAACCAAATAAAAAATACTTAAACTTTAAAATATTTTTTAATTCTAATATATTTTTAATATTTTATTTTATTTAGAAATGTTATTATCCAAATTGCTTACCTCAATTTGGGGGAAAATTAAGAAAATACACACAAACCTTTAAGCTGTAACATACCATTTTAATATTATTAATCTTTTACATAAATTATTTTATTAATATAATATGATTGCAAAATACTATTGTTGTCAATTATTTTATGTGACATTCAACTCGATCGTCAATTTCAAATGTGTGACGTCACATTATGTTACTTAAACAATTCACATCAATTATACACATATTTCACATAATTAAATCACATAAATTACTTTTGGTTCCTAATCTCAAGGTTTAAGAGAAATTTAATACGAGCTTAGAGTTCGAACTCAAACCCATTTACCAAATTTCAATGTTATGTCTAGAGATAGATCATAAATAATTTTTGGAAATTTTAGCTTTGAAGTTAACATGTCTCGAGACACTACATGTTGTACCTCAAAATCGATTTCTTCTGATGTTTGAATGTCTCAAGATAATAAGTTTTTATTTCAAGACCTAAAACAAAACAAAATTTATTTTAACTTCGATTTACTTCTACCTTGAGACAAAGGTCATTTATCTTGAAACTTGAGGAGTTGTCACGAGACTTCTTTTCATTTTTTTACAATTTGACCAAACAAAAACAGTGAAAAATACTTTTAATATATTTTTATTAATTTTAATATATATCATTTTCTTTTTCTTAGTAAAAAAAACAAAGCCTATTAATAAAATTCTAAAAACCAAAAAGATAAGCTAATGTTTAAAAGCTAAAGCCCAGCATTAAAATGGGCTTAGCTTTACAAATTCATTACCTAAAATCTTTAGGAATGTGGTTTTTGTAGGGAGGTCCATAAATCCATATAAATCTCAATAATTAATATTTTTAGTAAATTGTATTTTTTTAACTAGAAAATTAAAAATCCATTGAAAATCTCAATTCGATTCGAAACCCTAAATCCCAATCCCATTTCAAACCGCAGACATCATAATCCTCAAACTTCAAAACCTTCATTTCTGCCTTTGGACTGAAAGAGAGCATTTCTAATCATGTCTGGCGAAGAGGAAGAAAACGCTGCTGAGCTCAAAATTGGAGAAGGTAAGCCTCCTTTCCGTTGTTCTTTAAAATTTTTAAAATCCACATGCTAATTTCTTTTTCATTTTTGATTGTTATGGATAGAGTTTTTGAAGGCGAAGTGTCTGATGAATTGTGAAGTGGCTTTAATTCTTGAGCATAAGTATGAGCAGCTTCAGCAAATGTCTGACGATCCCATGAATCAAGTTTCCCAGTGAGTTTCATAACCAACCTCAATTGTCAATTGGGTCTTTTTTTTCCCCTCGTTTGAATATTTCTGTGTTATTGGCTAACTGGGTTCTCTGTTTAATTCAGCCGACATGATCTTTAAAAACAATTAGCGCCTTTTTAAACGTAAGTTTCTTTCGTTATTTTGGTCTTTGGGACAATATTTTCTTTCATGTAAATAGAGTTGTTGTATCTGTCTTATTATTTGTATTAACTTTCTTGCCTGAGGGGTTTGTTTGGTGCACATGATAGGATTAATTAGGATGTAGCTTCTTTTCTGGTTGCTATATTTTTCAATCAGAAAGTTAGTTGGACTTGATATACTGTATAGATGATCGTAGAAGCCTATGGGGAGAGTGAAGGATATATCCTTGGGTTTTGCTGAATAAAGAGATGGCACTTTATAGGAACAGAGTTGTCAAGGGCACAAGGCTCAAAGAAGCCCTAGCCTGAGGGAATTAAAAAGCGATATGTATATGTATGACTTTTTGTATGCGTCTGGCTCTATATATTGATATGTAAAGCTTAAGATATGTAACAAACGCTAAAGTGCAGTCTATTTTATCTACAAAACGTCCAATTTCTTTTATTGGTCAATATGCATGACTTCCTTGTGATTCAAGTCTCTTGTTGTATACTCAAATATAGGGAACCATAGATTTTGATACTACTCTTTCTTACTTGTAAAAGTATATCTAATGAAAAAAGTAAAAGAAATTAGGGAGAACTTCAATTAAGCAGGCCTTTTCATGCTTATCGCCTTATAGTAAAGTGTGCCTAATCAAATTGGCCACACCCCAAAGGGTCTAAGGCATTTTTGTTGTCTAGTGCTAGAGCCAGCATTGATTATGCATGAGTCAAAATAAGATAGAAAAAAAGGCAATTTACTTATTAATTTTACCATATTATATCATTAATTCTACTCACCGAATAGAACCTGACTGTAAAATAAGGACCCTCTGATGGGATGTGTATAGAAAATTGCATGCCTTTATTGCTGTATTTCCTTTCACATTTGATGCGATGAATGATTGTCTTTTGTCTTTGTTTCACAGGGTATTCGAGAAGTCACTGCAGTATGTAAAACGCTTTAGCCGTTATAAAAATCCAGATGCTGTTAGACAAGTTCGAGAGTATCCTCTAAATTTCCATAAATGTTAAATAGACCTTATTTAAGCATATCATATTTACTGCTCTTGATATGCTTTTTGGGTGCTCCTTTCTCCTATAAATTGTCGTCCTTTTGGAGCTGTCTGTTATTGTGTTGTGGTTTGTTGGATCAGTTTATGGTGGAAATTCAAAGAGGTTTAAGCTAACTTCAGTCGATGTTAGTCTCAACATATTTTCAGTACTTTTCTATGATCTGATTAAAGCAGATCGCGTTATTTTCTCTTCAACTAATACTTCCTCCTCATGACAATAATGCTTATGCATATTCTATTGCTTTTCTCAGGATATTTAACTTCCCTCTCTATTGTGAGCCTTAACTGATGATCAGAATTTTGAGTAGATATCAGTTAGCTGAATTCGAGGTGAGAATCTATACTTTTTAAAGCATTAAACTTAGAATTATGATGTTAATGACCATGTAGAAAAATCTTCATATTGTGCTTTATTTATGCAGCTTTGTGTTCTTGGCAACCTGTGTCCTGAAACTGTGGAGGAAGCAATCGCTATGGTGCCTTCCATCAAGGTAAAAAATGCTAAGCACACTCGTTGAGTTCTACAATTTTTATGCTCATTCTCCTTTTCATTGTTCAGATAGTAATTGATTGTTCATCCTTCTTCACTTGCATTGGTGCCGTATGAGTTTGAGAAAAAAAACATTTGGCCTTTCTGTTTGTCTACCCCTATAAGTTAGACCACAAAAACTGAGACCAATTGGATGCTGTTTAGATTATATTGCTGCATCCTTTTCACATGTATTGTCTAGCATGTCAGTAGGGGATTTTGATGTTTTAATGGCATCTCTTAAGAAAACAAGGACAACGGCTCATCAGATGCAATCCAAGCTCTCTATTGCTTTTGAGGCCAAGTTTATTTCTAGAATTTACTTGGTTTCTTCTCACTGTTTTAAGCAAGAACTTAGAAGAATTAATATAAATTGTTAAACTTGTTTTAACCTGTAGCAACGAGTTGTCTTTGATATGCAGACTAAAGGGCGGGCTCATGACGACGATGCCATCGAGAGAATGCTAAATGACCTGTCCCTTATCAAGAAATTTGAATAGTGGCCGCTAAATTACTGGCTGTCTATGACACTGAAGACAGTAATAGAATGTTGAATGCCCTGTCTGTTATAAAATATACATTTTTATCTATTTTACTCATGTGACCCAAAAATCTATATTTCATACATCATAAACTATATATATTAACTACTTATTAAAATTTATATTTCATATAAGTCATCGTATCATATTAATTGCTTCAAAAGGCATTTAAAATTTGTATTTCATTTTATCATAATATTAACGAATTTTAATATCATGTAAATCAACTGAAACTGAATTTAAGTTTAGGCCTTGCTTAGAGACGGATTTAGAATTAAAAACACAATATAAATCCAACCACTCAACTGTTGCAGCCTCACAAATTGTGCTCACTTGGCTCACGATATTTTTATTGTTATATGACAATTGAGTGAAATTTTTTAACTTTTTTTTTAAATTGCACACCAAAAAATTTAATTTAAGAATTTTAACGGTGGTAACAATTATACCTGAATTTTTTTAATTCGAAAAGTGAAAGGTATGTTCTTGAAAATAAAATTAGGAAACTAATTTCAAATGTATATTGTGTATAGGGATTTAGAGCATATTTTAACATTCAAATTTTTACTTTACAGTTTAATGTAGACAAATAATCAGCTCAACACAAAGCGTGGGTCGAGAAGCATATATATAAATTGGTTCTTACTCTTTAAATATTTAATATTGTAGGATTAATTCCGAATAATGCAACGAACAAGAACGAAAACAAGAAAATTGGACATAAATATTTATGTGAAAAACTTTTTCCAAAAAAAAATAAAAATCACAGAAAAAGAAGGCTTCAACTTTTTACTAAATGAGTAAACAAACAAAAGTAAAATATGGAGAAACAAAGTTAAATATACTAAACCTACAAATCCAAAACTTGAAAACAAAACCCTAACTCTCACAAAGTTCTCTCAAAAAGGGGTACAAAATTCTCTCTATAGTTATCACTAAAAATTCCCACAAAAACTCATCTACGACCACATCTTGTCACACTCAAAAGAAAAGTCGTGTAGTACTACATCTTTAATTGCCTTTTAATTGGCCTCTCAAAACAGGGATGCAAAGCCTCTTTAAATAGATTAAAATTAAGAGTCTAATCATATTAAAATATCTCTAGAGTAATCAAAGTTTAACTAAAAAAAATAGTAAAGTTTAATTGGGAGAAAAAACCCGATTTATGTGGGGAACACGTTATCACGTCGTCACGTCGCAACATCAAGAACCTTCTCGTCGTGACGTCGTCAACTAACTTTGATAAGTGTCTGTAAATTATCCAATAAATATGAGACACACCCTACAAATATAATTTTTTTTTATATATTTTTAAAGAGTAAAAACCAAACTAATAAAAAAATTATAAACATTCAAAGCTAAATATCAAAGTCATCAATTTGAAAAAATGGAAGTGAAAGTGATTTTTTCATTATAGTTTTTTTTATCTCTCAATCTATATTTTGTTTAGTTTATCTCTTAATCACTCTTTAATTAATTATATCCATACGAAGTGTGAATTTAGATGTGCGATGTATTTAACACTTTTTTTATCTTAAATTATAATATTTAATTTTATCATCATCATTATTTTTGCATTAAATACAAATAAACATATCGTCTATATAAATCCACTTAAAAAATATTTTACGTGACTAAATTTAATTGGGAAAAAAACCTCAAACATCGAAGTTAACTCAACGCATGCGTGGCTAGAATACAAAAAACATTTAAAAACCACGTGTAAAGCAATTTTTTTTTATTCTTTTATGATTCCGACCCAAACATCATCTCTTTGTATTTTTCCTCCAAAGAAATCCTAAGAAAATATGTCATTTGATGTTGGTGGTGGTCCCATCTAATGCACTATTGACTTTGAAGGTAGGATTAAATTATTCGTGTTTAATTTTTTAAATTTATATTAATCTCTATTTCGATTTTTTTATATATATAGAAAAATCCATCTTCAATCATGTATTAATTTTTTAATTTTAATTTGAAAAGTAAAATAAAATAATAATTTTTTAATATATTGGTGTAATTATAAGATATTATCTGTTCATACCATTTTTTAATTTTTTGGTAATGTACACACACCGTGCATATATAAATGTTCGAACCCGAATCTCTTAAGATAAACATCATTCTCTTTTTCACTTGAACTACTCGTTGAGTTCATAAAATAATAAATTTTAAATTCACAAATATAAGGCTAAGTCAAATTAGAGATTTGATTTTTGTACTGAAATAATGAAGATAATCCCTGTAAATCACAAAGACTTGATTAGTGCTATCAAATAATGACACCAAAGCATTTGGTTTGTTTGAGGGGCTTAATTGCATAGTTGTATTCTATAAATATGCAATATTTTATTCATAATTGTAATAAATTCATTCCATTTGCCTAAAGGGGAATTGAGAAAACAAAAAGTTAATTGTAACAACCATTCTTAAAATTTTAAAAATATTTTTATTACATTCTCAAATTATTAATCTTATATCAATAAGGTTTTTACATTATTAAAATTATTAATTTATGAGACGTCATATTTTATATTAAATAATTTAAAATGAAAATTTTAAATAAAAATAAATATTGTAAAATTTTTTGTTTTGGGATTTTCAAAGCTTTTATAAAACGTCAAAACTATCATTCATTCGTTCTTTTTTCTTTTTACTTTATTTTTAATTTTTAACTTTAAAATGGTATAATAATTTTTTTGGTCCTCCAATTTTACCAAAAAATCATTTTATCCATCCATTTTATTTTTCCGTCTCTTTTAGCTCTTCAAATTGCATTTTTTGTCAAATCATCTTAAAATGAATGGAAAAGTTAACGTTTGTTAACTATGCTGGTGTGGCATACATGTGAATTGTCACATGGATGACATGTCAACATTTAATTTTTATAAAATTGGAGGGCTAAACAAGTCATTATGCCTTTTAAAAGTTATATGGCAATATTTTACTTTTCTTTGAATTTTTCATTTTAAATTATGTCCCATGAGATTCTACATGTCATTTAATGATCATATTAATGGTTTCAATAATGGAAGAGCATTATTGGCTTAACATTGATAGATTGGGGATGTAATCAGAACGCTTTAAAATTTGGAGATCAATTTAAAATGAAGGTGATAGTCTGGGGATGTTTATTGCAATTAACTTGAAAATTGAACGATGAATTTGATTATTAATTTTAGATTTAATTGCACCAAACATCCCCAAACGCAGACTCTTATTCTAAATTGATTCCTAAACTTCAAAACATTATAATTACATCTGTAAACTATCAAAATTGTATCAATGAAGTCCTCCATTATTAATTCCATAAAAATATACAATTTAATTCCGACCATCCAAAAATAATTTTTTGACTCCGTTATTGAATGATAATTTAAGGATATAATTAAAAATGTAAAATTAAAAAATGAATTTAAAATAAATATCATAATTTGAGGATTTCGGATACTATTACTCTTAAATCTCGTTTTTAAAAAAGAAACATACTAATTTGTACCCGAAAACAGTACAAAATTGCTGCTAGAATTCTCGTTTTCCTTCTCTCTGTCATGTTACACGTTTTTGGGTGTTACCACAAATTATATTGGCCCCCATTTAACATGTGATGATTCAGACCAGAAATATTATTTTATGTTCTTCACTTTTCATATGATGCCAAATGTACTTTTTTTCCTTAATTGTATAAATAAAAAAAAATAACAACAAAATGTCCACCCACATGCATGGCACTCTTATTTTCCAAGCCAACAAAAACTCAATCAATAACGATAAAAGTACTCTAAAGGTAAATTTATTAAGAGCCGTGTTGTATTTTGTCTTTTGCTTAAATGAATAAATTAGTTCATGAGAAAGTAATTTAATCTTTTTTTTTTGTTAAAAGTTTCATTAGCTTGTACAGTTAAAAATTAGTTCACTTGATATATAGTATATCAAGTGTACATCATGTTGATGTAAAATAATTAACATTTAATAGTAAAAATGGATGAAATTTTTAACACGATGATCAATTTGCTTATTTTTTTAGTAGATAAAATAAAATACAATCTGACTTTTTAATACAGAGACCTCCATGAAGCTTTTACCTAGGGGTGAGTAAAACTCGATTCGAATCGAAAAATTCGAAAAAAATTTCGAATTTCGAATTACTCGAATCGAGTTATTTGAGTTAAACGAATCGAGTTGAATTTTTTTTTCGAATTTCGAGTTCAAATTGAGTTTAATTTTCGAATTCGAATTATTCGAATTATTCGAATAAACCGAATAAAATTATATTAATTTTAATTTTAATTTTATATTATCCAAACCCAATACCCTGTCCCAATTTACTATACCCATTTTTTCTCAAAACCCAAACCATTTATCTTACCCAATTTTTTTCCCTAATATTTAAAACTCATCAACAAACTAAACCCAAATATTTTTAAACCCAAATATAATTTTATTCCTAAATAACACTCATAAACAACTCTTTTTCGTGTCTAAATTTATTATTCCTTTTTGTTTATTATTATTATGGCTAGGTGTACTTATTTAGTTTTTATTTGGAAAAGAAATTGAAGATATTAACTTTGTAAACCCAGAATCTATTTTTTCTTCCTAAAAAAGACCCTAAATTAAAACCCTCAAAAGAATAAACTTAAGCTATTCTACAATGGTTTTGTGTTATTACTGTTCGTTTATTTGACTTTTGTTGTGTTGTTTTTATTTTTTGTTTTGTTGTTTGGAATGGTATTGTCGTGTAGGTTTTTATTGTATTTTGGACTTTTGCTTATGTTCTGTAATAATCTTGTTGTGTTATTGTTGTTACTTGGATTTATGTTGTTTACTTGAACTTTTGCTTTTTTTTTTATTATAATCTTGTTGTGTTGTCATTGTTTACTTAGATTTTTTCACTTATTTATTTCAATTTTTTGTTGTATAGTCATGTTTAAAAACTTTAAATAAAAATATATTTTTTTAAAAATTACATAAAATTAAACAGCATCAAATTAATTTTCTTAATTTAACTCGAACAAATATATTCGATTCGATTTGATTCGAATTCTATCTCACTCGACTCGATTCGTAAAAATTTCAAATCGAGTTAGGATGATGAAATAGGACTCAAAAACTCAATTAACTCGAAATTTTTCATTCAATTCGATTTGATTCGATTGAATGCTCACCCTTACTTTTACCCAACATAGCTTAAAACTCAAACCCTTGGTAAAAACTTGAAGTGAGAGAATTCTAAGGACGACACCCCTCCCAGCCCATCCTAAAATAGGAAAATAGGATTTTTCCCTTTTAAATTTTATAAAATTATTAGTGAGTAAATGGACAAATTGTTTGGCTTTGGGTATGATAAAATTTTAATTTAATCTCTAAAAAATTATAAAGATATGAACTAATATGATGATGAAATTACAATTAATTCATACAAAACACATAACTTAATTTTGGCTCCTAAAATAATTGGTAAAATAAAAAAAGAGAAACAAAGGATGGAAGCAAGGATGCACCGAAATTAGAGCTCGAGCCAAAGTTGGAAAAAATTATTTCAAGGGGTCAAAATGAGAATTTAGTGTTGTTGAGGGGCGACAAGGTCATTTTCTAAAAAATAAAAATCAACCATTCCCCCCGACAAGTTATAATTTCTAGTGAAAGTTTTATGTTTTTAACACTACCTGACCTACGATGGATACGTGAAGATGATCTCATTTATGATGATGAGAGTGCACCAACCTATCATCTAAATTATATCTTCTTCATTTCCATCTTTCTTCAATTATTTAGGTCTTTTATGGAGAATCTAGGAGGACTGTCTCTCTCAATATACATTTTAAATTAAAATTCATTTCACATTATTTATATTTATTTTATACCACTGTACAAGCAATTTATACGCCAAAAAATTTCAACCATTCATTCTTTTTTTTGCAAGTATTAAACATTTTTTTAAAATATATTCAAAACTTCATATACAACAAGAAGCGAGTTTAAAAACAAATAAATAATTTCGACTTGTTTTGATTTTTTCTGAAAAGGTCAAATTGATTTTTTCATTTTTATATACAATATATACTATACTAAATTTTCATTTTCATCCTGACCCATCTAATGAGAATATACAAGATTTTCCTCATTTGTCGTTTTGCTCTATTTTTCCCCCTTCTCTTCACTACCGCTTAAAAAAGAAAAATAAGAAAAACATCTTAGTTAATACAATAAATATTCCTTTTCTTAATTTTACAAAAATATAATTACAAATAATATTTATCCGAATCAACTAAAAAATCCTGAAAAATATTCATAATTTAATCTTGGAAGTTCACTCATTTTCTCACTTTGATTGTTGGTATCTAAACTTTTTTTTATTCTCATTTGATACTTAAAAGTATACAATATTAAAATATTTATTTCTATAAAAAAATATATAACAGTTAAGTACCAAATTGAAAAAAAATATATCAAAATGAAAAATAGATGTATTTCAAAAGCCGTAAATTAAGTTTTTTTTAACCTGTAATTTTATAATGAATCACTTGAAATTAATCTTTTATATGTATTATTCTTTGAGTGTGAATTAATTTTAACTTTTCTGGTGTCATCTGTCAACAGATTCCAGCTTGAAATTCACAACACCTTTTCACACACTTTCGCACCATGTTTGAAAAAAATGTTGAGTTACGCCTATTTATTTTTTATTTTTAAGAATTAATGTTTATATTTTTTAGACTTTAAAATTTAAGAATAATTATTAATAATATTATTTTTTAAAATTTATTAATGTGACATTTTAAAATAAAAAATATCCATTCATAACAATGTAATTAAAAAGATGACCTTATAATAAATTAAAAACTTAACAAAATAAATTTAATAGTGTTAACTAGGGGTAGCGTTTGATAGAATCGAATGAAAAAATTTCGAGTTAATCGAGTTGAATCGTATTTTATCATCTTAATTCGATTTGAAATTTTCTAGAATCGAATCGAGTATGATGGAATTCGAATCAAATATATTTGTTGAATTATTAATGATACCATAAGATATTCATATTAATGATCCTCAAACCTAAAGGGTAATATTGAAGTAAAAGTTTAGGAGAAAAATAAAAAATTTTGGAGGTTTTAGAAAGTAAAATTTTGAGAGAAAGTAAATAATGAAATAAGATTTTGGAGAGAAATATTAAAAAAAAAATTGGAGGGGAGGAGAAATGGGTTTGGGGTAGATGGGGGTGGGATGTGAGCAAAAGTTTTAGGGGGAAAGTGAGAGAGAGTAAAAGTTTTGAGGGTTTTTGAGGAAAATAAATGAGGGGAATAAAATTTTGGAGAGAAAATATTAAAATAAAATGGAAAATAAAATGGAGAGAAATGGGTTTGAGGTAGACAAGGGGTGGGGTGGGGTGGGAGGGGTAAAAGTTTTGAGGGAAAAGTAGGAAGGAGTAAAATTTTTTGGGAAAAAAGTAAAAATATTTGGAGTAAAAATATAAAATATTATAGTTTAATATTCAGTTTATTTGAGTTATTCGAATTCGAAAACTCAACTCGATTCGAACTCAAAATTTGAAAAAAAAATTCAAGTTGACTCGAATAACTAGATTTGTTTAAGTAGAAATTCGAATTTTTTTCAATTTTTTCAAGTCGAATCGAGTTTTCTCACCCCTAGTATTAACAATTAGAGTTGAATTTTGAAATTTTAAAAATAGAAAAAATAATAACCCAACAAGTGATTCCAGTGAAAAAGAGAATGTTGTTTATCTTAGAGGTCTTGGGTTCGAGCGTCTGTATGTAAGGTGTGTATGACTTGTCAAAGGGTTAAGAAAGTATGAACAGATATTACCATATAATCACACTAGTATATTCAAAAAATAAAAAATAAAAAAATAAATTCCTAATAATAAAAATAAAAAAAGTAAGTTTTAAAATAACAGCAAATATAAAGATTAGATTCGAAGTTAAATTTTAAAATTTAAGAAAGTATAAAAAAATTAAAATTACAAAAAAAAAATACCGAAATTAGATTTGAAGTTTTACAGTTTAATTTTTGACGGTAGATCACATGGATGATGGTCATCTTAATAAATTTTTGATGGATATGAATGTTGGTGTGTTTTGACTTTTGAAGCATCGTTTTAATTTTATTTATATTTTTAATATTATTCATATATCTTTATAACTTAATTTTAATTTCTTAATAAAAAGAATTATAAATTAATATTCGTGTATTACACCTTGAGTTACACATATAGAAATATGTTTATATACAAATGTAAATTTTTTAGAATGATTAATTAGGTTAAATGACTTAATTTAATGATTATATTATATTGTAAATGTAATTTAAAACATAAAAAAATATTAAGGAAAAATTAAAAATTAATTTAAAAATCATAATATTGTATTATTAATGATATTAACCTAAATAAATCGTGATATATCAAACTTTTAATTAAAAACGAAACTTAAATTATTTGATAAAAAATTATAACTGTAACGAAATATATTGATGGATATGACTGGTACTAATTTAGTGCCACTGTGAATGTTATTTATGAGAGAGGTAGACTTGTTTTTGAGGAATCTCATAATCCGAAAACAAACTAAAGGAAAATCGAAAAAAAATTAGAAAATGTTCCTTAAAACGAGATTCACAATAAATTTAAGATAATTTTATAAAAGATTTCAGTAATTTTCTTAATTACAAATAACATTGTAAAAGAATAATTTTAATTTATGTAAACATTACAATATTAAAATAAATTCAATAATTTTAAGTAGCTGGCACCAAAACTTCCCAATATCATAATATTACTATTATTATAAAACGCAAAGGGAAAAAATATCCTTATTCAGAGATTATTTTGGTTTTATAAAATAAATATATCGTAGTCCAGTTTTGTTTTATTAAGCATGCTTGGTAGATGATCTGTCAAGACTTTATATGTTCAGTCGATTAAGTTTTTTTTCGATTGATATCAATACTGTTGTCAATGTAGGAGGATGTGGATTCGAATGTATTGAAGCACATTATCCTCCTATCTAAGAGTTGAGAAGAGGTTATGGGTAGTTCTAAGCATTATATTAAAAAAATATATATGATAAGAACTTATAATGAGATTAATGTTTAAAAAAACTTTATTTTATCTTAACTAATGGTCGAGGATTCGATTCTTGTTCTGGGTACAGAATAATTTTAAAACTCATGACCAACACGTATCTGCTTAATAGAATACGAAAAAGTTAGTTATTAATTAAAAATATATTTAAATAATATTAATCAAGCAAATATAAGTGTGAATAAAGTGGATTTGGTTTAACAACCTTGGGAAAACCCATTTTCACATTACTTTAGACTTAGGATGTGTGAAATTGATGATAGTCCAGAACAAATTAAATATTTTTAAGTGATTGTCACCAGTAATCCATTCTTTGAAAAGTAACGAGGCAAGGATATTGTCCAATTTTTTTAATATTATGTAAAATGTAATTTATAAAATTATTATTGAATGACAGTAACATGACCATTGAGGTTTAGGATTATGAGTTTTAGCCATTTAAAAAAGTACATGATGTAACACAACAATTTATTAGTAAAATTCAAGTTAAAACATCTCTCTATTCATGGGTGTTGAATAGTTTAATATTAAATCTTTGTGTGTGGATCTCATGAATAAATATAATAATATTAGGAAAGTTTACCTAATTTAACTTTAAATTTAAAAACTCAATATAATTCCCTGGAAGGATCTTTGAAAAATAAAACTCAATAAATTATATTAATAATTAGTTCTTTCTAGCTGCTTTTTAGGTAATATATTATAACATATTGTTAAGTGAAAATATCATGAAAGTTTTTATATTAGGAGTTGAATTATATTTTATATTTTTTGTTAAAAAAAATAAATTAGTCATTATACGTTAGATCAAAAAACAAGTTGATTATTATGCTAGCTTGAGGTACATGTGGCATGTCAAGTGTAAATGGATGAAATTATTAACAAAAAAGATCAAATTACTCTTTGATCTAACGTATAGGATTAATTTACCTATTTTTTAAGTAAAAAAAGTAAAATTTAATTTAATCTTTGTATTGAGACTACTATAGTACTTTTACCCATATTGTTAGAAAGTTTGAATTTCATTATATGCAATTGTAATGCGCGGATTTCCGATCTTATCATCTATATATACCATATATAGATTTTGTTTATTTTTTTTTTGTTTTTGATCTGTTGTATTTTATACTAATTTAATTCTAAATTATAATTATTGGTATTTATATATAAACCTTTCTTATCTATTTGAAACGGTAAAACTAAAAACAAATAGCACAAATTGCAAATATAAAATATGGGTAATTTAGTTCGTACTCTATTTGCAATTTGTGTTTATTTATTATGGCAATTATACCAAGTTGTAGGAAGACCTACGAGTCAATGACCACCATGAACCCATAGTATTTGGAATCTGGTCCTTTAAGTAGGTGCTAATAAAGAGATAAAGATGTCAAATGCTCTCTATAAAAAAATAGAAAAAAACTAGTAAAGACATTGAAAAAGGCACTGTGATTAGTTGTCATTCCCATGTATTTAAGTCTTTGCTGCATTCATCAACTCCAAGTCTACAACAAAAACCTCAAATAAATCTTTGGGTTTTTTCTCTTGGTTCTTTGGGTAGCTTTTGCAGCTTTTTTTGATGGGGTTTTGTGGGAAGTTTTGTGGGAAACCTAAAACGAAAGATAAAGGCATAATAGAAGAGGATGACGAGAAGATGAAGATCAAAGGAACAGTTGTTTTAATGAAGAAAAATGTAATGGACATGAATGATCTCACTGCTTCGTTTCTTGATCGAGTTTATGAGGTTTTTGGCAGAGGTGTTTCTTTGCAGCTTATCAGTGCTGTTTATACCGATCCTGGTTAGTTTCTTTGTTTTATTTTTCTGGGTTTTTGAGCGTAGTGTAAGTTAACATGCCTGCTTTTATTTCACCTTTGCTTTGAAATAATGTTCACTCAGTGTTTGTTCTGATACTTGTATCAGCTAATGAGATGCGAGGGAAGCTTGGGAAACCAGCATATTTAGAGAAATGGATCACAAAGATTACTCCATTAACAGCGGGGGAAATCTTGTTCTCTGTCACATTTGAATGGGATGAATCCTTGGGTGTCCCTGGTGCTTTCATAATAAAGAACCGACACCATAGCCAGTTCTACCTCAAGACAGTCACCTTAGAAGATGTTCCTGGTCATGGCAGGGTTCATTTCGTTTGCAATTCCTGGGTTTATCCGACAAAACGATACAAGTATGATCGAGTCTTCTTCTCTAACAAGGTAACTTTGTTGTCCATTTGCAAGCATTTTGTTTGGTTTCGTTAATATTTGGGGTGATATATATATATAACTTTGATGTATCTGGTTTTAGACCTACCTTCCATGCCAAATGCCTGTACCCTTGCGTAAGCATAGGGAAGAAGAGCTGGAGCATCTCAGAGGAGATGGAAAAGGATGTCTCAAAGAATGGGACAGAGTTTATGACTATGATTTCTACAATGACTTGGCGATGCCGGAAAGGGGTCGTGATTTTCATCGTCCAGTTCTCGGAGGGTCGTTGGATTGTCCTTATCCTAGAAGAGGGAGAACCGGTCGGAAACCACACAAAAAAGATTCGAGGACAGAGAGCAGACTGTTTCTTCTAAGCTTAAAGATTTATGTACCACGCGATGAACAGTTTAGCCTCGTGAAGTTCTCGGATTTCGTCGCCTACGCTTTGAAATCTTTGTTTCAGGTACTGATCCCAGAGGTTGCAGCATTATGTGACAAAACCATAAATGAATTTGATTCCTTTCAAGATGTACTTGATCTTTATGAAGGTGGTATCAAACTACCAAATGATGCCACTCTTAAGAAGATAAGGGATTGTGTCCCTTGGGAGATGATCAGGGAACTTGTTCGTAACGACGGCGAGAGATTGATGAAGTTCCCGATGCCTGCTGTTATCAAAGGTATATATATTCGAGTGGTCGGTTTAAGTATATTCGAGTTTTCTCTTACGACTCACGTATGACCCAATCATATGGTTACAGAGGATAGGTCTGCTTGGAGGACAGACGAAGAGTTTGCACGAGAAACACTCGCAGGCGTCAACCCAGTAATCATCAGTAGGCTGCAAGTAAAATACAACATTTCTTGTATTTTAATATCCTTTATCTCAAAAAGGTATTCATGGTCTAATCTAAATAAGTCAAATAACATGTTTGTAGGAATTTCCCCCTGGAAGCAAGCTTGATCCTAAAGTATATGGAAACCAGAAAAGTACCATTACAAAGGAACATATCGAGAGGAACATGGATGGATTCACTGTGGAAGATGTACTATTTCACACTTTCATCTGTTTTTTGCTAGTTTGTTTGTTTCTTTCTAGATTACTAATTGGTCTTTTTTGATTCAGGCTCTAAAACATAACAAATTGTTTATACTGAACCACCATGATGCCTTGATGCCTTACTTGGCAAGGATAAATTCCACTACCACCAAGACTTATGCCTCAAGAACTCTGTTCTTCCTACAAGAGGACGACACGCTGAAGCCGTTGGCAATCGAGTTGAGCTTGCCCCATCCGCAAGGTGACAGCCACGGTGCTGTAAGCAAAGTTTTCACCCCGGAGGAGGATGGTGTTGGAAGTTCGATCTGGCAGTTGGCTAAAGCTTATGCTGCTGTGAATGATTCCGGTTACCATCAGCTCGTTTCTCATTGGTATGATGCTGAAATGCCGATGCTTGATGCTTTATGGATTTGAAATTTAGCAACTTGTTGCCATGTTTGCAGGTTAAACACCCATGCTGTAATCGAGCCATTTATTATCGCTACTAATAGACAGCTGAGTGTGGTTCACCCCATATATAAGCTTCTTCATCCCCATTTCCGTGATACAATGAACATAAATGCTTTGGCTCGTCAGACACTCATCAATGCCGGTGGTGTACTTGAATTAACAGTCTTTCCAGGAAAATATGCACTTGAAATGTCATCTGCTATTTACAGGGACTGGGTTTTCACTGAACAGGCTCTCCCTGTTGATCTAATTAAGAGGTAAATATAAAGCCAAGCTATATACTGATATCTTTCATTAATAATTTCAAACAAACACCTTTAAACACCCTTTATTTTCAGGGGAATGGCAGTGCCGGATTGGAGCTGTCCCTATGGACTCAAATTGATGATAAACGACTACCCATACGCCGTTGATGGGTTAGAAATCTGGGCCGCCATTGAAACCTGGGTAACCGAGTACTGTTCTTTCTACTATCCATCAGATGAAACAGTTAAAAACGACACTGAAATCCAGTCATGGTGGTCGGAGATAAAAAACGAAGGCCACGGCGATTTAAGAAACGAACCATGGTGGCCGGAGATGAACACATTAGCCAATCTCACCCAAGCATGTACCATCATCATATGGATAGCTTCCGCTTTCCACGCAGCTGTCAATTTCGGACAATATCCATACGCCGGATACCTCCCAAACAGACCAACAGTCAGCCGACGGTTCATGCCGGAACCAGGCACAAAAGAATACGAGGAGCTCGAAAACGACCCAGATTTGGCGTTCTTGAAAACAATCACCGCACAGTTCCAAACTTTACTGGGTGTGTCACTTATAGAAGTCTTATCAAGGCATTCAACCGATGAAATATACTTGGGGCAAAGAGATACGGCGGAATGGACCACCGACGATGAACCCTTAGCCGCATTTGAAAGATTCAGGAAGAAACTGGTGGAAATTGAGAGTAGGATTACGGAAAGAAACGATGATAGTAAATTGAAGAACAGAGTTGGACCGGTGAAGGTGCCGTATACATTATTGTATCCTAATACATCGGATTATAGCAGAGAAGGTGGGCTTACAGGGAAGGGAATCCCCAATAGTATCTCGATATAAAGCGCTCTGCCATTGGCAGACTTTCCATGGCAGGAAAGTATCGATTTATGGGAATATAATAGGTTTTCCTTTTTTTTTGGGTGTGTGAACTTCAACCAACGGTAAGTTAGAGATGTCGAAGTATAAATTAGATTCATTGCTTGTTCAGAATTAGATAAATAAATAAAGGCAGTTTCTGGATATGATGGGAGAATCTAGGGAAGTGGTCCAAGTGGAGAGAGAGGATGAATTAGGGATGCCAACTTTATTTGGGTTTAACCCGATAATCCTAGCATTGTTTTCGATTTTAAATTCCAATAATTATTTATGTGTACTATTAGTGATTTTAAAGTAGTATTTTATTAATTTTTTATTAATTTAATCATTGTGGTTTAAAATTATCACTCAGCCATTATCTGAATTGCTGACTTGATCTACTGCACCAACACTTTTTTTTATGATATTCCGTTGAAAAAATTGCAAAATGAAAAATCCCCTCTTAGAAATATAAAATTTTATGTTTATCTCTCACCATCTCCTCTGTTTTCTCCTCCGCTCTCAACACTGAGTGGGTGTGAGTTTTCCGATCTCTGTCACGGCATAGACATCGTCATCTACTCCATGATCCGTTAGAGTAATTACACGACAACAAAATATTGAAGGAAGCAATAATTGTGTAGTAACAAAGCTTGAAAACTAATGATCGGAAAACTCACATCCACCTAGTCTCAAGATCGAAGGAGGAAACATAAGAGACATTAGGTAGATTTAAGAGGTTAACTTAATATTTTGTAATTTTTATAGTAACAAAAATAATAATTTTTCATTTTATAATTTTCCAAACGAATATCGTGAAAAAAAATATTAATGTGGCAGCTCCATCAATAATCCATTAATGAGATAACAATTGAGTAATCATTTTGAACAATTTTCTAACAAAAAATTAGAGTGTTCAAAAGTGAAACGAATTTATTTTAATGTGACTAACGAGATAATTTATTCAATTAATATCAACATCAATTTCGAATATACTGCAAATAATAAATAAAATATTCAGCCAAAATCTAAATATATAAAATAACAAATTGAATACATGCAAATATACACTGAATGGGTAAAATATTCTCAGAACTCATTCGATATATACTCAATATTTATCGTCTATGTAGTAAATGCAATTTTTTTTTGAAATACAAGAATAAGACAAATCCCGAATAATAAATATGATTAGCGCGATTCAAACTCAAATTATACTTGAGACGATAAACATCCTGCCCATAAGACCATCACATGAAGTTGAATGCAATTTTTTTTTGTTTTGTTAAATTACAAATAACGACTAGCGCGACTCGAATCCAGATCACATCTGAGTTAATGAACTCTCTTAACATCAGGCCAATACATGTTATTAAATCTTCAAGTAAGTATTTTTTTTACAGTGATTAAAGTTTTTTTTGTTATTAATGTTACATGTTATGTTACATGGCAACATCGTATTAAAGCAACAAAGGATTGGATTCGAAAAAATTTGCCGGCCGAAGCTGAAACTCGCTATGAACGGTCGGCATCACCGGAAAATCTTCTTGATATGGAATGTGATGGATGCCTAAGGTGTACCATAAAACTATATCTTTGTTTTCTATCTTTCTATTCCTGCAAACAACATACCCGTTTTATATATTTGTAAGTGTACGAAAATTTAAAATAAATTGAATAAAAAATAAAACCGATTATTATTTGTTTCATAAAAAAATGGTAGTAGGAAACAACATATTCTAAAGTTCAAAGGTTCAAAATTTTAGATTACGGTTTAAAATTTTAGATTTTGGATTTTAATTCAAAATTTAAAATTTAAAATTCAGAATTTCGAGTAAAAAATTATATATATAAAAAAATTATTAAAATATTATTAAGTAATTGAAAAAGAAGGATAATTTATGCATCTGCTAGTATTCAATCCCAAAATAACCATTATCCTATCCGTTATGAGAAAAAATATTAAATGAAGCTATTACCTCTGGCTCCAAACGGCTAAGTCGTCATCACCTCGGCTTCTATCAGCATAAAACCCACCAGCCCATCTCTCTGACTTATTGTATGCAGTCACCCAAACTTGGTATTTGGTATAAGCGGTCCTAATTTGAGGATAATCATCGTCGGTTAACAAAGAAGTTATCGGCTGCCCCGGTATTAGCCGGTAAGCCACTTGATTTCCGATCTTTGTTTTCTTATTTGGGTTCGCAATCAACAGATCAGCTGGCTCTAAGCCAAGCCGTAACCGAGCATCCGCTTCCGTTTTAGCGGTTTCCGTAACAACCCTCCAATAGCTTTTTCTTGGAGAGGCGTTAACGTTCGTTACTCTTGTTGTTTTCGGTTGGGCTCTGACGAAGGAGTTGCTGATGCCGTCAACGTCAAGATCAAGGTAATATGTGAGGTAATGGTCGTGGTTAACGGCGACGGTGTTGTCGGCTACTAACGTTCCGTAAACGTCCGCCGTTATTTGCTTCTTGTTTGTGTAAGGACTGCCTTTCAGCAATAAAATCCCCGTAAAATCCACCTGCGAGACAAATAACGGTTAGCATGAAATATTTTAATTATTTTTAAAATTAAACTGAAAAAAATTATAATAAATCTATTGGACCTGAATTTATATTAGGCGAATTTTTTTGTAAACAATTTATATTAAAAATTAATAAAACTTTCGTTAAGTTTCAAAGATGTTGGAGTTATTTACCCTTTCTAACTAAAAAAAAAATCAATTTAATGGCAATTCACGTGTATGAAAATTAATATTTTCTTTAAAATGGAAAATTGCTAATTTAGTTCCTGAAAATTTATTAAAGTTTAAATTAATATATGGTAAAACTATAATTTATCATTAAAATTTTAAAATTTTGATTTAGTCATTGTGAAAATCATAAAGATATAAGTCAATATAATGATGAAATTATATTTTAATGCTCATAAAAATATATAATTTAATCTTGACCCATTTAAAAAAATTTCTAACTTAGCCCTTGGATATTGGTATATTAGGTTTAAATTCCATTATTTTTTAGTTATTTAGGGATTATATTGTTTTTTATATAACTTATATAAAAGTGCAAAAAAAATATTTGTTACTTTTAAAAAATGAGTTAAGTCTTTTCCTGATTGAATAGATACCGAATTAACTAATAACACCAACTCAATTAAGAACTTAAACTTATCAATTTTGATTCAAACAAGAATTCATACTCGACTCAACTCATTTTGACCATAGAAAGACAACAATCCAAACCACTTGACTCAAACTAAAATGATCCAAACTTGAATCGACTTGAACGTGAAACAATACAAATCTAAAATGACCCAAACCAATAACTCGAAATGATTCGAACCTTAATGTTAAACCTAGATGATAAAACATGAATGATTTGAAATCGAAAAATTCAATTAGTAAATTTGAAAGGACCCGACCTTAAAATAACCCTAAACCTAAAATTAATCTAAATCTAAAATAATATAAAAATTCAAAAGCCGAAGCAAACGCAATTTAAAATCAACCTAACCCGTTGACATTGATTCTAAAATGTACAAAGTCAAAGTCAACCCATAAGCCGTAAAACAGGTTTAAAATGTGAAGGTTAAAGAATCATACCCCGATTTTAATGGTGCCGCAATGCTTGAATTCCCAGTCAAGTACGTAATCGTAATTTCCCACGGTAGCTATCATTCTAATAACCAATGTTTTTTCTGGTTGCCCACTCCTTATCTACAAAATTCATTTCAAATAAAAAAAAACTTAAGCTCAATAAATATTAGGTAAAATTGTAGTTTTGAATAGTTTAAGGATTTAAATGAAAGATTTTGAATAGTTTAGTGATTATTTTGTAAATTGTTAGCAGTTAAAAAGTTGGATAGAATACCTTACCACAGTTCCAGGGTTATTGATTTCAGCATGTCTCCACGCAATATCACCTGCCGCCCTTTGAAATATACAAATAACCTTTTCCATTTTCATAGCCTGTCCATCTGCCCCTGCCACGTACCCGTCCATATACTCGGCATTCGCCGGACAATCAATCAATGGCTGCAGAGTGCTTGCGGATCGTCCAAACCCGAACTCCCCGATATCCATGAAAGTCCTAAAATACCATTCGTTTTCGGGGTCCATATACGGCACGAAGGTTTCGGACACGTGACCCCTATATAGAACCTGACGGTACTTCTTCATTCTCGCATCGAAAATCGAAGCTGTAGATATCACGATCCCGGCTCGAGCATTGAATCCCACATGGAATTTCCAGTTGCCCCATTTCACGTTGTTTCCTTCAATTTCGAACCCTTTTTCCGTCGCGTTATTACATGTGACCGGATCAATCGTTTTGTTCGATCGGAAATCGGTTCCCTCGGCTTTAGGTATAGGAACTCTGAATCGATCGATGTAGTTCGTGATACGCATTGAATCAACATCGATGAATAAACTAATCCCTTCGATCGGCCTTGCGTAGACATTAACCGAGCCTCCTCGATAGTAACATGTGATCCGAAGAGTTCGTTTTGTCACCTTTTCGCCGTACCAACCAACGGTGAGTGGCACACAAGAAACTTCCGATATGTTTAAACCCCTATTCACAATTGATTTCATGAATTTCGGGTACTGAAAAGGCAGTCTACTAGCCTCAACAAACTCATTAAAAGTAAACGGAGGGTAACCATGACCGGTATAAACACGGTTCGATTCGATTGATCCACTGGCTAAATCAACAACGAGTTCCCGTGTCTCCCCTCCAGCTCGAACCACCACCTTAGCTCGTCGAAACCCAGCGTTTTCGTTTGTTTTCTTCGAATATAACCAGCTAAGAACATCGATTTTCTCCGGTTCTTGAAGATCGACGAAGTGATACGTAAGATTAGGAAGCGAACTGATACTCGATTTATCAACTATGAACTTTATCTGGTTTAATTCAGTTGGGGTAAGGGGATCTAAAGGATGATGATGAGAAAGGCTAAGACTTGAACAAAGTTGTAGTAAAAAAGCTAGAAAAAACAAAGGAATAAAAGTCATGGATTCTGATTGATCTCCAAACAGAAACATTTGACTAAGCAATCATGTTTTTAAGACAAAACTAAACTATCTTGACCTATATATAGGGAAATGTTGATGCATATAATATAAAGTACCCAAACGACAAGACTAGGTCTAACTGTTAAATTAATGGAGGGTTTGCTCTCCACAAAAGCATAATATATAATCATTGCCGATTGCCAACTGCTCAATATTCCCATTATAAAATTCCTATCCTTGAATATTCAAAGTAGACTCTCATACTTTCAACTCTTCTTTTATTATTTGTTACTCTTTACTAGTCTTCTTTCGGTTGCAAAACGTGGGTAAGTGTATCATCGGATTAATTAATTGTATTAGGAGATAGATTATATTTTATCCATTTTACTTAAATAATGAATAAATTAGTCCTTTTATGTTAGATCAAAGAGTAAATCGATCATTCCATTTTTACGGTTAAAAACTGATCTTTGTGCATCAACGCGAGGTACAAGTGATACACCATGTGTCATCGTCTGGTTATTACGTCAGTTACACTAGTTTTTAGTAGTACAAATGGATGAAAGTTTTTATATAAATGATTAATTTACTTTTTGATTTGATGTACAAGAATTACTTTGTACATTTCTTAAGTAGAGAGGTAAAAATGCAATTTGATACCTAAGACAGAAAACTCCATGGATCTTTTACCGTAAAACGTGACATTCCGTTTGAGAGTACTAATTTTTTTAAATGCTGCAGGGTTTAATTAATTTTTAAAAAAATTTAAAGATTAATTAGAATTTTCAAAAAATTAAAGGGTCCAATTAAAATTTCTTAAAGTTTTGAGAAAGCTAATAAATTAAAAAAAATTAAATAGCTTAATGATAATTTTTCAAAATTTCGAGGTCATCTTGCATTCCACACTTGGTTTTCTTTACTCTCTTTTTTTTTTTTGTAAAACGTATAATCATATTGAGTTTCGACTTACCTAAAGTTGAATCACATCGGTCTTTTAAATAAATAAGTAAAACATTATTACGTTAATTTTTTCTATCCACAAAACTCGAATTTTATTCTTGTCTTCTTTACTTTATTTTTGATAAATGGTATAGTCATATTGAGTCTCAATTCATCTAAAGTTAAATTATACCGATCCATTAAATATATAAAATATTATTACATTAATTTTTTCTATCCACCAAACTGACATTCAAAATTTTATTTAAAAAAATATCAAATTGTTTTTCCATTACCTAGAGTCGATATTAACGAACGACATAAATTAATAACTTGAATGTGGATCACGTCATTTGCATGATGAGATTATCGTGTAATAAAAATCTTGCTTTCTAAGCGGGACATTGCACATTGCCGAAAACTTTGAGAGGGTTGCTTTGCTTGCAGTAAGAGCAAGAATAACATGATTTGCTTTGCTTAATTGCTTTTTAATTGTGAGAATGAGAGGATATAATATAATTCAACACTTTAACATGTTGTCTTTTCTTATATTAATATATATATTTTATCTGCAGAATGAAACATGTGCTGTGGTCTGCAAATTACATAAGTTGCTGAGCTGGAAAAAAATTCTAATTCTTCTTCTTCTACTTGTTAATTAGCAAATGAGGTTATTGTATCAATTAAAAATGAAAAGCCTTTTCATCGCATCAAGGCACCCAGACTTTTTTTCCTTTTGTTTTCTGTTTCTGGTTTTTGGTTGTTTTAATGCTTTATTTATGGTTTTCAACTGTTTTTGGATATGGCTGACACACGCATTTGGGCTTTGATTTGTGATTTGGTTTTTTAATAATAAAGTATCGGTATTTTACTAAAAAAAATAGCAATTGATTTGCCCATCGAATTTTATTCGATTGACATGTGTATTGTTGTCAATGTAAGAGAACGTGGGTTTGATTGCGCTAAAATACATTATCCTTTTATTTATGGATTGAAAATGAATTATGGGTAATTTTAAGCATTATATCAAACACATAAGGGGGAAAGTGAAACGAAGAAAAATTAATATGTATGAAATAGAAAAAGAAAAGGTCAATATATTAAACCATCCTTTTAAGTTAATACATTTATGCTTTTATATATTTTTAGAGGTAAATTAAATTATTAATAAATTGACTTAATTTAAAAAAATATATAAAATAATCATTAAAAATATTTTCATTTAAGTTATTAGAGGAAGTTCATTTTTTAAATTGGCTGTTGTATAATTAATTTGCAGTGGTTGATAAACACATATTAGTTTCCTATCTTTCCTTTTAGATTTCTCCTTTCCTTGCTTTCAAGGTTCACCATATTTTCCCTCTTTCTCTCTCTATTCCTTTACACAAAAGTGGTGTTAAATTACCTCACCATGTGATGCAAACAAGCAATGTATGTATATTTTTTTGTGTAGACTAACAAAGGTACGTGGCTCGGCCTGGTAATTTGGGCCCAATCCTTCCTGGGTCCAATATCGTTGAATACCATGATTTAACATGGTTTTTTAGGTTAAGTCCTTGTGCTTTACGAAAGCTTTGGATTTAATCCCTTTATTTTAATTTGGTCAGTTTTAGTCTTTATATTTTTCAAAATTTAAAATTTCAGTCATCATCAAATTAATATTGTTAAATTAATTAGGTTGAGTTTTGTTATTTCCAAAATTTGATGTGGTAAGCATATTATCATAGGTGTAATGTCGTGTCAGCTTGTTATTTTCACATATTATTCACTAAAAATTTAATTAATGGATTAACAAATGTTATTTTCGTCAATGTTGGAATTTCAAAATTCGAATAAGTATAGAGACTTAAAATGATCCAATTAGGTAATATTAACTAAATCTATAAATTGACTGAATTTAATCAAACCCATAATGTTTGAGTTAGGACTAAAATTTTGAAATTAAAAAAAAAGTACAAAGATTAAAATTGGCCAATTCAATGACTAAAATTAATCAAAATTAAAATACATGAACTAAATCCATAATTTTTAGAAAATATGGAGACTAATTCAATATTTTATGTATTCGAAAGATCATATCCTTATATTTATATTCAAATATTTGTCCCACATGAATAACCTTTTCTAAAACAAGACTTTGAATAATGTAATCCGTGGTGTAGATAAGGGGGCAAGCCTTGATCTCAAAAATGGTAAAAACGTTTTTTAATCCCTTCTAAGTTTATGAAATTATATGTTAGTATAATGATAAGATTACATATTAATCCTCCAAATTTTATGATTATGTGACGGAGTAATTAGACTTGATCATGGATCGAGTCGGGTTCAAGCCGAGTCAATGCAATAAATTTAGGCTTGAGCTTGGTTTTGCTTGAAAAACGAGCTTAAAATTTTGCTCAAGCCCGACTCATCTGTATTAATTTTTTATGTAAAAATTAAAAAATTATAATACATCAAATAAACTAAAAACATTCAAATGAATGTTTCCCGACAAATTGAAAATACATTAAAAAAATTTGTACTTAAATAACATGATAGTTGCATCTTAGCAAACAAATAGTATCAAAATTAACAATAAAACAAGAATTTTACAATGTCAAGACAATAAAACCCTCATTTTCGGATCTATATTTCTGTTCAAATCCTCCTATATTTTTTGGACGAAGCTTTAAACTTGGATGAATGATTCGGCTCATGATCAGGTCTAGGAATAACAAACCCAAATAGTATTGAGCATTTTCTCATGTATTTGATGTTTAAATTCATGCTACTAACTCAAGTTTCATTTAGAAGAAAGAATCTATTTGATATGAGGTATGACTATCCTTCCTTGCGTAGCATTTAAATTTGGGTGATAATTGTCACAGTGAGTGGGCAAGGAAGAATGTAGTTGTGGTTGCCCCCTCATTTCTGCTGTTACCTAACTCTGTTTCAATCATTACAAGGTTAGGTTTGAATAAAGAGCACTGTACTTTTGGATGATTTGACTTACTATTCATTTAATAATTTATGTGAATTAATTAAGGAAAATGACTTTCCCTGGTTCGTATTTCGAAGGACACAAATTGATTGGGCCCAAACAGAAGACCAGGACCCAAACCTCACCTTATTTCCGGTGCCTTCTATCAACTTCTATTATACGACGGATATTCATATTAATTTATTATTCAAAATTACTTCCCATTATATTCAGCTAACTGTTTTATCAATGAAATGAATTATCCATTCTAGAATTTGAAATAATTGAATTCTAAACTCGATTGATATAAACATTGCTGTAAGTTTTCGATGAGATCCTTAATACTGTTTTAGAAAAATTCATGAGTGATTCAAGAAAAAAAAATTCTAACAATTGAAAAGATCAGATAAGCCTTACACTATGAACGAACCCTCAATTCAAAGTTTGAAATTCTTGGATAGCCCTGATAAATCTGGATCATCCCATTTCCTCATTCTGACCCTTTTTGCCAAAGAACTCTATTTAGATTAGAGTCTGCCACAATATATAATTGTTGGTATGATAGAATTTTTTTTTGTAATGAAAAACTCAACTCTTATTACAAGTGAATTTCTAAAAATTCTTTTCGTTTTTTAGAAATTCTAGAAATCACTTTATTTCTTGGTGTCAAAATCAAAATAAAATAGGATATGTGGTATTAAAACGGGGAATCTATTCTCTTCTTTTTCCAAAAAAATACTCTTGGAGATTGTGTAATGCTTACGCTTAAACTCTTTGTTTACACCGTAGTAATATTCTTTGTTTCTCTCTTCATCTTCGGATTCCTATCTAATGATCCGGGACGTAATCCTGGACGCGAAGAATAAAAAAGGGGGAGTTCCTTGCTTCATTTTTAGAAATGGTATTAGAATTTGATCTATTCCACTACCAAAAACCGAAACGGAAAGAGAGGGAGTCGAACCCTCGGTACGAATAACTCGCACAACGGATTAGCAATCCGACGCTTTAATCCACTCAGCCATCTCTCTTAATTGAGAAAAGATTATTACTATGTTACAACACGCAAAAAGAAAAGCTTGAAAAAAGCCCTTTTTTCCTTTGTTATATAGATTATTATTTATCTATATAGAGTATTATTAATCCATAGATATATAGATTCTAAATTTAATTATTATTATATAGATATAGATTAATTATATAGATATATCCAACTTTTCTATAGATATATAGAACTTTTATCAGCAATTCCATTTCATTTCTATTATATTCTATATCATTTATATTTTTAAATAAAAAAAATAAAACAAGGGCTCTAAAGAAATATCTCAAATAAAAAAAAAGAATATCGCTTTGATTTCGCGCAAAAGGGACTTTTTATTTTCAATTTCCAAGGACCGGCCTGATCAGTACTTGGTCGGGCTCCCTTTTTTATTTTCAACTCAAATAACTCATTTTTTCTATTATTCTGCGATCTGACTTGTTGTAACAAAAAAATTTTGTTATTGCATTGAATCAACAATCAGAAGCGGAAGAAGTCCTATTTCCGTTCCTATGATATAGAATCAAAATATTATTTCTATTCTTTTTCTTTCTTCCTATTTTTTTTTATTTCCATTTATTTTATATTTTACTAGAATAACTAGAATAAATAAAAAAAAACTATGGATTTTTGCACAATCCATTTTTATGTTATTTATGTTATGACTAAATCCTTTTGTCGAATCTTATCTATCAAAACTCCTATAACACAAGTCTTCTGACAAAAGGCGGCAAGGCTCTAATTTTCAGGATTTTTTAGGCTTCTATCTTGTAATCCTATCTTGATTACGCCCAATTCCCCTGTTCGACAAAAGGTCCCTTTATATACAATAAATACAATAATCGCATTGTAGCGGGTATAGTTTAGTGGTAAAAGTGTGATTCGTTCTATTAATCTCCCTAAGAGTTAAGGGGTCCTTCGGTTTGATTCATATTTCGAGCAAAAACTTTATTTCTGAAAAGGATTTAATCCTTTACCTCTCAATGAAAAATTTGAGGAAGAATATACATTTTCGTGATTTGGATCCAAAAGCCAATTAAATTATATATAATTTTAAAATTATATTCCAAATAAAAATTAAAAAATTGGATTATGAAATTACGAAACATAATTTTTTTTGATCAATTGGATCAATACTTCCAATTGAATAAGTATGAGGAAAAGATCCATGGATAAAGATAGAAAAGTGTATTTCTAATAGTAACTAAATCTTTAATTTTTTTTGATGGGATAGATTGAAGCAAAATAGCTATTAAACGATAACTTTGGTTTACTAGAGACATTTACATCTTGTTTTAGCTCGGCGGAAACAAAACGCTTTTCCTAAGGATTTTCTCAAATAGAAATAGAGAACGAAGTAACTAGAAAAATTGTTCTGTTCTAATCTCATTCTTCTAGAAGGATCATCTAGAAAGCGAATTGTTTTGAATGCATTCAGACAGAAAAGCTAACATAGATGTTATGGGCCGAATTCTTATTTCATTTCGTTCCTGCCTTATCTTTATCTTATTTATATTCTATTTTATTTATTTATTTTTTTTATTTATCCATCTTCCATAAAGGAGCCGAATGAAACCAAAATTTCATGTTCGCTTTTGAATTAGAGACGCTAAAAATAATGAATCAACGTCAACTATAACCCCTAGCCTTCCAAGCTAACGATGCGGGTTCGATTCCCGCTACCCGCTCGATATTCGAATTCTATCTATTTGAATAGCATCGTTGAATTGAATTAATAAATACACAATTCCTAACAATATAGTTTTTCACATGTTCTTTAATTTTTTCAACCAAGAGAAAAGAAAAAATCGAACAAGAGAAAAAAAATTAAAATGTCAAAAAATCATAATGAAAAGCGTTAAATTCAAATACATTAAAATATATTATACTCAAATAAATATAATTAGAACTTCGTTAGTGTACGAAATAATTTCCAATATTATAATTCTATTTTGTATTTTAAAAGTCTGAGTTGGAATTTGACCAGCTTAATATCGCATTGATTTTAATCTAAGAAAACTATAAAAAAAAAAAGAAAACGTGAGTAGTCTAGGAAACTCTAGAACGTAAAGCAAAGCTCCAACCCATTGTGTAGTTCCCAAGTGCTTAAAGCTCTCAACGCTTCTCGCCTCTTCTACTCTCTTCATTTCTATTTCTTTGCCACCTTCTCCACCTCTCTACAATTCAACATTCTCTTTAAAACAAATCCTAATCCTAATCCTAATCCTAATCCTGCTTCCTGTTTTTTTTTGGCAATTACTTTCATCAGGTTTGCTTTTTTCATACTCTTCTCTCTGCTTATTGATTCCATAAACCTTCATCTGTTTTTGGCCTTTTTTTCTTTTCAATGCAGCATGTAATTATTGGATTTTGGGTTGTTGTCCTTCTTGCGTTCTTTGAATGTCGAAGAAGTAAAGCATTTAGTTTCTTTACGTGGTCGGTTTTGATTTTTGATTTTTTATGCTAAAGTTGACGGCTTGATGCTACTTTGGTCCTGGGTTTGTATTAAAAATTGGAGAACTTGATTGTCAAAGTGATCTTTTAATGGATTATTAACATTTTTTTAGGAAATTTCATTCCTGGGATTTTATGATTTTAATGGCTTTGAATGGAAATATTGAAGTTAAGCTTAAGCTTTATGAGTTAGAAAGAAACAACCACTGATTTTCTTTATTCATTTTAAGGTGAACAATTTGACTGTGAGTTTTATGTTGATGGTGGGGTTCTGAGGTTTTAGCTTAGAAATATCTCGGGCTTGCTAAATTTTGATTGTTAATGTGAAATGACAGTACATTTCACTTGTTTGTAAAAAGACCTAAATGAGTGATTGTTTGTATAATTCTATAGTTTATATAACATGCTGTGTTGGAGACTAAAATGGTTGTCTAATTGTTGCTGGTGGGTTCTTAAAATGGGATGTTCACTAGACATGGATATTTTTCTAGGAAAGTTTATTGTTATGCTTTTAATCTGGGTTTCATAATAGTTTTACGTTTTTAAGAATCTTTTTGAGGTACTCTGTGTTTCATATGTTTGTCAACTTCATATTGTTTGCTATGGTTGGTTTTCTACCAGTTGTTTGTGGTTGCTAGAAGGTTTAGTTCATTGATCATGAGTAGTATGCTGATGAATGATGTTGATATTTAATTGTTTTGCCAGTTTGAAGAGATGGCTGAACCAGCATACACCGTGGCATCTGACAGTGAAACAACAGGGGAGGAGAAGTCTTCGTCTGCTTTTCCAGAAATTGCAATTGGAATTGATATTGGAACATCACAATGCAGCGTCGCAGTCTGGAATGGCTCACAAGTGGAGCTTCTGAAGAATACTAGGAACCAGAAGTTAATGCGTTCATATGTCACTTTCAAAGATGATATTCCTTCAGGTGGAGTGAGCTATCAACTTTCTCATGAGCATGATATGTTATCTGGAGCTGTTATCTTCAACATGAAGCGACTGATTGGAAGGGTTGATACCGACCCAGTTGTTCACTCAAGCAAAAGCCTTCCTTTTCTGGTTCAGACATTGGACATCGGTGTTCGTCCGTTTATTGCAGCCTTGGTGAACAATGTTTGGAGATCCACTACGCCTGAAGAAGTTCTTGCTATATTTCTGGTTGAGTTAAGAGTCATGGCTGAATCTCAATTGAAGCGGCCTATAAGAAATGTTGTTTTGTCCATTCCAGTTTCATTTAGTCGGTTTCAATTGACTCGAATTGAACGGGCTTGTGCTATGGCTGGTCTTCATGTTCTTAGATTGATGCCTGAACCAACTGCTGTGGCATTACTATATGCACAGCAGCAGCAGCAGATGATACATGACAATATGGGCAGTGGAAGTGAAAAGATCGCTCTCATCTTTAATATGGGTGCAGGGTATTGTGATGTCGCTGTAACAGCTACAGCTGGGGGAGTTTCTCAGATAAAAGCCTTAGCTGGAATAGCAACCGGAGGAGAAGACTTCCTTCAGAACATGATGCGCCATCTCTTGCCAAATTTTGATAACCTCTTCTCAAGCCGTGGAATTAATGAGATCAAGTCAATGGGGTTACTTCGAGTCGCAACTCAAGATGCCATACACAAGCTCTCTTTTGAAGAAAGTGTGCAAATTGATGTAGATTTGGGTAATGGGTTGAGAATATGTAAGCAGGTGGGCCGAGAGGAATTCGAAGAGGTAAACCAGAAGATATTTGAGAAGTGTGAGAGTCTCATAATCCAGTGCTTACATGATGCAAAGGTAGAGGTAGATGATCTGACCGACGTAATAGTCGTGGGTGGCTGTTCTCATATTCCAAAAATAAAAAATCTTGTCAAGAGTGTATGTAAAAGAGAACTTTACAAAGGTATGAACCCACTCGAAGCAGCAGTCTGCGGGACAGCTCTGGAAGGAGCAGTAGCTTCAGGCATCAGTGATCCTTTTGGCAACTTGGACCTGTTAACCATTCAAGCCACACCTCTCGGAATAGGGATACGTGCTAATGGGAATTCATTTGTGCCCATTATACCTAGAAACACTACAATGCCTGCTCGCAAAGAACTGGTATTCACAACCGTCAATGATAACCAAACGGAGGTATTGATAGTTGTCCATGAGGGTGAAACAGAGAAAGCAGACAAGAATCATCTGCTTGGCTATTTCAAGATTACTGGAATTCCACCGGCACCTAAAGGAGTTCCAGAGATAAATGTCTGCATGGATATTAATGCATCAAACGTGCTGAGAGTTTTGGCTGGAGTCGTAATGACAGGTTCTCAACAACCTGTAGTTCCCGTAATGGAAGTAAGGATGCCGACTGTTGATGACGGGCACGGTTGGTGTGCAGAAGCACTGCATAGAGCATATGGGTCTACTCTAGACTTGATGACAGTCCAGAAGAAATAAAATTTGATGCTCCCTTCATCACTTTTTACTTGAATGTTATATGTTTTTTTCGTCCATTAGCAACAGTTCGTTGTAATGTGTTTTTTTTCTTACTTGCATATATATATAGTTGCATGCATGTGAGCTTGGTGTAATGAAATAAAGCATGTAGCAGCAACTACTTTGGTGCTGTCTATGTATGCTAAAATGTTTTTGATGTTGAAATAGACTGACAGGAAGGTTTGAGCCAAACACTAAATCAACCGTTAGTTTGATGAAGATGTTAAGAGAATGATTTCAGAAATGCAGGTTGAAGAGATAAAAGTAAACAGAAAAACAGATCAAAACTCATACCATGCTGTGTTGGACACTAAAATGGTTGTCAAATGGTTGCTTGTGGGTTCTTAAAATGAGATGTTTACTAGATATGTATATCGTAGATTACTTTCTCATATTTTTACTTGCTGGTATTTACATTGATAATAGTTTACATTTTAAGAATCTTTTTGAGGTAATCTGTGCTTCATCTGTTTGTCAACTTGGGTTTTCATACTTGGTAAAAGGAAAGTTTAGTTTTGATAAAAGAAATGAAAGTTTATGTACTATGGTTGTGGCATTGTATTCTATATGTGAAGGACTTGGAATAGTTTCTCTAAATTTCTTGTTATTTACAGATATCTATTGGGATCAAGAGAAAATGCTTGTTCGTCTAATTCTGACTTCATATTTTTTGCTATGGTTGTTTTTCTACGAGTTGTATGTGGTTGCTAGGTCATCTAATTCATTCATCGTGAGTGTTCTGATGGATGTTGCTGTTTAGTCGTTTCGCTAGTTTGAAGGAATGGCTGAACCGGCATACACCGGACTGTGAAACAACAGAAGAGAAATCTTTATCTGCTTTTCCAGAAATTGCGATTGGAATTGATATCGGAGCTTCAGAATGCAGCGTTGCTGTTTGGAATGGCTCACAAGTGGAGCTTCTGAAGAATACTAGGAACCAGCCGTTAAATTGTATATAAGATATAATGAGATACAAAAGGTGTTTAGTTCCAATGAGATACAAAATGCAGCAACACATGGGATCGCAACAGTGCCTACATAGATATATGATTATATATATCCGATTTCAAGAAACATAACTTTGAAATGCTTAACGAGACCAGTAAGACTGGGGGAGGGAGTTTTGAGAAAATTTAAGTCCGTTTTATACCAACTCAAGAGAGGAAGATCCAAGCTTTATATATAGTATAGAAGTTGAGCAAAGGAAACTCTATGACGTCAAGCAAAGCTCCATTCCATTGTATTATTTGCAAGTGCTCAAACTCTCAACTCTTCTTGCCTCTACTACTCTCTTCATTCTATTATCTGCCACCTTCTTTATCTCTCTGCAATTCAACATTCTCTAAAAGACTCCCAATCTTGCTTACTGTTTGTTTTTTTTTCAATGCAGCATGGGTTTATCATATTCTGGTTTTCTTTCTTGTTTTCTTTTAAAATAAAGCATTTTGTTTTTTTAACTGTGGGTTGGTTTTGGTTTTTAATTTCTTTTCATGCTAAAGTTGAAAGCTTGATGCTTCTTTGGTACTCAGGTAGTATTGAAAATTTAAGAACTTGGTTATCAAAAAGAAATTAGTTTTATGATCTTTTGATGGGTTATTAACCTTGTTTTTAGGGAGTTCCATTCTTGGGGTTTTATGGTTTTATTGGCTTTGAATGGAAGTGTCTGGAAGTTACAAGCTTAAGGTTCATTAGTTTGATATCAACGTTTTATTGCAATTAAAGTTTTAGATTTATTTAATTTCTTTCTTATATCAGGTTTTATGGAGAGTTTTAGTTTTATTCTTTCTATTATATTAGGTTTTTATTTTCTTATAAACTCTATAAGTTAGGAATTCTATTAGGATTATTTCATTTGTTATTTACAGTCTATAAAAGGCTGCCAATAAAAACTAATAGGTCGAAGCAAGAAATCTTTCTCTAGATCCTACGCCTCGTCGATTTTCTTATTTATTTTAAGGTGTTTAATTGTTTTGGCAGTTTGAAGGAATGGCTGAACCGGAATACATGGTGGAATCTGACTGTGAAACAACAGAGGAGGAGAAATCTTGGTCTGCTTCTTCGGAAGTTGTGATTGGAATTGATATCGGAACTTCACAATGCAGCGTCGCTGTCTGGAATGGCTCAGAAGTGGAGCTTCTGAAGAATACTAGGAACCAGCCGTTAATTCGTTTTGATGTCCCTTTCGACGATGATATTCCTTTTCCTTTAGGTGTAGTGAACTATCATCTTTCTCATCAGCATGAAAGGTTATCTGGAGCTTCTATCTTGAACATGAAGCGACTAATAGGAAGGGTTGATACCGACCGAGTTGTTCACGCAAGCAAAGACTTTCCTTTTCTGGTTCAGACATTGGACATAGGTGTTCGTCCGTTCATCGCTGCCTTGGTGAACAATGTTTGGAAATCCACTACACCTGAAGAAGTTCTTGCATTATATCTGGCTGAACTAAGAATCATGGCTGAATCTAAATTGAAGCGGCCTATAAAAAACGTCGTTTTGTGCATTCCAGTTTCATTTAGTCGGTTTCAGTTGACTCGAATAGAACGAGCTTGTACTATAGCTGGTCTCCACGTTCTTAGATTGATGCCTGAACCTGCTGCTGCGGCATTACTATATGCACAGCAGCAGCAGCGTATGTTACGTGACAATACGGGCAGGGTAAGTAAAAGGATCGTTCTCGTCTTTAATATGGGTGCAGGGTATTGTGATGTTGCTGTAGCAGATATACACAGGAGAGTTACTGAGATAAAAGCCTTAGCTGGAAGTGAAATCGGAGGAGAGGACTTTCTTCGGAACATGATGCGCCATCTCTTGCCGAGTTCTGATAAGCTCGATATCAAGTCAATGGGGTTACTTCGAGTTGCAATTCAAGATGCCATCCACAATCTCTCTTTCAAAGAAAGTGTACAAATTGATGTAGATTTGGGTAATGGGTCGAGAATATGCAAGGAGGTGAACCGGGAGGAATTCGAAGAGGTAAACAAGTATATATTTTGCGAGTGTGAGACTCTCATACTCCAGTGCTTACACGCTGCGGATGTTGACGTAGAGGACCTGACTGACGTAATAGTTGTCGGTGGCTGCTCTTATATTCCGAAAATAAGCTATCTAGTCGAGAATTTATGTGAACAAGAAATTTACAAAGGAATGAACCCGCTCACAGCAGCAGTCTGCGGGACAGCTCTGGAAGGAGCGGTAACTTCAGATATCGATGATCCTTTGGGCAACTTGGACCTGTTAACCTCCCACGTCACAACTCTCGGAATCGGGATACGAGCTAACCGGTTTGAATTTGTGCCCGTTATACCTCGAAACACTACAATGCCTGTTCATAAAGAAATGATCTTCACAACCGTCAAAGATAAACAGACCGAGGCATTGATAGTCGTCTACGAGGGTGAACCAAAGATGGCAGACGAGAATCATCTGCTCGGCTATTTCAAGATAACCGGAATTCCTCCTGCACCTAAAGGAGTTCCAGAGATAAATGTGGGCATGGATATTAATGCATCAAATGAGCTGAGTGTTTTGGCTAGAGTCATGATCCCAGGTTCACCACAACCTGTAGTTCCCGTAAAGGAATTAAAGATGCCGAACGTTGATGACGGGCACGGTTCTTGCGCCGAAGTACTGACTAGAGCATATGGGCCTACTCTAGACTCAATGATAGTCCAAAGGAAATCAAGCATGTAGCTCGTTTGTGTGAATGTAACTTCTCTTCTTCAATACTCAGTAACATGTTCTTGTTTACTTCTTTTATAATAAGATAAGATTCCATTTTATAGTATACGATCATATTTGAGGTTTTTGATATAATATTCAAAATTATTTATAATCACTCCTTAATTTATAAATAAAAAAATAGTATATTTCAACGTATTTAAAATTACGTTTTATATTAATAATAATACTCATAATAATCTGACCTAATATTCAATCTGTAGAATAATTACAATTTTTAAATAATGATTGTATTGAAGAAAAAGTTCGAAAAGCAAAAGCTTCAACTTCTTTATAAAGGGAAATTGAAGTGACATTTACAATGAGTAAAATGCTGAGAAGAACCAATAAAATCGTTGGGTCTTTTACATTCTTATAATGATTGGTGGAGATCAATTACTGGGTCAGCAAGCTATGCCACTGTGACACTCTTTAAAGTCACCCAATAGGACAGGTGTCCTATGGGGAGGGAGACTCATGTAAATGTCTTTTTTTTTCTTTAAGGGTAAATTCCACATATAGTCATCTACCTATCAAACATTTTCATTTTAGGTATTCAAAATAAAATATTTATAATTTAAACACTCACATTACATTATTTGATTATTTTGATAAAATATCAATTTCAAGCTGACGTTGTAGTTAAAAATTGATATAATTATAAATTTAACCTTCAATTTTTACATATTATATCAATTTAGTCATAATTTTATAAAAAAATATTTAAAATTTATAAATAACCTCAATTTGATCCTATTTTAAAAATTCAAAAATATATAAAAAATATAATTTTTAAAAAATATAATAATAAATTTAAATATATATAAATAAAAAATATTGTTGACAATAAATAATATATAAAATTTAAAAATATATAAAAAATAAATATTTTCAAAAAATATATGATAATAAATTTTATATTAATATTAAATAAATATAATTATATTAATATTAAACCACCCTTCTCTTTTCCTCTCTCCCACCAGACCTCCCCCACCACTATCTTAGTGGAAGAGGGTTTTTTTTTTTAATTTATTTAATATTAATATAATTATTTTTATTTAATATTAATATAAAATTTAAATTTATTATATTTTTTTGAAAAAAAATTATTTTTATATATTTCTTTGAATTTGTTAAAATCAAGACTAAATTGAGAATATTTGTAAATTTTGAAGTTATTTTTTAAAAGTTATGATTAAATCGATATAATATGTAAAAAGCTTGCCTTTTGTGATTTTTAATGAAAATGGTCAAAATGACCAAATTATGTAACGTGAGTGCTTAAATTGTAAACTTTTTATTTTGAGTGCCTAAAATGAATTTTTTTTTATATTTAAGTGACTATCTGTGTAGTTTACCCTTTGTTTAATCAATCGTTATTATCCTATAATTACATTGAGATTTAATTACACTGTTAGATATTTATATTTTTTATCCATAAAATTGGAAGTGGAAATAAGAAATTCCAAAATTTCAGGCTTATTTTACTTGAAATACAAGAGTTGGACCCAGAAAAAGGCAAAAAGAAGCAACCCCACAATTGGAGTATTCTTCCATATCCAAAACCTTGTTTTTTTAAAGCAATAAATGAGAGTGCATGTAGTGTAGGAAACTAGAAAAAAATTGGTCACTATATTATTTGATACTCTAGTTTAATTTCAACTTTTAAGTTTAATTTGGTATTTAAATTTTTTTTTTAATTTGGTACTTGAGTTTAACTTCAATATTCCGTTGGCATCATGTGGCCCAATGGATATTTGACATATTTGCTCTAATAGGTTAGAATATGCTGTTAGCCATTGTACTTCTATAGAATTTGAGATTTAGTCCTTATACTTTAAAAGTTAAAAATTCGATCTTCTTACTTTTTAAATTTAAAAATCCTTGCTTAATCATTATTTTGGTTGGTAATTTTCGCTAAAATTTGTCAATTTAACCTGTTTAATATCCGTCAATCATATACCATGTTACAAAGAGCAGTTAAATCAATTTTAATGATTGAATTGAGATTTTTAAATAAAAAAATAAGAAAACCATTTTTAAAACATTTTAGTATAATAACTAAATCTCAAATTTTGTCAAAGTACATGGATTAACAACAAATTTAACTGCTCTACTGAAAAAATATATGTACTTAATTGGGACAAAAATAAAAGCACAAGTGCCAAATTGAACATTGAAGGTAAACTTAAATACTTAACCATGAAAAAAAACCCTCAAGTATCAAACTAAAAACACTCAAGTTTCAAATTGAACATTAAAACCAAACTCAAGCACCAAATCAAAAAGAAGAAAAATCTCAAAATACCAAAATGAACATTGAAACCAAACTAAGGTACCAAACAGTATAATAACCCAAAAAGATTGTGGCTTGAAGCATAAGTGAAGTTAGTGAGACAAAAAATGTGGCCAAAAGAAAAGTTAAGCAGAGCTCTGAAAAACCATAGCTGATTGGTAGGGTGGCTTCTTCTTCCACAAGTGAAAATAAAATAAAATAAAAATGGAGGGGTTTTGACAATGACACTGCACCAACATCAAAATCAATCCATGATTGGCAAACAAGTTAATGTAAAATTTTTATCAATAAAAGGAAAAAGAAAAGCCAAAATTGTTGAACCATTAAGACTTTTCTTTATCCTACTTATGTAACCAAAACCCTACAGTTTTTGTTCTCACTGACCCTTTGGGGTGCTTTTTGATCATAGCCACTCCTCCTCCTTCAAATGGGGTGGCTTCAATCCCTCTTTTCTCCATTGAAGAAACTCTGGTTTCGTCTCCACTCAGCTCAGAGAAAAAGTATGTTCATTCATTTCCCTTCTATCTCTCTGCATTTTTTATGGTTTTTTTTTTTTAAATTAATGCAGTGTTTCTCAGCAATGGGATTCTTAGATATAGATCAAATTCAATCTTTTTTTTTTGTAGGGAGAGGGATATACATTTTGTATGAAGATGTGAAATCTTGCCCTTGTGAAGATGTGCATGTTCTATGGTCAATACTAGTGGAATCAAATGCACCTGCTAAAACATTGAACTGATCAAGAACCCTTTTTCTTTTTCTGGGTATGGTTTTTTCTGAAGAAACAGATCTCTTGTACATAAATATCAATGATATATCCATCTTCGGATGAGTGTTTTATACGAGTATGTATTTTATTTGAGTAAGTTTAAGCTTCCTTTTTTTTAACACTTATATTCGAATATATGTTGAATGTAAATATTAAAAATTAAAAAAAATGGAAAATTTGAATGACTCAGTATAATTATTTATGATTATTAATGAGAATTTTGTTTTTTTTTTTGGGGGGGGGGGGTTGCATTGTCAATTTTCAGCAGTTAATTTCTTGTTTTCAATATCTATATTGAAGTTGACTAAAGCTTTTGAATGGATGTAATAACCTACTTAATATATTTTTCATATCTTCATTTACACTAAAACAATGGGAGAAAATGGGACTGTTTTCACACATTTGTGTGTGTAGATTGGTCCACTCCAATCTTTTATGTAACAAAGATATTATACTTAAATCATACTTTATACTTTTTTAAGTAACACTTTGGTACATTACAATTTTGGGGCAGAGAATACCATTTGTAGTACTTCAACCTTTACATTTTTGGGATCTACAGTTTAACATATAAATAGGAAAATTTAATTATATTTGTTTGGAATAATGGTTAAAATTTTTGTGTTTTATTTTCCTTTCCTCTTCTAATATGGTATTAATTGAAAAATATACGTACGAAAGCGTTATAATTAAGTATGGTGAGATTAAAGAAATTTATGAAATGTGTATTTGAAATATAGTGGTAAGGTATGAATGAAAAATGATTATTAAAAACATTAAAAATTGTTATATAATACTAGTTTTAAAATATTTCATTTGTATAAAATAGACCTGTTCATGGATCGGATCGAGTTGGGTCTTGGTGAAATTTTAGATTTATTCGGCTCGGTTCAAAAAATGAACTTAAAAGTTGTCCAAGCACAGCCTGAATAAAAATATTAAAACTCAGGCCGGTCCGAATAAACATGCTAACACTTGGGTTTGGCTTGATTGAATTAATATTTTATATTATTTTTATATATAACAAATTTTAAAAATATAATACATCAAAAATACAAAAAAACAAAATTATTTATACTTAAATAACATTAAGATATGTGTAACTTAACAAGCAAATACATCTAAAATAATAATAAAATTAACAATAAAACAAGAGTTATATAATTTCCAAACAATAACAACAAAATAATAATAACATAATAGTGAAATGGTAATAAAGCAGTGAGAAAACAACAATAAAATAATAGCAAAACAGTAAGAAAATAATATTTTTTTGTCTTTTTGCTAATTCAGCTTTGACCAAAAAAGCATTACTTAATGCCCGACCCATTTTTTAAATGAGTCTTTTTTTTTGTCTAAAACTTCTCATTTTTCAGACGGGCCTTCGAATTAGATTGAATGGCTCGGTCATGGACAAGTCTAATATGAAATTATTAAAAAAAATATCAAATTATAATTTTATTAATAAAGTAATAATAATATGCTGTCTTTATCATTATTGATGTAAATTGGTCGTTATTTATTTAAATCATCATTTACACTAATGCAAATGTATTGAACATTAGTTTATAAGTGTTTTGTTTTTTCAAAGGTGAATTACATTAAATTATAAAAAAAATTAAATATAAGGGAAATACAAATCGAAAGCATTGTGAATTTGATCTCTGATCACTAGAATGCGTTTTAACACTATGAAAGATCACATGTTTGTTCATCACATGGTGTGGGCGGGCGACCATAGGGGGCTCCAAACTGTTTTTTATACCCAAACACTAGAAGTGTTTATGGCCGGGTCAATTCATATTGGGTTCGTATAAAATATTTAAATTAATTTGTGTTTATGTATATAATCAATATAATATTTTTATAACATCATATATTTTGGATTGGATCGAGCTGGATTCGAGATAAAAAAATATTGTTCAAGAATAAATATAATGAAATATAGTTGTAATAGAATAAAGTTGTAATGGAATAGAGTTGTAATTAGTAATTCATTGTTTGGTTGAATGTAATGAAATAGAATTGTAATAGTATTATTGTGTTTGGTTGAATAGAATAGATTTGTAATAGCATAGGGAAAAAGGTAAAATTACCAGAGTACCCTTAGAAAAAAATTAGATATATAATTATTGTTATTATTATTAAATTTTTAAAAAAATTATTATTAAATATAATTTAATAAAAATAAAATAAATAATTTAACCATAATTTAATATAATTATTATTCAATATGTAATATGTATATTCATATTACTTCAATAAAATAGTAAAATATTTAATAAATAGAGCAATTTTCAATTAATATATAAGCTATTTTTCTTTTATTTTTGACTCTTTTTTTTAATTTATCATCTCCCTCAAATGCTCTCTCTCACTTTGAAAGATGAACCGTTCATTTTTTTTTTCTAGAAAATTATCTTCTCTAATTTCTTTTTTTAATTCAAACTCTCCCTCACACTTTGAAATATGAACCGTTCATCTTTTTTTCAAAAAATCATCTTCTCTAATTTCCTTTTTAAATCAAACGGAATGTTCATTGTTTGGCAGAAAACCTTTTATTAAAGTCTAGATTCTGGCAACGATCGCCACCCTCTACCGCCACCTTGATTGTGACCAACCCAAAATAATCATCCGATTCTTCTCTTTTTCTTTCCCATCTTAGTTTTTTTTTTCTTAAAATTCATCACAAAAATTCAGTGGCTTTCACCACTGTTTTTGACGTCATCTGTTGCTTGCATGTCGAAGTTTTCTTCTTGCACGTTATCATTGCCATCAATTGTCGATGTTCACTCTCCTCTCTCATGTCTCATACTCTCAAAACCCCATAAATTAGAAATTCTTTTTTTAGTTTCTGGTTGTCAAGTACCATGCCCATCGTTTCCATCCACCATTCACCACTAATCGAATGCCCATAAATTTAAAGAACTTTCATCTGCAATGACTGTGAATTAACTCAATATCAGAGTTACTCTTCAATTTGTTGCAAGTTTCCCTCTTGAGAATGTGTTGAATAATTTTTGTTCTTACCATTTTTTCTTTTCCCTTTTGGTTTTTTGTTTGGTTAAAATAGAAATAATAAAAAAAATATCTATTCAGAGTTGCTTGGAATAGCCATTCAGAGGTTGAAGTAAAGAATGACTATCCAGGGACTTTGAGGAATTGTCCTGTAATGAGCTATTCTGCTGAATAGCATTCAGCCAACCAAATTAACGGAAAATCATCGCACTGAGAATAAACATGAAATCAGTTGGCTATTACAACCAACCAAACGTAGAGTTAATTTATAGTTTTATGATTTTTAAAAGAAATTAAAAAAAATTATCATTTAAAGTGAGCAAAGTTCACTATCGATCCCTTAAATTTACCTTTGATTAAAGCTAAATATTAGGTTGCAACATTGAATGAATAAACATAAAAACCTCATAAGATTACCATGTTCGAACAATGAACCATGTTCGAACAATGAGCTCATTACCAAACAGGGTGAATCTAAGAGGATAGACAAGAGCCTTGACCCCTAAAATAGTAAAATTATTTTTAAACCTCTTAAAAATTATGAAGTTATAAACTAGAATAATAGGTCCAATTAATTTTTATACATTAGATCAAAGAGCAAATCGATCCTTTCAGTTTAAAACTTCATCAATCTATATTATTAAAAACTAGTCTGGCTAACGGAATAACCTGACAGTGATACGTGGCTGCCACATGTGCCTCATGCTGAGATACAATGACCAATTTTTAATAGTAAAATTGGATGGAAATTTTAACAAAAAGATAAATTTATTTTTTGATCTAATATACAATAGCTAATTTGCTCATATTTTGAGTAGAGGAAGCAAAATACAATCTAAACTTTTACATAAAATTATGTTTTAGCCCCTAACTTTTTTTTTCTACTTTCGCTACCGTAATCAAGCAATAAGATCCAAACTTAAGCTCATGCCTTGACCTAAGCCCAATCATCACTAGATTAACAGTGTTAGGTATAATTCTAAAAGAAATTAATTTACAGAAGAAGATTGACCCAAATATTCTACCAGAGTTAAGAAAGGCAGAAATACACTGTACACAGGCAACTACCTCTTACATAGAAGCCAATACTCCAATACTTAAATCTCTCTCTCTCTCTCTCTCTCTCTCTCTCTGTATATATTTACCCAAATATTGAAAGGTATAGCAAATAAGAATATGAAACAACTGCTACCAACATCATTATTTTACAATCAGTAGCAGACCATTCATGGAAACAATTAGACTGTTTCGACGACGGTGATGATGACTCCGGCACCGAGCTTACCGACCTTGGAACAACAAAGAAGGAAGATCCAGTACCTTTTCGATGGCGTCGACACCGCTTCGAAGCTAACATGATATTGATCAAAGCCATGGTTGATAGTCTGTCTGCTACTTTTGAGAGCCAAAGGACTTTGGGGATATCAAAATGGGAATGGATTGATTGTTCCTTACCTATCACAATTTATAAAGATAGGTGTGGAGGTTTGTCAAATGGGGTAGCTTTCCTTTCAATGCATTTTCTAGGAAAGTTCCCATGCACTTTGATGGGGCAACCTTTCTTTGAATAATGATATGTTAGTTTTTTTGGGATAATAATAAATTTATTCCTTAATATTTGTATTCCTTTTATCAATTTTGATTTTATTTTTAATTAAATTTGATTATTAACCTTTCATGAAAAAAAGTCAAATAATTTATTTTTAATGGAAATGTTGATATAACAATACTATTTTATATTTCATGATAATAAATAATTTAAAAAATAAAAAATACATTAAGTAATGAAGTACTGTTGAATTACTGTGCAATTACCACTTTTAAAAACTTGAAGTTTTAGTTAGTATTTCTATTAAAAAATATTAATTTGAATTTTCTTGAAAAATTGATGGTTAAATTCACTCTTTTTAAAAGGTTAAGGTAAAATTTATTATTATATATATATTTTTAGTGTGGATGAAAGAAAGCTTTAGGTAATTAATTGTCACATGTGGGAAAAATATGCAATGAATTTATAATAAAATGAAGATTAAATATAATTTTGGTTGAAATGATAAAGTTGAGATATTGAAAATTTAACTCTTTCGATTCAAACATCATGACTTTCATTATTTATATTTGTAAAAGGAATGAGTTTGTTTTAGTAATTCTATAATTGAGTCGAAATCCGTATAAGAGTCGTGCTTTTGATAAATTTATAATTGTATTGAAACTCAGTTAATAAATGACACCTACTTAAACAAATGAATTAAACAATATATTTAAAATTATAATATAGATTTAAAATATTAAATTTTCAATCAAATTTTTTCATCAATCTAACAATCAATTTAAATGCTAAATATTAGCTCGAAATACATAGTTACGAACAACTTAACAAGTTGACTGGGAAAAAGGATTGAATGAAACAGGGACACCACGTCATTTGTGTCCCTTTTCCAATAGTTTTATATCACATCAGTATTATCATTCTTAATTTCAACATTTCATCCTGAAAAAAATCAAATTACAATTAAAATCTTGAAACTTAGGATGAAATTATTTATGTGTCATAAAACTATTGGAAAGGGATAATATCCCTATTTCATACAATCCTTTTTCACTGCCTGGTTATTTCAAAACACCATGTCACATGCTACTGTTTTATTCAAAACGCCGCTGCACTTTCCTGGAAAATTCCATGTTGGAAGAAAGTTGATGATAAAGAAAACACCTAGCCATCTAACAATTGACTATGGACTTATGATTAATTATCTCAAAATTTTTAAATTAATATTATATTTAAATTAACAATAAATAAATGAAGAAAAAGTAGATCATATAGAATCAAAAAAAAAAACTTAGTGCCATCATACGGTGAATCATGTTTTACATTTTCTTTAATCATAAAAAAAGTGATTGCCCCATTTCCATTAAAAAAATATTAATGGCAAAATAGTACAAGGTCAATGTCTCTTTTATTAGTGATTTATATGTAAAAAAATCTTTTAAAAATAAGTGATATGTGAAAATAATAAGTTGATAATGTATTAGATATATATATTTTTCAAATTATATTTTGGAAATAGTAATATAACTTAACAAATTTAATGGTTGTTGTTTGATGAAAACTGAAAATTTTAAAAATTAAAAAAGACAGGAACTAAAAACCACCGAATTAAAGTGTAAAAGTTAAATCCATAATTTTTGTAAAGTACAGGGACAAATATCAGAATTTATCCTAAAATTTGGGATACAATTATCCTATCAACCAAACACAACCGAAAAAATACCTCCCCTTTATCTACTCAAAACCCTACTCAATATTCTTCTTCATTTCAGCTTTAGCGCCGGCGCCTTCCACTCCCCCCCCCCAAGCGGAGCGGCGCTCAAAGAGTATCAGCACCTTTAAAAAAACCCCAACTAATGTAAGCCCTTAGTGTTCTTCTCCTTTTAATCAACTATTATATTCCTATATAACTACGTATAGTAATGTCTGGCTTTGTTTACTTTTTTGTGCATGCAGAGCAATGGCGGACAAGGCTGTTACCATAAGAACTCGGAAGTTCATGACCAACAGGCTCCTGTCAAGGAAACAATTCGTGGGTTATTTTTTTTATTTCATTATGACAAGTTCTACCTTTCATTCGTTCTTTTTCTCTTTCTTAGATTGCTTTGTATTGTTTGTTTACTGAGAAAATGTAGGAAGAGATTTGACTAAATCGGGTTTCGGTAAAAACTTAAAAGCTATCTTTTTTTTTTTTTTTGCCACAGATTATAGATGTTCTTCATCCTGGAAGACCAAATGTTTCAAAGGTATTTTAGTAAGTTATTTCTGTTTTTAAGGTTCGAAGTTTATTTGTGTTTAACTAGCTTAAGTATGAACTGGAACGTAGGCTGAGTTGAAGGAGAAATTGTCTAGGATGTATGAAGTAAAAGACCCAAATTCCATTTTTGTATTCAAGTTCCGTACTCACTTTGGAGGAGGGAAGTCAACTGGTTTTGGGCTTATTTATGACTCAGCTGAGAATGCAAAGAAGTATGAGCCTAAGTACCGCTTGATCAGGGTAAAATCACTGCCTTTTTCGAAGTTTAAGCATTATCGGTTAGATTAATGACCATTTACTATTCATTTGAAGTTCTTTATGCTTACTGTGGCATTTGATTTGTCTAGTTGAACAATTTCTTTGTATTATTTAGGTCTTGAAAAGTTCAAGTTTATATATTACATTTGTTTTAGAACTTTTGCGATTTGGTACCCTTAGTTTTAGATTATTCTTTTCAATTCAAAAGATTCAGATTCTTAATAGTTTGATGGATGACATGAACTTACTCCATGAGTGTGGTTCATGCTTTCATATATATCTTAGAATATGAGTAATGTATGTTGGGAAGCAATAATTTGCTTATCAGGAATAACTTTGATAGAGATAAGGTGCCAAGAATTCATGATAGATGGCATGGCATCACTATGCTATTGGATTTTGATTATTTTGGCTTATTGCTTGAGACTAGTTGTTATCTCATGGATTGATGGTTATACTTTCAGTCAAGTTCATAGTGTAGAAATAAGTTAAGAGAAGTCATTAAAACAAGCTAAATTTCCTATATCATGGGGGTCTTTACCTTTGTTTAAAGAATGCTCCATTGCGTCAGACGGGAATGCAATACATGCAACCTTTCTCTCTTTTCCTCCTTTCCCTTCTTGCTTACACAAGTTGAGTGCATGTGCTAATGCACATACGCAGTTTGTGCATTGATTCTGAAGTTCTTTTCTTCCGATGATAGAACGGACTCGATACCAAGGTTGAAAAGTCTAGAAAGCAGATGAAGGAAAGGAAAAACAGGGCTAAGAAAGTCAGAGGTGTAAAGAAGGTAATTGGGGTGTTTGTTTTTCATCTGTTCTTTCTTGAATTTATTTTGTCTATATTTGTGACATTGCCCACATTGCAGACCAAGGCTGGAGAGGCTGCCAAGAAGAAGTGAGATCCCCATAGATATGAACTAAGTTTCATGCAGCAATACAATCAAGCCCCTACTTATTTACCTCCATTTATATTGTTTGCCATTGAACTTCAAATGTGTAATGCTGAGTTCATTCTTCTTTTGAATATCCATTTGGATTTTTGTATTATGGACCTACTTTACCTGTTCCTATTGGAGATTTTAACTTGAAATGAATTTTTGCGGTTGGAAATTGAAATTTGAATCAGTACCATGTTATGTCACCTAATGCTTTGAAATTTGCATTTACCAATTTTTGGTCCTTTCTTTTTCTTTGAAAAAAATGAAAGAAATATTAAAAATTTCAACATAATTTGACTTAGATTTTGAGCAGAAATTAGAATATTTGTCATTAAAGTAAATTAATTTTTTTCTTCATTTTCAACAATTTTCCAACTCAGAACCTCATCTAATAATCCATAGATTAGATGTATTAACAATGTATATGTCCACACATTCATCTTTAAAATTTTTTAAAAATAAATACAAAATATGACATCATCAGGCAAGTGCTAATAACACTCGAAAATAATATTAGTAACCAAATATGAATATATATATATGGAAGAGTTGGTGAGTTTGAATTTAGCATTACTCATAAAAGAATAATAGATGCTATAATAGTGTCTCAGGCAGGCTTATAAACTACGAAGGAGGGAACCATCCTAAGTTTTGTTGTATCAGCCAACCACACATCATCCTTGTCGGTGTCATAAGAAGTAAAGTTTCCAGTCTCCATATTATATACACCCACATCTTTGATACTCTTTAATGCATATGAACCATTTGGAACCATTGATGCATATAAAAAGTTCTCATAATCGTCTATCAAGTATATGCAATTTGGTTGACATCTACAAAAATCGGATGCCACCACAGATAAAGAGCTGTTATCACCCACAAACAAAGCACAGTCTCCTATGCTTTTCATCTCCCTCCACTCTCATCCTTCTGAATCTAACTTCAAATTCCAGACTTTGGCTCCTTTTGTGCAATTATATCCCACATTCCCATGCCAATGCCACCTCTTTATTATTTCTACCAACAATAGTTTCCCTTCAGGCGACTCCACAAGATATTTCATTTCGAAATTTTCGAGCTCTACATTAAGATTTATAGGCAAATATTTGAAAAACGTTCTATCATCCACGTTAAAATAAATAACTTCACCTTTGTGATCAACTACACAAAAACGATCTCGATAGTATATAAGATCATGAAGTATGCCCCAATTATGGTGAACGTAAGTCCATTCTTTGTCTTTGCTTGGTCTAATATATGCTGCGCGATGATCGGAACCGAATATAGCCATGACCATGTAATCGTCAAGGCTTGATGTTGGATTAGCAGAAAGTACAACCTTGCGAATGTGATTAAAATCACTGCACGGAGGATCTAGCGGAGGAAGAGTAATGTAAGTATTCGGATCACAAACCAATTTGTTTCCCAAGAACCAAACACAACGGGTTGAATAAACGAACAACTAAATTGTCGTCCACGGTAACCAACCATCCGTTGGAAGAGCTGACAAATCGGTCAACATATGGTACTTGAAATGGCAAGGGAAGAAGCTTGTTGTCTTTGATGCTATATAGGTTCTAAACTTCTTGGGCATTGAGAAGGACAATGAGCATGGGGTGCTTATGGGACAACAAGTAGTTGATGTTCTCCGTCGCAATGTCGTGCCACACCTTGCATGTTGCACTGAATCGGAAATAGTCCGACACCAAAGCCAATCTTTGTAATATCAAATCAACAAGCTCATTAGGTAGCCCTGCCCAATCTGTAAGTAACAAAACCAAACATTATTCAAATTACAAAGTAGCTTATTTAAAATAACTAATAGTTTAAGAATACTATTACTCACCTGAATTCATGCTCATCTACTTTAATGAAAACTACAATAATATAAGCTTCCCGCCATAAAGAGAATTGGGTTTTGTGAGATTGCAGCTCAAGTTCTTAATTATGTGTTAATACATACATATATGTATATAAGTTGGAAAGATGAGTGTAATTAGATCCAAACTTGAAAATCATGTTGAATTAGAATTTATTGAAATCCAATTCAAATTTATAAATGAGAGTAATTAGACTCAGATTCCAATACATTGTTGAATTAGGATTCATTGAAACCTAATTTGAATTTATAAAATATTATTTATTTAAATACTTATAATTATTTATCTTAATAAGGCTGATATTATTCTAAACTACAACTTTTAAAAAAATAGAACATGTAGGTAATAATAAAATTCATAATTAATTTAAATTTTTTTGAGTTACAATCACAACGGTAATTATAATGTATAAATTATTAAATATTTATATTTAATATCCAAAATAAAACTCGAATTTAAATATTCGAAAAAATAATTTTTTTTAAATATTGAAAAATTAAATTTTAAACATAGAGAGTGCATTAATCATTTCTTGTTTAACTTAAACCCACAGCAAGATCTCTATTGCCACATTTCCCACCAGCTATTTCCACGCGCTTATCGTCACGTTTGGAATTCACACCCCTCGCTAATCATTCTATTTAATTTTCAAGAATTAAAAAAGTAAAAAAGCCGATTAGAAAAAAAAGCGAGTCAAACGGTAAAAACAACCACTACGGAACCAGGGCTAATGAGAGATTGCCACGTAAACAAGCGACAGTGAAAATCGTGGGCCAGGCCTGACTTGCAAGATCCTAACGGTGTCGTTTCGACTTGCTCGGAACTTTGTAACAGCAAGATTTGGAGGGAAAAACGATAAACGATAGATTAATTAATCAATCAACCAAAAGGAAATGCGTAAGAAATAAATAAATAAATACTAATATTAATTAATTAATTAATTTCACAAATCAAAATTACTTTGCTATGTTTTTGTTTTTTTTAATTTTCAATTTTATATACACAACGCCGAAATTTCTATTTCTCTCCTCTCTTCCTCTTTGTTTCTCTCTCTTTTTCTCCTGTCGCTTTTTCGACGGAAAATTGCGTCAGCGATCGCCGGTGAATTGCCGTCCTAAAAGAAAGCGTTTTTATCTACAGCAAGGTATCATTTTCGTTCCAAGCTATTATCTCGTTTAAAAAATCTGAAATTTGTTTCTTTTTTAAATTTCATTTTGGTTTTCAGTTTCTTTGTTCTGGGAATTCTTTATTAGATCTGGCGGGTGGGAGGGATTTAGTTTTGCTATGTTGTTTTTACGGATATTATTTTGAATTTGTGGGAAAGGATAGGAAAGTAGGGTTCTGTTTTTATTTTGATGGAAGAGCGGATGAGATCTGGTGAGCATTCTGGGATTACGGTAAAGAATAGGAGCCAATCAGGATGTTTGATTGTGAGGAAGAAAGGTGATGGTTTGGGTGGGGGCGGTTCTGTGGGGACCCGAAAGGTTTATGAATCTAAAAAAGAGAAGAAGAGGCCTAGGATGATTATGAGTGATTCGGGTTCTAGTGATGAACTAGTGATGCCACCTCGAAGGAGGGCTGGGCCGAAATCTCCTCAAGTTTGTAATGGTTTATCTGTTTATGAAGAAAGTGGAATTGGTAGGAAGAGGAATAGGGAGGAGAAAATAAGGCTTAGTGAGGATGGTTTTATTGAGAGGAATGGGGAGGATTTGAGTGAGAGTGAGAGTAAGAGGAATAAATTAGATGTGTTTGACTTTGATGAGTATGACAGACTTGAAGAAGAGATGATTATGAGGAGGAACCGATTTAATTATGGTGTAGAAGAGATTGGAGATAGGAGATTGTTTGGTTCAATGCCTGCAGTTGCTCGAAGGAGTATTGAGAGAGAATGTGAGAGTGGTCCGAGCAAGAATGCCTTTCTTGAGAAGAAAAAGAAGAAGAAAAATGATTTGTACTTTGATAAGAGTGATGGGATGAGTTGGGGTGATCATGATGATATTAGGAACAAGTTTAGGAAGGATAGGGATGGTGGTCGGCTGCATTACCCCTTGTTGAGGGAGAGGTATATGGCTGATTCAGATGAAGCTATCAGGGTTCAAGGAAAAAATGGTGTTTTGAAGGTAATTGTGAACAAGAAAAAGGTGGGTGAACCTCTGAAGAATTTTGATCGCTTGGAAGCTGAGGAAGCCCGCAGTGGTTCAAGGATTGATGATACAGTTAGGATGAACTTGCATGTTCGTCCGTCCTTGTACTCTGAGATGAAAGTTATTGAGGAACCTGTTTCACTTGCTAGGAAAGAGAAAAAGAAAATGAATTTACTAAAGACACGGGCAACTGGGAAGAATAAGGTTTCTGAATGGGATTCAGATGATAGCAATACATCTCTGCAGCTAGGATCAAAGAATATGGAAGCTTCCAACTCAAAAAAGAGGGTAAGTAGCAAAGAGGAAAAAACACAAATAGAGTCGCTTCTGCCTACCAGAAACAAAGAAGGAAAAATTAGGCGAGGATGTGGCACAGAGAAACAGAAATTACGCGAACGAATAAGGGGGATGCTCCAGGAAGCAGGCTGGACAATAGATTATAGACCAAGGAGAAACAGGGACTACTTGGATGCGGTGTACATCAATCCTGCTGGAACTGCGTACTGGTCCATCATCAAGGCATATGATGCACTTCTAAAGCAGCTAGATGAGGAAGACGAGGGCAAACCTGGTGGAGATAGTTCTGCATTTACCCCATTATCAAATGAAGTACTCAACCAATTAACCAGGAAAACACGAAAGAAGATGGAAAGGGAAATGAAAAAGAAGCAAAGATATGACAGTGAGAGTGAGAATGCACAAGAAGCTTTTGCCCGAAAATCTTCAAGTACTAGGCATGAAGATGATAGTATGGATAGCACAATTCATGAAGAGAAACTAAGCTCCTTCTTTAAACCTGGTAAGTCATCCAAAAATGGTGCCTTAAGTGCAAACACAAAAGGTCAAAGTTCTCTTCATGTGCCTGATAGCTATGAAAAGCCATCCTTTGCATCCAATTCTCATCTTATTCGTGGAAGAAAAAGTAGAAAACTTGGCAGATGCACATTGTTGGTACGTGGTTCTAATGCAGGTCTGAGTTATGAGGGGGATGACTTTGTTCCATATTCTGGGAAAAGAACACTGCTTTCCTCACTAGTTGATTCTGGAGCAGTGGAGTTGAGCCAAAAGGTGCAGTATATGAACCGTAGGAGAACAAAAGTTTTGCTAGAGGGATGGATCGCTAGGGATGGTATCCATTGTGGTTGTTGTAGTAAAATCCTCACAGTTTCAAAATTTGAGATTCATGCTGGAAGCAAATTGCGCCAGCCATTTCAGAATATATACTTGGACTCTGGTGTTTCTCTCCTTCAGTGCCAAGTAGATGCCTGGAACAGACAAGAGGAATCTGAGCAGATTGGTTTCCATTCTGTTGACGTTGATGGTGATGACCCCAATGATGATACTTGTGGCATTTGTGGAGATGGTGGGGATCTAATCTGTTGCGACAGTTGCCCCTCAACATTTCATCAGAGCTGCTTAAATATAGAGGTATTTCTGCATTGTTTGTGCATCTACTATACAGTGTTTTAATTTACAAATGGTGGTTGTTCCTTTGTTTTTATTTTTTCGTACAAGTTTTACTTGTAAACTTCTGGGTCAATGCGTGCTTTGGAGTTGAAGAGATTTTTGTGTGTTGAATATAGGGGATGCATGTGGCCAGGGGCAACAAAACACCAGTTCAAGGATCTTGGGCACTTAAGTTTAAGTGGACAATTTATTCATTTTCTCCATCCCTCCTCCCTCCCTGGTCCATGTCCAACCCTCTTCTTGCTCCCTCTTGAGAAACAGCGGCTGTGTTACTTGAATAGAGTCAATTACTCAAGTTAGATCTAGTATCCTGGTGTTAATACAATTTCTTCCTTTAAACATAATTGTTATATACATTTTTAAGGTTTTAGTTACTGAGCTTATGCTTAGGGTCCTAAATATTTTTTGTGTCAAACAAAATTTAAGGATATTCTTAAACTTCCTTTGATTGGCATTGGACATGTAATTTTAGGCGGACACACTAAGGCTTGTATTTTTTCCTTCTTATTTTTTTTTAACTTTAGAAGCGCACCTTTTCTTGAATGTTTTTTTCTGGCTGACTGTTATTAAGACGTTCCTGAGTTGCTATCAGCAATGTTTTGGTTCTTATGCTAGAAATGTTTGTCAGTGGCTTAATGCTGTTCCCAGAAATGATTGTGCTGTTAGAACATAGTTGTAATGCTGTATGCATAACTTGTTTTTATCCTATTATGTAAAAAGCGTTGGCTTTTAGTTGTTTTCCAAAAGATGAAGTGAAAAATGACTTTTCCTGCTCATATTATTTGCTTCTTTTTTTTTTAATTAGTTCTCCTAGTAGAAAGCTTGCTCTTTTGGACCTTTTGTGCTTGTTGACTGATACTGTTTAGTAGTTGTCACAAACTTAGCTTCTTCATGTTAACTTATACTGCTTAGCAATTGAATACAAACTTAGCTTAACTAGCTTTTTATACACATACACTTGTGCAGTTTTTACCAGCGGGTGATTGGCACTGTCCAAATTGCACATGCAAATTTTGTGGTAATGGCAGCGACATTGCTCAAGAGGATGATTTAATTGATTATGCAATTCTCTCTTGCAGCCTGTGCGAGAAAAAATGTACTGTTTTCTTGTTTTTGTTTTTCTCAACTCTTAAGTTTCAAGTTTCTGCATGGTTTACTCAATTTCTTTTCAGTAACGTTTTGATCATTTGCACTATTGCAGACCACAAATCATGCATGGAATTGACAGAGGAGCATCATATTTATTCCAACAGTTTAGTTCTCCCTTTTTGTGGACAGACATGCAGAGAGGTAATATGCTTTTCTTCTGCTGGCATTGTGTTGCTGAATATTTTGTTTACATGTAAATCTAAAAATTAGGGGAAACCTATCAGAGAAGTGAACATGCCCTTTAGATACCATCTTTAAAAGATGTTAAACCTATTTTATATCTTGCATTATATTGTAGAGAAGGCAGAATGTCCGTCAGAAAGTATTTTGGTTTGTTCATGACATGATGTTGACACATTGTTGATATGCTTGTGGCTAACCAAAAATTTTATTATGAACTCTATTGAGGATGAAATTCTCTTTGCATTTTATGTTCACTTTTTCAGTAATGTTTTTTTAACAGAAACAGTTCATCTAGGGTTGTAATATGTGCTTTCTGGTATTGTATATTATGGCATTTGACATTTGACGTTGGATTTTGTTTTTCTATTTTGCCCCTTAAATCTTTTCATGCCTCTGAATCCCCTCTCTGTATTTGGGTATCATTAGTTGTTCTTACAAATGTACAATGTCGGTAAGACAACGATATTCTTGTGTCACTGTAGGTAACTGTAGAGCTGTAGGTAAATCTTTTCTATATTTTGTATGCAGTGCTTCGTTTTTATTATAGTATTATTTAGACAGAAAGGTTGTGTTTCAGGTGTGTAATATATGTTAATCTGGTAGATTTATCTTATGTTATATCATTTGATTAGGAATTTTTTTTTTTAGGTTTTTTCGCTTACTGATTTGATGCATTCTGAAGGCCTAGTTTCTATCTCCTCTTCTTCCATAGGGTTTGTTCTAGTTTGTGTTGTCTTTTTTTTTTCTATTATATTATGAAGAGATGTCAGATATGTGAAGGCACAAGTTGAGAAATGTGTTTGTTGTTCCTACAGCTGTTTGAGCATTTACAGAAGTATCAAGGGGTCAAACATGAGCTAGAAGCAGGGTTTTCATGGTCTATTCTTCAAAGAACAAATGCAGATTCTGATACAATTTCCAGGGGACTTGCACAGAGGGTTGAATGCAATTCTAAACTAGCTGTTGCACTGAATGTGATGGATGAATGCTTTTTGCCCATTGTTGACAGAAGGAGTGGGATCAACTTAATCAATAATGTTGTTTATAACTGTGGGTAAGCATTTGATACTGATTTTAAAGTGGTGTTTGTTTCATTATGTTGCTAGTAGCTGATTACACTTGAATTATTTTGTCTTTTAGATTAATATTTATTCATAAGTATGAACATCGTATTATGTGTCTGCAAGCACATTTATGATTCATTTATTGCATTTCTCGTCAGATTATGGATATACTTCCAGCGAACTGTCTGATAATTATACTGCGACAGTATCCCGTGTTTTCCTGTATTATAACAATTTTCTGAAAGGATCCTAGGGATAAATTTCATACTTAAGTGGTTTTTGACCTATAGTTTCAGTTTAAAATTACATCGAGCTCTTGTTTCTGTTATGATTTCAGTTAATATTTCTATCCAGTATCACTTTCTGCTTGGAACACATATCGAGTATTCTTCTGTACTCTGCTTGTTTGTAATTTTTGTCTTGCACATCAATTTTCTAACCATTTGCAAATGCTACTTTTTATCTTTAAAGGTCCAACTTCAACCGACTGAACTATAGCGGCTTCTACACTGCTATTCTGGAGAGAGGTGATGAAATAATTTCTGCAGCATCAATCAGGTACACGATTTTTTGGCATACTATGCTACTCTTTTCTCTCCTTGCAGCTATTTATCTTTGGTTGGGTGGATAAACACAGTGAGGACCAGAAACGCCTAACATGACATAAGACCCTGACTCCTGGAGTAGATATTGTAGTTTCAGTGGGTTTTGATGCAAACATCTTGGTCATATCCTTCATATAAATGCTTACCAATTTGATGTCTTATTGGCCTGTTCAGGTTCCATGGAACTAAGCTAGCAGAGATGCCATTCATTGGCACTCGCCATATATACAGGCGCCAGGGAATGTGTCGTCGTCTTTTCTCTGCTATTGAGTTGGTAAGCTGTGAGGAGTACTTCATATAACGTATTATATTTCTGTATTATTTATTTCTTGTTACCCTTTAGCTTAAATGTGTCTGTCATCTTTTCGTGTTTGAAGGCTCTCTGCTCTCTCAGGGTTGAGAAACTAGTCATTCCTGCAATTGCTGAACTTACACATACATGGACTTCAGTTTTTGGTTTCACTCCTATAGAGGAATCGCTCAAGCAAGATATGAGATCCATGAATATGCTGGTTTTCCCTGGTATAGATATGCTGCAGAAGCTACTTCTGGAGCAAGGAAACACGAAAACAAACTTGACTGCTGCTACAGGTTTTTTAGTTAATGCAACCGTTGCCGTTGTTTTAAGTTATGTTTATTCATTGCTCTTTAACTTGTCAAATTTTGTTCATGTAGGTAAGAAGCAAACTGAATCAGGATCTATGGAATGTATCACACCTGAGGTGGCTAACAAATTTAAACCCGGTTCCTTGTCTGGGCATGATACTGAATCTGCAGCTGCAGATTCAGATTCCCAGTGTCCGAATGTTTCTATCAATGATACTTGTGGGACTAGTGGTTCCTTGGACGCATCAGTCGAACCTAATGAATCTGCAATGAATAGTATACCTGATGTTAACCCTAGCTCAATCCATGATGCCATCGAGACAGAAATTAAGGCAGGATTAGAGTCTCCAGCAGAAAATAATACTCGGTCTTGTATGGAGGGCATGGATGATACAAGCGTACGTGTTATTGAAACTAAAGTCACAACCTCTGATAACGGAACTGATTCACTGTCAGGGGACAAGGCAGCTGAGTCTGCTTCGGAGAACAAAAACCATGCGACCTCCTCTACAGACGATAGTGCAGTAGACATGGGAAATCAAGCAGTATTAGACTCTCCAATCCCAAAAATTACTCCATCCTGTGAAGAGGTTGATACGGATGCTGCTGCCCTAGCTTCTACTTCTGATGTCAAAACTGAGCTCACGGTTTAAGAGACTATTTGTACCAACTCTGAATCAGGGGAATAATCTCCTGTCTATATCTCTTCTTGTTTTATGATGAAGTCATGACGCTCAAGAGAGACGGAAAAGAAGATAGAATTAGATCCTTCTCCTGATGAAGATGGCATTCAATCTTCGAAAGGAAGTGAGAACAGTAATGTTCATCCGGTCGGTAACGTAGCTGTTTCTGATGAACTCGAAGTCCGAGTTTGAGTTGAGAAAACCACCACGCTTGCTGCTGATTCCGAGCAGAAAATCATTAATCTCTGGTGCAAGTAGACCCCAAGTCCTGATCCATCAGGTATGGAAAATAAATCAGCATTGGGTCTTTGGCAATCAAGATTCGGGTGATGTGTGTAATTGTTTATAATGGGGGCAGCTCAGTCCCCCACTGAAAATCATTTTTAACTTCTTGGGCCTACTATGTAATTACCACAAGTTTCAGAAAATTTTAAATTCCATGACTGGTAATCAAGACTTTTTGAAAATTCTGTAGGGGTATGGAGTGTGTATTTTCTTTCTCGGGAGGTAATGGATTTAAAGGTGCCAAGACTTTGATTTGTTGGAATGTCTTCTTTTTAACATGCTCTTATATATAAAAATTAATTTAGTAATTCCATTTACTTCAAGTTTAATTTACTTCAAAATTAATTATTTAGTATTGAATCAATGCTAATTACAATAAGTTCCAATAAACTTATGAACTACTTAAGACAAATATTCAAATACTCTCGATGTAATTTTCTTTTTAGGAAAGTAATCTTTTTATTTTTTACATTTTAAAATTCAAGTCCGTTATTAAATTCAAATAATCACAACATAATTTTTTTTTAATTACATGAATATTAAATAAGTATTTTTTTTCAAAATGTTAAACAATAAATTTAATAAAAAAATTATTAATGTTAACAGTTAAAAATGAATGACAAGATTTTTAAAAATAAAAGTGTAAGAATTAAATTTCATAATTTTAAAATATTTTAACCTAAAAATAAATAGTTTTAGTTTGAAAAATCATAACTAACGACGCCGTATCTGTTTTCGCCCCGGCCCTGCCATCCGTCTCTGTTTGTATTTTCTTCCCACTCCCCCTCTCTCTCAGAGCATCCACAAATGGAGCTTTCCATTTCTTCTCGCCTATTCAACACCTCTTCCGCCGCCGCCGCCGCCGCCGCAACTGCGCTACTAAAATCCAAGCCCAGTTTTCATCATAGACATACCTCAATCCCTCTTCTTCCTCTCAATCACCCATTCTCCCCTCTCACTTTGAAACAAATGAGTAACAATTCCCAGTCAACGCTTTCTTGTTCCTCTCTTCCCCAAAACAACACCCCTCCTGCCCCATCTTCCCCTTCAACCGCATCAGGTAAATAAAACCCAAATCCCAAATACCATAAAGATCATTGCTTTTAATTTATCTCATCATTTTTTTAAAATCTCTTGGGGAGTGCATTAGGTCGGATTGGAGAAGTGAAAAGGGTAACGAAAGAGACGAATGTGTGGGTTAAGATAAACTTGGATGGCACCGGAGTTGCTAATTCTAGTACAAGTATTCCCTTTCTCGATCATATGTTGGATGTATGCTTCTTTGTTTTTTCCTATTTTCCCTTTTTTGGATTGAATTTTTTTTTTCTGTTTTCCTGAGCTTCTAATTGATTTACTTTCGTGGTTTTTCTAATCTTAGCAATTAGCCTCTCATGGTCTGTTCGATGTGCACGTCAAGGCTACTGGTGATATTCATATTGATGATCATCACACCAATGAAGATGTTGCCCTTGCTCTTGGGACGGTGTGGTTCCCCTCCCCCTGCATTTTACATGAATTTTATTACTGAAATTATCCAGGAAGAATGGACACCTTAATTACTTGCAAATGTTATGAATATCATATTAGTTTATGTCAGCAGTTCAAGATTTTGATTTGCATTGCTTAGTGAGTTATCTATCTCCTTTCAGGCATTGCTTCAGTCACTTGGTGATCGGAAAGGGATTAACCGGTTCGGTGATTTTTCAGCTCCTCTCGATGAAGCATTGATACATGTTTCACTGGTATGACATTTCTTTGAATGGTTATTTCGTAAGCATGATCTTATGGTACTATTTGAAACTCAAAACTGTTGATTTCTGTTTTGATTCCAATATATTTCCTGATATTAGATGTATAGGATTCATTGCTTAATCCTAAGGCTTAATCCTTGAACTTTATAATGTGGCATGATAATATGATGATTCTATGAAATATTATTGAATTTATGCGAATGTAATTCTTCATAAAACCATGTTTCATAGTGAATGTTCAAATTCACAACGATGCTAATTTCTGTGTTGTTTTTGTCCTAGGATTTATCTGGCCGACCGCATTTAAGTTATGATTTAAACATTCCCACTGCAAGAGTTGGAACATATGACACTCAGGTAATACCACATTCTTCATATTCTTCTGGTACAACAATATCTATTTTGTCAACTACAGGGGAAACTTGTCAATGGGGTTTCATCGTTTTATATTGCTTTCTTAAGTGGGTAGCTTCCGTATTATTGCTTGTTTTTGGAATATATTAATGCTGAATTTCACCGACACATCTTAAAATCTAATATTCACAGTTAGTGGAGCATTTTTTCCAGTCATTGGTCAATACTTCGGGCATGACACTACACATAAGGCAGGTAGTAATACGCTTATCCTTTAAGGAACTCTTGTTCCTACTAAATTCATGCTTATACAAATTCTTTCTCAGTGCATTAATTGCCCTTTTATAGTACTGCTAAGAAATTTTGCAAGTAATTAAGCTTAAGCACATATGTTAACTTATCAATCAGCCGTATCGTTCTTTTCATATTTACAGCTTGCTGGAAAAAATTCGCATCATATAATCGAGGCAACCTTTAAGGCTTTCGCTAGGGCTCTTAGGCAGGCAACAGAGTACGATCCACGTCGCCTTGGGACTATACCGAGGTTCGGTTCCCTGATATTCTGATCAACTAAATGCAGATCCTTATACTTATCATACCCTTTCTAAAGTAGATTTTCAGTTTTTTAATAGTTAAGATAGTTATTATGTTGCATTAGTTTTTTGTTGTACTAATCATATAGATTATAGGGGCATATTTGATTGATTTCAAAAGTAAATTTCTTGATTAAATGAGTTCATTGGTTTCAAGGGCGAATCGAAAGGGGCAGGCAGGGCTTCATCCCCCTTGGATAAGATGGTGAAATTGTGTTTCTGGACCCTCTTGAAAATTAGCAATTTGATTTCTATCCTCCCCAAAACAAGTGTATTTTTATCCTGGCCCCAACCAAAAATTTCTGGCTTTGCCCCTGCTTGTTTTTCTTTAATTCATTCGTAATTTCATAATCACATCCCATTTCATGTTATAAATGTGTTTCCATTATTCTAAAGTTGTGAACCATTTGCCTTATGCAGCTCAAAAGGAGTTCTATCAAGATCATGATATTTTCCTTGGATGTTATCTTAGTTTGAAGCTTTGGGTATTTGAGAAATTAAGATGTGAGGCTCAAATGTGTTGCTTTGGTTTTTTGGTTTCCCTCTTAATATTCCATGAACATGAATTTGTATTAGAAATTACAATGTTTTGTAATGGGAATTCCCCCCTATTTTGTATGTCATGAATCTTGATGATGAACTATGCTTTACTTCAGAGTAATTTGCATTGAACCAATGTTATGCTGGGCAGTTTTTTTATATAAGTATAATGGTTTTTTAAAGAAAATACAAAAATACAAGGAAATCCATATTTAGAAAGAGACTTATCACGCTTAATACACAATCATGATCATGATGTGGGTAAAAAATATATATTTTTATTAAAAATTCACATAAAAATCACTTGATGTTTTGGTTACAATGGCAAAGTTAATTGTCTATTATGCATGGTGTTTTAGGTTCTAAGTCTTAGTATAATTAAATTTTTATTAATTTATTGTATAAAATTATTTGTACATGTGAGGATAATTTAGTTATTTCACAACTGAGTTAATGTTCAGTTAACTCAACAAAGAGTAGGCATTGGGCAAAGATCACTCACGCCACAGGAATGGAGGTTTCAAATAACCACGTCTGGCCTCATTAATGGTTCTCTTGTGTGGTTGAATGAGGTACCAGCAGGTAGCCCAGGCCTTGTACGTATCTAGCTGTAAGGTATCATATATGAGATAACGAGTTCAAGGTAACATGTTTTAATATTATTATGTTTCTTTTCACACGGTTCACTTGAATTTGGGTGGGCATCTGTCTCTTACTGATAAAATGTTGATCTTTTTCATGCTTAGATCATTCACTCATCGTAGACATTCCATGGTCTGTTTCTGTGCTCAGATTCTTGCATGCTTAGATCATTCGTTGTAAAATTATAAAACCACTAGCAGCATATGGAAACCACCCGCTCTTCAATCCAGGCATTATGAATAAATTTATCTCATTTTCATCTTTCTTAGAACTATGCTTTTCACCTGTCGAAATTCAAGTTCTAGACTGAAATATGTAGGTGGTTGGCTGGATGTGTGCATATCATTGTGTTACTCTTTGGTGCCAACCAGTGACTCCCAAATAAGTGTGCCCGTATGTTACATGTTTTGGCTTGCACCATGTGAGTGTTTTAGCATTTTGTCAGCAGCCTTTGTGTCAGTGTGCAAAAACCTTTTGAGGGGTCTTATGTTGGGAGAAGAAAACACAGTTACTAGAGTTGTCTACTGCTGAATCTAGAAGATGCTTTCTATGGCTAATATCAACCCTGGTAGAGAAGGTCATCTGGGTATTATAGTGGTCAAATCTGCTGGTGATCAGTCGGGCCTGAAAGATGCTATCAGGTTTGTTGAATGTTTTGAGGAGGAACCCCATGGTCAGAAAAGTTGGTCCCATATACAGCCCTTGACACTAAGCAAGGAAGGATATATGATTAGTCTCGCGAAGGTGAATGAGAGGACTGGAGTGAAAAAAAAAAGAGGACATTTTTTGGAATCTTGGAACAGTTGCTGATCCAGATAAGGTCGATTTTGATATGAGGAAGAGGGCTGTGATTGAAAATCAGAGAGAGTGTACAGGACCCAGGTCGTAAGTTCTGGCCAACATCGCAAAGGACAATTATTTAATCCTTTGAATAACTGGTCCATGGATTTCTATCAAAAGAAAACTGGTCCATAGATATTCCCATTTCATGGTGCTGTAAGAAAATGAGTTTCTGGGTCGTGTTGCTTTAATTGATGACATTATTAGGTGTTAGACATGAGTTGCCAAAAACATATAGCTTGTTTTAACAAGGTTAATGTTTTAGATCTTGGACTGTGAACTAGCAGCTGAGTCTGTGGAAATTATGCAGTTTTGCATATATTATGGTGGGATTGTGACCAAAATCCTTTGTGACATCTAATCAATTTATGACAATGGCATGGTTAGCTTTACTACCACATGGCCTTTATACTCTCTTTTTTTTTATGATAATTTGCCATGTATTTATGTTGGGACTATGATATTATGGTGTTCTTCCATGAAAGAAGAATGAAGAGCAGGTGTGGCTTTCGTTATTGGGTGTTGATGCTTAGGAAATTTTTGGATGGCCAAATGGCTAATGGTTTAGGCTGATGATAGGATCTGGCTTTGTTTGCAGTGAACATAAAATCTATTCTTTGATTATTATATTCCTATGCCAACTTCCATTCTGAAGTAAATAATGATGCTATTTATGTTTATTCATAGTGAATTAGTAGTCCTTTCACCATCAATCCAGTCATTGAAATCAACAATGGGTGGCGGTGGTGAATGGATATGGATTTGAGAATCAGCAGTGCCAATGAAAGGGGCAGGGCGGCCTTGAAAATGGGATCCTAGCACTACTTAAGGGCATGTTGTCAAAAAGCCTAGTAACACAAATACTAGCTAGAGTGGAATGGATAAAAATCCCGTATTAATCCCTATACTAAAAGTTAGATTGTATTTTATTTTTTTTATTAAAAAAAAGATAAATTAGTTTTTATTAGATCAAAGAGTAAATTGATCATGTATAATAAAAATTTTATTCATTTGTACTGTTAAAAATTAATGTGATTGATGAAATAATCAAGCACACGCCACATGTGCTTCATACTAATGTACAAGATTAATTTTTCTACTAGTAGAAATAGATAGAATTTTTAATAGAATGATCAATTTACTCTTAGATTTGATGTATAGTGATTAATTGACTCAATTTTTAGTAGAGTGAGCAATATACAATCAAACTCCCACTATAGAAGACTCCATGATAATTTCATGCTAATTAAAATATAAAAGCTCAAATGTGCTTGTAAATTATTTAAGCCACGTAAAGGTATTAGAATTTGATCACTGAATAATTTAGAAGGTTAACATATACGAAGGTACCTAAATTTGGTAACTTGTACCTATTTGTTATATCAATTTGAAAACAGTAAATCAACTTAATACTTTTTTTAAGATACACAACTAACATTATTAAAATATGTTGATATGATATTGATGATTAATAATATTGTGACATATGGTAACCTCACATTTTGACATGTGATAAATTTTTTTTAATAAATTTTAAATACTATTTTTTGCCATCTCATCATATTAATTAAAGAAGAGGATGAATGGTAGTAGCATGATAAGTTATGAAAATGGAGGGATTTCCAAGCCTATTTAATCAAGCAAGCAATCTAAAACAAGAAAGAAAAAGAAAAATTCAAAAAAATTTGAACCAACCATGTCTTATCATTGTCACATCCTCAAATATCATTGTCATTGTCGCATGTAAACACCAACTGTGGGCGGTTCGCATGGGACATTAGATTTAACCCTTTTCTATTTATTTGTTTCCTACAAATTAGGATTTTTCATTTTTAAGTTTTCAAAAGAAAATTATAATTATTAAACTCACAACATGTGGTGTGGTGTCAATCCTATTATGAAATAAATTAATTAATTTTTTATAGTAAAATTTTCTTTTTTAAAAAATATATTTATTTATATTATTAAAAATTAAAATATTTAGTAGAATATCTCAACAATGACATGTGACATGTCATGTGTACTTCATATTTACATATAAATATTAATTTTTAATATTAAAAATAAATAAAAATTTTAATAAAAAATCAATTTACTTTTTAAAATGTAATTTAATTTTATATCATATAAAATTCATAGCTATTATAGACTCAATTAGATTAATTAAGCTTTATTCGAAGGATATTTCTAAGCTCTCTACGGAGTTAATAATAAAGTTCAGTGATACTTAAATAAAACAAAGTCTAATTTGTGTGATGCTTTGTAGAGTATATATATTTTTAAAAAATATTTAACAATTTCGTGTATATATATATTTGAAGCATTTTTAAAAAAATAAATTATGGTATTTAAATTCCACCCAATGGGAAACATCATGATAGCCACCCTCATCCTCACGTGTCCAACGTTACACCTTTCAAACCAAGGGTCCCACACGCCATAATGGACCCCATCTTCTCTGTCTCTGTTCAATGAACAAGCCCATTCTCTTTTTCTCTACAAACATATTAAGGTTTTTCTTTTTAAAAAATTATTTCTTAAAATAAATTTTTTTTAAATTTTTTTTTAGAATATGTCTTTATATTTATGGATGCCGAGTTTAATACGATGTTAAATCATTACAAGAGTGTGTTTCTTGCATGTCAAGAGGAAAGGATTGTAAAGTACAATCAACTCAACTCTCTCAGGGTGTCAAGTTTAAAGTTGTAAAATTTAATTATAAATTTTATTTTTTTGTATGTCTCAACGAACTCATTTAATATAAAAAAAACTAATTTTTTCTCCTATAATTACCTTACACATTTTTCTTCTTTTCTCGATAAAAGTACTCTCAAACTCTTCCAAAAAAAAGTTGTTATTTTTTTTTTCTTTTCGAAAAATAAATGGTTGTTTTTATGGTAAAATTGTAACTCATTTTTTTATTTGGTATTTATGAAAACATTTTTGAGATTTTTTAAATTAAATGTTGATTTTTGTGATATTTTTTATAACAAAAAAATATTGAGTTATTTGTGCTCACCCTAATATAAAATTCTCGGAGGTTGATGGACAATAAACCATTTGAAGAGAGCTGGTTTTGATGTGGCATCTACAATGACATAGTTCATTATGATAATGGATATGCTTTTCATCTTGTTGGAAAGATGGAAGTAAAAAATGCATACATTCTATTTTTTATAAGAGGAAGTCACTATAACACTGAAAAATGTTATTTTATTAACTGACATTCTAATCAACAAGTAAATTGTAGTTGCATCTAGAAACATCAACTTGAAGCACGAGTGTAAATAGTTGTTGGGTATCATATCATCTAAAAAAATTTAGATGAGAACCGAGTGAAGTATACATAATTAGAGAGACGTCTCAAATCAACCCTCCACCTACGGATTCATATGTGAAAGCTTGGATACTTTGAACGCAAAAAGAAATATTGTTGCCAAACAAGTCTTGTAACAAGGTCCATACCATGTATCTACCTTTACTAGAGTCTTTGAGACAATCAATAAATTCAAGCGGGGTTCAACGACTCTAGTGTAGCTGTATAAGACGCTTTGTGGGATGACTCGAGAACCAATCAATGAAACAAATTGTTAGCCAAAACCCTTTCTAATTATGAGAGTTCCCTCTTGATAGAATATAAATATATAATCATATGTACCATCGTAAAATGTATTCAGTTATCAATATATATAAACCCATGTTGCATTGCATATTTGAATATACTTAGGAACCACTCGAATGAAGAGACCTTACTTGAGAAACCAATCAACAAGCCGATGAAAGGGTATTTTGATGTTGTATTCACATCCAATGCAACTCATTATTCTTGTTAATGACTAGACTTGTATTTGTATATGTTTGCAATTTCTATGGTTGTCATACCAAGACAGCACGATGTTTACTATCATATTTGGGACAACTTTTGAGCAACATGAGTTATTCACGGCATAAGTGCCCATCATTTGTTTCTACATCGTGGAGTGGCAGCATCTTGATTGGGTAAAACAATAGTTTAGGTTCGTGCAAGATATTTTAGACGACCCATAACACATCGATCAATTTTGTATGATACATTTGAGGGGCAGGAAGAAACATTGATCGATGGAGCATATCTTTTACGTTTAGGAAAAATGATACTTAGTGTAAGTATTCGATCAAGTCGAGTTAAATCGAGTAAAAAATTTTTGAGTTAATCGAGTTGACGAATCCCATTTTAGCAACTGAAATCAATTTAAATTTTTTTCGAATTGAGTCAAAAAAATTCGAGTTGAGTCGAGTTAATGAATCTTATTATTTATACTCAATGTTGCGTTTACATTGACCGATTATTTAACTAGTAGACAAAGTACAAGCTTTTAGATTAATTTTGAGTAAAGGAAAAAGGGAAAGTGAGGCGATTCGAGAAAGAAAATAATACTAATGGGTAAATATTTATCAAAACGGCGTAGTTTTATTTTTTCTTATTTGGATTTTCGAATAACTTGAATTAGGGGTGGCATTCGGTCGAATCGAGTGAAATTATTCGAGTTAAATTTAAAAAATTAATAATGTTGAATTAAAATATTGTTACAATATAATTATTTTCATGTTAGAGCACGTACATTTAAAACCATATATATTTAAATTTTTTAAAGCAAAAAAAAAATTGAGTATGATAAACTTGAATCATTAATCACTTATTTGATTACAAAATTATTATTTCATACCATTTTTAAATTTTTTTATATATTTTTAGATTTTTTAAAAAATTATAATTTTTTTAAAATACAAAATTTAGAATTTTTTTTATAAATATTTTGAATTTTAAAAATTATTTTCAATTTTTAAAAATTATTTTGTAATTTTTGTTAAGAGAATGACCAATTTGTTTATTTTCAAAATTGATAGAGATCAAAAGGGTATTTATACTAATTTGTTATTTGGATTATTCAAGTTATTCGAATTATAAAAATTCAACTAGACTCGAACTCAAAATTTAAAACTTTTTATTCTTGACTCGAATAATTTAAATAACTCAATTCGATTAACTCGAAATTCGATTTTTTCTAATCGAATCGAGCTTTATTCAGTCTATCGAATAGTGAAATGTTAGAGATGAAGGAAATGGATTAAGACTTTTCGCACACCTAAGCTCTGAAGTTTGTAACTATGGTGAGATGGATTAATCCCCGAGGTTGATCTTTAAGACCTCCTATGAGCTAAGCTATTTGTCAATTTTGGCAGGATTCATCTTTTCAAGCTGAGTTTGAGATAAGTGTTCCAATTTTTTCAGTAGGGTCAATTTAAGCAGTTTAGATTATTATTTAATAATAAAATATGTTGTTTTATTTAAATTTAATTCTCAAAACCACCATCAAATACGACCCATCTTCGCTATTGAGTTTTAAATTTTTCTCAATCAGCCATCAACTACGACCCATCTTGTCAACTCTATATTTTAATTTTCACTCTCTTATAAGATTTTCTATAATTGTATTAAATTTGGATTAAATACGAATTCATAAAATTAAATTTTATATGAAAATTTACCAGCATTATTTTGCATATTCATAAAAATTAAATTAAAATTTTATTTAAAAACCAAATTATTTATCACTTGTTATTTCAATTTTTTATTTAATTTATATTATAATTAAAAAGAATTAATTAAATTAATATTGCACATCAATCAAATTTCAAGTCAATTGTAAAATAATTAAAATAATATTCTTTATTTTATAAAACAATAAATATTATTTAAAAAATAATTTTTTCATAAAAACTTTAAAAAAAAACTAACGGAACATTAACACAATTGATGAAGGTTGTGACCCCAATCTTAATGTTTGAGAGTCGCACATCTACAAATATAATGTATGGATCTCTCTTACTTTATGAGTATGCTTTGTACTAGTAATATCTTAAAAATCTAAATAAATACATACACATTATAGATTAAAATCCCAAAATATTAAATTTATAAAAGAATTTTATTTTAATGTGTAATTTGATACATAAGTTTTTATTTATTGTAATTATACACATGAAATTTATATTATCATTCATATATATTGGATTAATAATATAATTATTTATGTATATAATATCAAATATGAAATTATATTAATTCGATAATATTATTATTAATTTTTTGAAAAATGAAATAAATAAAAATTTAAATATAAAATCATACAAAATTAATATATATTTAATTTTATTTTATAATTTGTATTTTTTTCTCCATTGGTGTATATGTTTTTTTTTGGTTTACTTTTTTCTGACGCATCCCATGTGGGTACGTGGACTGCAGTCCCCACTAGACCACCACCTTTTACTTTCCCTCAGCTTTTTTTCCACTTCCCTCTTTTGCTTTTTCCGGTTTTCGAGAAAAGCATTCCACTCACTTATGTTTTTTTTAAATACTGACAACCAATCACCCCCCTTATCCTTATCCTACGCACCCCTTCACTCTATCCGTGCATTTTAGTGTAACCCTTTATCCTACGAATCATCGTGTATGGTAGGCTTATTATACCCCATTGCTTGTCATCATTTTTTTCCTCTACTCGTCGTTACACGTGTCTTTCTATGAATTACCCACGTCATCGTCTCTTAAGCCTTTTTTACTTGCTGTTTTCCTCCATTGTTAGGGTTTCTAGTTTCTTTCTTTGAAAGAAATATCTCTTTTTTTTTTTCCTTTTCGGTTTTCGGCTACTGAGTCACCAAACGAGTTAAGGAAAAGAGAGACGAGTTTCACCAAACCATGGGGTCGATCCCCGATCCTGGCGAGTTGACCGAGTTAACCCAGCCGAGTTTCGATGAGTTCCAGCGTCAAACGTCTCTGATGACGAGCTGTACTCTCCTCTGGAAAGAACTGTCGGATCACATAAACTCACTTGAGCAGAACCTGATGAAGCAGTCGGAGACTTTGAAACGCAAAATCGAGGCACTGGACTCGGAGACCAAGGCTTCACTCGACTCACTCAAGAAGCGGGAACTCAGTATCGAGGAAAGTGTCAAGATCGCACTTAGCCGAGTTGAGTTCAACACCAAAGCTGCCATGAGGACCCTTGGAGACGGCGTTGAAGACAATCCGGACGGTGAGGTCGACGACGGAGACGGACTTCTGCAACACCTGAAATCAACGTGCTTGAAAATGGAAGCTAAAGAGTTCTGGAGCTTCGTGATCGGAAAAAAGAAAGAAATCGATTTGTTAAGAGAGAAAATCCCTGCAGCTTTATCGGAATGCATCGATCCGGCGAGGTTTGTTATGGAGGCCATATCGGAGGTATTTCCGGTGGACAAAAGAGGAAATGAGGGAGGAAGTGATTTAGCTTGGGCTTGTGTTTTGATTCTGGAAAGCTTAATCCCGGTGGTGGTTGATCCGGTGATCGGAAAATCAAGGATCCTTGTTACGCCTAGTATGAAAGAGCAGGCCAAAGAAATCGCGGAGACATGGAAAAAGAGCCTTGAAGAGAGAGGAGGGATTGAGAATGTGAAAACCCCGGATGTTCATACTTTTTTGCAGCATTTGGTTACGTTTGGGATTGTTAAGAAAGAGGATCTGGAGCTTTATAGGAAACTTGTCGTTGCTTCTGCTTGGAGAAAACAAATGCCCAAACTCGCCGTTTCGCTTGGCCTCGGCGATCAGATGCCTGGTATGATTTTCTTGTTTTCTTACCTGAGATTAAATTACATTTCTTAATTTATATTTTCATTAATTCCTGGTTTTGGTTATAAGAGGGGCTTGTTGTATTAAAGGACTTAAACTTTTTAAATCTCAAGCACTGAAATGTTTAAGTTTCACTGTGATGTTGTGATGGCGGCGGCAGAACTTTCTGAATTAACATGGGTGTTGTGAATATAAGATTTTTAGGACATTTCATGAGCCATGTTGCTTTTAGAGTGAGTTTCAGATGCCGGTTTTTGTATCCTTTGATAGATAGTTTTTTCTTATATTTGTAGGGTTTGATATGTATGAACATAGGTGATCCAGCTAAGGTGAAGAGTCTTGAGCAACAGAGGACTAGCATAGTTACGTGCGTTATAATCTAGGATGTTAATAAGCTTTTGCTTGTTCTTTTAACATGTAGCTAAAGCATGTCCCTTTTTATTTGTTAGATTACATGCTTTGAAGCTGGTTCGTGCTTGTCTAATTTGCTTCTTGGTAATTTGATTGATATGAGATGAGTGAAGCTAAGCTAAATGGTCATGGGATTGGATATGTATAATTTTTTTAAAGCGAGTAGTTTTGCTAGATTGTCACAGGAAAACATTTTGAGTCACTGGTGTTAGTTTTAATCTCTCTATCATTATTTGATCAACATGTGCAACGCTCCATTTAAAAAGACTGTTTTTAGTGCATTTTTTACCATACGAATTTGCAGTGATTCATAGGATGAGATTATAATGTCTTTAATTAATGTATACAGACATGATTGAAGAATTGATCAGCAAGGGACAGCAGCTTGATGCAGTTCATTTTACTTATGAAGTTGGCCTTGTGGACAAGTTCCCCCCTGTGCCCCTGCTGAAATCTTTCTTGAGGGATGCAAAGAAGGCTGCATCTTCTATTTTAGATGATCCCAATAATACTGGCCGGGCTGCGGTATGCTCATATTTACTCATACTGATGGTTTGTCTCATACTGATGATTTGTTTTACCCTTTACTCTCTACTATTTTTATGATTTTGGGTTATGCACTTTTTACTTGATTGAATGTTTGATGCAAGGTTTGCCTCCTGGGGTTTGCTGTAAGCTGTAAGCTGATTGCTGAATTCTTTTGCTTTCATTCCAGTCATATATTTGCCTGTCTGCTGAAATAAATTAAAATCTGATGTTTTTATATAATAAAGCATGCCTAATATGGATAATGCTATTGTCATTTCATATTTCTCGTTGACAGTGGGGATTAGGGATGTGAAATAATCACTGCATCAATTTGATTTTCTTGGCCAAGAATTTTTTTCTTCATTTCTAATGGTTACATTTCAATTAATTAGGTAATCTTTCTTCTTGATTTTTTCAGCAACTTGCTGCACGCAAAGAGCAATCAGCACTTCGGGCTGTCATCAAGTGCATTGAAGAGTACAAACTCGAGGCCGAGTTTCCGCCTGAAAATCTCAAGAAACGCCTTGAGCAGCTAGAGAAGACCAAGACTGAGAAGAGAAAACCAGTTGTAGTCCCTGCTAACAAGCGAACGCGTGTAAATAATGGTGGTCCGATGCCTCCTGCTAAAGCTGGCCGTTTGACGAATGCGTATGTCTCATCTTTTCCTGCACCTCCTCCGTTCGTAAGGTCTCCCTCCCACACCCAGTACCCTGCCCCAGTCCCAGGATACCCATCCCCACCTCCCATGTATGGAAGCAGGAGCCCACCCACCAACCCCTATGCTTACTCACCAGAAGCAGCCCCTCCTCCCCTTGCTGGTTCATACCCTGGAGCTCCCATGAACTATCCCGCATACGGGGGCTATGGTAATGGTTTGGCACCAGCATATCAGCAGGCTTACTACCGATAAACAACGATGACACTACTCTGGCGATGGTAACCACTGATACGCTGACTACCAACCCGTCTAAGTTTTTATTTCTAAATGGTTTGTTTGTAATCACTAACCGTTTAATGGTAGCGATATCTGTGTGTTTAATTAATAACTGCCGTGCTTCTTGCTTTTGCCCAAAGTAAGAAGCTGTATCTCTAATGTTGATCAAAACTCTAGTACTAGGTGATTGTGAAGTAGTAATCATGATGGTAAGCATAACAATGTCTAAACTCGAGACTACCCCCATGTAGGATTTAGTTGTAGAAAAATGTTGTACTGTTTATCTGATCTGAGCCTTTTACTTCTACATCCCTTTGTGCTTTTTAATTGCTTCTCAAAGCGGAACCAAATGCCATTTATTGATGTCTTAATCATTGCTAGACAGTCTTTGATTCCATTGAACATGCATATTCGTTTATATGGAAGATAGGACTCTTGTGGGGACTTTATAAGGTGCCCCATTCCTCTCTTTAATCATGTGTATGTGTCCTTTGGATGACCTTCAAGCAAAGCAAAGCCTGAATGCCGACTGTCTCACATTCAATGCTTTACTTACAAGTACTCTTTTTTCTTCACTTAAGCTTCCTCCTCTTTTTTCCCAGCTGTTTGCAACCCATAGACCCATCAACATTAAAAGTCGGCCTTACTCATCAGATAACTTTTTATCTTCAAAACTTATAAAGCATCTCTTACTTGGAGTACCAACTATTCGATGATTTGCGACTGAAAGCTTCCTCGGTGCTGAAATTTTGTTCCTTTCCATTGCTTAGAACCCATAGCCTAGTTTCCTTTCTTGGTAGTGTTTGCTCCAGCAACCACATCAGCAAATTAATCTACTAGGATCCATCTTTCTCCTGAAGGTATTGAACCTGGCAAGTTTCATAGGGTTTAGCCCATTGCTTTCAAAGGATTTGACTGGCGAATGGAATCAAGACTTGTACTTAGAGGATGGATGATGGTTCCCCTATAACTGAATATGATCAAGAAACCTGATAACATTGGCCATCAAATTCCACTCTGTTAGCAATGGTCTCAATTATTGAACAGGATGGTCTCAACGCTAACAATTCGTTTCGGTGGAGAATATAATTTATTAGGGTTAATATGCAAATTTATCAGGAAAGTGAAATTTATTACTGTCTTTGCCATTATCTCTATGAACTAGAGGTAAATTTACCTCTCTATTTTTAACTCTATATTGAAATTTGTGGTTATATTTTTATTTGATTGAATTTTGTCATTTTTATTAATTTTTTATTCAATTTTAATTTAAAATAATTTATGATTTTACATGCATGGATTAATTTTTAATAGATAAAATTTTTAATAAAAAAATTAAATTACTCTTTGATCTAATATAAAAGAATTAATTTACTCATTTTTTTTAAATAAAAAAGATAAAATACAATCATTTTTTTTAAAATAACGGAGACAAAATGCAACCGAGTCTCATTATACTTTTACCTAACTTTGGTTCCATTGAATTTGTAACGAAGGAGTGGCTGTTTTCTTATTTATCTTCTGGCATGTCAGGAAATTAGCTTTCAGTCTTCAGATGTTTGCTTAGTTGATGAAACAAGTGCATCTTCCACAAGCTTTCTGTGTTTCAGTTTTACAAGCAGCTGGTAATTAGTCAATAATACTCACATCCTCATATGCATCTAAAATACTAGTTGCTGAAATATCATGAAATAAAGATGAGAATGTAGTGCCCATTTTATATTCTTAGAAGAATACATAAATAAAGGATCAATTCAACACTCAATCTGGGAAAATAACCTATGAAGATATCAAATAAGTTTTACTCCAATTCATTCAAGATAAAAACACAGCATCCAACATACAGACACACACAAAAACAGTTTCAGTGTCAATCATTTGCTGTTTTTAACTGCAAAGAAAGCAGTTCTTCTTCAGGGATAGTCTTGATATGGCAATCTGAAGTTGGATAAGCTACACAAAGCAGTGCAAATCCGCGGTCTATAACATCATCACTAAGCATACCTTCACTTTGATCAACGGATCCACTTAAGAGCTTAGCAGGGCAAGTCATGCAAACCCCAAGTTGACAATCATATGGCACGGTTATGCCCAAGTCCAATGCCTTTGATAGTATAGTCTCATCGTCTTCCACCTCTAGCTCCGTAGACTTGCCTTCATGCTCCAATACCACTTTGTAAGACCTTGCTATCAAAGTCGACAGTCTTTTGAAAGACCCATGGTGGGTTTTGGGGTTGAACTTCGATTGGGAGGTTGAAACTGTGGTGGGGTGTTTTGGTTTGCTGAGAATTAAGGTAGGAGTACATGGAGATGGAGTGAAATGAAGGGTAGCCATTGTTTTTTTCTTTTTGCTGCTAAGGACAGCGAGAAGCTTGTTTTCAGGGTTAGGGGAGTGTGTGGCGTTAGAAAAAAAGATAAGGTTTTCCCCAATTTTTTAATTATAAAGTAATTGGTAAACTACACCAGCAGTCCCTAAATTTTGTTCAATTTTTCATTTCAGTCATTCAACTAATCAACTTTTAAAGGTTATGTAATAGTCACTAACGTTATCGAATTATTATATTTTGGTCGCTCAATTTTTGTTAACCCCTTAAAAATGATGATGTGACATGTTAACTCAAGAGATTAATAACTAACTTAGTCCCTAAACTATAGCCAAAATGTTAATTTTTCTACTTCTGTATATATTTTTTAACAATGTATTTTTTCAAAAAAAAATCTGATTCTTTTAGAATTTTTTAGAATTATTGTTAAATAAATATATAAAAGTACAAAATTAATATTTTAACTATATTTTAAGGATTAAATTAGCTATTAATCTTTGAGTTAACATGTCACGTCATCATTTTGTTAAAGAGTAATGGGAGTTAACAGAGTGATCAAAATGTAACAATTTGACAACGTTCATAACTATTACGTAATTTTTGAAAATTAAATGATCAAAATATAATTTTTAAATAAATTTAGGGGCTGTTGATGAATTTACCCAATATAACTTACATTAAAAACTACCTACTTATCTTTTAAATTTTTCCTTAAAATCTAACGAGACCAAATAGGCATCCATTAGGTCACTGGTTGATCATCAGTCAGACTAAAAAATTGGTTTAATCAGTTGATAGCTGCTAATCGAATCAAATTAAACACTACAATTTCAAGATTATTTTAGATTTTGTGGAATTAAAAAATCAATCAATGACCGAAATTGATCCGTTTTCCAAAATTGTTGCAATTTAGAACTTTTCACTGTTGAATTTGAGCCTCAAAACAGGTTAGATTCAGAAAAGGGCCCAATTCCCCTTTCAATCTTTTCTCAAATATCCGCATCTTTCCACTCCTTTCTTTCTATTTTGAGAAAAAATTTAATTAAAGATAACATTTTCTGATTAATTATATAATATATTCATATTCATAGCTCTACAGTCTACACCATCCGTTACAGTCCATCAGCTCTTAGACCAAGTCAATTATTCAACCTATTCTATTCTATTTTATATTTAATTTTTCTCTTGTTTTTTTTTTTTTGTAGATTTCGAAAAGAGATTTTTTTTATTAAGGTTGATTGATTTTTTGTGTGTTTTTATAGGGTTTTTTTCTTCATCTGGAAAATGGCGAACGAGAGTGTTGGGATTGCCAAAGATGTCACTGAAGTAAAATTTCTCTTCCCTTCTTTTATGTTTAAATGCGGCACTATTTTGATCTTATTTTTTAATTGTTGCAATGATTTATTTACTGTTTATCCTTTTTTTTTCGCTGTTTGTTTAATTTTAGTTGATTGGCAAAACTCCATTGGTATATCTTAACAAAGTGGTGGATGGTTGTGTTGCTCGCATTGCTGCTAAGCTTGAAATCATGGAACCCTGTTCTAGTGTCAAAGACAGGTTACCCCCATTTTTCTTTAAATCCACTTTTTGTGGTCATTGCTGTTTATGATCAATGTGTTTATCATGCTAGAAGCTTCATTTCCTTATTTAAATTTCTGGGTTTTGTTTATTTATTGGAAAAAACTTATATATATATATATATTTGTGATGGTGTAGGATTGGTTATAGCATGATCTTGGATGCTGAGAAAAAGGGTCTTATTACCCCTGGAAAGGTTAGTAGTAGCTTTTGTTGTTAACTACTAATAAATCTCCAATTTGGTTTCTTGTTTATGTTATGTTGAGTGTCTGATGAGGTACTTTAAGGGAAATGAAGTGTATTAGTGATAGTATTTGGCCTTAATTGCTATGGGATGATTTAAATGTTACGAACATTGCTTTTCCAAAACGGTTGTTTGAAGAGTGTCCTCATTGAACCTACAAGTGGAAACACCGGGATAGGGTTAGCGTTTATAGCTGCCGCAAAGCAATACAGGCTTATCATTACGATGCCTGCTTCGATGAGTCTCGAAAGAAGGATCATTCTCCAAGCATTTGGTGCTGAGTTGGTTCTCACCGATCCTGCCAAGGGCATGAAAGGTGCTGTACAAAAAGCAGAGGAGATTTTAGCCAAGATACCTGATGCATACATGCTGCAGCAGTTTGAAAACCCTGCAAACCCAAAGGTGATTTCAAAACTAAGTTTTGATGGATCCGATTGTTGGTTGAAGAAGTCTGTTAACATACACTGCTGTTGGTATAGATCCACTACGAGACTACTGGACCTGAGATATGGAAAGGCACGGGAGGTAAAATTGATGCACTTGTTTCAGGCATAGGTACCGGTGGTACCATAACAGGTGCAGGCAAATATCTTAAGGAGCAGAATCCCAACATTAAGGTAAGTTGGTACATACTATATACAGTGTTCATGCAGGTAAATGAATGATAATCTGTTTATAACATCAACTTTCTCATCAGTTTCGTTCTTTTATATGTTTTAGCTTTATGGAGTTGAACCAGTTGAAAGTCCTGTTCTCTCGGGAGGAAAGCCTGGTATGTTATGAATCACCCAATCATTGCTTATAATTCAGTTGCAGTTGGCATTTTTCTGCAATATGGAAGACTGAAATGGTGCAGTTTTATGATCATAGGCCTGAGTCTGCTATCGTTGGCCTTCTCTATGATATTACTATAGGCAAGAAAACAAGTTCATTGTTTAGCTGACTGTTTGATTTGTTTCATGCTTATATATCAAGGTCCACATAAGATCCAAGGAATAGGTGCTGGTTTTGTCCCTGGTGTTTTGAATGTCAGCATCGTCAATGAAGTTGTCCAAGTAAGGGTTTGGAACGATAATCATGCTTCGAGATTGATCCCTCTTTGTTCTCTGCCGCTCATTCTTATTGTCGTTTCGAATTTGAAGGTATCAAGTGATGAAGCTATTGAAACTGCAAAGCTTCTGGCATTAAAGGAAGGTTTACTTGTAAGTTCTTCCATCCTTCAAAAATTTATAACTTTGGGATCGATCTTATGCACATCTTTTCTCCATCTGGTCTGCTTACAGGTCGGAATATCATCGGGTGCCGCCACCGCAGCTGCGATTAAAATTGCAAAAAGACCCGAGAATGCCGGAAAACTCATCGTTGTTAGTTCAATTTTGGGTCAAACTCGACCTGGCAAATCAATGTCTAACCTCTAGTAACATCTATAAATTTCTCTGATTCTGTTCTATAACATCAATGCAGGCAATATTTCCAAGCTTTGGGGAAAGATATTTATCATCGGTGCTGTTTGAATCAGTAAGAAAGGAAGCAGAAAGCATGACATTTGAGCCATGAGCTTTAATTGTCAACTAAGAATCAGAACAAGTTTTTATGGCTGATTATTATCAAAATTTTTAATTGGGATTTTAGCATTGCATTATAACTATGAAATGAAGTAATCAGAGACCCAATTGCAAATAAAATAGCAGAAATAATAAAAATTACATTATAAAAGGGTTCAATTGCAGCAAAATATGTATCAGATTCAGCTGAAGAAATCTTGGACGCCTTTACCGGCGAAAACCCGATCGGAAAGCTCAGCCAAAACGGCATTAACAGTGAGTAAAACGACACTAGAGCCAGCAATAACACCGAGAACAACGCCGGTGGTCCCCAAAACTTTACCAAATGCAGGCCATTCGATTTCCCTTATCTCCTCCGCCACTCCGCTGGCGAGACTGTTATCACTATTATTTGCTTCTCTCTCCTTCATCGCCTTCTTTATCTCCGCTCCAATGGCACTCTGCTCGCTTTCCTCATTCAATTCCGGTTTCGTATCCGCTTCCTTTGCGGTCACCGAGTCTTCCGTGCTCTCCTTGCTTTCTTCGATGGCCTTGACGGTGAAAAACCGATGTTTGTTTGAATTGCTGGTGATTTTGAGAAGAGGCTTGGTTTTGGAAGGGAATGAGAAGAAACGGTGACCAAAAGGTACTGGTTTCCGTTGCGAGAAGGTTGGAGGAGCGGCTGTTCTCGTCGACGATGCGACGGGGAATAGCAGCGACGCGACCATTTTTTGCCGGGGTGTATTGATTGAAAGTATGCTGATTTGTTTTTTGGATAAACTAACTAAATATGGGAGATTCGGTTCATGGGCGGTCTAAAGGATTGGATTTATGCACCGGTTCATTGTTTTTGAGCGCGCGGTCGCCAAAATACTAGTGGTCTGTGGAAGAAAAATAAAAAAGAAAAACCCTTAAGAAAGCACGATGAGCAATAAGAGTCAGAGTCTGGTGTGAACTTGCCCGTCGATACTGCCGTGGCGCCTTCTCTTGGCTATGGCTATTTTGGGGCCTTACGCTTTTCACTCTATATCTTAAAGGAAGAGAGAGTTTGAGAGATTACAAGATTTCAGAGCTTTTGCTAAGGCTTGCTCTCAGTTCTTTCTATCTACGAGAATGAAAGGAGAGTCTGAGGTTCTTATATAGATGTTTTGGGCCTCCGATTAGCATAGAGGCCACAAAATCTTCTAGATTTGTGTCTCTGGTATATTTTCATATTCTGTAGTGTGGGTCTTTATACTTCTTGGGCTTTCTGGATCTGCCTTTTCTATTATGTTGCCCTGCTACAGCTCCAGCACATGAAGCCATTTCTTCTTTATTTCTAGCTTCTCTTTAAGATTCTTGGAGGCTTTTTATCAGCTCGTTCAGCCTGGAATTGTTTTTCTAGATGAAATTTCTGTCGCTTGAGTTATAGGATTTGATCTCGAAGGGCTGCTGATGTCTGGATTCCAGTATGAGGATTATTATGGACTTCAATTTTTCTGAAACATTGTATTTTGGCTCAGATATGTGTGGGCATCGCCTCAAGCGTTTTATACTTGTTCTAAATTTATGGGATCTTATGGGTGCCTTTCAGGAGCTTCCATAGAAATAACTCTATCCCAAATTTGGCTAATAATTGTAATTTTAATTTTAATTATCACCGTCTTTGTTTAATATATAATTATCCCAACTTCTATTTTATTTTGATCTTTTAAATCAATAATAATTTTAAATTAAATATTATAATTATTTTTAAATGTGAATTTTTTAATATGATAAAAAAAAATAAAGACTATTTTCATCCCTTTTAAAGTTTTTTCAAACTCATGCTTTTATATATATTATATATTACAGATATTTATATTTTTAATAATATATTTATAGGTTTTTTAAAATACTTATATTTTTATACATTAATCATTTATGTTTTATGTAATTATTTATTAATAAATATTTTTAGGTGATATGAATGCCCATTCTCTAGAACCAAAACTAAATAATAAGTAAATGTAAGAATGTATAGTGATGCCATAATATTTTTTAAGTTTAAATTAAGTTATATATTTTTTAGAAATTATAATACAATTTCACTATTATATTGATGTATATAAAAAATTTTATTGATAAATTAAAAATTTATTATACATGAAATTGAAATTCTAAAATAAAATTTCCCATTTTGGGGGCTCTGCCTACCTCCAACTTTAGCCCCTAGGAATAGGTATAGCAAGACCTAAGCGTATAAAAGTTAAACCTAGGACTTGTTTTTTTTAGGGAAAGAACTTGTGTGTTTTTACTATATTTGAATTCGCGTCAATATTATGTGGATTTTTTTGGGTAAAAGTATCGTAATATCTCTTTATTAATAATAGATTGTATTTTATTTTTTATTTAAAAAAGTTAAATTAATTTATATACATTAAAACAAAAAATAAATTAGTTATTCTGATAAAATTTTTATTTATTTTACTGTTAAAAACTAGTCAATGTACGTCAATATGTCGTACACGTGATTTATCACGTATTACTGTCTAGTTATTTCATTAGTCATGCCAGTTTTTAATAATATAATTAAATGAATGAAATCTTTAATAGAAATAACTAATATGCTCGTTAAACTAACATGCAAAGATTAATTTATTTATTTTTTAAATAAGAATAATAAAATATAATCTAATTTTTAATATAAAAATCTTCATTATATTTTTACCTAATTTTATTTATTTATTAATACTATATAAAATAATTATCCATAAAACTTTATCTACGTTATTTTACATTTGTTAATTTGCCTCCAAATTCTCTCATTTAGCAACCTAAGAAGGTACAAGTATCTTAAGGAGGCTATTGAGAAGTTTGTAGGCGTCCACATTATCTGTGAATTAAAGTACAGAAATTAAATTCACAGTTTATTCATAATATAGGGATTAATAGTTTTTTTATTTTTTTTTGCAATTAAGTCTCCATTTATTCTTTGTAAGTTGTAACTTAGGGATTCTATTATATTGTCTCTTTCTCTTTAGTTTGCTTTATCACTTGATTATTTTATAACATCTTTTATAAATATGTAATTTACCCTTATAACTTTTTGATTCATTATTTATTTCTAATTTTATATTTTTTATTTAATTAAATGGATGTCTAATTATTTTATCACACCAACTCAAAAAAATAAATTAATAATAAATATAAATTAATTTTATATATGTTTGCTTTACACAATGCTTAAGTCTATTTATAATTCATTTTCAACTCATAAATAAGAGAGTAATATGCTTTAACGTATTTGAACTTACATCCTTTTATATTGACAACAACATCAATGTCAATCGAACTAAAACTCAATCGATGCATATTTGAAATTTAGTCCATATAATTTTATTTTTAGAAATTTTAACTTTTTTATTTTTTAAAAATTTTAAAATTCAGAAATGAAAAAGAAGCAAAACAAAGACATATCATTTCATATATATATATATATATATATATATATAAGAGAGAGAGAGAGAGAGAGAGAGAGGTGTATAATTTAAATTGGTAGAGATTTGATTGATGTGGAATGAGAAAGCAAAGGATGAATGGTGAAAGAGAAGTGAAAGATATGAGTTGGAAGGAGTAGGAGTAGGAGTAGGAGTAGGAGTAGGAAGATAGATATAGTGCCAAATCCAAACTCCAGACATATGAAATGTCCATATCATGCATTAGGGTGAAGACAATAGCAAATGGATTTAAAATCTTGGCGTGCAATGCCAATGTGCAGTGTTCAATGTCATAACAAGCCAATGGCCTAATTCAATTACAATTCCATGAAAAAGGAAACCCAACAAATCCATGAAAATGAAATTTACTCAATTCCCGAGGAACTAAATTCCAAAACTCACCATTGATATGGTAACTTAATTAAGTCTCCATATGCATACAATTTTGACAGAATCCTCTGCTCTCCACTGCACATTTTTCTTTCTTTTCTTTTTTATGTTTTCAAACTAATCAAATATTTCAACCCCCCCCCCCCACTTTCCTAATTTCTGCTTCCATTAATATTTCATGTTGTGTTTTTATGTATTGTATTTAGTTTTGGGTAAATTTATTCTGTCATCCATCTCTGCTTTATAATTTTTGGAAATTCATACTTGCTCCTCTCCTACCATTGTTATAGATTATACTATCATTCTGCCATTAACTTTTCTTTTGGGACCTTTGATAATCGGTAATCATGTTAAAAAGAGTTAAATCGAGTCAAAGCTTAAGTATAAGATAAAATCTTTACAACCTTATTTTTTCTATCCATAATATTCAATTTCAAATTTTTTTACTTTAATGAAATTGGATATTTTATTACTTCACTCTGACTAATTTTATTACTTATATGATTTTGCATTGGCTTAGGTTAAAGCTTGGTAGGGGAAGATGTGTTTAGAAAACGTGAGCAAAAATATAAGTTAAAAATAAAACAATAATCCTACGGTAAAATAGGACAGATTAAATAGTAAATTAATTATTTTTTGTTAAGAATTTTATCTATTTTTACGTTTAAAAATTAGTGTAATTAATAAAATAACAAAAAAAATTACACATAACATTCAAATGTACATGAACTAATTTTTAACTATATAAATAATTGATTCTTTGATCAAACATATAATATCTAATTTACTCATTATGTTAATAAAATAAATAAAATATAATCTGAATTTTAGTACAATACTTTTCCCATAATTCTATTCATGATTGGTGATTTTAAACCTAAAAACCTGTGGGAGTAGATGATGTGGAAGTGGGGTTTAGTTGAGCTGTTTGAAAGATCTGTAGGACGAAGAAATCAGTTTAGAGAGGTGATCTCTTCCTATCTGACACTACTGTTTCAGTTCTCTCTTGCTTCATTATTTATTATTATTTCTGCAATTATTTGATTTCATCATGTCTTATCATGTTTTTTTTTTTTTTGCTTTCTACTCTTATTTTTCCAAATCTGGCATATTACTCCCTCTCACGCTCAAACATTTACTGGATAATATCATTTCTTAATTGAATTCTAACTCGATTAAAAAAATTATTTTATATTTAAAATAAATTATATTAATTAATTGAATTTTAGTTTGTCAAATATGATAAAAATTTATAATAAGATTAATATTCAAAAAATATATTTTTTGAAGATATTTTGGTGTTTTTATTTTAACAAAAGTTAATAAAAATTAGAATTTGAATACACGTTAATTGGATTAATAAAACATTAATTTACCACTCAATCAAAATTTCATTTTACTAAGCACAATTTGTTATATCCATTAATTGTATCTATCTATCTACATTAATAATATTGTTAATCGAGTTTGAGTCACAATTCAACTCGCGATTGATGATAGTACCATGATAACTAATTGTTGTGCAGTTAGTATCGTTAATATGTTATATTTATGAGTTTAAATTTCGTTTTACTCACAATTTAATCTTTTTTTATTTTAATATAATACATGTTATTATGATTAATTAATTTTAAATCATAAGCTTCATTATTTATTATATATTATTTTTAAACGCATATTTATATTCTAAATAGGTAAGAAAAACAATTTATTATTATGATTCTCCACAGCTTTGCTTCATTAATTGGGATTTACTTGCTATTATTATACCTACAATTAACCCTAAACCCTACATTTGGCCTCATATTGTTAATGTAATTAAAATTGGTAAATCCATGTTCCTCGCTTGTTGTTGTGTTTCCAAATAAAGATAGTTGTCTATTTGTCTAGATATAAAACAAAGTTGCACAATTTTGACATTGGGTTTTGGGGATTACTTTTTTTGTCTAAAATATTTTATCAATGGAAACACTTAAGGACAAATGGTCTGGTTTTAACCTTACCTAAACCAACTAACTTTAGGGATTTTGTTAATTAATTAAAAAGGTGGAAATTTATGTCATTAATTCATTCTTTTATTTCTCTTTACTTGAAGTTGTTAGCATATCTCTTTGGATCCTATTAGTTTGTCTCCCTTTTGAGTCTTCTAAGCACTTACAAATTATGTGAAGTGCCAACCACACTCTCAATTTTCTCAATATTCTTCTTCTTTCTTTCTCCGTGCAATTTTTAGGGCTATTTTCAATTAATTTTATTAAAAAATTCTATAATCCCTTTAGCGGCTACAATTTTAATTTATTAAAAATTGTTTTGGATATATAAAATTTAAACCAACTTGTTTTAAAAGGAAAAAAATTTAAAGACTAATATACGATATATATATATATATATATATATATAAAAGCATGAGTTTGGGGTTCAAACGAGAATATCATTTATTTTTTCATCATATTATTAAATTTACTTTTTAATAACCATAAATTAATTAAAAACAAATATTTTAATAACCATAAATTTAATGACATGTAAGAGACTGAAGAAGGAATTTTTTATACATAAATGCAATAATAGGAATTTTTTAATGACATGATTGTTCTACCATGTGCGATTGCAATAACTATGGCTAACCCTTTGAACAAGAATATCATTTTCATTTAATAATTTTGTCTTTTATGATTTTCATTTTAACTTTATATTTTTGATTTACTGGATATATTATTTCTGCGCCCCAAAGATTGACATTGAATAACTACAAACATGCTTAGAATTGGGACTTTCAATTATTACAATGCCATCAACTACATGGACCCGACATGTAGCAGCTAACTTGTCCGAAATACTAACACATTAAAAACAGCCAACCTCATAATTTTGTATGCAAAATTTTCTCATCAATGGACCACACACAAACTACAATTATAAACCAACTTTGTCTCCCCCAACAATTTCACCATTTTCACATCACTTAACAAGGAAAAATAAATGGTTAAAATGTGTAATTTTCGAAAATTAAGAATTTATTTTTTATACTTTTATTTAAAATTTAATTTTTCGATTTTAAAAATCTGATTATTAACATTATTAATTTTTTAAATAAATTTATTACTCTGATATTTTTGAAATAAAAAAATAACAATACTAACAATTGAACTTAAATTTTAAAATTTAAAAAATAAAATAACTAAATTTTATATAATTAAAATATAGAGACTAAATTTTTAATTTTTAAAAGTACACGGGCTTGTGGCAAATTTTACCCAAAAAATTTACACCATTTAAGTGCAAAACATTTTTTTTTATTTATGTAACATAGCCAAATGACAGTGGCTCGAGACATCAACATCCATGCAACAAAAGTACAAAAAAGAACAAAAACAACCGCCAATATCTTTCATTTCTTTTTCTAAATTATTAACTATTTTTACTAGGAATTAATGAAAAGGATAAAAAAAAAAAAGAATCACCGGCGGTGGTTTTCGGGTGTATCGGATTCCGGCGACGATGAGAGTAGACAAACGATGATATCAGCAAAAGCACTAACGATGAATTTGTGGGTGTTTTTGGGGTTTAAAGTAAGGTAACAAATGAGTAGTTCATGCAGGAAGTCCCAGTCTTTGTTCACATCTGTTAAGTTCCTCGCTTCGATCATTTCTTGCATTGAAAACCTGAAATCTTTGTATGGGTCCGGCGAGTATTTCTTGACAGCTACGCCTCCGTCCATCGGCGGTGGTTCGGTCGTCGTCTCGGCGTTAGGTTCAGCGTCGGGCCTTGTATCGGGTGACTCGATGATGGAGTTAGAACGACCTGGAGAAGAGAAGAAGAAACGGTGGGAAGCGTACACGGTGGCGAAATCAGGTGTGGCGTCGGCGTCGGAGTCGGAATCGGTGGTACGAGTGGAAGGTGTTAAAAGGGAAGTGGAAGCTGATGATGATGAAAGGTCGTAAAGAGAGTTAAAGTTCTTGGGAAACGATGAAGGATCTTGTTTTATTGATGATGATGATGGGAGTAGGATTGAAGATTCGTCCATTGATTTAAGATTTGTGAAGCAGAGATGAAACATTTTCAAGAACATATTCGACATTTTTTTTGTTGTTGTTGTAAGAAAAAGGGAGAGTAGGAGAGATTTTGAAGATGATCGAAAAAGGGCTCTGAAAGTGAAAGAGGATGTGGTGGCGATGTGGGGTTTTTATCGGCTGAAAAAAAACACAAGCCTCAGCTGCTTAAGAAAAAATAGAGTAGAAAAGTAATGTTTGGTCTGAATCATTTGATATCCGTATGGGTCATTAAACTCCATTTCATTGTTGTTGGTTCAATTTTTTAGATTTAAAGTTAATATTTTACTGTTTTTATTAAAATTAATTATTTTTTTAGTTTTGTTGCAGTTAGGGGTGATTTTAATTTTTTTAAATAATCATAGTAATTAAATTATAAATTTTTGAAAAATTAAAATATAATTTTATTATATATTAATTTATAATTTCATTATTTTAAAAAAATTAAATACAAAATTTTCATTTTAAAGATTAAAATGCAATTTTTATTATATATAAATTTTTAAATTTTTAATTTTTAAGAAGATTAAAATATAATTTTTCATTTTTGGGTAGCACCTACATGCTCCCATTTGCATTTTCTCCAAGTAATTGCCTCTTTTTGTCAAAAAAAAAAAAAAGTAATTGCCTCTTGAGAATGCGCATCTTACCACATCATGCACACATATTAATAATTAAATTTATTTTATTATACATTATAAACTAAAATAGTATATTTAAATAATTGAAATTAAATTTATTTTTAAAAATTATAGATTAAAGCTTAGTTTGATTGATATTAATATTATTATTTGTATAGAAAAATATAAGTTCAAATGTGTTTGAAATATATTTATCTTCTTATTTAAATATTTTAAAGAGATTATCAATAATTTTAAATATTATAATAAAAATAATATTAAAACTAAAATAGTACATAATATCCATAATTTTTTTTTTCAAAATCGATTACCGTAGAATGGGGCTAAAGCCTAAGGGACAACAAAGATTCTTTTTATTTTTTTATGTTTGGAATAAAGTAATATTTAATCTAATTCTTTTAATTTGGTCTTTAATTTCTTTTGTTTACAGTTGTTTCGAAATTTGATAATTTTTTTAATTTAATCATGAACTTGAATTTTGTTATACTATAATGATATATTACAATTTTAAAGTGTCACATAATCATCTTAATAAAATTTAATTTTAAAGATTAATTTTAAAAAAAAAAAACGTCAAATTCAAAAATTAATGTGAAAAAAGAAGAAGGGTAAAATAAAAAAAAATATCAAATTCTGTAGCTTATTTTGCCTTCAAAATGTTATAAAATGACAAAAAAGGTTTACCTCCCTCAATTATTATTTTTTTCGATCATTTACATTTTAATACATAATTTATCGTTAATAATGTGAATTGTGAAATGTAATCAAAAACGAAAAATCAATTTAATTTTTTTATTAATTTAAGAGAAAGATAAAATTTTAATAGCAACGCGATTAACATGATTGAAATCTAGATCACATTTAAAGTGATAAATAATTTAATCATTAGACTAACACAGGATTCAAAATGAATTGAAATTCAATCATTGCTTTTATAATATTTGATATTTATAAAAAAAATTATACAATTAATTAATTTTTTTATCATGCATTAAGTTAAAAAACATTATTGAATGAGTAGTTAAATAATTATTAACCCCAAAAGGAAAAAAAAAAAAAGAGTTCCACTTCCACATGATTTTTCTGCACTCAAGTAGATCCTTTTTATGTACTTTTTGTGAGGGATTCAGCTTTATTGGACACCCAAAGATTGAAGCCTATGCATAATGCTCTAATAAAACACATGGGCCTGGAAATGATTTCCTTTTTATACATTTGGGTTTCACTTTCCTAACCATTTTATAAGCTAACTGCAAGTCAATGGGTAGAATCAAGCATGAATAAATGAATTGTGTATATTCATTTATTTATTTTTTAAGTTTAGTTTATATTTTATTAATTATTTTAAAATTGTATACATGTAAGATTATTTAAAATTGTATTTGTTTAGTTGATTGAGTCTTAATTCAATTGGCATCGATGTTGTTACTAGTGCAGAAGAACGTGTATTCAAGTGCGTTGAAAACGCATTATCCTTCTAATTAAACATTGGGGAGAGATTATAGATAGTTTTAAATATTGTATCGAAAAAAGCAGATATAATAAGAATCTGTTGAGATTAATGTTAAAAAATGTATCAACAATTGCATCATAAATAAATAAAGGGTAAGCTACATTAGTAGTCACTCAACGTTTTCTTTTTTGATAACCCAACTATAAGTTTTTTTTCGTTAGCTTGCAGATGACTAAAAAATATAAAATTAAATAGTTGAATGATCATTTTGTAATGTTTTATAATTGTGTGACTAAAAAAAATAATTGAGTGGTTTCTAATGTAGTTTACCCATAAAATAAGTACACAAAAAATATTAATATTATTAATTATATAATAATCAAACAATGAGTTTTAAACAAGTTTCAAATAAATAAATTATTTTGATCTTAACATAAATGAATGGAACAAAAATTTTCGTATTTGATTTATTTAATAAGTGAGCTTTAAATTTTGTTTGCTTATTTAGCTTCATAAACAAGCATAAATAAATAAAAATTAAACTATTTGTAAATTGTTGATTGAAAGCTCTATAAATAAATAAAAATTGAACTATTTGTAAATTGTTGATTGAAAGTTAGATTCAAGTATAGTCTTATCAACGGGTTAATTTATTATTGTTGTTGTGGTTGAAACAACATGTTTTTTGAAAAAGTAAATAGCAATTTTTTTTGTTTGGATCTAAAAGCAATTTTTAAAATTTTAAAATTTTTAAAATTAAGTAAATAAAATATGTGGCAACATTCTAACTTCACTTGTAGATTTAAAATTTTTAGTGCCAATATATCGAATAATTATCAAATTACTATTACAATAAATAAAATAATGTGAATTTAAGCATACTTAAATATTTTTTTTAATTTAAAAGTTGAAAGTTATGAATAGAAATAAAATCGTATAAAAAATCATATCAATTTATTATCCACACATGAAGGTTTACGAAATTTTAGTAACTTAAAATCAACTTTGAAGGAATCCAACAAGTGGCTCCAGTGATAAGGATGTTGTTCATCCTAGAGATCCTGGGTTCGAGCATCTTTGTGTGCGTTGCCAAAGGATTAAGAAAATATAAACAGATACTATCATATAATCACATCAGTATATTCAAAAAAAAAATCAACTTTGAAGTAAGTTTTTTAAATTTCATTAAATAATAAATTAGAGCATTAAGATGTAAACCATTTAGGTTTAAATTACATTTTCATTTTGTCATAATTAGTGTGAAATAGTTAGTTGAGTTCAGCATTAGAGTTTGTTTTTTAATTAAGTGGTTGTGATGTTTTATTACCATCTTAAAAATAATTGATACATTAATTTATTGAAAGTAAATTTAAAAAGTTAAAGTACTAATAATTTGAAAAAAATAAAATAATAAGTTATTAATTTTTTGAATCCAAATAGATAAAATAGTCTTACAATTTATTGAATACAAATTTAAAATAATAATAAAATATTTTAAATGTTACGCATTTTCTTTCAATTTGAGTATTAAAAAAAGATAAATATATATATTTTATTTAAATTCGATTTCAACATTTAAATTGATATTTAAAATTTTAAAATTTAATTTAATATCTAAAATTTATTCGAGTTCAATTAAATACTTAAATTTAATTTATTTATTTAAATTGATACTTAAATTTGGCTTTTAACCTAAATTAATACGTATAATAAATGTCTTATTTGAACTCGTTTGAACTATAAAATCATGCTCGGGTACCATGTGTATTTATCCCATTAAAAAATAAAAATAAATACTTTATTTATTTTTAACCAGAATCCTTAATTTTTATCTAATCTAAACACGCTGTAAGTCATTTCCATTAAAAAAACCCATCTTCAAAATATGACCTTCACATATAGAATTATGGAAGTACATTCTTAAAGGGTAGAAAAGTAATTCCAGATTCCTTATCTCTTCTAGGTTCTTCTTCTCTGTAACAGACAGGAGACTTAGCACTAGCTGTTGTTGTTGTGGATTTTACATTTTGCCCTTATTAACTATTGTAATAAAATCAAAAAAATTTAAAGACATATATCATCTCTCAAAAGACTCTAAGTCATTGATCTGGTATTTTACTACTACATTTGTCTGCTTGTTAGATCCAAGTACTGAAAGCTCTCTCCTTTGTTGTCTTCAAACAGTTTACCGTTTCTCACTGTCCAAAGATTTACTTTTGACTTGTGGGTTAGAGTTCAAAAGATCAAATTTTTAATCTTTGGGGGTGTTTTTTTTTTTTCCAGGTTAAAAGTGGGATTATTTTCGGGTTCTAATGATGTCAATTCCTTCACCTTCTCATATGGATACTTCCCCTCATTCTGAGAACCCTCATATGGATACTACTCCCCCTCATGATAACCCTCATGACATGGGTAGTTCACACATAGATATTCAACAAGATCTCAACTCTCATATGGATACTCCACCTCATACTGAAAACCCTAATGATATGGGTAGTCCACATATAGATATTCATCAAGATCTGTTTCCAGAGTAAGTTCTTTTTTTTTTTGTTTTGTTTTGTTTCTGTTTGCTCAATTCTTACTTATCTGCTGTTGGATGAGTTTAATTCATGTTTTTGTATAGAAATTTAGGTTCGTTTCTTAAGTCTTTCATGTTCAAAATAGTTTGAATTTAATGAATTGGAGGTTAGTTTACCATAAAATCGAAGAATTTTCTTTGCTTTGAGAAAGCATGGAAATCCTTATAGTTTAGTATGGTTTACTAGATCTCAATGGTGCATGGTCTTTATTGGGGGGCATTTTGTGATCTAACCCTGTTTTAAAAATGTAAAAACTACCTGTAATTGGAAACTATTTACAGTAAGTAGCTACTGGGGAATCTTATATCTTTGAACCCTGTGATAAACCGTCGTTCTCATTTCAAAATCGTCTAGTTCTGGTGTATTCACCAGTTAGTGAGCATAGCAGCGTGATGGCACATTAGTAGCTTTAACATATCTCCATATTAAGTTTAAAGGTGTACGATTATGTTTTCTTGAATGCTGTTTTATCCCAATTGCAGTTACTATGGTGGAACAGCTTCTGCTCCAGCTCCGGCTTCTGCTCCGTCTGAGCCCAAACATGAATTTGAGGGAAATGATATCCATAATGGAAATAATGGTAGTGCTCCTGTAATTAAAGATAATAATTCCCCTCCACCAGTTCCACCTGGTAGTAGTGGGGAAGGATTACCTTATGCTCCTATACATTGGCCGAATGCTGGTGATATTTGGACCTGGAAAGTGGGGAGGAGAGTCAACAGTGCTGGCTTCTACGGTGATAGATTTCTCCATCTTCCAGAAAGTCTTCGAAAGCCAAATAGTCCAAAAGTCTTTGCAAGCAAGCCAGCACTTGAACGTTTTATCCGGTTGAGTTTCCCGGATACAGATGTTAATGCGTTCTTTGCTTCATTTGTTTGGAAGATCCCTGCCATTATGGAATCTCCTACTAAAGGTTTGCTAAAAAAAGTATAGGTTTTACGTTTGTGGTGCCCTTTATCATCTTGTGAGGAAATTCGATATCTAACTATTTTTCAGGGGATGAAAGTTGCAATGCATATTGATTATATAAGATTTAGTGTCAAATTAGAGATTCTCTTTAGGTTAGCTTTGCCAGGTTGACGTGGTCAATTGGTGTCGAGTCAAATCTTTAAATTTCATGTTGGTAGGTTTAGAGGTTTGAAATGCATTAGTAATGGGAGAAACAAAGAACAATTATCCGGAATGCATTTGTGGACCGAACCTATGTTAGGAAAGGCCATTAATTTCGATTCTCTAATGAAGGCTTAGGTTCTTTTTATTGTGATTCTATTTCAGTTGATTTTGTTCTTAGGTTCATTGATTGCGATTTCTTTCAATGAATTTCCTTCCTTTCTAGAGTAGGTTTTCTATTTATCTAACATGTCTGGTCCGGATGTACCAAATAATAAAACCTAAGCAAAATTCCATCAAAACCCTAAATTGATCTAGGTCTCCCTCTAATGAGTCCTAAGGTTTAGTGTCTTTTTTGATGAATTTGAACTGTCAAACCACAATAGATCATTACAAAAATCGAGATAAGGGTGCGTATTTTTAACATATTTCCTCTTTACCTTGTCTAGGTACCTTATACAAGCTAGCTTCAGTCTAAGCTTTCTGCTTAAAATTCTACGAAAATTCTTTGGAGTTTCTTTACTTTTTCAATAAGCTTCTTTAGATATGTCATGTTTGTATCATATAGCAAAGTTTATATAAAAAAATTTAACACATGAACAAGATTTTTCTTTCAAAGAAAATGGCCCATGACTCGACCTCACCTGATCGTAATGGCCTTTTGCTCTGCGCCTAGGCACTCACCTTGACATCGCTGTTAAGTATATGTCTATACAAATTATTTTGATTTTGTTCAAGAAAGAAAATTTTTGTTTTTATTGCTTGTGAAGTTGTTCTAAACAATGTTGGTGTATTTAGTATGGTATTTTAGTTGGTGACATGGATATTAGGCTATAATTTTCCGCTCTATGTTATTCCGTCTCTTCATTTTTCTTGAAGTGTCCATGTACGACCTATATCCCAACATTCATGGAAAACTTAGAAAATTTGAATATATGCATGTTGGAAACATTTATATCCGACACTCTTGCCAAATTTTACTCATCCTCATCAAATATGTTTGTCAAAGGTCGTTGATTGCAGGCCTTAAAGACCTATAAACTAAGAATTAATATGTTTCTTACTGCTACTGCTGGATGACCTTATAGGCTTCTTTTTTCTCGTATTATGTCTGCTTTGATGAACTGTATGTTATGGTGAACATTCCAAGGTAATGACTGTTGCCTTGGAAGCAGCAAATGAGGAGGTATTTCTGTTGGCTGCCGTAATGGCATAATAGCTCTAGAACATTCGTACCTGAATTAAGATCGGTGTTCAGCTATGTTTCGGTTAGATTGTGAATGTATGTGCCTGTGGACATCCTTTGAGATTAAGGTTTCATATGCGAGCTTGCGGACATTCTTTGAGAAAGAACCAGTAGACATTCCAAGTGTCTAGTTTGAGATGAAGTGTCATTATCCAAATTGATCCATTTCCATTCATTTTTGTTTCATCTAGGGATAGGGAATTGTTGACATAGTAGTCCATGTTATACTCATGCAAATTTCTTTGTTTTTGTTTTTCTTTTCTGGCCTATTTATCACTCCTCCTGGAAGTTTGAAGTTGTAGTATGTTCATTTTCTCTTCTTTGCTTGGCTAAAATACTTTTTCCTTTTATGTGATGAATGCCACCTCTCATCCTTTCAGTGCCAGCAGCGCCTGCAGCGCCGGCAGAAGGAACAGAAGATGATAAACAAGAAAGTGACACAAAAGGTCTCCGTAGAACCCAAAGGAAGAGGGCTCCCCCTCCTCCCCCATTCAGTACTCCGAGTTCCATCGAAGGTAATAAATCTGGTGTTCATGTGTGTTGCTTTGTTATTTATTTCCTTATGGTTTCTTCTGTGCCTATTTATCAAATCTCTCTTCCTGGAAGTTCAAGGTGACGCAATGTTCATTCTCTTAATTGCTTAGCTGAAATACCATTTTTCTTTAATGTGATGAATGCCAATTCTCATCCTTTCAGTGCCAGCAGAGCCAGCAGAAGAAACGGAAGATGTTAAACAAGAAAGTAACTCAAAAACTCCCCGTAGAACCCAAAGGAAGAGGGCTCCCCCGGCTCCCCCAGTGAGTACTTCGAATTCCAGTGATGGTAAAAAAATGCAGAAGAATAGTAAAGGATCAGCCAAAACTAAGCGACCAACTCGGCAGCGCGGTAAAGAGTCTGCCCCACCCCCAGCTGAAACTGAAGATATGAATAGCAGTCTTGATTTGTCTTTCTTAGACAATGAAACGGGAAGAGGTTAGAATTCGGAATACTTACAATTTTCCTGAAAACGGTTTTTTGCTTCTTCCTTTCGTTCACCTTTCGAAATGGTTGCAGCGGAATTCGACAACTATCTCAGTTCTTTGGATGAAATCCTTGCTCAGCCTTTCTCCGAAGAACCATTTTCTCATCCAGGAGAGATGCAAAACTCGTTTGCAGCAGACAGCGAAATGGCTGAAGCTCGAAGGAAACTATCTTCGCTTCTCGATATGGATTTCCCTTCATTGATTTGCTTCAAAGACCTCGAAGAACTCGCAAGTCTAGCATCCAAACTCCGAAAAGACCCCACTCTTACTGCCGAACAACTCGTGAAACTAAAGTTAATAGAAGAGATCCCATCGTTTTGTGAGGTGTTCCTCGAAAACAGGGAAGTAATGGAACAGGCAGACAAATTCTTTAGGGCCCTTGACGACAACAGGGCCAAGGTCACTTCTCTGAAACAAGAATACAGCGAGTTAAAACAACAGGTAACAAACCTAGAGTCCGAGGTAGATTCCAACACAATAACCGTGCAAGATATTGACAACCAGATAGCACAACTCAAAGCACGTCGAGCCGAGCTGACAAAACTGATAGACAAAAAGAGAAGAGACAAGGATGAGTTGACATATAACCAAAAGTTGGTGGCAAACTCGATACCGAAAGTGGTGCATGAGGTTCAGCTTGCTAATGCTAAAAAACCAGAATGGGAGCTAAAGAAGGACAATGCATTAAAGCGTGAAGGTGAAATACTAGCTAAATTTGCTCCTTTAAAAGGGTTTTCCCTTTGAAAGAAATTATGTCTGTTGGTAATATCTTGAACACCATAGGTATGGGACTAGGCTTTAGTAATAATAAAGAAACAGTGGTAGCTTTGCTGAGAATGCAATTTGGTAGCGTATTGCCTTTGAGGATTGTTGTAACTTCGTAGTAACTTTTTATCAATTTGGCTACTGCCCCCCCTTTGTACCCTCAAAACTCGTAATTACTCTTTCTAGCTTTTAACTTTTTGAAATAATGTTAATGACAAATTATTTGCTCAAATAAGATTTGCTTGTAGGTTTAAATATTCATTTTAATCTCTAAATTTGTCATCTTGACCAACACCGTGGAAGAAATTTCTTCAGCAGCCAACTGTTTCTCTTCACCCCTGTAAGCAACGACCTTGAAAGGCGAATGCTTCATATCGCTTTGCACGGATGGTGTTATTTATTACAAAAATTAAATTGAAACATACTACTAAATTTCAAATATGATCATAGAAGAAGGATCAAAATTGAAATTTGTAAGAAACCTCAAGACCTTTTCTACATATTTGGTGAAGCCATTATACTTATATGTACACAATAGCCGAAGTAGCAAGTATGGGGTAGAATTTATGATTGAGGGCAAATAAGACTTTCTTTTGTTCTCTTCAAAGATATAATTATTCTACTTTAAAATATAATAAACTAATAAAGAAAGGTTTCCAGTGAATAGTAATACCTCTAGTTTGTTCTGTCTCTATAAAATTATTTTCTGAGCATATAATAATATATCAGTGACTCGTATATTCAACTCAATATCATATTCACAACACTGCCCATATTTTTTTAAAAAAAGAAACCACTACACTTATACCGTCTTTTTATTCAAAAGAGTTATCTACAATTGGTCCCCAATTTATTAAATGTTTTAATTACCCCTTAAATTATTGATATTATATTAATCAGATATTTTTATTATTAAAATTATTACATTTAGAGAAAATTTTTATGACATTTATTTTACAATATTCATTTTAAATTATCACATAAAATCGAACATATCATCTAACACTTAAATTAGCAATTTTAATAACGAAAATATTTTAAACATCAATAACTTAAGAATGTAAGATTTTCATTTTAAATTAATTCATATAAAATAAAATCTGACATTTCATTTAACGGTTAAATTAACAATTTTAATAACAAAAAAATCTTACTGATATAACAACGATAGTTCGAACTCTGAAGATGTAATTAGAATGTTTTAGAATTTAAGGATGAATTTAAAATGAAAGCCATGTTTAGTGCAATTAAAAGAATTCTTAATAATTGCATTCATTATACATTGGTACAAGGAGTTGAGAAATGGGATGGAGGCTGGATTCACCCAATGAGTGGTTGACATCAAGACAACAATATTATTGATTGCTTCTAACTATATGGTATTTGTGATTGAAAAGGAATCTTACCTTTGGCCATAATATTAAAAGCAGCAACCCAACCAATCCAAACTCCTAGCAACTAAAAGTGTTTCAATTTCAAGGAAAAGCATTTCCAATTTGAAACCTTTAGTGTTGGATACTAATATGTGTCTTACGCGCAAGTATATCCCCCATTCATATATATTTAAAACGAGATTCGAAGCTAATACCTTAATTGGAGTAACGGTTAAAGTTCTTATCTGACATCTAGATGGAGTCACGATTATAGTTATCATTTGACATATAGATGGAGTATCGGTTAAAGTTCTTATCTGACATTTAGATGACACAAGTTCAAACCTCTCATAATCTCCTAGGGCAGAAGTAAAGAGGCAGGCAGTGAACTTTGCCCCCTCAAAAATGGTAAATATGCTTTTTAGTCCCTTGGACTCCCTAAAATATTTTTTTAGCTTGACCCCTGTCTTCCCGCAAGGTAAGTCTATCACCCTGGTCATGGTCATGGTCATGGTCATGGTCTTGGCATTCCCCTACCTCACCTCCAGGGCTTCGGGGCCTAAAAGTTGGGTGACTCAAAGAGTAACCCAACAAGCATGGCCACTACCCCACAAAGATATTCCCGAATGGTCACTACAATGATGGAATGCTTGATGATAAATATCGCACTAAGTGAAGGAGAATGCAGGCTCAGCAACAAGTGGCAATCAAAGCTGTGGAACATTGATGATGAAATTGAGTTTTTGCCATGGATTGAATCAAAATGAACTAAGATAGTGACAAGCAAAAAGGAGTTGAAGGTTGTCCGAATTGTCCTTCCGGATCAATACATTCATAACCAAAAAAAAAAAAGCAACACGGATGTATGTTTGACATCATGAATCAACAATGGAGCTTCTTTAAGCTTTACTTTAGAGAAAGAAAGATGATCACCAAAAAGATTCATCATAATATGAAAAAAGATAAATGTAGTTTTATCATTACTTTCCAAAAAACACAAGGCAAAATACGAAACCCTCAAGTCCAAGCTTTGATGGCTTTAAACCAAACCGACCAAGTGGACCAAAAGCAGAGATTCTTAACCACAAAGTAAGAAGGGAACCAATTCTCAACATCAACACCCCCAAAATTACTTATTGCTTTTACCATGTTTCTGGTTGAGATGTATAAACAAGAAAAATGCAAGCACTTCATACACCACGAAACTCTATGACGAAGACGGGAACATAATCATTTAGGTAATCACTACCTTGTGATGCAAACATGTCATATCCTAACTCAGAATGTGATTTCAACTTTGTTCTAAAACTAAATTGTTTAGTTCTTGGCTACTGCATATGAAAACAGGAAACATACCAAAGAAAACCGATCAATGATGCCACTCCACTACCACATGGTTCGCACCTAAGGGAGGCCTTTCCTAGCTTCCCCCATTTGCCTAATTTCAACCAGTTCATATAGATTCTCACCTCTATTGAAGTAAATAAAAAACAACATAGGATCAAAACACATCCACATTCATGCTTATGATCATTTTTTCACATAGACAAGAACTTATGCAAAGCATATACTTTCCCATGAAACAAAAAGCATCGTAAGCAACCTTAATATAAGCAAAACATGGACATAAAAAAAACTATTTTACTGCAAATTGTAAAGGTAGCTAAATCCTCCAATGGAAAACATCAAAATCATGCCAAAGGAATCATCTAAATAACCCCAAATGTCCATCATTCAGAGAAGAACAATTCTTGATTTGATTAAGTAATAAAAGGTAGTAACCATACAAAAGAAAAAAGGGCTAAGCTCCACCAGTGACCTTCAAGAACTAAAATGAAAATAACATGCAATTAAGGAAACAGAGCTAAAGGTTCCATATTTATTACTTACTGTACAAGAACAAGCCTATTATTGTTATTATTGTTGTTATTACCATTTCCCATGCCTCCTCTCAACTCGTCACCACCACCACCGTCCTCCACTTCACCTCCCTTGGGCACCGTCACAATTAGCTCCCCATCCTCGTAAACAGCACTCGCCAGCTCCGGCCGTGTCGTCTCCGGCAGCCTGAACCGCCACATATCAAGCTCCAAATCATCCAGCAAACCAAAATCCACCAAACTGTTCGACCTAATCACAATCTTAGTAACCCCAGGATGGATTTCAACCGTATGAGCCCTCACGACATCGCCGATCCTCCCATCCGTCTCCGCCACGAATTTGAAACAGTCAGGGCTTTCCTCCACCGCCACGTCTGCATCCGACCTAAAAGGCAGCTCGAGGACGCGGCTGAAGATGTGGGGTAACCTCCGGAGCTTCTTGTTGGACCCGCCGGTCAACAAGGTCTCAGCTTGAGACCTTGTGGTCCTTGGGTTCATCTCGTATTGGATTGTGATGTTCCTTTTCTTCGGCAACGGGTGGATCCTCATGGTGCTCTTTGAGGGTATTAAATATTTGGGTTCCTTCTGGTTTTTTTTACAAAGATTTGAAGAACTCAAATCAAAGGAGAAGAAGGCTAGGAACAAGATTATTAATAGCAACAACAACAAAGATGCTTTCTTGAAGAAAAGTGAAGAGATTTGGAAAGGAATCAAAACCCTGATCAAGTTTGCGAGTGGAAAAGGTAGAATCATAAAAAGCAATGGTGTCAATTCTTCAAAATTTTTTTTTCCTCTTGCTTTTTCGGGAAGATCTTTGATAAAAACCCACAAAAAGGGTTACATAAAAACTAAAATGGAAGAAAAGGATTCTAAAAATTTAAAAAAAAAATTGTTCTTGGAGATTGAGTACTGAAAGGGGTAATTATATGTTGTGATTTGGTTTTCTTTTTCCAAGAATATGAAACAAAATTGTATGAAAAACACAGAAATCCGGCTTTTTTTTATTTAAGTGCAGGAAAACTAAGAGCCAATGGCTAAATCATAGCCGGAAATAGCATATAAAGAGAGTAGGTTTTGGTTAATGGTCCCTTAAGTTTAAGATAATTGCCTATCAAGCCCACCGCTTTTTATTTATTTTCTTTTTACAGGAAAAGGTAAAAAACTACTATTTAATGATTTATTTTTTGATAATTAATATGTAGTGATTATTTTTTTAATATATTGATATAATTATATATTAGTATTTATTCATATTTTTTAACTCTTTGACATGAGTATATATATATTATTGATTATTCGCAAAATGAAATGCAAAAAGAAAATTAAGTAGATAACTATTTTTAGATTATAAAGTTTAATGCTCTTTAATTCCCCATTTCATCTATATTTATACAATTATTTAAGATTTTCACAAAGGTATTATTATCTATTAATTAGATAATAACTCAAATGTGGATTTACTAAAAACTAGTTATTTTTTTTTGGTAAACTATATTTAAGTTGATTAAATTTTTAATAAGTTTATATTTATATTTTAGTTATTTAATTTTTAAAAGTTATAAAAGGGTCACTAAATTGTTCGAAAATTTTAATTTAAGTCACTAGGTTGTTAATTTTTTTCTATAAAAAAGTCTAGCTAGTGATTTTCAAGTGACGATTTGACGATCAATACGGTGGATCAATATCCATTGACGAGTAGAAAAACATATATTGGGTCCAAGTTGATCTGATAGCCAATGTCAGAGATCGAAGAAGAATGCTTTTTGAATTTTGGTTTGCAGATTCGTGACATTAAAAGTTGTTTCTTAAAAATAAATTGTAAAAAATAAGGGAAATGTGAGCTTTCGATTGGTGCATGCGGTGTGAACAAAGAAGGGCATACAACAATTATTTTAACAACCCGAGGAGTTAAATGAAAATTTTGAAATAATTCAGTAACAATTTCTAATTTTTAGAAGTTAATTGACCAATACGTAAATTTACTAATAATTTAGTGACATTAGATGTAGTTTAAGCTGATTTTTATAAAACAATAAATATTATTTTGAGAGTATTTTTTATCTTTTTATATGTTCATATAAAATTTAAGAAAAAACATACACAAAATAAACTTCAAACCCAAAACATTATAATTTTCGTTCTCTCAACTTTATCACTACAATTAAAACTATATTTAACTTTTATGTAAGTCTTTTTATGAACTTTTATACCCTTTTTTTTTATAAATTTGTTAACCCATATAGTATTCTCCTTTGGGATTTTCTCTATTCATAATTTTATTTTATTATTTATATTATAAAAACAGTTCTTTTTTACAAAATATTTATAGAGTAAGTGTAATAAAATTAATATAAGTATAATTTATACTATAAATAAAATTAATATCACGAATCAAGCCACACCATTTAATAAACGGAAGTATAGAAAAAACCAAACAAAATTTGTATATTAGATTTTTTATACCAGTGAAAGAAACACGTAATAGTAAAATTACATTTATTAAAATTTAAATAATAATTGAGTTATAGGTAAAATAGTAAAATGTTTATAAACGAACATTTATTATGCATGTGTTCAATCTCTTTTCTTTTTTGAAAATAAAGCAATAGATTAATAAATCAAACTGGAGTCACAAAATTTAAGAAGAGAACAAAATTAATTGAAGCCGACATGTTTACACCATACACTTAATTTTACCGTCTTTCTTAGTTCCAGCATTATTAAAAAAAGATTTTTAAATAATTTTTTAATTGAGTTAATATTAAATTGACTCATAAAATAATATAAGTATAGATTAATAATTTATCAGCCATTCTTTGTTCTTTTACTCTTTTAAAATCATGCAATCTTCATGTCAAATCTTTGGAGTCTTTCATTTTTCTCAGTGTACAAACTTTAACTGATGTTGTATATAATTATTTTATAACAAAAAAATATTTTTTTTAATTTATATATTACATCAGCTTGAAAAAGAAAATCACCATTTTTTTCTCCCTAAAATAATATTGAAGATAAGTTTGAAAATCAAACATTCTGTACTTGTTATAAGGTTTCAGAAAGATTTGCATACAAGGACAGGGGACGAAGTTGCCATGTTCCTTCCTGGAAGAAGGATGAGATATGGCTTCATTATAAACCATAAATAAAATAATAAAATAAACCCTTTTATCTATATTTCTTTAAACATATTTTTGGCATTTTGAATTTGCAGGCTTGGGTATTTACATTTGTTTTATATACCTTTTCCTTATAATATATGTAAAATAATATAACACGGGAAAATATTTAATACATTGTCAGTAGAATTTTTAGACTCAACAAACAGAGTAAGAGATTGATAATTATTTTATAGAAGTAAAGTAAAATATTAAAAAATAAAGAGACACATGTTAATTTTTTTTAAATTGCTTATGAAATAAAAAAAATACACTACCAGTATACAAAATATTAAACCTTATGATTTTTTATAGGATTTATTACATTTATTAATAAAAATTTTAATTTTATGAAAATATTTGGTTGAGTAAATTTGTTTGACAAGAAGATTTTTGATACTTACAGATAAGAATTCGGGTTATATTAAAATTCTTTTGTTAATTTTTTATTAAATTGTTTTAGCTTTAAAATACTTTTTTTCGATGACTACAAAAATAAAAGAAAAATATATGTTACTCTAATTTCAAATACCAAATTTTAATTATTTATATAATAACTTTATATTTTATATACAAAATTTTATAAATAATACATTTATATAATTCATGTAATATATTTGGTATATGTCAATAAAATTTTTAGATTCTAAAAGAAATATTAAGGGTTAATAAGTGTCCTATAGAGATATAATAAATATTAAAAAGATACATTGTGAAATCAAAAAGTACACTATCATTATATCAAATACTAACTTATATGTTATATTTATATTAATTATATATTATTTATAATTTATTTCGTTAATTTATTAAATATTAAGAACAACATGGGCATCAGGCTAGAATCCCGTGTGCTGGCTAATGATCAGGGTATTCATCATCTTAGATGTGACCTGAGTTTGAGTCGCGCTAATCATATTATTATTAGGCTTTGCACTTCTCTTATAATTCAAAAAAAAAAAAAAAAAACAGCATGGGCATTAGCACAAAAAATGCCAATAAAAATTATTTTTTATTGTAATATTTGAATTATCAAAGTAATTGGTAGAGTATAATTATGATTTTTAGTACTTTACTTTAATTACATAAACTTAAAATTATATCATTTAATAAATTATAAAATTTGAAATATTATAACTTGTATTATATAAATGTTTAAGGTAATATGTTTATTTTAAAATTGTCATATTAATATTTTGTGTAATATAAATTTTAATATAATTATGTACTTATATAATATATTTATATTATTTTTAAATTTTTATGTTATATTTATTTTGTGTTTAAAGTTATGGGGTTCAAAATTTTACTATCAATTAGGTAAGTTGAGTTGATTTTTGGTAAAGATGTTAATGGATTGGATTGAGTTTGAGTCGGATCTATGTATAATATTAATATCATACATAGTTATTCAAGCTTGATCAAATCTAAAAAATGAGTTTTAAATTTTATCTATGTTCATCAATAATTGTAATTTGCGAACCAAAGCCTATTTTGAATCTTCCATGCTATTTTTTATTTTTAACATATAATATTTTTAATTTATATAATTATTAATTATATATCTTTTACTTATTACCCTTATAATATAGCATATTTAATTTTCACATGATATAAATTACACTATATATATGAAATAACAAAATATAAACTTAAAAAGTACCATGTTGGGCTCAATTTCGAAATATTGGAGCTCGAGTCTGATCCATATTTTAAATATGTTTGTTTAAGTTAATTTTGAGCCTAACACTTTTATCCAAACTATCCCAAATTTTGGGTGCGCTTTCGATTTTAAGTGGATATCTCGGTCCTTAAGCAAGTCTAGTTTAGAATTAAGTTAAGACCTATTTATTATTTAATAGACAATAAATTCAATTGTTATTTTATTTTATTTCATTTAAGTTTATATTATACTTTATCAAACAATTTAATCATATCCAATAATTACTTTTAAATAATTTATCAAACAAATTTTATAACTTAAATTCAACACTTAATTTATTTGGTACTTATTTTTCAAGCACTTAAATTCTCAGTTTATCAAACACAACTTTAGTTTGGAACTAATCAATTTAGGTTTTAATTTTTTTGGATCATTTTAAGTTTGAATGATTTTAGGTTTTGATCATTTAGGTTGTTTTAAGTTTAGTGCCTTGTACTTTGTTGCTATGGACGGGTTTGATTGAATGTTGTAGGACCTCGACACTTATGGGTGTCGAGATCAAACCTTTTTGTTACACATTGAATTCGATACACATGTATTTTAAGTTATCTAAACTTCCCAATCACTTTCAGAATTTAAATTTTATCATGTAACTTTTTTTCTCTATAGTTCATGAATTATTGTTATGAAAATTACCATTCATGAGTTAGTTTAACAAATATTATGTTATTGTCGTGTTTACCAACTCTTGATTGTAAGTTGTTTTAGCCAATATCATGTTATTGTTTACCGATTGTTGAAGATGATATATGTATGTTATTGTTTTTGCTTGCTATTGTAGCAAGTTAGTGCTAATTGGACTCTCTATATGTTATATGTAAGTTAGCATTGTTTTTAATGTTAAAAGATTTAATATTTTAACACCGTCAATTGAGAAGATGTATGCTCTAACATACTACTTTAACTCTTCATCAGTCACATCGTCTACTGGAGGATGCTACACCCATATTTGCAGCTAAATGAATTTCACTTCACCTCATCCATTGAATAAATTCTGATCCATCTCCTCATTATCTCTTCAATATTTATTTAACCTCATGTCTTTTTGCATTGACAATAATACTGATGTCAATCGAGTTAAGATTTAATCAATAATTTTTTATAATATTTAAATAAAAAACAGGTTTGATGTTGTGAAAAATGTGGGAATAATTAAGAGATTAATCATGATTGGAAGCAGCTTTTAAAACTTTAACCGACTTTGGAAGCGCCCCATCAATTAAATCATTCAACATTCATGCAATCATTTCTAGCCATACTACGCGGTTCTGGTTCAAATTTGTACGGTATAATTATTAAAAATAATTTCATTTTAATGATAAAAAAAATATTATTAACGTTAAAAATTCTAAAATTAAATTTCAAATTTATAAATCTTCTACTTTTCATCTTCTTATTAATCTATTCGAAAACAGGTTTGTTTATTATAAGTTTTAAAATATTTTATGTTTATCTGATCTCCTTATTTTAATTAAAATTTTGAACTTTAAAAAAATCAGTTAAATTATCTATATTTTTTTGAAAATTTTAATTAGAAGTTTAAAATTTGGAATCATTTTTTTAATATACTGGTGTGATTATATTATGTAATATCTGTTCATACTTTCTTAATCTTTTGACATGGCACACACATAAGTGCTCGAACCCGAGACCTCTAGGATGAGCAATATTCTCTTTTTCACTAGAGCTACTTGTTGGGTTTAAAAATTATTAAATTATATTTTTATAAATAGGGTGAATTATGTTCCTAAATTTTATTTAAAATTATATTTTTGTCAATTTACTTTTAAAGTTACATAATAGTCATTAACGTTATCAAATTGTCACATTTTTGTCATTCAATTGTTAGCTTCTGTTAAACAAGTAACGTTGCACCTTAAATCAAAAGGTTAATAATTAATTTGATTCCTGAACTATAGTTAAAAAAATTATTTTGATATTTTTAAAATTTTCATAACAATAACTGTACAAGAATTTAAAAACAAATCTTAGACTAAAAATTATTAGAAAATCTGTAAAAATAATAACAATCATAATTTTTTTTTAAAAAAGATAAGAAATAATTAAATATGTATAAATCTAAAGTTTCATAAAATTAAAATTAAAAATTTTTGACAGAATTAATGGCAAGAAATATTCTGTAGAAAGTTGATTATAATATAATATAACATAATATAATATCTATAGCTGAAAAATATATCTAATATAATATCCATTAATAAAAGTAATAAACTTTTTAAATTACAAAAACAAAATATATTGCACTCCATTTAATTTTTAATATGATATCTAATATCAAATAAGTCAAAAGCATTATCGATATGTTTAGCTATCGAGATTATATTATATTGTATTAATTATACTATAAAGTTACAGTTTCTTTTGCGTGAAGTTTTATTTATAAAGCATTAAATTGTATTAAATTATATATTTAATTTTATAAATTCGAATTTTTCCCGATTTATATATTAATGCAAAGATAAAAACTTGAACTGCTATCTCACAAAACCAAATTTTTTCTACGACAGGAAGCATATATTATCGTAGTTTTCATTAAAGTAGATAAGCATGAATTCAAGTGAGTTGTAGTACTTTTAAACTATTAGTTAGTTTAAATAAAATTAATTTAAATAAGCGACTTTATAACTTAAATAATGTTAGTATTATCCTAGTGAGCTCGTTGATTTGATATTACAAAGGATGGTTTTGGTATCAGACTATTTTCGATTCGGTGCAACATGCACGGTGTGGCACAACGTTGCAACGGAGAACATCAACTACTTGTTGTCCCAAAAGCACCCCATGCTCATTGTCCCTCTCAATGCCCAAGACGTTTGGAACCTATATAGCATCAAAGACAACAAGCTTCTTCCCTTGCCATTCCAAGTACCATATGTGGACAGATTTGTCAGCTCTTCCAACGGATGGTTGGTCACTATGGACGACGATTTAGTTGTTCGTTTAGTCAATTCGTTGTGTTTGGTCCCCAGGAAACAAATCGGTTGCGATCCGAATAATGACGTTACTCGTCCTCCGTTGGACCCTTCAAGTAGTATTTTTAATCACGTTCGCAAGGTTGTACTTTCTGCTAATCCGACATCAAGCCCTGACGATTACATGGTCATGGCAATATTCAATGCCGATTATCGCACAGCTTATATTAGACCAAGTAGAGACAAAGAATGGACTTACATTCACCATAATTGGGACGGATTTCATGATCTTATATACTACCGAGATCACTTTTGTGCACTTAATTACAAAGGTGAAGTTATTTATTTTAACGTGGTTGATGGATCATTTTTCAAATATTTGCCTATAAATCATAATGCAGAGCTAGAAAATTTCGTAACCAAATATCTAGTGGGGGGAACTATTGCTGATTGAAAGAATAAAGAGGTGGGATTGGCTTGGGAATGTGGGCTATGATTATACAATAGGAGCCAGAGTTTGGAATCTGAAGTTAGATTCGGAGGGATGGGAATGGAGGGAGATGAAAAGCATAGGAGATTGTGCTTTGCTCGTGGGTGATAACAAGTCTTTATCTGTGGTGGCATCCGGTTATTGTGGATGTCAACCAAATTGCAGATACTTCATAGATGACTACCAGAGCTTTTCATATGCATCAATGACTCCAATGAATTCATATGCGTTAAAGAATACTAAAGATGTGGGTGTATATAATATGGAGACCAGAAGCTTTGCTCCTCATGACACCGCCAAGGATAATGTGCAGTTGGCTGATACAACAGAACTTAGGATTGTTCCCTCCTTTGTAGTTTATAAGCCTGCTTGATACACTATCATAGCATCTATTATTCTTTTACATGTATTGCTCTATTCAAACTCACCAACTCTTCCATATATATATTTCGTACTTGGTTACTAAAATTATCTTCAAGTGATATTAGCACTGCCCACAATTATATATTGGTGATGTCATATTCTGACTATTTTTAAAAATTCTTAAATGTATGTGTGGATATCTACATTGTTAATACATCTAATCTATGGATTATTAGATGAAGTGCAGAGCTGGAAAATTGTTGAAGATGAAGAGATTCTAATTTATGCTACAAATCTAAGTTAAATTATATTAGTATTTATAACTTTGTTTGCATCCTTGTGTGTACTAAAACAATTGTTGAATATAGATGCAATGAATATATGTTGATAAGAATGGTATTGGAGGAGCTTCTTGATATTGCTGATTTTTATGCATGGCCGCATGGGTGCCTAGAAAGTGCAAGCGAGGTATTAGAGAAAATGACAAAAAGAAAGGTAATATGGTATTGGAGAAGTCATTTTTCACTTCATCTTTTGGAAAACAACTAAAAGCCAACGCTTTGTACAGGATAGGATCAAAACAAGTTATGTAAACAGCATTACAACTATGTTTTAACTGCACAATCATTTCTGGGAACAGCAGTAAGCCACTGACAAGCATTTCTAGCATAAGAACCAAAACATTGCTGATATCAACTGAGGAATGTCTTAATAACAGTCAGCCAGGAAAAAAAACATTCAAGAAAAGGAGAAAGAAGAGGGTTGGACATGGGCCAGGGAGGGGGGAGGGATGGAGAAAATGAATAAATTGTTCACTTAAACTTAAGTATCCCCTATACTCAACACTCACAAAAATCTCTTCAACTCCAAGGCACGCATTGACCCAGAAGTTTACAAGTAAAACTTTGTAGGAAAAAATTAAAACAAAGGACCAACCGCCATTTGTAAAGTAAAACATAGTAGAGCAGATGCACAAACAATGCAGAAATACCTCTATATTTAAGCAGCTCTGATGAAATGTTGAGGGGCAACTATCACAACAGATTAAGTCTCCACCGTCTCCACAAATGCCACAAGTATCATCATTGGGGTCATCACCATCAACGTCAACAGAATGGAAACCAATCTGCTCAGCTTCCTCTTGTCTTTTCCAGGGATCTACTTGGCACTGAAGGAGAGAAACACCAGAGTCCAAGTATATATTCTGGAATGACAGGCGCAATTTGCTTCCAGCATGAATCTCAAAATTTCAAACTGTGAGGATTTGACTACAACAACACAATGGATACCATCCCTCTAGCAAAACTTTTGTTCTCCTACGGTTCATAAACTGCACCTTTTGGCTCAACGGCACTGCTCCAGAATCAATTAGTGACGAAAGCAGTGTTCTTTTCCCAGAATATGGAACAACGTCATCCCCCTATGAACTCAGACCTGCATTGGAACCACGTACCAACAATGTGCATCTGCCAAGTTTTCTACTTTTTCTTCCACGAATAAGATGAAAGTTGGATGTAGAGGATGGCTTTTCATAGCTAGGGGCGAAGCAAGAAATTTTTTTTAGGGACAGAAATTAAATTGTAATTTCTAGGATAGTAAATATAGAATTTCACCATTTGAATAGTCTATCTTTTATAAATTTTCGAGGATTAAATCAAAATTTTATCATTTTCAGAGGGTAAAAATGTAATTTTATCTTGACTAAATTAAAATTTTAAAATTTTTAAAGGACTTAATAAAAAATTTTCCATTTTAGGGGACCGGGTCCCCTGCCACCCCCTAGATACGCCCCTGTTCATAGCTATCAGGCACATGAAGAGAACTTTGACCTTTTTGTGTTTTGCACGTAAGGCACCATTTTTTTGATGACTTACCAGGTTTAAAGAAGGAGCTTAGTTTCTCTTCATGAATCGCGCTATCCATACTCTCATCTTCATGCCTGGTACTTGAAGAATTTCGAGCAACAGCTTCTTGTGCATTCTCACTCTCACTTTCATATCTTTGCTCCTTTTTCATTTCCCATTCCATCTTCTTTCGTGTTTTTCCTGGTTAATTGGTCGAGTGCTTCATCTGATAATGAGGTAAATGCAGAACCATCTCCACCAGGTTTGCCCTCGTCTTCCTCATCTAGGTGCTTTAGAAGTGCATCATATGCCTTGATGATGGACCAGTAGGCAGTTCCAGCAGGATTGATGTACACCGCATCCAAGTAGTCCCTGTTTCTCCTTGCTCTATAATCTATTGTCCAGCCTGCTTCCTGGAGCATCCCCCTTATTCGTTCACGTAATTTCTGTTTCTCTTTCCTAGCAAGTGAAACAGGTTCCTCAAGAACTTTCGTCTCAGAGTACAAGGACGGACGAACATGTAAGTTCAGGCCATTATACATATGTTTTTGACGTAATGTAATGTAATATACTCTTCATAGCTAAATATATATAATGTTTTTGACTAAATTTATCCATTAATAAAAATAATGAACTTTTTAAATTATATATATATATATATTGTACTCCCTTTAATTTTTAATATGATATCTATGTATCAAATATATATAGCTATCAAGATTGCATTATATTGCATATTTAATTGTTTCGTGTTCTCCAAGTCGTGGTTTGGAACTTTTGCATTATATTGGTTTTGTTTAATGAAACTAGATTTGTGTAAGGGTTTTAGTTGGATTTCAAATAATATTTGAATTGGGTCTCAAAGAATCCTAAGTTAACAGGGTATTGGAGTCTGGGTCTAATTTCTCACCTCTTTCCAACTTATATTTATATATATATTAAGGCAGAATTAAGAACCTGAGCTGCTATCTCACAAAACCAAATTCTATCTACGACAGGAAGCATATATAATCGTCGTTTTCATTAAAGTACCTAAGCATGAATTCAGGTAAGTTGCAGTATTTTTAAATAACTTAAGCATGAATTCAAGTGAGTTACAGTATTCTTAAACTATTAATTATTTTAAATAAGCGACTTTGTAACTTGAATAATGTTTGATTTTGTTACTTACAGATTGGGCAGGATTACCTAGTGAGCTCGTTGATTTGATATTACAAAGGATGACTTCGGTGTCAGACTATTTCCGATTCGGTGCAACATGCACGGCGTGGCACGATGTTGCAACAGAAAACATCAACTACTTGTTATCCCAAAAGCACCCCATGCTCATTGTCCCTCTCAAGGCCCAAGACGTTTGGAACCTATATAGCATCAAAGACAACAAGCTTCTTCCCTTGCCATTCCAAGTACCATACATTGACCGATTTGTCGGCTCTTCCAACGGATGGTTGGTCACTGTAGATGACGATTTAGTTGTTTGTTTATTCAACCCATTGTGTTTGGTCTCCGGGAAACAAATTGGTTGCGATCCGGATACTTACATTACTCTTCCTCCGTTGGATCCTCCATGCAGTGGTTTTAATCACGTTCACAAGGTTGTACTTTCTGCTAATCCAACATCAAACCCTGACGATTACATGGTCATGGCTATATTTGGTGTTGATCATCACGTAGCGTATATTAGACCAAAGAGAGACAAAGAATGGACTTACATTCACCATAATTGGGGTGTACTTCATGATCTTATATACTATCGAGATCGCTTTTATGCAATTGATTACAAGGGTGAAGTTATTTATTTTAATGTGGCTGATAAATCGTTTTTCAAGTATTTGCCTATAAATCATAATGTACAGCTAAAAAATTTCGAAATAAAAAATCTTGTGGAGTCGCCTGCAGGGGAACTATTGCTGATTGAAAGAATAAAGAGGTGGGATTGGCATGGGAATATCGGATATAATTATACAAAAGGAGCCAAAGTCTGGAATTTGAAGTTAGATTCAGAGGGATGGGAATGGAGGGAGATGAAAAGCATAGGAGATTGTGCTTTGTTCGTGGGTGATAACAACTCTTTATCTGTGGTGGCATCTGATTTTTGTGGATGTCAACCAAATTGCATATACTTCATAGATGACTACGAGAACTTTTTATATGCATCAATGACTTCAGAGAATTCATATGCGTTAAAGAATACCAAAGACGTGGGTGTATATAATATGGAGACTAAAAGCTTTACTCCTTATGACACCGCCAAGGATGATATGTGGTTGGCTGATACAACAGAACTTAGAATTGTTCCCTCCTTTGTAGTTTATAAGCCTGCTTGATAAACTATTATAGCATCTATTATTCTTTTACATGTATTGCTGTATTCAAACTCACCAACTCTTCCATATATATATTTCATACTTGGTTACTAAAATTATCTTCAAGTGCTATTAGCACTGCCTACAATTATATATTGGCGATGTCATGTTCTGTATTTATTTTTAAAAATTCTTAAAGATGTTCGTGTGGATATCTACATTGTTAATACATCTAATCTATGGATTATTAGATGAAGTGCAGAGCTGGAAAATTGTTGAAGATGAAGAGATTCTAATTTATGCTACAAATCTAAGTTAACTTATATTAGTATTTATAACTTTGTTTGCATCCTTGTGTATACTAAAACAATTGTTGAATATAGATAGAATGAATATATGTTGATAAGAATGGAATTGGAGGAGCTTATTGATATTGCTGATTTTTGTGCATGGTTGCCTAGAAACTGCAATCGAGGTATTTGAGAAAATGACAATAAAAAAGGAAATATGTTGATTAGTATGATCAAAGTAATTGGTATACATTGGGGATATGCCAATAATGTTTAATAACATCATGCAGGGGCTCGTTGAGGATGCCTCAAAAACACGTACTGCTTTAGAGTCTAATACTGCTTGATTTCCCATGTCTACTGCACTATCGTCTGTAGAGGAGGTTGCATGGTTTTTGACCCACATGGTCGTGGGTTTGCGAAATAAACTCACGAGATGTAGATATAAGAAAACTGTCGAAAAATGGCCAGCCATGCTGCTGCTGTTATGTGCATACAGCTTGTATGCATGCTGCAGCAATTGTGTATGCTGCAGTATCATATTTTTCTGTTTTAGTTGCAATGTAAATTTAGTTTGGTTGAAAATGAACTTAGTTGTTGATGTTTTGATGGGTTTAGGTGATGATTGAGCTGATAAGCCAGCTTATCCCTCTGTACAAGCAGTGTTTTAATAGTCCCAATGCTGATTAGTGGGGTCAGTTGAGTAAGCAGATAAGTTTTGTGTAAGCAGATTGCTTCCTTGCTGCGCGTTTGTGAGCAAGTAAATTGTTCTTCGTTTCTTCCTGCTCTGTTCATTATGTTGTTCTCTTATTTTGCTGCTGTCAAAACCCCAACAAAAACTGAAAACATATTCCATAGTTGTAGCTTAGCATCTTCTTTCTAACTCAAGGTATTATCACCACAACCTTGCTAGTTGTTATATTATAGTATGGTTCACAAGGCCTTGTATGCCTTAAAAAAACCCTCTAATGAAGGTTCTTGAAAGCTTAAAAATTCAGAAAAATGCAGGTCCTACCTTGCTAGTTCTCAAGTGTTAATGTCATGTTCAATGCACGCCATGATATATGTACATTAGTTTACATGTTAAGCTCCTTTTAGATGGGTTGAGATTAATTCCGGAGCAGTTAATGATATTATTTTTGGATGTAGAGTCAGGAAGAAATGCTCATCAATGAAGGAAATGGATTGAACCACCTGTTTTAATTGCTTTCCAGGAATCTCTTGCTGCAGTTGCTTTCTATCAATTTATGGTCTAAAACACAATGATCTGTTTCTTCTTTCACTGTACACTTGGAATCTGATTCCAAGTGCCACTGGTTGACTCTTAAAAGGTTAGACATACAACCTCAACAAACAAAGTATAAGTTTCACTTATCTGTAAGTAATTTAGTGATGAATCACATACAACATCATTAACTTAGTGCCCAGACAGGTTTTGAGAATGCCTGCAAATAATCCCAGACTTTTCTGACATAGAAGATTATGTTTTCAAAGAAACATGTGAGGGTGTTTTGTTTTGATGTTACAAATTGTGATTAGTAGTGCTATAGCATCTGTTTGCATTGATAGCCTAATGACAGGAGACTTGTGCTTTTCACTTGGACTCTGACAAGGTTAGAGAGGTGGTAAACCAAGAGCAAATCAAAGGAGACTTCTTGTTGTTGCCTGCTCGTATACAAAATTTGTCTTAATCCTTGGAACATATAAGGGGCTTTTCACATCCCAATGTTGAACACATATCCAACATCATCTTACCAACATTTAAGACTTTAAATATGACTAAAAGACTCTTTATATATAAAATAATAATTATCTAATAATGGAGATATTTAAAAACTAGCACATGTTTTGAATCATATTCCAAAAAAAAGCTGACACTTGGAATTGTTTAAGCCTTGGTTATAGGGTTGAAAAAACTGTCAGCTGGAAGTGTTATTGATAAGGCCGAGGGTTAAAGTTAGGTTTCGGCCAAACTTTTCTATATATATGGTACACTTTATATTTATTGAAAGTTGGATTCAATTCAAAATATTAATTTAAACTTCTGTCAAATTTTTTCACATTTATAAATGATTATTCTAAATTTATTTCATGTCTGTTTATATTATTTTTAATTTAAAATTTAAGATTTTTTATTAAAAATTTGAATTTAAATAAATTAACATATTTTTTAATGTTTACATAGTATTATATTTATGTGATATAGGTTACATAATATATAAAAATATGTTACAAAAGTATAAAATAAATTGAATCGAGATTAAATATTGAATGTTCAAATTCGAGTTCAGTCTATATTTTAAATTAATCTAATCTTTTTACCTAAACTTATTTTTTTAAGCCTTATACTTTTTTCTTTAATTTTTTTGTATTTCGAGTAAACCTTCAAAGTAACGGATAACAATCCATAAAAGAATTTGATATCTCCATAGAGCATAGTTAAAGCAAAGGCTTTGCATCTTATTGCCAAGGAAAAATTTACTTATCAAAATCACTTTACTGCTTATAGTGGAAAATAACCATAATTTAGCTCAAATCATTCAACCATATGAGAACAGTTTTAGTCTTTTCTAGTGCAGCGGAAAGTTGACTTTTATTGGTGTACTATCTATATTTACATTAAATTTTTAATTGAGTTGATATCACGAATTAATTAAACGTGAATTTAATTAAGATATTATTAAAATATCCTTTTAAATACAAATATAAAAAAAAAATATTAGTTCAGAGGATATTTTTTATCTTTTCATTTTTTTAATTAAATAATATTGCGATAGAATTTAAATTTGGGCATATGCATACCAAACTTTTAATTTTGTTATTTCAACCAAAGCATCATTTAATTTTTTATATAATTTTTAATAAGTATATTTGTTACATAATATTTCTTACCTACATCGTGGGTATGCCATAATCTATTTATATTGAAAAGTTTTAATGCATTATTTAGGGTTTCAACTTGATAATTATTTTTATATTGAGGCCTAAATTTTATTTTCAAGTTAATTCCTAAATTTGACAATTATTTTTACATTGTAACTTAAACTTTTTTGAGTTCAAGTTAATCGTTGATGTTTTCTTGAAGAAAAGTTGGATTCAAGAAAAAAATAGGTCTCAATGTGAAAACAATTGTTAAGTTTTAAGACTAATTTAAACAAAAAAAAAATTTAGATCCCAATATGAAAACAACTCTTAGCCTAACGATATTAATTGTTGACTTAAAAAATTCAGGCCATTACTTCGAATAACAAAGATAATTCTATTTGTGATGTGTGAATTGAGTGTGATTTGTCATTGAAAAACAAAAGCGGTTGTGTGAAAATTATGTTCCAAATCAAGAACCAATAGCTCTCCTTTTCATTGTCACCCAATAATTTATCATCGAGGACAAACCACTAGCTCTCTCATTTCCCTCATCAATTCAATCATCTGACCTTTAAATAGCTTACCTTCTCTACAAGAAAACATTTTTAAAATACATGACATGGAAAAGAAACAGGGAAAAAGGCAGTACCAATGTTAGAATCATTTCATGTTAATTGGTTTTTTTTTTCTTCTTTCATAAATAGGAAAAAGAAAAAAGGATGGGAAAAATGCATACCATATATCAACATAAGCTAAGAGAGAAATAAAAAAAAAAACAGAGTTCAAGAAGAAGAAGAAGAAGAAGAAGCCTTCATTGTAATTACATCTCCTGCACAAAAACAAAGTTGAAAAACAAAAGTAGAAGCCCCCAAAAGAGGACTTATAGCTATAAAATATTATTCATCTAAAGTAAAAGTAAAACCCTTTCCTCTTTGATTCCTAGACAAATTAGTACAATTTTGTTGTAGCTGATCTTGTGAACTTCTTGGAAGAAGGTGAAGATGAAGATGAAGATGGCGAATTACGAGAATTTGAAAAATCCCCAGACCTTCTCAGCATCTGTCTCATACCATCAGCTACACGAACTGCTGGGTTGGATTTGAATTTGCCACAAAATGACATGTGAGCTTCAACAGCTTCCTCAACCCCAAATTGTTGTTTCTTGTTTCTACTCACTTCATCTCTAACAGCTTCTGAACATAACCCACATAACCATTTCCCTTCAAATTTGGACTTAACTTCATTGATATAATCTTGGGTACAATCTTCTTTCAATCCACAACACTCACATCTAACTGATTCAATTTCCATAGCCATTTCACCCCTTTGCTTGAATGTTGAGGAAAGATGGGAGTCAATCTCCATTGCTATTTTTTTTTTATGGTTGGTTTTGATTGTAATGATAGAATAGGAAGTGGGATTTTCTTTTTTCTTTTTTGGTACAAGGAGTGTGTGTAAGAATATATATATATGTGTTTGATGTTTTGTATGAGAGATTATATAGCTTTTATGGTTGGTCTGAAAGAAAGGGACTTGGAGTTATAGAGTAGGGGAAAGCTTCCATTATTTACTCCACGTTCTAAGAGAGACAAGGCCAAGTGGAAATTGTGACAATATTGTCGGACAGGGGGGCCTTTGGATAATACCCCTTTCTAGCATTGAAAAACCCCACCAAGGTGTTTTTTTTTTTTTTCCTTTTTGTTTTTTAATAATGATTGTTCATGTATCGGTTCAATTTGGGTTTAAATCATTTTAATTCGAATTAATTTTAAGTTTGGGTCAATTGTAAATTCAGATTGTTTTAATTTCGATAGAAGTATTATGAAAATTTTTATATTAGGAATTAGATTAATCTATTTTTTTATTGTTAAAAATTAATTTTTGTACATTAACATAAGATATATGTAACATGTCTTAGTAATTTTTAATAATAAAAATAAATAAAATAAATTAACTTATTCTTTGATCAAAGATTGACGAGATATATTGAGAGACCCATATTAAGGTATATATTTTTCAACGATCAAACAAAATTTGTAGGGAAAAAAAGTGTGGGGAATTGAAAATAGTTAAAAATTTGTTTGATTTACAAAGACAGTTAATTTTATTTTAATCTTTATGAAGAACCAGTTAGATCCTGTTTGATTAGTGGAAATAACATGTTTAGAGTTGATTATGACCTAACCTGAAAAAATGACAACATCGCCATGATTTTTGCTTTTTATGAATTTTTCTACCAATAATGCTAACCAAACTTTTCAGCTTCATTACAACTTTTGCACATTACCTTTTTTTTTCATTCTATATTACTTTTTTATTTTTTAGTGTTTGTTGACGTATATTTGGGGCGAATTTAGAATTTTTTTTAGAGATCAAATTTAATTATAAATTTTTGAGTTATCATTTCATATTTTTAAAGGAATTAAATATATATATATTTTATTTTTTATAGTTAAAATATAATTTTAATATATTTTAATTTATAATTTAATCATTTATTGAAATTTAAGTTATTCTTTTTAAAAGTTTTGGGTACCAAGATCTTTACCTGCCTTTAGATTAATCTTTGCATATATTTGAGCATAAAAATTAAAAAAAAAATTAAAAAGATTAAGTATATTTATATTAACCTAGATATGTATTTGTCATTTATATTTAAATTTGAATAACACGAATTTAATTTGATCTCCATTTATTTTGCGAATTCAAAAATTTCAAATCCAAACCAACATGTTTCATTATTCATATATTAATAAAATATATTTTAATTAATATTTATATATTTTAATTAAATTTAAATTTAAAAACATTTTTTTATTATTTAAACTAAAATTAAACTAAACAAATCTATTTAAAAATAAAATCTTTGTTGAAACCCAAAGCTCGAAGAGGTTTGACTTGTGCCCAAAGACATCATCTCCTCCATTTTCTCATTATAATTATTTCTCTTCCCATTTTCTTTGCAACTACAAGTTGCATGAGTGATGAAAGCTTCTCCTTCAAGATCAAAGATTCTAATGTTTGGATTTAAATATAAAGTGTGATGATGATGATGATGATGATGATAATGATGATATGGGACATTTACTTTTCCAATTCTCAAACATAAAGTTTTAATAATTTCAAATTTCAACATTCATCTTTTCTTAATTTACTTTTTCAGATAAAAGTTTTAAATATTTTTCAAGACATGAAGTAAAATGAAAATTCGAATTTCAATATTCAAAATTATTATTATTATGATTTATTTTTTATAAATTAAGGGAAAGAAAAGAACTTTCTATCTATTATTAGGCTTGATATTTATAATTTTCGTGGTTGGTTTGAGCTGCTTTCACCTAAAATTGAAGTTTTCTAATCATGTTGACTTAATTTGGCAAAAAGCAATGTCCAATTGGGACATGTGGCTAACAACAATTACTCAATTTTTATTGATAAATTATAAAATTACACGTAAAATTTCATTAAATGTAGAATATAAACTATAAATTTTAATGTAATATAATTATATAGATAAAAAAATTTATTTTAATTTTTAAAAATAATTATTTTCATATTGAAAAAAAATATAATTACTCATCTATTCAATAAATAGAGTTAAAATGATGCTTTATCGAAAATAATATTATTTATTTATAAAAATTAAATTAAAAAATTACAATTTTACGCACATGATTATACCAAATGAAAATTTATCTAAAAAATTATTTTAATTACCTAAACTTTCGTGTTTTAAAAAAGTTAAATCGATTAATTGAATCAATTAAAATAGAAAAAAAAATTAATGGTCTATTCAATTTGATACACATCATTAACCGAAGATTACCTAAACTATTGAAATCTAGTTGAATGAAATAATAATAATAATAATAATAATAATAATAATAATAATAATAATAATAATAATAATATAATTTTAAAAACCGTAAAAATGTAGTTTAAAACTCAATTTTTAGTAATTTTTTTTGAACAATCTGTTTTGATAATATCTATTTTTATTTAATACTTAGAATTATCTATAGTGTCTTTCCAACCCATAAATAAAAAGATAATGCGTTTCAATATACTCGAATTCACATCTTTTTATATCGGTCGTAACAAAATCAGTAATTTTCACTTTATAAAAAAGTGAAAGTCCACTTTTTGGGGAGATTGTTTTCAAAGTCTTTGTGCCGCTAAACAAGGTGCTACTAAGCTTTTCCATAATACAGCAATTATTAATCTTCTAAAAGAAAAATTGAGTCACAGTGGGAAGTATTTTCTACTTATGATTTCAGTATGAAATAAATAAATTAGAAAGTATTTTACTATCATAATTATATGTAGTTGCAACCAATCAAGTTGACTCTAACATCCACACAAAAAAAAAGGGTATTGTAATAATTCTTTCTTACCAAACAAACTACCCAAAGGGGCTTTGATATTTAATTAAGAAAATGTCCCAATTTGTGGTATGGAAGCAATGACATGACCATATTACTATATAGTTATGTTGGTTCAATTACTATTAACATTTTTTTTTAGATTTAGGTCAAGATTTGAGCTTTGAATTATATTATTTTTCTCATTTTAGTATTTGATTTTTTTTTGTTTTATTTTTATATATAAACTATTATTCTATCCTATTTTATTTTAAAAGTTATTGATACCCAGTAAAAATGTGTTATGTGTCACATTTTAATTTGTAAATTTTTAAGTAAACTGAGATGAAATTTATAATTATGTTACTAAAGTAGGATAATAAAAAATTTAGATATAAAAATAAGAAAAGGAGTATAATTCAAAAGTTAAATCATGTCACCAGGCACCATAAATATAAAAAAAAAACACCAGGGCAAATGCAAAGGTAAACAAGGATGTTAGCTCCTATAAAACAGTCCCTTGGAAAATTATAAAATTATCTTGCACCATAAAATTTCTAGTTCAATTTTAGAGTTTAAATGATTTTCCTACATTGACCCTTAAAGAAAATTATAATTTGAAAATAAATAAGGGATTAGATGATAATTACAGTTTGAGAAACCGTGAAAATGATTAATCCTTGATTACCCACCACTTGGTTGGATTTGTAAGATCTTGTTTGATGATTTCCACTAAAGAAATGGCCCATGCATATTGAATGCTTGATTTCAATTCACATCCACTATAAAATGCTATTCAATTGGTCATCATTTCTTGATTTCCAATCGTGGTCAAATTCTACATATAGTCCCTACACTTTTCGTTTTACGTAATCTTATCCATTGTAACCTTATTTTCGTCAAATCTTCAAAATGCTCCTCGAATGACGTGAAATTTTCATAATATGCGCATAAAAACATGGCCTAATTTGCACGTACCATGGGTAAAAATCACTTTCCACTTTAATATAATATTTTAGTTTTTTGTTTTGGATAATTTTTAGGAGGGGCCAAATTGAAAAAGGTTAAGCACTTTTTGGTGAAGGCCAAGGGGATTCACGTGTTTTGGGAAAAAAAATATCCTTAATTCCAATTAGCAATGATGGTTTTGTTTAGACAGTTTTTAAGCAATTACAAGATTTGGAATTCAGCTCAAGATTCCTCTGTACACATGTGGTGGTTACAATCATCCATTTTGTTTGGCATTATGTGGTGGATTTTTCTCATATATTATCAAATTATAATATATATTTTTTAGGTTCCGATTATATTTAATTTTATGTTTAATTGACTTGTGGCACAATTTCGATCAAAAGCTTTACATATAATGTGTATAGGGAGGTTGTTTGGTCATACGGGAGATGTTTAGGATTTATGTATATATGTTGATGAAGTTTCAACATGGGAGGTGTTTTATTGTAGGAATGATCGAATATTTAGTCTATTTCATTCTTGGTGAGTTTCCCTTATCGTACAAGTGTCAAGCTAACGAGAAGTTATTAATCAAGTTATCGAAGGCCCTTAACACGTGCATTTGAAAATGATTGAAGGATATATTATCATGCCAAAGGTCTCTTACATAGATCATATTGCAATTGACAATGACACACATGCTATGCATGTAGGATCTTGTTGTCCAAAAGAGATCAGTCCTCCAAGTCTTATGATTTGAGGCAAATGGTCCGGCCACGAAGGAATCCTTCCTGATGAAAGCCTTGACAATCCCATCATATTTGGTGGGGAGGTCTCTTTAAGCAAAACTTCAATGATCTCTTAAATAAATTCTTATTAATTTTAGAACCTCTTTAATATGAAGTCCAACATAGTTAAATATAGTGATTAAACCTTAAAATTTACTAAAACTATGATGAATTTACAACATATTTGAACCCATATTAAATATAAACACTTGTTTGACTTCTTTGTGGGATGGTTGAAGTTATATATGATTAGACAAATAGGGCATCCAACCATGGACCAGTTTTCTTAAGAATGGTGATGCAATGAGACCCCATTTTGTTAACAAACACATTGTCCAGCTGACCCCATGTGAACTCCCAAACACCAGTCAAAAACCCTCATCAATGTAGAAATGAAAACCACTGTATGCTTTTAAGCCAGGAAACTAGCCCTATAGGTATCATGACATGATGCTACACTCATTATTTTTATTTCCTTCACATTTAATATTATTCATTGCGTATGCAATTATGCAATGTTTTCAAATAAAAAATTGATAAATATATTATATATTTTTATAAATCCTTTTAATAATTTATTTGATTGGGTCAATCACTCATTTAATTTCGAAAACATCATAGAAAAACATATTTGCAACTATAATTTAAATTCGGGTCTATATTATTTAGTAGTCTCCGGACAAGACATGGCCAAGCACGTGGAGTTGCAAAGGCAGTGTAAACTATATAGCTGCCCTAACATGTCCAGCAAATTCCAATGGCTACCATGCTATTCCCAATAAATGAACCGTGGGACCATTACCAATCGAGAAAAAAACAGTATAATTGTATAGATTAAAACTCGAATATAGGTAGATTGAGTATTAATTTGATTGGTATGATTATTATTATCAATGTAAGAAGTGCGAATTCGTGTGTACTGAAGTACACTATCCTCTTTTTTATGGGTTGAGAAGAGATTATAAATAATTCTAAATATTGTGTTAAAAAGAACATATATGATAAAAAATTATAATGAAATTATTAAAAAAAGCTCGAATATAGTATCTAAATTTTTCAAAGTTTTAATTTTATCATTATATTAAAACTACATTCATAATGATAATAATAATAATTTATATACATATATAAATTACTAGACCTATTAACTTTATATATGTCCAAACAGTTGTTATGAAGCTTTAATTTTTTGCCATTTTTAGGCAAGACCCAACTATACATTAATAAAGTAGACATGGCATTTATAATTTTGAGGTATACATACAATTTCGTGTTCTAATTGAAAGCTTATTATTCTCAAATATTGTATAATTAAATGAAGAAGGATAATGAAATATCATGAACCAAGATATTGTATCTACTTTATTAATCGTGTTACACTTTATCACCTTCTATTTGTTTTGTGTTTGTGAAAATAAATTCATTTTGTAATATTTTTTATGGATAAATATCATAATTATATATGAATGTATATATGAACTTTGATTTAATTCAATTCTTATAAATTATTAAAATATTTATTGATATAACATCATTTTATGTTTATATATTTTATACATAAATAATAATATTTATCCAGCATAAAAATTCTTTAAATTGTAATCAAAATTAAAATTTTAAGTATACATTTAAATCATAATTAGAGTTTCACGTATATAATTGCACAATATTAAAGTTGATGTATAATTTTAAGATTTATCCTTTTTTTTTCTTTAAATGTTATGTCTTTACATAAATTCTTTTTATGTGTTTTAACTAAAGATAAAGATTCTTTTAAGAAATGTTGTCTTAAATAGAAATAAGGAACTATGATAATAAGAATATAAAGACATAACCCATAGTACAAACTACAAACGATAAATAAGACACTACAAATCGATACACAAATATTATTGTTTCGCAATAGAGGAAAAGATAAACTAATAGTACCTGCAACATCGGAAGATGTCAAAAATAAACTAAAGATCGATCACATTGATTAAACAGTGCCATCATCAAACCAACATGATGATGAACACCTATCAACCAAGAAACTATTACTAAAAGCCCTAAGTGATCCATCTTATCAGTGATGTATAAAGGACCAACTCTCAAATTTGATATTAGAAAGTCGATGATGCTCACGTGGACTAGTGGATGAGGTTGGAATTTGTTTAAAAACAATTTAATAATTTTTTATAAAAGAAAAATGAAAATTGAATGCTCATCACATGGACATCACATGCATTTTCTCTTGCCCTTGATTTCAAGGTTTTGTTTTATCTCCAACTTCTACTAATTATTTATATTAGCTCTAATTGCCCAACTAATTAATTTGGATTTCTTTAACCAATATTTTGGTGTCTGATTAATCAAAATCTTTCAACAAATAAGTTGATGTGCTTATTGCTTCATCATGACTTAAAATTATTAATCATCATTTGGACTCTCCCATGCTTCATTATCATTGTTATCATAATTGTTAATAATCATAATCTCCACCTATCACTTTAAGTCATTTTTTATACCATTTTTACTACTACTTATAAGGGTAAGCAATTTATCGGTTCGGTTCCAAAAAATCTAAAACTTGACTTAATCCATTTTTAAAAAATAAAAAATTGACATCGATTGACTTTATGAATAAAATCGAATAAACTGGACCGATTTTTTTCAATTGATTTAGTCGGTAAACCGATTTAACCGACATTATCATGTTTTTTTGGTATTGGGTTTAATTTTTAGTTAGGTTTGGATTTAGATAATATATTTGAGTGTATTGAATTTATTTAAGGTTCGGGCTTGGATAATATAGTTGAATATTGGTTGAATTTAAAAATTTTAAATATTAAACTAATAGATATTCTAAAGTAGATTATTTTACTCAATTTTAGTTTTTCAAAATCAAACTCATTAAATCATTTTACTTGAATTGAATAAATCGATCCAACAAAATTGAAATTAATCAATTCGATTAATTTAATCATTTTTTTACCTAACTTTTGCACACCTCCAACTACCCACACCCTTAAGTCTTTAAATAAAAAAAAATGTGTTTAAACACACAACTTTCAACCTTTCTAAAGATAAATACAACTCGTGTTCTATTTGTATTTTCATCTATTATAATTATATTTAAAGTATTATATTACTAGACATAAATATTGAAGCATAATTATCTTATTATAGCTGATGAGGTTGTGGCATTGCTGAAAATTTTGAAGTAAAAGAAAATTATGTATGAGCTTATTAAGTAATTGTAACTTCAAATGATAAATCATTTTATTATAACTGATGAAATGTGGTTTGGATTCGAGTTGCGTTAATCGTATTTGTGGTTTGGATTTTACTCTTTTATTGTAATTCACAAAAAAATGATAAATTATAATTGAATTACATCTACTAATTTAATTATAAATAATTTAGATAAATAATAGTTTTTATGGAAAAAGAAAAGTTAATACTAAAATTCATTGCACTTACTGGGTAGAATTTTTTTAAATAATAATTATGGTTAAAAATAATTATATTTTGAAAAAAAATCTTAAAAAAATATATATAAAAAAGGTAGGTTTTCGAAAGGAAAAATGCTTATTTTTACGCTTTATACACGTATGACCAAAATTACAAGTGGTTTTCTTTTTGAAAGTGGGTAGTTATTTAAGATTTTTTGATGGGTTAAAAATACTTGGGAGGTCCATATATTATAAGGGCTGATTAAATTAGTTCTTATACTATTAAAAAGAATAAAATGAATTCAACTTGTAATAGATTTAACATTTATTATATAAAAAATTTCTTGAAAATTATTTTTTCAACTTCAAATAAAATGTTTCATTTACAGAACCATAAAATTTTAAAAATATTAATTTTCCTAAATAGTTACAGAAGGACTAATTTGACGAGGTCCCTATGATAGAGGGACCTCCCAAATACATTCATCTTTTTTAAAGTGACTAAAAGAAAATATAAAACGATGCGATTTGAATAGTCTCCAAGCTTGTTTCCCTGATGAACATAGATACTACTAGTTTTCGAACATCAAGGTCGTGACCCCACCAGAAGCATCCACCAATACGATGAAATCTCTAATAGAAAATGTTGGAATATAGACTGCCTAACTCAATATTGCAATACAAAAGTTGTGACAGAAATAGCTTCGAACATAGTTTCCCTCAAATTCAGTGTTATAATATGAGTTTCAATCAAAGTAACGCTTTTATAAATGGATAATTTTGACTTGTATTAATGTGTGTAATTCAAATTACGTATGATTTTATTGTAAAATGAGAAGTAAATAAAAAATATTATAAAAATAAAAATGATAAAAATGAAATTGATATAAAAAAAAAATTCATGTCAGTAAAGCACATCAACAACTTTAACTAAGCTTACTGTTTTCCGTATTCATGTAAACTTTGAATGCAGCCAAAGAACATCAAACATGAATATTTATATTATACTATTCTTTTAAAAAAAAATATATGAATGTTTACATTATGCAAAACAAATTAAATTCCAAGATACAGTTAGACAACTCCCATTCATAACGATGTGAATTAATCGTTTGTTAATAACTTTATTGTTTTTTTAATTATTTATTATCATTTTTCTGAAACTTACACATAATATCTTTCTTGAATAAATTAGAGTTTTAAAAAGTGAGAAATTAGGCAAACCAAACTTTCATAAGTCGTTAGTCATTTCAATCGAGGAAAGTATGGGACTCGTAGTGGTAACCGTTGCATGATATTTACAGTTCTCTTCCCCACTTTCTCCTAATTCTGTGTAAACCTGATAATTTTGGATAACAGATAAAAAGCAAAATTAAAACACGATAAAAACACGAACCCAACATGCATATACGATCGTGGAAAATACAATCTGTATACATGATGGATTGTTCGGATCCATGACTGATGTGTTTTTACAGTGTGATCTCTAGTTAATGAAAAGAAAGGCTTCAACATTCTGGAAAAGGATAGAAACAGCTAAATTTTCAATTAGCATTTCATCTCAGTATCTACATTTTTACCTTAGGAGCAGTGTCGGAATCATCTCGAGGAAGGAGGTGAAGTAGTGGCAAAGGCAACAGTGACGAGAGGTTGCAGAGGATTATCAAGGCAGCTAAGTTATCGAATTTATCCTTTGTTACACCGAATATTTGAGTTAAGCCAGCGCCTATCAGACCACCAAGGACACTGCCTCCGTTTGAAATGGACATCAGAGTTGCAAAAAGTGTTGCTTCCATTCCTTCTGGACATAGTTTTGCAGCAAGTACGAGAACAGGCATGAAAGAAGCCTGCGAATATTGGTGCAGACAAAATCAGCAACTGAATTTAAATGAATATAGTTAATCCAAAGTGGCATCCAATATGTTTGTATTTAAATTTTAACATCTACAACCTTTCCGAATCCCCAAGATAATTGAGCAGTGGGAAATTCATTGACATCATAATAATCTTACTATGATAGACTATGTTAGTCTAACTCTTCATTTTTCTTTAAGTACTCGTGTCCAACAAATGTGCATGAGAAAATGACCTTCAAAGATCTTCCAACACAGAAAATCTTAGAAAAATCTGATCATACCTATGTCAAGCACATACCCATATCTAACACTCACACCTGTGTGCAAGTAAAATAGAAAACAGACATTCCAAGCCTAAAGTAGAATGATGAGAAGGAACTGCAAAGAAATGTAAAAGGAAATATTAAATTTTGTAGTTTATAAAAGCCTTCAAATAATTGTAGACACATTTGAAGTTCCTTCTATGTTGTATTGTCGGTTTTATCTAAAATGGGAAAATTTAAAAGGACAGTTCTACGAGTCATTAACTCAAAACAGCCCAATCAATTTTGCCGAGAATTCTCGAATATGGAGACAAAGGCTGCCATAGGTAGATATCGTGTTCCAAACTCTAATTACAAATTAAAGTAAATACTTATGAAGAAAGAACATCACTAACCTGACTAAGAACTGTTAGAATCAAGGAATCCCCAATTGCAAACCACTCATCACTTATTCCAAAATGTCGGTTCAATCCCGTGACAAGAAAGACCTGAGAATTCGCAAAATTATAAATATAAATATGCATATATAATGCTATAAGCACAATGCAAATGATCTTAAATAACTCAGGTCAAATTCTATACAAAGTTCCTTTATTATATGTTTTTGGCAGATTTGGTCCCTCTACTATAATTTGATAATTTCTAATCTATCTACTTTTTGAAATGTAAATTTTCAGTCCAAGCTAACCTTTTTTGTTATTTCGTCAAATTGTTTGACATAAACTTTTTTTAAACATGTGATAGCGTGACTTGTACTGTTAAACACCTTAACATTATAATTTTTTTGCACATTTAAAAAGGACAAAAAAGTTGACCCTAGGACTGAAAATACACATGCTTAAAAAAAATATGCCACATCACCACATGCTTAAAAAAAAACAAGCCACTTGACGGAATTAATGGAAGAAAAGTTTACCCTAGGACTGAAAATACACATTTCGAAAAGTAGAAGCCTAGAAAAGTAGAAGCCAAAAACATATAGTACAAGACCTTCTATATAATTTGACCAATAACTTTAAGCAAAAGTAAATCAAAACACAAACCTGAGTCATTCCAAGAACTGTACCGGTAACTGTTGTGGCAAGAAAAATCTTCCGCAAAGGAACATTTTTTAAAAATCCATTATACAGTCCAACTCCAGCCAGCGATGCAACTGAAGTAACAAGTTTGACACGTCCTAGAAATTCTGGGGTGAAACCAAGTTTATTTGTGCTGAAATCAAAAGAATTTTTTGTTGGGGACACAAAAATGACATAAAAATGAAGCAATGCCAAAAAACTTCAAACAAAGTAACATAACATACGTAAAGAAAAACATGGCAGAGTCTGACTGTGGTGTTGCCTGCCACAAGAAAATAAAAACTGTGGGAAGAAATACGTTGGGCTGTCTGACAGCATTCCACAACTGAATAATGTTTTCTTTTGAGCTTTTAAGAAAGCTAGAATTTCCCAAAGGAACACTAGACCCCCTTGCTTGGCCAATCACACGCTGTTCTTTTACAAGAACAGCAACAGCAGATGTTATCAGTGGTAACAATGCAGTGACACCAAAAACAAACCTGAGACATTAAATTGGTAATAGAATGATAAGCCAAAATTCTATTATCGTTGTAAATATACCATACAGTCATCCATAAATCACCCTAACTACCTTACACCATAAGCATCCACCAGAGAGCCACTAAAATAGGAACTCACAATTCCACCAAAAGCTGAAGATCCCCAGCATAGAGACTGAAGAGAACCCGACACGCTTTGTGACTCCCCACGAGCCCTCTCCACAACCATGGAATCTACAACCTACACCGTGTATTAATTTCTAGCATAAATTCAGAAACATTACTAGAATATGAATACCATAAATTGCTTTTTCAGACTAACACTTAAAATGCTTCTGGTGGTAGTATAGGCATGAACACGCTCATGGAGTCATGTGTGAGTTGCCAATAGAAAATAAGGCTCACCCTAACAATCAGTAACGACGAATTCAAAATCTACTGAAGTTTCTAACTTTTTGGTTTAATGAATGTGTTAGAACAAGACTTTGAGGAATTTTTAAGCTTTACACTTGAGCCCAAACATGCACAAAGTCTCAGGCTCTCAGTTCCTTTACAACTTGTAAATGGATTAACTTACTATTTTATTCTCCAAAACAACCTTAGCTTGACATCAATTCATGATTAAATTAACAAATATAGGCAGTGGATCATGCAACATTCTCTTAAAAAGATTGGATGTATAGACAGTTTGAATTAGAAATGTAGCCAAGTTAGATTACATATTAGACATTATCATTGGAAAAAACAAGCATCACCTGAAAAGTGTACCAATGAGAAATCATAGAACCCTAAACCGCTCTCGATAGAAATAGTTAATTTTAAGTGAACAACTTAAAAATTCTTCAAGACAGAAGAAACTTACAACATCCGAGAAGGCAACAGAAAAAGATCCAAGAAGTATGCAGCATGCAGCACCATACTTGCTGTCAACAAAGGTGGCCATTAAACTCCATGAAAGAGCACCAAGAAGTCCTGATAGAACTAAGTATGACCTTCTCCGATAACCAAACAGTGGGATTGAATCACTGCCAAAACAAAGAATTGCTCAAAGCAAATCTAGACACAATAAATACTTCAAAATCGCAGAGATGATTAGAAATAGAAATAGGTAATCAACAGAGTCCCACCTAATAAACCCATAAAGTGGCTTAACAAGCCATGGTAGTGCAGAAAAACCGGTTACCACAGCTGTCTAGTCAACCACATAAATTCTGTCAGTCCTTTTAGAAGATCACTATATACACGTGCAATAAAATAGAATGCAACCTCATTAAAATTCTTGTCTTAAGCCGCTTTTAGATATGGAACTCCCTTGGGGGAAAATGTATGAACTTACTTGATAAAACAATCGCATTAGAATCAGTGTTGAATTTTAAGTTATTTTTCATTTTTAATTATTCTGATTTTACATCTATCATTTGGGTTTAACTTTAACAATTTTTAGCAAGCAAAATGCAATATACAAACTGCAAGTAGCCAAAAAAAAGAACAACCAAAACTACATATTGAAAAGCTGCTATAAAGCAAACATCTTTAAGTTTTATATAAAGCAAAAGTAAAGAGAACGAAAACAAATTCATACTTGATTAAAATGAAGAGATCAATTGCTATAATTGATTAGAGTAAACAACTGACCTAAAATGTAAAACTGATTCAACCACAACTATGTCACATAAATCAGAAAATGGCGAATTTTATCATCCAAGTACGCCAAATAAAGCCTAACTTAAAATAAGTGCTGAATTATCAAATTATAAATAAAAATAGCTTGAATGTTAAGGCGGGGGGGGGGGGGGGGAGGAAACATACTTCAGCAGGATCAAGATGCAAATCATCTTTCAAGTAAAAGCTAACAGCAAGCTTTGCAAGGCCTAAAACGCCTTGAACGAAGTACACCATAGCAACTGCCACATTATCTGGCGACAGATCGACGCCGAAGCATTTCAATCTGCTGTTCTTTTTCCTCGAACTCCCGCCAGAACTCGTCGAAGCACTCGTCTCTTGCTCCATCTCGATTGCTAACGAGTCTCCATTGCCAGCACCTCCAAAGAAAACGTAAATTAAATTCAAATTCTTCAAATTTTGTTCCTTTTTTAAGAAATGAAAAAAAAAATTACTATTTCTAGCACCTATAAATGGCTCGTCTTCTCTAGAAGAAAGCGGGAGGACGCCGGACATATTGTTTCTTTTCCGGATTTACAATGGTTTAAGAGACGGTGAAAGGCGGCAACGAGAGCTATAGGTTTACGGTGACGGATTTGATGGCGGTGATAGAGAGAGGAAAAGAAAAAGAGAGAGGGCAAAATGGGGTTTTGCGACGGCAATGTTGAGATTGAGGAGAGAGAATGCGGAGCCATTAGATTGGAGTTCGCCAAACTTTTTTATTTAAGCATCAACGTTTAGTGGAATGGTCGTGTCTAAAGTTACAAAAGTGTCCTTAGAATGGATTTCAATTTCACATTTCCAGTAAAAATGGGATTTACTCCTATTTTTCAGATTTAAAAATATAATTTTAAATTTCTTTTATTAATTTCATGTTGATAATTTTAAATATTTTGGAGGTACTTGATCAAATTATATTTTATCTTTTCTATTTAAAAAATAAACAAATTAATACTTCTTTTAATCTATATTTGAGGTATATTGAGTTAATTTGTATTTGGTCCAAGTAAATTGTCGAAATAATATGAAAACTGTGAAGAAAGCATAGACGGAGGTAAGGCTGAAAACTATGAAGAAAGCATGAAACAGGGTAATGAGCCATGAATATACTCCAGTAATCAATTTATTTTAATAGCTGGGATGTTATATAAAAATAAAATAAACTATGTTCTATTTAGGGCTGAATAGATATGTTTGACTGTGTTGAATGGACGGCGGCCAGAGATTATGGAAGGCCCGTGTGGGACAACACACGGAGATTGTCTTTGTCAGGAGCTCAACAATATCCCACACGAAAAAGAGATATCAAATCCGAGTGGTATTTAAACCAGAGCTAAGCACTAGAGCCGCACGACCTTACTTGAACAGGATCTGTTCTATAGGCTCGTACCTCTGTATCCTTAAGTTCAAAGGAGACAGGATTTCAAGTCTGGTTGATGAATCGAGGCTGTGTGATCAGAGCGTGATTATTGGTTTAGTGGTGCTTAGTTGCCTCACCTTCACTGCAGATGACCGATCCCACCTTGCCTTGTCTTGTTGGGATGGTCACACAGTTGTCTGACAGACATTCCCCTTTTTTTCCCCCTTTTTTGCCATGCTTGTTACAAAATCGTATTGTGTTCCTAAATCTTCGATTCGCATATGGCAAATGGCTAATACATCCGCAACAGTCAAAGGGTTTGTGGTACATTCTCAGGCTCTGTTCTGCACCATTTTCATAAATTTGGGTCATCTTAATTGGACCCAAAGATCCTTTCTCTCCCCTTTTCATGCTCTTTCTCAATGCTTGTTTCAGCATCAACCTTTACTTTCTGAGTTACAAGATATGTTGGTTTTGAGAAAGTGAAACAAGTTCAAAGAGATTTGTGTAGATAAAGGAAGATTAGAGCAACAGGTTATTGTTAGCGAGTTTGAGTGCGTTTAAGATCGTATTAATTTGTGTACAGGTTTTCACATAATGCAACAACCATTAGACCTAATATTTTTTTTACTAAGATAAAAGCTTAAAGAAAAAAGGGCATTACCATATTACTCACACCCTATACATTATTTTATACTATTACTAACACAAGAGTAGAAAATTATTGCATTATCTGATAAAAAGTTTCAGCTAGCAACTTTAAAATAATGTCAAAAGATGTTAAAGATCATATTGGCAATGTTGTTACCCCTTGGATTAACCCACCTGAAAGTGGGAGGTGAGTTGGGGCCTGTAATTTCAATTATTTGATCCTTTAAAAATGGTTAAAGTCTTAACATCAGGCTTCTATATAAAAATAATATATTAGAGCTACTCTCCATTAAAGCAACCAAGCTGACATAAGGAAAGAAGAGAATCTACTTCAGTTGAAATAATTGGTTCTTAGTGCCTAATCGAGGGATGATTAATATATACATAAAATAAAGCAAATATAGTATATCATATATTATATATTATATGCTTTTTTTGAGTCACAAATCAGAATGATGATCATTGGCATTTACAATTACCACCACCACCAAAGACTATTTGACAAAAGAAAAACACAAATGATCACTTGCAAGGAAAGAAGGAAAGATCAATTCTACAAACCATAGAGCCTGTTGAAGAAGATACAAAAGAGTAAACCCAAAGTTTCATCTTTTAAACAGCTAAAGGTAATTAAAAACTTTCATGATAATAGACACACAGAAGTTATTTCTGCTGGTTTTATTTGATCTTTGACTGGCTTTTATGCGAGACTGATGATGAGAACTTGAAGCAAATGTTAGGAATAAGTCCCAAAGATGTCATCAGATTCTACTTTGTTGGTGCTTTCTTCTAGCATCATCTCTTGATACCTACATTCTTTGCTGCAAAATGCTTTCTCACTTCTGAGAAGCAAGTTTCATACATGAAACCAAAATTTAATCAAATATAGATTCAAAAAGAAGCAAGCAGTTCCATTGAAGGGCAGCTTTGAGACTAACCTGTACATGTAAATGTCTTTTCCTGGAGAAAGATTCTTCTTACAAGCATAACAGTAGCTAAGGAAATTTTCTGATTGGTAACTTGATCCGTTTCTCTTCGGAGAGGAGAAACCAACAACCCCACAACAGCTTTCAACAATGCAATCATCAAAGATATGGGTGGTTCTTGGATTACTTCCATGAGATATCACACAGGTGTAATCTTCTGAGAGTTCCATTTCAGAAGCTGGGAGATTCCCAATGAAGATCCTTGGTGAATTCAAGGTTTCCCTTACTGAAGGAGGGGACAGAGCAGAAGAAAATGAACTCAACTGAGATGTTCTTGTCTTGGTACTAAACTCAGGTGGTGTTCTTGGAGATTCTGCTGGTGGAAAAACATGAGGCAAAGATGGGATCTGGATCCTAAGTTGTGAACCAAAAAGGACAGGTTTTGGTAAGTTGGGATCAAAGTAATCATCTTTGAAAGAATCAACAATGGCAAGACCAATCCCTTTGGAGTCAAGCTTGTGTTTGGCTTCAGGTTCTGGGGTTTTAGGGGTACTTGATTCAGACCAAAAAGGGTTTTTCAAAGCTGAACAGGGCTTGCTATCAAGTATAGATTTTGGACTCATAATAGACTCAGTATTATCAGAAAATGCTTTTAAAGTAAAACCAGTAAGCAATTTAGGGAATGAAGTGGGCTTCTTTTGCACCTTATCTGTGGGAGATGGAAGAGTAGTATCACAATCTGCCATTATTAAAACCTTATACCTTCACTTGCTGCTTCTTGGGATTGGTATTATTGTTGAACTGTAAACAATAGAAGAACAAATAATAATAATAATAATAACATTACATGAAGAAGAAGAAAATTTTTAACAGAGCTGTAAAGATTGGAACTTTTACCCCCAGAAACTGCTGCTGTTTTAAGCTTCAAAAATAAGAAACCAAAGCCACCTTCTTTACAAAAAAACCCAGAAAAATAAAAGCCAAAGGTAAAATGAAAACCACTTTGTCCCTATGTTACAACTCTGTGGACTCCATTTTTAACCAACAAAACCAGGGAAAGGGGAAAAAAAGAAAGAGAACTTTCATATAAAACCCCCGAAATGGCAAAGAAAACCCATTTAAAAGAAAACCCAACAAGAAAACAAAAAGACTAGTGAATTATGAAATGTGGGGTGGAGATCAGAATTTTTTTTTTTTGGCCCTCTCTTTTTTTTCTAGTGGGTTCTCTTCTTTCTATGTATTCTTTTTTTAATTTTGAAACCCCACTAAAAATTCAGCTTCTCCATCATCAGTGCTGAAAAATTAGCATGCAAATGTAGGAAAAGGACAGAAAAAAAAAAGAGAACAGAAAGTATGAGAGAGAGAACAAAAGAAGAAACAAAAAGGAGAGAGCTTTTTTCTATGTTAATCAAAATCTGATTAAATTTTTAGATGAGAAATGAATGATGCAAATCTACTTCGTGTTCTTCTTCTTCTTCCTCCTCCTATGCCTGCTTTGTTCATCTGCAAGTGCTGATGGTGTGTATAGTGGGGAGTGAAGTGGAAATTTGTATTGCTAGTCTCATCGTTGGCGTACAGAGGGGTTTGCCTCATTTATATGGAAAGCGCCACCAATGGCTTTCAAAGAAGATGACTGACGTGACTGCTCAACCATATACATTTAGCTTAACCATAGTCACTAAATTACAGTCGTTAATAAATTTAAATTTTAATTATTTAACTTTTAAAAAATTACAGAATGCATATTTAACTATTCAAAAATCTTCGTTTAAATTATTGATCGTTATTGTATAGTTTTTTTTATTTACATTATTTATTTCAATCGAATACTCTATTTTCTCATTTCTTTTAAAGTTTAATTTTTTTCATTAAACAACTTTGAACATTATAAATCTATGATTAAAAGTTTGAGTAGTTTTTTTCTTTAATATCCTACATTGATCATCAGATCGATTTGAATCTACGGTATATTTTTTTATTCGTTGGTGGGTATTAATTCGCCGTACAGATCATCAAATTATCATTTGAAGTTTGTTAGCCAAACTTTTATAAAAAAAATTAACAAACTCAATGACTTAAATAAAAACTTTTAAATAATGGTCGTTTTATAATTTTTTAAAATTGAATGACCAAAATAAAAACTTATTAATAATTTAATGATTTTAGTTGTAATTTACCTTATTTTAATTAACATGTATTTTAATTTTTTTATCAAATTTTATTTGAAATAAAGATTAAAGTTTTTGTTTAATACTTAAATGATAGGTTTTAAGTTTTTTTTTAATGTACTGGTGTGATTAAATCGTAATATATCAAGATCTTTAGGATAAATACCATCTTCTTTTTTATTAGAACCACTTCTTGGGTTTTTATTTATATTTATTTACTTGTGTACGTATATTTATTGAATCTACAGTAACTCAAAAGCTCATGTAATACGTTCAGTATAAGTTGTTCGCTCTGTCAAAGGTGGGGCCCTTCGTATAATATAACGTATAAATAAGTGGGACCCCCATGTAAACCTGTCATCATCGCAATCATAATCGTGGGCCATATTGGGCCTCAAGGTGGTCCCCTCGTAACTTCCATTTCAATTCCTGACCCACCTATGGCTGATTATTATGATTATACACTTTAATTTAATTTCCTAAAATACCCTTCTGAAAATTATTGATGGAATTTTAATAGCGGGGACACAGTTGAGAAGAATCTTGTAGGGACTCTTTGAAAAACTATTTCGAACCACGAACACGCTCCTTTAATAAAATCACTAAGCAAAATGTGCATGATTCAATTTTAGGTAAACAAATTTTGTATGATTCAGTATTTTGTCTGACAATATCATTGTATCCTTATTTTTAGAGAAAAAATTAATTAAACCAAGTGTCCTCGAATCTTGATTTATATCATAAATTAATCTTTAAACTTTAAAATATTTAAAATGAATTTTTAAAATATTAATATTATATCAATTAGGTCATATTATCACGTTAATATCAGCTTAGGCATTAGAGACCAACTCATATCTAATATGGTGCATATGTAAAACATGCTAATCAAAATTTAAACATGCATATGCCCACTAACGAAAGTTGTACATTTCTTTTTTAGGTTAGTAAGTTTATGTTTTGATTATTCAACTTTGAAAAGTTATAAAATGGTTATTGAACTATTTGAAAGTTTTTATTTAAGTCATTGATCTGTTACAATCATTATTGTATGGCCTTCTTTGCTCATATCGTTTGCACTAATCAAAAGTTCTCATTCCCCTTCTCTTCTACAAATCAATTTTTTTTTCATGAATAACTTTGAATGCCACGAATTTACGAATCATAATCCAAACAACTTTCTTTTCTGATCTTCGGCATTGACTGTCAATTCAACTTGGATCTAAGGAATGTTCTTCTACTAGTTGATGGATATCCATCGTACTGATAGTTAAATCGTTGCTTGGAGTTCGCTAGCAAAACTTAAAAAAAAAAACTTAACAACTCAGTTCGTTAAATAGAAACTTTTGAATAGTTCACTGACTTAAATGTAAACTTTTCAATAATTTAGTGACACTTTCGTAACTTTTTGAAGTTGAATGACCAAAACATAAACTAACAGTTTAGTGAGTTTGGGTGTAGTTTACCCTTCTTTTTTCTTATATATGTTAGATCTAAGCTATTCATTCAATAAGTATAGACATGTTTAAATTAATTTGATCAATGTTTTAAATATACTGATGAGGGTCAGAGCGAGAAAATTGTTTTAAAAGGGCTAAAAATGAATTATAAGTTTCAGAGAGTCCAATGTGTAATTTATACTAACTTATAATTTAACAAAATTTAAAGGTACTAAATGAGAGATTTATCATTAGGGGGACAGGCCCCTACTTGTCCCCTTGTCTACGGCTCAAATACTAACAAAATGATGCTTTTCGATTTTGGTTTTAGTTGGAGTGCTCGCAATAGCAAGAATGCAGCCGATAGGCTTAGTGAAATCGCCTTGCATAAGTAATGTAATTTTTCTTTTGAGTTGGATTTTTGGAGAGAAATTCACAATATTGTAATTAAGGGTTCGTTTTAATAAAGATGTAATGGTCTACGGCCCAATTTTATAAAAAAAAAACACTAACAAAATATCTAATTTAATGATATTAATACCTTAAGAAGTTAACAAGAATAATTAAAGTTTGAAGCCTAATTAAGAATTTGAACTATAGAGGGTGTATGTTGCAATTAACCCTATTTCTAAAAAATCTTCTACACTGTTGGTTGGAAATAAAGCATCAAACTGAGCCTTTCCTTTTCTAATGAAAACATGTATATATATTCAAAAAGAGAAAAAAAAAAAACATGTATATACACACAGATCTATATTATGTAAGAAACTGGTAACCTAACCTAAACAAAGAATTGCACATATGACAACAATAATCATTAACTACAAATATCCAATGGAAGCAGCCAACGTAGAAAAAAATTTTGCAATGGGCGGTGGAGGGGTAACAGTTGGAGATTTCAACTAACAAAAAGTACACTACAAAAAGCCTCAAACATGTCTATTAAGTCCACACCTCCATTCATCTGCCTCTCCTACCTTCTCTGCAACTTCCATGGCTGAAACCAAGAGAATCTTCACTTTCTTGCTGAGATTCATAGCCTTTTGCACCACACTTTCAGCTGTTATTATAATGGTTTCTAGCCGTCAGAGAGCTACTGTTTTGGTGTTCTCGTTTGAAGCTAAATACTCGGATACACCAGCTTTTAAGTGAGTAATTTCAAGCTTCCAACTTCATTTTTTTTCTGGTGGAGGGTGCCACAAAGGACTTAATCACAAAGGGCAATCATCCCCATGCTTTTGATGTTAATGTGTGACTGAAAACTTGTTGTATTTGTAGGTACTTTGTTATTGTAAATGCAATAGTAAGCATCTATGGGTTCTTGGTGTTGTTTCTTCCATCCAAAAGTCTTCTTTGGCGATTAGTTCTTGCACTAGATGCGGTAACTTTTTCCCATCAATTTTTAGGGTTATTTGCACATGCGAGTATCAATATTCTATCGATCAAATCATTTGATCAATTCAAGTGTTAAATGTCAATTTGGATTTAACATGGAATATATTTAAAACATGCATGTACTTTTCGTATGCATAATTTAAATATGATGTGTTGAAAAATAAATAATGTCACTAAAACATAAGAGAATAATTTTTGTTTTTAACATGTCATATCAAACTTGTCCATCCGATAAGAACACACAAACTTATAGTTTGGTTCATGTGTTTTAGATATGTTTCACGTTATATTTATTAAACTCCCAAATTTATGACTAGATTGACAAAACAATCTGATTAATAAGATATTGATATGTACTTAAGTCATGGGACCTTGGCAAAACGTTGTAATTTCACTTTTTAATTCCTTTTAAGTATAAATATTTCAATTTAGTCCTTTTTTTAGCTTTAATTAAACATGAAACTTTTTATTTTTTTTAATAGAGTGATGGTTTTTTTCTTCTTTTACAAGGTTTTCACCATTTTGCTTACATCAAGCATATCAGCAGCCTTGGCGATTGCTTACGTGGGGGAGAAAGGGAACCCAATTGCAGGTTGGCTACCAATATGTGACCAAGTCACCAAGTATTGCAACCAAGTTAAAGGAGCATTAATTGTTGGGTTCATCAGTGTAGTTCTCTATATGTTGCTCTTCCTTTACTCTCTTCACACTGTTCTAAACCCTCTTCTTCTTGAAAAGTCTTGATTACATAGCCATAGAGGTCTAAACTATGGAGCTTTTACTTCATATTTTTTTAAGTATTATTTTCATTTCAATAATCTTTCTGGGGCATAATCATGCTATGCCTTTCTTGGGTTTTTAATCTTTTGTCTGCTTGGAATTTTCCAATTTTCCTTTATTTACCAGTAAAGTCTCTTTTGTGAGGTTTAAGATTTGCACTTTTTTTTTTTATAGTTAAAAAAAAACATATTATTTTAGTTTGGGTTTTGCTCATTCAAGTCAGATATATCAATTCATCACAAGATATAAATATTTTATTTTATTATAAGTTGTTAATATAATTTTATTTAAAAAAACAATTTGTTCATTTTATAATTTGATTTTTATATATTTTCTTAATTGAGTTTGTACCTTCAAACTCTCTCAAAAGTATATATATTTTTGTTCATAAACAAAAATAACTATTTAGATCAATAGTAAAAAATGTTTTTTAAGTATACAATCACAAGTACAATAATAATACAGATTATACAATATAATAGACTGAAAATGAATCTAAATAAAATAAAATAAAATACACCCAAAATAAAATTTAAATAAAAAAAATCCTACATAATCTCAAAATGTCAACTTTTACTAACCCAGTATGATTAAAACATCTGAAATACATGGGTCCACTAATGGTACTAACCCACAAAGTGATTAAATTTCATGTGAACATTGAACTTCAAAAAGCCGTGTCACCCACTCACCACCACCACTGCCTCTTTCTTGGTTTCATATTTGGACTGAAAAAGTACCTTTCCTTTGCATTTTCCATTTTTGCATGTAAAGTAACAAAAAATTGGGTTTCATTCAAGTAACTTTGCTCAATTAAATTGTATGACAATTCAACTTAAATTCCCATTCCACCATGTATGGTGCCTTTTCCACCTGCCTCAATCACAAATATAACCTCTAGCTAATAGAGTAGTGATATTTGTAAGGGTGATTAACTAGATTTTTTAAATCAGCAATTATTTTAATTTAATCGAATTAACTAATTAAATAGATAATCAATCTAACTGATACAACAATAATAGGCTATCTTGGTAGACGCACTAGGCTTCAACTACTCACCTAGGTTTAAGAAATTTGTTGTGTCTATAAATGCACTAAAATTTTGTTGTTAAGTGAGGTCTACTCTTTAGTCTTATCAAAGCCTTGATTACCAAAATAAGCATTAATATAATGAGTAGAGCCTAGAGGGCATCCCCACAAGTCAATCTAGGTCCCATTGGTATTGAGCTTGATTCATTAATAGACTCAAGAGGATTTCCATCACCCATTTTTGCCTCAAAAATCCTTTTGGGAGCTTATCAACATCTCAGTATAGTTAGACTTTGGAAAAAATTTATACAATTTTGTTCAATTATAAATTTTTATAAAGTAAAAGTTTAATCTTATATTAATTTATGGTTCAAAGGAATTTAATAAAAATATTTTAATTTTACGAGATAAATATATTAATTACTTCTATTTTCTTTATTTAATAAGGATTAAAAAGTAAATTTTTCATTGAAGAGCTTCTTATTTGTCCATTCCATACTCGCTCTTGATAATTTCTTTAATCTATAAAATGATGCTCGAATTTATGTCTTCTAAAATATTACAACAATAATAATATTAATTCAACTAAAATTTTGACATTGACAAAAAACTAAACAAGGAAATAATATTACGTTTATGTTTGAATTGATATATATAGTCCAATAATGGAAATAGTTTTGGACCCCATTTTCAACCTTATTGCATGGTCATGAAGTTATCAAGATCAAGGTTACATCATGGAAGAAAATCTTGTAAGTAATTTCTACCCAAAAAAAAAATATTGTAAAAGCAATTCCCCACTTGCTCCAACTCGATATAGGGTTAGGCTATTTATTATTTTCTATGACATGATGTCGACATTATTGTCTTACCATTTCTTTTTATCTATTTAATTTTTTTTATAACTTTACATCAACCATAGTTTATCTAATTTTCTTACCTATACTTTTTATTCTTTGGACAAATTATACTAATGTAATTAAATTATTAGTAACTTTATATTTTGGTAATTTAAATTTAAAAGGTTATAAAATGGTCATTGAATTATTTGAAATTTTTTATTTCAATCACTAAACTATTCATACATTTTTATTTAAGTCACTAGTCTGTTAAGTTTTTTTACCAAAACAGTTTGACTAGTAAGCTCAAAGAGGCGATACAACGATCGACTTGATAGATCAGTACTCAACGACGAGTAGAAGTACATACCTAAGATCCAAGTCGATCTGACGGTCAATATTGAAGATCGAAAAAGAAAGATGTTTGAATTTCGGTTCATAGATTTGTGACATTCAAAATTGTTTCATGAAAAAAATGAAATTGTAAAACAGAAGTGGAAGTGGAATTTTTATTGGTGTAAGTGGTGCGAATAAAGAAGGTCATACAATAATGATTTTAATAGTCCAATGACTTAAATGAAAATTTTCATATAATTTAATGATTATTTTATAATTATTTAAAATCAAATGACCAAAATATAAATTTACTAATAATTTAGTGGATTTGGGTATAATTCACCCTTATTCTTCTAATCAAGCATTGAAAAATCAATCCTAAAAATGATATTGGGTTGGTTGGATAGATTTTTTTTAAAAAAAATTACCCACCTCGCCTCGAAACTTGATTTAAAGAAAATGTCACTATTGGGTTAGATCAATTCGAAACTCGTCGGTTTTAAATTTTTATTTTTATTTTTTGCCTCTCTAAAGGAGAGTAGGGATATTCAAACATAGATAAAATTTATTGAGAAGGGAAGAGAAGCCATATAACTCTCTTCAGTAATAAACATCACAAAGTATTCACAACCAATGGCAAACTATGAAACAAAATCAATAATATCATAAAATGTTTTTCAAATAGGATAGAAGATTCAATGTGATATGGTCACCACGAGGAAGAACAGTAATGAGAGTGTCAATTTGGTCATGGTGTTTCCATTTGATGATGATGATGGTGATCCATCTTCCTCTGAGGATGGTACAGTTTTAGATCCGCCTTCTGCACCAATTTTCAACATTTATCAATCAACATACTTATAAAGGATTGGGGTAACTATTTTCATGCTATATATCTCTCTGTAGGTACGTGTGGGATATGAATGTTGGAGAGGTTGAACAAGGCAATAGTAATGATGCACCTGTAGGGATTGTACTCCCAGATTCTGGTGATCCAACTGGAGAGTCTGCAGGCGCTGGAGAAGCACCTTATAATAACAAACAAGCAAGCATGGTGTTAGAAGAATATATAGCAGATTGAGTAAATTGCAATTATCACTTAAGTACTTGAACAACTGTTTTTTATTTTGGTTTCATATATGCAAGAATGAGATTGAAAAGGAACACAGATAGGTTACTTGCATCCATACCATTATAGGCACTGATGGGTGGAGTCTGAACATTGCATGCGCCAGGTAAGGCCAGAGCTTGAGTCCGGTTGACGTTGATCCCTAGTGACGAACCACCGCCATTAAGGACCTCACACAAGCATTGGGGTGACGAACGCACGACACTGGCAAGCTGTGTGCAGCATTGTTGAGACGCGGTCGACGAGTTCCCCGTAATGAAATTGAGGCAAGGTGACATGCTGATCAATACAGTAGTGCAACCTGATTGAGCTTTAGCTCCCGCACAAAACATGACCATTAGGACCATGACAAAACATGTTGCCATCTTCATGTTTGCCATTACTTTAATTTCTCTTGGCTAGATAATTTCAAAGATATCTATAGCAACTCTGAAATGGGGCTTGTATTGGTGCAATGAGGCTTTTATAAGGAGACCTATGCAAATGATGGCAGTTGATGGTGACCAACTTTTGGTACAGTTTTGACTGGATCAATAGTCAACTGCGGGCTTTATATCTTTGCAAGTGTTCAATAATGGAGGCTTAAGGCGTTATAAAATTATATGTGGGTGACCAACCTATAAATCAGTTGATGGGTATGTGATGCAGGATTTATGTATGGGGTTTTATAGCGAAACGAGTTTTTGTTCCACCTTTTAACAGTAGCAAAAGTTGGTCACCCACAACTACCATCATTTTGCAGGGTCTCCTTATAAAAGTCTCTTTGCACCAATACAAACCCCATTGCAAAGTCCTTAAAGAATTCCCAGAAATTTAATCTAACCAAGAGAAATTAAACTAATTGCAAACATGAAGATGGCAACATGTTTTGTCATGGTCCTAATGGTCATGTTTTGTGCGGGAGCTAAAGCTCAATCAGGTTGCACTACTGTATTGATCAGCATGTCACCTTGCCTCAATTTCATTACGGGAAACTTGTCGACCCCGTCTCAACAATGCTGCACACAGCTTGCCAGTGTCGTGCGTTCGTCACCCCAATGCTTGTGTGAGGTCCTTAATGGTGGTGGTTCGTCGCTGGGGATCAACGTCAACCGGACTCAAGCTTTGGCCTTACCTGGCGCATGCAATGTTCAGACTCCACCCATCAGTGCCTGTAATGGTATGGATACAATTAACCTATATATGTGTTTCTTTTCAATCTCATTCTCGCATATATAAATCAAAAACGAAAAACAGTAATAGTTTCATAGTCCTTCAAGTAATTAAGAGATAATGGTAATTAATTTACAGAAACCTGCTATTCTGCTGACACCATGTTTGGTTGCTTGGTATTATTAGGTGCTTCTCCAGTGCCTGCAGACTCCCCAGTTGGATCACCAGAATCTGGGAGTATAATGCCTACAGGTACAGGATTGTTGTTGCTTTGATCAACATTTGTTTTAAGCCTATATTACGTCGACTCTTCATTTATTGAAGTACTCGTGTCCGATACTCATATCCCATACATAGATACGGAAATATGACTTTCAAGAATCCTCTAAATGCAAACCTATAGTGGAAACATTAACGTATCTAATCTCACAACCGAATCCGAGTAGCACAGCATGAAAATACTTACCCCTATCCTTTATAAGTTTGTTCATTGATAAATGTTCGAAATGGATGCAGATGGTGGATCAAAAACTGTACCATCCACAGAGGAAGGAGGATCACCACCACCATCATCATCATCATCATCATCAAATGGAAGCATGACCACCGCCAAATTGACACTCTCATGGCTTTTCTTCCTCATGGTGGCCATTTCACATTGAATCTTCTATCCTATTTGAAAAACATTTTATGATATTATTATGATTTTGTAACTTATTTTCCCATTGGTTGTGAACAATGTGATGTTTATAATTTGGTACCCCATCCATATGGGGTACATATGATTTTGTATTGCTGAAGAGAGTTATGGCCTCTCTTCCTTTCTCAATAAAGTTTATTTATTATCATTTGCCCATTGAATATCTAAATTTTATCCATTTTAATTTAAATATATTATTAGCATTGATTTTTCTTATGATAGATTAAGATTTTTTTTTTGTTTATTGAATGATTTTGGATTATTGATTTTATATGAGATTACTAACATTTTGATTGGGTTATAGTTTTTTGAGATTGATTAATACAAATCTTTTTAGAAATTAGGATTGATTTGCATTTATAAAATCTTCAAAATTTCTTGAATATTGATTAGAAATTTAGTATTCTTATTTAGAAAATTGTTATTGTGCTAGTGTGATTATTTTGAATCATGTGTTAGAAAATTAATGTTACAATCTCATGATATCAAAAAACACTTAATTTATTTTTATTTTTGTAAAAAATAATTACTAGTTGTATATTGATTTCATGAAAATCTTTATGTGTTTAAAGTTTAGATTTATTTGTTCTAAATTTTGAACAAAAATGAAAAATCAGTTTAGCACAAATAATTGTTCCCTTTCTTTCCATAATTTTTTTTATTTATGAAACAATTTTAAATGTCACGAAATTACAAATTAAAATTCATATATCTTTTTTTTGACACTGATTGTCAAATCGACTTGAGTTTAAGACATGTTCTTCTATTCGTCGATGAGTACTAAATTAAAATCAGGCTTAAGACAACTTTTTTTTATGGAGAGGGTGTTTACCCGTCAACGTCGTTAGCGTTGATGACTAAATTGTATTTTTTAAAGGGATAAAGTGTAATTTTACTTCTTTAAAATTAAAATTTTGTAAAAAAATTAAAGGATCAAAGTGAAATTTAGTGGAGGTTGGGCTCTAGCTTCGCCCCTGGTGTAAAGAGTTTACATTGGAAAGAGCAGAGGGGTGCAGGTACTTTTTAATTTTATTTTTGAAATATTTGTGTTCGATATTTGTATTCAACGTATTGATATGAGAATATGAGTCTCAAATATTTTTCATTTATATGAGAAAATTTTGAAAAGTCTAATTATACCAAACATACCTATATTTAACATTAGACTCAAAAGGAATAGAAATATTCATGGATTGAATAAATTAAGACTAAATTTAAAAAGAAATATATGTTGAAACTCAGAACTACCCAAATAATCCGCTTTACCATATAAAAAATAATAAATCGAGTAAACTCGAAATTGAAAAATATAAATTCAAGTTCTGCCCGAAACAAACGGTCCAACTATGAAAACCTATAGGTTTCATTTTCCTTTAAGCTATTAATTAGATCATGATACAAAAGATGAAAGAGATTGGATTAAGAATGTGATAAGTGTCATATTTATTTATAAATTTAATTTAATTTTTATTTTTTTTATTACCTATAAAACATTTGTCATATTTTAGATCCACGTGTGAAACTAAAGAAAACCTCGAAAGAATTTATAATGATGTGTACAGGAAAGTGTTGTAAAGGATCAAATTTATTGGTGAACTAAAACATAAAATATTCATTCTAATGGTGACGGATTGATATATGATTTGATTAAGTGAACCTAAGGGCAGGTTTAAGTCAAAATAGGGTCCATTCTTTTGTATTCAAAGCATTTGGTTAGGGTAGCTGAACTTCATAAACCAACTTCATAACCCCACCACCTGTTTCATTAATTACCTAATCCAAAAATATATTTCTTCCCTATAAATCCACACTTTCCTTTCCCTTCCAAATCATCAAATTCCCAACACTCAAAACTCATTATCCAGTTATTTCGTCCCTTCAAAAAACACAACAATGGAGTTTTCCAAGTCATGTTCTTCTCACCATGCTCCAGTTATGGTCGTCTTAGCTTTGATGTCATTGATGATGTTGTTGTTGCCTGTTAATGGACAGATCATCAACAATCCATGTACTCCGGCTATGCTTACCACTATCACGCCTTGCATGAATTTCCTCACCAATAGCAGTGCCAACGCCACGTCGCCCAGCGCCGCTTGTTGTAACGCTCTTAAAAACCTCACGAGCAGTAGCATGGGTTGCACGTGCCTCATCGTCACCGGAAGTGTACCTTTCCGGCTTCCGATTAACAGGACCCTTGCCGTCTCCCTTCCTCGAGCTTGTAACATGCCTAGTGTTCCCCTCCAATGCAATGGTATCTCTTGAAACTTTATCACCAGAACAAAATTACGAATCATAGATTTGAGTTTAATTATTAGTTAAACATATTCGATTTTATTTTGCAGTGCCCCGTGGTGCACCTATTCCTGCTCCAGGTACAGATATATTCATAAATCCTTTGAAAATATAAATCATCAATACAATCTGAATTATATTTGCTTATTAGTTCATTTATTTGTTTGACAGGTCCAGTCTCACCCAAACTCTCCCCTGGAGCTTCACCATCTTTAAGCCCCCAAAGTCCCATTGTGCCGGAGCCGACACCATCGGCCGAGGTGCCTGATTCCGGCACCACACCGGCTCTAACTCCACCATCGTCCACAGCAGGTTCAGGAGCCCCGACGGCCGCAACGGGGAGCCGTCCTGTTCTTACCCCATCAGCTGCCAACCCCGCTTACAGTTTCTCACCATTCCTTTTGGTGTTCACGTTAGGATTTGTGATTTTCAAGTACTAATTATATAATATGTATTGATTGATTTGTTTGGTGAGCATATATATATATATATATATTAGTGTGATTTTTATTTATTGCGTAATAAAATTAGTTTTTTTTAATTCTTCAATGATTATTTTTTATTGGTTAATTTGATGTGATAAATGGAAAAAATAATAAATTATTAATTGGTACATTACTGATATTCTATTATTAGCAAATTAAGTTGTTTCTTAATTCCATTTGAGTAATTCTCAAGGAATTCAATACGAAATCCCAAAGGTTTTTCTTATCATTTTATTTTTAAGAATTTTAAGAATCAAGATTAAACAGATAGAATGTATTAGGGTTAATTTTGTTGAATTTTTTAGAATTAGGACTAAATTGATAGAATCTATAAATATTGTAGAAGTTAAATTTGTTAAATTTTTTTAGAATTAAGATGAAATTGATAAATTTGTAATTATTTTAGAGCTAAATTTGTTATTATGTAAATAAAATAGATCACATCAACATTCGATTAATAATTTATCAAAAGAGTGATTAAAATATTAAATGTCAATAATGTTAACGATTAAATCTAAAAATTTTGGAGATTGGTGACCAAAACATAAATATGCTAATAGTTGGGTGATTACCAGTGTGGTTTACCCTAATATTAACAATAATAAGAGGATCAGATTATGATGAATTAAAGTGTAAAGATTAAATATCCAAATTGAGTATACAATAAGGATGTAACCACAATTTAACCTAATTAACTAAAATGATTTATTAGGCTCCTCAGTAACGGTCATTCCCGCCATATTCATCTCCAATTTACTTAAATACCCTCTCCCTAACAGATTTTTAACAACCATAATCAACCGTCTCTCGCTCCCTCTCACTGCCATGGCCGCGAACATCTTCATATTGCTCCTCCTTGGTGTGGCGGCGCAGCCACTTCCACCAGCACCTCAGCAACCAGGCTGCGTGGAGGAGCTGGTGGCGTTTTCGCCCTGCCTGCCATTTGTATCAGACCCACCAAACAACGCCACCGACTCAGTTGCTCCACAGTGCTGCGACGTCTTCAATTCTGCTTTCGAATCTGGCGATGGTTACTGTTTCTGTTACATCCTCCAGCAGCCGCAGATCTTTGGGTTTCCGTTGAACAAAGAAAGGGTTGCTTCACTGTCTTCCTTTTGCATGGCCAAGAACGGCGTTGCTTCTCTGGACTCGCTCTGCTCTTCAGGTTTTTCATCTTTTCTTAAACCCAATTGTTTAATTCACTGATTTCCTTATTAAGAATATCATCAGGTTCAAGGCCATGTTAATCTTTCGATTAAAAGAAAATTTAGTTATTTAACGCTTTGATTGATGTAATTATGCAATTCTTAATTATTATCATGCATTAGGTGCACCAGCGCTGCCGCCATTGCCAAGCACCACAGATTCAGGGATATTGAAACCATTCAATTCTCGTAAGTAAAGTCCAAATATCTTTTCTTTTTATTTTTTCCTTTTGAAACCGAATCAGCGGTCAAACCTGTTAGTAGTTCTCGATCCGACTAATTCAACGGTCGGACCGGTTTTAATTAAATAAATTATTTAAAAATTCATAAAACTTTTGAAAAATAAAATATATTAAAAATATAAAACTTGATTCAACCGGTTCACAGGTTAGTCAGTTCTTTCCTTTACTCTAGACCAGTGTATCGGCTGGTTCCCATCCAACCGGACAACCTTGCATTTTGCTCTTCCATGGCTGTAATAAAATATTGCCTAAAAGGAAATGCTCATTTGCAGCGTTCTTGCTTTTAGATTGACCAAATATAAGCCTAAATTACTTGTTTTAAAGATAGACCGGATTTTAAAACTGGTAAAAGGCCGATACCAAAAGTATATTAAGGTAATGGCATTATCAGTGATCTGTTATTGGTGGTAGAATCCTTATGAAAACTATTCTACAGGTTTAGATAATGATTCAACAAGCTCACCCCCAGAATCTGCGGTCAAGTCGCTAACACCGCCAAGTTCCTCGGTAGAAGAAGCTATGTTTTCTTGTGCAACAAACCAGATTTACAAGCATATCACTTGGTTCCTACTTGGAATGGTGATTTTTCTGCTTAATCTACGTTCATTCTTGGTCTGACAGTAGCGAAGATTTTCCCGATTTCATTCGATATTATACTTACTGATACGATAAACACTTTGTAATCAGTAAAATGATATGATGGAAAGAGTTTTATTAGCAGAAAAACATCATCAAAATCAGATGGAAACAGTGTATGAAGATCTCTCTTCTTTTCGTTTGCTTTTACCGATATGCCGTATTGTCTCTTGAAGTGAACAGGTAAGTTCATCACATTTGCTACTGTGAAAACAAAAGCATAAAAAAGCAAAAGAACCATTGTAGGATGTGTATATTTCATTTCCACCCATCGGACCACTCGGCTTCAACCGTAAAAGGAACGAGATTTTCAATTTCCTTGGTATCTTCACCCCACATTTCAGCAATGCTGTTTTCGTCATCGACCCGACAATCCTCCTGAGTTGAAACTTCTTCATCATCATCATACTCTTGCCTTTCAGGCAGAGCACAACCCTGGTAAGAGTTATGATCGGTACAACGCCATATAAGCTTGCTCCAGTAAGGGTCCTGCCATTCATTTATCATCAATGATTAAAAGCCTTTGGTTATAGACATTAAATGATAACCACAAGTGAAGATTGGTACCTTGGCAACTATGTGAGGATTTCCAACAATAACAAGCAAAGCTATGGCACGAGTAACCGAAACATTAAACCTTCTAGGATTGCTCAAAAACCCGAGACAGTGGGTCCTGTCAAACTCATTGTGTTTGATTGTTGATCGGACGGTAGATATAATGATAACTTTTCGTTCTTGGCCTTGAAATTGTTCGACGGTGCCAACCTTGACATCTGGTATGTCGAGATTCTCGAAGGCCTTCTTTAGTTTAAGGACTTGCTGCCTGTAGGGTGTTATAACCCCGATATCTTCCTTGTTCAGAACCCCACTTGCCGTCAAACTACTTACAATTTCTACAACCTTGCTGGCTTCAATCCGATTGAACCATGACGGATTACTTCCTTCCCTCTCATCACAACCTTGTATACCAAAGAAAAAAACAGGGTAGTCCTTATTAGGAAGAAACTTTACTGAGTTCAATAATGAACCTATGTCATCTTTGCAAGGGATCAATTCACCATTGTAGAAGAGCAATGAAGGGAGATACAGGATCTCCGGGTGACATCGATAGTTTCTAACCAGTTTTGTCACATAGTTTTCATTGGCATTAGAATAAAACTCGTGTTCAAACAACCTTTCTAAGTATGACTTCCCTAGTCCAAAATTCTCAGCTTCTTTGGAGTATATAACTGGACCTAACTGCTTTGGATCCCCAGCAAGGACAACAACAGTCTCTCTTCGGCAAAGGTTCGCTACAGGGATCATGCTTTCTGGCTCTGAAGCTTGACCTGACTCATCCAAGAAAATATGAGAGAAATGGCCTTTACCAACACTTTCTCCATACAGAAGGGAGGAACTCATGTAAGTTGAGATGATGATTCTGTAGGAGGTGAGAACACTAAGTGGAGGAAATTTGAAAACAAGCTCATCAAAGAAGCAAAACCGGAGAAAATCCGGGTTGACATCATCATATGGTCTTGTAGCTGCATTTAGTCTGAATATTTCATTATCTTTAATCTCAACAGACTCCTCATTAAGGAGTCTCTCTAGTATGAAATCGGCCGCGCTATTTGAAGGTGCACACACAAGAATTCGAGAAGATTTTTGGGTTGAGTAGAGCTGAAGGATTGCCTCCACCATTGTCATGGTCTTCCCTGTACCTGGTGGCCCGAAAATCACATAAGGAGGTCCTCCTTTGCAGCCAAGGATCATCTCAATTGAACACATCTGCTCCTCGTTAAGTGTACAACATATGGGCACTAGTGGAGTGGTTTCAATCACCCTACTTTTGGGTGACGCAGATGGAAAAAGGAGACTTACAGCTAGGCTTTTTGCTGCATCAATGGCCTGGTATTGCCTCCGCATATTGATTCGGTTATACGTGAACTGCACATTATAAAGATTCTCATCTATGTGGTCCGAGTGAAATTCTGGTGCAAACTTCAAGTACACTTCATCAGCTTCTACCCGATGGATATAACCCTGAAAATCACCACATTCACTTGTCAGAAAGACAGAAGGTTCTCCAAAAGAAATAGAGGTCATGAGACCGGAAAGACTAAATGAAGACAAGACTATACAACAGATAGATACCGAGATAAATTCACACTTAAGCCAAAGTGGAAGTACTTCAATGATAAAAGGATAAAGCATATAGTACTTTTATATGTAAACCAGACCTCATAAACTCTATCTGATCCACTAGCATCTTCACATGCAAGTTTAGCAAAAATATAATCTCCATGGACGAGTGAAGGCCTTTTTTCAGCAAGCCCCGGGACCTGAAGCGATAAATACTTCCCTTTCTTCCTCATGTTGATATTCTCCATGTTATAGGCCCTCATGTCCTCCTGAAGCCAAAAAAAGGGGATTTCTCAGTTTTGTAACACGAATATCAACCATCTACGCTACCGAAGGTTAGAATTACCTCGAGTTGTAACTCTTCCAAGATTAAGAGATGTTTGAAGTAAGATACATAATTATCCCTTGTAAGACCTGTTTTAATAGCATCAGGAGTCTGCTTATTCTCAACCAGTTCTCTAATATCCTTCGGAATGTCATATGGGAGAAGCCTGTTTCGAACACCTCGACCCATTGCCCTTACTGGGCGTGACCCTGTAACAAATTCATCAACTGGAAAATGCTTCTTTCTTTGAGCTCTGGAATATGGCTTCTTAGAAGCCAAAGATTGTGAGATCTTATCTTCAACCAAGAGAAAGACCATTCTTTCCAATCTTTCACCCTCCACATCAAAATGCACTATGGTAGTATGCAAGCCAATTTCCTTTGCTTTGCAAGACAACCAAATGGTTAAAGTCTCTCCAGGCTGTATCATTCGGTCCTCTAAATCGAAAAGCTTGACAAACCCTTGGCTCGTATCATCTTCAGAATTCGCCGATGGGGGTTTCATCAAAGAAAGAACGAAAGAATCCTTAGGCGTCGATGCATAAATTTTAGTCCACAACTCAACCGGTTCACTAGTGGTGTTTTCGATACTGATCAAATCAAATGCAGTTGCTCCCACGAATACAGATTGAGGTTTCCCCTTCGAAAATGGGAATGGTGCAGAAATTATGAGAGGACCCCCCTCATGATTGTAATCACAAGCAGATTTGTTGTTTGCATAATCGATGAAATTGATTTCGCCTTTGTCCCCGATGACTGAATATTCGTCATCGGATTTGTCACCAACTGTTCCCATCACTAACTAGAAAGGGAAGAACTGCTTTGCAACAAAATCCACAAAAAGGCAATCATGAAAAAACCCTTAAACAAGCAGGCATACACACTTATAAGATACAGTACACTACCATATATACCGATAAAATAACACTTAAACACGATTATGATGCAACAAAATACACGAAAATAACAGGAATACATAAATAAATAAATAAAAGAAAAAGAAAACCCAGCATTTCAATTTTTGCAATGCAACATAATACAATCATAGATAGATAGTACAAATACGTGACTCATAGGCAATAACGATCATTTAAAATTCATGATCAAAAGCAAAAACAAGGTCACAAAGCAGAAACTAACAAAACCCAGAAACAAGATAGTGACAATGTAGAAAAAACAAAATTATTCAAATTCACTGTGCCAAAATTATAAACATTTAGAGTACGTGAGCATGAACTACTCTATGGATAAACAAAAAAAAAAAAAAAAAAAAGGAAAAAGAACTCACCTCAGTGAATCATAAACCAAAGCTAGAAACTACTCTATGGGTTTTTTGTTTAATGCAGGGAAATCAAATTAACCTTGAAACCAGTTTTTTTAAGTTTTTTAATTAAAATCAAATGAAAGAGACAATATTTTTAAGGAAAATAAAAATAATATGATCCATCACAATGAGCAGATTTTACCCTACAATCTGCAAATAAAAATAAAAAAACATAGGTTCATATATTTCATTTTCTTGGCAAAAACAGGGAATTCACAAACAGACGGGGAAGGTAGTTACACTCATCTATCACTTAAAAAATGTAAATTTTAATTAAAATGGTATTACTAATTTAAATATTAAAGGTTTAATTTTGCTTGCAATCCCTGTAGTCTTTAGTTTTTTTAATTTAACCCCTGCGCTTTTAAGTTTAAGAATTTAATCCCTTTATTTATCTGATTTAAAAATTAAAGTTCAATTAACTTCAACAAAAATAAATTAAAATTGTTATTAATTCAATTTTAATTTTTTTAAATCAAATAAGATACTAAAAAGAGAAACTGAGCGTACAATTGGAACTATTAAAAGAAACTCATAAATATAGTTGAAAAAAAAATTACAGAGAAAACTTCATTTTTAAATATTTTTATTTATTTTCGTACTGATAAATCCTATTGGCTGATATGACTCATTTAGCCAATTGGCTTGCTCAGAGATAGAGACAGTTAATTTCCATTTTGATGAATGTATTAATTAGTATTTAGGACTGACGTGGCTAAACCCTATTGGTTATATGACACTCGGCAATTGGCTTGTGAACGGGTCCAATGAATTTTTTTTTTTTTTAATAATAAAATTAAAATAAAAAAAAGGTTATTGTGATCTTAACATAAATAGTGAGACAAATAACATGCCAAAACTTCTCTACTTTAATGCAATATACCCTTTGTCTACCAAGGTCAGGGATAGCTAGGGGGCTGATAGCGACTTGTCTCTTCAAATAAAAAAATTTTTATTTTAAAAATTTAAATAATAAAGATAAAATTATATTTGATTCCTTATAAAAATTTAATTTAATTTTTTAAATACTATAAAAATATAAACTATTAAAATGATGAAATTATATTTTTATTATCGTAAAAATTACAATTTAATTTTGACTCTTCTTAAAATAATTTTTTGACTTCACCTTGACCAAGGCCCTCCATCAAATTCTAATTATCAAAAATTAAATTTCAGCCCCTCAAAAACTCAATACTTTATTATTGGATTCAAATATGAAATATGCATATATCATTCTACTAGCTAAGATATATCAAAGCAAGTTAAAAAGAAATAAATCTCAGAAAATACATACCAGAATGAGGGAGCTATAACCTTTGAAGGAGATACTTGGAAGAAATTATCTAAATCTTCAAATACAAAAAAAAAAGGTTTTTTTTTTTAATTTTTTAAAACTTGGGTAATTATCATACAAGTTTAATAGATATATTGTTATATTTTCGAGCGCATGAAGATAGTCGATTTATACAGAAAGAGAGAAACTTAATTTGGTATGTCGAACAAGTAACCAAAAGTAATATAAATGAATAAATTTAGAATATCAAGATATTTTTATAATTAAAATAAAAATTTTAAATGATTTTAGATATGAGTTGCTCAAGCCTTTTAATTTTAAAAATATTAATAAAATTATTTGTATGCGTAATATATAAATGTAAAAATAATATTACATTCATAATAATATTATTAATGATTTGTAAAAAATTTAATTAAATTATTTTAAACTTTTTATGTGGGGATCTATAATTTTAAAATAACAATTGAATAATCTATTTTGTCTAATTTAAAAAATAAAAATATGTGACAATCCTTTTTACCAATAGATTAATAGAATTCAAATATAAAAAATATGCTAGTAAGAGATTAGAAACATAATTCAAAGATCTTTCGTTCGCCATAAAAGATTTCCATCTCAAAATACAATGGTTAAAATGTGCCAGTGACATGCGGCTGCGACGGATTGGGCTCAATGGGTCGATCGAAGGTAGATTGCTCCTGCTTTGCTTTGAACGATGGAGATTTTTATCCATAAGGGACTCCATGAAGGGCTCAAAGCTATTCTCTCTGAATCTTTTTGGTTGCTGGTTTTCTTTTGGTTTTTCTCAGAGGGTCTGTTCATCTGGTTTTTTGCTGGTTTTAGGGTCATAGGCTCTTTTATTGTTTTCTGGTTTCTTTAAGTTTGCTGGTTTTATTTTATTGTGGGCGTTGTTTTTGCCTGGTTTTATTTTTCTTGTCAAACTGTTTATTGTGTTACGGTAAAGCAGATGAATTATTTTTCAAACTAAAAAATGTGCCACTGACACAAATTTCTCTACTCTTACAAAATTTTTATTCTTATTTTGAAAAACTTTTATTTTTAAAAATTTAATGTTTTTATTTTTCGAATTTCGTCTAACCATTAAAACTAACATATTTTTTGTTAAATTCAAATTAATTACATCCTTTTTTAAAATTATATGGTTAATGTGAGTTTTTTTTCATGATGTTACACTAACAAATTTAATCAAAAAAAAAAGTTCAACAGTATTGAATTTGAATTGTAAAATTTAAAAAGTAAAAAAGACTAAATTCCTGAAAATATAGAAAAATTAAATTTCAACTTTTTGAAAAGTACAAGGATTTATGGCAAATTTTAACCAAATACAATATCCCTACATTCCCATATTTCGAACATCATCGAAGCAACAATTTAGTTTTTAATATAAAAGGTTTGGCTGCTCAAGTCAAACATACTGTTTCCTATTTAACAAATGCAAATTAAAACATTCATTATGAAAGAACAAATCAAGGATAAAAATCTATCAAGCTGAAGCAACTGCAGCATCCTTGACGGATTCACGCCAGGCGTACTCCCTCGCTCCATCTTTGTCAACGATCTTGATAACAAAGTTTGGAGGTGCCACTACAAGTCGTGACCTTATCTCCATTATGCATTTATCTACCAAGTCGATGGCTTCTTCCACGGTCATGCCGCTGTGGTAGTGCCTGTCCATCATAGAGAGAGAAAAGTAGGATCCGTACCCGAATGCTCCCTTATCAACTTTGTGAAGTGTAGCAATGTAGTCGATGTAGTAAAGTGAGGGGCCTGTCTCTTTGTCGTAGCCCGCGAGAAGAATGTTCACGAAGTACGGATTCTGGAAAAAACCAAATGCCATTGTTAATAATAATGATAGTAAGACGAACAGGCAGGTGAGCAGAGACCATAATTCAGCATTCTCATGTCAGACAGGACAAGAAACAAATAATAATAATAATAATAATAATAATAATAATAATAAACTCACTGCTAGAAGGAAAATATGCATAGACAACCTAATAAGGAACTTCTTCAAAACTAGATTTGCAAGATCCAAGAACCGCAAAGACCAATAAGTACATTGAACATCAAGCATGGCAGAAGCAAAGATCAAGTAACAGAGATGAAAAGAAACTACATGTGCCAAGAGTCATCATTGCAACTCCAAAAGAAAACACAAAGTATTGTAATTGTACTGTCAAAATTCCTTGGCCTTATTGTAATCTGATCTTCCTATCCAATACAACAGCAATTAATACATAAAGCTTGACAACAAGTTCTATCAGAAACGACACCTTAAATTGATAGTGTCATATGGTAATGGTCTCGTGCCATAAAAGCATCAACTCCTCTTTGAATCCTATAACAAGCTTACATATTTTATTATAAATTTCAAGCTCAAAAAATTTTAGTTCTAACAAGCACAGCTGATTGTCTAGTGGAAATCTAAAGGAATACTTTCCTAGATTTGTTTAATACCAGATGTAACCCATCTTTTCTCAGCCGAAAAGAATATCTTTACAGGAATCTCATTCAAAAACATATGGAATGTGAAACCACTAGCTAGAAGACACACAAACCAGTCACAAAATCTCAGTGAAGGTGAAGCTAGTATTGCCAAGGGATGGACCTAGGCATTCCATCTTAGCGTCAAAAGATAAAAGAGCCTCAGATCTCTTCAGGCCGGGTGCATTTGATCAGGCACATGCTTGATGTGCATAAGCATACTTTTAAAGTTCCCTTTAATTTACTTTTTTTAAATCATTTTCATTGGATATACATTTATTAGTAAGAAAAGGGAATAAATCAAGGGTTAAGATCCACTCCATTACATTTTCATCCATTAATATCCAATACAATGATCATCACCATTCAAATGTATAGGACCCATCTATTAAATGTGAAAATCAACTTGTGAATGGTGATTAAACATGCATTGGATATTAATGGATGCAAAAGTAATTGAGTGGAGTCAAACCCATAAATCAAAACCTCTACTTCCCAGTATCGGAGAACTCGACAACAAATATGGGACCGTAAGGGAATCAAGCATACAGGCCAATAAAAATAAAAGAAAGTTCTGCATGTTTTATAGATAAATTGAATCAATCTTTACAGTTTATTATCATAATTACATATCTCAAGCTTTATATATACACAGAGACATAAACTTGCGCCTTTACTCAGTCAACTGCTTTTTTTGTGCTTTGTGTCTTGGGCAATATAAGGGTTCTAACACTAGAGTGCCCCATGTGCGGGTAGAGATAAAAGGCCAAATAAAACCTTGAAGCCAAGATGAATAAGACAGCCTCTTAGTGAGGTAGCATCCAAACTTTAAGCACCAAAAAAAAGCAAATCCACAAGTGAACACTAAATGTTTAAGTAAGCGAAGAAAATGATAGCCCAGCAACTTCAAAACTTCCTGTGGTTTAGCTAAGCACTCAATAACTCAGCTGGTCCCAAAAGTAGTTACCATCACCCAGGAATCCCCAAAAAAAAATGGCTTTAACATAACATATGCTGATCTTAGGTACTAGTTCAATGTCCTATGCTGTAAATCAAGCAAAGAAGCGATTGCAATCGATTCTGGTAAAAGAGGGACCAAAGCACATATCAGGCTAGACCAATCCTTGCACATTTCAGGGCATGGTAAAGCTATATCATAACCACTTTGTTTCCAATTATAACTCATCTAACCCTTCCAGCATTGTTCTATACAAATAGTTTTCAAACCGGAAGCTTCTTCAATTATGCAATATCACCATAATGAGAAATCAAGCAAAGTTAAAACACAGATTACAGCTAATATTTCAATCCCAACGCACAATACATCATTTGAAACTAGCGCAAACCCTAACAAATCTTGTATTCCACATAGATTCATTACTCTTCGCCGGTAAAAATTTCCAAAGTAAACTGCAATTGAAGAGCATAACCCTTAATTGAAACTATATATAAAAGTAATATCGATACCTTCCTTAATGCAGTGGCAAGCTCACCGCGAGTGAAATTGGCAGCGGCGGCAGTTGTCAAAGGAATACCGTTGCGAAACTGATACAAAGCCACGTTTTTCTGTATATACTCCGTGAATTGCACTCTAGGGGAAAAGAAAAAAGGTTATATAGGAGGAATAAAGAAAACAGGGAAGTATATACGTAGATTTATAGGGAGAGAAATAAAAAGGGGAAAACCTGTCACCGGATTCACCGCTGGCAGCGATGAGTTTGTGAGAATCAAGGACCATGATCTTTTCTTCGTTAGATTTGTGGACAAGGATGCTGTGAACCGCCGATGTGTCCGCCGCCACTACGGTAAAGCCATTGCCTACCAAGCCGAACACGCACTCCATTTTCACTTTTTTTTTTTTTTGAGGTTTGATTTTGAGGCTTTTGAATTTTTTTTTTCGAGCTAATATAAGTTAGAACTGTCTTGAAGAAAAAGTTGTTCTTAGAGTGGGAAAATACGGAATTTTGGGGAAAGATTGAGGGTTATTGGGTCCTATAAAGTATAAAGAACACTTGGGTTATTGTAACACGGGTGTTTATGGGTTGGTTACTCGTCTAAATAAGAAAGTCTATTTGAAATTTGAGAGGGTTTGAGTAAAAATATTAGGTTCAAAAAATGAGAAGGAAAAAAAAATTAAGCTCATTTAAAATATGGGTTCGAGATTGAACATTTAAGGCTCGAGTTCAATTCAATCCTATTCATTTAAGTTTATAATATTTTATATTATAATATATAATAATTTAAAACACATAAAAAAATAAATCTATACCAAATATATAATATTACTTTAATGTAATCATTAAAATAATGTTAAAATCATTATATAAAAATTTTTAATAAATAAAAAATATATAAAATTATTAAATATTAAAATAATATAATATAAATATTTTTAAAAAAATTAAAAATGATGGGCAGATCTAAAATGAGTTTGAATTAATCTTTTGTAAATATGGATGAATTTGGATAAAATTTTAAATTCAAATTTCGGGTCAATTGAGCTTAGACAAATATAAAATATATTAATATATATCATGTTTAGACTCGATCCGAACTCGACTTAACCTGACTTATGAGCACCTCTAGATGCTAATTAGTGAGTCACTTTCTACTCTTAATTAAAAACTCTAATTTGGACGGGTATGCTTATTGGGAGGTTGGATTAAGACTCGATTTTAAATAAATCCCAAGCTTAGCTGGACTTAGTGAATTCAAAAAAATTATATTATTGTTTTTTAAAATAATAAAATATTTTATATTTATATTTTTTATAATTAAATTTAAATGAAGATATTCAAAAATCATTCTATTAACAAAAAGTAAATTACTATAGTTTTCAACAAGTAGCACCTTATATTTCATCAATATTACATAAAGATAGGAAACTTATATCCTCTCAGTTAATTAAATTTAAATGATGTTGTCAACTTGAAGTATCAGTGACTTGATCCCTTTGGTCCAGCCTAGTTTTTAAACCTTCATAGACACAACCCCATAGCTCAGCTTGAATGGCTGTGCAAGCTCCAATGCTATGCTGCGTGAGAAGCCTATGATCCAAGTTCCATTTCTGTCTCGAAGCAAGCCTCCAATTACAGCCATGTGCTTTGAGTAGTACACTGCTCCACCCATATTCAATTCGGTCCAGCAAATCTTTCTTCTCACCACCCTCCAAAAGTGTACTTGCCTAGATTCAGCATTAAAATCACCTGAACTGACAATACTGGAGTTCCTTTGTTCCCAGATTTTCCATACAATAATGTGCATTGTTACACAATAGCCCATGCAGGCTTTAAATAAAACCAACTTTTAACCAATTTAATCTGAATTCTATCACTTCAAATATAATCTATCTGTTTATTTATTTTAACCAAGGGAGAACACAAGATAATATTAAAGGAAAAGTAAAGATTTCCCACTTTATTTTATTCCTCAAAACAAAAGCACTCCAAAACACACTACAAAACAAGGCTCTTCCTCTTTACATAGACAACCCTTATTTTATTCCACCATTACATGCCTTACTAGCAAAACTACAACTTAGAACAAGCGTGCAAAGTCCAGGAACGACGATAAGGGGTTAGTACTTCCCCTCCTCTCGTCAGATCCACGCTGACTCTGTCGAGACACGAAGTAAGATTCTTGCGGGTTGTTGTTGAATACCTCATCCACCAACTTTGACTCCACCCCAAACGCCAGCTCCTTGGCCTGGCTATCCCATTGTCTCACATTGTTGATTTTCCCAGCCACGAAGATCCTCTTGTTGTCTTGGCCGCTGTAGAGTCCGAACCCGACCAATCCTAGGTTCTGGTTTTGGGATGCAACGTATGTGACTGGATGGCCTGCTGGGACTACAAACATGTCACCGGTTGATAACTGGGCTCTTACTCTCTTGTATTGTCCACTTCTCCTTTCATCTTCTTGTTCTTCTTGTTCTTCTTCCTCTCTGGAGGACCTGTGTGAGCTCTGCCTAGAAAGGTGAGGGCAGACCATTTCGACGTACCCATTTCCTTCGGTGACGAGGACCACGAATGTAGCCTTTGAATTGTAGTGCGGTACGAAGACTGATCCCTGTAAAAAAAAGGAAGGATTTTGATTAGTGTGAAGAGTTGAATTATAATGGGATTAAGGAGGGAAAGAAAGGGTTGTTTGGTTTTTAAGTACTTTGTTTATTTGGAAGGCAACAACGGAGGAATCCACTTCTCGGAGTTGCTGCTGGAAATTACGAGGGCAAGCCTCAAAGAAGCGGCCGTTTTGGTTGGAGTAGCGAGGGGTTTGTCTCAATAAGTTGAAGGCGTATCCCTCGCTACCTTTCTCCCTTGGTGAAGTGGCTCCTTGGCTCAATGCCCTTATTTGTTCTTGGCTGGCTTTACGGAACAGTCCATGTCCCTGATGCCTTTGATGGCTTTGCCTCCCACCAAACAGCTCATCTAGCTGCTCACCTCGTGTCTAATACAACAAAACATGAATGAATATATGAATAATTGAGTTTTATTAAAAAACAAAAAGAAAGATTAATTAGTTCAAAGAATAATACATTGAAGACAGCCTCAAGAATTTCACGGCTGAAGATTCGTAAATATGACTGAGGATTTTCCTGTCCAGCAGGGAAGAATTTCTGCAGAAAATACAGATAAAAGGGGTTAATAACTTCATATATATTACTAATAAGTTTCTGAATCTTTAAAGGTAAAATACCTGGAATTGTCCAGGGTTATTGACAGGGCGGTGGAGCATTGCTATGGTTAGCTTTTCCCTGTTGTCTTGGTTGGTCAAGTACACAGTGCTTCCTGCTGGAATTCTTACTACAACTCCACGAACTACATTGTATGACTCTTTGTTTTCATGTGTCACGAACGTAATTGTTCCTCTTCCTGAGAAAGTAAATAGTTTACCATGTTTTAGTTAATGGTGATATATTATATTTGTTGATAAAAGGGAAGAGCAAAAATAGAGTATTCACCGTTAGTGACAATGTAAATTTTCTCAGCGTCACAATGGTGTGGGAGAACGAAAGTGTTGGGGTTTGCTTCTAAAATGGCAATGCGGAACTCGTTGATGCCCCTAAGTAAATGATGCTTGTCAGCAAACCTCTGGAGGACTTTGAAATTGCCATGTTCTTCCCTGAATCGTTCTTGGAACGATCTGCGATGGAAGTAGTAAGGGTTGTTCCTTTGTTGTTGCTCTCCTTCTTCACTTTCCTCTTCTTCTTCTTCTTCTTCTTCTTTTTCTCTCCACCTGTTTTCTCTCTCTCCCCTCCATGGATCCTCTTGGTACTTTTCCCTGCATTCCCTCACGCATTGTTGCTTCCTTTCGGGCCTTTGCTCTTGCTGTTGGCAATGCTGTTGACACTCCTTGAATCGCCTGTCAGGCTGCTGTTGTTGTTGTTGCTCTTCCTCGTATTTTCTCTGGCAACTTTGTTCGCACCGTGGACGCTGCCTTTGTTCTTGCTGTTGGCACTCTTGTCGGCATTCCTGGTATCTCCTCTGAGGATCTTCAGGGTTCATATCATGGCGGCGGCGCCCTCTCTCTTCTCCCTCACGCTGCTTCTCCTCCCTAAACTGCCTTTCACACCTGTCTTCACACTTCTCTTGCTCCCTTTGTCCACGTGTCTCCGACTGGCACCGCCTCTGGCAGTCCTCGTACCTCTGTCGAGGATCATCCTCGCTTCTTCTGCCGGGGAAGTCTTTGGCAGAGCAAAGCAAGCCAAAGGAAAGGAAAAGAGAAAAGAGCAAAACTACGAAAACTGACTTGTTCCTCACCATGATTACTATACGCTCTGTTTAGTGTATGATGGTAATAGCAAAGCCTGGTAATGTATTTATAGAAGGCGGAACTGTGGAAGGTGATGTTTTTGCATGCAAATCTCCATCAACGTGTTGAAGACATTGACATGCAAGGTGACGAGTGTGCAAATTAAAGAAGACAAAATAGTTTGAGTCTTTTTTTTATCGAGATGCCATATCCCTTCACGTGGTACGGTCAGGGTTCGGACAAGCTTTGTTGCAGAGGGGAATCATGGTTGTATCTGTACGTAACTGGAAGTGGCGAAGTGATAATGCTTTAACAGTAGAGTGGTGGACCGTGTTGTCGTTTGTGTCAACTCAGGTGAGTTTAAAGAGAGTAAAACGTGGGATGTGGCTGTTTTATGAGGTGAATTAGAGATGAGTTCGATGAGTTGATGTCCCGATTCACTGAATTATAAGGTTGAGTTGGTTTTATCTGCACTTGGGCAGAATGGAGGACAGCTCAAGTGTACACATGTTGCCGTGCATGGTGATGAATGATGAGTTGCTTGAGATATGAACGTATTAAGATATGTACATAGATACTATTTGAATTTGATATAATGTAATTGTATAAATTCATACTGAAATTTAAAAGCTAAGATAACATGTCACATGTTGAAAAATAAAAATGAATTTTAAAATAAATGCGTGCTTATACCTGAGTTTTTTTTATTGAGTGAGAGAAGTTATAAGTAGAAATAAAGATTATATTAAAATAAATTTTAAAATTATCTATCAGATGTGTTATAGTTATTTTCACAAGTGTATGAGTTTAAATTAGTGTGTAGCCTGCGTAGGTTATGAGAGGTATTTTTAAATGGATAAGCTATAAAAATAGTCACTTTTGTTTATTCCATGTTATATTTTAGTTATTTATATTTGAAATGTTACGTTTTAGTCATTTATGTTAATATTTTGTTACGAGTGATCACTGTGCCGTTAAGTTTCATTATCTCTCTAACGGTAATCCTACGTGGCAGTCCAACTAGATTTTAAGTGTCAACTTGGATTTCCAAATGGAATGAGAATAAATATTTAATTAAATAAATTTAATTAATTAAAATTTTTAAACCTTAAACTTTAATTGAAAAAACCCTAAACTCATTTTCACACACCTCTCTTCTTTTTATCTTCATCTTCTTCCCTTTTGATTCTAATATATTTAGCTACAAATATGTCTCAAAGCTTGAATCTTTGAAACCCATTAACCCAAAGAAACTTAACGGGAAGAAGATATTGGGATCAAAGATATTAAATCTTTGGGTTAATGGGTTTTAAAGATTCAAGCTTTGAGATAGATTTGTAACTAAAGATATTGAAATTAAAAGGGAAAAAGATGAAGATGAAGAAGAGAGGTGTCTGGAAATGGATTTAAGGTTTAAAAATTTTAATTAATTAAATATTTATTCTCATTCCATTTGAAAATCTAAGTTGGCACTTAAAATCTAGCTGGACTGCCACGTAGTATTACCGTTAAAAGATAACAGAACTTAACGGTATAGTGATCACTTCATAACAAAATATTAACATAAGTGATTAAAACGTAATATTTCAAACATAAGTGATTAAAATGTAACCTGAGGCAAACAAAAGTGACTATTTTTATAGTTTACCCCTTTTAAATTTATGTATCGAGGGTTTTTTAATAGATGATGTATTTATTTATAATTAGTGTAAAATAATAACTGACTGTAAAATTAAATACTGTAACGTGAAAAAAAAATTAAACACACTGAAATTAAATGTCCATCTAAAGGGATCTTGAGTTTGAATTGTAGATATTATTTGCTTGCGGTGTGTCATTGATTTGTTTCTATTAGGAATGTGTGAGAATTGCAAAAAAAAAAAAAAAATTATATAATGTTAGTTTATCAAAATATATATCCAAAAATAAACAAGAATAATTTAATATGTGGTTGGAAGAAGTCGTAACAAATATTTTCTCTTGATATTTATGAAGTTGCGATGATTTTTTTATGACAATTTGGCTTAGCTTGTACTAATCCCTTTTAGATTTATGTTTCATTTGGACGAGTGATTGAGATTAGTTTCAATGAGATTAAAAATAAAGGAAATTAGTGATGAGATTATTTATTTTATCAATGTGATTAAAATTAGTGATGGGATGTGTGTTTAAATTCAAATCATATTACTAAATTAAATTATAAGGAGACGGCAAAATGACTAATAAAGACATTAAATTTTTTTTTCGTATTCTTTAAAATTTAAATATTTGTTGTGTTAGGTGTAAATATTCAGGTTTGTTAAATATAAGTATGCATTTTTTTTATAGAAAAATATAAGTATGTATTTGATGACTTAAATATTTATCTTATATCATTTAGAATTATTAAATTCATAGTTATTTGTTCATTCATTGTAATACTTGCAATTAATAGCATGATTGATTATAAGCTAGATAGGGAAATTATATTATGTAGATGTGTAATCTACTTTACATGGATCTCATTTGTGTGTGTTTGTCCGTTAAAATTGAATCTCTTTAATTTTTAATCATATTAATAAATTAATTAGTATATTAAGATTATTTGTTAAAAAGAGATAATCAAATAGCTTCATTTTGATTATCGAAAAAATAAAAAAAAATAGATTATTGGACGCTTTATTGATAATTATAACCAATTTATTATGAAGTATAGAAATTTACCGATGATTAAACTATAAATAGAAATTGAGATTTTACGTTTAATTAAATTTCCATTATGTTTATTTCTCAAATTTATTTATGATTATTATTTTAATCATTTTAATTTTTAATTTCAACTCTCTTATATTTATTTTACTTGTTTCTTATTAGAAATGATCATGCTGATCATCATTACCTACAAAAAAAAAAATTTTGAATAAGATTTAGGTGACTTTAAGAAATATGTTATTTACTTAATTTTGTATTTAAAAATTTTCAAAGTAATTTATTGAATACAATAAACTACATATTTAATTAATCAATCAAGAAATTTAAATAAGTTTGTAAAATAAAAAATATTATAATTTTAAATATTATTAAAAATATAAAAATAATGTCCATAATTGTTATTTTAATTTCACCGTTTGCATCATCTTATCTCATCGTACTAATGAGATTGCAATTATTGTAGGGTATTTTAGATTTTTTTGATACGTTTTTTGGCTATATATTCAAAAAATATATATATAAAAGATATATAAGGTTTGATTAATATGGAAAATTAGATTATGAAACAATATTTTTTAAGAAGATGAACTGATTAAACAAGTCATAATGGTTTCTTTTAATATTACGAGTTCAATGTCACTTTAACTAATCCTATGGAGGTAATCAACAGTGCAATACATAATCATAGTGCCTACAACGGGGCCTTGCAGACGAATGGCACCTTACAGACTACCCCGCGAACAGAATCAACGGGTTCACAACACATCTCCTCAAGTCAGAAATTATCCCACATACCACCTAACATTCTCCTTCAAATGCAATCACCAAGATTCACTGTATGGCGCAGCAGCAACACTCACAGCCCTTATCGTACTTTTGCTAAGTTCTTACAACACTTCAACCAAACTCACTGCAATTTACTATTTATCAGACAAATACTATGTCATCTCCAACGGCTCCCCCAAACAGCAAGTGGCGCAGGTACCTCCTTGGCCAAGTATATGTCCATTGGAAGATACAACCAATACTCGCAGATATCAAATACCTGCAAAAAGGGATCTGATTATACGTACAAGAGGAACGATACCCACTGCATGCAACAGTCGACAGGTTCAGCACTTTCCAGATTCTCCAAGTCGTGGTCAAGCTGTTAAACAAGATATAATGGTTAGATGTAAACACGAGATAACAAAAATATTACAAAATCTATAAATGCTCACCATCAAATATTATAAAAACTTCTCCTTTCTCAAGGTTGAAAATTTTGGTATAAGTTTTAGAGACATTAACAACATCAAATGCAATAATACTAATTACTTAAGTACTTGACATTTTATTCATTAACATAGAAATACAAAAAGGCACTCAAAAGTTCATACAAGTTATTGCACTACAAAACAAGGGTCTCCTCCTTTACATAGGTCACCATTTTTATTTCATTACATGCCTGCTTAAAACAAGAAAATTTCACATTAGTCCATAAACACGAGACTATGTGATTATTATTGCCTCTAACTCTTTATTCAGATGCACGCTGCCTCTGTCGAGACACGAAGTAAGACTCTTGTGGGTTGTTGTTGAATATCTCATCCACCAACCTCGATGACACTCCAAAGGCCAACTCCTTGGCTTGGCTATCCCATTGTCTCACATGGTTGGTTTTCCCAGCCACGAAGATCCTCTGGTTATGGTCTGGGTTAATGTTCTGGTTGAAAAGACCGAACCCAGTCATCCTCAGGTTCTGGTTTTGGGAGGCAACGAATGTAACTGGAAAGTTTGCTGGGACTACAAATATGTCTCCACGCGACAACTGGGACCTTATTTTCCTGTATTGTCCACTTCTCCTTTCCTCTTCCTCTTCTTGTCCTTGTTCTTCTTCTTCGTATGAGCTTTGCCTAGGAAGATGAGGAGAAGCCATTTCAGCGTATCCATTTCCTTCGGTAACAAGGAACACCAATGTGGCCTTTGAATTGTAGTGCGGCACAAAGATTGATCCCTACAAAAAAAGGGTTTGATTTTGGTTAGTATAATGATGGAAATTAGAGGGAAAACAAAGGGTGGTTTGGTTTTAAGTACTTGGTTTAATTGCAAGGCTGAAACGGTGACATTGATGTCCCTGAGTTGCCGGAATTCACGTGGGCAAGCCTCGAAGAAGCGGCCGTTTTGGTTGGAGTAGCGAGGGCTTTGGGTCAATAAGTTGAAGGCGAATCTCTCGCCACTTTTCTCCCTTGGTGAAGTGGCTTCTTGGCTCAATGCCCTTATTTGTTCTTGGCTGGCTTTACGGAACATTCCCTGTCCCTGCTGCCTTTGATGGCTTTGTCTCCCCCCAAACAGCTCATCTAGCTGCTCACTTCGTGTCTAATACAACACAACATGAATGAATCAATGAATAATCAAGTTTTATTAAAAAAAAAAGTTGATTAATTAGTTCAAAGAGCAATACATTGAAGGCAGGCTCAAGAATTTCACGACTAAAGGCTCGGAGATATGACTGAGGGCGTTGGCTTCCAGCTGGGAAGAATTCCTGCAGAAAAAATATAGGTAAATAGCTATATAACCAAAGCCAAACAAGTTTGTAAATGTTTTAAAAATGTAGGAACCTCGAATTGTCCAGGGTTATTAACAGGGCGGTGAAGCACTGCTATGATTAGCTTTTTCTTGTTGTCTTGGTTAGCCAAGTACACAGTGCTTCCTGCTGGGACTCTGACTACAACTCCCGGTACTACATTGTAGGACTCTTTGTTTTCATGTGTCAAGAACGTAAGCGTTCCTCTTCCTGTGAAAGTAAACAGTTTACCATGTTTTTGTTAATGGTGTTATATTATATATGCTGATAAAGGGAAGAGGAAATAGAAGAATGTTCACCGTTGGTGACAAAGTAAATTTTCTCAGCGTCACAATGGTGTGGGAGAACGAAAGTGTTGGGGTTTGCTTCTAAGATAGATAAGCGGAACTCATTGATGCCCCTAAGAATAGGATGCCTTGAAGCAAACCTTTGGAGGACCCTGAAATTGCCATGTTCTTCCCTGAATCGAGATTGGAATGATCTGCGATGGAAGTGGAAAGGGTTATGGCTTTGTTCTTGCTCTCCTTCTTCACTTTCCTCTTCTTCTTCTTCTCTCTCTCTACTCCATGGATTATCCTGGTACTCTTCCCTGCATTCCCTCACACATTCTTGCTTCCTTTCCGGCCTTTGTTCTTGCTGTTGGCAATGTTGCTGACACTCCTGGAATCGCCTCTGGGATTGTTGTTGTTCTTGCTCGAATTGTCTCAAGCACCTTTGTTGGCATTGTGGTTGTTGCCTTTGTTCTTTTTGTCGGCATTCTTGCTGACACTCCTCGTATCTCCTCTGAGGATCTTCAGGGCGGTGGCGCTGCTGTTGCTCTTTCTCCCTATACTGCCTTTCACATCTTTCTTCACACTGCTGTTGCTCCTTTTGTCCACGTGTATCCCATTGGCATTGCCTCTGGCACTCCTGGTATCTCCTCTGAGGATCTTCAGGGTTCACATCATGGTGGCGGCGCCCTCTCTCTTCTCCGTCACGCTGCTGCTCCTCCCTAAACTGCCTTTCACACCTTTCTTCACACTTCTCTTGCTCCCTTTGTCCACGTGTATCCCACTGGCATCGCCTCTGGCAGTCCTCGTACCTCTGTCGAGGATCATCCTCGCTTCTTCTGCCAGGAAAGTCTTTGGCAGAACAAAGCAAGCCAAAGGAAAGGAAAAGAGAAAAGAGCAAAACTACGCAAGCTGACTTATTCCTCACCATGATTCCTATAAGCTCTGTATTTTGTTACTGTCTGATGGTAATAGCAAAGAGTGGTAATGTATTTATAGAAGGTGGAGCTGTGGAAGGTGATATTTTTGCATGCAAATCTTCATCAACGTGTTGAAGACGTTGACATGCAAGGTGACGAGTGTGCAAATTAAAGAAGACAAAATTTTGTCTTTTTTTTTATATTTTTTATAGTGGGGGGTAGATATCGAGATGCCACATCCCTTCACGTGGTTCTAGCAAGGTTCGGACAAACTTTGTTGCAGGGGGGTTCATGGTTGTATCTGTAACTGGAAGCGGCGAAGTGATGATGCTTTAACAGCAGAAAGATGATGGACCGTGTTGTGTTGTATGTGAACTCAGTTGAGTTCAAAGTGAGATAGAGATGAGTTCCATGAGTTGATATCCCGATTCACTGAGTTAGCGTTTGAGTTGATAGAGAACAACTCAAGTGTACACATGTTGCTGTGCATGGTGATGATCTATGAGTTGCAGGAGATACGAACAAATTCAGATAAATATATTTTTGGTATCCTGTACGTTTCATGCTCATACAAATTAGTCCAGTTCGAGTTATTTTTATTCTTTTTCAGTAATATTATCTCTAAAATTTAAGTTATAAAATATATTTTATCATTAGATTCAATATATAGATGATAGTATATAAGTTTATACAGTTTAATCCAACATAAGGTGCCACATATTAAGAAATATGGTAATTTATTTTTTTCATAAATTTTGAATTAATTATATACTTATTTATTAATAATTTTATAGAATCCTAACGATATTATACTATGTTAGTTTATTAAAAACAAACAAGTAGGCGAGGGGCTGGGGCCATGACTCTTTAATTTTAAGAGAATTTTTTTTATTAAAGTGCTTAAAATTTAGGGTTAATAAAAATAAAGGTTTTTCAACTTAACTAATATCTAAATTTAAAAATTCTAAATCAATTTGATATTTTTGTTGGATACCTGAATAATATTATTAAAATTGATTGATATAATATTGACGACCTATAACATGGTAACATGTGACAGTATCATATTTTGACACATTATAAAAATATATAAAAATTAAAAATTAAAAATTTATAAGTTTATATATATATATATATATATATATATATAAGGAATGTAGTTAAAAGATAAAATAAAAGTCAAGCCGACCACGAAAATTTTAATGAAGGGAGATTATTATATTTGCACCTGGAGAGTGAAAGACCAAAATTCGTAGCCTTGCATGGTGAATTTTCATCTTTGTTCAACAACAGGAAATTTTCAGGCTTCAGGTCCCTATGGAAAACCCATATAGAATGGCAAGTAGGGATGATTGGACGATGGTTCTAACCAAAGAAGCGGCCACACGTTGTTTTCATTTTTAAAAATGATTTTTTTAAAAAAAATATTTTTTAATATATTAAAATTAGAACTAAATTGACAAATTTTGTTAATGTTGAAGGTTAATTTTTTATTTTTTTTTAAATTCAAACTAAAATGACTAACTTTGTAACTGTTAAGGATTATATTTGTTGAAATTTTTTATTCAGGATCAAATCGATAAAATTTGTAACTATCAAATGACTAAATTTATTATTAAGACCAATAAAAAACTCACGTCAGCTTCTCACCACTCATCTTACGGCAACTAACGGTAGAGTAATTAAAATATTATTTTCGAAAAAGTTTAGTGACTAAATTTAAAACGAAAGGCATAGTTGGATGATCATTTTTAAAATTTATCCAAATAATAATATATTTTATACCGACATCATCATTAACGTCCACTCGGTGCAAACTAAAATTGGGTAATATGGCCTTGTGAAACAAATGGGGTGATCCAATTTGGACTCTCAAGGCTTTATTAAATATAATGGAGTTAATTATATTAAATGTTAAATTACATTTTACCTTTTCTACTAAAAATTTCATTCATTTCTATTATTAACAACTAACAGAATAACCAAACAATGATACATGTCATGCCACATGTATCTTATGCCAACGTACAGAGACCAATTTTTAACAATAGAAATGTATGAATTTTTTAACAGAATAATCAATTTACTCTTTGTTTTAATATATGGGGACTAGTTTGCTCATTTTTTTAGTAGAATGGGTAAAATGAAATCCAACTCCTAGTATTAGGACCTCCATGATACTTTTACCGTCTTGACATCAAGAGAAAATAAATTACATAAATCATGTTACTTCTTTAAATGATTTTAGTGTAAAAGTTGTCACACTATTGTCTAGGGTGATTATGGGCTGAGTCAAACCTATGTATGGTATTACCACAATTTATATTTATTTAAATTCGGTTCAGTTCATGTCTACTCATATTTGTAAATAATTAACTAAAAAAATTTATATTTTCAATTTTTTACAAAAATATATATTATTTTTAATTTAATATTTAACAAAAAAACCTTTAAACAATGTTAACAATTAGATCTTAATTTTAAAATCTATAAAATTAAAAAATTCACTAAAAATAAAAGTATGTGTATAATCACATGTATGTGTGGTTAAAGACCGCTTGGATTTGTCTATTTGTACTCGGAATTCCTAATTCAAAATTCAAATTTAAATGTACAATGATTCGATAGATAAGATTTTTCCTTTCTTAAAACAGCAAAACTAAATAGGTCCCTTTCCGCCTGAGAATTCCCGCTAAAAATATTCATTTATTATTCATTATATGGTTTTTATACGATATGAGACCAAAAAGAGGAAATGGAAAGATCATTTTTATATATCAATAGATGAAATAAGGGTGTGGAAAACAAGATAGAGATTCTCTACAATGACATTGTAGGCCAATTGAAAGGGATGTAGCGCAGCTTGGTAACGCGTTTGTTTTGGGTACAAAATGTCACGGGTTCAAATCCTGTCATCCCTACCTATTACTTCTCCTTTGAGCAATAACGAGGGAGTCGTTTTAGATTGATTAAAATTAAGCATACATAATCTATCATTTTCTCATATTATATATGATATATGATAGTATAGGTGTGTGCGATGTATTGGGGTTATAAAATAAAAGAATCCTCTTTTTTACAGTCTTATTTATTATGATAAGAAAACGCTCTTAGTTCAGTTCGGTAGAACGTGAGTCTCCAAAACACAATGTCGTATGTTCAAATCCTACAGAGCGTGATTCCGCTCTTGTTAGGTCAAAAATTACACCGAAATAAAAAAAAATTGAACAACAATTCAAATTTGACTTCCTTGGATTAAATTATTAAATTTAAATTATTAAATAAATTAAAATTAAAAAAATTAAATTATAAATTAAAGGGGTCAGTCAAAAAAAGGTATGTTTATTAATCAAAGGTCCAACTGATCACCACGTTTGTTTCGTAAATATGCGGTTACGAATAATTCAGTCAAAGTAATAGGAATTAGATCTAAGACGATTCCAAATAGAAAAACTTCAATCATTTCAATTCCTTTGAAAGGAGAAAAAGATAGGTAATATCTATCCCTAAATATTAGTTTCTATTGCCCATGAATATCAATACATAATAATTGATAATTAACACGGTAAGGAGCTATAGAATATATGGAATAGGACAGAAAGCTTTGTTTTTATGGATTGTTCGTTCATTGAATTAATTTTCAAATAAGTTGTATCTTACTTAAACCAATAAATAAAGCTGAGGTTATAGTTAAAGCCGCTAGTAAAAAATTGAAAAGACTAAATTATAAATTTACAAAAATACAAAAATTTATAACATATTTTAACAATTTTATTTTAATGTAATTGGTTGGTCCTCAGTCCTCACCTCTATGCAATACAAGTCTTTAATTAAGTTAGTCAATTAACTTCAGTTCAGTAATAAAAAAAAAATCAAATGAAAAAATAATTATAGAATTTTTTTGAAAGAAAATAATTATAGAATTTTATATTAAAAAAAAGTGAACATCTTTTTGTACGTTAATAATAATTATAATAATGTTGAAATATAATTTTCGAACTTTTTTTGCACTTAATGTAACCTATTTTTATGTAATATAATTCGTATTTGATTCCTTTTTACATGTATAATACTATATATAGAGAGAGATGATTCTTTCTTTTAATAATTTTTTCTCTTCAAGTAAAAACCCTAGCAACCCGATTTCAGTAAGAAAAAAAAATAATTGAAAACCCTAGCAAATCCTAACACTTCAATGGCCTCAAGACGTTCAAAGGTTATTCGTTCATCGAGCCAAGGCGAAATAGGTCTGTTTAATCAGATAATGCCAATAGACTCTCCAACCCCGATATCGATTCGGCCGACACCGGCCCATTCGGCTGTAAGAAGAGCACCAAACATGGTTCCGATGCAGCAGCCGAGAACGGCGGTTCCGAAAAAGCAGCAGCTGCCAAAGAAGACAATATTTATGTTGGGGTCACCCGAAAGCAGAAGAGAGATAGAAAAGGACGAAGGGTTCGCGGTTTTTTTTCAGAATTGTTCCTTGTGCAAAAAGAAACTCAAACCGGATAAAGACATTTATATATATGGGTACGTTAGACACGATTTTTTACCATGACGGGTTTATTAGTTTATATTCACAGTATAAAGTGAAACATTGTTTGATGATTGCAGTTACCTAGGCGCATTCTGCTCCGTTGATTGCCGAGATGATCGAATAGCTTTGGACGGTATCGACAATGAAGTTGTTCCCAAATTACCAATAAACATGAGACCCTCGAAGAGATTCTGAACCACAAATTCGAGACTTTCCTGATATGAATCGGATACAAATATTCAATTTTTTTTAAAAGCCATCCTTGTATCGAAATTCGAATAGATTTGAAATAACAAAAGGGTGTCCTTAGAGAGGATTAAGCAACAAGCATTGTTTGCTATAGCTGAATATTACAGAGGGAATGTAAGCTATTCATTGGTATGGTCTCCATTGCAAGAGACAAAGGAACATGCTTTTGCCAGCCAATGCCCACTAACAAAAAAGGGTTACTTTCAGATTATATAACCAAAAGAATCTAACCATATAACTTGGTCTGACCCCATTGGAGATAATTATATATTAAACTTACTTTTAAATATATATAGAAAGAGTAACAGGTTCAGAAGGAAAAAAAGAAGCCTTAAAATCATGAGTTTGCCAATGTAATTTGTCAGGTATATGAACTGTCATGTTCTCTTCTTCTTTTTTTTCTTTCATTATAGCAGTTGCAGATTCTGATACTTTTACACCGAAAAGTTCATCACAGTATAATTAGAAGACATGTTGGTTTTAGGTATTTGATTCTTTTATACAAGAAAACAGTTGGTACTGTTTGATTGTTTCGGTTCAACACTCTGAAGAATCTGAACAAAGAATCTTTATAGAATATTGCAGGTTGTAACACCTTTTTTTAAGGACAAGAAAATAACAATTAGGACTCCGTTTTAGCGCTTTTTTATTGTGGTATTTACTGTTTTTGATACAAGCAATCAACAACGAAGAAAAGATGGCGAAAAGGAGTGTAGGACATGGAGAAGGAGAAGGTTGTTGTGTAGGGTTTTTAGAGAAAAAAGAGCGGATTTCTTAGTCTCTTGTGCACTTAGGTTTATATAGGAGGTCACCTTTTATCGTGTCCTGCAAAGTTTTGCGTGCTAGTTAGATGGTAATATAGTTACCGGCCAGTGTAATGTGTGATTTTGATGTGATGTTTTCATTCTTAGGGATTTTACAAGGTTATTATGAAGAGTTCATTCATGAACCGTCCTACATAAAGGGTCGCTACGGACAATTCCTTATGAAAGGTGAAATAAGTATATAAACGCGACGCAACAAAAAATCACACTATCCTAAAATCAGTCCCATTGTTAGCTTGACCAAAAAGTAATAGAATTAATGCAATTTTGATGAACAAACAGAGGCCAGAATCTGGTGAATTTGCTTGGAATTAATAAATAGCCGACCAGAAGGCAACTCCTTCAGTTTTAAAGTGACTATTCACTGATAAGGTTTCTCCCTTTGATAGCTTTCAAGTGAACATATATACCTTTCTTTTTCTGCAATTCTTTTTCTTGGTCCCTTCTTTGACCGTATTTGGAATGGAATGCACATGCATTTTACATACACCATTTGTCCCCCTACCCCCCTTTTTTCCTCTTAAATATTCATTATGCTCGATATGTTAAAAAAATATTCAAATTTTTTCATTGCTTATTTGTGAGATTTAAGGCCTGCAATAATGGTGTACTAAAAATGACCTATAATATAAAAGTGATTGGAATATTCCCCACTTTCTCTTTTTGGTAGAAAAGCCCCCACTCTTGTTTTTTACTTTCTCTACATTCCAGACAGGTAAGAACAAACTAATAATATGGTCAATCAACATATATATATATATACACTCATGGCTTCCATATAAACCTGCCAAGCCTGCAAACCTGTCTGCTGCTTTTTTCTGGTTTCATACACCACAGGAATATGCCAAAAAAGTAAAAGTAGAAAAAGAATGATAGTTGTATTAGATTATCAATGAAACCAACTTTTCTCAGTAAAATCATTAGCAAAAGCAGCGTGGAGAAGAAACAAAGCATATTCTGATTCTATTTTTCTCACTTTTGTTTTTTCTCTTTACATTTAATTCTTCTATTACTTTGGTAAGTATCCATAAAACCCTTTACTTCTCTTTGCATTTAAAACAAAAAGTTAACAAACATATAATGATTATATATTTGACCATGCTTTGATCTTTTCTTTAGTTCATCAAAAGAATATTTCCCCTAAAACTAAACAAATCATGAATAAAACAATCTTCAAGTACCCTCTCTCAACTTCTTTTCCTGCAAAACCGAAAAAGGGTTACATCATTATCGTATAAGGAAGCTAATTTTTGGCTTTTTAAGTATGAAGAAGTAGTCAGCGGAACCTGTGGAGAACTATCGGAGCTTGTTTCAAGATTGATTAGAAGTGAACTTTTTTGTTAATCAGTTGCATTGAGATTGGTATGTTGAAAGCTGACATCATCTCATGATTGAGTTGGAATTCGAGTTAGTTAAGTTTACACCTGATCAACAAACACAAATACAAGATTAGTCGAAGAAATTAAGAAATAGTAAATCAAAAAGGGAAAGAAGAAAGAAGAAAGAAGAGAGAACCAACCTTTTTTTGGTTAGTGAGCAAAGGAATGTCTCTATCACCCTCAAGAATGGATCTCCTCAAAGTGAATTTTACCTGCACATGGGACCAACGTTATCAAACACTTCAAAGCTGGTTTTTCGTGTAGATTCTCGTTATCCATTGTTAAGTGGCCATGATTCAGTTTCTAGGAAGATATGTTGAAGGCAATCTTCTCCATGTTTAAAAGCTATGGGAGTAAGGGATTAACGTCCAAGGACCACAATCACAAAGGAGTCCTGAGTATGGATACTTATTTTATTTCAGACAAATTTGATTCACGAGATGGAAAAAAGAAAAGAAAACAAATATGCTCGATAAGGATTTTACCTGATTGATTCATAAAACAAATTATTGCTGATAGGTAGAAGCACATTGAAATTCTTGCCAAATGATATTTAAGCTCCTGGTTTAAACAATAGGAATCACTTAAGTAATAGTTAAAAAAAAAAAACAAATATTTGCAAATGTAAATAGCCATTCACATGTATACGTGTGTGTATAGAGAGAGAGAGAGCATACATTGAATGCAGGTCGTAGCCTCCTTTAGAAAAAATTTAGCTCAGTGTATCCATGCGCATATGGCAAAAGCTCCTCTACCTCAATCCTCCTCGAACTAGAATAACTCATGCTCTTCTTAAGTTGACCACGGCTTGACTCAACCTCAGCCCAAAATATACCATAAACCGGTCTGTGATCTGAGAACTTAGATTCCCCACGGACATAAGATAATTGATGAATACCTTCTCCATACCACAGTATCCGGTCACACCTTAATACAGAAAAAGTTAAATTCAGTACACTTCTTCAGAGCTATAGTTTTAACTACTTTCATGCCAAACGGCCGAGGCAGTTTCTTACCAAGCTGGAGTTCGACATTTCTCCTTTGGGTGCATAGCATCCCCTGTATACCTATCTGAATTAGTTGAATACTTGTATGTTGGTGGGAAGTAAATCTTTCCTTCATGCCATCCCTTAAAAACGCGCCCTCTTTTTTGCTCTATCCTTAGCTGCCAAATTATCATCAATGAAAGGTTTTCTTATTAAATTTGACAGTAGAATTTGTTGTACGTTATTCAGAGCCTGTGAAGATATGGAGAAGTAAAAGCATACCTGGTCATTTTCTAACAATGCTCTCCAGTTCTGCATTTCAACAAGTGCCTTGGCAGACCGGTAAGAGAGAGCAATACGATAATTCAAATCCCCAAGCCAAATTATTCGACTGGATTAATATATAATTTGTCAGTATATGAAAAAAAAAATACGAGAACATAAACATTTGTATTTTTAGCATATGAACCAAGTCCTTACTCATGCTCGAGGATTGTTTCAGGGGACTTCTCATTAGCTTCACTATGAACCCGTGGAAACCTCGTCTTCTTAAGAATCTCCATAACATCCGAGTTTCTCCTTAGCTCATCACCCTCCTTTTGTCCCGAAGTTAAATGAGTGCAAATGAAGCAAAAGCTTGTTTGATGTACCAACATACTGACAGATATAGAACCCTGGCAAACCAAGACATATAGGTTAAACAGAAGTGCCTCTTATTCTCGAGCATAAGATAAGTAAATTAGATACGGTCAAGTAATACCTTATTTCCAAGATAACCCATCAATCCTCTGCCAACACAAGATACTTTCATGCTTTTAACATGATCTCTCAACTCGCTTCTCACCCAAATTGTGATAAATATGCCAACCATTTGCTTACTAGCCACTAAGCAGTACCTTGAATGTCCAGGCATCCTATATCCCGGTTCATTGGATGCAGATCCACCGTAGGACATTGGCGAGTGCAATACAGTACTTGGTGATTCTGTGATTCCATTATCATCATCTGATGAACCCCATCTGGAGTAATCACTAGGTCTAGAGTAATCGCTAGGCCGGGAGTAATCACTGGGCCTATTACCCCATCTATAACTAGAATCATAGTCACTTGGCCGATGACCAAATATTACCCTATCACAAACACTGAACCGCCTGTCAAGTCGTGGTTGTGGAATCGAGGGATCATTGTCCATTCTCCAACTGCTGGTTGTCTGGAACGATCTGCGGTGAAAGAAAGACGGATTCTTCTGCCTAGATGACCCTTCAAAATCAGCATCCATCTCTACAATAGGCTGAGGAACAGGAGATGGTGTATAGCAACCCCCACCACCACTTGTTCCGGGAAGATTGCTAAGAGTCTTCCTAATGAGAGACAACCATTTTTTGGCCGGACCATTGTCTTCTGCGCCCAAAATATTCCCAGCATTCAAAGGAACTATCTCCTGAAACCTGTAAGAAATCAAAGAGGAAACAAATTATTCTATGAACAATTCATAGTTTGGTAAACAAGACATGAAGATCAAAACCGTCAAAACATACCCGAGGACATATATATCTGCAGGAGATGACGCATGGAGCAAATCTTCTAGATTCAAATTACTCGGTGGCGATCTTCCGGCCACATTCCATGTAGATGCAAAAATGCTGCTCCAAAGGACAATAGAAGAACAGTTGGTACTCATGCATCATAAAAAAAAAACAGAAAAATATATAACTTTTTTAAGAAAAACATACCTATAATTTTCAACATCTATGATTCGAGGGTGATCAAGATTCATTCTCCCTCTCCGGCTCCGACTTTGCTCCGTATTCCTACTAAATTTTTCTGCAAATGGTAGTAGCATTTAGACAATTAATAGAAAAACAACAAAATAGTCCCCAAAAAAATAAGTGAGATAAGATTAGGAACCTGTTTTACTCTTTTTGATTGTGCATGGCTCCCTTTCTGAGAAGCTAGTCCTGTATTCCACTTCACCTCCTGAAGATTGAAAAACAAAAAATCAAAGTTATATATACAGGTTATAAACCAGAACAGGAACTGTAGCAACCAAAAAGAATAAAAATTGAAGTTACAATGGAATCATTTTTAGGATGCCTTGTGTGTTTTGATGGGAAATTGCATGAAAAAGAGTACTTAAAAATTGAATCCAGGAAAAGATAAAGCCTTGAAATAACCAAGTAATCCATTCTAAATAAGTTAGCTTGGTCTGAACAGATAAGAGGAAGAATATTCCGTTTCTTTTTTTGACATGAAAGCTTGAGATCCTAACTATTTTTTTTATGAATACCAAGCCCATCACTGTGAAAAATTAACGCTCCTCAAAGTACTCACCTCCTCCACAAACATGATCATCTGCTTGAAAATCCTCAGTTTTGCTCTTGATATTGAACCATTTTCTGACCATCTTTTTGGACCATGAGAGCTACAGAAAATGAAGGAAATTTTAGTCTGTTAAAAACCTTCAATTTTTTTGTTCTTTCACAAATTCGAGAATTGAATACCAGAAAGAGGAAGAAAGAAAAACCTTGCTTTTCTTGGCATTCCCATCTCTCATTGTTGGACTTTTGCTTCATACACCTCCAAATTTACTCTTTTTTACTATTCCCAAAACTCTCAACTTTGCTAACAATCACCAAGGAAAAAAAACTGTTGCTACTTACTACAACCCCATAGGCAGCAAACTCCACCGATCCTTCCCCGATTTCAGGCCTTTTTTAACTTAGATTAAAAACAAGCTGAATTATTTGATCCCAGATAATCTTCAACTAAGAAAACAAATGTCCCAAGTCCCCTACCTTCACTTTCCTCAAAATCAAAGGCTAAACCTAAAGAAAAGAGAGCTAAACAAGAAATGGGTTTGCCTTAGTTTCTTGTTACCAGTAAGTGAAAGCAAAGAAACAAGCTCAAAAAACCCAGAAAACATGAAGCTCCAACGACTAATATAGAAGAAAAAAAGAGAGACAGAGACAACACTTTAATGCTTGGAAATGATATGAAGAGAAGGGAGATTCTTGAAACTATAACAAGACAATGTGGGCAAACATAAAGAGAAAGCAAGGGGAAGAAAGTCTAGAGAAAGAAAGCTCGCAAGACAAACACAAGCAAAGGCAAAGGCAAAGGCAAAGCAGGGCAGCCCCTTCTCTCTCTCCCTCTCTCTCTTCCTTCTCTTTACTTTGTTAGAAAAATAAAGAGAGCAGCAGCACACCTCGTTATCAGTAAAAAAGCAAAGTAATGAAATTTTGAATGGAATAAAGTGCAAAATAAATATAGAGAGAAACTCTGTCACACCATCTCTTGTTTATGTTTGCTTTTTTTTTTTTTTATGGATTTTTCTTTTAAGGGATTTAAAAATTTATAGAGAGGCTTTTAGTTCCATCTAATGTTACAGGCTATTTCAACATGAATGAAGCAAAGAGGTAATGTCGTTCTGTACTATGTACTGTTAAAACGACAAGGGCTCATGGACAGCAAAGTGTTTGAAGGGTTTTCAAGTGTTAGAATTGGGTGATTAGAATTTTTATTAAAATAAAATACAGTGATAAAATAAAATAAAAGTACTTTTACTTTTATTTTAATTAGAATAAGTCATCTATTTTATTTTAATTAGAATAAGGTGTTTCAATCTTACTACGTTACTTCTATTAGTTGTTGATTGGAATAAGGTTTTTCAACCTATAAATAAACATAGTTATCTTCTCTTGTATTGATTTAATTTTCGACATTAATGAATCTTCTTCTCCTTTGCCCGTGATTTTTTTCCCGAAAGGGTTTCCACGTAAAATTTGTGTGTTCTTTCTTTTCGTTTTCTTTGCGATATTTATTCATTCTCGTCATTTAAACTTTATCAAATTGGTATCAAAGCTTTTTCGGGTTAGTAGTCTCAATCATGATAATGACAACATTGAAGTATGATATTCCGCTGTTGGATCGCAACACCAGATTCGTATTGTGGCAGGTAAAGATGTAAGCAGTTCTTGCCCAGATGGATTTGGAGGATGCCCTGTTAGGGTTAGATAAGATGCCTTCGAATTTGACAGATGAAGAAAAGAAATGTAAAGATCGGAAGGCTTTGACGCAATTACAACTGCATTTGTCGAATGAAATTCTACAAGATGTGTTAAAGGAGAAGACTATTGCTGCATTATGGGTAAAATTACAGTAGTTATGCATGTCGAAAACCCTAACAAGTAAATTGCATATGAAACAGCGTTTGTATTCTTATCGTTTGGAAGAAGGTGCGTCTGTGCATGCAGACTTAAATGTGTTTAAAGAAATTGTCTCGGATTTTGAGGCCATGGAGGTTCAGTATGATAAAGAGGATTTAGGGTTAATTCTCCTTTGTTCGTTGCCACCGTCGTATTCAACCTTCAGAGATACAATTTTGTATAGCCGTGAATCTCTCACAGTTGATGAAGTCTATGCTTCCTTAGCCTCGTATGACAAGCTGAAGCATCTTGTGGCTGGACTTGACTCTCAGGGAGAGGGTCTCATTGTTCGTGGAAGACAAGATCGTAACAGTGATGATAATCGTGGGAGGACACAAGAACGAAATTCTCGCAGTAAATCTAAAGGTAGATCGAGATCTTCAAACGGAGGTAAAACTTGTAACTTCTGTAAGAAGAAAGGGCACATTAAGAAAGAGTGCTACAAGTTACAATATAAGATCAAAAGGGAGGTAGAGAATCAAAAGGGAAAATAACTAGAACAATCCGGTGAAGCTGATGTAGTAGAAGACTACAGTGATGGTGAACTCTTACTTGCTTCTGTCGACAATTCTAAAGTGAGCGAGGAGTGGATCCTCAATTCTGGTGGCACCTTCCATATGAGTCCCAATTGGGATTGGTTTACAATATATAAAGTTGTGTCTGAAGGTGTTGTTTTAATGGGAAATAATGCTTCATGTAAAATCGCAAGTGTTGGCACAATCAAAATAAAGATGTTTGATGGGGTTGTTCGAACTCTTAGTGGCGTGCAACATGTACCAGAATTGAAAATGAATTTAATTTCGTTAAGTACTCTTGATTCAAAAGGGCACAGGTGCACAGTTGAAAGTAGGGTTCTAAAGATTAGTAAGGGTTCCCTCGTTGTGATGAAAGGACAGAGAGAGACTTCCAAATTATATGTTTTGCAAGGTTCAACTATTACTGGTGATGCTGCAGTCGCTTCCTCTTCCTTGTCAGATGATGATATTACTAGACTTTGGCATATGCGTCTAGGGCATATGAGTGAAAACAGCATGGCAGAATTGAGTAAAAGAGGACTTCTTGATGGGCAAGGCATTAGCAAACTGAAGTTCTGTGAGCATTGCATTTTTGGGAAGCAAAAGAGAGTTCGATTCACCAGAGGAATACATAACACGAAGGGAATATTAGATTATATTCATTCTGATCTTTGGGGACCATCTAGAGTGCCTTCGAGAGGTGGAGCTAATTATATGCTAACTTTTATTGATGATTTTTCCAGAAAAGTTTAGGCATTCTTTCTGAAGCAGAAAAGAAATGTGTTTTTCGCATTCAAGTTTTGGAAAATTATGGTTGAAAAACAGACAGGAAAACAGATAAAACACCTCCGCACAGATAATGGGTTGGAGTTTTATTCTGATAAGTTTAATGAATTGTGCAAATCAAAAGGGCTATGAGACATTTGACAGTCCGTCATACTCCACAGCAAAACGGCGTTGCAGAACGAATGAACAGAACAATCATGGAGAAGGTTCGATGTATGTTGTCGAATGCTAATTTACCGAAGTCGTTTTGGGCTGAAGCAGCCTCTACTGCATGTTTTTTGATCAACCGATCTCCATCCATTGCCATTGAGAAAAAGACTTTACAAGAGATATGGTCTGGTAAGCCTGCTGATTATTCTGATATAAAGATTTTTAGGTGTTCTGCTTATGCTCATGTTGATAATGGAAAATTGGAACCAAGATCCATTAAATCTATTTTTCTTGGTTTTAAAGCTGGTGTAAAAGGATATAAGTTATGGTGTCCTGAAAATAGAAAAGTTGTGATTAGCAGAGATGTTGTTTTTGATGAAACTGCTATGTTACCTAACTTATCTCTTAAAGACTCTTCCAATAAAGAACAACAAAAGCAAGTGGAGTTTCAAATTGATTCAGTATCTGCAACAGAGTCAACTTCTCAAGTTAGTACAAAAGTTCAGAATAGAGTTACTTCATCACCACAATATTCTATTGTCAAAAATAGACCTAGAAGAGAAATTAAACCTCCGAAGAGGTACGCTGAGGCTGATCTAGTAGCTTATGCTTTAAACGTGGCTGAAGGTAGCTTATTTTGTGACAGTCAAAGTGTCATTTTTCTTACAAAAGAACAAACGTTTCATGAGAGAATAAAACACATTGATGTTCGGTATCATTTTGTGCATGATATTATTGCTCCTGGAGATGTTGTTGTGAGCAAAGTTAATATTCATGAAAATCCTGCAGATATGATGACTAAGTCACTTCCCATAACCAAGTTTGAGTATTGCATGGACTTAGTTGGTGTTCATTGTTGAAGAATACCCCTCAAGGGGTTTAGAGGAAGAGGTGGAGAACTTGTTCGTTGAGAGTTCTTGTTCGTAGAGAATTCTTGTCAAGGTGGAGATTGTTAGAATTGGGTGACTAGAATTCTTGTTAAAATAAAATACAGTGGTAAAATAAAATAAAATAAAGTCCAAATAAATTAGACTTCTTTTATTTTATTTTAATTAGAATAAGTCATCTATTTTATTTTAATTAGAATAAGGTGTTTCAACCTTACTACATTACTTTTATTAGTTGTTGATTGGAATAAGGTTTTTCAACCTATAAATAGGCGTAGTTATCTCCTCTTGTATTGATTTAATTTTCGACATTAATGAATCTTCTTCTCCTCTGCCCGTGGTTTTTTTCTCGAAAGGGTTTCCACGTAAAATCTGTGTGTTCTTTCTTTTCGTTTTCTTTGCGATATTTATTCATTGTCGTCATTTAAACTTTATCATCAAGTTTAAGCTGTCTTTGAATCACTTTGGGTTAATATACAATTTACTATCTTAGTTTGGGTTTATTCTTCGATTTGATATCCAGATCAAAAAACATTAGGTGGCCTAATAACTTTATTATGAATAATAATAACCTCTAAAACATGTTTTGATTTCAAATAAATTAAATATTGAAGTCAAATTCATATATCGATTCAAATTTTTTTTCCATCTATTAAACTCTTAAAATCATTTATCCTCCTTTCATCAAAGTAAAAAAGTAATTAAAGAAGGGTCATCTATTAAACTCTACTTTTAACTCTAAATTTTAGGCAATATTCCATGGGTTAGAATTAGCTCGGCAGAGGAAGCATACCAAAGTTATTATTGAAAGTGACTATCGGATGGCCATAGAAATGTTGAAGGAGAATTTGTTGGACATTCCCTCTATGACTATTGTTCGAAAGATTAAAATGGTGTGTAGATATTTTCAAGCAGTCAAGTTCCAATATGTCTCAAGGGAAAGTAATACAGTGGCTGATTGGCTTACTCAAACTTATCCGTCTAATAAGACTAAGCTTGATATCATTGATTTTTCTATGTTTACTGTTAGAAAATTGCTCTTAAGATACCAAAGTTATTATTGAAAGTGACTATCGGATGGCCATAGAAATGTTGAAGGAGAATTTGTTGGAGATTCCCTCTATGACTATTGTTCGAAAGATTAAAATGGTGTGTAGATATTTTCAAGCAGTCAAGTTCCAATATGTCTCAAGGGAAAGTAATACAGTGGCTGATTGGCTTACTCAAACTTATCCGTCTAATAAGACTAAGCTTGATATCATTGATTTTTCTATGTTTACTGTTAGAAAATTGCTCTTAAGAGATAAAATATGGATTTCTCGTATTAAAATAAGTTGATTTAAGACTTTTATTTGCCTTCTTTTCTCTCTCTATATATATAAAAAAATCATCTCTCTTTGTAGCTATAGAAAACTATAGAGTTTGAGGTTTTACAAAATTCCATTAAAATCTTCAAATTATTATATCGATTTTAAGTTAGTCCTTAAACTTTAAATCATTTTAATTAAATCCTTAAAGAATCAATATATACCAATCAGGATCATCAATCAATTTATCCTCAATCTAGGCCTTAAACACAAACACATAGATCAAATTGTAAACATATCTATAATCTAACTCGAGTCTTAAATATATTTCTCCTTAAATTTGAATGGACTAATTATGAGAATAGTCCAATATGGTTCTGATAGATATGATAAAGACTAAATGAAAGTCCGGGCCATAGAATATTTGGTTGTTAACCAATCTAACTATTTTCATTAAATCCAGGGTTTAATGGCCTTGTAATCAAAAGGCAAATGCCCCAGTCTTCAAGGTGTCACTGTTATTTATTCTTCATCACTCACTCACCTACTACTTTTTTTTTTATCTACTTAAATAGAAGCTACTTTCAAATAGGACCACATTTTTGGATTTGTCTAGTCTGGGGTTTTTTTTTTCTATTAATTTTCAGCCACTTATGAGAGCCAAATGAGGAGCCTCTAGGGAAAAAAGCAAGCTTAATTCTAGATTTTCTTTAATGGTAGAGTGGAGGAGATTTCTAAAGTCTCCGCCGTCTAGGGCGGCTCCTCGGGCCATAAACAATCCTTGATTATATAAACTCCAGTTTTCTCTATATTTTTATATCAAAAAATGCAGTCAAACATGTGCTTCATTTAAGATTTTAAAGCTATATAGTTTGTCTATTTTGACTAGTCTTGGCAAAGACTGCATTTTAGAATATGGTTCACGAGCTTTTTTCTTTATTGAGCCGACTGCTGAAGAACATTCCATATGTTGGGATTAGGGTTATAAATTGTGAATTCGTTTATTTATTTTTGTTTATTGAATTTAAATTCTTATTACATTGTTATTAAAAAAATAGATTATAAATATAGAGATGTATTTTTTTTTATTTCTCAAAATATTTACTGAAACGAACTCAGTAATTAGTCGTTCAATTCCATAGATCACAAGTTTTAAAATTGTTCTATACGCAAAACGAGAATTGAATCCTCGATCATTGATTAAAGTAGACGAGATCCTCACCATCTGATCTAATTTTTATGATTTATAGAGATAAAATATTAAACGAGTGACGAGTTTCTTAATGTGATCAAGTTTACCATTATTAAAACCCAAACCCTATGAAATGTTTTTGTGTAATCACAAAACTAAATTCAAACATGGTGATGAAAATACCAAACAAACTATTTTTTTCGTCACCAAAAATGCATTAAAGTTTTTAGCTCAAATAGCAAAGAATCAACATCGAACGATAGGAAATGGTTGCACCCATTTTTTTCAAAGCACGAAATGATGAGTGGACTTCCATCTGTTCCAACAACGTTTCATTTAATCGGTGGCATCAAATAAAATTATTTGACACCATGGAATGGGACGTGATTTCAGATTTCATGATTAGATCTTTTAAAAATGATTATAATTTCATACTAAGTTTTTTATTCCCATAACGCCTATATTATTTTTAAAATTCTCTAAAAAAATTTATATTCATTTTATGATTTATGTTTATCTAGTTTCGTTTGTAGAATTAAAAAATTTCTAAAATTTAATATATTTAAAATTCTGAAACGTTCTGTCGTATTTTAATGTGGGTCTCGCTAGGAATCATTGGAAGCAATAAGGAGAAAAAGCAAAAATTGAATAATACAAAGCAGCATGTAAAAAGTGATTGCTTGTATTAAAGACCAAATGAAACAAAAAAAGAAGGAAGCGGCCATATTTGTGGTATTTGGATATCTAAAGATCAAAGGGAATGTCCCTACTTTGGGAAATCCCTGTTTTTTGCATTCACAACTTGTACTTCAATATACATTAATTTTTATTATTATAAGTTCTGATCATATTTTTTTTATATAATACTTAAAATTATTTATAACCCCTTCTCAATTCTTAAATATGAGGATAATGCGTTTCAACGCACTCAAACTCTTATCTTCTTGTACTGAAAATAATATCCATGTCGATCGAGCTAAAATTCGATCGACAACCCACAAAATTTTTAAATAATTGAGTTGAAGGTGTAATAAATTAAATACATAAAAAATGAGATAAATGTCACATAATTACTCATAGGTGTTTTGATTTTCTTAAAAATGAAAAGCTGTTTATATAATTTCTTTAATTTTTAAAAAATCACAAATTAGTATAAAGATAAAATTACACTTTGATCTCTCAAAATATTTTATTCATTTTTTTTATCCCTAAAGCAATTTACTACTTTACCCTTTTCATAATATGTATTGAGATGGTATCTAAGGAACAAGCTTCTTTTGGATTCAAGTAAAACATGATGAAAGAAGAAACTGGATGCAGCATTTTTCTTTTTGGCCTCAATGTATGGGAGACAAAAAACACTATTTGTTTAGTTTTTCACATTTTCTTTTACTTATTTTGATTTGTTTGTACATAAATGAATTTTTTACTTAAAATGTAAAATTTATTCTAGTAATTACATATGCATATATGCGTAATTTCCATGCAGGTTGAAATTTGAACTTGATAATTTTGTTTTATGGTGGATTATTAGTCTAAATTCAATTCATTTGATATTCAAAAATATTTAAATGAATTATTGACTTATGGCATATTTGCTCAAATTGGTTTATTTTATTAGTAATAATAATATAAAGTTTTAAGAGTGGCAAATTTTAAAAAAAATAATCAATCCTTAAAAAATTTATTGGCTTCTCAAAAAATAATATATATTTTTCGTAAAAATATAGATATTATATAACAATCAATGTTATCTCATAATAAAAAAACACTTTAATCCATAAAATCATGAATTGCAGATAACACCTAAACTATATAAAATCATCTGGACAACAAAATATATGTTTATCAATAAAAATAAATTCTAAAAAATTCAATTATAAAAATATCAAATTTAACATACAAAATGGAATCTCTAATATGGACCAAAAAAATAAATTTATAAACATAAATCCAAAGTATAACTTTGTATTTGAGAAGGAAAAATGAAGAAGATAAAGGGTTAAAAAAACACTAAAGAATGGGGAAGAAGATTTTGTATGCTTTATGCTTTTTGTATTTTTTGTGGGTGAATCTTAAGTTAAAGCCTTAAAGGCTAAAATTTTATTATGATTTTCGAGGCAGTCAAAAGAGAGTTAGTAGTCGTTTTCTCTTTGAGTTTTTTTTTTTCAAATTTAAATTTATTATTGGTGCTTCTTCTTTTTTTTTTGGCCTTGAAAAGACTCATTCCCATTTTTTTTTTTTTTATCTTTTACTTTACCAATGTTTTTATCTATTTTTGTTCTTTAAGGTATGGGTTTACGGCTCATAATATGTCACTTTCTTTGGCATGTGTCATGGCTACATGTATAGTTTTAAATATGATATAAAAATATTAATGAGTGGTTGGATGCAATAATTAAATACATTATATTTTTAAGTAGAAAATTTAGATTTGAATTTTTGATGATATTATTGAGAGAGACAATTATGATCCTCGAGTATTGATCTTAAAACGAACATGAAAAATTGTTATAACAAAACAATTCATTTGACTTAATGGTTTTGTCTTTGATGAAGAATGAAAACACTAAAATTTTAAAATTTTAAAATTAAAATATTTATACTTAATATTCTATTGAAATAATTAAAAGTATCTATTTCAATATCATTTGTAATGCTTTTGATTGAGTTAGTATTACGAGAAAAAGAGACAATAATTTAATTATGAAAAGATAAAAAAAATCTTTTAAAAATAAAATAATAAAATGAATAGGTTTTATATGTATTTTGCTTTTTTTTTTCTAAAGAAACAAATTAAATATAATTACTCATTTTTTTGGTGAATAGAATTACTCATTATTTCTCATTTTCTCAATAATTATCACAGTAAGTTCTTCCTATTATCCAAAAAGCCTACCCACTTATCTTTAAAAGCTATCCATTAATTTTTAAAAATTAATTAAAATATATACTTTTTCACCAATATAGTATGGGTGATAGGTCAGATTTTTTGAAATTTCTAAGTAGTGCATTAAATTTTGATTCGATTCGATTTAATTTTCGAGTTTTTATTAATTTTTGTTTTGCATCGTTAGATTTATTTTGACAAAACGAACTTTATTTTAGAGATTTAAAATATTATTCGACTAAATTTCAAAATTTATTTTCATTAATATTTTAAAAAATAAAAAAAATTCAAGAATTTTTAAGTTGTTTTAAATAATTAAAATTAATTATAAATTAAATAAAAATAGAATTAAGTACAATTTCAAATAATGATGATTTTTTAACTTACATTTCATAAACCGTTCAAACATCTCAATTCATGTCGATTTTCGAATTTTCTTACTTAGCTCTAACCCATAAATAGAATGAGCATCAATGCATTTGATTTTGATTTTCATTTAAGTAAAATCATTTTTTATTTATTTATCTACTCTCTTTATTGTTTTTAATTTTCTTTATTTTCATTACGGGAGAGAATTATGTATTTATATTTTTTTTCGAATTAAATTATTATTATTTTTTAAGAGATTGAAGTTAATTTTTGAATAGATTGCGGATTATTATTATATACATCCATCATACCAGGGAATCTTTAAATGAATTGATTGAAGGGATGAATATTTTGATATGGATTGACTTTAATATATAATACACAAAATGAGGGTATATGTATATATTAATGACACAACTACAAAACTGGGTCAGGAGAAACACACACCACTTAGCTCTTCAAATTTCAAACCTTCCAAATTGGCTATCAAAATCATTTGAGTTTTCGGTCTTTTTCAACATCATGTCCCTCTCTACCCACCTCTTTACTTCCCTTTTATCAGATTTCCATGGATTCTTCTGCCTTACCCATTTTGACTATACACTATAATTCCCTTTATACTATAAGCAAAATATAATAAGATTTATATATATTTCCTTGACTCTTTTTTCTCTATAGAATATTCTTTAACCTTAATCGTGAAGTTAATCATTTATTCCATGACTTTTGAGCTTACTAGTTTTATTTTTTGATTATTTTATTTATTTTCGAGTTTAGATTACGTGTTTTACCCCTAAGTGTCATTTCTATCTGAAAGTATATATTATATGACTTGGATATTATATGAAAATAACTAAATATTATACAAGGCACAAGATAGCACTGACGGGCGAATATCTAATAATCTATATATTAATAGATTCATATTTTGATAAATATAAAATATTTTATCACAATTACGATAAAAATCCTACTTTTACTTATTAGATTGAAAGAAAACTCGTTTAAACATGTTGGAACTCACGTTTTCTTTATTACGACAACATCACCAACTTAATTAAAAGCTCGATTATGTTATATTATTTTTACTTAAATTCAAGAAAAAGTAATCAGTCAATTCTTTCTTTGATTATAAGCTTAGTATCTTAAACCACTTTCAGTGAACATTTTAATTTTAGCACTAGTATGTTATATTTTAAATAATATACATAAAATATGCTTGCAAAATTATTATTTAGTATATTGGTGTTAAGTGATTTTCAACTTTTTCGAGAGAAATTTTTAAAGTTTTGTTTACCTAAAGTCAACAGATTCTTTAACATATTCGATATTATTTTAATGAAATTTTGTTTATAGGTTTAATAAAGTGGGAACGTTTCATTAAATCGGACCGTGTAGAACACATAAGAAAATGTATATGGCCTTAACAACAACGGTGAAGGCCCATAACTTAATCTGTGAAAACCCTAAACTAGTCTAAAAAATTTAGTCCACAAGTTACAGTCGAAGACACTATAAGCCCACAATAATTTTTTATGCTAATTTATATGACTTGTACATATTCTTAAACAGATCCCCAACCGATGTGGGATTTCACTACATTGGGCTTAATCCATCTGAAAGTTCATTTTTCCCTCATAGCCGAACACAGCCAGCGAGGCCTGTGGCTCTAGAGTCGGCGAAAACCGCGAACTCAGGAGGAGAGAAACAAAGTCTCTAAGCAAAAGAAACCAGCGATCCTTCTCATCTACCTCATATTTCCTTGGTCTTCGTATCTGTCTAATGATGTCTATTTTCTTCGTCTTCTCATTTCCCCTTGCAACTACAAACAACAATTCCTAATATTCTAAAATAAAATTTTAACCAAAAAATAAAAAATGGCGTCTTTACTTCTTCGTCAACGAAGAGTTTCAGCTTTGGGTGTTTCCCGGATTCTTCAAGGTTTGACTTTCAACCCTATTTATTTGAAAAGAGAAAAGGGAAAAAATTTCCCACTTTTTTGTTATGGATTCATTGTGAACATGTGAAATTTGATTAGGTAGATGGAATTCTTGATTGCCCATTTCTTATTTTTTATGCTTTACTTGTATTTTTCAAGTGTTTTTGGCATTTGGGTATTTGTAGCTAATAGAGGAAAAGCTTTTTGCAGGAGCTTTTATAATATTGGTGTATGCTACTCATTGCTTTTAGCAAAATAAAAATAAAAAGTTCTGGTTCAGTTTTGATTTACATTTTTTTAAGTTAAATGTTTCAGCTGTTAATGGAGATTCCTTTCGACTACAACCGGAATCGAATTGCAGGACATTTGCTAGTTTTGGTGTAATAATAAGGAATTACAGCAGTGGAAAGGGTACTGCAAAGTTCGATTTTACTGATCTCACGTAAGAACTATTTGACTTACAGCTATTAATAGTTATTTGTTTGGCTTGGACAGGCATAGGCAGTCCTTTTGGGGTTTCGAATTATGTTGGTTGAAAATCTACAATTTGAGGCTTGTCCCAATTGTACCATTTCATTCTAGTTATAGGAATACAAAATCTTGAAAGACAATAGACTCTACAAATATAAATGCCTAGATTTTTTAATTTGATTAATTGTCTGTATTTTAGTTTCGAATACTAGTTTTCTGGATTATGTAACTAAAGCATACCTGTTTCTGTTCTCCGAATTTGAAACTTATTGGCTATAAGTTTTTCTTACTACAAGGTAAAAGTCCTTGTTCAAAATTTCCGTTAATTGGGAGATTATAAAAAAAAGAAAGAAAGATGTTTTCTGCTCACTGAATTTCGTTATTTAATTTCTGTATATCATTGGCATTTTTGTGAAATTATTTTTTGTTTATCTCAGCCGTCCTCATACATGGTATCCTAATGCTCGAAAAAAGCAACGCAAGGTTTTCTTGCATGTAGGTCCGACAAATAGTGGTAAAACATACCATGCTCTGAAGCGACTTGAATCAAGTTTTTCTGGTATATTTACAATGCTACTTTTACCTGGACTGGATTACCTTTTTTTTTTGGTAGTCAGTGAATGATTGAACGGGATTGAAACTAGTAAAATAAACTGAAAAACTATTTTCCATTGGTTCATTCCCTATTCAGGTGTATATTGTGGTCCTTTAAGATTGCTGGCATGGGAAGTGGCAAAACGGTTGAACAAAGCGAGAGTTCCCTGTGATCTAATTACAGGACAAGAGAAGGATGAAGTGGATGGTGCAAAGCATAAGGCTGTAACTGTTGAGATGGCTGATGTAACATCTGATTACGAATGTGCCGTTATTGATGAAATACAGGTAAGTCCATATTTAAATGAAAGATTCACATACAATATTTACCAAGTTCACAAGGAACGTTGCTGTTAATTATTCTCTCAGTGTGTGTGCTGATTTTTAAAAATTAATTGAATAGAATGACTTCTATGATTCTTGTGCAACTTAACAGAAACTGTTTTAAGCATTTTCCCTTAATGGCAAGTCACTTAGTTTCCAGTTAAATTTCTCTTTCTATGCAGATGTTGGGCTGTAAGACTAGGGGTTTTTCATTTACACGTGCCCTGTTGGGAATTGCTGCAGACGAACTTCATCTTTGTGGAGATGCAGCTGCTGTTCCTCTTATTCAAGAATTATTGAAAGTGACTGGTGATGATGTACAGGTAAGCAATAGTATGGAATTGCTGTTCTTCTATATAATGCACTGTTGGATAAGTAGAAATATTGTTTTCTTACCGGTATTTGGTGTCTAGCGTTGCTGACTATGCAGAAAAATAACTTTCTTGTTGCAGCCATGCTCGTGACCCACTTTTGATATATCTGTTCTATATTGTCGGTATTTTGCATCATATGGTTTTTTAATATCCCAGGTCCGATCTTATGAGAGACTTCTACCATTAGTTCCCTTGGAAGTTCCACTTGGTTCTTTTTCGAACATAAGAACAGGTGACTGCATTGTAAGTTTTTCGCGCAAGGAGATATACAAATTGAAGGTCAGTAGTGCTTGCTTTATTTTCTCTTGGCTAACTACTGATATGTTTCAGTATGTCAAAACATTAGCTTTTCTTCTTACTATTTTGCGTCAGTGGTATCTTTCATAGAAAAGAAATTGAATATGCTTTCTGATTTCGCCATCTTTCATAGAAAAAAATTGAAACTGGGGGAAAGCATCTTTGCTCTGTGGTTTATGGTTCATTGCCACCAGAGACTCGGACAAGACAGGTATTGCCTCTTTCTGTCTTTAATTGATCACCAACTATGTGTGTGTGTGAGTGATGGTAATTATATTCTCATTGTTGCTCGTTTATTTATTTATATTTGTTTATTATTAATACGACCTTTAGGATTGCAGGCAACGATGTTTAATGATACAAGCAGTGAGTTTGATGTTCTTGTGGCCAGTGATGCAATTGGGATGGGTCTTAATCTGAACATTTCTAGGATAATTTTTTCAACAATGAAAAAGTTTGATGGTCTGGAAATGCGGGATCTTACAGTACCAGAGGTCAAGCAAATTGCAGGTTCCCCTTTCATTTTTAGCTGTACTTTGAAATTTTATTTTTATATGAACTTTTGTGGTCAATTTTCCTTCTCAAGACATTCGCTTAGGGTGGTAGAAAAATATAACAAGAATCCACTCGCTCGAGTTGTCAACTGCCAATTTCTTATTTCATGGAGGCAGACCCTGTAAAGTTGATAAATTTTCATTAGACGGCTATATATCTTGTAGGGAGAGCTGGTAGATACGGTTCAAAGTATCCCGTGGGTGAGGTAACCTGTTTAGATGCAGAAGATCTACCTTTGCTTCATTCATCATTGAAGTCCGCCTCTCCTACTTTACAGGTGATTGTTTTATCACTTTCTTTCCTAAAAATACTGCCTTGGTCTGACTTGTTCCATTTTCAATGGACCCGAATAAGCAGCTTTTATATATATTTGCATATTGGCTCAGCCTTTTTTGTATCTTGACTCTGTCATTTTTACGACACAGCAAGCTGGAGTATTTCCATCCTTTGATTTCATTTATATGTATTCACGTTTACAACAGAAAAGAGGTCTCTATCAGATATTGGTAGGTTATCTTATGATATTATTTTGTTTATCTCCTTCCTCTTGTTTTTTCCTTTTTTAGTGACAGCTAGAATGAACATTGAGGGTTAAAAATAATTCAAAGCCCACTGTCCTGTATTTGATTGTTGCAGGAAGATTTTCTCGAGAATGCAAAACTATCCGAGAACTATTTCTTCGCTAACTGTGAAGAATTGTTGGTAAGTTTATTCAGTCATGTTCCCTTTTACAAATCAAAATTTCTTGTCAGGTAACAATATCTCCGGTTATTGATATTTAGATTTTACGATATGAATCAATGAGTGATAAAAGGCTGTTTATTGTCATCAGAAAGTTGCTGCTGTTATCGATGAACTGCCTCTAAGTTTGCAAGATAAGTACCTTTTCTGCCTCAGGTAATATCTTTCAATCTTCCTCCCCCTCCCACAACCCGAACTTTGTTATTTGAGTTTGTCTGCTAGTTTTACCAATGCAGTTTCGAGTTTGCTTATGATTATTACTATTATTTACGAACTTGCTTGGAATCAGCTGGCTAACACAGGTAAATATTTGTGCAGTCCAGTTGACATGAATGATGAAATTTCATCTCAGGGTCTAACACAGGTAAATATGTGTATATAGTCTTGATTATCTTGAATACAGAAACTAACGGCTTTCTATTCTATCGTTGCGGATCAGTTTGCCGAAAATTATGCAAAGAAAGGCCTCGTTCGTCTTAAAGAAATATTCACACCTGGTTCACTTCAGGTGCCTAAAACGCATTCTGCTCTCAAGGAGCTTGAATCCATTCACAAGGTGCGAGTTTGTTTTTCTCAAGCGTTGTGTTACAGTGAGCTTTGGTTGAATTTTTTGTTTGGATGAATCGTTTCTGAGTTTGTTGTTTGCTCCATCTGAAGGTGTTGGAACTCTATGTTTGGTTGAGTTTTCGTTTGGACGAATCGTTTCCAGACCACGAGTTGGCTTCATCACAAAAGGCCATCTGCAGTATGTGAGTACCCTTTGCCTTACTTAATCACTTGCTTTGCTTTCCATTGTTAACCTTAGTAGTAATGTTTTGGATTTGTAGGTTAATTGAGGAATTCCTTGAAAGGCTTGGTTGCCAAAACCCAACACCAAGAAAGTTAAATTCATCAATGGCAAAAAAGAGAAGACAATACCTCTGATTAAATATAAACTACAATTACCATGTATTTATCCATTAACCCCATCACCCCCTCCGTTCCCACCCGATCTACCTTACTGTCTGTCAAACGGATTTGTCAAATTCGGACCCGAGATGTCAAAGTTCGAGTCTCGAAGGTTTAACAATGGAAATTTCTTTTTTATTCTTTTAGTTAAATTACACTTGTAGTCCCCTAACTATTAGTAATTTGTTTGTTGGTCATTTATTTTTGAAAAGTTGTTAAATGATCATCAAACTATTCAATTTAATCTTGATAATAGTTTTTAAAACTGACACAATAATAACTTTCACTTATTATATCAATTTAATTTTGATTTTAAAATAGTTAATTTTACAATTTTATTTTTTCTGTGACTGCTCACCTAAAAAGCTAATAAACATATTTATCAACAAAATTTAGTTAAAAATTTACAAAAAGAAAATGGAAACCCTAGAAAATCTAAAACATTAATTTTAATGTTTTTTCAGTTTTTTTAAAACTAACTTTCAATGTTAAAAAGGAAAGTAAAAAGTATAAAAAATCAAATTATATAATATCTAAATATTGAGGTTAATTTAAAAAAAAAGCCAGTCAAAACTAAAATAAAATAATTTACAAATATTGAGAGTTAAAATCACATAAAACCAATTTTACACATTTAACAAAATGATAATTAAAAAATAAAATTAAATAATTTTTTGAGTAACTAAAAGAATTTAGTAATAATTGAATTAGTAGGAATACCTTTTTTAACTCAATTCATTTCATTAACAAAATGTAAAATGGAGTTTGATGGTAATGAAATATTAACAGAAATCAAAGTATGATAGTTACATAACAATATCAAAACCTTTAATTTTAGAATTCATCTAAGTGCTTCATGCAACCACTCTTACGAGACGTTTTATTAGGTCGGAATTTGGACTTCGGAGTCTGTAACCTCTTTTGTAAAAAAGAACTTCGGTTTTAGGTTACTGCTCGAGAATCATGGACCCCGAGGCGAGACTAAACATAAGCAAGTTGGCGTCTGGTCGTCCGGTATCATCCCTCCTCCTTTGCTTGTATTAACAGCTTCTAGCATTCTCACAACCTCCTCCATTGCAGGGCGTTTCTCCGGATTCGCATCCCAACATTTTTTCATGATGTTCGCTAAAGAATTCGGGCAGCATCTCGGGATATCTGGTCGTAGATTCTGCCGATACACCATGTAAAATAGGTTTAATATCATTTAACGATATACATGTAAGCACATATAGAATAGCAAACAAGCAAAATGACTCCACATTATTAACAATTGTGAGAGCAGCAGGATACCAAGATTAGGATGCATGGATCTTTTATGCTTTACTGATGAAATAGAATAACAAGCGAACTAACCTGTCGAACAACAGCAGATGACACATCGGCAAAGCTAAGGTCCGGATAAGGCATATCGCAGCAATAAATTTCCCACAAGCAAATGCCAAAGCTGTAGACATCACATCTTCTGTTGTAGGGTTTACCTTCAAGAACCTACATTATTACGGTTTACAGTTTAGCTTTCTTGTTTTAACATGGAAAACAGAAGTACCAAGTGTCTAGAAAGAATCTACGTTCCCTCAAATCCTCATGCAAGGCCCGTTTGCATATCACAGAGAGAGGGAGGATTAGTTCTTCATAAGCCAAGTTTGCAAATAAATGATTAAAGCTTTGAACTACTCATGCTTTATCAAGACATTTAAGAAGGCATACCTCAGGGGCCATATAGCCGAGAGTACCGGTTTCACCTGTCATGTCTCGTGGATTCTGAGCTTCAACGCGTGCAACACCAAAATCTGCAATTTTAAGATTTCTATGACCATCTAGCAACATGTTTTCTGTTTTGACATCACGATGTACAATCTTTCTCGAGTGTAGGTAGCTGAGACTGCAATTTGGAATAAACATAATCGTCAGCACAAAAATTTTTTATTTACAGACTCTCAAAACCAATGATAAGATGCATCCCGTTACCCTCTGGCGAGGTCCAGAGCAAGTTGGACCACAATCTTAAATGCGAGTTTCTTTCGCCTATTTCTTATCAAATATTGTTTCAGTGTGCCGCCAGGGAGATACTCGACAACAACACAGCATGCTCTAGAGGGAAGGGGATTGTGACTGTCAGCCGAAGGATTTTTCAAAGGAATCTTAAGGTTTGAAGTTCCCATTGAGGCCCCTATAAACTGTAACTCAAAATTAAGGAGAAAAAACATAGGTTACAACAGAAATTTTTCAAAAAAGAAGAGGAACTTTAACATTTTAACGTTTACCAAGTTGAGAATAGCTTAATTATGCAAACAGATTGCATAAAATTTTCAGTTAAAAGGCCAATGTTACATTAAGCTTTTCAGTGTTATGATGATTTTCAACAAATAAACATTTCAAGGTAGAAGAAAAGCTTAGACCTTTGTAACATTAGGATGATCTAGCTTGTGCCAAACAGCAACCTCTTGCCGAAACGATGCTCGTAGAGCAGCAGTTTCAGCAGTTGTGGCAATACCATCTTCACCCCAGTCCAGCAGCTTAACTACAATTGATATCAATATATATGACAGCACACTGAGAGCTTGTAATCAATAAGATGTCGGAGGCTATTAGTTCTACAAATAGTCAATATTATAAGAGAGCTGACTAAGAAAATTTCCCCATATCCTCCTATAGAAACCCGAAAGCTCCTTACTACACCAATCCTCGAGGTAACACTAGTCATTTCCTCTACTATATTGTTTCTAAGTTCAGCAAAGGCTCCTATAAGTCAGTATTCTAAACCAAACCATGTTGGTATTACTAATCATGAACAGAAAAGAGAACTCCACAAAAGATATAAACAGCTAAATTAAATGAAACAGTATTTATATATAACCATCTTTATTTCGATTAGCAGTTGAGCACACAGGTATCTTATATAGCGGAACCGGCTAGCGCTCTACACAAAGGATAGAGATGGTCAGACCAAACAGGGACCGTCTACTACCATGCCTTGGGCCCTAATTCAGTTCTACATAATGCGTGTTGCTTCAACATGCAGAATAAACTACAAAGGGTCTTACTAATCGATCTTTTAACTCGAAAAACTATCAATACAAAGTTCAATCAAAATTCACACACACACACACACATATATATATATATATATAGATTAAGAAATAACAGAACAGAATTTTTAAAGCTGCATCAAGCAAACAAGTTAGAAAGCTTAAGAACTAACATAGATGATACAAGTATATATATTTATATGGAATCTGAAAATTTACCTGCAACATCTTGATTGTCATAAGTGGCATGATAAACAGTCCCATAGGTGCCATGAGCTATAACATTCATTAAATCCAACTTAGCCAAATCAATCTCCCATTCCTCAGCTGGCCTTTGTTTCTCAATGTTCCTAGACCAAACTCGGCTCAGGTGCTTCTCCAGCTGCATGTCTAAGCTTTTTAAATCAATTTGATCAGCTCTAAAGATCATGTCTTTGCCACTAATGCTTCCATTACCCTTCATCTTTGAATTTCCACCTCCTTCGAGTCCATCATGTTTCTTTGGTGCCTTGATACCATTATCTTCCTCACCAGTTTCCAAATCCATAGTTAAAAGAATATGACAAAATCACCAAATAAAAAAACACAATTAAAGACCCTTAAACTGCAAAACTGATAATAACAATGGAATTTAAACTAAAATTAAAAGAGAGTTGCAAGATTCCCCAATTCAGAACAAGAGGATTAAATATCAATCAAATATACATATGATCGGATAAAAAAACCCAGTTTCACCAACCCCAAATCCTATTAGAACCCTGTATTCAAAATTGACCTTATAACCCAAAATTTATGATTTGTATTTAAAAAAAAAAAGAAACTGGATTTTTGTTTAGACCTGAAATTAATGAAACTTGGTAGCTTTAACCCAAAAAAAAAAAACCTTTATTGTCACCAACTAATTAAATAATTCTAAACAGAAAAGAACAAAAACCCCCCAAAAAAAAGAAAAACAGAAGAGAAAGTAAACCCTAAGAAAACGACCCAATCCCCACCATTACCCGAAATGAATGACCCAGAATTTAAATTATAAAAAAATTAAACGAAAATTTTAACTAAAACTCAAGAAATAGAAACAGGCATGCAAAGTAGAGTAAGCAAAATAGAATAACAAAATAGTTTTTTTTATTAATTAAAAAACCTTTAAAAAGAAGCTTTTGAAAGAGAAATTCAGGACGAAAAGGTTGACTTAAAATTAAATTCTATAAGGAAGAACTTGAAGAAAAAGGGAACAAAAAAAAGGTCGGTGGTGGTGTCATTAATTGATTTCTTTTGATTATCGAAACAACAAAAAAAAATTGAATGGTAATTGAAAAGATAAAGGAACCGAGTTAAAAATTAGATTTTTTTGCGGCTGAAAAAAGGAATGGTTTTTTTTTAAGGAAGAGATTAACGGAAAGGATAAATAAAACTAACAAAAGGAAAACAAAATTGAAGAGTTTAATTGGATTTGGATAAGAATTACAAGATTTTAGGATAAAGAGCGTTATTATAAAAATATTATTATTTGTTAGTGTTGTTACTTAGGTAACTGTGTTTGATATGACACCTTAAATGTATCACATGTAAAAAAAAATATTTGATGAATGTTAAAAAAATTATTATTATTTAATATTAATATATATGAAATTTATTTAGTATATCACATCAATAAATATTATATCTATCATATGAATATATAAATTTCATCATCTAATAAAGATAAAAAAAAATACTCAACAAGAATTAAGCACTTAGAAATAATTTTGAATCATGACATTCAATATTTTGACATTGAAATCAGAACATCTAATATTATTTTTGCTATCAACACTAATGTTGTTATGGTCAAAAATGGTAATAGTGATAAGGTTCTCATAAAGTTTTTATTCTTTTTGGTCTCTTTGAGGTAAAATTCAACATTTCCTATAGCTTTTTTTGTTGCAGTTAGGCAATTTCATTCATTGCATGGCAACATTTGTATCTGGTTTTGTGGTGGGTTTCATAGCAATATGACAATTAGCTTTGGTTACACTTGTGGTTCCTCTTATTGCTACAATTGGAGCAATGCATACCATAACATTTAGCTAAGCTCTTTGCAAAAACCCAACAAGCTTTATCACAAGAAGGAAACATTTTAGAATGGGTACAAAAGATACTTTCTTTTTTTTTCATCTGTTTTAAAACTCGGATAATTTTTTAAATCTGAGTTAAATTATAGATAATGATTTAAATTTGGATTGTTTTGGCTTTTGCTGATGAATCAAAAGCCTACTAATCAACATTGAAAGTAGCACAAAAGATTGATTGTTTTGGTTAAGGTTTGTTAGGAAAGGGAAATCAAGCGAAAACGAAGAAAAAAAGGAAAAGAGTGAAAAAATAAAATAAATAAATAGATAATGTACTATTAAAAAAATAAAAATATAAAATTTTTAAACATGTGGCACATTTAACATGCCACACGTCAGACGTCATTATCTAAGTAACAGCAGAAAATAGTGGAGTAGAATCTTTGTAAGTCTTAAAAGTTCAATAACAAAAAATAAAAATTAACCAATGTTTAATAATGTTTGGTGTAGTTTACACTTTATTTTATTTTAGATAAAAACTAATTTAGTTTGATCTATTAATTCATTTTAACCGAACTATGCACATGTTTGACAAGGGATAAAGTTAGAAAAAAAAATTTGGACGAAATTTAATTATATATTTATGAAAGTTAAAATGTAATTTCACCATAGTTTATATTTTCATACTTTTTTTAAAAGATTAAATAAAAATTTATCATTTTGTGAAGAGCTAAAGTACAATTTTATCATGTATTAATTTAAAATTTTATAAATTTTAAAGAACTAAAACTAATTTTTTTTCATTTTACGGGTTAAGACCTTGCCAACCTCTTAGCGTCGCCTCTTCCCTAATTCTTATCACGTACTCCATTAGAATATTGATTATTTATATTTATTAGTCATATATTAAAATTTATTAGTGGAAATTAAAAAAATTTATTAGTCATATATTAAATTTTTTATTTATAATAAAACACATATCAATAATACAAACACTACATTAAATAATTTTAAAATACAAGTATCATATTTAACATTTTATAAAAATATAAATACCAAATCTCACATTATCTCAAACTTAAAATAATAATGAAATAATGGAATATATGAAGTGAAAGAATCCAATGGCATTTATACAATTTTATGACACTTACTAAATATTGGAACATAATCGTTGTCATTTATGGAATAAAAAATCTGCCTTGTTCCTACACGTTTCTACCGAGGACAACCTTACTTTTACAGGATTTTATTTTTTGTCTTTTTGTCTTTTTAATTTTATTTAAAAATACAATGTTACAAATCAATAAATTAAATAGAGTCACAAAAATTAATATTAACTAATTTAATTTAATTTAATCTGAACATCAAGAATTTTTTTTTGAATAATACGGGCCGTTTCGATTAATGGGTTGGAAAAAACCAAAACCAAACTCCACACAAAAACAACACAGACCAAACAGGTCTGGCAACAAATTCAGGTGAAAAACAAAACACAAAAAGGAAAAACACCATGAACACTAATTCAAACCCTAAAAGGAAACAGGAAACACGAAACACGAAACGGCCAGATCACCTCTTGAACATTGAAATGAAGCATCGAGGAGGAGATAAGTGTTGAGATTAAGCAAATAGCAGAAATGATTCTCAACAAAAGCCTTCAAAACAGTCTGGAGGTCCAAGGCGGATGGGCGAATCGATTGTCCAGATCGACCAACTGCAGAATCCGATTGGCTGCATCCTCAACCCAGAAAGTGTCGATGTGATTTTCCATACCCAAAGAAGCCAACCCATGAGCCGCACCATTACAGTCTCGTGTAGCAAAACCAAAACGAGCAGCAATGAATGTTCGCCCCAATTGATTAGTCTCCCAAGTAATAGCCCTCATATCCGAATAGTCCTTCCATATTCTTGGATATTCTTGATAACTATCCGTGAATCACTTTCCAAAATTACGAGAGTAAAACCCAGGTCTTTTGCAAATTTGAGACCATCTAAAGTAGCCAAGGCTTCAGCAAGGGCGACCGAAGAGACCAGGTGATGAAATCGAAACCCAGACCCCATAACTTGTCCAGCATTATTTCGAATTATAAAACTCGTTGTTGCCATGTGGGTTGTAGTAGAAAAACTGGCATCAACATTGATTTTAACCCAATTGTTCGGAAGAGGTTCCCACTTGATAATAGACCGGGGATTGGGATGAGTTAAAGGAACAACCACTTCACAGAATTCTTTACCAAACCCTCTGATGAAGGTAACAATTTCTTCAACACTATGGGACTTTTTCTCATGCAGTAATTTGTTGCTGGAGTACCAAACTGCCCAATTTGTAATGGCAATTTCTTTGTTGTTTATGCTTTTTTGATTAAATAACGAATTGAGCCACTCATCAAATCCCATATCTGCTACCTAATTAGACCACTGGTAGTTTAATTTAATTCCAAACCTGCGCAGCATATTAGCAGTCACAAGCGATATGGAAGGGTGATTTACTAGCCAAACGACACCGTGGGCATAGATTATCTTGCATGATACGTTTATAATGTAAAATCCGAAAACATGGTATAAAATTCCTCATAAATCGCCAAATCAGAATTTTAATTTTCGCAGGGCACAAGAGATTCCAAATAAATCTGAAATTAGACTTCTGAAGCTCAGTCACAAGCTGGAATGAGGAGAGTAGAATAGCCGCTTTTAACAATATATAATCCTGAGTTTTCCTTCATCCACACTAACTTATCAGAGTAATTTGAGTTAGGCAGAGGAATGCTTAAAATTTTGCGCACATCATCAGGTAAAAAGTTCTCAATCAATCTTCTATTCCAACAGTGTCTGTCTGGGTAGATTAAGTTACTAACTCGCTCTAATCCATCCACTCTATCAGAATGAATTAAATCCCTTGTTTTCCTTGGCAGCCAGTAGTCAGTCCAAATAGCCATAGAAAATCCAAAACCAATACGCCAACCCAGGCCAAAATTCAAAAGTGCCTTAGAACTCCATATACTCCTCTAAATTAGGGAAGGATCGGATCCCAAAGAAGAGTCCAAAAATGTGGAACCTCTATAATACTTAGCGCAAAATATCTTAGCAAACAATGACTCAAGGTTTTCCATCAATCTCCAACCTTGTTTAGTGAGGAGAGCAATGTTAAATTTACCTAAATCTCGAAACCCCATTTCACTTTCTCCCTTCGGTAAACATAAGGAATCCCAAGAACACCAATGTAAACCTTTTCTTCCCCCACCCTTCTGCCACAAAAAACGGGCGATGACGCTTTCTATCTCCTTATAGAAAGAATTGCAGAGCAGAAAACAAGACATGGCATACAAGGGTATCGCTTATTACACCGCTTTGATAAGGACCTCTTTGTTACCTACTGATAACATTCTGGAACTCCAACTAGATACTTTCTGCAACACTCTTTCTTTAAGATCCCGAAAGGCTTCCTTCTTATTTCGCCCAACAATCGAAGGGAGCCCTAAATACCGCTCCTTACTCATATTCGAGTTCACCCCCAATACATTACAAACCGTATTCTGTTTGGAGGGATGAACATTTGCACTGAAAAATAGTTCGGACTTATCGAAACTCACAACTTTTCCCGAACTTTGCGCATAAACCTCTAAGCATTACTTTAATGATGCCGCACCCTCAACCGTTGCATCCCCAAATATGAGACTATTGTCAGCAAAAAGAAGGCGAGTCACAAAGGGGCATATCTATTCACACGGTAACCCTTCAGAATATTACTCTCAACCGAAAGACCTTCCTCAGAAACTAGAAATAAGTACGGGCTAAGAGGATCCCTTTGGCGAAGTCCTCGAGAAGGCTGAAAATTCTCCCTAACATCGCCATTCAAAACCACCGAATAGGACACTGTCTCAATACACCACCTAATTTTCTAGACCCAAGACTTCACAAAGCCCATGCGTCTAAGCATTAGCATAACAAACTCCCACTCGACTCTATCGTACGCTTTACTCATGTCGAGTTTCAACGCGAAAGAGCCATGACTCCCCAATCTCTTTTTCTCATAGAGTGTAAAATTTCGTAGGCGGCAATGATATTATCCGTAATGAGACGCTCCGGGACGAAAGCACTTTAGGCCTCATCGATGCAAAAATGTAGCATTTTCTAAAACCTATTTACCAACATATTGGAAATGATCTTATAGAGAATGTTACACAAACTAATGGGCGGAATTGAGTCATTTGTGAAGGACAACTAACCTTTGGGGTGAAGGCCTATCCTTGTATGGTTTATAGCAACCATATTGTGCTTTCCCACAAGACTCTCGATACAGTAGGTTGCCACATCCTTGCTAATCATGTGCTAAAAACACTGTTAAAAAATAGCCCCTAGATCATCTTCCCCAGAAGCTTTGAGCGGATGCATGGACTTCAAAGCAAAGAAAACTTCTTCATAAGAAAAAGGCCGCACAAGATCTTCATTCATAGAGCTAGAGATACAAGTATCCACCCCATCTAGAATCGGTTGGGCATCCTCAATCCCATTAGAGGTAAATAAAGTACAGAAATAATCAGTCGCCAAATATAACATTTCTTCATTGCCCTCATATCTGGCACCATTCAAATCTGATAAACCCTCAACTTTGTTGCACTGTTGCCGTTCAGTAGCAAACTTGTGGAAAAATGGCGTGTTACGATCTCGATTTTTCATCCAATTGGCACGAGCACGCTGCTCCCAATAAATTTCCTCCCAGTCAATCTCTAATTTAAGAAATAATTTAGCTTCCACAATTTCGCCCAACACTTCGTCCGAAGGATATTTCTCACTTAATTTCACCAACCTCTATTCTAAATCTACTTTCGAAAGCTGTCTCTCCTTTCTAACTTTATTGTACCACTCATCCAAACCAATTCCCATTTGTCTCAAACGACCAGGCACATCACCTACAGAATCATTCCATAGCTTCTGGACTACAATTTCGAAATTACCTTCAAGGGGCCAAGCGGCCTCAAACCTAAAATGATGTTGACGAACACGAAAATTATCCAAGTTAGTGTTCATAAGAGTAGGACAGTGGTCACAAAAGCCATGCAAAAGGTGCTTGATCCAATAATTCGAAAAGATACTCCCCCACTCGACATTCGCAACCCCTCGATCTAACCGTTCTCTGATATTATGAGTATTAATACATCCCCTCTCCCAAGTATACCAGCGCCCGTGGTAACCTAAATCAATGAGAGAACAATCGAATAAAGCCTCACGGAATCCCTGTATTTGCAGTTCTTGCCTAGGAAGACCGTCTCTTTTCTCAGTAGAATAACAGATTTCGTTGAAATCCTCAGTTACAACCCATGGAATAGTAGGACAATCATTAAGTGTGAGAAGTAGTCTCCAAGATTCTTCTCTACGGCATTCCTCAAGAGTACCATAAAAACCAATGTGTCTCCACGTTTTTTCATCTGTATCCGAAACAATGACCACATCAATATGTCTTCGTGAGAAAGACCTTAAAGTAACAGTCACCCCATGTCTCCAACCCAACGAAAGACCACCTCTTTTACCATCTGAATCAACGTCAATCCCATTAGAAAAACTGCACTTTCTTCGAACCACCTCCATTACCGAACCCTGTAGCTTCGTCTCAATTAGGAACATTACAAATGGATTAATATCTCGCAGCATTTATCGGAGACGACGGATTGTTCGAGGCCTCCCCAAGCCTCGAACGTTCCAACTGAGCAGCTTCATTGTTCCCGATTGGCCTTTTTAACAAGGCTTGTCGATAAATTAGAATTTGGTGCCAATGATAAAACACCATGAACTTCAATCGAATCCATTGCATTAGAAACTCGTGAAGTTGAGTATTGGACCCAAGGGCGCTTGAGTCCATCAGAATACTTAATTGGGTTTTCCACCTCGTCAAGGCCCACCCTTGCGTCATCATCTACCGAAACTATTTTATCCTTCTCTGTTATAGTAGCCAACTGGCTGTTACCAACATTCAGATTTGTGTTGACTAGAGCATTTATAGTAAGGGAGCGACTTGACATAAAACTTGATCGTTTTCCATTTAATTCACCACCGACATTCATATCCCTAAAATCCCTCCTTGTAGCAGAATTTTCGACCTTGACATCTCTGGATCCCACCCCTCCATCGTCATCCACCATCCATTTGCTTCTCCAATTCTGATTTTGTCTTGGTGGAGCCTTCAATGAAATATCTCATTGAAAAGTGAAACAATGTTGAGGGTTATGAGCCCTGATAGGACAGTAGCTCTCACCGTGGCCTAGTTTGCCACAAATAAAACAAAATAAAGTAAGCTTTCTCATACTTAAATCTAACAAAACTCGATTCACCGGTCGGAAGGGTAAGGCATTTTCTCCTCCTAAAAGGTCTCTACACATCAATTCGCACCCTCACTCGCATAATCCTTTTGTAACTAAGTTAGGTTGATGAGCCATCATACACTAAATATTGCCCCACAAAATTTCCAAGTTGCTTGGCCACAACTTCGGACATAAACCTCAAAGGGACATCATGCATCAAAATCCAAAAGTCAACCTAGAATAATGGAACCGTTAGAGGATCCTCCCCCTCCTTTAATTTGTGCAAAATGAGCAAATGGGAATTAAAGGTCACGGCCCGTTCATCACAATCCTGTTAGCATCCAACTCGAAAAAAAATCAAAATAAGGACCTATCATTCCCCAAATAGAAAATGGCAACTCCACCCACCGGATGCCATACATTTGCTAACGTTGATTTCATCGCCGGAAAGATAACACCACTCGATGTGAGGAAAGATCCCACGAAACAATGAACATACGATACTGTACCCTCAGATGCATCCGCACTCAATTGAATTGTATTGGCTTCATCGTCTTCCAGGGAAAGATCAACAAAAGCATCAACCATGTTGCCGATTAAGACTAAAAAAAGACAACCATAAATAGACGAAAACTGCGAACAATGTAGAGACGTGTCAAAAGACAGAGAAAAAACTACGAAAAATGCAGAGAAAAATTACCAAAAGACAAATGACTAATTTATAATTAAGTAATAAACTGATAGAAAAAAAACATTTTTTTGAAAATCAAGAAGTTGAAGTGTATAAGAAGAGTTCTCTTTAATTATCATCATATCATAATAAAAAATAATATATAAATACATGTATATCAAAATCACAAGTGTTACGTAAGTTGAATACATTATTCTTAGTTGGAAATGTTGAGCATCCAATGGTGAATGTTACACAAGTGCATCATAATCGCACATTATATCAACAAAGACTTATTCCTTTGCAGGCTGTTTTTACATCATCAATATGAAAATTACAATTTAAATCAATTTAAATTTTAATGGTAATTAAAATTATTCATTTAAAATTATTTTAATTGATTTTAAACTCTGGTCACTTATGCTTAAAATTATTCATAGCCTCTTCCTAACTTATAATATAAATAGAAGGATATTACGTTTTAACGCACTCAAACTTATATCCTTCTATATCGACAATAATAATCATACCAATTGAATTAAAATTTAATTATAAACGAAAAAGTTAACTGAAATAAACTATTACATAAATTACATCTTGATTTTTATAGAAAAAAACTATAATTAGATTTTCACGATAAACTTTTTTTCTTTTTAAACTTTTTGCTATTTGCAAAATTGATAGAATTTCTAGCTTGCAAGTTCCAATCATGTAGTTTCCATGTTGGGGATATGCGCCAACTACTTAATCGCGATGATAACATTATTCAATCATATTAGTTTAAAATTTTAAACTTGAATTTATTAATATAATTTTACTTGTTGTATATAAAGTAATATTAAAATATATAAAAAAATTAAATTAATATATGATAAAATTATATTTTTGCTCTTAAAAAATATAAAATTTTGATTAGTCTTTTAAAAATTAAAAATATATAAACTATTAAAATGATAAATTTGTATTTAAGTTTTCATAAAAATATACTATTTAGTTTTGTTCCCAAAAAGTTTTTCTAACTTTCCCTCTGATTATGTTTATAAAATTTTGAATCGATTTAATATCTTTATCATACCGATTTAAAATATTATATGAATTAATATTTATTGAATTTTAATTTATGGAAAAATTAACATGCAATGTCTATATTAATGAAATAGGATGATTAAATTTTTAAAATGTTAATCATAACACTAAGATGAAATAATATGGCCCAGCTGAACAGAAATTGGGCCAATAACATTGAGTGAAATAGCTAACTTCAATTTTTAGAAGGATCTAAGTAATTATTAAATCCCAAATAATTTTGTACATGCATGAAAGAATAGGTCACACTAACTACTCTTTATTGAAGAATGTGTCAATCTTTAATAGCAATTAATATACAGGTTTTAAAGGGTAAATTTTCTAGGTTTTTCTTAAAAATTTGTCTTTATGTTTTTTTTTTGAATACTTTTTTTGTATTTTTATCAGAAAATTTGTCGTTCTAATTTTATTCGATTAGAATTTTCAATTAAAATTTATTATTCGTTGTATTTTTTTTTGAAAAAAATATTTAAAACATAAAATATAAATAAATGATATGTGTATCACCTCGTTAATTCTGTTTTTGGAATTTCCATGAATCTCAGTGATGATTAGCATTTGATGGACTGGGTTGGTGCTTGGTGGGTCTAAGAGGACCATAAAACACGATTCGTTGGTGATTTTATCATTTTATGGGCATTTTAGTTTGGGCCACTTCATTTACTTGCTCCCACCCTCCAAGCTCTTGTAGCTCAATTTGTAGGGTTTTTATGAAGATTTCTTCTTTCTTTTTAATTATATTCATTATATAATTAAACATTAATACTTAATATTCTTGATGCTTGGTTTGGAATGGGTGGTTGAGGGTGGTTCATATTGTGTATGATTTTAAGAGAAAAGGAAACATGGTTATGGGAAAGAGAAACTAATATCTGATATTCTCAACTGTAATTATAAAAGAGAAAAGGTACATCGTCAATTTTTTAGGGAACGTTGACCTACTTAACAGGAGAGATAATCTTATACAACAAGATTGGGCATGATTAGATCTAGTTAATTTGTTCGGTAGTAAATTTCAACGTGCATGATAAGAATGATGGATGCATTTAACACGACTCGATTGGTTATCGAGTGTGCATGTCAAAAGTAATGGGTATAACGATTGCATTTAATGTAATTCAGATAGTTGTTGGATTGAGCCCTCTTTTTCGTACAAACACTTTTTGACGAGATCATCTTTGGGAAAGATTATGCATAGCAAATGTTATATAAATTTTGATATAATTTACATTATTTCATTAAAAAATACTTGAGATTTTTTATTTAATTAAATACTTTTCGATCATACTTTAATTAAATTATTTCAAGTTTGAATTATATAAAACGATTTTTTTTCAAAATCATTTTATTTTTGAAATTAAATTGTAGTAAAAGACAATGATGAGTAGAAAGACAAAATCATTTCCAAAAACTAGGGGGAAGTAAAATATGTAGGCATATTTGTCTGAGTAGTGGGATGCACAGTGGCTTCAACAAAGAGATTAAACCCTAAAAAAGCAGAATTTGATATCTGAAAATGGTCTCCCAACTTACAAATTTCACTCCTTTCCATGTCAGGAAAGGAATGAATTTGCTGAAGCAAAGCATCATGGGCCATGTCCACCACCTATGATCAACCCATTGTCATTTTCTCCCTTTCATCGTCCCACCCTATGTGGGAATTCTCTCTCCTTCAAAATACGGTTCAATATTTAATTTCTTCATATAATTTTTAAAACGTTTTAGGTTGTATCAAATTGTAAATATTTAATTTATTGTTTTGATCCAACGTGTTAAAAAAATTATATCATTAAAATTTATTTCGATATATTTCTCATTATTACTCATACTCTTAAACTATTAAGTTAAAAAAAAATACATACTTAAAGACTCTCGAATTCATAGTTTATTAGTAATTATAATATGAATCCGTTCAAATTTAAATATATTGCATATCATATTTTAAATGTGATTTAAGACCCAAATTAATGATGAGATTAGCATAAATATCTAATTGATAAGATATTAATATTTTAAAAATTCAATTAAAATATTTTGAAATTTAAAATATACGATGCAATAAACCCTACTTAAAATTTACATTGTTATTATAGTCTAAAAAATAACTGAAAAAAAAAAGACAAATAATGGTTTACTTTTGATGAGCTTTACAGAATCCTCAAGTGGGGGTGAAATAGATATAAGCCTAGCTGGCTTTTTCACTACAAGACGATAACACCATCTGGAATTATTAACTTTATGTCGGCGTGGGTGCCCCCATTCCCATTCCCATTCCCATTCCCATTCCCATTCCCATTCTCATACTCGTCCTCTCTTTTCCCCTTTCTCCACCTTTGTCCTCTTTCTTCGGATTTTGTTGGAAAAGTTGTAATTATGCTCAAGAAAATAAAAGAGATTAACCTTTTTAAAAAATAAATCTCTGTATAAAATTATTATTAAGTTTAAAGATTAATTTAAACAAAAAATATTTAAAGGAAAAATATTTGTCGAGTTCTTAGCTTAGTTTGGAATGAACCCTAAAGTCTCCTGCATTTCATTTACTCTCATCCATCATCTACTTTTTTGCACACCTAATAATATTTAGAGCGAGACAAAATGCCTTTCTTTTTTCTTAATTTTCTTTTGCCGACGAGACCCCATAGATTTGACAAATCGTGGATGTGTGTTCGTTTTTAATACGAAACATATATGAAATAGGTAGATGTAAGAGGAGACTAAGGTAAGAAAAAGATGCAAGTGTCGGTGGTTTAAGGTCTTTTGGTGCCTTCAAAGCATGGCAGCTTCCCTTTGGTAGTGAGTAGGCATCAATAGTGCTTGAAAATGGATGAGAAACATGACACTGTAACTTCCAACTATCCTTTAAGTAAACTTTTATTTCTTTTTCTCTATTTTAGTGTGTTGTTTCGAATTACATATTTTTAACAAGTTCGATATTATTCTTGATTTCTGTTGAAATTTTTGATAAATTCATATTATGAATATTTTCAAGTATTTGAATAGGTGAAACTGTATCAAACTAAAGAGTTTGTACAAGTTAACTCGGGTGGTAGCATCTTTTCTGTAAATTACCTATATACCATTAATGAATCATCAAAATTCCAATTGATAGACTTGTATGGCATGATATCCTTTTCTTTTACATAATATAAATTATTAAATGTGTCAAAATTCGTATGAATATCATATATGTATTAAAATTTATTTAGAATAGTGATTAAAGTATTTGATTGACTTTTAAATGACACAAATTTAAATTTTGTTATCCCATCATCTGTTTTGATAATGTATTGATAATAAAATTTATGATGTATATTAAATATTCATATTGCCATATTTTATTGTTCTCATCATGCATGTTAGAACCAAATTAGTCGGTTGAATCGGTATTGTAAAATTAGAGAAGTGAACCTATTCAAAGTTGATTAAACCGATTAAGAATCGTTTGAGCTTTATTTAGGCTAGTTTAAATATTTAATTTTTTGTTATAATTTATAAAATAAATGTTCATGTTTTTTAATATATTTTGGTATCCAAAAAGGTAACTTTGCTAAAAAAATTTTAAGATTTAATTCAGGTTCTAGCGTTTATTTGATAAAAGTTAATTGCTAATATTATTAGGTTTGATTTTTTCATGATTTTGTTGATAAAATAAATTTAGTATTAATTGTGAATTTGTTTAATTTGTCAAATTTAGTCCGATATAAGTGATTTAGTTCAAGTTTTAGAGTTGGATAGGATAAAAGTTAATTGCTAATATTATTAGTTAATTATGAGTTTTCACCAAATCAACTCTAAAATCCGAATTAAACACTAAAAATTTGACATTGTTACCATTAAATATAATTTTTATTAAATATATATATTATTAGATAAAAAATAACATAAATACCATATTAAAGAAAAATAATATCCTATTCAGATATCAAATTATGTATTAATATGGTGCCCAAAGTGAGATCCATAATCATCACTTAATTCACATGTAGTTTCATAGTCAAGGGTCCAGCTTTTAGTCACCAGTCATGTGGGGGATATATTATTAATTCTACGGTATTGATTTTTAGACTTTGGACCGTTCCAAAAATTTAATTGCAAATAGTGTACCTAAAAGAAATTAAAAAATAACATATTGGTTATTACTTCTTACCTAATTTCCTAATTTTGGTTTTCAATCATACACAAAACCCAAATTATTATACCAAAAATATTTCAAATGTTTAACCCCAAAATCATGATTAAGGTCCTTAAATTCACTTTCCCTTATGTAATCATGTTTAATTGTCCATTGTTGGTGAGCATCTTCTCTCATCTAATACTTTATTTTATTTCCTTTTATGCAAAATCGATTATGATATATTACCTTTACTTTTTGTACATTAAATTTTCAATAGTTGTTACTCTGCCTTCCTACCTTTAAATTAAATAAATAATAATAAATGAAGCATGTGAATAATACAAAGTTTATCAACCATAGTATTTTAATATTTTCAACTAATAGGCTAAATTTTGGCCAAATTTAATGGATGAACTACCACTTTGTTAGGAGTAGTTTTATAGCTTAAATGTGTCCATAAATGGCTTAATTATCACCATAAGAATTGCACCAATGAACTCTAGGTAGTGTTGATATATGGGTTTTTTCTAAATTTATTCTAGTTTAAGTTTTATTGTGTATGTATTTTATCTATAAAATTTGATATGTTTTTATAATTAAACTTAAATAATAAAATGGGTCATTTTGTTAAATTCGGGTTAATCGAGCTCGAATCTATAAATTTTTTTAAGAATCGACCTTGACTTAACTTGATTTATTAACATCCTTAATTTTGTGAGTGGATAATGCGAATAAATAATCTAACAATATTCTTTAATCTAATAATCAGAATTCGTAAAATAGTTTACTCTAATTTGAAGGGGAGGATAAAATTTACCCTTGTTTTATAATAAATATTTTACACTTTTGTTTTATAAATTTAGTTATAAAGACAATGAATCAAGTTTTTATTTATTTTAAAGAAAAAATTGAATATCTAAAAAGGAGAATGGAATATGACAAAAGTTTCTCCATTTGTATAGGCCCACCATTGAAAAGTAGCAAGCTACCTTAATAAAGGAAACCAACATAATCCAAAATCCAAAACGCAATTAATGCCTCGTTTCTTTTAAGAAAATGATAATTATTGAAATGAAATTTTAGTGATTAGTATTAATTAAATTAATTAGATTTAACTAAATTGATTTGGTTAGATTTAGGTTAAAATAATTTATTTAAATATATTAATTTCATCAATAGTAAATTTATGTAAGTAATCACTGAATCGATTAAATTAACTAACTTAATATAAATACATTGTAAAAACAAAATATATATGATTAAACGAAAATTAAAACAGATAAAAAAAATTTGAAATGGAGGTTCATTAATTCATTTCATAAATAGGATCATACAATTTGGAACAATACAACAATAAAGGCTTGAGCTTAATATCAATGGAACATTATGACATGTTGATAATTGACTTTGTCATAACTTAAGCATGACATATTTGGAGTGATTGCAATCACTTAATACAATAAAAAAATCAACCCCGGATAGTCCAAATAGGTTGACGAAAATCAGCCAAAGAACTAAGCATCCACCAAAATAGAGAGGACGATGACAAAATCATCACTAAAATCACTTGAAAAACCAATACTACATACTTAAGCAAAACTAAAAAATGTTCTATAAAAGCAGACAAAACTTTAAAAACTAAAAACTTATTAAACGATGAAAAACAATATATATATAAGTTAAAACAACATGGGTCTAAACCGACTTATGAAATCATTTATTGTTTTGAAATACTCTCAAAATAAAAACAGATTACAAAACCGATGAAAAATCACCCGCTTTTCCAAGAGAAACTGCTAGGGCTAGTGGAGTTTCAACGACAATAAACACTATCATCTGTCTATCACAATTTTTAAATACAACAAAGAGACTCACAAAATAAATCTGCAAATTGAAAGGAGAAAATGACATAGAGTGAATGAAAAGAAGAAAAAAAGAAAAAAAAAATGATAGAAAGAAAAAAAAGACAGGTGATAGCTAACCTAAAGGTTGGCACCGTCGTTAAACAAAAAAAAACAATTTAGAAGAAAAAAAGAAAACTTTTCAAATTCATAATAATTTTATATAAAATGAATTATAAAAGAAAATTTATTAAACCATGATTTTTCAGTTAATCGATTAAATCGATTATTTAAACCAATTCAATCTTATTATCATGGAATGAATTAATTCGACATTTCAAAAATGAAATAATAGTTTGCATGAATTATATATAAAAAAATTTGCATGCAAGCTTCATTTTATTTTTGTTCATGGGCGAATAAAAACTTTATTTAACTTATCAAATGCGATTGATTAACATATATAATATAAATTTTTTTATTTTAAATAATTTAATTATAAATTTTGATCATATTAATTTTTTTTTATAATGTTTAGAACTATTCATAGTCCTTTCATAATCTTTAAATAGAAAGATATTGAACTTTAGTGCATTCAAACCTACATCTTCCTGTATTGACAACGATATATATGCCAATCGAATTAAAACTCGATCAACATATGTAATACATTTTAATCATTGAATAAATTGGATAGTTCTAAAACGATGAAAAGGTAAAAAAATATTAAAAAATTTGTATTATTTTTTTAAAAGTTATCAACAATATTGAATAATTTTTTCCCATATGGCTGTCTTTACTTAACCAATATAATTGAAGTGTTTTCTATTGAAATGCTAAGAAGCAGAAAGTCAACTTGCTTAGCTAATAAAGTTGTAATAGCAATAATGAATCCTTGAACCCAAACTTATAAATACTTAAATAATCAAATACATATTAAAAAATAATATCCAAATGCATATTGTTGGAATCGAATTTTAGAAATTTGATCTTCTTCTTTTTTTCTGCAAGATATGACCTAAAGATATTGAACATTTTGTTTTGTAGATTGCTTATTTTGTGGTGTGTTATTTAATAAATAGAAAATATTAGAAAAATTAAATATTTATATTATTTTCTCGTTTCATTATTGTATTTAAATATTATTCAATTGTATAAAAATTTAAATATCTGTATATTCATTTATTCCATTGTGTGTTTTAATTAATTATTTATAATACATACATTTCACCACTCAATTGCTTAATTATTCTAATTAATTAACCTAAAAAAGCATATTACTTCCTTAAGCAAGTTAGGTTTATTATTGAGGGTGTGATTTGTGTGAAAGCTTACCAACTGTTTCAAAAATTAGTTGTGCGATTGGATATGCGTTTAAGTTTAATCACAATTATTTGTTTTTTGAATAAATAAAAAGCAGAACGAAATAATTATTATGAAGAAAAAAAGGAAACGAATTCAGATTTACTTTGATTGATTTCTATTTAAATTCGAAAAACCAATGTTTATAATTCTTCTCGTGTTCTAAAATTTAGAGTATTGATGAGATAAATAAAAGGTTTTAATGGGATAAATAAATTCTTTAAAGTTATAAAAATAAAAATAAATAATTTTATTTAGGGTTAAAAAGAAAATTTTAGAAGTTGTTATAATATATAGGATTACACATGATTAATGCATAAAATAGGGATATTTTAATGGTTAATTCACTATTAAGCTTCTTTTAAGTATATATATATTTATTTTGGTACTTAAATTTTTTGTCCCGATTTCGTACTTAAAATATCAATCATTTCTCAATTTGAATACACGTGACATTGATCAATTATTGATCAGAGTTGATCAGGCGTTGACTTGCCATGTAACGTTATTAAAATACGTCATATTATTTTAAAATTCTAAAATATATTATAAAATTTTAAAAGTCACAATAGTATATAAAAATTTAAAAAGTATTTAAATTTCAAATAATTGCAGAAAAAACTTTGAAATTTAAATACATTTCTAGAATTTTATAAAAAAAATTATTTTTGAATTTTTTTGAATTTTTTACATTTTTGTAATAATATTATTAATTTCAACTAATTTCTTTTCAATTGTTTTTATAAATTTTATTTTTTTATAAATTTTTAAATTTTATATATTTTCTGAATTTTTTATATATTTATTTCCATTTTTTATAATTTTAAGTGTATATACATTTAATAAAAGAGTATATATATATATTCAACTTATATTATTTGAAAATAAGATTTTGTTAGAATAAATGTTATAGAATTTGTAGAGTTCAGAGTTCTTTAGCAAAGCACAAGACACAACAAAAGCATCATTAATGGGGAAATCCAAAACCCAAGAAAACATTAATGATTGAGATCTTAAGCAAAGGTATGGTCATGGTTAATATCTTTATACTTTTCCTATATTCAAAATTTACTCTATTTTTATTTTTATAATTAATTCATTTATTTTATAAATTTTGAAATTAAAATTTAAATATCAATATTATTACATTTTTATTAAATTTGTTGATATAATATTTTGAAATAAAAATATTTACTCGATAATCACGTAATAAAAAAATAATGTTATTATAAATTTAAATTCAATAAAAACTTTCTAATAATATCAACTATTAAATTTACATTTTTTAAATACTTTTATTATAAATTGTGATTATATATATATTTTTAATTTTTACATATTTTTCTTTTCTTTTTTAGATATCATTTTTAAAATTCCAAACAAAATATGTTTTCTTTAATGTTTTATTTTCCAAAAATAAAAATGAAAATAGCCATTGTTTCCTAAAATTAAACCGAGCCTAAATTTTTCTAAAATCAAAATAAAAAATTAATTTCCAAATTTATAAAAATACAGCAATTAGGGGCATATTTTAACCAATCTAATTTTTATTTCCAATTAGGAAAAAAAAACTTGGAAAGGACATCCAAAGGCATCCAATTTGAAAAAATACCATAAACTCTCCCAATTATTAAGCTTTAATTTGAACAATCCAATGTCTTATTCAGTCTACTCCTTAAATGTAAATTACTTATTTACAGTAAATTACTTATTTACAGTGTGGCAGTGTGGCAAAAAATCCATTCTTTATTCATAAATAACTTTCCTTTGTTTACTTTGCTCTTTTCTTTTTACTTTCTCTCTCTCTCTCTCATTGTGTCTCTCTGCCAAATCTAAGAATATAATGGTAAGAAACTCATTTGGAGAGAGAAAGAACCCCCAAAAAAAAATCACAGAAGAGTTTGTAAGAGATAACAGAGCAATGGGGTAACTTTGAACAATATGCGGCTGAAGATTTACTATCACAGCTGCTGATCATCAAAATCCCATTTACCGGTTTTTTTCTGTGTTTTTGGTATGCTTTTCGATCCAAACTTTTGTTAAAAACTTGTTCTTTTGCTGTTTTCTTAATTACCCATTTGCTTCAAGTTCATGTTTTTGTTTTTTCTTTCTTGCAGTTTGCTTAAATTTTATGTTTTTTTTAAAAAAAAAGATAGCTTATTTTTCCAGATTTTGTTCCTTTTTGCAAGTATTTGATGTTTGTTTTTGTGAAGAATACTTCAATTATTTCCCAGTTTTGGTCGTATGGTTCATTTCTTCTTCCTTTTTTGAGACCACTCTTACATAAAAGTTCATGATCCTTTCCCAAATAGAACCAAAAAAAAACAAACAAACAAATAGGGTCATGTGCTTCTTTGAGTTGTAGATTTGTATGATGAAATTCCTTCTGTAATCGGACCACTGGGTCCAAACAACTTTTATGGCTTTCTTTTTTTTTATTGAATCACTGTCACTGCAAAATACAAATGCTGTATGCTATATGCTATATGCTTACTTTTGGGAATCTTTGTTTCGAATTCATGGTATTTCTATTTGTTTAATTGATTCTTTACAAAATTGAAAATCTGATATGATCCCTTTTTTTTTCCTTTTCAGTGGAGTGCTTGTTAGCTTTGAAACTTGGAATAGAATCTCACCGTTGCACATCATTGATCTTTGACTGAATAGGTAACTTAGACTACATAGATATCCTGGTTTTTGATCATTTGATTGTGTGAATTTTGTTGCTCTAAATGTATTCAAAGCAGTTTGACTTGATTATCTCTGGTTGTGTGTAGGTGCAAGTGATTCAGAATAAAGATCTATTATAGTAGTGGAATAGAATTAGATTGTTATTCTGGCCTGGACCCATTACTTGAGTTTTTGTAAAGACCAGGCTTTTGCAAAGCCGAAACTCATCGCGTTATTGCTCGTTGGTGGAATCATGGCAACTTCGTTACATTCCGAGTCTAGACGCTTGTATTCTTGGTGGTGGGATAGTCATATCCCCAAGAATTCTAAATGGCTTCAAGAAAATCTTACAGGTATGAGTTTTCTTTCAAATACTTTGCCCAATGGTCTATGATGATATATGTGTATATATGTGTATATATATGTATATAGTTGATAATTCATTTAGATCTCTATATGCTACACTCAGTTGCAATGATTTTCTATTTCAACAGATATGGATTCTAAAGTTAAAGCGATGATCAAACTGATTGAAGAAGATGCAGATTCTTTTGCAAGACGAGCGGAAATGTATTATAAAAAACGGCCGGAGCTCATGAAATTAGTTGAAGAGTTCTATAGAGCTTACCGTGCTTTAGCAGAGAGGTATGATCATGCAACCGTGGAGCTTCGCCATGCCCATAAAACCATGTCGGAAGCCTTTCCCAACCAGGTTCCTTTCGTATTGGCTGATGAATCATCCTGGGGCTCTTCAGGCCCTGAGGTTGAGATTGACACACCAGAAACCCCACGTCCGTTTCATGCATTCTTTGATTTGGATGACTTGCAAAAGGGCTCTGGGATAAACAAAAGGGGTTTAAAGCAGTTGAATCAGATGTTTGAGTCGGGAATAGTGTCTCCAAATGCCAACATTACTGTGAAGAAGGGGAATGGTGGTGAAGCCGAGGAAAATGAGCAGAGTGGGTTATCTCAGTTATCGATTGAGAATGAAAATCTGAAGAATCAAGTTCTTTCCGAATCTGAGCGTGCAGGTAAAGCTGAAACCGAAGTAGAGTTCTTGAAGAAAACTCTTGCTGAGATTCAAGCCGAGAAGGAAGATGTCCTTCTTCATTACCAACAGAGTTTAAAGAAGTCATCTAGCCTCGAGAGAGAACTTAATGAAGCACAAATGTATGCCGGGAATCTTGACGAACGAGCGAGCAAAGCTGAAATCGAGATCAAAGTTTTGAAAGAAGCATTAAGTAAACTTGAAGCCGAACGAGACGCTGGTCTTCATCAATACAATCAGTGCTTGGAAAGAATATCCAGCTTGGAGAATACCATTTCCCAATCCCAAGAGGATGCAAAAGGACTTAACGAGAGGGCTTTCAAAGCAGATATTGAAGTTCGGAATCTTAAGATAGAGCTTTCTATATTACAAGCTGAAAAGGAAGCTGGCCTTGTTCGATACAAGCAGTGTCTTGATATGATATCATCATTAGAAAATAAAATCTCACTTGCTGAAGAAAACGCAAAAATGCTCAACATGCAAATTGAAAGAGCTGAAAGTGAAGTTCAAGCGCTAAAAGATGCCATTGCTAAGCTGAAAGAAGAGAAAGATACTATGGCTCGACTGTATGAGCAGTGCTTGGTAACGATTGCTGAGTTGGAGAGTGAACTTTCTTGTGCCCAGGAGGATGCAAAACGATTAAACAATGAGATTGTAGTCAGTGGTGAAAAGTTGAGAAGCGTGGAAGATCAGCGTGCTCTGCTGGAGAAATCAAATCAATCTCTACTGGTAGAGGCCGAGAATCTGGTGCAGAAAATAGCGATTAAGGATCATGAACTTTTGGAGAAACAAAACGAGTTGGAGAAACTTCAGACATCATTGCAAGACGAGCATTTACGATTTGTGCAAGTTGAGGCTACGCTGCAAACTTTACAAATGTTAAATTCGCAATCTCAAGAGGAGCAGCGAGTTTTGACATCGGAGCTTTTGAATAAGCTTCAAAAGTTGAATGAGTTGGAAGCAAGCAACCAAAAATTGGAGGTAGAAATTGAGCAAGTGCAGGGTGAAAATTGGAGCCTCAATGAATTAAACAGTTCTGCCACTGTTTCGATGAAGAATTTAGAAGATGAAATTCTCGGCTTGAAGGAACTGAAAGAAAAACTTGAAAGTGAGGTTGCAGTACAAATGGAACGAAGTAATATCCTCCAGCAAGAGGTTGACAAATTGAAGGATGAAATTGAGGTCTTGAGTAGCGCATACCAGGCATTAATTCAACAGCTGTTGTCTGCAGGTTTAAATCCTGAATGTCTTGAACTGTCAGTGAAGGAATTACAAGAGGAGAACTCGAAACTGAAGGAAGAATTCAGCAAGCAAAGAGGGGAGACCGAAGTTCTTTACGAGAAACTGAGAAGCATGGATGATCTTTTGGAGAATAATGCTGTTTTGAGAAGTTCAGTGTCAGAATTGAATGGCAAATTGGAAGGGTCGAGGGAGCTTGTCGGGGAATTACGGAAGTCCAGTGAGTTTCTTTGGGGAGAAAAATCTTCACTCGCCGCTGAGAAATCCATTCTTCTTTCTCAGTTACAGAAGATGACCGAGAATATGCAGACGCTTTTGGAGAAAAACAGATCGTTGGAAAGTTCCCTTTCTGGTGCTAATATCGAGCTTGAAGGCTTGAGATCAAAGTCAAAGACCTTAGAAGAATTCTGCGAGTATCTCAAAAACGAGAAATCTGTTCTTGCAGGTGAAAGAGACAGCCTGATCTTGAAGCTCGAGGATGTTGAAAAGAGGCTATGCATCCTTGAACTCCGATTCGATAAACTGGAGGAAAAATATTCTGACCTGGAGAAGGAGAAAGATTTGACACTCTCTCAGGTAGAGGAACTACGGGATTCCCTCGGTGCGGAACAACAAGAGCGTGTCTGTTATGTGCAGTCAAGTGAATCACGGTTAGCGGATCTCGAAAACCATGTCCATTTACTACAAGAAGAAAGTAGGTTTCGGAGAAAAGAGTTCGAAGAAGAAATTGATAAAGCTGTCAAGGCTCAGGTTGAGATTTTCATCTTCCAAAAGATCATAAAAGATCTCGAGGAAAAAAACTTGTCTTTGTTGATTGAATGTCAGAAACATGTCGAGGCATCCAAATTGTCGGATAAACTAATTAGGGAGTTGGAGAGTGAAAATCTTGAGCAGCAGATAGAAGGTGAATTCCTATTGGATGAAATCGAGAAACTAAGATCCGGGATTTATTTAATTTTCCGAGCCCTTCAGTTTGATCCTGTTAACAAACATCGGGATGTAGTTGAATCAGATCAAGTTCCTCTTTCATGCATTCTGGATAATGTTGAAGACGTAAAGAGTTCACTATCGAAAAACCAGGAAGAGAAGCAACGACTGGTAGTTGAGAACTCGGTACTGTTAACTTTAATCGGACAACTTAAATTCGAGGGCGGTGAACTTGAGTCCGAGAAACGAGCCCTTGAGTATAAGTTCGAGATTGTGGAAAAGCAGAATGCATTGCTGCAGAAAGACAAGCAGGAGCTTCTAGAGATGAACCAGCAGTTGATGTTGGAAGTGCCTGACGGAAAGATTGAGAAAGAAATATTATACGCGGAATTGGAGAGTGAACGTGGAAAGTTGAAGAGCATGCACGGAGCTTGCTTGTTATTAGAGGAGGAAAATTCCAAGCAGCTTGAAGAAAACAGACTTTTGCTCAAGAAATTCACGGACCTCAAAGAGGATATGCATATTCTTGAAGACGAGAACAGTGTTGCCCTACAAGAAGTGGTAGCCCTTAGTAGTCTCTCTCTCATTTTAGAGACCTTTGGTGCCGAGAAAGCCGTTGAAATCGAGAAATTGGAGAAGAAGTTGGACAAGAAAGAAGCTGAAATTTTGGAATTGAGTGAAACTGTTGAAAAGTTGCACAATGAACTCTATGGTGTCAAAGATTTGAACGACCAATTAAATTATCAAGTCGTTATTGGTAATGATTTGCTAAAACAGAAGACCATCGAGCTTTCAGAAGCAGATGAAAAGCTTCAGGCTGCACATAACTTGAATGCAGAACTGTACCACACTCTTGAGGAACTGAAGAGGGAATACGAGGAATCTAAACAGATTAGAGAAAACTTAGAGAGGCAGATTGTTGAACTATCAGAAGATAACAAAGAACAGAAAATGGAAATTGAACACCTTCATGAAGCAAATGACAATTTGGGTTCCGAAGTTGTTATGTTACACAAGGAAATCGAAGAACAAAAGATGCATGGACAAAACCTGAGTCTAGAGCTACAAGAAAAAAGCAATGAGTTTGAGCTGTGGGAAGCTGAGGCTGCATCTTTTTACTTTGATTTCCAAGCTTCTGCCACTTGTGAAGTTCTACTCGAAAATAAGGTACACGAGCTTACTGAAGTTTGCGAGACACTTGAAGTAGAAAGTGCTGTAAAGAATGCACAAATTGGACAGATGAAGGAAAGGGTTGAGTTCTTGGAAAGTGAAATTGGAGGGTTGAAGGTCTCAATGTCTGCTTATGTTCCGGTCATAGCTTCACTGAAAGATAGTATAATATCCCTCGAGCAAAATGCCCTTCTTCAGCCAAAGCTATGTGTTCCAAATGGTGACAAAGATAAGGTAAAGTTAATTTCTACATTTAGGGAATATTTACGGTTGAAACTACTTAGATATGCTTGCATTATTCTACATTTAAAGTTATGTTTATTTATTTTCACCAGGTTGTAGAAATGGTTGATGAACTTTACTTGATGAGCTCGGAGAAACTCGAAGAAGGACAAAGTGCGTTTTTGACAGCTGGGATTTCAGACTTGCAGGAGATGTGCACTAAGGTTAAAGCAGTCGAAAAGGCTGTGGTGGAAGAGATGAACAGGCTTGTGAAGCGGAAAAGTAACAAGAACAGCCACGAGATTGATGCTTCATCTAAAGCCATTAAGCCCTCTAATTCAGAAATGAAGAAAGGTATGCAAGCTGGTTATGAGGTTGCTCGAAAACTCAAGTCGAAGAAGATGAAACCTGAAATTTCTGAATTGAGAAATGGGATATTGTTGAAAGATATTCCCCTGGATCATGTCTCTGATTCTTCATCATACAGGAGCAAGAGTAAGAGAGAGACCAGCACAGCTGATGATCAAATGCTTGAACTATGGGAGTCTGCTGAGCATGAATGTGGTGTTGATTCAAAAATCAATGACATGCAAGAACGGGCGATTGTACCGGGGGAGATCATTGCTTGTCATCAGTCCAGTGATATAGAACCGGAAAACGAGAGTTCTTTGGGAGCATTGGTGGAGAAAGAGTTGAGCGTTGATAAGTTAGAGATATCTACCAGCGTTAGAGAGCCAAAGAAACGAGCTAAAAACCGAAAAGTCTTAGACAGACTTGCTTCTGATGCTCATAAATTGATGGCTCTTCAAACCTCTGTCAAACAACTGAAAAAGAGAATGGAAATCAAGAAGAGGAAGAAGGCATTCGATTTAGAATACGGACAAGTCAAAGAACAATTGCAAGAGGTGGAGGATGCAATCAAGGAGTTGTGCAACGTCAACGGTGAATTGACCAAGGATGTCGAAGGGAGTTCATCTTTAGACGGGACAAACTCAATGGAATTGGAAGAACCCAGAAATGGCAACTTGAAAAAGCTACGGGAGCAGGCACAAAAAGGGTCTGAAAAGATCGGAAGGTTGCAGTTCGAGGTGCAGAGCATCGAGTACGTTATGCTGAAACTAGAAGATGAAAGGAAGAACAAAGGGAAAACCCGAACCGGTGTCCTCTTGAGGGACTTCATCTACAATGGCGGAAGACGGAGTGGAAGGCGAAAAAAGGGTTGTTTTTGTGGGTGTGCAAGACCTTCTTCTAGTATAGACTGAGGCTAAGCATATACAGACAGACACACACAAGAAAAAGCCCTGTTGCTTGATAGATTCAAAGTCTGCCTAATTTTCAAGGAATTTTTATGCTTAGGACTTGTTTTTAGAGCAAATTGTTACTTCTAGAATTAGGCCTTGGATGTACTCGGTTAATAAGCTGTATACAGCACTCTATCTAGTAATTTTGAGTAAACAATGTCAAACTAGTAGAACTTGTTGTATATCTAGTTCCATTTTAACCTGTTCTTATTTATAACTCAAATTCAGGGTATTTTAAAGTTTGAATTGGGATTTTTTTTGAACAGAGCACGATTACAAGCTAATATTTTTGCTTTGAAAAGCATATGAAGTATAAACATCTTAAAATGTAACCCTTAGAATCCCTACATGACATTCAAGCATTTGTCAATCATATTATGAACATTTTAAGGTAAAAATCATATTTATTTTTTACCAAAGGGTAACATATTGTCTACTCAAATATTAAGTTGCAAAATCATATCCTTTTAACATCAAAACCATAGAGAAATTCTCTACTAAAGTTTTTCAACAAAATTAAAATGATCAACAAAAACTCCTAGAAGCATAAAAAAACAAGACAAATTCATGGATTCTTGTTCTTCGTTTAAGCTCCAACAACCTCTGCAGGAGCCTCAGCCATTGTCTCATCAGCAGGCCTCTCTAGTTTCACACCAACATCCTCTGAGTAGTCACCATGAACCTAAATGAATAAAGAAAACAACAAAATTAAGAAATTAACTAGGCAAGCTCCATGGGATAATAATTTTATTGAAAAGTGTGATAATAGATGCCAGAAACTTACCTCCATCAACTTCCCAAGATCAAACTTGGGAGCCTTCAAGATTTTGACCTTACGAATGAACACATTCTGCAAAGGATAGATGCTAGATGTTGCCTTCTCGATTTCTTTTCCAATCATCTCAGGGATGAACTTTTGAACCAGTTCCTTCAAATCACAAGATGTTGCCTGGGCAGTCATTATTTCCCTCATCTTTCGGCGTATCTGAAAAACAATAATTTCACTTAATCATTGGATTGACAAAATTTGCAGAGAGCACGCATACACTGCAAACAGTCACAAGTACCAGGGTAGTTTACCTGTCTAATCTGGCTGGACTGAGCGTAACAAGTCCTTTTAACCTGGTTCGGGCGTCTCTTAGTGAATCCAATGCAGAACATTCTCAAAGTGTAATTGTCAGTTGTCTTCACATCCACATGAGCTTCAATCAGGGTTTGCCATTTACGCACCAAAGACCTCAGTTTGTCAGTTGTAAAATTCATTCCCTGGAAATTTGAAAAAGGAAAACAAATCAAAATTTTTAAACTTCTATTGCTAAAAATGCTGGGATAATATAGTAATAACAGGAAGTTTATATTTATCATACCCAGAAGTTGGTCAAAACATTTTTCCCTTGAACATCTTCAGCTCTCAAACGAATCTTTCTGTAGGCATGATCCTCATCACCACCTTGAAGATCGGCCAGGGAAACCTCAAACACACGGTGTTTGAGTCCTTCAGAAGCAATCTGTCAATGAAATAACCAAGTTCAAACCACATACATATTACTCAAACAGTAACTATACGTTAAATATACCAAGCAGATCTAAGTTCATTGTGCTGTTTCCATGCCGAAACTTATATATCAAGAACACGCATCCACACCATATCATAAGTAGAAGAAAGTAAGAAAGGTAATTATTCTTCTAAATAACTGAAGCCAACCAAGATTGCCCATGTAAGATTGAAACAAGTAAACAAATAATAAGTTACAAATTTCACAAATAAGTCCACTTCAATTGTTGCATAGTAACCATGAAGTGCAGGGTCAAAATGAATTTATAATTTGATAACAGATACAAAATTTCCTCACTCAATTGAGAACCTTATGCATTCAGTAGCCAATTTTCTTAATACAAGATATTGGTATTTCAAAAGAAATGGTAAATGAGCACTTCAAATAACAAAAATAACATCATGGTCATACAAAAACAACCAGCAATACACGCAAGGCTCAGCTCAAAACTGCAGTTCCCATTTTACAGACAAACCAGAAAATATCATGAAAAGACAATAGCACTAAACTTTTCTTATTAACTTCCAGTAAACGCTAAGAATAGGTCCAAGCTTTGGCAATGCAATGTACAAAGAATCTAAATGAAACCCAATTTCCTCGAAGGTTGAAATAATACAATACAAAGCAAATATCTTCGAAAAATAAATAAATAATTTTCTAAAAGAAAACAAACCTTGGTACCCTGAGTACGGGTGACGAGAGTTTTCCCCACATTTCTGGTAGTGAAAACTGAAGGAGCTTTGATATCGTACCAATCCTTCTTAGCAAACGGATCCGCTCTAAACAAAAATCAAACATTTAACGAACAGATCTGTTAGTAAAATACCTGAAGCGCCATTAAAGCTAAAAATTATATTGATAAAAAACAGCACTCACGCCTTCTTCTTTCCTCCCTTCTTTCCCTTAGAAATCCTCTTGTTCTTCCTACATTACAAAAAGAAAGACCCAGAAAACAGATCAGGTTTAAGAAAAAGAAAGAAAGCCCATTTGAAGGACGAGAAAGATGAAGGAAAAGGACATGAGTACCCGACGGCCATGCTTCACAAACTTTGCTTTGCTACAAAGAACGGAGCAGTCGGCACCAACTTAGTTTATTAAGTGTAGGAGTAGGGAGGGAAACAAAAACCCTAATTTTAGTTGCTTATATATGGATGCTTGGCTCTCTCAAGCTGTACTTATTTCCAACTGTTGAGAATCCCGGTTTCGTTATCCGGCCCGGCCCAATTAGAATTCTAATAATTTAAAGGTTAAATGCTGTAGTTAGTCCCTGTACTCTTTGTAAATTTGAATTCTAGTCTCTACACTTTCATTTCTATGAATTTAATACCTCATATTATTAACACCGCCATTTTTTTAAAAATTTTGTTTGAAAAGTATTTTTTTCATAAAAAAATATTCACTTGATAATTATATAATTAAAAAATAGCGATAAACTTAAATTTAACGTATTATCAATTGGACTTCCATTTTTAAATCTCAAAAATAGAAAGAACCAAATTTTTTGAAATAAAAATAGAGGGACTAACTTACAAATAGTACAATAATTTGGAACATATTTTTACTTAATTTAACTAGTAAAATTGGTAAACCAAGTTATGGATTATTGATCAAGTGTTCACGGTTTCCAATAATAGTTTGAACCTTAATAACAGATGTACAAAAAAATAGTAAAATGAGTTATTCGACTCAATCCAAGCACCATTGTAAATAAAATTTAAAAAATTTCAAGTTACCATTTTTTTTTGAATTACAAGAAAAGGGTAAAACTCTAAAACAACAACAAAATTAAAGTGACTCAAACTCAAACCACACTTAGGACAATGAACACTCAGACCAACACACAAGGTTCTCAAATTACAATTTTTAACTTAATTACTACTGTGTTATTTGACAAATTAAAAACTAAATTGGGAATATTTTTTTATTATTGAATTAAAAAATTTTGATAAATTAGTAATAATTTAATACTCAATAAAATCGTGTAATTTAATAAAAGTAAATTGACTATTTTGTTGCTAGATTGACATGGAGTCGTGGATTCGAATGCATTAAAGTACAAACATCCATCTTGTAAGATTATTTATCTTCGTTTTAAATATTCATCATTTAATTTATTGTAAAATTATAGGGTTTTTTACTAAAATAATACAAAAAAAAATAATATATACCAAAATAATATATTCCTCCCGTTAATTACGAAAATGGTACACTTGGGAGAGTGGTGCCTATCTGGTAGGCGGCACCACTGTGCACTCTGACAAAAAATATTTTTTTATTATTAAAAAAACACTCGATAAGTATAAAACCCGGTATAAAAATACGAAAATAGTATAAATGGGTGGTGCCTACCTGACAGGCGGCACCAATGGTGCCTTTCTATCAGGTGGCACCAACTCGTATTTTTATTACAAAACTAATACAAAAAAAAATCTTATACACCAAAATATAATACAAAAAAATTAGTAACTTAAATAATATAAATATATATATATATTTTTTAATAAATATAAGAATTGTAGAAAAAATATTATAAAATTTAAAAAAATTAAATTAAATATTAAATAAAAATAACTCAATATTTTTAAATAAATAATATAAAAAATATTTATTTATCAAAATAATAATAATCTCCAGATTTTTACAATAATAATATAAGAGAAATTTAAATATAAAAAATAATATACTTTTATATATTTTTATATATTTTTAAAGGTTAGCAGAAAATTTTAACTATAATTTTATTTATTTAGAATAAATAATTTTTTATATTATTTGTGTAAAAAATGTTATTTATTTCTTTTAACAGATGGAAAATCAATTTTTCGTATGCGTTTTTTTCGATGGGAAAATTTTAACAACAACAATTGGATGTGTGTTTGAATGTCGTCAACAACTAGCAATGAGATTTAGTAAAAATGTCTCGGTGGATAATATGAAGGCAAAGATTAGTGAAATAATTGCTAGACGTTGTGGGAGAAGGATTTCAAAACTTTTCTATAAGTTTCCAGTTTCAACAGATCCTATCAAATTTACCGAGATGGAACTCGTAGATAATGAAGATGTTGAGACAATGATCGCTCTTTATTGTGGGAATCAGAGTAATGAAAATGCACCGATTCAGTTATTTGCTGAGCTAACTGATGTTGAGAGAGTTGAAGATCCCACTCCATTAAGTATGATGGCTCCGACATCCTACGTTGATAATCAATCTGTAGCTTGCGGGATCAGTGGGATTAATATCGATCTTAATGTTGCACCCGATAATGATACGGATGGTGATGATGGAGATGATAGTAGTGATCCTTCTGATCATGAGGACGATATTGGTAGTGATCCCGACATGGACGAGGTCCCGGATGATATCGATGAGGAAGGCCTAAATGACGAGGTCCCGGATGGTCGACGTATTGTGATGCACAATTATCCTGCTGGATCACACATGTCAGTTATAGACCCTGATGCGGCATATGCAGCCGATTTTGAAGAGTACCCTGATATAATGCCTGCTCACCGATTGGCGCTTACACCAGAACCTGAACAGTTGTTCGTGGGTCAAAGGTTTGACTCGAAGGAAGAATGCGTATTTGCCATTAAGCGATATAGCATGAATTTGTCAGTGGACTACAAAGTCGTTGTGTCTAAACCGATATTATATATTGGAGAGTGTTCGACAGAAGGCTGCAATTGGCGGGTACGAGCTGCATTTATCCAGAAGTCGCAAAAGTGGGAGATAAGAAAATTTGTCGGGCCTCACACATGCAGTTCAACACGTTTGTCAGAAGATCATCGAAAACTCGATTCCAGAACTATCTGCACACATATCATGCCAATGGTGAAGGACGATCCGACCATCAAAGTTTCTACACTGATTGTCGAGATGCAAGTACGATTCCATTATCGAGTTTCATATCGAAAAGCATGGATTGCGAAACAGATGGCAATGGAACAATTGTTCGGTGATTGGGATGCATCGTACAATAAGCTGCAAGGGTGGATAGCCGCAATGCGACAATACGTGCCTGGAACTGCGATTGAGTTGGTGACACGGCCTTATTATGGTCCGGATAACAACTTACAACCGGGAAGAAGAATTTTCCAATATATATTTTGGACGTTTGAACCCTGTGTTAGAGCATTTCCTCACTGCAAGCCATTTATCCAGGTAGATGGGACCTGGCTATACGGAAAATATACGCAGATTCTATTAATTGCGGTGGCTCAAGACGGGAACCAGAACGTGCTCCCAATAGCATTTGCTATTGTGGACAAAGAAGATATGGAATCATGGATATTCTTTTTGACGAACCTGCGGAGGTACGTTGTTCATAACGATAATATTTGCATCATCTTCGATAGAGGAAAGGGGATTATTGCTGCCATTAGATGTACCGGTGTACCATGGAGATCGGTTTATTGTAGCCGACACATTGCGGCAAACTTTCAAAAAGAATATAAGAATGCAGACTGGCGAAGACGACTTGTGAGAATTGGTAAAGAAATTTTGTTCTAAGTTATATTTTTTTATGTTTTAATTCGAGAGCATAACTTATGTTTTCTTAATATTCCAACAGCGTACGAGTTAGAGCCACACCGATTTCGGCAAAAAATGACCAGACTTGAGCGTGACATGGAAGGTGAAACGAACAAGCTGTTACGAGAGTGGTTGGGTACTATGGAGCCTTGGCAATGGGCTCAAAGTTTTGATGATGGGTATCGATATGGTCAAATGACGACCAACCTGGTAGAGTCGGTTAATAGCGTGTTTAAGAGAATACGACATCTACCGATTTCATCAGTGTTCTCGGCTACGTTCTACAGGTTGGCTACTTTGATGCCAGTGATGGGGACGCGACAAATCGACCAGATGAACGCCGGTCACGTTTTTATCGAAACTGTCAGGAATGCAATGGATGCAAACCGTCAGAGAGCGAGGACGATGAACGTTGAAATATACTCACGACAATTTTAACGATTTTAAGTTACAGAGACAATTGGGCGAAAACCTGGTATCCCACCTAGGTCATACGGGGTTGATTTGCAGAATAGGCACTGCGATTGCAGGAGGTTCGATACACTCCATTATCCATGTGCACATGTCGTTGCAGCTTGTGCTAATGTGTCGCTCAATGTTGAACAGTTCATCGACCCCGTTTACACTCTCCAGCGCACGTTACGTATTTGGGAAAATGAGTTCCCCGTCTTGCCTGATTTGTCCACATGGGAGGTGCCTCCGATGACTTTCGAGCTTATACCGAACAGAGGTTTGCGAAGGAATCCGAAAGGTCGTCCGAATGTTTCCAGAATCCGCAACGAAATGGACATTATGGAAAGAATAGACGGCAGCAAGCTGTGTGGAATTTGTAGACTAGCTGGACATACTCGACGTAACTGCCCCCAACGAACCTATCATTTTGGCCAGTCATCTGGATCGGGCCCGACTTAAGCTATTATTATTGGTCATTTTTCTGTTGGAATTAATTAAATTTATGATTGAATTTGGAATTAATTCTATTTAAATTTGAATTTATTTAATAATTTTTATGTTTGAATTAATTTAATTAGGTTTAGCAAATGACATTAAACGATCATAAGTAGTTGTTTTGTAGAAAAGGGAAATACAAAATATTTGCATACATAAACATAAATAAGAACATAAACATAAACATAAACATATTTAATGGCCCATCTCATCGCATTTGATGGTTCGATGGTGTGGTTCTAGGAGTAAAACGTTGTGGTGGTCGACGATCACGTTACGGGTGCTCATGACGTTCAACATCATCGTCTTCCGCACCTTCGGGTGTCATTGATGATGATGAGCCATGGTTAAAGTTCTGTTGCGGCAATGGGCGAGGAGGAGTAGAGTACTGTAATGAGCTGAAAGGAATAGAGAACTGTGGTGGTATTGGGCTGAAGATATCAAACATCAAAGACGATCTCGGATCCTGCTCATCGGTGCTGGACTCGATAAAGTTTGAATGATACTCATGCGCTAACCAACTCGTATTATATGCATTTCCTGACCACCCTGGATGATACGACTCAGGCGTCGGCTCGGTGTTACGCTCCGACTCGAGCGCAGGCTCCGAATAGTACTGCGACTGCGGCTCAGGCTCAGGTTCAGGCTCAGCCGGCTGAAAGTGGTGCCCACGTGGTAGCATGAACGGGGGGACAAACATTGTTTGCCCACCAAATATATATGGTTTCCCCGTCTAAAAATACCACTGTCTATACTCTACGGATACCTCAAAAGTGAAACAGTGATCTATGTCACGTTAAGGTATCCGCTCTGCCCGTCTCGCCCACACGGCAACGTATCTTTTGTGCACTTGCCCCCAGTTCATTCCCTGTCTCCCCTTCTTATCGATACCATGAATATTTCCTAAATCAACTGGATCTCTCGGAATGGTTTGTATGTACCCGAATTGTCGAAGTACTCGATCCCCGTGGTACCACTCGACTGTCTGAAAGCATATAACTGGTGCGTCAAGGCACCAAAAGTACGAATGGTTACGGGCAAAATCGGGAATAATAGTCGCCACCTCAGGGACCGAATAGGGCATCCAAAGGAACTGCAAATTTAAATAACATTGTTATAGTAAGACTACTCAATTAATATTAATAAATGAATATTCATGTAATTGCATGCCACGAATAACTTACCATCTCCTCCGCATGTGTCTCGATCATCTGTCGATATATCGGAACCGTGAATGACCTTCCGATATTCGGATTCCCACGCCATCTACAATAAATAACTTATTACATCAAATTTACATATAAAAAAATCAAATAATTGTGGACAAAGAGTAGATGTTATCACCTGTTCACGAGTGGAAAAACGTATGGCAGGTGTCTGATATTAGCCAAGAAAGGCATCCGATATAGAGCCCACGATTGTAACAATATTAGACACCCGCAAATGTCAACGGCAGCAGGCTTTGTGCATCGACAAAGCTCACGATACAACATCGCTAGTACTGCCGAGCCCCAACTATATTGACCCGCTTCATTAAAATCGGTCAATAGGGGCAAGTACATGATGTGCACTCTATTTCCATTTGCCGTCGGCATCAATACACCCCCTATAAGGTGTAATATATAAGCCCGAGCGGCACACCTCACATCAAATTCGGTGGCATCAGCTGGTAGTTGGTGAAATCTTTCCCTCAACCATGTGAACTTCAATCCCGTGAATCTCGATTCACCATCACCGGGTGAGACTCCCAATAAGCTTTCACAAAGGGCCGTCGGGTCAGATACCGTCGATGACCCCGTAACGGGCATCCCGTCGATTGGAAGCCCAAGCTGCAGTGCAACATCCTCTAGTGTGATAGTGCACTCGCCACATGGTAAGTGAAACGTGTGGGTCTCTGGCCGCCACCGCTCGACCAAAGCGGAAATTAAGTCATAACGCAAATCAAATGTCCGGATCAGTGAAGCAGCTCCAAATCCAACTGCAATCAAGTATGGCATGATACGTTCGTCCGGTTCATAGTTTATCCCATTTACGCGACCTCTTAATTTCCGGTACACATCCTGAGACTATTAAATTATCGATATAGTTAATATAACTTAGTTTAATATCGTAAATTAAATGAACTTTTTATAATTTAACAACTAACAATTTATTACCTGTACATGTATAGATGCCGATATATGATTATCATCCTTAATTAAAGAATCTATATTCATATCTGCAATAAAAAAATTAAGATTATCAATCTGTCAGAAGTAATTAATACAATTTTTAACTAGAATTAATTAAAATTCTTGATATATATAAAAAAAATAATTATATATTGATTACTTTGATAAAATAAAATTTTAAGTATCGAATTTACTCTTACATTTATGCTTCTTTCTTTATTACTTTTTTAAAAATTAATTATCACGAAAGGCAATTAACCACATTTTAATGTTTCTTTTTTAAATATATTAAAATAATTACTAATGTTTTTTATTTTTTTCTTTAATTTTTCGTTTTAAAAAATATTTTTAAAAAATATTTAATATATAAAATATTTAAATATATCAATTGAATTAAATAAAATAATCTCAAATATAAACTCTTTTTTTCTTTCTTGTGCTTTCTTGTGCTTGCCATGACTTAAGTATTCTCAAACAAATATCGAAAGTTGAATTCGGCCTCTTGTTATAGGAACCAACCCTAAGGCCACACGTGATCGGAGTTAAAATCTCAACCTGTGACACTTGCATACTAAGTAAAATAATTGAAACCATTAGATTATTATTAGTGTATTTTTTAAATTTTATATAAAATCAATAAAATGGATTTAAAAATTTAACTTTATCAACTCAATTAAATTTCATTTAACTTTTATATAAAATTTTAATAAGTATACTTTTACATACTTTTTTCATGCAATAATTTAATATAATATGAATAAATTTATTTTTTACCCATATTTTGATGAATCTATAGTTTATATCAATTGATGTTTGTTAAAATATTTTAACAAAATATTATTTACAATGGGTTCATACATACATATATAATATATATGATAAAGAAAGGGAAAATATGTATTTTAGAAAATAATAATATGTGAAATCATAGAAATATAATACATGGTCACCTCATCCAATATACTATTAATATAATTATTGGACCATGTCTTGATGATTTTAAGTCATTCATTTTTAAAATCACTCTTAAATTTGAAGCAATTTCTATTTAAAATTTATTTTAAGTCATTTTTATAAAAAAAAAATTCGTTTTCTTCTTTTTAAAATCATCTAACAAGTAAAATTTCTATTTAAAATTATCCAACATACCTTCTTTTTTTTCTTCTTTTCTCTCATTCCCTTCTCTATTTGATGCTGCCGTTCCACCCTCCTTCTTCTTATTCTTTTCTTCTTTCTGGATGTTGTGTGTTTGGGGACCATTTTAAGGTCCCCATATATCTTACAATTTTTTTTTTCATGCAGGGTTGAAGGACAACACGAGGAAAAAGTGGCGGGGAGAGTGAATCAGGTGCCGCCTGGTAGGTTGGCACCACTGGTGCCGCCTACCAGACAGGCACCACTGGTGCCGCCTACCAGACAGGCACCACCCAAAAATACCACACCCGTATTTTTTTATCGGGTTTGACCTAAACCCGTATCAGTATTTTTAAAAAAAAATTATTTAAATAATTTTATTAATATTAAATAAATAAAAAATATTTTTTGTCAGAGTGCACAGTGATGCCGCCTACCAGATAGGCACCACTCTCCCAAGTGTATCATTTTCGTAATTAACGGGAGGAATATATTATTTTGGTATATATTATTTTTTTTTGTATTATTTTAGTAAAAAACCCTAAAATTATATTTTGTAAGTACATTATTTAATGTTAAAAGTACAAAAAGAGATGAACATAAAGTAGAGTAAAATGTTTAGGCACATTACATTGAAAAGCAAAAAATGAGTAAATTTCCAGCTGTTGAGCAAACCACGAAGCTTGTGTTTATTATAATTAGGAACATACCGACTTATATTTTAATATAAATAAAAGTATATAAATACAATCTTCAAATACATAAAATAAAAAACCTAATCATCAGAAAATAAATCAAACAGAGAATTTCTATTGACACAACGTTACTACATCACTAGTCCCTGCAATTTTCGCAGGTCATTGTTCATGGTAAAGCTTCTATATTAGTCATAGAAGTCAACTTTTTTTTTTTTGGCTCCTGATCACTTTCCCTCAGTTGAATCGAGCAAGTTCATTTTCGAGACTCCATTCGGTGTTTTTTCATACCCTTATATCGTACCTGAAATGGGATCTGCAGTAGTTGGTGTTTGTCAATACCGTACTGGTGGAACCGCACTCACTGTCTATAAGTGAAACCGATGATCTATCGAGTTTGATGGACCAAGGGTACTGATACTGATACTGGGAGTTCTTTTCGGAAGCTCCGACATGTGAAGACGACCGCTTCATTTTCATTGCCTTTGGAACATGATTCCGGCCTTCCGTCGACGATCTCCGCCGGCCGCTAGGTTGTCTCTCGATCGAATCCGGTCTCGACTTGGGCGCACTTTGTGACCTTGCTTTGGCTCTTGATGATTCGGTGTTGGCCATGTAATTGGGGCACAATGAGTACTCAAATGACTCGGATTCTGCATAATGGGGACTGCTTTGTGCTACGGTGAAAAAATGGTCGTCGAAATGACCACTGCAAGCACCGGGGCTTATTTGATCAGCCAAATAGGATGATGCTGCGGGTGATGCCTGATGATTTGAGAATCGATGTTCCATTGAATAACTGTTTCTACTCTGCAAACTCGCCTTTGAATCACCATGATCTATCTCTACAATCTTAATGTTTTCCTCCACTCCACTATCAATCTCCTACATTCTCAAATACCACATTGCAAATTACTCTGATTACATGTCATTCCAAGTTAGGATGATTTAAGTACGGGTAAATCAAATCAAATTTTTGAGATTGGATCAGAATTCACAGTTGTAATAATATATTATGCGGAAAAAACGTGGATCATTGAAATGAATCGAAACTTACATGATTTCCATGCCGGAGCCGCTGATCTGGTGTGGTGGACCTTCTATGAGGCGATTGTCTTCGGCTAGGAGGCCTGGAATCTTCAACCATCCGAATCCTCTGAGCTCGAGCTCGGGCTTGTGCGGTAATCAAAGCCTGCATGCACTTAAGAGTAACACTAGCTTGTCTTCTAACCAAGTGACCTCTTACCAGTGCCTGTAACTTCACTATCCCTTTCAACGCTTTCAAAGCTTTCCTTGCCTGTTCATCAATGGCACCCACTTCCGATCTCATAAAAAATGTCTCAAATAAATACATAATTCAGCCACCAAATCTAACAAGTTATAACATACCAGGTACGATCGAAACACAGCTTGAATCATCTTAGCAGCCACCTCTTCACCTGCATCAACTTTCTCATCGTCAGCACCACCACTTACCCGGATCACATCCGTCACAACCGGCGGAGCCGGCGGTGGTGGAGGTGAAGGGGTAACCACTTGTTCTGCAGAATTCAACTCCCTAACAGGCGTAGCTGAAGCCGAAGATCTCCGAAAACTCCATCGTCGTTTCTCTTTAGGAGTTGTCGGTGGCAGTGGGATCGAAACGGTCGTCGTTGGATTCTCAGGGACAACTGAAGAATTCTGATTACTACTTATGTTTCTGCTTTTGTCTTTCTTACCAGTCAACAAGCCTTTCAACCATTTCGCTGTCTTCCCCATCGCTGTTTAAACCATTCTAGTATTCACAAAAATGAAGATTTTATAGATCTCGTAGGGTATATTATATATCTAATGAGCATTAGGTAAGGACCCTAAATGATAGCTAATTAAACATCTTCATCTACCTGTAATAAGATATCAATGGTGACATCCTCGATGTTTCGTTAAGTAAAATTTCGGGTCGGAGTTCATTAGATGGGGTTATTACAAAACAATGTTTTGGTTGATTTGGAAGGGAACATAGCAGAAACCCATGTGAAAATGGGACCAGGGAAGATGGAGAATCCGTATAAAATACTACTGAGTTTTGAGGTGTATTGATTTGGTGAGTGGCATACGAAGATTGAAATGCCTTGTCGGGGGTGATAGTGGGATCCACTCAGAGATTAGTAGAGTTATAGCTTTGGGATTGGTCGTTGGGATCTATGACCAAGCACATGCTTGTTCTTTCAAAGCTAAGTGTGTGCAGTATTGTCTTGTCTTTTGCACCAAGTTTTCTTCTGTCAATAGACATGGTCCCCCATTGAAGGCTGCGATTTAGGTTGTAAAAATGTAAATTTTTTATAATTTAGTAAGTGATTATAAATTTAAAAAAAAGGTGATTATGGATTTAAATCATATAATTAACAAACTTTGATAAAATTTCGACAATTTAATTATTAATGGATTTCAAATCATCTCACTTTCAAGGAAGTATGCTTTTTAAGAGGGAGAGTGTCTGTTGGACGGAATAAGATAATTTTTATTTGTAAAATGAATATGAAACAGTTATGGTATCCTCAATCCATTTTAGGGCGAAGTTAGAAAATTTTAGGGGAAATTAAATTAAATATTTTTATTATAATAAAAATGTAATTTTATTATTTTAATAATTTATGTTTTTATTTTTTTAAAAGATTAAATCAAATTTTTATTATTTTAAAATTCAAATGTAATTTTATTTTTATTAATTTAAAATTTTATAAATTGTAAAGAAGTCTGAAAGAAATAATTTTCATTTTAGAATAGTCGGGATCCTTACCAGCCCTCTAACTTCGTCATTGATCCATCCCACTTCACCATATAAAATTATTATTTTACTCTTGTATATATAATTATACAAAAGGTAAAAATGTAAAAATGTGTTATATGAAAACTTGTATTTTAAAAATTAAAATAATTAATAAAAATTAAACTAAAACAACACGAGGCGATGGATATATTTAGCTTCGTGGAGGATAAGGTACATTAATAGTGAATTTGACAATATTTATCCCACTTATTTCGTTGCCATCCTTAAATCCCATCGTTAATAGTTGGCACCAAACAAAAGCTTAATCATGGATGCGTTAAAATTATTTAGATTAGAGGTTTATCTATTGTAATCGATTAATATTGTATTTTTCTATCAAAATAAAATATTGGATTTAATTAAGGGGAAAATGTAATTGTTCTGGTTAAGCAAAATTAACTAATTTACTCCTACTCCTATTAACCGAAATTTGATAATAGAATGTTTTTTTTTTTTTAAATGATAATAAAAGAGTAAAATCCTAACAATAATATAACTAATGTAACTTGAATATAAGCTACATATGAGATAATAAACACACTGATCATCAGACCAACACGAAATTCATAGAATATTATTCTACTTATGCATAAATGGATTGCTTTTAGATATTTGTTTTTTTATATAAAATCATCTATTTGTAAAATGTTGAAAATTTAGTAATTTTGTTTAATTTGATAATGTCGTTTGGTAAGCGACATAATTTCACCGCCTTTAAACACACACCAATAAGATTTCCAATCCCATGCAATACAACAAGCACAGTAACTCGCAAATCTACCCTTGTCCTCTCCTCATCAAATGCTTTATTAGTGTATAACTGTATTATAACTATATAACTATATTTTTTATTTAAAATATCAAAACATAAGTTCGAACTTTGAAAATAATATTGTTGGAAAGGACAGTCACGAATCACGAACATGAAACGTAAAATAGATATGCATAATATTTGGAGTTATCATGTATTATTGACAGTAAAGCACTCACGTAATCTTATTATATATAGTAATGTATATTTTGTTGGTACTTAATAATGCAAGGTTTGGCTGTCAATCACATGGTAGGTTTATATATGATCCCTCATCAACTTTTTTTTTTATCTTAATTCCGAGTTAATGGTATCAAATCTTAAAAAGGGTTAAAAGTGATAATTATAAATTATTCAAAACTTAAATCTTAATATCTGTTAATAGACTTATATTGGCGATCGTTTTATCACTTTGAGTATACGTGGAAATATTGTGGGATCCTCAGCTTATAAATTAGGGCATTCAAAGAACAATTTTTTTAAAAAAAAGCTCAAAAAGATACACTTATTATATTTTAAAATTTCATAAGTAGGTTGAAATAATAATATTTATCGTATTTTATTTTACTATATTTTAAAGGGACGTGTGTCAATCGTATGAAATATTTTCCATGCAGAAAATGTATAAAAAGATAAAAATGCATTTTAAAAAGTAAAAAAAAAAAAGGATATTCTTTTTTCAATGTCGTGGGGAAGGTGAGGGATAAATAATTTGTTGAAATTAAGGAAAAGGTGAAATCCTCACGAGAAGATCTAAAACATGGCAGCCAGCAAATGTATTTGATTGCTTCTGATTCTCTCTCACACTAATAAAACCAATTACTTTCATATACACGTGATTATGGTCGGCTCACAGGATTTGGACCAACTTTTTGCATGGTGTCGATATATATAATTACTAGTTTTTTTTCTAATTAAAATATAATTTTTTTAAATTTTAATATTAAAGAATTTAAAAAAATTATAACACATAGAAAACAATGAAAGTAAAAATATAAAAAAAATATGTTAAAAATGAAAATATTATTCTTTAAAATAATATTATACAATAGTTGTGAACATTTATATGATTTTTTTAGAAATTTTAAAATTTTAAAAAAATATACATCTAGCTATCTTACATTTAAATTAGATACTACATATTTCATGATAATTTTTAAATTTAATGAAATGATTAAAATTAATTTATAATGATAAATTTAAAAATTTAATGATAACAAATTTAAAAGATAAATAATATTTATCCTAGTGATAATTAAATAATATTTATTTTTATGTTTTTTTAAATTATTTATGATAACATAATTTATCTTTATTTACATGAAAATTTACTTATAATTTTAAAATTTATCTAACCCTTTCGATGGGAGAGTGTCTTTGAGGAGAGAGGAGGAAGCATCGGATGGAGGCTGAGACTGATGTGGTGTAGTTTGGTTAAGACTGGGGGCTAGTTTCTCCGAAACCGATGTAGGTGGTTGAGTCTGTGTTTGATTTGAAGGAAGCTCCATATTGGGGTTTGTTGGTTAATAGTGGCATCAATCGAAAAATGAGCCATGGTTCGATCAACAAGAAAAGAGATAGGAGGAGATGGTGATGTTGGCAACAAGGCTGGTTCACCTTGATAAGTGGAAAGTAGGAGTAAGAGAAGTGAAAAGAAGGGAGCTAAATGTTGGTAAGGGAAATTGTGTGCGGGGTTGAATGCTTAAGGTTGTTGAAGAGCGAGAGACTATCTCCTTATCATCGTGTGGTTTGGTATATATAGGGGAAAATCACCTTGTTTGATAGTGCCACATCGTCGACAACTTTGGAATATGACGAACTTGTGGTCAACCAAGTAGAGAAGTCATTACACATTACTGCTTTGACATTCTCTTTGTTGAGGTAATACGAAATTGTTGGCTTTAATGGTCCCCTATTGAGAAATACGTACGTACTTGCAAAAAAGCATGTGGCCAAATGGAGGGTTCATTATTTAGCAGGTGGCCTGATGGAAGATGAAGTAAGTAGGTGGCTGGTCATGGGACGGTGTAAATCGAAAGGTCATCTATAAGTGTTTTTAGGTGGCTTCTCATGATGTCACGTGTCCAAATAGGATAGGGGTATAACAAATTTATTTATTATTTATTGTGGATTTGTTGTATTATATAGATTATTATGGGCATAAAATGGTGTTTAATGATTTATATTTGTGAAGCTTATTAAAAAAATCTTTTATATAATTGATAAATATTTTAAATTTAAAAAGTATTTAATTTCATTATTTGATAAATATATATCAAAAGATTTTAAAAAATTGTAATAAATACAAAATGATATATTAAAATAAAACGTTATCGATACATATTTGTACCAATAAAAAAATGATATATATCCATCAATATGATATTAATTACTTTTATTTGATCGTTAAAATCTAAATCTAACTAAGAGAAAAAAGTTTTTTTTTTCTACAACATATTATTTTTGAATCCCTAAATTTACATCCCATCCATCAAAAAGTTTATACAACTTAACACTATTTTAGCTTAGACTTTTCACATCTTAAATTTAATAAGACCAACAATATTATCGATAATTACAACCATAGATGTCAATATCGTATTGATGTCGGCCATATCCATAGTACGTGTTGTTTTAATGTAATGCTTCGTCCCTATCAAAATTTCAATGTGTTTTAAATACGGATTTAATTGAGCAGAGTTTGAATTTTGATAAATTTGAGTTTATTTTGAAATTAAAATATTTGAATTAATTTGAATTCGACTAAATATTTATTCTTGTATTTGAGTATGAATTCGATTAAGTTAAACTTCAGTTCAATAAAATTTATATGTGTTTAAGTTTAATTTTAAGTTTGATTTGATAATTAAACTTATATTAAGGGTGTTGAGTAACATAATTTAAAAATAAAAAGTTTAATAAAATTCATGAATTATTTAAATAGAATATTATTAAATTCAAATAAAGCTCAATTGGTATTCGAACTGTTTGAGCTTAAACTTAGATTGATAAATACTATTATACTTGCACTATAGCACAACACGTGTCAAGTTGTCGAACAATTCACAAATGATCCTCTGCGAGGAGCAGTCCGCATACACCCCTCCACGATGAACGATTTGCAAGCGACTCTTCACAAATCTTGTTTGAGTTAATCTAGAGGTAATCCGCTACGAAACCCTCACTGAGACCATCAAAGCATAATCGCCTCTTACTACCCCAAGAACAGGAATATCAAAGTAGATACACACAATATATTTCATGAAGACAACTGATCTGTAATGATCTTGACACTTGGCTAACCTGCACAACCTATAGAGCATTATTCTGTTGGTTATATGATACTGCAAGACAAGGGGTGGCCCCATATATAATCGTGGGTGCATGAGGAATTAGGGATTGGCCCCTTTCCTTAGCAATTCTACACAACAACGCAAGAGCATTCTTCTTCTCCTCCCTTATAACAACAGCTCTCCACTTGTTTTTAGGTGAACCGATACTCCCTCCATTGTCCTTTTCTTCTAACATCAGCTTTTTGTTTGTCACAGGTGAATCAGTGCTCCCCTACACCATCCTTTTTTCCTTCCTTAATTTTAACTGTATTAATTCATCTCGACTAACACGGAATGCGTACCTACCCATAAATCAAAATACATCAAAATCAACACATACGACTTTAAAAAAACAAAAAACAATACCAGTAATTAAACACAGCCTTAACTTCCAACTATGAACGACTTATAAGCCGAAGTCCACTCCACGTTAATGCTCCCACCAGTCAAAATCACCGTCCATTTATATTTATTGACAAGGCCCCCCCTCCCCTCTTTCCGCCCTGTTTTTTCAAACTCTTCGACTCTTCCAGGTTCCTCCAACTCAATAAAAACACAACACTTATTCAATAAACCGCCCTTAATCCTCCAACATTCCACTCATGGCTTCTCTCAATTCCCTTCCCTTCATTGCAATCTTCCTTCTTCTTCATCTTAGCATTGCTAAATCCGACTTTTTATCACCCGTTTTCCCACCCATCTTTGGTTCGTCACTTACTTCCCTTTTTTCAAGTTTTAATCCTTTTTTTATTTTTCTGATTGGTTTTTGAGATCCTTGGGTCTTTTCATAACTAGGGTTTTTCTTAATTAAGATTTTTTAGTGAGATTTCATCATGTTTTTGGTTTTTTTTTGTTCTTCCCTTTTTGTTGCAGATGATGTATGCAAAGAAGTGCATTGTGGAAAAGGAAAATGCAAGCCTTCATCAAATGGAACACTTCCTTATACTTGTGAATGCGATATTGGTTGGAAACAAACAGCTGCTGATCATGATGATCATCCCAAGTTTCTCCCTTGCATTTTTCCCAATTGTAAATAACCCCTCTGCTTGCTTTTCTCTTTACTTTTTTAAGCCTAATCGTCACCTTTAATTGTTACCTGTTTTAGTTCCTACAAGTTGTTTATGTATTGGTTATTCTTTCTATATATATAATATCAAATCATGAATCCTCTCTAGATTTGGCATTAATTTGATGATGTTATGCAAGGGACATCTTGATAGTTTGTGGAAATTACAAAGTGGTCTCTGGGGTAGTATTGGGAACTCTATTAGACTAAATTGAACCATTGATTAATCCCGCCTGCATCATGTGAAGCTGGTTGTGTTGTTGTTTTTAAGTCTTTCTGGTAGCAGTGGCTTTAGTTTTAGAAGCCAATGAGACCTAGGTTGTGTTAGCAAGGCATTGAGCGCCCATGTTCTTGTCGCAGTGTTGAAAATTATGCTTGGGATAGTTCAATTTAGAGCTCTTAATGATTGGTTTTGATTGGAACTATTGATAGTTGGATTGTTGGTACTCGATTAATTTGCGGATTTCAGGTACGCTCGATACTTCTTGTGCAGCAGCTCCTTCTCCTGTTCAAGAAAAGGAAGCCAAAGCAAATCGATCTATTTTAGATAGTAAGCTTTGTACTATTTCAAGCTTTGGATTTGGTCATTTTATGTTCTTTTCTTCTTAATGTTAATGCACTTGTTCATGGTTTAACAGTCTGCCGTTGGACTAAGTGCGGAGGTGGATCGTGCAACAGGACATCACCGTTTACATATGATTGCAAATGTTCAGAGGGCTATTTTAATCTTCTTAATGTCTCTGTCTTCCCGTGCTACAGAGAATGTAAGAACACGCAGGCTCCCAGTTTTAGTGTAGCATTAACAATGGTGGTTAAGTAGTATATGCTAAATGAGTTTGAACTTTGTGAACTTTAAGGTGCGATTGGACTGGATTGTGCAAACCTTGGGATCACCGTGATGAATAAGTCTACTTCGGCAACACCATCATCGTCCCAAAACAATGCGAATCGAGGTAAAAACCGAGCACATAAATCCATGTCCTTCGTTTTGACTAAACAAAAAACAGGATGTTATGACATTGTCAACACTCAACAGAATAAAAAACCCGATGTTACTCCGGCTTTCATTTTTCTTAAAGTACTCGTATCATGAAAGAAAATAACCTCTTTCTATTTCTTCTCTCAGCTGGGTCGAAGCTGCTAGAGAATTGTCAATGGGTGATAATGTTGGTATTGTTGCTGGTTATGGTTGTTTGATTTGTATATATAAAGCCGATGCTTGGAGTTTCGTGTTCCATGGATAGCGCAATTCGAGCATGAAGACGATGCAATGTTTGTATGTAAATTTTCATATCATTATCAATAAACTAGCCATTTTAGGAAGAACGAATTTTTTATAGTTGGTAATTTTGTCTTTATGTTATAGGAAAGTTGTAGATGGACTTCCACACAGGGTTGTATTATTTCTTATTACGGCATTTATGAGATTTTCCTCTCTTTTTTTTTTGTAATTTATATCTAAGGAACCAAATGTTTTTTTGAATATCATCTTGTTTTAAAAGGTAAGATATAGTTTGAAATGTACTTGTGTATAGGGTAATCGCCCTATTCATGGGTTAGATGGTTCCACAAATTGGGTTTTGGATAACTTACTTTTGACTTTGGATAAGTCAGGTCTGAACTGAGTTCAAACTAAGGAATTAGAAAATATTTTTTATTATAAAATGGACCGTCGGACAAGATGGGTTTAATTTTGGTCTAAACATTAAAAAGAGAAAAATTTTGAACAGGGCCGTGTCTCAATTCGGCCCAATTCGCTAGTCTATGTATTATGGCCGTGTCTCTCAATCAGACTATATTTGTGCGCGAGTTTAATTTTGATATTTAATATAGTATTTTTATTTTTTAAATTTCATATTTAAGTCTGATTTAAATATTCATTTTTTATAGTTAAGTTTTTTTTAATTTGATATTTTAACTTTTTTGTCCCATTTAAATGTTGCCGTTTCACTTTAATATTTAATTTGTTGTTTAATTTTTTTATCTCATTTTAATATCTATGTTTTTCTAATTAAAGCATATATATATATTAAATATTCATTCATCAAATAAAAATTGATTTAGATATGGAACTGAAAATTAAACTTAAATTTAAATATTTAATTGCAAAAATTATTAAATTGAATACTCAAACAAAATTTAAGATCTTTTAATTATACGATATATTTATTTATAATTAATATAAAAATAATAATAAATAATAATAAAATTAAATATTATAACGAAAAATAAAATAATTAAACGAAACACACGAAAATAAACCCAATTAGATCCTTAGATATTTAAGTTTTCTTTTTTAAATATTAAATTATTTTAAAGAAACTTTTGGGATGATTGATTGGAGTAATGAACTAAGACAGCAGAGTGAAAAAAAACATCCAATCTGTCAAAAAAACCCTAATTACTAGTATCCCTGCAGCTTGTCATTCATCTTCAACTCTTCAAACCCATCAAATCTCCCATCAAATCACAAATTAAAACTTATAAAAATCATTTAACTTTTTATCATATCATAATTTCAGCATAGCAAAATAATTAATACAACATAATTTATTTGATTATTAAATCTAATTTCGCCATTTCCCATTTTATGTGTTGGCATTATTTTTGGGTATATCTGGATTTTAATTAGAGTAAATTATTTTTAAAGTTATTAAAATATTAATAAATTTATATTTTAATAATTTATTTTTAAAAATTACAAAAATAACATTAATTTATTTAAAAAAATTATTTAAATTATTAAACTATTAGAAATTAAAATTTTTTTATTTAAATTATTGATCTATATTTTACAAAATTTCGTTAGTTAGTTCCAAATGACAATTTTACAATCAATATAATAGATCAATATTCATCAATGAATAACAGAACATATATTAAAATAAAATCGATTTGATTGTCAATATTAAATATTAAAAAATTTTAAATTTTAGTTCACAAATTTATGATATTCAAAATTATTTCATTAAAAAAACTAAACTGTAAAAAAGACGAGCAAGAAGAATTTTCAGTTAATGCAGATAATCTCAATAGAAAAAATATACAACGATTTTAATAATTTAATTATTTTAATAAAAAATTTAAATAAATTAATGACTAATTTTTAATTTTTTAAAATTAAAAAATAAAGCATATTTTCACTCATTAATTTAATAACTTACAATTTAGCAGCCACTTTTATTTAATTAGGTCCTAATTGTTTCTCTTTTTCAAAATTTTCATTCCATTGTTTACTTTCACGAAATCCCGAGAGAAAGAGAGTTTGACAGTGCTGGCTATATTTATGAGTAAAGAGAGAAATTCAATTCATTGAATTTGGTCTTTGGAAATTGGAGCCGCCAATCTCCCTTCTCCATCTCTTCACTCTCACATCTTATGTTACAATTTGTCTCTCTTTTAATTAATCAGGTACATTTTGGACAGTAATTAGGTGTGATTTAATTATTAATAACTAATATATGTATTATATTAATAATCGAACATAAAAATAATATGATACGAATAGACTAATAGTTATAGAAAATGCCCTAAATTTGGTCACTGAATTTATCTACATGTAAATAAATATCTTAAATTTATAAAGTTAGTAGGTCAAAGAAACAGGGTGTCAAAAGAGAACATAAACGAAAGGAAAAATAGTTAGAATTTCTAGTAATCTATTATATATTTTAAAAAGTTTTATACTAATTTATTAATGATATATTTTAAAACGAAAAAAAAAAGTGCTTTTCTTTTTGAAGTAACGAAATGCTTTTTTATTAAAAAAAAAAAGAAAAAACATACTTTCAAGCCTTTTGGTCAGAATATGAAATCTAAAGAGGGGATGATGACGCCAGCCAACCTCGCCCTCTGGCAATTTTCCCGCTAAGGTTTAGCTTTTACGTAAGATTATTCTGATGAGATTAAAAGTAAGGCCTATTTCCAAAATTAACCCTTGAATTGTACTTTTGTAAAAACTGGCTTTTAAGTATCAATTTAGTCCAATTTTACTTAAAAAGTATACTATATTCAATAAAAACATGTTGTATGTCATGTTTATTTGGTTGATATCATGTTTTAAGGTCAAATAAAATAAAACGTAATTGATAGTTTCAGTATTTTTTTAATTTAAACACTTGAAGTGGAAATATGGTATAATTTGAGAGCAATTTTATTTTTAATAGTATAAAATAATATTTAATCTTTAAATTTGTAATTTTTTTTCATCTTTGTCATTAATTTTTTTATTCACATTTATATCGAAATTTGATAGTTTTTCTTAATTTGATCTTTGAACATCAATTTCGATAAGATTTGATGATGTGAATTTTAATATAATACTATGTCATCACTTAATTTTTTTAATTTTATAATTTTAATAATTTTTAAATTTTAAATTTTAAATGATTACGTGAAAAAATTTCATATTGTCAACACGACTCTACCAAATTAATAATAATGTCAATTTTCATGACTAATATAACAAAAAAAAAATCAAGGATCACACAGAAAAAATTACCGAATTCAGGGATTTAACGTTGCTTTAACCCTATTTAGTATGTTCTTATTATCCCGTTCTAATGACGACCTTTTCTACTTAATCATCCAGCGGTCGACACACAAAGGGAAATCCGTATTTCCAATTTTATCCTCCCCTCGTTCCACAAAATTACAACTATAACATCTCCCAATAAAAAGTACGACCATTTCCTCATTACTGTCACATTACATAAAACTCAACTCAGTTCCTTTTGTCCCGAAAAAGCTTTCCTTCCTAAAAGAAACAACAACAACAAAGAAAATGGAGAAACCCGTCATCGAACAGTGGATGCCGAAGCCAATGACGGTACCGTTCCGGCCACGGGAGATAGTACGTGAACCAATGGAGTTCTTATCACGTTCATGGAGTGTTTCAGCTCTAGAAGTTTCAAGAGCTTTATCATCTTCATCGTCATCCCAACCCGCAAGTTCTCAACAAACGTGCTTAAAAGGCTCTTCGGGTGGTAACGGCGTTATAAAAGAAGACGTTTCCGGCGAGATTGAAGACATTGGCTTAGTTTCAAGCAACCCTTTTGCTTTTGCTTCTTCTGAAACTTCTCAAATGGTCATGGAAAGAATCATGTCACAGTCTGTAAGTGTTGCAGAACTATGGGGTTTTCTTTTAACGTTGTTAATTTTTTTAACGTTAATTTGTCTTTTTCTAGCAACAAGAAGTATCTCCAAGAACTTCAGGGAGGCCATCTCATAGCAGTGGACCATTAACTGGTGCTCAAAGCTGCGGTTCATTAACTGATAGTCCACCAATTTCACCTTCGGAGATTGATGATGTTAAGGTTCGTACATTTAAATTTGATTTTTGATGGTATTTTAATTGTGGCGCTTAATGATGATTAAAATAATAAGCTTTTTTATTAGTTTAATGGCACCTTTACCCTTTTTTTACAGCAATTTTGCCGCGCCGGTAACTCTGTCAACATGCAGTTTCGTACAACCTCGGCTGTTCCGGCGACGGCGGCTGTCCCTCCTACGACTTCCGTGGCGGTTGGCGGTGGAAAGACGGTGGGACGATGGCTGAAGGATAGGAAAGAGAAGAAAAAGGAAGAAACACGGGCTCATAACGCTCAGCTACACGCTGCTATTTCAGTTGCCGGCGTTGCGGCAGCTGTGGCAGCTTTCGTGGCGGGGACGGCAGCTTCGTCGGGTGCCAAGAAAGACGAACAGATGGCGAAGGCGGAACGGGCGGTGGCATCAGCCGCCACCCTCGTTGCTGCACAGTGCGTCGAGGCGGCTGAAGCCATAGGAGCCGAACGTGAACATTTAGCGTCTGTAATCAGCTCCGCCGTCAATGTTCGAACCGCCGAAGACATAATGACCTTAAACGCCGGTGCAGCAACAGGTATATATAAAAGATACAAACCATTAATCCAACTTCTAAAGCATAATGAAATTTGTTTAATTTTACTGGGGGTTTCATTATTTAGCATTGAGAGGAGCGGCCATATTGAAAGCAAGGGCATTAAAAGAGGTATGGAACATAGCAGCTGTTATCCCTATGGAAAAAGGTGGTGGCAATGGCAGCAACGGCAGCTCTAACGGCGGCTTTAGCGGTGAACTTCCCCCTGAAGAGAATTTCTTAGGGATTTGTAACAGAGAATTGCTTGCTAAAGGTTGTGAACTTCTCAAACGCACTAGAAAAGGTATATAATTCCATCCATGTTCCATGCAAGACAAAACTCTTCCAGTATTGTTTAATTTGGGGTGTTTTTTCTAATCCATTTTAGCTTCAAATTATGTTGAAAATTTCACTTAAAAACCATTGAAATAATTGTTTTTCAGGTGATCTTCATTGGAAGATAGTCTCTGTTTATATAAACAGAATGAACCAGGTAAGGTTCAATTGTTCATAATTATGAAAATATATCATATCTGCTCAATTATTGGGGGAATCAATGGAGGTTCAGATAATGTTAAGTCCTAAACAAAAGCAAAGAATCTAAAAAAAAGAAAAAAAGCTGATGACATAAACTGTGATCTGTTTGCTTTGTTTCTCCTTTATATACATTCTTTTGGGACATGGAAATTTGTGTCTCTGTATATAGGTTATGTTGAAGATGAAGAGTAGACATGTTGCTGGGACCATTACAAAAAAGAAAAAGAGTAAGTGATTATTATACTTTTTTTGTCATTTCTCTAATAAAACCGTGTAAAAAGGAAGTGTAGAAATGAAGTTGTGGGTCTTTGTTCCATTTGGGGATTTGAGAAAAGTATCAATAGGGATTGGGTCATTGTTAACTTTAAATGTTCTTTTTGGAAATTTTGCTGTAGATGTTGTGATGGAAGTGATCAAAGGTATGCCGGCATGGCCCGGTCGTCACTTGCTCGAAGGTGGAGAGAACCGGAGGTACTTTGGGTTGAAAACGGCAATGCGTGGGGTGGTCGAGTTCGAGTGCAAGAACCAAAGAGAGCATGATGTTTGGACTCAGGGTGTGTTGAGGCTACTCTCCGTAGCTGCTGAGAAGAACAATAGATATAGAATTTGAACATATTTGATGTGATCTTAGGGGGGTCTTTTTGTGAACTAATTTTGAACTGGGAAGTGTAAAATGTTTTTGTGAATATTTTATTTTATCCATATTGTGATCCATGTTTGATTGTTCTTTTTCTCTGTGTGTTGGACTAGGGGATGGGATGGTCAAAAAGAGGAAAAAAAGGCCAATTAGACGAAGGAATAATACATATGGGATATGATAAAGAGGATTTTAAACAGACCTGCCCTTGGCCCTATAATTTGAACTGCTTTATTATTTCATTTGAGGGACTCGTTTTTAAATTTGCTTTTCGGCTCTTGGATTAAGGTCTTGTTTATGGTGGGTCTAGTTTTCATGTGTTGTATGGAGGGAAGGATCTTTCGCATTCATGACTTGGAACTGAAGCTGGGAAAAGGATTGCTCATCTTCTGACTTGACTTTCACTCCTAATGTTCATTATTCATATTGCCTCGTGTAAAAATTCAAATATAATAATATTTGTAACTAATTTTCACCGTATCAATCGGAATTTAAAATGTTAACATCATTATTCTTGAGTATTAAAATATATAATTTTTATTAAACATAAGTACCAAATAATATCTTTTAAGTTTTCATTCGTTTTGTTGATGTGAATTACAGATGTTTATGGGTTAAGTTGAGTTGAGTTCAGGTCAAGTTGAAGCTTGATATTAACATATTTTATATGTCAAAACTTGATTCGATTCGAAATATAAATTTAAAATTTTGCTCTTAAGTTTACTCACATTTATAATGATTAATTTGAATCTATTTTAGACACGCTTATATTATTTTTTAAAATTTTTAAATATATAATCATCTTAATTTTTTTAAAGTTTATATAATATTAGATTTATATGCTACTCCTTATAAAAAAAAGAATTATATATTACTTTATTTAACTTGTGTTATAAATTACATGATTTTAAAAAAATGATATAAAATTAAGTTATTTTATCTATAGGCTAGTCCAATAGTTAAAAGCCCAATTGCTGTAAAAGTAAAAGTACAATTAAGCCCAACTTGAGTATTGCAAAGACCTGCTCCGCCGTCGGCCTTCACCGCTCATCAAGTTATCATGCTCACAACTACTAAAAACATTTTTGTTTTCTTACCAATTGTTCCGAAAACTCCCATACCCCACGTACCTCAATTCTATTTTTCGTTTTTAAATTTTTCATATATAAATCAAAGAGACATACTTAAATATCGAGGATTTAATATTTTAAATGTATGCAAAAATAAAAATGGACCATATCTAAATTCAACTTGCAAAACCTGATTAACTTTTCCAAACTGAACGTATACATACCTTAGATATAAATCTAAACATCAAAAATAAATGCCAATAACTCCAACTCAAAATAATCAAATCCGAAATATATTGATTATTTAAATTTCATCGGCTTTAATCTGAGCCAGCCCAACGCGTGGACCATTTTGATTTTTGGACTGATCCTAAACCAGGATTGTGTACTAAAATTTGTTGATGATCCATAAGTTTTTATTAACATTTCATTTTCATCCATCATCTTTAAAATTTTACATTAAGCATCATAATGACGTTTATAAATATTTCATTTTTGTATTTGGAAATATTTGGATAAAAATATTAGGCTCAAATAATAATTTCAGACAAAAATATTATGCCATTTAAAATATGAGGCATGTTTGTGCCAAATTAAATTCTTTAAAATTTAGAGTGTGTTTGATAAATTAAAATTTTAAGTTATGAATTTTTACTGTTATATTTTATAAGTATTGAATTTATATTAATTTTTTGGTAAATTATTAAATATAAGTACTAAATATAATTATATTGTTTGACAAAAGTAAATATTGATTTTAAAATATATATATTTTTAATTTCATTAATGTAATATTTTATATTATTTCCTATAGTTTTAGATAAAAGATAGGTATGGTCAGGGTTGAAGCTATAATTTTTTTGGGGGTTGGAATTTAGTTGTATTTTGATGATATTAAAAATTTTAAAGTTTTTATCATTTTTAGAGGTCAAAGTGTAATTTTACAATTATTATTTTAGAATTAATAAATTATGAAGGGGCCTAAAAGAAAAAAAAATTATTTTAGGATAACAATGTAACAAAAAGATAATATTGCAATGACTTGAATTTAACCGTGAATTTTAGTGATGTTAACCATTCTTAAAAATTACTTCAATATTTTAATCAAAATAAAGTATTTAAATTAGCTAATGACATTGTAAAAATTTAAGTACAAAAATATGTCAATAATGGAAGCATAGAGACTAAATTTTAGTTTTGGGCATAGTATAGAAACCAAAACAAAAATTTAACCATTAATGTATAATCTAAGAAAAGATAGAAGGTTGGACTAAACTCGAGGTATCAAATTTATGAATTTAGTCTTTATATTTTTTAGTAATTATTTTATTCAAATTAAAATATTTAAATTAATTAATAATATTATAAAAGTTGAGGTACTAAATTATGTAAATTTTAAAATATAAATATTAAATCTTAAATTGAAACATAAAATAAGTACCAAATGTGAAAATTAACTATTAATATAAAAATTAAAAACTGCAAGTAAAATAATAGCAAATGAGTTGACAGGTGTCACAATAAGAAATCGGAAATGGACATTACTTTTATATAGTAAGTATAGATATTTTTGAAAGGTAAAAAATATATATTTTTTATTACAAAGTTGGGGAAATTTGGTGATTAAAAAATTACATTATTGTTTGATAATTAGTATGTTTATTATTTTAGGTGTGATTTAAATTTAAATTAAAATAGTTGTGTTTGTTATTTAGATTTTATTTTATTTTTATAATTAAAAAAAGCAACATTATTGTTTTTATTAAAATAAATAAATAAATTGATAAGAAGTAGTAAAAAAGAATAAATAAATAAATAAATATTAGATATAATAATAAAATATATTATATTTCTGATAAGAGAACATATACTTATACTTGAAAAACGCCATTATTAAATATGTCAATTTTAAATGTCGAACATAAACCATAAAATTAAAAAGAAATATAAAAATTCAATAATATTATGTTAGTTAAAATAAATGAAATTATTTGATTAAAATATCTTTATACAAAAAATATTATTAAAACACAATAATGGTTGTCAAATCAAACATCACATCACATCCAAATTTGATGTAAAGTCTGAGAGATTGCCAAAGGAGATATGGCCAAACTGACTTAACAGTAAACGCACTCTCCTTTGGGATTTCAATTATTTTAAATAAATAGCACAGATTTTAATATTTTAAAATAACAAAAAAAAATATATTATTAAATTGATTAAATTAATAATTAATATAATTTTATGACAAAAATAAAAAAGCACTAATTCATTAAATATTATTAGGTAGATAAATAAAAAAATTTCTTAGATAAATGATAAATAAATTATATATTTTTTCAATTATTAAATGATGGATTTAAAAGTAATCTAATCGTGAATACATTTATTTACTTTTATGCTTGGCTTAAAAGTTATTAATATAAAATAACATTTATTATAATTATTTATATAAAATAAAATTTTATTAATTTATACCTTTATAATTTTTAAAAAATTATATTAAAATTTTATCATTTTTAAATAAAAAATATAATTTTACTCTATATTAACTTAAAATTACGAAAATTTGTATTTCCATTTTAAGGACAAGTCTATTGCCAGCACCCTGCTGTTGTTTTTTTCATCATCTCTTTAATTTTACTTATTATTTACTGTTATGTATTGCAATGTATTGTATAATTAAAATTTATAATTCTTTTAGCAACTATAGTTTTATTTTAATATATTATAATTTAGACGCTACTTATAACAAAAAAAAAATTAGATATTAATTTGAAAAAAAGTATAAATTAAATATTAATTTATGAGTTAAATTTTTAAAAATAAAGTTAACGAGTTGACTATCAAATATACCAACTTAAAAAGAGTAAAATTTAAATATCAATTTATGAATTAAACGGTAAATTAATTATACAACAGTTTTGAAGTTTTAAAGTTAAAAGTGTGTGAATTTCTTGTGTGGAGCTGTCTCACCTAATTTTATGAAAAATGCTTTCATTTAAATAATGTCCTCCCACCTAATATTTGCACTACCCTATCTCTTCTTTTAGCCTATGAGTAAATTTAACTATTTAAGCTAGTGAAGGGGGAGATAATTTATTTAAGGGAAATAATGTATTTATACGTGAATTTCAATCTAGTGTTATAATTAATGTTGCATCATTATATTTATTCTTATTACATAATACATATGCAACTAATTTTATTTACAGACATTAAAATAATTAGATTTATTTAACTTTTACGAGTACAGTCAATTCAAAAAAAATTATTTATACAATTAAAACAAAATAAAAACTTTATATATATATAATTATACTAAATCAGAGTTATATATTTCACTATACATCAAAATAAAATTTATGTATAATTTATTAGATTAATTTAATTAAATTAAACGGTACTCTTTTCAAAATAAACTCAATATGTTATTTACCATGTCAATTAATTAATTTGTATATATAAAACATCAACCCAAGTGGACAAACATAGCATATGTATATATGGACTATCGTATGAGTGGAATAATATGGTGATTTGAATCTTAAATATTATGAATACATGTGTGTGAGTATGATTGATGGTTTAAATTATTTTGAATAATAATTATAATTTAAATTTTATGATTAAATAAATGAGATAATTTGAGTTACTTCATTAACATAGTATAACATGACGCATTTGAATTTAATAATGAAATGTTAGATGAAATATTTCATTTGCAATTATATATGTAGTACAGTCGATGAATCATAATTCACAATTAGGGGAGTGCATTCATTTTTAAATATGAAAGTACTGTAAATTTGAAATTTTTTATTTTATTTATTGTAGATATTGTTAAATCTAACTTTTAAATGGCACCTAAAGTTTCATGCGAAGGGCATACAAAAGTGTTGCATAAAAGATTGCAGGTAATAAACAAATAAGATGATGGAATTTTTAAAATTTAATCTATTCACGTAATTTTAACATTTAGCTACAACCATAACTATTGTATATATTGAAATTAAAATAATTAATGCATACATATAATTACAATCCTAATCAATCATTATAATGCACGAACGAAAGGCTTGTTGACCTAAATCTGACTATATAACTGGGGTAGTTAAGGGTCTTGAATGGGCAAATCCTATTTTTAGTTTTTCCTAAACCATCATGAGTTTCAAACTTATCGTTTCAATCAACCTTGCATTCATTTTAATGTAATTTTTTTTATATAAAAATATATTATCATACCATTTTTCCATCTACATTCTTTATAGTCTACTGAATGAATGGGGAAATTTTATTTTTGGTCCATCTTAGAAAAGAATTATTTAATCGAATCCTTTCTTTTTTTTTTTTTAATTTCATCTCACCCATGTTGAATGTAGATAAAATGGGATGAAAGGGTGAGAAATAGTTAAATGGGGAAAAGAAGGTAGAGAGAAAAAGAAGAAAGAAACAAGATGTCCCATTGATACTCTTTATGTATGTAGTTTCCGAGTCCCTGCTCCAAATAGAAAATAATGGAACCCTCTCCCTCCATCATATCCCTTACTTGCTTTTTAAATTATTATTATTATGGTCCTCATAATAACACCGTTATTGTGGTACGTACCGTATCCGTACTGGTCATGTAGGTTAAATTCATATTAAAGATTTAACTCTGCCTCTATTAACTCCTGTTTTTAAATGAGTTTTATATTTGATATAATGGAAGTATATAAACCTGCCACCAATCATATATTAACACTCACTGAAATTCTTTAAAATTAATATTGATTAATTAATTTTTTAACAATTAATTACAGTTATTAATAGATGGACCTGACATAATCATTGTTCGATTTTATATTTTGTGAAAACTGCAATTTTGAAACTGGTTCCCTTCATTCCCCCACCCAAAATAAAGAAATATACATCTCTTCATAATCAAATATGCTAAAATAACAATGAAAGGGCTAACTAAAAATGGGTTAACTTACAATTGAGTTTTAGCATGATCAGTGTGAGTATTATTATCAATATGATCGAGTGAATTCGAGTAAGCTGAAATGTATTATCCTCTTATTTATGGATTGATGAGAGATTATGAATAGTTCTAAATATTTTATCAAAATAAAAAATAAATATGATCAAAACTTATTTTGAGATTATACACAAATAAATAGACTGATAATTAGAATATATTTAAACCTAGATCATATATACATGTTTTTTAAAAATATTTATGAATTGAGCAGAGACATATCATTTAAAAGGTTTAAGGGACCTTGGCCCCCCAAAATTTTGAGCGATTTTTTCTTTGAAATTTTTAAAAATAAGTTACCTTGAAATTTTAAAAATTCTCATTATATCTTTTAATTTTTTTTAAAAATTTTAATTAAACTCATTTAAAATATTTAAAAATTTTCATTAAACTCTTAAAATTTTTAAAAATTTTACTAAACTTCCCAAAATTTAATTTCAAAATCCACCATTCAAATTGAATAAAACGGAACGCATACATAGTTCTGACAAGACAAGCATTTTTTCCTTAAATTTTATTTAAAATTGTCTAAGTGGTTAATTCATGCTTGTTTATTATGCCATTTTGCACTTCACTTCTAGTATTTTATATTTTTATCTCAAATTTTTTAATACAGAAAACTTAACACACATATTTTAAAATATTTGTATTACAATATTAAATATTTAATTTCTACACTGTATAAATTATATCATTTTAAAAATAAAAAAATATATATTATAAAATTAAAAAATAAATCAATTTGGTCTTAAGCATTAAATGATGGAAATTAGAGTCTAAATCCGATTCATTCTTAAACGAGTATACCAAAACTCATATCTTGGGTTTAATATTCTAACTAAACAGTTAAATTGGGGATAAAATTTTTAGGTGTTAGTCAAAACTTTTAAAATAATAAAATAAGGATCAAACATTTTTTAAATAATCACTTTTCACGCACTTCACCTTAATTTATGATAAAAATTTAAGTAAATGTCTAGGCGTTTAAAATAAAACATATGATAATTGAATATACTATCAATTATGATATATACGCTTTCTAACAATATGAAAAAATATATACTAATACCATGCAAATATGATAAAAACATGTTAACATTAGACTAGCAATATCAATTAAAAGTTTACACAAATATTTTATCACCAATAATTCTTTATCTCCTACAAACTTGTTTGAATGCAATTGATAAAAAATCAAAAGCAATGGAAAAGATGGAGGACTAAAAAATAAAAAAGAAAGGGAAAGAGAGATGATTAGAGATCCCCCTTGGTAATCTCACATTATAAAATAACTTACATTTCCAAAGCTTTCACTGTCTTTCACAGGAAGATGCAAATTCATTATATAAACATAGATAGAAAGCAGCCAACACTGTAAAAAACTTACTAAAATAGCAATGCTAACATTATTATACTTTCATAATTTTATTTATTTATTATTATTATTATTATTTTGGTTTGAGCAAAAGTCTTGGATTTCAGTGTACTGTTTTTGCTTTTGATCTTTTAGGGCATGAAAATCTTGTTGCCACACTTGCAACGCCAAGCTTCAGGGTAGTACTCGAGTGGCTTCATAACTAAACCTGGTTGAATCGGGACGTGAACCGGTCGACAAGGAGAGCAGCTCCCACAGTTGGATCTACAAGAAGGTGGTGAAGAACCCGGCCCACTGAGTTGTTTTTGGGATAAGAACCGGTTCAACACCACTGACCCACTTCTCTTCTTGCTCCCTTCTCTCACCTGGAACTCACTCTCTGCACAAATAACCACGAAACTGCACTGAGTTCAGACCGAGTTAATGGTTTATATCGTCCATGTGTAGTTTAAAAAGTTTTTAAAAAATGAAAGGAAGGGGGTTTTGAAGATAGTTACCGAGTTGAGAAAAAGTGGAAGCAAATAAGAGAAAGGTGAAGGCAACTACGATGTGGTGGCGGAGGCGGTGGCGGGAAACGCCCATGCCGAGGAGGAGCTTGCGGAGGGAGAAAAGGTTATCAAGGTCACCTCCGAGAGTGCTATTATTGAAGGTTCTTTTTTTGGTTTTGCGTGAGAGAGTGTGTCCCAAGTCAAAGACAGAAAATGCACAGAAAAAAAAAATTCAGAAGAGGGCATATATATTGTCTGAAATTTTTTTGGACAAAAATAAAAATTATCTAAAAATATATAAAAAGTTCAAGTTTACAGTTTTTTTTATATTTTTCAAATTTTAAAAATTATTATCTGATACAATAATGGTGAAATTTAATTTTATAAGAAAATTTTAAAAAATTATTATGTATTTAATTTATTTGTTATTTTTAAAATATCAATTAAACGCGTATATTATTGCACTAGTATTATAAATAAATATTATACTCATTATAAAAGACTTATATTATTTAAATACATTTCTATCATTTTATAGCCTTCATATAAAAATAAAAAATAAACGCATAACATTTATATTTTGTAGTTAAGCTAAAGTTTAATTTTGTTATTTATATAATCTTTTTATGATTATATTTCTTTTCCATTTACCTCGTGAATGTTATAATTCTTGTTTCGTAAATTTTCAATTACAGAATTCATTAAAGTATATAAATAAATTATAGCTTTATTCAAAATGTTTGGAAAGTATTCTTTATTAAAGAAATAAATTTAATAAAATTTGAAACCTTAAACGGATTAATGTTATTTTATGGTTTTTCATAAGTATGGGATGAAACACTGTATGAAAAACACACCATCACAATCATTCAGGGCAGTGTAGACCCAGACAGCAGCCCCACTTATTTAGCCTCATAATAAAACAAATATATTTCGTATTTACTTTATTATATGTTACTTTAGTAAATTCACCCAAACAAAAACTAAAAAAAATTTAAAGCAAATATCACATTTTTAAGAATGATAATTTCTTTAAAAACCCACATTCACATCAATGAAAAATAAATAAACCACACGTTATTGCTTATATCACTTATCATTATTAGAAAAAATATTAATTTATATATGAAGTATTTCCTTACAGAGGATATTATAATACATGTATTCTAATTTTAAAAATGATATTTTATATTTACATATATTAATAATTTATATTTTATAAATGGTTTAAATATGCAATTCGCTTTTGAATTTGGTATATCTTATCCCAATTTATTATTTATGATTTAGTTATTAATTTTTTGGTAACGCCAGTAAATCTAAAATACATGTCACTTTGACAGCATAACACGTGCAATCATTTGTGATGCAGTCGTCTAAAATTTTAAAGGTTGTAAAAAATCCTTGAAATATCTAAAAATTGGTAAAAATATATAAAAAAATATTTTAAAAAAAAGTATCAAATAATAATTTAATTATTAGCCATATATTACTTTTAAAAGAAATTATAACCTTATGAAGTCAATCTAAATTTATAGTATTGTATATATAAAAGAAAAGTTAAAAGGAATCCTAAGGTTGCACTGTCCAAATTTAAAATGCTTTCACGTACGTAGAAGTAGATATGTCTATAAATTGGGGAACATCCAGTTGGGTCACGATTTAAATTTATTGTCTAAGCTCTAACCTGATATTTTTCTATATTTATTATTCACAATATATTTTATAATTAAAATATTTTTAATCACATTATCACTTGGTTTGGTAAAAATCCTATGAGACCATTTTTGCCGTTTCAAAGAGTATTCATATTCAAGACTTCAATTCTTTCGTAAATACTTCTCCGCTTCAACCATACCTTTCTTTGGGAAGTTTAGGCGTAGCAAAGTAAAATAATAATTCCGGATTAAAAAATTTATTAAGATGACATTAAATAATTGATAAAAAAAATTGTGAGTTTTGCATATAGAATATTAGTATTAAACACAGTTTGGACATTCCCCTTATCCGGGTTTCATAGTTTAAAACGTTAAAGCTGTCCTCAGGAAGAAAAAAGCAAGTGTAACGCATTGTTGAGGGTCCTCATATTTTAATACTAGGGAATAATATTTTCGTTTAGCATAATTCATATCCCTTTTGCTGTTTATTTTTTAGGTTTGTAGCTTCGATTCAAAACATGCATTCGAGCTACCTGAATTATGGTGGTTTCATCTCATTTCTCGCACCTATATAAATTGCTGATTCACTTGTTTAATAAGACTGCAGTAACCTAGACCTAGAGATGGCTCGCTTGCTTCTGCTGTGGCTTTTCTTAATTTCTCTTTGTTTTTCTTCTTGGGTCCAATCGGCACCTTCTACTGGTGGTGGTGGTAGCAGTTCATCGGGTGGGACTGGATATGGATCATCAGTGCCAGCGGCGGAGGGACTAGCAGCGGGAGTGGATTTGGGTTTGGGTTTGGAAGTGGCGCCAGAGGTGACTCTTACATGTTATCATTTGTCTGTGCACGAGTATGCTCGATCGGTTTTATGAATCAGTGAAATAAATTATTATATATGGTGAAAACTTTAATAAACATACAAATTTATTTGATGTGTTTTAAATCTAAAACTTTAAAATTTGTTGAAAATCTATTTTGTTGCCACACAATATAATTGCTAAGTCAAAAGATTTCGAGTAGACCATGGTGGGGAATTTTTTAGAATGAAATTTTTAATTTTTTTATTAACTACTTTTCAATATTCCATAAGTTTTGTATAAATACACAAAAAAATTTTGGTACATTAATATTTTAGCTTTGACACTTTATAAGCAGAGTTAAGGACTAGCAAGTGTTCTATAAAAATTAGTATACAATATACGTAAATTTTCATGTGAGTTACCATATTTAAAAGTTTAACATTTTAGTAACCATTTCCATTAAGAAAATAACTCAATTCTTTGTGAAAGATTGATGATCAAATTTGTCGCTTATAAAAAAGATTGAGAGTCAAATTAAGCTAAAAAAAATAAGGATCAAATTGATAAAAGATGTAAACAATGAAGATTAAATTTGTTATTATACATTTTGAAAAATAAAATAAAAAAAACATTTTGGTATTCTCTCTATCTATTTTACTTTCATAATTAAAATATGTGATTATCCTTTTCAATAATTTCGTCGTTAATGCTTGAAATTGTACTATTTATTTAAAAATGCAATTGGTTAAAGGAATTTACAAAAATAATAACATTTATCAATAATACTAAATTTGGATAAGAGATTAAGATAAAACTAATCTAAAAATCGAATCTAAAGCTAATGTTAGTTGAAATTTCAAATATGAATAAATTCTTATATATTTTTTTCTGTGAATATACATAATTTAAGAAGAGTTTTGTTTATCAATTATTTAAGAACACAAATAATGGAATCTTTTGAGCAAATATAAGTGGCACCAAAAAGTTAAAAAAGTGTCTGTTCACGTGCAATTTGACGTGACATATATTCATCATATTTGGGTATATGAATAGCTCTCCCAATATTTCCTAAAACTGTATTCTTATTTAGTACTACGCACTGTAAAACAGTAAAAGTTAAAACACATTTTCAAATTTTTTATAGACGTCATTTGGCATATTTTGTTATTGAATGGTAGAAAGTTAGTTGCTTCAAACTAGTCCTTTTTTATTTTAAAAATTGAATAATGTTCCAAAAATTAATAATGTTAAATTTGATGAAATTTCATTGCTGGTTACATTAATTCAGTCAAATTCTTAATAATAAGAGTTAATTGCATTAAACATATTAAATTATGATCAGAGGTGAAGTCAAAAAATATTTTTAGAATGGTTGAAGTTAAATTGTAATTTTTACGATAGTAAAAATATAATTTCATCATTTTAATAACTTATATTTTTATAATTTTTAAATGATTAAATCAATATTTTCTCATTTTTAGGGGACAAAGTGTAATTTTACCTTTATTAATTTAAAATTAAAGGGCTTAAATGTGAATTTTTTTATTTTAGAGAGGGCTAGGGTCTTGATTATGATATTCGTTCTAAATTAATTTCAAACTTCAAAATATTCTAATTGTATTCCTAAATTATCGGTGTTATATCAATCAGGTCATTTCATTATTAAAATTGTTATTTTAATCATCAAATCATACGTAACTAAATTTAAAATGAAAATTTTAAGTAAAAAAATTGTTGCTACGTCGCTTTTAAAATTAAAAATTAAAAATAAAATAAAACAATGAATAATAAATCTTTTATAAAAGCTTCAAAAATCTCAAAACTAAAAATTTTAAAACATTTATTCTTATCATATTCACTTTTATCATATTTTTCGTTTTAAATTATGTAAAATGAGATTTGACGTATTATTTAACATCTAAATCAAAAATTTTAATGACACAAAAATTTAAATTTTATAACTTTGAAATAGTTTAAAAATATAATTAAAATATTTAAAAGTTTAAGTAACAATTTAAAATTATAAAAGTGGAAAGGCAAGAACCAAAGGGCCTAGCTATGAACCCATTAGGAGGGGGTGATAGGAACAGTGTCCCTATGAAAGGGCTACATTACTTCCAAGTTGCAACATTCCAATTTCATTGGGTGTAGAAACTAGAAAGGGACACTTCAGAGATTTTGTTATTTCTCTTTTAATTATGTAAACATTTTCTATAAAATGTAAAACAGTAAAAATCTGCATAAACCTGTTTGCTCCTTATTGGTGACGTGTTATAATTTTGTGTATTTATATTAATTTAAATAAATTTAAATTTAATAATACTACGATTCCAGTCAATGTAGTCTATCTTAATTTTTTTTTTCTTAATAATACCCTACATTTAATATCAAAGTCAAACCCGCCAATTCGATTAAAAAAATTAAGCGCAAAATTTTTTATTAGTTTATAAAATATAATTATTTATTAAAATTACTTATTAGTTTTCTAAAATTTAGTATTCTTATTTTAAAAGATTTTTTAACACGTGTGGCTGTGATAATTTTACTAATTATAATTCATATCTAAATTTCATTTCATAATTTAAAATGAAATAATTTTTTTCCGGCCATAAAAAAGAATTGAAGCAAAAATTGATTTTATATATAAATTAAATACCACAAAAAATAACATGAGAAAACCAGGGGCGACACGTGGGGAACAACAACGTTAAAATCTAACACGACGGGGTAACTCAACGTTGTCGATAAATACGAAACGGAGGAACTCACTAAACTAAACAAACAGTTGAATCCTTATCCCAGTCACTGAGTCTCAACACCGAGTCATCATCACTCATGGCTATCGAGGTAAGTTTCTTCAACTGCCCAGTTTCAATTTATGTAAGTTCAATGGTAATGGGAACTTTTTTTTTTAATAACCGATAAAAACAGGCTTGGTTCATGGATGAAAGCAAAGAAGATCAAAGGCTTCCTCATCGACGCAACCCTAACGAACCTGTTTCGTTGGAGCACTTGGCAGGTAAGTTCTAATCGTTTCTGCTGTTAGATTTTCTGGGTTTTTAATTTTTGGCTTTGGGTTTTAATAAAAATGATTGATTCTTCTGAATAATGGTAGAGCTGGGAGTGTTGTATTGGCATTTGAACCCCAAGGATTACGAGAACGATGAAGAGTTGAAGAAAATTAGAGAAGCCAGAGGTTATAATTACATGGTAATATAACTTTTTATAATATTTCTTGTCTCAATTAGTGTTAATATCTTGCTTAAGTTGCTTTGCCTATTAGCTTTGTCCTTGATGCTCTTAGAATGAATTTTTTTGTGTGTGATAGGAATTAGAAAAAGCCTGTTCATGTTGTATTACTTTTGGGGAAAAAGGGGATTCCAATTTAGTTTTTATGTACAAGGAACCTATGTTATCTGGAATTTTCATTTTCGCTAAGTACTCGTGTCCAACACATTCGTCTCCTATACATATTCGAATATGATTCTCTAAGTATATAAAAGTTGTTGGATATTTGATATGGGTCCCTACGTATGGATGACATTGGAGGAAACTGCTGATGCAAACAAAACTATTGAGCTTTATTGCTTTGCAAACTCAATAGTATAGTAGTCTTATCGTTCTTGTTTTCGAATCTTGATAGGATTCTTTATTTAGAGTGACGCCATCCCCTAGATGTGGATCTTGGTTTCTAGTAACATAGATCAATGCATGGATACATACATACATACACCAAAAAAGATATTAAAAACGTGTTATTTGTGCTATTAGCAAACGAGCAAATAGTTAATCTGTTATTATGTGTAGTACTAAGATGAGGTATTGTGAAATTATAATTCGAGATGATTTCGTTTTTAGTTCTGAAAATGAGATCTATTGTGTGATTGACTGTAGTCTGTCAGGTAATGCAGAACGTAAATTATAAGTTACAGCTAATTTCAAGGTATATACTATATAGTAAGTTTGCATTTCATTCGCCTTTGTACCCAAATGGTGGGATTGTCTTGTATACGTAGCTTTTATTTTTAGGTTGTGTAACTGGGATAATGTTGTAAATACAAAGAGGAAGTTGATAGATAGAATAAGGTGTTGTACTCAATTCCAAATCAAAAGCAAATTGCAACGTCGATAAAAGGTTGGGTCTCAACTTACAATGGGACATTCCTGTTTCTTAATAGAGCATTTGTAAGGGCTATTGAGTTGTTAAGTTGCTTTGCCTAGTTATGTCATTCCTACTCTTCTTTTTTCACGAATCCGAGGCATATTTGGATATGGGTTTGGGGGATACGACACTCCAAAGATACTCTGAATACATGAAAAGACTTGGTAAAATCCATGTTCGATATTCACATATGAGTTCAAATATTGTAGTTGCCTTGTTATTCTAATTTGTAGAGGAAGTTCTTAGGACCTGCATTTGTCTAAATCATTATATTGTACATATAGGATTTGCTTGATTTATGCCCGGAGAAAGTTGCCAACTATGAGGAGAAACTGAGGAACTTTTACAGCGAGCACATACATGCCGACGAAGAGATACGCTACTGCTTGGAAGGCAGCGGGTATTTTGATGTTAGGGACAAGGATGACCGATGGATACGGATTTGGATCAAAGGTGGTGATCTTATTATATTGCCTGCCGGAATCTACCATAGGTTTACTCTTGACACCATCAACTATGTCAAGGTAAGAAAATGTGTAAAATCTCAGGGAACTTAGTTTAAGTTAGGGATACCTCAGAGCTGCAGTTGATCGAATTTCCGTGTTTACATTGTGCAGTTGATGAGGTTGTTTTTGGGAGAACCGGTTTGGACAGCGTATAATCGGCCCCAGGAGGATCACCCTGCAAGGAAAGAGTACATTAAAAGCTTGACTAAGAAAGTTGGGATGGCATTAGCTGCTCACTAGAGCTATTTGTTACGTGCAGGTCTTCTCTCTCTCTATATATGCATGCATGTATGTATCTATATGTATTAGTTTCATAAGTTTCTCAAAGGCTGAACTTGATAAAACATTATGCAGCTGTATATCAAAATATTGAATTGCATCTATTTAATATATGAATATCATGTTATTTAGGATGAGTGTGTTTTATTTACTAACTCTTGTTTAATAACCATCTATTCAAGCGAAACAGATACTCGTCGAATTTAGGGGGGAAAATAAGGTTAGGATTAGATGGTTATTTGTTTTTTATTAAAAATATTTTTTATATAACTATATTCGAGTCTTCTTTAAAATATTTATTGTTTTTAAATGTTTTACTATATTCTTATAGTAGAATTGTTAATCTTTGATCTTATTTTTGGAGTTTAAAAACTCCACTAATTTTCTTTTATATTTTGATAAAATTCTAAGGAAATATGAGTCGATCAAATTGTTTATTTAAATTTAATCTAATTTTATTGTGAAATTAATAAAATAAACCGAAATGGTTTAAATTAAAATAACCTAAAGGGATCGAATCTGAAACTAAGATAATTTGTGTTCAAAATGGTTTAAACTCGCTTGTCCGGGTCTTGTTCAGTATTCTTAAATTTTACTAGATCGGTTTAGATTTGTAAATAGTTAATTCAAATATGTTTTAGGCCAAATGAGTATTAATCTCACATATTTGAGTGTTTTGTAAGAGATTTAGATTAAATATCCGTAACTAATAAAATTATGATTTGGGTAAAAACAAAAGAAGAAGATTTAAAAATTCAAAGGTAAAAGATAATATATATCAATGGTTTGTTTAAGTATAAAGGATTGTGTAATATTTTTGAGAGCTTTTTTGATATATTAGTCAAGAAATTTAACATTTAACATAGAATTTTAATTGTATATTATAAATTAAATTACACCGTATATAAAAGTAAAATAAAATAAATAGAAAAGGTGAAGGTAATGAAGAAAATGCAGTGGGTTCTGGAGAGTTCCCCATTAAGGTGGGAATGGGAATCTTGTGGAACCAATAATGGAGGGACAGACAGATACAACACACCTTGTCTTTGTATAAATTAAAATAATGTTTGTTAATTCATTTGAAACATCTTCAATCTGATTCCCATAATTTAATCTCACTACCTAACCTAAAAATACAAAATAATTGTCAACTTGGCTTTGAAATTCTCTATAGGTTTTTGGTGTGTCGGGTATATTCGGGGAAGTTCTACAATAAACTAAATACTATTTCTTTAAAATATTATTTTATTCCCTTACAATTACAGTTATCCTCAATCTTTCATCAATTCAAACTCCAATCTTGTTTTTTTTTTAATATACTGATGCATTAAATGGTAATATCTGTTCATATTTTTTTGACCTTTTAATAGCGCACATATCTTGCACACACACAGATACTCGAACTCAGAACCTCTAAAATGAATAACATAAACCACTTATTGAGTCCAAACTCAATCTTGTTTTAGTTCAATGATTTTGTGGACTATTCATTCCTTAGTCAAAAGCATGACTTTTAGAATTATATTACCCATTTTTAATTTCATCCATAATTGATTTAGTTTTAATTGAATAAAATATTTTAAAATGTAGAAAATAAAATAAAGAAATTAAAAAAAAATTTCAACTCCATCGACTTTTATCTCGATTCATGTCGATTTGAGAGTCAATCGATTCTTCCTTTTATTTCGGATCGATGTATCAAAAAGTTTAAATTTTTAACGATAATTTTCACATATCAATCAATATAATTTGGCACACAAATAATATCACCCACCAATACATGATAACAACAAGGTTTTCAAATAAATAAAAAAGAATATACAATATTTAGTAGATTTTTATTTAATAAAAAATCTTATATTTATTTTATATATTTTAAAATGTAACTTCAACCAAGGTAATAAATATCATATCATCGAATATATCATTTCTTACTTCTATTGATACATTTTGATATCGACATGTTTCAAATCTTGATGTATCATTATGAATTTATTAATCACCCAAAAGAATGCGTACAATTTCATCACTATAATTAAATAAATTTTTATTTTAGTCATATAAACCATAAACCCTTAATGGTTATTAACTATGGATGCTACATCATCATTTTTTTTTTACCCTAACCATTATTTACCATCATCTTCAACCCTTTTTTCCCTCCTCCACACCACCTTCCCACACCAGATTAATCTATTCTTGCTAAAATACAATGATTCTTTGTAAATCACTCCTAGCTTTTAACTTACGAAGAAATTAAATTGCAAGTGACACCTTCAAAAGTGTTCCTTTCTTCACAAATGATGTATGGTATAATTAATTTTTATGAAGAAATTAAATAATAATAAAATATAATTTTTCAACATTATTTATGTACCGGTCGGTGCACATTATTTCAATCGTTTAACACAATTAACTCCATTTTTGTCAACAAGTTAATTGTAACCCTTAGTTAAATGAAGTATTTACATTTTGGCCTCTCTTAAGAATTAAGAATTTAATTCAAATCATTTTAATATTAAATGTTTAACTGTAATCTTTCTAAAATTTTATAATTTTAAATCGAATCACCAAGATAAAATTCCTAATTTTACCTTTGGTATGTTTATATGAATCTAAACAACAATCACAATCTAAATTCTAAAAATAGATTTTTAGATATCATAAAATAAATGGATGAAAATATAATTTTTAGGGTAGTAATTACACATTCTTGTAATTACAATAAATTTTAATTATCAAGACATTGTAATTATACCGTAACTCTCTTTATAATATTTGGTAGTATAAATTATAATTATATAACTACGCAAATTTAATTCAAAAAAAATATTAATTATTATAAAAATGATGAATAATACTTGGAAAAAAATTGTCTAATCAAGTAACAAAATTTAATATCAAATCATCATATATAATATATTTTTTTAATATATTGGTGTAATTACATGGTAGTAGTATCTGTTCATATTTTTTTAGCCCTTTGGCAAGGCACACACACTTTGCACACACAGGTGCTTGAACCCGATATCCCTAAGATGAACAACATACTCTTTTCCACTAGAGCCACTTATTGGGTTCATCATATATAATATGTTAGTTCAAGAAAATATCAGACAATATAATTTCTAGTAAAATTAATAAAAAAATTAATATCTTATACAATTTTATCTAATTACTCTAAAATTCTGTATTTATTTAAATAAATATGAATAATTACACCTAATTTCAATTATTATTAAAGTGTCATATTTACATCATAATTGTTTAATTTACTATTAATTAAAACTATTTTTAATCTTTACTTAAATCTAACTTTTTAAAAAGCAGCATCTTTTTGACTTAATTTGCACTTTTTGGCCACTGATTAGAGCATAAAATCCAAAACCAATGATATTATGACAGGTTTAAACACCTTTGGAATTTACCAAATCGAGAAAAAACAATCTCCACACAGTTAAATTCAATATCATACAACTTGATTTGGACTTTAACGGACAATAGTTTTTTTTTTTTGCTAAGCAAAAATATAGGTTAAAAAAATTCATTTTTTATAAATATGATTTAAGTTGAAAAATATACATCAAAATTATCTAAAATAAATAGTAAAGATGTTCATCCTATGGTCGACACCCCCCTCAGATTTTACTCAAATGATTAGTGTTAGACATAAAAAATGAATTTTTTTAGTGTCGGTCATGCCATGAGCGACACCATTATATTTTTTAATCAGGTATTATATTGGTATATGAAAATATGACATTTTGAAAAAAAAAAATTGGGTGTCTGCCATGCCATAGTATCTTGAGCCATATATATTGCTTTGGAATGACCAAGGGAATAGGTGCTTAACTTTGTATTCGTGTAACGGTGATTTTTCCAATACCCCACAATGCAAACAATGGTTTATGACATACAGGATGTCGTTGGTTTTTCTTGGGCAGTATATGTTGGTCTCAGCTAAACTTGTTTCGGAAGGCATCCGCTGGCGTCCGACGAACAACCCACGTCGATGTCGTGGTCGGATCCCTGATTCAGATTTCGAGCTCGAAGACGAGCCCGAGCCCCAATATCAAGCATCTGGCTCGTCATCTTATTTGTCGCAAGACCAATATCATTTTTCCATGGAGGAAATTTTTGGCGTCGACCCCGACCCTCAACTTTCATATTACTCTGGTTCATCCTCATATCAATCGAAGATCCATCGGGAAGAACGTACATCGACAATAGAGGATATTTTTGGCTCGGCGCTTCCGATCACTCAACACACTCCCGATGACGATATGTACGATTTTACCACCCTTCTACGTATGCCGATCGGGACATCGAAGGCCGGACCGAGCAATAGCTATGTAATGCCTCCTCAACAAGGTGCACTACGACCTTGGCCTCGTCGAGCCCGGAGGAACCCGAACCGTTACACGTCAGTACCGGGGATGTCGCTGGGATCTACACAATTTTGATTTTTTCATTCATTTTTTAAATTTAATTTGTAATTTCGTAAGTTGTAATTTCGTTTATATTTTAAATTTAATTTCTAATTATTATTTTTTCAATATATATTTAATTTTTTAATAATAATTAATTATCCACATTTTCACAACAACATATTTAATAATTTTTTATATAATTCGAAATTATATTAATACAAGAAAATACAAATATTGTTAAATATTACTAAGCAATAAATTAATTTTACAAATATAATAAATTACAAAGATTTATTAATATTAATAATACACAAAATTTTAAAATTCGAACAACAATAATACAAAATAAATTAAAATTACATATATAACAAAATACAAACATAAATAATGTCCATCTGCTTGAATATCAAACTACAAACGTTAGTACTGAGAAACTTGCTCGAGTTGCTGTTAAACATGATCTTTTTCAGTTTGTAAGACACAACGAAGTCGATCTCGGTTAGTTGTTAAATGGTGGAGAAAGTCATCCGACCTTTGACAGTGTAATGACCTAAATTTAGGGCACCGAAAAAGTGAGTTATAGGACCTCCGTCTTAGTAAACCGTGTTAATATATAATTATTAAGAGTAATTATGAGTTTAGTAGTGTGTTTAATTAAGCTTTGATTAGGTGAATTTAATTTAATTTAGAGTAATTAATAAAAAGGACTAAATTGAATAAAGGGTAAAAATCTAATTATAGATTAAAAGAAAGAAAGAGGGACTAAAATGGGAAATATGCCTATTGCATAAATTGAGGCGGCAAACAGAGAAAAATCTAAAGATTTTTCATTATTAATCTATTATTAATTAATATTATAATATAATAATATAAATTATTATTTAATTAGTATTATTTTATTATTATTAACTAATATCTATATATCTATATATAATAAATAAAAGAATAAAGAAAGAAACAAAAGAAGAAAGAACAGTGAGTTAAACGAACAGGAGAAGAAGAAAAGGGAAGGAAAAAGAAAAAGGAAAAACTAGGATTTTGAAACTTTAATCTTTAAGTGGTAAGTCAATTAAGCCCTTTTCTCTTAAATTAGATATTTTAGAAGCTTTAGAATAAAGTTTTGATGAAATTAAGTTGAGTTCTTGGAAGTTTTAAGGTTTTTGAACATAGTTCATGTTGAACAAAATAGTGAATTAGGGATTTAATTAAATGAATTTCAAGTTAGAATTGATAAAGGGATTAAATTGTAAAAGAAGCTATAAGTTTTGTGATAGAAGGATTAAATTGAAAGAAATTTTAAATTAGGGTGTTATTATGAACATTAGGTAGTTAAGTAGAATATGGAAGGAAATTGAATAAAAATAAAATATGAATTAAGTTAGAAAAATAAATGAGTTAATTAGGATTAAATTGGAATTAAGTATAAATTCTATAGAAATTCAATTATCCTTATAAATTAGTGTTGTAATTAATAGTGTAAATTATTATTATTTTTGTAGCTAGCAAAGAACTCGAAGCATCGGCACAAAAAAGAAAAGAGAAAGTTATCAAGGAGTAATCGCGAAATCCGGGTTTGTATTACTATAATTTAAATTATTTATTATTTAATATTTATTTCGATATTTATATTTAATAAGTGAAATTGAAATTGAAATTGAAAGTGTATGAATTGTAAATTGAAAGTCCCTATTAACTAGTCGGGCTGAGTCGGATATAGTTGGCATGCCATAGGATTGGAAGAGTTCAGGGATACTTCGACCTTGAGTCGATGAGACACTGGGTGTCATTATTTTACTTCGGATAGATTTGATGAGGTACTGGATACCACTTTACTTCGGCTAGGCTGATGAGACACTGGGTGTCACTTATTTGCTTCGAACTATCCGATGAGGCACGGGTGCCATTCTGGTGTGTTGGTTGGATCCGTGTATCCGTTAAGGTCCGAGTCTTGTTAATAGAGGTAAACAATGTGAAAAAGAAAAATTGAATAGAAATGAAAATTGAGGCATATAAAGTAATATGTGATGAAATTGAGAAATGAAAATGGAATGGTTAAATTGATTGATATTGATATGGAACGAAAGTGGTGTATAAATTAAGATAATATGTGATCATGTATTATATGATTGATTATGTGAAAATTATTTGATTATTTATAATTTGAATTATAGTAATACTACTGAGTATGAAATACTCAGCGTACGGTTGTTTTCGTGCGCAAGTTAGTAGAAATTAAGGTTCTGGTTCAGCATCCAGATCAATCCCGACCTCAGTATAAACTCGGTGATGTAATTCTCCTCTTCTGGTAAAAGTGGCATGTACTAGGTGTTGTACAGGTTACGTGTATATGTTTGTAATGTTGGTTACAAAGATATAGATATACTATATTTTGATATTAGTTAGTAAAATGGTAAAAAATATATTATAATTTTTGGCATTAAGTTTGAATGAAAAATGAATAAAGTTATTAGTAAATTTTGAATAATATTAAGAATGTTTAATTATTGAATTAATATGTTAATGGAATGATTATGATTTAAGTGAATTTGAATATAACTTATTTTGGTTGCGGGTTGAAATTGCAAGGAAAGTTAGATGTTTATAAATGGGGTTATATTGCGTTTGAAAAAAAAAATTTACGAAAAATCTAGGGAGCACCAAAACAAGTTCCAATTCTCTTCTAATACGTGTTTTGAGCTGTGAGGGTCCAATTAAGGAATTTTATGATTATTTTATAGTATGTTTATTAATTATCTATTTATTATTTGTAAATTATCCGGTAATACATTGTAACCCTGTTCTAGCGACGGTTTAGGGTTAGGGGGTGTTACAGATAGCATAACCTTTACGGGCTTACCACATCGCTTGCATAAGATGGCAATATATCTACTTTGGATTAGCTATTCAACAGTACTTCTCGTGGTAACAAATTCTTCCAACATAGATAATGTCCGTCTGCGTTGGACATCTCAGATAGTCCTCAATGGCGCAGAAAATTGTCTTACCACTAAATATCTGTCTTTGCCGCTTCACATGACAGTATATAATTCAACTCCGGCAATACATTACAGTATATAATTCAACCCCAAAATTCGGTTGCATACTTCAAAACTTTCCCCCATAACAAAACACTCATATGATGATACACAAGAAAACACTTTTAGAGAAAAAAATTTTCCTTACAATTCCAAAATCAAAACCTCAATCCTATATATAGACGAGGGAAAGTTGGTGTCGGTCATTCGTTGTCAAGCACCAAAAAATTTATTTTTTAATTTATATTTTTTAGGGTTTCGACCATTAGATGATAAACATAAAAAAATTAATTTTTTTATTTGTATTATTTGTGGGTGTCAAGCTGTCGGTCATGGCTTCGCAGACACCCAAAAAATATTTTTTTTAATCTGAAAAAAGGGGTGTCAATCATGGCTTGACAAACAACCAAAAAAAAATATTTTTATATCTGAAAAAGGGATATTGGTCATGGCTTGGCAAAAACCCAAAAAATATTTTTTTTATCTGATAAAGGGGGTGTATGGCTTGGCAAACACCCCAAAAAAAATTTTATTCGTATTTTTTGAGTGTCGGCCATGGCATGGTTGACACTTAAAAAAATATTTTTTAAGTATAAAATAGTGGGTGTCAGCCATGACATGGTAGACACCCAATTTTTTTTTCAAAATATCGTATTTTTGTATATTAATATAATACCAGATTAAAAAATACAAGAGTGTCACCTATGGTATGGCCGACACCCAAAAAAATCATTTTTTATACCTGACACCAATCATTAGGGTGGAATCTGAGGAGGTGTCTGCCATGGGATAAACATTTAGCATCTTTACTGTTTATTTTAGATTATTTTGGTGTATATTTTTCAACTTGGATCATTTGGATAAAAAACTCAAAAATATATAAAAAGAATCAAAATATAAATTAATTAAAAAGGGTTAATTTCGATAAAAGGTTCTCAAATTATAATTCCTAATCTAAATTGATTTTCACATTTCAAAGACATTTTAATTGAATCTTCAAAGTATCAATATTTTGTTAGTCAGATCCTTATATTAGCTTAGGTTACATTGGGTGTTAAACACAAGCTTATATTTGATTCAGATAATATTCAAACAAGTTGATTGAATACTTATTACATAAAGAACTTGGATCTGACGTGTTAAAAAATATATGGCGTTGTTACAAATTAGGAATGTTTTTTTTTCTTTTTTCTTTTTAACATGTTAAATCCAACCCATCACCGCGATACGTTCAGGTGTAATAAAAATTTGATTTATGTGTTTTAAATATACTCCATGCCATATATAAATTAACATTTAACACCCAAATTAATTGATAAACTAATGAAAAAGACTTATTCGATACAATATTAATATTTTAAAGATTCAATTAGATATTTTTAAAGTTTATGGACTAATTTAAAATATATACAATAATTTAAAGACATCCTATATGATTTTTTTTTTTTTGGCCAGTGACATCCTATATGATTAATCCTCATTAGAAGTGTCATAAAAGGGTGACACATGATGGTGTAGTAAAACAAATTAAGTATAAAAAATGTGATGGGTTTTTAAATCAGTTTGTGGAATTAAAAAATATTGTATTATTAGTGTATTGAATATTAAGTTTGTGTTTTTAGAAACTAAAAAATATTAAAATTATATATAAAGGTGTACATTAATCGAGTTTAGGTTTAAATTTTTGGTCATCTTAATTTAACTTGTTTTATCATTTAAACATAATAAATAATTAAAAATAATTTTACATCGATACTTATAGATATAATTATGAAAATAATAAATAATTAAAATTTTAATAATATAATTAATAATTTATTTTTGATTTAATTATAAAATTAATAAATATTAATATAAAATTATGTATTCATATTTCATTATTTTTGAGGCAACAAATGAATTATTCAAATCAAACTAGATCTAGCCGGAATGAAATTAAATAAAAAATTAAAATTTATTGAACTTGAGACCTACTTGAACCCTAATGATGACTCTTAATTCTACATTAATGTAAAGCTATAATTTAATAATGTAACAAACTTAGATTTCACTTTCATTAGTGCATAAACTAATACTTAAATGCTTAGATTTTTTTCAATAAAAAAAACTATTTGCTAGATATTTTTAAAAACCCTAAACCTTTTTCCCTAAGTCTCCCACATAGATTGGTCAAGAAAAAGGGGAGCCCTTTCATTTAGAATAATAATAAGCATGCTGATTTCAAAAAAAAATTGCTATTTCAAAGATTTAAATGAATCAATATTTTATTTTTTAATAATTTTAATATAGGTTTTGATTATATTTGATTTTGTTTTTAACAGTATACTTAAAACTATTTATAGCCCTTTCCTAACTCATAAATAGAAAGATAATGTGTTTCATCGCACTTGAACCTAACAATACCATTCCAATCGAGTTAAGACTCAATCGACTAATGATTTTATTTTTATAATGTCATTAGTTAGTCATAAAAACTAATATTGTTAACTATTTTGTTGACAGTGTGAATATTTTCTTAGAAACACCCTACTTAAATTATGATTTAGTTGTTATACATAATTTGATACCTCTACTTTTTTAATGTCATTAGTTAATCCAAAATATTAATAGAGTTAAAACCCCAACTTGATATTCTTTTTTGTGTAAACTATTAAAACAAAGCACAATGTTTAAAAAATAAAGAGATGAAATCATACCAAATTAAAGAATAATAATTAAATTTCAGGGACAAAAATCAGAATTTGACCATAAATTAAATCTGTTTGCTTAAAAAATATTTGTCCCAAGACAGGGAGAAGATATAGTATAATAATACTACAAATAAAAAACAACAGGAATAAATAAAGAAGCCAAAATGACTTTCTAAAAGGAGAAAGTTGTGGTGGGGGAGTACAGCAAAAATATCTCCTTGCCATTTCAATTGCCATTGCCATTGCCAAATATTGTTTTCTTCCTTTTTCACATCATCACTTAGCCTCCTAACCAACAAAAAGTAAAAGAAATGAGTGAAACAAAGAAATCTATATATAAATACAAAAAAAAAACAATTTTTTATATCAAAGATCCTATTGATTTAACCTAATGAGACCCATGTTCACATCTGTCTCTTGTTTCTCAACTCTTCCATATGTCTTTTTTTCACCACTACTGAACCTTTTTTGTCCATCCACGGCCTGAATCTGCAAATCAAAGCCCTATTTTTTTCCCTCTTATTTGGGGTTTCTAAGCAAAGATGAATCCGTATGAAAGAATTAGACAAGAGTTTCAAGGATCAAGCTCATCATCCTATCATGGTGATATACCATCCATGGCTACCCCTCAACCAATAGAAGGACTCCATGAAGGAGGTCCTCCTCCATTTCTCACAAAAACATATGATATCATTGATGATTCAGGCACCAACCACATCATTTCATGGAGTGGAGGGAACAACAGCTTCATTGTATGGGATCCCCAAGCATTTTCAATGACCCTTTTGCCTAGGTTCTTCAAGCACAACAATTTCTCAAGCTTTGTAAGGCAACTCAATACCTATGTAAGTAAATCTTTTTGAAACTTTGGTTTTGTAATTTAGTTCCATACATAGAATAAGATCTTTCTTTTTCCTGTTATAGGGGTTTAGAAAAGTAGATCCAGATAGATGGGAGTTTGCTAATGAAAATTTCCTTAGAGGACAAAAGCATTTACTTAAAACCATTAGAAGAAGAAAAACACAACAAATTCAAGCTTCATATGGTGGTTTAGATCCTTGCGTTGAAATTGGGAGGTTTGGGGTTGATGTAGAGATCGATAGGTTAAAGCGTGATAAACAGGTTTTAATGGCGGAACTGGTGAAACTAAGGCAACAACAACATAACACCAAGACATATTTACAAGTAATGGAAGAAAGGTTGAAGAAGACTGAGATGAAACAACAACAAATGATGAGTTTCTTAGCTAAAGCAATGCAGAATCCCAACTTTGTTCAACAATTAATACAACAAAAAGATAAAAGGAAAGAGCTTGAAGAAGCTATAACTAATAAAAGAAGGAGACGAATAGATAATCATAATCAAACTTTTGTTAAAGCTGAACCAGTTGAGAGCTTTGGTGGTGCATTTGAAGCTGTAGAGTTGGATGAAATTGCAATGGACTTTCAGGAAAAGCATGAAGAACATGGAAGCTGCTATGATAAAGGTAAAAGAATTGATGATGAAGGGTTTTGGAATGATTTATTGAATGATGAAATGGAGGAAGAGATATCAGCTTTGCAAGTTAATGGGGTTGGAGATGAAGAAGGTATAGATGTTTTGGTTGAACAGCTTGGGTTCTTGGGCTCTAGTCCAAAGTAAAGCTTTTGCATTTGCAGATGAACTAAAATTAGCTTCAATGAGCTTGAAAATGGCGGTTTCTATCAGGTTTCCTTTCTGGCTTCAATGGCGGCCTTTGGGAGGTGCAAAACCAGGTAAAGCTTTTTTTCTCTTGAGGTTTTCGGTTTGTCGAAATCTTAGAATTTAAAGCTTGTAGATTTGCATATTAGTAGAATTTATTGGTGGAACTTGGGAGAAGAAGACCCTAGTTGATTACTATAACTATCTTTCATCCTAATTTCTTATTTCTACTTTGCTCTAGAATATGCAATTTAATAATTTGATAATATCATTAGTATTTGGAATATCTCATTGCTTTTTTCAAACACTTGCCTAATTTCTTTTAAATAACTTTAATCATCTAATTGAATTGTAAATTTATTATTAGTTAAATATAATTTCTATAACATTTTCTTTAAACATCATACTTAAAACGTGTTGATATGTCTTATTTTCTTACAAATAACTTTAAGCATTTGGTTGAAATATAAATTTATTATTGATTGAATATAATTATCTAGATTTCTATGTAAGCTTATACCTGTGCCGATAACAATAATTTTTCTTCTCACAATCACTTTAATAAAAACAATTAAACTAAAATAGAGGGACTAAAATAATTTAAATTAAAGTAGAGGTATTAAACTCCAAATTTCACTAAAATTAGGTTTTCTACTTCCACATACTTGGTTAAATTCTTTTGGATAAGTTGCTGTTTTATAAATATTAGTTTATGTAATAACTAATAAGATTAAATACTTAATTTCATAATTTTGAATGCAATGAAATTATGAAAATTTTACCTAATTTGATAGTTTTAAAGAAGGTCTAAAATAAAATTATTTTTAATAACTTCAAGGTCTTGCAATGAAATTTGTTATGAATTGAATTAAGGATAGTTTAAAAAAGAAATTGCCAAATGGGTGTTTTTATATTAATTTGAAAAAAAATAATTAAGTTATTATTTACAATAATATTGTTGTATATTTGTATTTAATTTGAATATTTTATATAAAAAATCTAATGTACTAATCTTAAAAAATGTATACCTTCGTTGGCAATTCTTTAAGTCTGTATTTATTTTAGACAGGCATTAACCAATAAGTAGATGAAAATTTTTACTGTATTAAATAATTATCTATATATATTATGTTGATTATTGCTCTCTAAATAAGCATGAAATAATACCTCTACATTATTTTTCCTAATTTATTGTAAATTATTGTAAACATGAGCTCATATTTTTAGGAAAAGGATGAGTAAATTTTTTTTCGAATTTTGATTATATCTATTCTTTTTAATATAAGGTTTAAAATTATTCATAACTCCTCTTCAACTCATAAATAGGAGCATAATGCATTTTAGCACACTCAAATTCACGTACTCTTGCATTGACACCAATACTCATATTAATCGAATTAAGACTCAATTAAAAAACATAAATATATAAAAATTTAATTCTACATTTACTAAATTAGAAATAATTATATTTTTTTTTTGTCTTTCCTTTTGCAATTGAACTTGTGTTGAGTATTTATAAAAAATTCTATCTATATTGTTATATTTTTTACTAAGTCTGGTATCACGAATAGTTAAGAAACCACCCAAAAAAATCAAATTAAAATTACTAGAAGTATCCTTCAAAAATAAAATAAAATTACAAAATGCTCAACTCTTTTAATTTTTAACAAAAACTACCTATTAGAAAATAATTATTCTACTTCTCTAAAATGTTAATTCATTTTTTTTCTAAAAAAATTACTTCCCTAAAATATTACTTTTCACTTATAAAGTGACTACAATAAATCCTGGTAATAAATAGGGGTGAAGTAAAAAAAATTGGAAGTTAAAGATTATATTATATATTTTTATGGAAGTAATTAGCTTCATCGTTATATTAAATTATGTTTTTATCGTTTTTAAAATGATTAAATTGAAATTTTATTATTTTGGGATTCAAATTATAATTTTATCATATATTAACATATAATTTATAAAATTTAAGAGGTTTAAAGTAGAATTTTTTTAATTTGAGGTTAAGCATAAATAAATAGATAAATGCACTAAACTTCGATTGCTTTATATTATTCTTTTATGTGATTAAAATATCCATTCATATCTATTTTATCGTCCATAAAAATTAGTCTTTTCGATACTCGTGGTTAATACTTTCAATAACGTCGTATCTAAAGTTAGTAATATATTTTAGTACAACATCCAAAATTTATTGGTGATGGTTGAATAATATAATTGATAGTGAAGGATGAAAGATGTTAGTAAATTTGGGGAGTAATGATGATGGGCATGGGAGCTGCCATGGAAACCTCGTGTGAGTTGAAGCAGGCAGGCAAAGCGAGGGACCAGCAACTGAGCCATGCATGTGCAGATAGATCTTTAAAAAAGCAAACAAAGGGTTTGGGTAAATATATATAAAAGGGGCAAATGGCCCAGGGAAAAAGCTTAGATGATGAAGTGCAGTAAGCTTAAACAAGAAACTTGAAAATACAGGCATGGTTGCCACCGCCTTCAAGATTTGAGTTGGCTCACGTTTTAACACTTTTTTCTCTCTTGCCTGATTAATGGATAGGGTCCCACGTGCTTCTTGTCACGCTCTCTATCCCTTCCCTTCATTGGATCTTTCGTTTTCTTTATTTCTGGAACATCACATTTAGTTGAACACTAATATTTAATCAAAATGAATTCCCTCCTCACCATCTCTAAATATATATATTATGAAAAAATTGGGTAACGAAGGAGGTGTCTGCTCATTGAAATAAATAAATAAATTTCTATAGTGGTTCCTAATTATGTTTTTTTATTATTCAATTATAAAAAGTTACAAAATGATTATTCGTTTATTTAATTTTATTTTTTGATTACTAATTTACTAACATAAAAATTTAAACACCTAAAAATACAAACAGTTGAATGACTAAAATATTAAATTACTAATAATTTAATGAAATTTAGTGTAATTAAAAAAAATGTATTCATGGAATTAAAAATTTTATATGAAACTTGAGTTGGGTTTGATCCGTCCAACCTCCCAAGCAAACCATTTTATCATTTAAAAAATAATCAAAACTTTATTTTTATATTAATATTTTATGATTAATTTAGGTATATTACATAATTTTTTATTTTGGTCACTCATGTTTAAAAATTTTTATTTTAATCACTATCGTTATCGAAATTTAATATTTTAATCACTCATCCGTTAAATTACTGACGAAATGTTGACTAAAGATGCTCATGAGCAAGGTAGGCCAAGCCCATGCAAGGCATCCAAACCAATTTTTGCAGCCCAACCCAACCTAAAAATAAGCTTACTTACTCAAATCCAACTCAATTTTAAAAAAGGGTATAATTAAATCTAGTCAAATTCAAATAAATAGTAAACTCGAGCTTCGACCTGGTTCAAAAATCAAGGCTCCTACTTGATTTGAACTTAATTAAACATCAAATTCTAAACTCAAACTTAGCTAAAGATATAATCAGTCTACTCAAATATTATACTTAATTAAGCTCTTTTATCAAATTTTCTACTCAAGCTGAAACCAAACTTAATTAAGCTTGTTCGTTTTCAAACTCGAGTTAATTCATACTTAAAACTCATTTAAACTCGTGAAGTCATTATCAAAATTTGTCCTGAATTTTGAAACGTTATAGAAGATGCTAAACAAAACCAAATGGCTTTCCTTATTAAAAAGGTAAAGAGTAGCCATCAAACAAGCATATGGAAGCACATCCAATGACTTGAAGGGCAGATAGGGTTTTCATTGAAAGGCACTCACTCTCCCAATAGTGTGATGAAAACAACATGGCCAGCCTAAAATGGATTTTATATATTTTATAATATTTCATATACCCACCACCGACACAAGCCCAACGCTCTGCTTTCAATCTTTTGATTTTTGAACTTATCCTTTCTTCCTATTTTCCCTTTGTAATTATCCACAAAGCTTTGTCCTTCTCTAATTCCCTAAATCTTTGATTAAACAACTTAAACATTTCTTTAATCTAAAAACCCACACCATTGGAGTGTTCACTCTCAACAATAATACAATAATAATGGAGTTTTTCTTCTTAATTTTGCAAGTAAAATAAAAAAAAATCCATTTTGATCGATTAATAATATTTTTTAAGATATTTTCTCATGTTCTATAAAAAAATCTAAATATTACATCATGTGTAAATATTATAAAAAGAATGAGATAATTTTTTTCTAAATATATTTTTATTATATCAAAGGGTTAATAATATATTATTTGATACCTAAGTTTAGTTTTAATGTTTAAAATTTTATATTGTCCTAATTTGATACTTGAAATTTTTTTGTCTCAATGGAGTACTCAAGTTTGGCTTCAACGTCCAATTTAGTACTTGAGTTTTTCTACCCAATTAAGTACCTAAATTTTTTTACTAGAGCATACATGTCAAACATTCATTGAGTCGCATGATATCTTTTAATTCATATATTAAATTGAATTTTAAAGTCAAACTCAAATATCAAATTAAAACAAAAAAAAAACTTAAATATAAAATAATATATTAATCTTACACTAAAATCAATCCATAAATCACTCCAAAAAAACTCACCTTGATGCAATTTGAATTGAAGAGCTCAAAATGTTTTTTATACAAACCATTGGTAGAGAGGTTGACCACCAAGGACGAAATTAGCTAAAATTAAAGAACTTGGAGGCGAAGTTAAAAAAAATAGTAAAATGATCTAAATTGAATAAACAACTCTGTAAAAGAGAAAAAAAATAATGTAAAATTCTCACCTAATCAAAATAATTAAATTAAAGTCGAAATTCGCAACCGAGATTAAAAGGGAAATTATCTCACTTAACTAAAGTAAGCCAAGGCCCCTACCTCCCTAATTTTGTCCCTGATAACAACAACAAAGTTTGAAATTTGATGCTAGCAATAGATTTAACCACTACTTTTTTATACTATCGGTGGTAGTTTAAAATATTAAGAGCTTTGATCTTTTCATTAAGTCAAATCTCATTCGAATTATTTTAAAGTTTTTTTTTGTAAAATATTTTTAATTTTAGAAATTTGTAAATACAAACACAATATACACATGTAACGTTATCAATAAACTGAAAAATGAAACAAATTACAACAATATTTGCTTAAAAGTTAAATATAGTAATACTTACTAATATTAAAACACAAAACGATGTGCTCTAACACTACTGAATACTTTTGGTCTCAAATTCAGAATACATTAGATTTTTCTATGGGCAAAAAAGAAGAAGAAAAGGTTTTGGACCTTTCCACACGTTAGAATATTTAATTTAATTTATAAAAAAAATTGATTCTTTTTAAAGAAATAGTCAAAGGAGACTCATAAATCTCGAAAGTCAACAAAACGAGTGGCATACCCTAATTGATGGCACGCCTAACTTTAACATCATCAAATTTATTAATTAACAATTAATACAAAATTTTAAAGTTTTTTGTTCCTTGATATATAATTAAAAAATTAAAAAATAAAAGCGACTTTTTGTTAAATTCAGAGCCTCGGAATTTTTGTTAATTTAAAAATATGAAACGCCTGTGGAGGCGAGGATTGTTATTGGACCGTGATTTATTTATTTCATAATAATTATGAAAATGACTTTATTTTCAATTAATAATTGTAATATAAAAATTCACTAAAAAAAATTGTAATATAAAAGACTATATATATATATATATCGTTTATTTCCAGGCGGGCTCTTGCCGACGAAGGAAAAACAGTTTGCAAAAGAAGTCTGTATTTAATAAAGAAACTTCACCTTAAAAGATATCCAAAGACTAAATTGCCCTCCTCTATAATATTAGAATTAATATTTATATTTTAAAATCTAAAAAACTTTTTCACCAAAAAAGAAAAATCTAAAAAACTTGTTATTTCCCTTTATAAATGAAGCTTTAATTCTTAAATTTAACAAGATAAACTGTTATCTAATGATTGAATTTAAGATTAATGTTAATTGAAAATATCTTTGATCACTTTATAATTAATTTAATCGTTTTCTTGGTGTGGAGTTGACAAACTAATTCAATTTTGAAAGCTTAAAAAATTTATGTTAAGATTTGAATTTTATTTAATTAGGAAAATATCAACTAGTGAATTGAAATATATATAGTTCATTTAAATTAAATCTAAAGTAAATTGAGTATGAAATTAATTAAAATACACATATCAATCCAAAATAATTGAAATAAACTTAAATACATTTTCGTACTGTCAATAAAACCTTTCCAAAACCTCCTAATATATAGAGATAGAGAGAAAAAAACACAATAATTATTATAAAGTAGCATTAAAATGGTTTTTCAATAGAAAATAGCACAATAATTTTGTATCTATAGACTTTTAAAATAAGCATGTTTCATAAAACCTTGCCAAACCCCATTATTATATTAAAATAAATATGTTTAACCCTTTAGACCTCCTTATCACATACATTTTTTTTTATAGAAAAGAGTAAAAATAACTATTACAAGTTGTAAAGTTAAAAGTAAAAAGTAGTAGTTCTTTATCTCTTATTAAACTAATTTCCAAATAAATAAAAAAGGGTTGGTCAGATTATTTATCAAATGTCATAAAAAGATCTATCTAATTTTATTTAAATATATCAACATTTTAACAACAAAATAAATATTTAATCAGATGTATCAGGTTGATCTAAACATGTAGTGTTTTATTTATTTATTTATATTTCACATATTTGAATATTATATATTTGTATAATATTTTTATTTGAAATAATATTAATCATTGAATATTCATTATTCTAATTTATTTTACTTGTGTGGAAAATGGATTCACATATAAACTTTTTTTATTCTACGAATGATAAATTTAGATAATTTTATTGATGTTGAATACATGCATCTACATTTAATTAAAATTTAAATTTTAAAAATTAAAAAAAAACTACTATTAAAATTACTCGCATTTACCAAACAGAGGAAAAGAAAAAAAAGAAATCAACTTTTTTATTTAATTAAGGGTACCAAATAATTTTTTTCACTTTTTCTAAAGCTATTAAAAATTTTAAAAGTATATATATTTTTTAATTCTTTTAAAAATAATTAAATACTTACGTGTTATTTACGAGGGAATTCACGTGTATATCATGTCAACAAAATTAACAAATATTAATTTTTTTATTTATTTTGAGGTGATTTAACAATAAATATAAATTTAAATATTAAAAGAGGTAAAAACTTAAGATGAAAAATTAAAATAATTTTTTTATAAGATTGGAGAATAAAAAAAATCATTGTACCATAAACGTCAATTGGAAAGTTTAACGCAAGTACTATGCGGTTGTATCAATGCAATTTTGTTTTTATTTTTAAGTTATATAGGTAAAATACAAACATAGATAATACACATTTGAACAATTTTAATCAAAATTAATTTAGTACAAAGCACAATCTAATTAAAAATAGAAATATATTTAGACAGAACCAACCTATAATAAAATTGAATCTAAAATAAGTCTGAAAAAAAATTATATGATATTTATGCACAAAAAAAAATTGATTTAGGGTGTTTTTTGATAAATTAAAAATTTAAGTGTTGAAAAATTAAATACTGAATTTGATAAGTATTGAATTCATATTAGAAAATTGTTTAGTAAATTAGTAAATATAAGTACGAAATATGATTATGTTGTTTGATAAAAATAAATATTGATATTTAAAAATATTTATTTTTTAATTTTAATAATATAAATATAATATTTTATATTATTTTGGATAAAAATAAATATATTAAATTGAATATCTCTTATTTTTAAAAATGACAATTTATTTCAATTTTTAATAAAATAAAACAACTTAATTTTTTGACATAAATAGCTATTATCTACTTATCTTATTCAATTTTTATTTTGAATTTTTTATATTAAATATAAAATTAAAATAATTACAAAACACATTTAAAATATTAAAATTTAAAAATTTGTATTTCATTAAAAATCAAAATTTTTAATGATCTATCAAACACACTCTTAATACCTCAACATTTGTCAAGATATTATTGGCCGTCTACACAATTATTATTATTATTATTATTATTTATAAAAACAGTCAACACAATTATAAATTCATAGATGGAATTAAAAATTCAATAATAATAATATATAAAAAAATCAATACAAATATATAAAAAACAAACTCAATAATTAATCCTAATATAGTAAAATTCTCTAACTATTATTAAACTACAAAGCTGTAACTCAAACAAAAAGGAGGGCAATTTCGTAACACCAAAAAATAATGATCACATCATTGTCTTAAAAAAAACTAATTTCTTAATAATAAAAAAAAAAACAAAATTAAAAGAACCCTCGATTTATCCCTCTATTTCTCTCTCTACCTCTTCAAAACCTTCCTCTCTAAGCTCCCTCTTCCCTTTTATTTTTTTATTATTTTTTCAATTGCAAATTTTCATTTCCATTTTGAAATTTCGGAACCAGATCTCCCTTTATCTTTGCAATGCCAATTGGTTCCGAGTCTGAGATCCCTTAACTCGCGTCCTCTTCCTCCTTCTGAAATCAAATCCGGTTTTGTTTCCTTCTCGACTCACTGAGTTAAACCGCCAATCTTTGGCTTTGTTTTTTTATACGACGGTAACCGAAGAATGGGAGCGGTGCCTTCGACGCCGCGCCATACAAGCACCACCGCCGAAACGGCGGAGTATCTAATCGGCACCTTCGTCGGCGAGAAATCGTTTCCTTTGGCTTCCGATTTCTGGCAGAAGCTTCTGGAGCTTCCTCTTACTCTTCGCTGGTCCTCTTACCGTGTTCAACAAGCTTGCGAGCTCTTCGGTGAGTGCTTTCTCTCCAAATTAATTTCAGGAAACATTTTGATAATTGTTTTCTTTGGAATAATTAGTTGTGTAATTTAGTGCTCAATTTTTTATAATTCACAAAATGCAGCTGTTTTTCCGCAGTATTTGTTAATAGAGTTTATTGTTGTCTTGAAAATGATAGCAATCTTATTGTAGGAATACAATGCTTAGCTAATGGTAAGGTTCCAATTGCTTCTACAGTTTTACTACCTCTGTTATTTGATTGGATTACTTTTCTGGACCGAATTGGAGTGCTGTTGTAGTGATATTATATGTAAAATGTTTGGAGACGCGATGATTTTGAGCTTCTTCTTTGTGATCTAAAACTAAATGATCTGAAAAATATCTCAACGGGTGGAAGATATTTGTTTGTTATTGATACTTGACTTTTACCAAGTTGAAGGCAGCTATTATGAAAACTATACAGAACTTCCAAACTTACCAAAAACGGAGCTAAGTGAATTTTATTAATCAATTTCTAAATTCGATGCTTAAGTTGCGAGAGGCATTTTCTGAATTAATACTCTTTGCAATTTTATTTTAAATTCCACCACTATTAGTTAACCTTCTTTTGTTTGTTTCAAATATTCACAATCATGCTGACTTTGTTTCTTTGTGCCGCATCCTTCACGTACAGCACAAAACAACCACCACACCAGGCACCTTGCAAAGATTTTGATTCACCTTTCATGGTGTTTACAAGAGGCAGTTCGAGCTTCTGGTGCTCCATCTGTGGTTTATTTGAAGGCCATTAATGCGGTGTATTTTTCATCTGTTTTTTTGAAGTATATAATTGAGAATTCTCAGAGTGACAATATCGAGGAGATATGTTTGTCTCTTCTTGAAAATGAACCGGTGCCTAAAGATTTCATGACTGGTAAATCCATAACTATTTGGCTCTTATCGTTATTCGCTCTCAAGTTTTGAAATTAAAGTTTGTAAATGAGTATCTTGCAAGTTGTTATTTTACTGATAAATTGCATCTGACCTGATTTTTATTTCTATTTTGCAGATCAAAGGATTGAAATTCTTTTAATGCATAATGTGCTTACCTTCCTTGGTTCAATAGATGTAAGGTACACCATGGCTTAATAGTGCATTTGTTACATTGGCATTTCTACTTAATTTTCTCCTAATATTACATTATTTTCCTCGCAAGTCCTACGACATCGCTTCTACATCAGGAGTTGCTTAACTTCATGCTTGTTGCGATGTCTACTCAACTTCTTTCTGGACCAACCCCAGGGCCGAAAGATGTAAACCCTTTTCTTGATGCTGCAATGGCTCAGGTTATAAGTTAAAACCTTAGCTTGATTTTTTGCTCCAACAGTATCCAATTTGCTTACTTATTCTTTGCTTCACAGGAAAGTTTGCTGGTCAGTTCAGTGGTTCACAGATTGCTTCTCAATTATATAATGCGACCTCGTCTTCCTTCTAGTACTGCTGCTGCTTATTCTATTTTTTCCGAGGAAAATCAACCTGGTGTTTTACAAAGAGTTGGTTCTGCTGCTGGTATGGTCTTTTCCTTGATGCTCTTATTAATACTGAATCCTAATCTGTGCTCATTGCTGTAGGCAACTTTTCCTGGAATATGTTTATAATAACGTGTATGCGATGCTTGCAGCAAACTTTGTATTGTTGCCATTCAATTATTTGGTCAATTCAAATAGTGAAGGCTCTAGAAATCAACTAGCAGATTGCAGTCTCCACGTGCTACTTATTCTTATTCATTACCATAAATGTGTTGTAAGTGATGAGTCTATAACAGATAGAAGTGATGACAGTGCCTCTACAGAACCTGTTTCTAAAGTAAATACATACTTTACTGTTAACCCTTACAGCAAGGCCTTAGAAAATGCAAAGGACATCGAATGTGAGATCTCTTTACGATTTCCTTTTGGTTCACTAGCATTTTTTCTATATAGTTTTCTCTTCCTATTTTTTTCACGCATGTCATTATGATGGCATATTAGAGAGTATTGATGAATGTATAAGAATTCTGCTTGCAGTTGATCGTGCCGATGTTGAGGGGAATGCACAAAATGGACTAGTTGTGAGATTACCTTTTGCATCCCTATTTGATACCCTTGGCATGTAAGTGTTTTTCTATTCTATTATCAATACGTGAATGAGTAAAATTACCTCTATGAGATTATTAAAGATTGCTTTTTGTGGATTATGATGTATTCATAGTGGGCAAATCTGGGAAATAAGTTTGTATGACTGCTTTATTACTGTTAGTTTTTTATAACATTTTGCCAAAAATGGGTTCTATTCCTTGGTAATTGCTGTTGGCTTTCTTTTCCCCATTTTTCTTTTGTTTCTTAATTGATTTTTGTTTAAAACTATTCTATAAAGAAAATTTGACTTAAGTTTAGACTTCTATTATATGGAGCATCTGCCCTTCGCATAGCTGTGAACTTTGATTGACACAAATGCTTTGCCACTTGTTACTATATTCGGAATCAATATTCCATCTCTCATGGCTTCTCTCTCATTCTTGTTTAGTAATTCGTAATGGTTCCCATCTGCAGGTGCTTGGCTGATGAGACTGCTGTCCTTTTACTTTACTCATTGGTGCAAGGGAACTCTGACTTTTTGGAGTATGTACTAGTGCGAACAGATTTGGATACATTGGTAAGAAGCTCTAACTTCCATTATCTGCATTTCATATATAATCCTTAGGAATTCCATTTGCAAAACTACTTTCTGATTTTTTGAAGCGAGATGTGAATTGTAGATGGTGTCTTGTTAACATATTTAAAGTTTTCTCGGCCTCCTGCCCATCCCCTTTTCACCAAAAAGAGAGCTTGAACATTTCTATATGAGGCGTTCAAGTCATACACATTGCGTCTTGTTTTCCTTGATCTTGTCTATTATTTTGTTTTTAATCGGTCATTGTAATTCTATGTTTACACTTTACATGGCATGAACTCCTCTGCCTGTTTATATGATATATCGCATATGGTTTTAATCTGTGTTTGTACGATGATATCAACAGTTGATGCCCATCTTGGAAACGCTATACAGTGCTTCGAGAAGGACATCAAATCAAATATACATGTTGCTGATTATACTCCTCATACTTAGTCAAGACTCTTCATTCAATGCTAGCATTCACAAGATGGTAAGCATCTCTTTCGTTTGTCAGCTTTTGACTTTGATGAATGAGTATTGCCTTGATGTCTTATTCATACGGACAGATACTGCCTGGTGTTCCATGGTATAAAGAGCATCTCCTTCATCAGACATCACTTGGTTCCCTGATGGTCATAATTTTGATAAGGACTGTCCAGTATAACTTGTCAAAGTTGCGGGTATGACTCTGAATGTCTTAGATTCATACCACACCATGTTATGTTTACTGAAGTAGTAGGCTCCAGGAGAATATTGTTAAATGGCTGAAATTCTCTCTTCATATGTTAGTTTTTAGCTTTAGGACAGTAATATATGATTGTATGGGTTCTACACCTGTTAATATCATATTATTTGGGAGTTGATTCTTTTTTCTTTAATGAATGAACAGGATGTCTATCTTCATACTACTTGTCTAGCAACTTTGGCAAATATGGCACCTCATGTCCATCGTTTGAGTGCATATGCTTCCCAGAGACTTGTCAGCCTCTTCTATATGCTTTCACGCAAGTACGTCATCTATGTTTAGACCACTTTTTTCTTCACCATAATATTCCTTTAGTGATTGTCACCTATGTTACCAACACTTCAATCTACTTGAAACTGAAAGTATCATTTCCCAACACCTATGTTTGATGCATATCAGGACATGGTTATAGAATCCTCCAAGGACCCTCCAAATGTATGGAAAAACTTAGAAAAATTGAACATTACCCATGTTGGATTCAAACCCGAGTCTGAGTAACAAAGATTCATGCATATTTTGCTATCTTGGCTCACTTTTCTTAATTTTTATTGTAAATTTGTTGGAGTTCAGGTACAACAAATTGGTAGAGCTAAGGGACGATAAACTGAAAACCAAAGCCATCTCAACAGGGGATGGCCTTGTAGAAGATATGGTATCTGTCCTGGTTTTGGCATGTGATGTAGCCCTTTGTAAAAGCTTTGCTCTGTGTATCCTAAAATAATATCTCTTCCCCTTGTTGCAGTCAGCAGAATTGCAAATTTATACCGACTTTTTGAGAATTGTCCTTGAAATATTAAATGCGATTTTGACATATGCACTGCCACGGAATCCTGAGGTACATCTCTTATTGAAGTTATTCAAGATAATCTTTGTCTGCATTCCATCCCACCAACACTTATGGACATGTGCGTTTGTGCAGGTTGTCTATGCCATTATGCACAGACAGGAAGTTTTTCAGCCATTCAAGAGCCATCCTCGCTTTGCTGAGCTGCTTGAGAATATTTATAATGTATGCTCTATGGGTTTATGTGATGAAACGCATTATTTAATCTTCCATTTCTTTGTCCTATTTTCTTCTTTGTTTCTCCATGCTTTTCGATTGTTTTGATCTCTTTGGCTTTTATAGGTATTAGATTTTTTCAACAGTCGTATGGATGCCCAAAGAATGGATGGTGAATGGTCTGTAGAAAAAGTCCTCCTGTTCATAATTAATAATTGTCGATCTTGGCGCGGTGAAGGGATGAAGGTAAAATTATACGACTGTATATAATCATTTTGTTATCGAGTATGGTTGCTTCCATTTCAATGCATTTCGGTTCTATATCAACAGATGTTCACTCAGTTGCACTTCTCATATGAACAAGAGAGTCATCCGGAGGAGTTCTTTATTCCATACATTTGGCAGCTCGTCCTATCTCGCTGGTAATAATCTGAACCTTAGAAAAAGTATAACCAGAAACGTCGAGGGAGAAAAAATTCTGGTCTTCACACTATTAGTGACTGCTATGTTTAATAATTCGTATTATTGACTCTATGGGACTCACTTTAAACAATGTTTTACTTTTAAGTTTATACCGTAATATTTTTTGCTGATCTCTAATCCATATTCTACCCCTTTTTCTTTTCAGCGGATTCAGTTTTAACGCAGATGCTATAACTTTGTTCCCCGTCAATATGCATGCCAATGTAAGTTTATGATTCGCTTTAAGTTTTGGTTAGTTAATTATGCGACGCCTTCTTCATATGATTCTTTCAAATTGCATTGAACGTTTAAACCTTTCATTCTACTATTTTGCAGAAAGAAATTTACTATGATGAAATGAATATGAACCAAAACGGGGAGTTGAATGAACAAGGAGTTCAGTTTGATCCGTAAAAAGAAAAGGGAAAAAAAAGGCATTTTATACCATTGGCTTGTGCTTATGCATGTATGTTTGTGGTGTATTTTGTAAATACATAAAAAATGATAGCAGATAATGTATTCTTGTTAATTCTTTTCTGTTTATATATGTTTGAAACACTGTAGGGGGCCTTTTTTGAGGTAGATTAATATTTAAAATCCTTTGTATGAAATAAAAGAGAGGACTCGATAATTCCTTTCCTTTTACACTGATATTATTTCACCCTCCATTTTTTTCAAGGAGATGAAACTCATGCTCCTTTGCTATTAGAAGCTGATAGATCGGAGAAGTCCAATGATATAAGAACCTAAGGTATTAATATCCCATAAAGTTTATAAATTTTTTATTTCCGAGATGTTCTGAGGAAATATTTATTAAAAACTGAAAAAAAAATTCCACCTGGCTTTATTATTGGGTTCTTGCTTTATTAATAATTACTTTTCCAAATATGCGAGTATAAATTTTTAAGATTAAAAGTAGACATTTATTAATAAATATAATTAATCATTAGACATTTTAACTATTTATATCTGCTTTTGCAGATTTTTGATGAAACGTTTTTTTCGACTACAAAATGAAAACCTTGCTGATGATTCTTTGGTATAATGGTAATAATTTTTTTTATTTTTAGATACAAATCTGTGTAAATTTAATATAATTTTATTATGGTGAGTTATCTTCTGGTATTTTGATATGTCAGTTTTAATTTAATTCATTCTGCGAAATTGCTGATAAATTCGTTCTCATATTGATATCAACATCGTAGAAAAAGCTAAACCAACTAGAACCTACACTAGGGTTCCCCCCTTAACATATTCGGTGAAAGCCAAGGCAACAAGTCCCAACATGGCGAACCTCCCATTCCACAGCTCAGCATCCGAGCTCATGAACTCACCGGACCTTGATTCCACCGTCTCACCTCTAAACAATGGTATCAAAGATGCAAGCGATAACACAATACTAGTCCCAACGAACAACGGGATCCCACCGTTGGATATTTGGGTCAACAAATCTTGACCGTTGGATAACTCCATTGCCAGCGCTGCCACAAACCCAACCATCGCCAACCTGCCATTGATCCTCTCCGGTGCAGGCCCACTGAAGGCAAACACATCGGAGAATTTCGTGCTCACTTCGGGTGATTTCGGTGGAGGGCTCGGCTTAGGTTCCGGCGTTGTTGCTGTTGGCATTGGGTCCTTTTGATCACCTTCCTGCAAGTGCAAAAAAACGAATCACTTAAAAACTAAAAGCCTGTTTAAAATCAAACCTATAATGTCAAATATCAAAACAGGAACTCATGAACTTACCTCCGCCAAACAGCGAACTTGAAGATAGAGTTTCCTTTGAAAACGAGGCATGGGTTTCACGTTATAAAACTGAACCATTTGTCTCATACTAGCAAGGCCAGTCATGGGACTTGCTAAAAGGAGTGATTGCACCTGCATGGCACTTGATGATGCGGCCATTTTCTTCAAATTATGGATAGATATATGGAAGTGGAATCCAAGGAAGAACCCTAGAGATAATTTTGTTTTCCAAAATCTAAAGTAAAGGCCTAATGAAGCGAAAGTAGTAATGAATAATGCAATTGAATGCTGATGGTGGGTAAAGTAGTGCAAGTGTTTAGCTATAAATAGCGTGGGATAGGGGAAGGGGGTAGTGGATATTTAAGGGTCCACGTCGCTTTGTATCTAATACTCGAAAGTGAGTGAGTCACGTGGGCTTGTTTGTCCACACATGATAGTTTGGTGACGTGGACCCTTTTATTACCGGAAAGTGGGAGTTGGTTCCTAGACAGCCGAGGACCTTTTGGTCTGACACGGCCACTTCTCGATTCTAGAAAGAACTTCCTAGACTCTTAGCGTGGGACGTGGTCTCTTTCTATGCGTTAGTTTTCTTTGGGTCAACTACGTTTAAAATTATTAAATTGTTAAAAAATTTATGATTTGATTATTCAACTTTAAAATTTAAAAAATAATCATCACTATTCGAGAGTTTTTATTTAAGTTATTAGACGTTAATATCGTTATTGTATGATTTTTTTTGTTTGTACCACCTGTAGCAATTGAGAGCACTGTTTACATAATTGAACTGGACCGATTGGTCAGATCAAGAACCAGCCGAGGTAATGGTATGAAATAAGAAGTCAGATTGGTTGACCCGTGAACTGATTGGACCGATTGAATCAACCGAATCAATCAAATATTTTTTAAATAAATTATTCGTTCAAACCAGTCGAATTGATCAAACTAAGAACCGATGGTTTGATCGGTTCAACAATCGATCTAGTTTTAAAAATTTTGATCGAAAGTTCTCCTTCCTCTTATTTAGTTTTTTTTCATGAAATAACTTTGAAGGTTACGAATTTGCAGACTAAAATCCAAACAATTTTCTTCTCCAATCTCCAAGGCAAATCATCAAATGGATCTAAAGTATGTTTTTTTACTAATTAATGGCTATTGATCTATCGTACCAATAGTTGAATCATTGCTTGGAACTCACTAGTTAGACTTTTAAAAAAACTTAGTTCCCCAGTGATTTAAATAAAAACTTTCGAATAATTTAGTGATCATTTATAACTTTTTGAAATTGAGTGACCAAAATATAAATTTATTAATACTTTAGTGACCATGAGTTTAGTTTACATTTTGTTATAGTGATTTAATTTTACTTTGTAGTTAATTGAATAGTATGATCATAAAAAAAATCAAACAAAGCCATATTTTAACAAAGTCAATATTTATTATTTAACAAAACCAATATTTTTTTCAAAAAAGCTATTATATTTTTACAAATGAAATTTTTTATTTGAAGTTAAATTATAAATGAAATATAAACACCATTAAATAGTATAAGGATTAATTTAAATCTTTAAAACCTATTAAATAGTATAAGGACTAATTTAGCTTTTTTAAATAGTTTAGAGACTAAATCAATCCATCTAAAATTTTAAAGACAAATTTCATCACTATAATAGAGGGACCTATCAGATGCTTTTTACCTTTAGAAAAGGGCACCACCCTTGAGATATTCATGTAATGCCATAAAAACAAGGCCCAACATTGCAAATCTCCCATTCCATAGCTCAGCATCAGAGGTGAAAATCCCAACTGAACTGCACTCAACTCTCATCCCTTTCAACAATGGGATCCACAATGCCATTGCTATCACCATACTGCTTCTCACCATCCATCGAATCCCACCGTCCGATGTGATCTGAGTAAGTAGATCCTGGCCCTTGCTTAACTCCACCGCCGTGGCTGCCACGAACCCAATCATCGCCAACCGCCCATTGATCCTCTCCGCCACTGCTCCACTAAATAACGCATCAGACAATTTCAAGCTCTCGAAATGCCCCTCATCTTCATTATCCTGAAAAGTACAAAACCTGGGTTTAAGAAATGTCCAGGGTTATAGCTAGGAAACTAAGCAAAAAAAGTACCATAAACTTACCTCCGCCAAGCAGCAGATGCAAACATTGTGTCTCTTCGGCACATATTTTACACCAAAAAACTGGAAAGCCCTACTTCTGTTAGTGAGTCCAGTTCTCACAGGACTTTCCACAAACAGTTGGACGGCGAGTAGTGATGCAGCCATTTTTCTTGCTTTCAAAAACCTCTATTATTATTGTTTTCCTGAAACTGAAACTGAAACTGAAACTGATGAAAATGAATGATCATCAACATGGCATATAAAGCCAAGAACTTCGATGCTATTACGAAACCTAATAAAATTCAATGCAATTTACTACAATTAGCTCATTGCATTGACGTAAGACGGTAACGTTAGGTATGTAATTTTGAAATGCAGAGAGAAAAAATGGTGGTGGTAAATTTGGGTTCACGCCATTTTCATATCTAACTTTCAAAACTGATTGGTAAAATATGTATTGGGCTAAGTTTATAAAATATTATTGTTTTGAATTATATAAAAATTAAATATATTATATTGTGATGTAATCCCTATTAGTCCTTTGCTAAAGTTGTAGATTTAGTCCTTGTAGATTAATTTGATTAATTTAAGTTTTTGTATTTTTCAAATTGGTTAATTTTAATTCTTGTACTTTTTAAATTTTGAAATTTTAGTCTTAATCTAAACAACAAAAGTTAAATTTGTTTAGTTAAATTCAATTACTAGTTCTGAATTATGCATACAATTGTATATTTGGTCCACATTCTACAGTTAGATCATTCTAAGATCTTATACTTTTCAAAATTTGAATTTTCAATCTTTACTCAAATGTTAATTGTTAATCCATTAATTGAGTTTTTAGTGACTAATGTGTAGAAATAACACACATAATAATATATTTGGCGCATCAGGTTTTAGCAATTTTAGAACTTATTGAATTTAACAGTTATTATTTGGTAATGACTGAAATTTTAAAATTAAAAAAATACAAATATTAAAAATAATCAAATTAAAATCAATGATTTAATCGACAACGTACAGGGCAATGACTAACAGCAGAATTTAACCTAAAAGAAATGAAGAAGTGCAGTGGGAGTAATATAAAGCATTTATAATATGGAGAAGTATAACAAATTTCGGGTACAACCGTAAAATATATTGCAAACTCAATTTTGAATTATGGAGATCATTTTATTAGATGGAACAATCATGAACTCTGAAAAGATTAGTCTGCATGGACAGTAACAGGCTTTTCGATTCTAGCAATTTAGCTTACATTTACAATCACTTTTTGGGGGTATTTGCAAACTTATAAGAATATTCAGCAAAAACATCATATTCTCTTTCACCATTAACTTCTTCAATTGGCACTGCATCACACATTTCTTTCAAATCATCTTTTGTCAGCTTCAATGTCAAGGACCCAATGTTGCTTTCAAGGTTTTTAATCTTTGTTGTAGCTGTAAATTTCAATTCCAAAAAATAAATCATATACCCCGACTGATGCATATTTGGATAAAGATATGGGGATATAACTCTCGAAGAACACTTCAACTGCATAGAGAAATTCTAAAATATTGAACTCAACGAGACTGATGAAAAAACTTACCAGGGATTGGAATTATGTCTTCCCCTTGATGGAACACCCATGCTAGAGATAGCTGAGCAGGGGTGCATTTATGCTTCTTTGCCAAGTTCTCTAAACGAGCATAAACGAGCTTGTTCTTCTCTAAATTATCCCCTGAGAATCTCGGATGCAATTTCTGTGACAACCAAACATCGAATACGAATCAAAAAGGGAGATTTCCATACCAGAGATGTATATAAGATGCATAGGTTTTGATCATAAATAAGGGAATTAAATCATTTAAAAGAAAAACTAATGGATTTGATGTACCAAAATACTCCCACTAGGCAAGCTCTCCACGCTTGCTTTCCCACCAAAGAAACCTCGTCCGAGCGGACTATACGCTACTATCCCGATACCAAGCTCTCTGAAGAAGATACAAAAACAGTTGGAAAGACTCGGAAGTGAGTGTCTGACATAGGTATTACCCTACACGAATATGCTTGATTTTAAGGAAAATGAAAAGTATGGGTACCGACTAACAAACCTGCAGACCGGAATTATATCGTCTTCGATCTCACGAGACCAGAGGGAATACTCCATTTCCAAGGCTGATATAGGATGAACAGCATGAGCTCTTCTAAGGGTATCAACACTAGGTTCAGATAGACCAATATATTTTATCTTTCCCTCTTCTACAAGCTTCTTCAATTCCCCCATCTGTTTTTGCCAATGTTTGATGCATTAAACAATGTTATCGATTATAGTAATAACTATTGAGATGATATATATGCTTACAGTTTCCTCTATGGGGACCGAAGTATCGACACGATGCTGGTAGTAAAGATCGATATAGTCCACACCGAGTCGGTTAAGGCTATCTTCACAGCATTTTTGAACATATTCACGGGTCCCTTTCACCTCAAAGTTAAATCCTTCTAATCTACGGATCCCGAACTTTGTTGCTAATTGCACTTTATCCCGCGGAAGCTGCTTCAAAGCCTGCGAAACAGGACATATATGCATGTATCGACATGTGTTCATGAATCAAGACGAGCTCCGAAAGGAAAGAAAACATCTTATCTAACTAAATATTGACACATACAATGGCCGAAACCACAAAATAGCGATCGTATTGCAACTCGTAATTGAACTTAAGAACCGTACATACCTTCCCGACCATGATCTCGTTATCATAAAGTTCGCCGTAAAGATCAGATGTGTCAAAGAATGTGATGCCCTTAGAAAAAGCTTCCTTTAAAACAAAACACCCTTCTTCATGGGAGAGAGGAGCATTGTACATACCAGAGAGTGCTCCACAACCAAACCCCAATCTAGAGACCTGAAAATACACACACATATAGAGAGATGAATCTATATTACTCGAACTCTTGATTTTTCTAAAGTATTCGTATTCGATCACCACATGTTCAAATAAACATATACCAACACACATATCCTTTTGACACCCACTCCAATCTAAATAACATTGAAGTGAATATATAAAAAATAGTAAAATAATCCATAACTTGAATCAATTAAAAATCAAGACTTGAAAATTTTCTTGTTGCCAGAAAGTCAAACCCATTTCTTACCCTTGTTTCCAGATGCTAAAATGCATTCAAATAAGTTCAAATCTTAAATTGGTTTCATATTATAAATTTTAAGCAATAATATCTAACAAATTTGGGGTTTGAATCCCAATATTGCAGCATCCATTGCAAGAACAAAAAAACAATCAAAATGTCAAATAATATCTTATCATATCATAAATCCCTATTTTTAATATAATATGAAGAAGACCCATTTTGGCTTACCTCCAATCCTTGAGTACCCAGCTTCACCCTTGGAATTTGAACTTGGGTTTCCTTCTCCATTTCTTTTTTCTGAAGCTGAGTTTTGTTGAAAATGGAGTTTCACAATCCTGAATCCCAGCTACTTAAAAAATGAAAATATCATATCTAATATATAATAAAATATTGATACATTCCCTTACCAACCTTTTTCTTTTACTTTTGCATCCACCAACCATTGTAGGACCAGTTCAAAACGTTGACTCACCACTGCATTTGTGAGTTGAACAAGGATGCATCAACTCATTATTTTGGTGAACATTTTTACCTCATGAAAATGCTTCCCGCAATTGGAGAAGAAGGGCAACAAATTTCTTGTGCTTATATTCATATTGGAGTACAAAGTCTTTTAAAGTACCCAAAAGCAAAAGAAATCAACAAAAGTTATCATCAAGCAGCTAATCAATCAAAATGGAGAAACAAGTAGTAGAGATTTGGTAATCATAATTCATATCATAAAAAAGGATAATAACAGGAAGAGTTTAATTTATCTTTATCTCCAATGCAATTCATGTTGTTTTAAAATTGTTTAATGGAGTACTAAAAGTTCCATTCCATTTTATTCTTCTTTTATCGATCACTAACGTTTTGTTTGAAGCATTGTGCTGTTACTTTAAGATTCACGGTTTAAGTTTCGTATTTATAATGCTTGAATTTATTAGTTTAAAATTTTGAAATAAAATAGAAAAAAAAAGAGAGTTGTAAGTTGTGATAATTATAATTTTAATACTTGAATGGAACTTTAGGAATAAAATATAGGAAAAAAGTTGTCGTAATTATAATTATAATCTTTAATTATTAGTTTAAAAAGTATTGTCATAACCAAAAAGTTATTATAAAATAAAATTATTATTTGAATAAAATTTTGAGCATCTTGTTAAATAATATTGCGACAAAATAATATTTTCACTTACGTATCCTTTGAGACCATAATTAATTTAATTACATATATTTTAGATTGAATATATTAAAAATGCTTTAATTATATTTAATAATTTTTTATTATAATATTTTAATTGATAAATTAATATATTTTAATTATATTAAAAATTTAAAATTTAAAATATTATTCTATGTTAATTACTGTAATTAAAAATACAATATTTATGAAATTCAATTAAATATTTTTTTTGAATATACTGGTGTAATTACATGGTAGTATCTGTTCAAACTTTCTTAACCCTTTGACAACACATACACCTTACACGCACAAGCACTCAAATCCGAGACCTCTAAATGAACAACATCCTCTTTTCCACTGAAGCCATTTGTTGAATTCAAATTCAATTAAATATTAAATACATAAAATCACATATTAAAAGCTATTAACTAAAAGTTAAAAATAAAAAAAAATTAAATCACCAATTATAACCCTACAACCCTAATTTGTAAATTACTAGTAAATATTAAATTACATAAATAATCGAAAGATTAGAAATTTATAATCAAATTCAACCACATTAACATTTTTTGGGGCTTTTTAGAAAATACCGTCATATAACAAAATTTATTTTAATTATAAAAAATTAAAATACTTTCTAATTATATAACTTATTTTAATTTATAAAAAAATATTTTTATAATTTTTTAACTAAATTAGTATCCAATTGAGTAGTCATTTAAACATAGTAAGGATTTAAATAATAAAAAATAGATAACTAAAGTATCAAACCCATAATTGTATGAACCGGCGTCGTATAAAGTAAGAGAAACGGTGTCGTTAACACTATAAATGCAGTGATAAACTGAGGCAGTCGTGGGATGCTCAAATTCTGTATCATACATCAGAATTTTTGACTTCTTTGCACAACTGTTAGAAATCAAATCAAAAGAGAGAGAAAAAAAATCCCCAAATCTGAACCCTAAAAGATGGCGAAGATATGGGGAAAGATGTGGGCTTTGATGGGTTTGCTTCTTTTTAATTCGGTGTGTAATGTTTCCTCCCTTTCGGTGAATGTAAACAACGTCGAATGTGTGTACGAATATGTGCTTTACGAAGGAGACACGATTTCCGGCAACTTTGTCGTCGTTGACCATGATATTTTCTGGGGTACCGACCACCCTGGCATTGATTTCACTGTAAGTTTATTATCCGATCTCTAAACTTGATGGGTTGTCTTTTTTGGGTGTAATTTGGGTTAATTTGATATCTGGGTATTGAATTTTGTTTGTGAAGGTCGGGTTTTTATGGCTATGTTTCAATTGCTTTGATTCCTGGGTATTGTTTTCCTTTGACTGAAGGTTGATTTTTAATGATATTTTCTCTTTTTCTTTTCACTTTTCTTTTAATGTTTGATTCAATTGGCTTAAGATTTATTTTTTTAATGATATTTGATATCCTGCTTTTGGTGGAATTATGGGGACTTTTGGGTGATCCTGAATTGGGAAATTTTGATCTATGGCATAAGGTTTGGTTTTAGTGGTGAAAAGGGTGTTTATTCTTTAGATCCATGCATTTGAATTGAATTCATATGATCTATGGGATATGTTGTTTCTGTTCAATTTTAGGCTTATGTTGATAGATAGATCGAACACAATACCAAAAAAAAGAGTAAAACATGACACAAATTGTGCAACATGACTGCAAACATGTCAAAACGATTTATTATACCTGTTGAGGGGGTCGACTTCTTTGGGAGAAGTCTTTGAAGTGTCCAAATAATGGTTGGGTATTGTCTGCAGCAGGGGTAAATTCTCCTGTTTCCTTGGGGTGGGGGGCGTGAGGCACTCCTACTTTGGGAACCCATCCCAGCACAAGGACAATACCCTACCATTGTTGGGGGGCCGGCAGACCACACTTTGGAGACTTCTCCAAAAGGAGTTGGCCCCTCAACAATACCTGAAATACCATAATATGATAATGTTACTGAAAATTACATGAATACACAAATTGCCATGTCTATTTGCAGTATTATTTTAAGGAGTCTTCTGTCTGTCTAATCTCTTGCTTAATGCAGGTGACTTCTCCTGCGGGTAATACAGTTCACGAATTGAAGGGGACATCTGGGGAAAAGTTTGAATTCAAAGCCCCAAGAAGCGGAATGTACAAATTTTGTTTTCACAATCCCCACTCTGCACCAGAGACTGTCTCTTTCCATATCCACATTGGCCATATTCCTACTGAGCATGATCTTGCCAAAGACGGTTTGTTATATTTTCCTCCGTATACTTTTAAGTCTATATCCGATTTCTTTGTAGGGAAAACTGTATATGGCTGTTATTATCGGCATTCAACTTTGACTCTAGCATTTAAGTTGCTTTTTTCTACCCTGTTTGTAGGTGTACATCATATATTGTTGTTAATATTATTTTTTCCTTAATATTCAGTAATTTTCCTTGTTTCTCTTTGTTTCAGAACATTTGGACCCAATTAATGTTAAAATTGCCGAACTTAGAGAAGCTTTGGAATCTGTTACAGCAGAACAAAAGTACTTGAAAGCACGTGATACTCGGCATCGTCATAGTAAGTAGCTTCAGTTTCCTGCTTTTGCTTTGAGTTCATAAGGAGTAGTGTTTTATTGATTTTAGTTGGTAGCTAGATGTTATCTAGGCAGAATAGTGGGAACTCACTTTTCCTAGGCTTAGAGGAACTTATGTGCCCAACATGGATATACTCAAAAGGTTTCTATGTTTTTCCATTTATTTGGAGTATACCTTATATTGAAATATGTGTAGGTTGAATTATGATTTTGAACCCTTTGTGAGATTTAGTCCCTATACTTTAATTTGGTTTCTTTACTTTTATACTGGAAGGATCAAATTATGCCAAATTAAAATATAGAATCTCAAATTTGAGCTTAAAGAGGGATCAAAGTGACAAAACTATAATTTGATCCATAGCTAATAAAGACCATGTGTTATGTATTATTATGGAAACACTTTCTGATAGCTCTATACTATTTGGGTGGCAGCAAATGAGAGCACAAGGAAGCGAGTTATAGGATACACAGTTGGAGAGTACATTTTGCTAACTCTAGTTAGTGCACTTCAAGTTATCTACATCCGCCAACTCTTCAGCAAATCAGTTGCGTACAACCGAGTTTGAACCACTTGATGGCTGATTGTTACTTTTATTATGTATTTTATAGACGAGTTCAGAGAAAAATTATGCAATCAAATAGTTCGGTGCTTTATGTTTTTATTTTAAATACAGTGTAGCTTTTTGACATTAATGTTTTAGACTGACTTCTATCAATTTGACATTCTTTTTTACTTTCCATTGGAAACCTGGGTCTCATATGCATCAATTCGATGCTTACCCCTTTTTATATTAATATTCACAAAGTAGATAACAACGTTAGTTACACATTTTCATAATTTCTGTAGGCTAAAATAAACTGAGCATATAGGTAATGTTGCAGTTCACATTTTCATGATTTTTATAGGCTAAAATCAGCACGCAGCTCTAATAATATTCATTGTGTGTGTTTTTTTTTTCTCTTTTGTAAAAGGGAAAGGATTTAGCATATAGGTAGGGAAAATATAAAAGGGAAGGCAAATCCTTACTTTGCAGCTTAAATTCTAAGGGTGAGGAATATAAACAGTCAACTAAAAAGTATATTACTTTGGCCTACCATTTTGCTGCAAATCTTGGTCTCACCTCGGAGTCAGTCCTTCGCATCTGCAATGCCCCCTGGTGTTATCTGAAAGACATGCTTCCGTCAAGGATAACCAAACAACAAAGTTGCAGTACTTAGATAAGATTTGCTACAAGCTGATGCCGGGATTTAATTTGATTCATAGTCATGTTTGAAAGGTAATATCCAATAGATTAAATGATTTGGTCTTAGTTCTAATCGAATTAATTCATGCAGTCTTTGATTAAGAACAATGCTGGTAACTTGAAGTCTGGTCATCATGATCAAACGACATGGAGTTAAGTGATTTGAGGGTACGCAGAAAAAATTTACACTGAAATTGAGGTAAAAGGATATTGCTTCAGCTTCGGGCAAATTTGGAGCATCAAACACCTTGCAAACTCGCTGTTCACCTTTGCCTTTCCTGAACATCAACCGTATTGTGGCCGCATGAGCAAGCACATGACCCCGGCTGGTTTCTTTGGATCTGATATAAACACTCCACCGCCAGGATCGGCAATAACTGCAATAAACAAACAAACCAACCATCCATTAATATAGTTTAACGATTGACCTGCAATTTGGCTCCGGTTTGTAAAATTTAAACACCAATTGTCTCTCCGATTGTAGTTTTGCCTCATGAAATATCAAAAAGCTAAAGAGCTTGGAGTTACAACCTTGGTTGGTCATGTAGACTGCAATGTTGAATTCTTCAGCTATTTTTGTCAATCGGGAAAGCATCTGAGCCAATTTTTGCTGAAAATGGCAAAATGCTCATGTGAGCAATTTTTTTTTTTTTTGAAATATTCATGTGAGCAAAATTTTATATTTGAACAAAGTGGTAAAAAGTTCGATATCTTTTAAGGTTCCAATTTTGAATCTACAAACCAAAAAGGTAAGCTTATTTGAGATTTAACTTGACTCTAAAATAGTTAAAAACCCAGTGTGGCTACCAAGTACATAGGATGTTAGAGAAAAAAAAAGAAGCAAAGTTTTACGTCTTAAGTTTTAATTATAGGCTTTTTCAAGATAAACCTGGCGCTCGGCAAGTTCTCCTCTTCCAGTGAAATCTACTCGAAATAGAGCAATGACAGAATCCACAATCTGAAATATTATGACCGTAAACAAACATCATCAAACAGATCCCATAATATCAGCATTACAGAATGGCTAAAACAATAGTACAATACTCACCAGAAGTCTGAATGGTTCTCCAGACATTTTTGCTGCCAAACCCAGAAGCAGGTTGTACTGATGCTCATATGTGTATGCACGAGCATAAACAATCTTTGACATTCACAGAAAATGAGAACTATATTTAAAACCTGGTTCAAAACTTTATTGATAATAATGTGGTTGTTGATCCTTACATTGTCAAGAACAGCTGCTGGGTCCATCCCAAATCTTTCTGCTATTGGTATAATTCGATCAGGCCGGCTTCAAGTGTATTTAGTTAAAGTAAACAAATCGACCCTAATTGGAGCTACTTTGAAGATAATACTCCTTCTTAGTTAGCGTCTCAAACCAGAGAAACTTGAATCCGCAACTTGAAAAATTAAAGTAAAAGAAAAAAAAAAAAGATACAAAGTTCCCTCGGTATCGATGTAAGCAACTTTCCCATTCCCTCCTCTCATGTTTGTAGGAAGCTGCAAACCAATAAAAAAATCTAATTTAAAAAAGTCCAACGTATATGATATATTTACTTGGATTGCGAGATGCGTCTCAGTAAATATGTTTGAATTTAAATGTTGAATACAAATATTTTAAGAAAAGTATGGTGTAGACGTAGATGACTAATATTGTCAACTCCTTTAACTAAATCAATACCATTTCTTGGTGCATAATGTTCTTGCAACATAAACTATACTGTAAACCAGCACTAATTAGCAGTATTCAATTACGGCATCCTGAAGAAATATACTATAAATATATAGGAGTTCCAATTGCAACAGTCAACTTGAACAAATCAAATCTCTTCCAAAATCAATCCAAATAACATTAGGAGTTTTGAGTCAATTAAACAAAGTCCGCGCTATTCTCTATTTTTCTCTTCCATCTCTAATTTCTAAAAAAAGATCTTGCATTAATCATGGACTACAAAGGTGAGAAAGCAACCTGCGTAGAAACGCAGAGTGTATGTGCCAGCTGTGTTTTTCCAGACCTGAATCAACATTGTAAATTAGTAGACAATTTAATCAAAACCTCAGGATACTAGAAATGAACAAGCTGCAAATATTTGAACTGGCAAATCATAGTACCATTTAATATCCATATAGAGGAAACTGGAGAACTATAAGCTGTTGTTCTTAGTTCTTACCTAAATTCTCCAAAAGCTTCCGTGATAGCCGATGTTTCTATGCCACCTTTTAAATTTTAGGCATAATTAAAATGATTTCTATGTGTGCAGTATATTTAACAGCAATGGAGCATCCCCCCAGAGCAAAAGCATTTACCCCCTAAGAGTTCATCAAGGGCTTGGCTTCCAGTTGTAATGCGAATAACAGATTTTCTCTACAAAGCCACAGACGTGTAATACCCGATAGCATTCAGTTTTAGCTTAAACGGAAATTAAAGCGTGAGAGGAGGAAAAGAAATAAAGCGTTAAATTTGAACTTACTCTTAGCAAAGCATCGCTTCCAGTGATATATCCAAAGTTCTGAAGAAACAAGACGTGAAAAACAAAAATTGAAACAGAAAATTGATAAAAAAAAAAGGATTAAATCAATGAGATGAATTCAACTAACCACTATCTTCTCAGCTGCTTCACAGATCTTGTCAACCTTAGCTTCAGATAAACCTTTGATTCCGGTCAAGTTCTGCATTATACACGAAGATGATGATAATTTTTTTTAAAGAAAATTCCCGCCATATACAATAAGTTTGAATCGAATTCGACTTTACCTTCTTAGTGTGCATCATCAACCCGTTACAGGTGTAGATCCCTGCATCTTGAAGCTTCTTCACGTCTCCGGCATTGATACCTGCAGATATCACTGCAGGAAAAAAAATGTTGCAGTTCAAATTAAATATGCTGAAAATTAATAAATGTTTAAATGATCCTTGTTTAAATAATGAAATCTATGACACAACAAAGAGAAATGTTCAAATTAATTTATATCATATATGTAACTTCAACAACGATTTTGCCAGCGACATCAAAGAAAGCTTATATACTAAGAGACCAAGTTGAGACAGAGAATAACGGAAAGCAGATCTGAATCTGAACCGCAAGGCAAGAAAATAAAACTTCGAGAATACTCTAGTAAATAAAGCTAATTCACTTAAAATATGTTAACAACTAAAACATCTCACAAATAACAACTACGTGCTCATTCAAATCCCAACATACGATCAAAATGAAGATTAAGAAAGCCAGCAAGCTGATACGAGAACATGAAATCGTAAAGAGCAGAAATGATTCAAAAATCTTCAAAACGAATTCAGATTGAATATATGAATAATCAGAAGAAAAAGACTAGCGCGCAAAAGCTTAAAATCACAAATCTTAAAACAGAAACAAAGGGAGAAACTAAAAAATCAAAATAGTTTACATTTGTCGATGGATTCAAACAAATCCTCTTCATCATCAATTTCTTCTCGCTCCACCAGCTGTAACTGGCTCGCTTCTTCAGCTCTGAATTTCATGCAAATTCTCGTTTACGATTCAATTTTCAAACAAGAAAAGAGAAACGAAGAACAAGAATATGGAAAGAAAATCATGAACTCACTTTAGAGTAGCGATCATCTCCGTTGCAGTAAAAATTATATGTTTGTTTTCAGAGAAAGAGAGGGAGATTTTGATTTGAAATTGGCAGTGAATTAAAGGAACTAAGGAAGATCTGAGATATTTATAAGCGCGGGAATCGGGAGCAAGAAGTTTGTGGAATTTCGCTTGAAACGACGCTTGAAATCCTCGTTTTGGACGTTGTTAGTTACCCGACGCTTCCCGCTTTGTTTCAAAGTTCGTATCCGGTTATGATTTAGACGGTGAATACATTAACCCAAAATTACGTTCCCATGTCAGCACACTAAATAGGGTCCACATATTTGGCGGCAAATGCTGAATGGGTATTTTTTTTCCATTGTAATTGAATTTTAAGAAGGGTTATATACCATTTGGTACCTATATTTGGTTTCAATGTTCAATTTGGTATCTAAGTTTGGCTTTAATATTCAATTTAGAATCCAAACTAAACATCACGTAGTCCAATAAATATTTTACATGTGTACTCTAGTAAAAAAACATAGGTACTTAATTGAGACAAAAGAAAAACTCAGGTACCAAATTGAACATTCAAACCAAATATAGGTACCAAATAGTATGTTAATCCTTTTAGAAAATATATTTTTTAATTGGGTTAATTCAGCAAATGTCTTCAAACTAGGACTCATACTTTAAATTGATCCTCAAATTTCAAATCTTTATTTTTGAGTTTATGAGGTATTAATATTGTATCAATTAAGTCCTTTCATTAGTCTTGCCATCAGCTTAGGCATTTAATGCCAAATCAAATATGACATTGAACATATGATAAAATATTAAATACATGTACATTATTACATAGATAACTTGAATTTGTCTAGTTTAAAAAATAAATAATCCTCCTAAAATTTAATGATATTGCCTATTTTGTAACATGTTAGTAACAAGTTATTCATGCCAAAGGTATCAATGTATTTAATTTTTTTTTGTGAAATAAAAAAAATAACTAGCTAATTACATCAAAAAACACAAAACCCCCTTGACATATTAGAATCTAGAAAGCTGCAGACCATTTCCAGAGGAAAGTCAAAAAATTATCGATCACATCTTAAGGATAAACTTTGTTTGACCAAACAGTTAGCAATTTGATTTTGTTCTCTAAGAATGTAATGTAAGAACCACTGCTCCTCTTGTGAAAGAATACTTTGAATGCGACGAATCAAGGCAAAATTCGAAGTAGAGGAAACACTTTCTTGAATAGCTTGAACCAACTCTAGACTATCCAATTGAATAATTATTGAATCATAGCCTCTTCGTTGAGCATACCTGAGGCTCTCCAAAATTTCCTAAAGCTCAGCATCAAAGATTGAACACTTTCCGAGGAATCGATTATAACCAAAGATCCACCCTCCATTCGCATTCCGAGCGACTCCTCCAACAGCTGCATATCCTGAGTCTACATGTATTGCTCCATCTGTATTAAGGAAAATCCTAATCCCAGAAGTATGAGCTTCCAAAGGAGAATAAAAAATTCTACTCAGTTCAACTCTAAGATTTGGAAAACAATGATTAGCCCAACAAACCGATGCTTTAACATTCTCTCTCAAGCTCCAAGTGCTTCCTTCAAAGATAATTATGCTAACTAAAGAATTTGATAATTATGCTAACAAAAGAAATTGATAGATAAGATATTAATACTTTGAATACTCATTTAAAACATCTTAAAGGTAATGAACCAATTTAAAATCTACCTCATATAAAAATGGGTTAAAATACTCCCAAATCCCTATATTCTTTTGTACTTTTAGAATTTAGTCTTTTTACTTTTATTTTAAGGAATTTAGTCTCTTTATTTTTCGGATTTAAAAATATAATTCAAATTGTTATCACCGTTAAATTTTTTATATTAAATTTAAGTTCATTATAACGTTATTTTTATTATTATAAAGCTATCAAGTGAGTATTTTTTTTATTTCAAAATGTCATACCAACATATTTAATAATAAAATTTTAATGACGTTAACAATTTAAACATGAATTTTGAAATTTGAAGAGTAGAAAAACTAATTTTTTAAAATAAAAATAAAAAAACTAAATTCTAAATATACCAAAAAATATAGGTACTTAAAAGCATATTATAACTTAAAAAATGTAGAAATTTAGAACATATTTTGTACCTTCCGTCTCAGCCCCTGTGGAAGGTGTTGCAATATTTTAACCCCTCCACCTTTGTCTACCGAAAGAAAAAAAGGTTGTACATCTTTTTTGCTTTCCAACTAACCTAAGAACAACGCAGATGTAAAGAGAAAGGCAGAGGGAAGAAGTGGAAAAACATGCCTTCCTCTCTCTTACAATTAAATCAATGGTTACAATTAGAAACAATAATTACAAGTATTAAATTAAATAATTAATTCATAAATTAAAATTAAAATTTTAAAATTTTTAAAGTTTTCAAAGTTTTAACCTTATCATTAAATTAAAACTTTATTGGCATTGTCTTTCTCTCGTAAATTTTGTTTACTATTAAAGTTGAAAAGTTTTTTTTTTAACCTAAATCACGATTTTAAACAAAAAAAAAAGGTAAATAATTAATTTTTCAAACCAAACACTAATTTTAAACTGAGATTTTAACTTAAGCAAAAAAAAAAAGCCAATTTTGATTTCTCTATTCAAAAATAGGTAAATTAGTTCATATATGTTAAATCAAAAAACAAATTGATTCTTTCTGTTAAAAATTTAATCCATATGTATTATTAAAAATTAACGTGATTGACGGAATAACTAAATAGTAACACATAGCATGTCAAGTGTATCTCATATTAATGTACAATGACGGTTTTTAACAATAAAAATGAATGAAAATTTTAAAAAGATGATAAATTTACTTTTTAATTTAATATATAAAGATTAATTTAATTATTTATAGAATAAAAAAAACAAATTGAAATTCATAAAAACCCAAACCTATCTCTTGGTATACTTTCTCTTTATGTTGTCCCTAGATGAGTATATATCTAAATAAATAGTGGCTTGTCATTATTATTTTACGGTTGTGGTTCATAATTTTTTTCATGATATTTATCATAATTGTCGCAATCCATCTTAATAATATCTGTGGCAGCAATTTAAATCACTGCCTACTAGACCCTGCAATCTGGAAATGCATCGAGTCATGAGATAAAAGAAAGATACCATCACCCCCCACCCCCTTCCCCTTCTTTCCAAAGATGTAGACCGAGTAATGAGGCTAGCAGTTGCTTTTTCAGACCCTTCTCTCACTTCCATCGCGCTTTTGTGTTTTTGTCTTTTTATCTTTTATAAACGTATGACGGTGAATATGTTTGATCTGTAAGTGAGATTTTGCTAAAAGTATCATGGAGATATTTTTATTAGGAATTGAATTATATTTTATATTTTTATTTAAAATTAAATAAATTAATTTATATATGTTGAATCAAGAAGTAAACATGTATTATTATTAAAAATTTTATTTTTAAAAAAAAAATATTTGGTACACTGTTAATGAAAATTTTGATATTTCACAAGTAAGGTCATGATTGACAAGCGTCTTATAGGGATATAGTAAAATATTAAAAAAACACGATAATTTTTAAGATTACTTGTGGAATAAAAAAAGTACACGACAATTTATTTATTTTGGTTAGGAAGTTTGAGGATCAAATTAATAGAATTTATAAACATGAAGGGTTAAATTTATTGAAATATTTAGAATTAGGATTAATTGATAGAATATGTAAGCATTGAGGACTAAATATTTTATTATACCAGAGAAAAGGCTTTCTATTATCAATTTAACTGAAGATGATCAAAATAGGAATAAATTTAAATGTTAATACCTAAATTAAAAAATTTTAAAGTTTGTTGACTATTTGCATAGTTTGACCTAAATTTTTTTAACAAAAAAATCAATTTACTATTTGATCAAATGTACAAATTTAATTTACCATGAGATTTCATTCTTAATTTTTGATAAGCTCCAAACCTTCAACTAATTATAATCAATCAAAAAAGGCATTACAAAGTTACAATTTTCAAAAATCTAAAACATTTTCGATATCATTTGAAGTAATACTCAATCGAAAAAATTAAATATTTTATTGTTTTCCGTAAGTAATAACTGTGCTCAGGGACCACTTTACTCTCTCCAACCCCACTTAATATACTTAATTAAAGTAGATCCAAGGCTATATACCAGTGAAGCCAGCAAAGGGCAAACCCCCAAAATTTTCTCTCATTGTGAAATGAAATCTCTCAATTGCACGCGTATTTTAACACATCTTCTGGCATCATTCGGCATTATAATTTGCCCTATTTGTTAATGTACTCTTCGCCTCTCCTCGTGACTTTGCTGAGCAGGGAATAGATACTTAACAATTCTGAATAATCAAGCTTTTTTAATAGAATTTTATTTGATTAGGAATAAATATCCCTTGTTACTAACCAATTCACCTAGGAATCTTATTGATTTTAAAACCATAAATAAAAGAAAAGGCTATCAATGTGTGACAGCTACAGTTGGCCTAAAAGTTTTACCTATTAAAGGAAAAGGTTGTTGATAGGCCTGTGTTTTAAAATATAACTATAAAAAGATAAATCATAGAGCAGTAGTTTTTTAGATTATCGTCAAATAGGTTTTTTTTTTTAAAAATTTAAAAAAAAAAGTTGATTTTAAAAAGAGTGTGAAAATTCGTCAAACTAAAAGTATTTTCTGAAAATTCCAAAGAAAATGCATCCAGCTGGATGTATTTTATTGCCAACTGTGCAGAAAGCTCGCTCAGTTAGACGAGCTTTCCTGACAATCGTTCGAAAAGCTTGTCCAGTTTAGACGAACTTTTCTGCCAATTATTGGACACTCTTTTTATACTCTCTCTCCAAAATCAATCTATTTCCCTGAATCTTCAAAAAAACGACTTATTTAATTAATTAAAGAAAAATAACGATGCATATGACTAATTTAGCCAACATAAAGACTTGTGGCAAAAATGCAATCCTGCTTGTAAAGTTGAATTTTTTTATTGTCAACATGCCAAATAACTTTAAAAAAAAAAAGTCAGAATCGAAGTGACCAAAAAAGTAAATGTTAAGAGCTAAATCTAACATTATGTTATATATATTTTAGTATGAAATCTTTCAATAGTAATTATATTAGACTTCAATTAAATTTAAAATTAAATTAGGTTAAACTCTTAAATCAAGAATAAAATTCTTTTAACACTATTTTTTCAATTTAATCTAAAAAAATGTGGATTCTATTATAATATTTGGGATTACATGTTAGAAAATGAAAAGTCGAGAATGAAGGGTGGACTATAAGGTGAAAGAAAACCTAACCAAAAATAAAATTAAAAGCACGCCTAGTTGCAGCAGTTGGACCACCACATATAAGGCATTTTCAATTTCATTCTAGTAACAATTGGTACCAGCTACTAAGAGTTGGCTGCTGCTGATTAAAGATTTTGTGGCCCGGTGGTCCCCAAAATCATCCACTTTAAGCTATTAACATCCAAATTCAAAAAATATTTCATGCGATGTGTGTTCCATAATTTCTAGTCCCAAGTGAAGAGGAAATAAAGTTGTGGGACAATGTTTCCTCCCCTCAACACAAGTATATTAAGTAAAGGTTATACTAAGCCATTATTTCATTAAAAAGTGAAAATTTATCAGTCCTTACCCCCCAACTATGCATATCTTTTAGGAGTGGATGGCTTGGAACTTGATGGCCTTTGGACTAGGAATGGGAATTATTACATTAACTTTTTTTTCCTTCAGTTAAATTAATTAATTCAAAAATAATGGGAAAGAGTCAATGATCTGAATCAGTTTAACTCCAAACCAAATTGATTTGAACCTTAAATAGTTTAAGTAAATAATTCGAAATGAAATGAAATGACTCAAACAAAAAAAAATCACAAACTCAAATGATTTAAATCTAAAATGATTTGAGTTTTTCTTAAGAGATGTGTCAAAATGTTAATATTCTTATCAAATCGGTAGATTTCAAAAAAATAATATATATATATATATATTTAAAAATTACAAACTTTTATAAAATATATTGTTGTAAGGAAATATTAAAATATTAAAGTATTTATAATTTCGGAGTAAAACCGTTATTTTTATAGATTTTTTCCAATTTTTTTTTAATTTTTAAAATTTTTAAATATTTTCTTAGATTTATAATATTATTTTTCCTTTTTCAGCTTTTCTAAATCTTGGAAAAAAAATTGTAAATTTTTAAATATATATTTTTCTCTAATTTTTATTTTAATGATTTTTATTTTAAAGCTACTTAATGTCTAGGGCGAGAATCAATCCCTCGATCACTTAACGAGCAAAGCCCTAACAACAATATGACTAGCACAACTCGAATCTAAACCACACATAAAACAATGAATATTCTTGACCATCAGGCTAAAACACAGAGTTCAAATAAACTTCATTATTGATCATATAGTATGGTTCACAAACTTAATAACACAATTTCATATTATAATAAAATCTTGAACTTAATGCAAATAATTATATAGAGCCATCTTAAAAAAAATCGAAATACAATTTAATTTATAAAAAAATGAAAAATTTATTTATCCTAGTTTTAGGCTAAATTTTCTTTTATACATGAAACTTTTTACTAATTATAATGATATTTTTTTATGAATTTATATTTAATGTATAATAATGTATAAACTCATACAATTCAATGTAATTTTGCGATGCCACTAATTAATAAATTTAATTATTTATTTTTGTAGTTGTTTTTAAGAAATTCTAACAAAATATTATTACTTGTTATTAATAAATGGGTAAACTACACCCATGTCATTAAACTACTAGTAAATTTACGTTTTGGTCACTTAACTTCAAAAAATTACAAAATGGTCATGTAACTATTCAAAAGTCTTTATTTAAGTCATTGGACTGTTAAGTTTTTTTTTAAAGTCCATCTAGTGAACTCCAAGCGCGATTTAACAATCGGTACGATGAATCAACACCTATCAGTGAATAGAAGAACATACTTTAGATCCAAGTCGATCCAACGGTCAGTGTCAGAAATTGGAAAAGAAAGTTGTTTAGATTTTTTATTTGTAGATTCTTAATGTTCAAAGTTGTTTTCATAAGAAAAACTGAACTACAAAAAAGAAGGGGAATGAGAGCTTTCTATTGGTGCAGATGGTGCTAATAGAGAAAGCCATACAACAACAATTTTAACATCGCAATGACTTAAATGAAAATTTTTAAATAATTGAATGACCATTTTATAACTTTTTAAAATTGAGTGACTAAAACATAAACTTACTAATAATTTTAATGATCTTTAAGTGCAGTTTACCCGATATAAATTTATACACTACTTATAATAACTCTTTATTTCATAATTTACTAATGATAGTTGAAACTTTAGTTGTTGAAAAAGATTTGTGCTGATAATAGTCACATAGGTGCGTTAAGAGTGGTTGGGGGAGAATATTAGCCATCAACCTACAAACCCTAGCCCTACATTATCATAATTATAGGGCTTCTTAACTGTAAAGTCTTAATTGGCCCGCTTTAATTTTACATAATTTAAGTCTTAAGAGATCTTAGTTATGATTTATACGGCACAAATTTAGAAATTATTTTAGGGGTGGTAATTGAATAATAAAATTTTAAGACATCAAAACATAATTTTATAATATATTAATTTATGATTTCATCATTTTTAAAGAGATTAAACATAATTTTCTTATTTTTTGAGTTAAATTATAATTTTATCATAAATTAATTTTTAATTAAATCATTTTATAGATGACTTAAATAACAAATTTTTTATTTGAGGAGTTCAAAGGCGATGCCTCCCTTCAAAATTACTCTTGATTTTAGTTTTACCGGAGGGTAATAATAAAGAATAAAATAACATTTAATCATTGAATTTGATAAATTTTTTTAATTTTTAATTTATATAATGATGTAGCATTTTGTTATTGAATCATGTCATCACTTAAAAAATTATAAGTTTTCATAAAAAATTTAGATAATAACAGATGCTATGTCATCACAATAATTAAAATTGCACAATTTTAAAAAATTCAAAAATTAATGTTATATTATTTTTAATAATATTTTTTATTTATAAGGAAAAGGATATTCCAAAATAGGAATCTAACACACACAAAATCTCTAAAAGGTTAGGCAAATCTCGTTGGGGTTTATAGAACACCAAACATTTTCTTAATTAATCATAAACATTATAACCCATAGTGCTTATATTAAAATATCTCAATTCTTTTACTTAATAATACCTTATTGTATATGCTGAGAAAATATGTTCAGATATTGGTTCCATCATCACTGACCCTATAGAGCTAGTGCACATAAATAAAAGCCTATGAATTTTCTAAACCATTAACTAATTTCCTCTTCTTAGCTTCATTTTCATAGGTAGGAAAGTGTCTTTTTCATCGTATAGTTTCTTAAATCAACAAATCAATTCTTCGATTTGAGTGGAATTTCACTCGATTCAATTTTTTTATGATAAATTATTAAAATAAAGTGTTTAACTTTTTAAAATCTAAAATGATTCAAGCCCAAATGATGAATACAACTATCTTAAAATACCCAAATTTAGGGGTGAATTTATAAAAAAAAATTAGGGACCGAAGTCTAATTATAATTTTTTTAGAGGTCAAAATATAATTTTTTCGTTTATTAATTTATAATTTCATCATTTTTAAATGATTAAAAAGATTTTATTTTTTCTTTTTTTAGAGATAAAAGTGTAATTTTATCATATATATATATATATATTTGAATATACTGGTATGATTACATGATAGTATCTGTTCATACTTTCTTAACCTTTTGACAACGCACACACACATTGCACACTCAAACGCTTTATAACATAAATTATTAATTAGGTGTAATTTCGTAACTTGTAAATATTATATGGGATAATTGGATTCAATGTTTTAAAAATAAAATCGATTATCGAATTGGTTAAATTATTAATTTTTTTAATCTATAATTGATCTAATAATAATTAAATTATCATTTAAAATGATAAAATAATATCAAATTTATAAAATTGGTTCAACCATTCATTTTACAAAATAGATACTTAAGCCTCAGGATCCAAAGTAACACTTATGTGAGCATTTAACCTATTAATGGATTAGGGGTATAATAACACTTCTTCGAGTAAAAGTATATATAGAATAGATACTTAAGCCTCAGGATCCAAAATTTACAAAATTATATTAGAATAAAAGAGAAATTATTGAATAAAACAATTAGGTATCGCTTTCATTCAAATTATGCCTCTTAATTACATTTTTAATAAAAACATCAAATATTTATCAATAATTTTTTAGTTTAGTGATAAGAACATTATATTATAGGCACAAGAATTGGGATTCGATCCCAAACAATCTCATTCTCCTCCCTAACTATTTATTACCTATTCATTTAAAAAAATTGAGAATGGGCAATTGTTATAAATCAAATACCATCAATCAAAAATAATCTAAATGATAAATATATTTAATCTAAATCTAAAATGACTCAAACACGAATGATCTAAATTTAACTTGAATGTTAAACTCAAATGATCGAAAAAACTCATAATAATTCGGAAAAGAAAAAGAGCAAAAAACTTTAAAATATAATGAAATCTAAGTCTAAATTAAATCTTCACAAGCATGATCGTCTATATAAAAATTGTTAAAAAAATGAAAATGAAAATGAAATTTGCAGCTGGCACCAATAAGATAAAGAGTTTTGGCTACTATCTAACAAATAGAAAGTTTTGCAATAAAATAAAGCTATCATCTGCCAATAAAAGGAAGATGCTTATACAGAAATTTTATTAAATGCACTTTCATGTAAGTACAAAGTAAAATTAATGAAACACAACTACACAAATTTCCACACATATATAATTAGAAGAATTTTGTAGTTGAGTCTTCGCTCGATTGGTATAAATTTATTGTCAATGCAAGAGGAAATGAGTTCAAGTATGTTGAAGTACGTTATCTTCCTATTTATGAATTGGGAAGAAGTTATGAGTAGTTCTAAATGTTATGTCAAAAAGAATAGACATGGTAAAACTTATAATTAAATTATTCAAATAATAATAATTAGAGGAAGTTGTAAATTTTTGCTCTACGCTAATTATTTTTTCTTGTCATCTATAAATAAACATACTATTGAAGAAGCAAAGGGTCGAAAATATGAAAATTATATTAGATGTCAATTGAATTCCGAATTAAGTCGGATCGAACGTTACTTTAACAAAGAGCAAACCTCGCGAGAGAAATGTAATAGGAGCCGGAAGGGGTCAAGAAATTTGAAAAATTGTGACTAAGCTTTTCAATTTTTTTGAAAAGTCTACTTAAACCCCCAAAAATTGAAACTTTCAATTAAACCCTCTAAAATTTTCAAAAAATATTAATTTTCTCAAAATTTATTTTTTTTTGAAAATTCTCATTAAATTCCAAATTTTTAAAAAAAATTTAATTAGATCCCAAAACTTTATGCGACATTTCATCACACTGACGAAAGTTACAAATAAATTTCTTGGGTGATAGTAAAAAGAGATGCTCTTTCCTCTTTCCATAGCTTACATTGTTTAATTTTCGAATAGAACCATGAAAAATTTATTATTATCTTATCTGGTCCCCATTTATACTACTAGTAACGGTTACTATCTCTTTTCTGGCTGATCCTTCCTTCTCACAGCTACAAAGAGAAAAAAAAAAAAAAAAGCAAAGAGAAAGAGGTTAAAATTAGGTCCCCCCACTGTGACTGCCACTGCCTCAACCCTAAAAAATCTTTTTTAATGCTCTTTCTTATAACAAATGTATATACAAAACACACACACTCACTCACTATTAAACCCTCTCTCTGCCATCACTGCATGGCGTGATAATATTCAATTTGCTTCACTTCTGTGGGGGGACCAGTACTCTTCCTTTCTTACATCTTTTGTTTTGTTTTTATTATTTTTATTTCTTTTATAATTATTTTTTTGGTTTATGTTACTATATTCGGAATTGGATTGGATCAGATCTCGTTTATATTCGGAATTGGATTGGATCAGATCTCGTTTTTAAGAATCCAGTTCTTTTTAATTTTGTTTTTCTATTCATAAGATTCTAATACGAGAAACCTAATAAACCTTAAACATATCTATTGTATATATTAACCCTTAATTTTGTAACCTTGTTTCGAGATTTTTTTTATTAATATGATTTTATTAGCTTATAAAAAAATAATTGAAATTTATTTTTTAGCCTCAAATTATACAAAAATATCTAACATCAACATCAAGGGTTAAATTCAAAAATAATTTTAAATTCATATTTAACCACTTATCTAAATTTATTTTAAGATGATACTATAAGCTATTTAATTTTTTTAAAAAAATTATAAAACCTAAAGGAGATAAATATCCTTATACTAATTTTGAATTTTTTTTATCAATATTAGATTAACACGTGAAATTAATCTATTATGTTTTATTTATTTTCCTGTATTTAATTCAAAATTGTTGGATTATCAAAATAAAATTGAAGTATTTTTTTTATCCCTCACAACCCTCTCCTCATCCTTCTATATAAACCCCCTCTTTATCCTCTTTTCTCAACATGGAGTCTAGCAGTTCTATTGCTATCACTAAGAATATATATATATATATTATAGGCTCTTAGTTTGAGTATAGTCATGGTTTCATGGGGTTTTTTTTTGGGTTGAAGCTTGAAGGAGAGTTTACATTATTCTCTTATGGTGCTCCATCATCAGATGAAGCTGCCAGCATGATCTTAATTTCCCTCTGTTTTATCAAGGAAAAATCAGATCATGTGGCAGTTTCACCAGTTGCTGCTTGCACCCCCCAAAAAAACAAACCCTAATTTCTCTAAGATGAAACCCTAATTCCCACTCCTTTCTCTCTCTCTTTTTTTTTGGTTCACCGCCATTACTGTTTTCTCTCAATCTCTAGAAAAGGTTCGTCGTATCTGAATCTAAACATCTCAAGCTTATTTGGACTTATCTAATTTTGCGTTAGCCTTTTTTTTCGGTTTTTTTTTTGCAGCGGTGTCTTGAAACTTTTGCACAGGAAATGATGCAGTTTTCGATGATTTCAAGATCCTGCTTTGGTGATTGAGCCTTCTTAGGTATTATCTGTAAACATTCCATACGGTTTCCACTGTTTGATTGCTTTAAAATGTGACTGTATCTCAATTTTTGTTAGTACCCCAATTTTGTTATAAGATCTGTTTGATTTTATATTTGTTCTTGGGATTCTCAGCTTTTTTTCCTCTCTTATACTAATAATTTTGGAATTTAACTCTACTGTATTCATGTAGCTTTAGCTAGGGCCTGTTACTGAAAGTGGGGGTTTCTTTCAAATCCCTGGGAGATTTGCAAAATCAGAGAGAAATTAAGAGACCATAATTCACAATTGCGATAAACACGACATATTTTGTGGTTTTGGTTGTTCTTGTCTTTGTTATTCATAATTGCGATAAACATGATGCAGCCGAAAACGTGTGGATGTGAACCTGCATTTCTTCTTATGAATCAGAGATATAGTAATCTTTCTATATGCATAGGTTATATGAAGAATTTCAACTTAAAACTTGTTAATAGACCTAATATTTTATTGCTTATCTTTCTCTTTAAGCATGAGCTTATACCTTTTTGCTTCCTGATCTTGGTGCAACTTCAAAGTCCCAAAGAACAGATAAGCAATTTAATTGAAAATACATAGTGAAAACATCAACTTGGGAGCCAAAATATGAAACATGTCTCTCAAATGGAAGAATAATTTTGAAGTTCTTAGTTACTTTATGGGAAGAGTATGATTAAGAGCTCTTTCACTCTTTTTTCTCTCTCTCTCTATCTGAGATGTTGCGTTCTTTTCATCTGTTTTCCATGTTGGAATTTGGTCTTATTCTTCTTAGTGTTGACAAGATTCCATGCAGCTCTCGTATTTCCTGAAGTATAAAAAATACCCAGAAATGGTATTAGTTTTTGAACTCTTTCCCCCAGAGCTCTTTTTTTTCTTTACTTATGTCAGCTATCATTGATGCATGAAGAAAAACTAAGTGACTAACTCACCAAAAAAAAAAAAAACTAAGTGACTAAGTGAGTGGTTCATTGATACTTGTTTACGTTCTATTTAAAGATTGTTCTCGGGAAATTAGCCCCCCCCCCCCCCCCCCCTACATAAAAGCTATGTTCTTTAAAGAAATGGATCAAACTTCATTCTCTGATAGAGAAATATCGATAAAAGAAGTAGGCGAGCTAGCTGCCTGTTTTTGTCTAGGGTGGCCCCAAAGCTGTTTTTAGTCGCTTGCTAGGTAAGCTTTCCTACACCTGAGTGCTTTATTTCCCCCCTAACGGTAACCCGGGGGTCTGTGTTTCATGTGGTGTTATTGGTTTTTCTTTTTTATGTTATAATCGTGTTTTGATGTTTACTGTTAATTATCAGTATCCCGAGGGTTTTTTATATGATTTTGCTTAGGGTTTGTTTGGGTCCCAGGAGGAAAAGCGAAGGATGGTTTCCAGTTGGGTGCTTAACTCCGTGCATTGAACAAAAATGAAAAGCCTTTTGATTTGTTCCATTGTTTTTTGTTCAAAAGTTTGTTTGATTTTTGTGTATTATTACTTGTGTATATATATGTATATGTATATGTTTTTTTTGTGTGTCATCCCTGATATGTCAGATAAATACTAAGGGCATCCGAGATCTCTCTCTCTCTCCTCTGCTGTGTTTTTTTCCTGTTTTAGGGTACAGAGGTGACCTCAGACCTGAGATATATAATGAGATTACAGTAGCTTATGGGATGATGATCAATAAGTGGAGAGTGGGGTGATAATTTACATTTATATTCGAATTTTTAAAAAATTATTATTGGGAAAGATAACATCAACCCAGCTCAAATAATAATTTTTAATTCATAAAACGTACATTAAAGGCATCTTTGTCATACCAAAAATAATACTATCAGCATTAATGAAGATCAAGCAAATCAAAACCTAAGTTGGGTTTATTCATCATTTATGTATGTAAGAGGAAGAAAAGCTTTTCCTTAAAACAAAAACCTATTTTGAATCAAATGAACCCTAATTTACTCAATTGTGTGTAAGAGAACCAAATTCAGGAAACCTATTTTGAATCATATGAACCCTAATGAATACTTTGAGCTTGGTTGTAGCTTTGTTAGTTTAGAGTTTCATGATTCTTGAACTTAATTGAGTAATATTTACTTTTGGCTTCTGAGCAGAGTGATTTGAACATGAAGAACGTAAATCTATAAAATATATATGTACATGAAAAGAAGAAATGTGTTCTGGTATCGAGAAGTGAACTCAACGATCGAGCTACTCGGCCACATCCATCGGAAACATTCTTCTGCCCAACAACATGAGGGCTCCATATTCATTAATCTTCATCTTTGAATCTAATTATTATGTCCCATCCGAGTTGATTAAAACACGTCCAATTGTCATCCTACTTAAACATTTACCTTTAACTCACTTGTGAGAGCTCGACATGTGACATCTCAAGATTGCAGTGAGAAAAAGAGTAAAACTTTGTTTATGGAGTACAAAATGTTTCCTATGATAACTCTTTTTTGCTAATCTCTAATAATCTAATTGTTATATTTCATATTTTATTCATATAAATGATGCATATTAAATTTAGAATAAATTAAAATTTTTTATTAAAGATATGTTTGGTATAACAATATAAAGCCCTAAAAGATTCAAAGATGTGATTCTATCAAACATATATTCGTTTTTCACACCCAAATCCAAATTTAGTATATCCTAATACATGCTTTCTCATTATAGATTTTTTTTTTAGATGATTGAAATTTAGAAATAAAAAACGCAATTGTAAATCTCAAATTCAAAATTAAATTTATTGAATGCAAATTTTTTTAATAAAAAAATCAAGTTTCAATTAAAGAATGGTTGTTTGAATCGGATTGGTTGATTAGGGTGTCGATCTGAAGAAAAGAATTAAACCAGTTGATTTGAGAATCGATATGAATTAGTTGAATCGGATTTTTTAAAATTTTTACAAATCTTTAATGATTTATTTAATCAAATCGAATGGACTGATCCAACCAGTTGAATTGACAAATCGATAGCTTGACCGATTTGATCACCGATCCGGTTCTAAAAACCTTGTCAATAAATCCTGCTATTCGATCGTTCACATTTAGTTATACTTTCATTGAATATAATCTAGTTCTCGATGGAAAAATGGCTAAACTTAAAACCCAATAAATCTAGGTCAATTATTGATTTTAGGGTTAATTTTATTTGGTATTTGAGTTTAACTTTATTGTATAATTTGATACTTGAGTTTAACTTCAATAATCAATTTGGCACTCAGATCAAAAGAAATCATATGGCCCAATTAACTTTTGAGACATGTGTTCTAGTAAAAGAAGTTAGGTACTTAATTGGTACAAAAACAAGTTTAAGTACTAAATTAAATATCAAAGCCAAATTTAGACACTTAATTGAGATAAAAGAAAACTCAATTATCAATTAAAAAAAACTTGAGTACTAGAGTGCACATCAAATCCAAATTAAAGTACCAAATTGAGAAAAAAAGGATTCAGATATGAAATTAAACATTACAACCAAACTCAGATACTCAATTGTATATTAACCATTGATTTTTTTGGGCTTTCTAACCCAATGCATAGCATGAACTGGGCTTTTTAAAGAGAACAAGCCCAACCTTATTCCTTATCAATTTTTATTTGAATTCCAAAAATCAATCTAACTTATTCAAATTTACATCCGAGTTGAATTCAGATTGGTCGAGTTTTTTTATTTTGAATTGTCTGTAATAATTTGGTTTGGTTGTCAGTTTTTTCATTTTAATTTTAGGTTTTAAATTTTATTTTATTGTTTTTTCAAATTATTTGGTAAAATTTTGAAGTTTTTCTAATAAATATTTCTAAAAAGTTAATTTTCATTTATATAAAAAATCAACAACCATTACATAGTACTTTTTGACAAATATGTTTTATATATAGTTTTTCAAAATTTTAAATATAATATATTTAATTTTACGTCATAAAATTTAAATTAAATATATATTAAATAAAAATAAAAATAGCCTACAATCTCTTGACTTAGTATCATGAACTAGAATAAAAGATTTAAAAAAATTTCAGCACCTTTTAACATTCTATCTAATTCAGAGATCTTGGTCATATATTGAGACGGAGGGTAGGAGATTATAGCAAGTTTCTCAGCCAAAATTTCCTACGTTAAGATTTGGTTCTAAATAAGCATTGCTTTACATATACCTAGTTTTAACATTTTTATCCATCAAAGATAATTTTGGTCACCGTCCCACCGACCATTTTTACATTAAAGGCTGCGCTGACGACCTTAATTCCAAGACCTTGCATGCAACCACGCAAGTATCATTAGCAACTGTACAAACAACATTGTGAACCCAAAGGTCGTTCATGATTGCTGCATCTCTGCCTCGCTTTCGCTATGGTTCTAGCAGTAGAACATCACTCTCTTCACATTCTCTTTCAAGGCCGGCAACGGCCGCACCCCGGATTCTCCTGCTGCCTTTGTACCACCACCTTTTGCTTGACGACCTGAACTGGTGCCTGTTGAGCTATTATTGTCTTGCATCTCTGGTTCTAGGTAGAATCGTGCTCGGAATGCAGCTAAATGTGCATAATAGGCAGGAGGAACTGCAAAGGAAACCGCAAATGAAATTATATCGAAGCCTGAAAACTCGATGAATTCCAGGGATTCAAATGAACATTTGAGAGAAGTCCTAATAGCCTTCATATGAAAAACTCACCAACAGAGACCGAGCGCGTGCACCTTGCATACGTGTAACAGAGGTTGTTTGTTAGAGACTGTATTCCATCTGCAGTAAAATTGTTTTCGTCCCAAAGAACATGGTAGTGTGCGGGCCGACTTGTTCCCTGCCCGAAAGTTCAAGAAAAATATTAAAATTATTTTAAAGTTAAATGACGAACGTTTATGCTATGAAGGACGCTAAAGAACAAAGGAAATTAATGTTGTACCTGAATACCGGCATGGCTGCAAAGATAGAAGTCAAATTCCGATGGATGACAGATTTTCGAATCAACAACAGTGCCTGAAAAGAACAATATGCACCATCATTAGAATATGCACCAAGTGTCAGCATATCCCGAAAATCGAATTATCCAAGAGGCTCAATGTTTTACCAGGCAAAATGTTTCCACTCTTGTCTGTGCTGCTTCGGTCCCTGTGATTATTAGCAAACAAACGAGTGTGGTGTCTTTTTTGCACTACAATGAAAGTCACCAGTGGTTGATAGTTCGGTTCAAGAGAAGCACAAGCCTGCAATAAATTCCTTATCAGAATTGTAAATGTTCCAAATCCGTCTATGCTGAACTGATCCGGGAAGAAAATATATGGATGCTCACCTTCCGGATTGCATCTAACTCATATAGTAAAACTTGATAAAATTGTCCTTCGCTCACACCATCCCTACTCAAATAATTCACAAGTTAGTATAAGAAAAAGGCCTACAACATATAGCATATGCATGAGTAGTTGACCGAGTGTTGAATTTGGGTATATATCCAACACAGAAATGCTTAATCTTTCTAGAAGTTTCCCCGTATATTTGGAGGATCATACTTCCATACTCATGTCTCGATATCCATCGGTCATGGATATATAAAAGAAAACGAAGTTTTGAGCAACAAAGAGTGCATGCATATAGCTGCATCATTCTTATGCTAACAGGTGGTGTTTGCCTTGATAAGACACAGGAAAATGTTGAAATATTTACCGACAAATCCTTGATCACAAACCTGTAAAATATTATCCTCAGCGGCTTTTGCCCTGTTGCCTTCCTAAAAGATATCAGAAGATCTCTGCACAAGAAATTGATATTAGAACGAAAATCATGTAACCCCAAGGGTGAAAGTGCCTGTGTTACGGAACTGAAATCAGTATACCTGATCATGCCACCACTGACAGTGCCACGTATGGGGTCATGCCAAGTTTTGTACAAGTCCTGTATGAGTTCTTGTCTATGAGCTTGAGCACAAACTAGTCCAGCATATTTCGTCACTTCCGGCCAATCTTGTGAGGCTACTACCTATTTAACAGGTATATTTATGTGTAATTATTAGTCCAAGGACAAAAACAAGTTCGAGGAAAAGAAGCTAGGAAAAAGAATCATACTGCTGCTATTGAGGGGCTCGAGTCTTCTCCATTTTCCGGGTGAGTCACATCTGCTCCGAATATTATGGTTGGTATATCGCTAACTAACGGTATTCGGCAGCTGATAGCATCCAAAAGAACAGTGTTTCTGCCACCCATCTGCGACAATGAGGGAACAATGTTTCAAATGTATTTTGTGAAAAAAGTTCAGAAGCCCGTATAGTGACCGTAATTGGTATAAAGTTCGAATCAAATGATTACGTGGAACTTAGATTTGTGTTTATAAACCGGGAGAAATTATTTAACCTTAACATTGATCTTAAGGGCCACATTAGCCAAGTATTGTTTACTGATCTTAAAGACATGCTTTGTCAGACAGCATTGTGATATTAATCCTAGATCAGTTTCACAAATTCGCTTGAGATCACCTGAAAAAGTAGAACGATGTCACAGTTTAGTACAGCAGTACCATTTTGAGATCATTCTTTAAGTATCTGCCCTAAGTACATATAAGAACAGTGGAATGAAGTGCGCGCACACACACACACATATATTAGAATTAGAACTACAAACAATATGACGTACCATAAAGCGAGCCGTTGTTGTCAGGCAATATAGCTAATAGAAGCTCTAGTTCTTTTCCCTTAGTTCTATTCATGGATGCATGATAAACATGCTTCAAAGCTTTTTCCACTTGCTCATGCCTGGCACTGTAGATCGGTATAACAGGCTCCGGATTGAACTCCTATAGAAATAGCAGTGGCTTACAAACTTGCACTCCATTATGAAAACATAAAAGATATAAGGATAAAAGAAACTACCATGCCAGAAACTTGGCACATTTGAGCAAGTTCGTTGCAAAAACCTCGAGCAACACTCTCTTGCACGCTTCGTGAGAAGTTAATACATGCCCATCGGCTCACAGTCATTCCGTTAATCATTTTCTAGATCATGTAAAAGCAAGAAGCCGAAACATTATCAACCCAAGCTAGAAAAAGAAAAGATCTTATATAGTAGAGCAATTAAAATCCTTGTAGACAAGAATATTACCTTGTTCATCATGTTCCATTGCCCCACTTGAGGCAAACAATCCTTTTCTTTTCCGGTTTCATGATATTTCAGCTGCAAAGAGCCAATGAAACGATCAATAACGAATAACACTTTTCTTTTTCTTTCGGATTATGCTTAAGTATAAGGTATATTACCCAAGGGGCAGGAAGGATACGAGCCTCGACCGAAGCGAGTTTTTCACTAATTTTGATTCCAAACTCCTTTGCATAAGGATCTTGATCATAAGCATTATGCTGAACCGTCTGCTTGTGTTCAATATGCAGCAAATACAACTTGTCAAGCAAATGAAGATGGGGGATAGTTGATACGCATACAAGATTACTATATAAAATGTACCTGCAAAATGTCATTTTCTCGATCCCTCGGTCTTTGGCATGTGACTTTCAAGAGAGCAGTAATTTGCCTCTCATTCAATCTTTTCGTATATCTCTGTCCCTCCACGATTTTGCATGCCTAGTGAATCAACGAGTGCAGATTTCTCATCGGAGTTAGTAAAGAAAAAGGTTAATTACCGAGGGAACTTATAATAAAACTTTCAGTGATATCTTCTAACCTCCATAGGTAAATAATTTGCCTTCTTCTGGTTTCCTACTTGAAGGCAAGGTAGATGTGTATGCTGAATTGTGAAGCTATACATCTCTTGGAAATATTCAACAACAAACTTCATTGTAGAGTTATCGTCAACTGGAAACCTGAAAAAAGCACCGCAGATATAACGACAGTATAAGCACTCTCATTTGAGCTCTAGAAAAATGCCTCAATATCCGTAATCAGGAAAGTTCTCTAGTTCAAGCTTACACTAGTTCTCTAGTAGGCTGAGAAGTCAATCCAGAAACACGGTATTTTCTTCGTACATTCCCTCTATGTGTCACCTCTACTTTGACTCCTCTGAGTGCCTTCTTAATCTGTTGGTTATTTCAAAGTTAGCAATTATGATCAAATCAAATGCCGAGAACAAAACCGTACTGCAGCAGAAGTGAAAACCATACCTTCACACGATCGGAATCTGACAATGGCCTAGACAATACATCCTTCCCTAGAAGCTGAGCAACAAACTCTATTACGGGGAGAGGCTCGATGAATGCAGCTGAAGCCATATCTGTTAGGAAAGGGTAAAATAGAGGTAAACAAAAAGATAAGAACCATCAAGGCTGAAAAATATTGTAAATTTGATCGTAAGTCATATACCGATGTTCAAAGACAACCCCATCTGAGTAGGCCTAATACTTTGGTAAAAACCACACCATGACTCCAAACCGTCGCCAAGCCTTTGTGGTGCTCTAATATCTGGCGAAAAGAATGATCTCCCAATAGGACAGTACCTTCACAACATTAGGCAAAGTGAGATGTATGGAATAATATTGATAAGCAGAATAATTTTTCTATGAACATGTACCTCTTTGACGATAGCTCTCGTAATACAATGTCTAGTATTTGGAGCGCTTCTTGTGGAGCATCAGCTCGCTTACCGGCTAAAAACTGGCCTAAATGATGCATGTTTGCTCGTGCAACAAACTTTATTACCACTTTATATTCTCTTTCTCTTCTGTAAAATCATATATATAGGTCTTTCGAGATCAATTCAAAAGAAAGTAATGTATATCTAATATACTATTTATGTATGGGATTACTCACTTGGGGCCATTGATGCCATCTTCCTCGTCTACAAGCTTAACGACGAACTCCTTCCACGCAAACGGAAGCTCACCCGCCGTGTACAAACTCTTTCTGCCGTCATAAGCTGGCAATCTCATACCCAAATCGGATTCTTTGTACAGTCTCACAAGTTCTGCAATAATAGCTCGGTTAACCGTTCTGGATGCTACTTCAGGACTTATTGTAACCTGCAAAAAACAAATGGCAACATACAGGTTTTGCCAAAAGGCAAACAACAATAAGAACAAAATTTAATAGAACACCATAAATGCCGTTAAAGGTAATAGCATTGCATCTTCAATGTTAACAGCAAATATGAAAAAGACATAGCAAGTATACACGTGATGAATGTCAGATTAAGGGCCCACTTTCAAATATTGCCATGAAAATCCAAATCAAATACAAGAAATAAAAAAGCTTACATCATACTGGTTCAAGTCCTTGTCTGGTAACTGAGCAAAGAAATGGTTAGCCTTCACAATACATTTTGTCCCAACTTGACCATAACCAGGTCTAGGTGCAAAATTCAAAGACTTGCTTGAAGTGGGGAACCCCATTTCCATTCCACAAGAAGTTTGGTTCACTGGTTTATGTGCTACAGTGCAAGGCCTTGAACTAGGTCTCATACAAACATCTAGTTGATCAGATTTTTTACCACCCCTTCCTCTTCTTCTTCCTCTATTCTTTGATGGAGGCGATGTGGCTTGGTTATAGGGTTGTTTTGTGTTGTTGTGAGGCTCATGAACTTGTGGTGGACCTTTGCCATTTTGTGCTGTTTTGGGTGGTCTTTGAACTGTGTTCATAGTGTTTTGCAAGTGGTTTTTTATCACCAGGTGTTGCTCTGAGCTGTCTTTCATTTGCCTTATAGGCATACTTGGTTTACCTTTGCTGATATACAAGGATATAGTGAAAAAAAAATCAATTTCATATATATGAACACATAAAGACACAAAACCCCAAATCAAGCTTGTCTGTCACTACTAAAAACTGAAACTTTATAAGAAAAAAAAATCAGTCTTGAAATGAATATAAGCTCAAGCAGATGAATATAACAACAGCATTAAAGAAAGCTGATTTTTTTATGTAAAGAGGAGATTTTGAAACCATGGAACTTTTGGGTATATAGAAAGAATAAAAACAGTCTAGAAGAAAACAAAAACAACACGAGAGCATGAATACAAAGAGAAGGAATAAACATTGAAAAGGGCAATGTAATCACACACATGGATATCCGAAAAATAAATAAATAAAACCAAAAAAAAATATGAACTCATTAAATGCCATAATCCAAATAACTCACCAGTCACCAACTTGAAAACAAAAAATACAAAAGCAGTGAACTTTGAAGCAAAGATAACAAGAGGAAGATGATAGAAAAAATGGGTTTAAAAATAGAGAGAAATAAAAGAGCAGGGCCCAAAAAAGGAGATTCAAAAAGATGGGATTTTTTATGAGGATTCAAAGAAGAAAAAGAAAAGAGAGTGTGTGTGAGATGATGATGGTGGTGATGAATCTTTTATACACGCATGCAAAAGAGCTTTTTGGTGTTTTCTTTATCACGTGTTAAAGCCTTTTATTGTTGTAACCCTTCTTCTTCACTCACTCACTCACTCACTCACTCACTCACTCACTCTTTGCTGCCATTTTTAATGAAAAAAGCTTTGGGGTTTTTTAGATTAGCACTTAGCTTAAGCTTTTAAGCTTTTTTTTTCTCTTTCTCTGTGTGTTATTGCTTTGAACTGATGGGAGCAGCAGCCTCGGGGACGTACACCATGGCTCATTGATGTTTAAAGAAACAATAAAAATAAAAGTAAAAAAAAAACAACACTGTCTTTAAAAAGCACATACATTGAAAATATATATATAAACATAGTGAAAGAGGAAAGTGGGAGAGTGTGATGGTGGAGATGGAGAATAAAAAAAAAAATTAACAAAAAAATTAAATTAATTAAAAAACTTAAACAGAATAACTAAATAATCCAAAATAGATATTTGACCAAAATAATAATAATAATAATCCAAAAGAGATAATGAACTGAGAGGATGGATACACAGAAGAAGAAGAATTCGAACTTTGCAGTCCCTCTCTCCTCTCTCTCTAGTACTTATGTAATGCTTTGCTTGCTGTATTGTATCTCTCCTAAATTATTATTGCTAGGGTAAAATTATACTAAAGATGATTAATTTATTAATAATTTTTATTTTAGTTATTTAATTTTAAAAATATATAAAATAATTATTGAATTATTTGACAGTTTTCATTTAAGTTATTAAATTATTCGAAAGTTTTTTAAGTCTTTTTTTTAAGTCTGACGATAAGTGTTTATGTGATGGTCAATGTCAGAAATTGAATAAGAAAATTGCTTGGATTTTAATTCGTTGATTCATGATGTTTAAAGTTGTTTCATAAAAAAAATGAATTGTAAAAGAGAAAAGGGAATAAGATTTTTTATTGATGTAAGCAGTGTGAATGAAGTAGATCATACAACATCGATTTTAATAGCTTAGTGATTTAAATGAAAACTTTCAAATAATTCAGTGACTATTTTGTAATTTTTTGGAATTGAATGATCAAGATGTAAACTTACAAATAGTTTAGTGCCCTTGAGTGCGGTTTACCCTTTTTGTTATTATCATCCTAAGCAAATATTTTAAGCTAAAATATACCATAGGTCTCTGTAATATTCACAAATTTAGAATTTAATCTTTTTATTTTTATTTTCAAGAATTTAATCACTTTGCTTTTTATATTTGAAAATTTAGATTCAATGGTTAACACTATTATTTCTTTTACTAAATTTATTGGTATGATATTTTGAAATAAAAAATATATATTTAATTGATAGCAATGCAACTAAATGAATAACGTTATAATGAACTTGCATATAACAAAATAATCTTAACAATATACTTAAATTTTAAAACTCAAAATTAAAAAATTAAATTTTTAAAAATAAAAGTACCGATTTTACAAACACTTACATCACATTTTAATCAATATCTTATGCATTTATCTATACACAATTTTAAGTCTGTACATATATTCCATCTTATCAAAATTGAGAACTACTTTTTTATTTTAATTTGTTAAATTTTATATTTATTATGAAAATTAAGGAGTTAGTAAAATTGGGTAATATTATTAGATAAGGCATTCGTATTAACTTTTTATTTTTTACTTTGAGTTTTAAAATTAATTTGATAAAAAAATGTTAATATTATTGTGTTTAAATTTTAATATTTTATTAATAGAATAAATTTAATGTTAATTGTGAATTTATTTAATTTTATGTTTAATTTGTTAAATATAATTGTGATTTTTTTCAGATTTTAGAATTTGATTTTTTGAATTCAATGAGTGGCTACAGTGGTAAAGAGAATGTTATTCATCCTAAAATACTCGAGTTCAAGTATTTGTGTATGCAAGGTGTGTGCGCGTTGTCAAAGGGTTAAGAAAGTATGAATAAATACTACCATGTAATTACAATAGTATATTAAAAAAAATCTGATTTTATAAAAATTAATTACTAATATTATTATATAATTAAGAATTTTTATCAAATGAATCATGATGATAAAACTTGGATTGAACACTAAAAATCTAGTACTATTATTTCTATTTATCAAAAAATATATTTTCCCTATATAAATCAAATAATTTACCACGTATACATAATATATATGATTTTTTCAAATAAGTATATATTGAGATTTTGTTAAAAATGGACAAAATTTTATTATTAAATGTAAGTGATAAATATCAAATTTGCATGTGAATATTAGTTCAATATTCAATGGGGTACATAAATTAATTTTTGTTCTATTCTACATACCAAAATTTTATTTTGGTTGAATTATATATATTTGATTTTGGATGTAATTGTAAAAAATAAAAATATAATTATTTGTACCTGTGATATATAAAATAGTATTATCAATAACAATGTTAATGAATTATAAAAATAAAAAAATATTATATTAAACTAAATTTTATCTATAAATTTGAAATTTACTCTTCGATTTTGTGTGTATAACACAATTAATAAAGTGAATCCAATAAGTGTTATTAGTATATACATTTATACCGTTAGAGATTGCAACATAATCCAATATTCAAATATTGTATGTTGGTCTGATGGTTAGAGTGTTCACCATCTTAAGTGTAACATTGATCGCGTCAAGTTAGTTGTGTTGTTATTTTTTAACGAATTATTGATGTGGCACATTGAGTGTCTAACATATATATTTTTTTGTTGACTGATTAAAGTTCAAGGACATCTTTATAATTAATCAAAACTTTTTTCCCCGAAATTTTATAAAGAAATCTCTAAACTTTAGTTAAGAGCAAACAAAAACAATGACACATGTTAGACAGTTTGGATTTTGAGTGTTTCTAAAAAAAATCAAAAGTAGGTGTTAAAACTTTAAATAAATTAATTTCAAAACGAAATAAAACAAATTATATAAAAATAAAATCGAGACAATAGCGGACATCCCTAATAAGGTTTGTGCGCAATCGAATAGGAGTTTGGCATAGGTATATAAACGAGATATTGATACTTGTAAATTATTTAAGTTTGATTTGAAAAAAATTCAAATTTAATTAAATGATTATTAAGTTAATTTTTAAAGTAAATTAAATTTGAGTATTATAATATTCGATTTGAACAACTTCGGCCTAGTAAAGCTTTTCGTTGTAGTATAATCTAAAATTACAATTTTCACCTTTATTAATATAAAAAGAATTGAAGTAACTTGAACTAAAGTCGAGCTTGCGAGTAATGGATTTGGTCTCATCTCCATTACATCCATTCTTAGTTTGGCATGATATGATTTGGGGGGCCCAAGATCAACGGTGGTGATGGGGTCATTCCATGAGATTAGGTGGGGTATGGATGTACAATATACCATATGATGGATCCTTAAGACTCAGAGTCTGAGAGAGAGGACAAAACACCATTCAATTTCAGAGTGTGGTGGAGTGATGCAGTGATTGTGTATCATGACATTATGGACTTCAGATGAGAGATATTTGGGTCCCTCTTTTAAAAGTCAATCTTTATGTCTTCTTTTATTTTCAGTTTTCATACAAAGGCAAAGGCAAATCCCACACTCATTACATTTTGGATGCTTTCAAATATTTCATTGTTTTTTTGACCCATTTTTTTAAACTTTTTTCTTTTAATCTTTTGAAATGATTTTGTGTTTTTAAGACTCATGCTTTGGTGTTAAATTGTTTTTTTTTTTCTTCTTTAAAAGTTATATCCAAAATTATAATTATGAAATATCGACTTCTTTATCATTCAATCTAAAAAAATCAATAATTTCCATACACTTTATATTTTATTTTAATGACAAAGTGAAGGAGCTAAGCATACACTCAAAACCCAAATTAAAAATACAAAAAGTTTGATACACAAGAAAGCAAAAAACAATCCAATGCAAAGGGTGAAGGGACTTTAAGAAAAAAAGGTGGACCACTTTCATCTTGGATTCTATTCATGATGACCATGAATCAAAAACAGCAAAAAGAAAATCAAGTAATTATTACTTTAATTGTCATTTATACTATTGAAAGTTGTGAATTTGAGTAGAGTAGAATTATATATATATTTCTTGAGACTACAAAATAAAGAAGATTAAAGAATTAATTTGGGTTTAGTTTAATTAGTTGATACAGATGTCATCAAGTTGAAATATCTAAAATTAAAAATATATATTTTGAGGTATGGGCTTGTTTTGTTGTGACATAGAATTATTTTTTTCAAGGAAATAAAATTTTTAAAGGGAGAATGGGTAGATGGGCAAATTTTGTTTTATTTTGGGATTGGAATTTTTTTGTTTTAATTAATAAAAAAATAAAATACTGTAGCAAGTGAAAGGGTATATAGAGCATGGAGGAGAGGATCCTATGCTTGTAGACAAAAAATAGGTATAAATAGAGGAAGTGGGTGAGTTTCCCAAAGTTATACATTTCTTTAGTGTGTTCTTTTATGTCCTAAAACATACGCAGAGAGATGGGAGAGTGCTTATGGTGGGGCCCAACCTCCATTTTATATATATAAAAAAGGTTTTTGAGTGTTCATGTATCGAATTTAATCGGGTTTGAATTCGAGATTAAATGTTAACGCGTATAAATAAATTTATTTATGTTTGGATCATATTTAAATAGAGTATCAAATAGAGATGAAGTCAAAAAAAAATTGTTTTAAAGGATTAGAATTTAATAAATCTTTTTGAGAGATCGAAGTGTGGTAAAAATATATTGAGATTTTTGCACTAAGAGTTAGATTGTATTACCATATATTTATTTTACAGAAGTGAATAAATATCATAGTCAACCTACAAATGTTTTGGTGTATATTTAAAGTTTATAAAAAAATGGACATAATGAAATTTATTTATTTTATTTTATATGAAGATGCACGCAAGCATTTGATTATCCTAAAACATTTATTTATTTAGGTTTGATCATTGAAATATTATTTAAATAAATTGTAAAAAAATGTTTTGGGGTTTGGGTAATGCATGCGTGCAACTCCTTCCATGATGGGGTTGTTGAAAATTAAAAAAAAAATCTTGAGTTCTGAGTCTTTCATTCTTTTTGGTTGTATACGTGTCACCCATTGATTATATTAGTATTGGCAATTATGGTATTAATTTATTACAATTGAAATGGGTTTGAAATCTTAGTATCCACTATATATAATTTATAAATTTTTATTTGATGCATACAAAATTATATTATTTTTCTATATAATAATGTTATAATATGTTATATTAATGTTATTTAATTTTTAAAATATTTAATATTAAAATAATACAAATTTCGTATAATAATTTAAATAATGTCATTAATAATTTTTTTACAGATTATTTATTTTATATATATTATTAAAATAATTTATTTTAATATTAAAATTGCTAAGATTTAATTTTTTTAAGTTTATATTTATATTTATATTTGCTATACTTTAATCTAATTAACTCTTATTATATTTGAATAATATAAATTTAATTTGATAAATATTATTAATATGTGTCTTTTTTAATTATATTTTAAACTCAACAATTTAATTCAATTAATTAAAATATTAAAATAAATAGATAATTTATTTAAAATCAACTTTATATTTAATATATAAAAATTTATAAAGAAAAAAAATAAAGAAAAGACCTAGAATAACCTTAAAAATTTAAAGGTAATGAATAAAAAAGTAATTTATCCAAAATTGTACATAAATGTTTTAAATGGAGAGTGTCACGTAAAAAAAATGTAATGTGAACTTAATTGTTTATTTCCCTTTTTGTAATATCATATTGCTATAGTATATATATTTCGTATTTATAAAAATAAATTAGTCCAACTAATTTCATATTTGATAAATACATATAATAATTATTTAATACATAACTGGTTTAATTTTTTAACTCGGTAAGTGAAATTAACAAATTATTATATGTCACAATTATTTTTTTATTTTTTAAAAATATTAGTTAATGACACTTATGAAACCACCACTTAATAGCAAATAATAATCCGTTAACAAATTCAAAAAAGTTGATTCGCTGATTGCTTTATTATCCATTTAAATCAATTTATTTTATAATTTTAATATCATTAAACAATACTGATCTCTCAATAAATTTTCTAATAAAGATAAAAAATAAAATTGTAAAAAATAAAAAGTAGGACCCACAAAGATCATAAAGCGATGGGCTAATTAGTAGGGGCCCATCAATATTATGCAGTCCTTTCAAAACCGACCCACAGCTTTTGTCCGTACACTGAAATGGGCTCTTTGGCAGTTGCGTAGTTAATATATATTAATTTGGATTTTATTACTTTTTTTACCTTTTTTTTTCATTTATGATATTTTTTCAAGTTAAACGCATAATTTTTTTTTAAATCCTGGGGAGTTAAGAAGTTATAAATAATTTAGCATCGTATATAAAATTTTCACGATTAATAATTATAATTAATTTTATTTTTTTACTATTTAAATACTCAAATTCAATAGAAAAATCAAATCTTGAATCATAAGGAAGAGTGCAAAATTGTTACCTAACTGAATTTTAAAAAAAAAAGGTGAAAGGGTTTCACTTTGATTTATTGGAGATGACAAAAGGTGATTGTTGTTGGGACCAATAAAAAACAGAAAAATTGAAAAAAAGAGAGTTTTTGATGTGTTAAAGGCCAAACATCACCCTTTTGCTTTTCTTTTTCCTTTACTTTGACTGACATTGCATTATCCCTTCCTTTTAGTATATTTACATCCTTTTCTTTTATTTATTTTTTCTAGGGTTTAAATTTAAGGTAAATTACATTTAAAGTCATTAAATTATTAATAAGTTTATATTTTAATCACTCAACTTTAAAAAGTTACAAAATGATCATTGAACTATTTGAAAATTTTCATTCAAGTCACTGAACATTTCGAATATTTTTATATAAATCACTGGGTTGTTAATTTTTTTTCTTTATTTTTTTCAAAAAAGTCCAGTTAGTGAGCTCCAAATGACGACTCGATGGTTCGGTGGATTACTACTTCACTGATAAATAGAAGAACATACCTTAGATTCAAGTCGATCTAACAATCAATGTCAGAGATAAAAAAAAAAGTTGTTTATATTCTAATTCGTAGATTCATGACCTCTAAAGTTGTTTAATGAAAAAACTAAACAATATAAGAGAAGAGGAAAGAGAGCTTTCGATTAGTGTAGGTGGTGTGAGCAAAGAAGGTCGTGCAACAACGATTTTAACATCTCAGTGACTTAAATGGAAACTTTTGAATAGTTCAATAATCATATTGTAATTTTTAAATTAAATGACTAAAATGTAAACTTACTAATAATTAAGTAACGTTGAATGTAGTTTACCTTTAGATTTATTGTAGGCTTTATTAATACTTTCACTCTTTGATCGTGCTTAATTTAGGGATCAAATTATTAATAGATCCTTTATTATTTTTCCCTATCATAGTTAAAGTACTACTTTATTTAATTTAACTTATTGTCCCTAAGCTCTTAGTGTCCTTTTAGGTCTAAACCTTATATACTAAAGTTATTATATAATATTTTTATTAATTTCATAAATATCAAATAATTTTAAATCTTCATTATCATAAATTTAAATAGGATGCCTTCCACTGGCCATCCTTTTTCTATCATTATAGTTTTGAGTATATTATATAGATAATCACTTAGTTATTAAAAATATTTATTTTAAGCGTTCAAAATAAAATATTTATGATGTATAGTTTGATTATTTTGATTACTTCTATTAAAATCACAAATGATAAATTGATGTGACAGTTAAAAAATTAATATAATAATAAATTTAACCCTCAACTTTTACATATTATATCATTTAGTCATAACTTTAAAAAAGTAAGCTTCAAAATTTACTAATTTAATCCTAATTCAAAGATTCAAAGAAATACATAAATATTTTCAAAAAATATATAATAATAAACTTAAATTTTTAATATTAAATAAAAAAAATCCCCCGACAAAAAAAAATACAACCAAAAGAAGATTTTATACACACTGAAGCATAAAAATGTTGGATTATTTTCTCTTTTCTTGTTGGCTAATCTTTTGGACTTGGATCCCTTTTCTTTTAAATGGGAAATGAAAGATCATTACTGATTTCTATTGACAATAATGAAGCTTTTAGAAGGAAGGATTATTGGCTGCTCATTTATGGTTGGTTCGTGCAGTGTTTATGTTTGTACATCTTTATAATGTTAAGTTTTACTGTCAACAATCAAGAGTCTATTGCCTGTAGGGGTTGGGAGGAGGGGGGGACAGGGACGTTGATGGTGGGAGGTTCGGTGAGGGAGGGGGAGGGGGAGGGGGAGGGGGAGGGGGAGGGGGAGGGGGAGGGGGAGGGGGAGGGGGAGGGGGAGAGGGAGAGGGAGAGGGAGAGGGAGAGTGGTGAGGGTGGGGGTGGGGGTGGGGGTGGGGGAGAGGAGGGTTTTTTTTTTTCATTTTATTTAAGACTAATTTTTAATTATATTAATATTTTTTTTATTTCTTAATGTATTTATCGGAGTGAGCTTAATAATTAATTATCCGTATTCTGTATATTCATTAAAAGGTGGATGCTGATAATGAATTTTAAAGCTACTCTATACTCAGGACGAAGATCAAACTAATTATGTTAGTATTAACCCCTCTTATAATCATCCATCAATTTACTTTTAATTCCGTTAGTATTGCTGTTATTACAACAATTAAGAAAATATAAATTTAAGTGTATTTAAACACTTTTTTTCTAATTTAAGAGTGAAGAAAAATAATTATGGATAGACATTTTGTATAAAAAATCTATAATCATCATTAAACATTGATTTTTTCACATGTTATGATTTAATTGAATTGATTAGATCAGAAATTAGTTGAAATGTTGATCTAAAATAAAGAATCAGATCATTTAACGTATGGATCAATTGAACCGATTAATTAAATTAATTTGAATTGAATTTAAAAATCAATTAAATCAACCATTAAACTATTTTTTTTTATTTTTAATTTTTTAAATAATTTATTTATTTGAATCAAACAACACTCATTGAACTGATTATAGTAAAAACAGATAATCTAATCCATTCTATTTCTAAAAAACTTAGCTTGTAAAATTCAAAGTGTTTGAATATATAAAACTTCTCTAAATAAATTTTATCCCGAACATAACAAAGAAGGGACACGAGTTCATCATTGAATCAAAAGCACTTATGATTATATATCATGAAAAAAGTGTCACATGAACTTAATTCTAGTTTTGTTTTTTAGTAGTATATATATTTTATTTAAAACCCAGAAATAAAAATGCCCCAAAAAAGGTAGAAATGAAGGACTATATTAGCTTCCATAATGGATTCCATGTTTGGCAGTCAAATAAGGTGGAACCACCAGAAATGAGGAAGAAAAAAAAGAATAAAGTGAGCTTAAATTTATCATGAAATCATCATTGCAAATGAATATTTGTTGGTGGATTTTTCTTCTTCCCTACCTTTCTTTTTTTTTTTTCAAATCAAACTTCAAATTATTTGGTTGATACAATCATATTATGCATGACCATATATCATCTCATTATTATTCTTTCTTTTGATTTTTGTTTAATTGGTGCCAACAAGAAAGTGAATTTAATAGGTCCCTATTCTATCTACTGGTCCTATAATGTGGGGTCGATAATTTTTTTTAATTAAAAAAATGAGATATCTATGATGGATGTTTATTATAAGTGAAGTGGTAAAAAGATTTGTTCTTGAAATTTTAGATTTTAATAAACTCAGATTGAATTTTTATTTTATGATTTTTATATGAAAGAGAGTTAGTTTGAATAAAATTGGAGAAGAATTTACACATTTACACATAATAGAATTCAGATATAAATTTCAATTTTTAAGGATTAATATCAAAATTATACATAAATTTTAATTTTGTGTGATTTTATACATGATATTTTTATCTGATTTAATTTTCATAAATCACCAACAATATTATCAAATTAACACCATTTACGTTAATATATTGCATCCACAAATAATTATATTAATCCAACATGAAAATAAACGTATGTATTAATTTCTTTAAATTTATTCAATTGAATCAAGATCAAAGGTTCATATATACATATAAACTACAATTTAAATTTCATATATATAATTACACTAAATCAAAATTTATATATCAAATTACATAATAAACTAAAATTTATATATAAATTTAATATTTATCTCAATCTCTTTAAGATTCCAACATTGCCATTGAGTGTAGATATTATCAGTGATCACGAGCCGAATGCCAACTTCAAACCCACCATCAATCTTGAAAGCCCGAGCTGATTGCCAACATCAAACCTTCAAGGATAGCCCATGGCTCTGTTTCCAAAATGGAATATGAGCCCATGACAGTGAATTTGGCTTACATGCTTGAAACCCAAGCTAAGGACCAAAATCCCCATATTATACATGCATTGAGTGGTCAAATCACTCTGCATTGGAACCATCCATCTACAAGAAAAAGCTCAATAGCTAATGAATTCATTAAATCCAATCTTCAGTCACATAACCTTGAATTACTTGTCAAAATGCCAGACCCTAAGCTCTCTGAAGCAAGTCCATGCCCAAATGGTAACCACAGGGCTCACTCACCACACTTACCCTCTCAGCAAGCTCCTCTATTTATCCTCCACTTTAGCCTTACCCCATGCCATCACAATCTTTAACCAAATCCCAAACCCAACAATTTTCCTTTACAACACTCTCATTTCCTCAGTAATATCATCATCAACCAACCAAAAATGTGAAACCCAACTTGCTTTTTCCTTGTATGAAAGAGTTCTTTGGGATAAAACAATTAGACCCAATTCCCACACTTACCCTTCTCTTTTCAAGGCTTGTGGTTCTCATCTCCATGGTCTAGCTCTACATGCCCATGTGTTAAAATTCCTTGGACTTGCATATGATGATTTTGTCCAAACCTCATTGCTTAATTTCTATGCCAAGTATGGCAATTTGGGTGTGGCTAGATATTTGTTTGATCAAATTAGGAACCCAGATTTAGCTACTTGGAATTCAATGTTATCTGCTTATGGTAGTGGTGTTCCTAGTGAGGAGGAGGACACTAGTTTATCAATGGAGGCTTTATGTTTATTCACCGAGATGCAGAAAAATCCTTTAGTTAAGCCAAATGAAGTTACGTTGGTAGCTTTAGTTAGTGCTTGTGCAAATTTAGGTGCTCTTTGTCAAGGTATATGGGCACATGTTTATGTGTTGAAGTACAATATTAAGTTAAATTATTTTGTGGGTACTGCTTTGATAGATATGTACTCAAAATGTGGGTGTTTGGACTTGGCATATCAGGTGTTTGATGAATTGCCTGAAAGAGACATATTATGTTATAATGCAATGATTGGTGGATTTGGTATTCATGGTTATGGTCACAAGGCCCTTCAACTTTTTGAGAAAATGAAGTTTCAAGGCTTACTGCCTGATGATGTGACATTTGTTGTTACAATGTGTGCTTGCTCACATGTTGGGTTGGTAGACGAGGGTTGCAAGGTTTTTGAGTCAATCAATGAAGATTATGGTAAGGAGCCAAAACTTGAACATTATGGGTGCTTGTTAGACCTTTTAGGTAGAGCTGGGAGGGTTCAAGAAGCTGAAAAAAAGCTCAAGGGAATGCCAATGAAACCCAATGCCATTTTATGGAGGTCTTTACTTGGGGCAGCAAGGGTTCATGGTAATTTACAAGTTGGGGAAATTGCATTGAAGCATTTACTAGAACTCGAGCCAGAAACTAGTGGGAACTATGTACTTTTATCGAACATGTATGCAAGCATTAATAGATGGGAAGATGTTAAAAGAGTGAGGAAATTAATGAAGGATCATGGGATTAATAAAGCGCCAGGTAGTAGCTTAGTTGAAGTTAATGGTGCCATGCATCAATTCCTGATCGGAGACAAAACACACCCGTGGTCGAAACTAATTTATTCGAAGCTCGAAGAAGTTGGCAAAAGGTTACAGCGATATGGTCATAAGCCTAGAACTAAAGAAGTGTTGTTTGACATAGATGAGGAGGAAAAAGAAGATGCACTTACTTACCATAGTGAAAGGTTAGCAATTGCATTTGCTTTGGTTGCTTCTGATTTGACTGCTCCTATTCGTATCATTAAAAATCTTCGTGTTTGTAGCGATTGCCATGAAAGTACTAAGCTTATTTCGATGATATATGGAAGATATATTATCGTAAGAGATCGAATTCGGTTTCATCATTTCAAAAATGGAACTTGTTCTTGCAGGGATTATTGGTGAGATAGTGTTTGAATGCAAAAAAAAGTTTGGTTATAAAGAGGCTAGTCATCTTTGATTTTAAATTTCCATTTTATATGATTTTTTAGATAGATTATTGATTATACTATATCTACAACTTGGCCTATTTTGAGTAAAATTATGTGCATTTGACTCAACATATCAGGTTTTAAAGGTTATCCTATTTAGGCCTTTTGAGTGTTGTTTCTTATTAAAATGGAAAAATTTTATTTTGACCCATCTAAAAAAATTAGTGGCTATGACAATATTGTTTCTTATCAAGATTAGGGTGTCAATGAGACACCACAAACTACTTGAATTTGAATCCAAAAATACTCAAATTTGATTCGGTAACTATTGAGCTGAGTTTAAGCTAGAGTAACTCGAGCTATCGTTTAAGCCGAATCGCGCTTAATAATAACTAGCTTCAATGGCACGTGATCTTTATCGAGCTTTTCATTTTAATATATATTTTAAATATTTTTATACTATTAAATTATGTCATTACCTTTAATATATATTATTAACCCTAAATTTAATTATCAAATTGAGCTCAAACACAAGCTTGAATACATAAAAACTTAATTAAACTTGAATTTACACTTGAATATGATAATTAATAAATGAGCTTAATTAAACCCAAACTCGAGTTTTAAAAAAAATATTTGATTGAATTCAAACTTAAACTTATTAATTTTCGAACTCAATTCAGCTTAATTATACACCAAATAAATTCAATTAGTACTCTATATCCAATTATCCTTAATAGATGACATTCGGCAACTCTTTGTTTATCTAAAATTGCGATGTTATAAAAAATGTGTTAAAATAGTGTAAATATCAAATGACATAAAGAACCAAGAAGAATGATGTATGGATTTATAAAAATATATAATGTTAATTAAGCTTAGTGGGACGAGCATAAGCCATAAAGCATTAGTGCTTCCTAGTCAGTCAATGAGTTGATGACACGCGTTCATGCCAAATTCCTGGACACATCATCATATCATAATTCTATCTTCTAATAATATCTTTATAAAATTAATGAAATGCTTTTTTTGTCGAAAATTTAATTAAATATCCACCAAATATAAAAAAAATAAAAATCAATGAAATGCTTGATGGAGTAATATCTTAAACAAATTTATTATTTTTTTCTCTCAACCTATTTTTTAAATTTAATATTTTTATTTAAATTCGGATAAATTTTTAGATTTATTACGGACTCTTAAACATGTCTAAGGTCAATTAATATTTTTATTTTTATTCCCATGCTAAATATAAAGACTAAAACAAGATAAGATTCTAATGGTGGAATTTAATTTAAAATAGATAAAAATTAAAGAATTTAATTAAGCAATAGAAAAGATTCTATTGACACTAAAAACGACTCAAATGAATACCAAAATTTGACCTGAAAACATCAAAATCTATTTCTTATTTAATTAAGAAAAACAACAAAAAGTAATTAAGCAAAATGTCCAGGTTCATCCTCCCTAAACCCGAAACTTAATTAGCCTTTAACAAATCCAACATTGATTTCCAGTTTTCTTCTGTCTTGTCTTTCTTTACTTTTTCTCGTCCAAATCAACAACACTGTGTCACAGTCTTTTTTATTCCCAAACTACCCTTGTACGGTTCATTCCCAAATCAATATATCCAACTCACCCCACCAGTCTCAAAAAAACCGAACCACCAAGAAGAAGAAGAAGCAGAACCAGTTTGGTTCTCTCTTCCAATGGCTTCCACCATTTTCATCCAACCTTCGTTTCCATCGAAGTCTTTGAATAAATCCCTGAATGCCCATTTCGTCCCTTCCTTCAAGCTCCCCGATTCGGTCTCTTTCAAGCCCCGAACGGTTTCCCAGTTGTCGGTTCGATCCGGGTTGATCGAGCCGGACGGTGGGAAGCTCGTGGACCTGCACGTGGCGGAGCTAGAGCGGGGGTTGAAGAAGCGAGAAGCGGCTCTGTTGCCCAGGGTGAAGCTGAGCAGGATCGACTTGCAATGGGTCCATGTTTTGAGTGAGGGCTGGGCAAGCCCCCTCACCGGGTTCATGAGAGAATCCGAGTTCCTCCAAACTCTTCATTTTAATTCGCTCCGACTCGGCGATGGTTCTTTCGTCAACATGTCGGTGCCGATTGTGTTGGCGATTGATGATTCTCAAAAGGAGAGGATCGCTGAGTCCAACAGAGTCACGCTCGTTGACTCGGATGATAACCCAGTCGCGATCCTCAACAAGTAAGTCAACGAACTCCTAAAATAGAAATAATGTAATGGTAACTGTGCTTTGTATTTTTTTCTTCAACTTTTTCCTTTCTTCACATTTTGCTTTGCTGTTTAAATGGATATATATATAGATGTACACCTTTTGTTCATACTTTCATGTGAATATTTTTGGGTTTTTTTAAAAAAAAAAAGATTATGTGGTTGGACTTTTCAATACAATTTGACTTCCTACAGTAAAGATTTCTGAAATTGATTCTTTTAATGTTGTAGCTTAAAGTTCTTAAATTTTTTACCTTTTTTGTAGCTTAAATTGTTTTGATTTTTTCAAATTTGATAGATTGTTCATTTGCTATGATTTCATGTTTTATATAGAAATTATAGACCACTTTGATGTGATTTTATATGAACCAGTATTCTAGATATAGAAAGCTTCCCTGGTTTTTTATGATGTTTAGCAAAATTGGGGATGGGGGAATAGTAGAGTGAAGAAGAGGCGGCTGAGTGCCAGCCTCTGGCCGTTTGTAACCCTCATATGATACAATCCTTGACGAATGCTGTATTTTCCTTGGTCTATGATCCTACTGAAAGTTGTTCGATTAAAGCTTGTCTGAATGTAGGTCACCAGCTTAATGTTTTTCGGTTGTTTCATTCTAGGACTCAAACGAGTCGATCGTGTATCATAGGTGTCTGGTTCGATTCGATGCTATGTGGTCTTATTGTTTGCTTCGTTAATGGATTGATTCAGCATTGAGATTTATAAGCACCCGAAGGAAGAAAGGATAGCGAGGACATGGGGAACTATTGCCCCTGGATTGCCATATGTTGAAGAAACTATAACAAAAGCTGGAAATTGGCTCATTGGAGGTGATTTGGAGGTTATAGAGCAGATCAAGTACCATGATGGTCTCGATCGGTTTCGGCTTTCACCTGTTGAATTACGTCAAGAGTTTGAAAAACGCAATGCTGATGCCGTGTTTGCTTTCCAGCTCAGAAATCCTGTTCACAATGGTCATGCTTTGCTAATGACTGATACTCGTCATAGGCTTCTCGAGATGGGGTACAAGAACCCCGTACTTTTGCTTCATCCATTGGGAGGTTACACGAAGGCAGATGACGTTCCACTTAGTTGGCGAATGAAACAACACGAGAAGGTATTCATTAATCCCTTGAAAATGGTTATATATTTGCTTTGCCAATTGACATGAAAATGCCATAACATGTTCGATCAGGTGCTCGAGGACGGTGTTCTAGATCCTGAAACAACAGTGGTCTCTATATTCCCATCTCCTATGCACTATGCTGGCCCAACTGAAGTGCAGTGGCATGCTAAAGCTCGGATCAATGCAGGGGCTAATTTTTATATCGTTGGTAGAGACCCAGCTGGCATGGGCCATCCCATTGAGAAGAGAGACCTGTATGATGCCGATCACGGGAAAAAGGTCTTGAGCATGGCTCCCGGACTCGAGCGGCTAAACATCCTTCCGTTCAGGGTATATCGAGCATTCAATCCCATTACCATGATATCACTTGTGGCATATTCTTATCGGGTTGTTTCATTTACAGGTCGCCGCATACGATAAGACCCAAGGCAAAATGGCTTTCTTCGATCCCTCGAGAGCTCAAGACTTCCTCTTCATATCAGGCACCAAGGTATCTTCTTTTCCGAACCCATCACTAGACATACGATTCAGGTTCCAATAGTAACCACTTGCTGCAATTCTACAGATGCGGGCACTTGCGAAGAACAAAGAGAACCCTCCGGACGGATTCATGTGCCCTGGCGGCTGGAAAGTGTTGGTCGAATACTACGACAGCTTGACACCATCCGGCAACGGAAGGATCCATGAAGCCGTTCCGGCTTAGATGAATGTATGATAAAGATACTCCATATGATTGGGAGGAACATATTCAACACTGTTTGATTTCCAATGCGTGTGTGATGCAGAATCTCTTTAATAAAACCATGAGAGGCACTGGTACAGAGACAATGAAAAAAGCTTGCCTCTCCCTGTAATTAGGTTGCCCTCGTTATGGTGTCTGCCATTGGTGCTCCCGTTGCTTGTTGGCAACATTGTATTATATATGTCTGTGTGGTTTGTTTTGTTCTTGTGAAAAGCAATGGTTGTGGGACATGTTTTCGTGTTTTCCCATTTATACTTTCGGTGGAAACGATAGGCTAAAATACATGAAAATCTATGAGTGAAAAGTGAATATGCATTGTCTTTTTAATCATTGGGAACAGAAACAAAATTTGAAACTTCCCTCGGTTTAAAAAATGATTGTACTATTTTATTAACGAAAAAAGAATCATCTCTGAATCTGTAAAGATTATGTAACTACAAAATATTTCAATCTCAAATACAAGAAAAGAATATGAATGAGTTATAAATGAATATCAATGAATTGTAATTGTGACCTATGAAGACTCTATTTCCTCCATTTGAGATAGCTGAAAATGCGTTTCTGTGGAACGGGCAAGCACTTGACAACCCAACCAAGTGGCCAAGAAACAGCTGCAATGGCTATGCATGCTCCCCACTGTCCCCAACTCAACCTCTCTGTATCTGCAAACCGTTTCAAAAACTCCACCATCACCACTTGAAGAAGAATGGTTACCCCGATGATTCCTATGAACAGCTTGTTCTTGTGTATACCCTCGAATACGTTCTTCTTCTCCAGCTTCCTTGCGTTGAATTCGTTGAAGACTTGGCAAAGTACGAAAATATTGAAGATCAATGTGTCGTTTACCTTCTCCGTCACCCCAAAGATTGATTCACCGCTGAATTGTAAGGTAAGGAGTACGGCTATTTGGTATAGAGCTTGAGCTAGTAGGTTCCTCCACATGATGTTTGTGATAAGTGGCTCAGTTCTACCGACGGGTGGTTTCTCCATTAACTCCTTTGTAGGCTGCTCGGTGGCTAGAGCCAAAGCACCCAATGTGTCCATGATTAAGTTCACCCATAATAACTGGACTGCTGTTAGAGGGACTTCACCTGCTGATACTGCTGCTACGAAGTTGATACAAAGTGCTGCTACATTAACTGTGAGCTGAAATTGAATGAATTTCTGGATGTTGGTATAAACGCATCTTCCCCACCTCAAGACTGTGGCAACCGAAGCGAAATTATCGTCCAAGATGACGATATCCGAACTCTCTTTTGCAACTTCAGTGCCTTGAATTCCCATTGATAGACCAATATCTGCTTCCTTGAGTGCTGGTGCATCATTTGTGCCATCCCCAGTGACTGCAACTACATGCCCTTTCTGTTTCAAGCATTGCACCATGAGAAGTTTATCAAAGGGAGAGGATCTTGCCATGACTTGGATTTTCTCAACTTTCTCCATCCTTTCTTGTGGTGTATAGTTTCTGAATTCCTCACCTTCTACCACTGCACCACTAGACAAGTCCTGACCTGGCTTCAGAATCCCACATTCGGTAGCTATGGCTCTTGCAGTGAAAACATTGTCACCAGTGATCATTTTGATGTTTACTCCGGCATATTGGCAATCTTCCACTGCTTTCTTCACTCCAGGTCTGCATGGATCCTTTATACCCACCAATCCTAACAGGGTCAAGTTGTCTTCTTTAAGCTTTTTCTGCTCCTTTAAATTTTGGTACTCTTCTTCTGGAACTTGTTTATGGGCAAAAGCAATGCACCTGAGGCTACTGGCTGCCATGCCTTGAATAATTTGCTCGAATTTCGTCCTTTCGCCATCACCGAGATCTTTCACAACTCCTGAAGCATCGTAGTAGCTTGAACACATTGCTAGAATCATCTCAGCAGCTCCTTTCCAGTGAACATGGACAGTGTCATCATCATTCCTTCCAATCAAAACACCACTTCTTTTTTTCTGAGAATTGAAGGCTTCAACTTGAAGTACTGCACAACTCTTCTTCGTTTTCTCCATATCCATCTTCAGTTCCACCACAGCCCATGAAAGGATTGCTTTTTCTGTAGGACTACCTGAGAATTCATATTCTGTTCCTGGAGAAGCTCTATAAACACTGCCAGTAGTGTTTAAAGCAACACCTTGATGGATCAAATCAACAACAAATGGAGAAATTGAGGAAGCTTCCTCTTCCATAGATTCCTGACCGAGCCAAAACTTCGTAACTTTCATTCGGTTGAGTGTGAGAGTACCTGTTTTGTCAGTACAAATTGTGGTGGCAGAGCCCATTGTTTCACAGGCAGAGAGCTTTCTCACCATTGCTTGATCTGCCATCATTCTCTTCATCGAATAAGCCAAAGTCAGTGTCACAGCCAATGGTAATCCTTCTGGAATTGCAACTACAACAATGGTAACAGCGGCAGCTACAATTCCCACAACAGCATTTATGATATCATCACTCTTTGTCTTGCTTCCATTGAACTCCCGGTTTCCGTTCTCGTCCGTTGTATGCCCTGTGAAGTAACGGACCAACAACACGACAAGAACCAATAAAGCAACAGCTAAGCCAACTTTACCAATTGATGAGGTCAGCTTGTTTAAACGTGCTTGTAAAGGTGTTTCATCGTTGGTGTCACGGCTGATTTGGCACATCATTTGGCCCCATGTTGTGTTCATGCCAACCGAAGTAACAAGCATCCGAGCGTATCCATCAGCCACCTTCGTCCCTGACAGTAAGAATGGATTTTGGTTGCCATTTACCTCAACATGATCACTTTCCCCAGTCATGCTCGATTCATCAATTTGGATTGAATGGCCATCTATGAACAACCCATCGGCCGGAACCTGGTCTCCGATCTTTAGGCACACAATGTCTCCGACAACGATATCAAATATCGAAATCTGTTGTCGCCGACCTCCTCTCACAACATCAACCTGAATATTGTTGCTGACTTTTGATAACTTGTCGAATTGTCTGTTCTGCCTATAGTTACTTACAGCCGAAACAGCAATGACAAGAAACACAGCTACAAAAATGCTTCCACCATCATACCAACCGTCTTTGAGGCCATGTTCTTTGATTCCAAACCCAAGTGAAAGAGCTGCACACCCTAAAAGAATCATTATGGTAAGGTCCTTAAATGCTTCAACCACGAAATGAAAAAACCCCTTGGTTGGCGGTTTCTTATACGTATTGGAACCGAACGCCTCACGTCGACGCTCAATGTCCTCGGCACTCCCTGAGACACCGGCCTGAGTGTCGGTCCCAAGACCAGAAGCCACACCATCAACCCCACCATGTATCCGCAACTTCTCTATCTTTTTCTCCTTCACTAGCTCAATAAGAGTCGGTTGATCAATTCGGAAGGGACTGTTTTCTTGCATGACAGCGAGCGAAACATGAGACGGCGATCGATGAACGACACTGGCTTCATCATTGGCGGTTGGGATTTTGGTGATAAGAGAAGAAAACTTTCTAGAACAATAGATGGTAGCAAAAAGGGAGTGCCATTTCTTTCTGGATTTAGTAAAGGTGGCTGAAGGGACTTGGATTGTATATTGAAAACAAAGAAAATTCGATTGAAGAATGGTAGTCATTGAAAAGGGAAACAACAGCAATACAAGAACAAGATGATATAGAATGAAACAAAGGAATTGCTCAGTGGTATATAATTTGATTTACAGCTGATATGTTGTATGTAATGAAATAGGTTTAGAAGATTATATATAAGAAAAGGAAATGAACGCGTAACGACGTGTAATGGGGATGGAATTCATTCTGATAAATATCGGCTGTATAATATAATGCAATTCCATTAAGGAAACAGCACTTTCTTGGAAGTACCATAGAACTCCTTTGCGTAATCCCTAATACCACGACAAAAGTTGGTGGTTCACCAATTTTAATGCCTTTTCACCTCTAAATAATTTGCGTAATGATACTAAATAACAATATTTTAAGTAAATCTCAATCAATTAATACTTTGGGTTTTAATTATTTAAGCTGGAGAAACAGTTAATTTGTAAACACATATCGTGTAATTTTTTTGTCGGTAGGTTTTTTTTTTTAAATAAAGGTTGAAGTGAGAATATGAATTTTTTTTATCATTGTTATTCATGTATTTTTGTTTATTGAGTCTTAACTTGATTGGTTTCGATATTGTTGGCAGTATAAGTAGTTTTAAGAATTATATAAAAAAGAATAGATATGTTAAAAACTTATAATGAGATCAATGACGAAGTCATAAATTTTTTTGGGTCGGAATTAAATTATATATTTTTACGATAATAAAAATATAATTTCATCATTTTAATAGCCTATATTTTTATAATTTTTAAAAGGTTAAATTAAATTTTTTATTTAAGTATTATTATAGATTTATTGTTTAAATTTATACGATATTTTTGTTAATTTTTTTATATTTTTTATTATTCATTTTTTTATGTTGTATTGATGTTATTTTTAATGTTGTATTTTAGTTATTTTCATAAATTGTATTTGTGTCATGATTCAATTTAATTACTTATGCTCATATTTATTTTCCTTAAAATTATTTAAATAATTTATTACAATTTTTTTCATTAAATAAAATATTTTATTCATTATTACTTAATTATTTTTAAATTTTAAATTTTAAAAAGTTCTTCCCACATTGAAATGGCTGTAGAATTTTTGGGATTATAATGAAATCAATGAAGAAAAATATTTAGAAAATACTATCATTATTTACTTTGATATATTAAAAGAGTTGTCAAATGTAGACTCAGAAGTGGAAGAAAAACTTTGTTTTCCCTAACTTTTTTTAAAGCGAAATCTTTCATATTATTTAAATTATTTACTTTAAGCATATTATTTTATAAAAGTTTTATTGTAAATTGCATATTTGCATAAAGGAAAAAGAGATTGAGAATGAGTTTTGAATGGGAGATGCGTTTGGTTTACTTTTTTTTTCATGTTACAATATCGTTATAATATATAATCTTATCACTATCGTTATTTTTATACTAATCGCAAATAAATGTACCGCTCATCTAAACTCGCCTTGAGTAATAATCGAGTCATTGACGAGTCAAAAGCGAAGCCACGGGGCCATGAAAAAAAGTAATGTTCATCATCTCAAACTTTGCGTTGTCATTTTGGTTGACACTTGGTATTAATTAAAAATGCAACTTTAATAAATAAATAATTATTTACTTATAAGAAAAACAATTATATTAGATAAGTTTACTTGCAAGTTTATTATTATTATATATATATATATAATATTAAAATAATTATTTAACGGCACAATTGTAATAAAATGTTATTTTGTAATAATTTTCAGTGAAAAAACAAAAATATAATTTAAAATATAATACAACGAACAACCACCATATTAACTGACACACTATATTAACACATTATAATACTCGACGTTACGCGTTGAAGGAGGGCTTTGAGTTGTGAATGGAAGCAGCAGAAAGGAAGCCACTTATTTTTTATTCTTCAATAAAATAAACGAGGAAATGCAAGTCGGTTTTGTATTTTTTGTTAAATTAAATTTAAGATAAATTAAATTATTTGTAGATTTCTGTTTTAATTACTTAGTTTTAAAAAAATATAAAATAGTTATTAAACTATTCGAATATTTTTATTTAAGTCACTAAATTATTCAATTTTTTTATTTAAATCATTGAACTGTTAATATTTTTTTTAAAAATTCAGCTAGTGAAATTCAAGCAAAGATTCGACGATTTGTATAGTGGATCGACGAGTAGATCCAAGTTGATCTGATGATTAGTGTTGAAGATTGAAAAAGAAAGCTATTTGGATTTTAGTTTGCAGAATAATGATGTTTAAAGTTATTTCATAGAAAAAACTGATTTGTAGAAGAGAAATGGAAGAAGAGCTTTTAATTGATGTAGTCAATGCGATCAAAAAAGGCCAATGATTTAAATAAAAACTTTCAAATAGTTCAATGATCATTTATATATATTTTTTAAGTTGAATGATCAAAACGTAAATATATTAATAATTTAGTGATCTTAAATGCAATTTAACCTTGAAATTAAAGTAGGAAATGCAATGTCGGCTTCGTATGTTTTTTTTTTTTTTTTTTTTTAATATTTCCCACTTTTTCAGCTCAGATCTGTTTGCAATCTTATCTGTTGGACAAACTTATTCGAATTTAAAATTGGAAGAGTTTGGAAGCTAAATTCTATCCCTATTGTTTATTTGTCTATAAATTAAGCAACGTTGTTATCTAAACATCTAATTCATGTGTATCATTATTTAAACATCTCAATAAATATAAAGTGGGATGGTAAAAGTTTTTTCTACTTTAATCACAATGATTAAGAGTTCTATTCTCCTCTAATTATTAAGCAATTTAAAACTTGTGATTAACATCGATTTTTTTAATAAATTTTACAAAACATGAAAAATTAATCATTGGATTTATTCTATTAAATATCTTAAAAACTTCAAAGTTGTTAACATTCTCGTTAAAACAAAACTTAGTTAATTACAACCTCTAAAAAGTTAATTACTAAAGTTTTTTTTGAATGGATTGTAAACATTTTATTATCAATAAGATCTATCTAACTTTATTAAAATACTCGTGTTAATTGGACTTGGATTTAATAATAATAAAAAGTTTAACTCATATTAAAATTTTGTAATGTACAACTTTACTTGTTAAATGTTAACACAGTTTTATTTATTAAATATCATCTCCAAAACATAATTGTGGGCTACGCAATATATGATTATATAATTAAATATAATATGTGATGCACACAGAATTTATATGTAGTAATAAAAAATAGGAACACGCTACGCGGTTTCTTAACTTGTTTTGACTTCATTTTTTTCTTTACCCAATATGTGATGTAAGAATTCAAACAAGTAAAGTTTTTTTTTTTACACAAATACTTAAAATTATTCAAGCTCATTTTTCAACTCTTCAATAGGAGGATAAATAAATTTTTATACGCTCCAACTTATATATAAATAATAATGTTAATGTCAATCAAATTAAAACTCAATTGAAACGTATACAAATAAAGTTAAATACATAAATTAGATTTCATATACATTTATATTATTATCCAAAGATTTTTGACATAGTCCAAAAAAATTATGATGCGTCGTTCTATCTAAGTCTGGAAATTTTTCAACACATTTAATATTGTTTTTAATAGACGCTTGATTCTTAAATCTGTTACGTCGAAAGATAAAATAGATTTGTAGAATGGAAGCATCTCTAATTCAAATGTTAGATTTTTTTTAATTTCTTAATATTAATCTCATACTTACATTTAACTATGATATTACCTTTAATGAAATTATAAGTTTAGTTATGAAATTATAAGTTTTTAAAATTATAATTGATATTTTTATGATTAGATTTTTATTTTTCATATTTTTATATAATTTTTAAACAAAAAATTATAAATTATAAATTTAAGAATGAAACATGTATTTAATATCATTTAAGTATATTACCACTCCACTTATATTTATTATCAAATAAATTTTAAAAACATTTTCTTTCAGTTGGCGTAATAAAATCTAAATATTAAGTTTTTTACTTATAATATAAATATATATTAAATTAAATTTGTACAACTATATTGATTTATAATATATATATATATATAGTAAAAGCAAATTTATAAAAAAAAATATTAAAAGGGGCCGGAAATTGTGGAAGTCATTCATCTAATTAACTTTTGGACGTCATTTGACATCAAAGGATACACTGAGGAAAAAAGAAAGTACAACAAATAAACTAAAAAGGACTTATTGGAGAATACAAACTTGAAAGAAAATAAAATTTGAATACAAAATTAACAATAATATTATACATATGTGTTGATGATGAAGAAAAGTATGTTCATCCAACGGTCGTCATCATTTTGACAAATTCATCATAGTTGACTTGACCATCACCGTCCAAATCGGCTTCTTTGATCATCTGCTCAACCTCTTCATCGCTTAATTTCTCACCCAAGTTCATCATCACATTTCTCAGCTACATTTAAATAAAACGGCAAATTCAGATTTTCGTCCTTATTAAATATTCAACTTAGTGATATAATCCCTGCTCTTCAATTTAGAATAATTTGGTGTTTAAATATTATTAATGCTACTTCTTTTAAATAACAAAGTAGTGGAAGTAACTATAATTTCACTTTTTAAATAATATATATTAAATTTCGGAATTTTATTTTTTAAAATTCATATTAATTGGATAAAGAGACAACTTTAATAATAGTAGTGAAAATATCCCAATTCAAAATGGAATGATTAAATCCCTAAATTGAATAAAAATTGTAAAAAATGGAAAATTAATATAAATAATATCTTTCATTTAACATATGATTTTACTTTTATTAATGTTTGGTCATTACTTTTCTCTTTTATCCTCCACATGCTAGCTATCAATGTGTGTAAATATTTGAAAAAATTGTCATATATTCATGGATTGTTATTAGTTATAATAATAGCTAAGTTGTACTTTTCATACTTTCCTATATGAACAAAACCAAAGCTAAAAGTCAAAAGTTTTTCAAGTTGAATGAGTGCTTCAAAAAACTTTTGTTTGAATTTCCATTTTCTGGGTTTTAAAAACAATGCATTGATAATGGGAAATTAATGTTCATTATTAATTAATAATTAAAAAAATTACCTCAGAAGCTGAAATATAGCCATTTAGATCTTTGTCAAAAACCCTGAAAGCCTCTTTAAGCTCCTCTTCTGCATCAGTTTCCTGTAAAAAAAATTTCACACCAATAATTTAAACCATAGTTTTTATTAAAAAAAACCCCGAATTAAACTCGAGTTTTTAATTTTTAATTTTTTTGGGATTTATTTTATACCTGCATTTTCTTGGCCATCAAGTTCAGGAACTCAGAGAACTCAATAGTTCCATTACCATCAGCATCAACTTCATTAATCATATCTTGAAGCTCTTCCTCAGAGGGATTTTGATCAAGGGATTTTATCACTGTTGCCAATTCTTCCACTGTAATGCAACCTATATAAACACACCATTAAAGCTAAAAGGATTAAAGAACTTGAATTTTCAACATGAAAAAAGAAAAGAAAAAGAAGAACTGACCATCTCCATCTTTGTCAAAGAAATTGAAGGCTTCTTTGAACTCAACAATCTGTTCTTGAGTTAGTATATCACCCATGGTTTTGTTTGTTTGGTTGCCTGGAAAATGGAAAAGAAAAGAAAAACCTTGAAAAATGAAACTTTGGGAAGTTAAAGAGAGAGAATAAGAAAAATGAGGGTGAAGTGTATGTTTGAGTATAGCTCAAAGTTTAGCCTTAGCTGGGTTTATGTAGGAGTTTCAATGCAAGGAAATTGAGCGAAAATTTCTTTTAGGTTTAATAACAAGTTGGTCCTTGGAAAATAGGTAAAATGTCAATTTGGTATCTTGGATTTTTTATTTGGCTTCATGCTTGTACTTTTATTCCATCCATCGTGTTGGGATCTAAAAATAAATAAAAAAAGTTCTGAAAATCTGAAAATTTAGAATTTATTTATAATTAATGTGAAAATTTTCATATATTTATAATTTCAAACGAAATATTTGTTTATGATGTTCTTTTTTTTAATTTTTATATATTTATGATTTATTTTATTTTATTTTTTCTTCTAATAATTTGGCCTTCATGATGTGGTTTTAAGATGACATTCTAGACACTAACAGCTTTTATTGTCTGCTTATTGCCACAACAACTAATTTTCTCTTTTAAAACATAAAATTGGGAGGTACCGAAGTCAGATAAAATGAAACTACATGTACCAAAATTGAAAAAAAAAAATCAAAATACCAAACTGACATTTATTTTATAAAGGCGAAATTAGGTATTAAGCATTTCTTTTACTATAGTCATTTAAATTATTAAAATTTAAGTTAAAGTATAGAGTTTTTTTTTAAAAAAATCAAAATTACAATGATAGGTCATTCCAAAATAGAAAGACATTACAAATTAATTAAAATTAAAAAATAATAATAATTTTGAAGGTCAAATCAAACATATACATAATTGTTACAAAATAGTATTATTTTTTGAATCAATGGAAATAAAAATGGTAAGACAGCTGTAAGAGCCATGTTTAGGAGACAAAACTAGTAAAGCATTCAAAGTAAAAACATTGGAGGCTCAGACAAGCATGGGACCTAGTCTATGGGGATTAGTGTACATATCATATAGTTTAAGGATTTTATATATATTAATTTTTTTATTTTTTATTTTTTATATTATGCATGTTCATTTTACGGTCTATGTTCGAGATTTGTGGTTGCACCTCTCAACAATATTATCTTAAAAATTCGAACTTATATTCTCTCCTTAATAGTATAGGAGAATGTGAATTCAGGTACGTTGAAACATATTATCCTACTATTTAAAAGTTAGAAAAAAACTATGAAAAATTCTATAAAAAATAGATATGATAAAAATTTATAATGAAATTAATGTTAAAAAAAGTTATAATTTTTAGAAAAATAAAAATAAATAAAAAACCCTCATACACACACACCTTGTATACATAAGCGTTTGAACCCGATATCCTTAGGATAAACAACATCCTCTTTTCCGCTGAAACCACTTATTAAGTTCATTACATTTCTTCTTCTATTTAATAATAATGTTTCAAACCCAATATATTTTTAATTTTAATATAATGTAATTGTTCTGTAGTTAAATATGATATGGTTTAATAAAATATAATGAAGGGATATTGAAATGGCATAATTTGATTGTAAGGAATTATTCAAAAAAAATTGTAAGGAAAAAGGACCTAGGTGAATAAATAAAGGAAAGAATGGGGAACTCTATAAATAAATGTGCATTGCTGTCCACGCGGTTTTAATTTTTAATTAATTTTTGTATTGGACGGCGATGTAAACTTAAGTCATTTTGAGTACGGTCGTCACTTTGTACACTCTTTTCAAATTTGTGGCAAAGCTTAGACCATTCAAAACTGAAGTCATTTTGAGTACGGTAGTCACTTGGCCCCCAAGGTTTGATTGTTGGTTAGTTTTAATTTTTCAATTAATCGAATAAGATTGGAATCGGGTTTAGAAAAACTTTATTTAATTATTTTATAAGATAATTATTAGAATATTCTTATAATGAAATTTTTTTATGAGAAAAAAAATCCTAAAAAGTTACATCGAAATGATCTGAGAAAGATTAATAATGTTTGTCCTATCTAACTTTAAAAGGTCAAGAGTTATCGTAGGCGGGTCATCAAAAAATTGCAAGTTTTCTTTTTTGGCCAAAACAAGTTTAGTGAGGTAATTCGCGACTTGATTTTGATATCTGGGGATGTAAAGCAAAGTCCATTGCTTTTCTTGTGCTAAAATATTCCAAATTCTTCTTATTAGGGCTGAGCTTGATGTAGAATGGTCGCTTCTATGAATGGCTTTAACAACTTTCAGGCTGTCGAATTGGATGGTGACATTGTCATGGCCTCCTCGTTGGATAAGCTGAAGACCATCTAGAATAGCCCACAATTCAGCGTTGAAAATGGAGCACTTCCCAATGAACCTATTATAACTTGCGATCCACTCTCCCTTGACGTTGCGGATAACTCCATCGAATGCTGCATTTCCTTAATCAATTTGCACTGCTCCATCTGTATTGAGGAAGAATTGCTATCTACCAGGTTGGTTCTCGTGTAGTGTAGTGTTCGCCTCTATCGATGCTTCATTGCCACTTGAGAGGAACTGTTTGACTCACCTATTATAATAGAGTTTTTATCTCGCTTTGTACGTATTTTATGTGTGAATTTTTTCTGGTTCTTTTCGATTTAGTTTGGTTGTTTCCTATTCTTCGTTTGTTATATTTTGTATTAAGTTGATTCTATATTGTAGTTGATCAGAAATATCTTTGAACTTGTATTGTACTTGTAATCTTCTCAATAAAATTATATTATTTTTTGAGTAAAATTTATTTTTATAATAAATGAAAATGCGAGAGGACAAGAGAAACGCAGAAGGAAGACAACTAAAAATCTAACCAACAGACCTACCTCATGCACTCAAACCTACGAGTCTCATCCTCATGAGGACTTGAAACAATATTGCCACTTAAGGAAGGTAAAAGAGCATTAAGAGGGATTTCAAAATCATGAAAAAAAAAAGTATAAGAGAAAGTCATCCTAGTTGACTTATGAGCCGTTTTATTAGTATTTCTTCTCATCCAATGAAAGAATAAATCGGAGAAAAACGAATTAAGATAAATACAATCCTAAACAAGAATACTGAATTCTAACACATCAATTCTTGATTAAATCAATGCATTGATAATACTTTGACAATCAAAATTCACTACAATATTATTAAACTTATTAGCACAGAACTATGATAACGTTTCTTAAATATCATTATCATATCTCATTTCTTTTCTTATTTATTACTATGTTAGATCTTTGGATCAAATTTAAGAAAAAAATTATAATAACTAATTATAGTAATATTTAAGAAAAGAAATGGTATATGATTCAAAGATCTAACATACAAAAAAAAAAAAGAATGGAAAAAAGTGGACAATGAATAACAAAGACACGTAGAAATAATTGAAAAAGAGACAAGGAGACAAGATCATGGTCGGCAGTTTACACTTTGATTCTTCACCTTCAAAACTCATGCTTTCTAAGAAATATATCCATAATTGAATTGACTTTGTGAACTTTTTTTAAGGTGATTACGTGTTACGTAGAATATTTTTATTTTGTTAATTTATTATTTTTTTCAAGTAATTTTAGACATCCGAACACTTATTAGAACTGTAAAACAAAATTTTCACATTAAACAATACTGAATATATGAAGAAATCTGTTAATTTTAAGTAAATGACACTTCAAAATTTTCTTTCTAAAAAGTCGAAAACTACTTAACAGGAACATGTTTCGAATGGTACGATATGAGAATTTATTGTTGCTGTAAATAATTTTAGCACCATTGATGTGAAGTTGATTGTAGATCCAAATGAAGTTGAAGACATTGGAGGCAAGTAAAATGAAGAGACATTAATTGTGTGGTTGAATACTGGTCTTGGTCGCTCAGTATTTCTTTACGCATTAACTATCCATTATCCTTTATTTATTTATCATTAAATTTAATAGTTGATTGTTAAATCTTTAACTTATATCATTATAAGAGTATTTTTATTGTTGCTTTTAATTTTACATTTTTATATTATAATAAGAAGAGAATTTATTTTTTAAAAATAATTTTGGGACTTTTTTTCTATACAATTATGTTATTATTTTATGAAAAAGTTAGAATTGTAAAAAATCAATATAATGAATCCTTTCCTCTTGTTTCTATTATTTAATCAAACAATCATTTCAATTAGAATCAATATTTTATATGATAAAACTGTAATATAAACGCATAAGTTTCAAAGCTCAACCTTCTCAATAATGCCAAGTCTTTGTTAATTATTATTTTTTGTTAACCCAAACATAATTCTATAAATTTAAACCCTACACAACAACAACAAAAAAAATTCATCAATTTTACTTACTTTCCTTTCATTACATAATTATTACTGTTTTTTTCATTACATTTTCATTTTCCTTTCACTACACATTTGAGAAAAGGAATGAAATTATTAAAATTTAATACCTAAATGTCAACATTGAATAATTTAATTTTGTCACTTTGACTATAATTAAATTAGTATTTGTTAAAGTATAAGAATAATTAAATTAATATTTTTTAAAGTATAATAACTTACCCTTCAAATTTATAAAAAAATTAAATTTTTATTTAATTTTTCATCTTTTTATCCCTTAAACTTATGTTTTTTTGTTAGACCACTTCAAAGTGAATAGAAAGTTAACGTTTTTTGAACTTAGTTGATATTACATACATGTGGATTGCCACATAGATGATACATCACGATTTAATTAATTTTTTAATTTAAAAATTCAAAAAACTATTTTTAAAAACTAAAAAGCATTAAAATTATTAAAAATATAAAAAATTATATATTTAAAAAATTTTAAAATTTTAAAAAATTAATTAAACATTAACATGTCATCTACATAACAAACATGCCATGTTAGCAAAGTTAACAAACATTAACTTTTTCTTTCATTTTGAAATAATTTGACCAAAAAAAATTACAAGTTTAAAGGCTAAAAAAGACAAACAAATTAAATTGAGGATTAAAATGACATTTTTTTTTTGAAAAGTTAGAAGACCAAAAAAGACATTATGTCTTTCTTTTATTAGTATTAATCCAAATATGATAAGTAAACCGTAATTAACCAGAAATGAATCTTCATCAACTTTGTGGATACACGATATATTGCATCTTCTTTACCAAAATTAACAAATCACTCGCAATTCAAGAAAAAAAAAACATGTAGCTTATAGACATTAACCTATCAGTACATGTGAGACAAATGATAACACAAAAGAAAACCAAAAGCAAATATCATCCAAATAAAAGCATTGGGAAGAAAGAAAAAGGAAATAAAATCACTTACATATGTAAGTAATAGAGGCTTCCAATAGTCAAATCTCGAACTAGGATAGTGTAAGAGTTGCGGATATTGAAATTCGAATCTCGATCTCGAACTTGTTAGATGACACCCTTTTCATAGTGACCACATGAACTACATGAAGCAATTGGATTAAACTCGGTGTTCAACTGAAGACGCTAATCTATATACTAACTTCAGCAAGCTTATTTTTCTTTCAAATAGTAGTTTCTGCATAAGGAACTATGACTACTTATTTTAACTAACTTTTACCTTGGTATGGAAAACTGTTTATTATTCGGACATCTCTGATGGCTTCTTAACCTCTCGTAGTTGCACGGAATTGTCGAAGCAGTGATAAAAACCGTAGTGTGGGAATCTCTCGTACCAGGTCTCTTGTTCCACGTGTGTGTCCCAATGCTCCCCACTGCTACTCTTTCCATATTTGTGAACCCATCCCGAGCCGTTGTGTTTCTCACCCCATGTGCGATTCCATTGATCTCCATGCTTTCCTTGCCACCATGTTTCTCCTTGTTTTACACCATGCCCGTTGGTGTCAAAATGTTCGTCCCACTTGTCACCCCATTTTGACCAACCATCACCTTCGCAGCGCTCCGCCCATTTGTCGGTGTATTTCACACTGCCACCATATCCATCGTATTGTTCACCCCACCTGCCATAGATGCAAAAACTTGTGATCAAATGTATTAAATCAAACTGGATGAATATCGAATATCTATCCTCCAGAGATTGATCTTAAACGAAGTGGCCATTTTCTTCATCAGTTCAGTACTTCAGCTGAATCGAGTCAAAAATGATTGAATCAAAACCATCGAGCAAGAATTGAGTTCGGTCAACTGACAAATAGGACGCAAATTCAGTGTCATACAAAACCATTCTGACAAAATCCAAAACAAACTTTGGATGACATAAGACATGGATTTAAGCGTTTCAAGAAGTTGTTAAGAGCATACTAGAGTAAAATTTCTACAGGAATCAAACAAGGCAATGCTCTTGTAAGAAATTTATGACCAATTCAAGATTGCGACCATAAACAAATTCTGGATAAAGAAATAGAAACAGTGAAAATTATATCCAAACTAGGTATGAAGTTTAATACCTTTCATGCCAGACATGAGCATGACCAGCCATGAGGGGCGTGTTTGGGTCAATGCTGCACCACTTGTCAGCCCATTTCTCAGATTTTCCGGATGCATCATAATGTTCCCACCATTTTTCTTGCCACTCCTCACCATTAGCATTCTTTCCCCACTTATCAGCAGTTTTTTCAAGATGTACAAGACCATTATCCTGCACCAAAGGACACTTTCAGTAGATATTTTTTCTTTTAACATGATTTAGAACAATATTCTGATAAAAACACAATATCTTAGCATACTTCAATATTTTTGGATTGCTTTAGAACACAGTTAAAATTTATTAACGGTGCAATAATTTAGAGAAAACAACAAAGGGCACACAAAAAAACTGCGATCAAATACACTTTGAGCTAGATATGAGATTCTCACAAACAGTAGCAAAGAAGTAAAAGATCCTTAAATAAAGTCATAGATTTAAATCTCTTCACAAAGCAAGCAAAAGTGTGAAATGTAAATTAGAATTCATCTCCCTTTAGCTTTATTCATTTCTCCTTTCCTTTTTCTCCTTGAGAGAAGAAGGATGTTTTGTCAGTGCCACCTGGCTTGACTGCTAGTGGAAGCTTTTAATAATGTTGCTCTCAGAAAAGGAGAGAGACCAGGAAAAGCATAACTAGCATACAGACAATTTAGTATCTCTTAACCTCATAACGACAGTTCTTTTTCCAATTTTTTGTCAAGTTATGCTTGATATGTATCTAAATGTACATCTATCATGCACTACAGCCATACTATGGAAAATGATGAATTCAGCTACAGTGATCTAGTTGTGACTAGACAGGTGAGCTAACCCTACAACGGATTCATTCCACACAATTATTTTACCACAATCCTACAAAACTCTGCTCCCAACCATTCATTATACAGGGTTCTCTACATATGCTTACGTGGAGCCAAGATGGACCATTTACTCTAAGGATGATTGAACTTCATAATTATATCACAATTTGATTTAGATGATATGAACCCTAGAAGTAAAATGCAATAAAAAGAAAGGGTCTTGAGAAACGTATCATCTTGCTTCACTTATGTTGTTTTTACTGACCTGCAACATCGATTCTCTCCACTTTTCACTCCAAACATTTCCAAAAACATCACGTCCTGATTTCTCAGAACCTAGTTCCTTGTAATCGAACTCATCAGAAGCCTCCCAGTACTTCTCTTGCCATTCAACAGCTTGGTCAGCACTAACACCCCTGATCATTGTCCACCTGCAAATCACACCATCAGGTCTTTGCTCGATTCCCGTTTCAATCCACCATCTTGTTCCATCTTGGTTGACTCCTTGAGATGATAATTCTTTGGCCTTATGAAGGGCATCAGCTGCTTCTGCAGCATGCGCAGAAAATTCAACTTCAAGGTCATGTTCCTCTTTGAAAGAAATCTCTTCTACAGCAGCCTCAGATACTTTTGTTTTATCAACCTCTAGAAGTGACTGAAACGGTGGAAGATTGCGGGTGGTCTCATAAGCTTTACTCTCAAAAGGAATAGAGAGAAAGCCAACGGACCGCTCTTTCTCTAGAACTGGATTGCTAGAAATTGGATACTCCGAAGTTTGTCTAGCAGCCTGCAATCCATCCACTTCATCTGAAATTTGATCATTACTTGGAGGAGGTGCCCAGGACCAAAAATCTGGACCAGGTGTCCCATTTCCTGGATTTTCAGGTCGAGTAACAAAAATGCTCCCACCCTGCTTTCCTGTTAAATTAAGACTCAGTTTACTGAAAGAAATAGTAATAATTTTATAATAAACTTAACTCTGATGATCATTCCGACATTGGGTTCTCTGAAAATTATCAGCTGCTAAGAGGCAAAAGTAAAATTAGCGGAGACATTCTTTCCAATCTAGCATTGTTAATGGAGTAAACGTGCTTTTACTACTAAAGATTGAAAATATGTGAGTTACTAGTTACAAAAATGTCAATGTAGCTTACTCAAGTAACTAAGCTGTGCTTCCCTTTTCCTTTTCTTGTTAGTGGAATAATAAATTCCCTTCATTTGAGTACTCCAAAAGATTTAAAAAAAAAAAAAAAAGCTTCTCGGATTCTTTAATTCGCTTCAAAGAAATGTTATCCATTTTCTTAAAAAATGATATCCACGGATAAATTTTTAAAAAAAAAATCAAACTAAATAATTTTAGAAAAAACAGATGTCAACAAAAATAAATACAATTTAAAAATTTCAGATAAAAAGGGATTTTAGTTCTTACCATCTTCCTTAACTCTAATTGAGTTGCAATTTTCGTTGTTGGAATCATCCTTTCCCGAAGAATCCTTGTTCCCGATAAGAGAGCGAGCCGCCGCAATCGCCGCGGCGGCACGATCAATTACTTGCATTCTCTGAACCCGATCCCTCTCTTCCTTCGGAGTTTCCAGAATCTTCTGGAACTCCTTGCTCTTCTTCTCCATAACCTCTTTCTTCTCGCCATTACCGCCGCTTCTATCATCGTCGGTCTTAGCCAAATTCTGCGTGACTTTTTGAAACTCAGCTTCCTTCTTTTCCCTCTCCACCGCTTTCCTCCACATACCGAGGTACGAATTGTCGCCATCAACGGCTCTAACAACTGTCAAGCTCGTCCTGCTCCTCCTAATAATCCTTTGGTAAACTGATTTTGGCGCGGCAATGAGCGCGCGTTTATGGTGGTCGGGAGGGAGAGGAGTGGAGGCGCGTAGAGTAGCGCGTGAGAGAGAAGCCATTTTTGTGGTGTGTATTCTTGGGAGAGTGAAATGAAAGAGGATCGGAAATGAATTCGGAACTGCGTGAGCGAAGATATAGAACGTTGGGACTTGGGACTCTCTTTTTGAAGTTAGCGCGTGATTTGTGAGATTTTTACAGTTTTTTTAGGTTTAAATTTGTCATCAATCCCTCTATTTTAACAAAATTTAATATTTAATCCTTATTACACTCACCACTATAATTAATATTTTCTATCAATATTTGTTAATTTTACATATTAATTAATTTGTATTGATATGACAACACATGACTGAGGAAAAAAATAAATATGTTAACAAAATTTGACGAAAATACTAAAATGTTAATTAAGGGCGAATCTAGGGTAAAAGTAAGGGCTTTGACCCCTTTATTAAATGAACTAATTCTTTTAGTACCTTCGTTAAATAAAAATTGTATTTATGACCTTTCTAAAAGAATTTATAATTCATTTTAGGCTATTTTGAAATTTTTTTAGATTTGGCATTCCCCCAACTTTTTTATTTTATCCCAACTCTCCCTACAAAAAATTTTAGTTTCTCTCCCAAGGCTAACGACCAAACTAGGATGTCTTTAAATTCTTTTCTAAAGAGAGTTTAAATTTGAACTTTTAAAATACATGGACTAAATATCAATTTCGTAAAAGTACAGGAACTATTGGCAGATTTTAACCTATATTATTTTTATTCAAATAATTTCGTGGCATCGAAGGAAAGTTCAGATGCGGTTTTGGTTGACTACGGTCGGTTCAATTTTAACGGATTCACCTTTTTTTGAAACCGTCAAATGGATATCTCATAGTTCTGCCACGTTGCACAGATTTTATTGCAGGTTTTTTTGTTAAAGAATTTTATTAAAAATCATAGGAAATAGGGTTAATATCCAAATTTACCATGGAAATTAAAAAATTACCGCTATACTTCATTCTGATTGATGTTTGCCATTATTTTTATGAATCAAAAATTAATTTACTATCATACATATTAAATTTTGTGGCTTTACTTTAATTGATTATTAAATAGATTGAAGTTCACGGTTACAAATCAAGTTATTACAAAAATACAATATTTTTATACATTTAATTTTCAAACTTTAATTGTTCCTCTCAAAGTGGATCATGTCAATAGTAATGGTTAAACTATTTGTAATTATCTTGCCGAGCAATGAATTCACTTCCGTAATTGGTGACCTCATGTTGGCTTCTTCAAATGCATCCTCGCAATGATATATTTTGTCCACGTTAGAGCTTAGCTCCACCCTCAAGTTGTTTGTCATTGCCAAGTGAGATAGCATCAAAGATTCTATGTTTACTTTCTAGAATAGACTTGTAGTTATTGATACAAATGTTAAAACAAAAAGTGGCGGGTTTTGAATTTGAAGAATGTAATAAGAGCTTTGAGGCCTTGTCCAAGGCTTTCTTAGTCTTCATATCAATTGCTTCAACCTCAATTTCAAGAATAAACACAGGATTGTTGAAGACTAATTTATCCGGGCCCGATGGGATATAAATTTAGTTTTAAATTAGATTTATTTTAAATTTAAATTTAAATTAGATATCCAATGTCCACAAGAGTCTAATTACAAACCAAGGACCCTAATTGGGGCCCAAATTCTAAAATTGACTCGATTCCAAATAACTTAGGCCCAGTGACCCAATTTCACCAAAACCCATCAACTTGTACAGATTGCCTCCACCTCAACCAATTGGAGGCCGCCACATCATCAACCTCTGCCACCACTCTCAGCTTCATCTTGCTTCAACCGCCACTGCTACAGCTGCTGCAATAGCCGAACCTGCAAAAAGAAGAATAGACAAGCATTTAGTAATGTAAAACAAAATTGAATCATGATAAATCTGATTATAAAACCAGATTCAAACCATTTGTAAAAGAGAAAAGAAAACCCTTTTTCAGAAACCAATATACACGAATCTGTTTTTCATATACTAAAAAAGGAAATCAATATCAAACAGACCTTCAAAATTCTTTTATGAATTCAGGCAAAAGCAATTAATAGCAACAGAAATATTCGAATAGGCACCCAGCAGCAGAACAGATTCAAAGTTCAAAGCAATTAAGTTTTACAGGTACTGATAGCTTGTATTAACTTTCATTTATTGCTTTAATTATCTCAAATGTTTTAAATATATACATGCATTTATAAAGCCATTACCCACTGCATTAACTTCAATTACTCTTTCATCTGACTGTATAGAATATACGTCCAATATTAAATGACGTATTTAATAAACAGTATTAATATTATTAATAATATTATTATTTTTATAATAATTAATAGTAATAAATATTTTTTAAATTTTTTTTTAAAAATAAAAAAAGAAATTGAAGAGACTGGGACTTATCTGTTTCAATCGGACCTCTTAGCCACATCGTTACCGTTCACCACCGCGAAGCCACCGACGACCGTGCATTGTCGCACACGGATCTACAAAACAGGGAGAGGCGCAAGGAATTAGAAACGAAGTTTTTTAAAAATAAAGAATATGGAACAAATCTAAACCAACAATCAAAAACGGATTTTGAAACAAAAAAAAACTAGGCTTTAAAACTTGAACATCTAAGTTTCAATAGGGGAATAAAAGATCTTTTTGAAATACTTCAGATCTGGTCCAAAACCAGATCGGGTTTTAAGCAAAAAAAGGAAAAGAATAAACACAGAATAAAGTAAAAAAAAAACCCAGAATCGAAAGAGGAAGAGAAGAAACTTTACCTAACATTGGCAGCGTGTGAACGGAAGGGTAATCGGAGCGTTGATCGACGACCGTGGGCGATGACGCGTGATCGGCGACGCACCTTGGACGGTAGGATTTGGATCGACCGGTCATGGGTGGTTGAGAGAGAGCTTGAGAGAGAGCTCAAAGAATTTGAAGTTTTTTTTGTTTAAAAGAAAGATTAAAATGAAAAAAAAAGGGATTTAAAGGACACTTATAGTAGGCCAAAACGACGTAGTTGCCTTGGCTTTTAGACACCAAAACTACGTCGTTTTGCCATACTGTCCATGGACCGGCCTGATCCGACTCGACCCGTCTCTGGGATCCGCTTGTTTTTTTATTAATGGGATATTTATGCATTTAGTCCTTCCGTATTTTTATTTGTTTTAATTTAGTCCTTTTGTACTATTAATTATTTTTTAATTTGGCCCAGTAATTTTTCTTGATTTTCAATTTAATCTTTTGATGTTTTGAATGCACCAGAAGCTGCCATGTGTCACTGTTTTGGCTTATTTCTGTATTTGATCCTTATTATTTTTAATTTGTTTTAATTTGGTCCTTAAATCAACTTCTGTTTAATTACACAATTGGCCCAAGAATTTTTCAAGATTTACAAATTAGTCCTTTGACTTCTGGATGCCTGTGGGGCTGCCACGTGTCACCCATTCTTTGGCTTTATTGCTCTCTAGTCCCCAAGCTTTCCAAAATTCCATTTTTGACCTTCAAATTTCCAAAAATTATCATTTTACCCCCGAACTTTCCAAAATCCCATTTTAACCCCGGTTTCACCAAAAATTACCATTTTACCCCCGAACTTTCCAAAATCCTATTTTTAACCCCGATTTCACCAAACATTACCATTTTACCCCCGAACTTTCCAAAATCCCATTTTTAACCCCGATTTCACCAAACATTACCATTTTACCCTCGAACTTTCCAAAATCCCATTTTTAACCCCGATTTCACCAAAAATTACTATTTACCCCTAAACTTTCCAAAATTCCATTTTTGACCCTAATTTCACCAAAAATTACATTTTTACCCCAAAAAGTCAAAAATTACCATTTCACCCCCGAGCATCCAAAGGTCTCGTTTTCAATCCCGATTGCGTCGTTTTTCTTCTTCACTAAATACTTGCATTTATATTAATCATTATGCATTTGCATTTTACATTTTTGCATTCTATTTATCTGCTTATTATCTTGCTTCGTATTTAATTTCTCTTATTAATTGTTATTCGATATTTTAAACTTACATGCTCATTTTTAAAGTATTTTTAAAGACGAGGCAATGTTCCTCTCGTGTGAAAGCTTCGAGAAATCATGCCCTAACGTGTCGGGTGTGATTTTTCGTATAACTCACGCGCGTCGAATATCCTTTTTTAATATTTTTATACCTGTTAACTCCGAGATTCCGAGAATATCGTGTCTTAACGTGTTGGTCAAAATTTTAATTCTCCGCGAAAATCGAAGTAAACGGGTATTCCATATTTGAATCTTTTAAACTATGTGTCCGAGGATTACATTTTAAATTCAATACGAAATTTTCGAATTCTCAAAACATATATCTATATTACAAATAGTTTTAAAGCGAGGCAATGTCCTGTCGTGTGAAAACTTAGAAAAATCGCGCCTTAACTTGTTAAGTGTGATTTTCGTAATTCATGCGAATCGAATATCCTCTTCAAAAGTTTCCGAAACATCCTTCAATTTTTATATATCTATATCACAAATAATTTTAAAACGAGGCAATGTTCTTTCGTGTGAAAACTTCGAAGAATCGCGATTTAACGTGTTAAGTGTGATTTTCGTAATTCATGCAAATCGGATATCCTTTTCAAAAGTTTTCAAAACACTCTTCAATCTTATAATTATATACAAAGTGATTTTAAGACCAAAAGAAGAAACAATGTCCTTTCGTGTGAAGATCTCGAAACATCATGCCCTAACGTGCTGGGTGTGATTTTTGTATGGTTCATGTGATAGAACACTCTCTTTAAAATGTCTCGAAACGTCCTTCAGTTTTTGAAACTCCGAGAATATAGTGCCCTAATGTGTTGGACACGACTTCTAGTTCTCATAGAGGATCGAAATACGAGGATGAGTTTTCCTTAAAAGTTTTCCTTTGAAATTACACAAAGCCGTCTAAAATAAACATCGTATTTTAAACTTTACTTGAGTTTTCATTGTTTTCATAAAACAAGACCCGAAAATAATCATGTGGTACCAATTTTTGGGCGTATGAGGGTGCTAATCCTTCCTCATGCGTAACCGACTCCCGAACCTGTTTCTCTGGATTTCGAAGACCCACCTTTTTTAAACGTTTTATGGTGATCCAATCACACCTAATAAAATATTGGTGGCGACTCCCATTTCCCTTTTTATTCCAAAATTAATTAAAATAATTTTTCGAAGCCCCGTTCTCGAGGTGGTTTCGACAAGGATCTATAACAGTCTTTTCACGTAAGAATGGAACAGTTGTTATTAAGCATTCAACTGGGTTGTCAGTCTTATCACAAATTCATTGAAGCTTAAAATTGATAATGACAGGTAATGTTTGATCCCCTTGTCGAACATCATATGAAGATGGAGCTAAAGCTATTGATGAAGTAGTAAACGTAAAGAATAAGAAGAAAACGAGGATGGGGATTAAATGCTTCATCTTAATTATCGCTTCTTTTAGAGGCCAAAGATTAGGAAATGGAAAGATCAGCTAAGTAGTAACTATTATTGATCAATTTAAACTAGTTCGAGGCGTTAATTTTAGACAGAATTAACATATTAATTCTAGTTGTACCATATAATCTAATTTTTGGATATTATTATAATGGCTTATATGTAAATACATTGTTAAAGAAATGTTTGAAAAAAAATTATTAACTACAAATTTCCAGTTTTTTTCTCACAATTTGTTAATTTAAGATGTTATTACATAACATAAAAAACAATTTAGAGTATAAATTCGAAGAATATAAATTTAACTTGGACTAGTATGATTCACTCGCATTTTGCGTTGGGTTGATTATTTGTTTATGTTAAATCATAGAGTAAAAATTTGAAGATTAAAATATATTCTAAACAAAGTTTTCAGAACTTGATCGGTGGTCGAACTAGTCAGGCCACTAATTTGTATGGTTAGATTAAAGAAATTATTAAAAAATCATAAAAATAAAAATATAAAAAAAACTATTCAATCGATGTTTTTAGCCTGGTTCAATCAGTTCATATCGATTTGTTGGATCAACCAATTTGTCTCTCTTCGAATCGTATATTTAGAATTTAATACTCTTACTTTTATTTTCAAGAATTTAATCTCTTTACTTTTTTGGATTTAAAAATATGCTTTTAAATTATATATAATCACGTAACGTTTTAATTGAAAAATTGACGTTATTAATTATTTGAACTAATTTAACATTATAAAAATATAAAAGCTAAATTATGTTTGAAATTAAAATATAAAGATTAAATTTCAAATTTAAGCATCTTAAAAGGACCAAAACTGAAAACTAACCGTTTATATAAAATGAAAAAGAAAAAAGAAAAGAAGCATGGTAGGTGTGTGCATGTCAGCATGAGGATTGAGGAAGATCCTTTTATATATGGGTATATAGATTTTGAGAATAACTAAAACTATACTATTTGTTTATAATCTAAAAAAAACTTTTATATATAATTAGATTATATGCCCCCGCTTTTTTGGGGATTTAAATAATTAATTAAAAATAAAATTTTAATTATATTGAATAATTTTCAATTAAAATACCTTTAAAAAAATTCAAATAAAAATTATTTAATGTTTTAATATTTTATGAAAATAATTTTGGAATTAAATTAAAATAAATTAATAAAATATGAGATAATTTGAGATTAAACATATCATGTGATAGAATTAAAACATGACATATTATTCAATGTGCGAATCAATTACTTCATGATATAATAACAAATAAAATAATAAAAGAAGTAATAAAATATGTTTATATGTATATAATTACTATATAAATTATATAAATAATTCTTTAAAAGTATCAAATTATGTCAAAAATTAAATATAAAGATAAAATCCCAAATTTAGGCGTAGTATAAGGATTAAAATTAAAATTTGATTATTGTTATATAAATTTAAAAAGTACAGGGATTGTAATTGAAATTAAACCACTATTAAAATTATATCTTCTTTGAGAAATTATATTAAATTTTAAATATATCAATCATAAACAATTATAATGATTGAATTTTAAATTAAATAGATTCAATATTAAACTTAAATTATTATAATATATACAACTAAGTAAACAACTAAGTAAAATAAAGGATGAATAACATAAGAAACAAATTAAAATGATATGTGATTAAAAAATAACACAATATTTGGATTTTTTTCTTAAAACTAAAATATCTTCTTTGAGAAGTTATATTCGTGAAGAATTATGTAATATCTTGTTCATATAAATTTATTATTAAATAGATAGAAATTCGCGATTGTAAATCAAATTATTACAAAAATACAACACTTTTATACATTTAATTTTCAAACTTTAATTGTTCCTCTCAAAGTGGATCATGTCAATAGTAATGGTTAAACTATTTGTAATTATCTTGCCGAGCAATGAATTCACTTCCGTAATTGGTGACCTCATGTTGGCTTCTTCAAATGCATCCTCGCAATGATATATTTTGTCCACGTTAGAGCTTAGCTCCACCCTCAGTTGTTTGTCATCGCCAAGCGAGATAGCATCAAGGATTCTATGTTTACTTTCGAGAATAGACTTGTAGTTATTGATACAAATTTTAAAACAAAAAGTGGCAGGTTTTGAGTTTGAGGAATGTAATAAGAGCTTTGAGGCCTTGTCCAAGGCGTCCTTAGTCTTAATATCAATTGCTTCAACCTCAATTTTAAGAATAGACACGGGATCTATAGCAGCCTTTTCACGTAAGAATGGAACAGTTGTTATTAGGCATTCAACTGGGTTGTCAGTCTTATCACAAATTCGTTGAAGCTTAGAATCGATAATGACAAGTAATGTTTGATCCGCTTGTCGAACATCATATGAAGATGGAGCTAAAGCTATTGATGAAATAGTAAACGTAAAGAATAAGAAGAAAACGAACATGGGGATTAAATGATTCATTGTAATTATCTCTTCTTTTAGAGGCTAAAGATTGAGAAATGGAAAGATGAATTAAGCAATAGTGATTAATGATCAATTTAAACTAATTCGAGGCGTGAATTATAGACAAAATTAACATCTTAATTCGAATTATGCGATACAATCTAATTTAAGTATAACAATTTTTTGTTTTATTATGACGGCTTACATTTAAATACATTGTTAAAAGAAATATTTGGAAATTTTTATCAACTAATTAACAGTTTTTTTGTTATGGTTTTGATATCACAACTAGCATTAGTTCCCCGCTAACGCAGGGCATTAATAATTTTTCAATAAATTATTTAAATAAATAATAATTAAATTCAAATTAAAAAATATTAATTTAAATAACTGAAAAAATAAGTATTTATTATATAAAATATTTATTTACTTATTCTTTTGATGGTAATAATATTTTTTTTATATGTTATGATTTTTCAATTATGAAGATTAAATTTACCTACAATAATCATTTAAGATTGATTATATATTCAATCGATGTGTGAATCAAATTAAGGATGAATACTTTTTCTTATTTTTTTATTTTTTTAAAAATATTTTATGCAAATACATGTTAGATATAAATTCAATTCATAAATTTGTTGAACGACTTCTATTAAATATGTTAAATTACATTTGGTGATATTTTAAAAACTTCTATTCAACTATTCAAAAAAAAATTTCTATTCAACGACGTACATGTGATGACCTGATGATCAAAGGTGTTTATCGTCTTAGATGTGACTTGAATTCGAGTCATATTAATCGCATTTGTTGTTTGAGTTTTACCCTATTATTATAATTCACAAAAACAATTCTATTCAACATTAATTGAATATTTTTATTTGCTTATTTAACTTTTCACACATATATTAACAATATTAATTAATCATTTTTATTACCAATTCATTCGAGAGGATGGATGATGAGAGGATTCTTCAAATCCTTTTAGCTACGGTTCCCCATGATGACGAGATTGTGTGGAAGGGGGATGCGACAGGAGAGTTCTAGATAAGATCTGCCTACAAATTATTACAACAAAATCCCATCTATCCTAATTTATTTACACAAAATGAAACTGCCTTTTACAAGCGCATATGGAATACACGATTATCTAAAAAAGTTCAACTACTTGTTTGGAGAGTTGCGCGTAAATTCCTGCTCATGATGGAGAATCTTTTTGTTAGACGTCTAGTAAATAGTGTGAACTGTAATGATAGTTTGTGTGACACTTTATACCCGACCCAGTTGTTGGATCCGAATATAAAATGTCACATTTCGTTGCCGAAGCAACTTAATTTTCTATTTTTTTTAAATGAAAACGTAATGGAAAAAAATATTTTATAAAAATTTCGGCAGCATTTCTGCTTATTTACATAAAATCCCCCTGTAAAATTTTGCATTTCACAATATATTCGCATTCAAATAATCTCCTAAATCAATTCCCAACACTTTAATTTCTCAAAGCATTTCAATAAACTTAATATCTATTTTTAACCATTTCATCAAAATATTGATTATAAAGTACTAGCAAAAGAGACATAATAAACATATTTAAATTTAATTTATGAGACAATATTATATCTATATAAGCCTATGCACATGCCATAAATATTAATAAAAAAGTAAACTTTTCACCGACTTTATTTGAGCTGAATTCCTGTTCTTCGGATGCTGCTCGTACGAGCTACTGAATCTAACTACCTGCGCACGAAAAAATAAACAAACCGTACACTGAGCAATTTTTATGCTCAGTAGTGCTAATATCATATAAATCATTACATAAGTATTAAATATACATTAATTAATAAAAGTAAATAAATAACAATAAGCTTTTTATTCAAATTTAAAATCATATAATTAATTTAATTCACACAATAAGGAAGTTCAAATATATTCAACTTTTATTTTTGTTTTTCTTTCAATCTAAACCCCGTACCAAAGTTTAGACTCATAACCAGATACACGAATCCGCCAACACGAGTCATTCGGCAACGATGGCTATCAAAGCAGTCCACGACCCTCAGGGAATTGGGACTGCCCACGATCCTCTGGGAATTGGGGCTAACAATAATAAAAACCGACCAATTTGACCTTTTCTCCTTCGACCCACTGGGAATTGGGGAGATCTAAATCCTCTGATATAAAGACTCTATGACATGCCAACTATATCTGATCTAGTCTAACTTAGTGTACCGGGGTAAAAATCAAGTTTCATTTCAATTCTATTTTTCAAATCATTCTCATTTTTGGTCTCATATCATGATCAAATCATATATTTTGCCTAATGTAAAATTAGGCTTCTAATTCAAAAATGTATAAAATATTTTCTTGATCAAACATATAAAATCATAATACTCAAGCTCAAACCATAACTATGAATTTACTAATTTAATCATTTGAAAAATTAAACATGTTCCATCTCAAATCATAATTTTATAAATATTAACTAAATAATTCAAACTAATTCAAAACTCATAAAAATAATATAAAAATAAAATTAATATAATTAATTATAATAATCTAATTATTCTAAAGCTTTATGTAATGAAACTAAGATATTAGCACAAACCGAATTTTAATCGCTTTACTTCTTCTCTTCATCTTTCTCCTTCAAGGTGCTCGCTTCGTTTTTAGCTACAATAGGAGCAATTCAATACGAAATAATATCATTTACCCATTTTAATACTAAAACTAGTAAAAACAACATAAATATGCATGATTTACCAAATTAATATACTAAGTTTTCAAATCCGAAATTCTCATATCTTTCAACTCGATTATCCGTTTTCAATCCCGTCTTCACCGGAGTACTCACTAATTTATAAGCTATTATTTAGCACCAATATTACTCAAAATAATCAACTTTCTCTACTACCCCTTCACCATAGCCAAATAAACCAAATAAACTTCCCAACCAATTTCATTTCTTTTTCACATTTCTAATAAGCTAGAATTCATCTTCTAATCATTCTTTATCAAGAAAATATACCTATTTCACTTAAATTTCTTAAGCTTCCATCAATGTTCTTTAATGGCAACTTTCAAAATACTTGATGAAATCAAAAATTATCGGTATATATATATAGAACAAGCTTTAAATATTCAAAATCTATGAAAAATTTGAAAAAAAATCATACCTTATGCTTGAATTTTGAAAAAAAATGGTGAAGGAAATATTTTTTTTCCTTTTCGTGAGAAACAGGGCATGAAACTTAAGTAAAGAAAGATGAGAACAATGTTCTCTGTCTTTCTTTACTTATATTTTATATTATCAATAATAAAATATTATTATTTATTATAATATTATTATTAATTAATATATCTTTTGATAATAATAAAAATCATTGATTTTTTTAAGTAATGGTAAAATTGTTATTAAGTCTTTTCCATCAAAATAAAAATAGAATATTTGTACTTTATTCCTATACTTTTTTAACTTATCCAATTCAATCCCTGAACTTAATAACGAATTTTTTAACTAACCACATGCTCCTAATATAATTCTCTATTTTTTCATGTCTAATAGTTTCCTCTAAAAACGATCAAAACTTCTTATACTACTATTTATTTGTAAAACCTTTATTCAATGACTTCTACTATAAATTTATATTTTTTTAAAGTGGGATGTTACAGTTTGGAAACAATAGAACACATCTTCTGGACATGTCCTATAGCAGTAGAAGTCTGGCAATTAGCAGGATTAAATTGGGTCTTGAACTCAGATATTAATAACTGGCTACCGTGGCTTACCTGGGTTTCGGAAACAAGTCATTCCTCTTCCTTTCGAACATTCTGTTGTGCTATATGGGTGTTGTGGGGTTGTAGGAAGCAGTGGGTACATGAGAGGAAACAAAAATCAAGCAGGGATATTGTCAGATTTATATTCGAGTACTTAAAGGAATTAGATTGTGCCGAGGAAAAATAACTTACCTCATCATCAACGAACCCACCATAGAAACCACCTGTAGAGGATACCATAAAAATCAATTTTGATGCAGCCTTTGACCAAAAAAGTTTTAAAGCAGGAATAGGGGTGATAGCAAGGGGAAAAATGAGGCAAGTCTTAGCCATAAAGACGATTTCACAAGCAAATATAGCATCAGTCTTCGCTGTAGAAGCAAATGCATGTCGAGAGGCATTAAGGGTTGGGTTAGATTTGGGGGTTTCAAAGGCCGCGATTGAAGGAGATTCACTCTCGATTATTAAAAAATGCTTATCTGACTCACCTGACAGATCGGTTATCAAATCGACTATCTCAGATATTAAACATATGGCAATACGCTTTCAGCAGATAATTTTTTTACGCACAATGCGTTCTGGTAACGAATGCGCCCACAGATTAGCGAAGGAAAGTATAGAGACAGGAGATAATACTTACATGTTAGGAAGTACGCCAAGCTTTCTTCTGCAACTGGTAGAGAAGGATTGACCACGAGAACCAGATTAGAGACCAGAAGGATTTTTGTACTTTGATTCTTAGTCTATCAAGAAATGGTTTGAGAGAACTGATTCATGGAACAAATGCGAGGAAAAATATTAGTCTAGGGAATCTTACCGTCTGTAGCAGAATGGAAAATCTCATTGGACGGGTCGTCTTCCCGAGAGAGTGGGTAGAGTTATTATGTTTTACTTTTTATCTTTCCAAAGATTTTATTTCTTTAATTTCTTTTCATGACCGTCGATTTTCTGAAATGGTTTTTAGTATTTCTTTTTCATGACCATTGCTTTTCTGAAACAGCTTTTAGTAGATGAGATAGGTAAAGTTTATTTACCAGATTAGTTAATAAGATAGGACTTTGGTGGGTCTGACTATAAGTCTGCTTATAGGCTTACTTAAAGTCTCAATTAGTTTGATTTTATTTTTTAATTATATTAATAAAAACCCAATCTCTTATTCAAAAAAAATTAATCATTTTTATTTAAATTTTTAAATATTCGTAAAAATTTTCATTTAATAATTATATTTATAAAAAATAAACATACCAAAATAGATAGTCAAAACTAAAACATCTCCTTGCTATACTTTGAGAAATTATATTAAAATATAATATTGGTATCATTTTGTAATACTGGAATTATAATTAAATGAATTTAGTGTTAAAATTAAAATATTATAATAAATATTAGATTAGGGTACACTCATAACGTAGGTGAAGATAATTATATAATAAATTTATAAAAAATGATAAAAATTAAATATAATTTTAATTGAAATGATAAATTTGAATAAATAAATGCCAATAATATTTTGAGTTTAAATCTTATCATATGAATATATTTTTTTAGATTTTATATAAAAAAATAAATATCTCCTAAAAGTAATTTTTGTTCTCCTGTAAAAATATTAGATTTTTTTATTACTTCAAATCAAATTGGGACTCGATTCAACCTTTAACTTAGTATTGTTATCATTACAACAACCAATAGAACATGAATTTAAGCATGCCTAAGCATGTTGGATTTAAGGGTTGGGGACTTGCAAGTAATATAGAAATTATATCAAAATCCCTTCTTTTACCATTTTTAATTTTTTAATAATTTTAATTCTCAATTTTTTTTATAAAATTATAATAACTTACTAAATTCATTTTTATCGCACCTTAATTTTATAACATAATTCAATTAAACAACCACCGAACTAAACTATGAATATATATATATGGTTTATCAATTATATGCTTTTAGAGAAATTGGTTATGAAACTAAAATTTTTACAAAAATAATAATCATATATATCGATATTTATTAAAATTGTAATTTTATAAATACTAATAGTATGCGATGGGAATTTGGAAATTATTTTTTTAAAAAAATTATATATTTGAAAGATTTTTAAAGTATTTTTTAATTTATATTCAAATATATAAAAGATATGAATATAAAAAAGTTGAAATAATTAGGGTTGCAAATGTCACATTCTTTTATCATTATTTTAGGTTAAGCTCAAATATTATACATAAACTGTTTAGGTCAATCACGACATTAATTTAATGGTAATTTTGTATGAATTTCAAATTGATTGATATAAAGCCTAGAATTCAATACTTATGTTTGTAAACTCTTTCCTCCTTCCTTGGTTATAATATAATTGTTCACATTTTTATATAAAAAAATAATTTAAATATAATAATTTATTTGTTTTTGTATAAAAAATAAAACATGAATGAATAAGGTTGGCATTACATGTTTCTGGATTTGCCCAATAAAAATAATGATAGATTGGTGCAACCAAACACTCCTTAAGAAGGTGTCATGTCAACACCAATGCTTAAACTGTTTGAAATCATCCTGCCAAGCAAAGAATCCATTGCCATTATTGGGGTTTTAATATTGGCTTCTTTAAATTCATCCTCGCATGCATATATACTATCCACATTAGAGTTTAGGTCCTGGATCAACTTCTTGGTATCACCCATAGAGATAGCATCAAAGATTTTATGTTTGTTTTGGAGAATAGCTCTGTAGTCATCAATGCAACTTTTAAGGCGATAAGTAGCAAGTCTTGAGGTAGAAGGATTTGATACTCGTCTTGAAGCCTTGTGCAAGGCTTCCTTAACCTTACCATAAAATGCTGCAACCTCCTCTTTAACAGTAGATACAGGATCTACCACAGCCTTATCATCTAGGAATGAAATAGTTGTCGTTAAGCATTTGATCGGGTATTCAGTTCCTTCACATAGTTGTTGAAGCCTAGGATCGACGTCCATAGGCAACATAGAAAATGCTTCGTCCCCTTCGGGTTTAGGAAAGCTAAAAATTTCAGCATCGAGCGAAGATGGAGCTAAAGATGAAGAAACAGTAGACGTAGAGAAAGAGAAGAAAATAAGGAAGAGGATTAAATGCTTCATCTCTGCCATCTTTTCTCTTAGCTGAGATAATTGAGAAATGAAAATGTTATGTCAAAGAACGCGGAATGCTCATACATTTAAACTATAGCTTAAAGGCATCGGCTGTGGACAAAAACAACATATTAATTTCATTTCTGCTACACAATCTAATTTTATCATAACCATTTTTCGTTATTTCAACTTAATTTCTTGTTATTTAAAAAATTTTAACAACTACAAATTAACAAATTTAAATTTAATCTGATGATTGTTTTTCTTGTTACATTTCTGTTATAAAGAAAATAAATTTAAGGTAAATATAACTTTAATAAATTAAATTTCTCTCGATTAATTTTAAAATTTTTATTTTAACATTTAATACTATAAATATTAGTCTATTTAAAATTTTTAATTTGAATGATGATACTAGATTATTACTATTGGGTTAAATTGAAAAGGAAACAAGAGAAACAGTAAAGTTCTATTAATTTACCCACTATTCATTAATTGAATATGTCAAAAAAATTAGTGATGGGGCACATAAACAGGCATAGGGACAGAGGAATTTTATTCTTAACTAAAATCCATATTAATTATTAATTTCCCGAAGATAAATGAAATCTAATTTAGTGCAATTATATAAAAAAAATTATTCTAATTCAAGTTTTGGATGCTACGTTATAAAATATATTACTTAATTGGATTTATATGATTCAAGAAGCGTTTTTAAGATGAATGTCCATTTTCTTCCGTGATAATATGGACAGTGAAATCCATTTATTTCTGATTAAAAGTTTTACATCTTGCTAGAAAACGAAGGATGGACCTTTCGGTGATGGAATATCAGGAGTTTTAGGTGGTGGAATATCAGGAGGGATGCTCGGTGTTGGAATTTCCGGCGGTATAGACGGTGGCGGCACATTATCCGGAGGTATTGAAGGCGGCGGATCCACTTCAGGCGGTGGCTTTTGACTGGGTGGTGGCAGAGGAACCACTTCTGGACCAACTGGAGGAGGCCCCAATGGAGGCTTTGGAAAATCCGGACCAGGGTCAGGCTCGGGACGACCAAGTGGCGGAGGGTCACCGGTGGTGAATTCTAATGGGGAATCGGAAGGGTCAACTTCAGGAGTTTTTGGAATCTCCGGTGGCGGTGGCGAAACTGAAAGAAGCCTATACTTTGGACCCGAAATAATCTCCCTTGGGACCCCAAAGGAACTTTCAGCTAATAGACCTAGCCGCCGCGATGAGGGCGGCGATAATTTTGTGTTGATCGAATTTGTGGTTGTTGGCAAGATGGGTAATTTAACTGTGGTTGATTTGAATGAAAACAAAGGAAGGATTTTCAAGAAACTGGGTGCAGTGAACATGTTTGGTTTGAGAGAAAATTTTAGGGCGTTAAAAATATAGATTTGTGAAACCGAACACAAACGAAATCGACATGTGTAAGCATTACGTGTAATAGTGTCTTAATACGTGCATTTCATGCAAAGCTTGGGACGTGTAACGTCGAGAAGGCTTGTCATTACAAGATCTAATGGAATGATTGTTGGAATGAATGAAAGAAATTTAAATTAATTGAGTTAGTCAGTCTTATTTTATCATTTTACAATTTAAAAATTATTGAATGGAGTCGAGTCAGATTATTTGAATTAAATTAAAAAGTTAAGCATGTTAAATTAAAATTTTATTACAATATAATTAATTTCATGTTAGAGTACATAAACTTCAAACCATATCTATTTGAAAACTTTTATCAAAGCAAAATAAAAAAAAATACTTTAATATGATAAACTTAAATTATTAATTAACTTATTTAAATCTTAAAATTATTATTAGAAAATTTTTAAAGATTTAACTTTATAATTCTCTATATATTTTTAAAATTTTATAAATTTTTTAAAAATGTAAAATTTTAACTTTTTATAAATATTTTGAATTATTAATTTTTTTTTGTAATTTTTGTTAAAAAAGATATCAATTTGTTCATTTTCAAAACTGGTAAAAAAGTATTTACATCAATCTATTATTCGAGTTATTCTAATTGTAAACTTCAACTCGATTCGAACTCTAAATTTGAATTACTTATTCGAATTGACTCGAATAATTCGAATAAATTAATTTGATTAACTCGAAATTTGATTTTTTTTTTAATTTTTTCCAATTGAATCAAACTTTACTCACCTTAAAATCTATGTGCTTAATAACTTAAAATAGTTGTAAGTAGTGATAAAAACTATTTTATTAAAAAATATAAGTCCAACTCTTAAAAATAAGGATATTAAAATGAAAAATTATAAATTTAAATATTAACCATAAAATCGATATATAATATAAAAAAATAAACTAAGAAACCATATTAATTATTGTAGAATTTAAAAGATTTATAAATAATTCTAGAGTTATAAATATCGAAGTGGTGAATTAGCGATGGGTCTATTGTAGGCTTTTCTTTTATTGGTGGGCTCTTAGACGGGTCCATTGCCTCAAGGTGTCGTAGAGTTAGTTTTCCGTGAGTTTCTTTTTCGATTCTTCCTTCAATTCCTCCTAATTATAAATATTAAATTATATTTTCATTATTATTTAAATATTTACTTTGAGTTATACTTTTATTACTATTTAAATTTAAATAATATAAAATTAAAATTCTTATGATATAAAAATTTATTGCTATAAAATAGATGCAATAGAATTCATCATTTAAGTATTTCTATTTAATTAGAAGCTAAAATAATCACAATTTCATTATTTATTAATTATAATTTGATTTATTATTATTATAATAATTAAATTATCAAAATAATTAATATATTTCAATTATGTTCAACAAATTAAATAATATTAATTTACATTAATTATACGAAACAAAGAAGATTATTAGTAAATTAAAAATAAACACTAGTGAAATTAAAAATTAATTTAAAGTTGAATGAACCATAACTTGCTTTCATGATTGCTAATTTGAAAAATTATTACAAAGCAATCATTTGATCAATTAAGTGATTTGACTAGATTAACACTGTTATTTTGTTTCAAATCTCAACAGTCAAATTTATTCATTTTTTTAATTTGATCTTTGAATTAATATTTAATTGATAAATAAATAAATTTTAAAAATATAAAATTGTTAATACAAAATTATTTTTAACATGCCAAGTAGAATAAACTTGAGCAGGTAAATATTTTATTCTACTTTATACTATAAAAAGGACTCACCTAATTATTTTTATAGATACCAATTAAAGAGGTTAATGAAAATCTAGATTTTAATATTTGAAATTCATGATTAGAAAATAATCCCAAAATCCCAAAACTTTTATTCGCATTTGAAAAGTGAAAGTTGGAAACATCGCATGGGAAAAAACAGGTCTCAAAGGATGTCTTTTTGTTCTTTTACTTTTTAGAAATAATAATTAAAAAAAACATGAGTAAAGATTTCATGTCAAAACATTTAAATGATATATTTAATCAGATTTATTTTTTTATATAAATTGCACTAAAGGTAATTAAATTATTAGTAAATTTATGTTTTGATCATTTAATTTAAAAAAGTTATAAAATGATTATTGAACCATTCATGAGTTTTCATTTAAGTTATTGAACTCTTAAAAATCACTACTGTATGACATTCTTCATATGCATTACCTTGAAAGCTCTCTTTCATTTCCTTTTTACAATTCATTTCTTTTTATGAAAGAATTTTGAATGTTACGAAAGTATAAATCAAAATTTAAACAGTTTTTTTTTCGACTTCCAACATAAACCGTTAGATCTACTTAAATAAATCTTTGCTTGTAGCTTTCTAGCCCGACTTCTTTATATAATTTAAGAGTTAATGACTTAAAATAAATTTTTTTGAATAATTCTGTAATTTAAATAAAAAAATTTAAATTTAATGCGATGAAAATGTAAATTTATAAATTTACCCTTAATTTTAGGATGAATGATGCATTCATGCTGGATTTTGAATAATCACATTGTACCAAACCTCTCAATACCAACACCCTTAAAATGAAAAAGACAGAAAATTATACCACCTTTATTTTTTTCCTTTTCATTTTTAAACTAAAAAAAGTCCCTTTTTTCTTCCTCTTTGATTCTCTTTTATTTCTTCCAAAGGCCAACAGAAATAAAACAAGGGGAGAAAAAACCCAACTCTGTTTCACTACGTTCATCTTAAAATTCCCCCCACAGATCCAATTGGTCTTTGCCTAAAAGAAGGCTACTTTGTTTTTTTGGTGAATGAAGGCTACTTTGTTTTATGTTTCAAAGAGAAGAAGTAATTGGTTGTTAACTAAATTTTTTTTCAAGCCTTTTTCATGGGGTCCATGAGGATTTCTCTGGGACATCCTTAATTGCCCCCTCTCTTCCCTTGTTTTTTTCCAACATAATAAGCTAAATAAAGCTTCAACCTTTTTTGCCATTTTTTTGGGATTGTTTGGTTTTTTCCCCTCTTTGGTTAGTTGTTTATAGGATTGTAAAGGAGATGCAGTCGGGTCGATCACAATCCATGGTGGGTCCGATTGATACCAGAGGGAAACATAGGATACAAGCTGAACTCAAAAGGCTAGACCAAGAAGCTAGATTCTTAGAGGTTAGTAAAAAAAAAAAAGATCATCTTTGTTTCGGGGTTTTGGTTTTCTTGTCTGATATGTCTGATATAATTGTTTTTTATTGTATTGATTGATTATCTGATTGTGTCTTTGAATTTGATATGATAAATTCTTGATGTTATATTGTTGAATGTTGTCTTTATGTTATTTATTTTTAAGACAGATTGAACTCAATTGCTAAATCTTGTCTCTAGTTAATGAAAAAAATCCTTTTGTTAGTATATTAATTGACCTTAAACAGTGTTCTAAATGCAGTTAAAAGCCTAATACATAAGTGGTCCTCTTGGTTTTGGCAATGAAGTTAAAAGCCTTCTGCTATATACAATGAACTTTAAACTAATTTCTTTTAGTTTAATTCATTGGGACACTAGTGGACTGGTTTTCGATATCAACTTATTCAGTTGCTTCTTCCGTTGCTCGAACCACTTGGTTCGAAGTCATAACTGTTCTCGACCCCATCTGAAGAAGCCTTAATGTTTTATATATCTGTCTGGTGACCACATATTTCCTTTTGAGATACAAAAGCTTTAAGAACTTGCAGTTCATGTTAAGTTGCCAGGTTTTCAGTGCTTGGAATTTAATTTCGAGTACTTTTTTTGGTTAATGCATGGTGGCTGTCGATTGCTATATCGGTATCCTGTACTTATAATCTACTTGGATAACTATGCATCACCGAGAAAGAAGCTTACTCTGTTATCTGTTATTAACTTGTAATATGACTGTAATTGCTTCTTTTTTTATGTTTAATAAGTTACCATCGCTCACCAAAATGATGGGAAGGCTTTTTCCGAAAGTTACTCGACAAAATCCGAACTACTGAATTTGAGATTTTAGTAGTCGGTTAGTATCCATTTTCTTGATGTTGGCATTTTGTTTTACACCGGGAACTTTTCTTGAAGGGGACATTTTATGTTTTAGCCGACAACTAGGGAAGGAATGTAGATGGAATTCAAAGGGTGCTACTTTATTATTATCAAAGATTTGAATTGACAAAAGTTGTTTGATTGTTCCGAATCCATGAAAATTTATGGGGTACAATATCTTCCGAGGTTGCATGTAAAATATATAGAAAGTTATTCTCCATTCTCCTCTTTTATATCCCTTACATGGAGGTTCCTTGGTTGCATATCTTTCCTACTGATGTCCATATGCCTCTATTGTTGGGAAATTTTTGTAAAGTTTATTTAGTTAAACCCGAGATTTATTGGATTGTGTTAATTGTTTCTTTTATAAGTTGGAAGGCACCTTAATTTGTTAATCAGGCTACAGTCTGTACATATATAGACAGTGGTTTGTAGCCGGAACAGATTGATTTCGACTGCAATAAAAGAAGCTTTCTCTTTCAGTTTCAGTTGTCTATCATGAGAAATAATTAAAGATTCCAAATTAGCTCGAATGACTAGGTTCTCGTGTTCCTTATTTTATACCGAGAATCAGTTCCTATAACTACAATTATTTGCAGTCTTTGCATGCTAACAGGTGTAAAAATATTGATGCAGTCAACATTGAGGTCCTTCCAGCTTGATCTTTCACAGTTTACCATACATGCTTAAAAGATTGAAACATAAAATGTCATTACGTTGCTCCAACTCTTCGTTTTTCACATATGACCTCGTATCCAAAACTCACAGTCAATTCTTGCCAAATGGTTTCCCATAAATTGATGTGATGATCTGTGTACACACAGGAAGAGCTGGAGCACTTGGAAAAGATGGAGAAGGCATCAGCTGCATGCAAAGAGTAAGCATTAATATTATAAAATGGTATTTCATTTGGATTCTCAATTTAGATGAAAATTAAGGGCAAAATCTGATTCTAATCTGTTTTTATTTATGCATGGTAATTGGCAGGATAATGAGTAAAGTGGAAAGTACACCTGATCCACTCCTTCCAATGTGATTACTTATGTCCTTTTTCTTTTTTATTATTTCCTTCTTAATTGCTTAAAATATTGAAAAGAAACTCAACTATTTCTGAAAATTGTGTATGTTTACCATTGTTGACAGCACAAATGGTCCTCTAAATCTCACGTGGGATAGATGGTTTGAAGGTCCCCAAGAATCTCAAGGCTGCAAATGTTGGATACTGTGACAATATTGCTTATTTGGATCGGTTTTTTTTTTCTTTTTGATCTTAAATTTGGAGAGGCTTTATTTACATTGTTGATGATGTTTGTGAGATATATGTATTTCGTTGTGCAGAAAAAATGACAATTTTACAGCAATTTATAGCAACATTTTCATCATTCACATATTTTTAAATGAAAAAGATTTCATTGTGCATAAAAATGTCAATTTCTTGAGAGGCAAATTGAAATGTTAAAAAACAATCTAGAAAAAGTTCATACAGAAGATGGTACACAAAAGTTTACTCTGTTTTTTTCGGTGATCAATCAGCAGAATCCATAATATATATATGGAGAATGAATGGGTCGTTCTTTCATTGATCAGATCCTTTTCAGCTTGGTGCTTTTCCGGTAACATGCTGGGCGATCCACCCAAGACCATCGTACAGTCCATCTCCAGTAAGTGCGGAGCAGGCTTGGATGTGCCAATCGTGATTTTTTATGCTGTGAAGCGAAAGGGCATCGGTGATCTCAGCTGGGGTCATTGCATCCTTTAGGTCTTGTTTATTTGCAAAGACGAGTATAACGGAATGTTGTAGGTCCTCGTGTGCGAGCAACCTGAAGAGCTCCTCTTTCATAATGGTGATTCTGGCCCTATCCACACTGTCTATCACCACGATAACAGCATGAGTTCCACGATAGTATGTTGCCCACGATGTCCTTAGTCGGTCTTGCCCACCAAGGTCCCATACCTGAGGCAAATACAAACTTTTAGGTGCCCTGCAGATACCTAAAATCTAAATGAAACCATTTTATTCACTATCCAATTTGTTCTTAAAGACAAATCTCAAATATAGAAAGGGCTGCTTCAAAATTGGATCTTCATAAAGGACAAGCTGAAGATCATAGCAAGAATAAGATCAATGAGACCTGATGCAAATAATCGAAGTAGATGCTTGCTAGCTAAACTACTGCATTCTGCAGTTAAGTTACTCGAACTAAATGAGAAAGAAACAGTAACTCAACAAAGACGATTATATTAATGAAAATGATGGAAAGCAAAGAATGGAGTGAGAACAGAATCACTAAATCAGCATAGTAAACAAAGATAGCCTGTCCAATTCATCTTATTTAAAGTGTCTCCATCTTTTTACTTAATGGCACATATACATACATGGATAAACAATTTCATGTCATTTCATTATCTGTATAGACAAAAAAGTCTCTTAAAAGGCTGATTGAATCTTAACTCGGTTGACATTGTTGTTGTTGTTGCAAAAACCTAAAGAACGTAGGTTTGAATGCACTTAAATGCGTAATATCCTCCACTTTTGGGATCAGAGGTTATGGGCAGTTTAAGCTTTGTATCAAAAGAAAAAAAAGATCTCTTAAAAGAACCTATGACATAAACAGGATAAATATTCACATCATATAAGGCAATAGTATGCTTTACCGAAACCACATAATGCATTTTCCATCAGAACTAGTACCGAAACCACATAATGAGCTTATAGGTTTCTAAGTAGGTAGTACCAAAGCTCTTGACAGTTGACACACCCTATAGGAAATTAGAAAACAAATCTTGATACATCATAGTTGTATAACCCGGGGTTTCAAATAGCAGTGGCATAATGGTGTTGCATCTGCTATTTCAAGGCTGAGACACCCATCCACCACCACTAAAAGCCTCAATAGCAGTGTGAAATAAAACAAATCACATAAATTGTGGTTGATTGCAGTTGCAAATGCAGTTTAGCAGAAATTAACTGAGATAAAGGTTCACTGTTTCCATTAAACTGATTCCCTTTAGAAAAAATTTATTGTCCCTTAACAAAGTAAAGAGAGATAGAGTATGAAATAAGATAGAGTGACAAGTAGTAGGATCGCAAACAAAATATCAAAACATGTTGGAGAGATGCAGAGCAAGAGACCACATAACACAAACCAGGCCAAAACTCAAAAACTCATGGTTCAAGCAGAAATCTACGAGTTTAGGTTGTCAAGAACTATCTTATTAACTTTCTATTTAGTCTTTGGTTTGCTTGTTGAATACTTCAAGGCAGGAGGGGGCTCAGGTCAAGGACTAGAGCAGGAGGAGGAGATGGGCAGGCGGTATAAGCAGACCAAGAGAGGACAAGAACAAGAAGAGATACACACAAGAAAAAGAAGAGCGAGGCGGTGGTAGGGCCTGTGTGGGCCTTCAGATTTTAGGGGGATTTGGATAGGAGGTCACCATTGGTGAAGTTTAATATGAATTTAATGGTTTTTGTATTGAAGTTCCAAAAATGAATTATCAACAAGTGATCAGAGAAAGTGGCAGTGGACACCTTCCCTAGGCATTTGGACTGAGTTCGAATCTTGGAATCATCACTATTGGGAGGGCTTTACCGAATACCACACTGACCCGAACAAGATTTAGGGGGATCTGGATATGAGGTTGTCATTGATGAAGTTTATATTTGAATTTAATGGTTTTTGTATTGGTGAAGTTCAAATAACAAATTACCAACAGGTGATCAAAAGAAGTGGCGGTGTACTTCTTCCCCAGACATTTAGATTAAGTTCGAATCCTAGAGTCATCACTATTGAAAGGGCTTTACTAAATACCACTCCGGTCCAAACATAATTAAGCTGGAACCTTAAACAGGATGAGAGTACTTGCAGTTATGCAAAAAATAGGAGCTCCAAAAACGAATTTCTGAATACTAAGCATCAAAAGCTATGTACTAACCGACTTCCCTTCAAATGTGTGGATTCATTTCATAACGCTCATAAAATAAAATCACAATTATGAATATATCCACCATGGTTCACAATCAGCAAAAAACCCATTTGATTGGCTACATAATCACGGCATGAGAACTAACAAAAGATTTCCAAGTTTTAAACCTATTTTATTCAACCCCGCAAACCTTTTCTCCAAATCTAAAAGAACCTACTAAGAAGATTTCAAACCATTGAGTTTTGAACTTATAATCCACCAAAATTTTCCACGAAAAATAAAAACGAATTCAATAAAAGTAACCAAAATGAAAAATCAGAAATTAAATAATTGAGAAACCGTAAATAGCATCTACAAATTAAAAAACGAAAGAAAGAATACCTCGAAGCGGATGTTTTTATAAACAAGCTCTTCAACGTTGCTACCAACAGTAGGATGGGTAGTAACAACCTCACCAAGGTGAAGCTTGTAAAGCGTTGTCGTTTTGCCAGCATTATCCAACCCAACCACCACAATCTTATATTCCTTTGCGGGAAATAACATGAACCAGAACTTCGATATGAAAGCTCCCATCTTTTCTTACCCCTTAAGAAAAAAATCAATCAATCAATTATCAATCCTTTTTTTTATATAACCCGATCAATGAAACGGATCTAACAAACAAAAAAAATATTCATTATTTACCTGGTTTTAAGAGACTCGGCTTGACGATGATGAACGGTGGCGATGGAGCGGCTAGCGTCGATCGTATAGAAGGAGAAATTGGAAAATTTTTGTGGAAAAACGAAAGGGAATTTCCGATCTGGTTTCGGAAAATTTTGAAGAAAGAGTGGAAATTATTTTTTGAGGAAAAGAAGAAGAAATAGAAGGGAGAGATAGAGGGGCATTGATGCTTGGACTATTGGACACGGTAGCTGGTGACGTGTATGACTAGTGATGATTTGGTGGCCACTTTGCCATTTTCTTTTTTCATTTGTACATTTTTTACTTGCATACATTATTAACACAAAATTTGGTTCCGGTTTTCCATTTTCATCTTCCGTGCTTTGTATTGGATTAATTTTATATGTTAGTGTATTTATACTTTATATTTTTATACTTTTGTGTTGTGCGTGTAATTATACGTCTTATATTAGTAGCAGTTTAAGAAAATGAATTATTATTCATATACAATATATTTCACTGATATACTTCAAACTTTTAATTCATTTAAATTAATTTTATAACTTATAGTTTTTATTTGAACACATATAGTCACCAATCAACATTCACATTCACACTCACATATCAAAACATTTTTCTCGTATCACAAACATTTAATTAACATATTTCATTTAACACTAAATTCATATGTATTACTGAATCACATATATCATCATAACCTTTTTACATGTCATTTTTGCAGTCTTTAATAAATCTCAGAAGAGCCAATAATTTCAATACATTGCAAACATCCAGGCCAAACACGAACTTCTAGCCTATAACGAAACTTCGATAATGGGAACTCCAAAAAAATATATGGAAACTCTAGAAAATACATCACATAACCCAATACTCCTCTTTTAACCCCTTTTGAAACCCAATATCACCAATCCAGTTTTCATTTGAACCCCCACCCTTAAATCTCTAATATCAATTAAAGATGAAAAAAATTGCATTTAATCCCTCCTCCGTAAAATAGAAAAATTACATTTTAATCCATATACTTTTTCATTCTATTCAAATTAGTTCTTATATCGATTTTCCAACTTTACATATCAATATATCTCCATGTCTCATTCATTAAAAAAAAAAAAAAACATTTCTTAACTTTTCACACCATTCTCAAATGATAAATTTACACTTTCAATCCTTCAACTTTTAAATATTTACAATTTACTCATTAATAAATTTCATTATTCATATTTTCTCTCCAAATACTTAATTCACCTTTAAAATATTTGTCCTTACCTAAAAACCAAAATGTTGGGGGTATTACAATAATATTTTTCTATCTTAACTCATTTTGATTTTTTATCTTCATTTTTGTTTAATTTTTTATGTCCGAGATTCATGATTGTCCCATTAAATAATGTCGTCTCCGAAATTTGAATCGGTGTTATTTCACTTGAAGTGCATTGTCTTTCACCACTATACCTAGTACTTACTAATTATTTTATCTAATTTTAAAATATATTTTAATTAAAAAAAATTAAATTGTAAATAAATATTGAAATGATTAAAAATGATCGATAAAAATGTAGAATGAGACAAGACAAAGTGGAGTGAGAAAATTTCAACATCTAAAACAAAGAGATGCTAAATTGAGACAGAATATGTAAAAAGTAGAGCCATATAGATTTTACAATATTTACGCATGCCTGTTACAACCGTTTATTAAATTAAAAATTTTATTACATGTGTAGCATATGATAATCAAATTTCATATTAATTAAATTTAACTTAAATTAATATTGTTTGAATCGGATTAAATTTATTGATTAAATTAGTTAAATCGATAGTTGATTGAGATATTAGTTTGGAGAGTGACTTTAAACTTATCAAATTAAAAATCGATAAAAATAAATTAAAAAATCAATTAAAATGATAATTAAATTGATTAAATCGATTGAATTAATTTTAAAAAAAAATATTTTTTAAAATTTTTAATAAATCTATTCAACCATTATATTTAAAAAACATTGCTTTAAACAGTGGGCCAGAGGATCAAATATATATGCTGATGCGGATCTTATCAATCCACGTCGTCAAGGCCCAAAGTAAAACACTTTTTCAGCACTCCTGTACAATTCACTTGTATCTAAACGCAAGTGATTCAATCTCATCGTAAGCCCGGTAATGAAATGGCCAATAATTTACAAAGGTTAAACTATCCGTTAGTCCCTGTACTTATATAGAATTTGATTTTTACTTCCAGTATTTTAAATGTAAAAATTCAATCCTCCTATATTTTCAATTTAAATATCTTAGTCCAACTATTATTGTTATTAGTAGTTTTTATAAAAAAATTGTCAACTTAACATGTTTATTTTCTATCAACCATATCTCATATCATATGAAGATAATCTAATCAAAATTTCAAGTTGATAAATTTTAACCAAAAATATTTATGATTTTAATCATTAAACTAATATTTTTAAATAAAAAATTAAGAAAACTTGATTTTTAAAATTGTAAGTACATAAAATAAATCTTAAATTTTGTCAAAATATAGGGTAATAACACATTTAAAAAACAAATTTATTGATTTTTAGAAAAATTGCAATAATATTGTAATATTCAGATTTTTTTTAAAAAAAAGCAAACCTAAATTAAATATAATTGAATTGAAGTCTAAGTTTAATTCATTGTTTTTAGAAAAATCATTGTTTTTTAAAAGAAAAATTAAAAAAATACTTTTCCAAATACTTCTTTAAATTTATTTTTATTAACTTATATGTTATTAAAAATTTTAGTTGAATTTGAATAAGAAATAATTACATTAAATATCCTCAAATTATGACTTTCATTCATTTTTCTAGTTTTGAGCTACATAAGACTTGATACATTATTTAATAATTAAATTAATAAATTTATTAACAAAAAATTCTAATTGATATAATATCAATAATTTAGTATGAAATTAAAATGTTTTGAAATTTAAGAATCAATTTAAAACGAGGGTCAGAATTAGGGGATGTCTGGTGCAATTAAATTTTTTGGAAAATTCAACCAAGTAAAAATAGCCACGTAAGAACAAAAATTAACTCTAATATTTGATTTGTACTATTTAGCCGTTTAACTAACCATTAGTCCTCAAAGCTCTGTTTGGCAGAAAGCAGATAAAAGCAAAGTTTGTCTCTTGTGAGTTGCTCGCTCACTTGGCGGCATTTCCCAAGCTCCAAACACGGCTCTTTTTGCTTCGGTTTATCCGCCTCCCTCCTCAAAATTTCCCTTAAAAAAAACCCTCGAAAAAGAAAATAAAGGAAAACTCCTACTACTTCACTTGTTCCATACATTTCCGGCCACCGGTAACCGTTTTCTTTCCCGTAACAATGTCGCGCTCCCTTCAATTTTTCACTCCCTCCCGTGCTCCTTATTTCACTCTCCATAAACTTCCGTCGACATCCTACACCCGGTTCCCGGTAATTAACTTCCCGTGCAAAAAGCACTCCATCACTATCACGAAATCGTTATCTTCAAATCTCGATGCAGCGTCATCTCAAGCACTGGATTCCGGAAACGGACAGACCGGAGTTTCGGGTGTTTTATCAGCGGACAACGTGGTGGCGGTTCAGTCTCATGCGCCGTCGGAATCGGGAGCGGTGGCCGGGATCGAGGTCGACGCTGTGACGGAGGCGGAGCTGAAGGAGAATGGATTCCGGAGCACGAGAAGGACGAAGTTAATATGCACGATTGGTCCCGCAACGTGTGGGTTCGAGCAGCTGGAAGCGTTGGCTGTAGGAGGTATGAACGTGGCTCGGCTTAACATGTGCCATGGCACTCGCGAGTGGCATCAAATGGTGATCGAGCGGGTGAGGAGGCTTAACGAGGAGAAAGGATTCGCTGTCGCCATTATGATGGATACTGAAGGTAGCGAGATTCACATGGGAGATCTCGGTGGCGCTGCCTCCGCCAAAGCTGAGGTAAAGTGAAAAAAAAAAGTTTGATAAAAGTTCAAATCTGTTTATCTCATTAATCATAAGTTATCTATTTTGAAATGTAGGATGGAGAAATCTGGACATTCAGTGTTAGAGCTTTCGGTACCCCACGACCAGAGCGAACAATTAATGTGAATTATGATGGTTTTGCCGAAGGTTTGTGCTTAATTTTTAGTAAAAACAAATATAATTATGTCGAGCAAACTGACTTGTTGGTATTTAAATAAAATTGTTTGATGTTGGTTTATAGATGTGAAAGTTGGAGATGAACTTTTGGTTGATGGTGGAATGGTGAGGTTTGAGGTGATTGAGAAGATTGGTCCTGATGTTAAGTGTAGGTGCACTGATCCAGGATTGTTGCTTCCTCGAGCCAATTTGACTTTCTGGAGGGATGGAAGTCTTGTTCGTGAGCGTAATGCGATGCTTCCTACCATTTCTTCCAAGGTTGTTACTTGTTTCCGATTTTTGCTCTTTGAGTTCTTTTAATTGGTATTGAATGATTTAGCTAATGTGAGTGCTAGTTTTATCCTAGGGTATCTATGATTTGTCTTTGGTCACATATGGTAATGATGGAATCGGACATTAGGAGCTACCAATATTAAGAACTTTAAGAGTCTTTTGGATTAACCATGTTCTTGTCTGAATTTTTCTGTTTGCTTCTTACTGGTATTAGATTATTTAAATTGTTAAACATTTTAGCATTTCTTTTTCCATTCAACAAGGCATTGGCTTATGTGATGTTGCAAAAAGAAGTCCAAGGTATGTAAAATTCAAAATTAATAGATGGAAGTCCATTTGTGAAATGAGGTAGTGGAGGATTGACTCCGACTCATTCAATTCCAGGAATGGTGTTTTGGATCTGATTTTTGCTATTTATTCCGTAGGTTCTCGTGATTTTGAAACTTTTGTGGTTCAATAGTGAAGCATGTCTTTATTGTTTGCCTCCATGCATTTGTAACATTCACTTGATTACCTTCTTCTGTTGTGCTGCCTGCATATCATTATCTAGAATTTTATTCCTAGTTGCATGATTATACGCTTTTTTTGCACTTCAGGATTGGTTAGACATCGACTTTGGGATTGCAGCAGGTGTTGATTTTATTGCAATATCCTTTGTCAAATCTGCTGAAGTGATTAAACATCTCAAAAGCTATATTGCTGCTAGGTCACGTGGTAGGTAAGTGTCATACATTCCCTTGCACTCTTGGAAGATTGGAAGAGTTTTGGTCAATTCTGATATTTTGGAAGAAGCTTTAAGGTTCCACTTTTGACGTAGATGCTGCTTGTGCACTTTCAATGGTTACAAACTAAAATTTGAGACTGAAACTAAGTACTCTTTCAGTAACATAAGTGCTAATGTACCAAAAAGGAGTACCATATATCAGTCTTTTTCCCTTCCTGAAAACGGCATCTCAATTTTATGATGCAGTGACATAGCTGTGATTGCAAAGATTGAGAGTATTGACTCATTAAAGAACTTGGAAGAAATTATTCAAGCATCAGATGGAGCTATGGTTGCAAGAGGAGACTTGGGTGCTCAGATACCATTGGAACAGGTTCCATCAGCTCAGCAAAAGATTGTCCAGCTATGCAGGCAGCTGAATAAGCCAGTGATTGTTGCTTCCCAGCTACTTGAATCAATGATTGAATACCCTACACCGACCCGAGCTGAAGTTGCCGATGTTTCTGAAGCAGTACGGCAGCGAGCTGATGCTTTAATGCTCTCTGGTGAATCAGCAATGGGGCAGTACCCCGAGAAGGCATTAGCTGTTCTGAGAAGTGTTAGTGTGAGAATAGAGAAATGGTGGAGGGAGGAAAAACGCCATGAGGCTATGGTACTGCCAGATGTAGGAACTTCATTTGCAGATAGCATCTCAGAAGAGATTTGTATTTCTGCAGCCAAGATGGGTAAGAATCTTTGGTTTTGGTTCTATAATCCATGTCTAATTATGTGCTTGCACAAGTATGGATGTGTGAATTTATATCTGCATGCATATATCTATCCTGCATCAATGTGTCATCTCTCTTCATTGAGTTCACTGTGGTCCAAAGTCAAACGAACCTTCTACTTCTCGAGACATTAAACTTTGTTATCTTTCAGTATTTGAGACAAAAACTTATTTATTCCGGTAGGGTGTAGGTCTTGAAAAGAATTTTGTAGGGTTATGTAATTTACCTCTTCATTTTCTTTCTTCAAGTTAACTGTTTTGGGAGGGCATTTGGATGGTTGAGGCAAGATTCATAGTTCATCGTTTGAGCATGAGATTATTGCTTTTGTCAAGTTTGTTTAAAATTATTTTTCAAGTAATGAATTCAGGAAAGCAATTCAACACGGGAATTTGGTAGATAGCTTCTTTATGAACATATGTCAGTTGATTTATAAATACCTTTTCTAGCTTGTCAATATCTCGTGGATTCAATAAACAATGATAATAAATATCTACCTGCGTACATTTTTTCTCCTAGGAATGTTATTAATTTATAAAGTTGGTGATGTTCTTTTCTCTTCTCCTCTGTTGCCAGTTTTCATCCTTTCCTGTTATCAATTTTATTTTATTTTCCCAAAAGATGCTTCGATAGTTTTGTTGTAGATGGAGTGAATGATATGACATCATCCATCAGCCAAGAGAGCTGATAGAACTCAGAGAAATTAAAGCCGATAAATATCCACCATTTCATTCTTAGTTTTTCATAGATTATGGTATTGACGTGAGTTTGGTTGTGTGATCTGCAGCTAACAATTTAGAGGTAGATGCCATTTTTGTCTACACAAAGACAGGCCACATGGCATCTCTCCTGTCACGTTGTCGACCAGATTGCCCCATCTTTGCTTTTACGACCACAACTTCTGTCCGGAGACGCCTGAACCTACAATGGGGTCTCATTCCCTTCCGTCTTGGCTTCTCAGATGATATGGAAAGCAACCTTAACAAAACCTTCTCGTTACTCAAGGCCAGGGGAATGATCAAATCGGGCGACCTCGTAATCGCCGTCTCAGACATGTTGCAGTCCATCCAAGTCATGAATGTTCCCTAGACACAACACAGTATGATGCAAATTATGTTTGTTTTGAATCCTGCTTGTAGACTCATTTGGGTATTGAACTTGCTGTATCTTTCGCAATCTATTCGGCTTTGATTAATGTTAGGATGAAAATGACTGCCACCGGAAACCAGAGGAGCTCGGCTCAGCCAATCTTGCGGTCACAGTTTCACTCAACAAAAGGTAAATCAGTTGAATCATTTTGTGACCCCGTAAATTATTTGAATTTTCAACTTCTAATTTGAGAGACAAAAATAACCTTTATTTTACTATGTATTGTGCTGTATGAGGTTCCTAGAAATGAAGACTATTATGTGTGGGGTGTTGCTTTTGAACTTATTGAATCAATGAAGACTTGTTAAATGTGAACATTTGACATTAACTAACCCTAATTTAAATGCTTAAAAGACTACTATTGTTAAAACCTTTTAATTATTTTTAATTAATTTATACAATTTATATTTCTTTTTTGTTGGTGTCCGGAGATAGGTGGTACTAAGATCTCAAAAGAATTTTTTTTAGTTAATATAAAATTACAAAAATTTATCTTTTCTTCGAGCTTTTACAATTTATGTTAGTACGTTTCAATTGTCTGAAATTAGATTAAAAAAATGGTTGGAAGATAATATTTTAAGGAGAGATAATTAAAATTTTAATTTGTAAAATGTACATACATAATATAAAAAATAATTATTTTTCAATTTTCATGAAAAAAAACATTTTAAATACAAAAACATATACTCCTTTTTTTTATTCATTAACAAACCAAACGCATCTTTAATGCTTCATGCTCTGCATTACTTGAAATAACTTTTTATTATTCCCGAGCAGAATAATTCATTAATTAATGATTAAAGTTTATCTTTTAAAACCAAATAAAGTTCTTCAAAGAAAAATCCTTTAATTTATAAAAAAATATAATTTAATTAAAAAATTAATTTCATCGTATATCTCTAAACCATATTTTCATTCTAAATTGATCTTTAAATTTTAAATCATTTTAATTCCATTTTCAAATTATCGAGATCATATCAATAGTTTTTTGATAATTAAAATTATTAATTTAAATGTTAAATCTTACTTGATATAATTTAAAAGAACAAAATTAAAGAAAAATGAACCTTATAAAAAAATTGATCTTAAGGTTTTTGAATCTTGTACAAAACTTTTATTGTTGGCTCTCTCTTTTTTTTTTTTTACTTTATTTTTAGTGTTAACTTTTAAATGTATGTGGTAATGTTTTACTTTTTTTTTTAACTTTCATTTTAAACTATTTCACACAAGATTTAACATATTATTTAACAGTTAAATTAACAATTTTAATAATAAAATTTTATTGATATATCATTGATAGTTTGGGATGTAATGAATGTTCTAAAATCTGAGGATCAAATTAGAATAAAAATTAAGTTTAGAGATGTATAGTGCAATTAACTCAAAATATATATATATAGTTTTAGTGCCAAAAGAGTTGGTAGTTGTATTCATGCCGAATATTGCTTTTCTTAAAACGGTGTGAACAGCGGGAAAAAGAGCCCAAAAAGAAAGAAACAGTTTCTCAAAGGCAACTTCGAAGAATCACCGTATCCTTTTCTTTCAAATCTCTTACGAATTTCCAGAATAAGATGATTCAGGCAAAACATCATATTACGCGGTTCCATGTTCTTCCTTAATTACTATTAATACCCAAACTCGATTTGAGTTCCACCAAGCAAGCAGTTACTTCCTTTGTTTCATTGTCTTGTGTTGCTGCTGTTCCCTTTTTCATTGACTTACCGAAAAATGCCATTTTTAGCCACAATTTTTCCTGACAAAACAGGTACTCCCACAGTCAGCCCAATGAAAGTGACAAAATTTTGGGTTGGTCAAGAGGAGGCAGCTTCTTCAATTTCTCCAGTTGTTGTTTATTTGATCCACCAAGGTGTTGCTTTAAACACTACCGACAGTGTTTATAGAGCTTCTCCAGGAACAGAGTATGAATTCTCAGATTGTCCTATAGAAAAGGCAATCCTTTCATGGGCTGTAATGAACCTGAAAATAGATATGGAGAAGACAAAGAAGAGTTGTGCATTAATTCTTAGAGCTGAAGTCTTGGATTTTGAGCACAAACGAAGTGGGGTTTTGATTGGGAGGAATAACGATGATACTGTCCATTTTCATTGGAAAGGACCTGCTGAGATTATACTAGCTATGTGCTCGAGCTACTATGATGCGTCTGGAGTTGTGAAAGATCTCAATGATGACGAAAGGGCGAAATTCGAGCTGATTATTCAAGGCATGGCTGCTAGCAACCTAAGCTGCATTGCTTTTGCACAGAGACAAGTTCCAGAAGAAGAATATGTGGATTTAAAAGAGATGAAACAGGTGAATGGAAAGAGCTTGACCCTGTTAGGAGTGGTGGGTATAAAGGGTCCATGCAAGCCTGGCGTGAAAAAGCAGTGGAAGATTGCCAATATATTTGGGAGTAAACATCAAAATGATCATTGATGGCCATGTTTGAATATTGTTTTCATTTTAATTTTCTTTTGTCTTCTCATTTCCACACATGCAATTCATCATTCATTTTTTTCAATACTCTTTGTATCTTTTATGGTATTGATTCAACACTCTTACAAGTTCCATCCTGTAAAATATTTTTCACTTTCAAATCTTCACTCAAAATGTTGTTAGTGCCGACTTGTTGGGGTCCTCATTTTCATACGTGGTCATAGCTTATGTGAACAAATCGCAAATAAAAAATTTAATTTGTGCTGGACTTTCGAAGAATCCGGGTCGTTTTAGTATCCTGCTTGTAGACTCATTTGTTTACGGAATTTGCTGCATCTTTCACCATCAATCGGGATCACTGTTAGGGAAAAAAGTTTACTGCCACCGGAAAACAGAGGAGCTTCAACCAGTGTTACTGTCACAGTTTCACTCAACAAAAGTAAAAATCAGTCGTGACAAAAAAAGTTGTAAAAAATTAAATTTTAGAAAAATTATTAAATTTTAATAAAAATATAAAAATTTATTAAAAATTCAAATTTTTTTTATAAAAATAGCAAAAAAAATTTGTAAAATTTTATAAAAATCATTAAAAAAAATTATAAAATCCGTCAAAAAATCCCTTTAACAATTAACTTTAACGGTTGATCTTTAAAGTTAACGATCCCTAGTTTTTTTCAATTAAAGTCATCACATGTCGTAACGCAGCGTGACATGTGGTGAAAAATGATAAAAAATAAAAATCAATAAAAGTTATAGGAAAATTATAAAATTCTTCTTTTGGTATGATGATTTTTATAATTTTTTACGAATTTTATAATTTTTTATATTTTGTACAATTTTTCTAGAACTTTATAAAATTTTATAATTTTTTATATTTTTATATATTTTGTAATTTTTACGATTTTTATAAAATTTTATATTTTTTATGATTTTTGTATTTTTTCTAATTTTTAATAATTTTTATTAAAATTTAATAATATTTATAACCTTTATTGAATTTCATTTTTTATATATTTTTTTAATAAGAGCAAAGACTTAATTGTTTTTTTTTTGAAAAAATTTGAGGATCTTTTTGATTCATTTTAAAAGTTTAAATACCCAATTGAATGCAAAAAATAAGAGTTTAATTGTTTTTTTAAAAAGGTTTGAGTGCCTTTTATGATGCATTTTAAAAATTGATTGCTCTAATGGGTGTAAAAACAAAAAAAAAGGTTTAATTATTTTTTTGAAAAAGTTTGAAGCTTTTCACGAAATTGATTTATTCTTCTAAATATTTTTAAAATCGGTATAAAACTCTAATTTTTTAAAAAATGGCATATAGGACTTATTTAACCATAATAATCCATTAATAATAGATTAAAGTTATAATTTAATACACAAATTATATATATAAATTACATCCAAAACAGTTGTTTCAGTTAGAACCTTAACGCCGAAGATTTGTTTTGTCCGCGTGAACTTGGATTAAAAGAAAAAAGAAAACAATTTCTAGGGCAACTTCTTAGAAACCGTTGTAGTTTTTCATCAAAATTTCCCTCAAATTTCTCTGAATATGATAATGAAGGAAAAATATCGTATACGCGTTTCAGCTTTTTGCTTAGTTAGCATAAAACCCGGACTACGTTCATCTTTACTAAATACAAATATATGAGCTTAAGTTGCTTTGGGTCACTTCAAACTCCAAAAGAGGTTCCCTTTGTTTCATTATCTTCCATCTTCGTTTCTTTGAATTTTTTTGCTGTTTTTCAATGAGTACCACTCTTAAATCAAGCTTGCTTTGTGTTATTGCTGTTGTGGGAATTGTGGCTGCTGCTGTTACCATTGTTGTAGTTGCAGTTCCAGAAGGATTGCCTTTTGCGGTGACAATGGTTTTGGTTTATTTGGGGAAGAGAATGATGGGAGATCCAGCAGTGGTGAGAAAGCTCTTTGCTTGTGAAACAGTGAGTTCTGCCACTGCAATTTCTACTGACAAATCAGGTACTCTTCAAGTGACAAAATTTTGGGTTGGTCAAGAATCTACGGAGGAGGGAGGTGGTTCAATTTCTCCATTTGTTGTTGAATTGATCCATCAAGGTGTTGCTTTAAACACTACTGCCGGTTCTCCATTGACAGAATATGAAAAGGCAATCCATTCATGGGCTGTGGTGGAACTGAAGATGGATATGGAGAAGATGAAGAAGAGTTGTGGAGTGCTTATTCGAGTTGAAGCCTTGGTTTTTGAGCAAAAACGAAGTGGGGTTTTGATTGGGAGGAACAATGATGATACTGTCCATGTTCATTGGAGAGGAGATGCTGAGATGGTCCTAGCAATGTGCTCAACCTACTATGATGCTTGTGGAGTTGTGAAAGATATCGATGATGGCGAAAGGGCGAAATTCGAGCAAATTATTCAAGGTACGGCTGATAGCAACCTAAGGTGTATTGCTTTTGCACATAAACAAGTTCCAGAGGATGAGTCTGATGATTTAAAAGAGAAGAAAAGGGTTGATGGAAGGAGCTTGACCTTGTTAGGACTGGTAGTGGTGGGTATGAAGGATCCTTGCAGGACTGTGAAAATTTGATAATTTAATTGTTAGTTATATTTGATAATCTGAGCCACAGGGATTTGTTTGATTTGGTTTGTTAAACAAGTTATTTGGTTTGATTTTGATTGAAATAGTTAACAATATTAATTATTTAGACTAATCATTGACATTATAAAAGTAGAGTAATCAAATTATACATTAAAAAAAATAAAGCATTTAGATAAAACTCACCATGTCATGTTTCGATCAATATTATACAAGAAAATCCTCCGTACCAAATTGATCAAACAACTCTCATTGAGCTAGTGAAAGACAAAAACTTGACAGATTGCAGGAGTTTGGTGGCGTCAATGGTGTGGCTTCTGATTTAGGAACTGACACTATAATTGGCATTTCAGGTGGCGCCGACCATGTTTCACGCCAACGCAATACATTCGGGTCCAACACCTACAACAAACCTCCAAACAAAGGGCTTTTTCCATTTTGTGATTCAAGCACTTAAAGAACTCACTGTAATGATTCTTTTGGGGTGTGCAGCTCTTTCACTTGGGTTTAAAATCAAAGCACATGGCCACAAAGACAGTTGCTATGAGGTTGGAAGCAATTTCGCGGCTGTATTTCTACCCATTGTTGTTTCTGCTATAAGTAACTATATGCAGAACCGACAATTTGAGGAGTTGTCAAGAGCCAACAACAATATTCTGGTTGATGTTGTACGAGGAGGTCAGCGCCGAGAAATTCGGTTGTTCGATGTCATTGTTGGAGACATTGTGTGCCTAAAGTTGGGAGATCAGGTTCCTGCTGATGGGTTGTTCTTAGATGGCCATTCACTGCAAGTAGATGAATCGAGCATGACAGGAGGAACTGAGCCTGCTGAGGTAAATAGCAGCCACAGTCCGTTCCTATTGTCAGGGACCAAAGTGGCTGATGGGGACGCTCGGATGCTTGTTACTTCGGTTGGTATGAACACAAAATGGGACCAAATCAGCTGTGACACCACTGAAAAGACCTTTACAAGCACGTTTAAACAAGCTGTCCTCATCGATTGCTAAGGTTGCTTAGCAGTTGCTTTCCCGGTTCTTGTTGTTCTGTTGGTTCGTTACTTCACAGGCCATACAAAAGATGAGAAGGGAAACCGGGAGTTCAATGGAAGCAAGACAAAGACTTATGATATTATAAATGCTATTGTGGGCATTGTCACTACGGCTATAACCACCGTTGCAGAAGGATTGCCATTGGTTGTCACACTGACTTTGGCTTATTCCATGAAGAAAATGATGGCAGATCAAGCAATGGTGAGAAAGCTTTCTGCCTGTGAAACAATGGGCCCTATCACCACAATTTGTACCGACAAAATATTTATTCTCACACTCAACCAAATGAAAGTGACAAAATTTTGGGTTGATCAAGAACCCGTAGAAGAGGGTGCTGCTTCGGTTTCACCCTTTGTTGTTGATCTAATCCATCAAGGTGTTGCTTTCAACACTACGGGAAGTGTTGATAGAGCTTCTCCAGGAACAAATTTTGAATTCTCAGGTAGTCCTACAGAAAAGGCAATACTTTCATGGGCAGTCCTGGAACTGAAGATGGATATGGATAGAATTACTTGGGCAATACTTGAAGCCTTCAATTCTCAAAAAAAAAATGGAGTGGGGTTTTGATTGGGAGGAAAAATTATGACACTTTCCATGTTCACTGGAAAGGAGCCGCTGAGATGATCCTAGCATTGTGCTCAAGCTACTATGATGCTTCTGGAGATGTGAAAGATCTCAATGATGGCAAAAGGGCGAAATTAGAGCTGATTATTCAAGCCGTGGCAGCCAGCAGGCTCAGGTGCATTGCTTTTGCCCATAAACAAGTTCCAAAAGAAGAGTATGATGATCTAAAAGAGAAGAAAAAGCTCGATGAAAACAGCTTGACCTTATTAGGACTGGTGGTATACAGAATCCATGCGAACATGGCGTGAAGAAAGCAGTGGAAGATTGCCAATCTACTGGACTAAATATTAAAATGATCACTGGCTGCTTTGTCTAACTACTGTCCAGCTATTGTGGGTGAACCTATATATGAATACTTTGGCTGCTTTGTCTCTTGTCACTGAGAGGCCTACAAAAGAGTTGATGGGGAAACCGCCCGTTGGTCGAACGGAGCCGCTCATCACAAACATCATGTGGAGGAACCTACTAGCTCAAGCTCTATACCAGATAGCAGTGCTACTTACCTTACAATTCAATGGTGAATCAATCTTTGGGATAACAGAAGGTTAATGACACATTGATCTTCAATACTTTCGTACTTTGCCAAGTGTTTAACACATTTAACTCAAGGAAACTGGAAAAGAAGAACGTATTTGAGGATTTACACGAGAATAAGATGTTTATAGGAATCATTGGGGTAACCATTGTTCTGCAAGTGGTAATAGTGGAATGTCTTAAACGATTTACAGATACGGAGAGGTTGAATTGGGGACAATGGGGAGCATGCATCGCCATTGCAGCTGCTGTTAAGTGCTTACCTGTTTCAAAAAAACCCATTTTCAGCTATCTAAAATGGAGGAAATAGAATCTTCATAGGTCACAATTACAATTCATTGAAATTCATTTATTACTCATTCATATTATTTTCTTGTATTTAAGATTGAAATAATTGTAGTTACATAATCTTTACAAGAATATGACCATAATTCATAATTGTTGATCCAATGGCTATTTTCACTTACTTCAATTTAATAACACAAAAATCCTAGTATATTTATTATTAACTAATATCACTAATCACACTGTCTCTCACTAAAGTCTGCAACTAAACAAGAATATGAATGGAAATGTATACAGGTCTTCAGAAAAAAAAAAAAAAGAGTTGTAATTTTAAATATTCAAACACTTAAATACCCAAACACAATATGGACCTCACGAAAAAACAAGCTTTCAAGAAATTCATCCATCAATATGCAAACAAAGTTAAAAATAAAAGCAAGTTATAAAACCCAGAAATATACAATACCTGTAAAGAACTTATTTATTATTTTCAATATAAACATGATGTTAATATTTTCAATTACCATTTTAAAAAATATAATTGTATTTTATATTTTATTATTTAACATGGACATGAATTTTATTTATTTATTATATTATAAGAATATGTTAATCCAATGTCTATAATACTTATTTCTATTTTTATCATACCGTTAATAATTTGATACCAGAATTCGACTGAATAGTTTAAAGGATTATTTGGATGTTAATTAAAGTTTTAATGGTCTATTTGAGTACTAATTAAAATTTAAGAGTTTATTTGATTGTAATAGAAATATAAGGATCGTGTAAAGAAAGTGACGAAGTTTAAGTGCTTATTTAATATATTAGTCTACTAAAAACCTTAATTAAATTTCAGGTGTGAAATTAGAGTTATACAACTAAAATTAAATTAGAATTTTTTTAGAGGTTAATTGTACTTATTTAAAATTTTAAAGAGATTATATTGCAATTTTACAATTTTGAAGGGTCAATGCTATGAATTTAGCTAAAATACAAAAAGTATATATAATATAGAGGTAATTATGAATTTAGCTCAACCCGAATAAAAATGTTAAAATTAAAGCTCGATTCAATCTGCTTGTATTATTTATTTATTATTATTATTGTTATTATTATTATTATATAAAAAATTAAAAATATGTAATACATAAAAAAACATTAAAATATTAAAATAAATGTTTCTCAAAAAATTAGAAATAGTTTTTTTTTTTAAAATCATATTTAAATAACACTAATATAGGTACAATTTAACAAACAAATGTCTCTAAAATATTAACAAAATTAACAATAAAATAATAATTATATAATATCCAAACAATAACAACATAATAGTGAAAAAACAACAAAACAATGGGAAAACAATAGGTTTTTTTGCAAATTCGAGTCAGATTCAGGTCGAAAAACCATTACCTGAAGCCTGACCTATTTTCTACACAGACTTAATTTTTTTACTCAAATCTATTTTTTAGACCTATATTTTTTCTAAACTCTTTCACTTTTTCGAATAAACATTCAACCCAACTCATGTACAAAAAATCTATCCATTACCATATAATTCTCATTAATAACCCATTATTTTAACTATCATTATTTTTTGAAACATAAAATCTAATATACCTAATTCAAAAACGAACTCTTATTTTTAGTATTTAGCTGATAGTTTGTTTCTTCTTACACTTTTTTAGTTCAAAGTTATTATTATAATCATGAGAAGTTGTAAATTAAAATCAATTAAATGTGTATATGAAATAATTATTAACATTAAAAAATATAAAATGAATTTGTGTAAGCATTAAATAATATCATAGGATCATAATGTAGACGTCGCACTCAAACTAACCACAAATGGGGCCAAAATGTTTTAATGGAATTCTTCAACCATATTATATATATCTTAGCAAAATAATAATATTTTTATATAAAAAAACACAATAATGAAATAGGTAATTATACAATTTCTTTTTTCTTTGTTTTTTGCAAGTGGACCTATAACCTTATAGAGGGTAAAAAAACAAACAAATAAAACAATATCAGTACAAAGTATTGTTTGGCTTTGCCAAAAATAAAATAATAGTAATAATAATGAAAAAAAAATCCCCAAAAGAAGAATCCAAACCACAACAGTCCCAACTGCCATCATTTCATATAAATAGCTTTCTTAATCAAACACCTTTCATCATCTCCATTATTATATACATGAAGGAAATTATTTTCCATGGTTTTGGACACCAATTTTGTTGTAATTGATACAAACAAACAAGGTATTATTATGGATATTATATTTTCATAATTAATGGAAGGTATGTTATACAAGTCAAGTATTTTTTTTTAAATAAAACGTAAATTTTTATATTTTTTATGAATTTAGAATTTAATCTATCTAAGTTTATTTTAAAGAATTTAGTCGTTTTATTTTTTAGATTTCAAAATACATATTAAATTAATTGGTGTGATAATTTGAAATAAAAAAATTTACTTGATAGTTATATAATTAAAAAATTGATGTCGTAATGAGTTTATGTTTAATAAAATAATTTTAACAATATTAACAATTAAACCTGCATTAAAATATCTAAAAACTAAATGAACTAAATTTTTAAAAATATCTAAATTTATTAAAAACACATAAACATATGACATGTTTTAAATTTTTTTTTAATTGGGGTTTTGTTTCTCATCTTATCAGGTTAGGTGAAATTGTGTAAAATTAAAATATTTACACATGACATATATGTCATTTATGGGGAGAATGCTAACATTTAGACCCTATTTTTTATGCCTAAGGAGGATAAAGTTAAGCTTTTTTTCATTATATCTTAATATCAACTGAATATTTATATATGGATTTATGAGATAAATCTCAAAATTATATATAAACTTTAATTTAATATGTATTTGTATACATGAATTTTACTTTGATGTAATTATACATGTGAAACACTAATTGTGATTTAAATGTATATTTGAAACTTTAATTTTGATTTAATAATATATTTTTAAATAAATAAATACATCAACTTATTTTTATATTTAATAAATATAATTATTTATGTATACAACATATAAATATAAAATGATGTTATATCAATAATTGTGTTAATAACTTACAAGACATGAATTAAATCAAAATTTCATGTATAATTTTAATATTTATCTTCAGATTTATAATTAAATTAGTTTATAGGAGATAAATAAAATTAATTTTATAACAATCATGGAATTAATCAGATGCATTATTTAACTTGCTTCCCTTCCCAAGATATATATCACAATTAATAATAATTTTAAACTATGATATGCACCTACTAATTTAATATATGATTGTAAGAAGATTAAGAAAATATTATATTTAAGCTCTTATCAATGTGACCAAAGCAATAGGCAATAACAAGGCAAAGCAAGAATTATATTAATTTTTATGAATAAATAATATATATTTCTCTCATTTTGTGGATCCTATTGCTTTAGAAATCTTAAAAATAATATATTAATAATAGGACAGTGATACATACATTCACAAAATGATATACCTTCTTTCTTTTCTCATTATTAATGTCCTCTATCACTAACTTCAAACTTTAAAATGCATAGTTATTGTCATCAACATTGTTGGGTTTTTAAATTAATAACTTTTTTCAGCTGTAAAAGTATATCATCAAGGACTTTTTTAAACGTTCATGAATAGTCTGTATTAAACAAGTGTTTGGAGAAAGGAATAATGTTGCGAATGAATGGCAAAAATAGCATTCTCAAGACCTTTGAGGAGTCATTACATACAATCACCGAAAAAAATGTGTAACACCCTAAAACTGACCTAAGAAAAATAGCTAAGTCCAGAACGTCACAAAGTTAACACAGGAGTAAAGATGAAACATAGAAAGAAAACACGCACTTAAGTAGTTTTATATATACCAAACATGTCCAACATCAAGTTAAAAACATTATCATAAAATCATAATTCCCACAATCCAGTTTCCCATCTTAGCCTAAGATTACTAGTTAAAAATCCTACAAGTCCTAAAGTGACCGAGCTCCACGATCGTCAGCCATCACATCTGAGAAGACCTTGAAACCACAATCAATAGGTCAACATAAAACACGATGATAACTTGAAAAGTTCATGAAAAAATACACAAGTCATCGAAACAGTTAGATTGGAATACAATAATAGTCTAGTAGTGTTTACAATGTCACTACTATTTCAGTATAAGGTCACGGTGTTTACAGTCTCACCGCTCAATCAGTATAGCATTACGGTGTTTACAATGTCACTGTCAATTCAGAATTATATTGCAGTGTTTACAGTGTCACTGTCAGTTCAGTATTGTATTGCAGTGTCTACAGTGTCACTGCTAGTTCAGTATTTTGATAACTGTCGATAGAACACAAATGTACACTCGAAAATACACTGCACATGATCTAGCACACGGCCATGTACTAGCCTGTGTGTGTCACACAATTGCTCCCAAGCCCGTGTGTCTAGCCCGTGTAACTCACTGTTTGCTAGTTCCAAAACAGTATGCTAACACAGCTCAACCCACGCCCGTGTGCCCAGCCCGTCTAACCTCAAACAGTATGGTTACACGGCCTGGCACACGCCGTTGACGTGGCCCTTGTAACTCACTGCTTACTATTTATATGGCACATGGCCTGGACACACGCCCGTGTGCTGGCCTGTGGCCTTCGAACAGTAACCATCCTGTCAAAAATCTGCAGAAAAACGACAGCAACTTGAGGGGATTTGATACCCTACCTTTTATCGAAGAAGTACGAACTCGCAACCCAAAGTTCCTAGCACCTAAACAATTCAAAAGGAGTACAATTCTCAATTAAGCCGACATATTAACAATTCTACACACAACAACAATTGTCAAGAGTTTCCTTCCTTTTTAAATAATTAGTTCCCAAATAAAATAAAATAATAAATAAAATATACATTCCTAAATCGCATACACGGAGACTCGAATCCATGACCAAGAGACAAAAAGCTAAACACTTATGTGACCATTAAATCACTAAGCTTATCATTAGAACTAAGTTTCCTAAAAACCAATTTATGTGACACATTCAAGACCTCAAGTTCACAAAAGAGCAATTACAAGATTTGCAAAAAAATACAACTCGAACATTGAATCTCGAGCAAATAATTAAAGCATTTAACCACAAAAACAGAGACAATTTCAATGACATAATTCAAAATGAAAGTTTAAATTTTGGGGCGTTACAAAATACTACAGTTATTACATGATGATTAAATTGGAGGGGATTCGTCTTGTTTAATTTATCTTTATCTTATTACTTCTTTTGTAAAAAAAAAAAAACATTGTTGGATGTTTATGTTAAGGGATTAAGAACATTTTTTTTTATATTTTTGAATTTGACATAATAAAAAGTTTTGTTATATATATATTTCAAAAATCAAGAGAACTAATATAAATATAATAACATCAACAAAATCCAAGTGGGTGACATAATAAAATATAAAACCTTAAAAAAAATAGAAAATGCTTAGATATTTTTCTAAAGTACAGCTTGATTAGGTACAAATTTATTAAAAGTACAAAATGAGTAGATAAAATTGATTAGGTATTTAGAAATTAAAGATACAAATTAGGCTAACAAATAAGGTCATTGTGGGTGGAGAAGATAAGAGGTAATAGTGGCACTCCTACTTTATGACATTTGCCCCTATTTGGTTTTAATTGGTTGCATTCAATATGACTTTATGATCCACTTATCTTGTTTATTTACTATTTAATAAATTGATTGTGAGATTTGATCATCAATGTAAAATTTTGAATTAATTTATATATTTTTAATTTATTAAGTGTTTTATGGATATGATTTATATGAATAAAATATAAGGATTGGATTTAAAAAACTATAAATCTTATATATATATTTGTAACACATAGGGTGGTACTGGTGACCAAAGTTTGGCCAATTTGTATGATGACATTAGCATATTCCAGAAGACCCATTTCTACAAGAAAGTGAGAAAGAGAGTTATCTAATTATATATTCACAACATCATATTTTATTTATTGTAATTTTTTAAAAGACTGATTGGTTTTTAAAGGTTGAAATATGAATAGTATTTTTTTTTGTATATTTTAAATTTTATTTTTAATGATTTAATTGTTATATTTTAAGATTTAGATTCAATGGTTAACCTCATTAAAATTCTTCTATTAAATACGGTGAAAGAATAAACAACATCGCATTTGTATGTGTTTTGTCACACTATTTACATTGCTTTTAAATTTTAGGAATTTTTAAAAAAAATTCCGATGCATATTATTTATAATTGCAATTGTAATTGTATTTATTTAAGAAATACAATTTGGGTCTCACCCACCAATTAAGTATGAGTAAAGAGTAAGAAATGTGACTAAATTTGATGGAATGAGATAGATAGAGCAGTGAACATATATAAAACAAGTTTTATGGGGAAAATAAGATCAAAGCACATCAATAAAGCTTTCAACTAAAATAAAACCTTTAATTATGAAGGTACTCATCTCCCATGCAATTATCATTATCTATAATCAAAGCTTCAAAAAGGTTAATGCTTTTTCTTCCACTGTCCATCTAAATTCATGAATTTGAAATTTTGATTTAAATTAAATGCATAAGATTGTAATCATGAATTGCATCGTTTATGTATAAAAGATTATTATCAAATAAATTGATGAGAAATACTTTCAACAAAGTGGGTTAAAAAATTTATGAGTTTTTTTTTTAATGTTATAGTTAAAAAAACAAAAATAAGCAAAAAGAATATATGACAGGTTTTTTTTTTTTAATTCTGTTTTGCAGATTTAAAAATTCCACTTTCAGTATATCAAATAATTATTTCTATTCAAGTTTTTCTTAACATCAATTCAAAAAGTGATAAATAATATATTAAAAAAATCAATAATATAAATATGCATAATGAAATCAAAGACCCAACAGTGTGCTTAAAAAGGAACACAAAGGTATTGGATTAATGAGATGTTTGTAGTGGATGAAACATGGTTTAGGCTTTCCCATCATAAACTGTGTGCATCAATGAAGAAAAAGAAAAGATTGACTATTAGGTTTGGCCCCATTAGGGTTGTGTGAGGAAAGTGGAAAACTTGGGATTTTGTCGAACTTTTTCATTAGTGTTTGCTTGCCCTTGAATATAGGGATTTTGTTGGCAATAGCCCTACATCTTTCAAAAGTGAATATCGAGTTTATAAAGCTTTCACACTAATTAACATAAGATGCCTTCCTTTACATCATCATTTTCCCTACTCTATTTTTCTTCTTCCATCATAATTTTACTTTATATATTTCTCCAAACATGAATTTAGGACATCATATTCCTTTTAAATCGGTTAAACTTATCCGATTCAATTTATTTATAAAATATATAAGTATTAATATAAAATTATTTTTAAAATCGTAAATTAAACTATTTGAATTAGCTCGATCCTATCCTGATCTTGACTTGAATGAACATGGGTATTAGGTTGAAACCCAACCCAGAAATATCTCTATTTTTATAAATTTTAAATTTTTTTTATCTTGCAATACGTATAGAGTCTTTCCATTTGAAATTAAGATGTTATATAATTCATTGTCGATAAATTATTTTTAAAATTCTCTAAAAACAGTTAATTAAAAAGTTTAAGAGAAGGATATTTATAAAAAGAAAATTCTCTCAATGCATGTGTATCTTAAACTTACTAAAAACTAAAATGATGTTTATTTCCAACGAAGTCATTCTATTTTTCTTTCTGTTCCCATCGTTTTTGCGGTATGTTTGCTTGATTTTATTAACTTAATAACACTAAAATAGCAATTTGAGTATTTTCTAACATAATCACATTGGGTGTTAGTCACCCAAAAAAGAAAATTCCATTTAATCCTTAATTTGGGAATTAGTAAAACTTATGGTGAATGATTTAGGCGGATTTGGAAATGCTAGAATTTGGGAATTAATTTCTCTAATGCCCTAATTAAATAAATATTTCAAAATAGCCCTCTTTTTATTATAACTCAACTTTCTAATTCACTTAAATTTAAATTTTTTATCAAACTATTTAGATTACACGAATTCAAATTTTATCTGCTAGCTTTTTCTCATAAAAAAAATTTTAAACTTAAAATTTTAAAAGCCCCTTGCATTGTAATTATGCTTAGTTTTATCTTTTGTACCCAATAATTCTCTTTCACACGCAAATAAATAATTAAAAGGGAAAACAGAGATAAGTCGTACACTAAATAATGTCATGTCTTAAATTTGGTGCCTTTTTATGAGCACAACATTGAAGATAATGACCAGACAAGCGTACATATGAAGAGTTGTAAGAATCTTCATTCGAACTCTTTCTATCAAATTCTTAACCTTTTATCCCCATTTTTCTTCACTTTTTTTTATCCATTTCTCCTTTATATCTGAATCAATGTTAATGCTAGTCAAATTGGATCAAATGGGTTTATTTTAATAAAATATAAAATATTTTAAAAAATATTAATAGTAAATAATAAAATTACTTTTTTTTGACAAATGAAAGTATAACTCTACAATTACTTTATTTTAAAAATAAATAAATTACAAATATCTTATATTTTTTTTTATCTCTATATTATATTATCCATACCCTAAATGTGATAAATATTAATTAATTAATATAAAAACAATCACTATTTGACTTGATCTTTATTTCCTTCTTATCTTAACATTAATTCAACTAAATTATTAGCAATTTGAGTCTCCTATCATTATCAAATTGTACCTTTCCTACCCCATTTTCATGTGACCTATCTCCAAGACTTTTTATTTTTACAATTTGGACCACCCTTTCTCCCAAATCGTATAAAAATATATTTCTAATTATTATATTATTCCTTAACTATGATTAAAGCATGGCAGTCCATAAAAGCTAAACACCCAGATAGAGAAAGGTATATATTCAAAATTGTATATATTATTAGAGAAACACTAACTATTGTATTATAAAATTAAAAACACCACAATCATAGAAAACCTACACCAATAATCTTATTAAATGTGACAACTTATTATTGGATTAACATTTTTTTTATTCTTTTTCAAATTTTCTTACCAAACAAAACTTAAATTGTTTATATCATGTTGCTAATTATAAACCGTAATTCCTATAAATTTATTTATTTTTTGTCATGATTTCTACAAATTTATTTCATCTTATCCAAACAATATTTTCTTTGTCTTCCCATAGTACAACATTTGTACTTTTCTTTGCTTATTGTTTATCATTTTAAACACTTTTATTTACTGCCATATTCAAACAATAAAGAGACTTGACTTCATAAATCTATTCAAACATTCTATTAATGAAAAAAAAATCAGGATTTTTATTTCATAAAAAAAGTTGTGATAAAAAACAAATAAATGTTAGGCATAATAGTAAACCCGTAACAAATATTGCATTATCAAAAAAAAATTTAGAAAGACAATCACTGACTTCGAAAGCATTAATCTTCGTGGGTCATAAAATGTAGGTAAATGTTACTTAGATTATACCAATTTTTTATAAAATAATCCTTCCATTGTGTACATTGAGTCGGAATAAAATAATAAATCAATTGACTCACAAATAATTACGAATCCATTGAACTAAATTAAAAAATTAATTAATCAATGATTAAATATAATTTTATAAATTTTAATTTGTTTTTATTTTCGTAAAATTTTAACAATTATTTATTTTGAATAGAATGTTTAATTAATTTCTACTAATTATTAAAATAAAACACTTAAAAAAGGGTACATGGATACGGCCCCCACTAGAACTGATCATCAGCACTAAAAACAAATAATCACGATCAGACGGTCCAAGATCAAGGTTATAATAGATACTCTGGTGATGGAGTACGTGTCACAAAATGTTAGGCGCACACCTCTCAAAATAATCTACTGCACTCACAATAAAAATCCATCCCCCTTCCTTTCTTGCCCTTCACCTTTTTCTTTTTTTCTTAAATTTCAAATTTACCCCCGCCTTATTTCCTTACAATTCCCAATACCACCGAAAATCGTGGGACAGTGGTTGGGGGGGAAAGGACAACATTATAATTTCACTTTCCTTTAGCGTGTGAAATTAATATTTAACCCACGTCATTAAGGATAAATTATGCCACGTAGGATTCAAGGGGGATTACTAAGTCCAAGTCAGCCTTCACGGTGGAAAAAATTTAAAAATGAAAATAAATTTTCGAGCTCTTCTAGAAAAAGCCACAGGCAGATTATCTTTCCTTCATTCTTCCCATCATCAAAAAAAAAAAAAACTCCCTATTCACCGTAGCCGGAGAATGTATATTCCGGCGAACAGATATTTTCTCTCTATACGCCATGTTCGCATTTCTGATCATCGTAGCCACGTCTTTCACGAAGAAAGCTAACTCTTTTGGGGCTAAAGCAGCTTCTTAAGTTTTTGCTAATTAATGTGCATGATTTTTTTTCCGTTTGTTTTGATTTTGGGCTGTACATGCAGATGAAATCGGAGTAATTAACTGATTAGATTTTTTAGCTGAGTTTTTAAGGTTTCAAGATTTTGATTAGAACTGAGCACAGAGAAGTGAGGAGGGTTTTAGAGTTTTAGACCGAAAGAAGGGAAGAGAAACTCTGACCTTTTTTTCCGATGAAGGTTCAGCCGATCGACACTGATTCACGGGCAGGGAAAGAAACTGCTCCGGCTCGAGCAGAACAGGTCAAGCCAGTGCTTAAATCTCTTATTAAAAGGCTCTTCGACCGGCAGTTTCCGAGCGTTCTGAGAGTATCAGCAGCGGAGAAGTCGAGTATTGGTGAAACTCAGTTTAGCAACAAAGATGGGACGACTGAGTTCGAGCCGAGTTCGATATGTTTGGATAAAATGGTTCGAAATTTCATCGAAGATATCCACAACGACAAGCAACCGCCACAGCAGCCGCCTCCAGCTAAGTACGGCCGTAACCGCTGTAATTGCTTTAATGGTAACAGCAACGATAGCTCCGATGACGAGTTTGATGAGTTCAGTGAGTCTTCCAACGGATCACCGCCTGATACTTGCGAAACTCTCAAGGTAAATCTTTCTTAAAAAATTTAAAGAAATGACAGCCTATTTTCCCTTTTTTTTTCAAAATTTAACAGAAAAATGTTGAAATTTTTTAATTTCAGAGTCTGGTACAATGCGCCACCGTCGTCGAGAGAAACCTCTTAGCTGACACGGCGATGATCGTTGAAAAGAATAAAAACTGTAAACGGAAAGATGATCTGAGGAAGATCGCGACCGACGGTTTACTTTCACTTGGCTATAACTCTTCAATTTGCAAATCAAAATGGGACAAATCTCCTTCTTTCCCTGCCGGTAACTACTCTTTTTCTAGATTCTTCTGAAATCTGAAAATGTAATCTTAAATAAGTAATTAAAATTTTGATTTTTTGTTGTTTTAGGTGATTATGAGTATATAGATGTGATTATGGAAGGGGAGAGAATGTTGATCGACGTTGATTTCAGATCGGAGTTTGAGATGGCGCGATCAACCGGGACTTACAAAGCGATCGTCCAATCACTGCCGTTCATTTTCGTCGGAAAACCGGATCGTCTCGACCGGATTGTTACGATCGTATCGGAAGCGGCCAAACAGAGCTTGAAAAACAAAGGCATGCACCTACCTCCTTGGAGAAAAACCGAGTACATGCGAGCCAAATGGCTCTCTCAATTCAGCAGAACCTCTTCCCAAACCGATGACGTTTCGGCCAAAACCGATGTCCAAGAAACAATCGATTCCAGTGGTTGTGGAGAGCTGGATTTGATTTTCGGCGAGGAAAAAACAGCCTTATCGGAGGAAAATTCCGGCGAAATAAAATTACCGGAGAATCCGGCTGCCACGTGGCAGCCGCCGGCGGTCAAACCGAAGAGTGTAGAAAGAGGAACTAAGATCGTCACCGGATTGGCTTCTCTGTTCAAAGAGAAGCCGTAAAAAAATTTTGTTACAATTTTCAGCGGATTATAAAAAATAAAAAAAATCTGGATAATATAAAAAATCGTATAATCTTTTTTTTTTTGTTCGAAAGGGTTTATTTTCTTTCGTTTGTAAGAGGCAGTAAATCTATTACCGTTCACCGTTGTAATAAAAATAATTAAATAGAGATTAAAAAAAGGTAAAATTTTCTCAGAAAATTACAAGGGTAGAATAAGCTTTTAAGTCCCTATATTTTTTATGCAATCAGAATTTGGTTTTTTTAATTTATATTCAAGAATTTAATTTTTGTTTTGGTTTTTTAGAATTCAAAATTGAGATTGAATGATATTTTAAAATAAAAAATTTTACTTTGTAGTCATTTAACAAAAAATAAAATAATAAACTTAAAATTAACAGAAAAAATAGTATCAATAATTTAACTTGTATTTTTAAATTTGAAAAGTAAATAAATTAATTTTTTAAATGTAAGTGACTAAATTTTAAATGTACAATAATACAAAGACTTAAAAATGGATTTTAACCAAATCACAAAATGTCTTATGTTAAATTAGATTACATGACATTTAAAAATAAGTTGCCCGCGTAATCAATATTACACACATGAAAACCAAATAAACAAATAAAAACATTGAATAAGGTGTTGTAAGATTTTCGATTCTAAACTCCGGTTGTAAAATTTCTCAACATGATTTAAGAGGGGAAAAGTAAAAGGATGAAATTTCTAAAACTAAAAACAGAGTGATCAAATTTGAAATACACAAAGAATATAGGGAGGGAGAGGCGGAATAAACCTTAAACAAGTAAAAAAAATTTCTCAAATGTAGTGAAAATCAGAAACACATTGTTAAGCCTTTTATGAGTCGCCTTTATTTGATTGTTTATGTGCAAAATTGGTAGGTGTTGTTGGTTGAGAGGGAACAATGGAGTCTGCAACTCTATTATTATTATTATTATTTTCACTTTAATTTTTTTTCTTATCTTTTTAGGATATTGGATTTCAGATTTTATTTTATTTTTAAATGCTTAACGAGGTGATTGTTTATGACGGCATATAAAAGCCAAAGGAGCCCTCGTGGAGTCTCATTCTTCGAGCACAAAAGAAAGTGGATGGATATTGAGCAAATATTTTAATTTTTTAATATTATTTTAATAAATTTTTATTTATTTTATTATATTAAATTATTAGAGTTTTAAAATTTTAATAAAGAATGCTTACAACTTGGTAATCAAAATGCATTTTTCTAAGTTTCATGATATTTATTTATAATTTTATCGAAAAGCATTTTTAAATTTCTTTCGACTGTTGCGAAATTTATTTTTTTATTCCACGTGTGTAAATTTTCATTTGTTGAATGTTGAAGGTTCCTATTTTGACTGTCTTGGTGGCTTGCCGATAGTTCAATCTTCAAACAGTTTCAACAAAATGAAGAAGTCAAAATTGGGTTCATAAATTTGGTTTAATAATATGAAAAAAAAATCATAATTTTCTTTTTCGATAAAAACAATGCAGTTTTAGGGGAAAATTTCACAAGAATAGAACCCTTTGGGCTCAGCCTATGGTATTAAGGGCGAAATTATTTTTTTTTGAAAGATTTAACCAAAATTTTATAAATTGTAAAATGTTAAAAGTTAAAATTTCCATTCACGAGATTAATATTATTATAGTTGTTCAATTCCATCCATGCCTAACATATGAATCTTAAATTTTATTTGAGTCTGTTAATATTTATAAATAATTAACTTGAATTTATGTAAAATTTTCCGTATTATTTTTCGTTTTTAAAAATATACATCTTTTACTCTTATTATAAATTTGTTCATTTGTTAAATTTCTAAACATAATTGACTTAATATTTTTTAATATTTATATTATAAAAATATATATTTAATTTTTTATATGATACAAGTTACATAATATATAAACAAATGAAAAAACAATAAACTTGAAAACTAATCAAACTGAATCAAACTTTGAATATTGAAGTTCGAACCTAATCTATATTTTAAACAGTCTTAATTTTTCGCCAAAACTCATTTTCGAGTTTAATATTTGTCCAAATCTTTTCAAATTTTAATCAAACATTCAAGTTTGAAGATAACACAACTTTTGAATAGGTGTACTTGTAAATGCACACATGTTGTATGTTTAGGTAACTATTGTAAGTAATAGTTATATTGAATTGAGTGTAATCGAAACACTTTAATTATACTCTCTAATTCGTATTAGAGTTGAATTTTATGCGGATAAAGCTTTAATAGATTTCAATTTTTAAAGATGTGATTACACTTTGCGGGGGTGAAACATGTTTCAAAATTAAAATTCTTTATAATTATACGGAGGATTGTGATTATTATTGTAATAATTACATTTTTTTATAATTATTTTTTAATTTTTTATTAGTTAACCTCGGAAGCCAAAAATTGTAATCTTTATTGGGGACCATAATTTTTGATTTTTTTTTGTTTTATCTCCAGCCTGCTGACATTTTTCAACTCCACCATTTATCAATTTGTTTAAGGGGAAAAATAATTCTTTATTTTTTAATGTTTTAGTTACTTTTATAAGAAAAAAAAAATAATGTATCTCACAATCATTGTCGTGGGCCATTAATCAATATTTTTTTATACCAAAATTTGTTTACAATGTAACGGTGACCCAAAAATTTTAATTTTATAACTAAACTTAGAATATTTCTAAATAAATGTTTTATTTTTTTTATTCTTATATATATTAATTGTATTTTAATTTATTATTTAATATTTATATATTTAGTTTTCCTTTTATTGGTTTTTTAGGTTGGTAATGGATTGGTGGGTCATCCTTTTATTTTATTTTTATTTTCTTTTTTGTCTTTATTACAAAGGAAAAATAATCAAAAGCAAATTGCCCAAGTTGGATACTAATAATATAACGTCTTCATGAAAGCAACCCCTTACCAACTATTACCTTTCTCTTCCCACGAAAATGGTCTGAATAAAAATAAAAATAAAAATAAAAATAAATTATTTTATTTTATTTTCTTTAATACATTATCCCAAATATTAACATTTTTTCAACCATTTTACTTCATACATTATCAATTAAGTTTTAAAATTAATAAAATTAGAAAATGTTATTTTATATTAATTTTTTAATTTATATGCATATATATATATAGCTTTATTGAATCTATTCATTTAAGTTTTTTTCCTTATTTAGCCACTATGTCTGTGGAGTGTTGTATATTGGTCACATGTGGTCCTGTTTTGGTCCCTTTCCCTCTTTAAACTTCTTTCATTTTTGCTTTGTTCTTTTCAATTGTTTATAAGGTAAAGGGATAAAGCCACATTCAATTCTTGAATTTGATAATTATTTGGATAAATAACACCCAAGTCCATTAAATTATTAGTAACTTTACATATTGATCACACTATTTCAAAAGATTATAAAATGGTCATTGAACAATTTGAAAGTTTTCACTTAAGTCATTAGGTTGTTAAGTTTTCTTTTAAGTCTGACTACCGAGTTTCAAGTAGCAATTTGACGATCGGTACAAGGGATTGATACCCATCGATGAGTAGAAGAACATACCTTAAACCCAAGTTGATTTGACGATAAGTGTCGGAGATCGGAGAAGAAAACTATTTAGATTTTAGTTCGTAGATTCATGATATTCAAAACTATTTAATGAAAATAAAACGAACTATAGAAGAGAAGGGGAAGGAGATCTTTCGATCGGTATAGGTGATGTGAATAGAGAAGGCCATACAACAATGATTTTAACAACGCAATAACTTAAATGAAAACTTTTGAATAGTTTAGTAACCATTTTGTAACCTTTTTTTATCTTACTAATAGTTTAGTGATATTGGGTATAGCTTACTTTTTTTTTTAATCTTTAAATTTGTTTTGGTCCACATTACTTTTCAAACTTGATAACTTTTCTCAATTTAGTCCATGAAATTGAATTTCATTAAGATATGATGATGTGATATTTTGATATTGTGCCATGTAATCGCTTGAATTTTTTTAAAAAAATAATATTTTATATTTTATATAAAGATTTTAAAATGATTTGAGGGATGATATGACATAATTTCAAAATACCATATCATCATACCTTAAAACAAATCTAAATTCAAGAGATAAATTAGAGAAATTTGCCCAATTTTGAGATTATCGAAAAACAAAAAAGCTTTTTTGTCAAAAAAAAATTAAATACCAATTTTTGAAAAACTAATAAATTTAAAAACTAAAAATGATTTTATCCCTAATGTAAAAAAATAAATAGATGAATGTAAGTCTTTAATGAATCGTACATCAATTATTTGAATGAAACACTTTTTCTTTGTTTCAATTTGTCATTTTCCCCCTTTTCTTTTAGTTTTACAGTGTTACACAATTGTATAGGTTAAAATGTGGTAACAGCTAAATTGAATTGAAGATTTGAAAAGTTTAGGGGGCTGATTTTTGTACCTTTTTCCTCGATCGTTAAAAAGAAAAAATGAGTTTAACTCTTGAGTGTACTTTAGCTGACAATGTGGTACCTAAGACATATTTCTCCTCAATTACCTACTTGTACTTTTTCCACCGAATTCTTAAATAATTAAACAACCATTAAGATGGATTAATTAATATCAACTACATCCAATTCTATTTATTTGTATAAATAATAATGTCTACTTTATGAATGTACATATTTTCTTTACATTTACAATCAATTATCTTAATTTGGAAAAACAAATTCTACTTAAATTCCATTCTAAATCTTCTATTTTTCTAAAAAAATCCATTTATATTTGAAATTTTCTTGTTAAAATATAAAAAATATTTTTTTTTCTTATAATAAGTTAATTTGACATATTCTTTATTATCATTTTTTAAAAATAATATGATATAAAATTTAATTATAAAATATAATAGAATATTCCTCCACTAATCAATTAAAACATTGAAAATGGTAGATTACTTCATCATTAGAGAAATAAATTCTGTTTTTTGAGTTGAAAATTAAAATTATCTGCAAAACCCAAATAAGTTAAAGAAGGGTACTTAAATGCATAGGGATAGTTGGTTGGCATTCGCCACCAATTCATACCAACAAAAGAGAAGGATGCAACTATTCTTTAATTTATGACAATAGCTTGTACTATCATATCTAAAAACTTTAATTCAATATTCGATTGAATTTTAGTTCGATTGGCATGGACATTGTTGTCAATACAGAAGGACGCGAGTTTCAGTGCGTTAAATCGCATTATCCTCGTATTTATGAGTTGAGGGAGGGGCTATAGAAAATTTTAGACATCGTGTCAAAAAGAGCAGATATGATCAAAATCTATAACGGGATTGTTTTATTTTTGTATATATATAAACATTCACAATTAATAAATTAAAATTTTGTGCGTATAATGAGTGCAATTATTATTGTTAAATTGAGCAATTAATTTGTTAAAATATTAATGACTAACTATAAGAATATGACAAGTGAGAAGTGGGAAATCAGGCTCCTTTTGTGATAATGATAACATTTTCAAAGCAATAAACTATAATTAAATCCAGGTTGCTTCTTGCAAATCAAGCAACCACCCAGTTTCATCTTTCTTTAACGTGTAATCTGTATTTAATCAGATTATGGCAATAATATATGTATATATTTACATGTTTATAATATATTGCAGGTGGGATATCAAAGTTGATCATTCCATGATAAAGCTGGCTTGGATTAACACTGAAGATTTTGGCATGCGTTGTGGAGATCTTTTAAACTTATGGGTGCATGCTTCTTATAGATAATATCGTCTGGTACAATAGGTTAAAAGCGGATAATATTTTATAGGTTGATATCGTTTCATGAGGGATAGTAAACTGTTGTTGAAGGAGGGAGGATGTCATGATCCTAATTACAACTCATCCATCCTATATCATTTGTGTACTAGAATAAGTCACAGCTTGAGTTTTAAATTGGTAAATACAATGACATTTCTTATTTTCCTTTTCAGCTTTGCCATTCAGCCTACTTCTATTGTGTTTTTTAGTTTTACATATACATTAATTTAATATAATTCGCCTCACAAAACATAATCAACTGATTCCCACCAAATTTATATTAATAAAATATTTAATTTATTACTCAACTAAAATTTTATTTTATTATTTTTACATATTTTAATTTTATTATGTTTATTAATTATATATCTATATTTGTGATTTTTACATTATATACGTATAATAGGATTTCTAATATATTTAAAGAGTGGTAATCTGGTATGTAGTATGTACTAATATAACAAAAACCCAAGTAAAATTAAATGGTTGCATTTTGTGTGTGTGGTCCATGAAATCTGGCAAATAAACTGGAAGATTGCTTTTCGAGGCCCAAGTGTCATTGGGTTTTTTTGGGTCAGAGTGTCATTGGGTTTAAGTTGATATTTTTAAGGGATAAACTAACATTTAGTTCATATTATTTGATTCTCCTATTATATTTTTGTCCACATTTTGCGTATTGAAATAAACTATTAAGGCAAAATATTTCTATTTTTTATACAACATTTAAAATTATTTATAGTCTCTCTTGAACTCTTAAAAAGAAAAATAATGTATTTCAATGCACTCGAACTCACGTATTATTACACTGACAATAATATCGATACCAATCGAGTTAAGACTCAATCGATCATTTATAATTTTTTTAACTTTGTTAAAAAATATAAAAAAACATATTTCTTCACTTTTAAATAATTATGATATTAATTACATCAATATCTCATCCATCACATTCATAATATTTATCACATGCAATATTCTAACAATTTATACACACGGCAAAAATCAACAATTCAAAGTTCATATTACCCATCACCGGACTAACATTTTAATTTTCCTAGGACTAAATTCAGATAAATTAAATAAAGGACTAATCTATCAATTTTATAAAATAAGAGATAAAATTCATAAATTTACCTTTGTATTTCTATATAAGTTGCAGCCAATGCAGCAACGATCGAAAAAAAATGGCGGTAGACATATCCATCTTGGAAACCATACAACCCTCTCGATTCCTGTCCTTCGCCATCCCAAACCCTAATCCCACCCTCAATCCCTCAATGGCCTCCCCACATATTCGAATCGCTGTCCTCGACTCACCGATTCAGCCCTCCTCTCCTCTCATTCCCAGTGTTGCCGCCATGATCGTCCCCAAGCACCGCGAGTCCGACTGGATCTTCTCGACGGAGTCTGGTCATCTCCAACTCCTCCTCTCCTCCCCTAACATCCAACGCCTCATATTAATCGGACAAGAACAACAACCAATCATCAACGGCTCTAGTTCACCTTCCATTTACCGCCGTTGGATCGATCCCGATTCCCTAAACAACCTGGAGATATCGCTAAAGCCACTGGTAATTGCATTATCTCCTAAAAGTTACTTCCAAAATGAAAACTTGGAAGTACCCTTTTTGCGTTATGAGGATAATATTGTTTGTAGCTTAGTTTTAGAGAAATGCATTGGGAATTTTGTTGGTGATATGCTTGTTGAAGATGTTGAGATAGAGGGTAGTGATCAAAGTAGGGAATTTAGGAGGAGATTAAGGTTTAAACGGATGCCTAATTTGGTTCAAACAGAGATTCGAATTGTGCCCAACAAGGTTTATTGTTTGGATTCAGTTGATATAGGAAGCAATAGTATAGAGTTTAGCCCTGATTTGGGGGTTTTGGTGCATGTTTATTTGGTGCCAATGGTGGCTAGTCTTGCTTTGATTGGGTCGTGGATTGAAAAGCGTGTTGAATCCGGGTTAAGACCTAAAGCTTTATGTCTTGGTGTTGGAGGTGGAGCTCTAGTTGGGTTTTTGAAAACACAATTGGACTTTGAGGTTGTTGGTGTTGAGGTTGATGAAGAGGTGTTAAGGGTTGCTCGCAAGTACTTTGGATTGGAGGATGGAGATTTAGTTCAGGTTCATGTCAGAGATGGTACAGAATTTATGGACCGACTTGCACATGGAGATGTTGTTGGTAATATCGTTCCTCGGTTTGATGTTATTATGGTTGATTTGGATTCTGATGATCCAAGAAATGGTGTTAGTGCTCCCCCAACAGAATTTGTTAGGAAGGATGTTCTTTTGGCTGCTAGATCGGTTCTTCGTGAATCCGGGATTTTTGTTATTAATGTGATCCCTCCAAGTAGATCGTTTTACAAGAAGTTGATACATGAATTGTGGGAGGTTTTCCCTGAGTTATATGAAATCGATGTTGGAAATGGAGAGAATTTCGTTCTTATCGCTGCTAAGGCTTTGCCTTGTTCGTCTTCAAGTAGTGGTTCTGAAAATAAATTCCTTACGAAACTGAGACTGGCGATTTCAGGAGCATATATGGATTCTATTAATAGAATTGGAGATGCAAGCAATTAATATGCTCATTCAAATTCAGCAATATCAACTTTTAAGATTGTGTTCAACGTTAGGAATTAGCATCCCTAAGCCAGTTCATACCACAAAGAACCGCTCAACATATTCCTGAACCTATAAAGTGTCATCTTCAATGGCCCCATGCACCAATCCATGGCTCAAGCTTCTTCTCGAGCTCATTTAACGTGGCTCTCCTTCCTGTTTGGATGCAAAAATTCCCGAAAGTTAATTTGAAATCTGAGATGTATACGGCCTAGTCTTCATTTTGAAGGCTTTCCTCTCAACTGAAGTGATGGAAAACAGGAGTTGTTAGGACATGGGAAGAACTAATAGTCCCAGGGTGGTGAAGTTGGTTTTGAGGGCTCCTCTGGCAACGGTCATGAGGCCTTTCTAGAGGGGAACACCAATCCTTTTGGTGTCGTTCTCGCATTGGAAGCTGCAGTTGTAGCATTTGTCGTTTTTTGGGTACATACAGTGTGGATGACTTGGTATTTCAAGTGGCAGTGATCAGACAACCGGTTCGAGAGGAGCATTGCGGCACCATCCATACAGAACAGGCACTTTGAGACCAGCATGGATCGGTGGTTGCCCAACAGTTGAGAGTAATGTTCCCATCCTCATCACTATGGCATAAGACTTGGGGTGTACCTATAACAATTGGACCACAACAATTCAGTCACTAGTACTTCAACAACATATCAATCGGTTCGAAGTTGAGGTTTGGGATAATTTGGGGTTCACGATATAATCATTATGAGTACAGCTGGAATTTAGGAGTGACACCTTTTCATTTTTAATTGACTATAACCTGTCTTTCCTTTGACTCAGTTGGCCTATTAAATTCAAGAGCGGACAGACTTGATTGACTGTTCACACATTTTCATACTTCAATGTGGCTGACCTACTTGGCCAATTGCCAGTCCCATGTGCTATGTAGGAGAGAAATAAATGTACAAAATCTTCTTATCCTATGATGCCATTGCTTAGTGTTTGGATACAGGTTTACTCTATTGTTGTTTGGGTATCCTAAATTAAACATTTCAACTTACCAGAAGTAGCATTGATCTTATACTACATCCTTATTTACTGTATTCATGGTAAGTTTTTTTAATCTCATAAATGGAGTTAAAAATTTTATCAAGTATTTTTTTGTTTAATTTTTACTTTTTAAATATAACTTTAAAACAATCAGTTTTTTTTTTTCAATTCGCTTGTAAAAAAACTCTACAGTCATCGTTTTGGATAATAATGCTTTAAATTTGTTTTCAATTAAAAATATAGTTTATTTTCCTAATATTATAATACTATTAGGGTTAACTTCACCAAATAGCATTAAACTATGAGCTAGATTATATATCGGTAACCCAACTTCAAAATATTCTAATTGAGTCTTCAAAATATCATTATCGTATTAATTAAATTCAATTGTTAGTTTAGGGTGTACTTCATAAATCATTGAAAGTTTTAATTTTTAACGTTTAATTTTTATATGTATTTGACAACTATAATAAATTTTTGCTTAGTTTAAATTTTTCAACAAAAATTATTAAATAGAATAGTAGTTAATTATCACTTAATATAATATTAAAAATATTAGGTTGGTTTTATTTTTAGAAAAATCAGATATTCAAAATAAATTATATCTTTACTTTCTTTTAAATAAATGAAATATTCAAATTGTTGTATTTTTTTTATCTAAAACTATTTAAATTAATATAAAATAATATATTAATTTATAATATATATAAGCACAAGTTTGAAATTTTTTTGCATCATACTACTAAATTCACATTTAAAAAATAATTACAATATTTAATTTATAATTATTAATTAAAAGTTGAATTGAAAATATAGGAAAATCGTACAAGTATAACTTACAATCATTAGTTAAAAAAATTGACATAAAAATTTTTTATTGATATAAAATAAAGTTATTAGTTAAATAGAATTTTAAGCATCTTAATTATCACTTAATTAATATTAGAATTAGTTATCTTAATTAATTATTATTTTGAATAATATTAAGTTCTATTAATTACATAAAATGAAATATATTATATGTTGAATATGTTAAAAATACTTTAATTATTATTTGAAAATATTCTATTATAATATTTGAATTGATTCGCAGCTTGGATAGCAACTGGATCTTAAAATTCAACCATTATTTGGACAATTGCTCACCACTGGAGGCTGAGCTGTGAGGAATTTTGGATGGAAAATTGATCTTGCTAAAGAATGGATTCAACAGGGCCACCATTCAAAGTGATAACTTGGAAGTCGTTAAGCTTTTAACCGGAACAGGAGGGGATGACCTTGGTATCACTGTCCTAAGGAGAACTCAACGAATCCTTCGAAGTGAAGGGAACTGGAGAATCCGACATGTACCTAGAGAGAATAACTTAGTGACGGATAGTTTAGCTAAATTGGGCCTCTCATGGAAGAACAACTTACAAAGCTTTGAGAAACCTCCTATTGAAGTGCTTGGCACTATCCAACAAGATATGGAGTGTGATTTTGCTGAACTTTTGATTTGATATAATTTTGTTTTTATTATTCATAAAAATATTTGAATTGATAAGTTAACATATTTTAATTATATTAAGTAATTCAAATAAAAAATATTATTTTACACTAATTATTGTAATTAAAAGTACAATATTTAAAAAACTAATTAAATATTATATGTAAAATCACATACACAATACATGTAACATTAGAAGTTAGTAATATTAAAATTATGAAACAAGTCATTTTTAAAATTCAATAGTTTTTTACTTTAAAAGCAAATTCAAAATTTTTTTTATTAAAAAAGTTTAAACAACATCAACATTTCATCAATCAATCATTTTAATTTTTTTATAACACTAAAAAATAAAAAATAAAATGAATAAAAAGGAAAAGAAAAATGATATATATCTTCAACTTGGAATAATCTTCAAATCAACACACAATTAACCATGTAAAAAAATAAAAAATAAATCATAGTTCTAATAATTACTAATTAAGTCCTCTCTTTCTCTCTCTCTCTTCCTTTGAATGATGAAAATTATATGGTTTTTTGGGAAGAAGAAGAAGAAGAAACAGTTGCCACCTTAGGCACATAAACAGGATATTCATCAATTTCATCAATCCATGGACTCTTCTCCTTTGCTGGATTAATGGTCTTCAATGCTTTCCATACAGCACTGTTGCATTTAAACCCTGACCCGAATGCAATCTGCCATGTCCGATCACCTTTTCGGATCCTTCCTTTGGCTTCCGAGTAAGCTAGTTCGTACCATAAAGAACTGCTCGACGTGTTACCGAACCTGTAAAGTGTCATCCTCGATGGTTCCATGTGCCAATCTGTGAGCTCAAGGTTCTTTTCTAGCTCATCTAACACGGCTCTCCCACCTGCATGGATGCAAAAATGCTCGAAAGCAAGTTTGAAATCCGGGATGTATGGCCTGATCTTCATTTTGAAGACTTTTCGGGCTACTAAAGTGACGAAAAAGAGGAGTTGTTCGGACATGGGGAGGACTAATGGACCGAGGGTGGTGATGTTCGTTTTGAGGGCTTCGCCGGCGACCGCCATGAGGTCTTTGGAGAGGGAAACGCCGATCCGTTTGGTGTCGTCCTCACGTTGGAAGACGCAGTTGTAGCATTTGTCGTCGGCTCCTTTGTGGGTTCGTACGGTGTGGATGAGTTGGTACTTGGAGCGGCGGCGATCGGATGACCGGTTTGATAGAAGGATGGCGGCACCGCCCATACGGAACAAGCAGTTAGAGACTAGCATGGATCGGTCGTTGCCGAAGTACCAGTTGAGAGTAATGTTCTCCATGCTCACCACTAAGGCATAAGAGTTAGGATGTACCTGCGGTTCAGATAATTTGGAATTCAGCTTTTCATTTTTAATTTACTACAATAACACCTATCTTTTCTTCTAAGTCAGTTGGCCTAATCAAAACAGGAGCAGTCACCCTTTAATATGGTTCACCTACTTGACCAATTGCCAGTACCAAGCACATGCGCTGTGTAAGAGAGAAATAAATGCACCAAATTTTCTTAACCTATATATGATTCATTTCCCTTGTACATTTGGACCCCAAAAGTGCATGAACAGGTCATATTAATGCTCTAATATTACAGATAATAGCAAACTAAACCCTAAAAATGGAAAAGAAAACTGAGATTCAACGTACCTGTAGCATTTGTTTAGCAAGGTCAATAGAAATAAGCCCAGCACTGCAGCCCATTCCACCAAGATTATAGCTCAAAATATTGCCCCTAAGCTTATATCTATTAACAATCATGGCGGAAAGCGACGGTGTAGGGTTAAACAAGCTACAATTCACCACAAGGACACCAATATCCTTAGCCTTAACACCAGTCTTCTCCAACAGCTCATCAATGGCACCAAACATCACTGCCTCCGCTTCTTTCCTTGCCTCCGCCATACAAGGGTTCGGCGGTACACGCAACACCGCCTCAGGCAAATACGTCTTTTGCCCTAAACCAGACCTCTCCAGTATCTTCTTTTGAAAAGCCAAGTTCTCTTCAGTGAAACTTCCAGTAAGACCCGATCTCTCCATGAAAATCTCCCTGGTACAAGTCCGTTCAGGCTCCGGCTTATAACAAGCGAAATCCACCAAATAAACTTTCCGGGGACGGCTCATGAAGTAAAGGGTGGCTAAAAAAACCAAAAGGCCTGAACATAAAGTAACAGAGACAAGATTGAACTTGAGCTGGTCCCATAGTTGAACCAAATCAATGACCGTGAGCGTTGAGAGATGAGCTGAAGCAATGGCTAACAACGGCACCAGCATTAAATACATGGCGTTGGAGATTAAATAATGGTAGCCGAGCTTCACGTATTTTAGCCTCACTGAAAGAAGAAAATTAGGGAGATTGTTGGTTGATCTCGTTTCGTTTGATGAAGCTGTGCTTTGAACACTAACTGGCTCTGGATTCATGCTTTTCTTACTCGCTTCTGTCATCTTCTTTTGGTATAAAACAAAGTAAATATGAATATTCAAGCAAAACCCAGATTGAAAAGTTGCTGGGAATAAAGAAAAAATGAAAAATTTCTTGCGTTCTCAGTTTTGAATTCGCTGAGAAAATGTGGGAAAATGTATGAATGACTTGAGTTGCTTGCAGTTTGGGGGAAGAGGTTTAGTGGAGAATTTAAAGAGGTAAGGGGGGGAAAGAGAGTTGGGAGGATACAACTACCCCAACGAACTTTTAATTGTTAACACGCCTTGGCATTGAATTCGCCAACCGGGAAAATTATTTATTTTAAATTTTTTATTTTTGTTTTTTTATGTGTGAAATCTTTTATATTTTTTTTGGTTACTTTTCGGCCTTCTCGTAATTAAGAAATTTCAGATTTACCACTCTTGTATCTTGTGTATGTGACTTGAGTGCATGGATAGAGGGTTTACAAATTGGTCAACTTGCTCAAATGAATCTCTATGGATAGATTGATGTCACGAATCAATCAGATGTTAATTTAATTGAATAATAATTAAAATATTATTATTATTTTATATTTTTTTATGTAAAAAATAAAAAAATACAGGTGCATAATAAAATTTCAAACCTAAAATATTAATATCTTTCAACACGTTGATTTTACTATCTTAATCAAAATCCAGGACACTTGAGCCCTAAACAAAGCATTTTTAGGGATCAATAGTCTGCCACAATTTAAGAGTCCGAGAGCTTTTATAGGTATTAATGCAATTAAGAGTGTGAATTTTGATTTTGCTATTTCTTAGTTCAGGTGATATTTAAAATATACTCTCTTTTTTTCTAATATTTAAAACCTCATTTTCTTAATGTAGTAATTAAAACAATTGAATCAAAATTTAAAATAGAATTAACTTTGATTTTATCAGCTGGAAGTTTCTATAATAATTCAAAACTATTGAGACAATCAGGAAAATAAATTATTTTCAAGTCAAGGGGCTTACTCAATATACGCGGTCCTAGTTTTTCTCATTATCACCATTACAATCTGGAAATTAAAATATTTGCAATAGAAGGAGAACAAAAGACAAGCTTAAAGTAGTCCGCTTGAGGTAAAGCCGACCTTATTAGAGAATTAGCAGCTTTATTAGCCTTTTTACCGGTCCAACAGAAGGACAAAGAATTAAAATTTGAAATCTTTAATTGATGAAGAATAAAGTTTTGTCCCTCAATTTAGAGTGAATGTTTTTTTTTTTTTTGAAGTTACGACAGTTTTAATGGAATAAACAATTACAATCACTATATTCAAAAAATAAAAATTACAATAACTAAACTGAATAAATAACAACCAAATCCATTTAAACTACCTAAACTAGTTCACTAACCAAAATAAAACCCAGATAAACGAAACTTGAACTCGAAAACTCGAACTTCTCATAGCCTCAACTTGCCAATGAAGCTTAAAAATGTTTAAACCAAAAATACTGTAAGCAAGAAAACATGGGGTACGTTTCCTACAAGTTTAAGTTTAATCCAAATGAAGAGTACATATTTTTAATTCCCTAGTTTTTGTGTATTAAATCTCAAATTAAACAACTTCAAACCATAATCCTAGCAATGATGTCAGGTTCTATTTGCATATTCCATTTTTTTTTCAAATTAGTGTGATAAAGATTGGATAGAATTTAACTGAAGACAAAATTCTGAATATGAAGCATGAAACGTCTTCTTTTTTTGTAATTTATTTTATATAAATCGTTAAACTATTAATTTTTGTTAGTTCTTTACCTATAAAGTTACAGAACCTCTTAACTTCCGAGCCAAGGAATTAACAGAAAAGTTAAATAATCTTACCTAAGTTGTCAAATAGGATGAAATTGTAAATTAAACAAAACCTTTTTCCTAAACCCATTGAAGGGTATTTCAGTATTTAAAAGGATGAAATGAGGCATTTTTGGAATTTAATTTCCCCCTAAACAAAAAATAAAATAAATAAAACATGTGCCAGATAACAGCTAGCATATGGAAGTGAAAGAGTTGCCTCCCTTTGACTTTGAAACTAAAGTCTCTCACTTCTTCTTTCTTTCCCAAAATCTCATATATTAATTATTTATTGTTGAAATTGCGTGTCCAACTTGGAGGCTTCATTTTTATATTTTCGGTTGTATTTTTGGTTATCCAACAAGCTTTAATTAAATTAATTTCCTGTATTTAGTGCTCAATCTTCTAACCAAATACCCACTCACATTAATCATAAGCCCACCCCAAAAAAAAGAAGATCATTATTTCATCTTATGCCACATCATTATTTCTTATCTTTTAAAGAGAATAGTTTTTTTCGAGTTAATTCAAGCTCTAGTTTAAGTCCGATCAAGCTTGATCAAATATTAATTTTCAAACTCAAAATCGATTCAAAATATAATTGAACTATTTGAACTTGATTAAGCTCGTTAATCAATTTTCGTTTTTGTTCATATTCTTCATCCACCTTAATGAAAAAATATTTTTATAATTGGTGTTGGTGATGAAGGTGGCGTAGGGGGCTAAAGATTTATGGGTCACTTAATTTGAGGAAAAATGGTTTAGCAAGAAACAACCCTAGCACGAAATCATCTAATAATAAAGCTTTGTCCCAATGCCATGCCATGCATGCACTTTTCTTCATTGGGTTATTCTCATTTTGTATTCAATCTTGTCACTCAATACTTGAATCTTTAATGCTCTGTGGGAAAGGTAATTGAATTTTAAAAAAATGAATGAGTTGAGCTGCTTGCAGTTTGGGGGAAGAGGTTTAGTGGATACTAATGAGTTAAGTATGACTCCATGAGTTACTCATTAGAGATAAAATCGAATAATTCTATGCTTAACTCATTAGTTAAGTACTATTTATGTTGTTCAATTTGTCTTAACTCAAGAGTTCAAATAAAATTATTTATAACTCAGTCTTGTTGGATATTAAGCTATCATGAGTGACTCGAACCATTAAGATACTCCTATTCGTCTTGCCAAATAGTAGTATTCACAAATAAGTGTAGACCAAATGAAATTTGCATCACAAATATGTACACCAAGAACATTAACTAATGTCGACAAACCCTAGGATATGTCGGTCTAATGTCAAATTCTTAGTTTCAGTGATCATAGTTTTTCATCAAAACAGTCCTGGAATAATAGATGTTGAAGATTTTGAATATCGTTCGAGAAGCGATAAAACTTTTGCAACTTTCCTTCCTGGACCGCCGTCATTGTGAACATTCCGGCCAGTCAGACCAACAAGAAGATATCTAGCTTTCGTTCCGTAGCTGTCCACCATTTCCCTCAAAATGAAAACCTTCTCCAGGAGACTGAGTGCCTCTCCCTTCAGAGAATCCGTGCCCCACGTCAAAATATCTAACACGGGATTTATTGCTTCAGCCTCATGCAAAATGATGGCTCCTCTTTGCGTACAACCGTCCTGAACCAATGTGGATAGCGTCTGAATTGCTTCATAAGCAGTCGCCTCGACTTCTTCATGTAAGAGTTTTACTATGTAAGGCAATGCTTTTGCTTCCAACAGACAAAACGAGGTGTTTACATTGCAAATACCACCATGTGCAGGGCATACAGGAACACGAGATGTTTGAAAACACCAGCAACCGGTTTTTTTGGATGCCACGGTGAGCTTAGGACTGCTCATTGATAGATTACCAATAAGAGCCGCTGCTCTTGCCTTCGCTGTTACTGAACCAACGTTGAGGAAATTTACGAACAAAGGGTAAGCTCCGTGTTCAACCACAATCCTCTGTGACTCGACATTTGCGGGATCTGTAAACCTAAAGAGAGCACTTAAAGCATGTTCTTTTGCTTCCATCGTCCCGGATTTCAAAAGATTTATAATTGCCGGAAGTCCATCCAACTCAATCAATTTTTTCGTTAGTGATGTTTCAGACTTTGGGAGGTTGGCTAATAAACCGGCAGCAGCCATCTTGACATCACTGTTATAGTCATTTTCGAGAAACCCCACTAGACCCTCCAACCGTTTCGGCATAAGAAGGTATTCTACAACTCCTTGTGATTCGTGTTGAGAAAATAAGAAGAGAAGGTTTACTGCAATTTCTCTTATTTCCGAGTCTGGATCATCGAGAAGAGGAAGGACTAACAATACACCATTGGCAGTTAAAACAGCAGTTTTAACCAGCCGAGCTTCAGACCTGCACATTCCTAACAGTGCACGTAAAGCAGGCCTCCGGAAATTGTTCGATGATTTGGTATTTTGTTGCAAAGCCAACAATTCAAGGATGATTGGTTCCAATTCAAGTTGAACCCCTTTTTCATCAACAAAAAATTTAACCCCATCGCCTTCGGAAGAAAGTTTCTCAACAATCTCAGAGCATCTGATTATAAGAATTGTACACACATGGGGAGAGAACAATAGTTTCAAAACAAGAGGAACTCCACCACCAGTAGCAATAAGCTCTTTATTAGCATGACAACCGGATAGTTTAACCAAAACAGATAACGACAACTCCTTTAATTCAATATTGCCGGATGCCACCATCGAAAGCAACGGAGGTATGATCCCTTCTTCACCAAGAACTTTTAAATTCGAATCAACCAATTCCATGGTAACCAATGCTTTCATCATTGACATCCGTGAAGACTCCGGCCCTGAAATATAAACGGAGGTATCAATGTACACTATGCCGAGTAGGATCATTTAACAAAAAGACAAGATGTTTAAAAAAGTACACATAAAAGGGTTTCCCAACCTTGAACGATGCGATCAATGAGTGGTTTATACCACCCTGACTTGGCAGCTCGAGAAATGTTCTCCTCATCAACATCGAAAAGCTTATTCAATATCTTTTCGGCATAGTCTGCCGACTCTCTGACCGGACCCTTTAGAAGGGTAACAAGAAAAAGAATTGCACTGCTTTGCTGAGACAGTTGACGGCAAAAAGACATCCATTTAGATCTATCTTGCAATAACTCATATAGCAGTTCAACTGCAGCCATTGAGATACTTCGATCACGGCCTAAACACGGAACAATGTAATCAAACCCCTGAAGCTCAATCACTTTTTCCTATAATATTTTGTTTAAAACAACATAGTCAGTAATGAAAGAATTCACCTTGTCTTTTACATCCGTCCAATGACTATGAACAAGAAAACCGAAAATTGAATTTACTTAAAAGCAAGGCAATGAGTTCTAATCAGGATGATTAGCCATAGATAACCCGTATAGAGTGAATCACATCCAATTTAGGGTCATCGAATCCAAGGGTGTTATTGAATGTATATGTATGCATTTCATGAATGCATACACGTGTACATAAGTACATATCCTAAACAGTATACATTGTCAGGCTCCTCAAAGCCTGCAATACATAATGAATGAATATTTTGTTCGCAAGCAAAATCAGGATTCGGTTATACCACATCTTGCTATTATACTTATAAGTATGTTTACAGTTTACCTTATTTCTTGCATGCCCTTCCATCATATCTTTCAAGGTGATTAAAATCTTCTTCCTGACTTCTCTGTTATGAGAGCTTCCAAGGATAGAAATTATTCTATCGGTGAGCCCTCCGATGGAAATCCAGTCCTTGTTTATAGAATTTTCTCTGATAAGCTCCTGCATTTGGTTCAAGGCTTCCTCGACTTTTAAATCAACACCTGATGATAACTTTGCCTGACAAGCTCGGATTTTAATGCAATAGTTCAGTTCTCTCCATTCCTCTATTGATTGTCGGAGTGGAAGGTTAGATCTCAAAGAAGTATCTTCGAGAACATCACCGGTGTCTGGATCAGTTTTCTTCCCACAGTCAAACCAAGCTTCAATAGCATCTCTCTCGCACGTGGTACCAGTACAAAGGCTTACGGGATCAACCATTACTTCCCCACTTATACGACATTTGAAAGGTTTAAGTGGAGGGATGTACTCCTTCTGTGTATCGTACCGTTCTATAACCTGAGCCCTTTGAAAATACTGCTTCTTCATTTCCTCATAATCTCTTGCTGCATCCGCTTGAGAAAGTAGCTCGATAACTTGTTCCAAGAAGAGAACTTCGGCTCTTTCTTTCCTATTGCCAGCTTCTTCTATTTCCCTTCTAAAGCTCGCTAGCTCCTTGCTAATTTCAGAAGGCTCAACGGGTACCCCGACTGCCCTTGCTATTTCTTCCAACATATCGTTCGCAAAACACTGGTCATGTTTTTGATCCCTTAGACCCTGGTTTAACTTGTCAACGATTTGGAGTTGAGAATGCGAAGTCTCAAACTCTACTTTTTGCATCTCACTCTGTAGCCTATTGACCTGATCAGATATACCTGAAAGAATTTCCGTATTGGCAATAGAGAATGAGGCCAAAGACCTTCCGATATCTCTTGTGACTTCTTGCACCTCATTAACAATGTGCCGGCACTTTACGAGTAAGTAGAAACGGCCTCTATTTTTGTATTTCTCAACCAAACTATTCGCCTTCTTGACATCTGCCTCCAGAGCCTCTAGAGCTAGCCTTGCTACTGGAGAATCATTCAACTGTCGAAGCTGCAATTCCTTCAACACAGGCTCTATGTCAAAGAGATGCTTTGACAGGACTTTGAAACTTTCCTTCTCGATTACAATATCCTTTGCAGCCTGAGCTGTTTTCATTACCTGGTTTGTTACCAGAGCTAAGATGGTCCCAATCGGTATAAGTTCCATCGCCATTGCAACCGGTCGTTCTTTCCTGCTAATTTGTTAAGACCAATTGCTAATCCGGAACAGAAATCAATTATCGGATTTCAGAAAGCATCCAACATCTCTCCCTTTGAGCAACCTCCCAGTACTCTATATCAGGCTGTCAGCAATATACAACCAGGAAAAAAAAACTCAGAGCAAGCCCTTGTCCTTTATACACCATTAAAACAACAAAATGCAGAATTTACCGAAGAAAGGGAATATAAATTTATATCTAACTTTAACCAATAATTGATGAACTCGGAGTTCAGCTTAGTTGGTTCATGTAATAATCTTTTAAAAATAGTATCCCCCTAGGTCTAAATTCAAATCCCAGCAAGTCAATCCTTCCCCATTCCCAGATTATGGGCTAATTTGTAACATAAAAAAAAAAAAAAGCCAAAAAGCCATTAACTCAAAATGGATTCAATAAACAAATAAGAACCCAATTTACAAACACTAGAATCACACAGTCAAAGGACCCTAATTATAGAAACAGGCAATGAATTATATTTGGATTGGCACCCATGAAAGGAAAAATCTTGCAACAAAAGCTTAAATTGAAATAAAATAAAAACAAAAACCAAAGACAACAAAGAAGAAAAGTTCCTTACCTTTGAAAAACAAAGGGCTCTTTGGAAATCACAATAGAAATGAAAGAGCAAAGAGGAAGCTTTAATTGTTACCAGAATTATTATTATCAGCTAAGAATCAATTAGAAATGAGAAGTAAAACCAAAATACACATTTCCATGTACGGAGAAAAGAAGACTTTGATATTAATCAAGTCAAGCTCTTCGCTTTTTCTTTTTCTTATTAATTAACTGTAGACTGTGTAGCTTCCATTTCAATTTCATGGTTTTTTATATTTAATTACAAAGCCTGGGAATGGTGGAAAATGGGATTTTTCCAGGAAATTTCAGCTCGACAAGGAAAAGTCAAGTGCTAAAAAATCGAACTGAACTTTTTAATTTCACGTGTGGATGTTTTGCCGACCTTAATCCAGAACCAAAATTAAACTTTAAATTCTAAAATTCTAGTTAATATATTTTACAAAATTATTATTATTATAAAAATATTTTTGTTTTTTATTTATAATCTATTAAAAAAATTAAACTCAAAATAAATCCTGAAAAAAAAACACACACACATAGCAATATTTGAACTTAATACACTAACATTTTATCATTTCAAATAAAACTTTAATATTTTTAATATAAATTTTCTTGTAATCTAATATTAATTAAGCATTACTTAAAAATAATTTAAATTTCATTTTTTTTATGAATGACTAAAAATCAATCTCCAATATAATTTAAACTCATATATGCATAATCCAATTTATAAAATTAACATTCTCTTATTTTCTATTACTATTATTATTTAAATGGTTAATGGTTAACAATGTAATCGTAAAACGGAACGGGCCTTCTATGTAATGCATAATAGTTGAAAACTATTGCCCCAAAATGTTGGGCTGCTAAGGTTACAGATGCCCTCTACGATCCCAAATTACTTATGTGGGCTTCAACTTCCCATAATTCAACCTAAATAACAAATTTTATATAAATATTAATATACTCTTTTATAATATTTTATTAATATAAAAATAAAAACTACTATCAAATTCAACTTTGACCTTAAAAAAATCGAAGTTGATGAACAAAAATTCCAGTCGACGATATTGATAATATCAATTAGAACGACCCGTTCTGATAAATAAATTGCAATAAAAAGTTTTAATTTTTATTTTGATGTAAATTTTGCTCATGTTGGTGCGTTGAAGGTATCAATTAGTACAAATTTTTAATATTTTTTTATCTTAATTTTTTTTAATTTTTTAATAACTATTTTTAATATTATAATATAATTAATGGTTTTAAAATTAATAATTTTATATAAATATATATTTGACATTTTTCATGTCCGTAAAAGTTTTACGTAACGAAATTTATAGCTACTCCTCTCAACAATATTTACACTCAATATTTATTGGTTATATAAATATATGAAAATATTTTTAAAAATATCGAATTAATGTTGATCGGCTTCATAAATTATTGATTAAGGCTAATTTGCAACTTGAATTATTATTTATATAATAAAATTTTATAATATTAATATAAAAATTTATTCGAATCTAGTTGCAACTTACACTCCTAACCACAAACATATCACTAAATTCCAAATAATAACTTTATAAATAAATATGCAAACAGCAAAGCAATGGTTTCAAATATTTAGTCCACTAAATAAAATTATAAAGTGTAGTGTGATAGTTACCCATGAATTCAGATGTTCGATTTCCTCCCATGAAAATGGAATAAATCTTATGATCAATTGTTCTCCTTTTTGAAAAGCAATTATGACGAAAAAATTAATCATTGTTATTAATAATGATTAACGATGAAAACTTAAATTTTTATTCATAAAATCTACTTTTTGTTTGCATCAATGCTTACAAAATTTATTTCTATTACTACAGTGTTATTTAAGATTATAAGCTAAGAAAAGATTATTAATTAAATCATTATATTACCTAATAAAATATTTTTTTTTGAAAGAATAAAATATTTAAATTCAAAGTAATGATAATAATATTCATATCTAATGCTCTCTTTATAGAAGTCCAACAAGGCTAATTGTCATCTAATTATGTCTCTTCATTGGTCCAAATGGGCAATGCCTTCAATTCATGACAATTTAGAGTGATATTCACTATGTTTTAATTGTTATTATTATCATTAATTAATTAAATTTTACACCTATAAAATCACCTATTTTTTTATACGACGAATTTGTTTTATTTAAGACAGTTTCACGGTTGAGACATAGATGTTGACGAGAAACTTGATTAATTAATATCATATAACATCAACTATCTGCATTATTGATATTTTATCAATAGGTCAATCTGATTAAGGTACCTAATTTGCCATTATTAAGACATGTATCGGTTCCTCTACGACTCAAATAAGATATTTATAAAATTTTGTATATGTATAGTCTAAATAGTAAAAAAGGCCAGACTGGGTCGACCCGGGATTGAAATGAATATGTTTATGACCTATCAGGAAAGTCATCAAACAGTTCGTTTATAAATTCTTATTATATTTAAATTGTGTCTTTCATATATGTGATAAAAGTATAATGAAGACTTTTATATTAAGAGATAGGTTGTATTTTGTCCATTTTACTCATAAAATAGATAAATTAATCCTCGTATGTTAGACTAAACAACAAACTGATCCTTTTTTATAAAAAAATTCATTCATTTCTAATGTTAAAAATTGGTGTAGTTGATGAAATAACCATTCAGTTACACATGGTATGCCACATATACCTCATGCTGGCATATAGGAACCCATTTTTAATAGTAAAAATGAGATTAATTTACTTTTTGATCTAATGTACAGAGATTAATTTTTTCATTTTTAGTAAAAAAGACAAAATACAATTCAACTCTTAATATAAAAACTTCCATAATATTTTTATCGTCCATACGAGTATATATGCAAATCAACATTATTTGTACAAGGGTGAACTAGAAAATTATATAGGGGCTGGAATTAGATTATTGTTAGAGGTCAAAACATAAACTTTATATATATAAAGAACAAAAGTCATAACTGTTAAAAGACAAGAAGATATAACTTCAGGACATTTAAAAAATATACAAAAATCTCATATTTTATTATATAAAAATATTACGTGATATATTAAACTATTGTAAAAATATCTTATTTCAAAATCAACCCAATGAGTAATAAAACTTATCAAATCAATCCAATCAAAGGCAAACACTCTTTTATCTTCTTAAAAGACCAAAGAAAAGGTAAAGAAATCATGTCCGGCTTTTAACATCACAATGACAAGTGTTTTTTTTTTTTTTTAATTACATCTAAATTCATTAAATTATTAATAGATTTATATTTTAATTATTAAATTTTAAAAAATTACAAAAAAAACACTTAATTATTTAAAAATCTCATTTAATACACTAGATTGTTAAAATCGTTATTGTATTACATTTTTTGTTCACATCTGTATACAAATCGAAAGTTCTCTTTCCCCTTATCTTTTATAGTTTGATTTTTTAATGAAAAATCTTTGAATGTCATTAATCTAAAAAATAAAAATCCAAATAATTTTCTTTTTTAATTTTTGTCACTAACCATCAAATTAAATCGCATTTAACGTATGTTTTTTTACTTGTCTATGGGTATTGACCTACTGTATCGATCACCAAATCGTCACTTGGAGCTCGTTACCTGGACTTTAAAAAAAAAATTTAATAGTCCAATGACTTAAATAGAAATTTTCTAATAGTTTAGTGACTTCAATGAAAAGTTTTGAATAGTTCAATAACTATTTTGTAATTTTTATAAATTAAGTGATCAAAACATAAATTTCCTAATAATTTAATGATCTTAGGTGTAGTTTTTTTTAAATAATAATTTTTTTAAAAGTATCATAGCTAAATTTTTTATATCAAAATTTTAAATTAAATTATTAGTTTTACAAGAAATTAAAAAATTTCATTTATTCAAAAAGTTAAAAGAATTTAAATTGAATTATTATTTCATCCTTGAAATAAAAATATTATCTAAAAACTTAAAATATTGCACAAATAATAATTTAATTAATTATATTGCCAAGTGTTTGATTAAAGAAACGTATTATAAAAATGGGAGACAACTAATTTCCCTATATAATGAATTGTTTAAAAAGTAAAGTGGTAAAGCACTCATCAAAAGATTTATATGAAATGTTGGCCGCTATTAAAGCAAAATGCCAAAGCAAGTGGTAAAGTCTAAGAGTCAGATCATTTGCTTATATTAGAAATTTCGTTACAAAAAATTTATAATTTTTTTTATATTATGCATGTTTATTTTATGATTTATTTTTACGATTCATAGTTGTCTCATCCAACAATAAATTTAATCTTAAATATGATAATATTTATAGGTATAAGATAATTTTTTAAAAAGGTTTATGTAGATTTTTTTGTTAAAGAGATATTAATCATGTACAAATCTAATACAAGGTTCTCAATTTGAAGTTTTAAGAATTTTGATATTTAAATTCAAATCATAATTTTTCTTATCAATTTTATTATTGTATTAAGCTTCACTGTATGAGATATGTTGGAAAATATTTTGATTATTAGTTATTTTGTCTAACGGTTATAATAATTGATATTGGTCGTAATTATATAAATGTAATTTTAATTTTGTATTGTAATGATTAGTTCGATTGGCATCAATATTATTGAACGGTAAGATTAATGTGGTTGTTATTAAAACAAACTTAAATTATATATGTAGGCAATCGATTTCTATCCGTTACTCATTAACAACAATAAGCCACAACGAAAATACAAGAAAAAGTAAAGAGAGGAGAAAATCAAACCTTATTTGACGAGTTTTGTTAGTTTAAGGGCTTAATTGGACATAAAAATTCGGAAGAATTTAATTGATTTTTTTTAAGTTCGAGAGTTTATGATGACATTAAATCTTAAATAAATTAATTGAAAATTTCTAGAATGCCTTTCAAATTGAACCATGAAAAAAATGTTTTTCAACAACGATACTAATTGTTTATTTAAAATAAACAATAAACTTGACATGTATTTATCATAATACATATATAATTACGCATGATGAGAGTTGAATCTAAATATATAAAAATCTAAAATTTCAACCTTAATCAATAATATCAATGCTTTATCGGTGATATTGTTATAATAATAAAAATTTATAGACAATGACAATACGTCACAAAAGAGAAAAAAAAATTATAGCAAAAAATTAGTAGTCACGATAAAATGGTGGATTATGACTTTTGTTGCTAAATATATAGTTTTTATTGTTGCGTAAAATAATTGTCATGATAAATCTGCAATTTTTAGTATTAATCTGGAAACTAAATGGGCTGTTTTATGATCAATACATTGAATAAATTCTATTTGGTTCATCTCTATCATATCCTCAAAAATTATTGTGCACTTTTCTCATTTTATATCCACCAGCCAACATAATTGAATATTTACATTATTGATGATTTTTTTATTTAGTGTCACTAAAAACTCAATTCAAATATTAAAAAAATTTAATCTATTTATGTTACAACAACTATTTCGAGAATTATATATTGCAAAGTTGAACAAAGAAGTAAAATAACTAAAATTATTGTAACAAAGAATTATTGAGTGATAATTTGATCAGTATCAATATTATCATTAATATAAAAAATATAAATTCAAATATTATTGTAAGTAAAAAAACGTGAATTCAAAAAAAATAATCGTTTAATTTATGGCAAACTTAATTTCTTGTTCCAAATTTAAACATGTGTGTAATCTTATCATATCTTTTTTAATCTATTTTAACATCGTATCATATTTTGTAGTATATGTTTTTTTTATTATGTAATTATATTATGTTCAGCTTATCAAATTAGAAACCACCGTTGAAATTCTCGTATAAAAAATTAAAAAAATTCATAATTAATGATTATATATCTTTAAAAATTATTTATTAGAAGCTGTCACTTTATATTCATAAAGTTAGGAGCTTGAAAAGAATATTATATTGCTGTGAGGTGGGATGCTGGCGTAAGACAACATGCTTGCTAAATATTTTTACTGCCTGCCACCGATTTTCCTGTTTATATAAATTAATATAGTTATCGAATGTATTACTTCACTAAAAAAAATAATTCAATATTAACAGTAATATTAAAATATAATAAATATAAATTAAATTTTAGTTCAATTGGTATAGACATTATTGTTAATACAAGAAAACGTGAATTTGAGTATGTTGAAATATATTATTCTCTTATTTATGAATTAAAAAAAAAATATAAATAATTCTAAATATTATGTAAAAAAGAGTAGACATGATCAAAACTAACCAACAAAAAATTTATCTCATTGGGTTGATTACCTGTGCCAAAACCTCCTGTCTTTCTTGATGGAAAATTAGTAGGGAAATTTTTATTGGAACGAATCATTTTGGTTTTTAACAATCTAAAAATCTATATATCGAAAGTCTATTCATGCTCACCACATTAAATTGTTGAGTATTTTGTATATTATTAAATGTATATTTACGTGATATGATGTGATATCATAGATAAATTTTATATATGTTAACACATATTCTATTTTAAATTTAATATGTATAAACTTAAATATAAGTGTTTTACGCTAGCGATATTATTTGTATTAATTAGTTGAAAAATTATATCACATCATAGAGAAAATATACAAAATATTTTCCACTGATTTAAATAAAAAATAAATACATCAATCAAAATCAAACAAATATTGTTTTCGTTTTGTTTTTTTAAATTATAAATGATTTCTTGAACGGTTGAGAAATTGTGAAATGAGGCGCAGTGGGTCAGCAGCAATGGTTCATATATGGCACTTTCAAAGCCGTCCATATAAGTCCAACTGCATTGTTACACAGCACACCAACCTACTTTTAGCACATATCATATGTTTGTTTGACTAAAGTCTGGGATGGTGCATACTTTTATGTATCTATCGAGTTTCCCAAATAGTCCATTTTTAGTAATTAACTCAAATTCTAATATTTATGCCGTAATAATCCCTATAACATAGATTGCCTTTTAGAAGGATAAAAGAGTTATAGCATAGCAGTCCCTGCAAAATTTTGTCTCTTTTTCGATGGTTTAGGATGAGGAAGATTCGGCTTAATTCAAAAATATCGGTGAGGGTTTTATTATTATTATTATTTTGGTTTTTTGTATTTAAAACTTTAATTGTTTCCATGCCATTTATTAGGAGTAATTAAAATTAAATGTAATATAAGTAATTAATTGCGTAACTTAAGGGAAAATTTATTTTACTCATTTAATGATAAATTATTATATAAAACAGTGATTCACATTATGTTTTTATCTTTTTTTAATTATTTAATGTCAGATAAGTATTTAATTGCATAATTTAAGGGAAAAATCATTTTATCTTTTCATTTAGGGTTAGTTTAGCATTGCTTTTGAGGAGTAGTTTAGCATTGCTTTTGAGGAGTGCTTTTAAAAAGTGCTTTAGAAAAGTGATTTTGAAAAGTACTTTTAAAAAATTTGGTCTAAGATTTAAGTGTTTAGTATAGCTGTTAAAAAATGCTTTTGAGAAAGAAAATATTCATTTTAGACATATGTTATAAAGTAATAAATAAACATTTAAATAATGTTCAAATTAGTTAATATTATGATATTTTAATAAGAATGTAAAAAATAATTTATTATATTTTTTATTAATATTTTAATATATAAAATATAAATTTTAAATATTTTTTAAGCAATTTAATCAAAGACGGAAAAGTACCATGTGTTAGAAGGGTAAAAACGTAATTGAGCTATCAAAAGTGTTTTTGGGATGAAAAAACTAAAAAATTTAACTTCTCCATCTTTTCAAAAGTGCTTTTGAAAAACCAAAAATTTCCTTTAAAAGTTGCTTGTTTAGCATTGCTTTTGATTTAAAAGCGCTTTTTATGTACTTTTAAAAAGCACTATTAAATAAAGCCTTAATGAGAAATGATTGTATCAAACAGTAGCTCACATCCTTTTATCCATTTTCAATTATTTAATGATATTTTAGTAAATTTTTCATGTTATTGATCCATAATTTTGATAATTTTTTAACCTGAATTTGGAATCTGAACCCGAAACTCGAATTCAAGGTTCGAGCTTAGATTCAGGGTTCGAGATTCGATTTTTAAGGTTTAGATTTAAAAAACTTAACTAAATTATGCATCAATGACATGAAAAAAATTATTGAAATGTCATTAAATAATTAAAAAAGATATAAAATGACGTGGTATTCTTATTCCATACAATCCTTTCTCTTTATCTAACATAGGTTATATTTTTAACAGAAAAATATAATTTGCCCTAACAATGTGTTAATTCAACTTTCTTTTAGGAAGTTTATTTTGATTTTTTTTAATTTAACAAGTATCACAGTAATTTTTTTTATAATTGTTGGAGAATATATTATTTTGTGATTGTATTGTACAACAATTATATTAAGTTTTAGTTTTGATTTTATGTAATTAATTGAATCCCTTGCTAATTAATTTTTCTATACATAATAATAACACTAATAAGAATATATTTAGATAACATTATACATTGTATGAAACCGTAAACTTCTAATTTTGCAAGGTTTATTATTTATTATTAAGTCCTTCGGCTGCAAATTAATTTTAAATTGATTGCTTAAACGATAATAATTATTTGGCGAAGCTACGTAGAAAACCATGGAACTTATATTTTTCTTTATTATATACAAATAAACTCTATCCCTTTGTACTTAATTCAACCGGTATCCCAAATAAAGTTTATTTCAGCTCATTGTTAGATTTAATTTCAATTCAATAAAATATTAAAAAATTATAAAATTAATTTAATCGTTGATTAACGATTTTTTTTTATTTTGATTCAACCGATTCATTCAAAAATAAATTTAATCTTTCGTATAAATTTATATATATAATTGATTTTTAATTAAATTGGATCCAACAACCATGCAGAATACAATTAATCTTGAATAAAAATTCATTTATGTCTCCCAATAAATTCGAGGAAGATTCATCATACGAAAATGACAGATGATATTTTGGTATGAAAGTTGCAAATGAATGTAAAGTGGGGCGAGCTGTTGGCAACGGCGTGCATACCGTGAGGCGGTGATTCTAAGAAAGAAACACAAACGCTTTGTAGAACAGCCTATTTGAAAAGGTAGCTCATCTTTATCAACACGTCTCTGTGATGTTTTTTGACTTCCATTTTAACCACAACTTGCAAAGGAAAAAAAATTGAACCTTCAACGAAGATCTTATCATGTTAGAGAAAAGAAATATTAGTGACGGCCAATTAATTATATACAAGATTTCAATCACATGGTTTATAAACATAAATCACTATCACTTATCTTCAATTAGGTGTTTCTTGAATCCGAGTTAAATTAGTTTCGAGTACTATTTTCAAAATTTTATTAGATCGATTAGTCAAAATGATTGAATCGAAAATCGATTGGGTGTCAACAGGGGCGAAATTAGAGACTTTTAAGGGGTTGAAATTAAATTGTAATTTTTACGATAATAAAAATACAATTTCATCATTTTAATAACCTATATATTTATAATTTTTTAAAAATTAAATCAATTTTTTATATTTTTTGAAGGGTCAAAGTATAATTTTATTTTTATTAATTTAAAACTTCAAAAATTTTAAAAGATGTAAATAAAAAAATTTCTATTTTAAGAAGAGCCAAAATCCTTGCCAGCCCTCTGATTTTGCCCCTGAGTATCAATTCAAAATAAAAGGTTGGACTGGCTGATTCATGAGTCGGTATAGGTTGGCTGAACTGAGCTAATAAAGCAGTTAAATTGATTTTATTTTTTATTTCTTTAATTTTTATGATTTTAATAATTTATTAAATCGAATCAGATTGAATCATGAATCAATTGTCTAACTGGTTCAACTATTAGTTTGATTATAAAAATATTGATTTCGAATCAAATTTATATATGATATTAAGCATTAATATTATATATAACTACTTTAGATTTCTCAAAATACGAGTGTTAAATTTTACAAAAAAAAAAACTCTTATTAGTAAATGCTTACTACAAATTCATCAAAAACTGCTAATATTACTTTTATTTACTATATAAAATATACAATATGAAAACGAATCGAGTTGGGTTTAGTTTATGTTTTAAATATTAAAATTTGAATTCAATTTATATTTTAGACGAAATTAATTTTTATGATCAAAACTCAATTTTTTAAGAATAATATTTTCATTCAAATTCTCTAGAAAGCATCTAACCTGGCTGTTAAACAAATCTAATAAAATTACACTTAAATTGTAGGTGCGAATATCCGAAACTTTTTGATGGAAATTAAAGTCTCATTTGGAGAGATTAAAAAAGATTAGAAGCCTGGGTTAATGACTTGATAGTGGTTGGGCAAATTTCATTTTCTAAAAGGAAGATGGGTGATATTTTATATAATTTATATATTATCTTTCAATGGTGGTGAACGTCGGTACATGGAATTTTTGGCATTTTATTAAGGTAGATTTTAAGTGTTAGTGGAAGTACTTTTCATTACCAATCTTTTAATCAACATTTCAATTTGGCCTCTGTCTTCTCTGATCTTCACTACTCCACTTTGAGAGAAGCAGATTTAATTAAATTAAGTAATGAAAGTTATTCAATTTAATTGTCTTTATTCTATCAATTTCATTTCCCCCCTTTGACTAACAAATAACATCATAAAGATTATAGGAATAAATTATATCAAATCAAAGTATAAAGATTAAATTTTAATTCAAAGACAGTAGAAAGATCAAAATCATAATTTAACCATTCAAATATATTCAATTGAAGAATAAGTTATTAACCGAATTTCTACTAAAAATATCACAAGATTTTATTTAAGAATTTTTAGGGATCGTAATCTAGATTTTTGATAAATTAAATATTTTATTTTAATTTATAAAAACCTTATTAACATAAATAGATTCTTTATTAGCAAAAACAAGATGAAGAAAATATTAATTAATTTTTTTCCCAATTCATTTGTTATTTTTTGGGAAGGACAACTCATTTATTATTATTATTATTATTATTATTATTATTATTATTATTATTATTATTACTGGAGGAAGGCGCATCATCTAAACATATATAAAACATTAACAAATACTTACAAAAGAACATTAACAAATATTTCCTTAAATAATAAAATCAATGGAATAGAATTCAAAAATTGATGATTAATCCACACTAACTATTGGACGCACTACCGTTCGTTATTAATTAAGGCAAAAACGAGTAACACAACACAATAGAAAAAAACCCTTTACGAATTTGCTTCTTTTTTAAAGTGAATAAATAAAATAAATTTAATTCAAAAAATAAAATAAATACAAAAATTTTATTTTTAATCAAGTAATTTAAATATACAAGGTAATTAGAGTTTATATTTGTTGTAATCAATAATGTAATTAGTAAAATTTAGAAAAAAGGTGAGAAAATAAAAAATTAAATCCAACTGTAATATTAATATTAATATCGATTTAATTTTATTAAATTCAGTACAATTTGATTTGGTTTTTAATTTATATAAAAAAAAGTGTTTTTTTTCCAAGTCAAATTTGATTTGAAGGAATTCTATTTTTATTTGGTTTATAACTGATTTTAACCTTCAAATTTTTTTTATATAAATTATTGAAAATAAAAATATTTAAAAATGATAAAATTAATAAGTAAAATTTGATTTGATGCTTAAATTCGATTCAAATTTTTTAAAAATGATAATAACAATTTTATTCAAAATCTATCCAAACTCAATAAAACTAAATAATATCGAATTTAAATATCTCTATAATTTATATATTAATAATATTTTGTTAAAAACCAACCTGCAATAAATAAATAATAAAAAACAAGGGTAATTAAGGAAAAGCGAAATACAAAAACCCCACATCAAGGCGGACAGTGAGGAGCCGACCTCTCTTATTCGTCCGCAGTATATATAAGCCAACTCACTCCACCTGTAAAACTTGTGGAACTCTCCCTTTTGGCTTCAACCTCTCATTTCTCCGCCACAAGTAACCATGCCATCAGGGGCTCCGCCGCCCCTACCACCGCCACCATCTACACCGTCACAACAACCTCCACCACCATTACTGTCACCACCACCGATAAGAATTACCCGAACCAAAACACCCATCGGCGGCATACTTTTAGGTAAGTATCAATTGGGTCGTATGTTGGGACAAGGAAGCTTTGCCAAAGTTCACGAAGCGACTTTAATTGACGACGGCAACACCGCCGTGGCGATCAAGGTTATAGACAAGACCAAAACCGTGGATGCAGCCATGGAACCGAGGATAATCAGTGAAGTTTCCGCCATGCGCCGGTTACAACATCACCCAAACATTCTTAAAATCCACGAAGTTATGGCTACAAAAACGAAGATCTATCTCGTCATGGAACTGGCTACGGGCGGTGAACTTTTCGGTAAATTGTTACGCCGTCGCCGGTTAAGCGAAACAGCTGCGCGTAGGTATTTTACCCAACTCGTCTCAGCCCTTCATTTCTGCCATCAAAACGGCGTCGCCCACCGTGATGTGAAGCCACAAAACCTTTTGTTAGACCAAAATGGGAACCTCAAAGTTTCCGACTTTGGTCTCTCGGCTCTACCAGAGCAACTACACGACGGGCTTTTACATACGGCTTGTGGTACACCGGCTTATACGGCTCCTGAGGTTGCTCGGAGTAAACCGTACGAGGGTTCTAAAGCCGATGCTTGGTCTTGTGGGGTGATATTATTTGTTTTGTTGGCCGGTTATTTACCCTTTGATGATCATAATTTGATGGGTATGTATAGAAAGATTTATCGTAGGGAATACGACTTTCCAAAATGGATGCCAAAGCAACCAAGAGCTATAATATGGCAGCTTTTGGATCCTAACCCAGATACTAGAATGAGCTTGGATAAGGTAATGGAAACTTCATGGCTTAGGAAATGTTTAGCTACGTATCGATCAACACACAAGGAACACGAGAGTTTATTACATGGGAGGAAATTAAAACATGATATGATTTGTAATGGAGTTAATGCTTTTGATATAATATCTTTGTCTTCAGGGTTGGATTTGTCTCCTCTTTTTGAAGGAGGTAATGATGGCATTAGGAAGGAGAAGAGGTATACTACTTGCATAGAGGTTGATGAGGTTGTGGAGAGGGTTACGGAGGCTGGGGAGAGATTGGGGTATAGGGTGGAGAAAGGGAAAAGAGGGGTTTTGGGATTGGGGAAAGGGAAGGTGGTGTTGACGGTGGAGGTGGTGGAGATTGCTGAATTGTTTGTTTTGGTGGAGGTTAAGGTGGTGGAAGGAACGATCGAGTTTGATGAAGGGCAATGGTTGGATTTAGAAACTGGCCTTGGAGACCTATTTGATTCTTGGGATTATCATGTCGTGGGTGATTGATTTTTGTTTTTGTAATTTACGAGAAGTTTCTTTGTTTTCTTTCCTTTTATTTTTTTGGTCAATTATTTAGGATTGGTGGGGGGTTATTTCAGTACTTAATCAATGTAAATGATCAATTTAATTGTGATATTTAGTAGTTTCTTTTATATATCCTCCAGAATTTGATGTTTCTGAATATTGGAATCAATTCTTGAAGCAAGAAAAAGTTGAAAAAATATATAGTTTGATGTGAAAAGAGATATTTTTGGTTACAAATACTGTTTACAAACAGGTGAATCTGAGGTTGAGATTTTTAAATCTCATGAACACATCTGCAATTAATTGTAACAACCTGTGAATATAGATTATATAAGTCAACAAAATCCCACATTCATAAGAATGAAAATATGGTGGTTTTTTCAACAAAATATAGATCAGTTAACACACAAGCTGACATTTCATCAAATCTTGCATTCATATGAGAAAAAACACAACTTGATTTACATAATAATGCAGCCTAATTTGTTCAATATATATAACATAACTTGCCATGGACTACCAGCTATACATTTGTGAGGCCTTTGATTTTAGTTGTCTGAGACCATCTCTAGGCTATACACTGATCCGCACAGTGAAACTCGAACCGAAAAACTCAGCTACGAAGAGATAATCTAAGCATAGTCATCATCTTCATCCATTCCAACCACTGAGGAGAGGGTGGTCATCCATGCTTGCAAACCACTCTGAGCATCCCTCTTCCTTGAAACTTGCAGCCTGTTAACAGCATGCTTCGGAACTCCGCATTTCACGAGAATGGATCCTAGTGATTTGAATGTACTATCGTCAGGTTGAATACAAGCACTCACCATTCCTTTAAAAAGTCTAACTGCTTCCCTGAATCTCCCATCCATGGCATACAATCCGAGCACATTGTTGTAACTCAACAAATCAGTTAAAAGTCCGAGTTCTCTCATCTGTCTAGCGATATGAGTGGCTTCTTCGAACCTCCCGTTTCTTTTATACATACACAGCATCATTGCATAAGTAAATTCGTTAGCATCTCCGTTTTGCTTCAAGTTATCAAAAATCGCTTCGGCTTGAGTAACCATAGAACGCTCGCTGTAGAGATCGATCATACAATTTGAAGAATACACATCAGGGCGGAAGCCTGACGACTGAAGAAGCATGTAAACTTCCTGTGCTTCTTTCAAATAACCAACTTTCGTATAAAGCTTAATCAAGGAGTTGTAAATAACAGCATTTCCAGGCAATCCAGCACTTTTCATTTCATTACCGTATCTCGTAGCTTCTTTAACACTCCCAATATCAGCAAAAGCATTTATCAATACACCATAGACGACGGCATCAGGCTCCACCTTAGAGTGAATCATCTCATTGTATACCCCTTCAGCCTTTCCCAATTCTCCCAGTTTCACAAAACTTGATATCACAGCACAATATGGGATGCAATCACTTACAAGTCCAGCTTCTTGCATCTTCTTCAAGTAGCTTTTTGCCACATGTGGTAAGTCCGCACTCGTCAAAACCTGTATGAGAGAACTATAACTGCATTTATCCGGAACTACACCATGACTCTGCATCCTATCAAATAGCCAGCATGCTTTATCGTAACTCTTCCCTATTCCGTAGGCTTTAATCATTACATTAAACTCGAGGACAGTAAGCCTCTTCATTTCTTGGCAACACAAGAAAATATTTTCAGCTTCGGAAACATGTCCCCCCTCCCCAAAGGCATCAATGTTGGCAGAGTAGCCCTCTGAACTCATATTCCTTGCAAGGTGAAACCTCCTAAACCATAACCATGACTTCTCGAGCATCCCAGCTTCTATGTACATTCTGGTAAGAGCAGATTGTGTATATTCATCAATTTCAAGATGTCTTTCATCCATTTCATGTATGAGCTCTTCCGCTTCGCTAACCATTTGCCTTATCGAATATGCATACAAGAGGGTGCGGTAACTCACAAGATCTGGTTCAAGGCAGGCCTCCTTCATCTTTGCAAAGTAACCTGCTGCCATCTTTATATCATCATACTTAGCATGAAGGGATATGAGAATATTATATGTTCTCGTGTCGGGTAGGCATCGAACCTCCTCCATCTTCTTCATCAATGAAGCCACTTCTTCCAACTGTCCATGGTTACCACAAATGTGAATCATAGTATTAAAAGTAACAGTAGTTGGAACAATCCCTTCTCTAAGCATGATTTCGAATGTTTCAGAAGCCTCTCGGATCTGCCCTGCCTTGCCATATGTATCTATCAAAGTATTATACGTATACGAGCTTAAATGTGAATCACTTCCCACTGCACTGGATGTTTCACTTCCTTCATGCCTGAAAGATCCATTCAATGACCACTTCTTGAAAAACTCCTCAGCTTTTCGAAACTCGCCGGCTTTCTTATACAACTGCATGACGATCCCCATAGTTACCTCATCAGGCTCCATCCCTTGCTTATTCATTCTCCCAAGCCAACAAAGAGCTTGTTGCTTCATCCCGCCTTTACTGTAAACATCAATCAGAGTACCATAAGTAGAATTAATAGGCTCAACCCCTCTAAAGCTCATCTCATTCCATAACTTCTCAACATAACCCCATTTATGAGCTTTACCAAGAATTCTAAACATAATGTTATAATGAATTACATTCAACTCATAACATCGTTTTCTCTTAAACCACTGAAAAATCTGTAAAGCCCTTTCCCAATTTGGTTGTTCCTTCAAGATTATACTCCTTTCCTTGTTACTTAACTTTTCAGCCCATGGCTTTAATGCCTCATCCAAATCCTTAACGTTCTCCAAAGCTCCCAAAATCGCTGGAATACAACCTCCATAAGAAACCCGTTTCGTCGAACACTTGGCGTGCATTTTATCCACCAAAATTTTCCCATTAACAACACCAAAATTTCCTCTATTATTCGCAAATTTGAAACTTTCCCTCGATTTTTCTCTCCTTTCTCTATCTGGGGTTTTCTCCAAAGTCTGGTTGCTTGACTCAGCCTGATTATCAAGACTCTGTTTTCGACCTCCATTGAATTTCTTGGTTCCTCCTCCATTGGGAGTCTCGAGAAGCCTTTGATGCTTGTTTTTGGTGATGGGTTCGAGTTTTTCTATAGGAGAAAGTGAAACTGAAAGTGAAGCTCCATTGATGTTGGGCAGTGAAGTTTTGGTAGAGCATAAAATGTTGAAGCAACTGGTATCTAGCTGGAGTTTCACAAACATTTCCGTAATGGGAAAATTCGTGAAAAATTTAAGCGATGAATCGAGAATTTTAGTACCAGAAGCTATATAACATGTTTGTATGGGTAATGGGTTTAGGATTTGGTTGTAAAAACATGAATGAAGGTTTTGCCGTTAAAAACGATATTCAATTGCTGCAGCATCCTTGGCTATTTTAGATATCTAAATGGGTTTTACGCCGTCGTTTTACCATTTCCCCTGAGACAATTATTTACTACTTACCACATTTTAATATTTTTCTATAAACATAATTGTAATTTTAAACCATATAAATATCTTAAAAATTCAATTAGAATATCAATTTAAAATCTAAATGATAACTTGAAAACGTTTATTGCAAATCATATTCAAAGAAATTACGTATACATGCAATTGCAAATTGATCCATATATTTTAAATGTATTTTGTGTTAAATTGATGGGAATATCTTGATTGATATACCACCTTCAAACTTAATTAGAAATTTTAAAGTTTATAGACCAATTAATCTAAATAATAGTTTAAGGACAATTGTTGCAATTAACCCAACATCTACAATGACAGGTAGATTAATAGAAACAACTAGATTGATATGATACAAAAAATATTTTGAAGTTCATGGAACAATTTTAAATTTGAATGATGAATTTGAAAATGTTTGTTACAATTAACCCTAAAAAGTTACATAATTAGAATAAATTGGATAATTTGAGGACCTTGATGATTATTTATCGCCTAAATTGACCCAATTAGAATGTTTGAAGACCAATTAATTAAATAATAGTTCAAGGATGATTGTTGGAATTAACCCAATGTCTACCAAGACATGTAGATTAATAAAAGAACTTTATTGATATGTTTATTTTGAACTTCATGGAAGGATTTAAAATTTGAATGATAATTTTAAAACATTTTTTGTAATTAACCCTAAAAAATTACATAATTAGAAGAAATTGGATAATTTAAGTACCTTTGTAACAATTAACAACTTGGCCATCTCAACAATTTGATGAGAGGATTGAAACGTTAAATATTTATTATGTATTGCAGTAGCTTATGCATGGTAAGTCCGGATATATACCAGAATTTTATATTAGCAAAGGAATAACAATTTCAAAGTAAGAGCGAGCAATTATCTTTTTTAAAATATCAATAGTATTTATAGTTATTTTTAAGGATTAATAGACATAAATACTTTTATTAGCTTTTTCTTAATCTTAATCCTATTTTTGTTACATTATTTTTTAATTTAACAGGAGGTGAGAGTGAGGTCGGAGGTGCCTGAAGGGGCTAGGGGATGGTTCGTTGGTTGCTGTGGTTGGAGGAGTGGTCAGGAACAATGTTGGACAATGGCTCTGAGGGTTCTCTCGCAAGGTAGGGGTCTATCTTGTGTTTGAAGTTGAACTGTGAGGGCCTTAAGCTAGTATGGGAGAATGGTGTTAGGAAGTTATCCTTGTGATAGATTGCATAGAGACACTTAATTTCCTAAATGGTCAAAGTCTGGATCGAAGTTTGTTAGGAAAAAAATTGAAAAATATTTATTAGACTTTCATGTGAATCATATCTTGAGGCAAAAGAATTAGGTGACGAATGGTATGATAAGTTTGACTATAAAAATAACTGTCGATAGAAGATTTTTTGAAAATATTATTGGTGATGCATAACATTGTGATGATTGAAGTTTCAAACTCAATGATTGAAGCTAATTGATAATTTTATATTTTATCGTGCTATTTACTTTCTATATAAAAATACACTATTTTTATTTAAATATATAATTTTCAATTTTACCTAAATTATTTAAATATATAATTAAATAATCATTATAATATTATTTTATTATTTTCTTGCCATCTGAAAGGTCTCAAGCAACGTCGACGGCTTGCCGTTTTAGAGGCTCAAGGTTATTGTTTGATTTTTTGTCGGCGAAATCCTCAGCGTTGTAGATGACGGTCATGTAGAGAGAACAGCTTGGGCAACGAGCGATTTCCTTGCCGATCTTTAGCTCTTCTTTTGTTATCTGAAAAAGATCACCACAAGGGCATGGATATGTGTACGCCTGCAATTCGTCGTTCCACTGCATGTCCTCTATCTCCACATCATCTTACGACATCGTTAGGTTGATCAAAGCTGCAATTTTTTGGGTGCGAGTTTTAGAAGAGATGGGAAAAACGGACAGTGTTGATTTTTGTTTTTTTTTGGGGCAGAAAGGGAGGGAAACTTTGGCGTCAGCTTATACACAAACGCCAAAAGCCAAGGCGAGAACTAACAGAGCTTTTAATGGCAGAGATTACTGAGTTGAGTCTCTTATATGGGCTTTAAACTTTTTAGAAGCAAGGCCAGAAAGGGAGAGATTTTAGGCTGTCAGGTACCGAGTATTTATAGACCTTGGACAATTGCTGCCCTGTCCTTAGCCAAGATTCATGCCTCGACTCTTGCGCGAAAAAAAATGAAGGGCTAACAATGCATAGACAAGCTCGTGAAAATTTCCCAAGTCATCATCGTTAAAATTGGGATACACGATCTAACATTAGTTGTCGAATAAACTACGAATCCAACATTACAAACTCATATTTCCAAACATAACACAAAACCAAAGTAGTAACTAAACGCAAGAATCTTTACATTATTGCATGTATTGCAAGGGACAAATTAACCATCTTAGACATTATTGTGATGATTAAATCCTTAATTACAAACATGTTTGGCCCTAGACGACATGAAGCTTTTACCTTTTCATTTGCAATACTTTTTGAACCAAACACCAATGTTAAGAAAGCTCTCGAAGTCGGATTGCGGCCTGAAACAAAACAAACGAGTATGTATATGTATATATATATATATATTAGATATCAGCAGTATGACATTGTCTTTAGGTTTTGATGAGTGATTAAACTAAGCAAAATATCATAAGTTTCTTCATCATAGCAGGTATTTACCTTTCAATTGCATGGATGTCATTAGGAAACAAGATAATTTTGGTCTCAACTCCTCGCTCCTTTAATGCCCGTGCATACTATGAGTTTCAAACAGCAATTGTCAGACGTGACCGGAGTTGGATCATGTCAACTTTCAGATCAGAAAAAGGATGTGTTCATGTGGGTGGGACTGTGAGTACAATAGTAGACAACACATATTCTAATCAAGTATCCTATGTTCCTGGACGCTTTTGCAAAATACATATATCCAACACATATTCTAATCAAGTGGACAAAATTGTATACCTATGTTAGACACATAAACATATCTTACACCGACCTCCGAGTCTAAGTAACATAATTAAAAATGAATTAAATATTCATCATACTTCATGCTATAGAAAGGAAAGTTATCGTACTTGCAATCCCCCAGAAACTGGGACGCGAAGATCCTGAGCACCTAGAAGAAAGATAGTTGGAGCTTTAACCTGCAAAGACAATAAAAGACAAGACTTTTCTCATCTGATTGTTCACATGATAACCCTTTTTAAGGGAAAGCAATGCAAGTTTTAGGGTGCCATGCCATGTAATATACATGGATTGATTTTGCTTTATGTAATGCTAAGTCTGCACCAGCGCCAAAGCGTGCAGCATGAAGCTAACCAGTTCAATTGGCATCTCTGGTTCATGCATCATACTGGAAAATCAGTCTTTTGTTTAATGTACCTTAGAAATATGCAATATAGGAGACTTGTTGTAAAAGTGAGTCAAGTGTTCAGCTGAAGGTGCTTCAGTAAAGATAGTTTTTCCTTTGCTTCCATAAGTTTCCACGTAACACCAGTCAGGAATATCTGTTGTGGCAATCATGGATGAAAGATTACAAACTGGATTCCGTGCAGCAGCTGCGACAAACTTATCCGGTGCCTGTAAAAGGTAAGAACAAGTTTCACAACCTCTCAACCTGTAATATCGAAAACCATAGATTTTCCTTAATACTAAGAGACACTAACACAAATTTATATTACTTCCGTAGAAAGCCTAACCTGACCGATCAAGTGCGTAGTTAGAAAGCCACCATGTGAACCACCAAAAACAGTTATTTTAGATGGGTTGACAAGTCCTTTCTCAATGACATGATCTATAGCTGTGAGTACATCATTGACATCCTGCGCATGAGTCAATGAACAATGATTCAAATAGTTACACCCGATATAATAAGTTAATGACTTAAGCACATGTATATCAAGAATAGGAACCTGAGACCCAATTTTCCCAGGAAGAGATTGCAATGCTTCCTCGCCAAATCCCAGTGAACCTCTGAAATAAATTAGCAATGTTGGATGAAGATAAAAGTTATGCCAGCCATTTTATGTAGATAAATCACAAAAAGCTATTTTAAAAGGAAAATCCTTAATCATGTTAAAGCAAAGATCACAAAAGACCCATAAAGCATTTTACTGTTAGCTATAGATGATGCGCTGTACTTGACAACTATCAGCATGACATTCAACTCGATAAAGTACTTTGGGTAGCAAATATCAAATTAAAGCATCTTATAGAAGGAAAATTTAAGCAGTAATGTGAAAATGAAATGACAAGAAAAACCGGTTCCTATCTCAAGTTAAACTTTCTGAAGAAGTAAAGGTATACTTTCGCTCACCTATAATTTACAATTAATAGGCTGAAACCAAGTGAAGAAAGAAATGCCAATGACTTTGAGAAGCTTGACAAAGAGACGGAATGAGGCCCTCCATGAAGGACCACTATTAGCGGATCAGGTGCATTGTTTACCTTGGAAGATACAAATATTGCCTCAAAAGACTTAGCAGCTCCTGAATGAATTGAACATATTCCATCACCAAAACCATTTTTTTATTCTTATTTTCATAATGGCAGTACCTCCATCACTAATCAGAGGCCAATGAACACCATAGCAAATAAAACAATAGTTTAACCTTCAAAACATTCACAAATATATATACAATTAAAATAAGGGTAATTACTGCAAACATAAAATCATGTTTTTATCTTTTCTTTATGGCTTTCAAAGAGGTTGAGGGAAGTTTTTGGTGTCAGCTTTTAAGTTTTCGTTGAACTTTTTCCAGAAGTTGCCATCATCAGCTATCACAAGAATAAAACATCGTAAAAAAGAAAAAGAAAAAGAAAAAGAATATATACTGCTAAATGTTGTTATCAAAGCATTTTGAGATACAAAAATAACAGCATTGAGCCAAACTAGTTTGCAATACCTTTTGTCAAGCAATCAGAAACATCTTTCACTGGAATTTGCATGATACCAAACTGAAGATGTGAAAGCAGAGATGTAACCTGCACCATCAGAAGTAAACATTAAAAGAACAACCTTGGTGTAAAAGAAATGCAGAATCAGATGAAACAAAAGCAAGCAAAATTAACCTTCTCTGAACATTTAAAAATGGGGCTTGAGACATTTAACCAATGCCAAGCAGTTGTATTAGTCGCTTTGTCCACAAGGCAGCCATATTTGATTTGAGGAACATCTATCGGGCTGCTACACACTTTGAGATGAGGAAAGAACAACTACAAATTTCATTTCTCTTTGTTTGGGAAGGAAGGAGAGATTATTGGTTGAGAAAGAAAATTAATTTTACCAGCAATAATGTTGTCCCCGTCTAGTGTCAGAACATTCCATGAAAAACCTGAGTCAGCAGTGCTGATTTGTAATACTTCACCACTGTAATATGGTAATTACGTCATCAAATAATGAAGTAAAATATAAAAGTCTATGCACCTGACAAACAGACATATAACCAACAGTCACCTTAACACATTTATGGAAAGTATCACTTGACAGCTGCGCCAATAGGAAGATAAAATCATAGTGCATCCATCTGAAAGCCATGGCTTACTAAGAAAACTTGAACAGTAAAGCCCCGGAAACTGACCATACTCGGCACAGTTCACAACAGGAATCTGCAAAGATTTAATACAATAAACATATTAAACTGTCACATGTAAACCTAAGAAAGTACAGATTAAAAACAAGATATGGTAGCAGCAAGTATATATTCCCGCAAAAGGATCATCATAATGACCCAATTTGGTTTTGTTATAAACCTAGACAGTAGTCAGTAGAATATGGCAAAATCGAGTCTAGGGAAAAGAGTGCGTAGAGGAAAGAAAGCAGCAACTAGAGGGAATGGGAATTGGGGATTTCGTATGGTTTTCTCCCCCCAAAGAACCCCAAATTAATCTCATAAATTGCATGCTCTAAACTGAACTCATCACCTTTAACTTAAGCATAGAAATGTGGAGGGCTTACCACATCAATGATCTTTGTAGATGAGCATAGCTTGCCATCGGTAGGCCAATCAATTCGGTGAAGAGAATCAGTTGCAGAGTGCGCTCCAGAGTCCACTGAGGCTTTTGCAGACAGAAACACAAGGAACTTTCCATCTGGACTGGGGGAAAAGAAACATAACTCACATATAAGGAGGAAGCTCCAAAGATGTAGAATGTATGTAAAAAAGAGTCCCTCTTTAAACATTTAGGCAGCTGCCAAATAAAGGTTCCAGTTAATTAAGCCATATTGACGGAAGATTTTCATGGGAAATATGCAATTCTAGACAGCCATACAAAGACTTCCACGCAAAGATTTACATTGCATTCTCTGAAAAGAAGCAACAAACAAAGACGTTCAACCAAGATATGGTACTCCACATGTAACAGAGCCTCATATGTGGTATAACAAGAAAAGATGGAGAGAACACTCTTCATTCCTATCTTGACTAGTAAAACAAGGAAACAAATATTATACCGTTAGACAGCTACCCAAGCAATTAGAAGAAGAGAAATTGAAAGTTTAACAGCAATGAATTATTTTACAAGCTCGTGCATGAAGAAACTGATTTGAACTTGACCCAGGCTATTACAGAAGAGGAACTGAAATCAAGGCTTGTAAAAAAACTCATGTTTTACATCAAGAAATTTATTTGAACTAAACAAATGCAACAAAGATATGATGTAGTTGGATGAACAAAAGTTTTCCAAACCTTCTAAAGACAACATAGATACAGCAACAATCAAGTCTTCTCCCACATCACAGTGTGAGCTAAGGGTAGACATAAATTGTTTGCTAAAAAGCAACTTCAAAAGGCACTTAGCAGTTTGTTCAGCTATCATGTACTAGATTTGAGGAAAAGAAGACAAAAAGAGGAGCTGGGGAATTCTGAAAAAGGATTAGCGACGACCATATGCTTCAGGCACAAGCCAAAAGTGAGAGTAAGAGTTAAATAGCATACCTGAATTTTGGAAAGAATGCACTACTTATGCTTTGTGTAAAGTTGACAACAGTGAATTCCTCCATTGATCTGTCTCCAGAAAATTACGTACTGTGATTAAAGGAAGCACATTCAAGTTCCGACATGAAAATACATGAATGAAGAAAATGTTGACATTAAAAGCAATTTAGTGAAGCAAGCAACCCACTTGAGATCTGACTCAGCAGCTTCTGACTTATAAAGTGGAACCTTCACCGCATATAATGCACAGGGCCTGTTATAGCAGTATTTTATACCAAGTTTTCTCGGATCTGCTGACCAGCCCACGAAAACCAAATATTGATCGATGCCTTCTACTGGTGGAGCCCAAACGACCTGTCCTACACTCAAAGACTTTGCAATTCCTTTAACAGCATGCACCTTGCCACTGTGATATGGAGGAAAGTTTAGTGAGAGTTCTTCCACCACACAAAAGCTCTTTACTGTGCCATAGCATTGATTAAAATAGAAAACCATATGTGAAATGAAACCTGTTAAGATTGATCACAAAGAGTGCAGGTTGCCTTTTTCCTGCATAGCATTCCCCCCATTCTTCCTCCCAATCCCCTTGACCTTTCCAGCTCATGCATTCTTTATCTTTTGCAGCAACTTGCTTGTAACCCTGACAATCAAACGAAGGCTTGCAGGGAGATGGCTCCTCAGCAACATAAGCAATAAGAGATTCATCACAGTTCCAAGAGATTCCCTCAAACCTATACCATTAAGAAAGATTTCAACTTTGCTAAGTTTGCTGGGATAATAGCTACCAATAAAGTTACTTGTAACAATCCTGCAGCAGCTGCAAATGCTAATACAACCAGGCAATGATGCTCTTATGAGCAGTTCTAGAGTTTCTACCATATTTACATTGATGAAGGTGAAAGTTCAACTTAAGTTACTTAAACCATTTACTTCTGGATCAATAACTATGTTAACATAGTGTGCCAAAACTGTATCATCAGAGAGAAGAAATTTACCAGCCATCAGCATACACTGAGCCATGAGTGGATTGGGGAATCCGGAACTCCTTCTCCAACTGAGATGAACTCCATATTTCAAATTGTGTGGGAGATTCATTTTCAGCATTTCTAATCACAAGAAGCTTGGAACCTGATGGTGAGGGAACAGTTAGAGACACTCCTGTCATCTCAACAGGAAATGGTGCCCATTGGAAGTTTACATTATTGTTACTTTCTTTCAAAATACTAGTTGACAACATAAACTTTCGTTTCTTGTTTGCCAAAAGATTCGGTTGGCTAATTGAAAACATTGCTTGGGAGCCTATTCCTGCAGCAAAAAGTTTCGAAAAACAACATTGGGATCAGTGATAGTGTTTTGGTTTTAAATAAAAAGAGGAAAACAAAAGAGAAAGATGAAGAAACGTTAGCCTTACTACCACTTTCAGACTTAAAAACCCATGCCTTGTCGATGCTACAGATATTAGTAAACTCTTGAAGTAATTTAGACTGGGAAGCATATTCTTCCTCGGTAGCTTCATCTAGCCCCACTGGCAATTCCTTCACTGTACCAGCTTTAGAAGAATCCATGGCCAAAATAGCTGGTAGATTTTTTCTACATGTAGGATGAAATGTAGGATGAAAAAGAAAATTATCAAGGAAAGTTCCAACAGAAAACTAAGCAGAAATATGCTTCACATTCCCACGAAGAAATTTGATATTCATCAATCAGGTTTCAGAAAGCACAGCAAACAACATAGTTTCGAAAATATTATTAAGCAGCAATGATTGATCCAATGAGGTAATGCGAGCAAAAGATGCCACGGAGATTGGATGTAAAACACTTAAAACTACAAATATGGCTTAAATTTGTTTTTGAGTAATCTTATTACTTTAAATTCACTAAACGGTAATCAGTCATCATAGTTCCACGATGCCACAATACATATTCTCTAGTTTTGTATTTTGTTGCAGCCAAGATATTGCCTAATGCTTATAAGACTACTCCAGATTAAAATCACAAACAAGTATGTCCTAGAAACAGGGATAGGCTAGCAAATCTGAATGGTTTCAATTCAAAAGGTACCAAGAAGATTCCTGATACTGTACATGGATTAAGTTGAATATTTTGCAATCATTCTTTGCATAAAGTTTGAACTATAGTACTTTACCACTTCTCAATAGCACAGGTCAATAGTCAAGCAAATCTGAATACCCAAAACCGATTATTTCAAGATATTGACACTGATTATACATTCCAAAGACGCTATATATATAACCATCCCATCAATCAAGAAATGAAGAATACAACTATTTTGTATCGAAAAACAGCTGACCCTCAAGACTAATATTTAAATTTGATAGCTCGCTCCAACCAGTATCGAACAGGCAAAAAGGAAGCTAAACAAAAGATACCCATCAACCGGGTTGCCATCAAAACAACAGAAAACTCTCTTTTCCAAAAAAAGGGGAAAATGTACAGAAAGAGCTTACACGTAGTGAGAAATGGGAGTGGAGCTGAAGAGTGAGAGACGAGGTTGAGAAGAGAAAAATAAAGGAGAGAATCGAGGAGAAGCTGCGAATGTCCCTGACCAACTAGAGATTTTGTTGCTGATACTGGCGAAGGATGCTAATGATAAGGTCCTACTCATTTCAAGATTCATAACTTCGACATTTCTTTATTTTTTTCCACCAATTATTGATTGCAATTAAGTCTGAAATTATTAAAAAAACGAAAGCAGGCAAGTGGATGCCCCCGCCACAAAATGATAAAAGTATCCAACCCAAGGAACTGATTAACAAACCTTGTAAATTGAAATTGTACCAACTCGTATTGGGATTAAGATAGGCTTATTTATATAATTCACATTAATTATGTTAAATATCAGTTTTTTATATAAAAATTTATATTATATAGTTAAATAAAAACTTTGGATATTTAAATAAAAAATTTAGATAATTTAACCTAACTTTTTAAAACTAGATGATCAATTTATAAATTTACGAATAATTTATTTTATTTATATTATCACGTTAATAATTTTGAATTCAAAAATAAAATTTTTCCGTAATTAAAATATTTATTGTCAACAATTATAATTAATCTTTTTGTTCTAACTAATTCTTTAAGAATATAAACTGTTAAATATAAAATGTGCTATATTTTTATAAACGAAAATTAAACGTGACTTGACCACAGACTATTAAATTCTCTTTGTCTGTCGTAACATAAGGATTGGGTTTACCGATTTGATGTTAGTTGGGCAGCGTCTGATCATTATGAAATGGAAAAAGAAAAACCCCACAAGCCCATCATTTTAAGCCTCTATATATAAATCAAGGAACATCTCTAATGCATTAACACAGACGATGGTTAAATGAAAATTTTTCATTTCTAGTCCTTGTCAAATCTTAATAATTCAGGTTAGCTTTTTAGATTTTAGTCACTTGGATTGCATTAAAATAGTAAAATTATACTTTAGTCCCAAAAATGATAAAAATTTAATTTAATCTTTTAAAATTTTTAAAATACAGATTATTAAAAAGTTTAATATAACTTTTGGTACCTAAACTTGACATTTGTTTTTATTTGGTACTTAAACTTTTTTTGGATCCAATTTGGTACCCAAACTTAACACTTTTTTTTGATTTGGTATCTAAACTTGACACTTTTTTTTAAAGTTGGTATTTAAACTTTTTGGGATCCAATTTGACACTTGAATTTAACTCTTTCTTTTAATTTTATACGTAATTTTTTAATATTAATTTTTTAAGCATAGCTCAATACTTATTTTTAACATGAATTTTTTCTAAAACTGATAATATTTTTATAGCATAACAAAAAAAAAGTTATTATTTTGCGTTATTTTTATAATATTTAATAAATTTAGGTACTAAATTGAATTTAAAAAAAGTGTAGATGCCAAATTAAGAAAAAATGTCAAGTTCAAATACCAAATTGGATCACAAAAAATTTAGGTATAAAATTAGAAAAAAAAGTCAAGTTCAATATTAAATATTATATTAAAACTTTATTAAAATAATAAAATTATATTTTTTTATTATAGTAAAAATATATAATTTAATTCCGATCTTTTAATTTTTTTTTTTACTTTATCCCTGCATTTAACATAAATTTTTCAAGTTTCATCTCTTAAAGTTTTATTACAAAATTGCAAACGAATTAAACCCTAAATTCTACCATTTAATTTTTTTTCCTGGTCCTATGTTATTATGAATGATGAATTGACGACGACTTTCCTGCTCCACTACATAGGAAACAAAATGCTCATCCAAACAGTGGCTATTCTTATTGAAATTCAAAGACGCCACCATCAGTCCTTGTTAAACACTGCTTCACATTTTCTAAAAGACGAAGAATCTGTCCAGTCCCTGTTAGCCAACTCAACTTTCATATGAAAGCCTCCACTTCCATTTTCGATTTTTAGGTTTTGAATTCTTCAAAAACCTTACATTTTACTATCGCCATTTCAGAACTTAAAAGATGATATAGGTTGGGTCTGATTTTTTTGGATTTTTTAAATTGATTTTCGATTTTTTATAATAATATTAAATATTTGATTTTTAGACTTGTTTTTGATAAAGTGAAGTTTATTTTATAGTTTTTGAATATTATTTAATATTTTTTATATGATATTATTTTAAATATATGCATAAGATTTTAAATGCAAAGTATTTATTTTTTATACTATAAAAATTAAAAATAATTATACATTTAAACCATGGTGGATTTTATTTTATATTTTCTTCAACCCTACCCTTCTACTCAAAAGGTAATCAATTATGATGAACCTTTGATTACGCCTGCTACCTTATTGGCTCCTTGTTCTGAACTTTCCTGGGCCACCAACGGAAACCCATTACCGGTTGACTCGAATTCTTCTAGTCTTTCCATTTACCTTCATTCTCATTGTTCTTACAGGGCCATGTGGTAGAGATACAAACCCCTTTGAAAAGTAATAGTTTACTTCCAAGGACATCTTAATTGTCAACAAACGACAATCATCGAAGCTCCCATTTTTCCACTTTTCCCCAGTTATTAAACCAAACCAACCAGCTCTAGTTCAAAGCTAAAACAAAGCAAAAAAAAATGAGAACCAAACTCAGCTATGTCTTTGTGTTTTGTCTCTTGTTCTTTGTCTTCCATGCCAATTCCCAACCAAGCACGACAGGCTACACTTGCAATCTCAACCAGACCACTTATCCATGCCAAACCTATGTTTTTTATCGAGCCACTGCACCTAATTACCTTGACTTAGCTTCCATTGGTGATCTTTTCAACATCAGTCGTTTAATGATATCTGAACCAAGTAATATTTCTTCTCCATCAGCTCCTCTTATCCCTGATCAGTTCCTCTTTGTTCCCATTTCATGTGCTTGTAACTCCATTAATGATACCATAGGTAGTATTTCAGCTGCTAATCTTACTTATACATTCATAAGAGGTGATACTTTTTATCGGGTATCGACTTTGAATTTTCAAAACCTTACTACTTATCAATCTGTGGAAGTTTTCAATCCTGATGCTGTCCCTACCCAAATTGAAATCGGTCAGAGAATTGTGTTCCCAATTTTCTGCAAGTGTCCTAATGAAACCCAGATTCGAAATGGAGTGAATTACCTTGTTTCTTATGTATATCAGCCGCTCGATAACTTGTCTGTGATAGCTTCGAGGTTTGGGGTTCAAACACAAGCTATAACTGGTGCTAATAACGATAGTATCCAGCCATATGATACCATATTCATCCCTATCAGTAGGTTACCTGTTTTGCCTCAGCCTGAACCAGCTCCTGTTGCTTCTGGGAAAACTGAGAGGACAGGTGTCATTATTGGACTGTCGATTGGGTTAGGAATTTGTGGAATTTTGATGGTTCTGTTGTTTGTTGTGTTGGTTTATAGAGAGGTTTTATCTGGGAGAAGAGGAAAGGAAAGAGATGAAGAGAATCATTGGTTGAAGATGAACAGGGCTGGGATGGGGGTTAAGGGGATTGAAGCTAATTTAATGGCGGATGTATCAGGTTGCTTGGATAAATATAGGGTCTTCAAAATTGAAGAACTTAGAGAAGCCACCGATGATTTCAGTGACAGTTGTTTGATTCAAGGATCTGTTTACAAAGGTTCCATTGATGGAGATCATTATGCTATAAAGAAGATGAAATGGAATGCTTGTGAGGAGCTTAAGATCTTACAAAAGGTAAACCTATTTTTTGTCCCTTTAATTTCTTGCAATAATTTTCTGTTTGTTTCCCGTGAAAATCTCATGCTTGGGTAAAATTACAATGGAGGCTCTTATATTGAGAGTGAGATTACATTTTGCCCCCTTTATATGTTAGATTAAAAAGCAAATTGGTCATTCTATTAAAAGAGAACAAAATGCAATTTGACTGGTAGTGTAGGAGCTTCCATGGTAATTTTACTGGTTTTCTTATATTTTAAGTCTAACCTGTTAATATGTTTCCAAGGATCCATGTGAAAAGAATTATATTGAAATAGAAATAACTGGTAATAATGAAATTGTTTGATGGGAAGATTGAAAACATTCTTTAGCAGATGAGGACATGAGTGGAAGGACTTAATTAACAAATGATGATAACAAATGTTTGAGTTTTATATTACCAATAAAATAATGATTAGGTTAAATGACCTGTCCATTGATTAAGTTAGTTGAAAAATTAAATTGTTTTTAATATTCCCAATTAAAGAGTTTTATATTGTTTATGCTTGCTTAGGAAGGCCATTAGGTGCTTGACTTGACTCATATTTTGATAAATTGAAAATGATGGCACCAAAGGTGAACTCACCTTGGGTCCATTTATTTAGTTTTGGATTGTATTTGAATCATCAATATAATAAATAAATCTTAAATTTATAGTTTAGTCCAATTGATTCGAGCAATCGTCTTTTAAGAGTGATATCATCCAGCAAGTCCAGATATCATTATCCTTACACTTCCATTGCTATTGGATTACTCTTGTCATTGAATTTAAGCTTTAAAGATTTTGGGAATGGCAAAAGAAAACAACTAAAACCCTGATTCTGAATCTGTCATATGAAGGTAAACCATGGAAATCTGGTGAAGTTGGAAGGGTTCTGCATTGATCCTGAAGACACAAACTGCTACCTGGTTTACGAGTTCATTGAAAACGGATCGCTTTCCTTTTGGCTTCACGGAAACGACAACGAAAAACTGAGCTGGAGAACAAGGTTAAGGATTGCAGTTGATGTTGCCCATGGTTTGCAATACATCCATGAACATACAAGGCCAAGAGTGGTACATAAAGACATCAAAACCAGCAATATTCTTTTAGATGCCAACAAGAGGGCCAAAATAGCCAACTTTGGGTTAGCGAAATCTGGCTGCAATGCAATAACGGTGCATATTGTCGGCACCCAAGGTTACATTGCTCCAGAATACCTTGCTGATGGGGTGGTGTCAACGAAAATGGATGTTTTTTCCTTTGGGGTGGTTCTGCTCGAGCTTGTATCAGGCAAGGAAGCCATTGATGAAGAAGGGAGGCTTCTTTGGGCAAGTGTTGAAGGTGTTTTGGATGGGAATGAAGAGAGGAAAGAGAGGAAAGTGAAGGAATTCATGGATGAATGTTTACTAGAACAGAGTTTATCAATGGAAGGTGTGATGAATGTTATGGCTGTTGCCATTGCTTGTCTGAATAAAGATCCCACTAAAAGGCCTAGCATGGTGGATATTGTTTATGCATTGTCTAAGAGTGATGAATTGATTTTCGATGAATCCGAAGATTCTTTATCCGCTCCTCCAGTTGTAGCAAGGTAAAGTATCGCTCATGCTTGAGTCAAGGATCCCATGTCAGCGATATTACCCATATCCGACACTCATTGTAGTGACTAGTGATACTTGTAGCATATACTAGAGATGGCTGTTCAGCTTGTATGATAGTTGGCCGCTTCCTATAAAGTTGTACTTATATATATATATATATAAAATTTTGAACTGCTTGAGTTTTTCTTTTTACAATTTGAAAGGTAAATAAAGGGAGTGCACGGTTTATTTTATCCCAAAAACTAATTTCAACCACAAAAACCATCAATTTTTTCCGTGTGAAATGCAGCTTTCAATCTAAAATACTGTGTCAAACGTGACTGCATAACAAAGCCAAGAGAGAAAAAAGGAGGTTAACGAGATGGAATAGAGCACAGTGCAGCAATGAAGAGGACAAGTGGTGTTTAGATACCAATGCCACAGTAGCTTTCTCCCCCAAATGAAAATGGCAGAAATGGCCTATCACCTATGGTCCCATGTTTAGAGGATTTTCCCTTTTGGCCCATCTCTCTTCACTTTCATTTCTACTTTGTCTTAACCTTTTCCATACCAGAAAATCCAAACCCATGTAGTTCACACTTTTCCCTATACTCTAAATCATTTCCTTGTAATCACATTTTGTCTATTTCTTCAAATCCACATCAAAAGATTTGTTTTTTTTTTCACCTTTTTTTTATATATCACCAATAGAGGAAAGGGGGGAAAATGGTGTTTTGTCAGTTACAGAGCCCTCAGCTATGGCTATTTCCCTCTAGATTTTCCAGGCCGACTCAAACCTCATGTTTAGCCAGGTAATTTTTGAACATGAATTGTTGAATTTAAGCATTTGGGTGTGATTGAAATCCTAGGAGTAATGTACATTGATGATCATATGAATTTAAATTACTCATTTTTGTACAAATTTTTTTGTTGTTGATGGATTCAAAATTCTCTGAATTGATTATTTATTGTGGTAAAGATATGGTTCTTGGGGTGTCCTTTGTGTGTTTTGATCTGCCTTGGACCAAACTAATAAGTCCCAAAGCATTGCATTTGTATGCACTATCATATAGTGATCAACTAGATAGAGACTGGGTGTTCTTGATCATGTCATTTCTTCATTTTTACCATTTATAAATAAAATAGGATGGCTTAAAATATTGGGATTTTGAGTTGATCTGAATGTATTTTAGTTTCAAGAGCAGTGATCCCTCTATTGCATTTTCTCAAAGCAAAAATGACTGCTAAATGAGATTGATGTTGATGCAATTGCCTTTTCATTTTCCTTTTTTAATCTTATTTGTTTTGTGGTTTCATATAGAAGGATGTGCTATGAAGGATTGCCTTTTCTTTTTCATTTACATATAAATGGGGTGTATTTTGAGCTATTATGCATTTGAAGTTTCTTGAATTTTGTTGTAGAACACAAGGAATAAAAGGTTCAAACAATATGATACTTCTCCAGAAATCAATAAGCAACTTTTGGTGGTACAGTTCATCTAACAATGTGCAAAACTTTATATACAATCGAGGTGAGTCCTAGTTGTTAGCATTAATAGTTTGTCAAATCAAATACTTATGTTCAATCCCATGAATGAGTAGTTAATAATTATCCATTGATATTAACCATGCAAGAGTCATTTTTCTTGAAATCCATGCTTTCTCAAAAGAACTATGATAGCTTTCCTTCTTCAGGAAAACGAAAGGTTACTATTCAATGCACAACAAACAACTCAGAGTGTGTTTCGGATAATTCAAATGTCGAATTCTTTAGGATGGACCAGCACAACAATTCTCCGGTGAGTCTTAAACCTCTAATTTCAAAAGACTCAACATAGTAATTCTTTTCCTTTTCTTGGACAGTAGAGCCGTAAGGTTGAAGGGGGATAAGCTCGGGTCCATTATGCCTTAAGTTTCTTGATTGTCATTGTTGCAGGTGCAGGATAACCAAACTATACTAGTGTCTGGAACTTTGTCATCATTTTTCTTACTGAGATTCTTGCAACTAGATTTTATCAACTCATTATTAAAGATTGTTCATGACATATTTCGGCATCTACATCAGACATCGACAGCTACAGGCTTACCTTTTGCCTGCCTATCTAGTTCCGTGAATAAACCAAGACCTCTTAACTTGGATGTGTCCTTGCCTACAATTAAGGATATTCAATGGAACATGTCACGGTTACTCTATTTATTCAACATTCAACTTGAGAAAAATGTTGCCACGTAAGTGAAAGTAACATTTTGCCTGGGTTTTATGCATCAGAGCTAAGAGATTCATTTGTTACAACTTTTTGTAGGATTCTTGTGGTTCTCCTTGTAGTATGCGTCTCTTTTATAGTTGTCGGTGGTTTCTTGCTCTTCAAGTTTAGGTAATTTATAATCAATCTTTATTTATCTAAATATTAATTTGTATATGATTATCATTGTTTGGTTTTAGTTTTCATCTTCAAATACAATAATTCTATGTTATTTGCCGGAAAATCATTAATTCATAGTGGACAAAGAGCTCTAATGCTACTTTTGTTATGCTAATATGGTAGCTATGCATTGAACAACACAGGGGAAATACACATTCTTTAGAAGACTGTGTCTGGGAGGCGTGGGCGTGCCTGTGTTCATCATCTACCCATTTAAAAGTGCGTGGTGTGTTATGAATCTAATCATTCGGTTGCTTCAAAATATGATTGCATGATTACCAAAACAAATTCGAAAACTTTTGAGTCTGAATAACATATTCATGTCTTGAACTGCAGCAAAGAACACGTATCGAACGTGTTGTTGGCTTTGTTCTTGCTATATGGGGCATCTTGTTTTATTCTCGATTGTTAAGCACAATGACTGAACAGTTCAGAGTAAGTACCTTTGGACAAGAGCTCATTTTACCTCTTTTTCCCCCCCCCCCCCCCCCCCCCCCAATAGCTCGTGTTATTTATGTAAGCTACCCCTTTGGAATTTCATTTTTGTGTGACAGAGAAACATGCAAAAACTCAGGGAAGGAGCGCAAATGCAAGTTTTGGAGGCTGATCATATCGTCATTTGTGGTTTAAATGGACGTCTGTCTTTCATTCTAAAGCAACTAGATAGATCTCATGAACTCGCTGTGCGTTTAGGGACTGCTACAGCCAGGTAAACATTATGCTGCCACGATTTTCCCCCTTTTTCATGCATAATTATTGGTTTCTACGTGCATTATATTTTCATAGGAGGCAGAGAATTCTTCTTATGTCAGATCTTCCGAGAAAGCAAATGGACAAACTAGCTGACAGCATTGCCAAGGATCTTAACCATATTGATGTCCTCACAAAGAGGTATAAAAGCAATGCCCTCCTTTCCCCCGAATATATAAACTTTAAAACGTATTTGATTCATTGCATTTGAATCAAACGTGTCATTAAGTTTCTGTTTCTTAAACATTGTTTTGTGCTTGTGCAGTTGTAGCCTTAGTTTGACAAAATCATTTCAAAGAGCGGCAGCTAATAGGGCACGTGCCATTGTCATATTGCCTACAAGAGGAGACCAGTAAGGCCTTTATCATGTTTTAATTCTCGAGTGTTGGTCTGCAAGCTACCATGTTGCAAAGTTTAGTTGAAGTTTTATGTAATAATATTATGTTCACTTTATTTATCATGTAATACGGACAGTTCTGTTCGGGGGATGTTTAGTGACAGCAGTTTGTTAACTGATTAGGTATGGAATTGATTCTGATGCATTTCTCTCTGTACTAGCACTTCAACCTATTCCCAAGATCGAAAATGTCCCAACAATTGTTGAGGTATGTTCATCTGTATAACCATGAGAAATGTCGAGTTTAATTTTAACCCTTTGTTTTTTATGATGCAGGTTTCTAATTCCACTACATGTGAGCTCTTAAAGTCGATCTGTGGACTGAAAGTAGAGCCAGTAGAAAATGTCGCTTCTAAATTATTTGTTCAATGTTCTCGGCAAAAAGGGCTCATAAAGATCTATAGGCACTTGCTTAATTATAAAAGTACATATCTCATCGAAAAGAATCCATTTCTTCTGTGTTCCAATTTATTTTTCGAATTTAGATGCTTGTCCATGTCATTACGTTAATACTTTTCTGCTCCGAAACTAATTTGTGTCATGTTATTGCAGAGAATGTATTCAATCTTTGCCGTTTTCCTAGTCTAACAGGATTGACTTATAGAAAAATAAGACGGGGATTTCAAGAGGTAATAAGTTTTTCGCTTAACCTTAGCATTCATCAGTCATGGTTTTCTATGTTGGTTTGTTTTCAGGCAGTTGTTTGTGGTCTTTATCGGGGCGGCCAGATATACTTCCATCCCAAGGATGATGAAATTCTTCAGCAAACTGACAAAGTATGTCTCCACAATATGACTTTTCGAACTTTTACATACATGTTCCTCCATGTTTCGAATATCATATAGCCTAAAGATTGTAATCTCAAAGAAATTAATATAGATTTTTATGTTCATGTATCTAAATGTAGGTACTGCTAATTGCACCTATTCATAAGACATGGAAACAACAACAGGTATTGGAGGAGGATGGAAAAGAAGAAACCAAAAGACTCCGAGGCATGGAAGTTTTCAAAACAATCGTTGATACTCCGGATCATGATTTCGAATTAAGAAAGGAACAGTTTACTAAAATCGTAAAGCGTCCCAAAATATTTGGATCAAAGGTATATGCTTTACGAAGAGATAAGTGCTGTAAGTGACAACATCTATTGAACATTCTTGAAATCTTACTTATGCATTCTTTTGGTCCGAAAAAGTAGGCATCAGACCAGACTATCGGACCCACGGAATGCATACTTATGCTTGGATGGCGCCCGGGTGTTATTCAAATGATTGAAGAATATGATAATTATCTCGGCCCTGGAAGCGTATTGGTATGCTTTTATTTTCTTTTGGGATTCTTATAGTGTCTCGATTTTCAACTGTAAGTGTCGGATTGTATCACTTGATGGAAAACTTCTGTATTATAGGAAATATTATCTGATGTTCCATTAGAAGAAAGGAAGAGAGCAAGCTCCCTTTCAGGTCAAGCAAAACTAAAAAATGTTCAGGTTATCCATAAGGTACTGTCTTATTTAGTTGCTCGTGTGGAATGACTGCAATGATAAGCCTTTTTAAGGTTTCGTTCCAAAATTGTTATTTTGCCTTCACATGTTGCAGATCGGAAACTCCATGAACTATGATACTTTAGAGGAAACTATAATGAACGTACAAAATAATGTCGTGAAACCGAATCGTATTCCTTTTTCCATTGTTGTGATTTCCGATAGAGAATGGCTTCTTGGAGGTAATGATAATTAGTAGATGATATTTCTTTCGGCAAAAGTTATCCTTCGCTAACTATTTGCTTTTCAGATCCATCTAGAGCAGACAAGCAATCTGCATACTCACTTCTTCTCGCAGAGAATATCTGCAATAAACTCGGAGTGACGGTAAGTTCGGTTCAATATAATCTTGATAACATCATGGTCTTGATTCTTGAATGTTAATATTTGAGATTTAACTAGTCCAAGAACTGTTGTTGATCGTTCCACAGGTGCAAAATCTGGTTGCAGAGATTGTTGACTCGAAATTAGGCAAACAAGTAATTTTCGTAGCGGTTTTGAAATTTTTGTCATTTAATTATCTTCAAATTTTCCAATTTTCGATATACTTCGATCAAACCCTGCAGATTACGAGAATCAAGCCATCTCTGACTTATATTGCCGCGGAGGAAGTGATGAGTCTCGTAACAGCTCAAGGTCCTGAACTTATATGACCATATTCGTATTGTTTCGATGTTTAATCTTTAAAACATAACTCTTATGTTTTGCATAACAGTGGCCAAGCACAGTGAACTGAATGAGGTCTGGAAAGACATTTTGAATGCTGAAGGTGATGAAATATATGTGAAGGTAAAGACACATATTCGGACATTTGTTCGGGAATATAATCTTTCAAATATATGAAAAAGCTCAGAAAATTGTTACTTACCTATGTTTCTTTGCAGGATATTGGCCTTTACATGAAAGAAGGTGAGAACCCTTCGTTCTCCGAGCTAACCGAGAGAGCATGCTGGCGTCAAGAAGTTGCGATAGGATATGTGAAAGACAATCATAAGGTACGTTACACTTTTTGCTCGATTCTGAACATGTTTACTTGGATGCCTAAATGTGTTTTCTTCGTTCCACCTCAGGTTATTAACCCGACTCCAAAGACAGAACCTCTCTCCCTAGGAATGTCGGATTTACTAATCGTCATTTCCGAGCTCGAAGGCGAGCAACCTATTGTCGTCTAAAATGCAAGTGACTCCAGCCATTTTCCTTCCTCTTTGCACTTCTTTTTCTTCTCAATAAATTTTTATGGTTCCAAGGGCGTCGACTGCGGAAACTGTTTATTAGATAAGGCTGTCCCATGAAAATATGTTTTCTGTCATGGGAAAATGTTGTAAATTTCGTAGGAAAATCAATAAAGTTCTTCTTTTTCCTGAGAAAAGTCATGTTACTATTTCTCTTTTATCAAAAATAAATGAAAAGAAAATCTCTTGGATGAGTCCAATAACTACCAGTACTTCGCAATTTATACAAGCAGCTCAACAATTTATATGCGATAAATTAATAAAAATCTCAAAATATTAAATTAGATTGGTGAAAATCGACAAGTTGAACTGATTGAATGGAAAATTGATAGGTTGTTCGGTTACATTGATTAATTAGAGAAGTCCTTGATTTGATAAATTAATTTAATAAAATTTTACATATCATTAATTATAGGTCAATTTGTTTAATATATATCAAGTCTATAAATATATAATACATTATTAATTTTTGTTAATTCAATTAATTATTCGATTTTAAATTGATAATAAAATTTTTACAAAACCTTTAATTGACTCTCAATGGGGGATGGCAGATTCATTAATTCAAGTAATTTGATTCAATCGATTGATTTTGGTTTTAAATGTATACATACTTTTACCAACAAGCTCCTCATCTCTTTAACAACGATGAAAAAACAATGAAATGGGTAATAGTAAGTGACACGTGACAAAGGGAAAACTCATAGGTCAAACAATTAGAACACATGGGCAAATGGCATAGATGAAAAAACAAGGTGTTAATCGTTATTTGACCTTTCAATTATACCAATTTTCTTACATTGCTACCTAATTTATTTTACTCATTTTGATATTTAAAAATTAATTTCGTCCACCAATTGAATCTAGTTAACGACATTAAGAAAAGACCATGTGATTTTTTTTACTATATCGGCATGGTGTGACATTTATATGAATTAAAAATTATAAATTTTAAAGGTTAAAACATGCTTAATTTTATGAATTTTTTATACATTTGAAATTTAATTAATTTACTGAAACCAGCCTCATTACTTTTTGAATTAAAAAATGTAAACCTAGTGGTTAACTTCATTCTTTTTAAAAAAAAAAAATTCAAGTTGATTATAATTTTTAAAATTTTTGAATATATGGATAAAAGGACTAAATTCCAAATGTAGAAAGATTACAAGAGCTTGGTGTACATTTTAACCAATTCTAAAATATATATAATTGTTTTATTATCCTTTTAGTAATTGTCTTCCCTTTAGAACTTAAAAACCCGGCCAGTCGGCCAACCAAAAGAGCCCAGATGGATAGTTCTTAGTGTTTCAGATTGAAGAAAAAAGCGGCTGATAAAAATCCGATGTAAAATCCGAGATCTTAACAAAGAAAGAGAGATCGAAAATCTAATAAAAGGATGAAAGATTTGAATTTGGTTCCTACGTTTCTATGGTTTCTTTTGTTGTCTCCTTTACACAAAGCAGTCGCAAATGGCGTCACTCCCGAGGAATCCAAGCAGCTAAGAGATGAGGTAAAAAAAGGGATTTTTTCCTCTTAAATTTATTGTTTAAATTCAGGGTTTCTGCTATTTTAGATAGATATATCATTAGGCTTCTTTAACTTTACTCTCCTTGGCTTTACTGATCTTGCACTTTGGGATTTTTACAGTGTTTTGATTTGTCTTGTTGATTGATAAATGAGTATATAACGCTACTTTTGGAAACCCATTTTGGCAAAAGCGTGAAAAAGGATGGGAAGCAGATGTATTATTACTTCACATAGTATGTAAATACTTGATTCTTGTAGGATGTTTAATGAAAGGTGGAAGTCAAAAGTTTAACATTTAAGCTACAATTTATCAATAAATCTAATGGGAGGAGTGGATTGGAATGTATTAACCATTCGTTTGATGGCATTTATTTTGTTGCATTTTTGGGAGCTGTAGGTACGTGAAATGTTCTATCATGCTTTTGATGGATATATGGAGCATGCGTTTCCACTTGACGAGTTGAGACCACTATCGTGTGAAGGAGAAGATACGCTTGGTGGTTATGCCTTGACACTGGTAAAATCTTCATCTTTTATATATGTTTTTTTCCCTATGTGTGAGACTGAGATTGTGTATTGAACTGTTTTTGTGATGTTGCTGCTGTGCTGTTGTTGCAGATTGATTCTTTAGACACACTGGCTTTACTTGGAGATCGAGAACGCTTTACAGCCTCTGTTGAATGGATTGGTAAAAATCTTCGGTTTGATATAGTGAGTGAAATAGTTTTTTGCATAAAATCTTTTTGTGCTTATCCCACTGGGTTTTTTTTAATAAAGAAACCTTAGTGAAACTTCATGTCCTTGGTTTAGACGCTAAAACTCTGGTTTAAAGAGCTCGTTGATAACTTTTAAGATTGGTATAATAGAAACTTGATCTTCTTTTTAGTGCTAAAAGTTATCCTAGTCCTGTGGGTTAAATGCAACAATACATGGTAGTTTGTTTACACTCCTTTATGATAGTAAATTATTGTTGGTGGTTTCCAGTTTCCAAGTCACTGTTACCGTTCACTCAATTAATAGTTATTTCTATTGGCTATATATAATACTTTTGGTACCTGGGAATATTGCTATCAATCTGAACTTTGGAGTTTACTTTTATTCTGCAGAATAAAACAGTTTCTATTTTTGAGACCACCATCAGGGTCCTTGGAGGTTTACTTTCTGCTCATCTTATTGCAAGTGACTATGCTACGGTAATATCGATTATTGTTCACCTCCATCAATCTTTTTTAATCATATTTCATTCTTGTTGAATAAATATCAAGGTCATTTCAATTTTAGGGCATGAGAATTCCTTCCTATGACAATGAATTACTTGACTTAGCTGAAGATCTGGCTAGGAGGTTATTACCTGCATTTGACACTCCTACAGGTATCGGTCCTGGATCTTTAATCCATTAAAGATGCAGTTACATGAACGTTGGCTGCTGATAGATTTAGTATCTTATTATGACTATATCCAGCTATGTCATATTGCAGGAATCCCATTTGGTTCTGTTAATCTAAAGTATGGAGTTGATGAACATGAAAGCAAGGTAATGCGTCTATTGTCTCCTAAGTTATGATTTTATTAGTTAGTTTTCTAAACTGCTTGTGCTTGTGTGACCCTGAACATAGCTTATGCTAATTCCCCTTGTTCCACACTGTACAATGCTATCAGTGCTGCTGTATGTAATTTTTCATTCACATGTTAATCTATAGTAAAGGCCAGTTACTTATGAGTCCTGTATGTGTGAGTTTTCATGTATATTGTATCTATATAGGTAATTTTGAACTTCCAATTTTGGTCTGTTCAGATAACATCTACAGCTGGTGGTGGGACTTTGACCCTTGAATTTGGAGTGCTAAGCCGTTTGACAAATGATCCTAGTACGTCTTACTGCTCCTATATTTGATTTTTTTGCATTCTCTAGAAGTTTGTGTGCCACAGAAAGTATAGTAGCAAGTTTTGGCTCTCCTACTTGCCTGTTCCTTGTAGTCTTGATGACCCTGGGTTTTCTAGGGCTATGCATTGTAAATCCAGGTAGTAAGAGTTATAGCGTCTTTCATAGTTTTACATCATATCAGGCTTTGACTGAATATTTCTTTTGGGTTGCGAGTTCCCTTGCAAGCATTTCGGCTTATTAAATTGTTCTTCTACTTGTACGGTTATTACAACAGTTCTTTCTGTTCTCATAAATGGTAATTTGCAGCCCACATGAAATTTATGTGGAGTGTAGTGCTTTATTGGATTCTAGAAATTACACTAATCATGTAATGTGGATTTCAATACAGTTTCTGTTGCTAGCTAGCTATAACTATCATGAAATTAGACCACTTTCCCTTTTCCTTGTCAAAGCTTTAGCAACAGGAATTTTTTACCTTTGTTGCCAAATGGTATAGCAGCCATGCTACTTTTGATGGAACCTTTGGTCTATTCTGACTTGCAAAGCCAATTTATTGAGAACTTTAATGCTAATAGTCCAGGATCCAAAATATCATTTCCTCTTGCTTTGAGAATAGATGTAAGGAGGTCAGGGTGCCGTTGTTGTACACCTTGCACAAGTAATGTTTACTTTCGAATTTAACCTGTAAAGGAGATAAGGTCCGCAGGGCTGCCAGATTGACTAGGAAATGTGTAAATCAAAACCTGTTAGCTAGACTTTGCAAAGTGCTATCAGTAGACCAGTGATGAGATTTTTACTTACTTTTATCAATTGTGAGGACTGTTAAGTGTTAACTTTTGTTTTCATTGCTGAAATACGTTTCTCTCTTAAAATGGATGCAGTTTTTGAGCAAGTTACCAAAAATGCTGTTCGGGGCCTATGGGCTCGCCGTTCAAAGCTTAATTTAGTTGGTGCTCACATCAATGTGTTTACTGGTGAATGGACACAGAAGGTAACTTGCTGTTTTACCATGACTGCACGGTCAATGGCCTTGTAACTTTCTGGTTTTTTAATGGTTATGATAGGATGTTCTTCATATTATCTAGTTTTTGAAAAGGATTAAATCTTCGTTGTTTCTACCAAGTGATTCTCTCTCTCTCTCTCTCTCTCTCTCTCTCTCTCTATTTATCTTATATGTTGAAGTTAGTCTTTTCTATAGGAAAGATGATCTGTCTTGAACTTCCCTTTGATGTGATTCTTTTGAAATTCTATTGTGAAACCTTTTTTTTTTCCTTTTATACTTTCAAACAGATAAACTGAGAGTTCATAGTTTCATTGGATGCATGTACCTTGCAAATTTCCTTACTGATATGCAGATATTGAATAAAAAATGAAACAGAAACATATAATTAAGAATATGCACTAAACTAGAGACTCAACTTCAGTTCTATTCACTAATCCATTGACCTCCTACTGGAAGTTAGCCCTTCTGTAGCATTCATTTACCATGCAAATGAAACAAATATAGCCAATCTACACTGGCCGGCTCCAATTGATTCTATGCTGCTTTGCAGGATGCTGGAATAGGGACAAGCATCGACTCCTTCTACGAGTATCTTCTGAAGGTCTGTCACATGACTTAAAATTATTCTACCTTGTTTCTGACTACAATATGTAAGTAGTTAAAAATGTTTTTCCCCCTTTTCTTGATATATTTTCAGGCATATTTATTGTTTGGGGATGAAGAGTATTTGTTCATATTCCAAGAAGCATACAGTGCTGCTATGCACTATCTTTACAATGATCCCTGGTAAAAACTTCTCTTGTGCTGCACTTAATTAGTTTTTCTTTTTCCCTTATTTTATTATATCTTTTGTCATTTGGCATTTTCTGTGTGTCATCTAGTTGGACTTATCATCTCTCTCTCTCTCTCTCTTTCTATTTGTTTAATTTTAATTTTCTTCCTTAGGTATGTAGAGGTCAATATGGACTCTGCTGCTATTGTCTGGCCACTATTTAACAGTTTACAGGCATTTTGGCCTGGGCTTCAGGTTATTATTTCTTAATATCATTTTCTGATTTAAACCATAAGATATATAATTTTGAGGGCCAATAAGATATGTAATTGAATATTTGATAATCAGAGGTTTACCATTTTTGGAAGGTTTTAGCAGGAGATATTGATCCTGCTATTCGAACACATACTGCCTTCTTCAGTGTCTGGAAACGGTATGGTTTCACTCCGGAGGGTTTTAATCTTGCTACACTTAGTGTTCAGGTATCTGAATCATATTCCAATTAGAATTTTACTGATTTCATGTGTATCTAAATAACACTAAATATGCCTTGTTACCAAAGGAGTTCTATTGCCTAATATATTTTCTCAATTATGATATTATTAGACATAGCACCTGTGGAAGTTCAATTGCCTGATAAATTTTCTCTTCTTTTCCTTTTTGGAAAAAAAAGGTCTCACATTTATATCATGGTCCTTTGACAGCTTAAACAATAGAGTTATCCCTTTTGTTCCGAGTTAATAAAAGCTTGTATTTGGCCTCTGTATCGGTCTTCTAAATAGTACCATGTTTTCTTGGCAGCATGGGCAAAAGAGTTACCCTTTGCGTCCAGAGTTAATAGAAAGCACGTATTGGCTGTACAAAGCTACCAGAAATCCCAGGTCAATCTGATTGATATTTATTTACTTTACTTTTGAACATCTTTTCAGACAGTTATTTTGAGGTGGTAATATTGCAATGTCTTAACTTTCTCTTTCCTTTACTGGAGGAGTTCTAAATGGTGGAGATATCACGTTTCATACATTAATTTAGTGATTTATCATTTATCAAAGAAAACTCATTTGCCGAAGCAATTCATGTCATATTGAACACCCATACCTGAAGATAAATTTTATTAGAAGACAAAAATTGCTGAAATTTACTACATAGAGAAAGGGAAAGTGTGAAAGGAACACAGCTTATGCCTATTATCATAGCTTTTCACTACAGTGACTAAAGATGCTACACATAAAATAAATGTGAGAAAAATAAAACTGACCCCTTCTGCTGTGCAATTTTTTCACCGTAGATATCTGGATGCTGGACGAGACATAGTTGCTAGCTTGCAATACGGGGCAAGGTGTCCATGCGGTTATTGTCATATATCAGATGTCGAGTTTCACAAGAGGGAGGATCACATGGAAAGCTTTTTCCTGGCAGAAACAGTAAGTGAAAATTTCCATGTATTATCCGCATTCGGTGTTCCCCTAAATACAATTTTAGGATTTAGATTGACTTGAACTTCACCCTAATTTGAATCATCCACCAGCTGCCCCCTCCCCATATAGTTGTTGTTATTCGCATCACATTTTCTTTTCCATTCCGGTATATTCTTGTTTGTAACCTCTCAACCTGGTCAGGTGAAATATTTGTGGCTTCTTTTCGATTTGGCTGTGGGTCCGGACAACCTTGTTGAAAATGGACCATACAAGTGAGATTTTTTTTTGCCTAGTTTCTTTTTTCATTATTCTTTTTACAAGAAGAAAATTTATATAAATGAGATATGCTACATTTTTTTTGGGGGAAATCCCATTTATATAGGTACATATTTAGCACTGAGGGCCATTTATTGCCTGCAACTCCTCAAATATCTCTATTACAAGAGCATTGTTCATATTTTGGGGCTTATTGTAACCACGGCAGCTTAAAAGAAGAGCCTAATATATCTGACAAGTCTGCCGATTCTCAAGAAACCAATGGTAGTAGAGTTTCCGAGGGTTGGGTTCGCATGAGATTTCCCTTGGATTCTTCTTCTTTCAATGCATCTCCTGTATCAGGTCTGATTAAGGTCAGTATTAAGTATTTTTTGAATAAAATTTTGGTATAGCTTAATGAGTTGGATTCCCTCTACTTTGTATTTTGTTTGTTTCCACCTTGTTGATGGTAATCTTAGAAGATGATTTGCTGGTAAAAAGATTGATTAATGTTTGTTCCCTCGGTGCCTACACAACGATTTTCGTTTTCAGGTTACCACAAAACGAAAATGTTATTCAGCTGTCTTTGGTAGGAATTTGGTCATTACTAGTTGTAGTTACGGACATTTCTTATGGCTAAATTGCGGAAACAAGGAACAGCTATGGAAGATTGAGGCCGTTTGTTTTCAATAACTATTCCGGGGGGGTGGGGGTAAATAATGTTTTTTCGGTTTTTTAGAGATTTAGTTCTTTATGTCACAGGGCCTTTGTCCGGGACTAACTCATGCGCAGAAGTATGGCATTTCGTATCTTGCTTCAGTTGATACACCTCATGAAGATAATTCTGCTAAACAAAAAGATACTGTGGTTCAGAGCCAAGCTATAGTTGTCGTTTCTGACCAAATCTCTAATGAATCACTATCTGGTGACGGGAATGATAACAATGTTGAAGAATCAACCGAAGAATCAACCGAGAGGCAACCGGAGCGTGATCCATCTCAATCATGAAAAAGCTTCTCGGGCGTGTGAAACTAACCAGAGGTAGTTTGTGCCCTAAACCATACATGACGAAAACCGGATCTCAGCTCTTTCCTTTGTGCTATTTTCCTTGAAAGATCATTGATAGTGACTGAAGAAAAAAATTGGCTGCTCTGACATTTTATCTGATTACAATGGTTGATCTTCTCCACCTTGACAGCACACATACTATTATAATCAACAGGTTTGAACAATCCGGCTGCAACTGTTGATACAATGAGTATTTATTTGAGGTTACACTTGTGAACTGCAATATGAAGCGGGTGTCGGAAGTAGCAACTTGTATACTTACAGGGGCAAGCATCTGTAAACTTACCAAAATTTAACAGGACTTTTGTACATTTTATATAAGTTAAGACTAAGGCTGATTACAGTGGGTGAGGCCATTGTCATCCCGGTTTGCCGGAAGACAATAGTTCGGAAGTTGCCTGCTGGACGGGGATGATCGATTTTAGTTAAGGTTCCATTGATTTGGGGACTGTCATAAGGGTCTCGGAAACCATCGCCTTTCACCCCATTTGATTTGAGTTGTAGTGAAAAACAATAAGGAAAGATTGATTGATGGATTTTGATATTCAATTACCCTTTTATGTTTGGTTCTTTGCGTTCGAATTTGATTGGTATTTTAGAGTTCCCTTAGGCTGTGATTTCTTTTCGATTATGAAAAATATTTGAAGCTTTAAATCAGTTTCAAGTTCTTCCACTGCAAATAATGGATAATTGGATACGGTATTAAGTGATTTATATGAATTATTAATCTTTCTTTCATGGGGTTTCCTTTTATACATATGGTTTCCTATTCTAAATTTAAAAAGCATTAAAACAATTTAAGCGCATTAACCCGTGGAGGAGGTTTTTATACTAGATGTAAAATTTTATTTTGCTTCAAAAAAATAAATAAAGTAGCATTATATATTAGATTAAAGAATAAATTTATTTTTGTATGTCAGCATGAGAAGTACCTATGTCACTATTTAGTTACAGGGCAAACCTCGATCAACAAACGCAATTAGCGCAATTTGAACTCATATCATATTTGGGGGGATGAATACTCTTGACCATCAGGCCATCACATGGGGTTCTAGTAATGCTAATTTTTAATGGTAGAAATGGATAAAATTTTAATAGATAGGATCAATTTGCTCTTTGATCTAATGTACTAGGGTTAATTTGTTTATTTTTTTAGTAGACGGGAAAAAAATGCAATTTGACACTAGTGTTACGGGGTTAGAATTTTAGTCTTGCAAATCACGTGGCCTTAGGTGATTTCTTTGCTTCAAATCTGCAACGCAAACTCAAAAGACAAAGAAGCTCAAATCGAACAGAAAAATCACAAGAAAGCAACAAACACAATTTTTTGAGTAAATGCTCTTAATTATATTCAATTACTATGAATGAGATACAATAAGATCTTGATTGAGGCAAGTCACAATGGGGGCAAGTAAGAGTGGTGGGTTCTTGCAATCGAGATGTACAAAAGAGAAAAACGGTTCGAGTCAGACAACAACAGAGACATAAGATAAGGTAAAGGTTTCAAGGGAAGGGACTACTCGAAAGAGAGACCAGTTGGGAATTGATCGAGGCATTGAGGCAATTCCAAGATGAGTCAAACCAGTGTCATTTTGAGGATGAGACAATGGTGCCATGAGAATAGGTGGGGGAGAATGTCACGGCCTGTGGATCAAAGTTCGTGACGAATGCACACAGAGCGTTCCATTGAAGTCAATTGATTAAATAGGTCTCATTCGACCCACTTGGATTGACCCATTTCATGGAACACATGAAGAAGCTCATCTACTTGAAGCTTTGATGGCCCAATGGAACACTTCAGTAGCACTAGAGTTACCATGATGATTATTGTAAATCCTAATAAATAAGATTGTATGAAGTTTAAATCCATTAGGATTTTCATCTTGTAGATAGACTTTAATCATTACCGTCGATGTAATTTAAATTATACCGTTGAATTTGAAGGAGCTCAATTATAAATAGAGGTCTCCCCCCTCATTTGTAATCCTCGTATGGTATCTCATACACTTGGTGTACTTAACTTTCTTGTGGCTTTTCTGTTCAGTTCGTTTTTCTTTGTCTTTTGAGTTTGCTCTTATTTTATTCGGTGTTCTAGAAATTTCCTTTGTGAATTTTCACACTCAAGGGTAAGGTTGATTTAGACAAATTAAAGTTCTTTGGCAATTCTATTAACCATGCGAATTTTTAATAGTGAAAATTGATGAAATTTTAATAGAAAAGATCAATTTGCTCTTTGATTTAATGTACATGGACTAATTTACCTATTTTTTTGAGTAGATGAGACAAAATACAATATGACACTTAGTATAAGGTCTTCCATAATAATTTTACCCTTAATAACTGCACTAAATGCTATTTTTACTCAAAATTAACCAAAATGTATTAAACGTAATATTAACACTTACTCTTCAATCCAATAAATAATGATTCAAATTTGACAAAATTTTGAAAGATACGTGAATATCAAACCCTTGTATATTATTATGCTTTGGCACGCAAGACGCAACTCATCAAGCTGGAATTTAGCTGCAACATGAATGTTAACACACAACAACCAATGTGTTTTAGTAACAAACAAACATAATGATATGAACAAGTGTGAAACATGTATTGCCATATGCTTTAGATTTGTCTTTTCGGTTTAGCTATCTAATCTCATATCATATGATCAATTAGCAACAGCTGATATTTTTTTTTTATTAAATTCCAACACCACAAAATTATTAAACAACAACAACAACAATAATCAAGACAGGTTTGGTTTTAAAACATAATGCCGACACCTAAATAAACTTAGGATCACTACTGTCTAATCCTTCAATCTTGTCAGATCCTGCTTTTCCCTAAACACCTTTTTAACCCTTTATTACTGCTTTACTAATAAAACAATGCCCACGAGATTGAAATTGTAAACATTTATTATTAACTTTATTATATCAGTAAATTTTATAGCCAAAAAGTTTTTGCTTTAAGGGCATGGGGCTCCAAACAAAGCAAAGCAACCCTTTTTGCCAAAAGAAAAAAAGAACATTGTTTGGGACAAAACTATGTTTACAAATTCCCAAAAATTTTCTCATTGCTCGATAAGATTTTCTTAATAAAAGTTATTAGCAGTTTAATTATAAAATTACCTCACTAACCATTTCCCTGCTGGCATATATATATATATATATATATATATATAAAGAAAGCCTAAGGACAAACTTAATTCTAATAATTTTTAGTTACACCAACAAAATTGTTGTCTAATTATTTGTCATTTTAGACATGTTTTTTTTCTCTCTTTTATATCGTGTGTTTATTGTGACTATAGCTATAAATATTTTGTTTTTGATTTTATACAATACTTACTACAAGATGCATGTATAAATTATAATAAATCTTCTTTTTATTAATTTTTAGAATATTAAAAAAGGGTTAATTGCACTAGACACTCATGATCTTTATTCTAAATTGGTTCTTAAATTTTAAAATATTCTAATTGCATCTCTAAATTATAGATGTTATATTAATTAGGTCCTTCTATCATTAAAACCGTTAATTTAACTATTAAATAACATGTCGAATCTTATATGACATAATTTAAAATGAAAATTTTAAAGAAAAATAAAACATTAATTGCATAACTTTTAAAAGTAAAATAAAAAGAAGAGTGAACAATAAAGATTTTGTAAAAGTTTCGAAAACTTCAAATCCAATATTTTCATGACACTCATTTTTAAAGAAAAATCATTTTAAACCATACCACGTAAGATTCGATATATTTTTAATAATAAAAAGATATTGTTGATATAACTTTAATAATTTAAAAATGTAATTAAAATATTTAAAGTGAGAATAATTTGAAATAAAAATTATAATTTGAGATGGATTAACTTTTAAAATAATATATCAGAAAGTAAATTGAATTTACGTACATGTAAATTGGTTATTCTTTCTTTCTAGATGATGTTAATTAGTCCACCAGATCATCATTTTTATCGGTGGTAATTTTTTCTAATAATATTATATATATCTAAGACAGATTTTTACATGCTTTGATGTTCACTTCTTTTTATCATTAAATTCAATGCCCTGCATATGAACTCCACTATCTTCTTATTAAACTCACAACCAACAATAAATTCTTATATTAATTTGATTAATATTGATATTATTGTTAATACAAGAGGTCGTGAATTCGAGCTATTGAATTATATTATTCTTTTATTTAAAGATTGGAAAAATATTATGTATATTTTTAAATATCGTATAAAAAATAGATATTATAAGAATCTAACTCACTGTTACTAACATTAATTTAAATTAGGGGTGTGTAAGAATTTCATCGTTGGCATTTCATATTGTTTAGAATCTTAATTTTTTTTCTAGAAAGGGTAAGAGCAAGGAATATTCAAACATCAAATTCAAGATTGGTTGAATCAATTAATGTTCTTCTAAAGATTCCTTTTGAAGGCTTTGAATGGTTTTAATCTGCCTTGATTATAAAGAAAAGAAAATGTTCAATTATGGTTTTAATCCTTCTATTATGTTGAAAGTTGATATTTGGCCCCTCTATTTTAATTTTGGGATGAGTTAATCCTCTAGTACTTTTATAATGTTCTTAATAGGCACACCATTAGTTTTCGTTGTTGATGTGGCAACGTGAATTTTTCTTTTACTATTGTTTAATTACCGATTCAAGATCATGTGAAAATGTAATTAAACATGTTTAATTAATAATAAATTTAAATTTCAACTAAATTTTAGAGGTTGCTTTAAAAAAATTACGTCATTACTGTAAAAGAAGGAGTTAATATTGTTATCAATTTAAACCTATAAATAAAGGACTAAATTGTATCAAAGTAAAATTGAAAATTTTCTTTAATTAGTTCCTAGTCTTGCAAATTAAGGTGAGGTGTAGACCAAATTTATGGTGCACATGTGAAAAGATTTAATTTATAACAATACCCTAGTCTTATGCTTAAATTATGGGACAAATACATATATCATATATAATATATATAATATGGACTATTATTTTATATACTATGTGTGGAGAAAATATTCACATAATTCATTTATTTTTAAAAATTTAAATGTATTTTGCGTTCAAACCTCCATAAATGGTAAATTTGTTAACCTCTGCAAATGAACAAATAATGGCAACATAAAATAAAACACTTGTAATTTCCAGGTTGATCAACAATATCAAACAGAAGAATTTTAATTATACAACACAAAACTGATATACAAATACAACATTTTTTTTTCTTTGCATTAGTACTAAAATAACAACCAAAACTTGGATTAATTAGCCCCCATATGCTTCCTTTTCTTCTGTCATCTTTCACAAAAGTTGACCCTAAAACAACAGATCTTATATATAATATATGTGTGTGTGTGTGTGTGTGTTTGGTCGATCTGTTTTGCTTGTAAATTTTCCCAGTCGGTTGAATATCTCTCGAGAACCCAAGCTGAAAAAGATCTTTTATTTTCTCTCCCTGAGAGACAAAAATATTAGATCTTGTGTTTTGTCTTAATCTTTCTCTTATATGTCTTTGTTGATGATGGTGATGATAATAAGATAGAATTTTTTCTCATACACCACTACAACTTAATCCCCTTGCTTCTGATCCTTTCATGATCCTTAATCTCTTGCATGATGTGATGAACATTCTGCAAATAAAATAATATAACCTTGTAAGTTTCATATCATATATTATATATAATCGCATGTATGTATATATGTAGAGGATAAATAAGACTTACTCCCAGGGAACATCACCAACAAGCATCCAATCACCATCTTTGTCTTCATAAGTAGGTGCATAATCCGATCCTTTGTACCCTTCTCTTTCTGAGTACTCACCTGAAAGGGGAAAAAAAGGGTCATTTTCACCCTAAACTCATCATCATCATAAACAGTTCACCACTAAGTCACATCATGTAACAACATATATACATACCTATGGTGAACTTGAACATGTTCTCTAAAACCTGTAACAACTCTGGGTACCCTTTGTAAACTTTCAAATCAATCTTTCTCAAATATGGTGCTCCATCCATGCTTACTTTCACATATATCCCACCACACTCACTTTCACTTTTCTTTGCCTGTTGAAAATTGTTCTTTCTGTAGGACTGAACCGGTGGCCACCCCACAATTTGTGCCCTGCAAGTTACATAATCCATTAGTAAATCAAAATTGTTATACATACATACATACATACATACATACATATATATGATGACTTACTTGGAAGGAGGGGCTGTTTCATTTTGAGCAGATTTGCCATTTTCTCCACTTTTTTCATCATGCAATGGCCGCTTGTTGTTTTTAATACTGGAAAGTACTGCTGGTTCATCTATGCCTGGCAACCCTAATCTTAGCTCAGTTGCCTTCTCATATGCTACACTGTTCTCCATTATGTGTAAAGCAAAACCCAAGTGTTCTTTTCTTTGTGTGTGTGAGTTTTTTTTTTTTTTTAATTTTGGTGTGGTGGGATGGGAATGCAAAGGCAGGTAGTTTTATAGGGTTTACGAAAGAAGAAGTGATGGGAGGAAAGCCTTGTTATTCTTTCAATGCAAGAATTGTGGACAAAGGCAAGCTAGGCTGTCGGTAGCAGTGGCAGCAACTTTGAGGCAAGCTGCCTTGTAATAAGGGGGACAAATGTGGGACAAGTTCAGCCAACCCATATAGAAAAATATAGAAACACACTCCCTAAGGATTCATTTGGGACGGTCAAGATGCGTTTTGAGGACCTTGTGGAACAAAATCAGAGCCGTTGGTTTGCTTAAGGTTTGAGTTTTGAATAGGTTAAAATATATTATAGGTCTACGTAGTTTTTACAAATTTACAATTTAGTCCATATACTTTTAATTTCAGAAATTTCAAAATTCAAGTTTAGTTGTTAATATCATTATTTTTTTGACTAAATTTGCTAGTGTGACATTTTGAAATAAAAAAAAAATTTACTTGATAGTAATGTAACTAAAAAAAAGGGCGTTGTAATGAATTTGAATTTGAATTTAACAAAATAATCTTAACAATATTAACAATTAAACCTAAATTTTAAATTATAAAAAGTAAATGAATTAAATTCCTTCAAATAACAATACAAATTACAAAGAGTATAGAGATTTATAACATATCTTAACCTTTTGAATATTATGAACGAAGAAAATAGATATGTTAAAAAATTTTCTTACATTTAGGATTGTATTAATATAACTTTTAGTCCCAAGAATTTACCAATTAGGTCTGCATTTTTTTTCCACTTTAATACTCAAGTTAAGTTCATTTTAATCCTTAAACTAGAAGTCCATCAATTTCAAATATCAAAATGAACTTAATTATTAAATTTAAGGACTTAAAAAATAAATATTAATCTATTAGGAATTGAACAAAGTACTTGACCATAAAATAGTCCAATGTATCTAGAGGGGTATCTAGGCAAAAGCTAAGACAACATCCCCATGTGAGAAAAGGGTCCATATTGGGAGTAGGGTATGGGGCAGTGCATGACCATGTGGGGACTAAAAAGTGGTCATTTTCATGGTGAACTGTAATGTGTAGCAGGCTCAAGTTAGCTACTGAAATATTATTCCTATATTCTTGGTTAAACTTCAAAGAAAAAAGGTGCTTAAGTTTGATGGTGTTGATTAATATTTAATTAATCTCTGTTGGCCATTTCTAACTTGGGAAGACAAGTTCATTTAATCTACCCTGCTTCTCATTAATTTACATTCCATTAATGTTTGACCTACCATTACCCACAGGATTACCAAAACTGTATTCAGTTTTTCCTAAGTATTTGAGCTTCCATTAATGTATCTGGATTTTTGTTTATATAATCACTGTATTATTAGGATGATGTAAGTTTGAAAAATAAAGGTAAAGATGGGGCATAAAAATTATGAAGAAGAGGGTCCATTCATTTCAGCCTCACCCGTGTGCATTAATAAGATGTTTAATCATTAATATTCTTGTTCTGCTATTGTCATACACATAACATCCAACCCCTTATTATTTGATAGACTTTGTTCTTAAAATATCTACTTTTGTTTTCCTGATTAAATCTGTATGATTCAGTTTGGCTTTTTCTCTTTCTTTCTTTCTTTCTTTGCTTGCTTGGATTTGTATTTGACTCACCAATCTTCAAAATCCAATTTTACTTTGTCCAAACCTGTTTTGGACAAAAATTGAAATAGACCCTTTGAGATAAGAGAAAATTAAAATATTACATCCTTTCATTATTCCAGCTTGTTTTTTTTTTTTTTTTTTTGAGTATTTTTTCAGCCATAAATTGATATAAAACTTAATAAATTAAAGTTTGACATGTCAAATATGAAAATCATATGTTGAAATTTCAAATATTGTGGTATTGTTCCTTCAAAATGAGCACACAAATCTTTTTAGAAGTGCTTTTATGTACATGCAGTGGTTGATTAGATTTGTTGGATCATGAATTGTTCATGGTATTGATCCAATTAGAGGAATTAGACGAATTGATCTATGAACCAACTTAAAAAAAAATAAATTGAACTAATAATTGAACCGATTTTATTTTTAAAAATAATTTTATTTAATCAAATTGAATGAACTAAACACTAGTGATCTAATCCGTTTGACCACCTATCTCATTCCGATAACCTCCAGGGTAGGTAAAGATTTTATGAAACCACAAGCTAATAGGGATGAAATTACACTTTTAAACCCAAAATTTATTTAAAAATTCAATAAACCTGAATAGTATTGACATAACGTTTTATCCAACTCGACCCGACGTATACGTAGCGGAGGATTCTATTAGGACATTAAGGAATCCAAAGAAAAGTTTAGTAGGGAGCTGTGAAACCATCTTTGGGCCATGGGAAGCATGGACATCACACACACACGGGGGTGGGCTATGGTTATGTAATTTATTGCTGCATCACTGCATCGACAGCAACGGCAAGGAAATATCCCAAAAATCAAAAGCTGTAATTGTGTGGTGGCTGAGTGATGTTCAGCTTCCAAAAGATAAAGACGTATACCAAATAAGTTATAGGTTTTGCAGAATCTGATCCTTTTAAAAGCTTTTCCCAGGTTGGATATTCATTGAAATATTGAAGGTGGACTTAATTCTTGTGTGATTTTGACTATTCAGCATTTCTCCTACATGAAAGATTTTGTTTCGTGTCTGGCTCTAGGCTTGGAGACGTGAATTCATTGTGAAATCGAATTTATGATCCCCCATGACATCATCCAATAAGATTGGCATTTTACAAATTTAGGGCTCCAATCTCGAATTCTCTTTTTATATTTACCTGGTTTTGTGGGGTGTCAAAAAAAATTTTGGGAGTTAAATTAAGTTAAAATACAATTTTACTATTTTATTAATTAATGTTTTTTTATAGTTTTTTAAAGGATTACATTAAAATTTTATTATTTTTTAAATTTAAAATATAATTTTATCAGTACTAATTTATAATTTTATATATTTTAAAAAGTAAAAAAAAATTGTAATTTTTACACTCCTCCAGCTGCTCTTGATGCCTACCCTACAGGGTAAAGCCAAAAATTTTCGATGTGTGGATGTCTCTCTCGTCGTGTACACATGCTTTGTTCGGTTTTCATTTTTTCCATATTAGTTCGGCTTTTGTCTTGTACTAATTATTGTACTACCTTGTATTAGTGGAACTTAAAAAAAAGTTAATATAACTTTTATTCTCTAAACTTGGTAATTAGGTTCACTTTGATATCAATATATTTTTTTTGTTATTTAAATTTGACAATTAAACCCATTTTAATCCTTTAACTTGAATTCTATCAAATCTAGATGATGTAGCACTAAAAGGTTACACCATATCATCAAACTTTTATATTTATTAAGTATAATGTATGTTGTTTTTCTTTTATGTGCAGAGAAAAAATTATAAGTAGAATTATTTCAATTTCTAATTATATTAATTCTTGAATCATATTCGACAATTTGATTGCTGGATATCTGTTGTTGTCGTCATCGTCGTCTTCAACACAAACAATTTGGCCCCTTTAAAAGGTTATCAAAACTTTTGGGATGTTTCTTTGTTCTTTGCACCATTTAAATTGCAATTAGAAATGGATTTTTAATTATATTCGTGTTTATTATTACAGATATAATAAATATTATTGTAAAAAATCTCTAAAAAAAAAAACCAATGGTCCCAAACAAGATCAAAGTGCCAGAACAGAACCCTGATGAAGGAACCCCCACACCCTTAAAATGAAGGGTACTGACCTAGACAAAATTGAGGGGGTGCCCATAATTGGAGGACACCTTTCCATTGCATTAAATCCGTAGGGATTCATTCACTTGCTTTAGGTAAGGACCAACTTTCAAAGGGACAAATTAGGGTCCATCAAATTCTTCTTCTGCAACATGCATTTCCAGCTTTGATATCTTTCAGATGTTATATAGGCATAATGCTGAATTTTATCCTCAATATTTACGTTTTTTTATCAATTTGACTCATATTTTTTAGTTAAATTTGATAATTAACTTTTTAAATAGAGTGAAATTATTTTTTTTAAAACAAAAATAATGATTAAAACATTGAGGATATGAGACTAATTTATCTTATATGACGCACCAACAAATATTTTAAAAATTAAAAAGAAAATTCATAAAAATTCAAAAAAAGAAGCATAAAGCACATTTGGATTGTCATACTGATTTTTATATTTAATATTTTAATATTTTAGTCCGAATTTCTGTTAAAAAATCAATTAGACTCTTTTAAAGATTAATAGTCAAATTTATCTCTTTTTAAAAGATTATGGATAAAATTTAGCTAAAAAAATATGATTCAAATGATAAAAGATATAAACATTAAAGACTAAATATAATAGTATATCTATTTTATAATGTATATAAAAAAATACATACATATGAACCTTGTGTGTTGATATGATAATCAGGATGTTCACCGTCCTAAATATAATCTGGATTCGAGTCACGTTAATCGCATTGCTGTTAGAACTTGACCTTCCTCTTATAATTCACTTAAAAAACACCTACATATACGTTTGTTGGACTAAACCGTGTGTGTTTTAACAATGTATATCCCCCATCCACCCCACCTACCACCTTTTTCAGTTTCTCATGTGCTTGTGGTGTACATGTCTTGATAATGTCATTGAAAGTGAATTTTAATCAATGATATGATTTTATTTTTTTCCTTATTTTTTGTGCGAATTAATTGTTTTACGGACATAAATAATATATATCTCTATATTAGATATATCTAAAATTCGAGTAACATAGAGAATAGAGACATAAGCATTCGGGATTTTTAAAATTTAGTATATTTCTATATCGGATATATATTATTAGTATCCATACATCTAGTTGCATCTAGGCGTTGTGCAACTTTTTTTATTTGTTGATTACATATTATTATAATTGAAAAAGAGATTGAATCAAGTAATAATAGTTTTTAAGAGTTTTATCGTGAGATTTCGAGATTATAATTGGATAAAAAATCAAATTAAGCAATGATAATTTTTGAGAGTTACAATTGGATAAAAATTTTAGTGAGTGAGTTAAACTTAAATAATATTTTATACTTATTGATTTATGGTGGATTATTCTCTAAACTGACAAAACCTATGAACGTAAAAAATTTCTAAACTGCATAATCGAATTTATAACTATTAATCAATTTGTCTGATTGCAACCGAACCAAAATATGAAAGAAAATTCAATGTATATAGAAGAAATTATGCGAAATTTGAACAAACAATGAGATGAAGTGTTGTGAATTTGAATGAATTGTCAGTGGTTTGAGGTCAGGATGTTGTGCAAAAAAACAATGGACATGCTGATAGCAGCGGAGACATGGGAGGGGATAAGTTTAAGTTTGGTCTTTTATGTTTTGGTGAACTGAACTTTGCACATGCACGCATGCGTGCATACATGCATGATTATAACTTGTCAAAGAAATGAGTCTAGTTTCATTGTAAATTTGACTTGATTTGAAATTACAAGGAAAAGAAAATTATTATTATTCTTTGCTGAAATCGAAGTTCATACATGAACTTGATATGGATTTACAAGAAGGGAGTTTGCTTATGTTTATTTATTCAAGAGTTTATTAAACCAAATAAGAAAAATAATATTATTAGAAGATAATATTTAATGAATTTAAAGTTTAAATCTCACTAATTACCATTCTTTTTTTTTAAGTTATAACAAAATTTTATTAATTGTCGAGTGGCGGGTGATTCATTTCACAAAAAATTTTAAAGTGTTGTTTATTTCACAACTAATAAAATTACGATCTAATTTGATGAAGCGTTTATATTCTATAAATCTCATTTGTAATTTTAGCTTTTGAAAAAGTTGAAAAACAAAATTTCGAATTCACTGAAACTAAATAACTACCCTTTTTTGTTTTCCATTGTATCATTTATAGAATCAAGGAAGAGTACTGCAAATGAGATAAAAGAAGACCCATTTTCTTTCTATATCATTTAAAATAACAATAATAATAATAATAATAATTATCCATGATACATGCCTTTTAATTGTTTCCATCTAATACCAATGGTAGAAGAATTAAAGTGTTATAAATCATGTTTGGATGAATTAGTTTAAGTTGAATTTGTTTGATGAATCAATTATCTAGTTCAATGACAATGATGATTGAATTTAATGATAATTATTTGATTAGGATTATAAGTTATGATTTAAAATAAAATTGAAATAAAAATTAATTTATGACTTGACAAAATGGTGTGATAATTGTTTGCCTCATTTTAATCATGAGGTCAAGAGCTTAATCTTCACCTATGGGTTCATGAGAATAGAACATGTTTTATGGGGTGTGCAACAAGGGATTATTGACGGTGAAACCCTAATTTTAACCCAAAAAATATTTATTAATATTAAGTTTTTAAAATTTTTAAATTTTGACAGTAATTATGGATTGAAATAAAAAATTTGTTGTAATTGAATTTTAAATAAAAAGATTATCTTTTACTGATAAATCATAAATCAAATTTAACTCTTTTTTTTATTTTGAAAATTTTCTTATTTTAACATTACTTAATTCGGACCCAACCGATTTAAATTAGTCTAGATTTTGAAGTTGACAACTAATAATGACAAACTTTGATTAGGATGTACACGTGGAGTATTTCCATAACCTAATTGGCCTTGTGGGCCCAACATACAAGGGTCTTATTTTTATATTTATTTATTTTTTGAGTTAATTTTATTAAACATCCCACGATATATCCCTCATTTTAGGTTGTCCACTAAATTTCTAAACATTTTAATATCTTTAAATTATCAATGTCATATTAATAAAGTGTTTTATTTTAAAATATTATTTAACCGTTAAATGACACATCAAATTTTATGTGAATGAAATTAAAACAATTGTCACATAATTTTTAAAATTAAAAATAAAGGAAAAGAAAAAAGAAATTATGTATAAATAAAAGTTTGAGAAATCTCAAAATTAATATTTTTACAACATCTATTTTCAAAGACGAAACTAGATGCTTTTCAAGAATTGTATATTTTTATAAGAGTTAAAATTTAATTTTACGCAAATTATAATTTACCATTTACTTACTTTGATATCAAGTGGTTTGAAAATGGATTGGAGTCCATTTTTTATTTTTTCTATCTTTTTTAGTTCCGGATGTGCAGCTATCTTAATCATCGATGGATATACGTTTTTTACAAGCAAATTCGAAAAGAAATGTTGAAAAAACTGAAGTAAAAAGGAAGACGTGACAGACGGTGTTGAAGCCACGTCGAAGCATCCATGACCGTTCATGGTTGAATCAAAAGGGTCCCTTCCCTACAACATGATCCATCTTCATGGGACCTTTTGTCCTACCTTCATTACTCTTTACATCTACTCACGTCTTATCTTCCAACTCCTAACTTCTCTGTAATTACAACTCATATCATCTACTTCTGCTCTTCTCCGGTGATGCTTTTCATTTTCTGCCGAGTTTAACGCAAAGTATAAGATAAAATTTTCAAAATATCTACCAAGGTATTTAAAATAATAATATTTTTACATTATAATTAAAAAAAATCATTGTTAAAGTAAATTTCTCAAAAATTTATTTCAGGTTAAAAAAAGTTTTCCGAAAATAGAAATTTCAACAACGAATCATTCAACAGTTCCTTCCGCTGCTCAAATTTCAAGCAAATTTGAGAGGGTCCTTAGTGGCCCAATGAGATGGGCTATTAAAATTTTCTATGATACCGGACCTTAGCTACAACAGTAAATTGGGCTAAGATAGCTTCTGCCACCCTATTTTGGAGACTTTATTTTATTCATATTTTTCAATTGAGTCTTAATATGATTAATATAAATATTGTTAAGCATGAATTCGAGTATATTGAAGTTTATCATCTTTCCATTTATGAATTGGAAAGGAATTATGAATAGTTTTAAGTATTGTGTAAAAAAAAATATGATCAAAAATTTATAATAATATTGTTAAAAAAATACATTATGTCCGATAAGATTTAGTTTATATATTTAAATAATTATACTTCATTGTTGTATTCAAATATGTTTAACATAGATATTTAATATATATATATATGTGTGGATAAGATGGGAAGCTCCAATCAACTTATAATTGAACATGCAATGGATTTGGGGAGCCTAATCCATATCCATGCCAGGTAATGTGTATAATTATGTTTGGAATATATGATGAAATTTATTTAAAACTCATAATTAATTATTATTATTATTATTATTTTGGTTAGAAACAGCAGAAGCCAGGTTTTATGCTTGAAAAAAATGGATGCCAGTGAATGTGAAAAATAAATCCATCCATTCAAAATCCAATGTTGATGAGCTGGTAAGATATCTGTTATGTGGAGCTCTGTTACAGGAAATCACTACATTTTCATCCATTCATTTTCAAATTAGTATACGTGTTTTCACTAAAATTAACCAAATTTATTGACAAAAAAACAAACAATTCTCATATCGATGTTGTATAGTTTTTTTATTCATACCATATATCAATCAAAAGTTTTTATTTTTTTATTTTTTACAATTCAATCTTTTTTTAAATAATTTTGAATATAATGAATTTGTAAATCAAAATTCAAACAGTTTTCTTTTTCGATCTCTATCATTGACAGTCAGATTGATTTAGATTTAAGGTATATTCTTTCACTCGCCGATGAGTATTGATCCACCGTATTGATCGTCAAGTTGTCGATTGAAAATCACTAGCTGGACTTAAAAAAAAAAAACTTAACAACTCAGTGACTCAAATAAAAACTTTCGAATAATGCAATAATCATTTTATAACTTTTTGAAGTTGAGTAACCAAAACATAAATAAACATAATACTGGACCAGTTTGCTACTTTAAGTTTAAATGCTTCATGGACCTTTGATTAAAAGCATTGAAAGTGAAACCAGTGAACACCGTTGATATCCAAACAAAGATAGTGTTTCAGCTCCGTACTTGTTCAATATAGAAGTCGTTCTTTTCTTCCTTTATTTCAGGGTTTTCATGGCGTTTTCTTCCATTGAATTCTCAATAATAGAACAGATTATTTAATTATTTATTTATTTTAGATGAGATTGGTTTGGTGCAACTATTCCTTCATGATCTACTTCAACCAAACTAACCTCCCTCTCATACTTTAATCAAAGGGTGTTATTCAAATTCATTAAAAAAATTTAATTTAACTCATTAGTTAAAGTTATTGATTTAGCTGAATTCGAGTTCTCAATTCAAATTGCTCGTTGGTTTTTTATTTTAATCTATTTTTATATTATGAAATTTTGTTTTGATTTAAGATGTTATTCGGTGCTCGAGTTTGATATTTTTTAATAATGTGGTACATGTGTTAATTTTTTGGCCAATTTGGTGCCTATTTTTGACAAATTTTATATATTTTGATACCCAAATGTAATGGTGTTAACTTTTTAATGTTTAATTGGGTTTTTAAAGTTGATATGATAAAAGTTAATTTCTTATATTATCTGGTTTGAAGTTTTCATGGTTTTTTAATAGAATAAATTTAGTGTTAATTACAAATTTGTTTAATTTTGCGCTTAGTTTGTCCAATATAATTTTGATAAATGTGATTTAACTTGGGTATTAGGGTTGATTTGATAAAAGTTAATGCCAATATTAATAGCTAAATATGAATTTTCATCAAATCAATTTTAAAATTTGAATTAAATACTAAAAAGTTAATATCATTATCTTCAAGTACCAAAATGTATCACATTGAATCAAAAAATAACTTAGGGTATCACGTTAGAAAGAAAATTCAAACTTAGGCACCAAATTATGCATTAAACCTTATACTTTTACCTGTTTAAGAACAAATCAACTTAATTGAGTTCAAACTTGAATACAAAAATTAATAAATGAACTTAATCAAACTCGAGTCAATTTGTATATCAAACTCCAAATTTCAAAACATGCTTAAATTACCCCTATTTAAATTCTAATAGACTTGATTACACCTTTATCATTATCGATTTTGTTAATTCCATTGTAGTCTTTAACTTATGGGAATTTGAGTATGTATATAAAAAATATGAATTTCAAGAAATAAAAAATATATCTATACGAAATATATTCTGTATGATATAGCGGCATATAAGTATGTTTAATAAATGTTAATTGAGTCTTAGTTCAGTTAGTATCGATATTGTTGCTAGTGCAGAAAAATATGTGTTCGAGCACGCTAAAGTGCTTTTATCCTCCTATTTAAGGATCGATGGAGGATTATGGATAGTTTTAAGTATTGTATAAAAAAAATATACTTAATAAATGTTTAATTAGGCTACTGGTCCCTATATTTTTGAAAATTTAAAGTTTAGCCTTCTTACTTTTAATTAAAGGAATGTTTAGCATTAATTTCTGTTTATATGATTTAAAAAATAAAGCTTAATTGATAACATTATTAATGAACTTTCGTTAACTCAATTTGAACATGTGACATTTTACTATTCAAAGGTTTGATTAAATTTGCATTAAACTAAAGTCTAATTGATAACACATTCAAATTTAATGAAAGTCAATTAACGGTGTTATTAATTGGACTTAAGTTCTAAATAAATAAATAGGATGATCAAATTCTTGAAATATAATGTTAAATAAGCAAATTGAAACCAAACCTTTTAAGGGTCGTTCATGTGAGGGTTAAACATTCCCGAATGTGCTCAAATAAAAGTTTTTTATGCATTTCACTGCAATTAGTCTGAATTGATTTGAGTTGGGTTGATCTAGCTTGAATTTAAATAAAATAAAATTTTAAAATATTTTATTTAAATTTAATCATTAGAATATATATAAATATTAAGATAAAATTATATAATTTTACTATTTTTTAATAAAACAATAACTAAAGTTGGATTTCTTTTTGGGTAAAAGTGACAAAAGGATTTGATTCGCCTAACAATCTCCTTCTAAAAAACAAAAGCTTAATGATCTTTTTGCCACCCACTAAACTGATTTGATAATCCTCTTTGGTTTTAGTTGAAGATTAAGTAAATCACTCTTTTGATTTTCAAACAATCATATTTAGCGTGGGTTTGAATGAACGGTGTGTTTACTTACAGTTAATATGAAAACAACGATAGCGATAAGATTAAATACTGACTATAACGTGAGACAAAAATAAATTAAACGCATCGCCCATCGAAACCCACGGACTTCAAATTTAATTTAATATAATGTTAGTGAAATATTTTAATATTTAAATTTAAAAATATATAATATTATTATGAGGTTTAGACATTAGAAAGGAAAGAGTGGGTTGGTCAGCCCCCACCATGGTGTGGACTGTCCCATATACCACCAACATTTGGAATAATAGTATGAAGAAGATTCGCATTTATGCATACGTTTTTGGAGGTCCATAAATTAATAAACTAGATTAGTGGTCATGATTAATACGTTTAATTAGGTTATGGACTGTCAATGTGACATGTCTACGTCGTTAGGAAATATGATATCTAAAGTTAAATTTAAAAAAAGCATTTAATTTAATTTGTTTATACAATTATTTTTTTAAACGAAAATGGTAATTTAAAAAGGTTGACATAACAATCTGAACTGGTTGAATTCTAGCTTAATCCTACAAAGGGATGGATCGATATTTTTATTAAAATTTTGGGGGTCGAATCGGGAGTGGCCTTAGATAAAATCCATCTAAACCCAAGATACTTACTTTAATACCACTTTCGGAATTTCATAACTTTTTCATATATTTTATTTTTACAAAATTTCATTATATGTATTTGATATTCCGAACACATATACGTGGCAGTTAGATCAAAGTCGAGACAAGCAAAAAAAAAAATCATTCTACTCACTTGTGAACCCTAAATTCAATATATATTATCATTTAATTTAATTAAAATTTCTCAAAGTAAACCAAATATCAACTTGGATGAGTAGCTATATATACCCATGTTTAGTGAGTATAGCTACTCACCCAAGTTAAAACTTTTGAAGGCATATCAATTGAGCTTAATAATATAAACATCAAAACTTTTTCTTCACATTAAATGAAATACAAACTTTAATTAATGATTTTTTTTTTTGGAAATATCTACATATATAACTAGCTTAGCATACACCCCTATATGAAGGCATATATAACTAGATAAGCATGAAAATCACTTTTGAGAGGAAAAAACAATATTGATATTTTGTACTCTCCCCTCTCTTTATGGTCATCCATGGCATTTTTTGTGGCAACAAAACCAACCACATGACAAAGTTCTTTTACATTTGGACAACTCCCCCAATATCCTCTAAAAAGCCTATTTTTTTGCATCGTAAATATATATATGAATTCAAAGATGGAGTAGTGTCACTTTTTTGAGCAAATAATTAATGAATTATAAGATTACGACACACTCACTGTATAGGTAAAAAAATTATGTAACAAACGTATAAAAAAACTGTATAAAAATCAAATGTGTCTTTGATCGAAGTGATAAGGAGTTTAAATCCCATCATCATATAATTTCACAATTGAATTGGGACTCAGTTGATAGATAACACCAACTCAATCAATTTTTTAAACAATAATTTAAAAGAGAATGTAGAAAGAAGCTTTTTTGTATTATTATATGATAATGACTTTACCAATGTCCAAATGATGAAAATGGGAAAGGATATATTTTTCCCACTTACCATCTTTCAATTTTTCTCTTGCAAAAAATAGTCATTAGCAATGGGAATCTCAGTCACACAATATGGCATTTGAGTAGATCATGTATCACTTTAATCATCTAAACCATAAATGGACAATGTATATGATAATCATCATCATATATATATCGATATGAAAATGATGGAGGCAAGTTAGGAAGAAAGGATCCAAAATGAATGGGGATGGGGATGTTGACAAGGCAAGGGCACAGCTTGGGTTAGGGATGTTTCCTTCTCTTAGGGGATGTGACCTGTCTCTAAGTCACCACCATGCCCTTCTATGACCTTTACAATCACTTGACGTTCACATGTAACTATTTCTATTCATATATATACATATATAAAAGGTGATACATATTATTTTTTAGGTATAAAAATTTAAGTATTTAAAAAATAGACAAGTGGTAACATATGAAGCTTAGGGAGTTAAATTTTTTTTACAAAAATTGTAATCTAAGGATTTAAACGAAAATCATGTTATATAATATCATGTCAGAATGATAAAAAATTTAGTAATTATTAAATTAATTATATTTATCAACAATTCAAAGGAGTAAGTGATTAATTCCTTTGTAAAACTTATTCAATTCACAAATCAATAAACATATATGGACTCAATCTTGATAAATTATTACATAATGATTAAATCTCAATTTGAATTATTTTTTAATTTTTAAATAAAAAAGTCACAAGACAAAAAAAATTATAAACATCATATTTATTAATATTTACATAAACTTTATTTATTTATTCTTATATGATTAAATGAAAACTTTTATGAACAATACCCGAAAATTTGAGGATTTAATTGTTTTTAGAAATGTATGTGGCATAGGGGTGGGCAAGTGTCGGTTCAATTAAGTTGTCTTGCAAATGCAGCTCATCAATATATTTATTTATCATTTACTTGTTTATTTATTTATTTTATTTTCAGTTCTTCAAGTCAAAAACTTTTTAAAGAGAATTGGTAAGTAGGAAAAATAAAGAATAAAAAGACTTTAGGTTAAAATTGGAGACAAAACAAATTATTTTATATTTTTGTAGACATACTTCCGCTTTATAAGATAGATAAATACAGTATTTGTTGAATTGCATGAGATGAATTATTGGTTCATGTGAGAATGTGCATAATTGGAAGGTTCTTAGAAGTATGTTAACTATATAATAATATGTTATAATTTTTTAATTTCATATATAATATGAGAATTGGGTGATGCATAATCATATGCTCCTCCCAACACCCAACTCATGCCATTAATTGATAAATATGTGCTTGGAAAGAAAATTAAAAAGAAACTTTCATATGCTTTGAATTTTTAATTTTTTGCTGCTTCTCATTATGCCTACAAGATTCAATTTTCATAAGGAAAAGGATTGAATGAAACAGTGACACCACGTCATTTGTGTCCCTTTTCCAATAGTTTTATGCCACATCAGTATTTTGATTCTTAATTTCAACAATTTCATCCTGAAAAAAATCAAATTACAATTAAAATCTTGAAATTTAGGATGAAATTGTTGATATGTCATAAAACTATTGGAAAAGGATAATATCCTTGTTTCATACAATCCTTTCTCTTTTCATAATGGGTTTTCAGAATTAATGAGTGAATATTTATAACTTTTTTTTTATATATAATCACAAATGTTTTCAAATTATTATTTTTGGATTAGTATTTAATAAACTATTAATAGTTTTTTTAATAATAAAAAAATAGAACAAATCATCATATCAGAGTTTTTTTTATATACAATGTTTAGAACTACTTATAACCCTTCCCCAACTCATAATTAAGAAGATGATGCGCTTCAACACATTCGAATCTACATTCTCCTACATTGACAAAAATATCCACACTAATCAAATTAAGACTCAATCAACTATTTAAATTCATTTTAGAGTGTGTATGGCTAATTAATAGGAATGTGTAATTATTGCATTAGATATTAATAGTTGGTGCATTATCAATGTTTTTTGTTTAATAATAATTATATGCATTTTTTATGCATATAATATCAATTCATATTCTCCTATTAAATAAATATTGAAGCATTATCTCCCTTCAAAAAAAATTTGAAGCATTATGTGAATATAAAGAGGTAGGCTATCTGTTATCTAAGATTTGAATTTTAATGAAAAAATTTAGGTATCATAATTAAATTATAAATTTTTGAGAATTTAAAATGTAATAATGTTATTATATTAATATATAATTTTATATTTTTTTAAAGAGATTCGATAACATATATATCTTATCAGAATCAGATAAGATTGATTTGAATCGATAATCTAATTGATAAATTGAAGAAGGAATGAATGGATAAAAAATCAGAGTTAAAATGAATTTAAATATATAATTTTGATTTTATAATTTATAAAATAAATATTTGTGTGTATTTCTTCGAAATACGAATACATTTGCATGTGATACATAGTTGACCCATTTACAAGCCTTCCCTTCAAGAATCGAATCACGTTGATCAATGGAAGTCGGTTTCTTTGTGTGGGGGGAGTGTTGAAGATCCAACGTCCCATCTCGTTCCACGTGTTGATAAACCATTGATCATGAATTTGATGCGACATACACATGCAGTCATACGAGCTTCGCCCCCACAGTTTATATTATTGAGGGTTTTCGTTCTTTCTCCTTGTCTCCCCCCCAATTTTCACATAATACCATAACCAAACCAAACAGATCAAAGAACAAGAAGAAACTGAAGCCAAAGATATACAAATAGGATCTAAAGATAGATCAAAGAAAAGGGTAGAAGCAAGTTGTTTTGTTTCAATGGAAGTTGGTCGAAAAATGGCTAACATGCTTGGAACCGAGCATGATTTGAACTTCAAAGAGACCGAACTGTGTCTTGGTTTGCCCGGTGGTGTCGCGGTTGCTGCTGCTGGTAATGAAACGGAAAGTTCTTCTTCCCCAAAGACTAATGGCAAGAGAGGCTTCTCTGAGACTGTTGATTTGAAGCTTAATCTTCAATCCAAAGAATCTACCATGGATCTAAACAAGAACCTCGATGACAATGGTTCTAAGGAAAAAACAGGTTCTGCCAAAGATCCTGCAAAACCACCTGCCAAGTAAGTCATAATTATAAGACCGACCAAACCCAGTTTTTGTTTAGGGTTCTTTTTTAACATGGGTCTTTTTTGTACAGGGCACAAGTGGTGGGTTGGCCACCAGTTCGATCATATAGGAAGAACATAATGGCTAACCAGAAGAACAGCAGTGAAGAAAGTGGGAATAGTGGTGCAGCTTTGGTGAAAGTGAGTATGGATGGTGCACCATATCTGAGAAAAGTTGATTTGAAGATGTATAAGAGTTACCAAGAGTTATCTGATGCCTTGGCTAAGATGTTTAGCTCTTTCACCATGGGTAAGTATACATGTAGTTTTTCATCATATGCATGTGTGATTATTATTATGTAAGTGAATGTTGAGATTTATTGGTTTTGGGTCTTTTTAAAAAGGTAATTATGGACCTCAAGGAATGATAGATTTCATGAATGAAAGCAAGTTGATGGATCTTCTCAACAGTTCTGATTATGTGCCAAGTTATGAAGATAAAGATGGCGATTGGATGCTAGTTGGTGATGTCCCATGGCAGTAAGTTCTTATTCTATAGATACCCAAATTCCCTAATTCAATATAGCCTATCGAAGTTCGCTTTTCCTCCAAAGTATAAAAAACATATAAAACCCTAACAGCTAGCCTTCATTACATGCCATCCATCTCCATCATCAACATAATCTCATCTTTTGCTTAATTTCTCAATAGGATGTTTGTTGACTCATGCAAACGCTTACGCATAATGAAAGGATCAGAAGCAATTGGTCTCGGTATGTTTTCTATTCACTAATCTTCGATTTGTATCATATATTACATTCACTTTCAATGATATAAAAAAACTATATATTATACTTTCAGCACCAAGAGCAATGGAGAAATGCAAGAGCAGAGCCTAAAAACAAGATCCTGGAATTGAGCAAAAGGCTAGGAGGGAGCCTTCTTATTGGGATGTGTTTTATGTATTTTTTTTTTTATGTTTATATATATATGGTATATAGATATGCAAAAAGAGGAATCATGGGGACATATTTGTAATGTACAAGAAGCAATAAACTTAACCTTATATATTGCTGGCTTGTTTTGTTGCTGATGATGGGGGCTTTGTTTTTAATAATTTCGCTATGTTTTTTTTTTTTTTTTGCTATTGTCTTTGTTGTCATAGCTTCTTGTTTATGTGTGTGTGTTTTTCTATCATTATTTTCCTTTTTCTTCTACCCCCACTCAGTTTTAATGCTAATGGTACTATTTTTTTCCCTTCCCAAATCAGAAAGATTCTTTATATCATGTATAATTCCATATATTATTGTTCTTGATTTGTTAATTTAATTATTGTATTAATATGGGTTTTTTTTTATAATATTAGAAATTGAGGAGCCCCAAGAGAGATGGGGAACATGAGCATGTGGAAGCTGTTGGGGCATTCATTCATTGCCATTAGTTTATGCTTTTATTATATTAATTGAATTCTATGGGGATCACCTACATTTTGGGTTTATTTTTATAAATCTGTTCCTCATGGTTCCATTTATCTTTAATTTTATATATAACTATATATTGTGGATCTGGCATAGTGATGTTATCTCATGTTCAATATCTTTGATATATAATATATGCAATTTGGCCATGTTACGTACTAACTCATGCAATGTGGAAGAGCAGCAAAAATACAGCTTCTGTATTTCAATCATTCCTTTGAACTGTAACAAACAGTAATATTCAATGATTCAGGGACATTAGCAGATCTGTTAATTCAGTCAACCAAATGTAATGAATTTTTTTTAGAATATTAAAAGATAAAATGATAATTTTCAAAAAATTTAGAATCAAATTAAAATTTTCAACAAGAAAATTTTTATTTTTCAAAAATTTTGGGGACCAAGGTCACCTTCACCTCTATTACAGTCCGCCCCTAACATTAATTCTTAAGTCCGTCTCCTACCTTTGTAATGAAGCAAGCAAGGGATAAAGTTGAAGATAATTTATATTAGATGAAGATATGATACGTAAAGATGAACATGAGAGATTCGGATTCATACCTTTTTCTCTTTTGTTCTTAGGATCCCTTCAAAATGGATGGTGTATCTATTTAATTATTAATTTTTTTTGCTGTTATTTAATTATTAAATTTAAGTATTGAAGTAAATAAAAATGCACTAAAAATTTTATTAAACGCATTTGCGCATGAAAATTACGTACTTAGATCATAAAAGGGTGTTTAAAAATAACATGCAATAAATAATGAAATGTATAGTAACTTATTTTAATTATGGAAGAATATTTTTGTAATTTTCTAACTAAATTAATGTTCGATTGACTCATGACAGGAGCTTAAATATTAATAGTATAGATATGCAGTTGATGGAGATAATAAAGTATGCACAATACAATTAAAACATAAATATTATATTGAAATTTAGTTTTAATTTAATGGTAAGATTAATATTTTGTTGATATAAAGAGCACGGGTCGGGTTCAAATTCAATTAGAAGCAATTTTTTATTGATATTTAAAAAAATTAAAATATTTTCAAATAATATACTTTATTTTAATTGTAAAAAACATTTTTATATTTTTTCTAACTGAGTTGATACCCGATTATTAAACTTAAAAACAACCTAATTATAATCTAGAGCAAAGAGTTGTTTGCTTAAACCAAACGACCCAACAACTTAAGCTCAAAGTTAGAATCCAAATTTGATCCTCGCACACAGGACAAGGAAATTAATCATTACTATCAATGATGGATTCTCCGGTTTCAACCAAAAGAGAATTAGAAACCAAATGGGAATAAATCAACACTTCTTAATTAGGCTTATTCACATGTTGAGTGGTTTGTTCGGTCCGTTTCAAGCTTAGATAATATTTTTAGAATTGATTCAAATTTAAATTAAATAATTTTAAAAAATATATTTCATTAAACTTAACTACAAAAACATATAAATATAAATTTGAATTTTTTTAATATTTTATTTTCTAAAGAGTAATAAGGGTTATTTGACTAGAATCTCACCTGAACTTGAAAAATTCTTTAAAATCGAGTCATGACTCTACTCAAAACTAAATATAGATATGTTTTTTTTTAAGATTCTCAATATTTGATAATCATAATAAATTTTAGTTATTTCGAAACTAAGCTGTGTAAGATTTTAAATAAAGTAAAAGTTCCCTGAATACTTATTCGAGTACAATAATAAAATATAGGGTAAATTACACCAACAGTTACTCAACTTTCATTTTTTGAAACAAACAGTCATCTGGTTTACATTTCAATCCATCAACTTTGAAAATGTGACAAAATAGTCCTTTTTCACGTTTTCTGTCACAGACATCACTGAACAGTGACATGGCAATTGACGGCGTCGGAGGAATGTGGAAAATATTCAGCTGAGCGGTCACATTTAACAAAACAATCACTCAACTTTGAAAATGTGACAAAACAGTCACTAAAATTATCGAAAAGTAACAAAATAGTCCACTTATTGTCATCCACATAAGCATCACCTTTCATCTCCCTCTTTTTTTCACTTTTACCGTTAAACCAAGATGGGATTTGCAAAGTTAAGTTGGACAAACATTGAAACCAATGAAACAAGTTCCATTAAGAACTTACTAATGTGTGTTGTATATGTAAAATTTACAAACGAATAACTTAATTTGCTGGCGAGAGTCAAACATGACTAACACCTTACACCTCAAAAACTCCCTCCAAGCCTCCCTTAAAAACCGCAAACACCAAAGCTCCAACACAAAATTGAAGGGTGAAAACATGTCTCGTGTAACCAAGAAAATAAAGGTCAAAGCTAAAGTTTATTACAGCAACGAAACATACAGAGAGAAATTCGCATCATTGTTAGAAGAAAAAAGGTTCACCATTGGCTTGCTAACATTTCAAGACATTCAAGAATATGGGTACGTTAAGGACACTGTCTTTGTCTGGATCCGACCTAAAAAGAAGAGGGAGTTGTGCAAGTTCGAGGATGTTGTCCTCAGTTACGATGTCGAGATCAGTGCTTATTTCGAGCCAAACAAGATCAAGAATCTGATGGGTGTTAAAGCCAAGGAGTTCATGATTTGGATCACCTTAACCGATATCTACATCGACCAAGCTTCGTCCATTACGTTCAAGACAAATCTCGTTGGCTTGTCCATGTCTTTCCCGGTGTCGATTTTCAATGTTTAGGCAACACATTTATGTTACAATACGAGAGGAGGCTCAAGGAATTTGTAAGTAATCCTAGGAAACGAAAGAGGGGGGATTATACATACATACTGCAAAGAAATTAAAGAAATCTTTACATGTCATGTCTTTTTAACTGTCCCCATTTGTTAAATGGTAAAAGTGAAGAAAAGGGGGAGATGAAAGGTGATGCTGATGTGGACGACAACAAGAGAACTATTTTGTCACTTTTCGATAACTTTAGTGACTGTTTTGTTACATTTTCAAAGTTGAGTGATTGTTTTGTTAAATATAATCGGGCAGCTAGACATTTTCCACACTCCTCCAACGCTGTCAACTGCTATGTCACTGTTTCATGACGTCTGTGAAGGAAAAGGACTCTTTTGTCACATTTTCAAAGTTGAAAAACTGTTTTGTCATATTTTTAAAGTTGAGGAACTGAAATGTAAACTATATAATTGAAATTGAATGACTGTTAAGTGTAATTTATTCTAAAATATATTTTACCCTCAAAGAATTGGTTGTAAAATACATTACACTTTTCAAGTTTATGTATAAACTTCGAAAATATTCATCTTCAATAAATGTAAAACAGACGTAAATAATACATTGGTCCAAAATGTAATTAATTTTCTGTAAATAAAAAAGTCATTATCTTCACAAAATTAAAATTTTATTTTGAAAATAGAAATTAAAAGTTCAAAGGAAGAGCTAAGGAAGAAAAATGAATAAAAAAAAGTGGGGGTCTGAGTAAAGAGCTTGCTTAAGTCCAAAGCAAAAACCCCAAAAAATGAATGATGAAAAATACATCATCGGCCGGCCGCCAACGTTAACTTCCGATCAATTCCCCGACAGCTTTCCCCCACTTTCCCTCAATTTCTCTTCATCCAAACAAACCCCATCTCTCTCACCCAAGCTACAAAATCAAAAGTAAAAATTAAATCCTTCTAATGGATTTCAACGAACTAGAAGCAATCGAGGGCCTACGATGGCCATGGCATTCATGGCCCACAACAAAACCCGACGCCTCCTCATTAACGATCCCACTCGCCGTCATGTGCACGCCGTTGACGGAGTTCTCGGAGCTCCCAATCCTCCCTTACGACCCTCTCATTTGTTCCAAGTGCGGCGCCGTTTTGAACCCGTACGCGCGCGTCGATTACACCTGCCGTGTCTGGTATTGTTCTTTCTGCTTCTCCAAAAACTCTTTCCCTCGAACTTACTCTTCTTCCCTCGAAGAATCCAACCTCCCCGCCGAACTCTTCCCCAATTACAGCTCCGTTGAATACGCGAGGACCGTTAATCCCGTTACGAAACCTATGGGGTCATCGCTTTCTTCGTCTTCGTTGTCGTCGATGGCGTCGTCGATGGGCGGAGAAGTATGGGGCAGAGGACCGGCGTTTGTGTTCGTGATCGATGTGTGTATGGAAGAAGAGGAGTTGAGAGGGGTTAAGAGTGAGTTGCTGCGCGTGGTGGAACAGTTGCCGGAGAGCGCGTTGGTTGCTTTGGTTACATTTGATGCAATGGTGAATGTGTATGACCTTGGGTTTTCTGAGTGTTCGAGGGTCGTAGTGTTTCATGGTGATCGCGAGCTTTCTTCCCAGCAGGTAGTTAAAAATTAAAAAAAAAACAAAACAAAAACAAAAAGCTCAAAGACCCAATTTTTTTATGCTAGTCTCAAATCGTTTGTTATGGTAACCAATTATGCAATGTGATGAATAATTATATATATTGTTAGCTTCTGCAATTATTTTACTGTGATTTGGATGCTAAATTGAAAGTTTGAGTGTATTGGTATGTTGGTAGTGAATGTATTTTGTTAGCAATGGTGAGGACTGTTTGGTTGCTTAGAAAGTACGGGAAAAAATTATTTTCCGTTAAAGATTGGGAATTTTTAGTTCTTCATATTGTTATTTGGATGCTTTTAATCGAAAAGATGGGAGTGGTGGCTGTTTAAGGAGTTAGATTATGTTTAAGAGAGGAGGAGCTGAGTGTATGTGTGAAAGATGACCTAAAATTCTCGAGTCTGTTACCCTGGCACTTGGCTTTTTTTCTGTTTTGGTACATTTTTAAGTTGTTGTGTGATTTGGATGCATTTCAGATACAAAAGTTTCTTGGAATCGGTGGTAAGAAGCTACAGCAACTTGGGAAGAGTTCGGTTATCCAAAAGCAGAGTTTTCTACTGCCAATATCTGAATGTGAGTTCAGTATAACATCTGCAATCGAGGAGATCCATTCCTCTGCGAAGGTGACACCCAGTCATCGGCCTCAGAGATCGACTGGAGTGGCAATATCTACTGCACTCGGACTTTTGGAAGGATGTTTGGTTAACACAGGGGCCAGGATCATGGTCTTCACTTCCGGACCTGCTACTCGGGGCCCTGGAATTGTTGTTGACTCAGATCGTGCTATTGCTATTAGGAATCATAAGGATCTCATAAATGGTCAGGCACCGAATTATTGGAAATCTAGCAATTTTTATAAGAGATTATCGCAGAGACTATGTGATTCATCCATTGTTCTTGATTTGTTCGCTTGTTCTCTGGATCAAGTTGGAGCAGCGGAGCTAAAAGTTCCTGTTGAGAGTTCGGGTGGGTTTATGATTCTAGGGGAGTCTTTTGAATCCGATCAATTCCGAAAATGCATGCGTCATATATTTAGTCGCAATGAATCAGGGAACTTGAAGATGTATTTCGATGCAACCATCGAGATAGTGACTACTAAAGATGTAAAAATCTGTGGAGCCCTCGGACCTTGCATTTCTCTTCGGAAAATGAATAATTTGGTGAGCGAGAATGAGATCGGGGATGGTGGTACATATATATGGAAACTGGGTACACTTACTAGTAAAACATGTATTGCTTTCTTCTTCCAAGTAAACTACGAGCATAAACCTCAACCCGGTGCTGCGTTCTTGGTACAGTTCATAACACGCTATAGAGATGGGAACATGGGAATTCGAAGACGGGTGACAACCGCTGCAAGAAGATGGGTTGCAAAGCAGTCACCAGATATTCGTGCCGGGTTTGATCAGGAAGCAGCAGCTTCAGTTATGGCCCGACTTGCTATCCATCGAGCAGAAACATGTCAAGCTAGAGATGTTATCAGATGGTTGGACGATAACCTTATTCGTTTTGCTTCCAAGTTCGGAGACTATATACAGGAAGATCCTTCGTCTTTTCGTCTTTCATCGAACTTCTCACTTTACCCTCAATTCATATTCTATTTAAGAAGGTCCCAATTTCTCGATGTCTTTAACAGCAGTCCTGACGAGACTGCTTTCTTTCGACTGATGCTGAATCGTGAAGGAGTTACGGATTCTATTGTCATGATCCAACCCACACTCCTACAATATTCTTTCGATGGACCTCCAGTTCCGGTTCTCTTAGACATTCGTTCTATGTCCCCGGATGTTATTTTACTCTTTGACTCGTACTTTTGCGTGGTTATTCATTATGGATCCAAGATTGCTCAATGGAGAAAGCTCGGTTACGATAAAGACCCAAACCATGGGAATCTAAGAAAGTTGTTTGAAGCACCAGAGCTGGATGCAGGTCAGTTGGTGGCAGGACGAGTTCCACCACCGAAGCTTGTTAAATGCGACCAACATAGCAGTCAAGCAAGGTTTCTTCTTGCCAAATTAAACCCATCGGTTACTCAAGATTCGACTTACACGGATGGTTCAGACATTATATTTACAGATGATTTGAGCTTACAAGTTTTCATAGATCATTTGCAAGCCCTTGCAGTACAGGGCTAATTTACTGGGATTTTGTATACACCATCTCTTTGGGGCTACATATGTATTTTGCTTAAAGCATCTCTTCAGTAAATTAGTGGTCGCACTTTTGAATCAACGAGGAGCAAAGTGATTTTTGATTGTATACTTTTTTGTATATTTTGAGCAAAGATGTTGTTGATGCCCAAGACTAACATTTTACTCTTTAATGAAAATGTTAATTTGTGACCCAAAAAAAAGTCAATGAAAAGGTAAATTCCACTATTTATCTTTGTACTTTGCAAAAATTGTAAATTTAGTCCTCATACTTTTAATTTCATCAATTTTAGTTTATAATTTTTGAACGAGTCAATTGTAATCCTTATTTTCTAAACAATAGCAATTAAATTTATTTGATTAAATTTAATTACTAGTAATCCTTATTTTCTAAACAATAGCAATTAAATTTATTTGATTAAATTTAATTACTAGTTTTGTATTATGCGTTCAATTGTAAATTGGATTCATATTATCCAATTGAATAATTCCAAGTGTCAATATTTTTCAAATTTTGAAATTTCAAATGTTGACACAGATGAGAATCGTTAGTCCATCAATTGAATATTTAACGAGTAATATGTGAAAATAACAAGTTTACATACATAATAATATATTTGACGGATCAAATTTTGAAAATAATAAAACTTAATCTAATGAATTTAACGGCTATTGGTTGGTGAAGACCAAAATTTTAAAATCTGAAAAATACAAGGACTAGCCAAATTAAAGTATAATAAGATTAAATTCACAACTTTCTTAAAATGTATTGATTGACGGGGCTACTTAAAATTGAGCATACAAATGGATATCTCTTTGCAGACAACTCTATCATCACATAGAATTTCATTTTTCTTTAAATATCATGTCTAACATATGTCCGGAATATGATCCTCCGCTAAATACACGAAAATCTTGAAACATATCAAACACATACTCATTTCTAGCTAGACCATATCACACCTGTGTTCGAGTAACAGAGGAGAATATACAAGCATTTCAGACAATCCCTCAAGGTACCCCTTTAGGCAATCCAGGCTACAATAGAGCGGAGAAAATGCCATAAGCAATAATGGGTAAATATATCATGGAAACTCTTGTATTAAGAGTCAGTCAGATTGCATTTTACTCTCTCTACTCTAATAATAGGCAAATTAATCCTGTACATTACATTAAAAAGTAAACTGATCCTTTTGTTAAAAATTTCATTTATTTTTACTTTTAAATACATTAGCATAAAGTACACATGGCACCTCACATGTCACTGTCTGATTATTCCATCAACCACGTCAGTTTTTAACAGTACAAATGGATGAACTTTTTACAGAAAAAACCAAATTTGCTCTTTAATATAATGTACAGGGACTAATTTGCCCTTTTTTTTTTTAACAGATGAGCAAAATGCAATCCGACTCGTAATGGCCTCTATAGTACTTTACAGCATTAATGAGAAATAATATAAGTGAAATGCTTAGTGCAACTTGTGCCATTTACTAAGAAACTAGACAATATCAAGGACAATCTCTTAAGCTTCATGGGAACTACTTAAAAGCTTGAAATCATACAGTGAACATAGGCAGCCAAGAGGCACACAGAACCAGTATGGTATACTAATACCAGATACCATCTTCATAAAATGGTTAAATCAACATTTCAGAATAACAAAACAGATGCTTTACAGGTTCATCTTTCACAGCTTTACAAAAGTCATAATATCCTCATTCTATGGTTTGTACCCAATTCTCAACTTCCAGCAAGCTTAATAGTACTATTACGAATAGGGTTATTGATTCAGGTTGCAAATGTAATGAATGCTATCGCAATTAATCACTGTAAAATGAAGAACCCTAACACTATCATTACATTAAATTTTGCTTCTTTCCAAATTCAACCAAAATAACAGCAAGCACTTTCATTTGAAACTAATTTCAGAGCATAACAGTGCAAGACTATTGAAAATATGCAAGAGTTCGTAAGGGGGGGAAACACAGTAATTTCGAATATTTTTTCATTGTCAATAATGAGACTAAGTTAAACAATTCCACAATTGTACTATGTTCAACTAAAGGAAGGAAAAAAAAGAAACCCAAGAATCAAATACCAGAGTAATCTCCTCTAGGGCTATCAAGCTCGTCATCCCCACCAGCAAGCACGTGTCCGTACGGAGACTCCAAATCGTCCATTACTAAGTCGTCTGTACTCCTCAACGCCGCATGCAAGATCACGAAACCAACCCCGACGGCCAGCGCCACCAGGACATTGACCCAAACGCCGGTCAGAACCAGTCCTGCCGCGGTCAACCCGAAGAGCGCGGCGATAACTATGCGGTCGTCGATAAAGAAACCGAAGATCACGACAGGCTCCTCGCGATCGCGGGCGAAGTAGAGGAAGAACCAAGCGAGGAGGATAACGAGGAAAGTAAGGAGAGAAAGAGGATGGTAGATTAGGGATAAGAAGAGGATTAAGAGGAGGATTAAGGTGTAATTGAGGCGGAAATGGGTTAAATTTTGGGCAATTCGAGTGGTGGCGTCGGAGGTGGAAGACGGGAGGTCGACGGCCGAGATGTCGAAGAAATCCCGCCAAGGACGGCGGAGTGCGGTGAGGGATTGGGCGGTTCCCTTAATGCCGGAGATTAACGACGACATTTCTTGGGCAAAAGCAATTAAACCAAGAAAATCGAAGAGAGGTTGCTTGTAGTAATGGTCTCTTTGCTTTCTGAGATTTTAAGGTCAAATTTAGCTTCTTAAATATCAAACCTATCCTTTAAACCATTTTTTAATGAATTTTTTTAATAACTTGAAAATTATATTGTTTTTAGTAAAATTAAAATAAAACAACTTAACAAAATCGATAGTTCATTAAAATAATAATGTTTTCAATTAGGTCTGACTACTAATTTTCAACTCAATTAGTTGTTGGATTTAATTAAATAAATTATAAAAATATTAAAAATTAGATCAAATTAATTTTATAGTCTGATTTCGAGCAATTTTGAATAGTTTGTAAGTTAATCAATCTAATCTTTTTCTAGACTGATACTCTATTCAATTTGATCGATCAATCCAATCTAATCCAATTTAAACAACATTACTTTTTAGTTCATTTTCAACATGTGTTCAATTTAATATGACTTCCCATTCATAAATTAAAAAAATCATAATTATTCGAGTTAGTCCAAACCAATAATTAGATATTTGAATTTTTTTTAGATCTACATTTAACTTTCAAAGAAAATCGAATCTTTAAACATCCCCTGCCTTTACCCTTATTTAAAAAAATCTAACAAAATAAATCATTAAATCAATTAGTGAGGTTTTCTATTAGAAATTATCAAACAAAAAATTATCTTTAAAAACCAAATGCAACTATTATTCCGCATTCATTTTTCATAAATCTTTGCTATTCTGGAAGCATTTTGAAAAATGTAACTTTATGCTTGTATACAAATATATACAAATACCTGCCTCTACTGCCCAAAATCATGTCTTCATCAATGGGGAGAAAAACGTAAACAACAAATATAAACACGAACACTTTTGCTATACGAGGATTCATTCACAGCTCCAATTCATCGGAACCCGGCAATGAAACCGGTCCAAGCGAATCAGCATCTACACTGGCAAGCATCTCAAAGTCCCTACTTGCATTTATCCATCTTACAGCAAGCACCAAGAAACAAACCACGACGCCTTTCTCAATCTTCGAAAGCTCGTTGTTTAAGAAGGCTGGTTTCTTGCCGGGAATGTATTGGTACTTCGACATTTTCCAAGCCGAGAGAAAAGCATTCCTAATGGGCCCGCATTTCAAGAGCACGCCGTGTTGAGATATGTAGCGTACCACTCCTTGCAATTCTTCTCCCGGGAAGGGTTTGAACGTCCGGCAAGTAAACACTACAGTGAAAACCGTATTCCCTGACTCATCCATTACATTGCCTTTACCTATGCTTTTCAACCTAGTTACAGCTAGAAAGTAACCGTGATCTTCGCTGGCTTTCTCCTTAAATAGGTTGTCGAGTAGGCATGCCAGTATGAACCTCCGAGAAACCGGTTTATCTGAGTTGCTAGCATGTATCTTCACATCCCTTTGCAATTCCACTTCAAAAAACATGTCTTGTATCAGAAAGACAAAGAAAAGCAAAATCAATAAAAGGTGTCACAACAGATTAAGCACTCAAAAAACTCAATAATAAAAACATAAATAAATCCGATGACAACCAAAAACATCAAGAAATAGCAATGATCTGTTCAAACTAAAACTAATCAATCAATTATATCGATTAGAAAGAAAAAGAACAAGGAAATCTATAGTCACCCATTACAATTGCCAGATTCCTCTTCGAACCTCAGCAGATAGAATTTGCCTCTTCAGATAAGAAGAAATGTATAGATCGATAACTGTTGAAACTAGCATATTGAAAGATCAATCAACCAAATTAACCATGAGCTACTACGATATTACAAGTTTCTTCCTCTTGATCGAATTGTAACTTACATTAGCAGATTCATTTTCTGGGCTTTCCTGGATCGAACTAGCGATTACCAAGGAGCGCTGCATAGCAATGAATAGGGAGCCGGCCCGGAGTACAATCATGAAGTTGAAAGTACTAGAGATCTTAAGGCCATCCGATTGGAGGACTTCCTCGACCGATTGGATCAATCGAGAAAAAGCCTAAAAAAGCACAGACAGTTCAACCTCTTGTTCTCAAGAGGTTAAATTTGGTGCAAGTTTTGTTCTGAAGACGGTGAATTAGATACTTCCATCAATCAAACTAAGCAATTTACAACCTCTTGTTTGCGCAAAATACATTAAAATTTGCCTTACAACATTCAAATCTAACTTTCACGTTACAGTCAAATCAAATTGACAAGAGCCACTGCAAATTAGGTAGATTCAGATCAAACATTTCAAACAGTAATTCTCATCATGCTAAAACCGGACAATAAATTACAAAAAAAAAAAATTAATTATTTCAATTGCACCAAATAAAGCAATCAAACACCCAAAACCCCAAATACTTCGTTCAATTACAATTGCTTTCAAGTGTTACACAAAAAACCCAAAATTTATCGAAATAATAAACCACAAGACAATTGATAATGCAAAAACAAAATACGGAATTTTTTCAGTAAAACGAACATATTAAAATAGGCTTAAAGGGAAAGAACCTGCTTAGCTGAAATCGTGAATAGGCTTTCTTTCTCTTTTTCTTCTTATTTTCCTCCTAGCCAAACAACTATTTTCTCTGCGAAATCAGAAAACGAAACGGTGTGCGCAGCGTAGATATTTTGAATTATGGTTTGATAAAATGCGCACTGTTTTGGGCGACTTATTTTGGTTAGTTGATTTTTTGAAACCCGACCGCAATAAGTTGTACAGATCCATTCGATTTTAAATTTGAATTTTAAATAGAGTTGACAAAACAGGCCCGAGCCTGATAGCTCGTTCATATTGATTTGAGCTCATAATTATTCGAATTTGAAAAAGCTTAAATCCGTAATAAACTCAAATTCTGAGATAAATTTAAATTAAATATTCATGAATTGTCATAAATAGTTATAATATATATTAGTAATTAATATAATTTTATGATATTACTTAAAAGATAAATAAATGATAGTTTTTTATTTTTTTTAAATATATTCATAAGCATTGCATATTTATATTAAAATTTTATTAATATAAAAAATAATTAATATAATTTTTTATGTTAAAATATAAAGTGACATAATTTTTAAAATGTAAAACATTTTTAATAGTATAAATATATATATGTATAATAATATACAAAATTAATAATTATTAAAATCTATAAAATTAAGCTTTAATTTTAATATGATAATATATTGTATAACTATTATCAAATTTAAAATCAATTGCCTAACTTAATCTAACCTTAAACCGATATACTAAATTAGTATATTACTAATACATAAAACAATAATATATTATAATGTATTAGTACTACTGATGCATAAAATAATATTGTAATACATAACTATTGCTAAAAATATTAATACATATATAATTATTATTGTTATATAGATTATAATAAAATATATAATATGATATAATACCATAATTTTTAATCATATAATAAAAGATATTTTCGTTAATTCATATAATATTATAAAATAATAAATTTTACATATAACAAGTATTTTGATTATTTTATATAAAATAACTTTATTAAATATATACAATTTATTTTTTTTATAAGATAAATTTGAATTGTGTTGTTGTCCTATAAAAGTAAAATGAATTATTACATTCAAAATTAAAATATTTATAACTTATAAAATTTAAAACTATTTGAGTCCGTAAAATGAATTGTTACAATCAATATTTCTTTTTTCCATGTACCTTACGAAGTATGGATCGTCTCAATTTCCTATCTGATTGAAGTTATGAAATATGCAACATGTTAGTTACAAGTAAACCTTTATTTTTATGCTATACTAAAGCTATGTTGTTAATATGAAAAATATTTTTTTAGATCAACAAATGTCTTCTCAATCATATTTTGAAACCTCGAATATCTCAAATTAAAGAGTTTGTGAGATTTGTATGGTACTTGACATCATTCTCTCCAATAGTATCAAATCTTACGTTATGGTGCAAGAAAAACACTTTTAGTTGCATAATTAACATTGATATTATAATATCTGAATTCACAGTCTAATTAGTATTGACCTTATAATATAATAATAAATTTATAATTTTTTTATTTTTATTTTTGCTCTTAAAACAATTATTCTGACTGTGGGTTATTTTTGTATTTTAGTTGGCATTAGCTAAAATCCGAATTCCATAAAAAATTACAAACAAACAAGAGGATCATAAGTCAAAGCTTGGTCAGCATATCAACTAAATTTATATAATTTTCAGTAAATTAATAATTTATGTTAAAAAAAATTTAAACTATTTGTATACTTATATTTGTATATTTCATATCATCTATTTTTATATCATATCATATTTATATAATACTTTGATGGCCAATTCTTGTGGGCTACTAAGAGACAAATATTAGTCACACTCGCAAATTTTTTAGTAAAATTCTACAAAACGTCCCTACATGATACATTTTTTGTAGATTTAATTCTTTTATGACAATTTGATCATTTTAATTTTTTATTTTTTAAATGTATTTTCAATCTCAAGGCCAACTATTTTTATTAATTTTATCAAATAATTTCACGTGACTTTTCTTTAAACATGTAGTGATGTGACATATACACTTTTATATTTCTAATATAATTGGACAAATATTATATTTTATTTCCTTTTCATATGTGTGCAAAAAAATGACTAAAAAAAAAAGCCAAGTAGACCGAAAATACATATTTCAAATAGTAAAAGGACTAAAAATGATGAATTAATAGTAAAAGTATTAAAATTGAAAATACTGAAAAGTTCAAGGACCTTGTCCCGCCATTTTTAACCAAAACCCTTTGACCAAAGAAAAAATTGTCTAATTCTCCAACAACAAACAGACTTTAAACTAAAGAAATTGAACATATTTTGACCACGTTTTTATTATGTCTTAAAATCTTGACACGAAATAGGAATCAAATCAATACCTATATAAACCCATACTTAAACACAGAGAATAAAAAAACTCATTAAAAAAAAACCGCCATGGATGAGTTGATAAAGCAACTGCTACAAGGTGAAATCTTCTGGTACGAAACTAAACCGACCCCAACTGCTTTCGTTCCGTATTCGAACACGCCCAGGCAAGTCGAACCGGGTCGTAACGATGGAGGAAACTCAGAAAACATGAATAAGAAGATGATTGGGTTCTTGAAGAAGAGTTGGCCGGCGACGGTGGAAACTAAAGACGGTGACAAAGAGAGGTGTTTCCGTCATATGATGAATGAGAGAATAAGAAGAGAGAAGCAGAAGAGAAGCTACTCCGCTTTGCATTCCATGCTTCCTCTTGGCACTAAGGTTGGTTTTTTTTTGGATAAATTCTAGAAACGATCCTTGTAGGATGCAATATTTGCATATTTAGTCCTTCTACTAATGTATATTTTCTGTCTAAGCATTTTGTTGTAAAAAGATTTTTCCAAGTTTCTCTCAATTTCAATGTTAAGCAAATCGGTTTCTCACAAAAAAAGTGGAACAATTTAGTCCCTACTAGTTTCTAAAATGAGCAATTAAGTACAATTAATAATAATCATTCTATAGATTGAGCATTTTCTTTAAGCTATTTGGTATTGCACGAATCAACAATTGGAGTTCATGCAGAATTGATTCAGTGTAAATGGGTATTCCTTGTCTTATAAATTTTTTTTTTTTAATGGCAGAATGATAAGAATTCGATAGTTCGAGTGGCAACGAAAAGAGTTGAAGAACTGGAATGGCTGAAGAAAGATTTAGAGAGAAGAAATTACGAATTGAAATCAAATCATAAAAATAAGATAGGATTGAAAGTAGAGAATCCAACATCTGGGATTGATTCAATGTTGGAGACTTTGAAATGCTTGAAGGAATTGGATTCCAGTCCCACAATCATTCAATCCAACATCACTCCTCAACAATTCCTTGCTGTCTTGGGTTTTGCAACTCAGGTTTGCTTCTTCTTCTCATTTGGCTTCAATATGATTGTTTTGGTACAAAAACATATTTAGCTCCTAATATTTATTTTTTTCTGTCACATTAGCCTTAATTATTCCTTTTTTTTGGATTGCTTTGGTCCTCAACTTGTAAAATTTAATCAAATTGCTGTTTTAAAAAAGAAAAATTGATTAAACCGTTGAAAATTTAATGACATAAATATGATAACCCACATGATAATTCATGTATACTTCATCGATCATGTGAATTTAAAAAATAAAAAAACACTACAAACTTTTTGTAATATTTTTTTAATTTAATTTTTATGTACTTTTTTTAAGAAGTACGCGTAAACTGTGGCATCACCAATATTAAATTTTTACATTGATTATTCTAAAAACATTGCTTTCAACTCATCATAATTAATAACATTTTTTTGTGTGTTGAAGGGATGTAATAAAAATTTAAAATTAAATTTATATCAAATTAAAATAGTAACATAAAAAAATAAAAACTATGATTTAACCTTAAAAAAGGATTGCCTGCAAAAAAATATTAATAGAAAAACATGGATCTTTCTATATATATGGATTGATTTCTTTAAAGAACTAATAATAAATTTTAGGGTAAATTATATTAGTTGTCATTTAACTATAATTTTTCCTTTTTTTTTATCACTTAATTAGTATGTAACAATTTAAAAATGAAAAGTTACAAAAAAAATTATTTAACTATTTAATTGGATCTGTTTTAGTAATCAAAATATGTTAGATTTTTGAGTATTTTTATATTTCGTGTACATTGATAATAATACTACAAATAAATATTTAGATGTACATGGTTAGAAGAAAATGATGATATAAAGATATGGAACTAAAATAATAGTATTAAAAAGCAGTGTTGGAATATAAGAGTAAAGCTGATGATTAGTCCAATGTGTGTGTTGACAGGGTGAAGCTGCCAAAGTAGAAAAGGCCCTTCGGGAAACTGGGAGGAAACTACAAGGACCTTGGAATGGACACCTTTTTAATTCACAAGTAACAAATACTCCAATGGCAACATCACACGTCGCTCCAAGTCCGCAATTTCGAATAATAAGATAGGGTTTTTGGAAAAATATGGGTCGCTTTGACTCCATAACATCACCCTAATGTAAAAATGTTTTCGCCTCTATTTCAGTATCTGTATTTTTTTTCATTTACATTCTTTTTTATTCCATTTTATGAGTTTAGTTGTCATGTTTTAAGACAATATTATTTGACCCTATTGTGAAGACTTAGGGCTTAATTTTTGTTTTTAGGGTTCAGTCTCTTTTTGGATAAATATACTTCATATATGGTTCAATTAAATGTTTTATTTAGGGGCGTTGTAAAAATGTAATTTTAAAAAATATTTTCAAAAAGTTTGATTTAAAATTAAAATATTTAATATTAATATTGAGAAATAATGATGCTATAAAATAGAAAATACATGTCAAAATAATATTCAAATTCATTAATATTTTAAAATTCAATAAAAATATAAAAATATTATCACTCATTAGTATTTATTTTGATATATGAAATATAATCTCTACAATATTTAATTTTAAATAAATTTTATACCCAATATCGAATTTGGATTCAAAAGCAGTTAGGTAAAAACATGAAAAACCAAATTAAGGTTTTCTTTTCTTTCCAAAAACAAAACATATAAACCGAAATAATCCATGTTTTGCTCATTTTATCATTTCATTTATAGAGGAGCACAATAGAAAAATATTCCAACCGGTCGATTCATATTATAAAATTCAATATAGTTTATTAATGTATAAGATTAATTATTCCCAATCAACCTATATATGTAATCTTTTCTGAATGCACCTTGAAACCAAAAAAGATATCATCTTAGCATAATGGTCTATAAGGTTGTTTTTAATAGAAATCAAAATTAGACTTCTAATTCGGGCATTTATCAAGGGACCACAACTATAATTTTACCTTGAATAAGAAACGCTACAAATTAGAAATTTGAGAATTGAGATGCTTTGATATAAAGCATAATGTCCGAACTGAACATACGTAGGTTTGCCACAATTCAAGTAGTCATCAAACCATGTTAATGTTCTCAGAAAATGTTCAAAGTAGCGAATACGACACCGCACCCGATACATCATGCAACACGAACACTTTTTAAGATTAAAATTGATCAAGTAGAAGGCACTAAGCTTCACAAAGCAACAACAGCCAAATAAAAAAATCATTAACATAAGATAAAAGTGGAATGGAACATGCAAATCAACTCCAAAAGCAAAACAAGTTGCATTATCTAATATAACATTCAGAACGATATAAAAATTGTCATTAGCTAAAATACCAAAGATGCAACAATCAAAATTTGATCAACATAAAATATCTCTTCATACAAACACCAAATAAAGTATCCAAAGTTGCAAGGATAAGACTTCATTTTAGAGGAATGAACCTGGAAGAATGGGTAGCACCAATACCTGGTCTACCATGCTTGACTGGCTTGTACGAAATAGAAAACTCAGCAAGGTAATGGCTAATCATTTCAGGCTTGATTTCAACTTGGTTGAATGTCTTGCCATTGTACACACCGATAATGCTTCCAATCATTTCGGGTACAATGATCATGTTACGCAGGTGGGTTCTAACTGGTTCCGGCTTCTCACCAGGTGGAGCCTCCCTTTTCTGAACCAATGCATCAGAGCAAATGTTATAAGAGTGAAATGGTCAACTTAGCAGAACAACCGAACACTAATGCTGTTCAATCATTGATAATATTCACTTAAGCTATACATTTATTATGACAAATCAACTACCTAGGACTTGAAGAACCCTAAATTGGACAAGTAGCCTTAAACATATAAAAAGAGATTGATATTGGGAAAAAAGCAGAACATATGAGAATATGCTAAGAACAAGTACTTCATCGAATCAAAACTATATTGTTATATGCATTAGAAGCTATGTTACTCGGAACTCATGCCCAACATATGGATATAGGGATATGACTTACAAACATACCCGTGTAGGATGCATACCTATTATGGAAAGTCATGATCAAGTACGAGTAAACTAAAGGTGCATAATTTTTAACATAAAATCAATCAAAAAAGTAAAAAACAATATACAAAAACATTCTTCTAGGAAAGGAAAGATCAACTCCAACCAGTAAGATCTACAATAAAATACATTTGCAATGAAAATCAACTCCATATATGAATCATAATATAAAATTTTGATTCATGAGGCCAATAAAAGAATTATTTAATGCTATGTTTCTTTTAGCTTAAATTTTAATGAGAAAAGGGCTACAACTATTAACAAAAATAAAATGAAAACTCCAGTAACACAACATGAAACTATCAACCTTAGATCTAAACATATATCCCATAGATATAATCGATTAACAAGCAATAACTAAAGAACAAAAAGGAAAGATTAACTTACCGCCTTGCGAAGCTTCTTAATTAAAGCCATGGGCTTTCTCTTCAAACCCCTCTGGAACCTACAATCAAATAACAAAACAGAAGCAATTAAAAAATAAAACCCATTTCATATTTATTTTGAATTAAACAAGAGTGGGAAAATGTTAGCAAAAAATGAATATTGTGTTATTACCTTCTGCGAGCTCGAGCAGGGAAGAGCTTGACAAGCTCATCAGTGGACATATCAAGGAGAGCATCCAAATCGACACCTCGGAAGCTAAACTTCTTGAATGTTCTCTTCTTGGGCACACCGGCCGCCGCAACCTCCGTCTCTACATCCGCCTATAAAAATTACCGGTAAATACATTACACATTAAGCCAAAAAAAAGAGAAAAGAAATAAAACTAAGGAAGAACAAGAAGAAGAAAGGAGCAAACGTAGGTACCATAGATAAAAGCTTCGGGTGTTAGGAAGCTCAAGTACTCGCCGCCTTAGGGTTTCGATTGGAGGTGGTGGAAAATGAGAATAGGCTTTAGATAAATTGCTTATATATAGGCTGTGAAAACCCTAGAATCAGATCTTTAGGTCCCAGCTTTGGGCCGTTACGATGGGCCTGGTTTGGGTTTGGTTGGATTAGAGGCAAATTCTACCTTTTTCCTTGGTCTAGTACAAACTAACACGGTCCAGTGTCATATAATAAAATATAATGATTCGATTTAATTCAATTTGGCAAAAAAGTAATATTCATCTAGTGACATATGTTGTATAAGTAGAGTTGAGGCATACTTCCATAAGGTGAGGGGAGGTTTTTATTGATTTTATCATAGCATTGTGACACTTGGCTTTAAAATATCAATTATTTATAATAAAATGATCATATGAATATTCTCATTAGGCCAAAAAGATATCTTTCAATCAATCATATACAATAAACAATTTGATTTTGGTGCACTTATGCAAGCAGTAATTGTTAAACATGTCAATATCAAAATATTTGTTCTAATCAATCACATACAACGAATAATTTGATCCCCATGCACAACCATATGCATGGGCACCTAGATCCGCATGTTCTCTCATGCAAGCAACAATTTTAGGGCAATCGAAAACCTCTATATAAATATCTATATACACTTTCTTCGATCTCCAACTTCACATTCTTGTTATTATACCAATATCACTTCATACTCTTTAGTACTTCTGTTGTCTTTTTCTATCAACTCAATCATCGAAGAGAGTCTTGAAATACAAAACTCGGTACTCCCATAATTTAATTTTTATTTTGTACAAAATCTAAACTCTTCGAGCCTAGAAAATAGTGTCCAACACAATCTTCGAAAAATACATCCATGCTAGTTATATATTCTAGTACCTGCATTTTACTTAAAAAAGAGTAGAGTTGAAGTTATCTTCACCAAAATTCCCCAAAGAAACCTGAAAAGCCAAAAGTTATCATTAACCTTCGTGGAATATTACATGAAATATAAACATCGGAGAGATTGTTTATCTGAAACCAAAATTGAAGGCTCTCTCAATGGCGAAACGAAATTTTTTAAGAAAAAACTTGAACATACTCTTTGCAATGAAGATAGATTATATATACTTGAGTTCATGTTACAATTGTCGTCGTCGTCGTCGTCGTTGTTTCGATTCTTTGAATGGAAGCTTTTAGCTCCAATTGAATGGTTAGTCTTGAAGGGGCCAAAACAATGTCTTTCCAGACCGAGCCAGGCTTATCTACTGGACTAGGGTCTTGGTTATAAAGCTCATATACGCAGTCTGCACCAGGGTTCAACTTGCTCACATTTGACAACCATTTTATGTCATCTGGATCTATCAACAGGTTGTTTTCTCCATCTTTCCAAGCTATCAACTGTCATTTATATACATACATATATACACACACATTACTCAGCAAAGATGAAGCAATAAATGGAATAAAGTATTAAGTTAGTTGAAATGGGGTTTGCAGAAAAGACCAGTTTCATTGGACCATTTGCAATATGGTCCCGGTCCCATGGAACCAACAACTTAAAGTGGGAGATTGAATGGTACCATACACATGGTCCCCAAGTTCCACTAACTAAATTTTCAAATCCCCATTAACAAAGTATCATTTAAATTGTGCTGAACAATGATTACGGAGAAGGAAAAGGGGTTATTGGAGATCGGAATCCAAAGTCATGAATGAACCGAGTTAAACTCCGGGCTTGATAAGTAAGACTTTTTACCTTTGGAGGACCTTTAAGAGCATTGGTGCAATAAAGCCTGGCATTATCAACAAATTGGCAATATCTTGGGAATGCACTTGCAAAACTCTTGTGGGATTTTAGCTGTGAATTTATTCTCACTGCCCTTTTCACCGTTATAGCTCTCCTGTACAATTCAATCCAAATTAGACACAAAAATTTACTTCTTAATGATGAATATTAATCAAACTGGCAAATGCCATTTACCTTATACCTCTAACAACAGCTAGATATGCATCACAAACAACTCCAACAAGTTCAATTCTGTAAGGTTTCCTATGTGTTCGATGATCATCGTTTTCTTCCTCGTCTTCGTTGATCTGTTCCCAGTAATTCTCAGTAATGTTGCCATCTTCGTCCACCTTGTATCCGACCCCATCCGGTAACGGTGTTTGTGAACGTTCCGAGCCATGGCGATGGTTTGCTCAACGAAAGGCTCCCATGATAAAGTCCCATCCATTATCACATCCCGCCCTTCATTCAATGCTGTCACTAGCAGTGATGATGCAGCATCAGTGGAGGATTGATGAACCTATATATAGTATACAGTTGAAATGTAAGTAACTTGTTGTATAGGGAATTGATGAGCTTAAAAAGTTATCAATGGCGGGTGTGGGGGAAAAACTTTACAAGTTCAGATGTAGGAAGTATATCATGGTGGTGGCCCCTAGAGCTGAGAGCTCTGAATATAACATCTGTTTCTTTGAATGCATCTGCCTCTACAACCACAGCATTCGCTGCTGCTTCTGCCCAGAATGATCTGCAAATGCCAGTTTAGTTGTCAGAAATCATTATTTTCAAGGGAGGCTGACTCTTTTCAAAGAAGTTTTCGAAATGTCATTCATCCGAAGATGATGAACTCCTCAATGGGTTGATATTTTCCCTGGTTGGGATTTTGTCTTCCGACTCTGATGAGAGCCCAAGTGTCCGATATTACCTAAAGAGACACGAGTTCACAGAGCGAGAGCACCTTGTTAAATCTGACTATGCATGACACAACCACCTATCAAGTGGTAGCATAGATGCCTATGGTTGCCATTTAAATCAAGCACGAATGCTCACGTTCTACTAATAGGTGGTCATGTGCAATCCATCTTGATGAGGTGCTCTAGCTCTGTTGAACCTAACACCTTAGGCACCCAAGTTTTCTGTAAAATTGGAAGAAAACCCCGATTAGAAACAATACTAACCAGTTGAAAAATCCATTGGCTTCAGACGAACATACTTGTAAGATTTCTCCGGAAGCAATCAATCTTCCATTTCTAAATTAGTGAGAATGGTTTGTAGGGGAAAAAATAGCATACTAAAGAAGGAATGATTTTTTTAAAAAAATTTGAATTTCATTACGATTTTTTTTTTACTTTCATATAATTTTTGAAAATTATTTAATATAAATAGTTTCTAAAATATTTTTAAAAAAAATTATTTAACTGTTACATTTTAATAAAATTTGTTTCTAAATTATAAAAGAAAAACTGCAATACTAAATTTGCTTTCCAGGTTAGAAAGAGGATGATAAATTATATTAATTTAAAAATGAAGATGAATTTAGACAATTACAAAATAAGTGATTAATTTAGCATTTATTTTATTATTTATTTATAATACGTGCTTATATTTGATGCTGTATAATTCAAATAATATTATTTCATTACAAAATTTAAAATAGATTTATTTTTTATAAGATAATATAATTTTATTAACTTATATATTTTACATTTTATATAATTAATAAAATTTGGAACGGTATGGAGCTAGCCTTACTCTTTGAGAATAATATCTTTGAGGACGGTGCTTTTGCCGGCCCCCATACCACCGCCCATAAGCAACAGCACGGGGCTCCGCTGGCTGTGAGCCACTGGCACCATCACGTCCGTACACTTTACTTCGCCGTCCACACGTCCCATCGCCTTCATTTCCTCCACCAACGTCGAGAAAACCCTAGCCACCTTCAAATCCTTTATCACCCTCTCAAATCTCGTTTTCCTATAATCAATCCAAATTAACAAAATCATTTGTTCTTAATCTTTAAAAAATGTAAATTGTTGATTTTGCTTCTATAATAAAAAAAATTAAATGATATTGTTGCATGTCATATTATCATATTTTAATCTCAAATCATCACTTAAAGTTTTAAAAAATTATATATTTAAAAGAATTTTAAATTTAAGTTTTATTTAAAAAAATTCAAGTGATATTGTTACAACAACGTCATATTATTATATTTTAATAAAATCCAAATTTAAGAATTAAATTAAAAAAATGTCAAATTCTGAAATTAATGTGAAAAAAATATTAATTTCAAAAATTAAATGTTCCTTTACATCCCATTTTTTAATAAAAAATTTAAACTATTGGAATAATTTATGTTTAAAAAATATTATAAAGTTTTTTAATGAAACTTTCAAAAAAAACGACCAAATGAACGAAACATCGTGAATGCATACCTTTCAAATTAATTAAATACTTATTGTAGACTATTAATTAATTAATAATTTAAAATACCAACTTGCATTGCTATATTGATTCAGAATTTTGACTATTAAAAGAAAAAACACAAAATTAATAGTCTCCAAACAATATAATACTAGATCGTGGGACTATCATAATGCAAATAGAAAAAATAAAACATATCTTAAAATATAAAAAACTTATGTAATAAATAGGTATTCTTTAAAAAAGAAAAAAAAATTGGATCAGTTAAGTTTTGAAAATTATAGTATAAATCTAAAGGGTTAATATAACTTTTAGTCCACAAACTTAACAATTAAATCAACTTTGATATCTATAAATTTTTTTTTACTTTGGTACCTAAATATAGTAATTAGGTCCATTTTAATCTTTAAGCTTAAATTCTCTGATGTGGAACAATGGGCATTTGATCTTGGCATTAAAAAAAATGATATAATCTCTTTAGTTTTTAAAAAATTACAAATTAATATAATAATAAAATTATACTTTAATCTTTTAAATTTTTTATTTAATTTTAACTTTTAAAATAATATTCTAACTTTGCCAATGCCATTATCTTAAAAATATTAAAATATATATTTTTTAATTTTTAAATTATGATATGACATAATCTCTTATGTCATTAAATTTTTATATTTGTCAAGTTAATGTTTAGATATTAAAATGGAAAAAACATAAGTATTAAAATAGATTAAATTCAATGGATAAAAATTATATTAACTTTTTTAAAAATTGTAAATTAATAAATGATAAGTTTTTATTTTGGTAATTAATAAAAAAAAAGTCGGAATCACCTTGTAGCTGCCATGACAAAGTCCTTTAGCTTTGTTTTCTTCTCAGATTCAACGTCCAAAACCTGACATTATATGCAAAACAATTTTCATTAAGTCATTAATCAATTCCCTAATCAACGATTATTATGATTAAGAGGTTTTTTTTATATATATATATTATATACCTGGCTAATCATATTAGGAGCTTGGCTCCAATGGAAAGCAAAATAGCTAAGTATGCATCTCTCAATTTCCTCCATCAACTTTACATATAAAATCTCAGCTTCTGGTTCTTCAGCAAAATACTCAAAGATCTTAACCTCACAATCTTTGGGTTTTTTCAGATAATTTTCAACCAATTTGCATAGTTTCGGACACTCATTGGCATCTTCAAAACCCAGCTGCCTAGCTGTGCCAAAAACCTAGATTAAGAAAATAAAGTTCCCCAAAAAAAGGGGGTTTGTTTGGGAAAAATAAAGCTAAAATTTAATACCAACATAGTGAGAGAATCTTTCCCGGTTTCCAAAACGGCCGGAACCTGTCCTCTGTTGGAGTGGAATAAGAAGACATCGATGATGATCTTCAACGGGCTTTCTGTTCCGCCGGAAGTAACCCGCGGCGGCGATTGCTGCAGCTCCGATGATCGAAGCAGCTAGGAATCGGATGATGATGATTTTAGGAGGGCCATAATCTGGCGATATGGAATAAAATCAGAATCAGAAATTAAAAAAGAGAAATAATAAGGTAACAATTAGCTGAGCTTACCATGGATCATAATTGTTGATAATTATTGGGAAAAATATTGCAACAGGAAAGTACTTGGAATTTCTGGGAAAATGAAGTTTTTGGGGGGGATTTTGGCTTTGATTGGTTGAGATTTGGAGATGGGGTTTTATACTTGTTGAGGAAAAATACAAGTCAACTTCCTTTGGCATTAAACTTGAACAAATATTGAAATAGAATTCAAATCCATAAAACAAAAATGGATAACTAAAAAAAGTGTATGATGTTTCAATTTCTTGGTCAAAAGTCTAAAATGGGGTTCCTATGTTATTTAATTTCAGTTTTAGGGATGAAAGGGTTTAGTCGATAGAAGACGAAAGAGTTAGGTAGATAAGAGTATTAAAGTTGAAATAAAAACATAATTATTGAAGTTAAAGTTAAAATCGTTCCTCCACGGGTTTTGCTGCAGAAACACTGAAAAGATAAAAAAGTAAAAAGGATCAAACTGATTAAATTATTGGATCTTTCATTGAGATTGTATTACAAAAATATTAATTAATTAATTAATTATATAAGTAAATGTAGCATTTTTCGCAATCTTTTGAAGAGTTTCAAAAGTTTTATTCACAATATATTAAATTTTATCGAAGATAATTTTAATCTTACGGGTTGCGAGATGAGAATTATTTTAAATTTTGTATCTGCAACGGATCACGAAACGGGGATAAGAATGAAAATTCTTCGTGGGAATGGGTGTGGAGAGAGCACCCCTGCACCCGCTCCGCCCAATTGACATCTCTACAATCGAGCATAAAAAAAACTCTATTGGTGATGTATCAAATAATTATACTTTGATTTAATCGGCCGATTTAACAATAATTAAAAAAAACTAGTAAAAATTAAGTTTAATGTGTCATTTGGTATCCGAGTTTGACATTTTTTTAATATGGTATTTGTGTTATTTTTTAGTCTAATATGATATTTATATTTCACAAAAGTTATATATTTTAGCACTGTAAAAAAATAATTTTAATTTTTAAGTGTTTAATTAAAATTTTAGTATTTATATGATAAAAGTTAATTACTAATATTATTAATTAATTATAATTTTTTATCAAAGCAACTTTAAAATTTCAACTCAAGTATTAAATTATATAACCTTAAAAAATGATTAAAAGAAAATAATAGTTAAACTGGTTCAACTATTGTTTCTTGTCCTAATTTACGTTTTTTATTGATTCTAACATCGCTAGTAATTACAATTTACTTGCAGATCTTGAGGTCTTAAAGAATAATAGTTAAAATTTACATTGATTGCATATTAAATTTGTTTGTAATTAAATTATAAGTGTTCCGATCATCTGTAATTTACGAGATATTTCTGTAAGTAAAATCATTAGATTAATGGGAGAAATTATTTTATGAACTCTTTCCAACTCATTATTTATGATTTTTTCTAATTATTTCATGACATTCTAGTAATTTTTTTATGCCATTAATATATAATTTTAACAATTTTTTACCTTGAACTTCGAACCCCGAATATTAAACTCAAATCTTGAACTTTGAACTCAAAATCTTGAACTAAGATTCATGTTCAGAGTTCAAGATTCAAGTTTGAGATTCGAGATTCAGTGTTCGGAATTCAGAGTTTAAAGTTCAAGGTTCAATGTTCATGATAAAAATATTATCAAAATTATGTATCAATGATAGGAGGACTTTTATAAAAATATCATTAAATAATTAAAAAATGACTATAAAATAGTGGAAAAAATCCATAAAATAATTTATAGAAAAATTGAGCAGTAGAATATGAATAATGAGGTAATGAAAAGAGTGAATGTTGATTGAAAGGGAATCCCATTATCTTAGGAAGGAAATATAAATCTTACATTAGCAATGTGACACATTGTACCATTACAATATGAAGGTCAACCAACTTTAGAATTTCCATTTTATAGTCCATGGAATCCAATGTACAAAGGTTGTTAAGCTAAATTGTGAAACTCGATAGTTAATTCAATATATATACATTAATTGATTCCAAATCACCAATGAATTAATTTGTTCCAGAATGAAAACCCATCACTATTATCCTCATCATCATGAATTAATCAATGTATTTCTTGATGGTTTTATAATTCTATTGCTAGTCTACTATATTGTTTGAGTTTGGATAATAAAATAAAGGATAATTATTTAAAAAATTTAAATCACTTATCATGGTAATAAATAAATAAATAAATTATAAATTTAATTTGATGAGATAAAAGATAGAATTTTTTTCACATGGGTGTGAAATTTAAGGATTTATTTGAATAATATTGTCATTAATTCATCAAGTCTTTATTTAAATTTTTTTTTTTGGAAAGATGTTTTCTTTTTAAGAAACATTGAGTAAAATAGTATGTAGTGGGAATGAAAGTATTGATTTTTAGTGTCCATGGCATGGCATAGTCAACCAATACAGTTGCTCCCAAAAAGCAAAGACAAAATACTGGAGCACTAACTAAAGATATCAATTTTAATTTTCATCCACAAATATTCAATTCTTATTTTCAAAAGTAAAAAGTCAGATACATTATTAAAAATTTATTACACGTATATTTATTTGGAACTCACAAATTTAATATACAAACATTTATTTAAAAATCACATACAATAATATAGAGTTATAAAATGTGCACAGTAAAATTAAATGTATAAAAATATTAAAATGTTTTAGTTAAATGATAAATTAAATATTTTATTAATGTAATTGGTGTGGATTCAAATTTCAATGTATGTATATTTTTATTAATTTTTCTTTAAAGTGAAAATACTAAAATCCATTGAAATAATTTTACTTATTTTAATTACAAAAACATAATTTCATTCCTAATCGAGTTAGGAACACCGACTCAATCAAGAACTTAAATAATAGTATAAATTTGGTAGTCAAGTTTGAAACATTTTTCTAATGTGATACGTGTGTTTTTCTATTCAATATCGTACATGCATTTGACAAAAGTTATGCATTTTAATATCTAAGTGTAATGATGTTAGCTTTTTAATATTTAGTATAAGTTTTAGAGTTACTTTAATGAAAGTTAATTGTGAATATTATTAGGATTGGGATTGTCGTGATATTGTTAATAAATAAATTTAGCATTTGTTGTGAATTTATTTAATATTGTATTTAATTTGTTAAACACAGCATAATGATGTGGTTTTTTCAAAATTTAAGGTTAATTTGATAAAAATCAATTATTAACAGGGATAATATAATATTTGATCTCTAAACTTGGAAACAAGTTTTACTTTGATATCGGTATTTTTTTGGGATCACTTTGGTACATAAACTAGGCAACTAGACCATTTTGGTCCTTTAACTTGTATTATGTCAATATTTAATGATATGATCAGTGTTTGAACAAAAAATTGACTAGTATACTGATTCAAACAAAGGGGTTGAATCATTGAATGTAAACTACTCGAAATCAGTAAAAATTGGAAATTGTAACAAAAAAAAGGTCGAATCGATTTAATAAATTTTTTAATTTTCAAAAAAAATATAATTTTTTAATTAATTATTTAATTATTATTGGTCTAACAGTTGAATCAAGAACAATGATATGATCGATTCAATCACTGGTTTGATTATTAGAATATTGTACATGACACTCTAAGATTATATCAGCACATCACCTGAAAATTTATATAAAAATTTTAATTTTTAAATGATAATATGGTACAATATTAAAATGTCATATCATCGATATTTTCAAGTTTAAGAACCCTAAATAAATCTAATTACAAAGTTTAGGTACTAAAATAGATTAAAAAAATACATGCACCAAATTGAATCTAATTATCAAGTTTAGAGGCCGAAAATTATATCATTTTTTATTAATATTATTAGTTAGTAATAAATTTTTATTAAATCAACTTTAAAATCCGAATAAAATGTTAGATATTTTGTGATGGGCCTCGGAATAAAGCTCATGAAAAATATCGCAGACCCCAAATTAGCCTTCAACCCATTTTCTGTGTACATAAAATGCGTAAAACCCTTGTTTTTCCAATTCCCTAACAAACCGGGAAGTGGAAACCCTTGAACTCCAAACTTGAAAGCATCTAAAGAATTTCAGTAAAGAGGTTCGTTTGCATATATTTTTTTTTAAAATTCAGGCACTTGTTCTTCTCCGTCTATTTTCTGGGTTTTTACCCTAACTCTTCATTACTTTGTTCTTATTCTGATCGTAACTCAAAATGTTTTGTCTTCTTGGTTTTCGTTTTTATTCAGAAACAACTTGAATTTTTTTTATCGAAGATGGAAATCGATTCCGAGTCGGAAAAACCAAGTGTTAAAACCCCAGAAGAAGGCTGTTCAATGCAAATGAATTCATCGGAAAAAAAGGTACCTAAATGGGTTCATCCTTTAATGAAGTAATTTCAAGTCAAAACATTTGAAAATGAAAAAAAAAAGAACGTCAGTTACTATTATTTTAATTCTGGGTAGTTCTTGTTATCTGTATTGGGTTATTTGATTTCATTATGCTAGGGAGACGATGATGAAAAAGAGCAGCTTGCTGGTATTATGGACAAGTTAAATATCGAGTCGTCTTCGTCCGGTTTCAAGAAAAAACCAGTTATTATCATTGTTGTTGGAATGGCAGGTAAACTAAGAAAGCTGAATTGGGTGTGCTTTTAATGTTTAATTTATGTTGCATATTTGATCTGTAAATGAAATTCAGGTTGCCTGTAAAGTTGTTTTGAGTAAATTTGAGTGTTGAAATATGTCGTTTGATTTGATTAGGGAGTGGGAAAACGACGTTTCTTCATAGGCTTGTTTGCCATACTCAAGCTTCGAATATCAGGGGTTATGTGATGAATCTTGATCCTGCTGTAATGACCCTTCCATTTGGTGCTAATATTGATATAAGAGATACTGTTAAATACAAGGAAGTTATGAAGCAATTCAATCTTGGACCTAATGGTGGAATCCTTACATCACTCAATTTATTTGCTACCAAATTTGATGAGGTAAAGCTTCTGAACTTTATGCAGTAGGTTTTGTGATATGAATGGTTAAAATAGTGCAAAGACTTTAGTGCTAGGAAGAGTTGTCTTCATCAATTACATTTACTTTTAAAATAACTGTTGAGGGGAGGTCATTCTCTTGGCCAGTCTCGGATCCTCAACGGAGGTATTGTTCCCGGGGTGACTATGCCAAGTGGTGGTGTTCTTTCCCACCAATGCCCTTTAAGGGCATGGGTTCGAACCCCTCCAAGGCCAAATGCTAAACATTTCCTTGGTGTTGAGGCACTCTCACAAACTCCGTGAACCCGTTTGGGCTCTCTTTGTAGTCGGGAGACAAAACCCGAGGTTAAAATCCAGTATAGACACCCCAGGAACAACACCTCCATTGAGGGTCCAAGACCAGCCCAAAGAGTGACTTCCCCTCAACAATAACCTTTTTGGATCGAAGTGTTTGAATTGGAAAATGGCTAGCTTTGTTGTAAAGTTTATACATCATAGATTACAATGCATGTGCATGTAGAGTTGCATCGATATTTGTAGCCGTTTTTATCTTCTTTATTCTGTTCATCGATGTGCTTGTACCATTCATATGGCATGTCATGTATATGATTTCTGCAAATATCCAATCTCAGGTTATATCAGTAATTGAGAGGCGAGCAGATCAACTCGACTATGTTCTTGTGGATACTCCCGGGCAGATTGAGATATTTACTTGGTCTGCTTCAGGAGCTATCATTACAGAAGCATTTGCTTCAACGTTTCCTACTGTTGTCACTTACGTAGTTGATACACCTCGTTCATCAAGTCCGGTTACCTTCATGAGCAACATGCTTTATGCTTGTAGCATACTTTACAAGACACGGTTGCCTCTTGTATTAGCATTCAACAAGGTTGATGTTGCACAACATCAGTTTGCTTTGGAGGTATATTTATTTTTTCATATTAGCTGCAAATATTTTGTTTGACACTCGGATAAATATCTGTCAATTGCATGATTGATCTGCAACCACTTCTATCGGTTATTGAACTTCTATAGAACACCATTTTTTGGGGGTTCTTAAGATTTTACTGTTTCCAGCTTTTTCCTGTTGATATGCAATATATACAATGAGCAGTTAGCTTTATTATTGAATTTATTTTGTGTAGTGGATGGAAGATTTCGAGGCATTTCAAGCGGCGATAAGTTCAGATACTACATACACATCAACTCTAACTCAGAGCCTCTCTCTCTCTCTTGATGAATTTTACAAGAATTTACGATCGGTTGGAGTGTCAGCAATTTCTGGTGCTGGAATGAATGAATTCTTTAAAGCCATTGAAGCTTGTGCTGAGGAATACATGGAAACTTACAAGTATTGCCTCCCTCTTTTAATTTTGTGAACTCTGATCCGGAATATTTTTAAAGTTTATGGTAATAATCCAAAATTTGTAGGGCTGATCTGGACAAGAGACGAGCAGAAAAACAACGCCTAGAGGAAGAACGCCAGAAAGAGAGCATGGATAAGTTGAGGAGGGATATGGAACAATCGAGAGGCGAAACTGTTGTCTTGAGTACTGGAAGAAGAAATACGATGATGGATTCCGAAGGTGAAGTGGAAGAACCAGAAGATGGAAGTGATTATGACAGGTTCACCGACGAGGATGAGGATCTTATCGAGGAGGATGAAGATGAAGAGATTGCCAGGTTCTCCTTTTAGGAATTGTTTAGCACCGGCAAGTCTAGCATCTACGATCAAAGCGAACTGGATTTGTTGTGTCAGTAGATTCTCTTTAAACTAAACTTCTTGGATGACCTACCCCAATCTATAATCTATGCATTATTTTGGGTGAAAATTGTTGGGTACTTAACAGCAAATTGTTTTCGGATGAAAATGTTTATATATATTGTTCATATAGGACACGGTAGATGCTCGTTTCAAGTTTACCTTGCAGGTATGTGATAAGTGATGAAAAAAAATCGAAAAAAGTTATGAAATTAATCAAAAACAACTTTAGTTACGAGGATATCGATTCAGTCGGATAATTCGACCAATAATTTATCTTCTTGCTCAATTGTTTAGGTACTCCACAAGCTGTTCTTTCTTCAAAGACCATAGTGTCTAGATAATCCAATGTGTTACATAAGGTAAATTCTGTATAATTGTTTGGTTTTTCACAAAATTCCATTTCCTCTATGCAAAAACCTAATATCAGATCGGATGAGACGATCGAAGAACACCATGTATTGATGGTATATTGAAAAAGTGCCTAGAACCCTAACATTCTTCTCTCTTTAACTTTCATTGTCAACTCTTCCTCTGATGGAATTTTTCCACCAGTCCTTGTGGTTGTGAGCAACCATGCGGTAAGCTCATCCTGCAGAACGGTTTAATTAATGTCATCAACAATGTAAACAAGATGCATGCTAGCAAATTCCGGTCTTTGTTCCAAGCAGGCGAATAGGGGGTTAAAACAATCAAGTCGGGTTGGTTTTTACCTCAAGAAAGTCATGGTTGGAGATGTATTGGCTATCGACCGAGCATTTCATCCCCCCTACATCAACAACAATGGACCTGTTGGAATTTTGTTGTGCACCCTGACTGTTTGCCTCTGGAAATTTAACAAGAAACAAAAATAGTAACATCAAAATATTATAACATGTAAATAATCCACTATTAATCAATGATAAAACCGTTAAATGAGTGTGTTGAAACCTGTTATGCAGGCGACATAATATCCGGTTCCTCCTAAACCTTCCTCCCATTTCCTAAGCCGCAACCGGAGGAAAAAACCTTTGAGATGCAAGATAGATGGTTCCATATTCTTCCACCTGATACCGATGTAGCATTAAAAATCAAAACATCAGTTTTTAAGATTGCTTAAGAATCAAGTTTTTCATGGTTTTAATATGAATTTACTAATGGAAAATGATGGTCTACTTACTTCAGGACGTCTGTCCGCGACAAACGAAGCATCCTCACTGCTTTGAAGATTGCCTTTGGTGGGTCTGAAACCTGCTGATTGATGAAATTACCCCAAGGTTTGATTTCCTTGTAACTGAAACTTACATATTTCTTATTCACGTCTGTGTTTGATCTCATTTTGTCTGCAATAATTTCATAAAGAGTACTTGGGCCTTTTCCGGTGTCAGTCTGGGTGGCATGTCCAGAAATTGCGTCTTGTTTTTTGTCTAAAAGTTCCGAATTTTCTTCAAGTCTAGCCAAAGAAGAGGCTCTACATGCAGAGTGATGTTGAGCTCTTGATGCTGAAGGGCAGGCAATAGCCCAATGACCGAGTTCAAAGCATCTAAAACACATGCAAGGTAGTTGCTCGTATCTATTAGATGACTTCATATTCCTCAGAAGATGTTCGATCTCGGTATCGGTTATCTCCGAACAATTCTGCAAATGATGGCCTTCTCTTCCACAAAAGAAACAGGTGACAGTCGATGAAATTCGATTCTCTGATATATTGGAAGGCATGATGTGCTTGAGAACATCTAATCTCCTGATGAAATGAGAAGCTATCACCTGTGAGTCTTCTGATCTAAGGGAGCGTAAACCAGTGGACGCCTTCTCTTCGGGATTGTTAGAAACATTAACATCGTTTTGGGGGCAAAGAGCAAGTTTCATGCAGTCACTCAAGCACTCAACAGCACCATCGGAATCCCGGTTCAACAACGAGCTAGAAGCCTTGGGAGTAAACCGAGCTATCCACAAACTCCCTTGAAGGTTGCTTTTGTAACCGATGTTACGAAATGTCTTTGCTTCAGATGATGGGTCTGAATCAATGTTCTCGGTTTTCATTTTACGTTTACCTAAAGAACTTCCTCTATCTTTCTCCACACCCACGGCAATATTTGCCTCAGTACTTCTCTTACTTGGAGACGAAGTAATCGATGCAATCTTCGGCTGGGTCAGCAGACCTACTCTGCTGCCACAGATCGGTTCTTTGAACCTTTCGTTAAACACATTAAGGAAGTTAAAGTTTTCTCCGTGACAAGCGATCGGAGTAGCATCGACGTTACAAATCTTGTTAGACAGCTCAAGTCCGGCTTGATCATTTTCGCTTTGTGGTGTTGTTCCTTGAACCTTAGTCTTCGGAGAGTATATCGAGTGAAAAATAGATTGAAAACCGGTATTTCCATGCCCTGGATTTTGTATCTTATCGCCTGCATCAAGATTCTCGATGGGACTCTTGTGTGAGTGATTTGTATTTGCAGCAGTAGTAGTAAGAAGCAAAGATGGAGTCTCGTCTTTCGGTTTCAAAAACCCTTTCATCATGTTGGATATCCAGTTCATGAAGGAACCATCGTTTTTTTTCAATCTTTTGCTCCTCACAATCAACTGTTGCTCAAAGCCCCACTTTTTTTCGCCTATGCTGTTGCAACTCTCGACACTCTCGTGGCTGTCATCTTTTGACATCATTCCTTTAACATCTCCATCAGATAAAGCCTTTTCCTTCCCTTTTCTTCTATATCTACAGATTCCACTATTAGTCGGAGAATGTTTACTAGTGGAAATCTCCTTATCGAGCCGAGATATCTTTTCAGCTTCAAATGCAGATCCCGAACTCGAAACTTTACTGGTTGCAACGCATTCATTATCACCTACACCCTGCAAATCATTGTCAGCAGGGGATGCCACATTTTTCTCTTGAGATCCGGACAACTGAGTCCGATTGCCAACATCTCTTGGATCATTCTTTCCAACAAGATTTACCAAGGCAGCAGTTCCTATAGGAGAGTTACCGTTATCAGTCTGCAGTTCATGGCACAAACCAGTTTTGTCGTTTCCCAAATTGTCTATATCAGAAACTTTATTATTCAGATTGGGGAAAGCCAAGGACGATGTATTTATATTTTGTTCATCTATAGGCTTTTCATTGCTTGATCTTGCAGATGTATCAATTTCTTGCAGCGAACGAACTGCATTGCTTGGTCCTGCTGTGTCTCGGACAAGGCAATGTTTATTCTCCAAAAAGCTGCATTTGGTACATTTGAGACAGAGACCTTTGTGCGGAGACCAAACTATTTCGGACAAGGGATCGGTCGCCACACATGTCATGCCGATCCTCGAAGCTGCATTTGCACCTGCACCGAGATCATTGCTTGACCTTCTCTCGATCCTGCGACCCAAATGCCCCAGCGCCAGTCGTAAATCAGTCACTGGCTCTACATTCTTCTCGTTCTCCATGTTCGATTTCGTTTGATGATCAATTCAATCCAGGATCCTGAAATCCGAGGAAAATAATCTAATCTCAAGTAGAACATACAGGGGCGAAACCAGGGGGGGCTGGCAGGGGCCCTGGCCCCCCTAAAATGAAATTTTTTTCATTTAGGCCCTTAAATTTTTTTAAAATTTTAAATTAAATTACACTTTGACCCCCTAAAAATGATAAAATTTTAATTTAATCTTTTAAAAATTGCACTTTTACTATCGTACAAATTATAATTTAACTTCAGCCCCCTTAAAAAATTTTCTGGTTTCACCCCTGAGAACATAGCAAGTGAACCACCATGGATAAGGTAACTTAATCAGCAAAATTATCAAACATATAACAATCATATCCATGTCTAACATATACTCGAGTACGACTATGGAATATACAGTACTCTAAATATATGAAAAAGTTCATAAAAATTCGAGCATATCCTTATATCATATCCGAATTTTCAAGTAACGTAAAATAGGTTCTAATATTGCTACTAAACAAGAAAATCAAATGAAATTCTGATAATTACAGATCAGAAACAACAAATAGTTGAAAGAAATAAAAAAAATTACAGCAAAAACCCATAAGAAATGAAGGTTTAATCAATGGCGATCCACATACCTCTTGCATAAATATAAATTCCTTTGGCAGATTTCTTTTATAACGTGCTCATGAAGATCAAATTATTCAAAAAAAAAAAAGGTTGATAAGTAAAAGAAGGAAAATATTTCTAAAAAAGGGAAGTTACTATGAAATTTTGGAAAAAAAAGATGGCTGCCGCCATGGATGAGACTTGCTTGTTTGCAAGCTTGTTTTTTAGAAAGATTCTTGGGTATGAGGTTCAGGACTTGACACGTGGACTCCTGGCATGCCTCACATTATTATTATTTTGGTAAAAAATCCTTTCAGTCCCTCTCAAATTCTAAATTTAGCAAATTGGTCCCACTCAAAAAAATCAAAGCAATTTAATTCTTGTCCACATTAAAAATGCGCAACTAATGACAATTAGTCACATGTTAATCTCTTTCATCAATTATACATAATTTTGAGTAGTATAATAATAAATTTAACCCTTAATATTTACATATTTTGTCAATTCGATCTTAGTTCTAAAATGATTAACAAATTTTGTTTCAAATTTTACAAATTTATAAATTTACATAAATGTTGAAAGCTAAATTTGTTAAATCCCGACCACATTTACAAAATATTTAAACTATGAAAGTTAAATTTGTTATTATACCAATCAAAATTATGTACAATTGATAAAAATAACAATGTCGAGATTTATTGTCCTTAATTGCTTGCTTTTGAAATTTCTAAGGATGAAACTGTTCTAATTTTTTTGAGAGGGACCAATTTATTTAATATCAAAATTTAAAGATCGAAATTTTATATTTCAGGTAGGTTTTGCCGTTTGTTGAAGGTTTGTTTCATACTATTAAGATATATGTGTTAGTTAGTTGTTAAAACAATTAGATAAGCAAGTTAATCCATTATCTGTTAATGAGAAAATATGAGATTCATTCATGGTACCTGAGCTAGTTATTTCTTGGGAGTTCGTTAAGATAGGAGCATGAGAGAGGACTCTATGTCGTTAAACGTGGGTGGTGGAATGGCCAGTTGGCTTCAACAATTTCTCGAACATGATACGGTGAAGTTAAATGAGAGTAATTTTCTTCTGTGGAAACATCAAATTATGTTAATTCTTGAAGGGTATGATCTTCAGAGGTATGTCTTGGGTCTATTTTTTGATGTTCCTCAGTATGTCATAGGTGATGATGGAGGTAATGAAGATAATCCTGATTTTCTTTTTCATAAGCAACAAGATAAGCTTTTAGCTTCTTAGCTTCTTTCTACTACGTGTGATGAAGTTCTCGTGCATCTTACAAAGGCTGTCACTAGCAGTGACATTTGGAGTGCTGTAGGCAAGTGTTTTGCAACAGGCTCGAACATTAAATTGTTTAGTCTCAAGCATATGCTGTATTCTCAAAAGAAAGGTTTTCTTTCAGTCAAAGATTACATGGCAAAGGTGAAGAGAATATGTGATGCGTTGACTGCAGTAGGTATTGAGGTTTCTGAGCAAGAACAAGTTAGTGTGGTTCTTTCAGTCCTTCCGATTGAATATGAGTCAGTAAGGGTAGTTGCTGCTGCTACTAATGTATCATTAGAGTTTCTTACTGAATTGTTGTTAGACTGTGAGTCAAGATAAGGAGATCTCTTGACTAGTCTTCTCATGCAGACAAATTCCGTTCAAAGAAAGGAGAATGATAGTGACCAGTATAAAGATTCAAGTTCAGGTAGAGGAGGTAATTTTCGAGGAACAAGAGGTTCGTATAGAGGGGGAAATTTTCGAGGTGCAAGAGGTTCATATAGAGGGGGTTTTACCACTAATAATCGTTCACAATGCCAGTTGTGTGGTCGTATTGTACATGTGGTTCAGAAATGTTTTTATCGGTTTGATGAGAATTTTTCAAGAAATATGATGCCTAACATGAATGTTAACTGTCATCAATTTTGTGATGAAAGTCAGATGACTTAGGTGTGTGAGGGAGCACAATGTTGTTCTTAGTCTAGGTGGCAGACTCAGGGTTCTTTTCCTTTAAAATCAGAGACTAATCTTGCTGTTGGAGGGTCCAGTGGTGGTCATGCTTGGTACCCTGATTCAGGGGCTACACACCATGTGACTGGAGATGTTTCCAATCTGAAAGATGCTTCAGTCTATAAAGGTACTAGTAGGTTGACCATAGGAAATGGAGTAAGTTTACCTATTACTAATATAAGTTTTTCATCTCTTTTTACTGGTCAACGTGTTTTGCATTTAAAGAATATTTTACATGTTCCAAGTGTATGCAAAAACCTTTTATCTGTTGCTCAATTTGCCAAGGATAACTGTGTATTCTTTGAGTTTCATTCCTTTCATTACTTTGTAAAGGATATAAAGATAAGGGAAATTTTACTGATGGGGCACATTCATAAAGGTTTTTACCGTTTTGTACAGCAGCATGGTGATATCAAGGAGGAGAGTTCATCTATGGTTCAGAAAACTCTGAATAGTAATGAGATGACTGCTGCTACTGATGTTCTATGGCATAGGAGATTAGACATCCTTGTTAGAGGATTCTTCAATCTACTTTGCGAAATTGTAATATTTCTTTCCAACATAATAAAAGCATGTCCATTTGTACAGCTTGTCAACTTGGCAAGTCTCACAAACTGCCTTTTCAAGAATCAAAAATTGTGTATTCAGCACCTTTTGAACTTGTAGTTTCTGATGTCTGGGGCCTGCTAGTGTTATATCAGAGGGGTGTTTGTACTATGTTTCATTTCTTGATGCTTATAGTAGGTTTACTTGGATGTATTTGATTTGGAATAAATCTGAAGTGTTGCTAAATTCAAAGAGTTTAAGAAGTTAGTTGAGGTACAATTTAATTCAAAGATCAAAACTTTTCAGAGTGATAGAGGAGGAGAATATAGGCCTTTGTCATCACTGCTTGCGTCTATGGGAATTCATCACAGGTTTTCTTGTCCACATACTTCTGAGCAAAACGGTCTTGCAGAGAGGAAACATAGACATGTAGTAGAAATGAGTCTTTCTTTGTTGGCTCAAGCATCAATGCCCATGCGTTTTTGGACTCATGCTTTTATGAGTGTTGTTCATCTTATAAACAGGTTACCTACTCCTGTGTTGAACGACAGATCTCCTTATGAAGTATTGTTCCATCAACAACCAGATTATCAACACTTGAGAGTTTTTGGTTGTGCGTGTTTTCCTTATCTCAGGCCCTATAATAGTTATAAACTTCAGTTCAAGTCAACTGAGCGTTCCTTTATTGGTTATAGTACTGTTCATAAAGGTTAAAAATGTCTTGATTTTACAGGTAGGGTGTTCATCTCAAGACATGTTGTCTTTGATGAAACCAAGTTTCCTTTTGCTTCTAAAGATGGCTTGGTATCTAATTCTGCATCGAGGCAGCAACCAATGTCCTCCTTGGTTCCTGTGTTATTTCCTGAAGGTTCTAGGAGTGTTATGCATAGGTCTGGACGATCTTCACAGCAGGAGTTATCAGTACTTGCACCAGGAGTGGTTTTCCCTGAGACTACTGGTGGTGATTTGTTGCAGACTAATAATTTGATCTCTGAGTCAGTTTCTGAAGATGTTGTTGTTATGCCTAATGAAGAGCTCTTAAGTTCTGATGTTCCTCCTATAAATGAAGTTCAGTCAGTTCCTCCTGTTGGTCCACTTGTGGCAGAGGTAAGCAGTGTTCAAAATCTGCCTCATTCTATTCCCACAAATAACCACCCCATGCAAACCAGATCCAAAAGTGGCGTGTATAAACCACGTCGAAATTTAAGCACGTCGAGTTGGATCTTTATTTTGTGCGTGAGAAGGTAGCAGCAGGTATACTTACTGTGGGACATATACCAGCTCAAGAGTAGGTAGCTGATACACTTACAAAGCCACTGTCTGCCCCTTTCTTTTGCAAGTTCAGACGACTGTTAAGATTAATTAGTAAGACTGAGCATTGCAGTTTAGATCAAATAAGAGTAGAGAAGAAAAGTTGATGGGGAAATATTAAGATATATGTGTTAGTTGTTAAAACAGTTAGTAGCAGTTAAGGTTAATTAGTCTAGTATTGAGTAACTACTATAGCTATATAAGCAGGCTCTTGTAAACAAGATAAGCAAGTTAATTCATTCTCTGTTAATGAGAAAATATGAGATTCATTCACATACTATTTTAGACCATGATTTGTACATATATTTTATTTGTAATAGTAAATCATTTCATTGAACTTATTTTTGTGAAAAATCAATTTAATTGGTAAAATTAAAAATAGAATAAAATCATTTAAAAAAAATTATATTCTTAATACATTTTGATTTGATTTTCAATCTAATTTTTAAAATTTGATATATAAATAATTAATTAATTTTATCATGCATTGTGAGAATAATAAGAATTTTTTTTAAATTCAAAAATTCATTTTGTTTAAACAAGAACATTAAATTCAATAAATAAATAAATAAAATTTGAGATAGTGTATCAAATGATACGTGAATCTTCAATTTTACCATATATTATTATGATGTATGAATTGGTTTTATTATTGTTTTTGGTTTATTTATATTTATAAATTATAAAAAAATAAACAGAATATTAAATAATAAAATCCAAACAGGAATTGTGCCTATCCATAAGATGCGGATATAAATTATGTGGCGGTGTGTGTATCTAGCGCCATCGTGGACCATGAAGCATAACAACCATGCATTATTCACCCAAATAAATATAATTTTTATAGTATGGAATTTGGATATTTAAATTTAAATATAAATTTTAAATCTTTAAATACATTATAAAATGGTGAAATTTAAATTACCATAAAATTGAAGAGAAGAGAGAGATTGCGTGTAATTTATATAATATTGAAGCACCTGCTGTTGAAATCGGATTAGAAATTTACAGGGTTTTATCTTTATTTTTAATTTTTTTCCAGTATAAAGAATTGTTAAATTATATTTGTTTATCACCTTACTGAAAGTTATAAATTTTTTTTTCTTCTATATTAAAATTTTAAATTTCAAAGCATCAAAATTAATTTATTTATTTATTAAAATTTTTTATCTCTTAATAATATCAATCGATTTGTTACTATAATATTAAAATTAATTAAATTAATCTCTTTCTAAAATTTTAAATTTTATTATATGTTTTCAAATTAAGATATACTAAAATAACTCATTTTTAATAATTGTCTACAAAACACAAAATTATTTTGAGTATATGATCTTGAAATTTTCATGCTAAGCTAAAAACAAAAAAAAAATATCATTTAATTAAATTCATTAAATTTATCTTTCATGTCAAACAAAATTTATGATTTTTTCATCACTTTTTTACTCAAACAAAGAATAAGCAATTAATTGAATCCAACGAGTAGCTCCAGTGAAAAAGAAGATGATGTTCATCCTAAGAGATCCGGGTTCGAGCACCTGTATGTGCATTATCAAAGGGTTAAGAAAGTATAAACAGATACTACCATTTAATCACACCAGTATATTCAAAAAAGAACAAGCAATTAATTTAATTAATTGCAAGAATTTTTTTCTTTGCTTTTAGCTTAGTATGGAAGATTCGATATTATATAATCAAAAGAAATTTAAGTTTTGTAGGCTATTACTAAATATGAGTTATTTGAGTTTATTTCATTAAATATAATTTGGAAACATAAAAAAAATTTAAAATTTAGGAGGAGATTAAATAAATTAATTTCAATGTTATAGTAATAAATCAATTGACATTATCAAAATATAAAACTTTTTCAACAATTTATTTAATTTATTTTGATGTGAAATTTAAAAATTAAAATTTTCATCAATAGGATAAACAAGTACAAATCGATAATGTTTGTGTTTTAGTTTAGTTTCTACCGTCTTTTCACTTTGATCCTTGATTTTTTTACCCCAATCAATACTCAAAAAAGATATTTTTTTGGGCAAACAAAACAAAAGTGTAAATATAACGTGTACAGATAACCGCTATTAGAGATTTAATACTTGGGTGACCAAAAGTTAGGTGACGAAATTGCAAAGATTTTATTTTAAGTGCAATATAAAAGTACCCTAAAAGTTGGGTGACCAACTAAGCCATTTACCCTTATTTTAATTATATTTCTATCTTTAGGCAATTTTGAATGGGTTATCTAACCCCCAAACTGTTTTGTCCAATCCATTTAGGGCCCAAAGTAATGAAAATATGAGATTTTTTTTTCTGAGAATAATTAAGCAAAAGAATAAACTTTATTATAAATATACAAAATACAATTATAATTAAAATTACAAACATTAAACCTAAATAATTATAATTAGAATAAGTGTAACATGTTTGCAATATATTTAATATTTGTATTGTTTTATACAATTAATAATAAATAAAATAATTTAGAGTACAGACACACACTTAAATTTTCTTAGGATATGTGAACAATTTTATCTTTTAAAGCATTTTTTCTCATAAAAAAACCCTATTTGATAATGAAAAAAAATATTATTGAGTGTTTTGATGTGTGTCTTCAAGGTGAGGAGATTGGATATTTATAAGACATGGTTATTAGTCATCAAAGTGACATATTAGATAGGCTCTATGTATGCCAACACATATGTTGTATTAGATTTACCACGTGTTCCCTGCTTCACTCGTTTGACTTCGCACCCTTTATCTACAAACACTCAGGGACATGCAAACTAGGCTCGCGAGCTCTCCTTGCATCCACTTGATGTACGGATCGCAAGTCGATAATCTAAATTATATTCGAATTTTGGGTTGATAACAGAAATATCATAAGAGATATATATATATTATTCTTTTATAAATATTTTTGAAATGGTAACCAAAAAGTGGTAAAAAATTGTAGATTTGGGTATCACATCTTCTATTATTGAAAAAGAAAAAGTTAAAAAATTATAAGAAATGACTTTATCGAGCATAGGAATCACTTTAGTTATAATGCATACTCAAGATGTTTCCCTTCTCTTTTGACTGCTCCTCATTCATTTTAATTACGATTCATTACTTAATTATAAGTACGTTGCATCATCTGATGTCATTTCTTACATAACTGTACGGATGATATTAATTTCTATTATTTTTTCCTTGAAAAGGCTAAACCTAGATTTGTCGGCTGTTTTTAAAATTTTTATATACCATCAATAATTTAGATAATGGTGTAATTATAGTTTGATTTTTTTAAATTATATAATTATAAATTATATTAATAACCTCGAAACCACATGTTTTTGTACTAGTAATGATATCAATATTAATAACGATTCTACAAGTTTGGACTTTGAATAATATTTAAAGTGAATTGAAAAATTAATGTAATAAAAAAAATTAATATGAATTTTAAAAGATCTTTTTAGTTTTCTTTGACTTTCTTGAAATTAAAATCTTAAAAAATATATATAACTATTATGATCATGCAATGGTACGGTGAGAAATATTAAATTAAATTTGCCAGCTTGTTAAATTTGTCTATTTAGCAATTTTTGAAAAAAAAAAACAGATTTTCTCATTATCTATATCAATATTTTAAGGGTTTTTTTTTTTTTGAAGTCAAGAAAATAATGCTATGAATTCAAAGCTTAAACACCCTTTCAAGTAAAGGCTTATCTAGAGGAAGAAAAACAAATATATTAAAGTATTTATTAATTTTTAATAAATAAGTATATATTAAATCAGTAGTTTTTTTTATTATATATTTTTCATATCCGTTTTACAATCTATATTTGAAGTTTATAATTATTTCTCTTAATAATATCGTTTTTAAAATTTGAACCTATGTCTCTTTAAATTCTATCATATTGACATTATTCAAATTCTTTCTAGTTCGATTTAGATTCAATTATTAGTTCGATTGTATAGGAGTGTGATGAAAGATAAGTAAGAGCCTTGGCATTATTTAGAAAATAGAAAAATTTTAAATTTGACCTTCCCTAATATAATAAAATTAAGTCCTTTTAACTTATTGAATAAATATAAATTTTTTGATTTTAAAGCTAAAAAGAAATTAGTAGTTCAATTTAAGAGTCTTTAGCTTTGATTTATCCAAAATATTATAATTTTATCATGGACTGAATATACATACATTTTTAACTACTTAAACAAGTATTTATTCGTTGTTTGCTTGACCTCCATCTCCAAATTACAAAGATAATAAAGGGGGATGTATATAATTTATTTTCAGAATTACTCTTTTTAAGTGATATTATTAAAACTCGGATAGTACATTATACAAATGGTTTTAATTAAGAAAAAATTAACCTTCTAACATGACTAGGTTAACTCAAATAAATATTTTTATTAATTATTTACGCATTTAAGGTCTCATTTAATTGAATCGACAATGACACACTGCAATTCTTTTCTTTGCAAATAATTTCAGTCTCTTGCATGGCCCCTCATATCTGATATTTCAATTAAAAGGATAATAATTGATTTGGCTTGCAAACAATAGCAGTAAATTAAGTTATATCCGAGCTCTTAAGTACTGATCACATTTATATTATCTAAATTTAAATATTAAATATATACAGGCACTTAATTTCGAAATCGACCCACATGGGTGATGATTAATGGGGGCAGTCTTAAGGTGAAAAAAGAAGGAACAAAAAAAAAAAGAGTAAATTCAAAGATGGGGAATATCTCCCTCTCATGCAACTAATAAAGTAAAAGTTGCCCCTTCAACTCTATAGGTTTATATTCTTTGCAACTCCCCACAAGCAAAGCTATTTTAGAAAAAGAAACCCCCAAAAAATATTAAAATTAAAATTCAACTCCAACAAAGATGAAATTTAACTTTTTCTATTTTCTAGGTTTTTTTTCTTCAAAAAATTTGATGCAAACAGAGAAAGACAAACATGATAATCTCAAATTAAATGCATGGGTAGTACATTTCAAAAAAAGGTGTGTTTCATCTAACAGATAATCTTAATTTTTTCAATCAAAAAAGGAGGGCACTGATTTCAAGACAAACATGATTGATTGCAAGCTCCTTTCAATGATCTATATGAATTTTAAAAAATAGGGTAAAATCTGTTGTTAATCCTTGTAATTTTATAATAAATTGAGATATAGCCCTTGTACTTGAAAATTAAAAAAAAAAATTAAATTATTCTATTTTTCTGGTTTAAAAATCACAATCGAATCATTAACATTGTTAATATTTCTCGTCAAAATTTATCAGCTTGACATGTTCATTAGGGTATTATCATATAATGTGGCATATGATTGATAGAAAACAAACATATTAAGTTGATAAAATTTGACAGAAACTATAAACAACGATTATGATTGAACTAGGATCTTTAAATTGAAAAAAAATAAAAAGATTGAAAATTTAATTTTAAAGTATAGAGACTAAATTTCAAACTTGGTAAAAGTATAGGGACCAACAATAGATTTTAACCTTTAAAACAATGTGAAGAATATGGCTTGAAAATGTGAAAGCATTATTCATAAAAAAATCATATCATAGAAAAGATTCCAGCAGGGATAATTGAAGAGTAAAAATTCCCTAAAAAAAATGTGCTTCATATAAGCAAATGTATAATAGCATTAATATGATAAAAATGGATCAAAGCTAATATATATATACATACCTGCTTAAGATTCTATCCACTGATTATTACAAAAGATGAATTTCAATGCACAATGAAACCTTGAAAAACATTAACCCCTAACCTATTGGAGATTTTCATGAACGCAACAACAACGATAACAAAATAGGGTTTGAACTTCAAACCCATACTCCACCGATTCATGAAATCACTCTTAAAAAACAACCTCTATTATAATGATATCCGGAGTTAGGGGGAATGAAGCCTGGTCCGAGATCATTCGAAACTGAGTCTTCCAAGACTTTCGGAACGAATGGTCTCGAACCAGACAGCATTCCCCTCAACTGTTGAAGACTTGGAAGAAAAGAAAGAAAGAAAGAAAGAGGGGAGAGGCAGAAACAGGGAAAGATAGTTTGATATTTGATTTGGCCATGCAATGAAGTTTTATATTAGTGCATACATATGTGTGTGTATATATATATATGTAGGTGATGATGTGGGTCATACGACATAGAATCCCACTTTCTATCCTCCATATTTGCTTTCTTGAGCTTCCATGTTTAAACTTGTTTCTAGGGCTGCGTTTGGCTTTCAAACTAGTTTAATACCCAAAAATGGCAGTGTCATTGGTTATATAGAAGAAAAGGTTAAATTATAGATTTAATCCTTATACTTTAATTTGATATAATTTGTAAAGAAAAGTAAAAGGCTAAATCTTAATGTTGAGAAAAGTAGAGAGACCAAAACCAGAATTTAACCTATAGAAAACTTGAAATATATGATCATTTGTTTAATCTTTGTGTGTGATTTACTTGGAGTGGGGAAAAAGATGAAAATTTGAACTAAAATTGTTTGAAAAATGATGGAGAAAGGAGCCAAACTGTAAATAGAAAGGAGATTGTCAAAAAAGGGGCTGAAAATGATATAAAGTTTGGTGGAAGAAATTAAAGCCATTGGTTTGGTGGGAAATATATTATTAATAATAAGGAAAAATATTGGTGGAATTTTGGGTCAAACCAATAACTTCTTTTACCATCTAATCAAATAATAATAATAATAATAATAATAATCTCTCTATTGTCCGTCAAAATTATCGAAGCCGGTTGAGCTTTAATAATCAGTTAATAATATTATTATTATGATTGCAATAATTAAGAGATGTAAGTTTGAGCCTGCTTAAATATGTATTATCATTTAATTTAAGGGTTTAAGATTATAATTAGTAGTAACAATTATATATAAAAATGTATTGAATATGAGATTATTTTTTTTTAAAAAGTTCATGAATAAATTTTTAAAAAAAAAATTGTATCAATGACGGCAAATGCAATAAATAGTGTGATTCCAAGCTTAAATAGAAAGAAAATACAGGTTGGCCTCTTAAAGGCTTTAACTGTGGAAAAAAAACAAAACAAATAAAGTTTGTTTTGTTTTCTAAAATTGAAAAAAAAGGTGATAATCTTGGTGAAGTAATACTATTATCATATATTTTAATCATTTAAAAAGTAAACAACGTACCAAAAATTATATATTTAAATCTAACTTAATATATGGTTTAATCATTTCCTAATTTCACAAAAGTCATCCACTTTGAATTGAACAATATAAATTATGAATATGAAAACTGATTTGTTTGAGAAAATGACAGAAACAAACAAATAAATAATCCACCACATTTCACATGTGTTTAGGACCAATAATTAAATCTGGAAAAAAAACTCTACATATGAAAATTACTAGGCACCCAAATTAACTAGTTATTACAAATTTGGGTTTTATGTTTTCATTAATTATAATTATAAAATATTAGAAAAAAAAAGATAGGAGAATCTGCACTAATCCTAGCTTTTAGAAAGATAAATTATTTTGTTGGGTAACCCTTATTGATTACCCTCTTTTTTAGCAAAATGCAATTAAAGCTTATTCATTTTTAATTTATTTTGCTGGGTAACTCATATTCATTGCTCTCTTTTATTAGTAATGCAATCAAAGCTTATTAAGTTTTTTCTTTCATATTTATGTTTAATATTTTATTTTGTAAAGACACTATAAGTTCATTGAACCCGATATTGATGGATTTAAGTACGCGTGTCATCTGAATTGGTACTCGGTTAACTAGATTATTATTATTATTTTTTTGAATTAAAAAGCTAATACTAGCTTATTGTGAAGAAAATGAGGGTTCCATTACACAATTCTCTACGTGGAAAAGCAAAGTTAAAGAATGGTAGATTAGTGGTTTAGAAAATCCAATTTCTCAAAGTTAAGCAAAAATTTAAAGCCAGAATCCTTTTTGACTAGCAAATTCACTAACACAAATGAGGCATTTTCAGCTCAAAAAGTAGTCTTTTGCTGCTAAGTCACCAATATATATAATAACCCATAACACTATGTGCTTTACACTCCATAAGCATCTTTTTCTCTTTTACTTTTAAGAACTTTTCATGATGAGGGATGCCATAGCTAAGCAAAACAAGTGTGTTTACATTTCATAGAAAAAAGCACAAGTTCCACCTTAACAAAGCATCCCCCTTTAATGGCCCCTCTACTCAACTTTATCTTCATTTTTTTTCATCTCGTAATGGAGGCAAAAGCCATTGCTCTAAATTCACATATATTACCAAGAAACCACACATTTTGAATACACAAATCTTCACACAAAGTAGAAAAAAGTTCTTTATAATGGGTTATAACCAACATAGAAAGAAATGATTCCTCCAATAGGTTCAACTAGATGAACTCAGACCTATGTTACTTGGACTCCGTACGAGTGTCTGGTCAGGTACGGGTATATATTCAGTTTTCCATGTATTTGGAGAACCCCCTGGACGGTTATGTCCCCATACCGATATCTGAATATGGGTCGGTAAAAGATAGAAACAAACTAAAACATATTAGACTAAACCCCCTTTTCTCATTTTAAATTAGAGGACTCACCGGAAACTAAAACGAGAAACCGACGTGTCTGAATCAGTGTGGACGTTTGTCTCACAAAGAGAGTAGTTTCACTTCGGGTTTTCTCGGCCTCCAGAGCTTAATGTCTCTTCACCAGTTTAGTGTAGAACTACAAGAAGCAACAAAATCAGACAAGATTTGTGTTTCATAGGAGCAATGTTAATGGAAACTACCCAAAAATGATGTCAAAACAAATCAAGATTCCAGTGGAATAAAAGTTTGCTAATATTATCAATTCATATGGTTGTCATTAATTTATACTTCTAACAGACATAAAAGTTGATGAAGAAGGCCTATTTCTTATGCAATTGCATTGGCTTAAGAACACTTCATTACTATGCGGTTATGGACCATGGAGTTTAAAGAAAGAGATTACCTGATTCTGCTTTGTCGTATTTCGATGATGTGCACCATTTGGGTTAAGAGGATTTGTTCACACCAATTATGATATCAGCTTCAGCCAGAGGGGGAGAAGTTCCGCGTGAAGCACAGTTTTGAGTTGCAAGGGCAAATGGCTGTGGAACAGTGTGCTTCATTTGAACATTTACTGCAACAAGTTAGGATACGATATTCTCGATTATCACCCTTTGCTTCAGGTAGGCTGGCCTCAAGATTGGCGCTTAACACGCCATGCTCTTCAGATTATCAATCATGTTTTCAGTGGTGCATCCTTTCACCTAATGTTATTTAGCTTCAGTTCCTTCTTTGGTTCATCGAAGGTCCACAACTCCATTCACATAACTGGATGGCATTATGATAACTGGAAAATGCTTCATTATTTGAATCCTGAGAAACACCATTCAAGTAAATTATTACACAATCTGATTCCTTGTCCATACAAATGTTTGTAACTTCCACTTCCATTGAACCAGACATATCAATTGGAACATCCATATTAGAATATTAGTAAATTCATTTTGATTCAATCAACATAAATCATCACAAGTTCATCTCTATACCAAGTACAAAACAAAAAGTTCAGACACTTCAAAATAAAACCAAAACCAAACACTCATTTTCGAAAAACTAGAAAAGAAACAAAGTCTAAGTTTAGATCAAACAAAGAAACTAAAAGGAAGGGGATATCTTGTACTACAAAGTCTAACACTCAAAGATAAAGATTTGAACTTTAAAACTCACATTTTTCACCTGCATGAAATGCAATAAGAAGAGGAGGAAGAATAAGAGACCACAAGTTATGACGAACGACAGGGGAGTCGGAAATGTGGTAAATTGCTTATTGTTTTGGCCAAATTTAATGAACAAACGACAGCTTCAGTGTTCTGTTCTATTTTCTTACTTTAGCTTATGAAATTTAAAAACTTTATCAAGACTTGAAAAACATACATAGGCATGTGGGTGTTTTTCCTTTTAAAAAATGAACATAGTTCCATTGCTAGTATACTACAAGCTCTTATTAGCACTCTAATTCAAAATGACTTTTTTTTGTCTAAACCTTCAGATTTCAGTATCCAGAAATCACGTCGGGTCTCAATTAATCCGAAATTGAGTGAGGTCAGACCTCAAACCTATTTGATTTGATCATAAATAGAGCTATCATTTGCTCATTAAAAGAAAAAAAAGGATCTCTTTTGTTTGTTGTATGCAATGTTTGATCTAGAGGTGTTCATGGCCGACCAATATCCAAAAATGAAGAACAAACACTGAACAGAAGTGTTACCAACAATATCCTCATAGGAACCCTACTGGTCCCATAAATTTGTTCATGTACTTGTACTAAAATGTTGCAAATAAGGTATAATCATCAACGTGCAACACAATGATTGACAAAATTTGTACAAAGCACTATTGTGCCATTACCATTGTCAAGCTTCAAAGCGAAAATGGTTATGGTAGATGATAAATATGACCACGAACTAGCAGAAAATTAAAGGAATATAACTAAGAAAGACCTATATTGTTTATTAGAATAGGATAAAAGAAACCAAAGGTATTCAAATGAACACACATTTCATTGCTGCACTTGAAAAAGGCAAAGATTAACATGAAAGATTCAATTGTTCTTTCTAAAGCTTCAATAACTATGTTTGATGGCTAACATACATATTAAGCAACAGCTTTTGCAGAATCCATAATTATGCCTTCCTATTGCTAATCTCGAGTAAGCAACCAGTTAATCTAAGTTATGACAGAGAAGAATACTGATAAAGAAAATATCTCAACATATATTCTATAATTTCGGTGTCTTAAGCTTTTCCCCAGCTGCAAGGTTCAATTTTTCATTATACAGTTTTAGCAGCTCAGAAGCTTTTTCTTCATAACAATACACAAATCTCTGAAGGAACACCTTCTCTGAACTCGCAAACTATGTCGTCAACCCGGATACTTTTGCAAGTAAACCCTTTGATATAAGATCTTTAACAAACAAACCCCTTGGAACAATTCTCTTCTCCATGCTCAATCCTAGCAAATAGGGTTGCTTAGCAACCAATGAAGCCTTGAATCCCATTACATTCACAAGGATATCCATCAATGCTTTAATTCTACCCTCAGAAGCTGCCATTACCCAGGGATGATTCTTAAAAGCATCTAAAATCTCTTCCTCAAACCAACGACATTTCTTATAAACATCAAACTTTGTCTCCCAAGTGGATTTGCTCATTGAACCCAAAACAGTAACAGCTAAAATAAAAATAAACCTCTCAGGATTGAACCCCATTAGCTTTACTTTCTCTACATTCTCTTTGAATTGAATTGGAGTATAAAAGAATGTCTTAGGAACCCGACGAAATCCTTTTACTATGTTAAGATCAGGCACTCCATTTTGTCTCTAAACATTGCTATTAGGCAAAATGTAAGAACCGAAATCATACAAAAGCATACGAGGAAACAAATTTAGAACACCAAGGATATCGTTATTGGACTGAAGTAGATTGCTAAGGAAGTTAAAAGAAGGGATAATTCTATTCTCTAAGCTAAGTATAAGAAGCGATGGACATTTAGATAAAACTTGGCAAGATCAGAGCTTGAAATGCCTTTGGAGTTTAAAAAAGTGATTTTGGGCAAAAGGGTTTTCTCAGCATCAGATGCAAGCACACATGGCCGCCTCTTAATGAGGGTTGCGAATTGGGTTTTCGAGAATCCATGGTTCTTCAACAAGGCGATGACGGAGTCGGGTTTATTCGGGGTTTTGAAGTTGACGTATTTGGAGGCTGAAATGGCGGATTCTGGGGATAACCCACAGTTTTTTATGAGGCAAGAGACCGTAAACGATTGTTTATTTGCAATGGTTGAGATGGATTTGGGAGAGAATGAAAATGATGGGTTGTTTCGAAAAATGTATAAAAGATGGTAGGTTTTGAAAGCTTTGAACTCATTGGGTCTCCATTAGAGGATTGTTTTACGGAGAAAACAAAACATTGGGAACTGAAATTAAGGCAATAATAATAGTGAATAAGAGAATGGAATCACCTGCTCTGGAGAGTTGTTTCTGTTCTACCAAAGTCAAAAACTTGAATTCCACACAAACAAATCAACATAACAGCAATATATTAACAAGGTTAAAATGTGCCACGACTCCATCTACTTTCTGAAAATTAGGAGTTTACTCCTATACTTTTATTTTATAAAATTTAGTCCTTTTACTTTTCAAATTTCAAAATTCAAGTCTAATTTAAATCTTTTTGTTAAATTTAAGTTAATTACAAAATTATTTTTTAATTAAATGACTACTAAGTGTATTTTTTTATTTAAAAAATATCACAACAACAAATTTAAAGAAAATTTTAATAGTGTTAACAATTGAGCTTAAATTTTGAAATTTAAAAGGTAAAATGACTAAATTCTTAATTTTCAAAACATAAGAGACTTAGGCATATTTTAACCTTTAGAAAAAAACAAAATTTTCAAAAATAACCTAATAAAAAATATTTTTCTTGAATAAAACTAATTCTACTTCTAAAATTTACAATTTTTTTTCCAAAAATAGTTTCTAAAAATCAATTCATGCTTTCTTGTTAAAAAGTCAATTTCTGTAAAATAAACCAATAATTGTTCAATCACAACAAAGAATTATATAAAAAAAATTGGACTTTTTTATAGTAGTGGCTGCTTGAAGTAAACAGTATATACTTTTCATTGGACAAAACTGCAAAATTAGTACTACAAGATAAGAGGGTTTTTTTTATATAATTCTTATTACTATTTATATTTCCAAACTTTAAATCGGAAAATAATACACCCATAAACCGATCAAACTCACATCCTTCTAATTGTTTCAAGAAGGTTACCAGTCGTACAGACATGTTATAGGGCTGGCACATCTTGATTATTAACCTTGAGGATCGCTGTGGCTTTAGATTCTACAGACTTTTACCCGGAAAATTTTCCGGTTTAAGAGCATCCGGAACTGGAAGTGACTCTAGGGTCGCACGACATTGAGAATCCTCCACAGCAAGGTTGAGTAACAATGAAGTGACAGCTTCATTTGGTGTGAAATTCCTCCTACGCATTTCTTTGAGAAGATTCATAGCTTCGGGGATGTTATTTTCTCGAAGAAAACCTTGAATGATGATGTTAAAGGAAATGGAATTAGGTAAGCAACCTTTTTCTTCCATTTCTACGAGCAATTTATTGGACTCGAGTAACATCCCTTTCTTGCAAAGACCGTCGATCAATATGTTATATGTTACGACGTCGGGGACAAACCCTTTTCGTGACATTTCATTGAACATATTCCTTGCTTCTTCCATTCTTCCTGTTCTGCACATTCCATAAATAAGTATACTGTATAGCTCAATGCTCGATTCGTATTTGGTACCTTTGAGGGAACGAAAAAGAGCTATTGCTTCATCGACATGACCATTTTTGCAGAGTCCATCCAGCATTATAGTATATGTGAATGATGTCGGAGATTGATTACCAGAAACATACATCTCATCGAACATCTTTTTTGCCGTCCTAACCCTCCCTACTCGGCAAAGTGCTTGTATAAGTGTGTTGTAGGTTCTAGCATTCGGTTTACAACCCTGAAACTGCATGTCCCAAAAAAGCTGGAAACCTTCATCGATCTTCTGACTCTTGCAATAGCCATTAATCATAATATTGTAGCTTATAACATTTACCTCGTAACCTTGATCCGGTATTGACCTGAAAAGCTTAGCTGCCTCATCTAACTGACCTGCCCTACATAATCCATCCATGAGTGAATTATAAGTAAACAAGGTTGGGTTAATCTCTTTTTGCCTCATGAATGCAAACATTTCATGAGCTTTTTCTAACATCCCCTTTTTGCACAAACAACTAATCAAGGTCGTGAAAGTTATTTCATCCGGAGATATTCCTTCTCCGACCATCCTATCGAAAATTCTTATGGCTTCTTTCCACATTCCCTCTCGACTAAAACTGTGAATTAAAGAGTTGTACATGACCAAATCGGCAACGATCCCTCGACCAATCATTTCATTGAAAAATTTCACAGCTTCCTTTAACCTACCTAGACTACACAATCCACTAACCAAAGAACTATAAACAACAACATCAGGAGTGATCCCTTTGGAAACCATTTCAAAGAATAAATTGAGTCCCTCATCAACCAACTTATCTTTGCAAAGTGAACCAATGATTGTACTATATATACGCAAATACCCCTCACAATTCCTCTTAGCCATCTTCCTAAACAAATTAAGAGCAGAACAAGATTCACCGATACTACAGAGGCCATAAATAAGGATCCCATATGTAAAAACATCACCTTGAAACCCTCTTTCACGCATTTTATCAAACACTTGAACTGCTTCCAAACCCTTCCCTTCGCCACACAAACCTTTCAATAATCTCCCAACAGTAGCGTAATCAGGCTCAAAACCCCTCTTAAATACATCACCCAAAACACAAAACCCAAAGTCTATTCGCCTCAAATGAAAATAAGAACTCAACAAAATGTTCAAAGTACATAAATTTGGCTTAATTCCCTCATAATTCAACTTCCTATACAATGATATCACATTAGAGTCACGACTAAGCTTTAAAACAGAACCCAATACATGATTAAAAGTATCAGTAGACGGAAAGGGCTTAACCTTTATTAACTTGTCAAAGTAACCCAAAGCTTCGTTGAGGTTGATTTTACCTGATTTACATTGATGCCTAATGTGAAACTCGAAATCATTGTGAACTAAAAGAGGGATCTTCTTCGCGTTGGGTGAAGAAATTTGAGATGGGTTTTGAGTGAAAAGAGAGACATTGGGGGTTTTAGGTAGTCTTTCTATGAGCTGCATTGTTTGAAGAAGTTGCCCTCTTCAGTGATATGAGACATGAAAAAAACAAAAGGATCTTTTGTTTCAAGAAAACTAAATGAATGTTTATTGAAGATTTTCCATATGAAATAACAATTCAACAACGAAAGGGCATTGTCCGAAGGCAATGAACTTAGAAATGCGAGCTCTGGGCAGCGGGTTTCAACTTGTAACTATCATGGGGTTCAGCGTGATTTTCTTGCTCCGAATTTGCTTACCTCAATCTACCTCTCGAAAATTTGAGAGTTCCCGCAGGATAAGTTGGAAGTAAATTCGAACAAAAGAGCAATCAACAGCAGAAAAGCCAAAGAAAAAATAGCGCACACCATGTTTACAAAAACTAGTTTTACATCTTATTATATTACAAATTTTAAAATAAATTGATTTTTTTTGTTAAAAAAATAATTTTTGTTAAAAATTGATATGGTTGACAGAATAAACAAATAACATGTGACATGTCACGTGTATTTTATGTTGACCTATAAAAATCAATTTTTAACGGTAAAATTAGATGAACTTTTTAACAAAATGATCAATTTAATCTTTGATCTAACATATGAAAATTAATTTATCTATTTTTTTAATAAAAAAAAAAAAATACAATCGATTTTTAATATAAAAACCCTTATAATACTTTTATTATATTATAAATATATACATGATGTAACATGTTTTCCTATTTATAATTAAGTTGGCAATATGGGAAGCAACAAACAATTATCCCATCTATTTCTTTTAATATTTTATATCCATTTTATTATTTATGTTCAATATTGGTCTTCTTTTAATTCAACTTTAACTGTTATTGGGACAAAATCTTAATTAGGCATGTGCAGATGGTACCAATGGTTGCCATTTAACCTTTTATGTTCTTATAGGCCACGGATTTGAGACGTGAGAGCAACAGTGGAGCCAAGTAGAGTTGACCGCTAATCAGTTTTTCAATTTAATTATTTGTAAATATATTATTATTCTCTCAAAATATAAATACGTTTTTCAAAGTTTAAGTTTTTTATAATTTCTTTCTTTGTATGTATATTATAGCTCCCAAAATGATAATTTTTAATTTAAGTTTTTTATTATTTATAAAATTTTAAATTAATAATAATAAATTATACTTTAATCCCTTAAAAAAATAATTTAATTTAATTTTTTTAAAATTATAAAAATATAAACTATTAAAATAATAAAATTACATTTTTACTATCATAAAAATATAAAATTTAATTTTGATCCCAACAAAATTTTCTAATTACTCAACCTTTTTTGAAGTGGAGAACAAAACTTTAAAGATACATTAAAGATAATAATATTTGATAGGTAAGATCTTTAACAGTTATCACCAACCAAAATTTCGTATTTTAAATGAGCAATTATATATGCTGAGTTTACCCTTAATGCTTTGTTTATATTAATTCGATTTGATTTAATTTGTTTTTTTAACATCTTTTCTATTATTAATAATTTAATTCGGTTAAATTTTCATTTTAGTTATTTTTAATTATCTTAATAATATAAAATTTATTTTGATTTTTTAAATATTAATATAAAAATTCAAAACTTTTTTATAAATATTTCTTTTCATTTAAATAAAAATAATACTCAATAATTCTTATACAATATTTTTCAAAAAAATTATAGAATATTTTAAAATTATTTTTATGTAAAATGTTACAACATAATATAGTGGATATGTACATTGGGTTTAAAAAAGTGTCCATAAAGAATCCAACAAGTGGCTCTAGTGATAAAAAAAGGATGTTGTTCATCCTAGGATCTAGGGTTCAAGCACCTGTGTGTGCAAGATGTGTGTGCATTGTCAAATGGTTAAGAAAGTATGAACAGATACTACCATGTAATCACACCAGTATTCAAAAAAAAAGTATCCATAAATAATTACATTTATATTTAATATTCATAGTAATAAGGTATCCTAATATTTTATTTTTCTTTTCTTTTTTACTTGATCGATTTTAATTAGATAGATTTTAAGAGCTCTAAAATAAAATAAAATAAAATAATTTTATATTTTATTATATGAATTCATCTTGAGTTAATTTATAATAACAAACTGTTTATATTCGGAGGGAAATAATAAGTCATCTATAAAAAAATAAAAATATATAAAAATATCAGAATGAGCTTTGATTGAAAGGTAAAGGTAAGGTTTTACTCATCCCCATTAGCATGATATAATTTATTTTAAATATAGAAAGATGATTAGTTAACACTTAGTAAAAAAATTTATTATAGCATAGATAAGTTAAATTTATACAAAAAAAAAAAATTATTAGTAACATTATATAAATAATTTTTCGATCCAAATCCAAATAACAAATATGACTAACGCAACTTTAATTCAAAATACATCTGAAATGATAAACATTTTTAACCATCAATCACATTATATAAATAATTTTATTTAAAGAAAATTACTTCTCAAAATTTTTTCATTGTCCTCCCATTCAACTTTTCATTATTATTGCTCATATTTTTAATTTAATTTTTTTTATCAATAATAAGTAATTTTTCACACTTTATTTATCAAATTTTAATAGAAATTATTTATCGAAAATGAATTTTTGCATTAAAATTTTTTTCTAGTTTCTACCCAATATCGAATAAGAATATTTAAAAGTGTCCTCAAAGCTGGAAAGCAATGAGCGCTGACCAAAGCCCCACGTGTTTTACCATTTTTGCAGCAATCAAGTTCTAGAAACAACAAGGTTAGAAAAACATCACATCACCTTGCTTTTTCAATTTGATTTTTTTTTTTTGCCGATTGCAAGAGTACCGGGTTCCGGTAATTTGCTTATCTCTGGATATTGGTGGAGGAAAATAGATCGCCCTTTAATTCATCATTTTCATGGCTAACTTAAAGAGAAAAAAAAGGAATCGAAGGTTGATGATCCAATACATCTGATTAGACAGAGTAACACGGTTGATTCAACAAAATCTGTTTAAAAAAGAGAGAATAATTCAAACACAGATTAAGAGAAAATCGACCGTGATTACTCTGTCCAAACAAAGGAACTGGATCCGAATACAAAAATCTTCCGCAGAGAGAAAAGAAGTAAATAAGAGCTTAGACATTTGAAGTGGATTTCAAAAGGGTTTAGAGGTTTGAAGAAGATAAGAAGAGAAATCTAGGGTTTATGGCGCTGGTTGCGTTGTTCTATTTATATATATAAGGAGATTTTTTTTACCAGTTGGCTTGCCTGCCTTTTCTTGCGCCACACGTGAAAACTTTTGAACTTTTTTTCCGTATGTTGAAAATGGGCAAAAGTGACCGTTACAGTATTTTAAGAGTTTGTCTCGAGATTTAATTTAACTATAAAATTATAAAAATTATTATTATTTTTAAGAAGTAAAAATTATCATTTTGATGGTATTTCAATTTATGCTGTTAGTGTCTTTATTTTGTAAAACGTGTAAATTTAAATATGCATTTTAATTTGATTAAATTTAGCTCATATATTTTAATTGGTGAATTCAATAAATTAAGTTATGATATTTTTAAATTTTAATACGACAAATATATTATCATATGTATAATGTCATGCTAACTTATTATTTTCATATATTACTCACAAAAAATTCTACAACTATAAACCTAGTACAATATTAGTATTTGAATTTAACCAAGGGTCGAGACTAAGATTTTTAAAATTCGAAAAGTGAAAGATTAAAATTGTGCAATTCGAAATATACAAAGACTAAAATTAATTAAATAAAAGTAGAAAAAAAATTAACATCACAACTTTTGTAAAGTATCCTCTAACTTTACCACTTCATCCGAAGAAGAATTTAATTTTTATATCAATTTTTATAAATATAAATATATTACGTAAATGTCTAGTTTCTTATATTTTAAATATAATTATTTTTTGTCATATTTATTTATATGCATTTTTATGTTACACTCATCTTACTGTATTTAAGTTCTTAGTTGGATTGGGTTAACGAATTAATCCGATCCTAATTTAATTAAAAGATTAAACAAGATCAGGTTCGAAGCAGATTCATATATATAAGTCGAGTCTGGATCAGGGCAAGAAAAAACCGCCTCAAATTTTAACAAAGATGCTAAAAGAAATAGAACAAAGCTGTAATAAAACTATAAATGCTTGATGCATAGAACGTTATCACTCTTTACTAAATGTGTTCCTTAAAAGAAAAGATTACAAACTCACTCCAAACCTAAGACCCAATAAATTTTCCTCAAATACATTATCGGATAAGTAACAACTGAATTCGTGCACGAACTTGGTCTTCGGTTACCTTTTTTCAGTATCCATTGGAAGGTCGGAATACTGTATAGCCGTTGATGCTGCATGCCAGATTAGAATACTCTTGGTTGTAGAATGGGTAACTGTCAACATCTGTATTCCTCATCCCGAGTAAAGATGGATCAGAAGAAGGCGTTGGCCACTGGGTTGGGACCAAACCATCAATTTGTCCATTGGCGTAAGGTAGGGGGTTAGCATGCGGAGTAAATTCCCTCAGTGTATCGAAATGGTTGGCCGAGGAAGTACTGTAACCTTGTCGGAACCCATCATCATGGAAACTGCATGCTCGATCAAACCTGCATGCGCCATTCGAGGATCCCATCTCACCCGACATGCCCAAATTGGAAGGAAAAGAAAATTGCCGGTTAAATAAATGGGAACAGTTGCCAAGAGAACGGAACCCTGTTCCTACCCTAACTGCTCTCCCAACATTGTTTTCTTCATCAAGCAAGTCATTGATTATATCAAGGTGTGGAAACTCATCTGCCAATACACCTTGGGCATGATATACAGATGTACATGCAGGAAGCTCAGCAAAGATGTGTTCCTGGGTTTCATTACGTTCGGGCTTGTACAGGTCAAGATTTTGGATCTCACTAAGCAATGAAGGATCAGAGTGCGTACTTCTACTGCCATCCCTTCGGGAACTCTCCAACCATTGAGGTGCATTTGGCAAGGTATCTCTAGTTACCATGCCAAGTGGAAAGCCCGACTGGACAGAATTTAGCTCTATCCTATCTGGGCTATGGGGTATATAAGCCGGTGCAGATACCAAGGCAGGTGGTTGTGAGTATGCTGGCAGTGAATTAACTCCTGAGCTACGGGAGTTGGGATGAGTGAAACCAGCAGAACTAGAAGAAACATGGTTACCCATTATTGCATTTCTGTAAGACTGAGGAACATAACTAGTAGCTGGTGACGGGTCAGGACCTAAACGGCCAGCTGCACTAACTGAACGAGCAAGAAAAGGAGTAGTTTGAACCGTGGAAACAAGAGTTGTTGGCCTAGGACCAGGAACTAGAGGAGCACTTGAGGGCCTTGACATGACAGGTACTTGTGAGGTCATTAGTTTTTCGTTTGGTTTTGGAGCTGCAGCCTTCTGAATCTCGGATTTTGATATACCGGCCATTTGGAATGATGTACTTGAAGATGCAGGTTGATCACTCTGTTGCAAGCTGTTTCTCATTGCCTTCCTAACTGGCATAGAATCCAAATTGCCACCACTCCTGTACTCCGACTTGAACTGCACAGTAGGTGACAGATTTCTTGGAAGGCCACTTGGAGAGGATGGCATAGCAGCCGTCTTCTCTTTAGGTCTTTCTAAATCAACTTCTTCCTATTACATTGAGAAGATAAATAACAATCATATGCAACTGTAGAAGTAACAAATGAAAACAGAAAAAATTAAGAGCTTAATGAGATGGAACGGAGATATAGCAATATAACACCTTTTTAACAGAATCCTGCTCAACCCACTTTGTCTGATCCGGCAAGGAGGAAACAGTAGCTACAGACTCAGATTCACTAGCCTTACTACTTTCAGAAACATCATTGCGCTCCCCTGCATCTAGTGTAGGACAATAAGGCCGACTATTAGTTTCGACAGTCCAACCACTGCCATCGGTTGATGTTTTCCTTCGCTGGTCCTTTCCTCTACAAAATTGAAGAGCTGTATGAGATAAAATACATTGTCTTCACATCCAGACACATGGAAGAAACCTAAGCAACACTTTACCGGTTTGGTGATTTTTTATTTTGGTTGTTTGAAAATGAGTTCCCTTTGTAGTGCCCATTCATTATCACTGATCGTACTGAATCTGTTGAACACGTTGACGAACTATCATCCATTATAAATGTGCTCCTTCTATCAGCTACTCCATTCCGTACACATGATAGACCATTGATGCCACTACTACTGGCTTCTGTGGGAGGATGAATTTCCGATGTATCTGTATCCCAGTTGACAGGACTAGCATCTCTGTCTTCTGAATCAGGCTGAAGAACTTCAGTGGCACCGTCAACCGAGTCAGAAACATCAGAAACATCACCCAGCACATCAGAGTTTTCAGGCACACGCTGCAAATCCGCCATCATGGGGGCTTCCTTTTCATGATCCAGGTGGTTTTCTGGTTGCTTCTCCTCTACTGCTACAATAACCTTCTCCCTCCCTTTATCTTTGCTTTTACGATTATTCCGCTTTTGCTTAGCCTACATAAGGAGAAAATGTGTCGCATTCAGGAGAAAAAAGTCTGTGCCAACTACCCACTTAATTCTTTCAACATGGAAGTAAAGCAGATATACTTGAAATTGCTTCCAAAAACTAAATTAGGGGATCTTTCTGGTAAACACCATGAAAGAAATTTGGGAAAATGCAAACCTTACTTCATTTTCTTGCAGTCAGGTGGCCCAAGGAGAGTGTTCATTCTAATATTTAGAAAGACTAACATGCCCCAAAAAAAGGGTTATACCTGTTTTTTTCTTTGCTTTTTTCTCCTTTTCAGATGCTCCTCGTTTAGTCTTCTGCTCACTCTCAGCCAGCCATGCAGCTTCTTCACGAATGAGTTCTTCTTGCCTCTGCAAAGCAACAGCTTCCTGGTAGGCAACTTCTATTTTGTTGCTGAATATAAACGAAAAATTAGAGCATATAGATGCAAATAAGGAAATATCATTCATTACTATCCTAGGGAGATTTGCAGCATAGAAGTTTGGAACACTACTGAAAATTAAGAATATGGTCATTCCAACAAGCTGACCAAAAATGTGTATTTAAATGAATCCAAAGCCACAACTAACTGCATTACAATCTAATTATGTCCACATAATCCACCAGAAAATAAGATAATGTCCCATGTGTCAGCAAGAACTTAAGTTTACTAAAACATTGACCTATATACTGAGAGAAGACATAGTGTGTTTGTGAAATCACAACTTCAGATAAGAAGATATAGGCATGCCTTGTTAACAAAGTGCACGATCCCAAGTCACAGTTAAGGAAAAAGGTAAATTGATTTTGCAAGGAAACTGCATGCTAAACTAAATTTTGAAGGGAGAGCAAATGCATTTACAGTCAGCAATAAGAAAATTCTACGGACAAGTTGAGTAACTTCTCAAAACTAAACAAAGTCCTTGCTGCCACAAAGATGTCATAAAAGAAAAAAAATCAATTAAAATTTGCATTTTTAAAACAAAAGAAAATGTCTAGCAAAATGCAGGAGTCAGTGAACAATTTAAGTTACATAGCAACTCTTATCAAATAGATAACCTCCATATGTTTCTATTGAACTGTCGGCCCAAGAAAAATGTCAAGGTGCTTTGAAAGAAAATTCACGCATAATAACAACCTACATTCCCCTTTCCTTCCTGATTTCCATGGAGCAACCTATTTAATGGTTAATGCTACATGCTCCCTTGAACCCATTACTTGATTGGACAAACACAAAATTATTAGATTAGACATGAGTCCTATATTTATACTTGCATATAAACACAAGAACATATAACACTGTTAACAGTATTTCTATAAGTGATGGAAAATATCAACAAGCTATCTTTGTTAAAAAGTATGGAACCTGAATATATGAGCAAGAACAAATATTTCTACTGTCCTCCGACCCAGTTCTGTAAGATGCCTTTCATCACGCTCAATTGAATCCTTGTTGAAATCATCTCCAGAATTCCCATCCTACACTAAATGAAAAGCTTTGCTGAGCTAGGAAAAAGCTGAAACACCATTTTAAATATATATATACACAAATTCATGTTGAGAGTAAAGTTTCTATTCTTTGTTGTTGTAAAAAACAATAATAAATGGCCCAGGGTTTGAATTGTCTTTCTCACAAAAGCATGTCGGAACAATGCAGTAGCTTTCAGAGAAGAGATAGACACCATGATGAATTCATGCATTTGAAAGAGAAGTAGAGAATTGTACTAATATTTTTCTCTTGTTAAGAAAATCCAAAATGGAATTACAAACTACTCTATATTAGTTTGAACTGAATGTTCTTACTCATTATAACCTACCATCAATATTCAGAAACTTACCTTTGTTCGGTTCTGAGGACCTTTCTCATCTTTCGGAGGTAATGGTTCCAAAGCAGCCCTTTCTAGAAGTAGCAGCACATCATCCACTAATACAAACATATCTTTCTCCACACGAACAATCGGAGGTGGCATTTCTTCAGTATCCAATAATTTTGACTTTGCTTTCTTGCCCTTGCTCTGTCCTTCGAGAGCCTTCAACCCACTATAGAGTGAATCCATTACCAAAGTAGATGTAACTTCCTTCTCTATAAAAAAGTGCTTCACAACTACTTTCAAAATCATATCTTTTTTCTCCCTGGACATTCGGCGCCTGGAATTTTGGTCAATCCCCGACCAGAAAGTACAAAAACTGAAACATTTTCAAACAAATAGTTTGAGAGAAGAAGGCAACAAAAGGATAAATGTGATGACCAAACAAAAAACAAAATCACCAAACATAAAATCATTTACCTTGACCACTTAGCTTTGTCTTCTATGAACTTCCCTAGATTGTTTCGTCTATCATCCAAAAAACGACGACAAATTTGCTCTACATTTGTCAAATATACCCTAACAAGTTCTCTTCTATACTGACAATCAAGGCAACGAAAAGGCCGGTCTGCTTTCTCCCTACAGATTGAAAATGAAATATTTAATTTGCTCATCCAGATGGGAAAAAATATTAAAAGGAAGAAACACTAAATCAGATGTACACAAGTTAACACCAGAAATCAACTTGGCAGTAACATACCAAGGCTATATTTTCAGAATGAGGAAACAACTCCATGCAAGGAATCTTCTTAAACTATACTGACTGATTACTAAGCCAGCTTCTTCGTCAGAGATATAATACAATGGCAGAGTAAAACAATTATCAACCAAAAGTTTCACCCGAGTCTTATACTTTCTGAAAACTGGGATTGCAAAAAAGTTGTGTTGATAAGCACAAAGAATGACATTCAAATTCTACATTTAAGTTGCTACTCGTAAACGGCAGAAGGAAATTGGAAGGACTTACTTATCTACAAAGGCTATGCAATAAAGTAATGAAGATCAGCATGAAAGAATACTTATCTAAGAATTGAATGAAACGCCACATGCAGAGGTTTGTTTATCAATAAATTAATGAATACCTGATAACTTGAACTTGAGCTTTTATTATTAGTGTGTCAGATTCTATAAATCCATCATAAACTTTTGAGAGCTCCATAAACTTTTTCCACCCCCAGTCATGCTCTTTCTTCCAGAATCGATGTAAAGTATCTGCAATCCACAGCAAGTTATTCAGAGCTCATGATCTCTGCTAGCCCTACTTAAACTATATCTGAGCCAACCAACCTGAATATTTTGATTTCTTTGGATCTTTATTCACAACAGCTATTGTAAACTGTGCAAAATGACTCCAACCTGTCTCAGAATATGGCAATGGACCACATAATTTCAATAACATATTAAAGGAATAATAATATATCAAATATAAGATTCACTGACATCTGACAAATATCAAACCTGGAAGAAGTTTGTCATGATTAGCAACACAGAGAAACAATGAGAGATGATTGCAGACATCACAGCCTTGTGGATAAATTAAAATGTACCTATCAACCATGGCAAATAGCTGAAGTCAAAACTAAGGAATTTCCCCTGATACAAAGCCATGTGTGTCTTTTCCTCCAAGAATATAAACTATTAAATCTAAAATATCTATTATTGTCTACAAACAAATATATCCAAATGTAATTGCACAACCACATGAAAGAACAGGAATTCCAGAATGAAAAATTATGAATTTGATAAAGCAAAGAAGAAATTAACAGCCAAGGACATATAAGCCCATACCACTTGTAGCCACCGACTTCAAACGCGTTACTGCGAAGTTCTCTTTTGTTTATCTGCGAAAATTTCTCAATTTTCCATGTATACTTTCCATATAATTCAGAAGGTTTTGGCCCTATAAATAAGTAAATTCAGTATAATAAGTTTTATCATAAAAATAGGAAGAATAGCAAAAACATATTCCAAATTCTTCATACTTAAAATGGCAATATCAAAAAGAAGTGGTTGAGAAAGCGTCTTAATAAGTATTCCCTAGCCAGCTTAATTTCTGCTTTTAGTACACTCAGATGGTTCAAAACAAGTATCATCTATTAGCAACCTACCTAATTCACCTCCCATTAAAAGAAGTAAACTCTTTAAAAAGTTATTATCATAAATATATTCCAAACAGTTCAGACTTAAAATGGCAATATAAAAAAGTACTGATTGAGAAACTTCTTGATAAGTATTCTGTAACCAGATTAATTTGCACTCACATGGTTCAGAACAAACACCGTCTATTAGCAAGTTAGCCTATTCAACACTTGTGTTATATAACCTACCATCCACCAATGAGATAGACAGGAAAACAACAATAAACAAGTCGAAACCATCCATGCTAAAATTAATCTCCAGAAAACTGTGGCTCCATTTAACATGCTTCAATAACTTAATCCAACAATACTAGCTACGATTATAAGTAATTTCTCGACATCAGAGACCACTCAGTCGCATTCCAATATGCAGTCAATTATAACTATGATTATAAGTAATTTCTAGACATCAGAGACCCCTCAGTTGCATTCCAAAATGCAGTCAATTATAACTACGATTTTAAGTAATTTCTAGACATCAGAGACCATCACTCACATTACAAAGGTCAAGCAGCAACAATAAAATAGACTCACTAAAATTGAATGCAAGCCAATCGTCTTATCTTGCCACTACATGTTTTTTATCACTCATTGTCTTGGACATTATAATGGAACAATTCACCCTAAAGCTCGGATAGACTTTGTAATGGTTGTCAATAAACAAGCAGCATAACAAACAAGTTTAAAAGAACAAAGAGCACTCAACCAAACATGAAAGGGATCTAAAGGCATACCACCATCATTGCCATCATCAGAGTCCCAGTAAAGCAGCGAGGTTGAAGGTGTTCCATTTTCTACCTGCTCAGAAGACTGCCATTCAGCCAACGCTTCCCCTGTTTGGCAATGCTGCCCGCTTGAAATCCCTTCAGCATACCTTCCTACACCACAGTCCTCACTTGCAATGCCAGCCATCTTCACGCTTCAAACTCCTTCTCATACACGCTTTCAGCTCCACTTGCTACACAATAGAAAAACCCAGTTAAGAAACCACTACACATCATTGCCATATAGACATGCATATACATTTTCAGCACAGAATCCAATACCCAAGAGTAGAACTACAATTAAATAAAAACTTCCACGGACCTTGACGAATAAAATTACAAACATTATCACCCAAAAACCATACAAGCTTTCAAAGATAATCATTAATTCAATTAGTCGAATTCAGCTACCGCAATCACTCAGAACGGAGGAAAAAAACGACCATTAAAATACAATAAAACCCTCATCAGAAAACATTAATAAAATCAATACTCCACCTTAAAAAAGAATCAAACAGAAACTTAGGACACGACCCATAACACCCAAATTAACAAAATATCGAATTAAAACCCAATAGCATGAATCGCAACCCAAGTTAAACCCCTAAATAGATAATAACGATCACTAGATTAAAAACCCAGATTAAAATCAAACCCTAACAAAACAAATTTGAAAAATAATAAAATAATAAAGGGCCTAATTAATTAAAGAAAAATCAATAAGACTCTGACTACATAGCATAGATCGAATGGAGATAACGAACCTGAAAATAAAAAGAGTCAACGGAGGGTATTTATTTTCCTTTAATTTTTTTGGTTTCAAATGGGGGCTTTGGCAGCTCTCTTGAGATTCTAGAGAGAGAAAGAAAGAGAGACAAAGGAGAAAAAGGGGAAGCAGCAAAAGAGGAACAAGAAAACCCAGCAAAATTTTAATTTTCTTTTTTATAATAAAATTCTGTAAATTCAATTTTTTTTCAATTTACTATTTATTCGTAAATTTTGGAAGGTCAAAATTTGTAACTAGTATCTGTACTTTAGCAAAGTTTGAGATTTAATCCCTATATTTAAAATATGCTTCGAATTTCTATCCTCTTCGTATTAGTATTCTTTTAGATTTGAAAATGTAAGTCAACTTGAATAGCTTTTAATCATTTAAAAGTTCTAGTACAATTGTACGCTCAAATTTCGGATCGAAATAATACTTAGTAAAAATTGGAACAAATAAAGGCATTTTTATTTAAGAAATTAAGAATTACAATCTTTAGATAAATTAATTGATTCTTTTTCCTTTTTTTTTTTTATATAGCTTCGATCCAAATGTTGTTTAGATTTTATCTTGGATGGTTGTTTAAAAAATCGTTGAGATTTGGAGATGCTTGATTTGAGAATTTTATTTGATATGTATTTAAGAGTTTTTGAGGTTTGACCTCAAATCAATGAAATTCACAGTAAGGATTGTCGAGACTTTATATTGAAAATGAGTTTAAAACGTTACTTTTTTTAAATTATTTGAGATTGATTTAAGGGTTGTTTGGATTTAATCTTGGATCAACATTATTTAATTCAAAAGTCATCATTATTTTATTTAAAAAACGAGTATTATTCCATTAGATTTAAAAATGCAAGTCAAGTTCATTATAACTACCAAGTGACAACGAATTTAACTATGTTATTAAAAAGTAAAGAAAATAACTTGTTAAAAATAAAAGTAAAAGAATTAAATTTCAAATATATAAATAATACAAAGATTTTGAACATATTTTAACCATTTAACAGCTCTAGTACAATTGTACACTCAAATTTCAAGTCCAAATTGGAACAAATAAAATAAATTTTATTTATGAAATTTTGAGTTATAATATTTGGATAAACCATTTTATTCTTTTCATCGATGAAGCTTTGATCTAATGATCGTCTAAATTTGATCTTAAATGGATTTTGATCGATTCAAAGATTATCGAAACTTGAAAGTATTTACTTGATAGTTTAATATAACAATAATAATTATGAAACGGTATGTGATATCATTATTTTTAATAAGCAATATTGATAAATTGACATAGTTATTAACAAGTGTTAAGTTAAGTAGGCCAAACTTCTTTTTTTTTTTTTTGCCCAATAAAGGAGCTAAAAAGCATTAAAACATTAACCAAAAAGAAAGCATTAAAATAAAATTAAGGTATTGTTCAGAACGAAAATCTGATTTTTATTTTTTTAAATACTAAGATAAAATATAAACTTTAACAGATATTTTACCATATTGGAATGATGAATATACAGAGGACAGCACAACCTTCCATATTATACAAACAAATAACTAAAATGTAATATAAATTATAATATCAAATACAATATAAATAAGTAAATGTTTCAAAATTTTATAATATTATAAATTATTAAAATATTAAACTTTATAAAAATGAAACATATCTTTTTTCTGTATTCCTCATGGTTTTTACGATTTTAGTCCCCATTGTTATTTATATATTTTTATTGCTTTTAGTATTTGTATTGGATTGAATGTTTAACAAAATTAATAATACGAATTTAAATTGAGACGTCAAATTATAAAAGCATTTATAATATTAAAAGACATGAATTTAATAAATTAATTTTGACACCGTATAATAAAAAAATTTGTGTAATCAAAATGTTTAAAAAAATCAAAATTGAGAGGTCAAATTATACAAATGGTAAGGTTCGATCAGTTTAAAATAGAAAAATTTTCATTTAAGCTCTTTATAATTTATAAAATTTTAAATTAGTAATGATAAAATTATATTTTGATCCTCGAAAATAATAAAAATTTAATTTAATATTTTAAAAATTATAAAGATATAGACTATTAAAATGGTGATTGCATTTTTACTATTGTAGAAATATACAATTTAATATCGCCCTTAAAAATTTTTTCTAATTCCGCCACTAATAATCTATAAAAGTAATTAAAACACAAACTAAAAAAACCAAAATAAAAATATAAATGATTTTTTAGTTATAAACTATTTATTTACACGCGAAAAAAAATATTTTTAAAGTAACTTTTATTTATTAAAAAAACTCATTCATCACATAATTTTAATTTTATTTGTTTCAGTACCTTTTTCTTCTTCTATCCAAAATAAATTAAACAGGGTAAGAAACAAAAATCATATAATAATAAAAATATAAAAATATTTTGAAGGGTAAAAAAGAGAAAACAAAATAATGAAAAAGAGATTTTTTTGGCAAAAAAAGATGTATAAATAATGAGATTGTATTTACTTACAAATATATATCCAGGGTCGGTTGGTTGTGAGATCTACTTTTTCTCCAATTTACTTTTCTAAGATTTTTTTTTCTGAGTTAATTGCAATAATATTTCTAAATTATGACTTGCATTTTAAATTAGTCCTCAAATTTTAAAGCATTTTAATCATATACTCAAACTATCGAAGATATATCAATAAGTTTATTTCGTTAAATCATTATTTTAATTGTTAGATGTGACATAATTCAAAATAAAAATGTTAAAAATAAATAAATATTGTAAAAATATTGATTTTGAGATTTTTGAACCTTTTATAAAAACTTTATTGAACACAAAATTCATTTTTCTATTTTACTTTAATTTTAATTTTTATTTTTAAAAGTTATGCAACAACATTTTATTTTTTTTTAGAATTTTTATTTTAAATTATGTCACATAAGATTTAACGTATCATTTAATAGTTTTAATAAAGGAAAAACATTATTGCTATAACATTGATAGTTTAGGGATGTTATTAAAATGTTTTAAATTTTGGAGACCAATTTTTTATTTTTAAGTTCTCTTTGATATTTTGGGCCAAATTTAGAGTTGGGTCTGAAAGGAGTAAAAATGGGTTTGGGCTCGTTTTGAATGGCCTTTTTAGCTTTGTCTTTGGGTTAGTAATAACGGATTGCTCTATTCTTATTATTTTGTTACTTGCTCTATTTTTATTGTTATGTTGGTATAATTTTCATAGAGATAATTTTAGTATTTAAGCTAATTCTATTACATTTTATAGTTTTTTCAGCTTAATTATATTATATTATATTTGTTTGGTTCTAATTTTTACTTCCATTTTATTGTAATTTTTATTATTTCTACATAATAATGACTTCGGTGTATTTGTATAAGTCGAATGCTAATTTTAGTTTAATTTTCACATTTTTTTAGTATTGTTATTTATGTGGCACAATTTTTCGTTATATCATGTGTAAATTATTGCATGACATTTTATTAGGATAAAAGGTAAACAAATTTAAATTATTTTCATCTAGATTAAAAAAAATCAGATTTTTTGTGGGAAAAATGAAACCCTTTTCTCGAGTATGTTTATTTTTTAAGCCTAGATGGGAATAATTTAAATTTGTTTGTTTATTTTTTAACCTAATAAAATCTCATGTTACCAATTTACATATTAGTTAATGGAAAATTATGCCACATGAATAATGGGATTAGTGGAATGTGAAAATTGAACAAAAATTAAAGTTTGATGTATACAAATGCACCAAGTTAAAATTAATGTGTACATTACAAATTGTATTAAAATTCATGTATAATTATGATATTTATCTCACTATCAATGGATTAAAGTTAAAACAATTAATACACTTAAATAATTTAAAACTCTCACTTTCACGTCAAATGTAAATTCTAATAAATTAGATTAAGATAATGTTTGGAAAGTCACTTAGTAATTGAATTTTGGTGTAATTGCTTGTAATTACACAATATAGCGTGTTTAGGTAACCATTGTAATTGATTAGTCACACTGAATTGGGTGTGATTGAACCACCTCAATTAGACTTTCCAATTCTTAAAAAGAGGGTGAGAATTGGAGTAATTACATAGATAATTACACCCAAATCCAGCTTTAATAAAATATTTTTTATACAAGTTCTAAAAATTATATTATAAGTATGAATAAGTATGAGTTTTGAAATGGTTATGAAAATAATTTTTTTTATATTATAAATCCTTTTTTAAAATAAAATACGCTTTATTATATTATAAATCCTAAAAAAATTATAAAAATAACTTGTGTATTTTATAGAGTTATAACAAAAGAATTATAATATTTAAATCTTAAAAAAATACTAAAATTATGACTAAAAAATAATTATAAAAATAATTTACATGTTATAAAAGTGTTATAATATATTTATTTACCATAAATAGTTTGTGAACTCTTTAATGTTAGACATTCGGAACTTTAAAATATGATTGTGAAAACATTTAAAAAAATATATTTTTCATATTAACAACATCACCTTAATATAGCATAAAAATCAAGGATGGATCGTAGTAACATATTGTATATTTCATAATTTCAATAATAGGGAGAATTGAGACGATTCATACTTTGTATAGTACATGGAAGAAAAAAATCTTAATAATTTTACTAATGCATGTTCAAATTCATATGATGATGAAGTCAGTTAATGACCAATATATGATATAAGAAACATATATTAAATATTAAAAAAAGAATAATCCAACAAATATGCATTAAAACAATTAGATAAAATTAAATATAATATTTATTTTTCTTACTATTTTTATTAATAATTATATTATCAATTAGGTTTTTAAATTAATTTATATAAAATGGATATACCTTAAATGCATGCTTTTTTTCTTCTTCTTCTTCTTTTTTTTTTTTTTATCATTTCTATATACCTTTAAAAGGACTCGACACATGTTATCATTTTTTGTTGTTATTTTTCATGTTCGTTTTACGATCTATGTTCGGGGTGCGTGGCTGCTCCTTCCAATAATATCGTCTCCAAGATTCAAACCTAGGTCATTCCCTTGAAAATGCAATATGTTACTTCTTTTTCATTATATAAAAATTGGTATTTTGATTTTGGTCTTATGTTATCCTCACGTGTATATATGATAGGTCACCTTCCCTTTTCTTTTTTTCTTCTTTTTTGCATTATTTAGAAGAATGATCATTTTGATCCCTACATTCAAATTTAACAATGGGTAATTTTTAATTTTGATTTATGTGTTGTGCTTGAATTTAAGATTTAATTTTTATATCTCAACTTTTAATATAATTTAGAACCTCAATTTTCACAATGTTATTATTAGTCCAAATACTAATGTTGATATAATTTTTAAGAGTTATAAATACTGCTAAAATTATTTGTTAAATTCATGTGTATGGTGATGTTTTTTTGTTACATAACTACTAAGTAAGTAGTTTTTTAATTTCAAAATGTTACACCAGTGAATTTAAAATTTTTTAATAGTGTTAATAACTGTGTTTGAATTTTTAAATTCAAACAATATAAAGATTAAATTTTTGAAAATAAAAATACAAAAACTAAATTTTAAATATACAAAAACAGCTTCAAATATGTAATTTAAAAAAAAATAATTCAATACAAACGTGATAGAAATTGTACTAATATTTTTTTAAATTTTTTTTGATTAATTATAAATAATAATTAAGATAATTCAAACTTAAGTTACACTTAAAACGATGAATAATCTTGATCATCAAAACAATATAAAAAATTCATATTTTTTTAATTCACTAAAAAAATATATTTTTTTAAGATTTTGAAAGGGCTCAACCACATAATGTTAATTAGATAAATATTTTAAAAATTGAGAAGGGAAAGAAAATTTCATGTTTTTTTGTGGATCTTCAATAGTGAAAAGATTGGATTGATGTGTCGGGGAATAATTGTTCATTGGGACGTGTAAAAATTTTGGTTCCACATGATGTTTAAGAGACGTATAGATCTCTACTTTGAATGTCATATGACGTTTACGTGCAACTGTTATTATCATAAATGTAATATTATAATAATTTGGAATGTTAGAACATATTAATTAAATTGTAAAAAAGTTATATTGATGTATTTAATTTATTAAATATATAATAAAATTTTAAAAATATAACGATTGGGGGAATATTTCAACATTGTCATGTATTCTCTATTTATTTATTTAAGTCTTGAGCTTCTTTCATTTAATAAATTTCAAGCAATCTTGGAGCAATCATCCATGGAGCAATCTTCCCCTCTCCATGCATGTCATGTAAACAAAATCACCATCATCATCAACAGAGCTCATGCATTCCTCCATTCCATAGCCATTCTGTTCTTGATTCATTACAGGTTTTCCTTCTTTTTCCAATATCCCCAAAACATCACCATCCCCACTCTTCCATGGCTTCTAATCTTCGTCTCCGAGTTGCTTCTCTCTTTACAATGGCTCCTTACACAATCCCACCGTTGGCGTCCTGTTTACCGGACCGTATTCCCCGAGAGGTTGCCAGCCGATGATAAGCTTCCGACCATTGATGTTTTTATTTGCACTGCGGATCCTAACAAGGAGCCGAGTGTGGAAGTTATGAGCACTGTGATATCAGCCATGGCATTGGATTATCCACCGGAGAAGCTTCACGTTTATGTTTCTGACGATGCCGGCTCCGATGCGACATTGCGTTGTACAAAAGAGGCTTGGAACTTTGCCAGGTATTGGGTTCCGTTTTGTAGGAAATATGGTATAATGATTGCATGTCCAAGCATTTATTTTTCAAGCTCCGAAGATGGCTTTAAGGGTTCTTCTCAGTTCAAGGTAGAGCGGAAAAATATGCAGGTAATATATTGTAAATTTATATCTTATTTATATCTATATTGTTATTTAAACTCTTTTGTTGGTGTCACAAGTTAACTGGACACAAACTCGATCGGTTAAAAAAGTACGGTAACAGTATTTCGTAATGAAAATATTATTTGATGATATTTTAATCTTTTTACTTAAAAAAAACCAATAAAAATATGCTTATGATAAGATTCAAATCCACTCAAATTACATAAGTAAAGCCTTTAATTTACTACTTAAATAAAGTTTCATTTTAAAATTTTTATACATTTTTTATTTTATTATGCACATTTTATTACCTCCATAAGTTATATATTAATGATGTTATTATGATTAAATAGTTTCAAACCATACATTTCATTGTTTATTGTATGTTTTTTAAACATACATTTATGTTCTAAATTCGTGATTTTCACAAATATATACGTGTGATAAGATTTTTAGTATAATATTATATTCTTAATACATTAATAAAGAATTAAAACTTTATTTTAATATAATATTTACATTTTAATTATGTCATGCATACTTTTATCATTTTTTTTTACTCAATCAAAATATTACAAAATAAAGGCCTTGGAAAATCCAAGCCATTCCAAAAGCAGTTAGCAAGTACAGCCACCCGAACCAAAACAGGTATTCCCAAGACACGTTTCACCTTCAAACAACAACTATTCTAGACTAAAGCCTAGAAAATAAACAACTCCAAACAAATTAGATTCCCCAATTTTGAAAACATCCATTGTCTCTAAAGTCAAGTAAGTCGGCTCCCCACAAAGCTTTAGAAATTACAGGACGTATAACCCTTGCAATGGCTAAAGCAAAAGCCATATCATTCACCTTCTGCCCAGCTTTCCAAAAGGATATATTACATCCCCTCCTCTTTCAATCGGTGCCGATGAATACTTTATCACTTTCATCAATTTTATTTATACTATTATTTAGTTGTAACGTGTGCGTGGAAGTAATTTATTCATGCTAAAAGTGTCTGAGATGTATTATTAAGGAAGTTAAATGTTGTTAATTTTTATTTTTATTTTGTGCACTTTATTTTTTTTCTTTTTAAATAAGTGGAATTAATGTGGGAGTCATTGGTTATAAGATATTTATAAAAAAATATTATCAAACAAATTATAATATAATTTTCCTTCATAAATTAATTTATTGGACTAAATTATCAACTAAATATAAATTAATGTTTAATTAATTAATCATAAATTATATTATCTAAAAGGCTCAGATACGGAGAACTGAAGAAATTAAAATTTGATGTTTTCTGTTAAAAGGAAAAATATGATGCTTTGAATCAACGGATAAAGAGAATTGTACAACAAAATCGCATGGATGTGGCCGCCAACAATAATCTTGACCACCCCTCAATCATCGAGGTATGTCCTCCCAATTTATTATTTATGTTTTTTCCAAGTTATTTAATGTATTTTATTTATCTACTAATTTTCTACTCAACGATACATGTGTAAAATTTTTCATATTTATAGATGTTATTAAAAAAAGCAATTGATGATAAAAACTATAAATGGTTTTGCAGGTTATAAATGAGCATCATGAAGAGGAAAATGAAGTTAAAATGCCTTTACTTGTTTATGTTTCTCGTGAAAAAAGATCTTTTCATCATCATAATTTCAAAGCCGGAGCCCTCAATGTCCTTGTATGCCACTCTTAGATCTATAAGTAATTGGTTAAGTTAGTTGGTTTGATGAACTTTTTTCAACTATAATCATACTGATAAATTAATATAAGCTTAATTGATTTAATCAAACTGATTTATCATTTGTTAGTTCGATTGGTTAAGTTGATTGATTGACTTAACTGAATTGATCCTCATTAGAGATGATGAATAAATTCTTGATGGTACACTCCTGTAAGCTCCCTTCACGGCAAGAACACACACAGAAAATACAATACTTAACAAGTTTGATATTCACACATTAACAAGGTCACTTAAGTTGGTCAACTTAATCATTTCAATCAAGATCTTTTTCAACTTAACCTATGCCAACTTAATTGGATCGATTGGTTAAGTTAGTTATCACCCGTTCCTATTCACCTGAACTCTATACTCTAAGTCACATATACATATATTTTTTCTGTTAGCTGTCATATTAATAGCCCGTGTTGTATTTATGTTGTTTTCCTTTCTTGCCAGCTTCGAGTCTCTGCGATGATAAGCAATTCTTCGTATATTCTAGTTCTTGACTGCGACATGCACTGCAATGACCCGACTTCAGCTAGGCAAGCAATGTGTTACTATTGCGATCCTCAAACATCTGAATCTATAGCGTTTGTACAATTCCCTCAAACATTTTGGAATATCAGTAAAGACGACATTTATGACAGCCAACTTCGATTTGTATTCAAGGTTGATAACTAAAATCTTCTAAGGGTTATATATGCAAAATATGTGTATATTTATAGAGATTTATCTTTTAATTTGATGAGAATGAGTGGTGGTCGACTATTTGATTCATTTTTTTCACCTGGAATTCAGATGCATTGGTTTGGTTTTGATGGCGCCGGAGGACCAACCATATCGGGGACAAACTTTTATATAAAGAGGGAGGCTTTATTGGGCAGATTCAGTAAGCAACAAGGTTAGTTAAAATTTTGCTACTTAATTAAAGGTTTTCATAGTTGGGGTTGATATGAAAATTTAATTAAATTTTTTTGCCATTTTTGAAATGAGTCAAGCTTGATTCGCTTTTAATTGTTATATATATATATATAACCCTTAATTTATTGGTGTCATCTATTTGTTCCTAATTAATTCCAAAAAATCTTATGAATCTATCGCACCACAACATTCGATTAGGGTTGACACTCGATGGGGTTTGAGGTTTTTTTAGCATAAATTGTTAACAAATTTTTTAGTGCATAAGAAGTAGATAAATTGAAATGTCATAACTAATGACTTGTTGATATAGATGTTATGGCACTCAAAAGAACATTTGGTGCATCCAACTCTTTCATTAAAACCCTAGTAGAAGACTATAAGCCTTGTTTCATAAATGATGGAGAATCTTCAAGGATGTTGCTGGAAAATACCAACATTTTAGCATCTTGCTCATATGAAGATCAAACAACATGGGGTACAAAGGTAAGTTCTTCATCCTAAATTTTAATGATATTGTATAATTTTTTTGATAGTAAATCTAAATTATTTGTATGAAAGGTACTCATGTTTCCAAATAAATTCTTGTGTTTTAAATACACGTGTATTTGTAATTTGATCTCCGTATTTAATATTCTACATGGTATAATTGGCGTTTAATGCTTGGATTAACGGTTAGATTGACAGAAAGATTTGATTGATGCAATACTGATACTTTGAAGATTCAATTAGAATGTTTTAAAATTTAGGAATCAATTTATGTTATAGGCAATATAACTTGGGAGACTTTGGTGAACTTAACCCTTTTATATATATGTTTATGCAGGTGGGTTTTCTGTATTTTTGTGTGTTGGAAGATTACTTCACAGGATTTACTTTACATTGTAAAGGATGGAAATCGGTGTATCTTTATCCCAAAAAGTCACAATTCTTGGGGACAAGCACGATAAATTTGAATGAAGCATCAATTCAATGGACAAGATGGGCATCCGGGCTTGTTAATGTTGCAATTTCTAGGTTTTGCCCTCTCATTTATGGATCCCTAAAAATGTCTTTGGTCCACCTTATGTGCTATTTAGAAGTTGCATGTGTGCCTCTTCTTTATTGTCTGTCTCTTTGGGGTTTTGCACTTCTACCTCAACTTTGTCTCTTCAATGGCATCCCTTTGTACCCGAAGGTAAAAAGCATTCAGGTTTGACATCATATTAGTTACTCTCGATAAGTGCAAACCTTTTACTTTTATTTTGTGTCACAGGTTTCGGATTCGAACTTCAGCATATTTTTGATCATATTCATATCGGCTATTTCCAAAAGCTTATACGAAGTTGTTACAACCGGTGGACAATTTAGGGTATGGAAAAATGAATGGAGAATATGGATGGTGAGATCCGTTACATGTTATACTTACGGAAGCTTGGATGCTATTTTGAATAAGCTTGGCATAAAGGAAGCTAACTTTTTGCCAACCAATAAAGGAACAGATGATGAACAAGTTAAGCTATACGAGATGGGTATTTTTGATTTTCGAGCAGCCACCATGTTTCTTGCTCCAATGGTTACAGTTATTGTCGTAAACTTTGTAGCATTTGTTGGAGCTGTTGTCAAAGCTTTGGTTGTGGATGATGATGGAGATCGATACTGGGAAAAGATGTTTGGCCAAATGTTTCTTTCGTTTTACATATTGGTTTCAAATTATGCAGTTATTGAAGGGATGATTATAAGGAAGGACAAAGCTAGTATTCCACTATCTGCTACTTTGTTGTCTATTGTGTTTTCAGTATTTATCTTGTTGATTGGCTCTGTCATTTTGTGTTAAATTCTGACATTGGAAAAATAAAAAACCTTGACTAGGATTTCTATGTTATTTCATGTTTTTATTGTATGTTGAATTATTGAATGGATGATATTATAGATGTTCATCATTTATGTTTATGCATTTTTTTCTCAGCCAAAAATAATTTATTTCATAGAAAAACCTCATAAGAATGATGGAAGGTGTTTCCTCTTCTCTTGTGTGTTTTGCCTTTTATGGCTCGGAAGTTAAGTTGATGGTGTTTGTGGATTAGGTCTGCTCCTTTTGTTGCTTTTGGATTTTGATTGTCACTCTGTGAGGATGATTGTCTTCTGTGTGTTATGCTCATAATGTTGGAGGTATGATTGAACGAGCTTGTGTTGATTGTTCTATAGGAATTTTGGGATGAAATAGCATCGTTGACTTCGGTCAAGATGGTGGCTTCATTGGTGTTTCAGCACTTTTTCATATTGACTATTCGCGTAGGATCCTTCATTGGGTCAAATACCCTGCAACAATGCACCTGACCAACACCAACATGAAAGCAAAAAACACCTTTCAGCGCAAGGCACATATCAAACTGAACAAGGAAAATTAAATCACACCAAAATAAGGCCAAGAAATTCCTGAAGCCTGCAATTGAATCAGCTCACGAAACAACACCCAAATTAACATCAAATACAGCAAATAATAAGAGCATAGACGGATGAGCACCAAAAAGTCTTGCAATGAAAGCATCCACCCCTTGCCAGCCGAAGCCCCAAATAGAATAACCAGATAAAAGGTCCATGCCCACAATAAGCCCTGCCCATCAGTCCCTGCCAGAGGAGCCATGGCCAATAAAACTATCAGTCTTAATGCAATCCACAAAGCTTGTTGAGACTTTTCCTTAAGGTCAGCTCTTTTTGAGTTCAAGTCCTTTTCGCTGGCAAGTTTGTTGAAATAGAAGCAACATTGGTCATCATAGAGAACAAAGGTCCAACAAAGAGAAACCCAACATGCAGTGAAAAACTCAAAACCTACCGCCATTCAGTCCAACACGGCAACAGTTTCTCCATTGGAGAGCAACCAAACCCCATAAAATTTAAACCACAACAAGCACAAAAGGGCGGCACAAGCACAACATCACCACATCCAAATACTATCACTTTTCTGTTTCTCTTTAACACCCCAAAGCTTGATATCCAGAGAATTTTGATCAAGTCCTACATTTGAATCCGGAACATCTACGTCACTCCCCTCTGCTAACATGTTTGGATTTTTATCTCTACTGACGCCCTCTATTGATACCCCGACCGACCCACAGTTTACAAACTCTCCATTGGCCACCTTTTCCAAAGAACCCTATATCTATAGAAACGTCTTATCCCAAACCTATCACCTTGTTTCCCTATCCTTCAGATTGTTCAATATCAACTTGAAAAGGCCGCCCATTTTCAATACCATCGTCAGATTGCACCAAGGTCCTCGTCAAATTACGTGACTTACCTGAGACTGAATTAGACAGCTCATTGACTGACTACTTGTCAATGGTCTTGTAAATCTCACAAGTATATGTCCGACCCTTTCTCCATTAATTAGAGTTCTATTACAAGATGGATCGTCTTCTTTGTTCATCCCTTCCATTGAAGATGAGAAACTTGAAATTTCTTGCCTTCTGAGCTTATATCTGATTGTGAAACCAAAGATTGGTGAAAGCCTTCGCACCAACACCTGAGTTCTGGGAACTGCAATAGGATCAATTCAACAACTCTAATGGGATATTGAACATTCCCAACTCTTAAGATCACCATCTCATCAATTTTACACATACAATTTGTAATCAAATGAATGTTTCCCCTTAACAAAAGATCTAGGATAAGCAGTACCATCGTCCACACTAATAAAACTTCCCCAATGATTGGTGATAGACCAAGCATGGATCGGAACCCCGAAGCAAGTCACCCAAGTTCTTCTACAATTAACCAAAATGTTTTCAGACCATGACTCAACTTTTTGAACCACCTCATCAAAATTTCAACAAACTCATTTATAACCTTATTTGCTTCTTCTCCACTGTTAAACTCCATTAAAACCATTAGCCCAGGGACTCTTTTAATGTTGGCAACTTGGAGGCCACCCTCTTCTAACCGCATAGCAAGGTCCTCTAGAGTACATAAATCTCTACACCATCCCATGATACAAGACTGTAGAAAGTTTTTCTTCATCAATAGGAACTGAGTCTATCTCTTTCTTACCTGTAGCCACCTCCTCCATGAGACAATTCTTGTTTATAGCTTTTCCACCTTCCAGGGTTCCACTTGTATCTGGAGAATCCTTTTTTTGCTCAATCATGAGATTTCAAAATTGGCGTTGGTTATACCAAGCACTGACTCGACAAAGATGCCTCCGGAGCCTTTTTAGTATTTAATTTACGCCAATAAGAACTTCTACCATTGAAGCGTGCAAAGTTGATCCATATTCTATATCCAAATAAACGGAAATCGTTCAGACGAAGCGTCGCCCTTCTTGCATCAGTAAAGTTTGCGACTCTCACAAAACCAAATCCTTCTCCTTTTTTACTTCTCTTTTTTGGAATGAAGACATCCACAACCACGCCGTGATACTTTCATCTTCCAAAGACCTCTCTATTGCATACGCGGAGGAAGGTTCAATACAAAAAACTCTGTCCACTACACCTGATCATGGCTTGTGATACCTCAGGCCCGAAGATTTGACTTTAAACAAATTTATAAGTCGTAAAAATGAACTTTGATAAAAAGGTTTGTTTTGTTCAACTTTGGTTAAAATTTTTTTAGTCGGATTCGACTCAACTCAGTTATTTTATTGCTATTTTGTTACTGTTGTTATTATTTGAATATTATATAATTTTTATTTTATTGTTAATTTTACTATAATTGTAGAGATATTTTGTTTACTAAGTTGAAATTATCTTAATATTATTTAATTATAAATTTTTTAATGTAATTTCAATTTTTGGGAAATATTTATTTTAATTTTTTAATGTATTTGATGTATAACATTTTAAAATTTGTTTTTTATATAAAAAATAAACTAAAAAAATTATTACCGGAAGGCTAAGTCGGATTCGAGTATAGCATTTTTAATCTGGGCTGGGCTTTGACAAAATTTTAAGCATTTTTTTCATATTAGGTTGGACCCAAGACTAGAAAATGGATCTAAAATTTTATATCGGTCCAACTCGAACCCGACCCAACTTATGATCAAGTTTATTGTCCATGATCATCTTTACCCTCCAATAATATAATTTATTTTAAATATAAAAAATCATCAAAATAAATTTTTCAAATTTAAATGATGCTTGATTGATTCGTGAAATCAATTTAATGAGATGTTAAACTAAATAATAATAATATAGAAAAAAAATTATATTGAGATGCTTAAAATAAATAAGAATATAGATAAGAATATATATTATAGGAATAAAAAGATATCCTTCCACATAATATGCATAGTAAATGGTGGATAAGTGGGTTTCATATTTATTTCAATATAAAAAAATTATATTGAAAAATAAAAGGTTTATTTTTCAAGCTCCGAAGATAGCTTCAAGGGTTCTTCTGAGTTCAAGGCAGAGAGGAAAAAGATGAAGGTAATATACTGCAGATTTATACATTATTTATATTCTTAATACAAACTTATAATAAATATAATGGATGCAAGGGAAGTTGGAGGATCAAAATTAAATTTTAATTTTTAATAGTTTATATTTTTATAAGTTTTAAAGGAATAAATTAAATTTTTATTATTTTTAGGGGTCAAAAATAATTTTATCTTTATTAATATAAAATTTTAAAACTTTTAAAGGATCTAAATGAACAATTTTTTATTTTAAGGGGATCACCTCTATCAACCTCCTAAATACGCCGTTGAATGGATGTATCATAACTCAACTTAATTGTATTTTAATCCTTTAAAAATTTATAACATTTTAAATAAATAAAATGATAAAATTATATTTTACCATTCTAAAAAATTTATAATCCAATTTTAATCTCTCTAATATAAAAAAAATTCACTTCAGTTCTTATTATATTTTTATATATAATTTGTGATAATAATTTGCTATTCTTAAAGGTGTGTGAGTTGTATTATCATCGAAATTAAATACTATTAATTTGGATTTTGTACCATTTGTTAATTGTTACTTTAAATAAATTCAATTAATGTAGTAATCATTGGTTATAAGTACATTTATAAAAATATTATCTGATAAATTATAATATAATTATGGGACTAAATTATCAACTAAATATGAATTAATGTTTAATTAAATGATTTGACCAAAGGCACAAATATGAAGAAGTGAAAAAATAAAGTTTATAATTGCTTTTTGTGAAGGAAAAATACGAGGTTTGGAAGCAACGGATAAGGTCAATTCTGAAAGAAAATATCGCCGGCAACAATAATCTTGACCACTCATCAATAATAGAGGTATATCCCCTAATTTAAATTCATTTTATTTATTTTTTATTATTAAAATGGTAGTAAAATTGCCGTTTTCTTATATTCATAAAAAAAGTTTAAGATAATTTTATTACTATTTATACTTAATTTTTTATATTTAAAACAATATGATGTTATTAAAAAAAGCAATTGATGATAACAAAATTATAAATTATTTTGCAGGTTATAAATGAACATTACAGAAAGGAAGACGAAGTTAAAATACCTATGCTTGTTTATGTTTCTCGTGAGAAAAGACCTTTTCGTCATCATAATTTTAAAGCCGGAGCCCTTAATGTCCTTGTATGTCACTTTTTGTTAAGTCGATTAATCAACTTCTTTTTACTATAGTTTTTTTTTTTTTTTTAAAAGTTGAATTTGGTTGGAAGATTGAGGCTAATATAATCGATTGTACAAGCATGAAAGAGGGGAATAAAATATTGACAATACAGTCCCGTAAGCCCCCTCCATGGCAAGCAAGGGCGCACACAGGGACAATAATACTAAACATGTTTGATATTTCACACATAAACAAGGTTAGTTAATTGGGTTATGAAATTTAATAACCAATAACCGATTAATTTCATAATAATTTTAATCAAATCCTTAATTGATTTAATCGAATCGGTCAGTTAATTTGATTATCATCGATTCTTATTCATTTCTACTCTACTTTAAGTCACTTTTATTTTTTACTTTCTATTAGCTAACATATTAATAGCTCTTGTTTTGTTTATGTTGTGTTCTTTTTACTACCAGCTTCGAGTTTCTGTGATGATGAACAACTCTCCGTGTATTTTAATTTTTGACTGTGACATGCACTGCAATGACCCAACTAAAGCTAAGCAAGCAATGTGTTACTATTGCGATCCTCAAACATCTAAATCTATAGCATTCGTGCAATTCCCTCAAACATTCCGAAATATTAGTCAAGACGACATCTACGACAGCCAACTTCGATTTGTATTCAAGGTTGATAATTATGATTTTTTAAATATATATATTGAAATTGATGTTCTAATTTGATGAGAAGTGGTGGTTAATTGTTTTATTCATTTTTCTCCGTCGAATTCAGACACAATGGCATGGTTATGATGGTGCCGGCGGACCAACAATATCGGGTACAAACTTTTATATAAAGTTTTAGTAAGCAACAAGGTGAGTCAAATTGTTGTTACTACTGAATTAAAGGTTTTTATATTGATATGAAAATATAATAAATTATTATTATTATTATAAATAAGAATAACCAATATGAATTTTTATTTATGAAAATGTTATAACCAATGGCTCGTTAATATAGATCTTATGGCACTCAAAAGATCATTTGGTCCATCCAATGACTTCATCAAAACCCTAGTCGAAGACTATAAGCAATGTTTCATAGAAGATGGAGAATCTTCAAGGATGTTGCTAGAACATGCCCATGTTTTAGCCTCTTGCTCATATGAAGATCAAACAACATGGGGTTCAAAGGCAAATATACATTTGCTTCTTCCTCCTAAATTTTAATGATACTACGATACACGTATATTTACAAATTAATGATTGTGTTTTAGATACACATGTGTTTACAATTTGTGTATACACATGTGTTTTAGATTGCATGTACGCCTCTTCTTTATTGCCTCTCTCTTTGGAGTTTTGCCCTTGTACCTCAACTTTGTCTCTTCAATGGCATCCGTTTGTACCCGAAGGTAAAAAAACATTCATATTTGACATCATCTTAATAATTCTCGATTAGGACAAACCTTTTAATTTTATTTTTTGTGTCACAGATTTCGGACTCGAACTTCAACATATTTTCGATAGTTTTCATATCGGTTATTTCCAAAAGCTTATACGAAGTTGTTACAACCGGTGGTGAATTTAGGATATGGAAAAATGAATGGAAAAATGATTGCCTCTGCCATTTTGTGTTAAATTCTGGCATTGGAAAAATAAAAAAACTTGATTAGGATTTCTAAGTTTTTCATGTTTTTATTGTATGTTGAATTGTTGAAGGGATGATATTATATAAGTTCATCATTTATGTTTATGCATAGTTTTTCTCAGCCAAAAATAACTTATTTCATACAAAAGATTTAATTTAGTAATATAATAATAATAATATATAAAATATGTATAATATTAAAATCAAGGTATAATATCACGACATTCATTTCTAGAAAGTTTAGATTTTATTTTGAAATTTCGTGTTACGATAATAAAATTCGATGTCGCGATATTATTTTTATTTCAAAATTCAGTGTTACGAGTTTCACAACATCAACTCTACTTTTAAAATTTTTTAAAAGAAATTATTCAAAAGAGAGATTATTGAAACAAATTTTTGAAATAGTTGACTATATATCAATGGAAGTGTTCACTTCATCAATACTGTGACACAGAGTATTACTTATTATATTTGAAATTGATAATTTATTAAAATAAAATATTTAAAGTTGACTATACTATTAAGAAATTATTGACGGCGTGGATTTTGAAATTCTTATTAAAATTTTAATTAATATACATGATATTTGTGTTTTAAATATCTAATTTCATGTTGTAAATAAATTTGAAAATAGACTAAACATTTTTGGTGATGATATGATGATACTTGTTTACGGCTTCATGCACACGTAAGCAATGACGTGAATTATTTTTGTTTTTGGGTAAGGAACTGTTAAATTTGTTGAAGGACACTGTCACAAATGATGCCATCCATCAATAATTGAGGTACCACATTAATTGTATCTATTATTAAATTCTTTCTTTTTTCCCCCCCTTAAATTCATAGAAGAATTGAAGCATTTGTTTCAATAATTACTACTAATTTCATAGATTCATATTTTAAATATATAAGTTTATATTATATACCATCATATTTATATTAACAAATTATAAATTCTCTAGACATAAAATGAATTATAAATTCTTGAAGTGCTAAACCACAATTTTATCATGATTTATTAAATAATATGAATTATAAATTAAATTACACATCTTATTAAAAATAAAAGTATTTTACATATTAAAATTAATTACATAATATGATTTGATTCCATCATAATTTCAAAGTTGGACCTATCAACATTCTTGTATGTCCTCTTTCTACGTTCTTTGTCACATATTTTAAATTTTTTTTTTGTCTACTAGCTAACATATTGATAGTTAGTGTTGTATTTATGTTGTGTTGCTGATAGTTTCGGGTCTCAGCAATGATAAACAATTCTTTGTATATCCTAGTGTTTGATTGCAACATATATTGCAATGATCCAACTTCAATTAGGCAAACAATTAATGTGTGTTTTTTTTTATGATTTTCAAACCTTTTTTTAAGCATTCGTGCAATTCTTTCAAATATTTTAAAATATAAATTAAAATGACATTTACGATAATCAAATTTGATTTGCATTTAAGATTGATGACTAGATCTTTTGCATGGTTAAATATGCAAAATGTGTGTATTTTAATTTGAGATATTCTGGTGATAGGTAGTTACATCGAGTTCCAATTAAATCCAAAGTCAAGTTAGATCAAATCTCTAAATGGGGGTCTATTTAGGGACATCAAACCTAAGATACTGCTTAAAGAATTTCAAACTCATTACCATTATATCTACTCGTAGACATATTCATGGATTGTACCAAGTTCATGTTGGGCGTGTGTATGATATTAATACACTTATGTTTGCTCAAACCCAATTCAACCAATAATATAGACCTAAAAATTTTCCTATGCTCGCCCATATCTGTTAATGATTAACTTAAACTCATTTTAAAAATATATATTATTTTTAAAATTAATATTTTAGATGATTTTCTTGTTATAATTATTTACTTTATTAAATAAAGGTTAAACGTGTAACATCCGCGTGCTTGAATCGGATTTGGAACAGTGATAGAGTACAATTGAGAATTAGAATATATGGTTGAATTTAGAAAGGTTTGGAGAAATCAAGGATGTATTAGTAAAGGAGAGAAAATATGGAGGACTAAATAGTAAATTATTCAAATTGAATTTTGAGTCATCATGGGAATTAGATTGATTGAGGAAGGGTAAAAGAGTAATTTGGTGGAAGATATTTTTGGAGGCAAAATTTTGGGCCAAAGTGTAAAGTTAGAAGGTCTAAGGACTAAAAGTGCAATTTTACCATTTTTATTAAGTGAGATATTTAAGTGAGATTTCTAGAGAATTTGAGAAAGGTTAAAAATCAATTATAAGTCAAAAATATCAGCTCTTTTCATGTTCAACCGTTCATGCCATTCTCTCTTCCATCCAACTTTTGATTTTATTCCAAATAGGTCCTTCCATCATTTTTAAGCCCTCCAAGCTCCAAAATCTCCTATTTTCTTTGAAATTTCTGAAAGAAAAGTATAGAAAGGGGTTATTAGACACCTCAAACTCCTTATAGAATTTATTTTGAGGTGTTAGAGAGCATAGGGACTAAATTGAGAAATTTTGAATTCAAGGGTTAAGGTAAGAGATGGTCAAATTCTCATGACATACATGTATTTTACTGTTATTTAGCATGAAAACCATTGAATTATAGCTTATAGCTTATATGTGTTTATGTGAAATTGAAGAGAAAGAGAAGAGAGGCAAGGATCAAATTGAAGACAAAGGAAAAGAATAGAGCAAGGGGTAAAAGAGAAGAAATTCAGCCTTTTGTTGTAAGTACTACAAGAATTTTAGTTTATAGTCTATTCTTCATAATATATTTGAGCTGATAGCATGGAAATTGTTGTTTAATTAGGTGTTATAAAGATGATTAAGTGAGATTAGTGTAATAAAACATGAGAAAGAAAATGTTTTCATTGAAACAGATTGGACAGAATCAGAGGGTTAACTTTGAAAATGCACTAAAAATTGTGTATATCGAGTTAAGGGTCGAATTATATATGTAATTAAAGCTTATTGAGTGTAGTTTCATATGGAAGAAACAGTGAATTAAATGGATCTGTATATTCTGAGTTATAACTGATTTTGTGTAACAAGGTCAGAGCAGATACGAGTTCCCCTGTTCTGATTTTGAAAAATCATAGAAAAATGTATAAAAATCATTAGAGTCTGAAATTTATATGTATAAATCCTTGATGAGCCTATTTTCAAAAGAAACAGACCGGAACATTATTTGATCTCTGTAATAAAAGATATATAATTTTTAGTGAAGAAAGGTCAAAACTGTCAGACAGCAGAGAAGGGGTAACTTGAAAGAATTTACTGTACAAATTGGCTAAAGCAAAAATTCTGAAAATTTTATGGTAAAAATATGATTGAGTCTAGTTTCAGAAACATCAAACGGATTATAATTTCGAATTCTGTAGATCGAGGTATAAATAATTTAGTGACTATAACGCAAGTGGACAACTTTGAAAAGTTAATGTGAAAATAAAGTTAAGAGGTATATAATGATGAATATGTGAGAAAAATATTGTATGAAATATTATGTGTTTAATTATAATTGTTGATTATATGACTAATTGGTGAATTTGTGGATTTATTTGAGAAAGTAAAGGTGAGAAATACATGATTATGTATATGTGAAGAGAAATGTAAATGTGATATATGAAATTATGAGAAATGATGTTATATAAGATATTATGCCCATGTAGACAAGTTAGAACCATTGTGATATTAGTGGCATGCCATTAAGGAACACTAGCGCGCTCTCTGATTAGCACTGTGTGTGCTCTCTGTTTAGCACGTCTCGTGCTCTCTGTTATTAGCACTGTGTGTGCTCTCTGATTAGCACTTTGTGTGCTCAGTACTTTGTGTACTCTCTGTTTAGCACTTTGTGTGCTCTCTGTTGCCCAGCACTTATGTGCTCTCTGTTCAGTACTTCGGTACTCTCTGTTTGTTCCGTTTATCCGATAGGTTCTATAAAAGTCTACTATGGGCCAAGTGGATAAATAAGCTAAGTGAGCTATGGTTAAGAAAGCTATGATGGCCAGATTGTGAAAAGTGAAAGAATGTGCAAATTATGATGTTGAGGTAAGTGAAATGATGAATATATGAAAGATAAGTACTATATGTGTATGTGTAATTAAATGTTGATAATTAAGTGAACTAATGTGGCTGAAATGACTAAATTGTGAAAAAGGGATGAAAATGTAATATCTACCATTGAAGTAAGTTGGTATATGAGAATGAATTTGTGTTATGGTGGCATTAAGGTAAATTAAATGTTACATGCAAGAAAGGTTAGAAATTTTATACGCATGAGCATTGAAATATTTGATAAAATTAAGCAATAAATAAATAATCATCTATTATTCTTGTAGTGCTTACTAAGCCTTCACCGGCTTAACGCGTTTATTTTAACGCGTAGGTACAAAGTAACAAGGAGTAAAGGTCGAGTTCAGGGACCTCTCATCACATCACATCATCTTTTGGTGGACTCTAAATATAGGTATTTTTTTTAGGAAATGGCATGTACAATAGTATCTGTGTGAATCTCTAATGAGTGGGAAAATGTTATCTCGAATGTTATGAATTATGAAAATAAAATGATTAATATAGGATATTTCAATTTGAATGGTCTTAAAAGACATCGGTTTTTTTTTAAAGAAAATTTTCTGTTACTCGACTTTCTGTGCCGTAATGTAATGTAATGCTCCTATATTGGGTTTATACGTATAAATCGGGTATAGGGGTGTTACAAAACGTATGCATCAAGGCAATTAATTTATTTTGTGATGTTGAGATTTTCTGCTCCATCTTTTTGTAATATATTTGGGAAAATCTTAGTGTGAGCAGATCACCAACTGTATCTTATTTTTATCATTCTAAGTCATTTGGAAAAAAGAAATTATTTATTTGTTGGAAAAAAGAAATCATTTGGAGGCAGTATTAAACCTAACACCACCCAAGACAAAGAGTCTGAATCAGACACAATTTGACACTGCTCCTTCCACCATGGTAATCTATTTGGTTACTTGTTTATTGGTTCAAATAATTCTAAATGACTCATGAGAGTCACATGTCTTGATAAAATACCATGTTGACAGCAGCCTATGGGGCTGCCCAGGGGCGGACCCCTAAAATGAAAAAAAAAAATCATTTAAAATCTTTAAAATTTTAAATTAATAAAGTAAAATTACATTTTAATTTTTTTAAAATGATAAAAACTATAAATTATAATATCTGTTTTTTTTATATCATGTTTAGAATTATTCATAGCCTCAACTCTTAAATAAAAAAATAATGTGTTTCAGCGCACTCGAACCAACATCCTCCTATACTGACAATAATATTAATGTCAGTCGAATTAAGACTCAATCGATAAATATAGAATGACTTTAAATATAAGAGTTATTATGTAGGCTAACATTAATTTATTGATTAATGAGGCGTATTATTCTATGAACTTAATAAATATTGCATGTGAAAAATATTTTCCCGTAATTTATTGATGAATAGTCAGCAAATCATTGCCATGTATTCTCTATTTATTCATTGCTTGAGCTAAATCAATTAGTAAAATTCAAGCAATCATGGAGCAATCATCCATGGAGAAATCTGCCCCTCTGCATGTATGCCATGTAAACAAAATCTCCATCATCATCAATAGAGCCCATGCATTCCTCCACTCCATAACTATACTGTTCTTGATTCATTACAGGCTTTCTTTCTTTTTCCAACATCCCAAAAATACCAACATACCCACTCTTCCATGGCTTTTAATCTTCATCTCCGAGTTGCTTCTCTCTTTAGCATGGCTATTTGCACAAGCCCATCGTTGGCGTCCGGTTACACGGACTGTATTCCCCGAGAGACTACCGGCCGATGATAAGCTTCCCGCTATTGATGTGTTCATTTGCACTGCGGATCCTAACAAGGAGCCGAGTGCGGAAGTTATGAACACTGTGATATCAGCCATGGCGCTGGATTATCCACAGGAGAAGCTTCATGTTTATGTTTCCGATGATGCCGGCTCTGATGCGACGTTGCGTTGTACGAAGGAGGCTTGGAACTTTGCGAGGTATTGGGTTCCATTTTGTAGGAAATATGGGCTTGTGACTGCTTGTCCGGACGTTTATTTTTCAAGCTCCAAAGTTGACAATGAAGATTTTAAGGGTTTCGAGTTTAAGGCAGCAAGGACAAAGATGGAGGTAATTTGATGATACAGTACTATTATTAGTATATAAAATGATACCAAACTGCAATAATTATTATCAACTATGCATTTGTTGGTTTAGAAAATAATTAAAACACGTGAATTAAGTATTAAACATGTATATATTTATTCTTTCAGATAAAATATACTAAATAAAAGAAAGAGCTCTCTTACATTTCAATGAGGATATCTATTATTTTAATATGTGGAATCCCAGTTGTCATATACATGTATTTAAAATTTTATCCATTTATTTGAATTAACATTAATAGAAAAGACCTGACTGCTAAGACAATATTACTTTCAACTTTTGACGTTTAAAATCAACAATTTGAGAACATAGAGTAAAATTAGCTTTTTGATGAAAATACATCATTATAAAGGTTTTATTATGGTTTTAGTGCTCAACTATGCTGAAACTTGAAAATCAATTTTTTTAAAAAATTTAATTTAATATAATTTGTTTTTTCTTTTTTACTTTTATAACATTATTAATAGGTTTAAAATGATAACATCGTTAGTTTCTACCATTAAAGTGATGACATGATTTTCTTTAGAAAAAAGTAAAACATGTAAATTTATTATTAGTTGAATATAATTTATTAGATTTTTATGTGGCATTGACTTTGTAATAGTATCTATACTATATAAGATAATTAATTGAGTTAGTATCACGAGTCAACTCGATACAAACTTCATTGTGAAATTACTAAAATATTTATGCTTTAAAGGGTAATTAATATTATTGTAAAGATTTTTTTAAATCTTTTAATACTTTCAAATAATATTTTAAATAAAATTAGAAAACCTTATTTGAAAATTAAACACAATACCAACAAATTTGAATTGAATTCTCCCACCATTTCACCAAACAATGTGATTATACCAACACTAATGCACCGGAGTAATTGTGGGTGTGATAAAATATAATAAAAATAAAAAGAAAGTCCATTTCATCACTTTAATGGCATAATCTAGTAAGATGTTTGGACGTACTTATAATATTATAATATGGGTGATTATTTGATATACAAACGGTGAAATGTTTTTATTTCATAAGCGAGATCGAGATTTTATCACATGTTTTGTTTATTTTTATAATTTTTAAAATTAAACTTAAGAACAAATGGTAAAATCTCAACCCGGATTGCAAGTTAAAACTTTTCAAGACCAAAGTACCAAATACTCATCCTTATAATATTATAGATATAAAAAACTCAATGATACAAATTTAATTATGATTATAATTATTAAATTAAATTTATACTATATTTAAAGAGTTGATTAAATTGCTATTACCCATCAACCGAAACCTAAATCAGTTGATCAATTACTCAATATCCTTTTATTTATAAAATAATAAACATGTGAAGTTGATAAATTTAATAAATTATGTAAAATCTTAAAAAAATGAAGTTGATAAATTCAAAGTCAAACTCAAAACCTCATAATTTTCAATTTCTTTAATTTTATAATTATTTTGATTAAAACTTTATGTATTTTAATATTAATTTTTAAAAATATATTTGTTAAATTATTTTTTTACTCACAATGTTGTGCCATAAATTTATTTTGTGTTGAAAGGAAAAGTACGAGATTTTGAAGCAACGAATAAGGAGAATTGTTGAACAACATTGCTCGACAGGTGACGCCCTACACGATACTCATAACCACCCTTCAATAATTGAGGTACCCCTTAATTTTTATTTATCTTTATTGAGGTACACCCTTCAACAATAATCAATGTGTTATAAATTACATAATATATTAAAAAAATAACATAATATATTACAACAAACTTAGAAAATGAATCGAATTAGACTCAAGCCTTTATTGTTTAAGTTCAAGTCTGAATAATTTTTTAAATGCGTCTATTTTTTTTTGAAAAATTGTCTTAAATTATTTACAGGTTATAAATGAACATCCCAAAGAGGAAGATGAAGTTAAAATGCCTCTACTTGTTTATGTTTGTCGTGAGAAAAGACCTTCTCATCATAATAATTTTAAAGCCGGAGCCCTCAATGTCCTTGTATGCCATCTCTTTACACTCCATGTCACAATTTTTTTTTTTAAAAAAAAATCTTCTTTGCTAGCTAATGCATTAATAGTTTGTGTCGTGTTTATGTTGTGTTGCTTCCAGCTTCGAGTCTCGACGATGATAAGCAATTCTCCGTATATTTTAATGCTTGATTGCGACATGTACTGCAATGACCCAACTTCAGCTAGGCAAGCAATGTGTTATTATTGTGATCCCCAAACATCTCCTTCCATAGGATTTGTGCAATTCCCTCAAACATTTCGAAATATATCTCAAGATGACATCTACGACAACGAAATTCGAAGTTTATTCAAGGTCAATAACTAATATCTTCTGCAAAATTATATATGCAAAATATATTCATATATATATATATATATATATATTGATCTAAGATGAGTCCGATTAGATCTAGAGAAAAGTAGGTGGAACTTTTAAATGGGGCTCTATTTGTTTGGGGGATATCGAACTTTTTACCATTAGATCCGTTAATTATCAATAAATTTATATATAAATTTGATGAGAATGATTGGTGGTTTACTATTTTATTAATTTTTTCACCTCGAATTCAGATACATTGGCATGGTTTTGATGGCGTGGGAGGACCAACGATATCAGGTTCGAACTTATATATAAAGAGGGAGGCTTTATTGGGTAGTTTCAGCAAGCAACAAGGTTAGTTAAATATATGAAAATATTCATAAAATTAAATGTAAGTTATAACTTTCTTTTTCCTTTTAGTACATAAAAAGTTGACAACTTGAATGTCTGATAACCATCAACTTGTTAATATAGAACTTATGGCACTTAAGAGATCATTTGGTCCATCCAATGATTTCATTAAAACCCTAGTCGAAGACTATAAGCCTGGTTTCATATACGATGGGGACTCTTCGAGAATGTTGCTGGAAAAGGCCAACGTTTTAGCTTCCTGCACTTACGAAAATCAGACATCATGGGGTTCGAAGGCAAGTATACACTAACAAAAAAAGTTGGTTTTGGTTTATAATTATATATCATATATGAATATTAATTAACCATCCTTTTATGTAGGTGGGGTTTTTGTACTTCTGTGTGGTGGAAGATTACTTCACTGGATTTAGTTTACATCGTAAAGGTTGGAAATCAGTGTATCTTTATCCCAAAAAACCACAGTTTCTAGGGACAGCCACCACAAATTTTAACGACTCATCAATTCAATGGATGAGATGGGCATCTGGGCTTGTTAGTGTTGCTATTTCTAAGTTTTGCCCTCTCATTTATGGTCCTCTAAAGATGTCTTGGGTACAACTTATGTGCTATTCACAACTTGCATTCATGCCGCTTCTTTATTGCCTCTCTCTTTGGGGTTTCGCTTTTATACCTCAACTTTGTCTCTTCAATGACATCCCTTTGTACCCCAAGGTAAAAAGCATTCATATCTGATATCATGTTAATTAATCTTGATTAGTACAGACCTTTTACCTTTTGAGTGTCACAGGTTTCAGATCCGGATTTCAACATATTTTTGATCATTTTTGCATCGGCGATGTTGAAAAGCTTATATGAAGTTGTTACAACTGGAGGACAAGTTCGGGTATGGAGAAATGATTGGAGAATCTGGATGATGAGATCGATAACATCCTACTTCTATGCAAGCTTGGATGTTGTTTTTAATAAGCTTGGCATGAAGGAAGCTAGCTTTCTGCCGACTAATAAAGTAATCGATGATGAACAAGTTAAGCTATATGAGATGGGTATTTTTGATTTTCGAGCAGCCACCACGTTTCTTGTTCCATTGGTTACAGTGATTGTTGTAAACATCGCAATATTTGTCAGAGCTTTGGTCGTGAATGTTGTGGATAACGATAGAGATGGATATTGGGAAAAAATGTTTGGGCAAATGTTTCTTTCGTTTTACATATTGGTTTCGAATTATGCAGTGATTGAAGGGATGATAATCAGGAGAGATAAGGCCAGTATTCCATTATCTGTTACTTTGTTGTCGGTTGTGTTTTCAGTGTTTATCTTGTTGATTGGCTCTGCCATTTTGCGTTAAAGTTTGACATTTGGAAAAAAAAAACCTCCATTATGTCGAATATTATATTTTAAGTTCGAATTATGGTTTTCGTTTATCAATATGTAATATGACGGTTAATTTGAATCTTAATTTGATATTATTATTATTATAAAGCACTGCTCATTCTTATAACTTATTATATATGGTGTCGATAAATTTTGGTAACAAGATCCTTAGGCTCCAATCATCCAGTTATTTATCATTATTATGGATCTCTTCACCATATAAAATCTAGATATTTTAAAATGTTGAGAGATCGAAATTGGAAGCAAACAACGGTAGAAGCAGACAGAAACAAATCTTAACTTCAATCTAAGAAGTTAAATAGTAACCATTAAGCCATAAATCTTTAACTTGATGAAATTAGATTGAGTTTTTATTTTTAAATGAATCGAGCAATTTTGACAGAAAAATTGAGTGAGTGTGCATATTCCTATATAATTGAGATATTAGGCAGTGGGTCCTGGTACTTTGATTTGGTGTGAATTTTTATTTAATATATATTCTGGTTATTATCTTTACATTAGGTGTAAGTTTTTGTCATTTCTTCCTGGTGGATTTTGTCTGGTATGGCGGCATTATAAGTTGTAATAACAGACATTACGAGACGTGATTTGAGTTATGTTTTTTAATTTGTGTGATTTTGATCATTAGCGATGGTTAGCAAGTGATAGGTTTGAGTAGCTGCTTTATGCAGTAATTTTCTCTTGGTTATCCTAAAGCTTTCTTTTGTAATATTCTGATTGAGAAAAAAAAGAAAAAGAAAATAGATGATTTTGTTGTAAAAAGAAAAAGCATGCATGCATGATGGGTATGATGGTTATTATCTATACATATAGTCTTTTATTATCGCATTTCCTTCTAGATATAATTCTACCGAAATAAAAATGTTACTAAGCAACTTAGTTGACAATATTATGGAGCAACTTACAAGATTAAAATAAATAAAAAGAATAAATCTCAAAGTTTGATGTTCAAAGGTTGTCTGCTTTGAAAATTTGATTCCATTTTTTTTCATCTCTTTTTAGCTTATCCAGTCGACAATAAAGACCTCTAAAATGAATAATATCCTTTTTTCTATTGAAATCATTTGTTGAGTTTTATTTAATTATATTTTAAGTAGGTTGAATTAAGGGAATTGTGTTAAGGGGAGTTATAGTTGACTTGTTACTTGCTTGATTTCGTCCAAAAAATTGTGTAGGGGTGGAATCGTAAACTTAAAACTTAAATTTATATCACAAGATATGATTATAATGATTTACTTGATTAAATAAAGGTTAAACGTATGCATCAAATCTCGATTGATAGGAAAGTTGTATTTGTTTTTTCTTTTTTAACAAATAATGTTCTCGATAAACAAAGTGGAAGAGTAGATAAACTCTACTTATGGAATTTGTTGAATATTTTTTTTTTTTTAGAAAAAGAACAGCATTAGGCGATTACAAGAATAAAACTAAATCGAAACAAATCTATCATCAACATTATCTTTAAGAAGAATACCTTTAACTGCATCAGGCGGACTTTGGAAGAGCTGAAGCCTTGAATCACCCAATGATGTAATATTTGCCATAGCATCAACAATACCATTAGCAAATCGTGATACAACTCTAATATATTATACGATTACTGTTTATATATGTGTTATTCATAGATTTAATATATTAAGTAGGTCTCCATGCATGATGACATGTATCCTATTTTAGGGTTAACACGTGTACACTTGAAGTGAGTTTGCATACACAAAATTGTTATTTTTTGGTGCTCCAATCACCATGGAGTTTATGAGAAGTGTTCAAAGCCGTCGATTATTGGGTGTCTTTGTTGTGTCGTTTGGTCAATATTTTTCGCTTCCAAATGACAGAAAATTTTTAGGGTCAATTTAGTATTGATTTTAAAAAGTATTTTTAGGATAAAAAATACTTTTAAAAGAAGTTAAAAATTTTCTATTTCTGTCAAAAGCACTTTTAGGTCAATTTTTGAGTTTAGAAATTTTTTTCTTTCAAAAAATATTTTATTTAGTAATGTTTTTATTTCAAGAGTGTTTTGAAATTAGCTCTTTGATGAAAATACATAATCATAAAAGTTTAATTATGTTGTTAGTCTCTCTACCTAGATTTGAAATTTAATATCTTTACTATAATTTAGCATAATTTGTTCTTTCTATTTTTTTTATAAAGAAAGTCTTTTTATTTTTATAATGTTACTAATAGACTAGTAAATAATGGGTGCAATGATAAGGCACATTACATTTTCAGATAAAAATAGTTAAAATATATTTACTTTAATTTAATATAATTAATAATTTTGAGGTTTTTATACAAATGACCCGAAAAAAAATTATTATTTATAAAAATAACTCAAGTTGAAAAATATACACCAAAATTATCTAAAATGAACAGTAAAAATGTTAAAAGTCCATATGATGGCCGACACCCCTCCCAAATTTCATTCCAAAGATTAGTGTCAGGCATAAAAATTAAATTTTTTGTATTTTTTTATCCCGATATTATACTGGTATAGGAAAATACAAGATTTTAAAAAAGAGAAGAAATTTTGGATGTCTGCCAAGCCATGGCTTACACCCAAAAAATACGAATAGAAAATAATTATTTTTGGGTGTCTACCATGCAATGATCAACATTCTCTTATCCAAATATAAAAATATATGTGTTTGTTAAGCTATGATCGACACGTCTTTTCAGATAAAAAAATATTTTTTTAGGTCATTTCTTCGTGGAAAAACGAGAAGCCAACGATGGTAAAAATTCTGGGTTTTGTAAGAACTTGACGTTATCGTCGCCGGAGTCGGTTGAGAATGTTGATAGAGTGAAATTCCGACGGCGTTTAATCTCTCTTTTGCAATTCTTTTTCCTTTTTTTTCTAGGTACAGAAATGTAATATTTATAAAAGGTTAAAAGTTTTAACCATTGTAAGTGTATCCACAAAATATATATAATCTAGTTTTACGAAATGTAAATGTAATTAATTGTGGTTGGTTTCTGAGAAAATGGTGGGAGAGAGAAAATCGATTTTATTTGCTCTAAGAAAATAAGGGAAAATATCAAATTTTGTTGTCTAACATAATAATTAGAAAATGGCATTTTAATTGTCATGTTGACATTTAGTATGTTATATTGATGTACAAAAATTAATTTTTTAACCGTTATTTTTAATATTTTTATCAAGAAAAATGGTAATGTAATTTAAATTTTGAATTCAATATGCTACCAATTTTTAAAAATAAAGTGGGAAAGTGAGAAATTGAAATTTGAATTTGTTTTTTTAAAGAAAATGCTATTTGAATTTTATTTTAAAAGTCTCATAAATATAAAAAGAATCCCATGCAAGACAAAATGAAATTTGCAATCAAATTTTGTTATTTTCTCAGCAACCAAACGGTAAAGGTGGATTAAAAAAAAAGCTATTTTGAGGTAAAAAGTACAAGTAGGCTAAGTGTCGGTGGAGGGATAGCGTTATGAGATTTGATGGCGAGGGTGCGGCTGAGGATGAATGTAACAGCGATGTAAGATTAGCGAAACCCGGTGGGTATTACTATTTAGTATGTCGTATTTTCATATATCGATACAATATCAAATTAAAAAAATAAATAGTTATCAGCCATGAAGTGTCAGACATCCAAGAAATTCATTATTTATGCTTGATATCAATCATTGAGATGAAAATTGAGGTGGTATTGACCATCACATAGACTTTTTAGCATTTTTACTATTTATTTTAAGTTATTTTGATGTATATTTTTTAATTTGGATTATTTTTATAAATAATAACTTTTTTGAGTCATTTTTATAAAAAAACCCAATAATTTTGCATGAATTACCCCTTGAGAAAGAGTTTTTGAAAACAATTTCTTTTCACTTACCTGACTGCTCGTGCAGATTCTGAAACTACAATATTAAATTTAAACATAATATAAAAATATTTTATATTTATTCCGCTCGATTTAAAATACATGTTTGTAATTTTATTTAAATCCGTCCATATTTGTAAATAGTTAATCTAAATTTATATTAATTTTTATTTTTTATATATTTCTATAAATTTAATTTTTATGTGTTATAAATTATATAATATATAAAAGTAATATACTACAAATTAGAAAATTAATCGAATTAGAGATTTAATTATTTGAACTCGAGTTAAGCCCATATTTTAAATGTGCTTAACTTTTTGCCCAAATCTATTTTTTTGATTTAATAATTTTTTCGCTTAACCTCTTCCGAACTTCAAATGAGTTGCAAGAAAGACGTTTGGAGGATCATCCAGACCGTTCTTAATATTTTTGGGTCCTAAAAAAATAATAAAATGGGGGTTTAGGTTCATTAAAAGTTGAATAAATTTTTTTAGGTTTTTTAAAAGTTGGTAAAAATAAATTTCAAACTTTTAAAAGTTAAAAAAAATAATTTTAAACCTCTTTTAGCCTTGGATCGTCTGGTGCGATTACATGTTAGTATTTACTCATATTTTTTTAACTTTTTGACAAGACACACAAACATTGTACACACAGATACTTGAATCCGAGATTTCTAAAATAAACAACATCTGAAATCACTTACTGAATTCTGATTAATTATAATTTAAGTAGGTTGAATTAAGGGAATTGTGTTAAGGGAGTTATAGTTGATATGGTCTCGATTAAAATATAATTTTTTTTACTTTTTCCTCACCGTTTATAGACTTATTTTCAAAAGTAATTTTTTTAAAAAATACATATCAATGTCCGAAAAAAAAAATTCTTAAAAAAATCATGATTGTTGTATGATTGGTCAAAAAAGTAGGGTGATGATGTGTCAGATGACACCAATAAGCACTATAACAAACAATCTAATTTCTTAATTAATTTTTTCACTATTTTGTAATTAATTAATTTTTTAATATTATTTTTATAAAAAAAGTCCTCGAGTCCTACAATCCACAAAATAATTTTTTTTCTCATCAAGAGAAACTTTAATAATACTACCAGAGTCCAGAAAGCAAAAGCACACATACAGCCATAGAAAAATCAACGGCTACAAGACACAGGCAAATAAAGATATTTTTGTCAAACACCAACAAACTAATTAATATTGCATCAGACCAATTACTTTTTATCTCACCCAATCATTCTGTGCCACCTGTATTGAAAAATTATTTGACTCTTTTTTTCCATCTCTTTTTATCCTGTTTAGTCGTTGGTAGTGATAAAGACAATGAAGAACTCAAAAAGTTGTGTTTGGAAGGATTCAATTATGATTGCTTCCGATATCTTCAATGCTCACAATGAAAGTGATAACAATGGTGGCGAAGGAGGTAGTAAGGAGTTCAGATGGTGGGAAAATGGAAGTGGTTTAGGTAGTGAATGGTAGGTGAAGGTGATGGGGGTAAAAATTTGAATAGGAAAGAGACAAGCCAAAAAGTTAATTGATTAATTGAATTTTTTTTTGTTTTTAATTAATAACAATTAAAAAAATTGAAAAAAATAAATTAAATATTTCAATACATGTGGCATACATGTGCGGTAAAATTTATTAGTTTTAATCAAGTACCTACAAAAATTTATCAAATTGACTCATGCTCATTGTTTTTATTATAGAAACTGTTAGGTAGAGAAGCTGAGTTAGCAAAATGATTGCCATGTATTCTCTATTTATTTAATTCTTGAGCTTCAATCATTTAATCAATTTCAAGCAATCATCCATGGAGAAATCTGTCCATCTCCATGTATGCCATGTAAACAAAATCACCTTCATCATCAACAGAACCCATGCAATCCTCCATTCCATAGCCATTCTCTTCTTGATTCGTTACAGGATTTCCTTCTTTTTCCAACACCCCCAAAACATCACCATCCCCACTCTTCCATGGCTTCTAATCTTCGTCTCCGAGTTGATTCTCTCTTTAGCATGGCTCCTTAAACAAGCCTATCGTTGGCGCCCGGTTTACAGAACCGTATTCCCCGAGAGGTTGCCGGCTGATGATAAGCTTCCGGCCATTGACGTGTTCATTTGCACTGCGGATCCAAACAAGGAGCCGAGTGTGGACGTTATGAACACTGTGATATCAGCCATGGCGTTGGATTATCCACCGGAAAAGCTTCATGTTTATATTTCCGACGATGCCGGCTCTAATGCGACGTTGCGTTGTACGAAGGAGGCTTGGAACTTTGCCAAGTATTGGGTCCCTTTTCGTAGGAAATATAGTCTCGTGACTGCTTGTCCGGGCATTTATTTTTCAAGCTCCGAAGATGATAATGGGGACAATAAGGGTTCCGAGTTTAAGGCGGAGAGGAAAAAGATAGAGGTAATTGTTCCATAAACCAAGTTGATGGAATAAATTGATTCGAACTTTAAAATTTTAAATATGAGTACGTTTTGAAATTAACTCTTTGATGAAAATATATAATCATAAAAGGTTGATTATGTTGTTACTCATTCTACTTGAATTTGAAATTTAATATCTTTGTTATAATTTAGCATAATTTGGCTTTTCTATTTTTTTATTCAAAGAAAGTATTTTTTTATTTTTATAATGTTACTAATAGGCTAATAAGTATTGGATGCAATGGTATAACATATTGAACTCTCAAGTATAGAATACAGATTCAAATTTTGGAGACCAAATTGTTCGGAGACATAATCATGAACGGTAAAATAAACATAAAAAATACCATGGAATATAATGTTAGCAATAGGTTTAATTGATAACACCATTAAGATTTACGGTTAAAACGGCTTTATAAATATTATATGTCAACTTTATTAGGATGTATTTTGATTTTTTTATTTTATTTATAGTTATTTAAATATTTATTAGTATTGTATTTGTGTACACTTTAAAAAATTAAATTTATTTTGTGTTAAGGAAAAATACGAGATTCTGAAGCAACAAGTAAGAAAAATTGTTGAAGGACACTTGACGACAAATGACGCCATCCACAACCACCCTACAATAATTGAGGTACCACATGAGCTGTTGTTTGTATTTATTGTAATTTATTTATCTATTATTAAATTAGTTTATTTTTTAATTCATAAAAGAATTGGAACATTTGTCTCAATAACTACTTATTATTTTCGTGGATTTTTACTTTATATATAAATTTATATTATATACCATCGTATTTATATCAATGAAGAAGATGGAAAAATTATAAATTGTTTTACAGGTTATAAATAAGCATTACAAAGAGGAAGATGAAATTAAAATGCCTCAACTTATTTATGTTTCTCGTGAGAAAAGACCTTCTCATCATCATAATTTCAAAGCTGGAGCCCTCAACGTCCTTGTATGTCCTCTCTCAACACTCTTTGTCGTATATTTTTTTTTCCTACTAACTAATATCTTGATAATTCATGTCGTGTTGCTTCTAGCTTCGGGTCTCAGCGATGATAAGCAATTCTTTGTACATCCTAATTCTTGACTGCGACATGTACTGCAATGACCCAACTTCAGCTAGGAAAGCAATGTGTTTTTATTGTGATTCTCAAACACCTTCTTCTTTAGCATTCGTGCAGTTCCCTCAAACATTCCGGAATATAAGTCAAGATGACATCTACGATAGCCAAGTTCGGTTTGTATTTAAGGTTGATAACTGGATCTTTTGGAAGGTTATATAGGAAAAATATGGGTGTGTGTATTTTAATTTGAGATATTTTGGTGTTAGGTTGTTACATCGGGTTGTTCCAACTAAATCCAAAGTCAAGTTAGATTGAACCTTTAAATGGGGGTCTATTTAGGGACATCAAACCTAAGACATTGCTTAAGGAATTTCAAACTCTTTACCACTTACCCTACTGGTAGACATGTTCATGGATTGAGCCAAGTTCGTGTTGGGTGTGTGTATGATAATAATAGACTTATGTTTGCTCAAGCCCAATCAAACCCATAATATAGGCCTAAAAATTTTCCTATGCCAATTCATATTTGTTAATGATTAACCCAAGCTCTTTTTAAGCATATCTATCTTATTTTTTAAAGTTAATATTTTAGATGATTTTAATTATATTTATAAGCTTGGTTCAAAGTTTGGACTCAAGTCTTGAATGTTGAAGACTAAATCTGACCCATATTTCAAATAAGCTTAATTTTTTTTCCAAACTCATTTTTCAAGCTTTGTATTTTAGTTTAAACTTCTTTCATATTTTAAATAAGCTTTGGTGTTTGAACGAGTAATCTAGTCTATGAACAAGTCTACATAAAATTATACATATATGATGAGAATGAGTTGTGATTGACTGTATTATTCATATTTTTGTATGGAATCCAGGTACATTGGTATGGTTTTGATGGCGTGGGAGGACCACTAATATCAGGTTCAAACTTTTGTATAAAGAGGGAGGCTTTATTGGGTAGTTTTAACAAGCAACAAGGTTAGTTTAACTGTTCACTACTAGAATGTACAATTTCTTGCTGAATTGAGTAAAGCTCAGGTTCAATTTAAGATTCATTTTATTATTTAAAAAATCTAAAGTTTTAATAATTATTTTATTTTAATATATAGGGTTGCGTTAGCGTATATTAAACTTTGTAGGGATGTGAATAAGGCAATGCGGTTTTTGCCCACCCTCCAACCCTAAAAATATTTACTCAATCACAGTACTCTTTTTCATTTGGATGTGTCATAACCAATGAGTTGTTAATATAGACCATATGGCACTCAAGAGATCATTTGGTCCATCCAATGACTTCATTAAAACCCTAGTTGAAGATGATAAGCCTTGTTTCATAAAGGATGGGGAATCCTCAAGGATGTTGCTCGAAAATGCCAACATTTTAGCCTCTTGCTCCTATGAAAATCAGACAGCATGGGGTTCAAAGGCAAGTATTTATATATATGCCCAAATAAAGGCTTAATTTGGATATAAATTATCATATATATGAATATCAATTAACCATCCTTTCAAATATATATAGGTGGGTTTTTTATATTTTTCAGTTTCGGAAGATTACTTTACTGGATTTCATTTGCACCGTAAAGGCTGGAAATCAGTGTACCTTAATCCCGAAAAGCCACAATTCTTGGGGACATGCACCACAAATTTCAATGAATCATCAATTCAATGGACGAGATGGACATGTGGGCCTGCTACCGTTGCTCTTTCTAGGTTTTGCCCTCTCATTTATGGTCCTCTAAAGATGTCTTTGGTTCAGCTTATATGCTATATAGAAGTTGCATTCATGCCTCTTCTTAATTGCCTCTCTCTTTGGGGCTTCGCTGTTATACCTCAACTTTGTCTCTTCAATGGCATCCCCTTGTACCCAAAGGTAACAAGTATTCATATCTGATATCGTATTAATTAATCTTGATTAGTACGGAGCTTTTACCTTTTGTGCATCACAGGTTTCAGATCCGAATTTCAACGTATTTTGGATAATTCTTGTATCGGCTATTGCGAAAAGTTTATACGATGTTTTTACAACTGGTGAAGAATTCAAGGTATGGAGAAATGAATGGAGAATATGGATGATGAGATCGATAACATCCTACACCTATGGAAGCTTGGATGTTATTTTAAATAAGCTTGGCATGAAGGAAGCTGTCTTTTTGCCGACCAATAAAGTAACCGATGATGAACAAGTTAAGCTATATGAGATGGGTGTTTTTGATTTCCGGACAGCCACCATGTTTCTTGCTCCTTTGGTTACAGTGATTCTCATAAACATTGCAGCATTTGTTGGAGCTGTTGTCAGAGCTTTGGTTGTAGATGATGATGGAGATCAATATTGGGAAAAGATGTTTGGGCAAATGTTTCTTTCGTTATTCATATTGATTACAAATTTTGCAGTTATTGAAGGGATGATCATCAGGAGGGACAAAGCTAAGATTCCATTCTCTGCTACTTTGTGGTCTGTTGTATTTTCAATGTTGATCTTGTTGATTAGCTTTCCCATTTTATGTTAAATTATGGGATTGGAAGAATAAAAAAGACCTTAATTAGGTTTTGCAAGTAATCTCATGCTTGTTATTATATGTCCAATTATTAAAGGGGTGATATTATATATGTTCTTTGCTTGAGTTGATGTACTATATTTTAGGTTCAAATTATGCTTTTTCGTAGTAAAGGTGTTTGATATCGATTATTATTGGCTCACAATTTTAATGGATCTGGGTTAGATCTTACACGATTTGCATATTGAGCTCACGGATTGAGTTACCATGATGCGATAGCACAAAACTAAGCAAGGGACAACAAAGTTTGTTTACGTAGTACGGTTTCCCTATGTCTCCGAAACTAGTTTGATAAGAGGAATACACAATCCTCAAACAATTACAATCAGTGAACCTAAATTTATAACACCTCCATGACAATTCCTCACTCTTGTACTTTTGAACACTAAATCTCTTACCACTAAATTTTTCCACTGAAAACTTCATATGTAAAACCAAAATACAAAGATTTTACAGTCACAAAGTGCACTCTCACAAATAATATTCCTCATTTGAACATATAAGTTCTCTCTATTCCATACATCAACATATACAAATCTTTCAATCATATGAAGATTTTAAGATTTATTAACACAGTGGAGATCCATCAAAACTCCTATGAAACAACAATTAAATCAGCTAAAAACAAAAATAATAAAATCTAGTAAGGTAAAGTGGACTATAACAAATATTATTTTGAGACTTACTAAGTGGGCTATTAAACTCATTTCTTTTGCAAAATAATTCATATTATTTTGAGAATATTTATGAGGGTTTTTTTACCAAAAATGCCTACTGATAACAAAAAAGGCATAAGTTTGAAGACATTATACTTTTCAAACCCACAATGGCTTTAACTCAAACAAATTCAAACCCGAATAACCCTGAACTCAAAAACCCAGACCGGAAATAATTGGACCTGAAATTTAATCCAAATGGGTCTGACCCGAAATTAACCCAGCAATTCCACAACCGTAAAAACTGTACAAGCTGAGAATCATTAGTATTGCTTTTGGCTCTTTTTTGATTGAATGCTTGAAGTTGAAACCTGAGATTTACACTCACTTTTTATCTTTAAACAGATGAAAGTAGTTGTAAATTCACATGTATCCATCCTCTCACATCAATATTCAACAATGGCTTCCCTTTTAAAACCTCACAAGATAACTGCTTAAACCCCCATTCTTTTTCTCTCTCTTTTCCATCATCCTTGTTCTTCAAGAACCCTCCCAATCTCAAACAACAAAAACTAGATTAAGAAACCATTAATGGCGTATGAACAAGAAGGTCATCACCATCACCCCAAGGTTCAGTTCCCATTGGACTCGGATTCTTACAAGATCGTTGATGAAATAGGTATTGGTGTTAGTGCAACAGTTTACAAAGCCGAATGCATTCCCTTGAATTCAACTACCGTCGCCATCAAATCCATCGACCTTGATCAGTTCAAGGTTGATTTCGACAACATCCGACGTGAAACCAAGATCATGACCCTCCTTTCTCACCCCAACATCCTTAACGCTCATTGTTCTTTCACCGTCGGCCGGCGTCTCTGGGTGGTTATGCCTTTTATGTCCGGTGGTTCTTTACAGTCCATCATCTCGTCTTCTTTCCCCGACGGTTTATCAGAGCAATGCATCGCAATTGTCCTTAAAGAAACCCTTAATGCATTATCCTATCTCCACAATCAAGGCCATCTGCATAGAGATATAAAGGCTGGGAACATCTTGATGGACTCAAACGGATCTGTTAAGCTCGCAGATTTCGGGGTTTCGGCTTCGGTTTACGAGTCGAGCTCGGGTTACGGGTCAGGTTCATCGACGTCTTCGTCGCCGATGATGCTCACGGACATGACCGGAACCCCATATTGGATGGCCCCGGAGGTGATACACTCACATACAGGGTACAGTTTCAAGGCTGATATATGGTCTTTTGGTATAACGGCGCTTGAATTAGCCCATGGAAGACCACCATTATCCCATTTACCACCTTCAAAATCTTTAATCATGAAGATAACCAAGCGGTTTCGGTTTTCCGATTACGAAGACAGCATCAACAAAGGTAAGAGCAAGAAGTTTTCAAAGGCTTTTAAAGATATGGTCGCTTCGTGCCTGGATCAAGATCCGTCGAAGCGACCTTCGACGGATAAGCTTTTGAGGCATTCATTTTTCAAGAGCTGCAAAGGCTCTGACTTCCTCGTCAAGCATGTGTTGCATGGATTGCCTAGCGTCGAAGAAAGGTTTAGAGTAAGCAAGATTCTAGGAAAGAACGACGTCAATGACGACGACGAAGATGATGTTGAGGGAGAATCAGGCTCTGAGATCGTTAAACAAAGAAGAATCAGTGGGTGGAATTTCAACGAAGACGGATTCGAACTCGACCCGGTTTTCCCCACCGAGTCAATAGACGATTCCGTAGTGAAACAAGTTCGTTTCGGTGGCGAAACCATCATTTTAGAAAAGGGAACTTCCGAATCAAGCTTGAATTTGAACTCACCCGAAGCAGAGTCAAGCTTGGTTAGTTGCAGTACCACTCCACCATGTGAAGAACAACAAACTGAGAACACTTTTAATGCAGAAACAATGGTGGGGGGGTTGATGGCATTGAAGAAGAGCTTGGATGATCAAAGGCAAAAAGTGAGTGAGTTGATTAACTTGTTTGGAGGGGAAGTGATGAACAAAGAAGATCAAATGGTGCAATTGATTGAGAAGCTGAGGATGGAATTGGAGACTGAAAGGCAAAAGAACTTTGAATTAGAGATGGAATTGGAGTTTCTTAAATTCCAGATTTCTGGTGCATCCAATACTGACGAAAATGATTGAAGTTTTTTTTCACCCCAAATTAGTACATTTTGTTGTGAAATTTCCAACTGGTTTTATGTAGTTGTTTTTTGCTTGCTTATTGGAACATGTTCTTTGGTCCTGGGTCTACTGTATATCACATATTATCACACATGAAATTGAAATGGAGAGATTATGGGGTTTTTTTCTCATATTTTTATGCATTAACTTTGTTGTTTGATACTTAGATTGGCTCAAAATTTTCATTTCTTGTATATTAATGGTGGGTAAAAAACTAGGTTGATCTTGATCCACCTTAGAAACTTCTTGGACTAAAGAAGCCTATGACTAGTCCTTTAGGTTAATTTGCAAACGACCCAAACCTTAAAAGGTGGTCATTCCTCCATAGGCCGCTCCGTGGGTTAAAACACTGGCAAGACTAAAAGTTCCATTGGGTTGGTTTTATTCATAGTTTCAAAAAAGAAAAAATTGATGTAGGTTGGATTTGGGCTGGTTGGTTACTGCTTTAGGATTGGGCATTTTTCCCTGGTTTGGGTCAAGAATTTCGGCCTAAAAACATAAAAAACCGGTTTTACCGATTCAACTACAGTTCAACCAGCCTAATTCCTCGATCTTTTCCTAATCCAACTTGCTGGTTTAAAAATTGAACTTTATATTTAATAATTTTTATATATCTGCCATACTTGTTTTATGGTATATGTTTGAGATTGGGGTGACCACCCATTTGATTATCACAATATTATCTTCTCCCTTGATTGTAAAATAGCAACAACAGATACTGTACTTACAAAATGATTGCAATCTTCCTTCCCCGTTGGAAATTGGAATCTCCCATGAAACAAAGAGCTGTGACCAACGAATAGCAAGCCTTACCGTGATTCACAATACAAAACAACAAAGAAAAAGAGTTCAAACTTAAGACCAACACGCACACACATCTCTCCATTCTCATCACATCTGTCAGCCTTTGATGTCTCAAAGTCTCACTCAATCCTTAATTTCAAGGTATTCCACACTCTTTATACTTTCCATGTACTTTTTCTTTTTACATCAATTCTAGCGTTGATGAGATAGACAATCTAACTAAATAGATTCCCAATATTACTTGGAGTAAGGTGTGAATGTCTTTCATAATTCTATACTTTTGTATCTTTGTACTAATATCCAAATTCAACCAATGAGAAAAAGGAAGAAAAATTAACACGAATTCCCATATTGATTAGACATGCAATGTAAGTAATTAAATAGAATTCCTATATCTTCGGTGTCGTTTCTGTGCATGTTACTCGGAGTCAACTGTGGATATCATATAGATATATATTTGATTAGGTCAATTCATTTCTCTTTTAAGATCACATTTATATCTCCGTATTAACAATCGACTATGTATCGGACATAAATATTGAAACTCGAATGCTTACATAAATGTTGTATCTCTTGGGACTTCAAATCTTAAACTATATGAGCGGAAGAGACGGTAAGCTGTTAAATACACTGCGGGTAAACACTGCAATTTTGGGTTTAGAAGCCTAATAAAATGTACAAACCATAAATAGGAAGGGAAGGGAACAGGTAATTGGCTGCTAGTCTTTCAATGAATATCAGCTAAATATGGCAGTATCTTTTGTTTAAACCGCTTCTCTGATGACACTTCATCTCTTTTTTTCTCTCAATAGACAAAGGAAAAGGAAAGGAAATCGAGGGGTGCACTGCTCTGCACTGCCTTTTCCCTTCCTTTGACATAAATCATAGCTTTTTTCTGAATGATATGAAATGCCATTAATCTTTCGCATGTGTCTTGTGCTTGAAATTATATGATGGATAATATTCATCAAATTTTGCTACTAATTCTTGCATAGTTCCAAATTTAGTCGTTGTATTTGTTAGTCATTTTCAATCCCGTTCGACCCCTAACTCATACGGTAGCAATTAAATACTTTAAATTAATACATATAATATTAGTCTTGCACTATGTATAACTTGTGGATTCAATTCCAATTCTTCAATTTGGTTATATTTAGTTAAATTTATTTTGAATTTTGAATTTTTGGTTTGGTAGCTGTTAAATCCTTTAGTTAAATTGATAGTGACTTTTTGTAAGTATTATGTGAAAATAACAAGCCAGCATGATATTACATGTGTAATAATATGTTTGCAACATAAGATTTTAGAAATGTTAAAATGTGTATCAAGTTCTTATATTTTTTTTTTGTATATTTGGAATTTAATCTCTCTACTTTTACTTTAAGGAATTTAGTCCCTTTACTTTTCACATTTCAAAATACAGGAACAATTGTTAACATTTTGTTAAAATTCTTCTATTAAATTCAAGTTCGTTTCAACGCCTTTTTTTCTTGCTATATGGCTACCAAGTACCAAGTGAGTACTTTGTTATTTCAAAATGTTACGCCTGCAAATTGAAAAAAAAAAACTTACCGATGCTACAATTAGACCTAAATTTAAAATTATGAAGGATTAAATTCCTAAATACAAGTAAAAGAATTAAATTCCAAATCTATAAAGAGTAATGGACTTGAAGCATATTTTAACATTTTAGAAATTGCAAGTTTTAATACAAATGCTTAGGACTACCCATAGTTCTTCCCCAACTCTTAAATAAGAGGAAATTCGAACCTACATCCTCTTGCATAATCAATAATATTAATACCAATCGAACTAAAACTCGACAGTTTGATGATATCTTTTAAAATAAGCTAAAAGAAGAAAAGACAGGGGTAAGGTTAAATAATTATAATTAGTAATTGTATTTAAAAATTAAGCTAATCTATACCACTGAACTAACAACTTATCAATGAATATCTGTTCATGTTATTAAGAAATAATGGATTTTTATACAAAGAATAATCATTTAAATTACCAGTTTTCTCTTCCTTTTTGCATTTAAACATGATTTTTACCAAAAGAAATTCGATAAAGAAAGTAAGCCATTAATTACATATATCTGATGATGATGATGATGATTCTGAGCACAATCTATGAGTGGTACATGCATGAGGTCATGGATTCATTAATCAATTCAATTAATTTGGCATTGTGATAGTTTTTGGGCATTCAACATTAAATGTATAGTCATAGTACTTATTGTCGATTGGTCCAGATATGGATGAGAAATCATAACTTGTACCCTTTCTAGATACATTTATTCTGTGCTCAGATTTTCTTTTTCTTTTTAGAATTTTTACCCAATGGCAGCTGATTGAGTTTTTTTAAAATTTATTTTCGTATCTAATATTCACACCGAAATTCGAGCATAGTTTAAAACTATTTAAAGCAGTGGAAGAGTGTGTTTTATCATATGGAGAAAAAGGCATAGTGACCAAACGTAAAGAAAGATAGTTTTGCAGTGCGATTTTTCAGCTCCTGGCTTAGAATTTTCATGGCCTGTTTTCTCGCAACTTTACTCACTTACAACTTCTTCTCTGAAATCGAGAAACCAAACTCCATTTCATTGCCTTTATGAAGTTGACATAATATGAGAGCTTAGAGACTAAAAACCAAAAGGAATATCCATATGGAGAAGAAGAGCTTGAGAGTCGACCATAGCACCATTGAAGGCAACAACAAGCTTAAGGGTTCCACACGGAGAGAGTTCGGAGAAGAAGATTACGTGTGCGGTGGGATTCCATGGCCACCAAGATCTTACACTTGCAGCTTCTGCAAGAGGGAATTTAGGTCGGCTCAAGCTTTGGGTGGTCACATGAATGTTCATAGGAGAGAGAGAGCTAGGTTATTAAGACAGTCATCAACTCCACCAAGGGACTACAATGGTCAGCCATCTTTTCTTAACCCTAACCCTAACCCTAATTTCCATTCTTCTTCTTCTTCTTTGATTGCTCCTCCATTTTGTTCTACATTACCTCATCATCTTTCTTCTTCATCTTCTGGTTTCTCTAATGAAATGAAGAAATGGCGAAGGAAGGGTGCAAAATCAGTTTTTCAAGTCAAAGAATTCAAGGATTATGAATGTAATAATAATTTGTTGAAGAAGAAGAAGATTAATGAGAGTGTAAGGTTGGAGTTAGAGGTTGGTGTGGTTAGTGATTCCAAGGAAGATTTGGATTTGGAACTTCGATTGGGATAATGGGTTGCTATTAATTATTATATGTAAGAATGACAAATTTAGTTAAATGTTAATTATATTGAATGAAGTATATGCTTTTGACTTCATACATTTAGCAGTGCAAACATCTTTCTTCTTTTTAAATAACTTATTTCTTCATTTTATTAAAAAATATTCAAATTATATATTTCAACTTTTAACCAAAATTATTCAAAATAAAATAAATAATGTCTTATTAATAAGATTGAAATTATGAAATAATGAACTTTTAAAAATTAATAATTTATATTATCAAACAAAATGATTATATCCAATGCTTAATTTTTTCTTATACATCAAACAATTTATAGTATAAAATCAATGCTTATATAAAATTCATAACTAAAAATTCAGTACTTAACTTTCAATTTGTGCTCTAACTCAGATAAAAATAATTAGAAGAATTTTATTTAAAAATAAATATATTATGATGGTGCTTTTTTATTTTATATTTTATAGAAAATTTGCAAATGCCAAAATAAATCTACAATAATAAGATTTCAACTTAAAACACCAAAATCCTTGAAATTTTATGTTTGTCATTTTAATCAAAGCCTCGTTTATTTGTTTTTGTATAATTTCTTTATAAAATATATTTTTACAAAAAAAAAATTCATCCACATCATTGTGTGTAAAAATCTAGTACCATATTTAAATGTGTTATTGAGTTCGCAGATTAATTGGACTCCAATTTATTTGGAAAATGATTAAGCTATCCTCTTCTTTCTTACAAAGCAACAAATATCACTATGATGACGTTTTGATTTTTTGTATTTTTATATAAAATCTATTTAAATCTAAAATAAATTAAGAAATATATTCACAAGTCACAAATAATGAGACTTGAACTTAATTTTATCATTTTAATCAAAAAATTGATTTGTTTTTTACATTATTTTTTTTAAAAAATGTTTTTTGAATAATTCTTTTACTTTTATCAAATATTTGTGTTTAATTTTTCAGTTCACATTAATTTTAGATCCGATATTTAAACCCCATAACTTTATCTCTTATAAAAAAATAAATTTCATCAATTACAAATATTTTTTTTATAAAATACAATAAAATATATATTGTTGAGGGTTTTAGAGTATGTGTGTCCTTCAAAAAAGTTAGATTCTCTATTTATATAATACGATTATTGTTTATTGATGGAACGTCGTAAGTAAGCTTCTATGCATGCCAACACATACCATATTCTAAGGTTAACACGTGTTTTCTAGATGAGGGTTCACTTTCGTGGTGGTGTGAACCCACATTGTGCTGTCTCATAGAAAGATGTGTACACTTTATGTGTGAACTCAAAGTGTGAACCCTATAGACTACGGATCAAGATCCAATTGAATATCCGAGTAGCGGATCAATAATGACGAGTACCATAACACATATCAAATTGTTTTATTTCTTCATCAATTAAATCAATTTTTTAGCATTGATATGCTTAAAGAGGTGTTTGTATCATTACAAAGAAAAGCCTTTTAGCCACGAAAATATGTCCAAAGAATTATTAAACTAAAAATAAAACGTATTTTCCTTTCTTTTGGATATAGAAAATGATGATTTCTGACAAAATTTTCTATATATTTAAAAGAAAAATATATTTATTTTGGGCCAGAAGAGAATTAAAGTGGCCCGAGATGTTAGGTTGGTAGAGAAAATGGATCATCAAATTTCACTTCCTACAACCCTAACAAATGTTGGTGCAATGTGACCCAACCAGTTCTGTCCCTCTATTGATTTCATCTTATGTAAACCTAAATTACAAAAGATTTTATTATTTACTATGAAAAAAATTGTCGACATCTTCTAAAATCACGTGGGTATTAATAATAAGTGGCTGTTAGGTTGATGGCAACAAAGATAGCGTCAAGGGTGGGCTGCCCATTTAATTAGCTGCCTACCCTCCACATAGCCGTAGCTTAACAATGCAATAACTACATGTCTATTTTCTTACGAAATTTAAGCATCTCGTTTCAAAGTTCAAACCTCTCATTTAAGTTTTAGGGTTAGTAATTTATTATTAACAAAAATATAGTTCAGATAGCATCCATGATACATGTATGTATGTATATTTGGTTCGGTTAATGTAAAATTAACTCAATTTAAAATTTCAAACTATTTAAATCATTTTAGTTTGGGTTTTTTTAATCTGATTTGTTTCGCGTTGGTATCATTTTAGATTTCGTTTTGGGTTCATTTGAATTTAAAGTTGGGGTTTTTTAGGTCAAGTTAAAATCAGTTGGAATCATTTAGGTTTCTTATCACTTCGGGTTATTTGTTCAAATTATTTTGAATTTGAATTATTTGGTTGAATTGTTTCCAATTAGGGTTTAAGATAGATGGATTCAATATGTTGACTTTTTGTAAACAAATTGAGTTGAGTTGAACTTGAGTTCGAATTAATTGAATGTAATATTAGAGTTTAGATCTTATTGATAAAGTCTTGGTGTCTACAAGTTCAAGAATACTTAAATACATAATTTCGTTCTTAAATGAATACCTTTTTAGTCATTTTGACTCTAATTATTTTTTTGGATCATTTTAACTCTCAACTTTCAAAATTTAGTTAAATTATTTTCTCTTAGATGAAAAAGTACAAAACCATAAAATTTAATGGAACCGATGTGAAAATTTAGATAGTAATCCATTAAAATTTTAATAATTCAATCAATTTTTCTATTAAAAAAAACAGAACAATTTTTTTATATTTTATGAACGGATGACGTACATAAAAAATCATAACATAATTTTTCTTTTTCTTTTTTTTTTTAAAAAAAAAGAAAAAACAAGTGAAACATACCCACCACATTAAAATCTTCAAACTGTGTACAACCAAAAATGCATTGCTACTCCCAAATTCGAAAATTTTCTCTGACAAATATTGGATCAAACATGTCCTGTCGGCATTGAAGATAGACAAGCAAATTCAATCTCTCCAAAAAGAAATGTTTAAATCTCAAAAATTTGGAGCATAACTTAAGATTTTGTTTGGTAATAAAATTAAGGCATCTAAATGGGTTAGCTTTACAACCAAAAAAGTAAAACAAAGCTATTAGGAGACAAGAAGGGCTCCCCCCTACATTTGACTTTATATAAATCACATCCCTGAAAAGAGGATTTAATTCAAAGATCTTGGCCTTAAAATTCCATGGACAATATGTCCTTGCCTCCACACACTTAATTGTGAGAAACAAAGTCATTTTGTTCATTGTATTTGCCAGAATTGCATCATTTTATGCACTGTGCATTAAAATAAAAGTAAGAGGGACAAGGACAAGGACCAAAATTTCCTCTCATATCATGTTGTTTGTGGTTAAACTTATGCCTTTCAATGCTTTTAAGATTACATCAAATTAACAGGGTTTAAATGGATGTGTAATTCTAAGGCTACTCACCTAATTGTGAAGTGCCCAAATAATACCATAGTGATTTGATATCAAAGTAAGGCGAAGGCGGTGGCCTTGCCCCTCCCAAATGGTAAAATTTCTTTGTAGCCTTTCAAAATGTAAAAATTAACACGTTAATATAATGATAAATTCATCTTTGAATCCTTTTTAAAGCAATTTTTTAATTTTGCCCCTGCCTAATTATCACCCCGACTCATACAAAATTGATTTCAGACCATAAAATTATTGATAACATTTGTTGTTATAGTTAAAAAAAAAAAAGCGAAAAATTTTATAGTTTGAATTAATGAGTAATAATTCCACCCATTTAAATTCAACTCTCTAATCGATGGCATCTCTTAAGAATGCTTAAAACAAAGTTCGGATTTAAGATTTTCAAAAAGCAAAAAAAAAAAAAAGAAATGTTGCAAGTAGGCATGTATAGGTATGGTAAGGGGGCGTGGGAGGGCAAGGATTTGACCCCTTCTGTCTGAGACACATGGGGGTGTGTAATATATAAGACAGGTGGGCTATGTTTGGGCAAAGTTCTATTGTGCAGGGAACCCCTCCACCATTAACTTTTGCTCAATAAGAACATGTACCATTCACACCATCACGTACGTGGAAGGTAATAGCATTAGGTATATATAATCCCAATTTAATTAATTAGTTTATGTAATCATTAGATTTAGTAAATTTAAAATTCAAATCTCAATTATAATCTTTCATTAAAAGCGTGTTCAGCAGGGTAAATTTTTATCTACATAACACTAATTTTCCCTTAATTAAATTTGAAGGCCCTTTATTGAAATGGGGTAGTTTTATTCAATAAAATGTTACAATTCAATTTGAAAAGGAGATAATTAGTTTTTATGTCAAGAAATTCTTTTATATATTTTAATTGCTTTTTAAGAAAAAAAAAAGAGAGAGAATAAATTTTGATGATTGAATGATTCAAATAATAAAATAAGAAATTTTAAAAAGATCAATATTCAATTTAAAAAACCAAATCCTTTGAAGGTAATGACAATTATGGGAAACGGGGAGATGCTTTGAACAAAAATGTGATTTGATTGCCAAATATCAGAAAGTGATTTAACATTTCCACAGAAAAGAGGGACAGCATATTTAGCATTTTAATTTCTTTTTTTGAGGATTTTTATGTTCATGAACCTTCCATCATTAACGTCTTTTTAAGTTTATCTTTTTTACTTTTTTTTTATTTTTGGTGCCTTCCATAAATCATTAAAATATTTATTTTATTGAAAATGAAAATTTTTAATAATTACTTTTTTAATTGTATTTATAATTAGATTAATTTTTTACGTAATATAAAATTTTAAAAAATATATTGAACATGATAATAAATAGATAATAACTTTTTTAAATATTTTTTCTTCATCTTATTAAAAATTAAAATATTTATCTTTAAATTTTATCCAAAACTATTTAAATTAAATATATGTGAAGAAAAGAAGCCACCGAGGAAGCATGTATATAGAGGTTGATTGGATATTTGGATTAAGGCAAGGTCACAAATATTGTTTTGAAAATAATATTTTTATTTTAAGATTTAATTATTATAGCAAAAGGGAATTGCACAAATGGATGGTGGAAAAGTGATGACTAGAAAATAAATAACGAGGCTGCTATAAGCCTAATGGGGGGAATTAAATGACAAACCCATGATTTCAAAGACCAAGTCAATTGACCAAATTTCATTTTATGATTTTTTTATATTTAATCTTTTATTTAAATAATTAAATTAGATAATCATATTATAGTTGTATTTTTTTCTATTAATTCAATTGATTAATTGGTGAGACCAAATTCAATCAACATGTCATGGTAGTAGATTTAATAGTAAATATTAATTATTTGACTTGGTTTTTTTTAAAATAAAAGGTAAACAAATTTAATTTCTTTTAAGTGTAGGGACTAAATCTGAAACTTCGTCAAAGTAGAAATCTAAACTCAAATTTCGTTCACATCATTTTACTTTACTTTCCTTGTCGTTTTACTTTTCTTAAATCTTAAATCATCTTAGAATAAATAGTGAATTTCTTCTCCACTAAATGACAAAAAAGCCCGACTCAAATATAAAACCGAAAGCGTAATCCCTGTAAAATAGTTTTCATTGTGGATTAATTGCACCAAAGCCCTCAAACCATGGTCCAAACTTTTAATTGATCCCTAAATTTCAAAACGTTTTGATTGAATTTTCAAAGTATCAGTTTTGTATCAATCAAATCCTTCGGTGAGTCCACCCATTAGCTCGGGCAATAAATGTCAACACCAACATAACATGGAACATATTTAAAACACATCGATCAAATTATAAACATGCATGTACATGTTACATAGGCTGTTTGAATCTAACAAGTTAAAAAGAAAAAAAATAGTTCTAAATTCTAAAGACATTATATGTTATTTTTATTGCAATAAATTTAGTTGTCTATACAATAGGTACACTTGTGTTTGCAATTTGATTCAAGTATTTTAAATATGATGTGCCATATCTAAACTAACATTTGACACCTAAATTACTGGCTAGATTGATGAAAATACATGATTCATACAATATTGATACTTTGAGGTCTAAAGTAGAAAGTTTTGAAGTTTAGAAATCAATTTAAAATTTGAGCAATAATTTTAGGATGTTTGATGCAATTAAACCTTAATTTCAAGGATGTATTTTTTACTAGAGCACACGTATCAAATATTCATCGGATCACGTGATATCGTCAAATACCAAATTAAGGCAGAAAAAGAAAGTTAGGTATGAAATTGATATTGAAGATAAAGTCAAGTATAAGATGGAATATTAACCCATAATAATATTTTTAGAAAATTAAAGAAATGGGGTCTGATGGAAGTCAAAATTGCAGCGTAAAAGGTTACCGAGCAATGCCCCGCTATTGGAAGTCAAAAACAAGGGATGGTTTCCCCCTGTTTTGGTAGAGTCAGACAGGAGACAAGAAGTTCGATCTTGGACCCTAAATCAATTCCATTTCTTCCTCTTTTATTTTATTATTTTATTTTATTATTTTATTATTATTTTTTCCAAATATCAGGGTGTGGGAGTTGAAAATGAAATTTCACCATCACTTCCATCGGCAATATAAATGATTGGATGGTTTAAATCACATTTTAGCAGTCCATTAAGGAGTAATAACAGTTACTAAGTTGTAGAATACACATTTTTATCACTAATTTTATTAAACTAGATTATGAAATTTTTATATATATATTCTTAATTTTTAAATTTAAAATATAAAGAGATTAAATTCTTTAAAATAATAGTCAATTATAAAAAGAAGTTTGGGATAATGAAAACTATGTCCAATTAGTGGATGTGTCATAGATGACTAACAACAACAAAAGAAAACATATAGAAGACATAAATTCAATGAAAAACACATTGAAGTTTGGTTGGTCATAGTAATTTCCAAGAAAAGAAAGAAAAAGAATATTAAGACAAAATGTGATTAAGTGCATGAGTTGTCTTTCTCTGCTTAAAATTCTTTCACTTTTGGGAATATCAAAGTGATGAAATCCCTAGTTTTTATAGGTTGTAAAGAGACATAATTACCAATTTTCTTTCTCTATGTAAAATGTTGTTTATGTAAAAAATGGGGAAAGCATTTTAAGGGGTTTTTTTTAAAGAAATCAATGCTAATGCTACTAGGTTCATTGAATCTTCCTTTAGTTTGAAGTTCCCCAAAGGTTTAATCATCTTACTTTGACTTTTTTTCTAACCGATAATTTAAAAAAACGAATATGAAATTTGATTTGTATGAACTGATACTTAAGATTTTTATTAGATATTTATTTGATACAAATTCAAATCACGTGGCTCTCATCTCTTGCTTTCGATATTATATAAAAATGAATATGAAATTTAATATTTACGATAGAAATATTCATAGATCAAGTCGGGTTACGACAAAATATTATAAAATTTTTTAAAATCATGTTCAAGTTCGATTCAATTTAACTCACCTAAAAATTTAATTTTTAAAAAATATTAAATTATATAAACTTATATTTGTATTAATATATTTTTATAATTCAACCAATCCAAAAACAAAATTTTCAAAAACATTTCAATGGTGAACCCAAAATTTATCCACAGCCATGGAACCTCAGTTTTCTCATCAACCAAACAATATTCTAACTTTATCATATTTATTTAAAAAAACATAAAATTTTCTAATAGATATTAAAAATTAAAATAATTTTTTTAAAAAAATATAAAAATTATGACTCTAATTCCCTCATCTCTACGATTGAGAGCTTCAACACCATATATTGTTTATAACAGTCGACCTCCATCATCATAACCAGATATCACCCATAACCAAATGCACTTCCACCTTATATTTAAATATGTATATATATACATATCTATTTTGAGGAGAATTATTTGATAAAGTTGTTAAACTCTACGGTAAACTGTATATAAAAATTTATGACATATATTAATTAATTAAATAAACCCTAAAATCATTCGTTAATAAAATTCGTACTCATACTCCATCCAATTCCATAACTTTTCAAATTCAATCACTATATTTAATCATCGTGTTGAATCACACTCTTCACATTATAATAACAACGATAGTAATTAAATTAAGATTTTAAGCACAGATGAAATGAATCCATATTTCAAAAATTACAATAATTGGGACGTTGGCGTGACCCAATTAAAGTGGTGACGTAAAAAGACTTTGTTATTATTGTGGAAGCAATTAATTTCAAAGCTACCCTTGTCTTTCTATTATTATTTTCTACTTCGTAAATTCAGCATGTGATCATTTCGTTGGATTTAGAATTTAGAATTATGTGAAAATTACAATTCAATTATTTTTTTTGAGAAAAGAGTGTTAATTATTAACATTTTGACCTACTATCTTATTTACTTAATCTGACAATTCTAATCATCCAGCCTAGGAAATGTAATGGAAGGTTGTCGATGGTAAATTTTTATTTTTTTTAATATACTTGTGTGATTACATGATAATATTTATTTTTATTTTCTTAACTATTTGATAAGGCACACATATCTCGTACATACAGATGCTCGAACCCGAATTTCTTAAGATGAACAATATTCTTTTAACCACTAGAGCCACTCGTTGTTGAAGATAAAAAATGAAATGATAAGATTTGAATTCATATTAGACAGATATCTTTTAATATGAGTTAAGAATTTTTTTATTAAATTTATAAATATAAATAAATTATCATATTTTTATCCAATAAGTATATTTATTTTTCATATGATATGTAAATAAAAAATAACATATTATAAAAATAAAAACGAGTTAAATAAGAATTGAACTCGAGTTTTGAATATTAAAATTTAAATTTACTCATATTTGTACGAGGATTTTTTTTCAAGTTCGTTTTTTTAATTGAAAAAATTACTATTGAATTAAATGGACTTTGAAATAAAATAAAATAAAAGATTGATAAAAAATTTATCGTTTCCAAAAACATTATTTTACGTGAAATATTTCACCTTCATCTCTATTTTTTTTAAAAATTAGTTAAAATATTGCATTAAAAGAATGCATAAAATATTAAATTTATAAAATAAAATAAAAGATTTAAAATCACGAATCGCGAGATCTACTGCAAATTAAAAACCATCGTTTCCATTTTCCTACTTTAAGTAAAAGAACGGCGGTCAAAATCTCTTTGGATCATGAGTTTTTCCTTATATGAAACGGTCGGATCTTGCAGGACCATCACCATCCCGTGTGGCTCACCGTTTTTAAAATACTAACCCCCCAAAAAAACGCATATGCTAAAATTGTAATAAATAAATAAATTAATGAAAACTGAATACAGGCGCGCGTAAAAGAAACGCGTCGTCTTCCTCCTTTGGGTCGGTGAATCACGTGCTTCACGTTACAGTTGATATTAGCTTCTTATTCGAAAGAGAGTTAGGATATTTTCCCACCAATCTAGACCGTAAATCCTGTGGAAAATAGATTGCCCTTGACTTCCTTCGTATCCGTATGATTAGGTATGGAATTTTAAATAGGAATAAATGTAAATTAATGTTAAATTGATTTCAATTTCACCTTTATAATGTGTACCATTTAAACTAATATTCCCTTGACAATTAAAGTATTCCACCACCAAATTTAATTGCCATAATGTCTGCATTTAAGTTGGAATTACTGTTAATTTGTTATATTCATATTTTCTTTGTTATAAACCAATAAAATATTTTAACATTTAAATGTTAATTAATGAATATAAAAATTTTGCATTTTGAATTTTTTAGTATATAAACTTTGGTTTAGTATAATTTGTTACATAATTTTTAATTTAGCGTAATCATATACGTGAAATATTTATTTTGATTCACATATACACATAAAAATTATTATTTTAATTCAATCATACAAAGTTACAGAAATAAATATATTTTTTTTAATTTTCATATTGGATCAGTATAATTGAGTATCAATACATAACAATAAAAGAGTGTTATGTCGATCATGTTGTTAGTGGTTTATAAAAATTGAATCAAATGAAAAAATATTTCATACCTAAAATTTCACAAAATCAAAATTCATATATGATATTGCATATCAGAGATATTCCATATTAGATTTAAATGTAGGGCTATGTGAGATGGGTTTTTTTTAAACAATGAGTATGAAACAATAATGATGATTGCTTGACCTACTTTGCGCCGCCTCACTATATGAAATTATAATTTGATCATGGTATATATATGACTATTACATGTGTAAGTTTGTAACAATGTGTAATAGAAAGAAAACAATAAATATTTTTTTGAAGAATTGTGTTTAAATATTTCTTTGCTTTTAAAATATTAAAAATGTTATAAATAACAAACAAAAATTACACAAAGTGGGACGCAGTTGGGATGAATGCATCTAACATCCATAGAAGTTGTGGTTTTCAAAATTATGCATCCATGGTGAAGTTGGAAGAGTGGTAAAGCAGAGCGTATCAACTATAGAGTGATGGTGAATTTGACAACATTCGCCCTCGACTTCCTTTATACTGTCATGCCATCCTTAAGTAAATCATGTGTAGATTCTCAATCTAAATTTTATTTTGTCTTAATTACAATTTCTTTTATAATCTTAATCTTTTTGACAAAACAAAAAGAAGAAATGCTAAAAATAATTTTGTTGAGGGAGTTAACTCTTTTATTGGAAGAAATATTTGAAATGTCGTTTTTTGAGTAGTCAATGAGACCTTTGAATAGTAGAGCTATTATTTTCGGGGTGTCTATACTCTTCGTAAAGTTGGGAGACAAAAACCTAGGGCTAAAATCAAGCATACACCCTAAGAACAATACCTCTATTGAGGGTTCGAGACCAGCCCATAGAGCGACCTCCCTCGACATAGCCAAGTGGTAGTGTTATTACCCCACCAAAACCAAATGCTAAACATTTTCTTTATGATAAGGCGCTCTTTAAACTTAGTGAACCCTTTAAGTTCTCTAAGTTGAAAAACAAAACCCCAAAGATAATCGAATATAGATAGTCCATAAATAATATCTCAATTGAAAATCTAACATCAACTCAAAGAGCGACCTCTTCTCAACAACTCTAAAAATAGAAAATATAAACATTTTTACATTTTATTGGAATTATATCCATTAAATCTAATAGTAGATAAACAAAGTTTAATCACCAAAAACTATGAAAAAATAATGTTTTTTAAGAATAATATCTAAAATTCATCCATAAGAAGAAACTCTACAACTTGAAGCATATGGTGTCAATACCTAATGTGTGCAATGAATCTGCCCATAAATTGCTAATTTTGTTTATGCACGCAATGAATAACTTATAAGATTGATATAAGAAATCATCTTATTTGCTTTCTTTTAGAGGAAATTAAACTTAATAACAATGACATCCTTTTGACTATTACTTTGTCTATAAAAAAAGTAAATGTAATAATTTTCAGAAAATATATAAATGTAAAATTTTATATTTTATTTATTTTATAAAACAAATATTGAATTATACATGCACTAAAGCAAATACATGGTCAATATCTATTAAATAAAAATAAAAATGTATAATATAAATTTGTTTGCTATGTCTATGGTAGAAGATGTAAACTTTTGTTACATGAATTTTGCTCAACTGCCATTATCTCGTAAGGAGAATATTTTTTCTTTAAAAGATTATCAAAACCAAGTTGTTTAGAATGGTTAATTTAGAGGTTTTGGTTGAATAATAAGATTGAAGTTTAAGTTCGGGCTTCTTTTCATAAAAATCATGTGTGATTTTTTCTTGTTTAGATCCAATTATATATCTAAATTTATTCCGATCTAGATATGTTTTGATTATTGTCCAATAATGCTTTGTAATGAATGATTCAGATTATATTATTCATACTTTGTAATTATTTAAAAATAGATTTATTGTATGCGTGTCATCTATATAAATATTTTTGCACCTTTATGATTTTGTTTTATGTAGATTCTGACATATTAATAAATTATTGTTTATATGCTCATAATATTATTGTATAGAACTTTTTTTTTTCTTACATGATTTATCAAATTGTTTGAATTCTAAGTTTGAATTGAATTGTGACGCCTATTCTTATTTATAATCTGATTTTCCAAAGGACATATTCTAATTCCAAATAAATTTCTTCACATATTGCAAATTCTCCATTTCGGTTTCATTTAGTCGTGAAAACGGCATCAGATTTTTTTTCAGCAAATCAAAATAACCTTCAAAAATCCTTCAAGTGCGCGTATACAACACTCTCCATGTAATTCAAATGTTTACTAACAATTAGGGTATAATATGAAACTTATTCTTCCAATTTATTTAGCTTTGATTTTAATTATGCTTCAAGCTCGAGTAACTCAAACTATAAAAGAATTTAATTCAAAAATTTTAATGTGTCTCGATTAATTTATAAGTTATTTTGGAAGATATTAAATTTTGGATCAATTGAACTCGAGTAACTTTAATTATAGAAAGAGTTGAATTTTGAAACTCTTAACACTTGACTCGATTAAGTTATGAGCTTAAAAAAAATTATTTTCATTTATTTTAAATATATGTTGATAAATCTCAATTAAGGCTCAAAATGAAACTCATGCATAAATAATCGTGTTTTAAATCAAACATAAAAATTAAATTGATTTTTCATTAAATAAACAAGCTCAATGAATTTATAAAATATGAAAGATTAATTATTAAGTTCGCTCCAATAGATATTTAAAAAAATCACAGCAAGCAAATAGTATTTCGAAACATTGAATGTGTGGTTTACATAATTAAAATATAAAGTAGTATATTATGATTAAAATATATTAAATTTGAAAAAATCATATTGATGCATGCCAAACAAGGGAATGTATTTTAAACATGTTGGCAATACATAAAATAACGACAGCTACCGCACGCGCCTGATAATCTAAATGAAACGAAGGCTTCGTGTCGTGGCAACAAAAATCGAATTAAATAAAAAAACAAATGAAATTTAAATAAAAATATAATTTTATTTTTTATTAATTAATATTAATTTTTATTTTAAATTTTATATTAAATATTTTAACTAACAATAAGAAATTAATTAGTTATAAAAATTGCTTTAATTATTTTTGAAATGAAACATTTTAATCCTTATTAAATTGTTTTAGTAAAGTACATTAGATTTAAATACAATAATATTCTAAACGTAATATATTGTTGAATTAATGTATGAGAATTTTTTTGAAACTCATAATTACAATTACAATTGAAATTATAAAAATTACATTGATTATCATAATATATTTAGATCTATATAAAAATAAATATGGATTGAGAATTCAGATAACCTTGATAATAAGTTAAAAGTCTTGTTGAGTGGGTTCGATTTTATCAAGAGATGTCTATGAAATGTTATTTAACATCATATTGTTGGACATACGTTAGCGAAATAAACAATAATGTAAAATATTGATTTAAATCATAAGATCGAACCAGAACAATATATATATAAATCTGAAAAATAGAATTTGGAAATAAAACATGATCAAAATTGTGTACTCATAAATAGGCAGAAATCCGACTAATAGTTGAGGCCTGTTTTTACTGTTTCTTTAAGACATATTCGGCCACTCCTTTGCTGCTAGAGAACGTTGGTCGACTGTCTTTCAAGCTACAGCAACGAGATGAACACGACAGTAGCACAGCTGTAGTGATCAACGAACTGTAGCCTAACTTTCTTATATCATTGAAAATAGGTTCGAAATATGCAGGAAAAATGTCTCGAATTTTTTGCAAGAAAAACAAAGAAAAATTTCAGTGTGTATTTACTCCTGCAGATTATTTCAGTTTTTAAAAAAAAATTAAAAATGAAATAGCTTAATAACCACCAAGTTGGTTCATATATATAAATATATTTCACACTTGATATATAACCAATGTGGGAACTAAGCTTTCCATTTTCCTCAACATAATTCACAAGTAGTTTACTTTGAGCATCAATTTCTCATTAATCACTTAATAATTTTGAGCATTTAATATACCGTTGTAAATGTCTCATAGGGTAGAATATAAAACTATAACTTTATGATTCAAATCTCTACCTTTACCAATTGAGAATATGCTTCAAAACTTCCAAAAATCTATCTTTTCCAACACGTTCTACAGTTGACACGCTTTGCTCCACCATCTGCATCTTTTCGTTATGTATGTATAATCTTGAAAACCAGTATCACCTTTATTGATGTTGGATACATTCATTCCACCCCACCCCACTTTACCCCACCCCATCCCACCCCACCCCGCTTCGCTTTAATTTAATTTTTATCACTTATATTTAAAATTTTTAATTTTTAAAATCAAATAAATATTTAAATATAATTTTTAAAAATTTAAATATATAATTATTATATTTTTACTTTTTAATAATTATATATAAATAATAATATGATAATTTCATAAAATAAAATTAAATAAAATGATATAAACAATTATCATAACCATTCCGTACGTAAGTTAAAACCTATCCACTTTTAAATTTCCTTTTGCTCTAATTGTAATTCATTAATTGATTTGAATTTTTCTATCCTAATTTAATTCCAAGCTATAATTTATTTTTAATAGATTCTAAGACGATCCATTAATTTATTAATAATCCAGTCTTGATACGATTCATTGCATATGAACTCTTAAATATACGTCACACATTAATCATATTTAATACACAAATTCACTAAAAAACTGACCACTCATTGCTTAAATTTAAAAAAAAGTCAATAAATATTCAATAAAATTTTGAACTTTATAAACCGTATTAAAAATTAACAAATATTTTATAAAAGTACAATAAAATATTAAAAACAAGTATTAATTTTTTAAATCTGTTTTTGAAATAAAAAAACTACACTCTAATTTATTAAATATTCACCCAGAAAAATACTGCAGAGATTAGATTGGTTTACAGGAAAAAATTATAAAAAAATCATATCAAATTAAAAAAAAAAAGAAAAGGAAAGGAAAGAGAGAGAGAAAAAATAAAACAAATCTCTATTTGGGTATGAGAAAGACGTTTTGGTTCAAAAGGGCGTCTAAGTTCTCTTCATGTAAGAAGTGGGTCCCAACTGTCTCTCTCTCTCTCTCTCTCTCTCCTTCCTCTTCTCCCTGTTTTCTCTCTCTTCCCTTTTTATTTGAAATTTTTTTATCAGCTTTCTTATAAAACCAAGGGGGGGCTTATTGTTTTTGGGGAAAAAATGTTTTGGAAGAGGACCCCTCAAGACCCAACCCGGTTTAAAAAACCAGACATAACACACACAGAGCTCTAAAAACAGCGTTCTGTTCTTGATTTTGTCTTTTGTTTTTTTTTTTTTGGTTGCTGTTGGTGGTGGTGGTTTTGGTTTTGTAATTATATGTATGTAAACACATTTTTTTTCTGGGTTTTGGGTTTTTGTTTTTTGAAAGATGTCAATCTAGATGGCTGGTGAATGGAAAATTGGAACGTCAACCAAAATAAAGACTTGAGCTTTGAAGGGAGCAGTCATCAAAATATGTTGTTTTTAGCTTTGCATGTTATGGAAAATCAAAAGATCTGAAGGTGGTTTCTGGTAAGTTTTTCTTTTGGTTTAATTTTCAGCCTGCATTTCTGAGATTTTTATCAGAAAATAAATGGTTTGCTTTTTGTTTTTCTTCCTGGTTTCTGGGTTTTTTTTTTAAAAAAAATTGTTGTGGGGGCTGCTTCTCTGAGAAAGCTGATTTTTTATTGAAAAAAAATTAAATTATAAAAGAGTATTTTGTTTGAATGAAGAAAATGTCGTGTTCTTTTATTACTGTACTATTTGATAATATAAAAAACGAAATTTGTTTTGGATTAAATCATTTTGACCCTTTTTTTTTGCTTCTTAATATGCAAATTTTGGGGATATAAACTTTGTTAGATCTTAATTGTTATAAAATTTCATTTTTGTGTTTCTTTTACAGGCAATGAGAATTGAAGATTGGGATTATAATGCTATAGCTCAAGTGAGCTATGTTTTAGATGATGGAGTGTAGTGTTTAAAAGTTTGTATTTTCAATAAATGGATTGAATCACAAAGTGTAACAGTTCATTTTGGATGCAATGTTAAAAGCATTAGCTCCTGGGTTGTTGATTTCTTCGCTTCTGATCTCGGCCTCCACGGCGGCCGATACGGGTTATTCGAGGTGTAATTGCGACGATGAAGGGAGTTTGTGGAGCATTGAGAGTATCTTAGAGACTCAACGAGTGAGCGACTTCTTGATTGCGGTCGCCTATTTTTCGATTCCTATAGAATTGCTCTACTTTGTTAGCTGCTCCAATGTGCCTTTCAAATGGGTCTTGTTTGAGTTCATCGCGTTCATCGTGCTTTGCGGATTGACTCATTTGCTTAACGGATGGACTTACGGTCAGCATACGTTTCAGCTTATGCTGGCGCTCACCGTGTTCAAGATTCTCACCGCGTTGGTCTCATGTGCGACGGCTATTACGCTTATTACGCTTATTCCGTTGCTTCTTAAGGTTAAGGTTAGGGAGTTTATGTTGAAGAAAAAGGCTTGGGACCTCGGGCGGGAAGTTGGGATTATAATGAAACAGAAGGAGACCGGTGCTCATGTCCGTATGCTAACACAGGAAATACGTAAATCGTTGGATAGGCATACGATTTTGTACACGACGATGGTGGAGTTGTCTAAGACATTAGGTTTGCAAAATTGTGCTGTATGGATGCCTAATGAGATCGAGACCAAGATGAATTTGACTCATGAGCTCAAAGGAAGGAACTTTTCATATAATCTTACCATTTCGATCACGGATCCGGATGTTGTGAGGATTAAAGGAAGTGATGGAGTGAACATCCTCGAACCTGACTCGTCACTTGCCATTGCAAGCAATGGAGAGTATGGTGAGCCAGGACCTGTGGCTGCAATTCGGATGCCAATGCTTCGAGTATCCAATTTTAAGGGGGGAACTCCCGAGCTTGTTCAGACATGTTATGCGATATTAGTTTGTGTTCTTCCAAGTGAACAAAATAGATATTGGAGCAACCAAGAACTAGAGATAGTTAAGGTAGTTGCGGACCAGGTGGCTGTTGCACTCTCTCATGCTGCGGTTCTCGAAGAGTCTCAACTCATGAGGGACCAATTGGTAGAGCAAAATCGAGCATTGCAACTGGCACGACAAAATGCCATGAGGGCAAGCCAAGTTAGAAATGCATTTCAAAAGGTAATGAGTGATGGAATGAGGAGACCTATGCACTCGATTTTAGGATTAGTTTGGATGATGCAGGATGGAAATCTGAGTAATGATCAGCGGATTATTGTTGATTCGATGATGAAGACCAGTAAGGTGTTATCAACATTGATAAACGATGTGATGGATATTTCAACAATGGATAGCGGAAGATCCCCGTTGGAGAAGGGATCTCTTCACTTGCATTCCATGATAAAAGAAGCTGCTTGTCTTGCCAAATGCTTGTCTGTTTATAGGGGTTTCGGTTTTTCAATTGAAGTTGAGAAATCCTTGCCTGATCTTGTTTTCGGTGATGAAAGGAGAGTTTTTCAAGTGATACTTCATATGGTCGGGAGCCTATTGGATGGCAATAGTGGTGGTGGAACTGTTGTACTCCGGGTGTTCTCTGAGAATGGTAGTCAGGACCGGAATGATCAAAGACGGGCAGCCTGGAGGCACAGCTCCTTGGATGGAGATGCACATATCAGGTTCGAAATTAGGGTCGAGAATAGCAATTCTCAGCCAGAGAGCAGTGGCTCAATGTCGGAGTTACAGACCAGTGGCAGAAAATATAACAGCAATAGAGCCGAGGAGCGCTTGAGCTTCAGCATTTGCCAAAAGCTAGTGCAGGTAACAAACAAGAGTACTAAATTGTCTGCTTGCGTAAATCCGCGACATTGTAGGACATTAAGTAGGATAGAGAATTTTTGTCGTCTGATGAATATCCGGTTATACGTCATGCATCCGTTTTTCTACCGTCAACTTATTGCTTGTTTTGTCGTGTTATACTTTTTCGATTAATTTGTTTTGCATGATTTCAAATAAATGTGTAGTTAATGCATGGGAACATCTGGGTAGTACAAAATCCTCGGGGTTCAGCTCAAAGCATGGCGCTTGTGATTCGGTTTCAACTCCGACCATCCATCAGTATAACAATCAACGAGTTGGGAGAATCATCAGACCAGCCGTGCTCCAACTCCCTTTTCAAGGGTTTGCAAGTTTTACTTGCCGACGACGATGATCTGAACCGCGCCGTGACTCGAAAGCTTCTCGAGAAGTTGGGATGCAGTGTTTCCGCCGTAACCTCTGGATTCGAATGCCTCACTTCTACAGGGCCAGTTTCATCACCTTTCCAGATTATCATTTTGGAGCTTCAGATGCCTGAGTTAGATGGATTCGAAGTCGCAATGAGAATCCGGAAATTCCGAAGTCGTAACTGGCCGTTGATCGTTGCCATGACTGCCAGCGGCGATGATGATACATGGGAAAGATGTTCACAGATTGGAATCAATGGAGTCATCCGAAAACCGGTCCTATTACAAGAACTCGCCATTGAGCTTCGGAAAGTCCTGATGCAAGCCAACAAAGTTTAAGGTATCGGAATTGCAGCGGCCTGGCAATCATGACTGAAATGGTACACGAAGTTTGCTCCTTTTACCTTTCATCCCCGGCTTAATATGCTTGATTTCATGTCGGATTTGCCTAGATAGTTTCAGATCTAATCAAATAGCTTTTATTAGAAATCCTCTTCAACAAAATCACTCTAATATATATATATATAGATTTACATACATGCACAGTTCAAAAAACTAGATTAAGATCAAGTTATTACAGATCTTAAAAACAGCTTGGTTTGCCTTATTAGTTCACAAACAATTTAAAATATTTTCTATTTGCCATTTTTAATCCAGAAAAATGTCCTATACCCATGCTTGAATATGTCTTGTTCCCATTCAATATGGGACATGGGTATTTTGGGAAACATTGATATACTATATATATTTAGCATGTAGAACAACTCGATATCTTCCTTTCCATATATAAAGCATTCACCAATGAAAATGAAAATAAAGCATATTGCAGGCAAAATTTAATTCACAATATATGAATTTTCATGGTGGTTTTCCGTAAAAAAAAAAAAAAGATACGAGAGAGTGGGAAAAATGAAATGAAATGATGGGGAAAGAATGAGAGCTTTTGGTGTTGGTTTTGTTTGGTTACCAAATTCATGCATGAACCTTTTATTTCCCTACGTATCATATGGTCTATTTTTCCATTTGGACCACTTTCTTACCCTATCAAACCCTACCCTTTTTATTTGGTTTTTTGGTCAAAAAAATTATCTTCACTCCACATATTTTTCTTTCTTCCTTCTGGTTACCCAAATAAATTTTACCATTTTTAATCTTTCCGCTTCAATCAACCTTCACCTAACGACAGTTGTTACATTTATTAAGTTGATATTTGCTATTTCCAAATCAAATGCATATTATCATGGAGTAAGATTTAAATTTCAGAACCCAAGAATTATAATATCAAACCATTATTTGCACCGATTAAAATTTTAAAAATAATACGATTTAATCTATAAATAACATAAAATAAAATAGGGAAATTATTATTATAATTTGAATGAAGTTGACCTATGGCATAAAACGGACCATTTTCAGCTACAAAAAAACAAAATGGTCGCAATAGCTGGCCGTCGCTTTTGCTCCAATCAACTTCTTGGAATTGCTCATTAATTGGGTGAAAGACAAACATGGGGTTGCTTCATTTCCAACATCTTCTTCATTGTACCTATGCCCTAATCATACCTATGCCATCTATTTTTTATTTTTAATCTTAATTTTATATATAAAAAAATGTCTCAAATCAACACCAACTTGTAATAAAATATTAATATAAAGTCCAATTTGAATAACGATTCAGATTTTTGGAGTATTAGAATCGAATAATCACAATTCAAAAATACGAATAGTTTTATGTTGCTGAACCAGTAAAATCAATAAATCGCAAAGGGTTACTCAGTTGTACAAAATAAATGGAAGATGTCTCATACAAGGTGGCACACCATAATGAAATTGATAGCTAGTATTGCTCCATGAAATACCAAAGAATGATTTCATGGTCAAAATAAAAAGAACACGTATGATGGATCTGAGTGGTAAAATGTTGGCACAACTTGCTTTTTCTTTTCTTTTTCTTTTTTTTAAAAAAAAAATATATATATTTGTTGCTCAATAAGATATGAGGTTGGAATATGATTAATTTTGGGGTAGTAATTAAATGGAAAAAAAGTGAAGTGGTAGGGGGTCTGAACCTTCCAAATAAAATACAAATCGTTTTGTTCTTTTCATGGAATGGGAGCTTGAGTTTTGAATGGAGCACTGAATCTAGGAGAAATGGCATACCTCAATATGATAGGCAAAAAGGTACTACTTTCTATTAATTTAACTCTCAATTTTGCATTGGGTCTTGCTTCAAAGGATTGCCACCACTTTCTAATTGGGAAATTTTAGATCTTCTGCACATGTATTTCTTCATTTTTTTTATCCACACAATATAAATAATCATAATTACACGATTATGGAATCGAGTAATAAGAAATTGGATATTCTTTTACTGATGTCTCAAGTTGAAGTCATTGCTCTCCTTTAAACAGCGTAAACTTGATATATTTCAAATTTAATTTGGTTAAAATATGCCTCTAATTTCTATACTTTTTCATACAATTTGAATTTGGTTAGAAAATGTTAATTAACTTAAATATAACAAAATATAAACAAAGCTGAGAATTGGATCCGAAATTAATTTTTTTTATAATATTTGTGATATGACCTAATCTAGGAATAGAAAAGGGGAAAGTACATAAAGGAAAGTAGGAATTTAATAATAATAAGGGGAGGTTAGAATGGAAAAAGCAGCTCTTGTTCCAATGGGGACTAGATTTGAAAACTTATATAAAAGAAATTTGGAGCTTGCTGTCTCCATGTGGGCATAATTAATTGTTAATTACCCAACATCACGGCTAGGATCTAGCGGCCATCTTTCTAATTAAATTCACCACTTTTAACCATGATTAAGCTATGCTATTTCGCGAGTTTTAGTTTGAAAACGAGTTTCGTTAGATGGATTTGCCCATAGTTTTTATTGATTGGTTTCGTTAATTAATATTTTACTTTTTTTCCTTCTTTCACTAGAGTCAATAATACAATCTTTTTAAAAAACTTTTTCTTTTAGAATCCAAACAGAGTCGATTATTGAAAGAGGAGATAAAATGAATCTTTCAAAATCTATGTCGAACATTTACTGAATATATTATATCCGTTTTATGGTAAATGACTTAGCATTTATTTAAATGAGTTGATCAGAATTCTCATTTGGGTATTTGTTTTCAATGTTTATTTAAACCCAAGTTTACGTGTCATTATGCATAACTGTTGTGTGAGTTTTGCTCAATTTTTTTTTAATTCTTTATCGGTTGTGCTTTGTACTAGTTTAATTCCACAATGTAATTGGTTGGACATATATCTATATTTGTAAATTTAATGTATTTATGATAATGAAACTCTAAAAAGAAAAAAATTATATCTAAACCTATACTTAAATATATTATCCAAGCCCAAACTCAAAATAAACTCAATACCCAAATAGATAACAAAATTAAACCCAATGTTCAATCCAATAAATTAGAACCAATGCCCAATACATAACAAAATAAACCCAAACCGGATTTAAAGAAATTTTAATTTAAAGAATAAAATTTAACTAAAAAAAAATGTAAACAAATTAAAGAATAATTTCATGATGCGATTTATGGTTCATTATTCTTACTACTTGGTTTAATTTTGTGTGATTTTTCAAAAATTATATATTTTTACATTAAATTTTCGGTTAAATCAATCAATCTAATAGAAAAAAATTCGATATGGTATAGTTGATTTCATGTGAAAATTGATGCAATTCCAATTTGAAAAGTATATATATGAAATCTGGTTACGTAGGTTTTTGGTATGGATCCAAAATGAATCATTGCACACCCTGATGCATTTATATATTGGTATGGTTGAGATTTTGCACCAGATGAGACTCCAACAATTTGTGGTTTCTTTTAAATTTATTATAGTTGTTCAAGTCACACAGCAAGCATGTCATGTCCGGATTTATTTTAGTTTAGATCTTGAGTATCGATTTATTTGTGCATAATATAATATAATTATTCAGATATATAATAATTGTTATTTTACTTGTATTTAAAATAAACTGTGGCCCAAATATGCCGATCTCTAGTTATTTTCATTGCTTAATTGGACCAATGGAGCAATGTTAGCACCCTAATTCAATATGGGCTTTGAAGCCTGTCATTGCTGGGCTTTCTCTTAACCCATCAAGAAAACGAAATGAACACATTCATTTACTAAGTAATTTATTATTTTTAATAAGTTGGTATATCATCAATTGAGATTTTAAATTCTTAAAATAATAAATAAATCTTCAGGTGTTTTTTATTAAACATTTTCTGGGAGATAAATTTTATAACAAGTGAAAATACTTGTTATGTTTCTCTATTATAAAGATAAAATTAAAATTACACGGTGAATCTAAAAAAATAATAATTTAATAATGAATTTTTTGAGGTCGAAACATTATTTTATCGTTTATTAATTTATAATTTTTTATTTTTATGGTATTAAAAGTTTATTATTATTATTATTAGAGAAGTCAAAGTGTGATTTTATTATTCTAGAGGAGACTTAACATAATTTTTTTTCTTTTTTAAGGGGCCTTCCTGCCCTTAAATTCACCCTACATTTATTATTAAATAGATCAATTAAATCCAGTTGTAATTAAAAATAATAAAATAAAGTTAAATTTTGATAAAGTTAGCACTTATTATTTAAAAAATAAAATAAAATAATTATTATTTTTTCAATTGCAGTTCTATTCCAAACAAAAGATTTCATTCGTAAGACAATAGAAACTTTAAAAATTCTAACTCTATCAAAATTTGGCATTATTAACTTTTTTAATGGTACAAAAATTAATTGATTAATTTAACGATAGATGAATTAATTTAACCCAATCCCGATAATAGAGAAATCTACCGATACATTTACCCTTCGAATGTATATAATAACATCTTTATGAGTAGGTATGAAGTCTTCCCGGAAAAATGAATAAGTAGGAAATTATTAAATGTAATTACAAATGAAAACAGACAAAAACCCTGATTTTAAAATGGCAAGTAGTGATTAAAAACTTGTATTAAAGAAAAAAAAAATTAAAATATGAAATAATATTAAGAAAGATGGGGAAATAATAAACTAATATTGTTGATTCAGAAAACTCCAAGCCAACGTTCTAAGTCTCAATAATGGGTTAATAATAAAAATTTAATTTCTAAAGTCGGCATTAAGCTCCACATTATGTCTGTATTGGCTGAAATTTTCAAATTAGAGATGATGAGTTGTCCTTTGGATTATTTAATTTTTATGTTCAGCATTATTTAGGGGAGAAGTTATTTGACATGAGGAAAATGTGGGATTTAATTATTTGACAAACATCAAAGGTCAAATGTGCAAGATTATGACATTTCCAAGTTTGTTGTTGGTGTCATTTTTATGATATTATAAGCCTTTTATTTTTTGTGTCATTTTATATTTAATTTTAATTTTTCCTTTATTATCTATTAATTATTCTAGCATTTTAAAAAGAAAATATCACATTTTCTAAATTAATTTTTAAAAATTGTATGAGTGATGATAATATTAGGGATTGTTCTAATTAATTTATAATAGTGAATAGATTAATTTACAATATATTAATTAAGTATATTTAAAACATATGAATCAAATTTTAAATACGTCTATACCTATTACACGAATAATCATAAGACTCTTTATTAAAACAATTTGAAATTTAAGGATTAATTTAAAATTTAAACCATAATTTTGGTGAGTTATTTGAAATTAACCTTAAATACAAATGAAGTGGTAGGGTAAGCCGGGGTCGATTCGAGGGGTGGTTCATGCTTTTTATTCGATTCCTTTTCAATGAATATTTTTGTCGGAAATATTTATTTTTTGAAGAAATAAATAAATAATTGTTTCTTCCGCGCATTTGACGGGAGGGAAGCAATGGGCGGATTTGTAGGGACAAAAAGCCACTAGAAGAACGACACGTGGAAACACGTGAGAAGTTGACCAGTCAACATCGGCGTATCGGAGTAGCTAAAAAGATTAGAAATAAATTGATGATATAAAACTAAAAAAATTAAATTATGTCAAATAAAAATATACATACTAAATTTTAAATTTAAATATAACAGAGGGACCATCACCATAATTTGACGCAAAACAATTTATATCTAACATAATAATTTATCATTTGATTTAATAAAAAAAAACTGATGGTTTTTTTCAAAAAAAAATTCGAATTAATTTTAGACATTATAATTATTTTAATAAATATAAATTGGAATTTGAATAAACATCTCATAACTGTAATTAAAATTATACAATAATAGAAGCTTTTAGAGCGGAAAGTTTCTTCTTCTTTTTTCCCTTCTCTTCTATTATTTTGTACTTTTCACCCACTTTTTTTTTCTGTCAAACTTTATAAGTTTATACGTCTGTCTTTTTATTGTCTCAAATAAAAAAAATTTAGACATTAAAAAAATAATCATCATTAAAATAATTCTGTAATGAAAAAATAAAACTGAAATTTTAGTATATAAAAATCTAATATATATTGTCTTGATTTAAATGGAGCGTGATTAAAATTTTTATCAAACACATGTTTAACACGAATTCAAATCGTATTACCCCATCATTTACTCCTAATTATTGTATTGAAAAAAATATTAATATATTTTATATAAAATGACTTAATTAAAAAAATCGGTAGCTCATCGTTTACGTAATAATAAATTTAATAATTGTGTACAAAAAATAATAATTCATGTTTGCAGAGCTATTAATTAAATAATGTTTGACTGTAATTGATAAATATTTATTCTTACATGCTGTACAGTGTTTTGGATTATGTTACTGATGTAGTTGAATTATTTTTCGACTACTTTTACATTTGTTTATAATTATTAGTTTAGGTATCTATATGCACTGCAAAAGTATCATGCATTTCATCATTTTTAATTAAAAATATATGTTTAAACTATAATATAAATCCTCTAATATGTTAATAAAATAATAGATTAAGTAAGTTAACAGATCTAGTTCATTTTTCGCAGATCAGCCCGTTTAGAGATAGCAGCAACAAGGTTCAAATTGAGAAGTTTGATGGTGACATAAATTTTAATTTGTGGCAAGTTCGGATGATGGCAATTCTAGTTCAGACCAGTTTAAAAAAGGTCGTTACCGGGAAAAAGCTCGATAATCTAGATCAGTCAGAATGGGAATAGCTTGATGAAAAGGCCCTGTCTGCAATCCAGTTGTGCCTTGCGAATAGGGTATTGCAGAAGGTATTGATGGAGAAGACCTCATCCACCTTATGGAAAAGGCTAGAAATTCTTTATGCGACTAAGTCTCTGGCTAACCGTTTAGTACTGAAACAACGTCTATTTACGTTTCGCATGAACGAAGGTGAGCTTCTTAGAGATCACATTAGTCAATTTATTACTCTTTTGAATGATTTAAATAATGTTGAGGTTCAGATTGACGATGAGGATCAGGCTATGCTATTTTTGTGCTCTTTATCCCCTTCATACAAGTCTTTTAGGGAGACTTTAATTTATGGTAGAGATAAACTCTCGTTTGAGGATGTGAAGGGTCATTTGTTGAGCAAAGACAAACTCGATAATGAGTTTGGTTCAGATGGCAAGGCAGATAAGCAAGCTTCTGTTTTGGTAACATCAAAGAAGCGAGACAAAAGGTGTCGCTATTGTAAGAAATTATGTCACGTCAAAGCAAATTGTTACAAATTGTGAAATAAAAGGGCAACTAAGAGTAACGAGGAAGATTTAGCCGGTGCTAATTTGGCCGATGAAAGTGGTGATGATTTTTTGTTAGTGTCAACGAGCGAAAGCTCCGAGGTTATGTCCGAGTGGATCTTAGATTCAGGATGTTCTTTCCACATGTGTCCCAACAGAGAATGGTTCTCCACATACAGTTCAATTGAAGGTGGAGTTATGCACATGGGAAATGATTCATTCAGTAAGGTAATCGGTATTAGTACTGTTAAAATTAGGATGCACGGTGGTACGATTAGGACACTATAAGATGTCAGGTATGTACCTGATTTACGAAAGAATCTCATCTCCTTAAGTATTTTAGACTCAAAAGGTTGCAGAATCAATATTGAGCTAAGCGGCATTAAGGTATCTCGTGAGGCTCTCGTTTTGTTAAAAGGTAAAAAGATCGACGGTCTTTATATTCTGGAAGGTTTTACAGTGATCGGTGAAATCGAATGTCCCTCGTCCTTTACGGAGTTGAGCTCAACTCATTTGGAGCGAAAGCAACTTGGTCATAGGAGGGAAAAGTGTATGACTGTTTCGTTGAAGAGAGGTTCTCTTTTGGATGCATGTTTTGAAAAGTTAGGGCACTGTGTTCGTGAAAATCAGACCTGGGTTAGTTTTGATTTGGCAGTGCACAAGTCGAAGGCTAGAAGGCTTCCAGCTTCTAAGCACAGATTTGATTCAGTTAATTCCCTGCATAGTTCAAGATAGGCTCGTGGCGGGTTTTGGCAAAGATGGCATTATGAAAATATGAGTGAAGGTGGAGATTTGTTGAATTATGACTCCTATTTCAAGTCAAATTTAAGAAATAATCTTTCAGTTAAACTCTGTTTATTTATTTGAGTCAAACTCTTATTATTTTAGATTATTTTATTATTATTTGACTTAGGAAATAGCCTATAAATAGGCTCTTTTACAACCTTAAAATTATACCCATTTAGACATATCCATTATAGTTTAGAACTCCTAATACTTTTGGAGAATTTAGTGTTTACGTTTTGAGAGTTCTTTATTTTTAAGTTTTTGGGGTTTAGTTTTTATCTCCATCTTTTGTACTATTCGTTCTTTTCCATTATAGTAAAATTATCTTTGCCCGTGGTTTTTTATCCTCTTCGGAGGGGTTTTTCCACGTTAAATTTGTGTGTTCAATTTCTCAATATCTTCCACTATTTTGCACAAGGCGGATGAGGTCTTCTCCATCAATACCTCCTATAATATCCTATTCGCAAGGCACAACTGGATTGCAGACAGGGCCTTTTCATCAAGCTTTTCTCATTCTGGCTGATCTAGATTATCGAGCTTTTTCTCGGTAACGACCTTTTTCAAATCGGTCTGAACTAGAATTGCCATCATCCGAACTTATCACAAATTGAAATTTGTGTCATCATCAAACTTCTCAATATCGAACTTTGTTGCTGCCATATCTGAACGGGCTGATTTACGAAAAATGAACTAGCTCTGATACCATTTGTTGGGGATCGACCCGATTAAGCAACGAACAAGTTAAAAATAGCGGAAGAAATTAAGAAATTGAACACACAAATTTAACGTGAAAAAACCCCTCCAAAAAGGATAAAAAACCACGGGCAAAGATAATTTTACTATAATGGAAAAGAACGAAGAGTACAAAAGATGGGGATAAAAGCTAAACCCAAAAAACCCGAAAATAAAGAACACTCAAAACGTAAACACTAAATTCTCCAAAAGTGTTAAGAGTTCTAAACTATAATGGGTATGTCTAAATGAGTATAATTTTAAGATTGTAAAAGAGCCTATTTATAGGCTAAATTCCTAAGTTAAATAATAATAAAATAATCTAAAGTAATAAAAGTTTGACTCAAACAAATAAACAGAGTTTAATTAAAACAAATAAACAGAGTTTAACTGAAAGATTATTTCTCAAATTTGATTTGAAATAGGAGTCATAATTCAACAAATCTCCACCTTGACTCATATTTCCACAATGCCATTTTTGCCAAAGCCCGTCACGGGCCTATCTTGAACTATGCATGAAATTGACTGAGTCGAATCTGTGCTTAGAAGTTGGAAGCCTTCTAGCCTTCGACTTGTGCACTGCCAAATCAAAACTAACCCAGGTCTGATTTTCACGAACACAGTGCCCTAACTTTTCAAAACCTGCATCCAAAAGAGAACCTCTCTTCAACGAAACAATCATACACTTTTCTCTCCTATGACCAAGTTGCTTCCGCTCCAAATGAGTTGAGTTCAACTCCGTAAAGGACGAGGGACGTCCGATTTCACCGATCACTGTAAAACCTTCCAGAATATAAAGATTGTCGGTCTTTTTACCTTTTAACAAAACGAGAGCCTCACGAGATACCTTAATGCCGCTTAGCTCAATATTGATTCTGCAACCTTTTGAGTCTAAAATACTTAAGGAGATGAGATTCTTTCGTAAATCAGGTACATACCTGACATCTGATAGTGTCCTAATCGTACCACTGTGCATCCTAATTTTAACAGTATCAATACCGATTACCTTACTGAATGAATCATTTTCCATGTGCATAACTCCACCTTCAATTGAACTGTATGTAGAGAACCATTCTCTGTTGGGACACATGTGGAAAGAACATCCTGAATCTAGGATCCACTCGGACATAACCTCGGAGCTTTCACTCGTTGACATTAACAAGAAATCATCACCACTTTCATCGGCCAAATTAGCTCCAGCTAAATCTTCCTCGTTACTCTTAGTTGCCCTTTTATTTCGCAGTTTGTAACAATCTGCTTTGACGTGACATAATTTCTTACAATAGCGACACCTTTTGTCTCGCTTCTTTGATGTTACCAAAACAGAAGCTTGCTTATCTGCCTTGCTATCTGAACCAAACTCATTATCGAGTTTGTCTTTGCTCAACAAATGACCCTTCACATCCTCAAACGAGAGTTTATCTCTACCATAAATTAAGGTCTCCCTAAAAGACTTGTATGAAGGGGATAAAGAGCACAACAATAGCATAGTCTGATCCTTATCGTCAATCTGAACCTCAACATTATTTAAATCATTCAAAAGAGTAATAAATTGACTGATGTGATCTCTAAGAAGCTCACCTTCGTTCGTGCAAAACGTAAATAGACGTTGTTTCAGCACTAAACGGTTAGCCAGAGACTTAGTCGCATAAAGAATTTCTAGCCTTTTTCACAAGGCGGATGAGGTCTTCTCCATCAATACCTCCTGTAATACCCTATTTGCAAGGCACAACTGGATTGCAGATAGGGCCTTTTCATCAAGCTCTTCTCATTCTGACTGATCTAGATTATCAAGCTTTTTCTCGGTAACGACTTTTTTCAAACCGGTCTGAAATAGAATTGCCATCATCCAAACTTGTCATAAATTGAAATTTGTGTCACCATCGAACTTCTTAATATCGAACCTTGTTGCTGCCATCTCTGAACGGGTTGATCTGCGAAAAATGAACTAGCTCTGATACCACTTGTTGGGAATCGACCCGATTAAGCAACGAACAAGTTAAAAATAGCGAAAGAAATTGAAAAATTGAACACACAAATTTAACGTGGAAAAACCCCTTCGAAGAGGATAAAAAATCACGGACAAAGATAATTTTATTATAATGGCAAAGAACGAAGAGTACAAAAGATGGAGATAAAAACTAAACCCCAAAAACCCGAAAATAAAGAACCCTCAAAACGTAAAAACTAAATTCTCCAAAAGTGTTAGAAGTTCTAAACTATAATGAGTATGTCTAAATGGGTATAATTTTAAGGTTGTAAAAGAGCCTATTTATAGGTTAAATTCCTAAGTCGAATAACAATAAAATAATCTAGAGTAATAAGAGTTTGACTCAAACAAATAAACAGAGTTTAATTGAAACAAATAAATAGAATTTAACTCAAAGATTATTTTTTAAATTTGACTTGAAATAGGAATCATAATTCAACAAGCAGATCTAAACAATAAACAAATGTATGTGTAGAGCTAATTAATTAGTAATTTATCTTAGAAAACTTTTCAGCTCCGTTTGATTTAATTGTTATTTTTGGCTCGTGGATTCCATGTTTTTGCATATATTCATTGGGAATTAATAATTATCAAAAGTAGATATCCAAATCCTAATTCCTATCATATTGCATTCGTATTTTTGGGGCTTTGGATAATTTTTTTTAAAAAAAGGAAGATTTGAATTGACTTAAGTTATAGTTTAATACTATTTTTTAATTATTAATATAAATATAAAAGTATTTTTAGTATTTTATTGTTTTAAAATTGTTAAGAAATAAACATCATGCCAAACTGAAGTAAAGGATGTGAAAAACATTGGAGAAAGACCGGCAAATCAAGTTCTAGACAACATGATCTACTCTTAAAATATTTTACAAAATTTACATTTTGTTTGACTAAAATATTAATTAGAAAATTCAATTACCACTTTATGCATATCAACTTTTTGTTTTTAATCTATTAATTATCAATATACATCTTTCAAATCTTTAGTATATAATTGTTATAACGTTAATAGTAGATTAATTTTTTTCTGAAAAGGGAGGAATCTAGCTTGTTACATAATTGAAATGCTCATTTCTCCCATATTTTAAATGTATATTGTTGGTTTTAATTATTCACGCTTACATTTTTTAAAATTAAATTTGATCATCAATATTTTAAAAAATAGTTATGTTGACTTTTTAATAGAAATACTAACTAAATGCTAAAATTTTAAACATAATATTCTGCATGGTAATCCATGTTTATTTGATGCTAATGTTTTTGAATTTTTATGATTTTTGTATGGTTCTTTTTTAAATTTGATTTATTTTTATAGATTTATAATTTTTAAATTATTTATTGACGTGATGTACAAGATAAGTAATAATATGTTAACATAAAGTGCATGTGGACTTACACGCGAGTTACATGCCATCTTCATTTTAAAAATAATGTTTTAGTTAGCATTTTTGTTAAAGAAAAATAACTTGTCATATTTTAAAGATTAATAATCAAATTTCATTTAAAAAGAATGAAATCTAAATTAATAAAAAATATAAACACCGAGAACTAAATTTATATCTATATATATATTTTAAATGTCCAATTTGTAATGAGAATTTTTCATATATATAGGTAGAAAGTTCAAAATTACTTGTATCCTCTAATTATGAACCCAAAAAATTAAAAAGGAAAAAAAAGGGTGTAGGTATTAGATAAGGATGAAGCCACATTCTGCGGCTTCGTTTGACCTTCATAAACTTTTTGCCAATCAACATTATGCATTTCTATTAGGTCTAATATTCTGAGAGCTAATTAATTCTTTGAAATTAAATTAGGTTATCCAACTCTTTGATTCATTGGCTCAAAAAAAAGAAGAAGAGAGATGACGTGTACTCCACGACACAAAGAGCATGGGTGCCATCGAATTTCAGCATCAAAGTTTGAAAGAAAAGCAAATAATAATTAATAAATAAAATAATAAAATAAAATGTTTTTAAAATTTTAAATTCATGTATTATTTATATATTTAAAATTTAATCTCGTTACCATTCAAATTTTAAAATACAAATTTAATTATCAATACCGCTAAAGATCATTTATTAAATTTAAGTTTGTTATAATATCTTTTAAGTATTTTGATATTTTAAAATATTACACTTGCGAATTTAATAAAAAAATAGTAAAACTTAAATTATGAAATTTAGAAAATAAAAACCTGTATTGAATGATGTTTGGTGGTGGGGCAGGAGTAAATATTAAATTAGAATTAAAATATATATTGTGTATTGAGTGGTCTACATTTCATTAATGCAAAGACATTGATTAGTGGATTCCCTTTCAAATTAGCGTAAGCTAATTCGGGTTTTTTCACTTTCTCACATCGTCTAAAAAAGAAGCTCTCTCTCTCTGTGTGTGTGTGCAAAACAACAAGTGGCATAGGGTGCCAGCATTTGTAAAGGCAAATGGAACAAAAAGGAGAATATATATTTGTTTTTTCATTATGATTAATTAATTTTTAATTGACTTCTTCTTTTTAAATGTAATTATTGAATAAAAAATGGGGTCCATTTTATGTTGTGACTTTACTATTGGAATGTTGCATCCAAGTTGTTAAAATTTGGGTAATTTTTTATTAGGAATTATTAACTATGACATGTGAATTCATGTGAAGAGGGACCTTCATGTTCTCTTGACTTCTTCTTCTTATATACCCTTCTATTATCCTTCTGAGTGTTGATAGATTATTACCCTAAAAAACTTGATTAAAATCTTTTTAAAGTTAAATTCGATTATTAATTCTTATATTTTATGAAAGTTATTGATTCAATCCCTATATTTTATTTCTTGTACTTTTTGAATTAATTAATTTTAGTTATTATATTTTTTAAATTTTAAAATTTTAGTCCTGACCCAAACAGTAATAATTAAGTCCTTTTAATTAAATTCAATTATTAATATTCTACCATATGTACAATTGTTAAGTTGACTTATGCTTAAAATTGTAATAGAAGAAAAAAATATAAAATTAGTAAATATAAAATAAAAATAATATTTTAAAAAATTAATTAATAATAATAATATGGCCCAATAAATTAATTGGAGCATGTGAAACATTACACTTATTGATTACTCGATTATCTTAAGATATCATATTATCAACCTGAAAGATCATATCATCGTTTCTGTAATAAAACAATATGTGACTATGCCGTTAATGAAATTCTAAGACGTGACACTCTTTGTCTCACTAGGTCAAGAAACACACCAACAAGCACTATAAACACCCTTCACTCCTCTCTCGTTATCTCTTAGTCACTTTCTCCACCTGTCTTCCATCACTAGACAACATGGCTCTCCGCCCTACCAAGGAGTGAACCGCCGTCATCACCTCCCTACACTCCTTGCGGTTTCATCCCGTGAACAAGATTATACTATATATATTTATAAATGTCTTTTTCTTTCTGCTTAACTGATTTATCCTTCAAGTAATAAAGTTTTGGCATCTTTTCAAGCACTCATTAATTAAGAAATTAATTAGTTTAGATGTCAAACCCAAAATATCTAAGTCATTAGAAGTGAACAGTTTGAAATGAAGCAAATTACTTTTATTTAGATTTCAATAGGAGAATTTGATTGCTGATGAAAACACGCGACAATGCACCCTCATCTACGCGTCATAATTAGTTTAGGATTAGGGCTTTAATTAATGGGAAGAACAAAAAGATTACACCCTTTTCCTTTCAAGTTATTTGACTTATTTGTTAATTAGGATTAGGCCTTTAATTAGGATTTATTTTGCTATGTAAAGACTTATTTTGGCACATTTTGTTTAATGCAGTTCTTTTATTCAATATGGTTTTTGTATTTAGTAAAAAAATATACATTTCGTGCCAGAAAATTTATAATGAACTAATAATATTAGCAATTAACTTTGAAAAAAGTAACAGGTATTTGTCTCTATTTAACAAATTAAACACAAAATTAAACAAATTTACAATTAACATTAAATTTATTTTATTAACTAAATCATAAAAATTCAAAACTAATAATATTACCAATTAACCTTCATCAAATCAATTCTAACATCTAAATTAAATAAAAAAAAATTACTATTATTATGTTTAAATACCAAAATATATAAATTTTACTAAATACACGTACCATATTAAATAAAAAGTTTAAAAGCCACACTAGGTCACGTGGTATTTCAAATGATTATGGCATATAAGATAAGGGATATCAATAGACAACGAAGAGAGGTGAGAATAAAAATTGCATTATCCACCTTTAAGATTTTCATCTTCATACATATTAATTACATTCATAATTGCTTAAAAGTTGCTCGCAAGTGTCAAGTTTCATTAATTTTTTAATTACTACCCAAATCAACTATTACTATCATGTTGTTGTGGATAATTAGAATATGTTTAAATTTAAATTAGAATAGATTTAAACAATGTTTATAAATGGTGGGACTTAGAATAAAATACGAACTGAAAAACCATACATGATTTATATAGAGTGAGACTCAAACATAAAATTGACCTCTAAATTATATCATTTCCATTTAAGTATATCAATTTTTCTTCGCCAAAAGCGGTAGCTAAATTATTAGCTCGTCCCATCTTATCCAAAAAAAAAAGTATAATTTTTAACAAAAATGTGCTACATGTCATGTTCGTTTTGATTGGTATCATGTTTTAATGTAAAATGAGCCGGAATCGATAGTTTAGGTACCATTGCTTTAGGTATCTAAATGGGAAAACTAGTATAGTTTTGAAGATGAATTTTACATTTCAGCCAAAAAGAAACTAATACTTTGGGGACCAAAATGTTACAATTTGTCTAAACTATCAATTTCATCTCATTTTACTTAAAAAAATGTTCTTAAATTATCAAAATAAAAAGTGAACTAAAATTAAATGACCAATCAAGAAATTAACCCAAAAATTAAACTGCCAAAAACTCCTACTAGCTACTATTTTAGAGCCATTTACATCCTTCTAAATTAAATTGCCTTTGACTATATTACACGATCAAATCCTGTCTAAAATATGGTACGATGAATCTTTTATTGCAGGAATTGAAGAACTTCAAGTCCCAATCACTAATTTAATCACCTTTCAACGAAAGATTATTTATTTATTGTTTCACAAGATTAATTTCACTCGAACCCATTCCTTTTATATTGGTAATAATATCGATATCAATCGAGTTAAGACTCAATCAACAATAAAAAAAATTATATTAATTATAATATTCATTCTATACATTTTTCCCTTAAAATAATTCTCATTTTAAAGAGAAATTAATTTTATTGGAAGGTTGGAAATGGGATCCATATCATATAATTTCCTAACATTATCTATTATCCAAGATTCCAGATATAAAATAAGCTGATCTGCTCACAGTTATTAAAATAAGACTTGGACAATTATTAAGGTAGCTTGAAGTTGGGAAAGCACAAATTTTCATGTATAAATATGTATATTTTTATGAAATTTGTTAGAATATTATAGCCAAACACATATTTTATACAAATGCTTTGTTTGTTGGTTCAATTTTAGATAATAATTTATTGAACAGACCATCAATCAAACTTGTGGAAATTTTTGGCATATATGTGATATAATCATTTATTTTTGAACAAAAGCTTAAGTAATTAAAAATTTATATCTTGATAATGTGCTAGTAAAAGTTACATATAAAATTACAATAGATAATGATACAAGAGTTTTATTTTATGTGTTGAGATATTGTATGCTAAAAGTATTATGGAGGTCTTTGTATTATAAGTTAGATTATATTTTTTTTCTTTATTTAAAAAAATGGGTAAATTAATCCCTACATGTTGGATAAAAAAGAAAAATGACCTTTTTATTAACAATATCATCCATTTCTACGGTTAAAAACTAGTCTCTATACGTCAGAATAAGGTACAAGTGGTGTGCTCTTTATTTTGTTATTCACACCAATTTTTAACCATAAAGATGGATGAAAAATGCAGTCTAACTTTTAGTATAAAGAATTTGATGATACTTATTTATCAAAACCAATCTTCGAATTTAACGGATTCAATATAGGGGGAATGGCAGACAGAAGAGCCATGCTGCAAATGGAAGAGGGTGCTTTGGTTAGGTGTGACATGTGGGGTAATTAAAGGCAAATTCCAAAGCTCACAGACATGGAGGAGGGCTTTGCTATTGCTCCCTTGCATGCTAATAAATAAGAGTGTCTCAGCTAAAACCCCTTTTCTTTTGTTTTTGCTTAACAGGTTTTATAATAATGTTTAAAACATCCATTGAATTACAATATTGAAAGATCAAATGATTTGTCTTGGGAAATTTGTGTTTTCTTCTCTTATTTTAGGGTGATTTTATATATATATATACACAAATACATATATGTTATATGTTTCTCTTTAACATTAAAAAATAATTCAAAATTCCCAGAAAATAGGATAGAAAGTGTATATAGCAAGTTCATCATCTGGGCAATAAGTGGAATTAACCAAATCATTGAAACCATTTATTTTTAAAGAACCCAATAATCTTTATAACATCAAGATACCTTCTTCCCTGCAGAATATATATATGTGCACATATTTCTTTTATATGTCGAACCCATGATGCATAATAAAAAAAAAAAAACCCTATCTCATATGAAAATTTCATACCAATAATGGAAATTAACAATTTCAAAAAGGAGCCTCTAAAATCATATTTTATTATTGCAAACATTTAAAAAAAAAAGCAAAGGGAAAGAGAGTTTAATATACATTAAAATCACCCAAGATTTTTGATCTTGTTTCACTTGTTCTTTTTTTTTTTTTGTGCTAATTTTCCTCCCAATCTCTCTATTTTTCAATACAAATTACACAAACATTTTTTGTAAGACCTAAATTGAGTGTCTCACTCTCTAATTATATATGAAAGATAGTCCCTCCATTTTATTAATAAGGTGGTCTCCCATGTGTCCAACCATAGGGCTCGTGCCCTAGTTGCCCTCCATTTGAGAGTAAATTAGGAGGCAAATTGTATATTGGAAGTGAAGATGGATCAGGCAGACCTGTGTGTGAACCGCCGCCTCCGCTACTCCCAATTGCCGGCGGTGAATCGTTTGCTCCGCCTTGCATCGGTCCACCGTGACCAGCGCTTACAACTTCTTCTTCATCTTCTAAAGGCAGTCTTTCATAAGTTGCGTTGGAAAAAGTTGCTGCAATGACCATAACGGGCCCTGCTGCTATAAGTGAACCAACAACACTTCCTCCAACAACTTGTCCTTGACCACCAGCTAAGTACACGGTGAGCCCCGTCGATCCCGGTGGAGCCGGTCCGGGGAGAAAAGCCCCGGTCAAAGACAAAATTTCAAACCTTCCATGAAGGGCAACCACCGCGCCGGGTGCTGCCGGTTGTCTTAGGGTAACGTTGGCGACCGAGCCGCTTCCGCTAAGCACGCAAACCCCACGTTGTCTTCTCCGAGCGAATTGGGCTATACTCTCCGCTACATCGGTTCCACTTGCGACTTCCATAACATGACTACGGAGCGCGTTAGGGCTATCCCTTGTCACAAAAATGGGTGGTTTAGGCTTGTTTTTGGATCCCGGTGGACGACCACGGGGTCTTCGGTTACCGACATCGACCGCTCCTTCTTTAGGCTCATCGCCGGTGTCTCTATCTTCATCATCATTATCCCCTCTTCCGTTGCTTCTACTTTTGCTAGCATCGTTCATAGAGATTTCAAGGTCACGTTTGTTTAAAGCTGGTGAATTGCCTGCCGGGTCCATACCCGGTAGGCTCACCTGATTAGCCCACCAAGGGTTCGCCAGCGTTTCAAGCTAAATCCAACACACAAAAACAAGAACTGGGTCGAAGGTATTAAGATCAAAGAGCTAAATTCAACAAGAAAAAAAATTAGGGTTTATAAATAGCTGCTTCAGCAGTTTTAACCTTACACCATAACTGGGGAATCAAATTTAATCTGTGATGAAGATGGATGAACAAGATGAAACGATAACCCAGAATTTATTTGATGGAAGAACAATCAAAGAACCCTTGATAGCATCAAACACAGAGAAAGAGAAGAAAGAGAGAGAGAAAAGGAAAGGAAAGGGGAAAAAATATATAAACTAAAGCAATGAGAGATATAAAATTATGCAGTATTTAAAAGAACTCAAAAAAGAAAAAAAAAAAAAAAGAGTATACAGAAAAACTTAAGACAAGATTGGATCAAATGTTTTTTTCTTGTTTGAAAACTGTGTTGTGTTTTTTTATTTGGGGAGTTATTAGCTGCCTGTGTGTATTACTATAATTTTTTATAGTGTGTGTATTATTATAATTATTATATTAATTATCAAATATATTATACTACCCATTTTCATTATCAACCTTTCCTTTCCTACACTATAATATTATACAATATAGATTTTTTAAATGTTAATAGATGTCGAATCTTGTGTGTTGGTTTCATGATCAGAACGTTTATCGTTTTAAGTATGGCTTGAGTACGAGTCATTTTAGTCACGTTGTTGTTTAAAGTTTTATCCTCCTCTTATAATTCAACAAAAAAAATATTAATAGATATCCGATGATACACCCGTCAATATGATACTTCTTTAAAATATATTAAGTAATGTACTAAAATGATAATAAAACAAATTAAATTCAAGATTTATAAGAGTTTTCAAGTAATTGTGATAATTCATGTATAATAATTTATATCATAATTATTCAAAAAATTCATATTATATAAATTAAAAAATTATGTATTCATATAATACTTGTGCTATTTTAAATTTTATATATTATATTATAAATTTTTTAGGCAAAATAATGTTATTAGAATTAGATCGATTGGCTGGATCGAGACTTGATCGCTTTATTTTTTCTAATAAAAGGTTTAATCAATCTCTAAGTGGTTGTTTGGAACGGGTAAAATATCGAAATTTATGACAAAATTTTGGTGTTTGAACTAGTTTTATACATTTTAATATACATTTTAAAAAATTTAATTTTTTTTAATTATTTATTTAATTATTGTTGGATTAATGATCTAACTGTAATCTATCCGGTTTAACCATTAGTCCGATTTTTAAAACATTGGATAAAACACACATTTGCAAGTATCAATAATATACATTCAAATAACTTTGATCATAATTAAACATTAAGCAAAATATGACTAGATTGTTAATCAATGTAATATCTTGATTGATTGCCTAAATTCAAATCATCGTTATATAAAAAAATATACTATCTTAATCTAAATCAAAATAATATAAGTAAAAATAAGAATTATGACTCAAAATAAAATTAAAATTAAAAGCCCATAAAAAATATTTTATGTGTAATAAAATTCCAACATAAAATCTCAAAATTTTGGAGAATTTTATCGGTCTTTGGTAATAAAATGGTAAAGAATGAGGTGAGCATGGGAATTAGGGTTTCGTGGGGTGGCGTGCGCGTGGGGAGGTGGGGAGCACGTCCTTTTCTCGTGCCCCAACATAGCTGAGGAAGCAAATGAGAGAGAAAGAGCTTTTGTAAAATAATAAATAAAAGGTTAAAATATGCATTAAATTTTTATAATTTTAGTATTTAACTTTAATATTTTTATTTCTAAAAATTTAATCTATCTGCTAACACCATTAAGATTATTTTGTTAAGTTGTTTTTATATAGATTGCTATTAAGTGAGTATTTTTTTTATTTCAAAATATTATATCAACAAATTTAAGGAAAAAATTAACAGTGTTAATAATTAAATCTGAATTTTGAAATTTAAAAATTAAAAAAAACTAAATTTTTAAAATAAAAGTATAAGAACTAAATTCTAAATTTGTGAAGAGTATAAAGATATATATAACATATTTTAACCTAAATAAAAATACAAAAGGATCCTTGTGAAACTTATAGTGGTGACTCACAACCTTTCCATGGACTTTTATTCCCCCCCCCCTTTGTTTGTTTGTAGTTTGCACATAATCTTTTCAATCTATGATTTTCTTCTTTCACGTTTCGCTTGGTTTTAGGTTAGGCATGAAGTCTTTTTCATTACATAAAATAATACCCATTTAAGTGAAGTTGGGCACTTGGGGTCCTAAATTGCAAGGTGTTGTAATGGTGGAGCTATTATTGCCTATGGGATCTACTTTGTTGTGTGTTGCCACAAAACAGGGTTAAAGTTCATATGATCATGGTTGGTTTGATAACGGGGTACCAATGGCTAGCTACCAAAGTGCATGTCTATGGTTAAATGGATGTAGAAACACCTTCTTGAAACTAGGTACGGTGTTTTAATCAAATATTATGTTTATATATATATATATATATATATATATATATATTTAAATGTTTGGTTGAGTGCGGTAAAAGTGTTAATGAGTAAGACTGGATTAGGTTTTGATCAAATCGGATCATTATATAGTATTTACATAATCTATGCTTTAAATTCAACTTAGTTTGAAATATTGGTTTCAAAATTTGTTTAAGTTCACTCATATTTATAAATATCTATCTTAATTTCATTTTAGGCTTGCCAATATTAAAAATGTATGTTTTTAATTTGATATTTAGTATTTTTAATGCTTACATTAAAGATTTAATTTTAATGTGATATAATTTGTATTATATAATACTAGAAATTCTATCATACGTATGTATGTGAGAACCACGTAAATAGAACACATGTATGCGTTTAAGAATAATATATAAAAAATTATGGAATGTAAGGTTAAACTAACAATAATAACAAATATGCAATATGTACAAAATTAAAATAAAAAAATAGTTTTAATTGAAAGTAAAAAGAAATTTAAATACATCATATTAAAAATATTAAATGCTTTTGAATTGTTTATCTCGATATTGTCATCTTTCTTGAGTTAACATCGAGTTAAGTTGTGATATCAATTCAATCGATGATATTATCAATGTAATTTAAACAATTTTTGTAATAGCTAAAATGTATAAAAATATAAAAATAAAACTTTGGTTAAATTGGTGAAGAAAAAAAAATTATAGTGCTGGTGGTATGGAATCAAATCTCAACATTTGTAATTGTTTTATGGGATAATACCATTTTACACCCCTGTACTTTGACCCATATTCGAGTGTGGTACTTGAAGTTTTAAAACATCCAAAGTGATACTTGAAGTTTGATTCCTTTACATATTTCAGTACCCGACACTAACGTTGTTAATTTCTAACAAATATTACCACGTGGACCAATTACAGATCGACACGTAACAAGTCCGGGCTGAAGGTTATTTCAACGGGCAAATGAGAGAAGGGCCGTTTTCAATTTGCCCTTCCCCCTAACTTTTTTATTATTATTAGTTTTATTTGTTATTATTATCCCATTTTTAAACAACCAATCTTTCTCCCTTCTTTCTCCTTTCTCCTTTCTCCCCTCACTTGAGGTCTGTGTTTTTTTTTTTTCTGATAAATTTTCATAATTATTTGTGAGATCATCATTCATGACACATTGTCACTGAGGATTAAGCCAAACACAGAGTCCAATTTAGTACTATGCAAAAATACAGAATGAAAAGGGAAAACAGAGAAAGATAACACAGTTAAACATTTAAGTAATGCTCAGGAGAAAAAACCAATGATCAAATGGATCAAACAAGGGAAAAAAACCCAAAAAATTTATTTGAAGAAAAACTGATTAAATTGAAAAAAAAAAAAGTGACCTTCCAAATCCAATCAAGAGCCTCTTTCCTAACACTCAAGTCCAAATCCCCACTTCTCAGTCTCTTGAGATAATCATCTTCAGGCAAATGCTCCACCTCCGTTTCAACCATCTCTTTGATTCGATCATCACTTTGTATTGCAAAACCAGAACAACCCATCAAGTAAGTTGATCTGTTGTTTATGAAAACACGGTCTTGTTGATTAAAGATTTGGTTTTTAAGGTGGTGGTCACAATCAGGGGAAACCCCAAACTCCTTTATGGCATTAAAATCAAGACCATAATCAAAGCAAGACCTTGCGTTCTCTGAACAGAGAAGATTTGAATCTGAACAATCAAGATTTTCTTCCATTTTCAAGAGAGGGGCCTAAAAGGTGAGGTGTTATAAAACCTTGAAAAAAAAACTACTTAATTCATCAAGGTAAAAGCTTTGTATACACAAGGGTTTATCAGTGGCTTGTGGGGAATTGCATTTTGTTCATTATACGATAAAGCCAAAAAGAGAGAGTGGAGATTAAGAGAGACTGTTTCAATGAGAAATCAGTGTAAAACGAGAGGGCTGCCATAACAATGAAAAGATATACAAAGGAAAACCATATAATTAAATGAAAAAATGAACATTATTAAATACTGTTAAGCTTGTAGTTTGATGTAAAGAGGAAAAATTATCAGGAAAAAAAAACACAGACCTCAAGTGAGGGGGAAGAGAGAAAGAATGGGTGTTTAAAAATGGGATAATAATAACAAATAAAACTAATAATAATGAAAAAGTTAAGGGGAATGATAAATTGCAAAACGATCCTTCCCTCATCTGCCCATTGAAATAACTTTCGACCCGCACTTGCCACATATCAATCCGTAATTGGTCCACGTGACAAAATTTGTCAAAAATTAACAACGTTAATGTCGAGTACCGAAATATGTAACGAAATCAAATTTTAGATACCACTTTGGACATTTTGAAATTTCGGGTACCACACTCGAACATAAGCCAAAGTATAGGGGATTATCTCTTGTTTTATTTTAAAAAAAAAGACAAAAATACTATAATAATATAACTTATTTAAAAAATATAAGATTATTTTAATAATTTCTTTGAACTTCTATAAACTACTATCTAATTCTATTTAGGCTTAGTATAAAATTCCAGCTTCAGATTTGCTTAGTATGAAATCAACATTACAACATTCAAATGTGGGGGGGCTGCCTGCCTTAAACCAGTCGAACGGCGATTCAAATTTCTTCTTATAATGGACTACCGTGCTAGCAAATGGCGAGCAGTACCGAATTCTCAAGAAAAGAAATGGGATTTTTTTGGTGCCTTTGACAAACATTCAGTTCTCGTATACGGACCAAACTTCCAAGAATGTTGTGGTTTCTTTCAACCACGGACATATCGAAGCATCCTGCATACAAGGAAACTATCAGCAACAGCAAAGATTCATTCAAGAAAATACTCCATCATGTCATGCCTTGTAAGTTTTGTTTATTCTCAAGCATTTCTCTAATGAAGCCTATCGATACTGTGTCAATCAACACGCTCTTCCCCTTGTATACAAGTGATGAATCTTGTTTTGGAACATATGTGGTCATAATCAATTAAGCAAATGGATGTGGCAAGAATTTTTCAGAGTTGATAAGATCTTACAACATTCAAAGAATGCCATTGATCACTTGAAAAACGAAAAGGCTCCAACTCCTGAAATTTCATTACCGACTAGCTATAACTAGAGACAAGTAGGTTCAACCAATCATGCAATAAACATCTTTCAAGCAGATAAAGCAAAAGAGAAGACAGCGCCTATGTTAAAGAACAAAGCACGAGAATTCACAATCGACGGTAATGAGCTAAATATGCCATTTACCTAAAGAGATAGTATATTATTAAGAAGGAAACCACAAAGGCCATCACCAGGGTACACATTTTCCTGTTGGACTTCTTCTCGAACACCTATAGAGCAGCAGCCTCATAATATTCAGCCAATTTTTAACAGAAACTGAATTAAACAAACATGAAGCTAAAATTGTAGTGTAAAACTTGTTTAGATACCTTCTTGAACCGATCCATGGTGCCAGACATTATGCCCCTTGTAGCATCCATGCCATTGCCCTGATTTACAACAAAATCAGTTAAAAAACAAGAACACCAGAATTTTTCATGAAAGTTGAAGTTTGGAGTTTAACAGCTGCAATGACGCACCATCCGGTCAAGCATACGATTATGACTCTCCACTTCATCATGTATATCACCTGTTAACTATAAACAACTTAGGCATATCAATAGTTGGCCAAATGAGTACAAACCATAAATTTTAGGACATTTTCAGTGAAGAATAATTAATAAAATTCCCACAGAACAATTTTATTGATCAAGTAAAGGAGCACAAGACTTTGCACAAACTGACATAAGCCCATAAATACAAACGAACAAATAGAAGACTTCATGCTGGAATATGCAGCATTATGAAACTAGTATGAGTGGCAAAAGGTAGAATACCCAATGCATATTGACAGTGAGGAGCTCATTACATGTCCTAAAGGCAAATACCTATAAATTTCAAGCATCTAACTTTGTTAACAAGGTCATTCACCAAGACTCGAAAAGAAAGCAAACGTTTATATATATAATATTTAACAAGTTGCAAATTGTCAATAAAACAGAAATGTAAAACCTCTTTGACAGAACTTACTCTTTTTAGAAAAGCAACTCTGTCATGCAAGCTCTCTATAGCTTTGCCATTGTCATGGTCCTTAACATCGTGAGAGAAAGATGAAGAAGCCCTTAGACCACCTTCTTCAAGATTATCAAGGCCATCAAATAGAGCTGATTTCGAAGAGCGATGATCCCTATACAAGAAGCAGTCATGCCATAATTTAGAGAACATGAACGGAAATAATGAAGCTGTCGACATAGTCGCAAAAATATAAGGTGGAAAAGAAAACAAATAGATGTTACCACATAAGAAAATAAAAAACATGTTAGCGATTATCAGGCATCCAGAAACACAAACAGAGTAAAAACAATATGAGAATCATGATATCATTACAATCAAATTATTGAAACACAACATTGCTAAGACTTAACTTCTCATTGATGAAAGATTGACTGGGAGGAACATTCAAAGAAAAACATAAAAAAGTTCAGCTACTGAGATCAAATCAATTATATGAGTTTTCTTAGTTGCAAAAATTCAAGCAGAGAATCGAACCCAGTACCACAATTCTTATCATAGGCAAGGAATTCAACGAATCAACATTATTAATCGATTTCTGAAAGGATTGTAAGAGGACTATTCTTCGAGGCCATGTCAAAAACCCAGAAACCTAAGGGATCAAACCAAGCTAAAAGCTAAACGCAAAGCTGAAATATATGAAAATCCTTCAGGGAACAAAAAAAAAAAAACCGATCATTTCTGTTGCTAATTTCATCAAGCTCCAGCATTTTCGAATAACTCATCAACTTAATGGTAATCTAAGAAACTACAATAAGTTAACAAATTCAATAAAATTAAATCTAAATAAACAATCAAAAGCCCTAAAACCTAAGGGATCAAACCAAGTCACAATCAAAATTAAAGCGGAAATCTGAAAATCGATCAAAAAAATAATAATTCTATTACTAATTTCAAAAAAAGTTTCAACATTCTCGAACAATTCATCAACTTAATGTTCAAAATACACCAAGAAATTAGAGAAAAAATTCAACAAATTCAATATGAAATGCACAATTAGCGGCAATCAAATCGAATAAAAAAATGCATAAAATCTTACCTTCTATAATTCATTGCTTCAAATTCCACTTCCTTTTTCCGAATCTGCAGTTAATATATTTTCACGACTTCCACTGGGTGGGAAAGGAAAAATTGTAAAGTGGGTGGCTATTTCCATTAATTATTTTTCATTAAAAAGGCCCAAACTACAAACGTGATGAAGCCCATACTCTTAATTTTAATATAAGCATGTCTTCATTAAATCAAACATAAATATTAAAAAGATATTGTTATCTATATTTGTGTATATATTTTCTATCTATATGTAACATTTCCCTAAATTAAATATTAAATTTAATTATGGTGTATTTGTGATCACACAAAAATTGCTAATTTGTAGTTAATAAAAAAGTTCACTTTCCCTGATATTTCTCTAAAAAGTATTTGAATGTAAGTAATCACAAAAAAGATTACATTAAAATTAGATTAACGGGCACAATTTTAGAAATGTTTATGGATTGGGTCGGATCGAGTCTAAGCATGATATTAACATATTTTATATTTGTTCAAGTCTAACCCAGTTCGAAATATGGGCTTAAAATTTTGCTCAAACTCACCCATATTTGCAAAAGACTAACCCAAACCCATTTTAAGCTCACTCATATTATTTTTAATTTTTTTAAAAAATATTTATTTTATTTTAATATTTAATATTTTTATAAAAAAATTTATATAATCATCTTAACATTATTTTAATGTTTACATTAGAGTAGTATTGTATATTGAGTATATGTTTATTTTTTAAATGTATTCTAAATTATATATTATATAAAAATAACATAATATAAAATATCATAAATTTAAAAAGGGCTGGGTCGGGCTAAACTCAAGCTTGAACATTCAAGTCCGAGCCCAACTATATTTTAAACGGGTCTAATATTTTACCCAAAACTTCCCAAATTTCGAATGAACCTTCGAACCTATATGAGTAGTCCGACCCATGATCATGTCTACATAATTCGAACCAACATGTTTTTTTTCTCAATAAAAAAATAAATTCATTAATAACAAAATCAAGAGTTATACAACTGTAATTCAAACAAAATATAACCATAAAACAACTCCGATGAAATGAAAACCAACCAAAAAAAAAAAAACACCTAAATAATACAATAAAAATCCATTCGTAACAACCAACCAAGCATAAATAAATCCAACACCTGCAAAACGACCTTAACATGTTAGTTTCGGTTTAACTAGTTTAAATTCATCATTATTCCTTCTTCTTTGACACCACCCAACCTCCGCATTTCTCAATCTGCAAGACGATGGGTATGAAGCACTTAATCCCTATTTTCGTCATCTTCTTCTTTTTTATGTCCACCACTTCCGCATCAGCAGCATTAGCCCCATCATCATTCGACACTCAATCTTTCAGCTTTTCTAAACCCCAAGGGGACCGATCATTTTCTATATTACCTACCCATGTCGATCCTAAACTTCAAAGAATTTGTGGAGAAACCGATTATCCCATCGAATGTTTAACATCAACTATTCCGTTGTTAGATAAAAATGTCGCCATAATCCCGGTGTCTATTCTCAAAGTTGAGATTGATGCAATTCATAGCAAGACTAAGGAAGCGTTAGACAAAGCTTACCAGCTTTCAATCAATTCCTCTACCTCAAGACGCCTCCCTTTATGTCTTAAGACTTGTATTGCTGACTACGATGCCATTTTAGAAAGCAAACAAAGAATCCTTGACGCAATCTCTATGGGTGATGCTAACGAGTTGAGCATGGGGCTAAGCCACAACATGGAGAATGTATTGGCATGTGAGGATGAGTTCATCAAAGCCAAAATTGAATCGCCAATAACAGAAATGAATTCATTGCTTGTCAAGATAATTACCAACGGTTTGACCATCGCTGTTAACATAGTTGACTTTTAGAGGAACAACTCATGATAAACAAAATACATTAAGCATAAATGTTATTGTATTTTTTATTTGTAACCCCTAAAATTTATTTAATATTTATTTTATGTGAACAATATTTTTTATCTATTTAATTTTTTAGGAACCCATACATAGATTTTTATCTATAACTCATTGTTGTTAATGAAATTTCTACGCTTCACTGAGCGCAAACTATAAAGGTGGTGAAGCATCGAAGCTCATACTCTTAATTGAAAAATAAATTTCAATCTATACACGTATCCGAATAATTATCATCAAAATAACTTCAATAATATATAAATTTGATCAGAATAAATTTGGATAGAATTTACAAGTGATGAGACTTAGATCAAAATAATATTTGGATTAAAATCAGAATAAATTCAGATGTATAGAGCTTCGATTAGAATAAAATTTGAATTAAGAACTACACATAATATTTAGGCATGATGCAACTCAAATATAATATCTCAAAATTTCTAAAGGCTCAACCTTACCATTAAGCTAAAGCCTCTTCGAGCCATTAAATCGAAGTCAATCAATTTAAAATTTAAGTGATGGTTCAAAATATTTAGTGATATTAACCTTATTTTTATTTTTATTTAACATATTTTGAAAGGGTATATGCTATTTTGGTATACACTTTTTATCCTTTTTGGATTTTCTTTAGATTTTATTTTGAGATAAGTCTTACCATATTTGGGCGGACTTATATCGGGTTATCTTTAGAATCGGATTAATTCGGGCTTGAATTTTTTCAAATTCGAGTCCTTTTTATCCGTACCTATTCAAGTTGAGCAGGTTTAGACATATTTAAATAATGTTGATATTTTATAATTTTTTTTTGAAAGTAAGAATTAATTTGCCTATATATATCGATATCACAGTACAAATCAGCTTCATATAAAGTAGAAACTTCACATAGATATTTTAATTTAATAGAAATATTTGTATATGACATAATTAAAAATTACTTATTATATGTAATTTTTAGAATTATTATAATATATATGAATTTTATAAACATAATTAATATTATTATATGATTTTTTATATAAATTTTGTTTTTTAATTATTATCTGGAATATATAAAACAGGAAAAACATTTACATTGCCAAAAAACAATCTATATTATTTATTATATTATTAAATTAACATTTGAATAATTTTGAATATTAATTTTTTTATCATATTTAGACTTAAGGGTAAAAGTCCTTAATAGAAAAATCTATTATATCCTTAAAAGATGCACTCGATTAAGTTTTTAGTGAAAAAAAATCAATTAAGTTCTTCCGATATAAAAAACATCATTGACCGATTTTACTATTAACAAATATTTACGTGATTGACGAAATCAATGAGAAACTGACCCATGACATACTACATGAACAAATATGATAACGTTACACAACATATAAAAAATTAAAATCATAAAAATTATAGGAGATACTAAAATATCTCGTCCAAATTAAACTTGGACAAATGATGTAATCCTGATCATGCAAAAATGGATAATTTGTAGTTAACAAAAAAAAAAAAAAAGAGTTCACTTTCCATAATATTTCTCTAAAATTAATTGAATGTAAGCAATTGTAAGAAAACAAAAAATAAATTACACTAAAATTAGATTGTTTGGCACAATTGGAACCAACATGTTTTCTTTTTTCGATAAATAAATTCATTAATAGCAAAACGAAGAGTCATACAATTGTGATTCAAACAAAATATAACCACATAACAACTCCCGACAGAAATGAAAACCAACAAAAAAAAAACACTAAATAATAAAATAATAGGATAAATCAAGCACCAGAAAAACAACCTTAAGCCCTTAACCAACATGTTAGTTTCGGTTTAACTAGTTTAAATTCATCATTATTCCTCCTCCTTTCGCAGAACTCAACCTTCTCATTTCTCAATCTCCAACGTTTAAGGGAAAAGACGATGGGTATGAAGCACTTAATCCCCATTTTCGTCATCTTCTTCTTTTTTATGTCCACCACTTCCGCATCAACAACATTAGCCCCATCATCATCCGACACCCAATCTTTCAGTTTTTCTAAACCCCAAGAGGACCAAACATTTTCTATATTACCTACCGGCGTTGATCCAAAGCTTCAAAAAATTTGTGGAGAAACTGACTACCCCATCGAATGTTTAACATCAACTACTCCATTCTTAGATGAAAGTGTTGCCATAATCCCCGTGTCTATTCTCAAAGCTGAGATTGATGCAATTCATAGCAAGACCGAGGAAGCGAAAGACAAAGCTCACGAGCTTTCAATGGATACCTCTACCTCAAGACTCACCCCTTTATGTCTTAAAACTTGTATCAATAACTACAATGCCATTCTAGAAAGCAAACAAAGAATCCTTGATGCAATCTCTATGGGTGATGCTAACGAGCTGAGCATGGAGCTAAGCCACAACATGGAGAATGCATTGGCATGTGAGGATGACTTCATCAAAGCCAAAATTGAGTCCCCACTAACAGGATTGAATTCATTGCTTGTCAAGATAATTACCAATAGTTTGACCATCGGCGCTAACATGACCGACCATTAAAGGAACAACTCATGGCAAACAAAATACATTAAGCCTAAAAAGTATTGCATTTTTTATTTGTAACCCCTAAAATTTATTTAATGTTTATTTTATGTGAACATGAATTTTTATCTACTTAATTTTTTAGGAATCTGTAATTTTACGAAATTGAACAATATACATACCATATGGATTAACATTCAATTGAAACTGGTTTTTAATATTCAAACAAATCGAATATAATATGCATGAATCTTACCTCATTTCTGTTAACAAAATTTCAAGAGTTTCACTTGGTGGGAAAAATAATTGTAAAGTGGGGTGGGGTGGGGATTTCCGTTAATTTTTTCCTTAAAAACCTCTCACACTATAAACATGGTAAAGCATTGAGGTCCATACTCTTTTTTCATTTTTTGAAAATATCGAGGCTGATTGGAAAATAAGTTTTAGAATATATAAACTTCATCAAAATAAATTTGGATGGAGCTTACCATTGAAGGAATTTAGATAAAAACAATATTTGAAATTAATTCACAGTAAATTCGGATAGAGTCTTCACATAATAACACTTAGGTTAGAATAAAATTTAATTGAAGAATCACACAGAATATTTACACATGGTAATCTGTTGGCCCATATTGTCTGTGTATTTAAGTTAACACTTTGGGCTGCCCAATGGTCCCGGTTTGGGGTTGATTTATAAATCCAGTCTATTTTTCAAAAAATAAAAACTCAACCTTTTCACCTCATTTACAACGAGCCATTCAGTCGGTCTCATTAATAATTTGAAGAATCAATTTAATATTTAAATTTTAAAAATAATTTAAAATTTGAGATATGGTTTCAGGATGTTTAGTGAAATTAACCTATTTTCATTTAACACATTTTTGAAAGGGTATATACTATTTTGGTATATAATTTTTTTTATCTTTTTTGGATTCTCTTCGAGTTTTATTTTGGCATAAATCTTACCATGTTGAGCTCTATCCAAATTTAGTTTAGTCTAAATTCATATATATTCTAGTTATTAATCCAATGGTGTTCCGTAATGATTAATTCTAGATATAATCATTTTGATGTATTATTTGTAATTGTAATTATAATTGTGCTTGTGTTGGTGTTTGTATTTGTAACTCCTTTAAAGTATATATAACAAATTTTAGTTAGAGGTGGCAATCGTGCGAGTTTGAACGGGCTTGGATCAGGCTATCTTTGGATTTGAATTACTTCAGGCTCAGATCAATTCAGGTCTGGATATTTACAGGCTCGAGCCTTTTCAAATTTAGATTTTTCTCAAACTCAAATATTTTCAGACTTGAATTGTCTTGAGCTCGGATTCTTTTAGATTCGTACCAGTTCAGTCGGGCATATTTAGATAATTTCAAATAATATTAACATTTTATAAATTATAAATACTTTTATTTTGAACATAATAATTAATTCTGCTTTTACATAATGATACACAAGACAAATTCATTTCATAAGTAGAAACTCGATTTAGTTTAATAAAAATGTTGCATATAACATAAGGAAAA